>CM077676.1:482894642-485439642 GCA_039707655.1 Elymus sibiricus | reverse complement strand
CGACGAACGAACTCGAGTAGGAGATCGGGTACCGGAAGACAAACTTGAAAACCTTTATATTTGAGTTTTCACTAATTAGCCAAGCAACAATCTTTTTCTTCATTAATGGAGGCCTAAAGGCGGCAACGAGCTTTTTTCGCGGCGCACCGCTGGTGAATACAGGAGAAAGAAGACTTCAGCACTCCCAAGAATTTGGATGTGTGTGTTAAAAAAAGGAATTTGGATGTATATTTCAATTTCTATAAAAGTGTTTTTGTAAGAGTTTGTGCTACTTAATATATGGCCTTTGGCCTTTTTGCGAAAAAAATTGGACAGTTAAAGCTCTTAGTCAGTTTTAGTAAAAAGAAAAAGAGCTGAAAGAGAAGAGAAAACGGGGCTTACATGTCAGTGTACATGGCATCTGGGTAGAGGATAAATAAATAGCATAATGGAGAAAGCATATGGTTTGGCCACGTAGACGCATGCAGCAGTGCGTGGTGAAGAGAGGTTGGATAAGGGGCAGGAGGCGCGCGGAAGGCGCAGCCACAGACAGCAGCAGCGCAGCTCCCCGTTCCCGCCATGGCCACCGCCACCGCCGCGCTCCACCTCCTCCTCCCCACCCGCCGCCGGGGACGCCTCCTCGTCCCCCGCGCGTGCCAGGCCGACTCCTCCACCACCACGTCCCGCCGCGGCCTCATTGCCGACACCGCCACCGCGGCCGTGGCCGCCGCCGCCGCGCCGCTGCTGCTGCCCCGGCTCCCCGCGGCGCGCGCGGAGGGCCTGTCCGAGTGGGAGCGCGTCGGGCTCCCCATCGACCCCGGCGTCGTCCTGCTCGACATCGCCTTCGTCCCCGACGACCCCTCCCACGGTAAGAAAAGAACCTTCAGCAAATTTTCCTCTGCTCAGTTCAGTCCGTCGATTTAGTGGCTCAAGAAATACCATGCCGATCAACAATCCTCTGTGCTGTCGTAGGGTTCCTCCTGGGGACGAGGCAGACGATCCTGGAGACCAAGGACGGCGGGAGAACATGGTTCCCGCGCTCCATCCCGTCGGCCGAGGACGAGGACTTCAACTACAGGTTCAACTCCGTCAGCTTCAGCGGCAAGGAGGGATGGATCGTCGGCAAGCCGGCCATTCTGCTGCACACCAAGGACGCCGGCGACAGCTGGGAGAGGATCCCGCTCAGCGCACAGCTCCCAGGGGACATGGTAACTGACTGACTAATTCATTCCCCTCTTGACTGCACCTTCAGAATTGCAACACTAAATTGAGTGAACAGAGGTAGGGACTTGACTGGTGGTTGATAATGTGGCAGGTGTACATCCAGGCTACCGGGGAGCAGAGCGCGGAGATGGTGACCGACGAGGGAGCCATCTACGTGACCTCCAACCGCGGCTACAACTGGAAGGCTGCCGTGCAGGAGACCGTGTCGGCCACCCTCAACAGGTAGGGGAGCAAGCTTGCCAAGCTTGTGTGTCTACTTGAGTTCTTCATGGAGAACTTATGATTTTGTTCTGCTTATTCTTTTAAGGTTGTTTGCAATGGTTATACACATGTTACACATTTTTTGCTGTTGGCTAATAATCTTTATAGACAGTAGTAGGTTGCACTCTGTGTAGTGCTACTTCCTGCTTCCTGTCATATGCACTTGGGTGATCCAAGGCATGACATTGTTTGCTCTGTCGTTTTTCTCTGTGGTGCAGAACAGTTTCAAGCGGCATTAGCGGTGCGAGTTACTACACCGGCACTTTCAACACGGTGAACCGCTCACCCGACGGCAGCTACGTCGCTGTCTCCAGCCGCGGGAACTTCTTCTTGACATGGGAGCCTGGGCAGGTTCGATGATATTAAGCTACTATTTTGCAGTGTCGATTTGGGTGAATTGTATGCCCTGGGTTTGGTTCTCAAGTATCTATACACACCTGCCATATTGCAGCTATATTGGCAACCGCACAACAGGGCTGTGGCGCGGCGGATACAGAACATGGGATGGAGAGCAGATGGTGGTCTCTGGCTCCTTGTGCGCGGTGGTGGACTCTTCCTCAGTAAAGGAACAGGGGTGAGGCTAACTCTTTTCAGCATGATCAGTTTAGCAAGACAAATACAGCATAATCTAGTTATTTTATTCTGCCTTCAAGTGCCCATCAACGCCCTCTAATTGGGTTATATTTCCATTTCCAGATAGTTGAGGAGTTTGAGGAATCGTCGGTGCAAAGCCGGGGGTTTGGGATTCTGGACGTGGGCTACCGCTCAAAGGTAACACTAACTGAAAGAAACCGTACTCTGTTTACATGATACTACTAAGTAAGATTGAACAACAACTAGCTGAACTGCGGTTCCATTTTAAAGGATGAGGCGTGGGCTGCCGGTGGGAGTGGCGTCCTGCTGAAAACAACCAATGGCGGCAAGACCTGGGTGCGTGACAGGGCCGCAGATAACATCCCCGGCAACCTCTACGCCGTAAAGTAAGCATTCGGATCGCCTGAATTCTGTAGGAGATATCATTCGTTTACTTGTTCAGGGTCTGAGTATGTTTCATGTCTGAAACTCTGCCAACATTTTACAATGGGTGTGTTTGGATGATGCAGGTTCATTGGAGACAGCCAAGGGTTCGTGCTCGGGAACGACGGCGTCTTGCTCCGATATGTTGGCTGAAGAAGCGGAGAAAGAAAACCACGGCTATCTAAACCCTTTTTGTATGTAATGATCCATATATAGACGCACATGTGAAAGGCTGCTGATTGTCACAACGTTCTTTCTTCTGCAAGAGAGTGTAAATCTTATCTGTCTACTATTATTATTTGACCGGCGACTGTTTCCAACATTCAAAGACATACAGTACAGTACTACGTGAGCACATACATTTATGTATCTGATGCTGATTGCTATGAATTTTGTGGAGTGCAAATTAACTGCATACATCGAGACTGCCAGTACGATACCTCCCTGCTGCAAAACCTGAAAACAGGTTGTGGTCTAGAGATAAATCTCCTGTTAACTGTCATACTCATGAAAACATGTGGCAGATCCAGGTGGCGGTCGTCGCTTGCAATGAGCAGCTTGCAGAGCTACTACGGACATGATCTTCTGACACGCCAATCCTTGTTCCTCAGACCGATGATCAAACGACGGACGGGATTATGGAGCCGTCAAAGGACATTGCACCCCCCCCCCCCCCCCCCCCCTCTGTTATTATTATTTTTGATTTGGCATCTGGTGCTAATTCATCATGCATAATTGTATATCACAATATATACGGAGTAAAATACATGTTGACTTGGTTAACTGGCTTGTCCGCTCTGTTCGGTTTGGTCATTGTATTCAGGAAAGTGTAAAAATGTGGTCACTAGTTTATTTTCCTGTACATATAGTATCTGTCTTGAGTCGATGTGGCTGCAGGGCCCACCTGTCAGCGAGCCCTCAAAACCATCATCTGTCTTCATCTTGCCCGTTGTATGTTTGCATTTTCCGAGACTTGTTCATTACCTCTATATTATGCCTGATGCTGAAGAAGAAAGCTTTAAAGAATCATCATGGTTGCAACTATCCATGGAAAGATGGCACAAGGGCTTTTGCTAAACAAAACGCCTTGCGTGTTTGCAGGTTGAAAACTCTGCTCAGCTGCTCCCCTTGAGGTTATATATTATGCTTGTTCTTTGTGGACTTCCTGGACCTCCATCCTTGTGAGCTTCTTTCTGCGACTGGAGACTAGAGTGGCTGAGCTTCGCTTAGATAGTAGCCGACCTTTTTTTTTTGTTGACATCTGATAGTAGCCGACCTCTTTGTGTGGCTGTCGCTTGTTTTGGACTTGTAACAATCTGTGCTTATGGGTTTTTGCCCTGTAGTAGATGTTTTCACCATTTTCTTAAAAAAATGTAGATGTTCCGACTTCGGGGCATTAGCAGCTGGTTTAAACTTGCCCCCCCCCCCCCCCCCCCCCCCCCCGCGCTTGGCTTGTAAGAGCATGTTATTTTTGTGTTAATGGAAAGGGGGTAGCCCGGTTCGAGATGGTCACAACTGTGTCAAGGTTAACCTTTTTTCTTACAGAGGAGACAGAATGTCTGGTTGTTTCTGTCATATTCGTCCACAAAATATTCTGTTTAGTTGAGTTGATTTGACACCCTCATCTCTACTTAAGTACAATCTTAATCCTCCCCGGAGGTATTTTCTTATCGACGTACATTTCTCATTAGAGTTCAATTCTTTTTTCTATTGAGAATATTCAGAACAGCCGATCTTGACATTTTCATATAGTACTACTTTGTGCTTAAGGGCTTTTTTGGTTCACAGGATTCAATAACATTGGAACACGAAGAAAAACACAAGAACTTACTAGATTGAGCCAAAAAATCCTATGGAATGGTACTGTAGGAAAGCACACAAATTCAGAGAATAAAAACTAATACAATTCTGTTGGACATTGGTAACATCATACAACTACGTACAAGCACATATACTTGCAGATTATTGGTGAAAGAAAACAAAGAGCTGCAGCCTATATAGTGGGAAGCAGATAAGTGTCATAAATACAGTCAGGTATGCTTCATCTTGTGCACGACAATCCGCTGCATGGCATCGATGCGATTGAAGAATGCAAACCGCCAGATCTTGCAGAAGAACAATGCTCCAAACCATACCCAGAAACCGAAGACAGTTCCAGCAATCACCGAGTAGTACAACCACACTGTTTCATGTTCATGGTCTCCATCCATTGGCGCTGTAGTACTCGAATTGCTTGTGCATGGAATGCTCAATGGAGGGCCACAAAGTCCAAGATTATTGCCGTAGATCGATGGGTCCTCAAGTGTTTGGAGCTGACTGCCTGTAGGTATCTCTCCAGACAGAAGGTTGTTGGAGAGATTGAGAGCGGTGAGGGACATCAGGTTTGATACACTAGGAGGAATAGGACCTGATAGTTTGTTCCAAGAGAGGTCAAGGGATTCTAACAAATTTAGATTGCCAATATCCTTGGGGATACTACCAGACAGATTATTTCTTGAAATATTTAGTAACCGCATGCCTCTGAGACTTGTCAGCTCTGAAGGGATCTCACCAGATAGAGAATTACCAGAGAGATCAATACCAGTCACAAAGGCATGTCTTCCCTTAAAAGTGTACTCCCTTCCCTTCCAAATTATGTCCATGCTTCCATTGTAAAAGTAATAATATCTATAGGTGGTAAGTACTATGACGTTTGTTACAACTGGTTGCATCACAAATGTCTGTCTCATCAAGGAGAAGTTGACCAAACTTTCTGGTATGGAACCTAGAAAATTATTTTCAGCAAGATCAAGCAGTTGGAGACGGGGGGAGGAGTGATAGCTGCTGCCAAGGAATACTTCCATAGAACATGTTTGTTCGCAGGCTGAGAATCCTCAACGAAGGATTGCTTTCCCCTATCCACGGAGGAATTACGCCAGAAATCTTATTGTCCCCGAGATCCAAAACAACAAGGTTTTTGAACTTTTTGAACACCGCTGGAAAGCAACCTGTGAAGTTGTTGCTTGACAATTGCAGTGACCTTAGTGAAGAGTTGTAGAAAGTTGAGGTTGGAACTTCCCCAGCAAAAGCATTCCCCGACAAATCCAAGAATTGTAAATCTTTCAGATTCCAGAAGCAACCAGGAAGATCTCCAAACAGCTCATTGTTTGATAGATCCAAGAGCTGCAGAAGTGTTAACCGACAAAAGGCAGACCCTGATTCTCCCGAGAAACTGCTATTGTCTGTACTGTTGGCCACCTTGACAACTGGCAACTGCCTGCTGTCAGGGTTAGGAATGGTACCCGTAAACTTGTTGCCAGACAAGTCGAGAGCAGCAAGATTTACCAATAAGGAGATAGTTTCAGGAAGCTCACCCTCAAGATGGTTGGAGCTGACTTCAAGGAATTTCAAAGATGTTGCATTACCAATATCCGATGGCATATTTCCACTAAGGCGGTTTTTGGACAAGGACAACCCTTGCAAGTTTTCCATGTTCCCTATCTCCACCGGGATGCTTCCAGTTAACAGGTTTCTTGACACATCAAAAACCTCGAGCTCCTTGCACTTGCTGATATGCGGTGGGATGCTTCCAGTTAACAAGTTTCGGGATACATCAAAACGTCTGAGCTTGGTCCAGTTTGTAAACCACTCTGTCGGGATGGTACCATTGATATTATTTCGAGACATTGAAAAATATAATAATGTTCGTATCCTGGCAAAAGATGGTGGCAAACTTCCACATAACTGATTCTCTAGCAGGATCATGTCCTTAAGACTAGTAAGGTTCCCCAGTTCGGGTGGAAGTGTAGAAACCAGACTAGCATTTCTGATGTTGAGCCGCTGTAGCGACTGAAGCTGCCCGAGTGAGGTTGGGATCGACCCACCAAGCGGGTTGTTGCCCACTACAAGAAATCGCAACCCAGATATCATCCGTAGCTCCTCTGGGATTCCTCCTGTGAGATTATTTGTCCCGAGACCTAGTGCCTTGAGCTTTTGGAGCCTTGATAATGAGCGAGGTATGGAGCCAACAAGATTGTTGCTTCTCAAGTCCAGATAGGTGAGCGTTAGCAACTTGGATATGTTTGCCGGGATGGCGCCACCAAGATTGTTGTTGTTGAGTTGAATCTTGGTGAGATTCCAGAACGCTGCGGAATACAAGTCATTGAGCGTACCATTGAGGCCGGCGTTGGGAAGGCTGAGCTCCGTAACATGGCCGGCAGCATCACAGGCGACACCGAACCAAGAGCAGGTGGAATTCGCAGTCGACCATGAGGACAGTGAGCTGGCGCCAATCAAAGTGGACTTCCATCGGAGAAGAGCTTCTGCTTCTGCTTCCGGGTTGGTCGCCTTGGCTGTGCATACTAGCAGGAAAAGTGAGATATGGAAGAGTTTCTGCAGCGGCGCCATTGAAGTGTTGTTGGGTAAGAAAATGGCAAGCTGCGGAGCATTTACTTATTTTACCAGAAGAGCTAGAGTTCACATAGATGAAAGAGATAGCTGCAGAGAACGCGTATAATATCTTCGTATCCTAATTCTCAGCCTCACAGAAAAGTGACTACTAGTATGTACTCGGTGGTAGGTGATGACTCTGATGACTATGTGTGTGGTTGTGGCTGTCCGTTAACACAAGTGCAAGCATACACCATCCAAACATGTAAAAGGAGCTAGTGTTGTTTCAGACTCATTCACATTTCCTGGTGCGAAATCAGTCTACACTCAGATGCACGTCTCTAGAAATCAGATGGCCAGTCCATGCCTAGGATTGAAAAGTCTGGACCACAAGCATGTAAAAGCACATGTTTTTCATGTATGCAAGCCCAGCTAATTCTTTTCAATAATTAAATTACAGAGTAGTCATTGTCGCAATCTAAAAAACCATCATATACAGTAAAGGAAAAGCAACGCAAGGAAAAGTAGATACATAAAGGAGCTACATTACTAAAGTAACAAAAAATACTCCACATCCAATTCAATTCACACATCTAGGTGTGACGAGACTAAACAAAACCACCATCTGGGAATTGATTTCAAACATACATAGGGAGATGACAGAGATGGCAAATAATTAATGGACAACCATCATATACAGTAGATGCAGGAGGAAGCACACATGCAGTGACAGTACATAATAGCAGCACTACAACGTCCAACAGAGAGATCAGTTAGTTTGTTCATCCAAAACACATGTAAACACTCTTTAGAAAGGAAAAGACAGGAGAAATCTGCAAGAGAGAAAGAACAAACATATTGAACTATCTACCGTTCTCACACAAACACACTGAACTACGAAAAAACAACAGACAGACATGGTGCAGCAAGAAAAGATACTCATAGGAGTGAATTTATTGAGCAGAGGACATGTATCATAATGGGATAAATTGTCTTCATTCTGAGAGATAGCTTAACAGAAAACCCAAGATATATATTGCTATGTAAGGCACTCCATTCTGAAGCAGTACAGCAAAAGGGGATAATCTATTAACTCGGTAAGATGGCATCTGACTTCATGTGATTCAAAATATGCAGAAGGGGACATTTGATATTCTTGTTACTAGCATAATTGTCAAGAATGGAGGGTAGCACAACAGGAAGGAAGAACTGAAGTACCTGTACCATGGCGATGATATTAGCAGCAGCAACAACAACAACTGGTAGTGTGAGTAAGATGGATAAAAGGATTCCTTCCCATAATCATGTCCCCAGTGAAGAGCCATATAATTTGCTGAGAAATCTAAATCGGCACAAATACATCACGAAATGAATATACCAGATTCATTGAGGGGAAAATATGCAGTGCTACAAACTCCGAAGCGCCGCAAGTTGACGCCTCCCTCCTTCTCTTCCGTCGCCGGCGCCGGCGCTCTCCAGCCATCGATCTGCTCTGCCTCTCTTGCTTTCTTGCCGCGCCATTATCGATCCACTCCGCGCAGCGAGAGACGAGGGGTGGAGAAGAAGAGCCTCGAGGGAGGACGGGCGGCGGAGGGCGGGGGATTTTCCGGCGGCGGCCACCGGCGGGCGTTGGATTAGGAGATCGGGGCACAGGGGTGGCAGCGTCTGTTTGCGTGCCTGGGCCTGTTAGAGGCCCACTTTGACGTAACAGCCTATGCGCGTGGAAAGAAAAGAAAAGGCCCATATAAATCTCTCAGGCCGCTCGTTGCGGCAAATTATCGCCCAAACGCACTGAAGTAACGCGACTTGGCTGGCCCCACTTTACGCTCAGCTCTTCTTTGTTCATTGTTTGAAATGGCTCATGATTCATGCCAAAATCACTAATTAAGAAGTACTCTTTGCAAAAGTCATTCCCATCTTCAGAGATTGAGATAAATGGCGCATTGCATGTGCGCCACTTGTTGCAACTTAAAAGTTTTTCTTTTTCTCATAGATTTGTTTATTCAAAACGTTTTATCTCTTAAAACCGTGCGTCCAAATCTTGAACCATTTTTTGTTGGATTCCTCACGTCGAGATCTTCGAAACTAGATCCCATGTTGATAGGTTTCGCCGAAATTTTTTTCACGAGAAAAAACAGACGAAAAAAACGAACCGAAACCACTTTTTTTCACCTTTTTCCCTTTTTGAAGAGGCACAGCTGTGCCTCTCGTGAAAGAAAATCTGTGCCTCCACGAAAAACAAATTTGTACCTTTTGCGAAGAAAAAAAAGAAAATGCATTTTTTTTCTTTTTCGACCGGCACAACGTCTCTCGCAGAAGCAAATATGTGCCTCCACGAAAGGTAAATATGTGCCTTTCGCGAAAGAGAAAAAAGAAAATATATTTTTTTCTTTTCCGAGAGTGCCTCGCGTGGAAGAAAAAAACGTGTTCCTTTTCTTTTTCGAGAGGCACAGGGAAGTAATCTGTGCCTCCCGTGGAAGAAAAAAAAGTGTTTCTTTTCCTTTTTCGAGAGACACAGTTGTGCCTCTCGTGGAAGCAAATCTGTGCCTCCATGAGAAGTCAATCTGTGCCTCTCACGGTAGCCAAAAAAATAACACTTTTTTCCTTTTCCCGAGAGGCACTCGTGGGAGCAAATATGTGCCTCCACGAGAAGTAAATATTTGCCTCTCGCAAAAAAAAAACGCGTACAGAAAAAATAAAAATATATAATCCGGAGGGAGCGTCCAGCACGCGACATGTGGTGGCGGCTGAGAGCGCGCCAAGTGGCACGCTCCCGGCCCACCAAAAGTGACCCTTGCAGGGGCTCCCCAAAGAGTACTCCTTGATTAGTTGCTCCCATGCCGAATGGTTGTGCTCAGCTCTTCCGTAGCGACTGTAGCGAGCGCCTATTCCTTTTTTATTTTTATTTTTTTTGTTTGACTACTTTTGAGTCAGTTTTTGTTTTTAATTTTTAAAAATACAGATATTTATTAAATTTCAAATATAGACATTTTTAGAAAGAAAAAAATAAACAGTTTTAAAACTTTTGTGAACATTTCTAAATAGCGTGCATTTTTATTTAAGTGAACATTTTAAAATTTTATTTTTTATATATAATTTGTGAACATTTTTGAAATAAAACAAAAAATAGAAAAAAAGAAAAAGAAAAGGAGAAATCAAAAAGAAAACTAGGAAAAACAAATGATGCTAGCTTGCGCTGAAACCGTGCAGGAAAGAACAGTGTCTCCCACGACCACGGTCCCGGCAACCGTTATGTCTGTGCAGGAGGCGCGGAGCCCGTCAGCAGATACCATCCCTACAATGGTAGGCAGCCCCCCGACAACATCGTTCTCAGGGCCTATCGATTGGGAGGCGATGAAGGAACGGGCGTGGGGAAGCCACGCCCCTACAACCGCGTCCACGGGAACGCAGATTGTTGCCCCGATAACAAAGCTCCCGTCGACAACAACCGCGGGCCCGACAACAATGGGACCTGCCAAGACCGTGCAAGAAGACACGACACATCAGGTGGGCCATGTCCCGACTATGATCCTGGCAACCATCGAGTCTGTACAAGAGCGCACGGCCACTCAGGTTGGCCACACCCCGACAACAAGGTGCTCAGGGACTACCACGTTGGCGGGAAAGGGTTCCCCGTCAACAGTGTGCGCATGCGGCTTCATCTTCCTCAATGGGGAGAGAGCCGTGGCCACACCCGCGCTGGTAGGAGACAAGTGCAGCAAGGGTTGGTTCCTCGACACCGGCGCCAGGAACCACATGACGGGTTCGGTCGACGCCTTCATAGAGCTGGATCGCTCTGTCTCCGGGAAGGTGCGGTTCGCCGACGGCTCCATGGTTGACAACCATGGGCGCGGGACCGCCATCTTCGCCGACAATGGGGGTGATCACAAGGCGTTCACGGACGTCTACTTCATCCCAGCACTCAAGAGCAGCATCGTGAGCCTCATCCAGCTCGACGAGGGCTGGTTCGACATCACCATCCATCGCGGGGTGCTCACCGTGCGCGACCAGCGCAACTGTGTGCTAATCAAGGTAACCCGACAACAAAATCGCCTCTACAAGCTCTTCTTCCACCCCGTGCATCCAGTGTGCCTCGCCGTGGGCAATACATCCGACGCTTGGCGTTGGCAAGTGCAGCTTGGGCACCAGCATTTTGACGGGATGCGGAAGATGGCCCGTGGAGATCTCGTTCATGGGCTGCCACACATCGAGCACGCCGACAAGCTGTGCGATGTGTGTCTTGCCGGGAAGCAGCGGCGTCTGCCCTTCCCCGAGAAGGCAAGGTACCGGGCGAGCAAGCCCCTGGAACTGATTCATGGGGACCTCTGTGGTCCAATCACCCTAGCAATGCCAGGCAGGCGTCGCTACATCATGCTGCTCGTACAAACAGGTTCATGTGGGCTATGCTGCTCGCCTCCAAGGACGAGGCGGAGCAGGCCATCATCAAGCACCAAGCTGCAGCAGAGGTGGAGTGCGGCCACAAGCTGCGCGTGCTACATACAGATCGTGGTGGCGAGTTCACGTTGGCCACGTTCTAGAAGCACTGCAATGAGCAGGGCGTGCAGGGGCACCTCACGGCCCCATACTTGCCGCAGCAAAACGGCGTCATCGAGCGCATGAACCAGACGGTGCTCGGGAAGGCACGCTGCATGCTCAAGGCAAAGCAGGTGTCGAGCACGTATTGGGGGAGGTCGTGCTCACGGCCGTCTTCATCCTCAACCGCTCCTTCACGAGGAGCGTCGACGGCAAGACGCCCTATGAGACGTGGTACGGGAGGAAACCCGACGTACGTTTCCTCTGTACTTTTGGCTACGTCGGGCACGTCAAGACGGCGCGGCCACAGTTGAAGAAGCTCGACGACAGGAGCACCCCGATGGTGTTCATGGGCTACGAGATGGGCTCCAAGGCGTACAAGATGTACGACCCCGTCTCAAAGCGCGTGCATGTCTCCCGTGACGTCATCTTTGACGAGAACGCATGATGGTGTTGGGTGTTGGAAATATGCCCTAGAGGCAATTAATAAAGTGTTTATTATCATATTTCCCCGTTCATGATAATGGTTTATTATTCATGCTAGAATTGTATTGACCGGAAACTAAATACATGTGTGAATAGATAAACGAATATTGTGTCCCTAGTAAGCCTCTACTAGACTAGCTCGTTGATCAAAGATGGTTAAGGTTTCCTAACCATGGACATGAGTTGTCATTTGATAACGGGATCACATCATTAGGAGAATGATGTGATGGACTTGACCCAACCGTTAGCATAGCATATGATCGTTCAGTTTATCGCTACTGCTTTCACTATGTCAAATACATGTTCCTCTGACCATGAGATCATGCAACTCCCGGATACCGTAGGAATACTTTGGGTGTATCAAACGTCACAACATAACTGGGTGATCATAAAGGTGCACTACAGGTATCTCTGAAAGTGTTTGTTGAGTTGGCATGGATCGAGATTGGGATTTGTCATTCCGTTTGTCGGAAAGGTATCTCTGGGCCCTCTCGGTAATACAGCATCACAGAAGCCTTGCAAGCACCGTGACTAAAGAGTTAGTTACAAGATGACGTATTACGGAACGAGTAAAGAGACTTGCCGGGAACGAGATTGAATTAGGTATTGGGATACCGACGATCGAATCTCGGGCAAGTAACATACCGCCGGACAAAGGGAACAACGTATGTTGTCATATGAGGTTCAACCGATAAAGATCTTCTGGAATATGTAGGAACCAATATGAGCATCCAGGTTCCGCTGTTGGTTATTGACCGGAGAGTCGTCTCGGTCATGTCTACATCATTCCCGAACCCGTAGGGTCCGCACACTTAAGGTTCGATGACGATATAGTATTATATGAGTTATGTGATTGGTGACCGAATGTTGTTCGGAGTCCCGGATGAGATCACGGACATGACAAGGAGTCTCGAAATGGTCGAGAGGTAAAGATTCATATATTGGAAGGTGGTATTCGGACGTCGGAATGGTTCCGAGTGATTCGAGTATTTTTCCGGAGTGCCGGAGGGTTACTGGAACCCCCCGGGGAAGTAATGGGCCATAGGGGAGAGGAGAGGCAGCCCACAAGGGGTGGCTGCGCCTCCCTCCCATAGGGAGTCCGAATTGGAATAAGGGAGGGGCGCGCCCCCCTTTCCTTCTCCTCTTCCCTCTCCCTTCCTTCTTCCCCCTTCCCCGAGAGGGAATCCTACTAGGACTAGGAGTCCTAGTAGGACTCCTCTCCCCGTGGCGCGCCCCTAGGGCCGGCCGGCCTCCTCTCCCTCCCTCCTTTATATACGGACGGGGGCGCCCCTAGCACACACACCAATTGTTCCAAGCCGTGTGCGGCGCCCCCCTCCACCGTTTACACCCTCAGTCATATTTTCGGAGAGCTTAGGCGAAGCCCTGCTGAAATCACTTCATCGTCACCGTCGCCACGCCATCGTGCTGACGGAACTCATCTACTACCTCGACGTCTTGCTGGATCAAGAAGGCGAGGAACGTCACCGAGCTGCACGTGTGTAGAACTCGGAGGTGCCGTACGTTCGGTACTCGATCGGTAGATCTCGAAGGAAGTTCGACTACATCAACCGCGTCGTGAGACGCTTCCGCTAACGGTCTACGAGGGTACGTAGACACACTCCCCCCTCTCGTAGCGATGCATCTCCATGGATAGATCTTGCGTGAGCGTAGGAATTTTTTTGAAATTGCATGCTCCGTTCTCCAACAGTGGTATCAGAGCCAGGTCTATGCGTAGATGTGATTTGCACGAGTAGAACACAAAAGAGTTGTGGGCGTGGTGTATACATATTGCTTGCCGTTACTAGTTGTTTCTTGATTCGGCGGTATTGTGAGATGAAGCGGCCCGGACCGACATTACGCGTACGCTTACGCGAGACTGGTTTCACCGCTACGTGCACTCGTTGCATAAAGGTGACTGGCGGGTGTATGTCTCTCTCACTTTAGTTGAATCGGATTCAATGAAGAGGGTTCTTTTAGAAGATCAAAAAGCAATCACTATACCACGTTGTGGTTTTGCGTAGGTAAGAACGGTTCTTGCAAACCCGTAGCAGCCACGTAAAACTTGCAACAACAAAGTAGAGGACGTCTAACTTGTTTTTGCAGGGTATGCTTGTGATGTGATATGGTCAAGACATGATGTGATATACATTGTTGTATGAGATGATCATGTTTTGTAAATTATCGGCAACCGGCAGGAGCCTTATGGTTGTCTCTTTATTGTATGCAATGCCAATGCTATGTAATTGCTTTACTTTACCGCTATGAGTTAGCAGTAGTAGTAGTAGCAATAGTCGGCGAGACGACCACGACGCTACGATGGAGATCAAGGTGTCAAGCCGGTGACGATGGAGATCATGACGGTGCTTTGGAGATGGAGATCAAAAACACAAGATGATGATGGCCATATCATGTCACATATTGAATTGCATGTGATGTTAATCTTTTTATGCATCTTATTTTGCTTAGGACGACGGTAGCATTATAAGATGATCCCTTCACTAAATTTCAAGATAAGTGTTCTCCCCTACTATGCACCGTTGCGAAGGTTCGACGTTTCGAAGCACTACGTGATGATCGGGTGTGATAGATTCTTTCGTTCGCATACAACGGGTGTAAGCCAGTTTTACGCACGCAGAATACTTGGGTTAAACTTGACGAGCCTAGCATGTACAGACATGGCCTCGGAACACAAGAGACCGAAAGGTCGAACATGAGTCATATAGTAGATGTGATCAACATGAAAGATGTTCACCATTGATAACAAATCCACCTCACGTGATGATCGGACGTGGATTAGTTGATGTGGATCATGTTTCACTTAGACAACTTGAGGGATGTTAATCTAAGTGGGAGTTCTTAAGTAATTTGATTAATTGAACTTAAATTATCATGAACATAGTCTAAATTGTCTTTGCAATTGTATGTTGTAGATCAATGGCCCGCGCTGTAGTTCCACTGAATTTTAATGCGTCCCTAGAGAAAGCTAAGTTGAAAGATGATGGAAGCAACTATGCGGACTGGGTCCGTAATCTGAGGATCATCCTCATTGCTGCACAGAAGGCTTATGTCCTTGATGCACCGCTAGGTGTCGCACCCCCTCCCTCGACTGTCGACGTTATGAACGCCTGGCAGACACGTGTTGATGACTACTCGATAGTTCAGTGTGCCATGCTTTACGGCTTAGAACCGGGGCTCCAAAGACGTTTTGAGCACCACGGAGCATATGAGATGTTCCAAGAGCTGAAACTTGTATTTCAAGCTCATGCCCGGGTCGAGAGATATGATGTCTCTGACAAGTTCTTTAGCTGTAAGATGGAGGAGAATAGTTCTGTCAGTGAGCATATACTCAAGATGTCTGGGTTGCATAACCGCTTGACGCAGTTGGGAGTTAATCTTCCAGATGATTCGATTATTGACAGAATTCTCCAATCACTGCCACCAAGCTATAAGGGCTTCGTGATGAACTATAATATGCAAGGAATGAACAAGACGATTTCCGAGCTCTTCGCAATGCTTAAAGCAGCGGAGGTAGAAGTCAAGAAGGAGCATCAAGTGTTGATGGTAAAGAAGAGCACTAGTTTCAAGAAGGGCAAGGGAAAGAAGGGGAACTTCAAGAAGAACGGCAAAACAGTTGCTGCTCCCACGAAGAAACCCAAGTATGGACCCAAACCCTAGACTGAGTGTTTTTACTGCAAGGGGACCGGTCACTGGAAGCGGAACTGCCCCAAGTACTTGGCAGATAAGAAGGTTGGCAACGTCAACAAAGGTATATTTGATATACATGTTATTGATGTGTACCTTACCAATGCTCGTAGTAGCACCTGGGTATTTGATACTGGTTCGGTTGCTCATATTTGTAACTCGAAACAGGAGCTACGGAATAAACGAAGATTGGCAAAGGACGAGGTGACGATGCGCGTCGGGAACGGTTCAAGAGTTGAAGTAATCGCCGTCGGCACGCTGCCTCTACATCTACCCTCGGGATTAGTTATGAACCTAAATAATTGTTATTTGGTGCCTGCGTTGAGCATGAACATTATATCTGGATCTTGTTTATTGCGAGACGGTTATTCATTTAAAACAGAGAATAATGGTTGTTCTATTTTGATGAATAATATCTTTTATGGTCATGCACCGCTTGTGAATGGTTTATTCTTGTTGAATCTCGATCGTAGTGATACACACATCCATAACATTGATACCAAAAGACGCAAAATTGATAATGATAGTACCACATATTTGTGGCACTGCCGCTTAGGTCATATCGGTGTTAAACGCATGAAGAAACTCCATGCAGATGGACTTTTGGAATCACTTGATTATGAATCATTTGAGACGTGCGAACCGTGCCTCATGGGCAAGATGACTAAAACTCCGTTCTCCGGAACAATGGAGCGAGCAACAGACTTGTTGGAAATAATACATACCGATGTATGCGGTCCGATGAGTGTTGAGGCGCGCGGTGGATATCTTTATGTTCTCACATTCACAGATGATTTGAGTAGATATGGTTATGTCTACTTGATGAAACATAAGTCTGAAACATTTGAAAAGTTCAAAGAATTTCAGAGTGAAGTAGAGAACCATCGTAACAAGAAAATAAAATTCTTACGATCTGATCGTGGAGGAGAATATTTGAGTTACGAGTTTGGCACTCACTTAAGACAATGTGGAATTGTTTCACAGCTCACGCCACCTGGAACACCACAGCGTAATGGTGTGTCCGAACGTCGTAATCGTACTCTATTGGATATGGTGCGTTCTATGATGTCTCTTACCGATTTTCCACTATCATTTTGGGGTTATGCATTAGAGACAGTTGCATTCACTTTAAACAGGGCACCGTCTAAATCCGTTGAGACGACACCGTATGAACTATGGTTTGGGAAGAAACCTAAGCTGTCGTTTCTGAAAGTTTGGGGATGCGATGCTTATGTCAAAAGGCTTCAGCCTGATAAGCTAGAACCCAAAGCGGATAAGTGCGTCTTCATAGGATACCCAAAAGAGACTGTTGGGTACACCTTCTACCACAGATCCGAAGGCAAAGTATTCGTTGCTAAGAATGGATCCTTTCTAGAGAAGGAGTTTCTCTCGAAAGAAGTGAGTGGGAGGAAAGTAGAACTTGATGAGGTAATTGTACCTCCTCTGGATAGTAGTACGCCACAGAAAGAAATTTCTATGACACCAACACAGACCAGAGAAGAAGTTAATGATGATGATCATGAAACTTCGGAACAAGTAACTGCTGAACCTCGAAGGTCAACCAGGACACGTTCCGCACCAGAGTGGTACGGAAATCCAGTCTTGGAGGTCATGTTGTTAGACAACGGTGAACCTTCGAATTATGAAGAAGCTATGGCGAGCCCGGATTCCGACAAATGGCTTGAGGCCATGAAATCCGAGATAGGATCCATGTATGAGAACAAAGTGTGGACTTTGGTAGACTTGCCCGATGAACGGCGAGCTATTGAAAATAAATGGATCTTCAAGAAGAAGACAGACGCTGATGGTAATATCACCGTCTATAAAGCTCGACTTGTTGCTAAAGGTTATCACCAAGTTCAAGGAGTTGACTACGATGAGACTTTCTCACCCGTAGCGATGCTAAAGTCTGTCAGAATTATGTTAGCAATTGCCGCATTTTATGATTATGAAATCTGGCAAACGGACGTCAAAACGGCATTCCTTAATGGATTCCTTAAGGAAGAATTGTATATGATGCAGCCGGAAGGTTTTGTCGATCCTAAAGGTGCTAACAAAGTATGCAAGCTCCAACGATCCATCTATGGATTGGTGCAAGCATCTCAGAGCTGAAATACTCGCTTTGATGAAGTGATCAAAGCATTTGGGTTTATACAAACTTATGGAGAAGCTTGTATTTACAAGAAAGTGAGTGGGAGTTCTGTGGCATTCCTCATATTATATGTAGATGACATATTGTTGATGGGAAATGACATAGAATTTCTGGAAAGCATAAAGGGTCATTTGAACAAAAGTTTTTCAATGAAGGATCTCGGAGAAGCTGCTTACATATTAGGCATCAAGATCTATAGAGATAGATCAAGACGCCTCATTAGACTTTCACAAAGCACATACCTTGACAAGATTTTGAAGAAGTTCAAAATGGATCAGTCAAAGAAAGGTTTCTTGCCTGTATTGCAAGGTGTGAGATTGAGTAAGACTCAATGCCCGACCACGGCAGAAGATAAAGAGAAGATGAGTGTCATCCCCTATGCTTCAGCCATAGGCTCTATTATGTATGCCATGCTGTGTACCAGACCTGATGTGTGCCTTGCCATTAGTTTGGTAGGGAGGTACCAAAGTGATCCAGGAGTAGATCACCGGACATCGGTCAAGAATATCCTGAAGTACCTGAAAAGGACCAAGGACATGTTTCTCGTTTATGGAGGTGACAAAGAGCTCGTCGTAAAGGGTTACGTCGATGCTAGCTTTGACACATATCCAGATGACTCTAAGTCACAATCTGGATACGTATTTATTCTTAATGGTGGAGCGGTCAGTTGGTGCAGTTCCAAACAAAGCGTTGTGGCGGGATCTACATGTGAAGCGGAGTACATAGCTGCTTCCGAAGCAACACATGAAGGAGTCTGGATGAAGGAGTTCATATCCGATCTAGGTGTAATACCTAGTGCATCGGGTCCAATGACTATCTTATGTGACAACACTGGAGCAATTGCTATTGCAAAGGAGCCCAGGTTTCACAAGAGAACCAAGCATATAAAGCGCCGCTTCAACTCCATTCGGAATTTGATCAAGGATGGAGACATAGAGATTTGCAAAGTACATACAGATCTGAATGTGGCAGACCCGTTGACTAAACCTCTTCCACGAGCAAAACATGATCAGCACCAGAGCTCGATGGGTGTTAGATTCATTACAATGTAATTGACTCTAGTGCAAGTGGGAGACTGTTGGAAATATGCCCTAGAGGCAATTAATAAAGTGTTTATTATCATATTTCCCCGTTCATGATAATGGTTTATTATTCATGCTAGAATTGTATTGACCGGAAACTAAATACATGTGTGAATAAATAAACGAATATTGTGTCCCTAGTAAGCCTCTACTAGACTAGCTCGTTGATCAAAGATGGTTAAGGTTTCCTAACCATGGACATGAGTTGTCATTTGATAACGGGATCACATCATTAGGAGAATGATGTGATGGACTTGACCCAACCGTTAGCATGGCATATGATCGTTCAGTTTATTGCTACTGCTTTCACTATGTCAAATACATGTTCCTCTGACCATGAGATCATGCAACTCCCGGATACCGTAGGAATACTTTGGGTGTATCAATCGTCACAATGTAACTGGGTGATCATAAAGGTCCACTACAGGTATCTCCGAAAGTGTTTGTTGAGTTGGCATGGATCGAGATTGGGATTTGTCATTCCGTCTGTCGGAAAGGTATCTCTGGGCCCTCTCGGTAATACAGCATCACAGAAGCCTTGCAAGCACCGTGACTAAAGAGTTAGTTACAAGATGACGTATTACGGAACGAGTAAAGAGACTTGCTGGTAACGAGATTGAACTAGGTATTGGGATACCGACGATCGAATCTCGGGCAAGTAACATACCGCCGGACAAAGGGAACAACGTATGTTGTCATATGAGGTTCAACCGATAAAGATCTTCTGGAATATGTAGGAACCAATATGAGCATCCAGGTTCCACTATTGGTTATTGACCGGAGAGTCGTCTCGGTCATGTCTACATCATTCCCGAACCCGTAGGGTCCGCACACTTAAGGTTCGATGACGATATAGTATTATATGAGTTATGTGATTGGTGACCGAATGTTGTTCGTAGTCCCGGATGAGATCACGGACATGACGAGGAGTCTCGAAATGGTTGAGAGGTAAAGATTCATATATTGGAAGGTGGTATTCAGATGTCGGAATGGTTCCGAGTGATTCGGGTATTTTTCCGGAGTGCCGGAGGGTTACCGGAACCCCCCGGGGAAGTAATGGGCCATAGGGGAGAGGAGAGGCAGCCCACAAGGGGTGGCTGCGCCTCCCTCCCATAGGGAGTCCGAATTGGACTAAGGGAGGGGGCGCGCCCCACTTTCCTTCTCCTCTTCCCTCTCCCTTCCTTTTCCCCCCTTCCCCGAGAGGGAATCCTACTAGGACTAGGAGTCCTAGTAGGACTCCTCTCCCCTTGGCGCGCCCCTAGGGCTGGCCGGCCTCCTCTCCCTCCCTCCTTTATATACGGAGGGGGGGGCGCCCCTAGCACACACACCAATTGTTCCAAGCCGTGTGCGGCGCCCCCTCCACCGTTTACACCCTCAGTCATATTTTCGGAGAGCTTAGGCGAAGCCCTGCTGAAATCACTTCACCGTCACCGTCGCAACGCCGTCGTGCTGACGGAACTCATCTACTACCTCGATGTCTTGCTGGATCAAGAAGGCGAGGAACGTCACCGAGCTGCACGTGTGTAGAACTCGGAGGTGCCGTACGTTCGGTACTCGATCGGTGGATCTCGAAGGAAGTTCGACTACATCAACCGCGTCGTGAGACGCTTCCGCTAACGGTCTACGAGGGTACGTAGACACCCCCCCACTCGTAGCGATGCATCTCCATGGATAGATCTTGCGTGAGCTAGGAATTTTTTTGAAATTGCATGCTCCGTTCCCCAACACTGGGAAGCACCGGGAGAAGCACCGGCAAGCATCTCCTTCGTCGTGGAGTACCCTGTGTACTCCAGAGCCCCGAGAAGGACATCCCCAGGAACCTCGGGTAGTGCCACGCAGGCACAACGACCCCGTGAAGTAAGACCCCGGGTAGTGCAACCTCAGGCACATCGACCCTGGAAAGTGAGGCGCCCAGCGCAGCGACCCCGGGAAGAGCATTCCTGGGCAGTGCGACGCCAAGAACTATGTCCCCGGGAACCACGACCCCCCGGGAACGTTGATCCCGGGTGCAATGTCCCCAAGCACCCCACTGACAAGCGAGGTGGTTCCCGGGCAGCACGCAACCCCGCCAACGGTAAGGTCAGACCTGCTCGACGCCGACGACAGCGTTGGGGCCCCACACAGGTATCGCCTCCTAGGGGATCTTCTCGGCGAGCCTGCGGGAACACCGCAGCTACCCGAGAACGACTACGTTGCCGCCGCCGACGTCCTGTATCTTATGGCCGGCGAGAAGCCGACCACATTCGTGGAGGTAGAGCAAGAGGATTGCTGGCGCCACGCGATGCTGGATTAGCTGGCGTCGATCAACGACACCGCCACTTGGACACTCACCACGCTGCCTGCAGGGCATCGAGCCATCGGGCTCAAATGGGTGTTCAAGGTGAAGAAGGACGAGCATGGCGCCGTTGTCAAGCACAAGGCACGCCTCGTCGCAAAAGGCTACGTGCAGTGCGCGGGTGTTGACTTCGAGGAGGTCTTTGCTCTGATGGCAAGGCTCGAGTCAGTATGATTGATCCTTGCTATGGCGGCTCACCGAGGATGGGAGGTACACCACATGGACGTCAAGTCGACGTTCCTCAACGGCGACCTCGACGAGAAGGTGTACGTCTCCCAGCCGCTGGGCTTTGTCACCGGCAAGCAAGAGAAGGGCGTGTACACAAGGCCCCGTACGGGCTGCTACAAGCCCCGAGAGCGTGGAACGCCAAGCTGGACACATGTTTGGTCTCTCTCGGCTTCACCCGCAGCGTCTCTGAGCACGGCGTGTACTCGCGTGGCACCGCGAACACGGTACTCATCATCGGCATCTATGTCGATGACTTGGTTATCGTCGGGGCAGAGCCCGACGAGGTTCAACGCTTCAAGGGAGAGATGCATCGTCTCTTCAGCATGGCCGACCTCGGGTTGCTCCGGTACTACCTCGGGCTGGTGGTGAACCAGGAGCGTGGTCGTACGACGATCACGTAGGCGGCCTATGCCACCAAGATGCTCGAGGGAGCTAGCATGAAGGACTACCAAGCCGTGCAAGCCCTGATGGAGGCACGGCTCAAGCTCAGCAAGGAGAGCCCCGAGAAGCCGGTGGACGCGACGTTCTACCACATTGTTTTCGGGAGCCTCAGGTACCTCGTGAACAACCGGCCGGACATCTCGTTCGTTGTCGGGTACCTGAGCAGGTCCATGGAAGCCCCGGCAAGCGATCACCTCGCTGCCATCAAACACCTGCCCCGTTACATCGCCTGGACGCTCACGCACGGATGCGTGTATCACCGTGGCGACGGCGAGAACCTGATCGGCTACAGTGACTCCGATCACGCTGGTGACGTGGACTCCCGAAAGAGCACCTCAGGTGTGTTGTTTCTTCTCGGGAGCAGTCCCGTCAGCTGGCAATCGGTGAGGCAGAAAGTTGTCGCAACTTCTTCGTGCGAGGCGGAGTACATTGCAGCAGCTACGGCGGCATGTCAGGGTATATGGATGGCCCGTCTTCTCGGGGAGATGCTGAACAAAGACACCGCCCCTGCGCTCATCTTCGTCAACAACAAATCCGTGATTTCTCTCTGCAAGAACCTAGTGCTCCATGACCACAGTAAGCACATCGATCTACGCTATCACTTCATACGTGACCGCGTCGAGAAGGGCATGGTGAACATGGAGTTCATCAGAACTGATGAGCAGAAGGACGACATCCTGACAAAGGCTCTTGGTCGTGTCCGGTTCCAGGAACTGCGCGACAAGATCGGGATCGTCGATGTCCAACTCCAGCAACAGGGGTCGGAGAAGCCGGTGAACGCGACGTTCTACCACATTGTTCGGGAGCCTCAGGTACCTCGTGAACACCCGGCCGGACATCTCGTTCGTTGTCGGGTACCTGAGCAGGTCCATGGAAGCCCCGACAAGCGATCACCTCGCTGCCATCAAACACCTGCCCCGTTACATCACCTGGACGCTCACGCACGGATGCGTGTATCACCGTGGCGACGGCGAGAACCTGATCGGCTACAACGACTCCGATCACACTGGTGACGTGGACTCCCGAAAGAGCACCTCAGGCGTGTTGTTTCTTCTCGGGAGCAGTCCCGTCAGCTGGCAATCAGTGAGGCAGAAAGTTGTCGCAACTTCTTCATGCGAGGCGAAGTACATTGCAGCAGCTACGGCGGCATGTTAGGGTATATGGATGGCCCGTCTTCTCGGGGAGATGCTGAATAAAGACACCACCACTACGCTCATCTTCGTCAACAACAAATCCATGATTTCTCTCTGCAAGAACCCAGTGCTCCATGACCGCAGTAAGCACATCGATCTACGCTATCACTTCATACGTGACTGCGTCGAGAAGGGCACGGTGAACATGGAGTTCATCAGAACTGGTGGGCAGAAGGCCGACATCCTGACAAAGGCTCTTGGTCGTGTCCGGTTCCAGGAACTGCGCGACAAGATCGGGATCGTCGATGTCCAACCCCGGCAACAGGGTTGAGGGGGAGCGTTGGGGTCAACCCCGTCTCCCGGCAAGCCCCGTGTACAGCATGTACATGGGGTGGCTCGTTTCATACGCCTGTGTCATCTTGGCACGGACGGACGTTTTGCAGGGATAACCTGGTCTCTATTGCGTCAGAGAGAGAGAGGGGTCTAGTCTAGGCGGGCAGGAGATAAGCCCCTGGTGGCTAAATTTCGTGTTTTGACCCTTTTCGTATACTATTTCGGGATCTGACCCTTGCTGAGAAAATTTTCGGGATCTGACCCTTTTCCTACCGCCAGGCACCTTGGCGGTAGGGTATAATAGCCTACCGCCAAGCCCCTTGGCGGTAGGGTTGGACGCCCTACCGTCAAAAATTTCTAAGTCTTCAACACAGTGCGTGCAAGGGCCTACCACCAAGCACCTTGGCGGTAGGGTTGCACAGGCTACCGCCAGCCTGTTTGGCGGTAGGCAAGGACCCTACCGCCAAGGGGCTTGGCGGTAGGCTATTATACCCTACCGCCAAGGTGCCTGGCGGTAGGAAAAGGGTCAGATCCCGAACATTTTCTTAACGAGGGTCAGATCCCGAAATGCTATAGAAAAAGGGTCAAAACACGAAATTTTGCCGTCCCCGGTTAGTAGTATTGTTTATTATAGATGCTCTGTACAGCTCTATATAGTAATGGAACGCTCACTATGTAAGTAGCAAAAATATAGATCCAGATTCTTCTGGCAAGGAGATGGTGAAAAGAAAAAATATAGGTTGGCCAAATGGAGCGTGGTTTGTAGGCCGAAAGACCAAGGTGGCCTTGGAATTCATGACCTGCAGGTCAAGAATGAGGGCCTGCTCAGTAAATGGTTGTTCAAACTTCTTACTGAGGATGGTGTTTGGCAAACCATGCTGCGCAACAAGTATCTAGGCCAAAAGGCAGTGTCTCGGGCATATTGGAAACCTGGAGACTCTCACTTTTGGGCTGGCCTGATGGCGGCGAAGAAACATCTCTTTCGCTTTGGGTCTTTCGCGATAAAGGACGGGTCGGAGATTCGTTTCTGGGAAGACATCTGGCTAGGCAATGCCAGTCTCAGAGAACAATATCCAGCCTTATATAACATTGCTCGCGATAAGAATAACACTATTGCGCACGTGCTCAGTTCATCCCCACCGAATATTTCGTTCAGGCGGGATTTATTTGGCCCCCGACTTGTGTTATGGCATGATCTTTTGTCCCGGCTGGATTCGATTAGCCTGACGCAAGGCCGGGATGTGTTTCGTTGGAACCTTACTACATCAGGGTCTTTCACAGTAGACTCTATGTACCGTGCGCTCATGCACTCTGAGGTACCAGTGAATAATAACAAGAAAATTTGGATGTCCAAGATTCCACTAAAAGTGAAAATCTTCATGTGGTATCTTCGTAGGGGAGTTGTGTTAACCAAAGACAACCTCGCACGTCGCAACTGGCCAGGAAGTAAGAAGTGTTGTTTTTGTACTCATAACGAGACAATCAAGCACCTCTTTTTCCAATGCAAGTTTGCACGTTCTACGTTGTCAATCATCCAAATAGCGTCAAATTTGTATCCGCCGACAACTGTTGCCAATATTTTTGGTCATTGGTTGGACGGGATTCCAAATAGGTTCAAAACGCTAATAAGGGTGGGAGCGTATGCCTTAATTTGGTCGCTTTGGCTATGTAGAAATGATTTGGTTTTTAATGACAGAAAAGCTTCTCCTCTACAGGTTATTTTCCGGTGTACGCACTCGCTACGTACTTGGTCTATGCTACAACGACCGGAGCACCAACCGCTGTTCAAGGCGGTGTGTACATGATTGGAGCAGGTGGCTATGGAGGTTTTTTCCCAGCATGGATGGCAACATAACCTACGGATTGATCCACCACCTCCTTCAACATAGGCATAGTGTCGGTCTATAGGACTCTACTGTTGTCGTTTTGTCGGTTTTTATTTCACAATTTTTGTCAGACTTGTGGATTTGGCTGTGTGCATCTTAGTTATGCAGAGGCCGGGTGTTACTCATAATGCGTTGTATCCGCTTGATGCTACATTTTGAGATAATAAAATCGCCCTTTATCGAAAAAAAGTAGCAAAAATATCCCATCCACTTCATCTCTTCTATCTTCTCTTGCTCCTCCTCCTCCCATCAACACTCTCCCCTTCCCGGGAAGAGCTCCGGCCGCCGGCGCAAAATCAAGTTTGGGCCAACAGACCTGGCTCCGTTTACATGGGCATATGGGGGAGAGCAGTACAATACTCCACCCTGTCAGATCTCAAGAATTGAATATGCAGGGCGCAGAGGCTCGGCAGCTTCCCCACAACGACGACGGGCGCCGAGTCAAGTCATTTTATACTAGCAAGCAAACTCTGAGCCCTTTCCCTCCTGTCGCTGCCATGACATTCGCCATTCTGCATCACAATGATTAAGAAGATGAATCACACTTTCTGACAGAGTGCCAGAGAGGTGTCCCTGCCGTGCGGCCGGCCACCGGCCATCGGCCAGCCAGCATCTCTGAAGCCCGGCCACAGCCAGAAGAAGACTTGGCTGCTTGCCTGCTTCACTTCTCCGACGACCCTGACTCCGTCCGTTCACACACGTCGGAGTTGCTGTAAAATATAGACCAGTGGTAGTAAAATACTGGCACTCTGTCAGACTTTGAATATGCAGGGCGCACAGACTCGGCACCTTCTACCCCCACGACGCGCGCCGAGTCAAGTAAATCGTCTTATTAACACGCAACTCTCCCTCTCTTTCCCATAGTCCCACATGATCTCTGCATCACAGTATTAAGAAAGAGGAGCCACGCTTGCTGAGATTTGAGAGAGCGGAATGGCCGGCGTCCCAGCCGATCAGTCCGGCCGGCAGGCAACGGCGTCCTGGCAGGGCCAGCAGCCATGGGAATACAGCCTGCGGAAGTACCTCCTGCTGCTGGCCACCCTGGTGATCACCGTCACGTACGCCGCCGGCTTCAACCCGCCAGGAGGCGTCTGGCAGGTCATCCACGAGAGCCAACTCGCCGGCGACCCCATCATCCGCGAAACCAATTACCACCGCTACCTCGCCTTCTTCTACTGCAACGCCGCCGCATTCGCCGCGTCGCTCGTGGTCATCGTCCTCATCCTCATCCTCGCCGTCCAGCACGACAAGGAGAAGGACAAGAGGAAGAAGGACGCCGTCCAGGTCGTCCTGCCGCTGCGGGGCTTCATGATTCTGGACGTGCTCAGCCTCATGGGCGCCTACGGTGCCGGCACCTGCCGGGACAAGATCTGCACCGTCTACTTCGCGGTGCTGATGGCCGCCGTCTTCCTCTACATCCTCGTCGTCAAGTTGCTGGACCTGGACTGCTGGTTTAAAGACAAGCACTCCGACTCGTCCGGCTCCAGCGGTGAGGTGCCCCCGGACGAGGAGGCCCTCAAGAAGCTGAAAGACAAAGAACGGCTCCGCAAGGTCCTGATGCTCCTGGCGACGTTCGCGGTGAGCATCACCTATGTCGCCGGGCTGAACACTCCGGGTGGCTTCTGGGACAGCACGGAGGGCGGCCACCGCCCGGGCGATGCGATTCTCAAGGACCACCACAACCTGCGCCTGACGGTGTTCTTACTCTGCAACACCACGGCGTTCGTGGCGTCCCTGCTCATCACCATGCTGCTCATCGTCGACAGCAAGAAGCTCCGTGCTCGGTCTCAGGTGCTCTACGCGTGCATTGTGGTCGTGCTTGTCTGCCTCATCGGCGCATACGCCGCTGGCAGCTGCAGGAAGACCGATACCACCGTCAAAGTTGTCGGCCTGGCCGGCACCGTTCCAGTATTGGCATACATCCTACTCTGCATTTTACCGTCAAAATCCTCATCTTGTTGTTCCAGTAGAGCAAAACATTACAGGTACGGAACTGAACTGAAAATCCTCATCTTCCTTTCCTCTGTTTGCAGATCCACTGTTTCTTTCTTTCTCTGCAACTGAACTAAACTGAACTCTGTTTCTTCTTTCTCTGCGATGTATACACAGTGCTGGGAAGGCGATGGACAAGGCTCGCTCTCTTGTTCTACTCCTCGCCACTCTTGCCGCCACCATCACCTACACAGCAGGGTTGGACCCACCGGGTGGCCTTTGGCAGGACAACGGCGACGGGCACATGGCCGGCGACCCCATCCTCCTCACGACCAACGCTAGGAGGTACAAGGCCTTCTACTACTGCAACTCGGTTGCGTTCGTGACCTCCTTGGTGGCCATCGTCCTGGTCCAGGAGAAGAATCTGGTCAGGCACCACGTGCTGGAGGCAGCGATGGTACTCGACCTGTTTGGCCTCATTGGCGCGTATGCTGCTGGGAGCTGCCGGGACGTGAGCACCTCCATTTACGCCATGGCCTTGGCAGGTGCCGTCCTGGTCTATGTGGTGATCCATGTCCTCTTCTTCACGTTGGACCACCAGAAGGACAAGCAGGACGATGACAAAGATCGGTTGCTGGAGAAGAGGCGTAAACGGTTGCTCCTCTTCGCAATCTTGGCCGCGACCATCACCTACCAAGCCGGTCTCACCCCTCCTGGTGGCTTCTTGCTGCGGGACGACGAGCTCGGGCACCACGCTGGTGACCCCGTCCTCTTGTACAACTACCCAGGTCGCTACAACGCCTTCTTCTACTCCAACTCGGTGAGCTTCATGCTGTCCATTGCCCTCATCATCCTCCTGGTGAACCCCAATCTGTACAGGCCAGCCATACGAAGCAATGCGCTATCTGTTTGTACGGCGGTGGGCTTGTTTTGTTTGATGGGGGCCTACGCCGCCGGAAGCACACAACACCTCAAGACATCCATCTACATCTTCACGTTGGTGGTCGTGGTCCTCTTCGTTGCAGTCGTAGTGCTGCTAGTATTTTTACTGAGGGGGGCGGACAAAAATGGCACCATAAAACAGGACGAAGAACAAGGGAAGAAGGTAAAAGAAAAGAAGGGGGATGGGGATCGAGAAGAAAGGAAGAAGCACGCGAGGCGCAAGTACCTGATGCTGCTAGGCATTCTGGTGGCGAGCGTAGCCTACCAGGCCGGCCTGAAACCGCCCGGCGGAGGGTGGCAGAGCAGCGGCAATGGGTACGAGGCGGGCAACCCAGTGATGCACGACAACAGGAGGCCCTGGTATCTCACCTTCTTCTACAGCAACTCCATTTCCTTCATGGCTTCTATCATTGTCATCATCATGTTGCTACCGCAATGGCTGCGAAAGGAGAAGGAAGAAAAATGGGAGAAACGGTGGCTGCGGGTGATGAACTGGATGATCCGACTGGATTTGGTTGCTCTCCTTGTGGCCTATGCAGCCGGCTCCAACAGGGGGTGGAAGACGTCTGTTTATGTCGCCATGCTCATCTTTGCTGTGCTGGTCTACTTTGCAATCCATATGATGCTATCATGTACTGTTTGTCGCCGTGAGGAACGATTTGCAGCGAGAAGACCCAAGGCACATCTGAAGCTTAGCTATACGATTTGCCCATCTGAGCTGTAATCTATTTATTCCTTCCTGTCTCTAGATCTCTAATCAGCTTACCCTGCTCTGCCTCCTTGCTCAAGGGCTTCGTCAAAAAGCTTCCCTCCTTTTAGATTCCTACTCTCGTTGATGTAATCGGATGAATAACCTGCATCCAATTGGAGCATGCTTACACTGTTTGTCGACTCATTGAGCAGGTGAGTGTATCTTAATCCAATGAATATGCAGGGTAGTGACGCTTCCCTGATCCTATGTGCAATCTCTGTCTTATAAGAACTTGAATGGCAAGTGCATGAATTGCAGTTAAATATGTACCTAGGAATCTGAAGCATTTGTTACTACTGATTACTGAAACATACTATGTCACTAGGTACAATCTGGATTCTGGAGTAGTGTGATCCCAGTGGTGATCACTGATGGAAAGGAAACATACCTTTAATCTGGGGCCAGCGAAGCAATCTCCCTAGTGGGGCAATTCACCGAACACCTGCTGGGCGCCCGATCCCCGCGTGCAGATGCACTCAACTGCGCTGAGCAGGCCCAGGCCGCTGCCGCACGTGCCGTCGTTACAGTGGATCGATAGATACTCACGGTTGGATCAGAGGTTTTGCAACATTTTGGTTGGAGAGAATTCCTCGAGCGTGAGCCGTCTCAATCGGACGCAGTTGCTCGAGGCGCGAATGCAGGTGCTGTGCGAATGTAGCTGGTTTAGGCGAACCAGCCGCGCTGAGCCGCTCCTTGCGATCTTTAGCACTAGGGAGTAGGGACACGAGAAAGCGGAAGGCCAGGCGCAGCGCTGCGTTGCCCAGGTTGGGGTGGGTCGTCGCCGGCGATTGCCGGAGACAAGGAGCGGCTCTTTGGCGAGTCTCTGGCTCGCCAGCGGTTCTGTCTCGTGTAGGCATTCACAAACAAATAGTGGAAACCAGCAACGAGGGCGGTTGTTCTATTTCCTTCGTCATTTGCTTTGAGGGACATTTTCTTTCATCATTAATTAACGGAAATGCTATTGGGCGAAAGTTTTCGCATTTTCGTCCTTCCCAGCAAACGCATTCCCTGCCATTCGATCCCGAAGCACGGATCTTGGCGCAAGGCCGATGCCACATTAGCATCATGGAATTGTTCGCGCTGGCGCCGAATCCAGCGAACGACCTCAAGTTCATCTCCCCTCACCCACACAACTCTCGCCCCAGTCTCCCATCCCCCCCACCCCGAGCTATCCTCTCCCGGCGAGGTGCTGCGGCGGCAGCGGTGGATCCCGGCGATTCCGGGTGTTTTCTTCACGCGTGCTTTGCGGGCGGAGGCTGGCTGGGCTAGAGGCGGTGCTGGTGGCCCGGGGTGCGGTGATGGTAGTCGGGGGCGCGGTGGTGGTGGTGAGGGCTGCGCGGTTTGTCATCGCCGGGGGCTGCACGTTCGTGGTCGCCGGGATGCGCGGTGGTGGTCGATGGGGACGCGGTGGTGGTGGTCCAGCGCTTGGGCTCGCCGACCTCTCCTCGGCGTATTCCCCCCGCACCCGCTGCCGCCACAGGCATCGCCAGCCCCAGGCCACTGCGGCGCAGCGCCGAGGAAGCGGCCACAACTGCGCCCGTCTTCGTCTCCGTCGACGACCGCAGGTGCCGGTTCCGTCATCCCATCGACTGTTTCAGAGGAGCATGCGGGTGGCCGCAGCGGGAGGAGGACAGGCTCGACGAGGGCGCGGGAGGAGACGGGGCTTGACGAGGGTGCGGGGAAGAGGTCTGGCTCGACGAGGGGCGCGGGAAGGAGGCCGGGCTCGACGCCGTCGTTGTAGTTATGTGCCGCTGTCGTCGACGCACACACATTTCAGTATGTTATTCTGAAGCTTTTTATTAGAGTTCCTTTTTGTGCTTTTTTCTCAGTGGATTTGAGTACAGCAGGCTTATAACTGAGCTACAACTAGTGGAATTTCAGATTTTAAGCACTCAACATGGCATTTTTCTGTGCTTACACATGGCAACTTTAAGAGCTGTTTTTGCTCTAGTTCTTGGCAAAAAAAGTTTATTTTCATAAATCTGGCGTTGACATGAGATGTTCTTATAAACAGAAATGACTTTTTATAGTTGCCATGGCTAATTTGCCATGGCTAATTTCATGTGATGTTCTTAAGTTTGCCATGGCATTTTTCAATGAGCATGGCAAATCAACATTTCCCAAAATTGTTTTTAATATACTACACCATGGTAATTTCATAAGACTACATCATGGCAATTGTATTCTACTTACGATGGCATTTTTGTGTTTTTAATATACTATGACAATTGTTTTCTTTACATACCCATGGCAAATGTGTTGTATGATCCATGGCATTTTTATTGAACTTAACATGGCAAAATTTCAAATATATCATGGCAAATTTATTGACACCTATATTTTTTGCTATGGCAAATTTCTTTTTTTGCCATTGCAAATCTGATTTTTGATTTTTGTTCACTTTTTTTATATAACTTTTTGTCATGGCATTTTTTTTTTTTGCATTTAAGAGAAAATGTAAATTTTCTACCTGTGGCATGAAAAAATCATAACAGTTTTTGTTTTTCAAACATGGCAATTTTTATAATTTTCATAATGTTCACATGTCATTTTTATTAATTTTTTCAACTTGTCATGTGGCAATTTTTATATATTTCATGGCAAATCCCTAAATTCACCCTCTTTTGAAAGAACGATATCCCTAATTAGCCATCCTTTTCTCATGTCTCCATGGCAAATTCCTAAATCTGCCATCCTTTTGTCAAAGAATAAATCCCCTAACTTTGCCATCCTTTTTTTAAAAGATCAAAATTAGTAAATTTGAGTTGCCCTCATTACAAAGTTTCAACAGTTGAAATGTTTTTTAGAGAAAAAAATTCATAATCTTGCCATGTTCAATTTTATTATAGGTACCATGGCAATTTTAGTACTTAGACCATGGCATTTTTATTAATTAGAGCATGGTAATTTTAATTAATTGCACCATGGCATTTTTATTACTTAGACCATGGTAGTTTTATTGTATGTACTATGGCAATTTATTTTATTTAGAAATGGCAAATTTATTAATTATACCGTGTTAGTTTTATTTGTTGGGATCATGGCAATTCTATTTTTGTTCTCATGGCAAATTTAGGCCTTTTTGTTTACTCTAAATCATGGCAATTTTAGGGACATGTGTACCATGCCATTTTTTTGTTGCATTTTTAAAAGAAAATGTAGGTAATATTTGTGTTTTGCGACATGGCAAAATTTATGAATTTTGTTTTTTCATACTGTCACGGCAATTAAATTTTTTTTGTATGTGTTTTTTTATTGACAATTGGCAAATTCATGCTATATATGATGGCAAATCTATTTTTTTTATGACAAGCGTTTCTGTTCTTTAATTTTTCACTTTTTACTGATTTTTGGTTTTGACTGTTTTTTGCCTTTTAGTAATGACGCTGGGAAGAGGCCCACCAAACGGACTGACGAGCCTTGGGGTCGCGCTGGAGGGGTTCTCCCAGTGAACGTTTTGGTTTGCTCAATCCTCCCTCCCGTAGCGAACGAATCGTTCGCTGTGGGGGTGGGGGGTGGGGGGGGGGGTCCTTCCCAGCTGATGATGATCGCTAGCTATTGGCGTCCTTAATTAATCCCAACTGGAGAAACAAACTTTTTTTCAAAAGGAAGATAACAACGGTCTCAACATCGATTAATGCGCAGAAACTTTTTTTGAACAACAAGCATGCCTCGTCGATTTCCATTAAAGAAACCATCAATATCTTACAAAAAACCAAACAAAATCGAAAGAAACAATTCGGATCGACTCCAGGGTAACCACGCAGGGCCCTGAAGACTCACAACATAAACATCCAGGAAACAAGCTCACAAGTGCACAATTTCTTACACCAAATCTTAAGACTAGTCAAAAGCCTTAACAGCAGGAGCTAAAGATAGAACATAAGCAGAAAAGGGAGGACTAAGCAAAGATCTAAACAACTGTCACCCCACGTCGATCCTGGGCACAATAGGCATCCATCCATGAGTTCGATCGAATATCTCCAACATCATCCTCCTGATCTTCGCGATCCCTTCATCCATGCTTCCTTCTCTTGGTTTTGTGTGCAACATTGCCCAACTAGTGGGATAATGGAAGAAACTGAAGATAATTGCAGCAAGATCACCATGCATTCTTTTTTTCAAAACATGAAGTCCAACATAATACTCTACCACCCACCAGAACCATATTTCTATGTTCTGATGGGACGAGGTTTAGCCAGGGACCAACTAAATCCTCAATGTCTTCAGGTGGCTTGACTAAACCAAAAGCATTGAGGACCACCCTCCAGAAAAACTTTGCCAGGTTATAATCCAATAAAAGATGCTTGATCATCATGCCCAAAGAAGAAACAATGGCTATTCCTAGACAAGCCTCTCTGAAGCAACACATCTTTTGTTAATATACTATTTTTTATCATCAGCCATAGAAATATTTTGATATTCAAAGGCATCTTGAGCTTCCAAATCCCTCTATACCCTACCAGGGTTGAGGCCTTAAGCTGCAGATATAAATCCCAGACAGTAAATGTTTTCTTGCTACCAATTCTCCAAGTGACCCTGCCAGGTTCATCAGAGAGAACAACATCATCTACCAGAGCTTTTAATTGAACAAACATCTCTGCAGTTTCACCCCACAAAGTTCTTCAAAACAGCAGACAATCCATCCTTCAGATTTCACCATATTGACCGTAACCTGCTTGGAAAAACATACATCATACAATCCGGGGAATCTGACAGCCAGAGAAGTATCATCTATCCAAATGTCTTCCCAGAACAAAGTTTTTTCCCATCTCCAAGAACTATTTTTGGCAAACCTTTGAAAGATTCTGTTGACTTTCATCAGACCTTGCCAGAAATGGGATCTACCAGATCCTCCACCCATACTTGACAAAGTCTGCTAGTGCAGGTATTTTTTTGTTAACAAATTCTTCCACACACCTTCAGTGTTTTCCAGCTTCCAAAGCCACTTGCATAGAAAACATTGATTCATAGTTTGAAGATCTAGAACCCCAAGGCCGACACATTCCTTAGGCAAACAGACAGTAGGCCAATTCACTAAGTGCTATTTCTTTTCATTTTGATTATCCTGCCAAACCATTCTAGCCCTACTGGAGTTCATTTTCTTCAAGGAACCTTTAGGAGCCTCCAGAAAGGAAAGCATAAATAGTATATTATCACATAATGTATATTAACAAAATTTCTGACATATAATGTGACGGAGCAGAAATCCGTCAGATCCCAGCATAGGGTTCCTCATGGGGTGGAGCGTGCATAGAGGATCAGATTGGAGTACACACGAGACAAGGATTTACCCAGGTTCAGGCCCTCGTGGTGAGGTAATACCCTACATCCTGCATGTATTGTATTGAGATGGCTCGTATGAGCAATTGGATCTGTTAGACCTTTTGGAGTGAGGTTGGGGAGATTGAATCTCTATTGGTCCCCGACTTGAGAGGCCCCTACCTCCCCTTATATAGATGGGTGAGGGCTAGGGTTACATGCCCCAAGTCGGTTTACATGGCTTGATGCCCAAGTTATCTACTAGAGTACAAGTCTTATGGTACAAGTAATAGGTATCCTTCAAGAGGACGCCCACCGTTAGTGGCGAGGGACCCAGGCTATGACCGGGCTATGAGGCCGGCCTGGTGACCTTGTTCCCCAGAGGTCGGGTACCCCCGGTGTATGGCACCGGTAGTAGCCCCCGAGCGCGTCTGGAGTTGGAGTCTTTTGTCTTCAGGAATGAGAACCCAGGCGGGCTCCTGCTTTTTTGGCGATAGTCGTGGCCTGTCTTCATGAACCGACCTCAGGAATACTAGGGCTCGCTAGGTGTGCGGCCTCCTCGGCATCCTCATTGAATTGTTTCGTCGGTAGCTCGTGTGCATCAGGGCTGATGTTGACCCGAATGTGTCATCTTGGACTGCTTGGCGAGGTCTTGAGGGATTCCCTGGAATGAAGAATGATCTTGTGCCGGTCCCCCTGAAGAGGTTGGAGGTGACACGGCCCGTCGGGGTTGTTGCTCATAGGAGGAGGTCGAGGATAGCCATGCTTGGTGAGCCGGGTGTCCGACCTCATCTTCTTTGTCGTTGGAGACCTCCGGCGTCAAAGGTCTTCGGTCCTGCCGGGCGTGCGACCTCCTTGAAGAGGTCAGAGATGACATGATCCGTCGGGCTTGTTGCCCCTGGGAGGAAGTCGAGGACAACCGTGCAAGGCATCTGGCCTCCCTATCTTCTTTGTTGTTGGAGATATCGAGCAGCTCGACCATGAGGATGCAGCTGGTTTGCTCTGTTGGGCTTGGAGCCATGAAGGAGAGACCAGAGCCCGCCGCGCAGGGTGCACGGGGCGTCCGACCTCCTGGTCTTGCTTTGTCATTGAAGATGGTCGGCTTTCGAGGACCGAGTCTAGCGGCATCTGCGACGCGCCGTGATTGCTTTGTCTTCTATAGACACTGGGGCACGACAGTGCACCCGGTGGGTCTAGCCCCCGAGCCTCCGGCCAAATCGTGGAGTCGGGTGGAGGGTCTTGTGATAATTGTAGTTGAATGTAGTCACGGCGAGGAGCCTGATGGGGCGATGTAAAGTCCCCGAGTCCGGAGCGGCGAGGCTGCCGAGGCGAAGCGGAGCCCCCGAGCCTAGATGCAGCGAGGGGCCGGGTGGGGCAAAGTGAAGCCCCCGAGCCTGGCAGCAGCGAGGCCGCGAGGCGAAGCGAAGCCCCCGAGCTTGGATGCGGAGAGGGGCCTGGTGATAATTCCCAAGTGCAAAGAATAATCGTAGCAATTTCCAAAGATGGAAGTGATAAGTATGAAGTGTCGAACCCACAAGGAGCTCAAGGTAAGATCAATATTCTCTCAAGTCCTATCTGCCACTGATACGACTCTACGTACACCGAACGTTTGCTTCCATCTAGAAACGAGAAATAAAACTACGTAGTGGGTATGAAGGGGATAGCTTTGCATGATACCGGAGAACTAAAATATAAAAATAGGTGCTGTTATCATAAAGTTAAAATATATTACAATATATTACACATAGCGAGTGTTGAATAATGATGGGTCGGTGTGCGGAATTGTCCTAGGCAATTGTTAACAAGATCGGTAATCATTATTGCAATTTTATACGAGGGAGAGGCATAAGCTAACATACTTTCTCTACTTGGATCATATGCACTTATGATTGGAACTCTAGCAAGCATCCGCAACTACTAAAGATCATTAAGGTAAAATCCAACCATAGCATTAAAGCATCAAGTCCCCTTTATCCCATACGCAATGATGTCTACTACTCAACCTTTCTTCTTGTAGACCTTTGTTGGGCCCCCAAGCGTAGGGTTTTGTAGGACAGTAGCAAATTTTCCCTCAAGTGAATGACCTAAGGTTTATCAATCCGTGGGAGGCGTAGGTTGAAGATGGTATCTCTCAAGCAACCCTGCAATCAAAAACAAGAAATCTCTTGTGTCCCCAACACACCCAATACAATGGTAAGTTGTATAGGTGCACTAGTTCGGTGAAGAGATGGTGAAACAAGTGTAGTATGGATGGTAGATATGAGTTTTTGTAATCTGAAATTATAAAAACAGCAAGGTAGCAAGTAGTAAACGGGCACGAAAACGGTGTTGCAATGCTTAGAAACAAGGCCTAGGGTCCGTACTTTCACTAGTGCGATCTCTCAAAAATGTTGACATGGTTGAATCATATGGAAATCCCTCATGTGTGACGAAGAGTTCACTCCAAAGTCACTAATAGCGGAGAACAAACAAAGAAATTGTTGTTGGGTACGAAACCACCACAAAGTTATTCTTTCCGATCAATCTTATGAACTAGAGTTCGTACTAGAAACCTTTCGGATCAATCTATGAACTAGAGTTCGTACTAGAATAACACCTTAAGATGCAAATCAACCAAGATCCTAATGTCACCTAGATATTCCAATGTCACCGTGAATATCCGCGAATTTGGTTATGCGACGTGCATCACATAATTTCAGATTCATCTACTCAATCCAACCAAAAGAACCTCAAAGAGTGCCCCAAGGTTTCTACTGGAGAGTCAAGACAAGAACGTGTGCCAACCCCTATGCATAGATCTCAAAGTCACGGAACCCGCAAGTTGATCACAATAATATGCATCAAGTGAATCAATTGGATATCCCAATGTCACTACAGATATCCTCATGCAAAACACATATCAAGTGTTCTCAAATCATTAAAGACTCAATCCAACAGCAAAACCTCAAAGGGAAAACTCAATTCATCGAGAAGAAAGAGAGGGGAAGAACACCATATGATTCATCTATAGCAACAAAGCCCTCGATACATCAAGATCGTTCCATCAAGAACACGAGAGAGAGAGAGATACAACACATAGCTACTGGTACATACCCTCAGCCCCGAGGGAGAACTACTCCCTCCTCGTCATGGAGACCTCCGGGATGATGATGATGGCCTCCGGTGATGATTCCCCCCTCCGACAGATTACCGGAAAAGGGTCCCGATTGGTTTCTGGTGGATACAGAGACTTGCGGCGGCGGAACTTCCGATCTAGGGTTACCCCGAAGAGTTTCAGAATATTTTACAATTTATAGGACGAAGAGGCGGTGGAACGGGGCCACAAGGGGGGTAACACCCCCCTGGCCGCGCCAGGGGCCTGGGGCGCGGCCAGCTGGGTGTTGCCTCCCTCGGGCCTCGTCTCCGGTAGTTTCTTGGCCCACACGGTTCCTTCTGGTCCAGAAAAAATCCATAAAAAGTTTCGCTGCGTTTGGACTCCGTTTGATATGGATTTTCTGTAAAATAAAAACAGGGCAGAAAACAGGAACTGGCACTGGGCACTATGTCAATAGGTTAGTACCAAAAAAATGATATAAAGTTGATAGGAATTCATCACAAAACATCCAAGAACGATCATCTAACAGCATGGAACAATCAAAAATTATAGATACGTTGGAGACGTATCAACATCCCCAAGCTTAACTCCTACTCGTCCTCGAGTAGGGAAGTGATAAAAACAGAATTTTTGATGTGGAATGCTGCCCAACATGATGTAACTCTTCAATTTGGCATGAATGTTCAGATCCATATGATTCAAGATAAAAGTCTATTTGACATCGAGAATAATAATACTTCAAGTATACATAGAAAGAAAATTATGAAACATAAAAAATAACATGGCTAAAGAGAGTTATCCCTACAAAATCATATAGTCTTGTTATGCTCCCTCTTCTTAGCACAAAGTATAAATCATGCCCACCCCGGTGTTAGTCAAGCAATTCTATTCATACTTATGCATTCTCAAACTTTTTCACTCTTTACGCAATATATGAGCGTGAGCCATGGACATAGCACTATGGGTGGAATAGAAGGTGGTAGTAGACAAAAGGAGGGAGAAGGTTCACATCAACTAGGCAATTAATGGACTATGGAGATGTCCATCAATTGATATCAATGTGAACGAGTAGGGATTGCCATGTAACGGATGCACTAGAGCTATAAGTGTATGAAAGCTCAAAAAGAAACTAAGTGGGTGTGCATCCAACTTGCTTGCTCATGAAGACCTAAGGTATTTGAGGAATCCTATCATTGGAATATACAAGCCAAGTTCTATAATGAAAAATTCCCACTAGTATATGAAAGTGACAAAATATGAGACTCTCTATCATGAAGATCATGGTGCTACTTTGAAGCACAAGTGTGGAAAAAGGATAGTAACATTGTCCCTTCTCTCTTTTTCTCTCATTCATTTTTTCTTTCCTCTTTTCTCCTTTTTTTCTTTTTTTTCTTTTTCTATTTTTGGTGGGCTTCTTTGGCCTCTTTTATTTTATTTCCTCACATGGGACAATGCTCTAACAATGATGATCATCACACTTTTATTTACTTACAACTCAAGATTACAACAAGATATGACTCTATATGAATGCATGACAATGATGGTGCAAGTCATAATGAACGGAATGGTGGAGCTACATGGCAATATATCTCGGAATGGCTATGGAAATGCCATAATAGGTAGGTATGGTGGCTGTTTTGAGGAAAGGAATAGGAGTGGTTTAATGCACCGGCGAAAGTTGCGCGGTACTAGAGTGGCTAGCAAGGTGGAAGGGTGAGAGTGCGTATAATCCATGGACTCAACATTAGTCATAAAGAACTCACATACTTCTTGCAAAAAGTTTATTAGTTTTCGAAGCAAAGTACTACTACGCATGCTCCTAGGGGAAGGGTTGGTAGGAGTTAACCATCGCGCGATCCCGACCTCCACACAAAGGAAGACAATCAAGAATAAATTGCGCTGCAACTTCATCACATAACTAGAAGACCATACGTGCATGCTACGGGAATCACAATTCTTTCAACACAAGTATTTCATCAATCTCACAAATTCCTACTAGCATGACTCTAATATTACTATCCCAATATCTCAAAACAATTATGAGGAATCACACTTCACATATATTCAATGCTTTTATGAAGGTTTTTATCTAGACAAAACTTGGATATCTATCACTTTGGAACTATGCAAGTGTGTGCCTTTGTATGCTCCAACAAATATAAGTGAAGATCATGAGCATAAAATTTCTATCTCTCAAAAAAGGTATAAGTGAAGCAAGAGAGATTTTCTTCAAAACTAGCAAAGCACACCTTGCTCAAAAAGATATAAGTGAAGCACTAGAGCAAATGGCAAACTACTCCAAAAAGATATAAGTGAAGACCGAATGAGTAGCTAAACAATCAAGTAGCTATGCAAGGACTCTCTCTCAATAAAAAGTTTCAGATCTTGACATTTTATTCAAACAGCAAGTAAAGCAAAGACACAACCAAGTATAGCACACATCATGTGGACAAGTAAAAACTTGGGTTCAACCGAGACTAACCGATAGTTGTTGAAGAACAAAGGTGGGATGCCTTGGGCATCCCCAAGCTTAGTTGCTTGAGACTTCTTGGAATATGAACTTGGGATGCCTTGGGCATCCCCAAGCTTGAGCTCTCGTGTCTCCTTAATTCCTCTCATACCATGGTTTTTCTAAATCTTAAAAACTTCATCCACATAAAAACTCAACAAGAACTCGTGAGATAAGTTAGTATAGATCAATGCAAAACCTTATCATTTTCTAATGTAGAAAATCACTAAAATTATAATTTAACATTGCATACTAAATGCCTCTGCATATTTAATACTCCTATCCTCAAATAGAACCATTAAACAAGCCAACATATGCAAACAATGCAACCATAACAGCAATCTGTCTAAACAGAACAGTCTGTAAAGAATGCAGCAAGATCCATACTTACATAACTCAAAAAATTCTGAAAAATTACCACATGACAGAGAACTCATGCATGCTTGCTGTTTGAAAAATTCAGATTTTTATCATGTTCTGACTATTCAGGAATATTCTGGACATAACAGAAAACTTTCTGTTTTCAAACAGCAACACATAAACTTGCAAACTGAGCATGGTAAAGGCTATACTTGACATTTTTATTGAAACAAAAGATGCAAAACATTTCTTTAGACAACAGAAAGCAAACACAAACAAAATAAAATGACGCTCCAAGCAAAACACATATCATGTGATGAATAAAAATATAGCTCCGAGTAAGGTTACCGATGGTTGGTAGAAGAAAGAGGGGATGCCCAACGGGGGCATCCCCAAGCTTAGACGCTTGAGTCTTCTTGAATATTATCTTGGGATGCCTCGAGCATCCCCAAGCTTAGGCTTTTGACACTCCTTATTCCTTCATCCATCGTCATCTCACCCAAAACTTGAAAACTTCAATCACACAAAACTTAACGGAACTTCGTGAGAACGGTTAGTATGATAAAGCATAAACCATCACTTAGGTACTGTCCAAGACAAGATTAATAATGTTCCCACATGATAAATACTGTATTCTATCATTTCCACAATTTATATCTCATGATATAAGCTATGGAAACATTAAAACAAGCAAACTATGCATTGAAAACAGAATCTGTCAAAAACAGAACAGTCTGTAATGATCTGAAAACTACCATACTTCTGGAACTCTTAAAATTCTGAAAAATTAGGACAACTTCAAGAATTTGCATATAAATACTGTGTAAAAATTTCAGAATTTTTTGGCGTTCCAGTAAAATCACAGAATTCAAATACTGGACGCAAAAGTTTCTGTTTTTGCACAGAATCAAATCAACAAGTGTCAACACTATCCCAAAGGCTTTGCTTGGTACTTTATTGGAAGAAAACATATAAAACATGATTACTACAGTAGCATAATCATGTGAACACACTAAAACAGAAAGGATACATATTGGGTTGCCTCCCAACAAGCGCTTTTCTTTAAAGCCTTTTAGCTAGGCATGATAATTTTGAATGATGCTCACAAAAAAGTAAGGAATTGAAACGCAAAGGGAGCATCATGAGAAATATATCAAACACATTTAAGCCTAACCCACTTCCTATGCATAGGGATTTTGTGAAAAAATAATTTATTGGAGCAAGAATCAACTAGCATAGGAAGGCAAAACAAGCATGACTTCAAAACTTTCAACACATAGAGAGGAAACTTGATATTTTTGCAATATGTAAAAGCATATGATCCTCTCTCATAAATTTTTTCAGTAGCATCATGGATGAATTCAACAATATAACCATCACATACAGCACCCTTTTCATGATGCACAAGCATAGAAGATTTAGTACTCTTTATAGCAAACATGTCATCACAATATTCATCATAAATAGGATGCATGCTATAATCATAATAATTTTGCTCATCAAAACTTGGGGGACTAAAAATATCATATTCATCAAACATAGCATCCCCAAGCTTATGGCTTGGCATATCACTAGCATCATGGATATTCAAGGAATTGACACTAACAACATTGCAATCATGCTCATCATTCAAATCAAACATTGCATGGAATTCCTTTTCTAGGATCATAGCACAATTACCGGAATCCTTGTTTTCAAGATAAACATCATAAAGATAGCGAGCAATTCGAGGAAACACAATCTCCATTTTTTTTGTAGTTTTCCAAACTAGTGATCAAACAAGAAACTAAAAGATTCGATTGCAAGATCTAAAGATATAACTTCAAGCACTCACCTCCCCGGCAACGGCGCCAGAAAACAGCTTTATGTCTACTACTCAACCTTTCTTCTTGTAGACCTTTGTTGGGCCCCCAAGCGTAGGGTTTTGTAGGACAGTAGCAAATTTTCCCTCAAGTGGATGACCTAAGGTTTATCAATCCGTGGGAGGCGTAGGTTGAAGATGGTATCTCTCAAGCAACCCTGCAATCAAAAACAAGAAATCTCTTGTGTCCCCAACACACCCAATACAATGGTAAGTTGTATAGGTGCACTAGTTCGGCGAAGAGATGGTGAAACAAGTGTAGTATGGATGGTAGATATGAGTTTTTGTAATCTGAAATTATAAAAACAGCAAGGTAGCAAGTAGTAAACGGGCACGAAAACGGTGTTGCAATGCTTAGAAACAAGGCCTAGGGTCCGTACTTTCACTAGTGCGATCTCTCAACAATGTTGACATAGTTGAATCATATGGAAATCCCTCATATGTGACGAAGAGTTCACTCCAAAGTCACTAATAGCGGAGAACAAACGAAGAAATTGTTGTTGGGTACGAAACCACCACAAAGTTATTCTTTCCGATCAATCTTATGAACTAGAGTTCGTACTAGAATAACACCTTAAGATGCAAATCAACCAAGATCCTAATGTCACCTAGATATTCCAATGTCACCGTGAATATCCGCGGATTTGGTTATGCGACGTGCATCACATAATTTCAGATTCATCAACTCAATCCAACCAAAAGAACCTCAAAGAGTGCCCCAAGGTTTCTACTGGAGAGTCAAGACAAGAACGTGTGCCAACCCCTATGCATAGATCCCAAAGTCACGGAACCCGCAAGTTGATCACAATAACATGCATCAAGTGAATCAATTGGATATCCCAATGTCACTACAGATATCCTCATGCAAAACACATATCAAGTGTTCTCAAATCATTAAAGACTCAATCCAACAGCAAAACCTCAAAAGGAAAACTCAATTCATCGAGAAGAAAGAGAGGGGAAGAACACCATATGATTCATCTATAGCAACAAAGCCCTCGATAGAACAAGATCGTGCCATCAAGAACACGAGAGAGAGAGATACAACACATAGCTACTGGTACATACCCTCAGCCCCGAGGGAGAACTACTCCCTCCTCGTCATGGAGACCTCCGGGATGATGATGATGGCCTCCGGTGATGATTCCCCCCTCCGACAGATTACCGGAAAAGGGTCCCGATTGGTTTCTGGTGGATACAGAGACTTGCGGCGGCGGAACTTCCGATCTAGGGTTACCCCGAAGAGTTTCAGAATATTTTACAATTTATAGGACGAAGAGGCGGTGGAATGGGGCCACGAGGGGGGTAACACCCCCCTGGCCGCACCAGGGGCCTGGGGCGCGGCCAGCTGGGTGTTGCCTCCCTCGGGCCTCGTCTCCGGTAGTTTCTTGGCCCACACGGTTCCTTCTGGTCCAGAAAAAATCCACAAAAAGTTTCGCTGCGTTTGGACTCCGTTTGATATGGATTTTCTGTAAAACAAAAACAGGGCAGAAAACAGGAACTGGCACTGGGCACTATGTCAATAGGTTAGTACCAAAAAATGATATAAAGTTGATAGGAATTCATCACAAAACATCCAAGAACGATCATATAACAGCATGGAACAATAAAAAATTATAGATACGTTGGAGACGTATCACACAACAACCCCCTTACTCGGGTTTAAGCTTCTGTCACTCTAGCAACCCACTATAAGCGAATCATGAACGTATTGCAACACCCTACAGCGGGAATCCTTCACGTGTGCGCGGCACAGAAGGCACCATAGGACAGCACCAAAATAAAACATACAACTCAAACCAATCTGGATCATCAATCAACCCAAAAGACAAAAGAAATCTACTCAAAACATCATAAGATGGCAATACATCATTGGATCATAATATGTGGCATAAAGCACCATGTTCAAGTAGGGGATTACAACGGGTGGGGGAGAGTGGACCGCTGAAAAGAGATGGGGACGGTGGTGAAGATGGTGATGTTGATGAAGACGATCACCGCGGCGATGGTTCCCCCGGTGGCACTCCGGCTCCTCCGAAAGAGAGGGGGAGAGGGTCTCCCCCTTGTGCTTCCTCCTCCATGGCCTCCCCCCTAGATGGGGGAAGGTTCTCCCTCTGGTCCTTGGCCTCCATGGTGATGATGGCCCCTCCGTCTTCCTCCTCCATGGTCTCTGGTAATGGTGACCCCCTCCGGCAGGGTGCCGGAGAGGGCCAAGATTGATTTTTCGTGGCTACAGAGACTTACGGCAGCGTAACTTCTGATCTAGGGTTCTTTTCGGAGGTTTGGGTATTTATAAGAGTCCTTGGCGTTGGTCCCACATCAGGAAGGTTCCCGAGGAGATGACAAGCCAGGGGGGCGCTCCCTAGGGGGGGCGCGCCCCCACCCTTGTGGCTGCCTCGGGCTTCCTCTCCGATATCTTTTCGCTCCAGTATTTTTTATATTTTTCAAAAATATTCTCCATAAATTTTCAGCCCATTCCGAGAACTTTTATTTCTGCACAAATACAACACCACGGTAGTTCTGCTGAAAACAGCGTCAGTTCGGGTTAGTTCTAATCAAATCATACCAAAATCATATAAAATTATTGTAAACATGGCATGAATACTTCATAAATTATAGATACGTTGGAGACGTATCAGCATCCCCAAGCTTAATTCCTGCTCGTCCTCGAGTAGGTAAATGATAAAAGAAATAATTTATGAAGTGTGAATGCTAGAAAGTGCACAAGTTTGATCAATGATAATTCCAATCACTTATTCTAGCATCAATATAAACCATAAACAGTAGTTCATCTCATAAAACTTCTCATGATCGAGTAACAAGCTATTCACATGTTAAAGTATAGACCAGAAAGTTTCTTCAAAACTAACAAACCATGTTCCTAGTCATCGAACAATTGCAATTCATCTAATTTTTAGGAAGGGTCTATGTAAGAGCTTTGATTTAGCAAATTCCACATACTCAACTATCATATAGTCTTCCATGATTGTTTACACTCAAAGCATATTTTTAGAACAAATAACATCCATCGAACACAGAGAAAGATAGGGGCTTAATGTTTCACCTCCCAACTTATTTATCATATAGATAATTGTCAACAATAATAATTCATGATCAAATATATTTGTATGGATATATATGTTTGGATCATTCCCCAACACATGACGTTTGCCAAGGGAAAAGGCGAAATATAGGAAGTGGTGAAGATCACCATGACTCTTGCATAAAGGTAAGTAACATAAAGTAAAAGATAGGCCCTTCGCAGAGGGAAGCAGAGGTTGTCATGCGCTTTTTGTTTTTGGATGTGCAAACCCTTAATGCAAAGGAACGTCACGTTGTATTGCCCTTTGTGATAGCAACCTTTATTATGCAGTCCGTCGCTTTTATTTCTTTACCATCACAAGTTCGTACAATGCTTATTTTCCATTACAATAAAAGATCATACATATTTAGGAGCAATTTTATTGCTTTTTGCACCGATGACAACTTACTTGAAGGATCTTACTCAATCCATAGGTAGGTATAGTGGACTCTCATGGCAAAACTGGTTTAAGGGTGTTTGGATGCACAAGTAGTATTTCTACTTGGTGCGGGAATTTTGGCTAGTATGATGTGGAAGCAAGCACCACATGTTGGAGGATCCATAACAATATAACTTCTATACAAATGTACCCAAACATAACTCATTACGTTGTCTTCCTTGTCCAACTTCAACTAATTTGCTCAAGTTTGAAAATAATTAATGGGCTCACAATCATAGAAGATGTCCAAGATAGTATATTTATATGTGGAATCTCTCTTCCTTCAATATTCTTTCAAGAATTGTTCAAGTGACTAATGCGGTGTTTGCTAACTTCCAATAAACTTTACCACCTATACTTCTTATATGTGAAGTCATTACTCCCCATGGGATAAGTATATGACGCATATATAATTTCAGGCTTATGGTATTCAATTCATTCAACCATTTACTCATAGGATATAAGTGAAGCACGAGAGTAAATGACAAACTACTCCAAAAAGATATAAGTGAACATCAATGTGTAGTCAATTAGTTTAATATCCATGTGAGGACTCTTTCTTATTCAACATTTCAGATCCAATGATTTTATTCAACAGCAAACAAAAGGGAAATAAAAGGACACACCAAGTTTAGCACAACTCTTGTGAAGAAGCAAAAACTTAGGCTCAACGAAAAACTGACCGATAGTTGTTGAGGAAGAGAGGTGGGATGCCTACCGGGGCATCCCCAAGCTTAGTTGCTTGAGACTTCTTGGAATATGAACTTGGGATGCCTTGGGAATCCCCAAGCTTGAGCTCTTGTGTCTCCTTAATTCCTCTCATATCATGGTTTTTCTAAGTCTCAAAAACTTCATCCACATAAAACTCAACAAGAACTCGTGAGATAAGTTAGTATAGATCAATGCAAAACCTTATTATTTTATACTGTAGCAAATCACTAAAATTATTATTTGACATTGCATAATAAATTCCTCTGCATATTTAATACTTCCATCCTCAAACAGGATCATTAAACAAGCCAACACATGCAAACAATGCAAACATAACAGCGATCTGCCTAAACAAAACAGTCTGTAAAGAATGCAGCAAGATCCATAATTAATTAACTCCAAAAATTCTGAAAATTTACCACACTATAGAGAATTTATAAAAGCATGCCATGTCAAAATTTCAAGATTTTATGACATACTTAATTTTCTAGGGAATTTTTGCACTAACAGCAAACTTTCTGTTTTGAAACAGCAACTCATTCACTTGCAAATTGAGCATGGTAAAGGCTACACTTGACATTTTCATTGAAGTAAATGATAAAAAACTTTATTCTAAATAACAGAAAGCAAATCCTAACAAAATAAAATGACGCTCCAAGCAAAACACATATCATGTGACGAATAAAAATATAGTCCCAAGTGAAGTTACCGATAATGTTGAAGACAAAAGAGGGGATGCCTTCCGGGGCATCCCCAAGCTTAGTTGCTTGGATATTCCTTGAATATTACGTTGGGGTGCCTTGGGCATCCCCAAGCTTAGGGTATTGCCACTCCTTATTCTCCTCATATCGGCATCTCACCCGAAACTTGAAAACTTCAATCACACAAAACTTAACGGAACTTCGTGAGATGGGTTAGTAGGATACAGACAAATCATTCACTTTGGTACTGTCAAATACAAGATCCATAATTGTTCTCGCATAGTGCCTACTGTACTCTATCATTTTCACAATTTATATCACTTAATATAAGCCATGGAAATGCCAAAACAAGTAAACTATGCAAACAAGGCAGATTGTGTCAAAAACAGAACAGTCTGTAATGATCTGAACAATAACCATACTTATGAAACTCCAAAAATTCTGAAAAATTAGGAAAACCTAGGCAATTTGTATATCAATCATGTGCGAAAAATTCAGAACCTTTTGACTCTCTGGTGAATTTATAAAAATTCTGTACTGGGCATCAAAGTTTCTATTTTTGCACAGAATCAAGTTAACTATCAACCACATCATCCCAAAGGCATTACGTGGCACTTTATTGAAAGAAAACATATAAAACATAGTTACTACAGTAGCATAATCATGATAACACACAAAAACAGTAGGGGTAATGTAGGAGATATGCCCTAGAGGCAATAATAAATGTTATTGATTATCTCCCTGTTCATAATTAGGTTTATGTTCCATGCTATAACTGCTATGGTTCTCGAGTCTACAATAACCACGAGGCTCGGAGGAAGACTCATATGCACGTGTGGGATAATAAACGGTAAAAAGTATTCCTAGTCAAGCCTCTATGACTGGCTCAAGTATTGCATGATGATCCTGTTTTCCTGATCATGGGCATGACTATGCCGGCAATTTTGAGGGCACAATTGTTGGTAGAACACTTGTGTTGAATCGACCCGAATTGATGTTATGCTATGAGATACATTCGTCATTAGTTAATGGTTAATAACACAGAGATGGTTAATGTTTGCATGATTCCTTAGACCATGAGAGTATCGAGTTTCTTCATGCTTGCTTCATGAACTTTGGGGTTTGTTAAACGTCATCCGTAAATGGGTGGCTATTACGGCGGCTTACGGGTTCATGGAAAAGTATGTCAAGTAACTTGATAGATCAAGATTGGGATTTGCTCCTCCGACGATGGAGAGATATCTCTGGGCCCTCTCGGTGTTACGGTATCCATCATCGTCTGGCCAGACACAGGGTGATTTGATCATAGGGATGCCGGAACACGGGAACGAGAAAAGAGAACAATACCGGTAACGAGGTAACTGGCATAGTGGACAAGTTGTTGATCCACGGGGATGCCTACATGTCTCACCTCGGGTATTTGTAACATATCGCGAAGCAACAGGAATAGCACACGGCAACTGGAGGTTCACTCGAATATTCATTCGTGTGGGTATAGGGGTCAATATGGGTGTCCACGGCTCCGATGTTGATCATTGATCGGAAAGTGTTCCGGGTCATGTCTATACTTCACCGAACCTACAGGGTCACACGCTTAAGGGTCATCTATCTGCTGAATACTAGACGGGGAGTCTGAGAGAAATTCACCGAAAAAGTTTCGGACGAAACGGAAACGTTCCGGAGAGGATATCGGAATAGTTCCGGTAAAACTGAAAAGTTGTTTCAGAGGATACCATAAAGTCAGATTGGTTTCGGCACATGCCTGATAATTCTTGGAGGGGGCCAGAATCGTTCTGGAAACTTTCTGGAATTTTCCGGGATGAAAACCGGAAATGTTCCGGAGCTGCCGGAACCGCTTCAGATGCTTTTCGCAGATGAAAATCACTAAACCGGAATTGTTCCGGATCGCATTGAAACTTATTTTAGTGGGTACTGGAATTGTTCTAAGCCCACATAAATATTTTCAGTTCGACCGGACGCTGAAAAATGTCGTCGTGAATAGTGAAATCAGATTTATGGATATGGTTGGAAGTTGGCTTTCCACAAATATCTTCCCAAGATATTTTGGGATGACATGGCATTTTGGATATGCCCATCCTACCCCTTGTTTTTCCTATAAATAGAGGGGAGGAGGCAGCCCCATATGCTTCATCCTTGCTCTCACATACACATGCCATGACATTTCTGGCTTCTCTCTCCCTCCCAGCGAAATAGTTTCGTAGAGCCGAAAGGCTGTCTGGGTTCCGGTGGGAACTAGTTCTGGACGGCGAAGCCCTGCCGGATAGATGACACCGTATGTGTGCAACTCTGTAGAGAGATCGTAGTTCCGGTCTTAGTTCGAGAGTGCCTCCCGAAGGGCTGTCCGAGTTACAGTTTGAGTTTCGGGTGTCCTCCCGAAGGGCTGTCCGAGTGACCCGCCCGAAGGGCTGTCCGTGAGGCCTCCCGGAGGGCTGTCCGAGGATCCGTCCGGTAGGACTATCCGAAGGACTGTCCAGAGGCCTCCCGGAGGGCTGTCCGAGGATCCGTCCGGTGGGACTATCCGAAGGACTGTCCAGAGGCCTCCCGGAGGGCTGTCCAAGGATCCGTCCGGTAGGACTATCCGAGGGACTGTCCAGGGGCCTCCCGAAGGGCTGTCCGAGGATCCGTCCGGTGGGACTATCCGAGGGACTGTCCCGATGCCTTCCGAAGGGCTGCCCGGAGATCCGTCCGGTGAGCTGACGTGGGAGTACATCCTCGCGGTTGGGAGGTTGTAAATCCTAGCTGCGGGGATCTGCACCGCCGATCGTCATCGACTCTACTTCCGCTGCGCTACGAGTCGGTAACGAAAAAGATCAAACCTTGTATGCAGTCTCCATAGTGATCCTGGGCTGGTACGTAGGTCGGAAATTTTTTGTTTTCTGATGCGTTACCCAACAGTGGCATCAAGAGCCGTGCTATGCGTAGATGCAGGTTGCGATCTAGAATACATAGAGATGTATGGGTGTTGCACAATATAATTAGGTAGTAGATGAGATCTATTGCTGAAAATTATTTGTGCGGGTAGCAGATGAAGTCTGTTACCCGATGTTCTTGTTGCTTCCCTCGAATTTGCATATTTCTGATCTTGATAACAGTATGGTGGAGTTTCAATGTTCTGGCAATCCGCGATCCTGATTGATCAACGAAGTGCTAACAGTTCATTGAATTCCACCGTAGTTAAAAAGAAAGATGAAATTTTGCAGACGAAAGGGCAATGCAGATGTGATCTGCACGGGGGTCACGCGTATGACGAAGTTTAGTATGGGGCTCGAGATTTTATTATCTCGTGTTTCATACACCCTGGAATGTTAATCTAGCGACTTGGATTATCATGCTTGATGATGGACGTTGGTAGCTTCGGTTTGTTTCGAAACCTTAGAAGCCACGTAAAATAAAATTTTGCATGGACCGATTAGAGGCATCTAACTTGGTTTTGCAGGATGGTTTGCATGTGCATGTGATGTGGTATAGCAGTGTTCATAATAATTTGATTATGTATGAGATGACTATATGATGTAAATTGATTAACATGACCTGCGTGTCATGATTCGGCATGATGGCTGGAGCCATATGATTGCACTTTAATGACCTGCGTGTCAACCTTATGTAATGCACCTATTTTATTAAGCTATAGAGATAGCAATATTATCTGGTGCATCGACAAGGTGGTGGCAATCTTCGCGAAGGTGAACACCGACGCGAATGCCGAAGACGAAGAAATACAAGACTTCTCCGTCAGAAAGGGCTATACCATATCATGCTATTATGAATTGCCTGAGATGTTTATCCCTTATGACGCACCCTTCTTGATTGCGCGGTAGTCGCTTTTATTAGGGTGATCTCTCACAAAAATATCAAGTAGTTAGTGTTCTCCCAAGTGTAGCACCGTCACGGCACCTAACTTTTCGGGGTGCGCCATGTCCACATGGGTACGAACGATTAGGGAAGTGTGAGGCGGGTGAGGTCAGACCTCGCAGCGAGATCACTTGGTTGTCTTGACGTTCTGGCTTGATCGTCCTGAGCTCGGAACACGCCCATCGAAAGATGAACAAGAGTCACATAGAGATGTGATCGGCATGTTTGCCCACCAATTGAAATTCTCGTCATCAGTGATGTCCACATCAATGGCGTTGAATTGAAATGTGGATCTTGTATCACTCACAATCAATTATGAGAGATATTGATTTGAGTGGGAGCGCCCTGTAGAATTAATTCTTTTAATTCTCAGTGCAATTAATTTTGAACACTGTCTAAGTGTGATTTGCATAATAGTTATAGAATAATGACTCGCGTTTCCACCTTCCCTATTAAAATTGAATAGCTGTTAAATATCTGGTTAAAACTTTACGATTGGTAACGTAATGTGAGGATTGTCCTCTAGAGTGCCGAGAAGGACTTTGTCCTATCGCATACTTTCGGTATTCTCCCGCTAATGCTATGGATCATGTGACTCTCGTCCTTCGATCCAAAAGCTAGAATTCTGTTTCAGTCAAGTGAAATACGTTTGCTTCCATGAGACCCGAACTTCGAAAGTTTGGATAGTTATGTGATATTCATGGAATCTGAAAATCAATTTCAGAGACAGACAAAGGCTAAAAGATATGACATATCCAAAGCAATGTTTGTTTGCAAACTATTAGTAAAGGAGTTTACTATGCATTAGACTGATAAGAGAGGGATCCAGGAGAACGCCTGTCATATGATGAAAGGTGAATAAAACAACAACTTAAAGAGAAAGGAAGTGTCCGAAGGGTGTTAGTGAAACTTTCACGCCTAGGAAGTCCGGGGCTATCGCCACTCTTAAGTTGGGTGCTTCTTCTGAGAGTAGGAGAAATACTGAAAGTTAAACTGTTAGAAGTATAATGACAAAAGGAAAGAAGACTAGAATATCCAGCTCATGTATGAATGTCATACAGGTTTTTTGATGTATACAAGGCTGGTCAAAGATATAGTTCTTGGGAATTATGGTTAAACATGTTAATCACTAATTCTTGGGTATTGTGAGTTGATCACAAAGATACCCGCTCGATTGCATTCTGTTGCAACTCGATGTAAGAACTACTATGGCCTGAAAGACTAGCCGGGAATGAGGTTTAGATACACGCAGGGAACATAGTAAATGTTACTATGCCTTCCATCGGTGTATTCCCTATGTATTTACTTTCATAATTCATTTTTAGAGTTTCACACTCTAGCCCTTTGCATAAGGTATCTTGCAAGAAGGTTATTCATAAGAGAACTTTTGATGTTCGATGTTATGAATAACATAAGGGCCATACTTTCATTATGAATGAGACGTATGTTATGAATATTGATAATAATACATTACCTCTGTATTTACTTTCATAATTTATTTTAGAGTTTCATATACTCTAGCCCTTTGCATAAGGTATCTTGCAAGAAGGTTATTCATAAGAGAACTTTTCATGTTCGGTGTTATGAATAACTTGAAGGGTCATGCTTCCATACAAGATGGGATGTATGCTATGAATATTGATGGTAATATGATACATCCATAACACTGACGCTAAATGTCGCAAGACTAAAAGAATACCACACAAGTGTGGCACTGCATTTGGTCACATTGGAGAAACCCGCATGGAAAATTCCATTATGATGGATTTTGAAGTCATTTGATTTTGAATCATCTGACACTTGCAACTTTCCTCTGAAAAGTGAAGTGACTGAAATACCGTTCACAGGCCATAAGGAACGAGCAAAGAACATATTGGTGATCGTACACTATGATGTGTGTAGTCCAATGAATGTTGTTGCAAACAGTGGATTTGTCTACCTTCAAAAATTGACTCAAGTAGATATATGGATATTTACTTGCTGAGACGTAAGTCTGGATCTTTTGAATTCATTCATAAGGTTTTCAAAAATTGAAGTAGAAGTTGTTGTAACAAGAAAATTATGTTTCTACAATTCGATTGTAGAAAGGAATATTTGAGTTACAAGTTTAGCGAATGTCTGATGAGTTGTGAAAGGGGTTTCATAACTTGCACCTCCCGGAACACCACTGCAAGTGGAAAGTCCGTGAAGATGTAATCGAACCATTTATGACATGGTAAGATCAAAGATGACATAAATAAATTTGCCATTACCCCTTTTAAAGAGTAATGCTTTAGAGACTGCGGCCTTTACACTGAAAAGAGATCCATCAGGTCTGTTGAAATGACGCCATGGTATGGTATGCCCAACCATGTTATATCTTTTCTTAACATTTGGAATATGGGGCTTGTGTAAAAGGTTACAAACCTATTCCAAATCAGACAAGTGCTACTTTGTAAGGTTATCCCAAGTCATTGGGTATTCCCCACCACTATACCGAGGCAAAGGACTTTGCCACAAAACGGTATGCTTTTAAAGAGAATAGTTCTTACAAAAGGCGAGTGGGAGGACAGTGCAACTCGACGAGATAACCAGTATCTTCGTCATCAGATCAAAGGAAAGAAACCTTGGAAGTGATTCCGAAGTTTCCTACTGCGACTGATACGGAAGTCTCTACAATAAAATGTATGGACTTTGATCGAACTTGCAGTTGAACCACGTAGGCAAAGCTCGTGCTAACCTATCAGGTGCGCAAACGAGATATTGTTGTTAGACAACAGTATACCTACAATACACAAGGAAGCGTTGATGGGCCCTGACTCCGGAATTGGCTAAATGCCAATACAATCCGAGATAGTTTCCATATAAGTGATTCAAGATTAAGATCTTGATACACCTTTCAGAAGACATAGAGTCTAACGAATATTTATTGAAACTAAAAACTGATACGGATAAAATGTTTTATCCATAAAGCTCGACTTGTTGCAATAAACAAGTTCAAGGAGTTGACTACGATGAGATTGTCTCACCGTAGCGATGCTTGATGTCGGTTCGGGTTGAACTAGCAATTAATACATATTTCAATCATGAGATATGAAACATGGATGACAAAGGGATTTCCATCTGATGGAAATGAAACCTAGGACTTGTATGTGATACAGTCCAAAGTAATTTGTCGATCCAGAGGATGCTAGTAAGTATGCAAACTTCAGAGTTCCAGCGATGGACAGAAGAGAGCAAAGTGGAGTTGGAATCTTCGTTTTTGATGGAATGGTCAAAAGGGTTTTTGACTTCATCAAATGGGTATCGAAGATGCTTGTGATTCAAGAAAGTAAGTGGGAGCATAATAATATTTCTAAAAACCTTGTGTACTTAACACATTGTTAATTGGAAATAAATTTCTTGACACGAATTAGGACTTCATTTGAAAATAGTTTTTCGATGAAGTGCTTAGGCTAAATAGCCTTAATATTAGGCATGATGATCTATGGAGATAGATTTACCTAATGGGGCTAAGCTATGAATACATATTGACAAGGTGCTAAAACCTTTTAGCATTTAAAACGCCAAGGAGTGATTCTTGCCGAAGTCACATGGAAAGGGTTTTGCAAGACTCGGTGTCTCAAAACACTGATGAGCAAAATACATGATAGTGATTCCACACACTCTTGTGTTTGGATTAATCATGTATTCCATGGTATGTAAAAACAACCAGATATGTCCAATACTCCAAAGTTGTTGCGAGTATAGATACCATAGTGATCAAAGTACTGATCATGGGACAACAGTGAAAGATGTCATTGAGTACTAGAGCAGTACTGATGACATGTTTTCTCGCAAGCGGAGATCATGAAGAGTTCGTTGTAAAAGGTTACATCGATACAGTCTTCATCAATGCTCCATGCGATTTTCGATTTAAGTTAAGGGTTTTGTGTAATACACAATATGGTGGCACGGTAGTTGGAAATTGTTCCAAACAAGATACTGTGGCGAATTCTATAACAAAGGCTAAGTATGTTGACGCTTAAGAAGCGACAAAGAAGTTGTTGAATCATATAGTTCATTCATGAACTTAGTATGGTTCCAAGATGGCTTTGGTCTATGGGACACTATTGCAGATAGTTGCTCCATAGCTCAGTCTGAGGAATCAGGTTTCGACCAATGATTCACACATATGCAAGGCCAAGTCCAGACAAAATATGAATTTTGTGAAAGCGTGAAAACGCAAGGATATGCAAAGTAACACACGGAGCTGAAGTCGTCAGATCCGTTGGATATCAGGCTATACCACATGCGAAGCATATTTTACATCAGTATGCCATAGGTGTAAAGTGCATTAGCATTGACTAGATTATTGACTCTAGTGCAAGTGGGAGTCTGTAGGAGATATGCCCTAGAGGCAATAATAAATGTTATTGATTATCTCCCTGTTCATAATTAGGTTTATGTTCCATGCTATAACTGCTATGGTTCTCGAGTCTACAATAACCACGAGGCTCGGAGGAAGACTCATATGCACGTGTGGGATAATAAACGGTAAAAAGTATTCCTAGTCAAGCCTCTATGACTGGCTCAAGTATTGCATGATGATCCTGTTTTCCTGATCATGGGCATGACTATGCCGGCAATTTTGAGGGCACAATTGTTGGTAGAACACTTGTGTTGAATCGACCCGAATTGATGTTATGCTATGAGATACATTCGTCATTAGTTAATGGTTAATAACACAGAGATGGTTAATGTTTGCATGATTCCTTAGACCATGAGAGTATCGAGTTTCTTCATGCTTGCTTCATGAACTTTGGGGTTTGTTAAACGTCATCCGTAAATGGGTGGCTATTACGGCGGCTTACGGGTTCATGGAAAAGTATGTCAAGTAACTTGATAGCTCAAGATTGGGATTTGCTCCTCCGACGATGGAGAGATATCTCTGGGCCCTCTCGGTGTTACGGTATCCATCATCGTCTGGCCAGACACAGGGTGATTTGATCACAGGGATGCCGGAACACGGGAACGAGAAAAGAGAACAATACCGGTAACGAGGTAACTGGCATAGTGGACAAGTTGTTGATCCACGGGGATGCCTACATGTATCACCTCGGGTATTTGTAACATATCGCGAAGCAACAGGAATAGCACACGGCAACTGGAGGTTCACTCGAATATTCATTCGTGTGGGTATAGGGGTCAATATGGGTGTCCACGGCTCCGATGTTGATCATTGATCGGAAAGTGTTCCGGGTCATGTCTATACTTCACCGAACCTATAGGGTCACACGCTTAAGGGTCATCTATCTGCTGAATACTAGACGGGGAGTCTGAGAGAAATTCACCGAAAAAGTTTCGGACGAAACGGAAACGTTCCGGAGAGGATATCGGAATAGTTCCGGTAAAACTGAAAAGTTGTTTCAGAGGATACCATAAAGTCAGATTGGTTTCGGCACATGCCTGATAATTCTTGGAGGGGGCCAGAATCGTTCTGGAAACTTTCTGGAATTTTCCGGGATGAAAACCGGAAATGTTCCGGAGCTGCCGGAACCGCTTCAGATGTTTTTCGCAGATGAAAATCACTAAACCGGAATTGTTCCGGATCGCATTGAAACTTATTTTAGTGGGTACTGGAATTGTTCTAAGCCCACATAAATATTTTCAGTTCGACCGGACGCTGAAAAATGTCGTCGTGAATAGTGAAATCAGATTTATGGATATGGTTGGAAGTTGGCTTTCCACAAATATCTTCCCAAGATATTTTGGGATGACATGGCATTTTGGATATGCCCATCCTACCCCTTGTTTTTCCTATAAATAGAGGGGAGGAGGCAGCCCCATATGCTTCATCCTTGCTCTCACATACACATGCCATGACATTTCTGGCTTCTCTCTCCCTCCCAGCGAAATAGTTTCGTAGAGCCGAAAGGCTGTCTGGGTTCCGGTGGGAACTAGTTCTGGACGGCGAAGCCCTGCCGGATAGATGACACCGTATGTGTGCAACTCTGTAGAGAGATCGTAGTTCCGGTCTTAGTTCGAGAGTGCCTCCCGAAGGGCTGTCCGAGTTACAGTTTGAGTTTCGGGTGTCCTCCCGAAGGGCTGTCCGAGTGACCCGCCCGAAGGGCTGTCCGTGAGGCCTCCCGGAGGGTTGTCCGAGGATCCGTCCGGTGGGACTATCCGAAGGACTGTCCAGAGGCCTCCCGGAGGGCTGTCCGAGGATCCGTCCGGTGGGACTATCCGAAGGACTGTCCAGAGGCCTCCCGGAGGGCTGTCCGAGGATCCGTCCGGTGGGACTATCCGAGGGACTGTCCAGGGGCCTCCCGAAGGGCTGTCCGAGGATCCGTCCGGTGGGACTATCCGAGGGACTGTCCCGATGCCTTCCGAAGGGCTGCCCGGAGATCCGTCCGGTGAGCTGACGTGGGAGTACATCCTCGCGGTTGGGAGGTTGTAAATCCTAGCTGCGGGGATCTGCACCGCCGATCGTCATCGACTCTACTTCCGCTGCGCTACGAGTCGGTAACGAAAAAGATCAAACCTTGTATGCAGTCTCCATAGTGATCCTGGGCTGGTACGTAGGTCGGAAATTTTTTGTTTTCTGATGCGTTACCCAACAGGTAAATATTGGGTTGTCTCCCAACAAGCGCTTTTCTTTAATGCCTTTTTAGCTAGGCATGACATTTTAATGATACTCTTTCAAGCCCAATTCCGATGATAATTTTATTCATACTCTAAAAGATATAAGTGAAGTTCATAGAGAATTCTACAATTAATATATATTAACCAATATCCAATCTCAAAATATATAAGTGAAGCACACGAAGCATTCTATAAAGCCATACTCAAAAGATTTAAGTGAAGCACAAAGAGCATTCTGTAAAGCCATACTCAAAAGATTTAAGTGAAGCGCATGAAGCATTCTATAAATCAATGAAGGACTATATCATACTAGAAGGGTGCATAAAGGAAAATAAAAACATTAAAGACGCATATCATGTGAACAAAACAAAAACCGAGGTATACAGATAATTGTTGAAGAATAAAGATGGGATGTTTTCCGGGGCATCCCCAAGCTTAGATGCTTGAATCTCCTTGAAATATTTACTTGGGGTGCCTTGGGTATCCCCAATATTGAACTATTGTCTCTCCGTATTCTTCTTATATCGATACCTCCTCGATCTTCGAACACTTCATCCACACAAAACTTAACAAAACCCTCGTGAGATCCGTTAGTATAATAAAGCAAATTACTACTTTAAGTACTGTTGTGAACTCATTCCAAATTCATATTAGCATTATATCTACTGTAGTCCAACTTCACCATGGTTCATACCCCCCGATACTACCCATAGATTCATCAAAATAAGAGAACAACACATAGAAAACAGAATCTGTCAAAAACAGGACAGTCTGTAGCAATCTGGGAACTTCGTATATTTCTGTAACTCAAAAAATTCTGAAAAATTAGGAAAAATTAAACAATTTGTATAGAAGTACTGTGTAAAAATTTCAGCAACTTTTGACATTCCAGTAAGAAATGTAAATTCAAGCACTACAGTCAAAGTTTCTGTTTTTGCACCGCACATAGCAAACAAGCAATCTAATCATCCTAAAACCAAATCGTGGCACATTACTTTTATTATACAATGGATATATACAAGGGGATAATTATTTTTGAGAAACTTCCATGAAAAATTCTACATTGTTTCCATGAGCATGAACACAAGTGTTCAAGGTCGACCCTCACTTCTCCAATGCACAACCTTCCAATCACTTCTCTTTTTGAAAAAGTTTTTAGGCATAAGAGGCAAGTAATTATTTTTATTATTTTTCATTATTTAATTTTTTTGTTTGTTTCACCCACAACTAAAGAAAACAAAAAGGGAAAACAAAAATCTACTTAGTGAAGAAAGCAAACAAGCATACACGAAAATATCAACCCCACGCTATTGCTCCGTGGCAACGGCGCCAGAAAAGAGCTTGATAATCCCCAAGTGCAAAGAATCATCGTAGCAATTTCCAAAGATGGAAGTGATAAGTATGAAGTGTCGAACCCACAAGGAGCTAAAGGTAAGATCAATATTCTCTCAAGTCCTATCTGCTACTGATACGACTCTACGTACACCGAACGTTTGCTTCCATCTAGAAACAAGAAATGAAACTATGTTGTGGGTATGAAGGGGATAGCTTTGCATGATATCGGAGAACTAAAATATAAAAATAGGTGCTGTTATCATAAAGTTAAAATATATTACAATATATTACACATAGCGAGTGTGGAATAATGATGGGTCGGTGTGCGGAATTGTCCTAGGCAATTGTTAACAAGATCAGTAATCATTATTGCAATTTTATACGAGGGAGAGGCATAAGCTAACATACTTTCTCTACTTGGATCATATGCACTTATGATTGGAACTCTAGCAAGCATCCGCAACTACTAAAGATCATTAAGGTAAAACCCAACCATAGCATTAAAGCATCAAGTCCCCTTTATCCCATACGCAACAACCCCCTTACTCGGGTTTAAGCTTCTGTCACTCTAGCAACCCACTATAAGCGAATCATGAACGTATTGCAACACCCTACAGCGGGAATCCTTCACGTGTGCGCGGCACGGAAGGCACCATAGGACAGCACCAAAATAAAACATACAACTCAAACCAATCTGGATCATCAATCAGCCCAAAAGACAAAAGAAATCTACTCAAAACATCATAAGATGGCAACACATCATTGGATCATAATATGTGGCATAAAGCACCATGTTCAAGTAGGGGATTACAGTGGGGTGCGGGAAAGTGGACCGCTGAAAAGAGATGGGGACGATGATGAAGATGGTGATGTTTATGAAGATGATCACCGCGGCGATGGTTCACCCGGTGGCACTCCGGCGCCTCCGAAAGAGAGGGGGAGAGGGTCTCCCCCTTGTTCTTCCTCCTCCATGGCCTCCCCCTAGATGGGGGAAGGTTCTCCCTTTGGTCCTTGGCCTCCATGGTGATGATGGCCCCTCCGTCTTCCTCCTCCATGGTCTCCGGTGATGGTGACCCCCTCCGGCAGGGTGCCAGAGAGGGCCAAGATTGATTTTTCATGGCTACAGAGACTTACGGCGGCGGAACTTCTGATCTAGGGTTCTTTTCGGAGGTTTGGGTATTTATAAGAGTCCTTGGCATTGGTCCCACGTCAGGAAGGTTCCCGAGGAGATGACAAGCCGGGGGGCGCTCCCTAGGGGGGGGGGGGGCGCACCCCCCACCCTTGTGGCTGCCTCGGGCTTCCTCTCCGATATCATTTTGCTCCAGTATTTTTTATATTTTCCAAAAATATTCTCCGTAAATTTTCAGCCCATTCCGAGAATTTTTATTTCTGCACAAAAACAACACCACGGTAGTTCTACTGAAAACAGCGTCAGTCCGGGTTAGTTCTAATCAAATCATACCAAAATCATATAAAATTATTGTAAACATGGCATGAATACTTCATAAATTATAGATACGTTGGAGACGTATCACCTGTCGGGGCGAAGTGAAGCCCCCGAGCCCGGCAGCAGCGAGGCCGCCGAGGCGAAAAGGAGCCCCCGAGCCTGGATGCAACGAGGGGCCAGACGGGGCAAGGTGAAGCCCCTGAGCCCGGCAGCAGCGAGGCCGCCGAGGCAAAGCAGAGCCACCAAGCCTGGATGCGGCGAGGGGCCTGACTGGGCGAGGTGAAGCCCCTGAGCCCGGCAGCAGTGAGGCCGCCGAGGCAAAGCGGAGCCCCCCGGCCTGGATGCCGCGAGGGGCCTGATGGGGCGAGGTGAAGCCCCTGAGCCCGGCAGCAGCGAGGCCACCGAGGCAAAGCGCCCCGAGCCTAGATGCGGCGATGGGCCTGTTGGGACGAGGTGAAGCCCCCGAGCCCGGCAGCAGCGAGGCAGCCGCTGCTGCCGAGGCGAAGCGGAGCCCCCGAGCCTGGATGCTGCGAGGGGCCTGATGGGGCGAGGTGAAGCCCCTGAGCCCGGCAGCAGCGAGGCCGCCGAGGCAAAGCGCCCCGGGCCTAGATGCGGCAACAGGCCTGTTGGGACGAGGTGAAGCCCCCGAGCCCGGCAGCAGCGAGGCCGCCGCTGCTGCTGACGCGAAGCGGAGCCCCCGAGCCTGGATGCTGCGAGGGGCCTGACGGGGCGAGGTGAAGCCCCTGAGCCCGGCAGCAGCGAGGCCGCCGAGGCAAAGCGGAGCCCCCCAGCCTGGATGCAGCGAAGGGCCTGATGGGGCGAAATGAAGACCCCGAGCTCGGCGGCAGCGAGGCCGCCGAGGCGAAGCGAAGTACCTGTATAGCCAGGAAAACAAGGAAAACTTGCAATTGCATTTTGTCAAACACTGGGATACCAAGTGGACCTTTACATGCATATGTAATGTAAAACTTTTGTAAAGTATAACTCGTGAAGTTATTTTACCCTTGTGCGTATAATAGGCAATAAAGGGAAACTGGGACGCCAGTTAGATTTTTGATGCAACCCTTGGGCTTTGATATCGAGGGGAGTAATTTTAGATGTGTTTCTAGTTATTTTGATGATGTTTTGTGCCGTAGAGGCTGTCTGATGCGCCCAGTCCCTTGGTGGGATTGGAGGTCGCATTGGTTTTTGGTTGATGCCATAAGCATATTTTGTGGGGCTTGGTATGACCAGAATATATTATTCAGTCCCCAGCATCCCTTAAGGTCACGCTCCGTCTGTGGAGGGCTACCCATAAATGCGTCGATGCAGCCCCGGAGCGCCGGAGGTCGGCAGAAGAAACATCCACAAGGGTCCGGAGCAAAAAGAAGGAAAGTATGATGCAGCCTTTGTGCGGAGCTGCGGGAAGGTCCACTTAGAGCGATGTAGCCCCCGAGTCCGACAGCAAAGAGATACGTTTGTTCATCCGCAATTTGTCTATCCCAAGGGGTTCATGAAAGTTTGTTACGTTGATGCAGCCCCCAGTCGTTAACCAGGGAGGTCGGTAACTAGGATACTGTCCCATGGGTCCGGCCTCAGAGAGATCTCTTTGATGCAGCCTTCGAGCTGACCTTGTCAGGCGTCAGAGAGGTCATTTTTGGATCAGCCTCTGGGCGCGGCCTCTAGATAGATTGCTGGATTTAGCCTCCCACTGACCACAAGGAGATCAGCCTATAGTGTCTCAGTTTTGGGCCATCATGCAATATCACCAATAGAGTCGTTCTCATGGATCAGTTTTTTATTATTCCTTGTGTTAAAGGTCATATTTTATCTAACGTGCGGAGGTGCAGCTCACCCGTTGGGTGTGGGTGTGAGTAGAAATCGAGCGGTGCTCAGATGACTCGGAAAATAATGAACTCGTGATAGAGTAAAATGTGGAGCTTAAGTATGTAGATGACTTAGCTTTATATGCTCTTAGGCATTATTGACGTTGGTCGAGCCATTGAGGCGATGAAGTATGAGCCCGCAAACCGGTCATGGCGGGGCGGAGCCCTCAAACCGGACGTAGCGAGGCGGTGGTGGCAGTTGGAGTTGGCGTAGATAGAGCGACGATGTTCGCGTTGGCAGAGCGACGAGGTCGGCTCGGCTCGGTGAAAGCGTGGAGCGGTCACCGTCTGCATACATCAGGTAGTGCAAGCAGAAGAAAAAATTCGCATAGGAATTAATATGCGTGAGCAAAATAATTATATATATACTGCACTCTTAGCCGCAGGCGGCAAGCCGGAGCCCCCGTCATGTGCGCCCTACAGCGCTAAGCATGACGAAACCGGAGCCCTCGAGCCGGTCGCGGCGAGGCCGGTCTAGACGTGCGGAGCCGGCATGAGGGCGGCGAGCTCCATGCTCACGGAGCGACGAGGCCAGCTTAGTGACGTGACATACATCCTGATTGTAATCTGCGTACATAGAGTATACTGGCAGAAAAAAATTGTCATAAAATTGATGTGGATGAATAAATAAATGGCGCCCGTGTCCGTAAGAGGTGAGGCGAAGCCCTCGAGCCGGTTGCGGCGAGGTTTACGGTTTAAGGTTCACGCGTTGAAGCTCGCGTGGTGTAGCCCGAGTCCGTCAGGTGATGAGGCCGGAGCGGCGACGCCTGCACATTGAAGTCACGCGGTGAGGCCGCATGATGAGGTCGTCCGCTGGGGCCGGAGCGGTCAACCAATGATGTGACAGGGGCATAGTTGATTTAACTGCATAAGATAGTATTGACAGACGTGGATATTTTTTTTTGTGTCAAAGTAATATGTATGGTCGAATAATTAGATAGGTAGCACCTGTTGTAAACGGTGAGGTAGGGCCCTCGAGCCGGTTGCGGCGAGGTTGGAGCCCCCAGGTCATGTGCAGCGAGGTCGGACTCGGTCGTGGGAGTCCACGTGGTGATGATGCAACGAATTTGGTTGAGCCGGATGCGGCAAACGAAGCCCTTGGGCCGGACCCGACAAGGCCGGTAGGCCCGAGTCCGCAGAGATTGTGCATCGAGGCTGGCTTGGCGACGCGGGGAACATCCCGATTGTGACTGATTTTTCTGCATACATAGAGTAGTACTTGCAGAATTTTTTTCTCATTATTATAGATGAGAATAATGAAAAATTATAAATAAATAGATGGCACCTGGATCCATAAGCAGTGTGGCGGAGCCCTCGAGCCGGTTGCAGCGAGGTTCGCCAGGGGGCCGACGATGAGGCCTACGGCGGAGGAGGTCCGCCGGACGATAAGGCCGGCTCGTGGAGGCCGACGATGGGGCCTGCGGCGGAGAAGGTCCACCGGGTGATGAGGCCGGCGCGTGGAGGCCGACGATGGGGCCTGCGGCGGTGAAGGTCCGCCGGGCGATGAGGTCGGCGCGAGGAGGCCGACAATGAGGCCTGCGGTGGAGGAGGTCCGCCGGGCGATGAGGTCAGCACGAGGAGGCCGACGATGAGGCCTGCGGCGGAGGAGGTCTGCCGGGCGATGAGATCGGTGAGAGGAGGCCGACGATGAGGCCTGTGGCGGAGGAGGTCCGCCGGGCAATGAGGTCGGCGCAAGGAGGCGGACGATGAGGCCTTCGGTGGAGGAAGTCCACCGGGTGATGAGGTCGGCGCGAGGAGGCCGACGATGGGGCCTGCGGCGGCGAAGGTCTGCGCCATGGAGGTCCGCGCCGTGGAGATCCGCATCATGGAGGTCCGCGGTGGCGAAGGTCCGTGCCGTGGAGGTCCGCGCGGTGGAGATCCGCGTCATGGAGGTCCGCGGCGGCGTAGGTCCGCGCCATGGAGGTCCGCACGGTGGAGATCCGCGTCACAGAGGTCCGTGCAACGGAGGTCCAAGTGGTGGAGATCCATGCCAGGAAGGTTCGCGGCGATGAAGGTCTGCGTCGTGGAGGTCCGCGCGGTGGAGATCCGTGGCGGCGAAGGTCCACGCCGTGGAGATCCGCGTCATGGAGGTCCGCAGCGGCGAAGGTCCGCGGCGGGGAGGTCCGCGCGGTGGAGATCCACGCCATAGAGGTCCGTGACGGTGAAGGTCTTCACCGTGGAGGTCGGCGCCATGGAGGTCCGCGGCGGTGAAGGTCCTCGCTGTGGAGGTCCACGCCATAGAGGTCCGCGGCGGCGAAGGTCCGCACGGTGGAGATCCGCGTCATGGAGGTCCGCGGCGGCGAAGATCCACGCCATGGAGTTCCACGGCAGCGAACGGATCAATCTCAATTTTTCTTCATGATTTCGATCTTAGATTAGATCGGAACCGATCTAGGTCAAGAGAAACCCATCTGAACATAGTATCTATGCGCACCAGCCCCTACCTGGCACGCCAACTGACGGGACGGAAATCCGTCAGATCCCTGCATAGGGTTCCTTATGGGGCGGAGCGCACATAGAGGATCAGATTGGGGTACACACGAGACAAGGATTTACCCAGGTTCAGGGCCTCGTGGTGAGGTAATACCCTACATCCTGCATGTATTGTATTGATATGGCTCATTGGATCTGTTAGACCTTTTGAAGAGAGGTTGGGGAGATTGAATCTCTGTTGGTCCCCGACTTGGGAGGCCCATACCTCCCCTTATATAGATGGGTGAGGGCTAGGGTTACATGCTCCAAGTCGGTTTACATGGCTTGATGCCCAAGTTATCTAGTAGAGTACAAGTCTTATGGTACAAGTAATAGGTATCCTTCAAGAGGAGGCCCACCATTAGTGGCGAGGGGTCCAGGCTATGACCGGGCTATGAGACCGGCCAGGCAACCTTATTCCCCGGAGGTCGGGTACCACCGGTATATGGCACCGTCATAATGCACAAAAACATATAATGTATATTAACAAAATTTGTTACATGGCAATGCATATGGCCATCACGCGGGGTAGCCTGTCTCTGTATTGCTCTCCTATCATTGATTATTATACATGTCGAGCAAAGCCAAACATGGATGTCGAGTAAACTTCTTACTTTCTTGGTATTCTGAGATTTATTTCAACCATTAATTTGACTAATATGTAAGTTATGTGCTATAGACAAGAAGAATACCAGTAGAAATTTCTCTAAAATACGATTCGAGCAAAGCCAAACATGGATGTCCAGTAAACTTGTCAAAATTAACTTCAAAATACGTGTAGGTCTTATAAACCCAAGGGGGTAAATCAAATAAGTGAACTAGCAGCACATTTGAAAACTATTGGAAAGGGGAATATTATTACTCATATAAAGGATGCTGGAGTACCCGCCTCCCAGGGGCATCAGGCCCTCCGTGCCGTCCGATCCTCGTACGCCTCACGCCGATGCCTGCCTAGCATGCTCTCGGCTGTCCGATCTTCGCGGGCCGAGGGCGTGTCCGGTTTCCTTGGGAGGTCCATGACGTGTGGGCCGAGGGCGCGCCCAGGACCACTTCGTCTGCGGATCGTTGCCCTCACCCCGCGCATGCTGCCTCGCGCGTTTGACGGGCGCTTGCCCGGGCTTTCTGCCCACCCGGCTGTTCGGTTGCCCTGCCTTGGCCTCTTTGTGGCTGCCCGGTTGTTCGGGGTTGCCGGGCAGGTTATCCGGATGCTACAGTGGACCCCCGTGCCGTTTGCTGTCCCGCGGGCGCTGGATGCGACGGTTCATTTGCTGCTGGGCTTTTGTGTTTGCGTGCGCTGGCTACGCCCATGCGTCCGGGTACCCTATTTGTGTTCGCGTGCGCCCGGTATGCCCATGCGTCCAGGTACTGTATTTGTGTTCGCGTGTGCCGGCTACGCCCATGCATCCGGGTAACCTATTTGTGCTCGCGTGTGCCGGGTACGCTCGTTCATCCGGGTACCCTATTTGTGTTCGTGTGCGCCGGGTTGGTAAGCGGCAGCGGGTGGGTGCTCGAGGTGTGCTGTGTCGGTTTGTCGTCGGCCCGGCACTGGCGATTTTGTTTCTGTTCCCACGTGTCGGTGGGTTTGTGGGTTTCCATTCTGGTTAGTTTGTCCGATGTGCGTCTGCGGTGCGTGGGGTTGTTCTGGTATATAGGGAGTGGCATCCTTATTCTCTCTCACTCGCTCCCCACACCGCTCTCTTTGCATTGCTTCCACGGTTTCTTTGAGTTTTCTCGGCGCTGGTGCTTTCTTTGCCGTCGGCGGCGGCCGGCGTGCCGTTCGCTCCTCGTGCCAACTGAGGTTCGGATTCGTTTGACTCTTGATTATGCCAGGTCTTTTCTTCGCGCTCACCGTTCTGTTGCTTCATTGTGATCACAGGTCTCCACAGCTTCTGCTTTGTTTTTCGTCTGCGCCTGTTTCTATTTACCTGGCTGCTGTTCGAGGTAAATTGCTTCTTGGCTACGATGATAATGCTGTTTTCTCACTCTTTCTGTGAGGTTTGTTGCATTTTGTTTCTTTTGCGCCTCTTCTTTTCGTTCGCCATCCTTTTTCTTTCCTCGTCTCGGTTGCAGGCCCTCTTAGCAGTTGTTTGTTCTTAGTTTGTGCCTGTTCTTTGTCCCATGCGTTATTCGCACGTATTTTTCCTCGTTTCAGCAACCCATGTACTTCACAGCCTGTTTGTATATGCAACTGTACTAGGAGTACTGTTAACTAGTTTTTTTCAGCTGGCTGTTCTTGCAGAAATGGAGGTTGATAAATACCTTCACAGGTACGTCATCAACAACCTTATTCGAGTGGATTGAACGAGGTGGCGAAAAAATTGATGAGGCCGAGGAGTACTGGATATGCCGTTGTGTATGCGATCATGGTTCTTGTTGGATGGCGACGACGAGACTGGAGGAAGCCATGGCGCCGTCCGGAAGAGCAAATAGTTGGTCGGCACCGAGCAGGGGAAGGAGCTGAGCCCGCATTGTCCGCGCCGAGACTGGAGGAAGCCATGGCGCCGGCCGGACGAGCAAATGGGTGGTCGGCACCGAGCAGGGGAAGGAGCTGAGCCTGCAATGTCCGCGCCGAAAATTTGTTGTATGCGTAACGATGGAAATAAAAGACCCAAAAGCGGCTCCCGTAAAATTTGTTTGTCCTATTATTATCAAATCTGTTTTTTTTCCATTTGTATTCTATAGCAACTTCTAAATAATTCTATTGCCTTTGCTTATTGCTTTTTTACTTCCATTTGTAGGTTTCATACACCACCATTTGAAATAATCCCAACCAGCAGCCGCTATATGCATGTACATGTACATGTGTACTAGACTCTCGCTTAATGTCACTGACCATGGTTTGTATTTGTGTGGCCTTCTCATTTTTTGTTTTCTCCTGATCCGAGTGTGGATTTTTTGAACCCCCATACCAGTGTACCCTCTATCTAGACCATTCAGTTTGCGTCAAGATTCGTGCTATCCTTATATAGAAAATTCTCTTTTTTGTTTCTTCCAAACAAGGGAACATTTGACCTTGAACCTTTGCAGATCAACTATACACAAGTGTCACTCAATGTATAAAATGTTTCCGATTTTTTTGATGAAACATAAATTTGTCAAAATTCAAATGAATTGTATCATTTAAAAAAAATGTTGCGCCAAAAAATCCGAAAACTTTTCTATACATGGTAGTACTTGTGTGATGTTGATCTGCAAAGTTTCAAGTTCAAATGTTCTTTTATTTGAAAGAAACAAAAAAGAATAGTTTTCTTGCATGAACTTTGATGCAAGATTGGACAGTGCGGATAGAGGTTACACTGGTACGAGTGTACAGAACTTTCCCATATATATACACATATCCTGGCTGGACCAGCCAAACCTTCCAAGAATGTGCTGCAAGATGGAAGGGTCTCTTCCTGCAAGATGTTTTTTGTTGCTAGAACACCGTGTGGGCTGTTGAGGCTGGGTGTAAGATGGACGTACTAGCTGAATTTTTGTTTTGGCTCTGAATATTCAGATTTTTTCTAAAAAGGGAGGAACTCGCCCAGCGTCTGTATCCTCAGGTGTCTTCTGTGAAGTTCCAGTTTATCAATAATATCAAACTTTATGTCTCAACGTTGGGAAAAAGTAGAATTACTTCCATGCATGCTGGATAGGTTCGCGCCTTTGCAGCCCAGCATGTCGGCATGCCTGTGACCTTGGAAACGGACTGCCTATTGGCCTGTCGAGCTGCTTGTAGACTAGGGTTGGATCGTTTCCGCCATTACTATATCAAGGACATTTAACATATGACTATGTCTACATGGGAATATGAGATTATCTTTTTTAGAGCAAAAGCCTTTTCAGCCCGGTCCAATAAAATCCTGATACAACAGTGTTACAATTTTACAGTCAGCCCCTAAAAGGGCGCAAAAACATGAAGAGTAAATAATTTGAATTTGAGATTGAGTACTGTTATAGGATCAGAATCATGTTTTCTTTTCTTTTGAGATAAGGATCAGAATAGTGTTGTCCATGAGCAGTGTGTTGTTTACCACCAACTAGATGATGACAGAACCATAATATACGTTCACAAAAGCGAAGCGAGTAACAGATCGAACAAATCTTGTCACAATTGCCAACTAGAAGATCGCGTGACATCGAGAACCGCGTGCCCACCCAGTGCATCGTGACAGACATAGAAATTTTGCCTGCGGTAGTACCGCTACTCCTAGCGGTAGTACCGCAGTAGGCCGCGGTAGTACCGCTACTCCTAGCGGTAGTACCGCAGTAGGCCGCGGGTAGTACCGCTCCTATGTGCGGTAGTACCGCTGCTGCCGCTGCTACTGCCGTGGTAGGAGCGGAAGTAATTTTTTACTTCCGCCCCGCGGGCGGTAGTACCGCTCTTTGCTTCCGGTACTACCGTGCCGGACTTCTACATCTCGCTAGCTCCAGCGGATGTAGCAGCGGCTGTATTTTCTCATCCGCTCCATCGTGGTAGTACCGCTCCCCTGGTGCGGTAGTACCGCTGTAGTGGTTTTTTTACTCTGCCGTGTGCTGCCTCTGTGTGGCCGTTGAACACTACCCCCGCGGTAGTACCGCGAGGGCAGGCGGTAGTACCGCTCCGGCAGTACTACCGCTCTGTTGCCTCGTTGCAGTAGTGTTTCATATGGCCATAGCCGCCCTAGCGGTAGTACCGCTCCTTGGAGAGCGGTAGTACCGCTCTGTGCGGGCTGTGAGGATAACGGTTGGATTTTTCCCCACCTATAAAAGGGGGTCTTCTTCCCCATTGGATCTCATCTCTTTAGCTCGTGTTTGCCCCCCATTGTTGACCTTCTTCGAGCTTGCTAACTCTCAATCCCTCCAATGATTCTTGCTAGTTCTTGAGGGAAAAGAGAGAGGAGATCTAGATCCACATTTCCACCAATCACTTTCTCCTCTAAGTGAGGGGAACCCCTTGGATCTAGGTCTTGGAGTTCTTCGTGTTCTTCGTTCGTTCTTCCTCTCATTTTCCTCCATAGCATTAGTTGCTTTGGTGGGATTTGAGAGAGAAGGACTTGGGCACTCCGTGTGCCCTTGCCATTGCATTTGGTGCATCGGTTTGAGTTCTCCACGGTGATACGTGGAAGTGAGAAGTTGAGAGCTTATTACTCTTGGGTGCTTGGGCGCTCAAGAGCTTGTTCCTCTTGGGTGCCTTGGTGCCCTGGTGCCCTAGACGGTTGTGGTGTCTCAGAGCTCAATCATTGTGGTGTAAAGCTCCGGAAAAGCGTCAGGGTCTTCAATTAGGTTGTGGAGACCGCCCCGAGCAATTTGTACGGGTTCCGGTGACCGCCCCCAAGGGTTGCCAAAGTGTACGGGTTCCGGTGACCGCCCCCAAGGGTCACCATTTGTACGGGTTCGGTGACCGCCCTCAAGGGTCCCTTAGTGGAATCACGACATCTTGCATTGTGCGAGGGCGTGAGGAGATTACGGTGGCCCTAGTGGCTTCTTGGGGAGCATTGTGCCTCCACACCGCTCCAAACGGTGATTAGCATCCGCAAGGGTGTGAACTTCGGGATACATCGTCGTCTCCGCGTCCCTCGGTTATCTCTTACCCGAGCCATTTACTTATGCACTTTACTTTGTGATAGCCATATTGTTTCATGTCATATATCTTGCTATCACTTAGTTGTTTATCTTGCTTAGCATAAGTTGTTGGTGCACATAGATGAGCCTAGTCGTTTTAGGTTTTGTGCTTGACAAAATAAATGCTAGAGTTTTATTCCGCCTTTGTTCAAGCCTAAACCGTAATTATTTTAAATCGCCTATTCACCCCCCCCTCTAGGCGACATCCACGGTCTTTTAATTGGTATCAGAGCGAGGTCTCTCATTATTAGGCTTAACCGCCTAGAGAGTAAAGATGTCGACTAGGGGATTAGGATTCTTTGTCACTCATAGTTTCGATGGCACAAATTTTGATGCTTGGGTTATTCGCATGCTTAATCTCTTTAGGGTCATGGACCCAAATTTAGAGCGGATTGTAGATATGGGTTTTTCTCCTCCAAAGGATCCTCAAAAATTATCTTTAGAGGATGAGAAAAACTCTTATCTCAATGCTCAAGCTTCTAATGTGCTTTTTGATGCTTTGAGCAATGTAGATATATTTCAACTCATGCCGTTTCGGGATGCCCATGAGTTGTGGACAAAGTTTCAAGATAAATATGGTGTGTCCAAGATTTGTGGAGATGATTGTTCTCCCTCCACCTTCGGCCGGTTTGTGCTCTCAACTTCTTCTACTTCACCTATATGTGGATTGCCACAAGGTAATGATATGGTGAGTAGTGTTGTTCATTGCAATGATGATAGTGGGCTTATTGTTGATGATTCTTCATCACTATCTTATTGCAATGCTTCATCTTTGGACGTTAACACTTCGAGCACCTTACATGTTTCACATGCTTGTGTTGATAGTCCTTGCATATCATGTAGAAATGGCTTGACTAAATCTCATGATGATATGCTTGCTATATCTTGTTGCCATGATAAAAATGCTTCTATTTCCTCGAATTGTTGTGCTAACAATGTAGAGGAAGCCCAACACTCCATGGAACAAGATGTGGTCTTGAATGGTGCTACAAGGGATCCCACATCATCATCTATTGTTGCTTTTTGCCTTATGGCTAAGGCTTTGAAGGTATCTCCTACTTCAAATCCTAATATGTCTCTTGATGATGATGTTGATGATGATGAGAATGAGGATAATGATGAAGAGAGTGATAATGTGGCCTCCTTAAAAATCAAGGGGGAAATGATCTTTAATGCTCTTCATAAGAATAAGATTGCTCGTTCCAACTTCATGGAAATCATGTCTATTGCCATTGAGGGCAAGAAATACATTGATGAGTTGGAATCTCAAATTGGGGAGCTTGAGGTCACCATTGAGAAAATGGAAGGTCATGAGCGTGATTACGCTAATGAGATCGCGGACCTCTCTGAAGCTCTTGAGGTTGATCAAACCACCAAGGAATATCTTGAGGAGACTTTTGCTCTAGAACTATCTAGAATAAAGGAATCCTGTGATAGAGCCCTTGAGGTGGCCAATGATTTAGAAACTAAAAATGATAAGCTTGAATTTGCGCATGATAAACTCCTTGAGGACTTTGAGCACCTCGAAAATGCCTCTAAGGTCATTAAGAGTGAGCTCACCGAACTCACCGAGTCTCATGCTCAACTTAAAGCTTCTTATTTAAATGAGCTTGCCAAGTTGCCTTCTCCTCTTGTTGTTAATGATGATGCTTGTGCTACTAACTCTATTTCTGGTGAAGCATCCATATTAAAGGAGAATGTTGAGCTACGGGCTCAACTTGAGTTGCTATCTAGCAATTATGGGAAATTGGAAGAAAATCATGCAAAGCTCACAAGCTCTCATGATGATCTTCTAGTATCCCATAATGTGCTAAAGATAGCTCATGAGGCCTTGACTACTAAGGTAACATCTAGTGAGCCTCATGTGGATACTAGCACTACTTCAAGTGAAAATGCCATATTGCCATGTGCCAGTCCTCGTAGTTCATCCACTCATAATGTTGCTACATCTTGTGATGAATTACTTTCCTTGCCTTGTTGCTCTAACAATGATGCTTATACTCCCTCTAGTACTTGTGTTGATACTAACCATGTAGAGGAAATCAAAGAGCTCAAGGCCCAAGTCACTTGTTTGAAGAAAGACTTGGAAAAGTGTCATGAAGGGAAGTCCGCTCTGGACAATATTTTGAGTGGACAAAAATCCCCCAATGACAAGGGTGGACTTGGATTCAACTCCAATAAGAAGAAGAAGTCCAACAGCAACAAGAAGAATGGCCAAGAACAAGTCAAGCATTCGGCCAAGATTTTTGCTTCAAGTGCAAAATTGAAGGGCATCATGTTCGATTTTGCCCATTGAAGAAGAAGCCCATGATTGTTAAGCAACAAGGGAAGAGGCCTCAAGTCCAAACTCAAGTTGAAGAACGATCACTTCCCAAGAAGACTCAAGTTGATGCTTCTCAAGTTGAGAAATCAAGTGAGAAGAAACTAAAGAGTAGATGTTGCTACTTATGTCGTGAGAAGGGTCATCTTGATTCTTCATGCACTAGTGGTAACCTATCCAACCCAATTCTTATTGATGATGTCTATTCTCTTGGGATGGATAAGGTTGGCAATATGTTTGCCAAATTTGTTGGTACTCAAAGTGGTGTCAAGAAAAGAACCATTTGGGTTGCCAAGCCTATTGTGACTAACCTCTTAGGACCCAACTTGGTTGGGGACCAACAAGCTCAAACTTGATCAATAGGTGTTGTTGGAGGGCATTGGAGACTTGGCTACATTATGAAGAATTAAGGGGTCTTCATCCACTAGTAGAAAAAGGCCCATTTGTCCCGGTTCCAGAGGCCCTTCTGTCCCGGTTCTGGACCCGGGACTAAAGGGTCGGGACTAAAGCCCATGACCTTTAGTCCCGGTTCGCTTACGAACCGGGACAGATGGGCCTCCACGTGGCCTCTCCGCCGAGCCCAGGTAGGAGGGCCTTTGGTCCCGGTTCGTAACACCAACCGGGACTAAAGGAATTTTTTTGAAATTTTGTTTTTCTGAATTATTTGAAAAAGAAAATTTTGATTTTTTTTCGATTTTTTTTTTGAATTTTTTTTGAATTTTTTTCTGATTTTCAAATTTCTGAATTATTTGACAATTTAATCTCTAATCACCCCTCATCACTGCTCAAGTATGGATCACTCATTCCAAATCGTCTAACTTCCCGGTCGGTCACCCATCCTATCACTCCGCTAGCCCGAGCACGCTTAACTTCCTGGTTCTATCGCCCCTAGTTTCCAAGTCTGCACTTGTTGTTTTCCTGACAATAGTAAGCTATCAATCCTATTAACCCTTAGGGCACCGAGTCACCTGATTTGACCACTGTTTGACCAAAAATTACAAACAATTATTAAAATACACAAAATAAGTAATAATAATAATAAAATAAGTAATAATAATAATAAAATAAGTAATAATATTATTTTATACATTTTTCTGCCATTTATTCATTTAATATGGCATAATTAATATATTTAAATCTGTAAATCGAAATTCAACAAATAATATATCCATTATTATCAGAAAAATTTGAGGAATCCAAATATGACAATCTTATTATTATCAGAAGTTTGACCACTGTTTGACCACTGTTTGACAAAAAATGCGAAAAAACTTAAATTGAGTATAACTTTTTTTCTTTCGGAATTTGAGGATTCTAAAAATTGCAATACGGCCTACGGGGGGGGGGGGGGGGGTAGAGTTTGACCACTTTTCATAACACTTTTTTGCAAAACATGTTGAAATTTATGTTTTTTAATTTTCCTAACTAGTAGATGTATTAACATAAATACATCTCGAAGGATTTTAATTTTTGAAGTTTTTATCATTTTCTTTTGTTTTTTTCCAAACTGAAATGGCGATACCACAGGGGGGGGGGTAGAGTTTGAAAATGGTGATACCACGATGAGCTTGCATTTTCACCACAACAATTGGGATAATTTCCCGAAGAAGCGTGACACCCACATAGTACTTTGACCATCTCCTAATATTGTTTTGCTCAACCGTTCATTGTCTCCGTTGGGATACCCTCGAACAACTTCACTGCCATAGCCACTCGGCGAAATCCACAAGCTTACATCGTCGACATTGCTTCCAACTTTTGGAACTTTGTCACATCAATTCTGACGTTTTTCTCCAAGAAGAAGTTGTCCATCGTGATCGAATCGATGGGGAAGGAGGACCTGAGGTTTCTGCTTGAGCTGGTGAAGGAGGGGAAGCTCAAGATGGTTGTCGACTCACGGCATCCATTCGAGAAGGCAGCGGACGCGTGGGAGAAGAGCATGAGCGGGCACGCGACAGGGAAGGTCATATACTTGATATGTGAGCTTCATGCATATGTACACAGACGGCAAAGAGGCCAAATAGGCTAAAGTGGCTATATAGCCCCTGTTTTTTCTTATATCAATTCATTTACACAGAAAATTATATATATGACCAATATAGCATATCCAACACATATTACCAATAGTCATGAACACATGTAAATTAAAAACTTTATTAATAATTGGAATAGGTAATACAAAGTCATATTATAAAGAATCAGAAATGATTAAGTAATTAAATTTACATTTCGGAAATTACAAGAAATGACCTAAAACTAAATATCTACTCCCTCCATTCCTTTATATAAGGTGTATTTGTTTTTTCAAAAGTCAAACGAGTGCATGTTTGACCGAGTTTTTTGAAAAATATATCAATATCCATGATACAAAATTTATATCATTTGATCCATCATGAAAAGTAGTTCCATGTTTTATCTATTAGGTATTGTAGATGTTGTTTATTTATTCTACAATCCTGGTCAAACATTCAAATGGTTGACTTGCACGGAAATCAATACACCTTATATTATGGAACGGAGGGAGTATTTTCCTAAAAACTATCTTATTACTAAGATCTTCTCTGGATCTTCTTCTTTTCTTCCAACCTACATAACAAAAACACTAAGAAAGAGAGAATGGGTTAGGAGTAGAAATGTAGCATTTCACTTGGTGAAATGCAATGCTGTAGGAGCCAGCACTTGAGATTAAGACAATCTTAGTTAAGATCCTGATTTTCAAAGTGATCTTAATTAGAAAGTCAACTCTGATGGCAGATACAATAGCAGTGTTAAAGTTGGATCTTATGAAGCATAGATTTTATTTTTGTCTTATAGGGTATGTACTGATGACTTTTATGGCTTCATGCCAACATTGGCCAATTTCTTTAACATGTAGTAGAAACAAATGATTTAATTTATGTCATACAGTAAAATCTTCACTCAAGTTTGAAAGTACCACAGACCCTCATGTAAGGAGGAGAATAAATTTAAACCATCAGGCGCAGTGTATCTGAAACCAGGGCCAACCTCTAAAATTTCTATATGGTGTTCTTGTCCTCGAGAAATAGAAAAGTGAGTTATATACAAGGAAAATGTACCAAAAGCAAGGCTAGTTAGTTGTTTCAGACGTGCGGTCCTTGCTAAACATTTAGCCGAAAGAAGTAGAATAACTAACGCTTATGTACAGTATCTTATTTTTTTCTGGCCATGGAAACATGTAAATATTTAGCAGATATGAAGACTAAAGTGGCAACTAAAAAACACTGTCCGCAATTGGAAGAAACATAATCAGTCTAGAATAAGCATTTGTAGCTAGATAAATTACTTATTTCAAGTTGACTGCTATTTCTTTTAGGAAGCAAATCATGGCAGGAAGTCAACTATAAAATGGCAAAAAGATGATTGTCCAGCAGTTTTTCCTCTGGTTGATTTGGGGTAAAAACAGAGAGGCCATACCAGCTGCACTTCCTCATTTGTAAATCCCCGACGCTTGTTCTTGTTTTGATTCATTTAGGCTGGCTATCTTCTTGCTGCTTGAACCATAAGTTCTTTTCTCTTTCTTGAGACCTCTACATAGATAGAGGAAAATCAAGAAGATGTACATTCCATTAGAGATCAAAATATCGGACCTTCACTATCACAACCAGCCATAGAAAGTTAAACTGAAGAGCAGAAAATTTCATTGAATGAACCATAGATGCGGTGTCAACTTTCTTAAATTCCAGTTGAGATTTTTTACATTCTAAAAAGAGAGATCATGCATGCCATTTTACCTTCTTGTTATCCCAATTCCATGGATAGATGAATTAATTGTAGTTGCTGACACTCCGTTACCATAGCCTTGCCAATGCTTGAGAAATCTGTCAAAGGGAAACTTGCAACATCATTAATCTAACAATGATTCTGAAAGATACTACAACAGTAATTCTGTTTACGATACCTACACAAAAGATGCTTTAGTAATCTCAGATTTGATATTACAATCATACTGCACTTGGTCAGCTGAATGATCCTCCCACCAGCCATAAGAGGAGCTTAACAAAGTAAGCTAACAAAAAATTTAAGGGATTTTTTTCTTGGTAAATGTTTACATTGGAAAATATAATTCTCAGAATTCTAGCTCATATACCTATATCCACGCATCAAGAATTTCAGTAGAGAGATGATCACTAAGGTAAAATTATTTTTCCACTATTTCCCATACACATAAAGCTACAAAATGTTGATTTTGGGGAGCTCGGCACCAGGGACCAAAGTTTGAGAAAGCGCTGGGCGTTAATTATGCGTTCGGCCACCTACTTGCGCTTTTCTAGCTTAGGCGTGATTAGGCGGAATTATGCGCAATTATGCGTTTCCTACACAATTGTACGAATACGGGCAACAAAGAGCAGTTTGCCATAAAAAATTAGTGCTGGGAATGTAAACTAGAGTTATAAACCTTGCTCTCTCTCCAATATGTTGCTCCTCGGTCTTTGTGTGTTGTCCTCTGATCCTCTCCCTCCAATGCACTTTGCAGCAGCAGCTACATACATCATAGACAAGATGAAGATGACAAGATGTTAGAACTTAGAAGCAGGAACCAGCAAGCAAGCAAAGCATTGTATATCATGTATTACAATTGTAAATTTGTAATAAGAAGCTTATCTCGTTGGCTCATGGCCTTCTCACTTTCCTAGTTGTTCAAATTGAATGAGCAACGAAAGCAAGCTAGCAAAGTAGCACAGAAGCAATGCAATAGGCAGATCAACTTAACAAGCAAAAGCAAAGCAAGCATATTACATAACAAATAAAAGTCTTGAACTTGCTTAGTTCTTCTACCAAACCAAAGTACCACGATCCACGATAGTCTCTTACATAAACAAATAACAAACAAAAGACAAATGCATGAATGCAAATGCATGATAACTTGATCACTTGATGGCATGATGCCAACCATCAAGCAATGATCACTAGCTCGACGCCTCTCAATCGTCCTCATACTCGATGTCTTCTTCATCCACCATAGCTTCCCGTAGTTCCATCCAACATCATTGGACTTCCTGTTAAGAGCTATCGGCCTTTCCGACTCTGTCTCGGCGGTGGTGTTCTGTGATGTTGACATCCTGATCCTGATAACAGTAGCAGCAACAACTATCAACAGCAGTAGCAGCTAGCATTAGCAAGTAGAATTACAAGCCTTAGCTCTTAAGAGGAAGTAGCAGCAGCAACAACTATCAGCAGAAATAGGCTCACAACTATCAGAGGAAATGCTGCTGCTTGTTTCTCCTCTGGTCAGGATCTGAAGCTTAGTACAAGGTAGCAGCAGTAGCTAGCAGTATCAGGCTATCAGCAAGTAGCAGCAACAACAACTAGTAGCTAGCAGTAGCAGCTAGCAGCAGCTAATGCCTAGCAACCGAAATGCATCAGTACATCACCTAGCAGTAGCAAACAGCAGCAAGCCAGCACCTAATAACATCAGTACATCACCTAGCAGTAGCAACAAGCCAGCAACGACATCACACAGCAGCAGAGCAGAGACTGACCAGAGGAGGAGGAAGAGAGGCAGATAGCTCACTAGGATGCGTCAGGAACAGATCGAAGGCGGGGGGAGTAGTAGTGCTTGGGGGCGCGAGGTGGACGAGCTCCGAGTCCGGCAGCCAACAACGCGAGGCGGAGGAGATCCGCATCCGGCAACCGGCGGGGCGACGAGAAGCTTCAGCTTCGGCAGCCGGCGGCGCGAGGGGAGCCGGCGGGGCGAGGAGATCCGGCGGCGAGAGGGGAGCCGGCGGCGCGAGGGGATCCAGCGGCGAGAGGGGAGGGCCGGCGGCGGACGGGAGGGCCGGCGGCGGCGGACGGGAGTGGGGCTCCGCCGGCTGGACGGAGGGGACGCGCCCGAGGGCCGGCGGCGGACGGGAGGAACCCTAGGGGAGCGACAGAGTGCGGGAGGAAGGGGATCGAGTGCGAGGCTGAGCGTGGGCGGTTCTGTGCGGGACTGGGCGGTGGCAATTTGGACGTAATAAGTCCGACCCGCAAAAAAAAAGATAGCCCACCTCTTAGCCGTCTGCCAGCAGACGGCAAAGATTCTTTGCCGTCTGCTGGCAGACGGCAAAGAGGTGGGGCGGGTTACAGCTCCACCTCTTTGTCGTCTGCCAGCAGAGGGCAAAGATTCTTTGCCATCTGCTGGCAGACGGCAAAGAATTGGCTGATGGCAACGAGGTTCTTTGCCATCAGCCAGCTCTTTGCCGTCTGCTTTACCAAAGCAGACGGCAAAGAGGCTCTTTGCCGTCTGCCAGCAGACGGCAAAGAGCTGGCAGATGGCAAAGTAGCAGATTCCAGTAGTGACCCACATGGTACAACAAATAGGGATTTAGCCCAAGGTTGGAAAATGCAAGCTCATCGGAACTAATAAAAACAACAATTAAATGATTAAAACAACTATACAAGCAAAACAGTACTGTTTTAATTAAAATCCTAATTTAAATTATTCTAAAAATAACCAAATAAATCTTACTGTGACAACAATCTAACATGTGACTAGGAGCAAAAAGAACTAAATTTTAAACTATTTTTAAACTCACGTTATTCACAATCTAGGATTTGAAGCAAATTTGAACAAATTCAAATTTAAACGATGCAAATTTGAAAACTAATGGCACAAACAGAAAATAGACAAAATTTTGAATCTAATGCAAAAAGAATCACTCAAAAACATCAAATATCCTAAAAGATATAAGCAATTTAAAATAGAAACTAAAAACAGAAAACAAATGGAAAAAGAGAAAAGAAACTTTCAGAACCCCTAACCCTTTAGTCCCGGTTGGAGACACGAACCGGGACTAAAGGTCTAACCTTTAGTCCCGGTTGGATACACGAACCGGGACTAAAGGGTGTCGGTCCCTTTAGTCTCGGTTCGTGTCTCCAACCGGGACTAAAGGTCCCATTTGAACCGGGACTGATGCCCGACTGGCGCATATGCCGCTCGAACCGGGACTAATGCTCATATTAGTCCCGGTTCGTAATGCAACCGGGACTAATGTGTATATCGAGTTTGGACGAAAGCCCTGTTTTCTACTAGTGATCATTCATATTGTCTCAAGCCAAGTCATTTGGATTATCAAGTTTCTATCTTATATCCAATGTGCCTCCTTGCGGTAACTTGTACTTAAATTGTTTACATTGAAAGTTACTTGCCCCTTTGCATATTTTGGTTTTGTACCTTGCATGTGTTTGTATATATTGTGCTTCCAATTTGCTTATCTTGAGAAATCAAGTATGTGTATGTTGGTTTGCACATCATGTACGTGTGAGTGTTGTGTTGAGCCTTTTTGCATCTTGTTTATATCTTAGATGGCTCTTTTGAGAGATTAATGGATTATTCTATTTTGGGGGAGTGATGTGCTTTGTGCACCTCACAATCCCACAAATGTGTGTACATGAGGACTACCACCTAGTATTGATATTGCAAGATTATCTAGTCTCTATGTGGTATGTATTCTCATGAGAAATTCATATTCTAAATATTCCATTAATCATCTCTTGTTGGATCTTATTTGCCTCTTGTTAAGATTTTCATCGGTATCACATTATGGGGGAGTAATGTGCTATGTGTGTATTACAAGCCTAGAAAAAGTGTACATTTGAGGTATTGCCACCTAGAATTGATATTGTAAATTATCTTGTTCCTAGGTGGCATGTTAGCTCTACAAGTTGCAAATTGCTTGTGTTTTTGGTGTAAAGATGATGTTGATTTCTTTGCAACCTACCACCGGGAATTATTTCCAAATACTTCTTGTCTTTTTGACAATTGGTATTCATTTATGTGGTAGAATTTGCTAATCATGTTCACATTGGTTTTGTTGCCAATTGCCCTATTCCTTGCCAAGAAATTGTTTCAACTCCCATTGTCTTCCTTGCCTCTTGTGGATCTTTTTGAACTTGTCTAGTGTTTCTATAGATATAGTGAAGGTGGTGATTCCATCTTGTGCAATTTGTATTCAAATGCAAATTCTATATAATGCACAATTCTTGGGGGAGCTATCCTATTTTCTTTAGAACACTCCCTTATGATCCATAGCAAGTGCTCGGTGGAAGGCAAGCTGTTTCTTTTTGGTACTTTGTGCCATCATGAAACTTTATAGAGGGTTTGGTTCGTTTGGAACCTTTCTCTCTTTCGGGAGTGTGTTATCTCTTTCTTTGACATCTCTTAATTGGTATCTTTCATTTGGTGTGCTTCAATGGATATCTCACTCCTTGTTGTATCATTTATTTGGTATCCTTCAAGTGATGATTTCTCCTTTTGGTATCTTATTTTCACTTGGTATCTTTCTTTTGGTTTCTTTTCAATCTTGTGTTGATTTGGCTTGTTAATACAATTTGGACAATATTTGTGGTGTCACACTTTTGTGTGCCTCCTTGGTTTACTTGGTGGTTTGTCCAAATTGTATCTCCTTGTGTCTTGGAAGTCTTGAGCATGCATATTTACTATTTGTACTCTCTTTGGCATGCTTTCTTTCCTTGTCCCAATATATAGGGGAAACTCCACCTAGTCTCAAATCGGATGAGATGTGCATGGAATTCAATTCCATATCTATGTGCACATATTTATGTGGAGTTTGTCCTATGTATTGGTGTTTCTAACTCTTTGGTCCCAATGAGTTTGGGTACCATTTTGCTTGTGTGGTTGTTCTAGGAACAATTGGAGATGCATTGGATGCTCGGCTCACTCACAAGGAAGGTGGTGTCACCGTGTGCATATAGGAGTCAAGCTAGGATGATCAATGAACCATTATCTACTACATCATTCCAATGCTATCTCGGTAACAAGTATCATCATCTACTTCATGCATACCTTCTTGTGTTCAACCTTGTGTAGGTTGCATCATGGCATGACTATCATTCTTTCTTGTGATACTTGTTTCCTTCTCATAGCATCCCAACAATGATCTCTTGTTGCGAGTTGTGATGTCTTTGATGGTTGTGTGTGTGGAGTTCATTGATATACAATAAGACAATATTAAGCCATGTGCTATGCTTTTCAAGCAAAGATCTTGTTGGTATATTTATGACTTCCATTGGATATCTTGTTTTTTCTTGTTGTAACCATTTCGGGTGTACACCTTTCTTTGTAGATATATATCATCATGATCTTCATCTACCTAGAATCTTTTACACTTGAGAGAAGTTACATCTCTAGTTGATATCCATTTTGTTCACGTCCACCTTTTCATTTCTTTGGTGGCTGCGTGAAAGCTTTTGCCTTGAGTGTGTGTGTATTATCTCATTGCATCTTGATACACTCTCTTGTGGTGAAGATTGTTTTCCTCATGCTTGTCTTGACGAGGCTTTTGCCATTTCTAATTGGTATCCCTCCTCTTGACGAGGCTTTCATTTTCTATCTTCACCATGGGTTGTCACAAGCTTTGCTTTATTATTGTTGTTGTATATTAGTGAGCTTGTGAACCCATTTGCTCGTTGGGTTTGTGTGGGAAGGACATGTCTTGCACCGAGTATCCCATCCATTCAAGACTATGTTGATGCTTAAATGCTCATCCTTGTATTAGTCTTCTCAAAGTGCTTTGCCATGACTCACACACCCCGTTTTGGTTGAGCCCATTCTTAATTTGCCTCTCTTTCATGTTGCTCAACCATGTGCTTGTTGCAAATGCTAAGCTTTTTGTCTTTTCTTTGATCACTTGCACTTGTTGTGAGTTTCTGTTGATTTTGGGGGAGCTATGATCCTATTTTGTGCATGTTGTACACATATACAAAAAAATTCTATATAGTGCACAAATCATGGGGAGCTTCTCTAGTTTCTTTAGAACACTCCTTTGCCCTTATCATAATATCTTTTAGTCTTGTGACTAGTCGGGTCACTTGATTGCTTGCTTCATTTGGTATCTTTTGATTGCTTGCTTCTCGTCTTGATATGCCTTTGTGTCATATTATCTTTTTGAAATCTTTGGATCCTTAATATAGTTTGTCTTCCTCCAACTATTCATCATTGGATATGTGTATTTCATTGCACTCATATTTTGAGAAATGCACACTTTATGGAGGAATACATATTATATTGGCTTTCTAAGCTTTTCGCCCATTTTGGCAATCGATGCCAATGGGGGAGAAGTTTCGAGAGAGTTTAGAAGGAAGTTTAGAGGGAATTATTTGGAGAAGTTTAGAGAGTCTTTGTGGCTCTCTGGTTTCATGCTTTGGTTTTGTTCCTAAGAATTTGCATATCATGCTCATGCATTATGTGTTGTTGCTTTGCATGGTTGTGATTAATTCCTTATATAAACTCTCTTGAAAGTGATTGTCATCAATTACCAAAATGGGGGAGATTGAAAGAACATGCGGTGCCCCCATGTTTGGTTTTGGTAATTGATGACAATCTCTATGGACTAACCATTGCCTTGAGTTATATTTGAAGGGTTTGTCCATAGGCATTTCTTGAAGTCCATTTGTTGGTTTCAAGGAGTTTATGCGTTGACCAAGGTGGTATTCAAGGATCTATCCAAAGATTGGTCTAGTGAGTGTTGAGCTAATTGCTAGCATGTCTTGAAGAAGAAGATTGTGTGATCATTCATGTGTATCTTCAAGACATCATCTTTATGAAGAGAGAAGATTTCACACAAAGCGTAGAAGATACACCGAGTGGGATCAAGTGATCTCACGGTATGGTAAGCATTGTTCATTGCGCTTTGTGTACTAACCCATGGTCTTTGTGAGAGTTCTATGTGGGGTTAGGTATGTTTCCATGGGCTTGCGTCAAGAGGAAGATCTCATACAACCCATGGAGGATGACATCAAGTGGTGATCGTCATCAAGTTTGCGGTGTGCAAGTTCAAGTGGAGCATCACGCAGAGATCATGCTTGAAGCTTGCCGTTCATTGTGGTGACAGTGGACTTGTGAAGATGTGCCGAAGAGTGGCTCACCCATAGGAGTATGGGAGAGCAATCAACTAGTCTTCATCGAGCCAACGCAATCATGAAAGGTGGTCCAACTTGAGGGAGTCAAGATCGTCATCATCTAGCTCAAGTGGACTTCGTGCAAGGCAAAGATTTGCCCTTGATAGGTTTTCTATTTTACCGGTCTCATGTTGATAGTTTGGAGACCGGGTTATAGGATCGATAGTCGTACTATCAAGGGGAGCTCTCAAGTAAGTAGCTTGATCATATCATTCGTAGAGAGCTCAAACCATTGCATCCTTGCATCATCTTTCTTGGTTCTTGTTTGGTGTTTCTCTCTGTGAGTTTTAGAGCTTATGGTCATCTTCATGACAAGCTCGAGTTCATCGAAAACTGATTTCATATGCTTCTTCCATTATGTTTTCGATGTTGGAGGTCTTGCTGGTTCTTCACCGATGTTGGATAGTTTTCGTCGTTATCTTTCCAACAAGCTTGAGTTTGCTCGATTCGGAGTTCATTTGCAGAAGTTATGGCAGTTCTGGTTTTATTGTATCCATCGGTTGTTTTTAGCTGAGTTGTGGAAGGCGCATACGGTAGTAGTTCTGTGGCCTGCGGTAGTACCGCTACTCCTAGCGGTAGTACCGCAGTAGGCCGCGGTAGTACCGCTCCTATGTGCGGTAGTACCGCTGCTGCCACTGCTACTGCCATGGTAGGAGCGGAAGTAATTTTTTACTTCCGCCCCGCGGGCGGTAGTACCGCTCTTTGCTTCCGGTACTACCGTGCCGGACTTCTACATCTCGCTAGCTCCAGCGGATGTAGCAGCGGCTGTATTTTCTCATCCGCTCCATCGCGGTAGTACCGCTCCCCTGTTGCGGTACTACCGCTGTAGTGGTTTTTTTACTCTGCTGTGTGGCCGTTGAACACTACCCCCACGGTAGTACCGCGAGGGCAGGCGGTAGTACCGCTCCGGCAGTACTACCGCTCTGTTGCCTCGTTGCAGTAGTGTTTCATACAGCCGCCCTAGCGGTAGTACCGCTCCTTGGAGAGCGGTAGTACCGCTCTGTGCGGGCTGTGAGGATAACGGTTGGATTTTTCCCCACCTATAAAAGGGGGTCTTCTTCCCCATTGGATCTCATCTCTTTAGCTCGTGTTTGCCCCCCATTGTTGACCTTCTTCGAGCTTGCTAACTCTCAATCCCTCCAATGATTCTTGCTAGTTCTTGAGGGAAAAGAGAGAGGAGATCTAGATCCACATTTCCACCAATCACTTTCTCCTCTAAGTGAGGGGAACCCCTTGGATCTAGGTCTTGGAGTTCTTCGTGTTCTTCGTTCGTTCTTCCTCTCATTTTCCTCCATAGCATTAGTTGCTTTGGTGGGATTTGAGAGAGAAGGACTTGGGCACTCCGTGTGCCCTTGCCATTGCATTTGGTGCATCGGTTTGAGTTCTCCACGGTGATACGTGGAAGTGAGAAGTTGAGAGCTTATTACTCTTGGGTGCTTGGGCGCTCAAGAGCTTGTTCCTCTTGGGTGCCTTGGTGCCCTGGTGCCCTAGACGGTTGTGGTGTCTCAGAGCTCAATCATTGTGGTGTAAAGCTCCGGAAAAGCGTCAGGGTCTTCAATTAGGTTGTGGAGACCGCCCCGAGCAATTTGTACGGGTTCCGGTGACCGCCCCCAAGGGTTGCCAAAGTGTACGGGTTCCGGTGACCGCCCCCAAGGGTCACCATTTGTACGGGTTCGGTGACCGCCCTCAAGGGTCCCTTAGTGGAATCACGACATCTTGCATTGTGCGAGGGCGTGAGGAGATTACGGTGGCCCTAGTGGCTTCTTGGGGAGCATTGTGCCTCCACACCGCTCCAAACGGTGATTAGCATCCGCAAGGGTGTGAACTTCGGGATACATCGTCGTCTCCGCGTCCCTCGGTTATCTCTTACCTGAGCCCTTTACTTATGCACTTTACTTTGTGATAGCCATATTGTTTCATGTCATATATCTTGCTATCACTTAGTTGTTTATCTTGCTTAGCATAAGTTGTTGGTGCACATAGGTGAGCCTAGTCGTTTTAGGTTTTGTGCTTGACAAAATAAACGCTAGAGTATTATTCCGCTTTTGTTCAAGCCTAAACCGTAATTATTTTAAAGCGCCTATTCACCCCCCCTCTAGGCGACATCCACGGTCTTTCAACGTACCCAGCCAGTCCACCTTGATGGACATCGAAATTCTCAAAAGGCTGCAACCATTGTTTATCGCCACTTGATGATGATAGAACCATATCATATGTTCATAAAATCAAACAAACATATCAGGCAAATGTGTTCACCACTACGAACTGGAGGACCACATGAGATCGATAATAGCGTACGCACGTCCAGTGCACCATCATAGACATTTGAAATTCTCAAAAGCTACAATGCATTGTTAATTCATCGCCAGCTGGACGATGATGGAACCATATTATATGTTAATAAAATGGAGCTAGTAGCTGGTTAGGCTGATGTGTTTGTCATTGCCATAGAGAGGACCATGTGAGATTGATAAGGGAAACTCCAACGTGGATAATCTATTTTGGATCACCAAATGTTCCAATGGCAACTGATTGTGTTTTATGGACCTGCTCAAAGAGAGGATAAAGATGAGTTCCTGGTTGAGTTTGCTGATGTTTGCAGTAAATGTAGTGGTGCTATGGTGATGGGTGGTGATTTTAATATCATCAGAAGAACATCTGATAAAAATAAACCATGTGTTCTACCTAGATGGAGTCATACCTTTCATTCCATCATAGAAGTGAATGGATTTAAAGAGGTTATGCTTCAAGATAGATTATACACATGGGCTAACAATTTAGATAATCCAACTTTTCAGAACTAGACAGAGTGGGATGTGGCTTTCCCTTTGGGAAATGTAACAGGTTTGAACAGAGAGCTATCTGATCATGTACCTTTACTTTTGAACACTGGGATTGCTCGTCCTCATAGTGATGTATTTAGGTTTGAGAGATGGGTTCTTTGAGGTGGTGGAGAGAAGCTAGTCTACCTACACTCACTGTGTTAATGACATAGATAAGTGGCAGGAGAAGGCCAGAAGACTTAGGAGGTACTTGAAAGGATGGCATTTGAATGTGGAAGGTGCTTTTAGGAATTGCAAGAAGGAGATTCTAGGCAAATTAGATGAGCCGGATAAAAAGAGTGAAACATGTGTTTTATCTTTGCCAGAGAAGGAATTAAGACTAGTATTAGACTCTCAATTGAAAAAACTGCTCAGAGATGATGAGTTAAAGTGGAGGCAGAGAGCTCATGAGAAAGACTTGAGAAGAGATGGCAATACCAGATACTTTCAACTGAAAGCTAGTGGCAGGAAGAAGAAGAATTATATTTCTGTGCTGCTTAAAGATGGAGTTGAGGTTTCTGGTGAGGCTGACCTGATCAGACATATCACTAGTTTTTATAAAGATTTGTTTGGTGAGCCTGAGATTTCTGAGATCAGTTTAGGGGGTATCCATTGTTGCCAACTAACACTAGTGCAGGAACCCCTTTTAGAATTTTTGTACTAGCAGCGTTCATGCAGAAGCAAACGCTGCCACTAACTTGACTAACTACCAGCAGCGTTCGGAAAAAACTAGAGCGCTGCTGACGTGTAGACAATACCGGCGTCCGACAAAATCAAGCACTGCTAGTGAGTTACATGCAGGTAGCCGTTGTGTCACAAGCTATCCTTTTATACCCGCAAAGTAGTTTTATTTATTGTTCCTAGGTAAAGTAAACATTTGGTGTGCGTACGGTTGTATCAGTGGCAGATAGGACTTGAGAGAATGCGAATTCTATCTTTAACTCCTTTTGGGTTCGACACTACATACTTGTCACCTTCACTTTGAAAAGTGCTACAATACTCCCTGCACTTGAGATTATCAAGATTACATGCATATGCTAGAATTGTCAACATGGCATTTATATAGTTACCAGGGCACTCATATTAAAATTATCAGCCTACTCATGCTATAGTTACTGGGCTGCCCATACTAATTACCAGTCTTCTCATGCTAAAGTTATCAGGCCGCTCATACTAAAGTTAGCAACCTACTCATGTCATAGTTACTAGTATGCCCATACCAAAGTTACCAGACTTCTCATGTTAAAGTTACCATGTTGCCCATGCTAAAGTTACCAGGCTTCTCTTGCTATAGTTATCTGACTGCTCTTGTCATAGTTATCAGACTGCTCGACAACACCTATAGTTACCAAACATGATGCCAATGATGGACAAGAGAAATCCAACAAAAAGTCAGAAAAAATTAACTTTTTTGTTGATTTGGTAGTAAAAAGAAGGGTTCAAATACCTTGTTTACGTATAGTGGACAACAACTAAAAGGTGGTTGAGTTTGTTATTGGGCTTAGTAGCTACTCAATAGACAAGGGTTCAAGTCCCCTTTTGAGCACTTTATTTCTTTTGGGGGCAACTAATCAACGGGTACCCTCCAAGGGCTTCCCGCAGCGGTCAGTTTTGGTGGGCTGCACAACACGCGAGCACGCGGCATGGTGCACCCAGCTGCCGCCACGTGTCATGCGCTGTGCGCATCCGCGGGAGCACAGTTTTTTATTTTGCACTTGTTTTTGGGCGTTTTTTGGATTTTGCTTGGTTTTTCCTAGGTTTTCTTTAAAAAAAAATCTTTTTTTTGTTTTCCTCTCATGAAGCACATCGTGTGGAAAAACACAGTTATGCTTCACGGTGATTCGATTTCGTTTTCTCCCCCACCCGGACTAATAGCAACAATATTAACAGAGCAGTCGAACGATTAAAAAATAACGTCAAAACTGAAAAAGCCTTAAGCCTATAATATGTTGCGTTGTATCTTGTAATATTTATTTGGTATTGTAGATGCACACACCGCATTCGGCCCATTCAAGGCCATCAACGCCTCCCATCCTCTCTACCGAAACGGAGCCCCACAAGACAAAGGATCCATCCGTCCATTCCTCATCACCAAACCCCATCATCACATTTCCAACAAAAAAAATAAAGAAACCCATTATCACATTCTCAGCCTCCCTCCAAGCCTCCATTACCAATCTTTCAACGCCTCGCATTCAAGCATCATCATCACCTATAAACCTCTCACGAACCAAGAATCGAGTAGGCCGGGCAACAAGGAGAAGCGACGAGGCTTAATTTCTTGGTTGCTGCCTGTCCGCATGTCCATGTCGAGCCCCGTGCACGCCCGGAAGGCCCTCCACCTAGTATCCATGAAGGCCAAGCTGCAGAGCTTCCTAGGCCCCCGCCTCCTCCTCGTAGCCGCCCTCGCCGCCTTCCTCCTCCTCTTCTCCGCAGCGGCGAGGGTGGTGCGTTGTGCTCGAAGCTGCCGGCGCCGGTGGCCGACGCCTTGGTGCACTACGCGACGTCGAACATGACGCCGCAGCAGACGGCGGAGAAGATCGGGGTGTTGCTGCGTGTCCTGCAGCGCGGGTCACCGTGCAACTTCCTGGTGTTCGGGCTCGGGCTCGACAGCCCCATGTGGGCGGCGCTCAACCACGGTGGCCGCACCGTGTTCCTCGAGGCGGACGCCTCCTGGATCGCATCCGTTCGCTCCGCGCATCCGGTCCCCAAGTGACCAAGTCCCACCACATCACCTACGACACCCGCGTCACCGAGGCCGATGACCTCATCGCCCTCCGGGACCACCCGGGCTGCACCGCGCAGCCTGACCTCGCTGCCGCCTCCGAGGCCTCCTGCCAGCTCACGCTCCGTGGCCTCCCTGCCGCGTTCCACGAGGTCGAGTGGGACCTCGTCATGGTGGACGCGCGCGCCCACGGGGTGGACCTCCGAGGCACCCGGGAGGATGGGAGCCATCGACACTGCCGCCATGGTGGCGCGCGATAGCCCGGGGATGGCACGACGGACGTGTTCGTGCACGACGTGGACCGGACGGTGAAGGACAGGTTGTCCATGGCGTTCCTGTGCAACGGATACCTCACCGAGCAGGTCGGCAGGATGAGGCACTTCGTCATCCCCAGTCACAGGGAGAAGCCCGGCACGCCCTTCGGCCCTCAGAACTAATTATTATCGATTGCCTATTTTATCATCCAGTGTGGCAGACTGGCAGCACTGCAATTACCTTGATAAAAAATACCTCAAGACACAGCATATATACTGAAGGTCATATCATACACCATTGGAGGCAATGTCGCAATTGATCGTTGTTAGCGACCCTCCACGGTTGGGACTTGGGCCAGCGTATGAGGAGTGGGCCAAACGCCAGGCCATGCAAGCCAACTACTAGAAATAGCACAAGGAGGGCATCGAGGAAGTTATCCAGACGGATCACGGCGAACACGGCACCCGGCGGCGGCTTCTTCTCTCCCACCTCCGGCTCTCTCTCAATCCCCTTATTCTTGCTGTTGTGACCTAATTAGCTACCCAAATCCTTGTATCTGTCAGTGATTCATGAGATCAGAGGAGATTGCTAACACTTGGTATTCAGAGCCACTTTTTTTCCCCACCACCCCCACCGATCGAGCAATGGAACCGGCGACCAAGCATGACCTGAAGGATCACCTGAAGGAGTTCTGAGAGAGCATCAAGGAGGCTGTAGCGGAGGCGTTCGGCAACTCGAAGCCGGCGCTTGAGCGCACGACCACCTCGACTGCTTCCCAGCTCGCCGCCATGGACGCCTCAGACGCCAAGGTTCCGCGACCTCCGAGCTCCAGCCCCGACCCGGAAACATCCGCCCCCGACCTCACCCCGACGCCAGCGGTCCTATCACCGACCCTGAAGGCCGCCACCAACTGCTTCACGGTGGCGCCCACCATTAGTTCGACGAATGGCCTGGGCCACGAGGACGAGGCGCAGTCCTCTGCAGCCACCATTCCCAACACCATGCCAGGGTTACTGCCATTGACCACACCAATGCACGCCCCTGAGTTTGTGGTGCCTGTGACGACCTCGCCTTCATCCCCTACAGCCGGCACGACCTGGGGTAACCTCGACATTGTGGGCGTCCATGTCACCGAGATGTCCTTAAGGCTAAAGGAGATGTTCAGAGCCACTCGAGTAATTGCACTGGTCTCATCCACCCAGTCGGTGAAGTTGTTTGTCAACGGCAAGCTTCAGACATCAACGTCCATATGGTGTTCGCCCATATGCATCGTGGACATGTTGATGCCTGCCTTCAAGCTGAGTATGACTTCCACTATCGAGCAAAAGAGGCAGGTACTCCGGCCCATGCCATGGCCTTCTTTCCTCAATGACCAGGTTGCACAGAGTCAGGCGCCAGACCACAGCGGGAGCGCCATCGCTGAAACTGATGAGGCGGAGCACATAGGGAAGCCATTCCTTTGTCCTCGACCAGACTTGAAGTTGGAAATTTTGCATGGAACGTGGCTTCTGATTGAGCGTATCTGGGGCTGGTCACTATATCTGTTTGGAAGCGTGAAGATATCCACTGATAAGCAAGATATCCCATGTAACATAGTTTGTCTTCAGTTCCAGCAGCCTGGAGTGTACACATCCTACTGATGCAATTTTTATCTCTCGCGCTACTATACTACTGTTATAAGAGATACATGGTACAGGAGTAGAAGTTATTCAAGTGACAACATGGTTATTGGGGCAAGGAAGTGCTAATCACAAGGTTATTAACCAATATGTTTTGCTGCAACACAACGAAATCTGAGGTGATTCAGTCTCATTTTTGGCCAGCACAACATATCATTGGGAATTCTTTGCAAATATGGACACTGCTGTTTTGCACAAATGCTAGTGATGGGATCCTTGAAACTGAGAAGATGCAGAAAATACAGGTGACAACAGTTGGTTTGCGGTCATGGTTTTCCTGTGTGAGGCAGTCGTCGCTTGTTCTTGTCATGGGCAATATTTCAAGTTATCTTGGTACTGTTATTGGCACTGCCCTTGGCATTGCTAGCATGCTCACGGAACAAACCGCCTTGATTGTTTGGATGAGTAGGCACTACCCAGATTTTGTATTTGGACAACCTTCAAGGTGGATCAGACATGGTGTGCAGTTAAGGATTCAGAAATTGTACATATTTCGGATTGTGAGCGGGTTTCCATGGAAGAGCCATTCAATTGTTTGCAATATGTGCAGCTGCAAATATGGCAACTACCTCCACATACACATGGGTCTGTAGCAGGTGAAAAACGATCAGGGTTCAATTTTGGGCCACTGAAGTTACTATTCAGAGATGCTTTTGCACATGAAGCTTGGTCCGGCTGCTGCAATATTGACAGTTGTATGGTGAGCAAACAAATGGGGATCACTTCTGAGGATGATACAACGTATGGTGTTGTTTTCACTTCTAGCTTCCTTCGTAATGAAGGCCTGACAATATACATCTGCAGTACAGGTGCTTGGGTTCCAACGCTGCACTTGTTAATTGAAATTGAGTTCTTCTGCGTGCTCCGTATCAGCTTTGCGAGGAGGATGGAAAAGTTAGCAACAATACACTCGTTGAGCATTCCTGGGCATGATCATTGTTTGATACAAATTTGTTCTGCAGTTTTGGGGTCAATAGGGCAAGCCGCGGAAGGAGGGTCGTTTAATTGTGGCGTCCCGTTCCTGGAATATTGGTGGATAGAGTTTGTTGCTGGGGACACGACTATGCTGTTCTCAGCTACTGCTGATAGGTGCTTGTCCCAGTTACAGCCACAAACAAGTTATAAGGTGCCAAATGAGCTGCTGCAGGTTCATCAAGTTGTACATGTCGTCTTCTCCATAGGCAACATGCTGGTGTTCATTGGAGCAGGACATCTGCAGGAGCCATGGTCATCATCGGGAGGCTTTATTTTTGAGCTGTGGTGTAGTGGTACGTTTAGTTCAATTCCAAGAGCCAAATGGAACTACTATCAGAGAGTGCTATCTGCAATGGAGATGAGGTTGCTTACTTGCTTGGGGCTTGGAATGCTAGCGTTGACCAAATTCACAAGCAAGATTTGGGCATTGAGTTCACTTTTCTCATGACAAATGAGTTGACGCGGGCTCCTCATGAACTTCTTACATACCAGCTGGCCGGAATAAGTATTACTGCTCTTCTTCAATTTACGATCAGAAGCATCAGGATACTTGGTGATTGTTGTTTCTCTAAAATGTCCACTCCAGTGGTTCCAAAGCTACAGCAGGCAGCAGATTATGCTATAGCCGGAATTAAACAAGCAATTCACATGGAGGCGGTCACACATAGGGGCTTCCAAGGACCCGTACTGGGGCTATCTTCTTGGTAATGAATATAGTTCACACAGCATTGCTAGAGACTCATGGGGGCTGTTGAAGATTCATACCGGCGAGGGCGGCACATTAAACATCGTGGGCGTATTGTTTCTCCCATGGGATCCGGGTGAATTGAGAATTGTTTTTGAAGATATTCATGGAGAAAGAAATCCTCATTTTGTTCGCCAAGTCTTGCTCACCATTCCATGCAGTTCTCTAATGGACGGTGTGGAGTTCTCTACTAGCTGTGAACAAGCACCCTTTCAAGGAGGGAGGAGCTTCACGATCCTCGTCGCCTTCGCCGACCACAACTACTATCTCGACGCTGTCCTCAACCTGGTTCCTGCCAGCCATGATGACTACCTTGACCCTGTGCGAGTCAAGTCCAGGCATGGCTGCGACTGCGAAGGCTACTTCGGCAACCCAGGCGAGCAAGCTTACTACTTCTGTCAAGTCTACACCGACCTCAACTACTACCATGAATACTACCATGGCGACCCTAGCAAGATCACGGAGCTTCAAGCGCCATGGGACCCCGGCAAGTCAGCCTTTCAGTCTTCAGTGAAGCTTCGGCTTGGGGTCAAGCCGAGTTTCAAGGAGGGAGGAGTGTTAGCGACCCTCCACGGTTGGGACTTGGGCCAGCATATGAGGAGTGGGTCAAACGCCAGGCCATGCAAGCCAACTACTAGAAACAGCACAAGGAGGGCATCGAGGAAGTTATCCAGACGGATCAAGGCGAACACGGCACCCGGCGGCGGCTTCTTCTCTCCCACCTCCGGCTCTTTCTCAACCCCCTTGTTCTTGCTGTTGTGACCTAATTAGCTACCCAAATCCTTGTATCTGTGAATGATTCGTGAGATCAGAGGAGATTGCTAACAATCGTGTCCGTCGGATCGAGAAATGATCGGCTCACGATAGAAAATGGGTGTGGGTACACCCAGGAGTAGCCACACCTTTCTCAATTTTTTAAATCTGCGGATGCAATTGTTAGCTGCGCCCATGGTTGCTGGCCGTTGATTCAAGAGTGGAACCTGTGTCAGGCAAACTATATGTTGTAATTATCTACTATCTCCATTACAGATGAATTTTTGCAAGATATTTTCCTTTTTATTATGTGGCTCATAATTAGGGAGATGCATGTGGGGAGTGAGGATAATGAGATTTATTTGTTTGAAGCAACAATACCAGCTGTGATGAATTGTATAAGTAAAGTTTGTAAAGTTTCAAATGTGACAGCCAAGTCTGTCTGCTGCTTCCTTTCTTTTTAGAAGAGAGGCCCGGAGACGTTCCAGTCTATTCAATATACAGGAAACAATCCATGCAAAACACAGAAGTAACCTTCAGTTGCCACGAAGGGCGGCTTTGAACGTAGCAATCGAGGCTCCCGTACATTGGTCGGGGACGTGCCCTGAGCAGGTCCTAGATACTGTCGCCTCGTCAACAGACTGGAAGGGCAAGAGCCTAAGCTCACGACTGCCCGACCCGGAAAGAAGAAGCCACAACTCCGAAACGTCGCAATGAGATAGCAAAGCACAGACCCGACCTCACTAGCACAGTAGCAAAAAAATCATCGACACCGCCGTGACAAAAGCAGGCACACAAGGGACTCTATTTGCAGGCGCCATCGCCACGGGCGCCGAAACAGACGGTGCAACCGCCAATGCCATGGCCACCGGATGTCATGATCCCAGGCCACCTCCCGACGAAGGAGCAACGGTTTTTCTAGCAAACGACCCGGTTTTATTGATTTATTAAACAAAATACATCAGATTGAACAAACTGAAACAAAAATGAACAACAAATATCCACGATGAAACTAAAAGTTACTTCAAAGTCGTCATCTCTAGCTTCAGCTTTTTCATCTCAACTTTCAACCACGAGCCGGGTAAAGAAAGAAACTACAGAAGACCAAACCTGCATAAGCTGAAATAACCTCGAAGGTTTTGAGGAGCCGCATGAATCGTCCATCCCAGTAGGTGAGAACATAAGGTCGTTGAACGTGCAGTGACCGGGGACACACACACCTCACCAGGCAAGTCATCGTGCAACACCGCATCCTCTCCTTCCTCCCCACCAAGGAGCCAAGGAGGCGGCGCACGTGGCAGCGTCGAGCCGGTGGTGCAATGAACACCTTCGCCGGCTGGAGCGGCTGGGTCGAGCACGCGCGATGTTGGCAAGCTGGCAACGTCCCCGATGGCGGCGGGCAGCATGCACAAGTGCAACCGAGTCGTACACACAGCCGCAGCCTGTACTCCTCCAGTTATTCCTCCGACACGGACAAGGAGGAGGCCAATCGCGGCACGATGCCCCGACAACGGACGTCAGAGTCATTGCCGTCGGACGACTGGGACGGCAACGTTCACCAACGGCAGCGAACGATGTCATACTCGCGGACAGAGAGGTCACATGAAGCAGCTTCAGCTCGTCCGATAGCCGCAACATATCCTCTTTATACAAAACTGAGATATGAGGACTAGAACCTGCATATGAACAGAGGATGTATGGAACCGCATCGATCAATATACATCTTTTTATTGACACCCATCCTAGAACTGCATATGAGCATAAACTAAAGGCATGGTGAGAACACCAACAGAGGCTTCAGGCCTTAATTCTGTTGCGGAACAACATTAGAGGTGAATAATGAATAGGAATGGATTTTCTTTTAGCGAACCAAGACTAATTTGTCGATCAAACAGTACGGGACGTTGACGGTGTCGGTCCATCAAAGTTTGCATTCGTTTGTACCGGTGACCGAAAGCGAAAAACGCATTGAATATGTGGGTCCAAGAGTGGGCCATGGCGTTTCCAGAATACGACAGGGAAAATGCTTATACAAAAGGGAACACACAGGTAGCAGTGAATCTCAAGAAAAGTGTCCGGTACAGATACCAGGCTCACATGTGCCCGAGAGCCAAAAACCAATTTCCAGAGGTCTTCTGTGCAAGCGAACTAGCGTAGCTCAGATGGATGGTTAGGTTCCTTGTGGTGGAACCAGACCACAGGGTTCAAATCCTACACTTGGCACTGGTGCTCGCATTTTACTGTATTTATTTCAGACTTTCCGGCGATGTTCGTTCAGTAGGAGGAGACGTTCCTGTTGACTACGAAGGCGTCTGTGGTGACTTCGTCGATCTCAAGATGTTGTGCCGGTTCAGTATCTCGGATGTGCTCATAGGGGTAGGGTGTGAGTGCGTCCGTTCATAGGGGTGAGTATATGTGCGTGTATGTGGGCATCTGCGTTGCACTGTGTTCAAAAAATAAATCTCCTATGCTAACCCGGCTCCAATAAAATGTCAAACAAGAGCATCGACAAGGACAATAACACTCCAAACATTAGATGTGAATAATGGATAGGAATAGATTTTCTTTGTAGCGAAACAAGACTGCTTCGTTGATCAAATATAACATCTATAAGGATAACAACACTTTCTAGATGAGACAAAAGCCAAACACAACGTACCACACCTAGTGTTGTGGCTGCCTTGACAAAATCATGAGCATTGAAATTGCATTCCAGTCTCTCGTGCAGAAAAACAGCTTGATGAAGAAACTCACTATTATCTTCTATCTCGATCGAATCATCACTATTAGGAAACTGCTTATAGGTGGGGTCATATTAATGACGGGCCGGCTCAGAGCCCCGCCACTGCTATTTTGGCCAGATACCAGTGACAGGCACAAAAGCTAGCCCGCCACTGAGATTAAATTACCAGTGGCGGGCGCACCTAGCTGCCGCCACTGGTTTTCTGGGCCCAGGTTAGCCGTGGGCCAAAAGTACCAGTGGCGGGTGCCGATAACATGCCCGCCACTGATAGTTATAGCAATAGTGGCGGGCCCAACATTCGGCCCGCCACTGGTAATTTGGCTACCGATTTGGCCCACCCATAGCCGTGGGGGAAGGTATACCAGTGGCGGGCTGATAGGGATGCCTATCACTGCTCAAATATGTAGGTAATTTTATTTTCTGCTTCTTTTTATTAATTTTACTGTGTGTTTTTTTGTGTGTGGCCATGGTATTGTATGAAAAATGGTCTGAACTTTGTAGGTTTCATTATTTGCTATATTTTAGGAATTTTATTAATAAATTTGTATTTAAGTGGATATAATTTAAATTTAAAATGCAAGTACATTTAAAAATTTCAAAATATTAGAAAAAAGATCATAAATACGGTATTTAGGTCTGCTGAAACAAAAGTTTGGTACTTTCAAATATGTGTATGTGAAAATTCGAACACACGAACTTAATTATAACAATATGATTTTTTTTTAATTTTCAAAAAATTCTAATGTTGTCTGAAACCTATGAACTTTGCATGGTGTCATTACATGACATGTAGAGTATGTGGTTAAATTTATAAAAATATTTGAAAATGTTATGATGTACGTTGTTTACAAGCTGAAGACGTACGGCCTCGAGGCACGTGTGTCGCATATCCAATTAATTAACATGTAGTTGTTACTTGCATATATGACCTAAATACATACTCAATAACTTAAATGGTATGTTTTCATCAATACTTGGGCAATTTTTAATGTACATGTAGTTCAAATTTGATTTATGTCCATTAAATAACTAGAAATGCATTAAATGCCTAAATATATCATATTAATCTAGAAGAGTCCCAAATTTGACCATGGAACTTGCAATAGTGTATATTCAACCTAAAAACGTTTCAAGGGGAAATAATGAAAAAAAATTGTGTTTCCCTTCAAACCTGACAGTTTCCCTTCGAAACCCTGATACTTCTCCGGAGACTCTTCAGTTTATACGTGAAGGCATCAAATTTTTTCCGTAACTCTCTCAAATTTTTACCACACCTTCTAAGGGTCATATAAGGACCATGCCAAGTTTCATCTTTTTCAGACCTCATTTACATCTTTTTTTAAATCAAAAGCCTTTTGCTCCTGTTAATAGCTAGAAATTCATTAATGCCCTAAAAATAGCAAACCAACCCCAAAAGTGGCAAAAGTTTCACATGACTCTTCTTATGAAGTAACTTCAACCCCATAAAAAAAGGGAAACAAAAATACACCCCTAAAACACTAAAACAATACGATTACAAAAAATGCAAAAAAAAAAAAAAACCAATGCAGGCCCCCAAAAACACCCGCCACTAGTAGCCCACTCCATCGGCAGGCTCTACGAGGTGCCCGCCACTGGTAACAAACCTTTGGCGGGCTTTGCTTTGCGCCTGCCAGTGGTGGGCCCGGCCCGTATACCCCTTCGCGCCTGCGTACACTTATCCATTACCTTCCAAATGATGCGCGGCCGGCCACGATTCTCCGCCAAATCCTTAGTGCCACCCACTCTACCCGCCGTCGCGTGCCCGTGTGCTTCAATTGCCGCCGTCGCCGTCGTCACCTTCGCGTTCGCCGGTAAGCCCCCCTCCCGCCCCTCCCCCCCCCCTTCTCCTTCTCCTAGGGCGTTAGAGATAGATCGATGACCGTGCGCGCCGCCGCCAGGATTGGGACGCCGCCGGGGGGGTGGGTGTCCGCTGCCGGGGGCGGAGGAGATGGAAAGGGAGGGGAGAGGTGGTGGTGGTGGTGCGAGGGTTCGGCGGCGGTGGAGACGGAAAGGGAGGGCAGGGTGGCGGTACGGCAGCAGTTGCTGTTCCGTCTAGCCGTCGTTAAAACGATACGAGCAGGATTCTTCCTCCATTTCTAGTTGATGTTCCATCTAGCGGTTGCTGTTCGGGAGGGGAGTGGGGTGGGGGAGGGAGACGAAAAAGTTTGATTAGTTAAGTATAAGCAGCTGCTACTGTTTCTGGTCTGGAGATCCAGGATTGTCACTTTGTGTGTTTAATAAGCACTTCTGTCAGTTAGTTGCTTAGTTTTCCCTTGTTTGGTAGCACTAGCAAAGTAGTAGCAAGTGGACGACAGTGCATAGGTTGCCACTGCTGCAACTTGGAGTATGTCTGAATATTGTTTGTTCTTTGACTTTGTTGACTTGTTATGGGATGTGGGGCATTTTTCAACTTTAGTATCATCTCGGCTTTGGACCCTAGGCTTGTAGGCTGCCTGCATCAGCCATGGGCCAATAGGGGATTAGCAATTGTATATTTAACTTGTTTACCACTAGTAACAAAAATATCTTTAAATTCAAAGTTATTCGTTGCTGATATGGTGATATGTCATTGATGCGATCTTAATAGCATGTTGTCTAACCTTTATGAGTAGTTTTCCTTAGCGCTGAACTTGCCATGTCGTTTCTCCGATAGCATATTGTTTAATCTTTACATACAATATTTCTTATGTGCTGAACTTGCCATGTCATTTCTGTCCGATATATATGTGAAATTTCGGTCATCGAGTTGTTCCTGTCTTCAAGATTTTGCAGGGATTCAAAATGAGTGCCAACGTTTTGGCGAAAAATTGATTAATTTCTGTATCGCCAAATTTTTGGCACTCAATATGTCCAATTTTTTGCAAAGGTCATGCCAATTTTGTCCGTTGATTTTTAACATTTTATGTTTATTTTGAAGTTCTCTGCGGTTGGACATGTCGGGGCCGCCGCCGCACGCGAGGTACCGCGGTGTTTTCCAACGACCATGGGGCAAGTGGGCGGGGCAGATCAACAACCCGAACACGGGAAAAAAACAATGGCTCGGCACATTCGCCACTGCCGAGGAGGCGGCGCACGCCTACGATGCCATGGCGATCGAGTACCGGGGGCGCAGGGCGCAGGTCAACTTCTCCAACGACACCTGGCGCGCTCTTGAAATCGCGCCTCACAATATGAGGGTAGCCTCTAGGGCCGAGGAGAAGGAGCACATCATGTCCGAGGCGGTGCTCTACGCCCGGCAAGGTACTGATCCCTTGGTGGCGCATTTCCTCATGGAGGATCCGCAGCTCCTTGCCTTGAACCAGGAGTTATTAAAGGCCATGTGCAATAAGAAGGAGGAGCGCCAGCAGGACGACGCTCATGGTTGACGGTACGGGAAACCGCCAGTACCCTCAGTAGGGTGGCGAACGTGGCCGGAAGTACCAGAAGGGAGTTCGCGCAAGGGGGTTACCCAGGTTCGAGCCCTAATGGTGAGGTAACACCCTACGTCCTACTTTGTTCTGTATTGAAGATGGAGCACTTCGTGCGAGGGGGTTACAAGGATGATGGTGAGTATGGCTACCAAGAGTTTAGTCTACGGGAGTAGATGGGAATGGCTACCCCCAGCCCTCGCCTTATATAGGGGACGAGGGCTAGGGTTTACATTGTGCTTATCCGATCTCACGCCGCTAGCATCTTGGCTTGTACGTCAAGATGATCCTTCGGTCTTGAGCGGGTCTTGGGCTGTCTCCTGGAGTCGGGCCACCTCCAGGCCCCTAGGCCTTGAGGCCAGCCCCATAGCGGGCTTCTCGGCCTGTGGGCCACACCTGGTGTATTGCAACGTCAGTAGCCCCCGAGCATGTCTGGAGTCGAAGTCTTATGTCTTCGAGAATGAGAACCCAGGTGGGCTCTTCCTGCCTTGGCAGCAAACGTGGCCCACCTTTATAGGTCTGGTTCTGGATCTTCGGGCTTGCCAGGTGTGCGGCCTCCTGGGCGGAGCCTTTGTGAGCTTGGGACGGTCGATGCGGAGGGTTCCGAGACCTTGTGACTCACATCTCCTTCGGTGCTCCTCGTGGCGGGCTCACGGCCCTGTAGCTCGGCGCCAGGTGACTTCCTGCCCGTGTCTCAATGGTCTGAGGTTCTGCGGCTTAAGACTATCCGACCTCACAATCCATGGATCCACGGCTTGCACCCTGCGGCATGGGCATCGAGGCATCACCAGCCCCACGTTTACAACGTCCCACAATTACTGGTGAGAGGACCGGCGAGGTGCCCATTGGTTTCGCCTTGACCGCCGCGTCATTCTGACGGGACCTGAATTCTCGTGCCCATATCTCGCCGAATGGGAAACCACAGAGAGAGTGGGATACACGTCAATCCGGTGAGGCTGTCGCTTTAGTTTTACGGCGAGATATAAAGAGAGAGAGAGAGAGAGAGAGAGAGAGAGAGAGAGAGGAGCATTGCCCCTACTCTCCCACCTGGCCTTCAGATTCATTTTGCCCTCCTTTGCTCCCGATGCCATTGCTGCGCGCTTCTGGCCGCCCGAGCCCCTTTCTCCTTCCTGTTTTCTCATCGTCCGAGCAATGGCGAGGTGCGAGTCAGGCCGTGGCCGAAGTCGCGGCCGGGGCGGGCCCCAGGCCACCGCCGCCAACGAGCGCAAGAATAAGAAGGCCAGCGCCGGTGCTAGAGACAGGAAGGAACCGAGCGAGAGAGTCGGGAAGTGGTTCCCCTCCACCACTCGCGTCCCCCACTTGGAGGTCCTCATCACGGAGAAATCCATGCCGCCACAGGCGGCATTGCGATGGCGGCTGCCGGGGACCGAGGCCGTGCCGGCATCGGCCGGTGGCGAGCGAATCCTTCACCAGCAGTTCTTCAGACGCAGGCTGGGCTTTCCGCTGCACAATTTCATGTGCGGTCTGCTGTTCTTCTACGGGTGTCAGATGCATCATCTGACACCCAATGCCATTCTACACATAGCCAATTTTATCACAGTGTGGGAGTGCTACCTCGGGATAGCTCCGCACTTCGAGTTGTTTCGGTGCTTCTTTAGGATCATGGTCCAGAAGACCGGGGATGACATCTGTGACCTCGAGGGGGCGCGAACTTGCAGCTCCGGCCTTCCACCAAGTTCTTCAAGATACCTCTACTGAGGTCGTTCCGGGAGTGGGACAAGGGCTGGTTGTACACCTCCAGGCTTGAGGACGACCTGCCGCCCTTCGTCAACGAGCCACTGAAGCGCCTGGGGTCCTGGAAGCCGGTGGACAAGCCGTCAGAGAGCACCCCAAATCTAACTGACGCGGTCAGCAATTTGAAGAACTGCGGGTTGAAAGGGGAGCACATCCTGCGGACTTGGTTGGCATGACGGATCCAACCACTGGTCACCCGGGCCAGCCCGATGTACACATACACAGGGCCCGGGGACTTGACGGGGCTTACCGCGGTGGAGCTCAACGAGGACGAGGTGCGAACTCGCATCCATGTCTTGACGGATCTGCCGCTGGACAAGATCCCTTCCGACGTTGTCCTGGAGCCCTTCCATTCTGGCAACACGCCTCATGATGTAACTCTTTTACTATTTTCCCTTTAGTCAGTAGGCGCCTTTACTTCCTACCTTGTTCTGATCTCTCGAGACTCTGCAGGAGTTCATGAGCTTTGCCACCTTCTTATCAGAGCCCCCACTGCCTAAGCAAGCCTTAGACCCAGTGATGGCAAAGCTATTGGAGCCCGAGCCGGAGAAGGCCCCCGTAGCTCACCGTGCGCCTTCCAAGACGGGGAAGACCGTCGTGCCCCCTGACGAGAAGGAGAGAGACGATGGTGGCAGTGATGAGGAGGAGGGAGATGGTGAAGGGGAAGACAACGATGAGCCCTCCGTGGAGGAGGACAACCCGGAGGAAGAAGCGCCCGCGGCCTCGCCTGCGTGGGGCTTAAAGAGAGGCCGTATGTAGGAGCCTTCTGCTGACGTGGCCTTGATGGGGGATGGACCTCGGCGGGATCCGCCCAGGATTTGCGAGCCCGTCGGGGAGGCCAGTGCGCCTCTGGTGCTGGCTGTCCCTCTTCAAGTGGTGAGGCCCCCTCGGCAATGCAACACTTTTGCACCTAGAAGGTAGTTCGCTTGACCGCCTTAGCATTATTTTGTGACGGTCGTCCTGGTTTATCTGCTGATATCGGGCCTCGTGATTGCAGGGCCGCCTGCTCCATCAAGGAGATCTACGCGACCAGGGCCTCCACGCTCCAGCCAACGGCGGAAGCCCCCAGGACTAGCCTATAGGGAGCCACGGGCGGTGATCAGGGCTTGCCACCTGAGGCCACCACATCTGGAGCTGGTAAGCACATCGTTTTTCCTTCTTTCGATGTTCTTGTGTTACAATGTGTGTTCTTAGCCTCAGTGTTTTGGTGGTCTATAAATGCTCCACCTCTGCCTGTCGACTCAGAGGCCGCATCAGATTCTGCCCCAGAGGTCCAAGTCCCTGACCGGCCTGTCACGGTCGAGGTGGAAGTCAGGAGCCCCGCAGCTGACATGGCCAAGATAGCAGAAGCCGGGACCGCGGAGGTCAGGGCCAGTGCTCCTGGTGTCACAATGCCGCCTATGGCGCTGCCGGTGGTGAGGGTCGCGGCCCCACCTGTGGCTCCAGTTTCTTCGCTGAAGCCTACTACACATGTCACGAGGTCCGATGCCGATGGGCAGGACACGAGGCAGAGGAAAAAGGGGAGGGTGGCGGCGGACTCCGTTGTGGCATCACTGCCGTCCTTTTTCCCGAAGGGAAGCGAGCTGGGGCCGGACGTGCCGGAGGAAACCAAAAGCCACGCTGGACAGGGCCTCGTAGGAGATGAAGCTCTTCCGTTCCTCCATCCGGAGGCTTGGCCTGTCGGTGGAGCCGGGGTTTACGGTAAACAATCCTGCTCCTTCTCATTTACTTTGTTACGTACTGAATATGGTAGCTGTAGCCCCCGGGACTAAGTGCGGTTTCGACGCGGAACTGGGCTTAGGTCTGATTTGATTGCGGGATTGTGCTGGCATCCCCCATGCTATGGTTTCATCTCTCTGCTTTATTCGCAGGAACTCACGAGCCGGAACCGGGAGCTTGCTTCCCAGAACGCCGAGCTGCGGAAGCAGCTTGAGGCGCAGCGCCAGGTCAATGAGAACCTAAAGCGCGTGCGTGCCAATGCCATTTGTAAGTTTCCTTGACTTGCATTCATTTACTGTTGTTCGTGGCTCCATCCTTGGTTCTTTCCTTGATTTCTATTATCGTGCAGCCCCCGAGGAAGCTACGCTGCTCCAGCAAACCCTGAGTGATGCTCAGCGCGCGCGTGATGAGGCAAAGGAGGCCGCACATGCCTCCGAGGAGGAGACCCAGGCCATGAAGGAGGCCGTCCACAATATGGAGGCCGCCGTGGTGACGGAGCGGAAGGCCATCAAAGACCTACGAGCCCAGGCTGAACTCAGCAAGAATGAGCAAGGTCGCCTCTGCAATGAGATCGGGACACTGGAGTCGACGGTGCGTCGCCATGATGAAGTGTGCAAGAAGTTGGAGGAGGAGGTCATGCGGCTGAGGCTGGCGTAGTCCGATAGCGCCACCCTGCTCAAGCAGGTGCAGGTGCAGGAGCATTGCGACCATCTAGAGGCCGCCGCGAAATGTAAGTCACGATCTTTGTTTGTTACTTCTTGCTTTTCTGCGGGCTCAAGTTCTTCAAGATTTTCTATGGTCTGATAGTCTCGTGCTTCGTAGTTCCTCTTCCTGAGATTGTCATTGAGGATGCCGAGGAGCCACTCCGTCACCTAGCGAAGCTGGCGGGGAGGATGAGGGTCGCTCTAGGTACTGCAGCTGGGACCTTCCTGTACCTGGATCCAACCCTGGCGCAAGACTTGGATTCGGTCCTGACGCGACTTCAAGGTTGTCCCGCCCGTATGGGCGAATGGCAGTTCTCTGGCACCTTTTAGGGAGCTCGGATGGTGTTGGCTCTCGTCCAGGCTCATTTTCCGGATGTCAACTTGAAAGAGCTCGTTACGACCGAGCCGCCCGGCCGGAATCCGGCGATGTTCTTTGAAGAGGTCTGGTGATGGTGCAGAAAACCAGCAGATCCCCGCATAGGGTTACTCATGGGGCGGAGCGCGCATGGGACACGGATTTTACCCAGGTTCAGGCCCTCGTGGTGAGGTAATACCCTACATCCTGCATGTCTGATTGTATTGATTGTGGTTGTCTTGTTTGAGAGATTGGATTTGTTGGATGCCTCCTTGGGAGGCCCCTACCTCCCCTTATATAGGTGAATGAGGAGTAGGGTTACATGGCTTGTTGCCCAAGTTGTCTACTAATACATGTCTTACGGTACAAGTAATGATATATCCTTCTAGAGGAGGCCCGCCGTCAGGGCGAGGGGCCTAGGCTATAGCTGGGCTCCGAGGCCGGCCTGGCAACCTTATTCGTCAGAGGTCGGGTACCTCGGGTGTAGTGTACCGTCAGTAGCCCCCGAGCGTGTCTGGAGTTGGAGTCTTTTGTCTTTGGGAATGAGAACCCAGGCAGGCTCCTGCTGTTTTGGCGACAGTCGTGGCCTGTCTTCGTGAGCCGACCTCGGAAATACTAGGGGTCACCGGGCGTACGACCTCCTGGGTACCCTCAGCGTATTCTTTCGTCGGTAGCTTGGCTGCGCGAGGGTCGATGTCTAATTGGATGTGTCATCTTGGATTGCTTGGCGAGGTCTTGAGGAAGTCCTTGGAAGGAAAAAATGATCTTGTGCCGGCTCGCCTTGAAGGGGTTGGAGATGGCATGATCCGTCGGCTTGTCGCCCCTAGGAGGTAGTCGAGGACAACCGTGCATGGCGAGCAAGGTGTTCGACCTCCCTATCTTTGTTGTTGTTGGAGATATCCGGCAGCTCGACCGCGGAGATGGAGCTGGTGTGATTTGTCGGGCTTGGAGCCCCGAAGTGGAGACTGGAGCTTGCCGCGAGCGGTGCGCATGGTGTCCGACTTACTTGTCTTGTTTTGTCGTTGAAGATGGTCGGCTTCGAAGGATCGAGCCCGGCGGCGTCTGCGACGCGCCGCGATTACTTTGTCTTCTGTAGCCCGGTGGGTGTAGCCCCCGAGCCTCCTGCTGACTCGTGTAGTCAGGTGGAGGGTCTTGTGATGGTTGTAGCTACATGAATGTAGTCACGGTGAAGCAGAGCCTTCTATCCACAAAGCAGCAAAGTGAAGCCCCCGAGCCTGGATGCGGTGAGGAGCTTGATTGGGCGAAGTGAAGGCCCCTAGCACGGAAGCGGCGAGGTCGGAGCCCTCGCGCCCGGATATGGTGAGGCCGTAGTACCTGTAAGGTCGAGAAAACACGGTAAACTTGCGATTGCATTTTGTCAAACACTGGAACACCAAGTGGACGTTCACATGCATAGTTAATGCAAACTTTTATAAAGTACAACTTATGAAGTTACTTCACCCCGGTGCGAATAATAAGCAATAGATGGAAACCGGGGATGCCGGCTAAATTTGTGATGCAGCCCCCGGGAGGTGCCTACGGGGAGGTCGGTTTTGATTCATCCTCAAAGTTTTATCGTGAGAGGTTTAATGTTGATACTGCCCCCTAGCTTTGATAGCAAGGGGAGTAGTTTTAGATATGTTTCCCAGTATGTTTTCTGGTTTTGTTACGTCGATGCAGCCCCTGGTAGTTTACTCAGGGAGGTCGGTAACGACGATACAACCCTCGGGTCTAGACATTAGGGGGAGAAACCTTGATGCAGCCTCTGAGATGACTACGGGGAGGTCCACTTTGCGTGATACAGCCACCGAGTCTGGCGAAAGAGAGTTCAGTTAACTACTCCCCCTAAGTATTTCCTGAGAGGTTCATTGTTTTTGATGCAGCCCATGGGTCTGGCCTCAGAGAGATCTCTTTGATGCAGCCTCTGAGCTGACTTCGGGAAGGTCCACTTTGGATGCAGCCCCTGTGTCTGGCGTCAGAGAGGTCATTTTGGATGCAGCCTCTGGGGTCGGCTCGAAAGGAATTGCTTAGATGTAGCCTCCAGCTGACCACAAGGATATCGATGTTCGATACAGCCCGGAGGGTCTTAGCCTTTGAGAGATCATGCAATACAACCTTTAAGTGTGTCCTCGTGGAGACCACTGTTTTATGATGGGGCACGGCACGACCAAAAATTATTCAACCTCCGGCTTCCTGTTGGCTATGCCCTTTTGATAAAGGCCACCTTTATTTTTGTTCTTACGTCGATGCAGCCCCAGGCTCATGGCCTTGGGAGGTCGGTAAGTTTGACGGAGCATGGGGCGACTAGAAATTATTCAGCCTCTGGCTTCCGGTTTGGTTATACCTTTTTGATAAAGGCCACCTTTTATTTTTGTTTTTATAACGCGCGGAGGCGCAGCTCACCCGGTGGGTGTGGGTGTGAGTAAAAATCGAGCGGTGCTCAGATGACTCAAAAAATAATAAACTCATTACAGAGTAAAATGTGGAGCTTAAGCATGGAGATGACTTAGCTTCATATGCTCTAGGCATTATTGACATTTGTTCGCTTCGTTGAAGCGATGAGGTATGAGCTCGCGAACCGGTCGCGGTGAGGCGGAGCCCTTGAATCGGACGCGACGAGGCAGAGGTGGCCGTCAGAGTCGGCGTAGACAGTGTGACGATGTCCATGTTGGCGGAGTGACGAGGCCGGCTCGGTGAGGTGACGACGTGAAGCGCTCATCGATTCATTTGCATATATGTGGTAGTACTGGCAGAAAAAATTTCTCATTAACGTAGATGAGAAAAATAAATAAATAGATAAGTGACACCCGGGTCTGTAAGCGGCGAAGCGAAGCCCTCGAGCCGGTTGTGGTGAGGTTTATGGATTGAGGTTCACACGACAAAGCTCGCGCGGTGAGGCCCGAGTCTGCCGGGTGAGGAGGCCGGAGCGGTGAGGCCGACGCGAGGAGGTCCACGCGATGAGGTCCGTGCTATGAGGTCCGCGCGATGAGGCCGGTGTGAGGAGGTCCGCGCGATGAGTTCCACACGATGAAGTCTGTGCGGTGAGGCCTGACTCCACCGGGCGATGAGGTCCGCACGATGAGGCCCGAGTCCGTCGGGCGAGGAGACCGGAGCGGTGAGGCCGGCGCGAGTAGGTCCGCGCGATGCGGTCCACGCAGTGAAGCCGGCACGACGAGGTCGGCGCGATGAGTTCCGTGTGGTGAGGCCCGAGTCTGCCGGGCGATGAGGTCCGCGCGGTGACGCCCAAGTCTGCAGGGCAAGGAGGCCGGAGCGGTGAGGCTGGCGCGAGGAGGTCTGTGCGATGAGTTCCTCATGATGAAGTCCGCGCGGTGAGGCCCAAGTCCGCCGGGCGAGGAGGCCGGAACGGTGAGGCACGAGTCCGCCGGGCGAGGAGGCCGGAACGGTGAGGCACGAGTCCGCCAGGCGAGGAGGCCGAAGCGGTGAGGCCGGCGTGAGGAGGTCCACGCGATGAAGTCCGTGCGGTGAGGCCCGACTCCGCCGGGCGAGGAGGCCGAAGCGGTGAGGCCTGAGTCCGCCGGGCGAGGAGGCCGGAACGGTGAGGCACGAGTCCGCCGGGCGAGGAGGCCGAAGCGGTGAGGCGGGCGTGAGGAGATCCACGCGATGAAGTCCGTGTGGTGAGGCCCGAGTCCGCCGGGCAAGGAGGCCGGAGCGGTGAGGCCTGAGTCCGCCGGGCGAGGAGGCCGGCGCAAGGAGGTCCACACGATGAGTTCCACGCGATGAAGTCCGCGTGGTGAGGCCCAAGTCTGCCGGATGAGGAGGCCGGAGCGGTGAGGCCGGCGTGAGGAGGTCCGCGCGGTGAGTTCCGCGCGATGAAGTCCGTGCGGTGAGGCCCGAGTCCGCCGGGCGAGGAGGTCGGAGTGGTGAGGCCCGAGTCTGCCGGGCGAGGAGGCCGGAGTGATGAGGCCGGCAAGAGGAGGTCCGCGTGATGAGTTCTACGCGATGAAGTCTACGCGGTGAGGCCCGAGTCTGCTGGGCGAGGAGGCCGGAGCGGTGAGGCCGCTGCAAAGAGGTCCGCGCGGTGAGTCCTGAGTCCGCCGGGCAAGGAGGCCGGAGCGGTTAGGCCGGCGTGAGGACGTCCGCGCGATGAGATCCGTGCGATGAGGCCCGAGTTTGCCGGGCGAGGAGGCCGAAGTGGTGAGGCCTGAGTCCGCCAGGCGATGAGGCCGGAGCGATGAGGCCGGCGAGAGGAGGTCCGCACAATGAGTTCTGCGTGATGAAGTCCGCAAGGTGAGGCCCGAGTCTGCTGGGCGAGGAGGCCGGAGCGGTGAGTCCGGTGCGAAGAGGTCCGCGCAATGAGGTCCGCGTGGTGAGGCCTGAGTCCGGCGGGCAAGGAGGCCAGAGCGGTTAGGCCGGCACGAGGACGTCCGCGCGATGAGATCCGCGCGGTGAGGCCCGAGTGTGCTGGGCGAGGAGGCCGGAGCAGTGAGGCCAGCGCGAAGAGGTCCGTGCGGTGAGGCCCGAGTCCGCCGGGCGATGAGGACAGAGCGGTGATGCCGGCGCGAGGAGGTCCGCGCGGTGGGGCCGGTGCGAGGAGGTCCATGGCGGTGAAGGTCCGCGTGGTGGGGGTCCGCGCGGTGAAGGTCCGCGGAGACGAATGTCCGCGGTGGATAAAGTCCACGCGGTGGAGGTCCGCGGCGGCGAAGGTCCACGCGATGAGGTCCGCGTGGAAGCCCGCGGAGGTGAAGGTCCGCAGCAGAGGTCCGCGCGGTGAAGGTCCGCAGCGGTGAAGGTCCACGGCGGAGGTCCGCGCAGTGAAGGTCTGCGGCGGCGAACGGATCAACACTGACTTTTCTTCTTGAGTCCGATCTTAGATTAGATAGGAACCGAACTTGATAAAAAAGAACCTATCTGAACATAGTGTCTATGCGCATAGCCCCTTCCTGGCGCCAGCTGACTGTGCAGAAAACCAGCAGATCCCCGCATAGGGTTACTCATGGGGCAGAGCGCGCATAGAGGATGAGATTAGGGCACGGGACGCGGATTTTACCCAGGTTCAGGCCGTCGTGGTGAGGTAATACCCTACATCCTGCATGTCTGATTGTATTGATTGTGGTTGTCTCATATGAGAGATTGGATCTGTTGGATGCCTCCTTGGGAGGCCCCTACCTCCCCTTATATTGGTGGATGAGGGGTAGGGTTACAGGGCTTGTTGCCTAAGTTGTCTACTAATGCATGTCTTATGGTACAAGTAATGATATATCCTTCTAGAGGAGGCCCGCCGTCAGGGCGAGGGGCCTAGGCTATAGCCGGGCTCCGAGGCCTGGCGACCTTATTCCTCAGAGGTCAGGTACCCCCGGTGTAGTGTACCGTCATTCGGGCAGATGCCAAGTTTGCCGCTGGTGCCTGCGAACTGCAAAATGTAATTGAGGGAGGCAATTAACTTGGAATGAGCTCGGTTTGAGCATGATACATTGTTGCATCTCTTTTTGTATTTATTATATGAGTTTATTCCTTTCATGTTTTTGTATCTTGCAAAGTCTTGTTTATGCCTTGAGAAATCTCCTTGTCGACCAAGCCGGATTTCCGTGTCTTAGTAGAAAAGGAGCCCATTAGGGACCCGGCTTGCGTGTGATGGCCTTTGGCCTATGTTCGTAGTGGATCGGGGTTCTGATTCTCGGCTTTAGTTTGGACTTATTTTTCGCGATACAACGAGAGAGAGAGAGAGAGAGAGACCGGGTTATCCGGATTTTAGATTTTGCCATTGTATAAACGGGAGTCAGTACCTTGATGCAGCCCCCGGGTGTTTCATAAATTTGATGGGTCTTTGGATGCAGCATCTAAACTGACAACGGGAGGGTCCATGTGTTATGATGCAGCCCCCGAGTCTGGTAATAGATGGATCCCTGTTGGACGCATCCTCAATATCTACCATGGGAGGGTCAGTACATTCATGCGCATGCCTTGGCCAGTCGTTCTTCTAGCCAGCCTAGGCTGGCGCCATGCTGTTGGAGCAGGACGGGTCAGTTGGGATCGACTGAGCTGTCGGCCCTTTGTTGCCGGGGCGGGGCTTTTTTGGCGCCACATTTGCCACTTCTTCTATGGTTGTGTTGGCCTCCGCGTTGTTGAAGATGGCGAGCTCTGCCTTGGCGAGCTCGAAGTTGGCAACTTCCGTTTCTAGTGCGTTCTTGGGGTCACTTGAGACTGTGATGATTCCGTTGGGCCTGGGCATCTTGAGCTTCATGTAGGCGTAGCACGGAATCACCATGAATTTGACGAAGACCAGGCGTCCAAGGAGAGCATGGTAGCCCCCTTTGAAGGGGACTACTTCGAAGTAGAGGGTTTCAGCCCAAAAGTTGTTTTTCGACCCGAATATGACTTCAAGATTGATTTGCCTGAGGGGTTCTGCTTTCTTGCCTGGTACTATACCATGGAAGTGTGTCGGGGATGGTCAGAGGCCGGTCAGTGGGAGTCCCATCTTTCGCATGGTATCGACGTATATGATGTTGATGCCGGAGCCGCCGTCCATCAGCACCTTGGAGAGATAGCAGCCGCCGATTATAGGGTCGAGGACGAGCGTAGATTTGCCGGGATTGGGGATGTAATCCGGGTGGTCAGTCTTCTCAAAGGATATGGTGGAGTCCAACCAGTCGAGGTACTAGGGGACACCTGGTACAAGAGCGTAGACCTCCTTCAGCTCTTGCTTCTAGGTGCGCTTGGACTCGAGCCCACAGAAGATCATGTCGACTCGCCGTACGTCCTTTGGGAATGATTTCCGGCCTCCTCCGGCCGTACCATGTCCCTGAGTGCTTGACCCCGAGGCCGGAGGAGGTGGTGTTCCATCATCATCATCGTCTGCGCCATCGTCAATCTTGCCGTTCTTTTGTTTTGCGAGCTTGTCGTTGAGTGTGCAGTCCATGGTGGAGTGTGAGGCCTTGTAGGTCCCGTGGCTATGGTACTTGCATGGTCCGCTCATGATATCCTCGTAGGTGTGGCCTGGGCGTTTGGGCTTGCAGTCCCATCGCTGCATCTTGGCATCGCAGGATCCGGCCTCATTCGTCGCTGCGATGAGGTCGGACTCCTGGTCCTCCTTCCTTTTGCGGTCTCGGCTGCAATTGAGATTTTTGTTACGCCCGCCCTCCATGTCTGTGGATTCATGATTTTCTAAGCCCGCTATTTGGCGGTGACCTGCGCAGGCCGTCTCCCTGCCCATTGCGTAGTCGTTTGCTATCTTCATCAGCTGAGCCATCGTGTTGAGCTTTCCGTCGGCCTGCTTCCTGCCGAGCTTGCGATGGAGGAGCGTGTCCTGGGCGCCATTGATGAAGGCGTGTATTGCTTGGTCATCAGAGATGGTGGTCAGCGTGTTATGCTTTTTGAGCCAGCGAGAGATGAAGTTTCGGACTGACACTTTGTCGCCCTGTATGCAGTTGTGGAGGTCGTACGCACTGCCCGGGAGCTGATACGTTCCCTCGAAGTTGTTGATGAAGGCAGCTTCGAAGTCCGTCCATGTGTGTATGGAACTAGGTGGGAGCCCATTCAGCCAGGTGCGCGCGGACCCTGTGAGGCAAAAAGGCACATATCGGAGGGCGTTACCGATGTCACCCCCTGCCATGTCAACTGCCGTGAGGTAGTCGTTGAGCCAGTGATCCGGCTTTGAGTCGTTGGAGTACTTGTCGACACCCCGGACGATAAAAGGCTTCGGGAACGGGTGTGTTATCACCTCGTATGCGAAGCATGGCGGTGCGATACTAGCCGTCAGGGGTGCCGAGGATGTCGCTGCGAGCTCATAGTTATATCCATAGTGCTCCATCTCTCGAGCCCGAAGGTGGTCGCGGAGGTATGGTTGGTGACCGAGGCGATCGTGGACTGGTGGGGCTCGCAGCAGAGAGTACGGTGTCAGTGTCGGCGAGTCGCAGCCTAGACTCACTGACGTTCTCCTATAGTTCGACACCGTTTCAGAGTACGGTCCTTAGGCTGGCTAGAAGTTTAGGGTTGCCTGGCGTGGCGTGAAGCCGATCCGCGAGGAGCACGACTACTTGGAGGTTGTGGGCTGGTGTCTGGACGAAGTTGGGCTCGCCATCGTCCCCAAAGCCATTTACCACCTCACGTCTGAGGGCTGCGAGAGTGTTTGTGGTCGAACGGGTTTGGTGCCAAGGTCGGCGCCGCTGCTCGTTAGCCATTGTTTCCGCCCATCGCGCCTGCTCCGCGGCGGCCTCCATCGTGTGCTGCTGGAGTTGTATCTGAGAGACCAAGGTGGCCTGCCTACTGGACTCCATGGTCCTGGTGGCTAGGTCGTCCCCCCGTAGGGGTGTGCTGAGTACGCGTAGCGCTTCCTCGGTGATTATGGGTGCATCATTGTTTCCCCGGCGAAGGTCGAGGTGCCGGCTCCAGGAGTCATGAACCCTGGGGGCCCAGTGCCATGTATGGCGAAGCCGGACGGCCTCCGCCCAATTAGGGTAGAAGTCGGTGGTGCCGATGGTGTAACGAATAGCGGCTCGAAGGTTGTTGGTGCCGTAGCTGGTGGGACCACTTGCGTTGTTGTGGCTCCGCTGGTGTCGGTGACGATCGGAGCCGTGCTTGTTGTAGATGATCTGTTTCCTATGGAGCCCCCTGGGGCCGTCATCGGGACATGTTCCAGGGCAATGGCTTGTGGGGGTGCATCATCACCCGCGGTCAAGATCGGTGCCGAGTTTGCGCCAGTTTCCTCGCCGTCCTTCGTCTCCGAGATGGAGATGATGCTGGCTTCGCGGTCCTCGCCGTCTTTTGTCTCGTGGACCGAAGTTAGCCTTGCAGAACTGAGGCTACAATCCGAGATGTATCCATCCCAGATGCAGTCCTCGGGGATGTGGTCATCGAAGCAATTGGCGCAGACCATGGCATACCAGAAGCGATGCAGGGGCGGGCTGGTGGGTTGTCGTGAAGTCGATGCAGCATTCCGATCTCAAGGCCAGGACCCGTGCCTTGACCTTGAGGTTTGCAAATACGAGATCATCATCCTCCGAGTCGGAGGCTGGTGGTTTAGGCGACGCAGGCTCGGACGGGACCGCGCCTGCATAAGCGGAGATCGCCGTGACGGTCGATGACGAACGCGAGCGATCCGAAGAAAATGGTGCGGGCAGCGGGGGTCGGTGGGTTGATGTCAAACCGTCTTGCCCCGTCCGCGATGAAGGTGAAGGAGCCGAGAGCCAGGCTCTCTCTTGGTGCGAGGTCGCCATATGCGATGGAAGATCCGATCTGGGGTTGGTTTCCGGCCGACGCAGCCCCTGCCTGGCCAACTGACGGTACGGGAAACTGCCAGTACCCTCGGTTGGGTGGCGAACGTGGCCGGAAGTACCAGAAGGGAGTTCGCACAAGGGGGTTACCCAGGTTCGGGCCCTCATGGTGAGGTAACACCGTACGTCCTGCTTTGTTCTGTATTGAAGATGGAGCACATCTTGCGAGGGGGTTACAAGGATGATGGTGAGTATGGCTACCGAGAGTTAAGTCTATGGGAGTAGATGGGAATGGCAACCCCCCAGCCCTCACCTTATATAGGGGACAAGGGATAGGGTTTACATTGTGCTTATCCGATCTCACGCCGCCAGCATCTTGGCTTGTACGTCAAGATGATCCTCCGGTCTTGAGCAGGTCCTGGGCCATCTCCTGGGGCCGGGCCACCTCCTGTCCCCCTGGGCCTTGAGGCCGGCCCCACAGCGGCTTCCAGGCCTGTGGGCCACCCCCGATGTATTGCACCTTCAAGGGTGATGACATAGAGTGGGCCCTCCTCCTTGGCGAGTCCTCGGATAAGGAGGAGGACTTGCCATGGGGTCGGTCTACCACTGATGACCACGGGGCTGATCCCTCAGGCATGGGGGGGGGGGGGGGAGGAAGAAGATTCCAGACCCTAATGAGTACGACTCGGATGAATTGGACGAGTATTGCAATGATTACCCCGAGGACCCCAAGAAATAGTTTTATCGCAATCTAGCTAGTATTAGAGATGTTGAAACTATGATCATAGCTAGTGCTGTTTAATTTATCGTAGCTACAACTTTTTAATTTATGCATGTTTTATCGTTGTATTGTTTCGTTAGCATTGGTGAGCCTTTGTAGACTTGATAAGCCTTAGAAGGACTATTTATTTTTCGCATCAATAAATGTCGCTCAGCCCGACTTAATGATTGTTTTGTTCCTATTCTCAGATAAATCAAACATTGTATATGTATGTTGATGTTTGACTTTCTGAGAGTATGGACTAAACAATCATGAAGTCTGGATGACCGACATATGTCCGAAGGGCAAGCATTCTCCATCTCTAACACGTAGCGGTTTTGCTACGATGGGAGAGTCCGACAACTATTTGTCAGACTTCGAGTTCTTAGTAATCCTACTCCCGAATTCGTTGAAAAACTCATACGGAAATGAATCCTAGTCGAAACATTCTACTTACAAAGTGAGAGATTGTTTGTCTAGGATGTATTTCTTTATCAGCTTCTTGAACAAATTTTGAAGTAGGATAGTGAAGAACTTGAAGCCTCATAGGTAACTGTCGGACTATTCCATCGTAGCAAAACCCCTATGTGGCAGGAATGCAGAATGTTTGATTTTGACATTAGGGGCCACGGAGTTAGGGGTTTAGGGGCAAGGGTTTCGTCGATGTTGGGTGACAAACCAGTCTGGTACCAGCTGTAGCAAACATGTGATAACAGAGTGGTTTGTGAACCAACATCGATGAAATATCTCGGGAATTGTTAAAGGGACAAGGGCACAGCTCAACTTCCCCGCCGACACCCACCGCACGTTGTCCATTCCTAACACATAGCGGTTTGGCCATGATGGAAGAAGAGACAACCTTTCAATACTTGTCAGGCTACGAGTTCTTCGTAATCCTACTCCCAAATTCATTGAAGACACTAGTACGTTAATGAATCCTAGTCAAACAATCCTACTCCCAAAGCGAGAGATTGTTCGTTTAGGATGTATTTCTGTACCATTTTCATAGATGAATTTGAGAGTAGTACCATGAAGAACTCGAAGTCTGACAAGTGCTGAATGGTTGTCTCCTCTTCCATCATAGTAAAACCCCTGTGTGGCAGGAATGCGGAATATTTGTCTTCGACATGAAGAGATCCTCGATGGACTGAAAGTCAACCCACATAGCGAATAAGCGAGCTTTCTAGGTTAGGGATGAAGAGAGAAGAGTTGCCGACGTCGAAGGACTATTATTTTTCTATTTGATACGCATCAACGAATGCTATCCACCCAGACTATATGACTGTTCTGTTCATAAGTCCAATGTGATATATGTTTCCATTAGGGGGCCTCTAGTTTGATTGTTCCCCAGATCTTTCGCCGATGTTGACAGACAAACCACTCTGGTATCAGCTGTAGAAAACATGTGATAATGGAGTGGTTTGTGAACCAACATCGATGAAATATCTCAGGAAGCATCAAGCTACAGGTTCTTAATGTTAATGTATATGATGTTGGACTTTTTGAAATTTGAACATAACAATCTTGCAGTCTGTATGAGCGGCATTTTTTGATGCCAATCGAATAGAAGAAAATTATTCTTTGTTGCTCATAAATGCTGCTAGCTTTGAAAATGTGTTTCTTATTCATGTTAGGTTTGGTCTGTGTGTTAGATGGGGACGTGGAGACGCTTCGTGAGGGCGCCTATGGTGGCAGCCTCCACCGCGAGCGTGGCCGCTTCCGCTGATAGGGCGGATGCAATAGCTGAGAGGGCAGCTGCAAGAGCTGAGAGGGCGGCTGCATCTGCCGAGAGCGCTCGAGCAGCCGCTGATACTGCGACGACCGCCCTAACCCAGATCGAGGCCGCTTACACCCAGATCGTGGCGGCCTCCTCAACCCAGATCGTGGTGGCCCCTTCCCCACGAGATTGACAAGCGTGAGCTGTAGGTGGAGGAGGTCAAGAGTTCATGTTCACGGAGCTGATCTTTTTCTTGTGAGCTACTTGTGAACTTCCTTTATGTCACTTGTATGATGCTTGTGAACTTTCTATGTTGCTACGAAGATTGCTATATGACTTGTTGCTAACTAGTTCTTTTGTCTTGGTAGATGAAGTGGTATGTGGTGTACTCAGGGAGGTATCAAGGAGTATACGATTCATCACAGACATGCCATGAACAAGTGGACGGTTACAACAACGGCTGCTATAAAAAGTTTAAGACTAGGGAAGAGGCAGAGGATGATTACTCCAAGTTCGTGCTCAAAGAGAAGAGCAATCATGAAGTACGCAAGGCTGCAGGTCAGATCATGTTGAGTGGACTAAAGAACAAGATAATCTTCGGCCAGTTCATCGTCATTGTGGGGTTGTTGTTATCATGTGATCATATGTAAAATGCAATGACCATAATGTGGTTCAGTGAGAAGGCTATGATTATATATGGTGCTATATATGTGACTACTTGTGATGTTGCTATGTGACTTGTAATGTGATGCATGCATTTATTGCAATTTTAATCTATATATGGATGCATGTTTCAATGTAATGCAATGCATATGCAACTATTAATATAATATAATGCGCCTTTGCCGTGGCAGCAAAAATGGTGCCACGGTAGAAATAATTTTTGGGCCTGGAAGGCTACTAGTGGCGGGCGTATAAAAGGGTGCGCCACTGGTAAGACAATGTATTGTGGTGGGTGGGCGGAATTGCTCACCACTGGTACCTGTATTACCGGTGGCGGGTAAGGAAGAAGGCCTGCCACTAATAACATATAACCAGTGGCGGGCGCCCACCACTGGTGACATGTTAGCAGTGGCGGGAGATCAGTGGTTGGCGCCCTCCGCTGCCACGCCCACCACTGATGGACCTTTTGCGCCCGCCACTGCTAGCCTATTTTGCAGTAGTGCATAGCAATAGGGATTCTTCTCCTAGTCATGACTACGAGACAATCAAAAGTGATATGCACCGCCCTAGAGTTAAGATCAAATGCAAGTACCGATGAAGCTTCACCAGAAGCAAGCGCCTTCAAAGTACCCTGGATCGACAAGGACGATGAACCTTGATGATCTTTTTTTAGGTGAACCTTACTGACCTGAATGATTATTTTGCTGAACCACTAACTGAAAAGAAACAAAATATAAAAGGCACCTCATTCCCCTCCCCTTGCTATGATACCTCAGAGAGGAGAAAAGGAAGACGACTGGTTCACCTTGTTCTGTCGCTGGCTAGGTCAAGGGTTCCTTCCCTCTCCGTCTGCCGCTACGGCGACGGGAGAGTGAGGGAACCCCGGATCTGTGGACTTAGGTTCCAGCGTGTAGATAGCAGGGTAGGTGTTTCTGGTGGTGCCGTTGGAATGGTGGTGGTGGCGTTGCGGCAGAATAAAGGTGCTAGAACTTCTTCCCCATCTCGGCGAGGCCACTTGTGGCGGACTCGACGAGCTGCCGGCTTTGCTTGCTCATGGATCCGTCGAGATGCGTATCTCCGGGTGAGGTTGACCCGGTGCAGGTGGCGCCTGAGCTATGGAGCTTTTGTCCCCCGGCTCCTTCGCCGCGGTGAGGTGTGCGCTGGCCTCGCCATGGAGCTTGTGGGGGTTGTGCAACGTTGGTACGGCGGCTGCACTACAGGAAACATGGCGTTTGCCGTTCGTATAGCACGGTCGGCAAAGGGCCAAAAAATTTCGCTAAAGGGTTTGCCGTCCGAAAGCTGTTGGCAAAGGATGTCGGCATAGCAAAGACCGGCAAAGTTGCTCCTTGCCGACATTTTCCTGTCGTGCTGATGGCAAAGACTTTGCCGTCAGTCAAACGGGGCAGACGACATACTAAAGTAGGCTGACGGACTGACATCCCTAACGGAGCAACGTCGGCTCTTTGCCGTCCGCTATTTTTTGGCTATCGGCAAAGGCTTTCATAGCTGGACCCCAGTGTCAGTTGTTTGCCGTCAGCCCGTGCCAAGCTTTCGGCAAAGTTGCACTCTTTGCCGACAGCCAGCGCTCAAGCTGTCGGCAAAGGAAAGCTCTTTGCCGTTAGCAGGTGATTTGGTCTGCTCGACCTGTCTCAGGAAAAGACTTTCATAGCTGGGCCCCAATAGCAGTCGGCAAAGGCTTGGTCTGCTCGACCTGTCTCAGGAAAAGACTACAGCTACTTGCCATGTGTCCCCTTTGCCGACAGCTAACTGACGACAAAGCGGCAACAGCATTTTTGTTTGTTTGTTTTGCTATATTTTCAACAATTCAAATACAGAGATATATATATATATATATATATAGTCCATGCATATATCACAAATATCATCACAGACCACAAGATAATAAGAACATCACAAGATCATCCATATATACATAAATATATCATACAGCCGGTATCACAAAATACAACGAGATGACACAAATGTCGACAAATAACATCACAAGATCATCCATACATATATCATATGGTACAAGTCTACAAGTACATAGATCACAAGTGTCGACAAGTCCACAAGTAGGCCAAACCAAGAAGTAGACGAAACCTTCAACGCAGAGCACAAATAAGATGACCAAACCATCGACGGCGTCCGTGATGCAAATCTACAAAATGAAGTTCAAAGAGCGGGATAAGCAAATAATGAAATCAGATTATTACTTTGAGCGTTAATAAAAGGCTAATGAAATGAGCAGCAAATCATCGATAGATGTCGACATAATTAAAACAAAGAACTTAGTGGTAGAATGCAACAAGATCTTGCTGCAGAAGCAAATGAGCTCACACCCAACTTTGCTCGTCTTAGCAATCTTCCAGGAAAAGAAGCATAGATTTATGCGGCAAGATTAAAAGTTTGGGAAATGCGGCAGGATTTTCCATTCCTCACGTGCAAGTGCTAGTTAATCAGGGTAGTAATAGTGCATGTTCAGTTCCAAAAAAAAGATTTAAGGAACTAGTAAGCACAAACTCAAAACTAGGTTATGCATGCAGCTGGTACAGCCACAACATGTCTTTGAGATGCAGATGCCTAAAGAAAGAAAATTGCACGCATCAGATGGGAGGGGATGAAGAAAACGAGAAGAAGAGAAGGGGAGGAGGGATTCATACCTTGTAGAGCTCTTGGAGGATCTAGAGAGAGCAGCAGCTTCTCCTTCACCAGATCAGAGCAACCTGCAAAAAAAACCACGGAAACAGATAGGGAGGGGATGAAGAAAAGCAGAAGAAGAAGAAGAAGAAGAAGACGAAGAAGAAGAAGAAGAAGAAGAAGAAGAAGAAGAAGAAGAAGAGATGCGTACCTTGCCCTGTGCTGCACCTCCTGCTTGCCATGGCTGTAGTGGGGGGGGGGGGGGGGCTCCGCCCCTGATTCCTCATCTGACTACTACGTGCTTGTGGCGGACGACAGATCTGGCGCGCTCGAGAAGGTGAGGGTGAGGGGGGAGGGGACAGGGGGGGGGGGGCGGCAGCGCCGATGGGAGAGAGGGTGGGGGGCGCCGGGGTTGGGGGAGAGGAGGCCAGCGGTGAGGTGGGGTGGGGCGGCACGGTGGAGAGGGAATCGCGAGAGGAGGAGGAAGAGAATCGGGCCTCAGTTTGGGTGGGGGTAGGTTTGGTGGATTTTGCATTTCGTTTGACCAAAAAAATTCAGACTGCGCGGGAGGGCTCAGCGCAGGAGCGCCCCAAATTTTTCGGAGAGGGCACGGTTTTTTCTTCTTTATTCTATTAAATCTTTGCTGACTGTCGTGCACGGGGCGAACGGGAAAGATCTATTTGCCGACAGTCAGAAGTTAGACTGACGGCAAACGGTGACGCGCCGTTTCATCTGCGTCAACGGTGCCACGTGTCCAGAGGCTTTGCCGTCTATTTTTCTTTGCCGTCTATTTTCTGTACACTTTGCCGAGTGTTTGTTCTTTGCCAACAGCTTTTTTTGGCTGTCGGCTTATGTCGTTCTTTGCCGTCCGCCCGATGAAAAGCTGTCGCTAAAGGCCCATACTGTCGGCAAACGCCCCGTTTCCTGTAGTGCTGGCATCGGGCGTTACAGCTGTGTATGCAGGAGTGGATCGAGGACTCCGGATCTGTGCAGGTCTTCTTCGGGGACGGCTTCTCTGCCAGTGCATTGGTCCGGATGGGCTGAAGTACGAAGACTTCCTGGCCGCTCGATATAAGATCAGGTCAGCTCTTGCGGCGGAGCGGCGGCGGCAGCGCGCCTAAAACTCGTTTCGGTTGTAGGGGTGGTTAGGCACTCCAAGAACTTGGTTGTTATTTCTTTTAATTCTGGGGTGCTTTGTATTGCTGGTTTGCTGCTAATATAGTTCTGGGTCCTTTTCGAAAAGAAGAAGAGAAATAGAATATAAAAATCAAACATTTGCTTTGCTTTTACTTTTTCTAGAAAGGTAGGCACGTGTCGTATTAAATTTTTAGACGAGATACAACCAAGGTTTTTTTTTCCTGTCGGATGACCCCTGAGAAATCATTCTACTGTTCAATTTTTTATGAAAAAAAATCAAATTTAAACACTATGACTGTGTTAAATAGGGTCCGTATGCATATATATCTAGGTCACCAGATCTATTCCCGTCTTCTGCCATCTTTCTTTTTTTACCTTTTTTAACTCGCTCGTAGCAAAAAGGTGCAATTTTTTACCTTTTTTAACTCGCGCGTAGCAAAAAGGTGCAACAGCGGGCGGGGGTTCGAAACCGCACCCCACCGGGAGACGTGGAAGCTTTGTTGCGAGAGCTGATCACTGGGACACGGGGGGAGTACAGTTGTTTATTAGATTAAAATTTATATATTTTGATGAATAAAATTAAATTCAAAATTCGTTTGAATTCTTTTGAACGAAAAAAAAAGAGATTTCCGAGATTTACCAAAAACCGGTTCTTCAGTCCCATCCTGGAAAAAAAGCTGGTATCGAGAAAAAAACCTTGGGTACAACACACGCGACATCCAAAGGAACAACCTAGAAATACAGTTGTATGGACACTTTACACAAAGGACCCCCAGAAACAACAGAAATACAATGCGCACCCTGGAGACCTATGTGTAGAACGCAGCCGCTCACAGCCTGACTACACCGTTGTCGCCGAGGCACCCAGAGGAGAAGAAGGAGACGAGATCCCACCCTTCGCAGATCCGAAGAAGCTTCCTCACAGTGCCGCTGCTTTGTGGATCTGTCAAACAACTCGCCGCGAACGGCGAGCCCTTGCAGCTGTGCCTTGTCGGCCGGGGCCAAGCCCCGAGCTTTCCGGACCCCGGCACCGATACCTCCAGTCATCGCCGACGACGAAGGAGCCGGGCACCGCCTTCCTGCTTCCGTAACCCCACTACCCATCTAGCTGGAATCTGAAGAATGTCGCTGTCGACGTGGAAGACGACGCCCGCTAACCCGACTCATGTACAAACCTCCAGAGATGCACCGCGCCATCGGAGTGAGTGACGCAGCAGCGGACGCCATCTCAGAGAACAAAATTCCTGCAGCGTGGTCGCCGGCACCGCCACAACCGGTGGAAAGACAAATCTCGCCACCTGGAAGAGCCAGCGAGAAGACTGGGCCTCTAGCTCATCGGCGATAGAATCGCCAGAATGGAGAATGAGCTGACACAAACGTTATTCGCCGTGCCGCCGTCTCCGCTGTTGGAATATTAGGCAAATTCTTGATTAATTCTAGTAAATAATTCATGACTAGAACACAAAGTAGCATGCAACAATCTAGCATACTAGATGAACAAGAAAACATGCACAGCAACATGGCACATGTAACAGCAACTACATGTAGAGACGTGAACAAATCATGACGGACGTACTGTTCGTTTGTAGCCGTAGCTCCTGCTGGAGCGACGTTGTTGATGATGATGTTGGCGACGATTTGTTGTTGACGGCGTTGGAGACGACGATGAGTAGCGCCGCCTGACTTTGGACGGAAGACGACCCGTGGAGCTCAGCGAGGACGAGGTGCGAACTCGCATCCATGTCTTGACGGATCTGCCGCTGGACAAGATCCCTTCCGACGTTGTCCTGGAGCCCTTCCATTTTGGCAACACGCCTCATGACGTAAGTCTTTTACTATTTTCCCTTTAGTCAGTAGGCGCCTTTACTTCCTACCTTGTTCTGATCTCTCGAGACTCTGCAGGAGTTCATGAGCTTTGCCACCTTCTTATCGGAGCCCCCGCTGCCTAAGCAAGCCTTAGACCCAGTGATGGCAAAGCTATTGGAGCCCGAGCCGGAGAAGGCCCCCGTAGCTCACCGTGCGCCTTCCAAGACGGGGAAGACCGTCGTGCCCCCTGATGAGAAGGAGAGAGACGATGGTGGCAGTGATGAGGAGGAGGGAGATGGTGAAGGGGAAGACAACGATGAGCCCTCCGTGGAGGAGGACAACCCGGAGGAAGAAGCGCCCGCAGCCTCGCCTGCGTGGGGCTTAAAGAGAGGCCATATGTAGGAGCCTTCTGCTGCCGTGGCCTTGACGGGGGATGGACCTCGGCGGGATCCGCCCAGGATCTGCGAGCCCGTCGGGGAGGCCAGTGCGCCTCCGGTGCTGGCTGTCCCTCTTCAAGTGGTGAGGCCCCCTCGGCAATGCAACACTTTTGCGCCTGGAAGGTAGTTCGCTTGACCGCCTTAGCATTATTTTGTGACGGTCGTCCTGGTTTATCTGGTGATATCGGGCCTCGTGATTGCAGGGCCGCCTGCTCCATCAAGGATATCAACGCGACAAGGGCCCCCAGGACTAGCCTATAGGGAGCCATGGGCGGTGATCAGGGCTTGCCACCTGAGGCCACTACATCTGGAGCTGGTAAGCACATCGTTTTTCCTTCTTTCGATGTTCTTGTGTTACAATGTGTGTTCTTAGCCTCAGTGTTTTGGTGGTCTATAAATGCTCCACCTCTGCCTGTCGACCCAGAGGCCGCATCAGATTCTGACCCAGAGGTCCAAATCCCGGACCGGCCTGTCACGGTCGAGGTGGAAGTCAGGAGCCCCGCAGCTGACATGGCCAAGATAGCAGAAGCCGGGACCGCGGAGGTCAGGGCGAGTGCTCCTGGTGTGACAGTGCCGCCTATGGCGCTGCCGGTGGTGAGGGTCGCGGCCCCACCTGTGGCTCCAGTATCTTCGCTGAAGCCCACTGCACATGTCACGAGGTCCGATGCCGATGGGCAGGACACGAGGCAGAGGAAAAAGGGGAGGGTGGCGGCAGACTCCGCTGTGGCATCGCTGTTGTCCTTTTTCCCGAAGGGAAGCGAGCTGGGGCCGGACGTGCCGAAGGAAACCAAAAGCCACGCTGGACGGGGCCTCGTAGGTGATTTGGTCTGCTCGACCTGTCTCAGGAAAAGACTTTCATAGCTGGGCCCCAATAGCAGTCGGCAAAGGCTTGGTCTGCTAGACCTGTCTCAGGAAATGACTACAGCTACTTGCCATGTGTCCCCTTTGCCGACAGCTAACTGACGACAAAGCGGCAGCAGTATTTTTGTTTGTTTGTTTTGCTATATTTTCAACAATTCAAATACAGAGATATATATATAGTCCATGCATATGTCACAAATATCATCACAGACCACAAGATAATAAGAACATCGCAAGATCATCCATATATACATAAATATATCATACAGCCGGTATCACAAAATACAACGAGATGACACAAATGTCGACAAATAACATCACAAGATCATCCATACATATATCATATGGTACAAGTCTACAAGTACATAGATCACAAGTGTCGACAAGTCCACAAGTAGGCCAAACCAAGAAGTAGACGAAACCTTCAACGCAGAGCACAAATAAGATGACCAAACCATCGACGGCGTCCGTGATGCAAATCTACAAAATGAAGTTCAAAGAGCGGGATAAGCAAATAATGAAATCAGATTATTACTTTGAGCGTTAATAAAAGGCTAATGAAATGAGCAGCAAATCATCGATAGATGTCGACATAATTAAAACAAAGAACTTAGTGGTAGAATGCAACAAGATCTTGCTGCAGAAGCAAATGAGCTCACACCCAACTTTGCTCGTCTTAGCAATCTTCCAGGAAAAGAAGCATAGATTTATGCGGCAAGATTAAAAGTTTGGGAAATGCGGCAGGATTTTCCATTCCTCACGTGCAAGTGCTAGTTAATCAGGGTAGTAATAGTGCATGTTCAGTTCCAAAAAAAAGATTTAAGGAACTAGTAAGCACAAACTCAAAACTAGGTTATGCATGCAGCTGGTACAGCCACAACATGTCTTTGAGATGCAGATGCCTAAAGAAAGAAAATTGCACGCATCAGATGGGAGGGGATGAAGAAAACGAGAAGAAGAGAAGGGGAGGAGGGATTCATACCTTGTAGAGCTCTTGGAGGATCCAGAGAGAGCAGCAGCTTCTCCTTCACCAGATCAGAGCAACCTGCAAAAAAACCAAGGAAACAGATCGAGAGGGGATGAAGAAAAGCAGAAGAAGAAGAAGAAGAAGAAGAAGAAGAAGAACGGGAAGAGATGCGTACCCTGCCTTGTGCTGCACCTCCTGCTTGCCATGGCTGAAGGGGGGGGGGGGGCTCCGCCCCTGACTCCTCCTCTGACTGCTACGTGCTTGTGGCGGACGGCAGATCTGGCGCGCTCGAGAAGGTGAGGGTGAGGGGGAGGGGACAGGGGGGCGGCAGCGCCGATGGGAGAGAGGGTGGGGGGCGCCGGGGTTGGGGGAGAGGAGGCCAGCGGTGAGGTGGGGTGGGGGCGGCACGGTGGAGAGGGGAATCGCGAGAGTAGGAGGAAGAGAATCGGGCCTCAGTTTGGGTGGGGGTAGGTTTGGTGGATTTTGCATTTCGTTTGACCAAAAATATCCGGACTCGCGGGCGGGCTCAGCGCAGGAGCGCCCCAAATTTTTCGGAGAGGGCACGGTTTTTTCTTCTTTTATTCTATTAAATCTTTGCTGACTGTCGTGCACGGGGCGGACGGCAAAGATCTATTTGCCGACAGCCAGAAGTTAGACTGACGGCAAACGGTGACGCGCCGTTTCATCTCCATCAATGGTGCCACGTGTCCAGAGGCTTTGCCGTCTGTTTTACTTTGCCGTCTATTTTTTGTGCACTTTGCTGAGTGTTTGTTCTTTGCCGACAGCTTTTTTTGGCTGTCGGCTTAGGTCGTTCTTTGCCGTCCGCCCGATGAAAAGCTGTCGGCAAAGGCCTAGACTGTCGGCAAACGCCCCGTTTCCTGTAGTGCTAGCATCGGGCGATACAACTGTGTATGCAGGAGTGGATCGAGGACTCCGGATCTGTGCAGTTCTTCTTCGGGGACGGCTTCTCTGCTAGTGCATTGGTCCGGATGGGCTGAAGTACGAAGACTTCCTGGCCGCTCGATATAAGGTCAGGTCAGCTCTTGCGGCGGAGCGGCGGCGGCAGCGGCGGCGGCGCGCCTAATACTCGTTTCGGTTGTAGGGGTGGTTAGGCACTCCAAGAACTTGGTTGTTATTTCTTTTAATTCTGGGGTGCTTTGTATTGGTGGTTTGCTGCTAATATAGTTCCGGGTCCTTTTCGAAAAGAAGAAGAGAAATAGAATATAAAAATCAAATATTTGCTTTGCTTTTACTTTTCTAGAAAGGTAGGCACGTGTCGTATTAAATTTTTAGACGAGGTACAACCAAGGTTTTTTTTTCCTGTCGGATGACCCCTGAGAAATCGTTCTACTGTTCAATTTTTTACGAAAAAAAATCAAATTTAAACACTATGACTGTGTTAAATAGGGTCCGTATGCATATATTATCTAGGTCACCAGATCTATTCCCGTCTTCTGCCATCATTCTTTTTTGACCTTTTTTAACTCGCTCGTAGCAAAAAGGTGCAATTTTTGACCTTTTTTAACTCGCTCGTAGCAAAAAGGTGCAACAGCGGACGGGGGTTCGAAACCGCACCACACCGGGAGACGTGGATGCTTTGTTGCGAGAGCTGACCACTGGGACACGGGGGGAGTACAGTTGTTTATTAGATTAAAATTTATATATTTTGATGAATAAAATTAAATTCAAAATTCGTTTGAATTCTTTTGAACGAAAAAAAAGAGATGTCCGAGATTTACCAAAAACCGGTTCTTCAGACCCATCCTGGAAAAAAAGCTGGTATCGAGAAAAAAACCTTGGGTACAACACACGCGACATCCAAAGGAACAACCTAGAAATACAGTTGTATGGACACTTTACAAAAAGGACCCCCAGAAACAACAGAAATACAATGCGCACCCTGGAGACCTATGTGTAGAACGCAGCCGCTCACCGCCTGACTACACCGTTGTCGCCGAAGCACCCAGAGGAGAAGAAGGAGACGAGATCCCACCCACCGCAGATCCGAAGAAGCTTCCTCACAGCGCCGCTGCTTTGTGGATCTGTCAAACAACTCGCCGCGAACGGCGAGCCCTTGCAGCTGTGCCTTGTCGGCCGGGGCCAAGCCCCGAGCTTTCCGGACCCTGGCACCGATAACTCTAGTCATCGCCGGCGACGAAGGAGCCGGGCACCGCCTTCCAGCTTCCATAACCACTAGTAGAAAACAGGCCTTTCGTCCGGAGCATTAGTCCCGGTCGGGTTTTGGACCGGGACTAATGTGACCACTAGTCCCAGTTCGAACGGCTAGGCTTTAGTCCCGGTTCATATGTGACCTCTAGTCCCGGTTGGTGTTACCAACCGGGACTAAAGGGGTGGTGGCAGGCTGGCATCAGGCTGGGGCCCCTGCGAGCCCCTTTAGTCTCGGTTGGTAACACCAACCGGGACTAGAGATGGACCTTTAGTCCCGGTTGGTATCACCAACCGGGACTAAAGATATCAATATATATAGTGCTTCGTCCAGCCCGAGCCCAAGCTCTCCTTTCTCTGTTTTCTCCTTTCTCCCCTCTGTTCTCTTCCCCTTGCTCAAGCTCATCCTCCATTTTTGCCAAGATTGGTCTAGATTTGAGGCACCCCATCTATCCAAGTGTTCACAAAGGTTAGCAACTTTGTCCTTTCATCTCTCATTGATAGATTAGCTCGTGCAATGATCTATAAGTATAGTGATTTGTGGGTTTTATTTTCGGAGTAATTATGTGGGAGTTTATTTGATTTATATGCAATTTGAGCTCAAATTAACTTCTTAGTTTGCATATGTGTAGGTGTGGTTTACTTAGTGCCTTCCCGTCCCCGTCCTAACCACCGTCGATCGCCCGCACCGTCCCGTCGCCGGCACCACCTTGGTAAGCCTCTTGTTCTTATCCTTTTTATAAAAAAAATTCTTATTTGTATGATTTAGATAGTTACTTGTATAATTTTCTTACTTGTATGATTGTTTGTTATACATAGTGCCATGGTTTTGATATCCGTCCCCATCGGCCCTCGTCCGGTTTATGATTCGGATGTGGTATATTCTCCTTTATAACTATTTGTTGCATTTTGTGTTTATGACAATTATGCCCATCAAGTTGACATAGAAATTTTTATCTAGGAGGTATGTGAACCGGAAATTGCAACCGCCCCTCTTGTCGAGAAGTTAAATTTAGTTGAAAAAGAAAACGAGTATTTGAAAGAAAAAATGAAAAGAATTGAAGAAGAGAAGTTGAAATTGGAGTTGTATGTTGCCGATGTCGTCGATGATCACAAGATCAAGATGGATGCAATGCGCTTGAAGATTAGAAAGATTAGAAAATATGCCGTTAATAAAGAGGCTTGGTATCATTATGCTGTTGGATCAATTATTACCTTAGTTGCGATTTTGGTCGCATTTGTTGTTGCATTTAAATGCTTTAGCTAGATAGTTTTATGTTGTTTTATGAGAATAAGTGTGTATGAACTTTATGTATGAACTTGTATTAATTTGGTCTTTTCGGTGTTGTGTAATGAAGATGAGTCGGCAATGGATGTACGATGACCGACGCTCTCCCCAGTTCATTAATGGCGTGCATAGTTTTCTGCGTGCGGCTGAGGCAAAGAAGCGGAATGGTTTTATGTGTTGTCCATGTGGTGTCTGTAAGAATGATAGGAATTACTCTAGCTCAAAAGTCATTCACGTCTACTAGTTTACGTCCGGTTTCATGTCCGGCTATAACTGTTGGACCAAGCACGGAGAAAGAGGGGTTCTAATGGAAGAGAATGAAGACGAAGAGGATGATGACATCTATCCTGGGTTCCCTGAATATGATGGTACTACAATGGGGGAAGAGAATGAAGAAGAAGAAGCTGAAGAAGAGGCATCAGATGAGCCCGCTGATGATCTTGGTCGGGCCATTGCTGATGCAAAGAGAAACTGCGAAAGTGAAAAGGAGAAGTTCAAGTTGCAGCGCATGTTAGAGGATCACAAAAAATTGTTGTACCCAAATTGCGAAGATGGCAACACAAAGCTCGGTACCACACTGGAATTGCTGCAATGGAAGGCAAAGAATGGTGTATCTGACAAGGGATTTGAAAAGTTGCTGAAAATAATAAAGAAGAAGCTTCCAAAGGACAACGAATTGCCCAACAGTACGTACGAAGCAAAGAAGGCTGTCTGCCCTATAGGATTAGAGGTGCAGAAGATACATGCATGCCCTAATGACTGCATCCTCTACCGCGGTGAGGAGTACGAGAATTTGAATGCATGCCCGGTATGCGGTGCATTGCGCTATAAGATCAGCCGCGATGACCCTGGTGATGATGTTGAGGGCGAGCGCCCCAGGAAGAGGATTCCTGCCAAGGTGATGTGGTATGCTCCTATAATACCACGGTTGAAACGTTTGTTCCAAAACAAAGAGCATGCCAAGTTGTTGCGATGGCACAAAGAAGACCGTAAGAAAGACGGGAAGTTGAGAGTACCCGCTGATGGGTCGCAGTGGAGAAAAATCGAGAGAAAGTGGCCGGAGTCTGCAGGTGACGCAAGGAACTTATGGTTTGGTAGAAGTGCAGATGGCATTAATCCTTTTGGGGAGCAGAGCAGCAATCTTAGCACCTGGCCTGTGACTCTATGTATCTCTAACCTTCCTCCTTGGTTGTGCATGAAGCGGAAGTTCATTATGATGCCAGTGCTCATCCAAGGCCCTAAGCAACCCGACAACGACATTGATGTGTACCTAAGGCCATTAGTCGAAGAACTTTTACAGCTGTGGGACATAAAAGGTGTACGTGTGTGGGATGAGCACAAACAGCAGGAATTTGACCTACGAGCGTTGCTGTTTGTAACCATCAATGATTGGCCTGCTCTTAGTAACCTTTCAGGACAGACAAACAAGGGATACCACGCATGCACGCACTGTTTAGATGAGACCAAAAGTATATATTTGGATAAATGTAAGAAGAATGTGTACCTGGGACATCGTCGATTTCTTCCGATCAAGCATCTCTTAAGAAAGAAAGGCAAGCATTTCAAAGGTGAGGCAGATCACCGGAAGAAGCCTGACCACCGTACTGGTGAAAATATACTTGATATGGTCAAGGATTTAAAAGTAATCTTTGGAAAGGGTCCTGGCGGACAATCTGTTCCGAATGACGCTGACGGACACGCACCCATGTGGAAGAAGAAATCTATATTTTGGGACCTACCCTATTGGAAAGTCTTAGAGGTCCGCTCTGCAATCGACGTGATGCACGTGAGGAAGAATCTTTGCGTGAACCTGCTAGGCTTCTTGGGCGTGTATGGGAAGACAAAAGATACACCGGAGGCACGGGAGGACCAGCAACGTATGCACGAAAAAGACGGCATGCATCCAAAGCAGTATCAAGGTCCTGCCAGCTACGCTCTTACCAAAGAAGAGAAGGAAATCTTCTTTGAATGCCTGCTCAGTATGAAGGTCCCGTCTGGCTTCTCGTCAAATATAAAGGGAATAATAAATATGGCAGAGAAAAAATTCCAAAACCTAAAGTCTCATGACTGCCACGTGTTTATGACGCAATTACTTCCGGTTGCATTGAGGGGGCTTCTACCAGAAAATGTTCGATTAGCCATTGTGAAGCTATGTGCATTCCTCAATGCAATTTCCCAGAAGGTAATCGATCCAGAAATCCTACCAAGGTTACAGAATGATTTGGTGCAATGTCTTGTCAGTTTCGAGTTGGTGTTCCCACCATCCTTCTTCAATATCATGACGCACGTCCTAGTTCACCTAGTCGAAGAGATTGCCATTCTGGGTCTTGTATTTCTACACAATATGTTCCCCTTTGAGAGGTTCATGGGAGTCTTAAAGAAATATGTTCATAACCGTGCTAGGCCAGAAGGAAGCCTCTCCAAGGGCCATGAAACATAGGAGGTTATTGAGTTTTGTGTTGACTTTATTATTTACCTTAAGCCGATTGGTGTTCCTGAATCGCGGCATGAGGGGAGACTGAGTGGAAAAGGCACGCTAGGAAAGGATTCAGTAATATGTAGGGACGGGCATTCTTGGGCCCAAGCACACTACACAGTTCTACAAAATTCCACCTTGGTGGCTCCGTATATCGAGGAACACATGGATATTGTACGCTCCAAGAACCCGAAGCAGTCTGACCCCTGGATTGAACGTACACACATGGCTACTTTCAGCAGCTGGTTGCAAACACATCTCATGAATGACGACAGTGTTGGAGATAAGCTGTACTTGTTGGCCAAGTCATCATCTTCGACTATATTGACTTTCAAAGGGTACGAGATTAATGGGAATACATTTTACACGATCGCCCAAGATAAAAAGAGCACCAACCAAAACAGTGGTGTCCGCTTTGATGCAACAAACACCAATAGGGAAAAGGACACATATTATGGTTACATAGAGGAGATATGGGAACTTGACTATGGTCGTGAGTTTAAGGTCCCTTTGTTTCGGTGCAAATTGGTCAATCTGACAGGAGGCGGGGTAAAGGTAGACCCGCAGTACGGAATGACAACAGTGGATCTCAACAATCTTAGGTACACAGACGAACCATTTGTCCTAGCCAATGATGTGGCGCAGGTTTTCTATGTGAAGGACATGTCTACCAAACCGAGAAAAAGGAAAGATAAGGAAGCGAATACATCATACGGTGAGCCAAAGCGCCACATAGTTCTTTCAGGGAAAAGAAACATCGTGGGAGTGGAGGACAAGACAGACATGTCAGAAGATTATGAAAAGTTTCATGAAATTCCTCCCGTCACAGTGAAGACTGACCCAAGCATCCTGTTAAATGATGAAGATTGTCCATGGTTATGGCGCAAAGGGACACACGCGAAGAAAAAGTTCTATACCCCAAGATCCCACTCTGGGATGTGACCGGCTTCACCGTCATCACTTTCTTCTCTAGTGAGTAGCTGAGATAGGCCTGAGAGAGAAGTTAAGCGCTGGAGGTGTTGTCATGTCAGTCAAGTCGAGGGTGCTCTCTCCCGCCGCTTGGGCGACAGCTGGAAACCCAAGTGAGCTCCGTGGCACTTGCATGCACCGTGTTGTCATCCTTCGCGTGTGCCGCTCTGCTCGTGCTCCGCCGAAGATGGTCGAGTTTGTACACGAAGTGCATCCAGTTTTTGCCGTAACCCTCTCCACTTTTTAGCACATGATATGTGGGTGAAACGATGATACCATGCCAAGTTTCAACTTTTTCAGAGTTCATTTGTAGTGCTTTTCAATTTCAGGGTCATTTAGCTCAAAAAAATCATTAAATGCATAAAAAATAGCAAATGAAGTTAGAAAGGGTTGAAATTTGAGGATATGGCTTTGAATGGTGCATATTGAATGCACAAAAAGTTAGGAGTTAAAGTAAGTTTGAAAAAATGAAATGCCTTTGTAACAGATGAGTTTTCGTCCGAAACCTTGATACTTCGAAAGAGATGGTCGAGTTTGTACACGAAGTGCATCCAGTTTTTCCCGTAACCCTCTCAACTTTTTAGCACATGCTATGTGGGTGAAATGATGATACCATGCCGAGTTTCAACCTTTTCAGAGTTCATTTGTAGTGCTTTTCAATTTCAGGGTTATTTAGCTCAAAAAAATCATTAAATGCATGAAAAATAGCAAATGAAGTTAGAAAGGGTTGAAATTTGAGGATGTGGCTTTGAATGGTGCATATTGAATGCACAAAAAGTCTGGAGTTGAAATAAGTTTAAAAAAATGAAATGCCTTTGTAACAGATGAGTTTTCGTCCGAAACCTTGATACTTCGAAGGAGATGGTCCAGTTTGTACACGAAGTGCATCCAGTTTTTGCCGTAACCCTCTCAACTTTTTAGCACATGCTATGTGGGTGAAATGATGATACCATGCCAAGTTTCAACCTTTTCAGAGTTCATTTGTAGTGCTTTTCAATTTCAGGGTCATTTAGCTCAAAACAATCATTAAATGCGTGAAAAATAGCAAATGAAGTTAGAAAGGGTTGAAATTTGAGGATGTGGCTTTGAATGGTGCATATTGAATGCACAAAAAGTCCGGAGTTGAAATAAGTTTAAAAAAATGAAATGCCTTTGTAACATATGAGTTTCGTCCGAAACCTTGATACTTCGAAGGAGATGGTCCAGTTTGTACACGAAGTGCATCCAGTTTTTGCTGTAACCCTCTCAACTTTTTAGCACATGCTATGTGAGTGAAATGATGATACCATGCCAAGGTTCAACCTTTTCAGACTTCATTTGTAGTGCTTTTCAATTTCAGGGTCATTTAGCTTAAAAAAATCATTAAATGCATGAAAAATAACAAATTAAGTAAGTAAGGGTTGAAAAGTAAAACTCCTCATGCTGACTAACAGAAACATAATATAATTTGGCAAAAGAATAACAAGAAAACATATAAACTAAAATATTTAAAACAAATGAAGGTATAACACTAAAAGAGCTAAACAGAATCTGTTTTTGATTAAAACACCTATTTAAAATAACCTAAAAATTACCAAATTGAACATACTGATAAAACACACTAATATTAAACAGCAGGAAAAAGAATCACTGAAAAATCTAGTTTTAAACTAAAGTTATTCACAAACGAGTGATTCACACAAATTTCAAGGAATTCAAATTTAAACTATTCAAATTTGAAAACTACTGGCACTAACAGAAAGTTTATAATTTTTGTGACCTAAAGCAAAAATATTCACTCAAAAACTCTAAATATTTGGCTGTAAGTAGATACAAAAGAAAAAAAATAAAGCAAAAACAGAAAAAATGAAAATAAACCTTTAGTCCCGGTTGGCACAACCAGCCGGGACTAAAGGTCCTCCTCCCGCGCTTAATTTGGGCCTCGAAAACAGACCTTTAGTCCCGGCCCGTGGCTGTAACCGGGACTAAAGGCCAACCCTTTTTTGTTTGTGATGTGATGCAAAATGGATTGATGTTATGATGTGATGATGTGATGTGATGATAATTGTGATGCAAAAATGCAAAAAAAAATTTAACAAGAATGTAAGAATAATGCAAGAAATGGAAATGTATGATGTGATGATCTAATTTAACAAGAATGCAAGAAATGCAAATGGATTGATGTTATGAAGTATGGATAATGTGTCAATGTTGTATGTGATGTGAGCATGGATGTGATGTGATGATCTAATTTTTTTTCATGTTTTTTTTTTCAGTTTCTTGCTACTGTTAACTACTGTTTGTTAGGTGGATGGATGCATGGATGAATTTGTGTTAGATGGATGCATGGATGTTGTTAGATTCATAGAAGGATCGAATGTTGGTCAAATTTTTGGAGCTATTTTTCTCATGCGAATATGTAGTAAATAATTGATGACGAAGCTTATTTTGCAATTTGAGATGTTGTTAAAAGCTATATGATATGTGATGGTCTAAAATTTTAAATCGGTACAATTTACAGATTTGTGGTGTTGCATCTCCGAGGAGTGTTTATCGACGTCGGAGCTGTTGGTCCCCGATCTTCCCTCCGCTGATCAACTACTTCCTCTACAGCCGAGGGTGAGCTACGAATCCCCATTCACCTCCTCATCTTTTTTTTGTCACTAGATTTCAAAAATGTGAATCGTGTATTTGATAGGTGTATAAAAAATATAGACATGTGGTGAGAGAAAAAAAGAAAAATATAGAAATCGTGTATTTGTTTTCATAGGAATTTGTTCTCGGCGACGATGCCCGGCCCGCATCCTCGTCGTCGACTTGGCGGCGACAACCAGTTTGAGAGGCGCCATGTCTGGGACTGGGCTCCGCTGGGCTGGCACTGGGAGGTGCTACCTTCCGGGGCACGCAGCTTGGTGAGGAATCGGGGTCTCGTCGTCGACCCGGAGCTTCTTTGGTGGCGGTCGCGTGGGCCATTATCGGTGCAGAGGGAGCCGCCCCCGAGAGGGTGGTATGTCGCCGTGTCAGGGAGGAGGACGAGCACGTCCGTCGCTACATGGTTGCGTTGGACGACAGCTTCTCCAATACCTGGCAGTTTCTTCAGGGATCTCACCCGAGCTATGATCCTGTGATGGTTCCTTCTCTTTGGGTGTTCACCGCCCGCGGCTCAGGAACCGGGAGTCGTCGTCCAGTTTGATTGGGCGAGATGTTTAGTGATATTATGTGATATTATTGTTGCATTAACTGGATTATTCGAGATGTATTAGTGACGGAGGAACCGCGAGTCAACTGGATTATTTGATAATATTCGAGCTGTATTAGTGATGTTATATGATAATATTCGAGATGTATTAGTGATAATATTCGATGATGCATTAACTGGATTATTCAAAATGTATTAGTTTTTGCTTATTGACTGCATTCTAGTTTGAATACTAAATTGTTTTATCTTTCTTCTGGATTAGTTAAGCTATGGACTATAGCGGCAGAGACGACCATGATCAAGAGGATATCATGTTCGACATGATACGCTCCCAAAACCCAGAGATTGAACCAGATGACGGCTCACAATATCTGAACGAGTCTGGTGAGGGAATTGAGGAAGAACCAATAGATGAAGGGCACACAAACAATGATGGCGAAGGAAATGTTCTTCAATTAATTTGTATATATATATATATATATATATATATATATATATATATATATTAACGAATCTTTCTTAATTTAGGCCTCCGGATCGAGCAAATCTTCTACAAGGGTAGTACGAGGCTCGGCCAAAAAGTTGCCCGATGGCATAAAGTACAACATCGATGAAATCAAAGAAGATGGCGAACCGATTGCTCCTAAAAAGAATGCAGACAAATTTATATGTCAATGCGGAGTTATTGTTAGGGACTAAATCCCGATCACCGTTCAAGAATGGAATAAGCCAAAGGAAGATCGAGGAGTTAGTTTTGTCGACGAAAGAGCAAAAAATCTGCTTTGGGATATGCTCATGTCACATTTCACCCTATCAGAGGGTTTCACAGATCTCCAACAGGAGAAAGTCAAGAAGTGTGCTCTTAAGAAGATGGCCACACAATTCCAGTCTTGGAAGAAAAGATTATGGGCCAACTACGTCAACGCAGAAAAGAAGACTCCAGAATTCACTGGACCACTAGAGAAGGTAAAAGATCACTGGGACTTATTTGTGGAGTTCAAGGAATCAGAAGCAGCTAAGGAACGGTCGATGAAAAACAAGATAAATGCTGAGAAAAAAAAGTTTCACCATGTTCTGGGGCCAGGTGGCTACAAGATTGGGTTGCCTAAGTGGGATGAATCTGAGGAAAAGATGATTGCTGCAGGGGTCACTCCACAAACAGAGGGTTGGCCCGACAGGTGCAGGACTTGGTTTTATGCGCATGGGGGAAAGTTGGACCCAAAGACAGGGGAGATTATTGAACAGGCAAGTCTTAAAGAAGCCTCGGACGCTATACTTGAAGCAATAGAAGAGGCTCAAACGGGGGCGTTCCAGCCCGAGAGAGAGAACGATGAGCTTACACGTGCCCTCAAGAATCCTGAACACCCGGGACGAACACGAGGCAAAGGCGTTGTTCCGTGGGTTGAGGGGTTTGCGGAGTGGAATGACACTTACAGAAGCCGTGCGAGAAAGAAGAAGCAGGATGCAGACCAGAGGAAGCAGGATCCAGACCGGCTTCATAAGGTAGAATCAAAGAACACGGAGTTGGAACGCGCTTTCATGCGGCAGCAGGAGCAGATCGACACAATTAGCCAGCAAAGGGCGTGTCAGCGGCAGGAGCAACTAGATCCAGCATTGGATAGTACCATCCCATCTATGCCGAAAAGCAGCGTGGGTTCCACGGGGGTCCCGGACGATGATGCACTGTTGGCTCGCTACCCCGTGGATGATATCCAAGAGATGACAACTTGTGAGCTACACATGAAAATGAAGAACATATCCATGAAGGTGGCGGACGGCTTTGCTTTACCGAATCCACCTGAAGCAACCATCCACGGCAATCCGATTCCACCTGGCTATGCTCGTGTCGGGGTGGATGAAGTTCTGTCGGGATATGACTCACTAGAGCTTGACTTTCCTGGAGGTCAAGGGGAGCAGACACTGGGAGAAGCCATACGTGGTCTCATTGTATGGAGAAAGGAATGCATCGTGTTTCCAAACTCGGTGCCAAGGCCACCAACTCCTCCTCCAAGTCCGCTGCGTCAGCCGACACCAACCCACCTCGAGACGGAGCGCAGCGCGAGTCCGCCATATCGATCTCCGCCGCGTCAGCCGAATCCACCCCATCTCGAGACGGAGCCCAACACGAGTACGCGATATCGATCTCCGCCGCGTGAGCCGAATCCAAAGCGAATGAGAGCACCAAAGAAGGAACCCGAGCCTCCTGCCAAAAAGAAGTTAGCTTACGAGATGACTGAGGAGGAAACCAAAGGGGTCATGGATGCCCAAGTGAAGGCCCATTTTGCACCGAAACCGCCCCCGCCGCCGAAGGAGAAAATACCTGAGAAAGTCGTACAACACTTTGTGGATCTTGCTAAACCGGCTGTGAAGAAAAGGCGATCAGACTATGAACGCTCTATTAGCAAGTCATATCATCAACAAAAAAATCAGCAGTCGAGCCTTACAGGTAGTAATAAAAGCAGGAAAACTGTTCCCCAGCTCGGAGAACAGGCAGTGCAATCGATCCCCCCGCTCAAGGTGAGTACCGATAAGGAGGTAACTGACGCTGATAGAGAGATGGCGGCTAGAGAGATGGGTATCACTATTGAACAACTCCTAAGCATCGAGGAACTCCCCACGATGGATCCGAAGGAACTAGCATGGAAATATGTCCCCGGGAACCCTCCGGTCAGGCCTGATGAGGTGGAGCTTCTACCAACGCAAATGCGCAGATTGCATGACTGGTACCTGAGAGAAGTAAAGGCCGGGCGAGAGAGCCTCATGGTGAAAGTCTAGCCAGAGCATTACTTCCATGGAAATGATTTGTGGATTGAATTTCCAGAAATTTTTCAGTTATTCAATCAAGACGCACTCGACAAATCTCTCGTCAATTGCGATTGTCTGTAAGTGATTTCTTTCTGTAATTTAAGTCTCTAGGTCAGCTCGTTCATTGCCTGTAATTATCCTCACTATATTCTTTTGTGTGGTATTATATATGCAGAATGAAGATTTATGAATTGAAAAGAGATAGAGTCTATGGCATTGGGTTCATTGACCCAAATACCGTTAATGAAATTGTGTTAAATAACCACAAACAAGACACAGAGAATAGCTTGCTAATGTTTTTGAAGGAACTAAATACCAGACCAGAAATACTTTTTCCTTACAACTTCCGGTGAGTGTTACTGTCTTGTACTACAAATTCTATTTTTGCTTACTCGATGTTAAGTGTAGTTGATGAGTTATGCATGCCCGCTTATACAAACGTGTGCGCAGATTCCACTGGATCCTGCTAATCATTAGAGTTGACGAGGGAACTGTTGAAGTACTGGACTCACTAGGTAAAGACCCTGAAGAATACAGGAGCCTATTTTTGATGCTCGACAGGTAATTTCAATCATTATCGCACTATGTCGGCCTCTTTAGTTCATTTCCTGATATCAAGTAATTAGTAACTCCTTTATTCATTTTCTTTGCCGGGCAGGGTTTGGAAAAAGTTCATCAAAGAGGTTGTCGGTGAATGGGAACCACAGCTGAAATGTCGACGGTCCAAGGTAATTAAGTAGTACTAGCTACGTTTGCGCATCTCTTTAATTCTAGTTTCAATACCATTATCATGCTTGATTATTATCTGATTGAATTCTATTCTCGTAAAGTGTATGAGGCAGGAAAAGAGGACAAATTTATGTGCATACTACGTTTGCCAGAACATTCGCTTAATTACCGAAAGGAACAGAGATGCAAGACATCTTTGGGTACGTAAACACTATTCACAATTTTTTTATCATGATCTAATATATATACACACAACTAATATATTCATATTGATCTCCTTCTTTAAAGATGGTGGAGATGCGGGGTAGGCTCCTACCAAAGGACCGCATACGAGCACTTCAAGAGGAAATGGCGGGATTTTTGCTTGAGCAGGTCATATCTCCGGACGGAGAATACCATTTCACCTAATGCCTGCATGTAATTATCTGCAAATTGTAGGAGAAATTGTATATACCAAATTGTATATATATATGTGTATGCATGGTCGTACGAGAAATTCTATGATATATGATTGGTTCTACGAGAAATTCTATTATATATGCATAACGTGTACAGTATGTAATAGCGTAAAATATGTTTGAAATGAAAAAGAATTAAATGGAAAACACAAAATGAAAAGGAAAAATAAACAATAAACCCTAAACCCCTAAACCCCTAAACCTTTAGTCCCGGTTGGTGTCACCAACCGGGACTAAAGGTCCCCAGCCCCCGGCGCGCACTACCGGCCACGTGGCAGGGTTTTAGTCCCGGTTGGTGTCACCAACCGGGACTAAAGGTCCCCAGCCCCCGGCGCGCGCTGCCGGCCACGTGGCAGGGATTTAGTCCCGGGTCGTGGCCAACCGGGACTAAAGGGTGGGGGCCTTTAGTCCCGATTTATTAGTCCCGGTTGGTGAACCGGGACTAAAGGCCCTTCCCAACCGCGACTAAAGGCCGTTTCTCCACTAGTGAACCCCACTACCCATCTAGCTAGAATCTGAAGAATGTCGTTGTCGACGTCGAAGACGACGCCCGCTAACCCGACTCATGTACAAACCTCCAGAGATGCACCGCGCCATCGGAGTGAGTGACGCAGCAGCGCACGCCATCTCAGAGAACAAAATTCCTGCAGCGAGGTCGCCAACACCGCCACAACCGGTGGAAAGACAAATCTCGCCACCTGGAAGAGCCAGCGAGAAGACTGGGCCTTTAGCTCATCGGCGATAGAATCGCCAGAATGGAGAATGAGCTGACACAAACGTTATTCGCCGTGCCGCCGTCTCCGCTGTTGGAATATTAGGAAAATTCTTGATTAATTCCAGTAAATAATTCATGACTAGAACACAAAGTAGCATGCAACAATCTAGCATACTAGATGAACAAGAAAACATGCACAACAACATGGCACATGTAACAGCAATTACATGTAGAGACGTGAACAAATCATGACGGACGTACTGTTCGTTTGTAGCCGTAGCTCCTGCTGGAGCGATGTTGTTGATGATGATGTTGGCGACGATTTGTTGTTGACGGCGTTGGAGACGACGATGAGTAGCGCCGCCTGACTTGGACGGAAGACGACCCGTGGAGCTCAACGAGGACGAGGTGCGAACTCGCATCCATGTCTTGACGGATCTGCCGCTAGACAAGATCCCTTCCGACGTTGTCCTGGAGCCCTTCCATTCTGGCAACACGCCTCATGACGTAAGTCTTTTACTATTTTGCCTTTAGTCAGTAGGCGCCTTTACTTCCTACCTTGTTCTGATCTCTCGAGACTCTGCAGGAGTTCATGAGCTTTGCCACCTTCTTATCGGAGCCCCCGCTGCCAAAGCAAGCCTTAGACGCAGTGATGGCAAAGCTATTGGAGCCCGAGCCGGAGAAGGCCCCCGTAGCTCACCGTGCGCCTTCCAAGACGGGGAAGACCATCGTGCCCCCTGATGAGAAGGAGAGAGACGATGGTGGCAGTGATGAGGAGGAGGGAGATCGTGAAGGGGAAGACAACGATGAGCCCTCCGTGGAGGAGGACAACCCGGAGGAAGAAGCGCCCGCGGCCTCGCCTGCGTGGGGCTTAAAGAGAGGCCGTATGTAGGAGCCTTCTGCTGCCGTGGCCTTGACGGGGGATGGACCTCGGCGGGATCCGCCCAGGATCTGTGATCCCGTCGGGGAGGCCAGTGCGCCTTCGGTGCTGGCTGTCCCTCTTCAAGTGGTGAGGCCCCCTCGGCAATGCATCACTTTTGCGCCTGGAAGGTAGTTCGCTTGACCGCCTTAGCATTATTTTGTGACAGTCGTCCTGGTTTATCCGCTGATATCGGGCCTCGTGATTGCAGGGCCGCCTGCTCCATCAAGGAGATCAACGCGACCAGGGCCTCCACGCTCCAGCCAACGGCGGAAGCCCCCAGGACTAGCCTATAGGGAGCCATGGGCGGTGATCAGGGCTTGCCACCTGAGGCCACCACATCTGGAGCTGGTAAGCACATCGTTTTTCCTTCTTTCGATGTTCTTGTGTTACAATGTGTGTTCTTAGCCTCAGTGTTTTGGTGGTCTATAAATGCTTCACCTCTGCCTGTCGACCCAGAGGCCGCATCAGATTCTGCCCCAGAGGTCCAAGTACCGGACCGGCCTGTCACGGTCGAGGTGGGAGATAAGAGCCCCGCAGCTGACATGGCCAAGATAGCAGAAGCCGGGACCGCGGAGGTTAGGGCCAGTGCTCCTGGTGTCACAGTGCCGCCTATGGCGCTGCCGGTGGTGAGGGTCGCGGCCCCGCCTGTGGCTCCAGTATCTTCGCTGAAGCCCACTGCACATGTCACGAGGTCCGATGCCGATGGGCAGGACACGAGGCAGAGGAAAAAGGGGAGGGTGGTGGCGGACTCCGCTGTGGCATCGCTGCCGTCCTTTTTCCCGAAGGGAAGCGAGCTGGGGCCAGACGTGCCGGAGGAAACCAAAAGCCATGCTGGACGGGGCCTCGTAGGAGATGAATCTTCCGTTCCTCCATCCGGAGGCTTGGCCTGTCGGTGGAGCCGGGGTTTACGGTAAACAAACCTGCTCCTGCTCATTTACTTTGTGACGTACTGAATATGGTAGGTGTAGCCCCCGGGACTAAGTGCGGTTTCGGCGCGGAACTGGGCTTAGGTCTGATTTGCTTGCGGGATTGTGCTGGCAGCCCCCATGCTATGGTTTCATCTCTCTGCTTTATTCGCAGGAACTCACGGGCCGGATCCGGGAGCTTGCTTCCCAGAACGCCGAGCTGCGGAAGCAGCTTGAGGCGCAGCGCCAGGTCAATGAGAACCTAGAGCGCGTGCGTGCCAATGCCATTTGTAAGTTTCCTTGTCCTGCATTCATTTACTGTTGTCCGTGGCTCCATCCTTGGTTCTTTCCTTGATTTCTATTATCATGCAGCCCCCGAGGAAGCTACGCTGCTCCAGCAAACCCTGAGTGATGCTCAGTGCGCGCGTGATGAGGCAAAGGAGGCCGCACATGCCTCCGAGGAGGAGACCCAGGCCATGAAGGAGGCCGTCCACAATCTGGAGGCCGCCGTGGTGATGGAGCAGAAGGCCATCAAAGACCTACGAGCCCAGGCTGAACTCAGCAAGGATGAGCAAGGTCGCCTCTGCAATGAGATCGGGACACTGGAGTCGACGGTGCGTCGCCATGATGAAGTGTGCAAGAAGTTGGAGGAGGAGGTCATGCGGCTGAGGCTGGCGCAGTCCGATACCGCCACCCTGCTCAAGCAGGTGCAGGAGCATTGCGACCATCTAGAGGCCGCCGCGAAATGTAAGTCACGATCTTTGTTTGTTACTTCTTGCTTTTCTGCGGGCTCAAGTTCTTCAAGATTTTCTATGGTCTGGTAGTCTCGTGCTTCGTAGTTCCTTTTCCTGAGATTGTCATTGAGGATGCCGAGGAGCCACTCCGTCACCTAGCGAAGCTGGCGGGGAGGATGAGGGTCGCTCTAGGTACTGTAGCTAGGACCTTCCTGTACCTGGATCCAACCCTGGCGCAAGACTTGGATTCAGTCCTGACGCGACTTCAAGGTTGTCCCGCCCGTATGGGCGAATGGCAGTTCTCCGGCGCCTTCGAGGGTGCTCGGATGGTGTTGGCTCTCGTCCAGGCTCATTTCCCGGATGTCAACTTGACAGAGCTTGTTACGACCGAGCCGCCCGGCCGGAATCCGGCGATGTTCTTTGAAGAGGTCTGGTGATGGTGCAGAAAACCAGCAGATCCCCGCATAGGGTTACTCATGGGGCGGAGCGCGCATAGAGGATGAAATTCGGGTACACACGGGACGCGGATTTTGCCCAGGTTTAGGCCCTCGTGGTGAGGAAATACCCTACATCCTGCATGTCTGATTTTATTGATTGTGGTTGTCTTGTTTGAGAGATTGGATTTGTTGGATGCCTGCTTGGGAGGCCCCTACCTCCCCTTATATAGGTGAATGAGGAGTAGGGTTACATGGCTTGTTGCCCAAGTTGTCTACTAATACATGTCTTACGGTACAAGTAATGATATATCCTTCTAGAGGAGGCCCGCCGTCAGGGCGAGGGGCCTAGGCTATAGCTGGGCTCCGAGGCCGGCCTGGCGACCTTATTCGTCAGAGGTCGGGTACCCCCGGTGTAGTGTACCGTCAGTAGCCCCCGAGCGCGTCTGGAGTTGGAGTCTTTTGTCTTTGGGAGTGAGAACCCAGGCATGCTCCTGCTGTTTTGGGGACAGTCGTGGCCTGTCTTCGTGAGCCGACCTCGGAAATACTCGGGGTCAGCGGGCGTACGACCTCCTGGGTACCCTCAGCGTATTCTTTCGTCGGTAGCTTGGCTGCGCGAGGGTCGATGTCGAATTGGATGTGTCGTCTTGGATTGCTTGGCGAGGTCTTGAGGAAGTCCTTGGAAGGAAAAAATGATCTTGTGCCGGCTCGCCTTGAAGGGGTTGGAGATGGCATGATCCGTCGGCTCGTTGCCCCTAGGAGGTAGTCCAGGACAACCGTGCATGGCGAGCAAGGTGTCCGACCTCCCTATCTTTGTTGTTGTTGGAGATATCCGGCAGCTCGACTGCGGAGATGGAGCTGGTGTGATTTGTCGGGCTTGGAGCCCCGAAGTGGAGACTGGAGCTTGTCGCGAGCGGTGCGCATGGTGTCCGACTTACTTGTCTTGTTTTGTCGTTGAAGATGGTCGGCTTCGAAGGATCGAGCCCGGCGGCGTCTGCGATGCGCCGCGATTACTTTGTCTTCTGTAGCCCGGTGGGTGTAGCCCCCGAGCCTCCTGCTGACTCGTGTAGTCAGGTGGAGGGTCTTGTGATGGTTGTAGCTACATGAATGTAGTCACGGTGAAGCAGAGCCTTCTATCCGCAAAGCAGCAAAGTGAAGCCCCCGAGCCTGGATGCGGTGAGGAGCTTGATTGGGCGAAGTGAAGCCCCCTAGCACGGAAGCGGCGAGGTCGGAGCCCTCGCGCCCGGATATGGTGAGGCCGTAGTACCTGTAAGGTCGAGAAAACACGGCAAACATGCGATTGGATTTTGTCAAACACCGGAACACCAAGTGGACGTTCACATGCATAGTTAATGCAAACTTTTATAATGTACAACTTATGAAGTTACTTCACCCCGGTGCGAATAATAAGCAATAGAGGGAAACCCGGGATGCCGGCTAAATTTGTGATGCAGCCCCCGGGAGGTGCCTACGGGGAGGTCGGTTTTGATTCATCCTCAAAGTTTTATCGTGAGAGGTTTAATGTTGATACTGCCCCCTGGCTTTGATAGCAAGGGGAGTAGTTTTAGATATGTTTCCCAGTATGTTTTCTGGTTTTGTTACGTCGATGCAGCCCCTGGTAGTTTACTCAGGGAGGTCGGTAACGACGATACAACCCTCGGGTCTAGACATTAGGGGGAGAAACCTTGATGCAGCCTCTGAGATGACTACGGGGAGGTCCACTTTGCGTGATACAGCCACCGAGTCTGGCGAAAGAGAGTTCAGTTAACTACTCCCCCTAAGTATTTCCTGAGAGGTTCATTGTTTTTGATGCAGCCCATGGGTCTGGCCTCAGAGAGATCTCTTTGATGCAGCCTCTGAGCTGACTTCGGGAAGGTCCACTTTGGATGCAGCCCCTGTGTCAGGCGTCAGAGAGGTCATTTTGGATGCAGCCTCTGGGGTCGGCTCGAAAGGAATTGCTTAGATGTAGCCTCCAGCTGACCACAAGGATATCGATGTTCGATAAAGCCCGGAGGGTCTTAGCCTTTGAGAGATCATGCAATACAACCTTTAGGTGTGTCCTCGTGGAGACCAGTGTTTTATGATGGGGCACGGCACGACCAAAAATTATTCAGCCTCCGGCTTCCTGTTGGCTATGCCCTTTTGATAAAGGCCACCTTTATTTTTGTTCTTACGTCGATGCAGCCCCAGGCTCATGGCCTTGGGAGGTCGGTAAGTTTGACGGAGCATGGGGCGACTAGAAATTATTCAGCCTCTGGCTTCCGGTTTGGTTATACCTTTTTGATAAAGGCCACCTTTTATTTATGTTTTTTTAACGCGCGGAGGCGCAGCTCACCCGGTGGGTGTGGGTGTGAGTAAAAATCGAGCGGTGCTCAGATGACTCAAAAAATAATAAACTCATTACAGAGTAAAATGTGGAGCTTAAGCATGGAAATGACTTAGCTTCGTATGCTCTAGGCATTATTGACATTTGTTCGATTCGTTGAAGCGATGAGGTATGAGCTCACGAACCGGTCGCGGTGAGGCGGAGCCCTTGAATCGGACGCGACGAGGCAGAGGTGGCCGTCAGAGTCGGCGTAGACAGTGTGACGATGTCCATGTTGGCGGAGTGACGAGGCCGGCTCGGTGAGGTGACGACGTGAAGCGGTCATCGATTCATTTGCATGCATGTGGTAGTACTGGCAGAAAAAATTTCTCATTAACGTAGATGAGAAAAATAAATAAATAGATAAGTGACACCCGGGTCTGTAAGCGGCGAAGCGAAGCCCTCGAGCCGGTTGCGGTGAGGTTTATGGATTGAGGTTCACACGACAAAGCTCGCGGTGAGGCCCGAGTCTGCCGGGTGAGGAGGCCGGAGCGGTGAGGCCGACGCGAGGAGGTCCACGCGATGAGGTCCGTGCTATGAGGTCCGCGCTATGAGGCCGGTGTGAGGAGGTCCGCGCGATGAGTTCCACACGATGAAGACTGTGCGGTGAGGCCTGACTCCACCGGGCGATGAGGTCCGCGCGATGAGGCCCGAGTCCGTCAGGCGAGGAGACTGGAGCAGTGAGGCCGGCGCGAGGATGTCCGCGCGATGAGGTCCACGCAGTGAAGCCGGCACGACGAGGTCGGCGCGATGAGTTCCGTGTCGTGAGGCCCGAGTCTGCCGGGCGATGAGGTCCGCGAGGTGAGGCCCAAGTCTGCCGGGCAAGGAGGCCGGAGCGGTGAGGCTGGCGCGAGGAGGTCTGTGCGATCAGTTCCGCGCGATGAAGTCCGCGCGGTGAGGCCCAAGTCCGCCGGGCGAGGAGGCCGGAACGGTGAGGCACGAGCCCGCTGGCCGAGGAGGCCGAAGCGGTGAGGCCGGCGTGAGGAGGTCCACGCGATGAAGTCCGTGCGGTGAGGCCCGAGTCCGCCGGGCGAGGAGGCCAGAGCGGTGAGGCCTAAGTCCGCCGGGCGAGGAGGCCAGAACGGTGAGGCACGAGTCCACCGGGCAAGGAGGCCGAAGCGGTGAGGCCGGCGTGAGGAGGTCCACGCGATGAAGTCTGTGTGGTGAGGCCCGAGTCTGCCGGGCAAGGAGGCTGGAGCGGTGAGGCCTGAGTCCGCCGGGCGAGGAGGCCGGCGCGAGGAGGTCCATACGATGAGTTCCACGCGATGAAGTCCGCGTGGTGAGGCCCAAGTCTGCCGGATGAGGAGGCCGGAGCGGTGAGGCCGGCATGAGGAGTTCCGCGTGGTGAGTTCCGCGCGATGAAGTCCATGCGGTGAGGCCCGAGTCCGCCGGGCGAGGAGGTCGGAGTGGTGAGGCCCGAGTCTGCCGGGGGAGGAGGCCGGAGTGATGAGGCCGGCAAGAGGAGGTCCGCGTGATGAGTTCTACGCGATGAAGTCTACGCGGTGAGGCCCGAGTCTGCTGGGCGAGGAGGCCGGAGCGGTGAGGCAGCTGCAAAGAGGTCCGCGCGGTGAGTCCTGAGTCCGCCGGGCAAGGTGGCCGGAGCGGTTAGGCCGGCGTGAGGACGTCCGCGCGATGAGATCCGTGCAATGAGGCCCAAGTTCGCCGGGCGAGGAGGCCGAAGTGGTGAGGCCTGAGTCCGTCAGGCGATGAGGCTGGAGCGATGAGGCTGGCGAGAGGAGGTCTGCACGATGAGTTCTGCGTGATGAAGTCCGTGAGGTGAGGCCCGAGTCTGCTGGGCGAGGAGGCTGGAGCGGTGAGTCCGGTGCGAAGAGGTCCGCGCGGTGAGGCCTGAGTCCGCCTGGCAAGGAGGCCAGAGCGGTTAGGCCGGCGCGAGGACGTCCGCACGATGAGATCCCCGCGGTGAGGCCCGAGTGTGCTGGGCGAGGAGGCCGGAGCGGTGAGGCCAGCGCGAAGAGGTCCGTGCGGTTTGGCCCGAGTCCGCCGGGCGATGAGGATGGAGCGGTGAGGCCGGCGCGAGGAGGTCCGCGTGGTGGGGCCGGTGCGAGGAGGTCCATGGCGGTGAAGGTCCGCGCGGTGGGGGTCCGCGCGGTGAAGGTCCGCGGAGGCGAAGGTCCGCGGAGACGAATGTCCGCGGTGGATAAAGTCCACGCGGTGGAGGTCCGCGGCGGCGAAGGTCCGCGCGATGAGGTCCGCGCAGAGGCCCGCGGAGGTGAAGGTCCGCGTCACGAAGGTCCGCGGCAGAGGTCCGTGCGGTGAAGGTCCGCAGCGGTGAAGGTCCACGGAGGAGGTCCGCGCAGTGAAGGTCTGCGGCGGCGAACGGATCAACACTGACTTTTCTTCTTGAGTCCGATCTTAGATTAGATAGGAACCGAACTTGATAAAAAAGAACCTATCTGAACATAGTGTCTATGCGCATAGCCCCTTCCTGGCGCCAACTGACTGTGCAGAAAACCAGCATATCCCCGCATAGGGTTACTCATGGGGCAGAGCGCGCATAGAGGATCAGATTAGGGTACACACGGGACGCGGATTTTACCCAGGTTCAGGCCCTCGTGGTGAGGTAATACCCTACATCCTGCATGTTTGATTGTATTGATTGTGGTTGTCTCATATGAGAGATTGGATATGTTGGATGCCTCCTTGGGAGGCCCCTACCTCCCCTTATATTGGTGGATGAGGGGTAGGGTTACATGGCTTGTTGCCTAAGTTGTCTACTAATGCATGTCTTATGATACAAGTAATGATATATCCTTCTAGAGGAGGCCCGCCGTCAGGGCGAGGGGCCTAGGCTATAGCCGGGCTCCGAGGCCGGCCTGGCGACCTTATTCCTCAGAGGTCAAGTACCCCCGGTGTAGTGTACCGTCATTCGGGCAGATGCCAAGTTTGCCGCTGGTGCCTGCGAACTGCAAAATGTAATTGAGGGAGGCAATTAACTTGGAATGAGCTCGGTTCGAGCATGATACATTGTTGCATCGCTTTTTGTATTTATTATATGAGTTTATTCCTTTCATGTTTTTGTATCTTGCAAAGTCTTGTTTATGCCTTGAGAAATCTCCTTGTCGACCAAGCCGGATTTCCGTGTCTTAGTAGAAAAGGAGCCCATTAGGGACCCGGCTTGCGTGTGATGGCCTTTGGCCTATGTTCGTAGTGGATCGGGGTTCTGATTCTCGGCTTTAGTTTGGACTTATTTTTCGCGATACAACAAGAGAGAGAGAGAGAGAGAGAGAGAGAGAGAGAGACCGGGTTATCCGGATTTTAGATTTTGCCATTGTATAAACGGGAGTCAGTACCTTGATGCAGCCCCCGGGTGTTTCATAAATTTGATGGGTCTTTGGATGCAGCATCTAAACTGACAACGGGAGGGTCCATGTGTTATGATGCAGCCCCCGAGTCTGGTAATAGATGGATCCCTGTTGGACGCATCCTCAATATCTACCATGGGAGGGTCAGTACATTCATGCGCATGTCTCAGTAATATTTTGTACTAACTTTAGTGCAAAGTTGGGTCACTTTTGAGTCACTTATTTTGGGACGGAGGGAGTATAAAGGAAACCGTAAAGAGGATGTGTATCATCAAAATGAAACACTTTTATTCATGACTATATGATCAAGCTAAGAAGCAAAAACACGAACTAAGATAAAATGTTTTGACTGAAATCAAAGTCTAGGATAGGGAGCGACGCAGCTGGGGTGGTGTTCCTCGTTTGATGCCGTTCCGGCCTTCGTGGGCTCGTCGATGCCTTGGCCAGTCGTTCTTCTAGCCAGCCTAGGCTGGCGCCATGCTGTTGGAGCAGGACGGGTCAGTTGGGATCGACTGAGCTGTCGGCCCTTTGTTGCCGGGGCGGGGCTTTTTTGGCGCCACAGGTGCCACTTCTTCTATGGTTGTGTTGGCCTCCGTGTTGTTGAAGATGGCGAGCTCTGCCTTGGCGAGCTCCAAGTTGGCAACTTCCGTTTCTAGTGCGTTCTTGGGGTCACTTGAGACTGTGATGACTCCATTGGGCCTGGGCATCTTGAGCTTCATGTAGGCGTAGCACGGAATCACCATGAATTTGACGAAGACCAGGCGTCCAAGGAGAGCATGGTAGCCCCCTTTGAAGGGGACTACTTCGAAGTAGAGGGTTTCAGCCCAAAAGTTGTTTTTCGACCCGAATATGACTTCAAGATTGATTTGCCTGAGGGGTTCTGCTTTCTTGCCTGGTACTATACCATGGAAGTGTGTCGGGGATGGTCAGAGGCCGGTCAGTGGGAGTCCCATCTTTCGCATGGTATCGGCGTATATGATGTTGATGCCGGAGCCGCCGTCCATCAGCACCTTGGAGAGATGGCAGCCGCCGATTATAGGGTCGAGGACGAGCGTAGATTTGCCGGGATTGGGGATGTAATCCGGGTGGTCAGTCTTCTCGAAGGATATGGTGGAGTCCAACCAGTCGAGGTACTAGGGGCCACCTGGTACAAGAGCGTAGACCTCCTTCAGCTCTTGCTTCTAGGTGCGCTTGGACTCGAGCCCACAGAAGATTATGTTGACTCGCCGTACGTCCTTTGGGAATGATTTCCGGCCTCCTCCGGCCGTACCATGTCCATGAGTGCTTGACCCCGAGGCCGGAGGAGGTGGTGTTCCATCATCATCATCGTCTGCGCCATCGTCAATCTTGCCGTTCTTTTGTTTTGCCAGCTTGTCGTTGAGTGTGCAGTCCATGGTGGAGTGTGAGGCCTTGTAGTTGTAGGTCCCGTGGCTATGGTACTTGCATGGTCCGCTCATGATATCCTCGTAGGTGTGGCCTGGGCGTTTGGGCTTGCAGTCCCATCGCTGCATCTTGGCATCGCAGGATCCGGCCTCGTTCGTCGCTGCGATGAGGTCGGACTCCTGGTTCTCCTTCCTTTTGCGGTCTCGGCTGCGATTGCGATTTTTGTTACGCCCGCCCTCCATGTCTGTGGATTCATGATTTTCTAAGCCCGCTATTTGGCGGTGACCTGCGCTGGCCGTGTCCCTGCCCATTGCATAGTCGTTTGCTATCTTCATCAGCTGAGCCATCATGTTGAGCTTTCCGTCGGCCTGCTTCCTGCCGAGCTTGCGATGGAGGAGCGTGTCCTGGGCGCCATTGATGAAGGCGTGTATTGCTTGGTCATCAGAGATGGTGGTCAGCGTGTTATGCTTTTTGAGCCAGCGAGAGATGAAGTCTCGGACTGACACTTTGTCGCCCTGTATGCAGTTGTGGAGGTCGTACGCACTGCCCGGGAGCTGATACGTTCCCTCGAAGTTGTTGATGAAGGCAGCTTCGAAGTCCGTCCATGTGTGTATGGAACTAGGTGGGAGCCCATTCAGCCAGGTGCGCGCGGACCCTGTGAGGCAAAAAAGCACATATCGGAGGGCGTTACTGATGTCACCCCCTGCCATGTCAACTGCCGTGAGGTAGTCGTTGAGCCAGTGATCCGGCTTTGAGTCGTTGGAGTACTTGTCGACACCCCGGACGATAAAAGGCTTCGGGAACGGGTGTGTTATCACCTCGTATGCGAAGCATGGTGGTGCGATACTAGCCATCAGGGATGCCGAGGATGTCGCTGCGAGCTCATAGTTATATCCGTAGTGCTCCTTCTCTCGAGCCCGAAGGTGGTCGCGGAGGTATGGTTGGTGACCGAGGCGATCGTGGACTAGTGGGGCTCGCGGTGGTACCGGTGCCGGGTTACGGCCCGTGACGGCGGAGATCACTTGGCGAAGGTCGCGGTGCTCCTCCGCAGCTGGGGCCACCCCTCGGGGTACGGAGCCCTGTTGATTCTCCTGTCGTGGGTGGCCCGCAGCAGAGAGTACGGTGTCAGTGTCGGCGAGTCGCAGCATAGACTCACTGACGTTCTCCTATAGTTCGACCCCGTTTCAGAGTACGGTCCTTAGGCTGGCCAGATATTAAGGGTTGCTTGGCGTGGCGTGAAGCCGATCCGCGAGGAGTACGACTACTTGGAGGTTGCGGGCTGGTGTCTGGACGAAATTGGGTTCGCCATCGTCCCCAAAGCGATTTACCACCTCACGCCTGAGGGCTGCGAGAGTGTTTGTGGTCGAACGGGTTTGGTGCCAAGGTCGGCGCCGCTGCTCGTTAGCCATTGTTTCCACCCATCGCGCCTGCTCCGCGGCGGCCTCCATCGTGTGCTGCTGGAGTTGTATCTGAGAGACCAAGGTGGCCTGCCTACTGGACTCCATGGTCCTGGTGGCTAGGTCGTCCCCCCGTAGGGGTGTGCTGAGTACGCGTAGCGCTTCCTCGGTGATTATGGGTGCATCACTGTTGCCCCGGCGAAGGTCGAGGTGCCGGCTCCAGGAGTCATGAACCCTGGGGGCCCAGTGCCGTGTATGGCGAAGCCGGACGGCCTCCGCCCAATTAGGGTAGAAGTCGGTGGTGCCGATGGTGTAACGAATAGCGGCTCGAAGGTTGTTGGTGCCGTAGCTGGTGGGACCACTTGCGTTGTTGTGGCTCCGCTGGTGTCGGTGACGATCGGAGCCGTGCTTGTTGTAGATGATCTGTTTCCTATGGAGCACCCTGGGGCAGTCATCGGGACATGTTCCAGGGCAATGACTTGTGGGGGTGCATCATCGCCCGCGGTCAAGATTGGTGCCTAGTTTGCGCCAGTTTCCTCGCCGTCCTTCGTCTCCGAGAAGGAGATGATGCTGGCTTCGCGGTCCTCGCCGTCTTTTGTCTCGTGGACCGAAGTGAGGCTTGCATAACTGAGTCTACAATCCGAGATGTATCCATCCCAGATGCAGTCCTCGGGGATGTGGTCATCGAAGCAATTGGCGCAGACCATGGCATACCAGATGCGATGCAGGGGCGGGCTGGTGGGTTGTCGTGAAGTCGATGCAGCATTCCGATCTCAAGGCCAGGACCCGTGCCTTGACCTTGAGGTTTGCAAATATGAGATCATCATCCTCCGAATCGGAGGCTGGTGGTTTAGGCGAAGCAGGCTCGGACGGGACCGCGCCTGATGCCCGGCGAGGTTGTGGAACGCATAAGCGGAGATCACCGTGACGGTCGATGACGAACGCGAGCGATCCGAAGAAAATGGTGCGGGCAGGGGGGGTCGGTGGGTTGATGTCAAACCGGCTTGCCCCGTCCGCGATGAAGGTGAAGGAGCTGAGAGCCAGGCTCTCTCTTGGCGCGAGGTCGCCATATGCGATGGAAGATCCGATCTGGGGTTGGTTTCCGGCCGACGCAGCCCCTGCCTGGCCAACTGACGGTATGGGAAACTGCCAGTACCCTCGGTTGGGTGGCGAACGTGGCCGGAAGTACCAGAAGGGAGTTCGCACAAGGGGGTTACCCAGGTTCGGCCCTCATGGTGAGGTAACACCGTACGTCCTGCTTTGTTCTGTATTGAAGATGGAGCACCTCTTGCGAGGGGGTTACAAGGATGATGGTGAGTATGGCTACCGAGAGTTAAGTCTATGGTAGTAGATGGGAATGGCTACCCCCCAGCCCTCACCTTATATAGGGGACAAGGATTAGGGTTTACATTGTGCTTATCCGATCTCACGCCGCCAGCATCTCGGCTTGTACGTCAAGATGATCCTCCGGTCTTGAGCGGGTCCTGGGCCATCTCCTGGGGCCGGGCCACCTCCTGTCCCCCTGGGCCTTGAGGCCGCCCCCACAGCGGCTTCCAGGCCTGTGGGCCACCCCAGATGTATTGCACCTTCAAGGGTGATGACATAGAGTGGGCCCTCCTCCTTGGCGAGTCCTCGGATAAGGAGGAGGACTTGCCATGGGGTCGGTCTACCACTGACCACCACGGGGCTGATCCCTCAGGCATGGGGGGGGGGGGAAGAAGATTCCAGACCCTAATGAGTACGACTCGGATGAATTGGATGAGTATTGCAATGATTACCCCGAGGACCCCAAGAAATAGTTTTATCGCAATCTAGCTAGTATTAGAGATGTTGAAACTATGATCGTAGCTAGTGCTATTTAATTTATCGTAGCTACTACTTTTTAATTTATACATGTTTTATCGTTGTATTGTTTCGTTAGCATTGGTGAGCCTTTGTAGACTTGATAAGCCTTAGAAGGACTATTTATTTTTCGCATCAACAAATGTCGCTCATCCCGACTTAATGATTGTTTTGTTCCTATTCTCAGATAAATCAAACATTGTATATGTATGTTGATGTTTGACTTTCTGAGAGTATGGACTAAACAATCATGAAGTCTGGATGACCAACATATGTCCGAAGGGCAAACATTCTCCATCTCTAACACGTAGCGGTTTTGCTACGATGGGAGAGTCCGACAACTATTTGTCAGACTTCGAGTTCTTAGTAATCCTACTCCCGAATTCGTTGAAAAACTCATACGGAAATGAATCCTAGTCGAAACATTCTACTTACAAAGTGAGAGATTGTTTGTCTAGGATGTATTTCTTTATCAGCTTCTTGAACAAATTTGGGAGTAGGATAGTGAAGAACTCGAAGCCTCATAGGTAACTGTCTGACTATTCCATAGTAGCAAAACCCCTATGTGGCAGGAATGCAGAATGTTTGACTTTGACATTAGGGGCCACGGAGTTAGGGGTTTAGGGGCAAGGGTTTCGTCGATGTTGGGTGACAAACCAATCTGGTACCAGCTGTAGCAAACATGTGATAACAGAGTGGTTTGTGAACCAACATCGATGAAATATCTCGGGAATTGTTAAGGGGCCAAGGGCACAGCTCAACTTCCCCGCCGACACCCACCGCACGTTGTCCATTCCTAACACATAGCGGTTTGGCCATGATGGAAGAAGAGACAACCTTTCAATACTTGTCAGGCTACGAGTTCTTCGTAATCCTACTCCCAAATTCATTGAAGACACTGGTACGTTAATGAATCCTAGTCAAACAATCCTACTCCCAAAGCGAGACATTGTTCGTTTAGGATGTATTTCTGTACCATTTTCATAAATGAATTTGAGAGTAGTATCATGAAGAACTCAAAGTCTGACAAGTGCTGAATGGTTGTCTCCTCTTCCATCATAGTAAAACCCCTGTGTGGCAGGAATGCGGAATGTTTGTCTTCGATATGAAGAGATCCTCGATGGACTGAAAGTCAACCCACATAGCGAATAAGCGAGCTTTCTAGGTTAGGGATGAAGAGAGAAGAGTTGCCGACGTCGAAGGACTACTATTTTTCTATTTGATACGCATCAACGAATGCTATCCACCCAGACTATATGACTGTTCTGTTCATAAGTCCAATGTGATATATGTTTCCATTAGGGGGCCTCTAGTTTGATTGTTCCCCAGATCTTTCGCCGATGTTGACAGACAAACCACTCTGGTATCAGCTGTAGAAAACATGTGATAATGGAGTGGTTTGTGAACCAACATCGATGAAATATCTCAGGAACCATCAAGCTACAGGCTCTTCATGTTAATGTATATGATGTTGGGCTTTTTGAAATTTGAACATAACAATCTTGCAGTCTGTATGAGCGGCATTTTTTGATGCCAATCGAATAGAAGAAAATTATTCTTTGTTGCTCATAAATGCTGCTAGCTTTGAAAATGTGTTTCTTCTTCATGTTAGGTTTGGTCTGTGTGTTAGATGGGGACGTGGAGACGCTTCGTGAGGGCGCCTATGGTGGCAGCCTCCACCGCGAGCGTGGCCGCTTTCGCTGAGAGAGCGGCTGCAATAGCTGAGAGGGCAGCTGCAAGAGCTGAGAGGGCGGCTGCATCTGCCGAGAGCGCTCGAGCAGCCGCCGATACAGCGACGACCGCCCTAACCCAGATCGAGGCCGCTTACACCCAGATCGTGGCGGCCTCCTCAACCCAGATCGTGGTGGCCCCTTCCCCACGAGATTGACAAGCGTGAGCTGTAGGTGGAGGAGGTCAAGAGTTCATGTTCACGGAGCTGATCTTTTTCTTGTGAGCTACTTGTGAACTTCCTTTATGTCACTTGTATGATGCTTTTGAACTTTCTATGTTGCTACGAAGATTGCCATATGACTTGTTGCTAACTAGTTCTTTTGTCTTGGTAGATGAAGTGGTATGTGGTGTACTCAGGGAGGTATCAAGGAGTATACGATTCATCACAGACATGCCATGAACAAGTGGATGGTTACAACAACGGCTGCTATAAAAAGTTTAAGACTAGGGAAGAGGCAGAGGATGATTACTCCAAGTTCGTGCTCAAAGAGAAGAGCAATCATGAAGTACGCAAGGCTGCAGGTCAGATCATGTTGAGTGGACTAAAGAACAAGATAATCTTCGGCCAGTTCATCGTCATTGTGGGGTTGTTGTTATCATGTGATCATATGTAAAATGCAATGACCATAATGTGGTTCAGTGAGAAGGCTATGATTATATATGGTGCTATATATGTGACAACTTGTGATGTTGCTACGTGACTTGTAATGTGATGCATGCATTTATTGCAATTTTAATCTATATATGGATGCATGTTTCAATGTAATGCAATGCATATGCAACTATTAATATAATATAATGCGCCTCTGCCGTGGCAGCAAAAATGGTGCCACGGTAGAAATAATTTTTGGGCCTGGAAGGCTACCAGTGGCGGGCGTATAAAAGGGTGCGCCACTGGTAAGACAATGTATTGTGGTGGGTGGGCGGAATTGCTCACCACTGGTACCTGTGTTACCGGTGGCGGGTAAGGAAGAAGGCCTGCCACTAATAACATATATCCAGTGGTGGGCGCCCACCACTGGTGACATGTTAGCAGTGGTGGGAGATCAGTGGTTGGCGCCCTCCGCTGCCACGCCCACCACTGATGGACCTTTTGTGCCCGCCACTGCTAGCCTATTTTGCAGTAGTGCATAGCAATAGGGATTCTTCTCCTTGTCATGACTACGAGACAATCAGAAGCGATATGCACCGCCCTAGAGTTAAGATCAAATGCAAGTACCGATGAAGCTTCACCAGAAGCAAGCGCCTTCAAAGTACCCTAGATCGACAAGGACGATCAACCTTGATGATCTATTTTTAGGTGAACCTTACTGACCTGAATGATTATTTTGCTAAACCACTAACTGAAAAGAAACAAAATATAAAAGGCACCTCATTCCCCTCCCCTTGCTATGATACCTCAGAGAGGAGAAAAGGAAGACGACTGGTTCCCCTTGTTCTGCCGCTGGCTAGGTCAGGGGTTCCTTCCCTCTCCGTCTGCCGCTACGGCGACGGGAGAGTGAGGGAACCCCGGATCTATGGACTTAGGTTCCGACGTGTAGATAGCAGGGTAGGTGTTTCTGGTGGTGCCGTTGGAATGGTGGTGGCGGCGTTGCGGCAGAATAAAGGTGCTAGAACTTCTTCCCCATCTCGGCGAGGCCACTTGTGGCGGACTCGACGAGCTGCCGGCTTTGCTTGCTCACGGATCCGTCGAGATGCGTATCTCCGGGTGAGGTTGGCCCGGTGCAGGTGGCGCCTGAGCTATGGAACTTTTGTCCCCCGGCTCCTTCGCCGCGGTGAGGTGTGCGCTGGCCTCGCCGTGGAGCTTGTGGGGGTTGTGCAACGTTGGTACGGCGGCTGCACTACAGGAAACAGGGCGTTTGCCATTCGTATAGCACGGTCGGCAAAGGGCCAAAAAATTTCAGCAAAGGGTTTGCCGTCCGCAAGCTGTTGGCAAAGGACACCGGCATAGCAAAGACCGGCAAAGTTGCTCTTTGCCGACATTTTCCTGTCGTGCTGATGGCAAAGACTTTGCCGTCAGTCAAACGGGGCAGATGACATACTAAAGTAGGCTGACGGACTGACATCCCTAACAGAGCAACGTCGGCTCTTTGCCGTCCGCTATTTTTTGGCTATCAGCAAAGGCTTTCACAGCTGGACCCCAGTGTCAGTTGTTTGCCGTCAGCCCGTGCCTAGCTTTCGGCAAAGTCGCGCTCTTTGCCGACAGCCAGCGCTCAAGCTGTCGGCAAAGGAATGCTCTTTGCCGTCAGCAGGTGATTTGGTCTGCTCGACCTGTCTCAGGAAAAGACTACAGCTACTTGCCATGTGTCCCCTTTGCCGACAGCTAACTGACGACAAAGCGGCAGCAGTATTTTTGTTTGTTTGTTTTGCTATATTTTCAACAATTCAAATACAGAGATATATATATATAGTCCATGCATATATCACAAATATCATCACAGACCACAAGATAATAAGAACATCACAAGATCATCCATATATACATAAATATATCATACAGCCGGTATCACAAAATACAACGAGATGACACAAATGTCGACAAATAACATCACAAGATCATCCATACATATATCATATGGTACAAGTCTACAAGTACATAGATCACAAGTGTCGACAAGTCCACAAGTAGGCCAAACCAAGAAGTAGACGAAACCTTCAACGCAGAGCACAAATAAGATGACCAAACCATCGACGGCGTCCGTGATGCAAATCTACAAAATGAAGTTCAAAGAGCGGGATAAGCAAATAATGAAATCAGATTATTACTTTGAGCGTTAATAAAAGGCTAATGAAATGAGCAGCAAATCATCGATAGATGTCGACATAATTAAAACAAAGAACTTAGTAGTAGAATGCAACAAGATCTTGCTGCAGAAGCAAATGAGCTCACACCCAACTTTGCTCATCTTAGCAATCTTCCAGGAAAAGAAGCATAGATTTATGCGGCAAGATTAAAAGTTTGGGAAATGCGGCAGGATTTGCCATTCCTCACGTGCAAGTGCTAGTTAATCAGGGTAGTAATAGTGCATGTTCAGTTCCAAAAAAAATATTTAAAGAACTAGTAAGCAGAAACTCAAAACTAGGTTATGCATGCAGCTGGTACAGCCACAACATGTCTTTGAGATGCAGATGCCTAAAGAAAGAAAACTGCACGCATCAGATGGGAGGGGATGAAGAAAACGAGAAGAAGAGAAGGGGAGGAGGGATTCAGACCTTGTAGAGCTCTTGGAGGATCCAGAGAGAGCAGCAGCTTCTCCTTCACCAGATCAGAGCAACCTGCAAAAAAAACCAAGGAAACAGATCGGGAGGGGATGAAGAAAAGCAGAAGAAGAAGAAGAAGAAGAAGAAGAAGAAGAAGAAGAAGAAGAAGAAGAAGAAGAAGAAGAAGAAGAAGAAGAAGAAGAAGAAGAAGAAGGGGAAGAGATGCGTACCCTGCCCTGTGCTGCACCTCCTGCTTGCCATGGCTGTAGGGGGGGGGGGGGCTCCGCCCCTGACTCCTCCTCTGACTGCTTCGTGCTTGTGGCGGACGGCAGATCTGGCGCGCTCGAGAAGGTGAGGGTGAGGGGGAGGGGACAGGGGGGCGGCAGCGCCGATGGGAGAGAGGGTGGGGGGCGCCGCGGTTGGGGGAGAGGAGGCCAGCGGTGAGGTGGGGTGGGGGCGGCACGGTGGAGAGGTGGATCGCGAGAGGAGGAGGAAGAGAATTGGGCCTCAGTTTGGGTGGGGGTAGGTTTGGTGGATTTTGCATTTCGTTTGACCAAAAAAATTCAGACTGCGCGGGCGGGCTCAGCGCAGGAGCGCCCCAAATTTTTCGGAGAGGGCACGGTTTTTTCTTCTTTTATTCTATTAAATCTTTCCTGACTGTCGTGCACGGGCGGACGACAAAGATCTATTTGCCGACAGTCAGAAGTTAGACTGACGGCAAACGGTGACGCGCCGTTTCATCTCCGTCAACGGTGCCACGTGTCCAGAGGCTTTGCCGTCTGTTTTTCTTTGCCGTCTATTTTTTGTACACTTTGCTGAGTGTTTGTTCTTTGCCGACAGCTTTTTTTGGCTGTCGGCTTAGGTCGTTCTTTGCCGTCCGCCCGATGAAAAGCTGTCGGTAAAGGCCCAGACTGTCGGCAAACGCCCCGTTTCCTGTAGTGCTGGCATCGGGCGTTACAGCTGTGTATGCAGGAGTGGATCGAGGACTCGGGATCTGTGCAGGTCTTCTTCGGGGACGGCTTCTCTGCCAGTGCATTGGTCCGGATGGGCTGAAGTACGAAGACTTCCTGGCCGCTCGATATAAGGTCAGGTCAGCTCTTGCGGCGGAGCGGCGGCCGCGGCGGCGGCGGCGCGCCTAATTCTCGTTTCGGTTGTAGGGGTGGTTAGGCACTCCAAGAACTTGGTTGTTATTTCTTTTAATTCTGGGGTGCTTTGTATTGCTGGTTTGCTGCTAATATAGTTCTGGGTCCTTTTCGAAAAGAAGAAGAGAAATAGAATATAAAAATCAAATATTTGCTTTGCTTTTACTTTTTCTAGAAAGGTAGGCACGTGTCGTATTAAATTTTTAGACGAGGTACAACCAAGGTTTTTTTTTCCTGTCGGATGACCCCTGAGAAATCGTTCTACTGTTCAAATTGTTACGAAAAAAAATCAAATTTAAACACTATGACTGTGTTAAATAGGGTCCGTATGCATATATTTTCTAGGTCACCAGATCTATTCCCGTCTTCTGCCATCATTCTTTTTTGACCTTTTTTAACTCGCTCGTAGCAAAAAGGTACAATTTTTGACCATTTTTAACTCGCTCGTAGCAAAAAGGTGCAACAGCGGGCGGGGGTTCGAAACCGCACCCCACCGGGAGACGTGGATGCTTTGTTGCGAGAGCTGACCACTGGGACACGGGGGGAGTACAGTGGTTTATTAGATTAAAATTTATATATTTTGATGAATAAAATTAAATTCAAAATTCGTTTGAATTCTTTTGAACGAAAAAAAAAGAGATTTCCGAGATTTACCAAAAACCGGTTCTTCAGTCCCATCCTGAAAAAAAAGCTGGTATCGAGAAAAAAACCTTGGGTACAACACACGCGACATCCAAAGGAACAACCTAGAAATACAGTTGTATGGACACTTTACACAAAGGACCCCCAGAAACAACAGAAATACAATGCGCACCCTGGAGACCTATGTGTAGAACGCAGCCGCTCACCGCCTGACTACACCGTTGTCGCCGAGGCACCCAGAGGAGAAGAAGGAGACGAGATCCCACCCTCCGCAGGTCCGAAGAAGCTTCCTCACAGCGCCGCTGCTTTGTGGATCTCTCAAACAACTCGCCGCGAACGGCGAGCCCTTGCGGCTGTGCCTTGTCGGCCGGGGCCAAGCCCCGAGCTTTCCGGACCCCGGCACCGATACCTCCAGTCATCGCCGACGACGAAGGAGCTGGGCACCGCCTTCCTGCTTCCGTAACCCCACTACCCATCTAGCTGGAATCTGAAGAATGTCGCTGTCGACGTCGAAGACGACGCCCGCTAACCCGACTCATGTACAAACCTCCAGAGATGCACCGCGCCATCGGAGTGAGTGACGCAGCAGCGGACGCCATCTTAGAGAACAAAATTCCTGCAGCGAGGTCGCCGGCACCGCCACAACCGGTGGAAAGACAAATCTCGCCACCTGGAAGAGCCAGCGAGAAGACTGGGCCTCTAGCTCATCGGCGATAGAATCGCCAGAATGGAGAATGAGCTGACACAAACGTTATTCGCCGTGCCGCCGTCTCCGCTGTTGGAATATTAGGCAAATTCTTGATTAATTCCAGTAAATAATTCATGACTAGAACACAAAGTAGCATGCAACAATCTAGCATACTAGATGAACAAGAAAACATGCGCAGCAACATGGCACATGTAACAGCAACTACATGTAGAGACGTGAATAAATCATGACGGACGTAATGTTCGTTTGTAGCCGTAGCTCCTGCTGGAGCGACGTTGTTGATGATGATGTTGGCGACGATTTGTTGTTGACGGCGTTGGAGACGACGATGACTAGCGCCGCCTGACTTGGACGGAAGACGACCCGTGATGACAAACTTGAGCAGTCGCGCAAAGCGCTTCCCAAAAACCTAATTCGTCCTCTCCCGGTGCAGAATCGCAAGGACGAACGGTTCTGGAGACCTGCTCTCTCGCACGCCAATGCACGTCGGCGTTCGAGATGGAGTAGACTAAGGTGGCGGTGCAAGTTGCGAGATGAGACAAAATCCTACGTGTTTTCGATGTGTCTTTGGCCGTGGCCGGTAGCAGTATATATAATAGGACCAGAGGCGGTATCGTGCCGCGATCACGATCTCAAACCGACTTGGATTCTAAGTAATATACTTACCGGACAAGAAATAATTAACTCTTACCGGACAATAAATAATTAACTTGTCTGACAAGACATCAAAAACTTTTCTTTTCAAAAACTTTCTGGTTTTATTTGTTATTTGATTGGATTTTTCACCCAACTCATTGGACTATGGACTTGGGAAAGTTTTTATTTCTTTTCCCAAGTGCATCAAGCTTCTCAAAACCTTGCCAAAACCATGTCATGATGTTGCTAGCCCAATCCCAATTTTATTTCACCTTTAATATTCCTTTTTCTCATAAAGGAATAACCCCTTTCTTCTCTAGGTTGTGAAGCAACCTATAGTTCCATTGCTTAATAAACCCCCAAATTGTTCCCAGATATTCTTGACATCATTTCCTGCCATATTATCCAAAAATATTCCATTGCCTAGTTCAATATTTTGGCCAGAAAATTCCTGCAAGCTTCTGGGCAGATCTGCCACTTTGTGAAGCAGCTATATGTTTCAGGCATCTATAATTCCTGAAATTAATCCAGGTCATTTCCACCATTAGATAACTCCTAGCCACAAAAATTCAACTTCATTTGATCAACCATTCTTCCAGAATAATTCTCTCAAGTTTCTGGCCATCACAAAGCTTTGTGAAGGAAGCACCAGCTAGGTGTATCCATTTGTCCTGAAATTTTTCCAGTATATTCCTACCAGCAAATCACTTCCAGATGCCAAGTTTCACTTCAAGTCCTCAACCCATTTGAGCCCAGTAATTCAAACCAGTTTCTGGACCCAGGTTTGGGTTTGCAAAGGAACAATGTTGGAAACTTTTCAACCTCTTTTGAAAATTTTCCAGCATGGGCTCCTTCCTATCCTATTCCCCCGTGACATCTTTTCTACCCCAAGTCCCAGCGCATTTCACCTCAGTAAACCTCTCCAGTTCCTATCCAGAAGCTGTTCTGGACAAGATCGAGCAGACCAGGCCATCTCTATCCCTTCCCGTGCACCAAACCCACTATTTGACCTCAGGTCGACGCTATGGACAAGGTCTGGTAGACTGGCGTGTCCTCCAGGTGCCAGAGCGCGCAGTGACCGCGAGGCGGACATGTCAAACATGCGCTCTGCGCGCCGGGTCGCCTCGGACATGACCACTCCGTCCGTCCCCAGCCGTCCCTCCTTGTCCATTCATGCCGACGTCGTTGCCACCATCCACCTGGCCCATCCAGCACCTTCTCCCCCTCCGGCAGCGCCCTCGCCAGACGCGGCCAAGCTCCCTCACCGTGGTACCCGTGCGGGTAGTGTGGCCAAGCTGGCTGGCGTATTCCGCGCTACCCCGTCGCATCCCATTAACTCGCCTGACCTTCTAGGTCACTTCAGGCCGTGCCGCGACGGCCAGCTCGCCGTCCTCGCCTCGGCCGCCCGTCCATGGCGGCATCTGGCTCGGGCATCCTCGCCCAGCTATAAAAGCCGCCCCGAGCTCTCGTCTCTCCTCACCACTCGACCTTTCCCTCTCCCAATCGTCCCCTAGGGCGCTCGAGCGAAGCCCGGAACCCCTCCTTCCCCAGCTCCGGCAGAGAGCCCCGCCGCTCTGGCACTCCCCCTTGAGCCTGCTCCGGCGCAGCCTCGGCCAAGCCAACCTCACCACTGCACTCCCCGCAACCCCCTGGTGCTCCCCAACTCCTCCCCTGCTCGAGACGGTGCCGGAACCCCTCGCTCCGGCGACCACCGTAGCCCACCGCCGCCTGAGAAGAAGGGGGCGACGCCGTCAGGCCACCCCCCGGCGAGCCGCGGGTACCTACAGCCTCGTCTCCGTCCGCCCGACCCATCCCCGCCGTCTCCCGGCCCCGCCGTCGTCCCTACGCCGGAGCACCGCCGCTAGTGAGCCGCCCGCCTCTGCCCTCCCCCTCTCCCTTTTAAATCTGACAGGTGGCCCCACCCATCAGCGACCCCAGCCCACGGCCGAAGCGGTAAGTGGAGGCACCCCTCCACTTTACACCTTCGATGTGGCCGGCTGTGGTTTTTCCTGTTTTCTGTTTAAATTCCAGATTTTTGACTAAACTTTGACTGCTCACCATTTTCAAACCATAGATCCAAATGAGTTGATTCTTTTTGCATTAGTTTTCTACTTAACCCCTTTATTTGCTGGCAAAAATTGCTATTTTTTCCAAACTGTCTAAAATTTCTGGACAGAGAAAAGTCCTTTATGTGATATTTACTTTTGTTGCTTAAAAATATTTTTAATAGGAAATAACCTTGGTGTTGAAGACCAAGAGTACTGTGGTCCTTCATTTGATCAAGGCAAGCCACATCATCCATTCACATGAGGCATTGCAAAAGCTATGGTTTTTAAATGAATTTTTACTTCATTTGCTTTATTTATAATATGAGGATATTATGATTATTATTGCTATAATATTCTTGCATATATTCTGTCATGTTAGTATTTGCATTGTTAATGATTTGTAGGTAGATGTCTAGTGCTAGTTATACCTGAGATGTTTGTTTATGATAGTGATTGAAGTATCATGATCCTGTTATATGTTACTTTGGTAAGTTCATTTTGCTATGACTTAGATCAAATTTTGTTTAGTTAAATATGCTCGTAATTGACTAAACCTGAGATAACATGTTGATCAAGTCATAGTGCCACCGACCCGAACTTACCAGTGCAGCCACATTTGCCTTTATGGGAAGGCCCTGACTTGGTCTATCGTCGTGCCTTTTATCGGTACCACCAAAGAGGGAAGGTTATGCGTGCATGCTACCCTAGCCCGGTAGGCGGCGATAACCTTGTGAGCCCGAGTTCTTTGGCCATGGGTCCCCGTTTGGGACAGTTTAGTTTTACCCATAGGATTGTGGCAGGTGTCACGGAGGTGGCACAGGGGACACCCAAGACATTACCCGGAGGGTATGTCGGTGGTATGATAAGAGTGTCTCGCAGTAGACAAGTTTTGTTTGACGGATGTCTATGGTGTGGGTAAAGTGCGCAACCTCTGCAGAGTGTATGAATCTATTCGAATAGCCGAGTCCACGGTATTGGACACAGTTCGCACTAGGTTACACTATCTGATCAACAGAAATAATGATGGAAGAACTTATCTTAAACTTGTATGATCTGGTTGATCATGAGAATTGCGGTGATCATGGGATGATCCCAAAGAAAGTAAGTTGGTCCATGAGACGTTAAACGATGTTGCCATAAGCAGTAAGTTCAGCAGTAGCTTGTTAAGTTATGGTTTAATAATATGCTTAATCTGCCATGCCCATGCTATTGTTTTGTTTCATTGTTTTAGTTGCCGTGAGCTTGCGAGTACATTCCAAGTACTCACCTGGCGTATCATGCCAGATGCAGGAGAAGCTGTGTGTGGAGATCCCGAGGATGCTTACTACGCGAACTAGGCCATGTCCCAGCAGTGTCCCTATGGAGTGGAGTTCCATCACCTCGTAGTTCCGCTGCACTGTAGTATTCCACCACTAGTATCGAGGCCCCTGAGTTGCCACATAAATAATGTAGATATTGTCCAAGCACGAGGTATGCCCTTGGCCTCGTAGTATCATGTAACACTGATCCTTTGTACCTGTATCATATCAATAAATTTAGTTCTGTTCTATACCAAGTTGTTGTGTCCTTCCAGAAGACATGATCTCTGGGTTGGGAACACTGGGTAAACCGGTCCTCTGAGCCGGGGTGCCACAGAGCGCGCGTGTGTGGTCTCCAATTTCTCCCCTTCACACATCACTAAGTGTGGTGTAGAGAACCCACTATATAAAGAGGTCCAACTCTTCCACCACTAGTGGTATGGGACTAAACTTTAGCACCACCACTTGCCATTTATAGATGGGAAACTATTTGAGATTTCAGAAATTGCTATGGGCCTAGCCCATTTATTTCTAACAATCCCCCACCAGATCTCAAATACCCATTTAGAGATTTGCCTTTTCTCACCACTTGTTTGATATACCAGTGTTTCAGCAGAGACTGTTAAGTTGAACTTCTGCCTTGAGCTTTAAGCTACATCCATCCACAACTTGACAATGGACTATGCCTTGAATTGCAAGTTTTGTGTGAACAGGTTTCACTCAAAGTCTTAACCAGTACCTGGCTGCCGGTAGACTACCCCGCAGTTTGGAGCATATACGTCATACTCCCCGGTCTCTTCGTGAGCTTACTAGAGATCACCCAAATCTCATAGACTGTGACGTTTACCGTCGGGACTCATATAGGTGCGTTCTTTCAAGACTGCTCTGTAGGACAGCATCTTTGCTAATCATAGCCAATAGAACCTCATTAAGGCATGTTGCCAACCTGCCTTACAGCTCTGAGAGTTTTGCATCTTCACCTAGAGACGGTCACATATTACTCTCCTCAGTTAACCAATAGTTTATTCTTCACAGGTCCTAATTCACGGGATCTTCGATCACAAAGGTTGGGTTTCCACTTTGGTGTAACATTTATGGGTCTCATACCCATCTCCCTCGATGCATTATCTATTACATTTCATGATAGTCCCTTTGTAAAGTGATCTGTCAGGTTTTTGTATGTTTGAATATACGTAACAGTTATTACTCTAGAGTTTCTCAACTTCCTGACAGACTTCAAACGTCTCTTTACGTGTCTTGATGACTTCGCATTATCCTTAGAATTCTTCACTTTAGTGATGACTGTTTGATTGTCACAATTCATAAGAATAGCCGATACAGGTTTTTCAAAGACTGGAAAGTAGATCAACAGCTCACGCAGCCATTCTGCCTCTGTAGTGGCTGTGTCTAAAGCAGTAAATTCTGCTTCCGTGGTTGACCTCATCAATATGGTCTGCTTACAAGACCTCCATGATACTGCACCACCTCCATGAGTAAATACATACCCACTTGTGGCGTAGAGTACATCAACATCGGAAATCCAGTTTGAATCACTATATCCTTCTAGCACAGCAGGGTGGCCTGACTAGTGAATTTCATAACTCACAGTACCTCTCAGATAGCGCAAGACCCTTTCCAATGCATGCCAATGATCATCACCCGGGTTGGACATGAACCTACTCAATTTGCTCATAGCAAAACAGATATCTGGTCTTGTTGCGCTAGCTAAGTACATGAATGAACCGACAATTTGAGAGTATCTCAATTGGTCTCTCGTTTCTTTCTTGATCTTTCTTAGTGTCACGCTGGGATCATAAGGTGTTGGAGAAGGCTTGCTATCCATAAAATCGATCAAGTTCAAGACCTTCTCAACATAGTGAGATTGCGTTCGAGTAATCCCACTCTCATCTTTAATAAGTTTGATGTTTAGAATCACATCAACTTCTCCCAGATCTTTCATGTCAAAGCTCTTTGACAGAAAAGACTTGACTTCATTGATCGCATCAATGTTTGTACCAAAGATCAGTATGGCATCCACATACAAACATAATATAATGCCATCGACCCCACCATGGTGATAGTAAACACACCTATCAGTCTCATTAATGACAAAGCCTGCAAAAGTCAGAGTTCTTTCAAACTTCTCATGCCATTGCTTAGGTGCCTGTTTCAGACCATACAAACATTTTAACAACTTGCAAATCTTTCTCTCTTCATGCTTTACCACAAACCCATCAGGCTGATCCATATAGATTTCCTCTTCCAACTCTCCATTTAGGAAAGTTGTCTTTACATCCATTTGATGAATGATAAGACCATAAGAGGCAGCCAAGGAAAGTAGCACCCGAATGGTGGTCAGCCTAGCGACGGGTGAATAGGTATCAAGGTAATCTTCGCCTTCTTTCTGAGTGTAGCCCTTACCTACAAGCCGCGCCTTGTACTTCTCAATAGTACCATTAGGCCTTAGCTTCTTTTTAAACACCCACTTGCGGCCCACATGTTTACAACCATAGGGTCGTTCGGTTAGCTCCCAAGTTCCATTAGAAAGAATTGAGTCCATCTAATTATGGACAGCTTCTTTCCAATCATCTTTATCCGGAGATGCATATGCCTCTGCAATAGACTTGGGAGTGTCGTCCACAAGGTATACAATGAAATCATCACCAAAGGATTTTGCAATCCTCTGTCTCTTGCTCCTCACAGGAGTTTCATTATCATCCTTCTCCAGGACTTCCTCAAGTGGTTGTTCAACAAACACATCGGATGCACCAGATTTAGTAAATATCTCGGAGCAAATTCTAGCAGTGCTATGCATATCTTGCATAGGAAACGTATTCTCAAAAAATGTTGCATCTCGAGATTCCATAATTGTATCAACATGCATATCATGTACATCAGATTTAACCACTAAAAATCTATAGGCAATGCTCCAATAAGGATAACCTAGAAAGACACAATCCACAGTCTTTGGGCCAAGTTTGCCTTTCTTAGAATTTGGAACATTGACTTTCGCCAAACATCCCCAAGTGCGCAAATAAGAAAGTGATGGTTTTCACCCAACCCACCCCTCATAAGGGGTCTTCTCTCTAATCTTGTTTGGAAGTATATTTAGGACATGACATGAAGTCAACAAAGCCTCCCCCCACCATGCCTTAGATAAACCGGCAGTGTCTAACATGGCATTCACCAAGTCAGTCAAAGTGTGGTTTTTCCTCTCGGCGACCCCATTTGATTGGGGCGAATAGGGAGGCATCCTCTCGTGAATAATACCGTGTCCCTCACAAAATTCATCAATTTTTTTGGGAAAATACTCTCCACCACGATCCAACCTAAGACGCTTGATCTTTCTCTCTAATTGATTGTCAACTTCAGCCTTGTAGATTTTAAAATAGTCTAAAGCTTCGTCTTTAGTTTGCAACAAATAAACATAGCAAAATCTAGTCGCATCTTCAATCAACGTCATGAAATATCTCTTTCCACCTTTTGTCAACACACCATTCATCTCGCATAGATCAGAATGTATGAGTTCTTGAGGTGCCAAGTTTCTCTCCTCGGCTGCCGTGTGAGTATTTCGAGGTTGCTTCGATTGCACACAACTATGGCACTTAGAATCTTTGGCAATAGTGAAATTCGGAATTAAACTCATACTAGATAGGCAAGACATTAAACCAAAATTAATGTGACATAAACGAGAATGCCGAACACTCGCATCATCATTAATACAGGCACAAATATGGTTTACTGACTTATTTCAAAAATTTAAAAGAGAAAAGCGGAACAAGCCTCCGCACTCATAGCCTTTGCCTATAAACTGTCCATGCTGCGACATATCTACTTTATTCAACTCTAAGACTACTTTAAACCCATCTCTGCATAGAAGGGAGCCACTAACAAGATTCTTGTTCATAGTAGGGACATGCTGAATGTTCCTTAGATGCACGATCTTCCCGGAAGTGAACTTCAGATCCACCGTGCCCATGCCATGAACAGAAGCATGCGACCCATTCCCCATTAGGACGGAAGAATCCCGTGCGACCTAATAAGAAGTAAACAATGAGACGTCAGCACACACGTGAATGTTAGCACCCATATCAATCCACCAAGATGATTATGGAAATACTGAAAACACAATAGGTAAATTACCATACCCATCGGTATTGCTAGCGGTCATGATGTTGATGGTCTTGGAACCCGGTTTCCCTCTGCGGTCTGCACGATCTGGGCATTCCTTGGAAAAGTGTCCGGTCTTTCCACATGCATTGCTCTCTAGCTCAGCCTTGTTGAACTTCTTCTTCTTGAAAGTAGGCGTCTTGAAAGGTTTATTGACAACATGCTTATTCTTCCCTTTGTTCTTGTTCCGTGGGTACCTCTGCACCATATTGGCGGTAGGCTGAACCTCGCCTCCTTTCTCAGTAGTGTCTTTAGCCCTTTCTCCTCAACATCAAGAGATGCAATCCGATTTTCAACTGATATCTCCTGTCTCTTATGTTTCAGAGTAGTGGCGAAATTCCTCAATGAAGGAGGCAACTTTGCAGATGCACCCAGCCAAGAATTTGTCAGGTAGAACACACTTAAGGAGTTCCAGTTCCTTCACAATGCACTGTATCTCATGAGCTTGTTCAACCACAGAACGGTTATTCTCCATCTTGTAGTCGTGGAAATTCTCCATGATGTACAGTTCACTGCGTGCATCTGTTGCACCGAATTTAGCATTCAATGCATCCCACAGAGTCTTCCCATCTTGCATGTGCATGTACACATCACACAGACGGTCAGCAAGAACACTCAGAACGCATCCCACAAAGATAGTATTGGCTTCCTGGAAATTTCTCTGATCTTCATCAAAAGCTCCCTCTTGAATGCCAGCACTAACATGGAAAACTTTCAGAGGAGTAAGCCAAAGCGTGGAATTCACCTGCCACCTCTTAAAGTGCAAACCGGTAAATTTATCCGGCCTCAGTGCATCAGCAAATCCAGCCGTAGTTAACTCAGGATATTGCCTACATTTAGATTTTTGGATTGCTTGAATATTAGGAAAATTCATGATTAATTCCAGTAAATAATTCATGACTAGAACACAAAGTAGCATGCAACAAACTAGCATACTAGATGAACAAGAAAACATGCACAGCAGCATCGCACATGTAACAACAACTACAAGTAGAGACATGAACAAATCACGACGGACATACTGTTCGTTTGTAGCCGTAGCTGCTACTGGAGCGACGTTGTTGATGATGATGTTGGCGACGATCTGTTGTTGACGGCGTTGGAGACGACGATGAGTAGCGCCGCCTGACTTGGATGGAAGACGACCCGTGATGACGAACTTGAGCAGTCGCGCAGAGCGCTTCCCAAAAACCTAATTCATCCTCTCCCGGTGCAGGATCACAAGGACGAACGGTTCCAAAGACCTGCTCTCTCGCACGCCGATGCACGTCGGCGTTCGAGATGGAGCAGACTACGGTGGCGGTGCAAGTTGCGAGATGAGGCAAAACTGTACGTGTTTTCGATGTGTCTTTGGCCGCGGCTGGTAGCAGTATATATAATAGGACCAAAGGCGGTATCGTGTCGCGATCACGATCTCAAACCGACTTGGATTTTAAGTCGTATACTTACCGGACAAGAAATAATTAACTTGTCTGCCAAGACATCAAAAAATAAAATGGCAAAAGGAAGTTGCGCCCCTGCAAGGCAACGGACCGGATTTCGGCGGACCATTCACGCGCATGTCGCGTGCGCGTGCCGCCTCGGCCCCGGCCTGAGCCCGAGCCTAAGCCCGTGCCCGGCCAGGCCAGGCGAGGCGAGGCGAGCGCGTGTGGTCTCCTATTTCTCTCCTTCACACATCACTAAGTGTGGTGTAGAGAACCGACTATATAAAGAGGTCCAATTCTTCCTCCACTAGCTGTATGGGACTAAACTTTAGCACCACCACTTGCCATTTATACATGGGCCACTATTTGAGATTTCAGAAATTGCTATGGGCCTAGCCCATTTATTTCTAACAATCTCCCACCAGATCTCAAATACCCATTTAGAGATTTGCCTTTTCTCACCACTTGTTTGATATACCAGTGTTTCAGCAGAGGCTGTTAAGTTGAAATTCTGCCTAGAGCTTTAAGCTACATCCATCCACAACTTGACAATGGACTATGCCTTGAATTGCAAGTTTTGATTGAACAGGTTTCACTCAAAGTCTTAACCAGTACATGGCTGCCGGTAGGCTACCCCGCGGTTTGGAGCATATACGTCGTACTCTCTGGTCTCTTCGTGAGCTTACTAAAGATTTCCCAAATCTCATAGACTGCGATGTTTACAGTCGGGATTCATATAGATGCGTTCTTTCAAGACTGCTCTGTAGGACAGCATCTTTGCTAATCATAGCCAATAGAACCACATTAAGGCATGTTGCCAACCTGCCTTACAGATCTGAGCCTTACAGCTATGAGAGTTTTGCATCTTCACCTAGAGACGGTCACATATTACTCTTCTCAGTTAACCAATAGTTTGTTCTTCCCAGGTCCTAATTCATGGGATCTTCGATCACAAAAGTTGGGTTTCCACTATGATGTAACATCTATGGGTCTCATACCCATCTCCCTCGATGCATTATCTATCACATTTCATGATAGTACCTTTGTAAAGGGATCTGCCAGGTTTTTGTCTATTTTAATATACGTAACAGTTATTACTTCGGAGTTTCTCAACTTCCTGACAGACTTCAAACGTCTCTTCATGTGTCTTGATGACTTCGCATTATCCTTAGAATTGTTCACTTTAACGATAACCGTTTGATTGCCACAATTCATAAGAATAGCCGGTACAGGTTTTTCAACCACTGGCAAGTCCATCAAGAGCTCACACAGCCATTCTGCCTCTGCAGTGGCTGTGTCTAAAGCAGTAAGTTCTGCTTCCATGGTTGACCCTGTCAATATGGTCTGCTTACAAGACCTCCATGATACTACACCACCTCCATGAGTAAATACATACCCACTTGTGGCGTAGAGTACATCAACATTGGAAATCCAGTTTGAATCACTGTATCCTTCTAGCACAGCAGGGTGCCCTGAATAGTGAATTCCATAACTCATAGTACCTCTCAGATAGCGCAAGACTCTTTCCAGTGCATGCCAATGATCAACACCTGGGTTGGACATGAACCTACTCAATTTGCTCACAGCAAAAGAGATATCTGGTCTTGTTGCGCTAGCTAACTACATGAGTGAACCGATAATTTGAGAGTATCTCAATTGATCTGTCATGTCTTTCTTGTTCTTTCTAAGTGTCACGCTGGGATCATAAGGTGTTGGAGAAGGCTTGCTATCCATAAAGTCGAACCTGCTCAAGACCTTCTCAACATAGTGAGATTGCGTTAGAGTAATCCCACTCTCATCCTTAATAAGTTTGATGTTTGGAAACACATCTGCTTCTCCTAGATCTTTCTTGTCAAAGCTCTTTGACAGAAAAGAATTGACTTCATTGATCGCATCAATGTTTGTACCAAAGATCAGTATGTTATCCACATACAAACATAATATAACACCATCGCCCCCACCATGACGATAGTAAACACACCTATCAGCCTCATTAATGACAAAGCCTGCAGAAGTCAGAGATCTTTCTAATTTCTCATGCCATTGCTTAGGTGCCTGTTTCAGACCATACAAAGATTTTAACAACTTGCACACCTTTCTCTCTTCACCCTTTACCACAAACCCATCAAGCTGATCCATATAGATTTCCTCTTCCAACTCTCCCTTTAGGAAAGTTGTTTTTATATCCATGTGATGAATGATAAGAAAATAAGAGGCAGCCAGGAAAATTAGCACCCTGCTGTGTAGCCCATGTGATGAATGGTGGTCAGTCTAGCGACGGGTGAATAGGTGTCAAAGTAATCTTTGCCTTCTTTCTGAGTGTAGCCCTTACCTACAAGCCGCGCCATGTACTTATCAATAGTACCATCAGGCCTTAGCTTCTTTTTGAAAACCAACTTGCAGCCCACAGGATGACAACCATAGGGTCGTTCGGTTAACTCCCAAGTTCCATTGGAAAGAATTGAATCCATCTCATTATGGGCAGCTTCTTTCCAATCATCTACATCCGGAGATGCATATGCCTCTGCAATAGACTTGGGAGTGTCGTCCACAAGGTATACAATGAAATCGTCACCAAAGGATTTTGCAATACTCTGTCTCTTGCTCCGCGCGGAGTTTCATTGTCATCCTTCTCCAGGACATCCTCAAGTGGTTGTTCAACAAACACATCAGATGCACTAGATTCAGTAAATATCTCAGAGGAAATTCTAGCAGTGCTATGCATATCTTTCGTAGGAAACGTATTCTCAAAAAATGTTGCATCATGAGATTCCATAATTGTATAATTGTATCAACATGCATATCAGGTACGTCAGATTTAACCACTAAAAATCTATAGGCAATGCTTCGATGAGCATAACCTAGAATGACATAATCCACAGTCTTCAGGCCAAGTTTGCGTTTCTTAGAAATTGGAGTATTGACTTTCGCCAAACATCCCCAAGTGCTCAAATATGAAAGTGATGGTTTTCTCCCAACCCACTCCTCATAAGGGGTCTTCTCTCTATTCTTGTTTGGAACACTAGTTAGGACATGACATGAAGTCAACAAAGCCTCCACCCACCATGCCTTAGATAAACCGGCAGTGTCTAACATGGCATTCACCAAGTCAGTCAAAGTGCGGTTTTTCCTCTCGGCGACCCCATTTGATTGGGGCGAATAGGGAGGTGTCCTCTCGTGAAAAATACCGTGTTCCTCACAAAATTCATCAAATATTTGGGAAAATATTCGCCACCACGATCCGACCTAAGACGCTTGATCTTTCTCTCTAATTGATTTTCAACTTCAGCCTTATAGATTTTAAAGTAGTCTAAAGCTTCATCTTTAGTTTGCAACAATTAAACATAGCAAAATCTAGTCGCATCATCAATCAACGTCATGAAATATCTCTTTCCACCTTTTGTCAACACACCATTCATCTCGCATAGATCAGAATGTATGAGTTCTTGAGGTGCCAAGTTTCTCTCCTCGGCTGCCGTGTGAGTCTTTCGAGGTTGCTTCGATTGCACACAACTATGGCACTTAGAATCTTTGGCAATAGTGAAATTCGGAATTAAACTCATACTAGATAGGCAAGACATTAAACCAAAATTAATGTGACATAAACGAGAATGCCGAACACTCGCATCATCATTAATACAGGCACAAATATGGTTTACTGACTTATTTCAAAAAATTGAAAGAGAAAAGTGGAACAAGCCTCCGCACTCATAGCCTTTGCCTATAAACTGTCCATGCTGCGACATATCTACTTTATTCAACTCTAAGACTACTTTAAACCCATCTCTGCATAGAAGGGAGCCACTAACAAGATTCTTGTTCATAGTAGGGATATGCTGAACGTTCCTTAGATGCACAATCTTCCCGGAAGTGAACTTCAGATCCACCGTGCCAATGCCATCAACAGAAGCATGCGACCCTTTCCCATTAGGACGGAAGAATCCCGTGCAAACTAATAAGAAGTAAACAATGAGACGTCAGCACATACGTGAATGTTAGCACCCATATCAATCCACCAAGATGATGATTGAAATACTGAAAGCACAATAGGTAAATTACCATACCCATCAGTATTGCTAGCGGTCACGACGTTGATGGTCTTGGAACCCGGTTTCCCTCAGCGGTCTGCACGATCTGGGCATTCCTTGGAAAAGTGTCCAGTCTTTCCACAGGCATAGCACTCTAGCTTAGCCTTGTTGAACTTCTTCTTCTTGAAAGTAGGTGTCTTGAAAGGTTTATTGACAACAGGCTTATTCTTCCCTTTCTTCTTGTTCTGTGGGTACCTCTGCACCATATTGGCGGTAGGCTGAACCTCGCCCCCTTTCTCAGTAGTGTCTTTAGCCCGAGCTTTCTCCTCAACATCAAGAGATGCAATCAGATTTTCAACTGATATCTTCTGTCTCTTATGTTTCAGAGTAGTGGCAAAATTCCTCCATGGAGGAGGCAACTTTGCAATCATGCACCCAGCCACGAATTTGTCGGGTAGAACACACTTCAGGAGTTCCAGTTCCTTCGCAATGCACTGTATCTCATGAGCTTGTTCAACCACAAAACGGTTAACCACCATCTTGTAGTCACGGAAACTCTCCATGATGTATAGTTCACTGCCTGCATCTGTTGCACCGAATTTAGCATTCAGTGCATCCCACAGAGTCTTCCCATCTTGCATGTGCATGTACACATCACACAGACGGTCAGCAAGAACACTCAGAACGCATCCCACAAAGATAATATTGGCTTCCTGGAACTTTCTCTGATCTTCATCAAAAGCTCTCTCTTGGATGCCAGCACTAACATGGAAAACTTTTAGAGCAGTAAGCCAGAGTGTGGACTTCACCTGCCACCTTTTAAAGTGCTCACCGGTAAACTTATCCGGCCTCAGTGCATCAGCAAATCCAGCCATAGTTTACTCAGGGAATTGCCTACAATTAGGTTTTTGAATTGTTGGAATATTAGGCAAATTCATGATTAATTCCAGTAAATAATTCATGACTAGAACATAAAGTAGCATGCAACAATCTAGCCTACTAGATGAACAAGAAAACATGCACGGCAGCATCGCACATGTAACAGCAACTACAAGTAGAGACATGAACAAATCACGACGGACGTACTGTTCGTTTGTAGCCCTAGCTGCTGCTGGAGCGACGTTATTGATGACGATGTTGGCGACGATCTGTTGTTGACAGCGTTGGAGACGACGATGAGTAGCGCCGCCCGACTTGGACGGAAGACGACCCGTGATGACGAACTTGAGCAGTCACGCAGAACGCTTCCCAAAAGCCTAATTCGTCTTCTCCCGGTGCAGGATTGCAAGGACGAACGGTTTCGGAGACCTGCTCTCTCGCACGCCGATTCACGTTGGCGTTCGAGATGGAGTAGACTACGGTGGCGGTGCAAGTTGCCAGATGAGGCAAAACCCTACGTGTTTTTTATGTGTCTTTGGCCGCGGCTGGTAGCAGTATATATAATAGGATCAGAGATGGTATTGTGTCACGATCACGATCTCAAACCGACTTGGATGGCAAAAGGAAGTTGCGCCCCTGCAAGGCAACGGACCGGATTTCGGCGGACCATTCACGTGCATGTCGCGTGCGCGTGCCGCCCCGGCCCGTGCGCGTGCCGCCCCGGCCCGTGCCCGTGCCCGGCGAGGCGAGCGAGCGCGCGCGTGTGGTCTCCTATTTTTATCCTTCACACATCACCAAGTGTGGTGTGGAGAACCCACTATATAAAGATGTCCAACTCTTCCTCCACTAGCGATATGGGACTAAAGTTTAGCACCACCACTTGCCATTTATACATGGACCACTATTTGAGATTTCAGAAATTGCTATGGGCCTAGCCCATTTATTTCTAACATCCGCCACCGGAATATCGGCGCTCGAAACCCTGCTCCTAACCCTATCTACAAGCCCGACACGAAGCACCGGGGATCCCTCCCCCCTCATCCTGCCGCTGGAGCAATGAGCGGAGGAACGAGGATCCAACGGGCTTGCCGGCAGTGGAAGGTGGAACGACAGTCGCCTCCCTCTTCGCCGCTTAGAGAGAGAGGGAAAGTGGGAGTGAAAAGAGTGGGTTGCTTTGCTTTTGATTGGTTCCTCTTCTTCCTCCTCCTCTCGCTGTTTGGTTGCACGACAAGCAAAGGCCACCCAGTCCACCTCCGTACCCACACGACGCCGCCCACACAACCTTTCCTCCCCTCCGCATTCCACCTGAAACCCTCCAGCTACGGATTCGCACGCTGCCCATAGGGATCTGCCAGCCGACACCGGATTCCCACGCGCGATTTGCCGCCAGCGGCAGCAAGGGCATTCGTGGTTGGTCGGTAGGTATGGGGATATCGCACCCTCTGTCCGACGGGTTCTACACGCTGGAGGCGGCAACATGGCGCTGCTGCTGTCGCCGGAGAGGATGCCCCCAGTGTCGCCTCCGCCGCCACCCATGTCCTGTGGCTCGGCCGTGGACGACCAGGACTTCCTCCAGCGTAAGGTGTCCAGGATGAACACGCTCGCCGGCATCGCCATCAAGTACGGCGTCGAGGTAATCTCTCTCTCTCTCTCCATCTCTGATGGTTTGGTGTGGTTTGGTTCGTGCCGAGTTGCACGCAGAAAGCGGTGGCGATCTGTGTCAAGGCATCATGTTCTTCCTGAATGGTGAATTCAAGGAACAACAATTTTTCATTACGAAAGAGTAATGAAAGTTTGGTCGGGACTTATATATATATATATGGACATATGAAAGTTTGGAAGGGCTTCGCTAAATAGCAGAAACAAGACGACTTCTGTTTACAGGATGAAAGCTCACTACCAGAATCAGGGTCGTTGCCGACGGCCCCCGTCGGCATACGTCACCCTACGCCGACCACCAGTGCCTCACCGTCGGCGTACTAAAAACCGTCGGCGTAGATCAACCTAAGCCGACGGCCACCGTCGGCGTACAAATGCCGTCGGCGTAGATTCACCTATGCCTACGGTGGTCGTCGGCGTAGACACCCCGTCGGCGTATCAGCGGGCCCGGCCACTCGATGAGTAACGCCCGTTTGACGCCGTCAAAGATATGCCGACGGCCCTGACGGACACCGTCGGCATAGCTTCGATGGTCCACGTCATCGATCCGCTGCAGGTGCCACGTCATCGATCCGAGGGAGGTGCGGATCCGGGGGCGTAACTACGCCGACGGTTATGCCGTCGGCATACATTTCGGGCTACGCCGACGGTGTAACCGTCGGTGTAGGCACAATTTTTTTTATTTCACCTACGCCGACGGTGTAACCGTCGGCATAGGTGCAATTTTGTGTTTTCGGTTTTGAATTGCTTATATCTTTTGGGACATTTGATGTTTTTGAGTGATTCCTTTTGCATTAAATTCAAAATTTTGTCTAGTTTGTGTTTGTGCAATTAGTTTTCAAATTTGAATGGTTTAAATTTGAATTTGTTCAAATTTCCTTCAAACCCTAGATTGTGAATAACTTGAGTTTAAAAATTGTTTTTAATTTAATTTTTTCTGCTCGTAGGCACATGTTAGATGGTGCATGTTGAACACACAAAAAGTCTGGAGTTGAAATAAGTTTAAAAAAATGAAATGCCTTTGTAACAGATGAGTTTTCGTCCGAAACCCTGATACTTCGAAAGAGATTGTCCAGTTTGTACACAAAGTGCATCCAGCTTTTGTCATAACCCTCTCAACTTTTTAGCACATGCTATGTGGGTGAAATGATGATACCATGCCAAGTTTCATCCTTTTCAGAGTTCATTTGTTGTGCTTTTCAATTTCGGGGTCATTTAGCTCAAAAAATCAATAAATGCATGAAAAATGGGGAATGAAGTGGGAAAGGGTTGAAAATTGATGATGTGACTTTGAATAGTGCATGTTGAACGCACAAAAAGTCTGGAGTTGAAACAAGTTTTAAAAAGTGTTATGAAAAAGTAAAATGGCTATAACTTTTGCATAAGATGTCGAAAAAAAGTGTTATGAAAAATTAATTTTATTTAAAATAAATAAATTATGTCATATTTGGATTCCTCATATCTTTCTGATAATAATGGATATATTATTTGTCGAATTTCGATTTACGGATTTAAAGATATTAATTATGCCATATTAAAAAAAACAGCACCTATGCCGACGGTGTAACCGTCGGCGTAGCCTGCCACGTGGCAGCTCCTGGTGCATCTGAAGACAGGGCTACGCCGACGGTGTAACCGTCGGCATAGGCCAGGAGCCACGTCATCGATCCGAGGCAGGTGCCACGTCATCGATCCGAGGGAGGTGCGGATCCGGGGGCGTAACTACGCCGACGGTTATGCCGTCGGCATACCTTTCGGGCGCCGACGGTATAACCGTCGGCGTAGGCACAATTGTTTTTTATTTCACCTACGCCCACGGTGTAACCGTCGGCATAGGTGCAATTTTGTGTTTTCTGTTTTGAATTGCTTATATCTTTTAGGATATTTGATGTTTTTGAGTGATTCTTTTTGCATTAAATTCAAAATTTTGTCTAGTTTGTGTTTGTGCAATTAGTTTTCAAATTTGAATGGTTTAAATTTGAATTTGTTCAAATTTCCTTCAAACCCTAGATTGTGAATAACTTGAGTTTAAAAATTGTTTTTAATTTAATTTTTTCTGCTCGTAGGCACATGTTAGATGGTGCATGTTGAACACACAAAAAGTCTGGAGTTGAAATAAGTTTAAAAAAATGAAATGCCTTTGTAACAGATGAGTTTTCGTCCGAAACCCTGATACTTCGAAAGAGATTGTCTAGTTTTTTACACAAAGTGCATCCAGCTTTTGTCGTAACCCTCTCTACTTTTTAGCACATGCTATGTGGGTGAAATGATGATACCATGCCAAGTTTCAACCTTTTCAGAGTTCATTTGTAGTGCTTTTCAATTTCGGGGTCATTTAGCTCAAAAAAATCAATAAATGCATGAAAAATGGGGAATGAAGTGGGAAAGGGTTGAAATTTGATGATGTGGCTTTGAATAGTGCATGTTGAACGCATAAAAAGTATGGAGTTGAAACAAGTTTTAAAAAGTGTTATGAAAAAGTAAAATGGCTATAACTTTTGCATAAGATGTCGAAAAAAAGTGTTATGAAAAATTAATTTTATTTAAAATAAATAAATGATGTCATATTTGGATTCCTCATATCTTTCTGATAATAATGGATATATTATTTGTCGAATTTCGATTTACGGATTTAAAGATATTAATTATGCCATATTAAAAAAAACAGCACCTATGCCGACGGTGTAACCGTCGGCGTAGCCTGCCATGTGGCAGCTCCTGGTGCATCTGAAGGCAGGACTACGCCGACGGTGTAACCGTCGGCATAGGCCAGGAGCCACGTCATCGATCCGAGGCAGGTGCCACGTCATCGATCCGAGGGAGGTGCGGATCCGGGGGCGTAACTACGCCGACGGTTATGCCGTCGGCATACCTTTCGGGCTACGCCGACGGTGTAACCGTCGGCGTAGGCACAATTTTTTTTTATTTCACCTACGCCAACGGTGTAACCGTCGGCATAGTTGCAATTTTGTGTTTTCTGTTTTGAATTGCTTATATCTTTTTGGATATTTGATGTTTTTGAGTGATTCTTTTTGCATTAAATTCAAAATTTTGTCTAGTTTGTGTTTGTGCAATTAGTTTTCAAATTTTAATGGTTTAAATTTGAATTTGTTCAAATTTCCTTCAAACCCTAGATTGTGAATAACTTGAGTTTAAATATTGTTTTTAATTTAATTTTTTCTACTCGTAGGCACATGTTAGATGGTGCATGTTGAACACACAAAAAGTTTGGAGTTGAAATAAGTTTAAAAAAATGAAATGCCTTTGTAACAGATGAGTTTTCGTTCGAAACCCTGATACTTCGAAAGAGATTGTCCAGTTTTTTACACAAAGTGCATCCAGCTTTTGTCGTAACCCTCTCAACTTTTTAGCACATGCTATGTGGGTGAAATGATGATACCATGCCAAGTTTCAACCTTTTCAGAGTTCATTTGTAGTGCTTTTCAATTTCGGGGTCATTTAGCTCAAAAAAATCAATAAATGCATGAAAAAAAGGGAATGAAGTGGGAAAGGGTTGAAAATTGATGATATGGCTTTGAATAGTGCATGTTGAACACACAAAAAGTCTGGAGTTGGAATAAGTTTAAAAAAATGAAATGCCTTTGTAACAATTGAGTTTTCGTCCGAAACCCTGATACTTCGAAAGAGATTGTCCAGTTTGTACACAGAGTGCATCCAGCTTTTGTCGTAACCCTCTCAACTTTTTAGCACATGCTATGTGGGTGAAATGATGATACCATGCCAAGTTTCAACCTTTTCAGAGTTCATTTGTAGTGCTTTTCAATTTCGGGGTCATTTAGCTCAAAAAAATCAATAAATGCATGAAAAATAGGGAATGAAGTGGAAAAGGGTTGAAAATTGATGATGTGGCTTTGAATAGTGCATGTTGAACACACAAAAAGTCTGGAGTTGAAATAAGTTTTAAAAAGTGTTATGAAAAAGTAAAATGGCTATAACTTTTGCATAAGATGTCGAAAAAAAGTGTTATGAAAAATTAATTTTATTTAAAATAAATAAATGATTGTATATTTGGATTCCTCATATTTTTCTGATAATAATGAATATATTATTTGTCGAATTTCGATTTACGGATTTAAAGATATTAATTATGCCATATTAAATGAATAAATGGCAAAAAATGAATAAAATAATATTATTACTTATTTTATTTTAATTAAAATTCAATATTATTATTAATCATTTATTGTTGTTTATTTTAATAATTCTTTGGAATTTAGAAAATAAAATCATGTGACATCAAGACCTAAGGGTTAATAGGATTGGCAGCTTACTATTGTCAAGAAAACAACAAGTGCAGACTTGGAAACTAAGGGTGATAGAACTCGAAAGTTAAGCGTGCTGGGGTTGGAGCAGTGAGAGGATGGGTGACCTGTCGGGAAGTTAGACGATTTGGAATGAGGGGTGATTAGAGATTAAATTGTCAAATAATTCAAGAGCAGTGAGCAGGGGTGATTACAGATTAAATTGTCAAATAATTCAAAGATTTGAAAATCAGAAAAAAATAAATAGAAAAAAAATAAAATAAAATTGGAAAAAATTAAAAAATTATTAAAAAAAAACAGCACCTATGCCGACGGTGTAACCGTCGGCGTAGCCCTGACTTCAAGTGCGGCAGGAGCTGCCACGTGGCAGGGCTACCGTCGGCGTAGCTCCTGGCCTATGCCGACGGTGTAACCGTCGACGTAGCCCTGCCTTCAGATGCACCAGGAGCTGCCACGTGGCAGGGCTACGCCGACGGTTACACCGTCGGCGTAGCTCCTCGCCTATGCCGACGGTTACACCGTCGGCATAGCCCCTGTCACGTGGCAGCTTCCGTTTGGTGGACGAACTCCGACGTCGCCGTCAGCCGCCGTCACGTGAAAAAGGACGCCGACGGCCCATCTACGCCGACGGTCGTACGACCGGATGTCGGCATAGGGACCTACGCCGACGGTTTTCCTATGCCGACGAAAATGCCCGGGTACGCCGACGTTCGCGATCCCGACGGGCCTACACCGACGGCCCCCGTCGGCGTAGCCCTACGCCGACGGTATTCTGGCCTACGCCGACGGGGTCTGGCCGTCGGCGTAGGGGGCGATTCTGGTAGTGGCTCTCCTCTGCAGACAGAAATTCTTTCGTCCTAAACTGGCCCGTGAACCTTCTTTACAGCCCCATACAACCCATCTTTATTTACCATGCACACGCAGCGTCGGTGCGTTTTGTACCACCTTGCCTGCCGAAGAAACGGGCGTCTGGAGCAGCATGTATAAGATGAGGCTCATGGATTGGTTTATTAGCTTTTTTGTAGAGCACAATTTTGTAGCTGGTTATATGCACTTGCGCATCTGCCGAGGGAATCAAATGAGCCTGGTAAACTTGCAAGCCTGCACAAGATCAATCCAGCGTCCTATGGGAAGAAATCCTTCTTTTAGATGCGGGATGTAGACCAGGTACGGCGACGGCTCCGGTGTCGTGCGGCTTGCCATAGAGCTGCGGGAGGGCCGAGGAGGGAGCGCAGCGCGAGACGGAAGCCTTCTCGGGTGACGACTACAGTTCTCACCCACGGCAACACGTTCATGTATGAAGCCGCATGCTCAACAGGCTGCTGGATCGATCCGGCGAATAGGAATAATTCTATATCTATACCTAATATAGTAATAATAATATTAAAGGGAAAAACGCTCTTCTTCCTCCCGATTTTTCCTACGTCGCTTACCAGATTTTCGTCCGTTTTGTGGTTCGTTCGTTTACCAAAAAATTTCGTCCTTCGTTTCGTTAATGTAGCCTAAAAAAAAAAGAAATTGCGAGCATACCCGGACTCGAACCATGTTGGCGAGCAAAGAGCCCGTAGCTTCGACCCATGAACCAAGTCATCTAGACGATGTTCTTGCAGGAACAAAGGAAAGGACTCTCTTATTGTGAAGCGAGTTTTCTGAAAAAAAGAAAAACTTAGAAGCCAGACCGACCTTGTCGCTCACTCGCCCTTCTTCCTCGGAGCCAATTGATCGATTTGGCCCAATGAAGTAAGCCCATTGCTTCCAGCCCATCGCATGTCGGTTCGTCCATAGCGTGTTCGTGTCGACTACCTTTGAGAACAAAGTCGTATCCCTCCTCCATCAAACTAACAGATGTTCACACCAGTCAAAGGGGGTCAAGCGCAAAGGCCGAGGAACTCGCCAGCCATGCCGTCCCATCTAATCTCATTAATTGCGCTCCAAATCTTTTGAGCATCACACAAAAGATACTATCTGATCCGTTCAGAAAGGTTATCATTCGGATCAATTCCAGTCGGATGTAACTTTGATCCCGACTGAAGAAATCCCGAACTAAATTTTTCGCACAACTTGTGTGAAGAAAAATCGAGTGAGCTTCCACTCTTCGCAGATCAGTTCTGTAAGGTTATAAACCAATGGTCAGATCTCTTAAGTTTGGTTAGATCATTCGGTAGCATCTAGAACAAAGGGCGGAATCGATACCTTCTGCAGCATGGTTTGGACCTTTTCCTAGGAACCAAAGTATCGAAAGCCGCAAGTTTGGATCCATAGCAGATGAGAAGTTGGTGTTCCTCAGGGATATTGATTGGCACATCTCTGAGAGAATTCGACCAAGCACCATAATCATCACTCGGATTTTATGATACATCCTTAGTCGGATCACTAGTCAGCCTTTCCTGAGAGATGATTGAGTATCACCAAACTTTTCATGAGAACTTGTTTGCAATAATTAATGTCCTGAATGTTTTGCTCTTTAGAATCCACCAGGATCTCTTTCCAAGCAAATCCTTGGCTCATCAAAATCCAACAATCAATCGGGATTCAACCTCCCGTGGATGTTCAATCGGAATCCAATTCCATGAATGAACAACTCAACTTTGTTTCAAGATCTTGACGGATTCGGGGCTAAGGATGGGGCTATCTGCCACCGGGTATGCCCATAGTGACCAAAAGCCCAGTTGAGGTCCATGGGAGCTAAAGCCCATGCATGTTGCTTAATGGCCCGCAACAATGCCCATAACAGGGGGGTTTTGTCAATCGGTATGGCCCCTCGGGAGGACAATTTCATCAACCGGGTCACCATCACTCGGTTTGCATCGCAAAGGGCATATCCTCACTCGGGTCATTCTCACTCGGATTGTCAGGAGACCAACGGCCAGGCGCATCGATGGAGGCACCCACTATGCATTGAAGCCTGGCGTTACTAATCGTTATCATGGATAATCAAGGGTGGCCGTTACTCCTAGTAGTGGACACGCATTATTACATATTAAAGCGCATGTAATGTAGCTAAGACAAGGGGCCGGGGGTGCAGCACACTCTATATAAGCCTACCCCCGGCGCCCGGTTACAGGTTCACATCTCTTGTATTCCAAAACACATACGCAAGAACACATCTCCGCGTGACAAGACTAGGGCTTTACCTCCATCGTTGAGGGGCCTGAACCTGTATAATTCTTGGGCCATCCCTTTGCGCCTCGAAAGATCAAGCTTCGTTACACTTCCTCTCTTACTGTCAGATTTAGCACCACGACACACCCCATACTCAAGGTTTGGGATCTTCGTCTCCTTCCCGTCCTTGGTAACGACGAGCTCCTTCTCCGGGACATGGAACTTGTCGTCGATGTAGTGGTCCATCTGCGCACACTGGATGGCGAGGAGCACCTCGGCTTTCCAGATGAGGTGATTCCCCCAGCAAGCTTCTCAATGATGGTGTTTGCAAAGGGAGATACGGCAAGGAAGCTGCCTGCAGAGGAGCTACTCGCCATGGTTGATTTTGGTCTAGGATTGCTTTGATACCATATAATGTGAACACTAGATGTATAAGTGTCTCTACCTCCTGAAGGAGGTCGCGTGGATTGTATTTATAGGAGCCCTAACCCTGGCTTAGGGATTTACATCGGGAGGTTACAACCGATCAGATTTCATCACATCAGAAAGAAAAATACGTTCGATTTATACTTGACCGATACGTTTACAACAACTGGATCTCAACTACAAGATAACAACGACATACAAAAGATATCTTAACATCCTTCACCCGACCATTGCTCGACGGCCTGCCGAAACCCGCTCCGGTTCGCAGGCCGAAAGCTACTCTGGACTGAACCTAGTCTATGTGCTGTAATCATAGTAGGTTTGTCTGCTATGAATTTATGCATTTGAAAGGAAATCCGCACGCATAAATACAATGTTGTGATCAAAATGCGGTTCATTTAGAGACATTACAAATGTGCACTCTTCCAGCACTCTCAGGCCGTCAACGTTTCCGACCGTCGGATCTATAGCTGTAGGCATTTCTGGCTGTTGGATCTATGCGCAATCCCGCGTGGGCTTCCGTTGAGGACCAGAGAGCGGTACACGCGCTGGGCCGCTGCTGCCGTAACAAAATTGCCGTTCTGCTGTTGAATTGGGCCCTACTGGGACGCAGCAGCAGGGCGTGCTCAGGGGATGCAGGCTTCGCCGGGCGATGCGAAAGGGAAGCTGATGCGGTGGCTGTGGAGAGTCAAGGGGCAGTGGAGTATATCCACAGGCGTTCAAGCGGTGAATTAAGGTATGGTTGCTACCGGCCATTGATGTGACAGGAGGCTGTTACTCGCCGGCGTCAATGGTGGAAGTGTTCCAAGTGTACGAATGCAGTGATGCAACTACCAGGAAAGTCCATGCCATACATTGAACAGGTACCGAGACTTCTTTGCGTTCTTCCCAAGAAAGAAAAAGGATTCGAAATAAGCTACTTTTTTCTGACATTTGACTAGCTAGGCAGCAAGACTCGATGCTGGAAAGTACAGAGTCAACGCCGTAGGTGTTCCAACGTTGTCCCAGATGTGTGTTAACTCTTTATTTATTTTTCGTTGCAACTAGAAGTGTACGTGGTTAATTCATATCCTGTGGCGATCAGGTCAATAACAAACATTAAGCAGTGGTCTACTCTTTTGATCAGTTCAAAAGGTAAGAGTTACAGAATCTATCTCAAGTTGTAGGAAATCGTAAAGGCGTCATGTGTTCTAATATAGCACGCTTCTGTCAATGCTGCATTAATACTATTTGGGAAAATGTACTAGTATACTACTCCCATGCATTTGAGGATTTTATTAGAGTAAGTACAATAGTGGGCTATAAGCCTGCTTACATGGCACTTTTGCCTATGTGGACGAGAGAGACAAGAAAAAAGTGAAGGAGTCGGCTCTCATTTAAGAGCCAGCTTCTACGCGTGCTCCTAACATAAAAACATTTAATGAGAGGAAAGAGATAGAAAGAAAATGAAAAAAAAAGTTTTAACTTTATAGCCAACCCTATTGTATGAGTAATTAATAATGCTAACTCTTGATGACATGACATGTTTATATATAGCCAGCAGCTGGCTATACTTTTAACTATGCTTTTAGGTTTTGTTTTCCTTTGATGTGAGTGCATGGTGAAACGAGACAAGGACCACCTTGCTACTTTGGGAATAACACACATAATTATATGTCCAATCAATGTTTTTAAATTTAACCACTAGTTTGTATAAATCTATATGGATTGATGATGCAAAAATATTAACAAAATTCCTGTATGATATATACCTTTTTACTAGCAAGGTTTTAGGCATAATATAGCAAAAATTATAGTCAAATTGAATTGAAGACTGTGAATAGTCAAATGCGTCTTATATTATCAGATGCTGGGAGTATTATTTCAGTTTTTAAAGGTACAACTAAGTTAATTCGGACCATCCATTAATAAATATATATTGGAATTAGTCACACATCGGTTGTAGGAGGTGGCAGAGCACAGCTTATACAGGTGAGGGAAGCACTAGCCCCTGGACGGGCTGAGATGCTGACATAGCAATCCCATGGCGCAAGGGGGCTCAAACGCTGGTTTCGCGAGCTCGAGGTTGCGTAACAAGATGTAATATTGATATTGCTATTACAATGTATACAAGATAGAAAGTCTCAACCTACCATTGGAGGTATTGAAGTTACTCCAAGTATATTATATAGAAAGAGAATGTTATTTTTATTAACTAATTAAAGTTATCAACCAATATTTTACAAAGTAAAAGCACAAAAAATATATTCATTACTCAATTATCTCCATGTAATTATAAATACACACAGAAATAAAATTCCAATAAATTTAATGCTTAAGTAAAGAGAAAAGTTTAGCCAAAAAACCATGAAATTGTGCCAACATATTGCCAGTCAAATTCGTAATGAAATTTAGGCTCTTTTGTCCGTATAAATGAGATGAATCAGGAGTCCTTAATGAACTGGAAATGAGTAATTAAACCCATTTGTAATTTTACTTTAAAAAGACAGCCAATAACTTGGTACAATTTGAGTGGTCCAAGGCAAATTTATGCTTGTTCAGTTGTTACCAAATTTGTAAAACCACACTGGTTGTCCCTCTTACGTATTACACATATTACATGCTGAGTCATATAGTTGAATCAATTGTTAGGTAAAGACTTGAGACTTTAGGAGGCCATCCCAAGCTTCGTGGAAATTTGTGGCTAGTTACAAAAATGCTACACCTACGTAACAGGTTACGTAAAGCTACGTTTCTTTCCTTTCTAACCTAATCATCCCACCCCTCCCCCGCGGGCCTGAATTTGACGGTGTGGGCCTGGGCCTTATTTTCTTCCAACTAAATCAGGCCACGTGAGCTGTTGCGTAAGTTTCGTAAGAGTTTTGACGTAGATGTAGAAAAGCTCGGCTAGTTACTAGCTGCAAGAAACAGCCTCCGAACCGTACAAGAGTTACGCGGACCATGCCCAGCGTGCATTAGGATGATGTTGTGATGACGTGTTTGGTCCCAAAAACCTGTGCGGAGTGATGGAAGAAGGGATCTCGGGTATGCGATCTTATCGTCTTGCATGATTTTCTTGGTAAAATCCATTATAAGTACAAGCGGCTACTATGTAGCTGGGCCAATTCGGTTATAGTAATAAGCTAGAGTTGGCTGTACTTATAGTCCCTCCGTTACAAATTAGTATTACAGTTCGTTAGGACAAGCCTTTGACCAACAATTACACTTAATATATAACCTTGTCAAGAATTAGTTGTGTCACTTCTATCATCTCAAGGTCTCAAGGACACCCCGAAACCCTCTCCCTCCCCTGCCGTCGCTAGCCCCAGTGCCGCTGTCGTCCGCTCGCCTCCGCCACGCTCCCCTTCTCCCTCCCCCCTCCAGATCCCCGAACCCCATGTTATCCCCCAGGGTGGCCCGGGGGAGAGAAGGCCTAGCGCCGCCGGAGCTCCAAACCCGGCACCTCGCGCCGCTGCTGCCACCGGCTTCAGCTGCGGTGGCGGCATGCCCTGTTCCCTAAGGGAGGCAGGGATCCTCGGGCAGCTACAGTTCCCGCGGCAGAGGCCTGGATGCCGGGGAGGCGGCCCGGTTCTGTGGTGGGCGACGGCGGCTGATGTGCTCGTGTGGGGGGGGGGGGGGGGGGGCACGGTAACCATGGTTTCGTGGTGCGGCGGCGACGGTGGTCGGCATCAGGTGCTGGTGCCCGGTCCCGGTCTGGCATTCAACGATGAGTGTGCTGCTGGGTCCGTGGCAGTGCTCAACACCGTGTTGCTTGTGACTGTGTCCTGCAGTGGTGTCTTCGGCTTCACAGCTTCAGATCCACGGGGCTCCAAGGGCAGGGGTGTCTCCGAAGGTGGCACTCCTTCTTGGGGTTTGGCGGTTCCAGATCTGCGGTAGCAGCGGCGTCTGGTTGTCTGGCTGGCCAGCGCAGGGTGGCGGGCCTCGGGAGCATCCAGTGAAAGCCGTGTGTCGGGGCGGATGTCGGGGCAGCGACCTCAGATCCAGTGGCGGTGTGACTTGTGTGGCAATGATGAAGGTGGCAAGAGTAGTTGGATCGCGACAGGTCCTTCATCGTCGACTGCCCATCATGTCCTTGGGTTTGTGCTTGCAATTGCCTACTGTGTAGCGGTCAAGTCGGAGCTGTAGAGTCGCGGGGTGATTCGACGGCAACGATGTCATATGAAAGGTAGGTTCAACGCTCGGCAATCCCCAGTGGCCACATAGGGCTCAGTAGGTGCAGGGTGTGCTACTTTCTCATGCGAGGCTCGTTACCGAAGTCGGAGCTGCCTAGTCCTCGACGTGGTTGTCCGATTGTTTGGCATGGCCCGATAGGGATCTCGTGCGTCTGTGGTTGTGAAGGCTTCTTTGTTGGTCGTCGGCGGTGAAGTCTGAGTCGCTTGCTCGGGGAGAAGTGATGACGATGACAGTTTACAGGCAAGCTGTAGTTTACAGGCAAGCTGAACGACGTTTCTCTCCTCGTTGGCGTGTATGGGGTCTTTGTGGGTAATCAGAGCGGCCGGTGTTAACCTGTCTTATGGGTGCGTTGTAACGGTTTTCGCCCTGTTTTCCGCTAATTAACTGGACAATTATCTTGTGCTTAATTAATGGATAGAACCCTTTGGACTCCGGTTCAAAAAAATATGTATGTGTATATATAAGTTTGTGATAGAAAATAATACCCACAAGTAATCAAGTGATTAGGAATACGAATCTAATGACATCAACTTTATGTCACATAAATCATATACTAATAGAGTAATTGTTGGTCAAAGACTTGTCCTAACAAAACTTAATACACTGATATTGTCACATAAATTATATACTAATAGAGTAATTGTTGGTAATTTGAAACGGAGGGAGTATTTGTGTTTGTGACTCGCGACAACCAAGACTGCTGGCTTAGATGGATGCTCCGTTGTCCGTTGAGGAATATGCCACAGGTGTGTGCGCAGTATCGAAATATTTTATGAGGCACCTACCTACCTACCCTTTCGGTGAGCAACATTTCCATGGGTGATTCTTGCTTAACTGTGGAGCAGGTTGACGACGATGCCGGTCCGACAGCGAGGTCTAGGGTGACCAGGGGAGCACCTCCACCTACCCTCTGCGCACCCAGCCAGTTAAACAAACGCCCATCCCGCCACGCCGCTTCCCACCCACGTCCCGGCTACCATATATATAGAGCCTTCCCACATCCCTCCGCATCACACAACACAACACCATCCAGCGATCTCTAACGACTATCGTCTTCCTCCTGCATCCTGCTGCCCTCTCCTGATCTCCTCTAGCCTCTATCTTAACTAGTGATAAGCTTTGAACACACTCCCTGAATCCTGATCGAAGCGCACGTGCGACAAGTTTTTTAATAACTTGATTTGATCCATCACCGAGAGATGGGTAGCCTCGACACAAACCCTGCGGCCCTCGCCTCGTCCAACGCCGGCAGCTTCCAGCCGCTCAACCCCGACGACGTGCGCGCATACCTCCACAAGGCCGTCGACTTCATCACGGATTACTACACTAACGTCGAGTCCATGCCGGTTCTCCCCAACGTGAAACCCGGCTACCTACAGGACGAGCTCAAGGCGTCCCCGCCGGCGCACTCGGCGCCCTTCGATGTCACCATGAAGGAGCTGAGGGCATCTGTCGTCCCCGGGATGACGCACTGGGCTAGCCCCAACTTCTTCGCGTTCTTCCCGTCCACCAACAGCGCCGCAGCCATCGCGGGGGAGCTGATCGCCTCGGCCATGAACACCGTAGGGTTCACGTGGCAGGCGGCTCCTGCGGCGACCGAGATGGAGGTGCTCGCGCTCGACTGGCTCGCGCAGCTCCTGCGCCTGCCAACCAGCTTCATGAACCGCACCAGCGCCGGGCGTGGCACCGGCGGTGGAGTTATCCTCGGGACCACCAGTGAGGCCATGCTCGTCACGCTCGTCGCCGCGCGTGACGCGGCGCTGCGCCGGAGTGGCTCCAATGGTGTGGCCCACATCAGGAGGCTCACGGTGTACGCTGCTGACCAGACACACTCCACCTTCTTCAAGGCATGCCGCCTCACCGGCTTCGACCCTGCCAACATCCGATCCCTTCCTACCGGGCCGGAGACGGACTACGGGCTCAACCCGGCCAAGTTGCTTGAGATCATGCAGGCTGACGTCGATGCCGGCCTCATCCCAACATATATCTGCGCCACTGTGGGCACCACATCGTCCAACGCTGTCGACCCTGTGGGCGCAATCGCGGATGTCGCGGCCATGTTTAATGCATGGGTCCACGTCGACGCTGCCTACGCTGGCAGCGCATGCATCTGCCCGGAGTTCCGGCACCACATCGACGGCGTTGAGCACGTGGACTCCATCAGCATGAGCCCGCACAAGTGGCTGCTCACCTGCCTTGACTGCACCTGCCTGTGGGTGCGTGACACGCACCGCCTCACCGACTCGCTGGAGACGAACCCGGAGTACCTCAAGAACGACGCTACCGAGTCCGGCGAGGTCACCGATCTCAAGGACATGCAAGTCGGCGTGGGCCGCCGGTTCCGTGGGCTCAAGCTGTGGATGGTGATGCGCACCTATGGCACCGCCAAGCTCCAGGAGCACATCCGAAGCGATGTCGCTATGGCCAAGGCGTTCGAGGACCTCGTCCGTGGCGATGGCCGGTTCGAGATCGTCGTGCCGAGGAACTTCGCGCTGGTATGCTTCAGGATCAGGGCGAGAGGAGCCATGACGGAGGAAGTCGCCGATGAGGTGAACCGTATGCTCATGGATCGGCTCAACAAGTCCGGGAAGGCGTACCTCGCACACACGGTGGTCGGCAATAGATTCGTTTTGCGGTTCGCGGTGGGGTCGTCGCTGCAGGAGGAGCGGCACGTGCGGAGCGCGTGGGAGCTCATCAAGAAAACGACCGCCGAGATCATAGGGGAGGAGATCATGCATTGACCGAGTTGGTCTGTTTGATTAATTATTACTGTTTGCGTGGAGTAATAAAAGCCTTTCAACGGCGGTGCATGATCCATGCAGCCGTCGGTAATACGATGTATGGACGACCGCCTTGTCGAATATGGGCATGTTAGTCACTCTCAGTTGTATTATTTAATGATTATAAATATGTGTACGTTGTAATTTATGTCAAGAATGTAAATGCATATTTTAATGAGTAAATAAGGTTGGATGAAGGACGAGCGGAGTAGTGGCGGAGCTTGGGCCATATTCTTGGAGGGGCGATGGGCTGGGGGGACAACCAGAACAAGATTTTGGGCCGATTTTCACTAGTATATGGGCCACCTATTATGGGGTAGTCAAAGAAAAACTCATGGGCTGGGGGGGCGGTGGCCCCGGTTGGCCCTCACTAAGCTCCGCCACTGCCACTGGAGCGGAGGACGGAACCTTACCTCTTTTTTAAATTGGAGAGACTAGCACCGTAATGTGTGCAAAACGTCTTTAATCATGTGTCTCTAATCATCTATAGTATATTGAATAATTTTTTTAAACATAATACTAAAAATTTGCATTTGTGTGAAGAAAAGTAATCATAAATGTTTTCTTGTTTCTGCACTCTGTCGACTGAATTGCTTGAGAACAAGCAATAAGCTAAACTTGAGGAAGATACATCACAAATGTATCTACTTTTCTGATTAGTTTGCTTATGAATTGCCCTCTAATTCTGCCATAAAGAATGGTAGTTGTTCCTACTAACACCGTTTTCCGTAGAATTCCAAATTGGTGTTAGTTATTGTGCAAAAAATCAACTTTGAAGGAAAAATGCAACAAAAATATATTTGCGAGTTTCGGAAGAAAAGACGAAGGCCTGCCAGAGGGAGCTTATGGGGCCCACACAGGGGGGCCATGCAGGAGCCCTAGGGGCTACCCCCACCCCACCCATGTTGGGAAACGTTGTAGGAAACAAAACAAAAATCGCGCCTACGAATCATCCCAGGATCACTATGAAGATGCAAGTACGATTGGATCTAGATTAGATCGCTTACCAACATAACGCAGCGGGGAGGAGAGTGGTGAAGCGAGTTGATGCAGATTCCCGCAGCTAGGTTATACCTCCCAGCCGTGAGAATTTCGTCTCTCGAATTGATCCGTAGATTGAGCACCGAATGTACGATGCCTCTGTAGGTATCGACGCATACGGAATCAACTATCCGACAAGGCTTTGCGGTCCAGAGCTAAGCGGTGTCAGAGTAGAAGAACGGAGGAGCAGCAGCCTCGTGGCGTGAAGTAATTTACGGGAGAGAGAGAGAGGGAGGGCGCAGCCACGGGCACAGAAAGATGTGTTCCAAGGGGCTGCCCATCCCCTCTATTTATACAGGGCAGGGGGCGACGGCCTGCCCCCATCTTACAAACCCTAGGGGGGCGGCGCCCCCCCCCCCCCCCCCACCAACTTGGGCGCACCACTTGACCCATTTGGCCCATGTGGACAGCCCCACTTGGGCCGCCAAGTGGGCAGCCCCGTGGGCTCCTCCAAAGACATCCAGAGGGTTGCGGAACATTCTTGGACCGATTTTCGGGGTGTTCCGGAACTTTTCCGGTTGTCCGGTTTTTTCTGATTTTCACTAAAACCTTCCCGGTTCTCTCTCCGAAACAATTTAACTTCATCCGAAACTTTTTGGTGCAAATTACATAAGCTCCTACACTTCTAATACTCAACAGATCGGTGACCCTTAAGTGTGTGACCCCGCAGGTTCGGTAAAGTATAGACATGACCGGAACTCCTTCCGTTTAATGATCAATAGTGGAACCATGGACATCCATGTTGATCCCTACACCCACACGAATAAATATCGAGTGAACCTGTTGTTCCTGTGTGCTATTCCCTTTGCTTCATGATACTTTACAAAACCCGAGGTGAGATTTATCGGCATCCCCGTGAAGCAACACTTGATCACTATGCCAGTTATCCTCATTACCGGTTTTGTTCTCTTTCTCGTTCTCGTCTTTCGGCATTCCCGTGAACACGTCACGCTGTGTCTGCCAAGACGTTGATGGATACCGTCACACCAAGAGGGCCCTAAGAATATCTCTCCATCATCGGAGGAGCAAATTCTAGTCTTGAGCTATCAAGTACCTTGTCATACTTTTCTGATGCACCTGTAAGTAGCCGTTATGATCACCCTGTTACGGTTGACGTTAGAGGAACCCCAAAGTATATCATTTGGTATGAAGATACTTGATACTCTCATGGTCTAAGCAATTATGCACACGTTAACATCTGTGTGTTTACACTATTAACTATTGACGATAAGATCTATTAGTATAACAATCAATTGGGTCAATTCAACACAAGTGTTTTTCCAACAATGTGTCCTCGAAGTTGCCGCATCCTCGTTACTTAATTATGCCCATGATCAGGAAAACAGAACCATCATTCAACACTTGAGCTAGTCTTAGAGGCGAGACTAGGAATATTATTACCGTTTATTATTCCAGACATGCACATGAGTTTTCCTCTGAGTCTCGTGGTTATTGCAGAGTCGAGAACCATTGCAATTATAGCATGTAAAATAAGATTAATTACGAACATGGAAATAAATAATAACATTTATTATTGCCTCTAGGGCATATTTCCTTCGGTCTCCCACTTGTACTAGAGTCAATAATCTAGTCAATGATAATGCACTTTACAGCTATGGCACACCGGTGTAAAATATGCTTTACTTGTGGTATAGACTTCGTAAACGGATCTGACAAGTTCAGGTCTGTGTGTATCATTGCATATCCACGAGTCTCTATGCTTTCACAAAATACATAATTTGTGTGGGTTTGGCTTTGTATATATTTGAATCACTGGTAGGACCTTTGGTATCTCATACTGGGCTATGGAGCCACTATCCTCAATAGTGTTCCATTTGCTTCAGCCGTCTTGAAACCATACCAAGTTTAGAAATGAACCTTTTGATACAAATTCCCTCCATTGTCGCTTCTGAAGAGGCAACATACTTATCCTTGGTTATAGAATCCGCCACAGTAACTTGTTTCGAATAATTCTAACTTACTGTGCCACCATTTTGTGTATTACACAAAACCCCTTATTGAAATCAAAAATCGCTTGGAGCAATGGTGAAGATTGTATCAATGTAACTCCTTACAATGAGCCTGCATCGATGTAACTATTTACAACAATCTCTTCATTGTCTTCGTATGCGAGAAACATGTCATTAGTCCTACTTTGGTACTTAACGAAATTTTCACTGTTGTCCTATGATCAACACCTTGATCACTTTACTTACTCGCCACTTATTTGGAGTACGAGACATATCTGGTTGTTTACATACCATGGAGTACATGATTAATCCAAACACAAATGTGTGTGGAATCTCAATCATGTATTTTGCTCATCAGTGTTTTAGGAAACTGAGTCTTGCTAAAACTCTTTCCATGTGACCTCAGCAAGAATCTCTTCTTGACATTTTCCATACTAAACTACTTTAGTATCTTATAAATATGTATTTTGGCTTAACCCTATTAGGCACTACTATCTCCATAGATTACTATGCCTAATACTAAGGCTGTCTAGCCCAAGTCCTTCATCAAAAAACTATTTTTCAATGAAGTCTTAATTCGTGTCAATAAATTTATATTATTTCCAATCAACAATGTGTCATGCACACAAAGTACTAGAAATATTATTACGTCCCACTTACTTTCTTGTAAAAACAAGCATCTTCGCTATCCTCGATGAAATCAAACTTTGACAATTTCATCAAACGAAGATTCCAACTCCATTATGCTTGCTTCAGTCCATTCTTGGATCTCTGAAGTTTGCACACTTACTAGATCCTCTGGATCGACAAAATACTTTGGACATGTATCATGTCCTTGGTTATATTTTCATCTCATGGAAATCTTTTTGGCGTCCATCTGTCATATCTCATGGTTGAAATATGCAGTAATTGCTAGTATAACCTGAACTGACTTAAGCAATGCTTCGGTTAGACAATCTCGTTGTAATCAACTCCTTGAACTTGTCATACACTCTTTACGATAAGTCAAGATCTATGGAAAAAACATTTTTATCCGCGTCGGTTTATAGATCCTATTCATATTCGTCAGACTCTTAGTCTTTCGGAAGGTCCACCAAGTTCTAAACTTGTATTATGTACATGGATACTATCTTGGATTACTTTGGCATTTAGCCAATTCCCGGAGTTAGGGCCCATCAACGTTTCTTTATGTTATTGCAGATTTATTGTTGTGTAACAATATCTCGTTCGCACACCTTAGAGGTCTGCATAAGTTTTTCCTAACCCACGCGGTTCAGGTGCAAGTTCGACCGAAGTCTCTACATCACATGTAGGGCTTCCGTATCAGTCGCAGTGAGAAACTCTGGAACTATTTCCAGCATTCCTTTCCTTTGATCTGATGACGAAGATTTCATAATCTCGTTGAGCTGCACTGACCTCCCACTCACTCTTTTGTAAGAAATACTTTCCTTCAAAACACACCGTTATTTGTGACAAACACTTTGCCTCCCGTAGCATTAGAGGAATACCCAACACTTTGGGATAACCAACAAAGTTGCACTAATCTGATTTAGGATTTATACGGTTGTAAAAAAATTACATACGCATTACATTCCCAAATTTTAAGAAAAGACATACCTCATATGTAGTCATTTCAATAGATTTGATGGCGCTCTTTTCATTGTAAAAGCCGTAGTCTCTAAAGGATGACTTAAAAGGATAACGGCAAATTGATTTATGTCATCTTTGATCTCACCATGTCATACATGGTTTGCATACATCTTCTCGGACACTCCATTCTAAGTGGTGTTCCAGGAGGTGCAAGTTGTGAAACTATTTCACAACTCATCAGACATTCGCTAAACTTGTAACTCAAATATTCCTTTCCACAATCTGATTGAAGAAACATAATTTTCTTGTTATAATAATTTCTACTTTATTCTGGAAACCTTTTGAACTATTTCAAAGGTTGCAAACCTATGTCTCATTAAGTAAATATTCACATATCTACTTGAGTCATCACTGAAGATAGATAAATTCACTGCTTGCAACAACACTTATTGGACTGCACACATCAGTATGTATGTTTTACCAATAAGTTAGTTGCTCGTTCTTCATGCCCTGTGAATGGTATTTTAGTCACTTCATTTTTGGACAAAAGTTGCAATTGTCAGATGATTCATAATAAAATGACTTCAAAATCCATCACTATGAAATTTCTACATACGGGCTTCTCCAATGTGACCAAATGCAGTGCCACACATATGTGGTATTCTTTTAGTCTTGCGACTTTTTGCGTCAGTGTTATGGATGTTTCATATTATCATCAATATTCATAACATACGTCCCATTCATATAGGGAGTATGGCCCTTATGTTATTCATAACACAGAACAACAATTGTTCTTTTATGAACAACATCCTTGCAACGAACATGATGCAATGGGCTAGATTGTAGTAACAATTTATGAAATTCTAAAATGAATTATGAAGACCAATACAGAGGTAATACGCTGATGGTAAGTATAGTAACTTTTATTATGTTCCTAGCTCGTATCTAATACTCATTACTGGCTAGTCTTTTAGGCCGTAGTATTTCTTGCATCGAGTTGCAAGAGTATGCAATCAAACCGGTATCCTTTTGATCAACTTTTAATCACAATACCCAAGAGTTAGCGATTAACAATTTAATCACAATTCGCAATAATTACATTTTCTGTCCAGCCATCTCTACATCCATAACTTGTATGACATTCATAACTGAGATGGACTTTTCAGTCTTGTTTCTTTTTTCCTTTACACTTCTTATAGTTTTACTTCCAATATCTCTCCTACTCATAGAAGAAGCGCCCAACTTGAAGAGTGACATTAGCCCTAGACTTCCTAGGCATGTGAGTCTCACTAACACCCTTCGAACTTGTCCTTTCTATTTAAGTTGTTGATTTATTCACCATCATCACATGACAGGCATTCTTCTAGATCCCACTCATTTCAGTCTTAAGCATAATGAACACTTCACTTAAACTGGCAAGCAAACATTGCCTTGGATATCTCATATCTTTTCGTCTTTGTTTGTTTCTGAAAACAATTTTTAGTTCCAAGAATATCACATAACTATCCCAAACGTTCTGAAGTTCGGGTCCCATGGAAGCAAGCATATTGCACTTGACCATGAAGGAATTCTAACTTTTGGATCTAAGGACGTGAGTCACATCATCCATAGCATCAGCGGGAGAGTATTGAAAGCATGCAATAGGACAATGTCCTTCTCGGCACTCTTGAGGACGATCCTCACATTACGGTACCAATCGTAAAGTTTTAACCAGATATTTTAAAACAGCTAATCAATTTCAACAGGGAAGGTGGAAATGCGAGCCATTATTCTACAACTATAATGCAAATTACACCTAGGCATTGTTCATAACTAATTGCACTAAGAATTAAACAATTTTAATTTTAAAGTGCGCTCTCACTCAAACCAATATCTCTCATAATCAATTGCGAGCGATTCAAGATCCATGCCTCAATTGTTCGGCATTGATGTGGACATCACGGATGACGAAAATTTCAGCCGGTAGGCCAACTTCCCAATCACATCTCTATGTGACTCTTGTTCATCTTTCGATGGGCGTGTTCTGAGCTCAGGACAATCTTTCCATGAACGTCAAGATAACCAAGTGATCTTGCTATGTGGTCTGACCGCACCCGCCTCATACGGTTCAAGTCATTCGTACCCTTGTGGACATGGCGCACTCCGAAGTGACATGTATTCCAGACGGCGCTACACTTGGGAGAACACTAACTACTTGATATTTTAATGTGAGAGATCACCCTAATAAAACCCGACTACATCGTATTCAAAAAGGGTGCAATAAAAGGGGGTAAACATCACATGCAATTCATAAAAGTGTGATTTGGCATAGCCCCGTCTATTGGAGAAGTCCGCGTCGTCATCACGCAGTTCTTGCAAAATATGCCGTGGCAGCCGTTTTCAGCAGAAAACAGTTTTGAGCCAAAATTGCTGCCGTGGCAGCAGTTTCAAAAAATGCTGCCAAGGCAGCAGAAATCGCTGCCGTGGCAATCTGATTTTGCTGCTGTGGCAGAACTTTTCTGCCTTAGCCCGTTCCATGAAGTTTTCCTCTGCGTCTTCGCGTACGGCTTTTGCGTTGGGGTCCACCACCACAAAACTTGTCACCACCATGTCGATGCACTAAATAAAATAGCTATCTCTATAGCTAATAAAAATAAATGCATTACATGAATTTGACACGCAGGTCATAAAAGTGACAATCACATGGCTCCAGCCAACATGCCGTACCATGACACGCAGGTCATGTTAATAATTTACAACATATAGTCATCTCATACAAATCAAATTAATATGACGAAGACTATACCACATCACATGCTCATCCTACAAAACCAAGTTAGACGCCTCCAATCGGTTTATGCAAAATTTTAATTATTGTGGCTACTAGGGTTTTGAAACAAACTGTTGCTACCTACGTTCATCATCAAGTATGATTATTCAAGTCGCTAGTTTAACATGCGGCGATATGAAACATGAGACCTAATGAAAGATCTCGAGCCCCATACTAAACATCATTAAACGCATGACCCCCGTGTAGTTCTTCAAGCCCTCTCTTGTTCACAAAATTTCATCTTTCTTAACTAAGGCAAGACCCAAAGAACTGAAGCACATCATTGATCAAAACATCTGCTACTCATGATGGAGTTGTTTGATTTCTCCGAAGAGGAAGGGTGATGTAGCATAGCAGCAGAGAGTATTTCCCTCAGTAAAGAACCAAGGTTTATCAAACAAGTAGGAGTCACTAAGCTAACAACGTTGGTAGCACCTGCACACAAACAAATAAATTGCTTGCACCCAACAAAGGCAAGGGGGTTGTGAATCCCCTTGTTCTTGCTAGCTACAAGATTAAAAGCAAATAGTGATAGGGCAATGCAGCAACAAAATAAAAGAAAGTAAATGTGCAATTGTAGGAGTTTTTGTATTGATGGAAAATAGACCCGGGGCCATAGGTTCACTAGTGGCATCTCTCTCGAAAGCAAGTAATGGCATGGTAACAAATTACTGTTGGGCAATTGACAGAATAGTGGCAATTTATAACTATGCTCATTCATGGCATAATCTCACATAGGCATTACGTCCGTGATAAGTAGGCCGTAATCCAACTGCATCTACAACTATTACTCCACCCCAAGCCCGCTATCCAGCATGCATCTCAATGTATTAAGTTTGAAAGAAATAGAGTAACACAATAAGCAAGATGACATAATGTAGACAGAAAGAAACCTAGCAATAAGATTAATCCCCATCCTTTTATCCTTAGTAGCAACAATACAATACATGCCTTCGTCCCTTTTGTCACTGGACAAGATCACCGCAAGATTGAACCCACTACTATGCACCACTCCCTCTGAAGAACTACTCATCTATCTTGGCCAGAGAAGACTCATAGATCGAAAAGCATACATAGCTATAAAATTACGCAGCAAAGAAACTTCAAGAGATTCAAATAAATTCAATGAACAATCTGATCATAAATCCACAATTCATCGGATCCCAACAAACAGACCACAAGAATTACATCGGATGGATCTCCGAAGAGATCATTGTATTGAAGATCAACATACAGAGAGAGAAAGCCATCTAGCTACTACTATGGACATGTAGGTCCTAATGGAAGTACTCACACATCATCATGGAGGCAGCAAGGTTGATGAAGATGGCGTCCCCAATGATTCCCCCCTCCGGAAGAGTGCCAGAACAGGGCTCCAAATGGGATTGGTTCGGAACAGAGGCTTGCGGCGGCGATAAAATTCTTTCGAGTCTCACTCCGAGGGTTTTGGAATATATGTGAATTTGTTGTCCAGGAATTAGGGCAAACGAAGCTGCAAGGGACCCACAAGCCTGGGTGGCGCGCCCTGCCTCCCAGGGCGCGCGCCCCTGGCTTGTGGCCCGTGCTCCATCTTCTGGTCACCTCCCGAAGCTTCTAGGGTCTCTTATGTTCCAGAAAAAATTGTCAAAAAGTTTCGTCGTGTTTGGACCTTCGTATGTATCGACTTTTTGTGAAACAAAAAAACATGCAAAAAACAAGAAGTGACACTGGGCACTAAATTAATAGGTTAGTCCAAAAAATAATATAAAATGACATAAAGCATACAAAAGTGATAATATAATAGCATTTAACAGACAAAAATTATAGATACGTTGGAGACGTATCAGCATCCCCAAGCCTAATTCCTGCTCGTCCTCGAGTAGGTAAATGATAAACAAAAGAATTTTCGATGTTGAATTCTACCTAACATGTCCTTGATCAAATGATGTAATCATGGTATGAATATTGGGATACGAATGATTCAAGGCAATAGTCTATCAATTTGCATCAAAACAATAAGACATAAACATGGAAGTAAACAATCATTGCCATTCAAAATAAAGATGCTAAAGAACGTGACCCCTACACACTTAATCACGATAAGCATGGCACGCTTAGTCTTCCTACAATAGAGATATCGAATCATGAACAAACCCTGGTGCCAAACCAAGCAATTAAATCATACTTTTCTCGCTTCAGCTTTTTTTCAACTTTTACGCAATACTTGAGCGTGAGCCATGGTCTTAGCACTTTGGATGGAAAAGATAATGATGATGGGGGTTTATAAGGGAAGACAAAAAGGTATAAGAAAGTCTCACATCAACGAGGCTTGATCGTTAGGCAATGGGGATGCCTTACAATCGATGTTAATGCGAGGAGTAGGGATTGCCATGCAACGGATGCACTAGAGCTATAATTGTATGAAAGCTCTCTATATGAAACTAACTGGGTGTGCATCCAACTTACTTGCTCATGAAGACCTCGAGCATTTTGAGGAAGCTCGTCATCGGAATATGCAAGCCAAGTTCTATAATGTAAAAAGCCCACTAGTATATGAAAATGAATATCATGAAGACTCTCTATATGAAGTACATGGTGATACTTTGAAGCACAAGTGTGTTAAGAGGATAGTAGTGTGCCCCCTCTCTCTTTTTCTCTCATTTTTTTTGTGGGCTCTTTTTGGCCTCCTTTTTTATATCCTCACAGGTAGGTGCGCACTCTAATAATGATGACCATCACACTTTTATTTTACTTAAAACTCGAAACATAAACAATATGACGACTGAATATGAATGCCTCTAGCAATGTACCACGATGTGCAATGATCTAGCGTAACATGTATGATAATGATGAATGGTGGCTTTGCCACAAATATCATGTCAGCTCTATATGATCATGCAAAGCATAATGACAATGAATGCTCAAGTCATGTAATGAATAGTAACAATGGAAGTTGCATGGCAATATATCTCGGAATGGCTATGGAAATGCCATAATAGGTAGGTATGGTGGCTGTTTTGAGGAAGATATAATGAGGCTTATGTGTGAGAGAGCGTATCATATCATGGAGTTGGATGCACCGGCAAAGTTTGCACCATGTCTCAAGGTGAGAGTGGGCAATGCACGGTAGCGAAGAGGCCAGCAAAATATGGATAGGTGGAAGTGCTTATAGACCAAAAACTCACATTAATCACAAAGAGCTCAAATACTTATTGCAAAAGTTTTAGTAGCCCTCGAAGCAAAGCATAACTCGCATGCCCCTAGGGTGGACGTTGGTAGGAGTTAACCATCTCGCGCCCCCGATCCGAACACACAAAGGATGTCAATCTAGGATAAATCATACTCCCACTTCCTAGCTAAAGCCAGCGGCTACCACTTTCATGCATAAAGACTCACAAACTTTAACACCATTATTAATACTTAGCTTTAATTATTTAACAACACACTCATATATTACTACCTCTATATCGCAAAACTATTGCAAGGAATCAAACTTGTTGGGGATATAACCCCGTGGTAAGAGCCGCCCAGGCGGGGCTGGGTCACACCAGGCGGCTCGTGGGCCCAAGACCTGTGAGGTGGGCTGGAAGATGAAGGCAAGGCCGCATGGCGGCTTACCAGATGGGCCGTTGACGGAGGTCCAGAGACAGAAGTGGGCTTGAAGACCCGGGTGGCTAAGCCGCCCGGAGGCGGCTTGCCTACGATGGTAAGGCGGCTTAGAGACAGAGTAGAACACGTTGTGTGGGTCGGTTTATGACTCGTGTAACCCGGGGCCTTGACCTCATATATAAAGGTTAGACCCCGGGGCGGCTTAGACAAGAAACCAAGCTACCGAGAACTAGGCCAAGCAATCCGCTCCCTTGTAATCGATACTCCAATCAATACAACACAAGCGGGACGTAGGCTTTTACCTCTACTTGAGGGGCCGAACCTGGGTAAACTCGTGTCCTTCGTCCCGATCAACCCCTTTGAGTCCACTACCATGGCGCTGCCCACGAACCTAAGTCTTCGGACATCTGCCGTGTTAAAACCATGGCAGTTGGCGCCTACCGTGGGGCTAGCGCTCGGTGGTGTTGAGTTCTCAAAGGGCTCTCTTCCAGGGATCGAGGGGTACGCGGTTGGCAGGATGACCAAGAGTCGCCGCGGCCGGCTCTACATCGACGACGCCGGCTGGGGCCCCGAGGCTGACTCCATTGAGTACGGTTTCCGGGTACCCTTCGGCGGGATTCACGTCTTCATCGGCAAGATCGGCGGATCTGAACCCGGGCCGGACACCTGCACCGACATCGTCGAGCCGGCCCGACGCGTGCAACCCGCCCGTGCTAAACCGGACAGGAAGCATGTCTTCGTCGGCTTCACTCAGGGCATGGATCTCGAGGGGTCCATGTCGCAGGAGGAAACTCTCATCTGCTCCGAGGATGGATCTTCGAGCGGAGAGACGGAATCAATTTACCAGCTCCACAATGGCGGGCTCGGGGGCAACGTCGAGCCTTACCCCGAGTCGGAGTTCCACGAGCCGGAGGAGTATGAGCCGTTGAACCGCGCTGCCGTCTTCATGGCGGGTACAGCGGCGGCTCATGGCAGCTCAGCCGCCGAGGCAACCGGGTCTAGAGCTGGCAGGCCACCGGCTCAGGTTCTTCTGGATCTGATGGGGGAGCTTACAACCCTGATGGCGACTAAAGTCACGGCTGAAAACCAAGCAGCCCGTAATACGGAGATCGCGAGGTTGAAGAACCAGATGACTGAGGTCCAGCAGGAGATTAATGAATTGAAGGCTCAGATGGATGCGGAGGCGGAGCGCCTTAGGGCGGACGCTTTCCGTCTTGAGCTGGAACAGCAATCAGTAGCGGCGGTTCAGCGGATGAGGCATCAATCCCGCTTGCCGGATCAGTATGAAGCAAGGAATCTTTTCAATACGCCAGGAACAGGACAGAACGTGCCTTTGGCCGTAACCCGGACGGCGGAAGTGCCTGGAAGCCGGGCGGCGGTTCAGCATCAGCAGATTAACCCGCCCCGGCGGAACCAGGTTACGCCAACTTCTTTTCCTACACCGCCGGGCCATTATTCTAACCCCGCGAAGAACATGGTGGTGGCGGCAACCCGGCTTGCAGCTATCCCGATCCCTGACGAGTCGCCTTTCGCGGAAGAGGTGCGGAACGCTGTTGGATACCTGCGAACGGCGGTGGCCCAGCAGGAGAAGTATGCTTACAGCCGGAGTCACGTGCGCTCAACCCCCATCCCCAGTCGCAGCTACAGCCGGCGTTATGAGTCGCCGGCAGTTTCTAGCAGTGAACGACATAGGCACCCGCCGCGAGCTGACCGGGCGGCTCTGGATGCTCAGGCACTGTTGGATCGAGCGAGAGCACACCGAGAGGCAGCGGCTCTGGCGGCAGCGGCGGCTTATCAGGAACCCACAGTCGCTCCCTCCGTCTCAGTCGGAGCGGGGTTAACTTCCAGGGCTGTGGGGGTGCCGTGCTTAGCGCCGGCTTTGCGGAATGAGCGCCTGCCGAAGGATTTCAAGGGCCCTCGCAAGGTGCCCAATTACACAGCTGACCTGCCTCCAGAGTCTTGGATCGAAAGCTATGAACTGCCATGGAGATGTTGGATGTTAGCGATGCGGTATGTGCTAAATACTTCATCATGATGCTGGAAGGGCCGGCTCGCACGTGGTTGAAGGGGTTGCCACCCAACAACATTACTTCCTGGGCCGATTTGAAGGCGAAATTTATCAAAAATTTTAAAGGGACGTGCAAGCAGCCCATGACGATCGTGGATTTGGATCATTGTGTGCAACAGGCGGATGAGTCAGCCCATCATTGGGTCCGGCGGGTCTCGACCATCATCCACTCTTCAGAACAGATCACGGCGGCCCAAGCAGTTTTGATTCTGGAGAAGAATTGTCACTTTACACCTTTGAAGCAGAAGCTTGGCCGGCTCAAGCGCACGTGTCAAGACATGGGGGAGCTCATGGCGGCTCTCACCAAATACGCAGACTCTGACAACACGAAAGACCCGGGCTCTGATGATGAAAAATCAGGTCAGGGGAAGAAGGGTAACAATGGAAAGGGTCAGCAGCAGAACGCGGCTGGAAACGGAAATTCTGGCAAGCGGAAACACCCGGACGGCGGGTCAGAACTGGTGGCGAACACCAGCGCTGGAAACAACCGTGCTAAGGGCAATGGGAACTTCAGGCAGCATTTTAACAAGGGTAAAGCTCCTCTCAACTTGGAAGCGATGCTCAATAAACCTTGTCCAGAGCATAGTCAGCCCGATAAGCCGGCAGGCCATACATGGAGGAATTGCAGCATTATGCGGCAGTTTCGAGACTACAGCCTTCAACAACATCATAACAACGGCAATGGTCCGTCCGGCGGCTCAGGGCCAGGCGGGTAAGGAGCCGGCTTTGGTCCCGGCGGTTCAGGGTCCGGTTACCAGGGTCAAGGCAATCAAGGAGGTCGTCATCAACAGTCTGGTGGTAGCGGCCAGCAGCAGCATAACCAGTCGGGTTTCCAAAGTAACCCGAAGCAGCTTTGCGGGGGTCAATATCATGTTTTCACAACCAACCTTGACAAGCGAGACCAGAAGGTGCGCAAGCGGGCGGTTAATGCGGTCATGCCGGCTCTCCCGCAGTATTTGAAGTGGTCTGAGTATGACATCACTTGGAGCAGGGCGGATCACCCGCCGCGGGTTGATAACCCGGGGCAGTTAGCTTTGGTGGTTGCCCCCCAAGTAGGTGGATATGTGTTCACTAAGGTGCTTATGGATGGTGACAGCAGCATCAACATCCTGTACTACGACACTTTCAGCCGGATGGGTTTGCTTGACAAAGATCTTAAGCCCTCTTCCACAGTGTTTCATGGTGTGGTGCCTGGCAAGTCGGCTTATCCAGTGGGCAAGATTTCTCTGGAGGTAGCTTTTGGTGATGAATACAACTACAGGGTGGAGTCCTTGTGGTTTGAGGTGGTCAAAATTAAAAGTCCATATCATGCTTTATTCGGACGGCCGGCTTATGCCAAGTTCATGGCTAGACCTTGTTATGTCTACTTACAGCTCAAGATGCCCGGGTTAAGAGGAACGATTACCGTGCATGGTGATCGGAAAATGGCTCTTGAGTGTGAGGAAGGTGATGCAGCTTATGCAGAGTCAAGTTGTGCAGAGGCAGAGCTCAAGTTTTACAAAGAGAATGTCGACCCGGAGGATATGACTCCGTTGAAGAACCCACTACAGAATCAGAGCCGCCCCTCAAGTTCGCGGCGGATGATACCAAGCAGGTGGATTTCACCGAGGGCGACTCATCTCAGCAGTTTACTATTGGGGCTAACATGGACCCCACATAGGAAAGCGCGCTCATCAAATTCATCCGTGAGAATCGGGACATCTTTGCATGGAAGCCGTCTGACATGCCAGGTGTACCGAGAGAATTTGCTGAGCACCATCTTAATGTGGATCGAAAGTTCAAGCCGATCAAGCAATTCCTTCGTCGTTTCAATGAAGAGCGGCGCAAGGCTATTGGAGAAGAGGTGGCCCGGCTCTTAGCGGCAGGGTTCATCGTGGAAGTCTTTCACCCAGAGTGGTTAGCTAACCCGGTGCTAGTGCTTAAGAAGAACGGTACTTGGCGTATGTGCGTGGATTACACGGATCTTAACAAAGCCTGTCCAGTTGACCCGTTTGCTCTCCCCCGGATTGACCAGATCATTGATGCAACGGCGGGTTGCGAGAGTTTATGCTTCCTGGACGCCTATTCAGGTTATCACCAGATCAAGATGGCAGTCAAAGACCAAGAGAAGACGGCTTTCATCACGCCTTTTGGTGCTTTCTGCTACGTGTCTATGCCTTTTGGGCTCAAGAGTGCCCAGGCGACTTACCAGCGTTGTGTGCAGAACTGTCTTCACAGTCAAATTGGGCGCAATGTTCATGCTTATGTGGATGATATTGTGGTCAAGTCAAGGAAGAAGGAAACTTTGTTGGACGACCTGAAGGAAACTTTCGATAATTTACGGGTTTACAAGATGATGCTTAACCCGGCCAAGTGTGTTTTTGGAGTTCCTGCAGGCAAGCTTTTGGGATTTCTGGTCTGTGAGCGTGGAATTGAAGCTAACCCGGACAAGATAAAGGTGATTACTTCTTTGTCTGAGCCAACGTGCATAAACGACGTTCAGCGACTGGCGGGTCGGATCGCTGCGTTAAGCCGATTCATAAGCCGCCTGGGCGAGAAGGCAATCCCTTTGTATCAGATGATGAAGAAAACAGACGATTTCGTCTGGAGCAAGGCGGCGGGTGAGGCGTTTGAGGCGTTCAAAAAGCAACTGACTGAGCCACCTGTCTTGGCCACTCTGGCTGAGAAGGAACCCTTACTCCTCTATGTGGCGGCTAACAACAGGGCAGTCAGTGCTGCGGTTGTTGTGGAGCGCAAGGAGACAGGGAAGGAATATCCGGTTCAAAGGCCGGTTTACTACGTCAGCGAAGTTCTAATTGAGTCCAAGCAACGATACCCACATTGGCAGAAACTGATCTATGGGGTATTTATGGCGAATCGAAAGCTGAAGCATTATTTCCTGGGACACCCGATCACAGTGGTTAGCTCTGCCCCGCTGGGAGACATAATTCAAAACAGGGAAGCCACTGGCCGGATTGCTAAGTGGGCATTGGAGCTTGGACCTCTTAATCTGAAGTATGTGCCTCGCACGGCTGTCAAGTCTCAAGCCTTGGTGGACTTTATAAACGACTGGACGGAGTGTCAGTCGCCAGAGGAGAAGCCGGACAACACTTACTAGACGATTCACTTCGACGGGTCTAGACAGTTGGAAGGCTCGGGGGCTGGAGTTGTCTTAACGTCCCCTAAAGGTAATAAGTTCTGTTATGTGCTAAGACTGATGTTTCCTTGTACTAACAATGCAGCTGAGTATGAGGCTTTACTTCATGGTCTCCGGGTGGCCAAGGAGATGAATATAAGCCGGGTTAGTTGCCTCGGCGACTCAGACCTTGTGGCTCAGCAAGTTTCAGGCACGTGGGACTCCAAGGACCCACGGATGGCGGCTTATCGTCAGGCGGTTGACACCATTGTAGGTTACTTCAAGGGTTATCAGGTGGATCATATTGATCGTCGCAAGAACGAGGCGGCTGATGCGTTATCAAGGCTTGGCTCTCAGCGTAAGCCGGTGCCGCCTAACGTGTTCTTGGACGTGTTGTATCACCCGTCAGTTAACCTACCTTCGGAGGAGGATCTGGCTATACCTGACCCGGAGGGGCAGCTGGTGGCGGCTCTGCATGCCATTCCTGACTGGACGTTGCCTTATCTGGTGTATTTAACTCGCGGCGAGTTACCTGAGGACGAGACCTTGGCAAGACAAATCATCAGACGATCTAAGTCCATGACAATCATCAATGGCGAGTTACATAAACGCAGCGTCACAGGTGTCTTCCAGCGTTGTGTTTCTCCGGAAGAAGGCCAGGAGATCTTGAATGAAATCCACGCCGGAGATTGTGGTCATCATGCCGGCTCAAAATCTCTGGTGGCCAAGGCTTTTCGACATGGTTTCTTCTGGCTGACGGCTCATAAGTATGTAGAAAACTTGGTCCTCAAGTGTGATGGCTATCAGAAGTTCGGGCGACGTGCTCACGTGCCGGCTCAGGAATTGCGCATGATTCCAATTACCTGGCCGTTCGAGGTTTGGGGGCTTGATATGGTCGGGCCCTTCAAGAGGTCCAAAGATAAGAAGACCCACCTTTTGGTGGCGGTGGATAAGTTTACCAAGTGGGTAGAGGCTGAGCCGGTCAGCAAGTGTGACGCGGCTACGGCGGTTCAGTTTGTCAAAAAATTAATCTACCGTTTTGGCTACCCCCACAGTATCATCACAGATAATGGCACAAACCTATCCAAGGGGGCTATGCAAGCTTTCTGTGAAAGTGAACACATCCGGCTTGACATTTCTGCTGTGGCTCATCCACAGTCCAATGGTCAGGCGGAGCGTGCTAACCAGGAGATCCTGAGAGGTATCAAGCCCCGGCTTATGGTTCCTCTACAGAGAACGCCGGGTTGTTGGGTTGAGGAGTTACCATCAGTTCTATGGAGCATAAATACAACTCCTAACAGGTCAACAGGCTATACGCCTTTCTTCATGGTTTACGGCGCAGAAGCCGTGTTACCAAGCGACATACGACATGACTCGCCACGGGTGGCGGCTTACGTCGAGGCAGACAATGAGACGGCACGTCAGGACGCGTTGGATGCTTTGGATGAAGAACGTGATCTGGCGGCGGCCCGATCGGCGATTTATCAACAAGACCTGCGTTGCTATCACAGCCGCCGGGTCAAGACCCGGACGTTCCAAGAAAGCGACTTAGTGTTGCGCCTGATTCAAGATCAGACGGATGCACACAAGCTGTCTCCTCCATGGGAAGGGCCTTTTGTGGTTAGCAGAAATCTCAACAATGGGTCATACTATTTCATCGACGTACGGGACGAGTCACGCACTTCTGGGCAGGAAACCTACCGGCCGTGGAATATCGCCCATCTACGGCCTTACTATACTTAAGAGTCATCGACTTCCCCCCCCATTGTATATCATCATTGTATATATCACATATATATATAATAAATTTGGCATCCCTGCAAGCCGGGGCCTCTGCCGTTTTATGTATCTCACATGGCTCAAAGATGGATACAATCATACGATCATTTGGGGGCTTTCAACCTCTCGGGTTAAGCTTCAACCTTCTTGGTCAGGCTCTTCAGCCGAAATTACAAGGTCACTTGGGGGCTTCTAACCCGCCGGGTTAAGCTTCAACCCTCTTGATCAAGCTCTTCAGCCAAGATAGCACTATCAACCGGCGGCTTACAAGTCGGCGGCTTACAAGATGGTGTGTAAGTTGATATCATCAACCAAGATCACTAGGAGTGCAACGAGTTTTGAACTCACCTCCTTTTCTGATCTGCAAAACCGGGTTATGCCTGCCTGTAAGTAGCTGCGCTTTGTCAGGGGTGCAGCGAGTTCTAAAACTTACCCCCTACAAAGGCCTCTTACAGCGGCGAGGCAAACCCATATATCTACAAGGCCGGGTTATACCTGCCTGTAAGTAGCTGCGCTTTGTCAGGGGTGCAGCGAGTTCTAAAACTTACCCCCTGCAAAGGCCTCTTACAGCGGCGAGGCAAACCTATATATCTACAAGGCCGGGTTATACCTGCCTGTAAGTAGCTGCGCTTTGTCAGGGGTGCAGCGAGTTCTAAAACTTACCGCCTGCAAAGGCCTCTTACAGCGGCGAGGCAAACCCATATATCTACAAGGCCGGGTTATACCTGCCTGTAAGTAGCTGCGCTTTGTCAGGGGTGCAGCGAGTTCTAAAACTTACCCCCTGCAAAGGCCTCTTACAGTGGCGAGGCAAACCCTTACATCTGCAAGGGCCTCTTACAGCAGCGAGGCAAACTCTCTCATCGGCTGCGTCTCTTTTCGGTTCGCTACGCTCTTGTCAGTTGTTAAGAGTTCAAAGTAGTGAGGCTACCCAGAAGAACCGGCTTATGTGTTCGGAAAGAAAGGCAAGGTTATGAGATTTTACGTCTTCGGGTTAGGCTTTTTTAAGCCGCCCTTACAACAGTACAGAACATGTTCTGTCTTTGTTTTTTGCAGGGTTTTATCTATAAGATAAGCCGCCGTCAAGAAAGGTTATAAGCTGAAACGCAGAAGACAGGCATGCATCGAACTATACAAGGATTTATACGTGCACGATGGCACGGCTCAGACAGTTAAAGTTTTTCTAAAGACTATTACAAAGCTCTCCACGAGAGCCCAAAAGGCAACAGATTAAGTCTGGCGGCTCAGACGGCCGGGTTATCAAATTTACAACGTTCAGCTTGCTGGCGGGTCATCCTGCGCCGGGTCTTCGACCTCTTCGATCTGAAGATTGTCCACGTCCCAGTTGGAGTGTGTTAGTGCTTCAAACTGGGCGTCTTCAAAGATAGGAGACGGGTCAATTTCAGGAGCGAAGAGATGCTTACGGCGGGCAGGAGTCAAGTCTCTACATTCAAAGGTTGGACAACGCACTTTCTTGGAAGCCTCGCTGTAAGCCGCCTGGTAAGTTGACACATCAAGTTCCTCCACCAGCTTTGAGGCAAGCGCCCTGGAAGCTTTTCTGCATTGGGCATAGTCTTCTGCTGTGAATTCAGAACCATCGTCTTTCCTGGATGGGAACCCGTCCATCATCTCTTCAGCAGTCAGCTCAGGAGCGAAGGCTAGGCACCAGCTTAGCGCGGCTATAGCTCCCTGCCTGGCGGCTGATCGTTTCAGCTCTTCAACCTGCCTAGGCAGCGTGGATAGCAGTTCTATAACTCCCTTCATGTACTTGGGGATGCTCTTCTCAGTCAACATTGCCTTGATGGTAAGAAGAGTCCCGCAGTAGAGTTGTTCGGCTAAGGAGTATACTGCTTTCAATTTCAGCAAGTTATCAGATGAAAACTGGCAGCTTCTCTGGCCTGCAAGACAAAGTTTGGCGTTATAAGCCGCCCTCACAAGATTTTCAACAGCAAGGAAACCAGCCATGTTTTATGAAGCTTACCAAAAACAGCAGAAGTCATCCTAGAGATGTGGCGCTTGAGGGTTTGCAATTCTTCTGACACAGCTGTAAGCCGCCCTTCAGCATCTTCTGCGCGTTTGGTCATGGCGGCTTGATCCGATTCAGTGTTTTTCTTGAACAGCGCAAAGTCAACTTGCGTCTTCTCAAGTTCTTGTACGGCAGTTCGATATTTATCTTCCGCCTCTGATCGGGCGGTTTGTTGTGAAGCAAGATAATCCTTCAGGCGGGTCATCTCAGATTCAGCCGCCTCCAAAGCATCCTGTGGCATACAACACATGAAAAAAGTTAAGTCATCAGTATGAGTTATTAATGAAGCAATTACGTTGCAAGTCTCAAGCAGATTGCAAGCAATATACTCGACACTTGGGGGCTAATGTGTTTTCAATTTACCATAGAGTCCCGGCTCATCTTTTTCAAGATAAGCCGGCACTCGGGGGCTACACACGGCGCTCACAAGTCTACAAAATGAAATTCCGGCTTATTTACATAAAGATCAACCGGCACTCGGGGGCTACTATCAGCGCTTTTTAGGTCTGCCATGCAGTCCCGGATCATCTTCATGAATATCAGCCGGCACTTGGGGGCTACAAGCGGCGCTCTTAAGACTACAATGAAATTCCGGCTTATATTATTTAACATAAGCCGGCACTTGGGGGCTACATATGGCGTTTTCAAATTCATCCAAATAAAGTTCTGGCTCATCATTTCATAATGACCCAGACTTGGGGGCTACAACTCAAGCTATAAGTGTGTTGCAGAAGACCCGGCTTATTATTTGAAATATTAATCCGGCTCTTGGCGGCTATGGAAGGATATAAGGGAAAAGTTGGTAAAAATATTACCTCATATTTCTTCTTCATCAGGCTAACGAGCTTTAGCTCCATATTCCGGCTTGACTCCAGGCGGTTCAAAAACCCAGCGTGAAGCTCGTCCACAGTTAACTTCTCTAGCACAGGGTGTTCAAAGTTAAACTTCTTAGGCGAACAAGCTTCAGCCTTGCCAGAGTGCCTTGACAGTACATGGGGCTCAGGAGTTTGGTGACCCGCCTCAGTTATAATAACATCTGGAAAAACTGTATCTTCAACTAACATTGAAGGGCTGGGCGGCTTAGGGTCATCCCTTGCAGGGTTTTCAGCCGCCGTGTCATGACCCGCCGGCTCTGATGGTTTGTAAGTATCTTCAGATGCATCCTTCGTAATGACAGCAGCTGGTGAAGGAGAGGCCGGCTTAGCAAATACTGGCTCTTGGGCAGTAGGGGCGGCAGTAGACCTGCCAGTCTTCCTTCGTTTCGCTTGGGCCCTAGAAGGTGCAGATGATGGTTACACACATGTCAGAAATATTAAAGCATTCGGTGCAAAGTAAAAGTACGCACTCTGGGTTGATCTTCATTGGAGGCAGCTTAGAAGAAGTCGAGTCGCCAGATGAAGGAGGAGAATCCTGAAGGCAGTTAAAACAATACAAGACAGAGTAAGGTTACAATGCAAGGTTGATTAAAGTTACGTTTCAGTTAAAGAATACCTCAGCTGGCCGTTTCCGTTGAGCCGGAGCATGTGATAACCGGCCACGAGATCTTCAGAGCCGGCGCTCCGGGTCTGACGTCGGGAGGTGTGCTGTTGCTTTTTCAAAAGAAAATTGGGGTCTAAATGAGCAAGAGGATGAGAGAAGGGGACTTTCCGGACGACCCGCCGTACTCTGTCTTGGGGAAAGATCTCTGAGTCAGAAATGTCAATTACCTCAGGGGCGTTTGTGTGGCTCGCCTCCGTCTCATCCTGTGAGCAGTTATTGTCAGTAAGTTGCCTAAAGAGAACGGCCAAGGGAGTCAAGTTTTACCTCCGAGTCATCAGATTCAAGCGGCTCTGGAGTGGCGGCTTTCTTCTTCTTCTGAGCCGGAGTTTTCACCTTTGGTTTCCTCGCTGGCGGATTATACTTCTTTTTCCAAAAAGGGGAGTCGGCCTATGTAAGCCGCCAACAAAGTTTAGGAGTTGCAGGACAAATGTGACTAATGGAGGGAAGAGAGATTTACGTCTGGAGCAGGGTTCTTGGCGTAGAATGGTTTAAGACCAATTTTGTTGCAAGCTTCCTGTTTTTCACCAAGGAGTCCTTTGATGCCAGTGTTGATATCTTCGTCAGTCAAGGGAGTATTTTTGAAACAAAGAGGGTCATTGGGTTCACCCGTATATTCGCACATGAGCCGGTCACGAAGACTCAGTGGCATGATTTTCCAACTTACCCAACAACGGGTTAAGTCGACACCAGTCAAGCCGTTTGCCAGTAAGGCTTTGACTTTGGCGTAAGCCGGGGCATACTTTGCTCGTTCGGCAGCAGTCATCCGTGCTGGCAGTGGGTTGTCATTTGTATAGCAGAGCCGGGTTGGACGGTAACCCGGCAGGGAGTTCTCACCTTCAGGAGAGGTGTCTTTACAATAAAACCAGGTCTTATTCCAGTCTTTGGGATGACTTGGCAAGATGGCTATGGGGTACGGCAGATCTCTCCGTCTCTGGATTGTAATGCCCCCAAACTCTAAACTGGGCCCAGCTGCCATTTTAGTTTGGTGGTTCGCATAATGATAGTCATGGAAGAGGTCAACAGACGGCTCTTCTTGCAGGTAGACTTCACTTAAGACTTGGAACTGGCAAATGTTGGTGACTGAATTTGGGCCTATGTCTTGAGGGTGGATCTTGAAAAAGTGAAGAACATCTCGAAAGAATTTTGACCCTGGAGGGCAGAACCCGCGGAGGATATGATCAGTGAATATGATAATCTCCCCTTCCTTGGGCTTAGGCCTCTTCTCTGGTCCTGGGACCCGCCAGTGTATTACATTTTTAGCCGGCAACATGCCGGACTCAACAAAGTTAAGCAGGAGCTCTTCAGTGACTCCAGAGCTGACCCAGTCGCAGGATGATGGAGCCTTTGACATGATGGCGGGTTAGGCTACGGAAAAAGCAAAGAAGATGGCGGGTTAAAACAACATTTATTGGATAAGGCAGTTATGGTCAGTATAACTGTGAACAGGTAAGCCGCCAAAGTAGTCTGGCGAAGAGCCGCCAAGGCAACGGCGGGTTAGGGGACAAGGCAGTATTGGAAAGAAACGGCTAAGTGTGGATAAACAGGTTTTGCATAAAATCACTACGGCAGCAAGATCTACAGGCGAAGAAAAAATGGAAAATATTCATGACTTAAAGATAACAGTGGGAAAACAGATCAATCTGCTCGCAGAGATGAGTGCTTTATAGACCTAAAACAAGTAGGCCTTGGCATTAAAGGCACAACCGCGGTGGATTGACAGCGTGATGAGGAGCAAATAGGTGCTTGGTGGTCTGCACTACGAAGAACAGCGACGAACGCAAGAACTACGATGAGCTCGGGAAACCCTAATGGGGGTAGATGCAGATTCAAACAAGGGCGGAGAAAGATACCTTCTGGATGCGGAAGCACCGGCGAAGCTCTGGTCCGATTCAGGTCGATGCAGCGGCCGGCGATGAGGACGACGGCGAGGGTTGGTTGACGGGGGCGGAGTTCTGGAGAGAAGGGGCTTCGAGCGAGGAGGAAGATGACAGCGACAGCAGAGAAGAAAAAGAGGGGACCACGTGTCCCTATTTATGGGCCAGAGAGGCAACAGTGCGCGCGAGAATTGAGGGGCACAGTGATTACTGACCAAGTGTGGCGCCTCGATTTTCGGGATGGCCTTTCAAGTGAGGAGATCCGTTGCAGACGTCACGGAATCTTTTTCAGAATATTCGATATGACGTCATGGCGGGTTATAAATTGTCTTTCCAAATGACAGACGTATGAAGACTCGCCGCCAAGTAAATTGAAGATTGACATGAGCTGGCTCAAATCAACCTGGGGCCTAATGTTGGGGATATAACCCCGTGGTAAGACCCGCCCAGGCGGGGCCGGGTCACACCAGGCGGCTCGTGGGCCCAAGACCTGTGAGGTGGGCCGGAAGATGAAGGCAAGGCCGCATGGCGGCTTACCAGATGGGCCGTTGACGGAGGTCCAGAGACAGAAGTGGGCTTGAAGACCCGGGTGGCTAAGCCGCTCGGAGGCGGCTTGCCTACGATGGTAAGGCGGCTTAGAGACAGAGTAGAACACGTTGTGTGGGTCGGTTTATGACTCGTGTAACCCGGGGCCTTGACCTCATATATAAAGGTTAGACCCCGGGGCGGCTTAGACAAGAAACCAAGCTACCGAGAACTAGGCCAAGCAATCCGCTCCCTTGTAATCGATACTCCAATCAATACAACACAAGCATGACGTAGGCTTTTACCTCTACTTGAGGGGCCGAACCTGGGTAAACTCGTGTCCTTCGTCCCGATCAACCCCTTTGAGTCCACTACCATGGCGCTGGCCACGAACCTAAGTCTTCGGACATCTGCCGTGTTAAAACCACGACAAAACTTATCATATTCAATGATCTACAAGTCCATGCTAGTTTTTATTATACCACCGCTATATACCTATTATCTTTGGACCAATCATATAACTCATGCAAATTACCACTTCCTATTCAACTCTCAAAAAGATTTAAGTGAAGCAATAGAGTGCAAATAATTTCTACAAAACATATCACCATGCTCAATCAAATATAAGTGAAGTACAAGAGCAATTGCCTCAGCTCAAATAAATATAAGTGAAGAACGAATGAGCATTCGATAAATATAAGATGAATGTGTGTCTCTCATAATAGGTGTGATCAGGAAACAATGATTATGCAAACAAGCAAAAAAACCAAACAAAAAAATGACTCTCCAAGCAAAAGACATATCATGTGAAGAATAAAAATATAGCTCCAAGTGAGATATACCGAAAGTTTTGAAGACGAAAGAGGGGATGCCATCCGGGGCATCCCCAAGCTTAGATGCTTGCGTCTTCCTTAGATACTACCTTGGGGTGCCTTTGGCATCCCCAAGCTTAGGATCTTTCCGCTCCTTATTCTTCTCATATCTCCATCTCACCCAAAACTTGAAAACTTCATTCACACAAAACTTAACGGAACTCGTGGGAAGGGTTAGTATAATAAAAATAAATCATTCACTCATGTACTGTCAAGACAAGATTCATAATTATTCCCAATTGATGTCTACTGTATTCTATCATTTCCACAATTTATATCCCCCCAATATAAGCCATAGAAACTCCAAAACAAGCAAACTAACAAACCGAAACAGAATCTGTCAAAAACAGAATAGTACATAAAGATGTATTTTACGATCATACTTATGCAACTCTAAAAATTCTGAAAAATAAGGACAACGCAGAAAATTTGTAAAGAAATACTGTGTAAATTTTTTAGAAATTGATTACGTTCCAGTAAAGAGAAACAATTCAATTACTGGACGCAAAAGTTTCTGTTTCTGCACAAAATCAAATCAACAAGCATTCACATCAGGCTAAAGGTTCTACCGGGCACTTTATTGAAACAAAAGATACAAACACAATTACTACAGTAGCAATAATCATGTTGACACACAAAAAATAGAAGGGAAAAATAAAAGATAACTATTGGGTTTCCTCCCAACAAGCGCTATTGTTTAATGCCCCTAGCTACGCATAATGCAATCTATCAAGTTTTATCGTCCTTTATGATAGATCCTACTTAGCTCTCATAATGGATTCATAGGGAGGATTTACTTTATTTATAGGGAAATGTTCCATACCTTTCTTTAGTGGGAATTGGAACCTTATGTTGCCTTCCTTTATATCAATAATTGCACCGATAGTTCTTAGAAAAGGTCTCCCAAGTATAATAGGACAAGTGGGATTGCATTCAATATCAAGGGCAATAATGTCTACAGGCACATAATTTCTATTAGCAATTATAAGCACATCATTCTCTCTACCATAGGCTTTTTAATGGTAGAATCCGCTAGGTGCAAGTTTAAAGAGCATTCACTCATATTAGTAAAAGCGAGAACATCACACAATGCTTTTGGCATAGTTGAAATGCTAGCTCCTAAATCACATAAAGCATTGCATTCATAATTATTTATTTTCACCTTAATAGTAGGTTCCCACTCATCATGCAATTTTCTGGGGATGGAAACCTCTAATTCAAGTTTTTCCTCATTAGCTTTTATAAGAGCTTCTACAATAGGTTTAGTAAAAGCTTTGTTTCGATCATAAACATTGGGTAAATTAATCATGGATTGAAGCAATGAAATACATTCAGTAAGAGAACAACTATCAAAATTAAAATCCTTGTAATCCAAAACAGTGGGTGAATCACTACTTAAAATTTTGACCTCTCCAAACTCACTTTTATCATTTTTAGCAACAAGATTATAACCCTCCAAATAGTTGGGACTCCTTTTAACTAAAGTTAACTCTTCTCCAGTCCCATTATTATCAACTTTAATATTTATAAATAATGATTCAATAGTTGATACTTCAATAGTTTTAACATCTTCATCATGATTAGCTAGAAAACACAATTCAGCCTCTCTTGCCTCTCGTTCTCTTCTAGCTCTAAGCATATCAATCATTTTCCTATTATAATCAATGGAGACTTGAATAGCTCTTAGAGATTCAGACATTTCATCCTTATTTGGTGGAAATTTTTTAATTTTAAGAATATCCACATCATGAACAAGCCTATCCATGTTTCTAGAGATATCATCAAACTTACTCAATTTTTCTTCTACCATAGTATTGAAAACTTTTTGTGAATTAATAAATTCTTTAATAGTATTTTCAAATTCTGTAGGCATCCTATTATTATTATTATTATTATTATTATTATTATTATTATTATTGTTATTATAAGAATTACCATAGGAATTACCGTAATTATTTGAGGGATTACCGGGATACGGCCTAGGATTATTATTGAAGTTCCCTCTATAAGCATTATTATTAAAGTTGCTCCTCGAAATACAATTCAAATCAATGTTATATTTATTTTTCTCAATCAAAGTAGATAAAGGTACATCATTTGGATCAATAGTAGCACTCTTAGTAGCAAGAATGAACATAATAGCATCAACTTTTTCACTTAGGGAGGAAACTTCCTTGACAGAATTTACCTTACCACTTGGAGCGCGCTTGGTGTGCCATTCGGAATAATTTGAGGTCATGTTGTTGGGAAGCTTAGTGGCTTCACCAAGTGTTATCCCTATGAATGTTCCACTTGCAGCAGAATCTAGAAGGTTTCTGGAAACAAAGTTAGTCCAGCATAGAAATTTTGCACTATCATCCAAAGAATCAATCCATGTGTGGGACAATTTTTTAGCATAAGTTTCATTCTTTCCGATGATTGTGCAACATGTTCTTGGTCAAGTTGTTTGAAATTCATGATTTCATTCCTCAAAGATATAATTTTTGCGGGAGGAAAGTACTTGCCAATAAAAGCATCTTTACACTTAGCCCAAGAATCAATACTATTTTTTGGTAAAGATGATAACCATGCCTTAGCTCTATCTCTTAGAGAAAAGGGAAATAGCTTTAGTTTAACAATATCATTATCCACATCTTTAATTTTTTGCATATCAGATAATTCAACAAAGGTATTAAGATGGAAAGCAACATCTTCATTATAATTTCCAGAAAATTGTTCTTTCCTAACAAGATTTAGCAAGGCAGCTTTAAGATCATAAGACTCCGCACTACTGGCGGGAGGAGCAATAGGAGTACTAATGAAATCATTGTTATTAGTACTTGAGAAATCACAAAGCTTGGTATTTTCAGGAGTAGACATAGTGGCAACACAAGCAGAAACAGTAACACAAGATTTTTTTGGTATTTTGGTATTTTTGTGTCAAACAAAGAAGAAGGCAAATAGAAAGGCGAAAGGCAACTAGACAAGAAAATAAAAACAAGCAAAGAATAAGTGTTTGTGCGAAGGCACCTGATTTGGTAGATGATGACTCCCCGGCAACGACGCCAGAAATTCTTCTGCTACTCATGATGGAGTTGTTGGATTTCCCCGAAGAGGAAGGGTGATGTAGCACAGCAGTAGAAAATATTTCCCTTAGTTAAGAACCAAGGTTTATCAAACCAGTAGGAGTCACTAAGCTAACAACGTTGACCGTACCTGCACAGAAACAAATAAATTGCTTGCACCCAACATAGGCAAGGGGGTTGTCAATCCCCTTGTTCTTGCTAGCTACAAGATTAAAAGCAAATAGTGATAGGGCAAAGCGGCAAGAAAATAAAAGAAAGAAAAAGTACAATTGTAGGAGTTTTTTGTATTGATGGAAAATAGACCCAGGGGCTATAGGTTCACTAGTGGCATCTCTCTCGAAAGCAAGTAATGGCATGGTAACAAATTACTGTTGGGCAATTGATAGAATAGTGGCAATTTATAACTATGATCATTCATGGCATAATCTCACATAGGCATTACATCCGTGATATGTAGACCATAATCCAACTGCATCTACTTCTATTACTCCACCCGAGGACCACTATCCAGCATGCATCTCAAAGTATTAAGTTTGCAAGAAACAGAGTAATGCAATAAGCAAGATGACATAATGTAGACAGAAAGAAACCTAGCAATAAGATTAATCCCCGTCGTTTTATTCTTAGTAGCAACAATACAATACGTGCCTTCATCCGTTTTGTCACTGGACAAGATCACCGCGAGATTGAACGCACTACTATGCACCACACCCTCTGAAGAACTACTCATCTATGTTGGCCAGAGAAGACTCATAGATCGGAAAGCATACATAGCTATAAAATTATGCTGCAAAGAAACTTCGAGAGATTCAAATAAAGTCAATCACAATCTGATCATAAATCCACAATTCATCGGATCCCAACAAACACACCATAAGAATTACATCGGATGGATCTCGGAAGAGATCATTCTATGGGAGATCAAAAGAGAGAGAGAGAGAGAGAGAGAAAGCCATCTAGCTACTTCTATGGACCCGTAGGTCCTAATGGAACAACTCACACATCATCATGGAGGAAGCAAGGTTGATGAAGATGGCCTCCCCAATGATTCCCCCCTCCGGTAGAGTGCCAGAATAGGGCTCTAGATGGGATCGCTTCAGAACAGAGGCTTGCGGTGGAGATAAAATTCTTTCAGGTCTCGCTCCAAGGGTTTTGGAATATGTGTGAATTTATAGGCCAGGAATTAGGGCGAACGGAGCAGCAGGGGACCCGCAAGATTGGGTGGCATGCCCTAGCCCCCAGGGTGCGCCCCCTGGCTTGTGGCCCCATGCTCCATCTTCTGGTCACCTCCTAAAGCTTCTAGGGTCTCTTATGTTCCATAAAAAATCATTAAAAAGTTTCGTCGTGTTTGGACCTTCGTAGGTATCGATTTTCTGCGGAACAGAAAAACATGCAAAAAACAAGAAGTGGCACTGGGCACTAAATTAGTGGGTTAGTCCAGAAAAATAATACAAGGTGACATAGAAAGCATACAAAAGTGATAATATAATAGCATTTAACAATCAAAAATTATACATATGTTGGAAACGTATCAACATCCAGCATACTAAGAGCAGCATAGAAGGATCGCGGATAGCAAGGACTTTGTAACAAAATCTCACCGTGCCGCTAAGATCAAAAAAAATTCAAACTCAAGGGAAGCAACATGAGCATCAAGTAATAGATCGCATCTACTAACAATAGATCTCATCTACTACCCACACAAAACCAATTGTCAAATAATAAATTTCATCTACTACTTGAACAAAATAAGTGTGAAATACCCGCACATCACATGTGCTCTAGATCGCAATCTGCAACTACTCATAGACCGCTCATGAGCCACTGCTGGGAAACATAGTAGAAAAATATTCATGCCTACGAATCATCCCAGAATCACTATGAAAATGCAAGTATGATTGGATCTAGATTAGATCACTTACCAACATAACGCAGTGGGTAGGAGAGTTGGTGAAGCGAGTTGATGCAGATTCCCGCAGCTAGGTTATACCTCCCAGCCAAGAGAATTTTGTCCCTCAAACTGATCCATAGATCGAGCACTGAATGTACGGTGCCTCTATAGGTATCCACGCATATGGAATCAATGATCCAACAAGGATTCACCGTCCAGAGTTAAGTGGTGTCAGAGTAGAAGAACGGAGGAGCAGCAGCCTCGCGGCATGGAGTAATTTGCGGGAGAGAGAGAGAGGGAGGGCGCAACCACGGGCACAGAAAGATGTGTTCCAAGGGGCTGCCCCTCCCCTCTATTTATATAGGCCAGGGGGCGGCGGTCCCCCCAACTTGGCCCTCAACGCAAAGGGGGACAGCGGCCCCCAACTTGGCCCTCAAGGCAAGGGGGTGGTGCTCCCCAACCAACTTGGGTGCACCCCTTGGCCCATTTGGCCCATGTGGACTGCCTCACTTGGGACAGCCAAGTCGGCAGCCCCATGGGCTCCTCCAGAAACTTTTGGAGGATTCTGAAACCTTCTTAGACCATTCGGTGGATTTTCGAGGTGTTTTGGAACTTTTTTGGTTCTCCGTTTTTTCTACTTTTCACTAGAACTTTCCCAGTTCTCTCTCCGAAACAATTTCACTTTATCCAAAACTTTTCGGGTGCAAATTACATAAGCTCCTACACTTCTAATACTCAACAGATCGGTGACCCTTAAGCATGTGACCCCGCAGGTTCGGTAAAGCATAGACATGACCGGAACTCCTTCTGTTCAACGATCAATAGCGGAACCATGGACCTCCATATTAACCCCTATACCCACACGAATAAATATCGAGTGAACCTGTTGTTCCCGTGTGCTAATCCCTTTGCTTCATGATACTTTACAAAACCCGAGGTGAGATTTATCGGCATCCCCGTGAAGCAACACTTGATCACTATGCCAGTTATCCTCATTACCGGTTTTGTTCTCTTTTCTCGTTCCCGTGTTTGGGCATTCCCAGTAACAAGTCATGTTGTGTCTGGCCGGACAATGATGGATACCGTCACACCGAGAGGGCCCTAAGAATATTTCTCCATCGTCGGAGGAGCAAAATCTAGTCTTGAGCCATCAAGTACCTTGTCATACTTTTTCGATGCACATTTAAGTTGTCGTTATGATCACCCTGTTATAGTTGATGTTAGAAGAACCCCAAAGTACATCATCTGTTATGAAGATACTTGCTACTCTCATGGTCTAAGGAATTATGCACACATTAACATCTATGTGTTTAGACTATTAAATATTGACGATATGATCTTGCAGTATAACAATCAATTGGGTCAATTCAACACAAGTGTTCTTCCAACAATGTGTCCTCAAAGTTACCGGCATCCTGGTTACTTTAACTATGCCCATGATCAGGAAAACAGAACCATCATGCAACACTTGAGCTAGTCTTAGAGGCGAGATTTGGAATATTTTTACCGTTTATTATTCCACACATGCACATGAGTTTTCCTCTGAGTCTCGTGCTTATTTCAGAGTCGAGAACCATTGCAATTATAGCACATAAAATAAACATTAATTACAAACGTGGAAATAAATAATAACATTTATTATTGGCTCTTGAGCATATTTCCTTCAACCCAGTTCCCCCTTCCGGCTATATAACCCTTTTGGGACGTAAAGCTTCAAGAATTTTTCGTGTATTTTTTCTTAGACCAGAGAGCCGCCGCCTGTACTGATCTTCGTTTTGAAGGTAGATCTGAAGTTGATTCCATCTCCAGGGGTGGTTCCTCTCCATCTCCATCAACACCAAGCCCTTCTCAATCACCGCAATCATGTTTCCTCCATCCGTGTGTGAGTAATCTGCTATAGGCACATGGGGTGGATGGGAATTGGATTAAGCCTATCATGTAATAGTGTTTCTATGTTAGGGTTTTGATCTCTAGTTTGACTATTATCCTTGATCTATTGTTGATGCAACTTTTCTATGCTTAATGTTTATTATTAGGGCCCGAGTAATATGATTTCAGATCTGAACCATTTACATTGTAATGATGTTTATGTATTTGGATTATACGTGCAAGTGTTTTCACCAATTATAACTCCAAACCGGTGACCCCGAGGGTGATACACTAGGATATCAATGTGGAGTACTATAATTTCAGGACTACATGTGTTCACAAAGTGTTAATGCATTGCTCCGATTGTCTCGAAAAAGGGCCATCTTAATTACCATTAATTACTCAGGGTTTGCGGTGACATGAGGGGGTACGACAATAGATGAAGGATAAATTCCTATAATGGTACATCCATCTACATATAGAACACATGTCCACAAGAGTAAAAGAGAATGAACCTAAGATCAATGGCTCATTTGGATATGCACGATGTCATGAGTGGTAATGTCCATGTAACATCCCAATATACATCCCCGTGGCTTGTATTTTAATATTGTTAACCTCTCATTTACTACTTGTTACTTGGAAATAGCCGAGTAATTACTGCTTTTATTTACTTTACTTGCAACTATCACCACTATCACAACCCAATTAACATCGCTACTAATAAATTCTATCTATCAAGTTATTGTTGCAGGTATGGTTGAGACTGATGCCTCAGCTGCTAAAGTGTTATCAGTATTCTCTCACTCCTATAGTGTCAAATACAAATTAGGCTAAAATATTTCCCAACGAAGACTTACTCGATCCCCTACACTTGTGAGCATCAGTGGGTCCGTATCGTGGTGAGAGATCAGCTTCATGAACATAGAGTGCCTAACAACCCAAAGCTTGCTCCCCAAACTCTGTAAGGGTACCCTTGGCTCCGGGCTTTTCATGCATAAGAACACATGGTGTGGAAACGGTTGAGGATGGTTCATCCTAGGATGACATAGAAGGAAGGCTTCAAGCCAACTGCATCAAAGCACACTACTTCTGTATGATGATTGCCCATGAGGAGCTCAATTTGTCCAAGCAGCTATAGCGGTTACTCTGACATGAAACCTATGAAAGGGCAAAGTGAGGTGTAACATCCCAGCAACAACCACCGGTTCTCGGTCGTTTCGCCTGGCGATCACCTGGGATCTATACTGGCCCCACAGACCAACACTGGCCTTTCCTATGCACTTTGTCCGCACTTGTGTGCACCTGGGAACAACTTCCCGATCGGTCACCCATCCTCAAATTACCCCAGGCCAAGCATGCTTAACCTGGCAGTTCTTTCGAGATAGGCTCCTGAAAAAGAAGGTGCACCTTATTTATATGAGTAGACTATCAATTGTATTAATCAGGATGTCACATACACCCCCCTCTTAAAGGATCCGACGTCCTCGTCGGCCCAGCAGAAACATTCCCTCTTGGCATGCGTGTGTGTGTCCAGAGCCAGCACATATGCCATGTCGTGGGCCTCAATGGGCCACACGCGCCATGCGCCACATGTCAGTGCCTCAGCCCTGACTCGCACACTCCCATGTAACCACGAGGGTTGGTTCTGATACAATTCTGTAACACCCCGGCCATAGCCATGGGTTCCTAGTCGCTATGCCTGGCTACCACCTGGGATCTAGACTGGCCTCACAGACCAACACTGGTCTTTTCTGTGCACTTTGTCCTCACTCGTGCGCACCCGGGAACAACTTCCTGGCTGGTCACCCATCCTCAAATTACCCCAGGCCAAGCATGCTTGACCTGGAGGTTCTTTGGCAATGAGCTTTCGGAAAAGAAGGTGCACCTTGTTGATATGAGTAGTCTATCAATCCTATTAAACAGAATGTCACTTGAGGGTTCTAAAGTACATTCATTGTAGCCCTCTTATGGCTCCATCAAGCTTCTGGGTGTGCTGAGATACATTGTGTCTGTCAAGCTTCTGCCATCGATGAGGCTTTTTGTGGGCTTGCAATTGATGACGAAGTCGGTAGTGAAGAGAGTTTCATTATGCATGAAGCGTGTTTCGGTCTTCGCACTTGAGGATGTGCCATGCCCTTGTGCTTATCACTTTTCCTTTGGTAATGTGATCATTTTCTTTTTGGGTGTGTTTTTCCACCACATGATATAACCCTTTAGTGGTTCTTGGCAAGTTGCAGTTGATGGCTCAATTTAGTTCTTCTTTGAGTAAGGCTTACATGAAGGCATTGATGACTATCGTGCTTGGGGCACAGGTGATTTGGCTTCATACCTTGGAGAATCTCTTGAAGAAATTTCTTAGGATCAAAGGGTGAAGAGTTCATTTGACAACAAAGACTATGCAAAGTTCCCTTGGAAGTTGGCGATGAAGATTCCTTGGAGACGATCCTATGATTACGTGGAGTTCCTCCTTTGGTTCAAGAAATGAGTTTGCACCATTCTAGACAATGCGAGTGGGGAAAGATTGCACATCTCTGTAGGACCACCCCCGGCAGCACGGATGGCGGTGGGGTATGCTTCCAAGAATTGAAGCGGGTTAGAGTCTCCTGCATATGGCTTCACGGTGGGTTGCTTCAATTTCTTTGGGAAGCAAGTTTCTTGGATTTCTGTGTTAAGGGGTTGTAAGATTACCTTTGCCTCCTATGGCACTGACAGCATTCATTGCAGGTGTAGTTGTCACTTTCTTTTCCTTATGAGGGACTTGGAGAATAGACTCAGGGTCTTCTTGGTGGAAACTGGGTATTCATGTTGGCCTTTTCATGTCGCAGCTATTCCGGGCTCAGCCACAAGCTCTTCATTAGGTCCTTGCAATCCTTCACGGTGGTTCATTGAAGTACTGTCCTTCATAGGGTTTGTGCTTCTTGCCGGCTCACGTCGTGTGCCTTGGGGGTCTTTTTCTTTTGACAAGCTTCGTTCATGTAGAGCTCCTCCAGGAGAAGCAGGAGAGCTTGAGGCATCACCAGATTCGATTGAGGCATGGTGAAGTGGGGTTCCCAATAGGGATTGAACCAAGGCACTCCATTTGTGATGGTATCATGAACCATTAGTGGTAAGTTGGGGAACTAGGCAGTGTTGAAAGTTGATGCTTCATCTTGGAGGATTGACATGACATCAAGTAGACAGAGGTGACCGGTGTCAGGGTGTCGAGGCTCTGTATGGCATCAAGGCGATGGAGACAAGCAACATCATGTCTCCGAGGGTCGATATGGTTCTTAGTTGGTGAAGGCGTGGTGTCACAGCTACAAGCTTGAGGCGATGCCAAGGCTCTAAGCGGGTGATGTGACAACTATGACGATTAGTGCAGCACAATGTTGGCGAAGGTGCGGCGTCGTGGCTCTGGGCTCGAGGTGACGCCAAGGCTCAGAAATGGGGTGACATGGCAGCTCTGAGGATCAGCGCCATGGGCTCGAGGGGATGCCAAGGCTCAGAAGGGGACAACGTCGCAACTCCCAGGATCGGCTTGGCACCAAGTTGGCAAAGGCATGGCGTCGCGGATCCAAGCTCGAGGTGATGCCAAGGCTTGGAAGTGGGTGATTTAGCAACTCCGAGGATAGGCGTGGCACCAATTTGGTGATGGCGTGGCATCGTGGCTCGGAGCTCAAGGTGATGCCAAGGCTTGGAAGCGGGCAACATGGCAACCCCGAGGGTCAGCATGGAGCCAAATTAGGAAAGTCATGGCATCATGGCTCCAAGCTCGAAGGGATGCCAACGCTAGGAAGCGGGTGACATGAAAACTATGAGGATAGGCATGGTGCCAAGTTGGTAAGTGTGTGGCGTCACTGCTTTGAGCTCGAGGCGATGCTAGGATTGGCACAAAACCAAGTTGGCGAAGGCATGGCGTCATGACTCCAAGCTCGAGACGAGGCTAAGGCTCAGAAGCGGGAGATGTGGCAACTCCAAGGATCAACGGTACAAAGTTGGCAAAGGCACGACTTCACATCGCCGAGGCTCCTTGAGGCTTCAAGGTGGTGAAGGCGAGCGTCATCACGACTTTGAGGATCTCTTGATGAGTTTGTCGCCTTCCTGTACCTACAAGGGCATGTTCTCGATGCTCTTGACATGTTCAATCTCAACCTTACCTTTATCATTTAATTCTGAAGCTTTGGGTTTATACATCTTTCTTTTAGCAAGCAAAGTTTCGACTTCGGTCAAGACTTTCTTAGGGGGGGGGGATCTAGCTTCGTTGGCTTTACATGATGGTTGGCCTCGCCCATGGATGGTGCCACTGTTGTTGTCATGGGAACAACAGAACAATAGGGGGTATCTTGTCATTGGCGCTTGCGATGTAAAGTTAGTGGGGTGTAGGGGGCCTTATACAAAGGTCACCATACATTGAGACAAAGTTGAGACATAGATGTTTTTTGAATAGGTTTGATCGCCTCATTAGAGTAACACTTAGTCCTATGTTGGGAAAGGCGATGAAAGAAGTACCTCGACTAGTGGCTCAGATCAAATATAAGCCCGGCTCAAGACTCCCTTCCCTTCGATGTGAGAAATGCTCAACTAGTGGCTCGAGTAGAAGACAAGGCTACCCTTCTCGTCATTGCTCCGAGCCTTTCGAGGTCCCTCGAAGTCGGCTTCTCTCTCCGAGCCCTTCTCGGGTTCCTTGGAGGCATCTCCCCTTGAGTTCTTTTCAAGTGAGAGTGAATGGTTACATGCCCCATGGGAGGGCTTTTATTGGCTAGCGGTCCTTGATAAATGACCAAGGCTACCCAAGGGGGTGGTAGGTAGGAGGGGTACAATGGTAATGTTTGGTCCACTCGTCCAAGGAGGACTAGTGAAGAAGGGGTGGTGCATGGTCCATCATGGACTAGCCCACACGTCTCTCCACTTAATGTGCTTCTTTTTCTTAAGCCTTCATCCTAAGATTTTTCCATTTAGCTTCTCCTCCTTCTTGGACTTGTTGACCATGACTAGTTGCTTGGATTTTTGTTGACTTGACTTCACTTTGAAAATTCGTCACGTAGATGCCACATATGAATAATTTGGATGACTGCAGAGGATTAGCAATTCCCACAAATGGTTTATGTGTCTTTGGCATTGGTATATCATTGGTGGAAATGGCCCTATCGCATCGAATAATAGTGTCCCGGTTCTTCAACCGTCATGGCGTGGCCATTGTAGCCAACGCAGGCGACAATGAAGATCCTATGGTGGTTTGATCCCGCGGATCGATGATTCCTGGTCCCGTGGATGGTTGTAGATGCTCCGACCTGACCTGGAAGTGGTAGTTGCTAAGGTGGTGAAATATTTATTTTGGTCAGTGGTTCTCCCGTTTTACCATTTTGTGCTTCCAGTCTTCTTCCCAGCCAGTATGATGACGAAGCAACGGTTCATCATCCAACCTTACAAGCTTGTATGGCTCATGCCATTCTTCAAAATCTTTATGGTTAGTCCTAGTCTTAAATAGTTTCTTAACTGGAGACTGGCATGGGCCCACATCTAGATGACAAAAGTAGGGCTAGAGATGACTACTTGAAACAAACCTTTTGGAACTTTTGGTTTTACGAGGTGTTGATACGTCTCCAATGCATCTATAATTTTTGAAGTATTCATGCTATATTCACATCATTTATATATGCTTTTGGCACAATTTTATATTATTTTTATTGGACTAACATATTAATCTAGTGACAATGGCCAGCTATTTTTTTTAGTGTTTTTGGCTTTTTCAGAAATCGATAGTTTTTGGAGACAGAAAAAATCAAGAAAAATCATGACAATTATTCTTATACCAGAAGAGACCACCAGCCAGAAGATGGGCCAGAGGGGTGCCAGAGGGTGGCCACGTGGTCACCTCACGCGGCCACACCACTGCCCGCGTGGTGGCTATATAAGGCGGTTTGCACTGCCCTTTGGCCGCAGTCTTTTTCCAGAAGTTTCTGAACTGCCCTAAAAAGTTCAGAATTTTTGGAGTTATGGATCTCCTGGAATTTATAAAACGGTGAAACGACTCAGAAAACGGCGCAGAGATAAATTCCAGAAAAATACCGTCAGAGGGGAGATCCAATGTCGGAGGGGACACTCGCCCTCCGGGCACCATGAACACCATGGACCATAGGGGGAAACCTCTCCCCACCAAGGGGGGAGGCCAAGGAGTAAGAAGAAGGAGGAGGCCTCTCTCTCCCTCTCTTCCAGTGGCGCCGGAGTGCCGCCGGGGGAACCATCATCACCGCCATCATCTCCATCGACTCCACTGCCTTCACCACCATCCCCATCACCTTCCACCCTATCTATACAGTGGTCCACTCTCCCATAAACCTCTTTATCCCCTACTTAAATATTGTGTTTGATGCAATAAATTATTATCCAATGATTTATTGCATCACCGTTATGTCTGAGTAGATTATTTTTGTCCTGCGGTTAATTGGTGATCTATTATGATTGATATGGGTTGTGTGTTATGATATGTTGCCGTCCTTTGGTGTACGAGTGCATGCGTATGTTGGATAACACTTTGGGGGTTGCAATATGTGATGATTTTCTTAGGATGAATGGTCGGAGTGATAGATATTACTTTGTCTTGAGTTCGTGAATTGTTGCATATGGGATAAAGAGGACCCATAGATCTTAATGGTATGGTTGGGTTTTACCTTAATGAATCTTAGTACTTGTGGATGCTTGCTAATGGTTCCAATCATAAGTACATGTTGTCCATGTAGGGGAACGCGACAGAAAACAAAAAATTTCCGCACTACGAACACGCCCAGGATAACTATGGAGATGAATACAAGGTTTCGATATGATCATTACTGACTCGTAGCGTAGTGGAAGTACAGTCGATGAAGATCGGCGGTGCAGATCCCCACAGCTAGGATTTACAACCTCCCAACCGCGAGGATGTTCTCCCTCATCTGCTCCTCGGACAGTCCCTCGGACAGCCCTTCGGGAGGCAATCGGACAGTCCCTCGGACGGTGTCACCGACAGCCCCTCGGGAGGACCCTCGAACTCGGACGGTATCTCGGACAGCCCTTCGGGAGGACCCTCGAACAGCCCCTCGGGCAAAAGATCGAACCTACGACCTCGCTACGGGGTTGCACACGTACGATGTCAGCTATCCGGCAGGGCTTCGCCGCCCAGAACTATTTCCCACCGGAACCCAGACAACCTTTCGGCTCTACGAAACTATTTCGTGGGAGGGAGAGAAGAAGCCAGATCATTGCATGGCATTTTGTATGAGAGAAAGAGTGAGTTTGGAGAGCACCTCTGCACCTCTATTTATAGGCCAAGCCCAAGGGGTAGAGGACACTTGGAAATACCAAAATGCCCTCAAAATATGTCCTTCACAAGGGCATAAAGGGGTGGCAAGTGGAGCACCATGGAGGACTCCCCATGCCGGGCCACCCTTGGTGGGCCCCCACCCCAAAAGGGGTTCCCTCCTCCCCAAGTCATCCCCTTAGATCTTTTGGGAAAAGCCCCAAAAAGAGGCTTTCCAAAAAGCAACCAAAAAGTGCTTTCACTATTCATGAAAACATTTTTCCGCGACCGTTAAAACCAAAAATATTTCTGTAGGTCCGGAACATTTCCAGTACCCCCTAAAATAATTCTAGGCGTGTTCCGAAACATTTCCGGATCAATGATTTTGATCAGCGAAAAGCAACCAAAGCATTTCCGGCAGCTCCGAAACATTTCTGGTTTTTTTCTCCGAAAAAATTCCAGACGGTCCCAGAACAATTCTGGCACCCTCCAAAAAGTTCCAGGCACGTGCCGAAATCTTTTTGGCTCAATGGTTTACTCCGAAACAACTTTTTAGTTTTACCGAAACTTTTCCGGTTTTCTCTTCGGAACTTTTTCGTCGTCTCCGAAACTTTTCCGGTGACTTTCTCCCAGACTCCCTGTCTAGTATTCTGCAGATAGATGACCCTTAAGCGTGTGACCTTGTAGGTTTGGTGAAGTATAGACATGACCAGAATACTTTCCGATCAATGATCTATAGCGGAACCGTGGACATCCATATTGATCCCTATACCCACACGAATGAATATTTGAGTGAACCTGTAGTTTGCTGTGTGCTATTCCTGTTGCTTCATGATATGTTACAAACACCTGAGGTGAGACTTATCGGCATCCCCGTGAATCAACAACTTGTCCACTATGCCAGTTACCTCATTACCGGTTTTTGTTCTCTTTTCTCATTTCCGCGTTCCGGCATCCCTGTGATCGTCCATCGTCCGAGGAGCAAATCCCAATCTTGACCTATCAAGTCCCTTGTCATACTTTTCCATGAACCCGTAAGCTGCCGTAATAGCCACCCTATTACAGATGACGTTTAACAAACCCCAAAGTTCACGAAGAAAGTACGAAGGAACTCGACACTCTCATGGTCTAAGGAATTATGCAAATGTTAACTTTCTCTGTGTTATTAACCATTAACTTGTGATGAATGTATCTCATAGCATAACATCAACCGGGTCGATTCGACACAAGTGTTCTCCTAACATTATGCCCTCAAAAGTTGCCAGCATAGACATGCCCATGATCAGGAAAACATGATCATCATGCAATACTTGAGCTAGTCTTAGAGGCCAGACTAGGAATACATTTTACCGTTTATTATTCCACATGTGCATATGAGTTTTCCTCCGAGCCTCGTGGTTATTGAAGACTCGAGAACCATAACAGTTATAGCATGGAATATAAACATAATTACGAACATGGAGATAATAATAGCATTTATTTTTACCTCTAGGGCATATCTCCTACAGACTCCCACTTGCACTAGAGTCAATAATCTAGTCAATGCTAATGCACTTTACACCTATGGCATACCGGTGTAAAAAATGCTTCGCTTGTGGTATAGTCCCTTTCCAACGGATCTGACAACTTCAGGTCCATGTGTATCTTTATATATCCTCGCGTTTTCACGCTTTCACAAAATTCATATTTTGTGTGGACTTGGCTTTATATATATGTGAATCACTGGTCAAACCTTGATTCCTCAGACTAAACTATGGAGCAACTATCTACAATAGTGTTCCATTGACCAAAGTCATCTTGGAACCATACTAAATTCATGAATGAACTATATGATTCAACATCTTCTTTGTCACTTCTAAAGCGACAACATACTTAGCCTTCATTATAGAATTCGCCACAGTAACCTATTTGGAACAATTCCAACCTACTGTGTCACCATATTGTGTATTACACAAAACCATCAACTTAAATCGAAAATAGCATGGAGCATTGATGAAGACTGTAGCGATGTAACTACTTACAACGAGCACTTCATAATCTCCACTTGTGAGAAAACATGTCATCAGTGCTACTTTAGTACTCAATGACATTTTTCGCTGTTGTCCTATGATTAATATTTTGATCACTTTGGTATTTGTACTCGCAACTGCTTGAGAGTACTGGACATATCTGGTTGTTTTACATACCATGGAATACATGATTAATCTAAACACAAATGTGTGTGGAAACTCCATCATGTATTTTGCTCATTAGTGTTTTAGGACACCGAGTCTTTCAAAAACTCTTTCCATGTGACATCGGCAAGAAACACACCTTGGCGTTCTTATGCTAAACTATTTTAGCATCTTGTCAATATGTATTTTGGCTTAGCCCTATTAGGCAATTCTATCTCTATAGATAATTATGCCTAATATCGAGGCTACCTAGTCCAAGCACATCATCGAAAAACTATTTTTCAATGAAGTCCTAATTCGTGTCAAGAAATTTATATTACTTCCAATCTACAATGTGTCAAGCACACAAGGTTTTAGAAATATTATTATGCTCCCACTTACTTTCTTGTAGTCACAAGCATTTTAGCTATCCTTTGATGAAATCAAACTCTTTTGACTATTTCATCAAAACGAAGATTCCAACTCCATTATGCTCTCTTCTGTCCATTGCTGGAACTCTGAAGTTTGCACATTCACTAGCATCCTCTGGATAGACAAAATACTTTGGACTGTATCACATGCAAGCCTAGGTTGCATTTCCATCTCATGGAAATCCTTTTTGGCATCCATGTATCATATCTCGTGATTGAAATATGTATTAATTGCTAGTTTAACCTGAACCGACTTTAAGCATCGCTATGGAGAGACAATCTCACCATAGTAAACTCCTTGAATATGTTATAAGCAACAAGTCAAGCTTTATGGATAAAACACTTTTATCCATATCAGTTTATAGTTCCATTAATATTCGTTAGACTTTAAGTCTTCCGAAGGGTTTTATCAAGATCTAATCTTGAATCATTTATATGGATACTATCTCGGAATATATTGGCATTTAGCCAATTCCGGATTCAGGGCCCATCAACGCTTCCTTGATTATCGTAGGTATACTGTTGTCTAACAACAATATCTCGTTAGCGCACCTGAGAGGTTTGCACGAGTTTTGCCTACGTGGTTCAGCTGCAAGTTCGACCAAAGTCCATACATCTCATGTAGAGGCTTCCGTATCAGTCGCAGTAGAAAACTCTGGAATTACTTCCAAGGTTTCTTTCCCTTGACCTGATGATGAAGATACTGTTATCTCGTCGAGTTGCACTGTCCTCCCACTCACCTTTTTTGCAATAACCATTTTCTTCAAAATCATACCGCTCTTTGTGGCAAACCTTTTGCCTCGGTATAGTGATGGAGAAATACCCAATAATTTGGGATAACCTACAAAGTAGCACTTGTCTGATTTGGAACAGGTTTGTAAAATACTTTACACAAGCCTCATATTCCAAATGTTAAGAAAAGACATAAAATGGTTGGGCGTACCATACCATGGCGTCATTTCAACAGATCTGATGGCGCTCTTTTCAGTAAAAAAGCCGCATTCTCTAAAGCATTACTTCAAAAGGGATAATGGCAAATTGATTTATGTCATCTTTGATCTTACCATGTCATAAATGGTTTGATTACATCATCACAGATATTCCACTCACAGTGGTGTTTCAGGAGGTGTACGTTATGAAACTCTTTTCACAACTCATCAGACATTCGCTAAACTTGTAACTCAAATATTCCTTTCCGCGATCTAATTGCAGAAACATAATTTTCTTGTTACAATAATTTCTACTTCATTTTGAAAACCTTTTGAATGATTTCAAAAGATCCAGACTTATGTCTCATAAAGTAAATATCCATATATCTACTTGAGTCATTTCTGAAGATAGACAAATCCACTACTAGCAACAACATTTATCGGACTACACACATCAAAATGTATTATCACCAATAAGTTCGTTGCTCGTTCCTTATGGCCTGTGAACGGTATTTCAGTTATTTCACTTTTCGGACGAAAGTTGCAAGTGTCAGATGATTCATAATCAACTGACTTCAAAATCCATCATTATGGAATTTCTCCATGCGGGTTTCTCCAATGTGACCAAATGCAGTGCCACACATACGTGGTATTCTTTTAGTCTTGCGACATTTAGCGTCAGTGTCACGGATGTATTATATTATTATCAATATTCATAACATCCATCTCATTCATAATGAAAGTATGGCCCTTATGTTATTCATAACATGGAAGAACAATTGTTCTCTCATGAACAACGTTCTTGCAACAAACATTATGCAATGGGCTAGAGTGAATAAAACTCTAAAATGAATTATGAGAATAAATACAGAGGTAAAACGCCGATGGAAGGTGTAGTAACTTTTACTACATTCCTAGCGCGTATCTAAACCTCATTTCTGGGAAGTCTTTTAGGCCGTAGTAGTTCTTGTATCGAGTTGCAACAGAATGCAATCAAACGGGTATCCCCGTGATCAACTTTAATCACAATACCCAAGAATCAGTGACCAACAGTTTAATCACAATTCCCAAGAAATATATCTCTGACCAGCCTTCTATACATCAATAACTTGTATGACATTCATACATGAGCTGGACATTCCAGTCTTCATTCTTTTTTCCTTTATACTCCTAACAGTTTTACTTCCAATATTTCTCCTACTCTCAGAAGAAGCACCCAACTTTAAGAGTGGCGTCAGCCCCGGACTTCCTAGGCGCATAAGTCTCACTGACACCCTTTTGACTTTTCCTTTCTCTTTAAGTTGTTGTTTTATTCACCTTCATTACATGATAGGCATTCTTCTGGATTCCTCTCTTATCAGTCTAATGCATTGTAAACACTTTACTAATACTTTGCAAACAAACATTTGCTTTGGATATCTCATATCTTTTAGCCTTTGTCTGTATCTGAAATTAATTTTCAGTTCCATGAATATCACATAACTATCCCAAACCTTTGAAGTTCGGGTCTCATGGAAGCAAATATATTGCACTTGACCGTAACGGAATTCTAGCTTTTGGATCGAAGGACGAGAGTCACATCATCCATAGCATTATCGGGAGAATACCGAAAGCATGCAATAGCACAAAGTCCTTCTCGGCACTCTTGAGGACAATCCTCACATTATGTTACCAATCGTAACATTTTTAACCAGATAAATAATAGCTTTATTCAATTTTAATAGGGAAGGTGGAAACATGAGCCAATATTCTATAACTATTATACAAATCACACTTAGACTATGTTCATAATTAATTGCACTAAGAATCAAACAAGTCGATTCTACAGTGCGCTCTCACTCAAATCAATATCTCTCATAATTGATTGTGAGTGATACAAGATCCACGCATCAATTGTTCGCCATTGATGTAGATTATCATTGATGACGAAAATCTCAACTGGTAGGCCAACTTGCCAATCACATCTCTATGTGACTCTTGTTCATCTTTCGTTGGGCATGTTCCGAGCTCAGGACGATCCTCCGGAATGTCAAGACAACCAAGTGATCTCGCTGCGAGGTCTCAACTCACCCGCCTCACACTTCTCTAATCGTTCGTACCCATGGAGATCATGTGATACCCCGAAGAGATAGGTGCCGTGACGGTGCTACACTTGGGGGAACACTAACTACTTGATATTTTAAGCGAGAGATCACCCTAATAAAAAGCAACTACCGCACAATCAAGAAGGGTGCATCAAGAGGGATAAACATCTTAGGCAATTCATAATAGCATGATATGGTATAACCCTTTCTGACGGAGAAGTCTTTAATTTCTTCGGCTTCGGCATTTGCGTCGGTGTTCACCTTCGCGGAGATTGCCACCACCTTGTCGATGCACCAGATAATATTGCTATCTCTATAGCTAATAAAATAAGTGCATTACATAAGGTTAACATGCAGGTCATTAAAGTGACAATCATATGGCTCCAGCCATCATGCCGAATCATGACACGCAGGTCATGTTAATTAATTTTACATCATATAGTCATCTCATACATAATCAAATTATTATGAAAACTGCTATACCACATCTCATGCACATCTCATGTCATCCTGCGAAACCAAGTTAGACGCCTCTAATCGGTTTTTGCAAAATTTTATTTTACGTGGCTTCTAAGGTTTTGACGTAAATCGCAGCAACCAACGTTTATCATCAAGTATGATTATTCAAGTTGCTAGATTAACTTTGCGGGGCGTATGAAACATGAGATAAAAAATCTCGAGCCCCATACTGAACTTATTCATACGCAAGAACCCCGTGCAGATCATATCTGCATTGCCCTTTAGTCTGTGAAACATCCATCTTTCTATAACTATGGTAGAACCCAAAGAATTGTTAGCACTTCATTGATCTGTCAACCAGCATACTCAGGAGCAGCATGGAAGGATCGCGGATTGCCAGAACTTTGAAAGATTCTACCATGCCGTCAAGATCAGGACTACGCAAATTCAAGGGAAGCAACAAGAACATCGGGTAATAGATTTCAGCAATAGATCTCATCTACTAAAAAATTATGTTATGCAATACCCATACATCTAATGTATTCTAGATCGTAACCTGCATCTACGCATAGCACGGCTCTTGATGCCACTGTAGGGGAACGCAACAGAAAACAAAAAATTTCCGCACTACGAACACGCCTAGGATCACTATGGAGATGCATACAAGGTTTTGATCTGATCATTACCGACTCGTAGCGCAGCGGAAGTAGAGTCAATGAAGATCGGCGGTGCAGATCCCCGCAGCTAGGATTTACAACCTCCCAACCGCGAGGATATTTTCCCTCATCTGCTCCATGGACAGTCCCTCGGACAGCCCTTCGGGAGGCAATCGGACAGTCCCTCGGATGGTGTCATGGACAGCCCTTCGGGAGGACCCTCGAACAGCCCCTCGAGCAAAAGATCGAACCTACGACCTCTCTACGGGGTTGCACACAAACGGTGTCAGCTATCCGGCAGGGCTTCGCCTCCCGGAACTAGTTTCCACCAGAACCCAGACAGCCTTTCGACTCTACAAAACTATTTCGTGGGTGGGAGAGAAGAAGCCAGATCATTGCATGGCATTTTGTATGAGAGAAAGAGTGAGTATGGGGAGCACCTCTCCACCTCTATTTATAGGCCAAGCCCAAGGGGAAGAGGACACATGGAAATACCAAAATGCCCTCAAAATATGTCCTTCACAAGGGCATAAAGGGGTGGCAAGTGGAGCACCATGGAGGACTCCCCATGGCTAGCCACCCTTGGTGGGCACCCCCCCCCCCCAAAAGGGGTTCCCTCCTCCCCAAGTCATCCCCTATTGGGAAAAGCCCCAAAAAGTGGCTCTCCAAAAAGCAACCAAAAAGTGCTTTCACTATTCATGAAAACATTTTTCCGTGACCGTCAAAACCGAAAATATTTCTGTAGGTCCGGAAACTTTCCAGTACCCCCTAAAATAATTTTGGACACGTTCCGAAACATTTCCGGATCAATGATTTTCATCAGCGAAAAGCAACCAAACCATTTCCGGCAACTCCAAAACATTTCTGGGTTTTTTCTCCAAAAAAATTCCAGAAGGTCCCAGAACAATTTTGCCTCCAAAAAGTTCCAGGTGCGTGCCGAAACCTTTTTGGCTCAATGGTTTACTCCGAAACAACTTTTCGGTTTTACCGAAACTTTTCCGGTTTTCTCTCTGGACCTTTTCCGTCGTATCCGAAACTTTTCTGGTGACTTTCTCTCAGACTCCCTGTCTCGTATTCAGCAGATAGATGACCCTTAAGCGTGTGACCCTATAGGTTCGGTGAAGTATAGACATGACCGGAACACTTTCCGATCAATGATCAATAGCGGAACCGTGGACATCCATATTGGTCCCTATACCCACACGAATGAATATTCGAGTGAACCTGTAGTTTGTCGCGTGCTATTCCTGTTGCTTTGCGATATGTTACAAACACCCGAGGTGAGACTTATCGGCATCCCCGTGAATCAACAACTTGTCCACTATGCCAGTTACCTCGTTACCGGTTTTTGTTCTCTTTTCTCGTTTCCGCGTTCCGGCATCCCTGTGATCAAATCACATTGTGTCTGGCCAGACGATGATGGATACCGTAACACCGAGAGGGCCCAAAGAATATCTCTCCATCGTCGGAGGAGCAAATCCCAATCTTGACCTATCAAGTCCCTTGTCATACTTTTTCGTGAACCTGTAAGCCGCCGTAATAGCCACCCTGTTACAGATGACGTTTAACAAACCCCAAAGTTCACGAAGCAAGTACGAAGGAATTCGACACTCTCATGGTCTAAGGAATTAATCAAACGTTAACTTTCTCTATGTTATTAACCATTAACTTGTGACAAATGTATCTCATAGCATAACATCAATCGGGTCGATTCAACACAAGTGTTCTCCTAACATTGTGCCCTCCAAAGTTGCCAGCATAGACATGCCCATGATCAGGAAAACGTGATCATCATCCAATACTTGAGCTAGTCTTAGAGGCCAGACTAGGAATACATTTTACCATTTATTATTCCACACGTGCATATGAGTTTTCCTCCGAGCCTCGTAGTTATTGTATACTGGAGAACCATAGCAGTTATAGCATGGAATATAAACATAATTACGGACATGGAGATAATAATAAAATTTATTATTGCCTTTAGGGCATATCTCCTACAGTCAATTGATTTTGTTGCATGTTAGCATAGGCCTCTCTCGCATATAAAAATGTAATAGATGATTATCAGTCTAGTATCGCCACTAATTGCCCAGGGACAAATTTGCAATTGCTACCACCACTACTCCACACTCGCTTCTCTAAAAACTTGCAAACTATATTTACAAGAAGGTCTAGGCAAAACAATGGTTGGTCTACGTAGGGTTGTATCTGTGGCAGATAGAACCTAAGAGAATACAAATCCTACCTTTAGCTCCTTTTGGGTTAGACACTCCATACTTACCACCACCACCACTTCAGAAAGTGCTACAATACTCCATGCACTTGGGGATTATCAAGCTCTATTCTGGCGCCGTTGCTGGGGAGCATAGCGCTAGGGTGAATATTCTCGTGTGCACTTGTTTGCTTTGTCTATCTTTTTCATTATTGGTAGTATACACAATTTCGTTGAGGAACCTCCCAAAATCCTCACCGCTGAAGAAGAAAACTACATGGGTTATCTTCAACTCATGTATGCTTGTGCTGAAAACCCAACTATCTTAGTATGGGAAAAATCATTAGGAGAGCATACAAATTTTGTGAAACACCGCTTGTCTCAAAAAAGGAAACACTTGGGCGGATTATTAATCTGATTGAATTGCTTTGCTAGGATGTTGTGTGCTCAATATGATACAACTTGTTGCTTTAGGAAGGATACTAAACACCTTCCCTTCCAATGTGAGTACAATGATAATGACACCTTAGCTTCTTATGTTAATGGTGAATATAATTATTATGATATAGAACAAATTGAAGAATTTGTTACTTTTAGGGCTGCTTAGGAAATTGCCTCTATGCTTGAGAATGTTGAATCTGATAACGCTACTATCAAATCTGAAAAATTTGCTATACTTGAATATTGCTCTAAAACTTTCAATCATAGTCCTTATATTACTAATGAAACCAAAAGGATCTCCTCTATCTGAGAAGAGACTAATGTTTTGCAGGAACCAATGGAAGAAGAAACTGCTGAGAGGTCATTAGATGAAAAAGATGAGGAGGAGAGTGAAGAACAAAAGGAGGAAGAGCGGATTAGCTACCCGTGCCCACCTTCCAATGAGAGCAACACTTTAACTCATACATTGTTTGATTATTCCCTTCTTGATGACTTTAATGCTTATGGCCATGATGCTCCTCTGAAAGATACTTATGGAGATGAACTTGGTATCATTCCTTATGTTAAAAATACAATTGTTAATGTTGCACCCACACTTGATAATCCTATCATCTTTTTGAATTCCCCAAATTACACTATATCGGAGAAGTTTCCTTTTATTAAGGATTATATTGCTGGGTCGCGTTTCACTTATGCTCATGATGATTCAAATGAAAATTATATGCATTTGCTTACTGCTCCTACTTGCAATTATTGTGAGAGAGGTGCCTCATCTCTTCCTCTCTATGTTTCCAATACATTAAAATTGCAAAAAACTGCTTATACTATGCATTGGCCTTTACTATGTGTTCCTGAATTGTTCTCTTATGGCATGCCAATGCATAGGAAGAGGGTTAGACTTTTAATGCTCCTATTGGGGTGGTAGGAATTTTAAAAATGTGTTAGCCTACAGCATCTAACGATGGATTATACTTTTATCAATTTGTTACGGCAAGGCATGTTAAAATTTAAGTTTCTGTTAAGTTTTGTGTGAATGAAGATTTTAAGACCTAGGAGAGATAGTGATATGAGATGAAGCCGGGAGAGACGCAAGAGCTCGATCTTGGGGATGCCCAAGTCATCCCCAAGAAATAATTTGAAGAGGTCTAAAGCTCCAAGCTTGGGGATGCCGTTCACTTATATCTATTAGAGTATGACTGAAATTGTTGCTCTCTGCACTTCACTTATATCTACATGATGTTTTCAAATTATATGTTCTTCTATTGATCTTTCTCTTGTTTTTTATTAGCTTTTCATTGGCTTTCCTTGGGATCTTCATTTACTTTTTATGTGCGTCTTTGGTTTTCTCAAGAAAAATCCAAAAAGATTTTATTCATTTTTCTTTCACTTTTCATTTGCTTCTTGGCTTTAGAAAATGACAAATATATTTTTTTTTGCTTCTTCAATTGGTTCTCACTTGGTTTTTTTTTCAAAGCAACAAAATATTTTCTTGATTCTATTTGACTTTTGCTCTCATTTGGTTCTTCTCTTGCTTTTTCTATGCTTTCTTTTGTTTTTCTTGGAAAACCTTAGAACCCAAAAAAAATTCTTGTTTGCTACTCTCTAGTTTTCTTTGCCTTTGGTTTTTGTGCTCCTTATTTGCTTCTTTGTGTTTGTTTATGAAAACTAAAACAACAAAAAGATATTATTTCTTCTTTTCTTTGTTTTGTTTTTTATCAATAGAACAATTATTCATTTCTTGTGAGAGCACTATCAAGTTGAATCTACTACTCTTTGATCTCCGCTTATATTTACTAGTCGTCAACCCGTGCACCTGCACGGGCTAGATATTTTGAGGACACATGAATCCTAAGAAATCTATAGGCATATATATATATATATATATATATATATATATATATATATATATATATATATATATATATATATATATATATTTGCATATCATTACACCTAATAGTACACACCGTAATTTGTAAGGCCAAAATATACACTTCTTTAGTTAGTTCTTCAATGTGGAAGTTTATTTATGATTTTCAAGTCTACAAATCTTATGTTTTTATGTGGAGAGAATAAGACTTTGTAATCTAATGACTCTACAGTCCTTTTGGAATGATTAGTGCATCCATTAGATTAGAAGAAAAAAATGTATGAATATCAATCTATTGGGGATCAAGCAAGATATTATCAGAAGAGTACAATATCAATATTTAGTATTTATTAAGAAAATAATCTCTCTTTAACATTTTAACTATCTGTAGGGCAGAGCTATTTGCAAAATGATTGAAAAAATTATGCCAAGATCAGTATGACTAAATGGAAAATAACATCATAATACCTGATAAGAAGCATGCATTGACAACATATGATGTTCTTACTTCAGATTCATTTGTTCAATGGGAATAAATTTCCCCAATGATATAGTTAGGGGTAATGAGGTTCAAAGAAAAAGTTCAAATATTAGTTGAGGGCAATGAAAAGTGAGGATGAAAAAATCCATGTGAAGTGCCGACTTATGATGAAACTAACCTGTTATGGCCGAGGAAGGGTAAAACGTCATCAAAAAAACATTGACCAACACTTCGACACCAAAAGACATGTGTTCACAGATTGTGAAATATAATGGTGAAAACGAATCATCATAATACATCACACAATATACTTTTGGTGGGAAAAATTTGGAGCTCTCAAAGGATTTTTTTTCATAAATAGAAAGGACAATAAGGTGCAGATGCAAACACCAGAATTTCATCTCAATAGAGACCTTGTGAAGATATTATGAAGATAACCTCGACATATGAAACTTGTTGCTTGACTCAAACATGGAGAGAATCAACACTCATAAAGTTGTTACGTGTACATCTCAAGTATAGTAGGAAGTGCATTAAAGAGAGGGGTAATAAATTGCAAGTTATATGAATCTTAAGGCTAGTTGTGATTCTTTTGAGAGCATCCATGATGTAATTTCTTAGACCATTCATAAACTTGTCCAATTATATGCCAGAATTCTGCACGGGCTAACATATTTTTGTTTGGGTAAATACGACATGCAAATATTATGCCTTAAATTGGCATTATCCATGAATTATCAATTATTACTCAGAGCAATGGAGGGTCGTCTCCAAAGATCTTGCCAAGATTAGAGCACAAAGAGAACCTACAAAATAACACAAATCATGTATTGTACTTTGAGTAGTATAAATGTCAGTATCATTACTTCACCTTCGACTAATAGAAATCCCATATGTGAACAATTCCAACAAATAGATGGATATCCAGCTACACAATAGCACTTTGGAGCAAAGGTACAATCAGTCCGGTTTGCAGGAAAAAACATCAAGGGATATTAACTATCACTACGTGAGGAGTGGTAGATTACTAACAAAGTTTGAACATAGGAATCTATAATGAAAGAAAGCAAAGATAACAATATGTGTGTCGTTCGCATTGGAAAGATGGCAAATAGTTAATAACAATAAATTTTCAAACGGTACATAATTTCATTTCATTTCTTACCCTACTTGGACTGCTTGATATTTATAATTATTGTGTGGATATTCAAACAAAACTAAATCGAATAAATATCTCTAGATTACAATTTCATACACGCTTAAATTTTACTTATTATGTCTCATCCTAGTAGAATCAGTAGCTTATGTTTGTAGAACAATTATTAATATTAATCAAGATACTACACTTTCTTTGACAAACTTCCCAAAATTGTTACACAAATATCAACCAAAGCTATTTATTAGATTTTGCGGAAGAAATAGCATAAAAAAATTGAGCTTAAAAATACCATACTTGTCCAATACTACATCGTAATATTGGAAAATTACCATCTTAGCTTGGGAAATTATACTGTGGGCAAAATAATATATGTTTGTCTTTGATATCTGTAACTCGTCGAAACCTAAACTTGTATTGTCTTTCCGCGTATTTTACATATCATTATGTTCATTCATGGGTATCATAGACATCTACATCAATTAAGAAACTTGTAAATTAAGTGGGAAAAAAGAAACTTCAAATTACCTATTCAATTTTGTTGCTTTAGTGTCCAACATTATGGAAGTTGTGGCTACACGTCACTTATAACTGGTTTATATAGATAAGTATTTATGTCAGAGAATATTAAGAAAGTTGAAGTTCATTGGTCTTGATGCTGATGGCTTCCAAATTTGAATTTCTCTAACATTTACTTTCGATGCACTCCTCTCAAGGTTTATTGTACTAAAGACATCTAGTGACATTGTTTTCTCCATTCTGTTTCATGCATAAAATAAAATACGATAATTTGGGTAATTAAATTTGAAATGACCACAATACTTCACTGATGTTCATGTATGCAGTTTAGTGTCTAGCCAGCGTTGCATATTGTATCCTTATTAAAAAAACATCTAGAACAAAATTTGTAAGCTGGTGACTTGCTGAACCTGCTGTAGGCAATGAGAACTTCGGCAGTGATCGCTGGCCAGAAGCTGCATGACATCTTATCGGCACCATCTGGGATCTGGACAATGGTGCACTTGCGGTGCACCTTGAGTACAGCAAAGACCTAGATCAGTAAGCTGTGGACATGCTGGTTTGTTACGACACACGTATGTAGGTACTCGCCAAATAGTTTCTTATACTACCTAGTGATTTTGAAGAAAAAAATACATTATAGTGTAAGTTGATAACAAAAGCTTTTAGATGCTAAAAGTATTTGAAAAACATAACAATGCACGGTTGAGTTTCTGCTGGGTTATCAGTATGGTGTATTAACGAAAAATCATCAGTGGAAAAATAATTGCAAACTTGAAGAGAAAGGATGATGTATTTCGGGCATGGTTAACATAGCTGCACATCTATCTGGAAGACATGTCGAAATCATTACATATGTGTGCAGGGTTAACAAAGAAACTCTCGTACAAAATATACAAACCTAGCAAAGAAAACATAAGAAGTAACGTAAGTCCAGATATCTATGTTTGTGCATACAACTTAAGGAATTTCATAATGAAAAAACTTGACCGTAGACGCTTTTAGCCTATCGTACTGGTTAGGTATAGGATAGTAACCCTAGAGGTCAAAATATAAGAAGATTAATCCTTCCAGATGAGAAGAACAAAATATAAGAAGACATAAGAAACAATCTGAGCTGGCAATGATACCTGAAAAGCATATCCAATTCTTGATGATTCAGGCATGTAACTTGGGAATAGAAAGGACTTTCAGCCAGTCAATGCTTAATGGCTCCACTGGAATCACCATTGATGGAATTGAGGGAAAAAACAAATCTAGTCGAGCCTTTGCTTGGTCGACTGTACCACCGGAACCACCATTAATGTGTTCATCCAGCAAGTGTATTAGGAGAGAAAAATAAAAATCTAGCCACTTCCCACTTGATCGCAACCCAGGAAGAGATATTGAAGGATCTCTTATTATTACCCAGAGATGTACGTGCAAGAAGAAGTTTATGACCTGGAGATGATAGAGATGAGGGCCTGACTTCTGGAAAAAAAAGCCATAATAGTTCTTCGACGACAATAACCATGCTATCTCTTTCAAACTACAAATTTTAGAAAATACAGAAATCTGAGACACATAATACAGTTTATTCCGTTCCTTTGACATGGGGGCTATTTTCCTCTTCTCCCAAGTAGAGATTAGAAGCATGTCAAAAAAAAGTAGAGATCAGAAGAAAAACTCACCTCAAGGAAAGCAGCGGAGATTCCGAGCGGAAGCGGCATACAGACCTCGGGATGTTGGAACGATGGGAGGCGTCGTGCTTGAGTAGGAGAGGAGAGCAGGGGCCGCCAGAATTGAGAGAACGCCATGGAAGGGACGTGCGGAAAGGGAGGAGAAAAGCACCCGCTAGATCTAGGATGAAGTCATCAACTATCCGAAGCATCCAAAGGTCTTTTCATTTTTTTGATGAAGAAACAATGTTTCTCACGTTAGGGATTGCGACAGCCGAGATAAAAAAGGAGCGTGCACCATCAAATCATTTTTTTGAGCAGCATGCACCATCAAATCTGTTACGTTGTGTTAGCTAACGATTTTTCTTACTGTAGATAATTGTCTATCTTTTAATCTTAGCTATAGACTTTCTTTTAAATTGAGCCATTATGATTCGGTCCTTCACGTCTAAGCCAAATCTTTCTTTCAATCATTTTTTTAGTTGGTATTTCTTTCAATCTGAGCCATTATAATTTGGTCCCACATGATTGACGGTCTATAATTTTCCTATTTTCCCCGATTAATGTGGGAATTTCTAGGGAGTCTATATTTAGTATAGGTATAGATAGATTGGAATAGTTTACTATGCAATTACTCATGTGCTTCACTTATATCCATAGAGTAAAACTTATGAATGAATTGAATATCATTCACTTCAAATTATGTATGTGTTGAGAAGTAAACATGCATCCCTCCTTAATTTATCAAAATATATGCAAAAACTATGATAGATCATATCTTTAATCAAATAGAGAGTTATATAATAATGACAAAGAGCATTAGTTGCATAATTAAGTTAAACCTATCATGTTGTGGTGCTAAGTATCTCCCAGTAAAGGACGGATGATTGGCTTGGCACATGTTCACACAAGTTTGATAAATTCCAATTCAGCCTCTGTGTTATTCAGGTTTGTAGGTTATCATCAAGTTTATTGTTTCTCAATGATGTTACTATTCAATATTACATGATTGTGGTTTCTATGATCATTAGAGTGGCTGCCCTAGTCTTTTGCTAGCCTTTTGCTTGCACTAAGCATGAATTCTGCTTGTGCATCCAAAATCCTTGAACCGAAGTTTATGCCATAAAGAGTCCACTATACCTACCTATCATGGCTGAAAAGTCATTACATGTAAATTGTCATCGTCATGCCAATTATGTTTTTTGTTGTCTAAGATTTTGAAGGAGGGAAATGAGTAGTTTTCTATTCCCCTTGTAATGGTTGAAATGAAAATTAAACACGGATCTATCCAAAATAGTTTAAATTTTAGTGACTTGGAATTGAAGTTTTCCACGAACATGTGATGGTGTGGAAAACCATAATAATAACGCAAATGGACGCCATCATATGAGGCAATGGAAAATAAAGTTCCAATTCACTAAGGTTTGAGCGCCCAAAAACAAAAAGAAAAAGGAACCAAAGAAGTTTCAAGTGCAAAGTGTAATGTGGCCATTACAAGGAGAATGGGGATAAGCGCATCTGTTCTTGATGTGATCAAAGTTTTTCTGTTCTTCAAATTCTGAAAGCAATTCCAAAACCATGGCATCAAAAGTTTGCCATTTTAACAAAAATAAGCGCATGGCAATCCCTGCTTCCCTCTGCGAAGGGCCTATCTATTTAGTTTTTTTGTTGAGTCAATTCGATCTTTCTTTCTTTAGGCACCATCTAATGAGCATGGGACCACTCTTAGCTTTTTATGCATTCTTCTCAATAGTAATTTCTTGGGCAATGCATAAGTATGATGGTTATCTTCAAGTTAGGTTACCTAGTCATCATCTTTACTACACTGATGTCTATGCATTGCTTTATGTTTGCAGTGTAGTCTTGTAAGATTTGCGAGATACTTCATCATCACATTATATTATGTTGAACTTAATACAATGATGCTTCTTGTTATTTGAACTATCATTCTTTATGTGATCAAAGTTTTGCTCACTTATAACATTCACACTTCAAAAATTATTCTTTTTATCATCTACCTACTCGAGGACGAGCAGGGCTTAAGCTTGGGGATGCTGATACGTCTACAACGTATCTATAATTTTTGAAGTATTCATGATATATCCACATCATTTATATATGCTTTTGGCACAATTTTATATTATTTTTATTGGACTACCATATTAATCTTGTGCCAAAGGCCAGCTGCTGTTTTTTTAGTGTTTTCGGCTTTTTTAGAAATCGATATTTTCAGAGCCGGAAAATTCGAGAAAAATTATGACAATAATTTTTATACCAGAAGAGAGCACCAGCCAGAATATGGGCCAGAGGGGGGCCACAGGGTGGCCACGCGGCCACCTCATGAGGCCACCCCTAGCCCGCGTGGTGGACCTGCATGGTGGCTGTATAAGGCGGTTGGCGCCGCCCTTTGGCCGCAGCCTTGCTCCAGAAGTTTCTGAACCGCCCTAAAAAAGTTAGAGTTTTCGGAATTACGGATCTCCGGGAATCTGTAAAACGGTGAAACGACTCAGAAAACAGCGCAGAGAGAAATTCAAGAAAAATACCGTCGGAGGGGAGATCCAATCTCGGATGGCGCTCTCGCACTCTAGGTTCCATGAACACCAAGGACCAGAGGGGGAAACCTCTCCCCACCTAGGGGGATGCCAAGAAATAAGAAGGAGGGGGGGGGGGGGGGGCTCTCTCTTCCTCTCTTTCGGTGCCGCCGAAGTGCCGCCGGGGGAACCATCCATCACTGCCATCGTCTACATGGACTCCACCGCCTTCACCAGCATCTCCGTCACCTTCCACCCTATCTATACAGTGGTCCAGTCTCCCATAAACCTCTTTATGCCCTACTTAAATATGGTGTTTGATGCTATAAATTATTATCCAATGATTTCTTGTATCACCGTTATGTCTGAGTAGATTCTTTTTTTCAGTGGTTAATTGGTGATCTATTATGATTGATATGAGTTGTGTGTTATGATATGTTGCTGTCCTTTGGTGCCCGATATATGAGTGCACGAGTATGTTCGATCACACTTTAGAGTTTGCAATATGTGTTGAATTGCTTAGGATGGATGGTCGGAGTGACATATATTACCGTGTCCTGAGTTCGTGAATTGTTGCATATGGGATAAAGAGGACCCATAGATCTTAATGCTATGGTTGAGTCTTACCTTAATGAATCTTAGTATTTGCAGATGCGTGCTAATGGTTTCAATCATAAGTACATGTTGTCAATGGATTTTGTTGCATGTTAGCATAGGCCTCTCTCACATATAAAATTGCAATAGATGATTATCGGTCTAGTATCGTAGCTACTTGCCTAGGGAGAATTTTGCAATTCCTACCACCACCACTCCACACTCGCTTTCTCTAAAAACTTGCAAACTATATTTACGAGAAGGTCTAGGCAAAACAACGTTTGGTGTATGTAGGGTTGTATCAGTGGCAGATAGAACCTGAGAGAATACGAATCCTACCTTTAACTCCTTTTGGGTTCGACACTCCATACTTAACACCTCAACTTTGAAAAGTGCTACAATACTTCCTGCACTTGGGGATTATTAGGTGTCTTTATTGCTTGTGATTGTTTCAGTTTGCTGACTAGATCAAATCATTAGCTAAAAAAAACATGTTAGAAGATAGATCGGCTATGGTTGGTTAAAAATAGGAGTTTTTTGTTTGTTTGCAAAATCACTGAATGAATGATGTTTAAAGATTGCTATCACCTTTATGTCCGGAATGTTGACCCTGATGAACTTTTACTATACCAGCCACGACACTATAAGCCAACATGCAGGGAGTGTATACTCATGCACATATATAATCTCTCCATCATAAAATGTAAGGCCCCCTTGAATTTTGATCCAATGGCATTATATTTGTGCCACATAACTCATATTTTGTTAGTCAAATTTGTTGACAAAGTTAGGCTCAAAATTCAACGGGGCTTACATTTTAGGAAGGACCGAGTCTATAGCTTGTTGCATGCATGAAACGGCTCCCAGACATGCTATTTAGGAGTTGTTTGCCTAAGTAAGGGCATCTCTAGCAGATCCCCTAAAACTCATATTTGAGGAGCAGAAGTGATGTTTGGGCAAAAGTGAGCCAACTACCAGATCCCTTATAACCAAAACTTTACTAAATTTGAGTTTTTGACCTCTAAAACTTGCTCCCTCCCTCTTATATTTAGTCCGCCACCGCGCGGCTGAGTAAAAATAAGGCAGACGCTAGGATCCAGTCCGCCGCCGCCGCTTCCTCCGCCAACGAAACTTGCGCCGCCGGCCGTCCGCCTCCCCGATGACCGGGAAAATGGAACCATCCACTGTCCCCGCACCTGCGGCGACTCTCGCCGGTGCCGGAATCTTGCCGGCGGCAAGGAATTCGTCGAAATCCCTTTTCTGGCCACCGAACGCCGCAAAGGTGAGTCGATGCTGGCCGAGCTCGCCGCGTATACCTCGTCGGGCCCCTCGGTGTCGGCCTGCCCGGCACACGCGGCCGAAGATGCGGGATACCGTGGTGGACACCAAGACCGCAGCGAGCACGGCGAAGAAGTACGCGGCCGAAGCCGGGTGTGTCCGGGCGGGGTCCGTGCCTGCCGGCGGCTGTGTCCGGCAGGCGTGCAAGCAGTGCATATGCATGCCCGTGTGCGGCCGGCTGCATGCGTGCTCTGCTCGAGCCAGCTGTGTGCAACCACGAGATTCATGCATATGTAGAGATTCAGATGTATCTCATATTCTCACCACCCATGCGTGTATGTATGCAATGCATTTTTTGAGCCACGACAAGATGTCCAGCAGCCAGCGGACGTGCGCCACGGCGGCCAGTGTAGAAATTTACTAGCGATAGTTGGGACCCCAGTGTCATAGTGTGCAGAAATGTTTTAAGGGATTAAGTTATAGGGAATCTGCTAACTGCGGAATTGTGATTTTCCTAAAAAAAATAGTAAAGTGGGATAGGGAGCAAAAAATAGGGAGCATTTTTGGTAGTTTTAGTATAGGGGATCTGCTAGAGATGCCCTAAGATCGGGTAGGTCATGTTCTATTTAAGATTTACCGATTGTGATGTATCAACAGTTGTGATTTGTTTAGATACAATTATGCCCTTATAAAGATGGGAAGATCTAATGGTTATGCTTTGTTAGTTTAAAGAGGGTTGGCTGATGTTTCCTTTTTAGGAATTTCTAGCCTATCTCTTTTCTTCTTAGTACTGTGCTTTTATATATAATAGATAGATGGTTTGGCCAAATTTTAAACTTGAGACTTACCAATACGAAATTAAATTGTATACACCAATCAATTTTCCAAAAACTTAAGCACTCACCAAAAACAGGAGCAGTGCACCTCAAACAGCTTTTGAACTGCTGGGATCGCATGTGTGATGTGTCGGGTCTCCGGTTCTATACACTACTACATGCAACGAGTCTAGGTCATACATCTGTTAGAAGTTGTTTGTTTTTTCGGTTCCATCGTGAAATCATAAGGCAGAGGATCCTCTACTTTTTATAAGACGTTTTTAGAGTCCATGAGGGTGTAAAAAATGTCTTATATTAAGTTACAGGGGGACAGCTTTTTTAGGTACTATTTCCCCCGATCCAATCACCAGTATCGTTTGGTACTCCATCACTAATCCTATGGAGTACCGACTCGAAAAGTGACCAAGTACCTCGATCTATGTGGCAAAACCATAATCACAGCAACCCGTTATTATTTCTAGTGAGGGTATTTCCGGTCTTTTATTCTCTCGTAGCCTTGCATGTATTCGGCGTCTAATTTTTCATTTATTTCGACCTAACCCTATGAGTGTGGCTAGGTCTAAGTCGACTGAGATTTAACCAAGTCTCAGTCAAGTGACATAACAAGTAAGAAAGAAAAAAGAAAAAACAGAAAGAAAACATTGCACGTATCTCGATGTAAGATCTCACGAATATAGCATTGACTGAGACATAACCAAGTCTCAGTCGATTGAGACTTAGCAAGACTGTAACCCTATTCTGCTCGTGGTGGCCGGAACTTGGATTCCCCACTGCACGGCCACCATCACCACCCAGGGTCGGGAGAAGAGGGGACAAGCCCAAGCTAACGGGGATGTGCCGGGACGTGTCTCGCGCATGGCGAGGTAGCTTCTGCATGGTCTTCGTGGGCAAGGAGCTGGAAACCACGTGTGCCGGGGATGAGCCAGAACACGACCCACGCCGTGCAAGCGCACGTGGTGGGCGGGTTGGTTGTGGTATGCACCTCCGTCGCCGTGATACGTTCGTCATCGCGAGGACGAGTCAATGTCGGCGATGGGGTCTTTTGTGGTGACGACAATGACCATCGACCCTTTGGCAACAATGCACAGACGCAAGTAGGCACCAAGGACACAATCTGCCACCCATCCAAAGGCTGGGGTATCCTGTTCTTTTTTGCCAAACTATCGATCAAATGAAGCAGGTAGGTCTGACGGACGGCGGCCCAGCGAGCCTCTTTGTATGTGCAAGGTAAAGATTCTCCCTCCTTTTCCTCCTTCCGTGTCTTCTTCTTCCCCATGAAGGCCATCATAACTTTTCCTAAGTACTCCATGGTACAGGCGCATATCCTCTAATTATCTCACAAGTTACTTCTCAAACTTCATCGAGTCATTACCGTCCTTGACAGATTTAAGAAATTTTCAGTTTTCATCCTTCGAATCCATGAAATCCGCACCTTAATAACTCACATAAATGATTGCAATAATTATGACAAAGTATCCAATGAAAACCCATCTTCAATGGAAATTGGATCTGAAATTTATGCCTTTGATTAAACCGCTTTGCACTCCATATAATTTGCAGAAAACCGCCCGTCGGGATGGTGGTCTTTTATATAGAACCCCTTGCACATCATCCTCCCTTCTACCCAGTCCACAAGCTATACCGCTACACATTTCCAAGTAAACTACTAGGGTTAGAGAGTTTGGGAGATTTGGAGGCGTCGAGGGTTGTAGCGGGGGTGGCTCAGGAGACTTTAGCAGCAGCGGCGGGGAATGGCTGGGCTGTAAGCTTTGCTCCTTCCAAATTGCAAGGGATTCTAGTGATTGGATGGATGCCCCAACTCGTGCATACACTACTATAGATCGGTCCTCCACTGATGGCACTTAAAGCCCTACACTGATGGGTTTAGCCGTCAGTTACTAAACGTCAGTGGGGGGTCCAGCTCCACTGACGGGTGGCCGCCCGCCAGTGGAAAGAGAGCACCACCAACGGGCGATGCCTGCCCGTCAGCGGAGACCCGTCCTGGTCAAGCTGGGAAGCCACCTAGAAGGGTTTCCACTGACAACAGGCTATATCCGCCCATCAGTGGAGATGTTCTCTTCTGAGGAATTCTCCTTAAGACTCGTTAGTGGAATCCCAAATAGGAAGAGTGAAAAATGCCACCGCTGATAGGCGGCGTTGTTTTGCCCCTAGTGGTGGCACTTTGTCAAGGCCAAATGCAGCATGCATTTGGCCTGGACAATTCATACATATTCAATATCAATTCACAACTCAAACACCTTCATATATACATATTCAACATAAGCATAGAAAGAGCAGAAGTTGGATTCAACATAAGTGTAGCATTAAAAATTTCAATGTATGATGCACATCACGAATGTAGATATCAAGTTATCAAGTTTGTACAAAAGATAGACTAGGGCTGTGGTGCTAGAGTAGTTCTGGCGGCCACAGCTGCAGGTCTCAGAGGAAGAGTCGGTGTTGATGTACGAAATTCGCGAACCATTTATACGGGGGTATATGTAGTCCTAAATGTGGAGGTGGGGGCGATACTAGGACCCCACTAGCGATACTCGAATGATGATGAAATGATGGAGACGCGATTTACCAAGGTTTAGGCTCCGGAGGTGGCTAACAGCAGGGGCAGAGATAGGGGGTTGACGAGGAGGGGCCAGAGGTAAAAACGTACTGATTATGGCTCATTAGAGGCCTAAGTGCTGAAAGAGAATTACCAATAGGTGATTTACATCTCACAAGCCCACGACCCACAAGCCCACATCCCACAAGCGCACCGTTGCCGGTCTAATCACGAGTCATGTTCACATACGTGAGTGGAGAGACACGATCTATTTCCTTCGAGCGATGCTGGTCAGGAATTGCGTCACCGCCATCTAAAAAAGAGCTTTGCTACACCTAAAATGGGGGGGGGGGGGGGGGGGGGGGGGAGATTAGTGGGGATTAGGAAAGGAGGTGATTTACGTAAGTCTGGTACGTAACTACTACGTAGGTGTGGCATTTTTGCCTAAAAAATTGCCTCGCCCCGCCGCTCAAGGCAGTCTCTAGCTACCAGCCTGCCATGCCATCGGTTGTCAAAAAAAAAAGCCTGCCATGCCGTCGATATGTCACCGTGGATCACCACCGAAGCCACAGCCTTCAAGCCTGGCGAGGCCCGCCGCTGCTCTCCGGCCAACAAGCTAGATCTGATCAGACTCAACTAGACATCATTATAGACAACTAGAAATTAGTAGTTAGGGCTTCTATTAGACTGATTACAAATTGCTGATTAGAGAGAAAGAAATTAGTTGATCAATGGGCAATGGCAAATCAAATTTATTTATGGACGCTGCTAGGCAGCAAGCGGCCGCCCTCTTTTGGTAAGAGCCCACGTGGGTGCCTCCCCCAGGTCTAAAAAAGGAAGTTTACCCCTCCACAACTGTTACCACGTCGCGCCAAGAAAAAGCTGGTCCCCAACAGAAAAAACGCTCCCGTTGAGCTCCTGACCGGAAAGAATGCATTCCAGGGCAAAAGCAAAGAACAAGTAAATAACGATTCTGCAACTTTTTTTGTCACACACAAAAATCTGGACACACCTGCTGTGTGTCAACGATCAGGCAACAAAAAAGAAGGTAAGAACGAAACTCTCTGGTTGTTCCTTTCTCACAAACTTTTGTTTTTTTTTACAACATACTCTCTCTGTATCACATATGGAACTTGTATCTTTTGCATGCTATTGTCCCTCCCAGATGAAACCTGATGGTTTGTTGAACATTCTTCTTGTTTTTGTTGTTTGGTGGTGTTTAATGCCTTGCACCTGGCCCCTGCAAAAAACAAAAAAGCACAAAAAAAAGTAGTTGCTCAGCAAAAAAGAAGAAGTGCTTGTTTCATGTTGTTTGTTCAAAAGGGTAGGCAAGTTAAAAATAGCTACTGAATTAAAACGAGTTGCTGCTTGGTTCAAATAAATGTCGGCAAGATTTATGTTATTTTTGAAAAAAATGCCTTGAAAAAACCCCACTAAAATGAATAGAGGTTGCTCAAGACTATTGGTGTCAGGCAGATTAACTTCTGTGTGTATTCGGCGACTATATAGTAAGGTTGTAGGCGACTACATGCATGCATTGGACATACACGGCTTAGTTCGACTGGCTTAGCCGATTGTTGGCGTGGGTGCGGGGCTACTATATATTTGGGTTAAGAGACTCAGTTTGCATTTTGATTAGCTCGTGGGCGACTTAGTGTACTGGATTAGTAAAGTCGAGCATGAGTTCGTCGACTATGTAGTGGGGTGGTAGGCGACGACGTGCATGTGTTGGCCATATGCGACTTGGTTCGACCAGCTTAGCCGATTGTTGGCGCGGGCATGGGACGACTATATATTTGGGTTTAGGCGACTCCGTTTGCATATTGATTAGCTCGTGGGCGACATGGTGTATTGGATTGGTCGAGTTGAACGTGAGTTCACCGGCTATGCAGTGGGGTGGTAGGCGACTTAGTTCGACCGGTTAGTCGATTGTGAGCTCTGGCACGGGGTGACTATATATTTGGGTTTAGGCGACTTGTTTGCATATTGATTAGCTCGTGGGCGACTTAGTGTATTAGATAGTCGAGTAGATCGTGAGTTCGGCGACTATGTGGTAGGGTGGTAGGTGACCACATGCATGCGGTGGCCATAGGTGACTTAGTTTTTTCGGTTAGTCGATTGTCAGCTCGGACGCGGGGCGACTATATATTGGGGTAGGTGACGCCGTTACATATTAATTAGAGGTGGGCGACCTAGTGTGTTGGGTTAATTGAGTGGGGTGTGAGCAAGGCAACCATATAGTGTGTGTGTTGTGGGGCGGGTTAAGTGACTCCGTTCATGCGATGGGAGTGTAGCAATGCACGCTCACAACTCGGCAATTATGAGGTTTCCCGGCTTAGTCGGTTTGTGGGGTGCGGGTGAGGCGACTATATGTTGGGGCTTAGGCGACTCCTTGTGTGGATTAGGCGTAGGCGACTTAGTGTGTTGTCTTAGCCGAGTGAAAACGTAGATGAGCCAACTATATGCTGTGAGGGTGATGGGCGTCTTACTTTTCAAAGGGATAGTCGGTAACTTGGGGTGACTTGAGTCTCTAGTGCTTTTTTTGCATGGCCATGCGATATGGTATGTGAAAAATGGGCTACATAGTTTGCTACTGTAGGCGACAAACCTTGTTCAGGAGGCATAGCAAATAGAAGAGGAGATTAAAAAAGCATTAGGGAATTATTTTGTTAAAGATCAGGGTACTTGAACTGAATCACAAGCAGCGCAACCCAGGAATCTTGTCATGCTTGAGTTTAAAAAACCAGGCAGGCTCTTATAATACTTGACCATACTACCATGTGCCTAACCCTCTCTACAAAAAATAGCAGCAGTAATGTGATTTGATCATGTGTGGCACGGTTCAGCAGCAAAAACTGCCCCCCTCTCTAAAAAGAAGTGCTAAAGTGATTAGTTCTCATAACTTGGCTACCTCCTGAGGTTTCTCTGCATCTATACAGAAATAATTGCCTACATCCTAAAAATCTACGTGAAAAATAATAGATAACTTGCCTACATTCTGAGGTCAAAAATAAGAAGAAAAAACGCATTTTGTATTACGTGCGGTAGGCAAAATGGATTTTGGTTTATCAAAAATTCAGTGGTGTTTGTTGGAATGGGCCAATCTGTTTTTTGCCTACAATTATCCAGTGGTGTTGCCTATCCCTCCACACAAATTCATCAGTTTTATTTGCCTACAATTATTCAGATATCTACAATATATTCAGTATTGTTGTCCTCCCATATATTCATCAGTATTGTTGCCTGCAAAAACAAAAATCTAGCAAGAACTGGCAGAAGCTAAGCAAGCATTGTTGCCTATCACTCCCCACAAATTCATCAGTCTTATTTGCCTACAATTATTCAGATATCTACAATATATTCAGGAGTTGATGCCTATCCCTCCCATATGCTCATCAGTGTTGTTGCCTGCACAACGAAAATCTAGCCGACTAGATAGGCAGAAGCTAAGCAAGTATTGTTGCCTACCCTCCCCACAAATTCAGCAGTCTTATTTTGCCCACAATTTATTCAGATATCTACAGTGTATTCAGTGCCGTTGCCTAGTCCTCCCATATATTCATCAGTGTTGTTGCCTGCAAAACAAATCTAGCGGAGCAGAATTGGCAGAAGCTAAGCAAGCTGATGTCTATCCCTCCCCGACATATTCATCAGTCTTATTTGTAAGTGCATCTAGTGCCCCCTTAGTAGTTTTTGGAGTATTGAAGACAAATGGGATAAGGGACTAATGTGTTTGTGAGTGTACACATGTGTTATAGCCCTGAAGATTTGGTTTAACCGAAGAAAGACGACCCCTGAAAATGTATTTCTTCAAGTGAAGAATTTGTGAAGAATTTGGTACGGCCTTTGAAGAAATTGAAGTGAAGAATTTGAAGCTTGAAGACTTTGTGTTTTCTTAGTTTCCTTCTTCTTATTTGAGTCATAGGAAAAACCGTACTGTTAAAGGAGGTCTAGGTGCACTAGTAGAAAACAGGGCTTTGGTCCTGGCCAGATCGGAGCATTAGTCCCGGTCGTGTTACGAACCGGGACTAATGGGAGCATCAGTCCCGGTTCGAGATGCTAGGACACCGGCCGGGCCTCGGCAGGCATCAGTCCCGGTTCGGCTGGGACCTTTAGTCCCGGTTCCATCCAAGAACCGGGACTAAAGGGGTTGCTGCCCTTTAGTCCCGGTTGGTGTCTGGAACCGGGACTAAAGGGTAGGCCATTAGTCCCGGTTTTAGACACAAACCGGGACTAAAGTTTTGCCTATATATATCCACGCCCCCCCCCCCCATCTCCTCTGTTTTTTGGCCGTGGAAGGGTGGAGGTGTGGGCTACTCTGTTTTTTGCCTATATATGCACATGAGGTGTTCAATGAAATGCCGGAGCCACACTTAAGCTTTCTCCTCTGTTCTTCCTCCAAGCTCCATTTTCCCTAAGATTTGTCTCGGTTTGACGGTGCACCAACTATCTAAGTGTTCTAAAAAGGTTAGCAACTTCATCCTTTCATCTCTCACTGCTAGTTTAACTCATTTCAAATGCTCTAGAAGTAGTGTGGTTTGTGGGTTTTAGTGGAGGAGTGTATGTGTGAGTTTATTTGATTTAGATGCACAATTTGAGCTCAAATTAACTTCTTAGTTTGCACATGTGTAGGGTGCCGTCCCGTCCCCATCCCCGTCCTCAACGCCGTCGATCGCCCGCGCCGATCTCGTTGCCGGCACCACCGTGGTGAGCCTCTTGTTCTTATCTTTTTTTTTAAAGAAAAAATTCTTACTTGTATGATTTATATAGCTACTTGTATAATTTTCTTACTTGTATTATTGTTTGTTATTATATAGTGCCATGGTTTTGGTATCCACCCCCGTCGGCTCTCGTCCGGTCTATGATTCGGATGTGGTATATTATCTTTTATAACTATTTGTTTCATTTAGTGTTTATGACAATTATGCCGACCAACTTGACATAGATGTCTTTATCTAGGAGGTATGTGAACCGGAAATTCCAACCGACCCTCTTGTCGAGTGGTTAAATTTAGTTGAAAAGGAAAACAATTATTTGAAAGAAAAATTGAAAAGAGTTGAAGAAGAGAAGATGAAATTGGAGTTGCATGTTGCCGATGTCGTCGATCTACACAAGATCCAGATGGATGCAATGCGCTTGAAGATTAGAAAGATTTGAAAATATGCCATTGATAATGAGGCTTGGTATCATTATGTTGCTGGATCAATTGTTACCTTAGTTGCGATTTTGATCACATTTGTTGTTGCATTTAAATGTTTTACATAGTTGTATGTTAGTTTCAATGTATGTTTTAATTAGATGCTCTAGAGAGCTGTATGTTGTTCTATGAGAACTATGTATGAACTTTATGTATTTATTTTTGCAGTAATAACATTTGATCACTACTGTACTTTGGTTTTAATGTGATGATGAACTTGTATTAATTTGGTCATTTATCTATTCATGATGTTCTGTAATGGTTTTTGATATACTTAATTATATAATGCACGCAGATGAATCGGCAATGGATGTACGGTGACCGACGCACCTCATGAGGCAAACAAGCAGAATGGTTTTATGTATTGTCCATTTACTGTCTGTGAGAATACGAAGGATTACTCTTCCCCGAAAACCCTTCACTTCCACCTGATTGAGAAGGGTTTCATGCCACACTATAATGTTTGGACCAAGCACGGAGAAAGAGGGGTTATGATGGAAGACAACGAAGAAGAAGAGGATGATGACAACTATCCTATGTTCCCTGAATACGGTGATACTGCAACGGGGGAAGCTGAAGATCAAGAGGCACTAGATGTGCCCGATGATGATCTTCGCCGGGTCATTGTTGATGCACAGAGAGGATGCGAAAGTGAAAGGGAGAAGTTCAAGTTCGATCCCATGTTAGAGGATCACAAAAAAAGGTTGTACCCAAATTGCGAAGATGGCAACACAAAGCTCGGTACCGCACTGGAATTGCTGCAATGGAAGGCAGAGAATGGTGTATCTGACAAGGGATTTGGGAAGCTACTGAAAATAATGAAGAAGAAGCTTCCAAAGGATAACGAATTGCCTGACATTACGTACGAAGCAAAGAAGGTTCTCTGCCCTCTAGGATTAGAGGTGCAGAAGATACATGCATGCCCTAATGACTGCATCCTCTACCGCGGTGAGGAGTACGAGAATTTGAATGCATGCCCGGTATGCGGTGCATTGCGGTATAAGATCAGACGAGATGACCCTGGTGATGTTGAGGGCGAGCGCCCCAGGAAGAGGGTTCCTGCCAAGGTGATGTGGTATGCTCCTATAATAACACGGTTGAAACGTCTGTTCAGAAACAAAGAGCATGCCAAGTTGTAGCGATGGCACAAAGAAGACCGTAAGAAACACGGGAAGTTGAGAGTACCCGCTGATGGGTCGCAGTGGAGAAAAATCGAGAGAAAGTGGCCGGACTTTGCAGGTGACGCAAGGAACTTATGGTTTGGTTTAAGTGTAGATGGCATTAATCCTTTTGGGGAGCAGAGCAACAATCATAGCACCTGGCCCGTGACTCTATGTATCTATAACCTTCCTCCTTCATTGTGCATGATGCGGAAGTTCATTATGATGCTAGTGCTCATCCAAGGCCCTAAGCAACCCGGCAACGACATTGATGTGTACCTAAGGCCATTAGTTGAAGAACTTTTACAGCTGTGGGATAAAAAAGGTGTACGTGGGTGGGATGAGCACAAACAGCAGGAATTTGACCTACGAGCGTTGCTGTTTGTAATCATCAATGATTGGCCTGCTCTTAGTAACCTGTCAGGACAGACAAACAAGGGATACAACGCATGCACGCACTGTTTACATGAGACTGAAAGTATATATTTGGACAAATGCAAGAAGAATGTGTACCTGGGACATCGTCGATTTCTTCCGACCAAGCATGCCTTAAGAAAGAAAGGCAAGCATTTCAAAGGTGAGGCAGATCACCGGAAGAAGACTGTCCTCCGTACTGGTGATGATATACTTGATATGGTCAAGGATTTACAAGTAATCTTTGGAAAGGGTCCTGGCGGACAATCTGTTCCGAATGACGCTGACGGACACGCACCCATGTGGAAGAAGAAATCTATATTTTGGGACCTACCCTATTGGAAAGACCTAGAGGTCCGCTCTGCAATCGACGTGATGCACGTGACGAAGAATCTTTGTGTGAACCTGCTAGGCTTCTTGGGCCTGTATGGGAAGACAAAAGATACACCAAAGGCACGGGAGGACCAGCAACGTATGAACGAAAAAGACGGCATGCATCCAAAGCAGTATCAAGGTCCTGCCAGCTACGCTCTTACCAAAGCAGAAAAGGAAATCTTTTTTGAATGCCTGCTCAGTATCAAGATCCCGTCTGGCTTCTCGTCGAATATAAAGGGAATAATAAATATGGCAGAGAAAAAATTCCAGAACCTAAAGTCTCATGACTGCCACGTGATTATGACGCAACTGCTTCCGGTTGCATTGAGGGGGCTTCTACCAGAAAATGTTCGATTAGCCATTGTGAAGCTATGTGCATTCCTCAATGCAATTTCTCAGAAGGTAATCGATCCAGAAATCCTACCAAGGTTACAGAATGATTTGGTCCAATGTATTGTCAGTTTCGAGTTGGTGTTCCCACCATCCTTCTTCAATATTATGACACACGTCCTAGTTCACCTAGTCGACGAGATTGCAATTCTGGGTCCTGTATTTCTACACAATATGTTCCCCTTTGAGAGGTTCAAGGGAGTCTTAAAGAAATATGTTCGTAACCATGCTAGGCCAGAAGGAAGCATCTCCACGGGCCATCAAACAGAGGAGGTCATTGAGTTTTGTGTTGACTTTATTCCTGACCTTAAGCCGATTGGTGTTCCTGAATCGCGGCATGAGGGGAGACTGGGTGGAAAAGGCACGCTAGGACCAAACTCAATAATATGTAGGGACGGGCATTCTTGGGCGCAAGCACACTACACAGTTCTAAAGAATTCTACCTTGGTGGCCCCGTATATCAATGAACACAAGAATATTCTACGCTCCAAACACCCGGAGCAGTCTGACGACTGGATTACACGTGAACACATGAGGACTTTCGGCGGTTGGTTGCAAACACATCTCATGGGTAACACCACTGTTAGAGATGAGCTATACTTCTTGGCCAGGAGACCATCTTTGACTGTATTGACTTTCCAAGGGTACGAGATAAATGGGAATACATTTTACACGATTGCCCAAGATAAAAAGAGCACCAACCAAAATAGTGGTGTCCGCTTTGATGCAGCAAACACCAATAGGGCAAAGGACACATATTATGGTTACATAGAGGACATATGGGAACTTGACTATGGACGTGATTTTAAGGTCCCTTTGTTTCGGTGCAAATGGGTCAATCTGTCAGGAGGCGGGGTACAGGTAGACCCGCAGTACGGAATGACAACAGTGGATCTCAACAATCTTGGGTACACAGACGAACCATTAGTCCTAGTCAATGATGTGGCGCAGGTTTTCTATGTGAAGGACATGTCTACCAAACCGAGAAAAAGAAAAGATAAGGAAGCGAATACATCATACGATGAGCCAAAGCGCCACATAGTTCTTTCAGGGAAAAGAAACATCGTGGGAGTGGAGGACAAGACAGACATGTCAGAAGATTATGAAAAGTTTCATGAAATTTCTCCCTTGAGAGTGAATTCTGACCCAAGCATCCTGTTAAATGATGAAGATTATCCATGGTTACGGCGCAATAAGCAAGGGACACACGCGAAGAAATAGTTTTATACCCCAAGATCCCACTCTGGGATGTGACCGGCTTCACCGCCATCACTTTCTCTCTAGTGTGAGTTTCCGGACTTATAGCTGGAAAGTGCCACTTCGGACAAACCGGAGGGAATCTTTGTAAGAGCTAGATAGGGCATTTTGGCATTTGAAACATGATTTTAAAATAATTATTTATTAAGTTATGAAATTTAAATTATTCCTATCCTTTTAGTATTTTAATTATACAGAGGAGTTAATCAATACAATTATGTCGAAACAAAATATGAATGTCTTCTGAGCACCGGTTGGTTGCTCAATATTTTCAAAAACATATTGACAAACCACCACCTGATGTGTCAAAGAATAAAGTTATATAAAATTCTAGTTATGATCAACTAAAACAAAACTATAATATTCTTCAATAGCAAAAAGAATCAACTAAAAAGCTTTTATAAAACTCTAATTATGATCAAAATAATATTAACTTAAAATTATATAAAAATGAGGTACATACCTCCGACTTTACCTCAAGCCCGCTCCTCTCTATAAAATTGACATAACATATGCAAAAAATAACATAAAAAATAAGAAATAAAATTGACATAACATATGCAAAAAATAACATAAAAAATAAAAAAACATAACATATGCAAAAAATTAAAATTGCCATAACATAAAAAATATAAAGACATAACCTATGCAAAAAATTAAAATTGTCATAACATAAAAAAAAGACATAACATGTGCCATATATTTTATAGTGGTTATGAAAGAATATTAAAATTGACATAACATATGCAAAAAATAACATAAAAAATAAAAAAACATAACATATGCAAAAAAATAAAATTGCCATAACATCAAAAATAAAAAGACATAACATGTGCCATATATTTTATAGTGGTTATGAAAGAATATTAAAATTGACATAACATATGCAAAAAATAACATAAAAAATAAATAAACATAACATATGCAAAAAATAACATAAAAAATAAAAAAATACCCGCCTACTAGCAGACACCACGGCCTGCATACGACTGGAAACCCAACTATATGTGGGCCAGGATGCAGGCCCGCGGGGCTAGTAGGCCCAATGGGGCAGAGGTTAGGCAATTAACTGCCTGCTTTAGAGAGGAGCTTGGGAGAGAGATCGCAGCCGCGTATATAAACCGGTGCGATCTCCTCTCGCTTGGCGAGGTGGGACTAAACTTTCACCACCCCACGGCTGTGCCACCCTTTAGTCCCGGTTGGTGGCTCGGACCGATCTTCCCTCTCTCTGCCCGCCGCCGCCGAACACCACCACGACGCCGCCAGGCTGCCGCGACGCCCTGCCCCGACGCCCTCGCCGACGCCCTCGCCGCGCCCTGCCCCGACGCCCTCGCCCCGCCCTACCCCGACGCGCGCCCTCGCCGCGCCCTGCCCCGACGCCGCCGCTCCTCGCCGACGCCCTGCCCGGCCCGACGCCCTTGCCGACGCCCTGCCCCAACGCCCCCGCTCCTCGCCTCCTCGCTGTGAGCGCGTCGCCCCGATCCCCTCCTCCTCCTCGCTATGAGCTAGCTAGCTAGCCTCTCTTTTTTCCATTTTTTTTCATTTTTTGGTACTGTTAGATTCATGGATGCATATGTTGATGTTGATGTTGATGTTGCTAAAGGATGAGATGTTGATGTCAGATGTTGCTATGTGACACTTAGTTTCTAAAATAATTATGTGAGATATTGTTGATCTTGCTATGTGACACTTAGTTTCTAAAATAGGTTCTAAAATAGATTCATTAGCTTTTTTTTCAATTTGAGATGTTGTTAAATAGCTATGTGAGATGTTCTCCAAAATTGAGATATGATGAGTGGTTACTAAAACAAATTGAAGAACAAATTTTTTGCATTAGAGTTCATTTTGTCTTTTTTGTATGTTTTAATGCAAGCATCTTTTGGGCAATCTTTGAACATGAAGTAGGAGCATTTTGATGTCATCTTGCTGGTAGATTTTAGTTCATGCCATGTTAGGACCTGTAGTGAGTGATAGAAGCTTGTAAACTTGCTATCTATTCATTTCTGCCATATATGCCATGCAATTTTTCTCTAGGTCTGAAACTGGCAGTATTAATACTTTGCATTTTGCCTTGAGGTTTGCAACAAATTTGTGCATCTTTGCATCATGAGCAGTAAGGGTGTTTTGTTGAGGGTAATTAGTACATGCTTGCCATGCTCTTTGTTGCCATGAAAAACTGCTGTAGCGTATATTTTACTTGCCTCAAAGGTTGCATCATGAATCTATTTTCTGCCACTAAGTCTGAAAATCTGTTAATACTTGTCAACTTGATCATGATGATTGGCATTGATCTAGGGGTCATTTGAATTAGTTCAGTAAGCATGTTTTGCCATGTGTTACATCTCCGTGGAATTACAGGTTGTGGTGTTGCATCTCCGTGGAGTTGGTCCCTGATCGTTCCTCCGCTGTTCGACAAAAGGTGTCCATTTGTTGTATGTTGAGTTTTGTTCATAGGATGATGGTTGGTTCATTTCTTGAGTTGTGTATTCATCTTGTGTATTCATCTTGTATTCATTTTGTATTCATCTTGTGTATAAATATTGTATTCATCTTGTACAAATATTGTCGTAACTTCGACATGAGGGGGGGGGGTCGTTAAAACATAACCCCGATAACTTTGATTTTGAGGCATATGAAAACCTGATTTGCACGTCGGATAGGCATGAGAGAGGCGGTCCGCAAAGTATCATACTCTCCCGAAAGATATAGGACGACTCATCAGATATGATTCTAGATAATGTCCAATGCCTCATATCGCGAACATAGTTATATTGGATAATTGATCTTCATATAAATTAAGCATAAAAGTTTAGCAATCACTTACAAATTTTCATGTTGTTCATTGACTTCGACATGAGGGGGGGGGGGGGGGGTCGTTAAAACATAACCCCGATAATTTCGGTATAACTTCGACATGAGGGGGGAGGGGGTCGTTAAAACATAACCCCGATAATCCACTAATCCATTCCTCATATGCATATGATTCCTTGTTGTGATTAGGTCTATGTTTGCCACTAATCCATCTCTCATGGTTGTATATTGCCATGTTGTAATATTTGCAGAAACTATGGAACACGACAGAGACTTAGAACAAGAAGAGGTGTTGGAGGAAATAATCCGCGACGGAGATGATGATATCAACACCTCACAGTTTCACAACGACTCCGATGGTGAGGGAAGAGAAGATGACGGCTCCGGTGATCGAATGGAGGAGGGAGAAGATGACGGCTCCGCCGGTGTTGGAGCCTTAACTGTTGCAAAGTCCGGCGAGGTATATATATTAATTAAGCCTCTGCTGACTAGATGCATTAATTGTTTTGTATGTACATATATTAACGCTTCTTTCTTCTTTTAGCCCTCCGGATCGAGCCTAACTTCTATAAGGAGACGAGGCCCGAAGAAAAGGTTGGGCGAGAATGAAAGGTTCACGATCGAAGAAGTCGATCCAGATGGCAAACCGACTGTTCCCAAGCGGACCCAAGACCGATTTATACATCTGTGCGGAGTTGTTGTTAGGGACAGCGTCCCGATCAGCATCCAAGAATGGAATAAGAAGAAGGACGATGGAGTTTCTTATGTCGACGATAGATGCAAAGATGAGCTTTGGAACTCGCTCATGATAAATTTCAGCCTACCGCCAGAGGAGGATCCAAATAACCCATTTATACAACGAAAAGTCAAAAAATGGGCTCTTAAGAAGATGGCAGAACAATTCAAGAACTGGAAGAAAAGATTGAACAAACAGTTTGTCGAGAAAGACGAGACTCCAGAATTCACCGGTCAATATGCGAAGATAAAAGATCACTGGCCCGCATTTGTGGCGTACAAGAAATTGGAGAAAGCTAAGAACAGGTCACAGACAAATAAGCTAAATGCTGCAAAGAATCTGTATCACCATGTTACGGGGTCAGGTGGCTACAAGGTTGCCCGGCCTACGTGGAACAAAGCTGAGAACGACCTGCTTGCTAAAGGGATCCAACCAGCGACATTGAACTGGCCCGAACGGGCAAGGACTTGGTTCTTCGGTCATGGGGGAACTTTGGACCCAAAAACAGGGAAGTGTGTTTACACGAAAGAACAACTTGAAACACCCTTCATAAAGATTCAGGAAGCAATCAAGGACGTGGAGGAAGGGAGGTTCCATCCCGACAGAGTGAAGGACGAGCTGTCACGCGCCCTCGGGAATCCTGAACACCCTGGACGAACACGAGGCACATCAGGCTCCGTTCCGTGGGTGCATGGGTTTCCCGACAGCACTGGTTATAGAAGCCGACGGAGAAAGAAGAAAGAGAATGCAGACCGGATGCAGAAGGTAGAAGAAAGATTAGCGTTACAGGAGAAGAAACTAGAGGCACTTACCAGTCAGCGAGCTACCGGCCCACCATCTCAGCAGCACAAAGATCCTTCATTCGATACTGCCCACGAAGCTACCCCACCATCTCAGCGGAAAAGCAGCATGGCTTCCACGGAGCTCTTTCGGCCTGATATCACGGCTCCTCGCTACCCCATGGATGATATCACGGAGAGGGAACATTGTGAGCTAATGGCGAAATGCAGCAACCTAACCTTGAAGGTGGCGGTCGGCTATGTCTTACCTCCTCGACCTGATGGAACTTTCCATTGCAATCCGATTCCAGATGCCTATGCTATTGTCGGGGTGGATGAAGTTACCAACGGATTCGAGGGGCTGGACCTTGAGTACCCTACAGGTGAAGGGGAGACTCATCTGGTAGATGCCGTAAGGACTACCTTTCTACGGAGAAAGGAAAACATCGTGCTTCCACAATGGACGCCGCGTCAGCAGACTCAGCCGGAGGAGGCCCCTCGGCAGACTCCTCACAGTCCTACTCTATCTCCGCTGCCTCAGTCATCTCCGCCGCGTCAGCACACTCCGCCGCCTCAGCTGTCTCCGCCGCCTCAGTGGACTCGCTGGAGGAGGCCCCTCAGCAGAATCCTTCGCCGCCTCAGCTGTCTCGGCCGCGTCAGCGGACTCCGCCTCCTCCGCCGCGTCAGCTGACTCCGCCTCCTCCACCGCCTTAGCAACGGCGGAAGAGACCCGCCGCCACTCCGGCGGCTAGCAGTACAACAACGAAGAAATCCAGAGCAGGTCCAAGCATCAAGAAGGCTCCTGCCAAGTTACCATACGACATGACTGAGGAGGAAAACAACGAGATCGTGGCTGCCGATGTGAAACACCAGCTTGCACCGAAACGTCCAGATCCAAAGGAGAAAATAGATTCGGTAAAAGCGAAGCGCTGTCTGGATGCTCTTAAGTGACCACCACCTCCTCCGCCGCTCTCACACTATGACCGCTGTATTGTAAAGACATTTCAGGAAGCGAAAAGGTCAGGAAGTACTAGCAGTGCTGCAAGAAGTGGGAAAACAATTCCCCAGCTCGGCGAACAGGAAAAACAATCGTGCCCCCCGCTCAAGGTGCTTCCCGATATCGCTAATGATCCGGGGGTAGCGGCCGCTCATCCTGGTTACACTCTTGGTGATTACTTAGGCGATGAGGTACAGTTCGAAATGGCTGAGGTAGCCTTTAGATACGAGCACGGGAAGCCTCTCATCAGACCTGAGCAGCTCCCGCATCTATCAACGATGATGCGAACATTGCATGACTAGTACTTGAAAGCCTGCAAGGAAGGGACCGACAGTATCTTAGTGGGAATTAAAGCACTACTTCAATGGAGTCGATGCGTTGTACATTGAATTTGAAGAATTATTTCAGTTATACAATCAAGACGCCCTCGACAAAACTATCGTCAGTTGCTATTGTCTGTAAGTATTTTTTCTGTAATTAAGTCTCTAGCTCAGCTCGTTCATTGCATGTATAATTATCCTCACACTATATTATGTAGATTGAAGATCCGCGAATGCAGAGGAAAAATCTATGACATTGGGTTCATTAACCCAAATACCGTAAATGAATATACGGTACAAAAAAACCCCGATGATACAGAGAAAAACTTGCTAAAGGCGTTACTTGGACAACAAAACAAAAGGGAAATACTATTTCCTTACAACTTCCAGTGAGTGTTACTGTCTTGTGCACATTCTGTTTCGCTTACTCGAGGTTAAGTGTAATTGATGAGTTATGCGTGCGCAGGTTCCACTTTATTCTGCTAGCCCTTCAGCTTGACGCGGGACTAGTAATTGTCTTGGACTCGAGACGTAAAGAGGCGAAGGAGTGGGCGGACATGAGTCAAATGCTCCAGAAGTAAGTTCAATCATTATCGCACCATATCAGCAACTTTCGTTCATTTCCTGATATCAAGTAATCATTTTCTTTGCCGGGCAGGGTTTGGAAAAAGTTCACCAACCAGGTTAGGGGTGAATGGAAAAAGGAGCTGCGATTTTCACACCCCAAAGTAAGTACTACTAGCTAGTTCCGCGCATCTCTCATTGATTCTAGTTTCAATACCATTATCATGCTTGATTATCATTTTGATTGAACTCTATTCTTGTAAAGTGCTTGTGGCAGGCACCCGGGAATAATTTATGTGGATACTACGTTTGCGAGTTCATTCGCCACAAGACCTCTGAGCGGGGCAGATCTGAAGAACAATTTGAAGTACGTAAACAATATTCACAATTTTATTTTATTACCATCAATTGTGTTGAGTTTCATTCATATATATATATATATATATATATATATATATATATATATATATTGACCCCCTTCTTTAAATTAGATCTGGCGGAAGCGGGACGAACTCCTACCAACTGATCGCATACGAGCAATTCAAGAGGAATTGGCAGGATTCTTTGTTGACCAATACCTACAGACGGAGAATACCATCGGGATTGGATTTTGGTAATTAGATATTAGGGATCGTAAGAGATGTTATATTGTATATATGCATGAATGTGTACTATATATAGTAGCGTCGAATAGATATACGAAAACTTGTTGTTCGACCAAGCACCGAGAAAGAGAGGTCACTTCTCTCTATATATTGATCATGACGATGTTGTCTAATGGTTCCTTCATTGCTATATGTAGTAGCTAGAGTCGAGTTGAATGAAAAGCATAAAATAAAAATGAAAACCCTAAATGTAAAGGAATTGAATGGTAAACACAAAAAGAAAAGGGGAAACACAATATGAAACCCCTAAACCCTCAAAAACCCCTAAACCCCTCCTTTCAAAAAAAAAATACAAAAACCCCAGCGCCTGGCAGGTGCTGACGCGTGGCTGCCTTCTAGTCCCGGTTGGTGTTACCAACCGGGACTAGAGGTCCTCCTGCCTGGGCGCCCACAGCGGCCACGTGGAGATCCTTTAGTCCTGGTTCGTAACCCAACCGGGACTAAAAGTGCGGGCCTTTAGTCCCGATTGTTTAGTCCCGGTTGCAGAACCGGGACAAAAGGCCCTCTGGAACCGGGACTGATGCCCTGTTTTCTACTAGTGTTGATACATGAATCACATTTCCAGAGTGATGCTCAAACCTATACACAACCTACCGCTTCGAGTGAAGCCGTTGGAAATCTCTGGCAGTGCCGACGAATTTGCTAGCGACAGAGACGCAGTTCTTCTGGTCGCTGACAAATTTGGTCGGACTCAGGAGTTAGGAGCTCGCTAGTGCGTTCTGCCTACCATAAGGAAATTGAGTGCCTCGACGAATTTGAGAGTCCAAATTCTGACCGTTGCTGTGTTGTGTGCCAGCTGTCGAGTGGATCCTTATCCTGACAACGGTCATGTTTGAAGGGGCATTTATGACATTTCATGTCGGGTTACTCCCTGGCTATAAATAGCCGCCCCCCTTCAACCATTTGTTGGTTGGCTGCTCTAGAGAGAGATTAACACTTGTCATTTGAGAGCATCCCGTCCTCTGACGACCTTGAGAGAACCCTGAGTGAGGAAAAACCCAACCAGAGCCAAAGTGATTGAGCATCACTGAAGAGATTGATGTGTGTGATCCGGCGCTTGTTTCCTTTGAAGACTGTCATTCTTCCAGACGGTTAGGCGTCGAGTTCTGAGTGCCCAAGAGTAATTATGGTGTGCCGGTGAACTAGTCTACCTTGAAGACTTACCACGAGTGATTGGGCGAGGCCTAAGTGACCTTAGCTCAAGAGGAATACGGTGAAGACTAAGTGTCTTTGGAGTTCAATCTCAAGCCGCCTCTACCAGACGTACAGTTGATGCAGCAACTGGAACTGGTCTACCAAATTGCTGTGTCTTCACCGAGCCTACCTGGTTTCAATTCCTCAACTCTTTACATTATGTTATTCCGCTGCTGAAGAATTTGCGTTCTACCTTCTGACGAATTTGAACTGAAGACTTTCATCAAGTTCCGTTTCATTTCTTCAGTTCATCTTCTGTTTACCTGAATGCTTGTATGATTGCATGTTCTTCACTCGCATCTATCCTGAATGCATGCTTTACGTGTCTATGACGATCTAGTCTCATTCCTGTTTCTATTTCTTCAGTGTGATCTTCGTCAAATTCTTCAGAGTTTGACGGAAATCTAAAAATCTCCCATTCACCCCCCTCTGGGAGTAAACCTGCACTTTCAATTGGTATCAGAGCAAGGTACTCCCTTGTTCTGTGTGATTTTTGTTTAACCACCTGGAGTTTTAGTTATGTCGACCGCAGGTATGATCATGGTATCCGCTGCGTGCCCCATCTTCGATGGCACAGACTACCCCTACTGGAAGAACAAGATGCACATGCATCTTGAGGCTATTGACAATGATCTTTGGTTTGTTGTTGAGTATGGTGTGCCCTCTATTGGTCCTAGTCTCAATGCTACTGATGTGAAGAGACTCAAGCAGCTCGACTCTCAAGCGAAGAATATCATATGCGGGCATCTGAACAAAGGACAGTATGGAAGAGTGAGTGCACTAGAAACAGCGAAGCTTATCTGGGATAGGCTTTCCAAGGTCAACGAGGGAGTTTCAACCCAACGTGACTCTCGTGTTGACGTTCTTCGCAATCTCTTCAACTGCTTCAAGAGGCTCGACAATGAAAATGTGCAGCAAACCTTCGATCGCCTCACTGATATCTCCAATGAGCTTCAAGCTCTTGGTGCAACTGACATCACGGATCACGAGGTGGTGAAGAAATTGCTGAGGTCACTGGACAGTTCATTTGACACACTGGCTTTGATGATTCAAGAGCGTCCGGACTACAAGTCCCTCTACCCGGCTGATATTCTTGAGAGGCTCAATACTCATGAACTTTAGCAAGCTGAGAAAAGAGATATGTATGATCCTAGCTATGGAAGACCACGTGCTCTGAAGGCAAAAGCAATAGCCAAGGCAATTTCTTCATCTGAAGAAGAATCTGACTGCAGTTCTAGTGATGCCGAAGAAATTGGCAGAGAACTTGCAATGCTGGTGAGGAAGTTCCAGAAGTTCTCAAAGAGAAGTCGCTTTGGAAAGTCTTCAAAGTATGATTCGAAGAATACTGAAGCTTCTGCTCGTGACTACAAGAAGAGAACCTACCACAAGTGCAAGAAAAATGGCCACTGCATTGCTGATTGCCCTCTTTGGGAAAAGGAATTAAAGAAGAAGAAGAAGAGCAGAGATGATGACTCTGATGACAAGAAGAAGAAATCCTCAAAGTCTTCATCAAAATCTTCATCACGCAAGAAGAGCAGTTCCAGCAGAGCTCGTGCTTTCATTGGGAAGGAAATGGATTCTGAGGAAGAAACTGATCAAGAGGAAGCTAAGGAATCTGAGGAAGAGTCAGACTCTGGTGTGGCGAGCCTTGCCCTCGCTACCGAGTTCGTCAGTAAGTCCATCTTCAACCCTGAAGACAATGTCAACTCCGCCAACATTGAGGACTGCGATGACGACTATGCTCCCACCTATTGCTTCATGGCAAGAGGTGCAAAGGTAACCTCACGTGCAGCTTACTTTGATAATTCCAGTGACCACGACTCTGAGTGTGAATCTAAGCCTAGCTATAAGACACTTGCTAAAATTGCAACTGAGCAACAAAATGCCATGGAAAAGATTCAAAAACTGTTAGACAAAAGCGATGACCTGTTGGACGAGGAAATGGATCGCAGTCAAGCATTGTCTGAAGACCTCAGACGTCTTCAAACTACGTATGATGAGCTTCAAAGTCGTCATGTGGCCCTCTCAGCCGAACACGAGAAGCTTTCCTATGAATTTCTTCAAAGAAAGCAAGATCTCGAGAAGCTGAGAGCGTCTCATGATGATCTTCAAAAGGAAAACGATTCATTGCTCGCTCAACAGATCAGTACCGCTCAGGAAGAATTTGTTGCACCATGCTTGAAATGCCTTGAACGTGAAAATGCAAATTCTTCAGCTGAATGTTCAAATGCTTTAGTACCTTCAATTGCTTCAACTGCTACTGTGGCTATTAACCCCTCACTTGAGGAAGCCACCCATGTTACTGACGAAATTGCAGGGCTGAAGGAATTATACACCACTGGCATGTACAAAAGCCTCAAAGGGCATCAAACCCTTTGTGATGTGCTCAAGAAAAAGATTCTTAACAGGAACCCTAGGAAAGAGGGTATTGCCTTTGAGAGGAAACTCAATGCAGATGGATCATACTGGAAACCTGAGCAGTATCCCAAAACCACCTGGGTTGCTGCAAAAGGACCACCAGTAGATCCATCCACCTTGACTAGTTACAACTGTGATACTTCATATTCCTCTGATGAGTCATTTGACTCTAACTATAAACTATTCAAAAATCAGAATGGTGAAGTATTTGGCAGATTTGTTGGTACTAACTGCAGGAATGGTTCCCCTGTGAAGAAAATCTGGGTGCCCAAAAGTCTTCTGCAAAATCTTCAGGTGAATGTCATCATGACACCACCGATGAAGAAGAAACACCCCAGGGCAAATTCTTCACATAGACCAAAGTTGTCAAATGGTCGTAGACCTACTAATTGTCATGCTAATGCCTCTGTTTCGCAGGGAAACAATCATCCTTCTGATGAATATGTGCATTATTCTTCGAACCACTATGTTCACAAATCTTCGAAAAATTTCTCTGCATATTCCTTCGAATATTCTAACCCTCCTGTGAAGAGAAATGCATATTCTTCAATGCCTAAATTCTCTATCAATGCACTTCGATACATTGCTTCTCAACCGCCCATACAGATGTGGGTGGTTAAGAAGAAGAACTAATTTCTTCTGCAGGGTCAGGTCTTCAGATAAAAGTGAACGCCTGATGAAATTGCTCAAGACCTGACAAGTGCTTGTTGGGACGCAAGCTAATCATAATAAAATGATTTCTTCATTTTACTCGTCCCATATGCTGCTAATATTACTATCACTTGATGAAATTCTCTGATGAATGTGACTGTCATATTCTTCATGCTGAAGTATATGAGTTCGTAAGATCAGACTAATGCTTTGCTGGAAGACTCTTCAAAAGCCACTGAATGGATATTGGACAGTGGCTGCACCAATCATATGAGTGGTGATAGGAATTTACTCACTGATGCTCCCCTCACTCCATCTCATCTGAAGCATATCACCTATGCTGACAAAGGGAAAAGCAAACTATTGGGTCTAGGTAAGGTTGTTATCTCAAAGGATCGGCACATGGAAAAAGTGATGCTTATCGAATCCCTTGGATATAACCTCATGTCTGTCTCAATGCTTTGTGATCTTGATATGATTGTCATCTTTGGAAAATATAGATGCATTGTACTATTGGACTTTGACAAATCCAAAGTCTTCGAAGGCTTTAGGAGAGGTGATTTGTATATTGTAGATTTCTCCTCAGGTCCACAGCCTGCCACATGTCTTATGGCAAAAGCTTCAGAATGATGGCTATGGCATCGACGACTTGGACATGCTGGCATGAGGAATTTGAGCACTCTCGTCAAGAAGAAGCACATCATTGGCGTCGAGGGTGTCAAATTCGTCAAGGATCATCTTTGTGGTGCTTGTGAGTCTAGGAAGATGATGAGATCCCCTTGAAGACTATCATGACCACCACTCGTCCCTTCGAATTGCTTCACATGGATCTGTTTGGTCCTACTCATTATGCCACACTAACCAATGCAGCATCACTCTATGGCTTCCTCATTGTTGACGATTACTCTCGTTACACCTGGGTGCATATTATCATGTATAAGACTGAAGTGCAGGATGTCTTCAGACGATTCTCAAACCGGGCCATGACGAATTATGGCGTTAAGATCAAGCACATCAGAAGCGACAATGGCACTGAGTTCAAGAACACCGGTCTTGATGACTTTCTTGATGAACTTGGTATCACTCATGAGCTCTCAGCTCCCTACACGCCTCAGCAGAATGGAGTCGTGGAGCGCAAGAATAGGACACTCATCGAGATGGCTCGCACTATGCTTGATGAATACAAGACTCCTCATCGATGGTGTCCTGAAGCAATTGATACTGCATGTCACATCATCAATCGAGTATATCTTCACAAATTCCTCAAGAAGACTTCATCCTCACTGACAAGAAACCCAATGTGAGTTATTTCAAAGTCTTCGATGCTAAATGTTGGATTAGAGATCCTCATCACGGTTCTAAATTTGCACCAAAAGCACATGAGGGTTTTATGCTTGGTTACGGAAAGGACTTGCACACCTACAGAGTCTTCAACACCTACCACAACAAGGTGGTTGAAACTGTAGATGCGCGGTTCGATGAAACTGACAGCTCGCCTCCTAACGAATCAATCAAGTTGATGGGCACTGGTGAAATTGTGCCCAGTGAAGACATAGCTGCTGAAGATGTGATTATCCCTCGTCGTGAAGAAACTCATGATTCTGATGAAAATGATGCTGAGGAAAATGCTCAACAACAACAAGACCCTCGTGCAGCTCATCCACGAGTGGCAAACGAAGTGAAGATTGAGAAAATCCTCGACAACATCAAGGCACCAGGTCCCCTCACATGCTCAAAAGCTTCACAATTAGCTAACTTTTGTGGGCACTATGCTTTTGTCTCCAGCACAGAGCCCACCAAAGTTGATGAAGAATTTCTGGAGCCTGAATGGATTCATGCTATGCAAGAGGAATTGCATCAATTCGAGCTCAACAATGTGTGGGAGCTTGTCAAGGGTCCTGATCCACGCAAGCACAATGTTATCGGCACCAAGTGGATCTACCACAACAAACAAGACGAAAATGGCCAAGTGGTGAGGAATAAGGCATGTCTTGTAGCACAGGGCTACACACAGGTTGAAGGAATTGACTTCGATGAAACTTATGCTCCTGTTGCTAGACTTGAAGCTATTCATATACTACTTGCATATGCTAACCATCATGATATCCTCTTATATCAAATGGATGTGAAAAGTGCATTCCTAAATGGTAAGCTTGAGGAAGAAGTATATGTTGCTCAACCCCCAGGTTTTGAAGATCCAAAGCATCCTGACAAAGTCTTCAGACTCAACAAGGCTATTTATGGCCTCAAGCAAGCCCCTAGGGCTTGGTATGACACTCTGAAGGAATTCCTGAAGAAAAAGGGGTTCAGACCCGGTTCACTTGACCCAACTCTTTTCACAAAATCTTATGATGGTGAACTGTTCATATGCCAAATATATGTTGATGATATTATCTTTGGTTGCACTAACAAGCGATACAGTGACGAATTTGCATATATGATGCGTGAAGAATATCAGATGTCTATGATGGGGGAGTTGAAATTCTTCCTTGGTCTTCAAATTCGTCAACAACCCAATGGCATCTTCATATCTCAGGAGAAGTATCTCAAAGATTGCCTGAAGAAATTCGGGATGCAAGACTGCAAAGGCCTCAAAATTCCAATGCCGACAAATGGTCAACTCTACACTGACGAAAATGGTAAAGATTTCGATCAGAAGGTATATCGCTCCATCATTGGTTCGCTGCTTTACCTATGTGCATCTAGGCTAGATATTATGCTTAGCGTTAGCATGTGTGCCCGTTTTCAAGAGACACCAAAGGAATCACACCCTCAGGCTGTGAAGCGAATTCTTCGATATTTTGCTCACACTCCAACGCTAGGACTATGGTATCCCATGGGCTCATCTTTTGATCTAGCTGGATTTTCTGATTCTGATTATGCTGGAGATCGTGTGGATTGCAAGCCAACATCAGGCACCTGTCATTTCCTTGAACGATCTCTTGTCTGTTGGTCCTCGAAGAAGCAGAACTGCATATCACTTTCCACAGCAGAGGCTGAGTATATTGCTGCTGCTGCCTGCTGCTCTCAGTTGCTTTGGATAAAGCAAACCCTCAAGGACTACGGTGTCAATGTGAAGAAAATCACTCTCTTCTGCGACAATGAGAGTGCTATCAAGATCGCCAACAACCCCGTGCAACACTCAAGGATGAAACACATTCAGATTCGTCACCATTTTCTTCGTGATCACGTGCTAAAGGAAGATATCATCATCAACCATGTGAAGACTGAAGAACAGCTGGCAGATATCTTCACTAAGACCTTGGATGAGAGAAGATTTTGCAAGTTGCGGTATGAGCTAAACATCCTAGAATCTTCGAATGTCCTCTGAAAGGGACACACATCCTAACACTTATGCATTTTTGATGACTTTGATGCACAACACACGAAGTAACGTACTTCTTCAATCAATGAAGACTTACCCTCTAAGTGTGAAGAAATTAATGAAGAATTTGATTCTTAGAACCCTATGATAATTGTACGCGGTGTCTGAAATCAACATAATTCTTATACGGTGGATAACGCCACCACCCTCTTGATGACTTTCTTAAATTTGAGTTTTTCGTCATTTTCAATTTCGTCAAACTTTTCAAATTTGTCATTTGAGGTTGTTCTTCACTGCTTGAGCTAATTCTTCCTTTGCGATATTTATATATATTTGAGTTTTTCAATGTCCTCAACAGCATTCACATATTGCTAATTATTCAAGTTGATTTCTTCGCTATGTGAATGTGATCGGACCCGCTCCCCTCTATGCTAAACTCAACCCAATCTGTTCTCAAATTCTTCATGTGCATTCTAATTGACACTGTTCAAAGTCTTCACTGTGTCCTTGTTAGCTGAAGAATTTGCGAACACACTTAAAAAAAATTCGAAATCCATTTTTGACGGTTGCCACAGTAACCTCATCGCGCGCGTCTGACGCATGGATAAGAACGTCCAAAACGCATGTGTGACGCGTGTCACACAGATGTGTAACGCCAGGGGCTTATCTGTCCAAAATCTTTGGACTGTTCAGTTTCACCGCGCCTATATAATGGCTTGACCCTGTCAAACCCAATTCACTTTGCTCTGTTGCCCCTGTCGCTCTCAAACCCTAGCACCGCCGCTGAAATTCATCGCCGCCGGAGAAGAAGAGCTTCACTGCCTCAACTTCTTCGTCGACGTACTCACGCCGGCCGCGGATTTCTTCACCTCCGTCGCCGCCGTAGCTGTTTTTCGTCGCCAAATTAGGGCGCGAAAGATCTGAGCTGACGACTTCCTTCGCTTCGTCGTCCTGTTCATCGTGTTCATCCTTGGGGTAAATAAAATTTATTTTTACTGCCCCAGTTTGATCTTTCCACCTTCAATATTTCTTGAAGTGTTGTTTTTACCTCAACTTTCAAATTCTTCAGCACTTCCCTTTTGGCCAGTCTTGGTTATTTCATCTAAGTTATGCTTAACAGTTAGATTGCTCAATTGTGCAATTGCTTCAATCTGTACAACTCTAGAACCTAAGTCAAGAACACTTAGTGAATTTCTTCAAGACGATAATGGTCAATTTCCTAACCTGGTTTTTACTTTTGAAAAACTTCTGAGAACGCATGTGACCCTCCCCATTTCCCTCGCAACTATACTCTGTTCACAGTTACACATGTCTACCGACGAATCACTTGGTTCTCATCAAATTAATTCATTTGCAGCGTTGCTTGAGGAAAATCTTCAAACATCTTCAGAGTCCTCAAAAGTTCAAAAACCTCAGCTGAAGAAAATGGCTGACGGCAAAAGGCCTCAGAAGGGAGGCAAGAGGAAGGAAGAACACATTGCTTTCGAGATCCCTGGTGACATTTATGCAGGGTACTGCACTCCTGATGAAGCAGTTCATGGGAAAGAAACTGATAAACAGCGCAAAACTCGCATGCAAAAGATCAAGAGGTACTGGACTTATGAATGGAGAGACTACAGATACGTCACTCCTAAGTACATGAAGGAATTCGCTGTCAAGGCCCCTTGCAATAGGCCTCCTCTTGAACCAGGGCAGCGTGCTGATCCCACAAGCATCAGGAGAGGTGAAGAATTTCCTAAGGAATGGGCTAAGCAGCAAGCTAAACTTCAGAAACATGCTCAAAAAGCTGTTGAAGCCTTCAACCGAGACACAAAGGCTTCAAATGAAGGAGGTGGTAGTGGCAGTGCCAGCGCACCTAAGAAGGCTATGCAGAAAAAGCCTGCTCATAAGCCAAAGGCTTCAGCTCCAATGCCTTCAGCACGAAAGGCTTCAGTGTCAAAACCCTCTGCTTCAAATGCTTCAGCACCAAGTTCATCAGCTGCTGCAAAGTCATCAGTTCCTCCTCCTGCCACAAGTTCTTCAGTGGCTGCAGCAAAGGCCTCAACGCCTGTTGTGCTTGCTACTGCTGGTGGGAATACTTCAACAAATGCGCCCCAGCTGAAGATGAAGGCTACTGCTGGTCGTGGAACAAGACCTAGCCCCAAGAGCAAGGCCACAGTGCCTCAGGCCGATGAACATGGTATGGCTGATGAAGATGAACTAGCAGAGTTCATCAGAAGAAGGGCTGAACAGGCAGCTATTGCCAAGAATTCTTTAGTACCCTTGTTGCTTGTACCCAAGAGGATACTGGACTTCATTGATATTTGGTGTGAAAAGCCAGATACACCTCTTGACGACCTTGACCTGCCTCCTGGTCCCAGTCACGTGTTGTCTGTGTTCATCATGAACGAGAAGCACAAGATAGAGCAAGCGAAGCTTGTCAGAAAGCAAAAGCTTCAGATGCAAAAAGAGCTGAAGACAAACATGCTCACGATATCCCCTCAGCAGCTTGTGGCTATGCAAGCTGAGATCAAGAAGCTCTCTGAGGACTATGAATGCCGAGCCAATCACTGCTGTGGTGTGCATGACAGATTCATCAATGCATCCAAGTAGGTGATTAATGACTACAACAAGAGAGAGGCTGCAAAGTTTGGTCAAGCGCCTCCATCAAATTCTTCAGCTCAGCCTCAAGAAACTCCTCCGGCCTGTGCATCAGCAACACAGCCTGAAGAACCTGCCAGGGCAACAGCAACTGTTGTGCCTGAAGAAAGTGCCAGGGTGACTGCATCAGTCACGCCTGAAGAAACAACTCCACCCTCTTCCTCAGCGGCCGCACAACCAAGGTCCTCACCTGTGAGGAAAATCACACTTCCTTCTGCATCAGAAGTGAAGAAGACCAAGGCCGCTGAGAAGGAGGCCATGAAAAAGAGAAAGGCCTCAGCTCCTCCTGCCAGTGAAACTGTGAAGAGATTGAAGGCGGCTCCAATGCCTTCAGAACCAATTGATGCACCTCCATTGGCCTCAGCGCCTCCAACCCAGATCCTGACAAATCTGGAGATTGTGCCTTTTGGTGAGGACTATGTCATTCCAGAGGATGAAGACACCCACTCTGCTGCTACCACAGAGCAGGTGGATGAAGAAATTGAGGTTGAAGAAAATGCTTCACCCCCCAGGGTATCATTGCATCAGCCCGCACTGACTGTTGAAAGGGCTAATGTTGAAGAAAATACTTCACTCCCACCAGTGTCCTCGCGCAAGCCACAGCCAGTCCAAGCGACTGAAGAAACTGCTGAAACATCTGAAGGAGATGTAGAATCTGAAGAGGACGTGGACATTGATGGCTCCACAACGCCAGTTATCCATGACAAATTTTGGGATGCAGCACATCCAAATTCACCCATTACCATGCCTCTACCTCAAGTCCCTCAGTCACCAGTCATAACTGAAGAAATTCACACTGGCTCTGACGATCGCCAACCATCTCTTGAAACCATTGCTGAAGAAATTCCAGCTACATCAGCTGACGAAATTGTGCAACCAATACAGACTGTTGATGTTGCACCTACTACTGCTAAAGAAATTGAGCAGCCAGAGCTCACAATCACAATTCCTCAGCATTCCCCTCAACAAGAAGGCTCAGTACCTTCCAATGACACAGACACTGTTCCGTTTGCCACCGCTGATGAAATTGCGAAATCTGATGAAATCACAGATAAGAATGACTCAATTGGCTCTCCTTGGCCTATCTTTGATGTGAGGCCAAAGAAGATAAATCTTCAGCCAGTGCCTTCAATGCCTAAGGTGTGTAAAAGCATCAGAAGACCTCACTTTAACAATGCTGCATTCTTTGCTGAGAAGAATTTCTTCATTGGTGAGTCCCCATATGACTCAGCCAAGATAAGGCGTCAGCGCTTCTGGACAAAGGCGCAGATGAATTTTTATTCCTCTCTGCTGTTTGACAAACACAAAGTATTTCCTCATCGCCATATTCCTCATGTGGATATGGAGTCCATCCCCTGCATCAACCCTGTGCTCATAGTTCTTCATGATGCAGGCTTGCTGAATTTCTGCATCGACACCTGTGATTGGAACGAAGAGCTAATTCCTCAATTCTATGCCACCTTGCATTTATCTGGTGAAGTTGAAGATATTCACCCTTGGGCTCTGGACTGGATGAGTGAAAACACTCATTACAAAGCACCGGCTGACGAATTACTTTGAGCTCTTCCTATTGATCTGCCTCAAGAAGGTGCTAAATGCATCTATGAAGAATCTGAACTGCCCAATCATCTGATGCAAGTTCTCATGAATCTGCTAGCTGAAGGAGAACCTCCAAGGACAACCTTTCTGGTGAAGGATATGGTGTATGTGCCTCGCACTGTCTATCGCATCATGTCCAAGACCCTCAGCCCCATCAAAGGTCACAATTCTGATACTGAAGAAATTGTGGGGGTCATGAATATTCTGATATTCAACATCATCCATGGGATTCATATCAATATACAAGATTTCTTCATGAGGACTTTGGCCACTGTAGCACAATCACCATTTGACTTGAAGCCTTATGCACCATGGATCATGAGATTCATCAGATCCAGATCTTCAATACCATACAAGGCTGACTGTCAGAATCATCTTAGCTTCTTGCCCAAGGTTGAAATTCTTCAAAGTACAATTTCCTCAGTTCCTGGCAAAGGCAAGGCAGTCATGGATGAAAAAATTTGTCCTCTTGATGGACAATTTCGTCAACCAGCCTCACAGTCTACTGGTGATGACTCTGCAAGCCAAGACACAACAGCAAATGCCTCAGGGCAAAATCATCAAAGTGAAGCTCCTCGTGTGATGACTGACCGGGAACTTCTTATCAGTTTGCATCAGAAAGTGGACAGAAACCATGACTGGGTTAAGTGTCAGCTCGCTGCAATTCTTGCCAACATGACAGTGACGCAGAACTCAGTGCGCAAGAACCACTATTATGCCCATGAAATCTTTGATCACACCTGGGCCATTCTCTCACATCTGAAGACGCCTGACGAACTTGAAGAAATGGAATTCCAACAAGACTTCGATTGGTCCATTCCGCCCATGAAGAAGTATAAGAAAGTTCAAGTTCCTCGGCTTGTCCCCAGCTCAGTGTCTTCATCACGCGCCACTGATGGAAATGAACTTGTTGAAGACACTGCAACAGGACCCTCAGCTTCACGCGACCCCAACACCGACGCTGGCGCTCCTCCAAATTCGTCAAGATGATATTCTTCAGGGGCATTAGTCCTCAGTTTCGTCTCCTTTTGGTCATTTGATGACAAAGTGGGAGAAATTTGAGTTAGTCTTCAAGCGGGTCTAACACTATATTGGGCTGTTTTTTTGGTTAAGTTGCAACGCTTGCTTTTTCTGGCGTGTTCTATGATGAGTTGTAACTTAAATACTGTTGGTGGTCTGACGCTTTTGAACACTCTATCTGCATGCTTTATTCCTGAATGCTATATATGTGCATGCATGCTGTATTTCGTCAGACACCAATTTTCATCATGCATTCAAATTCGTCATATCATATTCTTCAATGCATGATTGGTTTCCAAGATATAGGGGGATATCTCCACAAATTCAACCTGCCATGTGCATTTGCAATCCAAAGCAAATTCTTCATATGCACATCTTTAGGGGGGGTTCCTCTATATCATGTAACCAATTTCTTCATACTCTGTTCTTACACTTCCATTATTTATCCCCGTTGAAAACTTAACCAATTTTTCATCAATCACCAAAAAGGGGGAGATTGTAAGTGCATCTAGTGCCCCCTTAGTGGTTTTGGAGTATTGAAGACAAATGGGTTAAGGGACTAATGTGTTTGTGAGTGTACACAGGTGTTATAGTCCCTGAAGATTTGGTTTAACCGAATAAAGACGACCCCTAAAAATGTATTTCTTCAAGTGAAGAATTTGGTACGGCCTTTGCAGAAATTGAAGTGAAGAATTTGAAGCTTGAAGACTTTGTGTTTTCGTAGTTTCCTTCTTCTTATTTGAGTCATAGGAAAAACCGTACTGTTAAAGGAGGTCTAGGTGATACATGCATCACATTTCCAAAGTGATGCTCAAACCTATACACAACCTACCGCTTCGAGTGAAGCCTTTGGAAATCTCTGGCAGTGCTGACGAATTTGCTAGCGACAGAGACACAGTTCTTCTAGTCGCTGACGAATTTGGTCGGACTGAGGAGTTAGGAGTTCGCTAGTGCATTCTGCCTACCGTGAGGAAATTGAGTGCCTCGTCGAATTTGAGAGTCCAAATTCCGACCATTGCTGTGCTGTGTGCCAGCTGTCGAGTGGATCCTTATCCTGACAACGGTCATGTCTGAAGGTGCATTTATGACATTTCATGTCGGGTTGCTCCCTGGATATAAATAGCCCCCCCCCCCCCTTCAACCATTTTTTGGTTGGCTGCTCTAGAGAGAGATTGACACTTGTCATTTGAGAGCATCCCGTCCTCTGACGACTTTGAGAGAACCCTAAGTGAGGAAAAACCCAACCAGAGCCAAAGTGATTGAGCATCACTAAAGAGATTGATCTGTGTGATCCGACGCTTGTTACCTTTGAAGACTGTCATTCTTCCAGACGGTTAGGCGTCGAGTTCTGGGCACCCAAGAGTAATTGTGGCGTGCCGGTGAACTAGTCTGTGATGGTTTTGGAAGTCTGCCTTGAAGACTTACTACGAGTGATTGGGCGAGGCCTAAGTGACCTTAGCTCAAGAGGAATACGGTGAAGACTAAGTGTCTTCGAAGTTCAATCTCAAGCCGCCTCAACCAGACGTATAGTTGATGCAGCAACTGGAACTGGTCTACCAAATTGTTGTGTCTTCACCGAGCCTACCTGGTTTCAATTCCTCAACTCTTTACATTATGTTATTCCGCTGCTGAAGAATTTGCGTTCTACCTTCTGACGAATTTGAACTGAAGACTTTCATCATGTTCCGTTTCACTTCTTCAGTTCATCTTCTGTTTACCTGAATGCTTGTATGATTGCATGTTCTTCACTCGCATCTATCCTGAATGCATGCTTTACGTGTCTGTGATGATCTAGTCTCATACCTGTTTCTATTTCTTCACTGTGATCTTCATCAAATTCTTCAGAGTTTGACGGAAATCTAAAAATCTCTCATTCACCCCCCCTCTGGGAGTAAACCTGCGCTTTTATCAGAATTGGCAGAATTGGCAGAAGCTAAGCAAGCCGTTGTTGCCTATCCCTCCCCGACATATTCATCAGTCTTATTGCCTACTATTACTCAGATATGTACAAAAAAATATTCTGTGTTGTTGCCAAACCCTCCCATTAATTCATCAGTGTTGTTGCCTGCAACAAAACATCTAGCGTAACAAATAGGCAGAAAAGCTAAGCAAGTATGGTTTGCTGCTGCCATCCTCGCGCTCGAATTTGTCACACCCCCGAATGATTGCCCATGGCACACACAGAAAATCTAGCGAGGATGTAGTGCAAAATGTAGATTGCATATTTGCTCGGGAAATTGTGGTGAGATCTCCCCCAGCCCCTCTCCCCTCGATTTTGGTCCAACAAAACCTGTACCTACCCTATCCATGGCAACCGCCACGTCGACAACGCCTCTCTGCCCTTTGCGAACACGGGACCGGGAAAAATAACGGTGGTGTGTGCTAACCTTCCGTATCGGATCCCTCGGTGCCCCCTCCGCCGTTCGATTCGCCGACTCCGGCGTCGCAGGTGACTCCTTCTCACCTTCTCCTCTCCACCCCCTCCGTCACACACGTACAATCCACCTCGCCCCGTCCTGATATGGCACCGCTGCCTCGTCGCCGCGGTGGAGACTCGCGTCGCCCTCACGGTGCCCGCCGCGTCGCCGGAGAGTCGTGAGCCCCCCTGGGAATCGCCTGGGGCGTGGTATTTTTCTCGCGTCACCGCTGGTGTGGAGGAAGGGAGGCATTTTGAGATGGAATGCGGTGGGGCGCCGTGTCCCTAGTAATCCGAAAAGGGTGACGACAAAATCCACCGCTCCGGCTCACCCCTTGCTGGTCCCACGTGGCATGATCTGGAGATGCATCGACGGCTGGCGTTCAGCCGCTCGAGATCGCGTTATAGGGCGTGCTCGCCATCTAGCGATTGGGAAAAGACATTTGTCAACTTGTAAACTCCCTCCGATCCAACTAAAGCCACGAACCTTTTTTTGGGTCGGAGGGAGTATGTAAAATAGCCTCCCTGTTCTTGGTGGAAAATCAAAAAGATTCAATTGCATGTTTGTTCCCCCTAGTAGTTGAGTTATATTACTGTTCTGTTCGGTAGGCAAATTAGGAGTGAGGACTCTATGTTGTAGGCAAATTAGAAGGGTCGGGTAGGCGAATTTAGGAGTGTTCGGTAGGGGAATTAGGACAAGAATATAAAGAAACAAACTAGGCAATTTGGTCTGCTCGTGTGCACAATCGAGGTGATTTATTATATGTTAATAGGCAAATAAATTACTGTTAGGGGCCTGCAGACAAGGCGGGTTTTAATGATTACCTGCTTATCCTTCTTCCTTTGCATAGGCCTATCTCCTGCCCCATAGTTGTCATCAGGTATGTTTTTGTCTGACATGCCTTCCTGTGCGCGCATGGAACAAAACCAAAATAATACATGAGCAATTTGGGTAAACTACTTGAGCATTTTGGGCCTAGAAAAAAAAATGATTTGATAGAACTAACATAGAAGAAAAATGTACCCAATGGGGAGCCCCGCGGATTCAGAAAACACGAAGTTGCGTAAACAGGATTCGGTTTGTAGGCAAAAAAAATGACACTATTATTGGGCTCAGAAAACACAAGGTTGCATAGACACGATTCGGTTTGTAGGCAAATTAAAACCTGGAAGTAGGGAAAAAATTGACACTATTATTGGGCTCACCAAATCAGAAAACACAAGGTGTACGCGGGTGGGCAATTTTGTTCATACTAATTACTAGGCAACTCTGTTTCATGTGCACTCTTAGAATGCTGTTGTTGTTGTTGCCTGAATCTATGTAACCTTGCCTGGACATTGCCAAATCATTAAGGGGCAGCGATTGCAGATTTGCTTGCTTCACACGTGTATGTCCATACTTGCAGCACTCCGCACTGCCTTTCATTAAGTCATCCCTGCCAGGATCGACATCGTCCCGTAGCTCATTGGCTTCAAGGATGCACAGCATCGAATCGTGGGTATTGTGATGGCGATGACGGCACCGCTGCTGTTTTAGCTACACCGGATGCCCCGTCCTTGTCCTTGTCCTTGTCGCCCAACCCTGACATGCCTTCCTGTTACTAGGTCAGCACACAACATGGCTCTGATACCGATTGTTGGTTCATTTATCAATATTCAGAGGTAGCTAACCCTGGGAAATAAGAACAAAAACAGAAGATTTTGGTGCTGCCCAAATTCACAGCGTTTTCATCGATTTCCTTCTGTTTATATAGGGTTCAACGAACCGACCTTGCGGCCAAGTCGGCCTACTTGACTTGCCCAACACGATGCGACCCAGATCACAACCAATCTGTTTTAAACTATAACTAGCGGGGTCACCCGCGCATTTGCGCGGCTAGATTATTGATTTGTATTGTGAAAGTAGTTGAAAGTTCACTTATTTTAATGCTAACAATAGATATGATAATTGTAATGACCTTATAAGTGAAACTTTGTATCATCCTTTTGGAATATTGGTGATGTATTGCTCAAAAGTATATTCCACATTTGAGACTTTATAATTAAAGTTTCACTTAAAATAATGTACCCAATTTAGAATCCAAATAGAAAAATATTTATAATTTAAGTGTTTTGTATCCATCTAATAGTTGTGAGACATGTGTGCCATGGAGGTTGACGTGAAGCTCCATCGAGGCACTTGGACTCTAGGCCGCCTACAACCGGTAGACCATCTAATCTCCTATACGTAGGTCAATTATCTATTCCCCGCCACTTTCCCCTCTCTTACTATTCTTCCATGTTCGCCTCTGTTGGATCTCTCACTCATTGTACAACCATTGGCTCGATCTCTCTTCAGCTTCTCAAGCTTCATCTCGGCCCCCTTTAGACCGAGCTGACACTTATATTAATAGCAATAACTCCTGATCGAGCACCATGTTTCGGTGGCAGTCAGCTTTGATGGCGTTATCGCATCTAAGTTCTCATGGGCTCACATTTGCGCGGCCAGATTTCCTGTGTGTTTTTATATCTATATTACCATTGCAATGTTGGTACTGGAAGGTAGACTTACAAAATCACATACGCAATGTGGAAACTCATTTGTCAAATCAAAATTTGTAGCCAGTATCTATATCATGAGGAAATATTAGTGGACTCAAGTGATTTTTTTTAGCATGTGTAGTAAGCCGTTAGCAAAGGGTTTGGTATGTGACAACAGAAAACCATATTGGGTTTCACTCATATCATGCCAAACTATATAGCGATGTTAGTTTTTTATCCACAATTTTATGAAACATCCCAACAAAACATAATATATAACACTAATGTCTAGTATAGCCGCCTCATTATTATTTCAGTAGCATTGTGCAATATCATGTACGGACATCTTCCAACTGATGTATGTTGCTTAGCCATCCAAGACAATATAAACATATTTCTGTGTATTCATCAAAAAATGCTAAAATAACCTCACCCGATAAATACTACCTTATCTATGTAGTTGGCCAGTTTTCTCTTCTTTTAATCGTGGCATGTATATAGTCCTCTTTCTAATCAGAAGCCTGACCCTGAAGTCGACAAGATTAAGCGCGATCTTTCAACTGGAACGCCCTCAGAATTTTCCCTGGATAATGATGGTACCTTGTTCTTCAAGGGTCGATTTGTTGTCTCTTTGAAGGGCAACCTGGACTTGACCTCGGATATTATGAAAGAAACTCATGACACACCTCTGTCTATACATCCGGGTAGTACCAAGATGTACCAAGACATCCGTCAGAGATTCTGGTGGCCTAATATGAAGCGAGACATTGCTCGATATGTTACTGAATGTGACGTTTGCCGACGCATCAAAGCAGAACATCAAAGACCTGCTGGAACTCTGCAACCACTTGATATTCCTGAATGGAAATGGGACAAGGTTGAAATGGATCTCATCACTGGTTTTCCCAGGTCGCAAAAGGGTCATCATGCTATTCTTGTCATAGTCAACTGATTCTCCAAGGTTGCTCATTTCCTGCCGGTCAAGGAAAAGATCACTGCTAGTTAGTTAGCAGACTTATATATATCCAAAATTATGTCACTCCACGGTATTCCGCTGGAGATCAATTCAGATCATGGCAGCCTTTTTACCTCAAAGTTCTGGGAAAGTTTTCAAGAAGCTATGGGAACTCATCTCACCTGGAGCACAGCTTATCACCCCCAGTCCCAGGGTCAAGTTGAACGAGTCAACCAAATTCTTGAAGACATGCTTCGTGCCTGTGTCATCTCATTTGGCAAGAAATGGGAGGAATCTCTCCCGTATGCTGAATTCTCTTACAACAATAGCTATCAAGCTAGCTTGAAGATGGCACACTTTGAAGTTCTTTATGGACGTAAGTGCCGAACCCCTCTGAATTGGTCAGAAACTGGGGAACGGTCACTCTTTAGTCCGGATATTATCCAACAAGCTGAGAAACAAGTCCGTATTGTTCGTGAACATCTTAAGACGGCTCAATCTCGTCAGAAGAGCAACTATGACTGTAAAGACAAGGAAATGGTCTATCAACCTGGCGAGCAAGCCTACCTTCGTGTCACTCCGATGAAGGGCACTCATCGTTTCGGAATCAAGGGCAAGTTAGCTCCTCGCTACATCGGCCCGTTCCGTATTCTCGCCAGACGTGGATATGTGGCGTATAAATTGGAATTGCCACCTAAGCTTTCTCAAGTCCACGATGTCTTCCATGTGTCGCAACTCCGTCGCTGCTTCAAGGACTCTATCCGATCAGTGGATCATGAAGTGCTCGAATTGCAAGATGACCTGTCTTATCAAGAACATCCGATCCGCATTCTTGATCAAGCTGAATGTCGAACCCGCCGGAAGGCAATCAAGTTCCTTGAAGTACAATGGTCGAATAATTCTGAAGATGAAGCCACTTGGCAACGCGAAGATCGTCTTCGTGAAGAATACCCCGCTCCCTTTCCTTCTACCTCTTAATTCTCGGGACGAGAATTTCTTTTAGAGGAGGAGAATTGTAACACCCCCTGTAATTAAGCACAGTAATCTTCTTTTGATAATGCCAAGTCATCATGGATACAGTGCTTGATCATCTCTATTTCATATCTCATTTCAAATTTCACTTCAAATCAAAATTCAAACATTATGTGAAATTAAAAGTTTCACTAATAAGAAAGCAAAATAGTTCATCATTTTGTAAATATTTCCTAGATAATTAATGTTGAGGAAAACAACATCACTTGTTTGCTCATTTTCAAACTAGCATCCAAAAACAGTACCAAGTTAGCCCATTTAATCCCTTTTTCATTTAAACAAAATTCAATTCAATTCAAATAAGTCCCAAACTTTTTGTGACAGAGAAGAATAATGTAATGTGAATTATGAGGCAAGTTGCACATTTTACTAAATACATTTAGTGAGAAAAGGAAAGGCGAAACAGAAAGCAACAGCTAAAACAGAAAATAAAAATGAAAAGGAAAAAGGCCACTGTAGACTAGGCCTAAGTCTACAGGACCAGGCCTAGCCCACCTCCATCGTCTCCTACCTGCCCCCCCCCTGCGTGTCGGCGCGCCCATGGCCACGCGCGCGATGCTCCTGCCACTGGCCGCCACGGCGACGGGGCAGGTAGCCGGAGGGGATAAGAATGACCCCCGGAGCCGCCTGGATCGATCCCTATCCTCACCGTCCCATTTCCCTCTCTCTCCCTCGCTCTCCCTCGACGCCCGAATGCTTCCATGGACGCGCCGCCGTCGTCGCCATGCTCCCCAAGCTCCCCTTCGTCTAGCTCCGAGTCTGGAATCGCCGCCTGCCTCGACCACGTCGATTGGATCAAGCTGTTCGAGCCGAGAGCCTCCACACCGACAAAATCATGTCGTCTTCTTCCTTCGGACGCCGGGACATCGCCGCTTCGATCTGCTCCAGCCCTGTGCTCCCGTGCACCCAAGGGGCCTCCGTGAGCCCACTCGGTGAGCTCTGCTTCTCCTCCCTCCTTCTGTTGCTCGTTTTCGTGCCTAAGTGGAGCTGCTGCTGTACCGAGCACTGGCCGCCGCCATGGCCAGGGAGTTTCGCGCTCCCGAGCTCCTCTCTTTCGTCTGGTCGTTTTAGCACGCTCCTGGTGAGCCGTAGAATCATCCTAGCCCGCTAATTCGCTCATTCGTGTTGCGCTTCGCCGATTTCCGTTTGAGCCGAGCTCAGCCGCTACTATATCTCACTGCCGGCGCCGATTCTGGTCTCCCCGGCTCGCGCGGTTCACTCTGTTGGATGCGCCGTGTCACGCTCGCCAGTTTGGTGGTCGCAGACGACCATTTGGTCGCGTGTGCGACGTTTACGAATGGCGCCGCCCTCTCTATTGCTCGCCGCAGCAGCGCCGGCGGCGCCGGAGATTTAAACTCCGGTGGGGCCACGTGTCAGCTCCCTGCAGCTAATCCCAGCCCTAATACCCACAGACTAGTGGGGCCGGCACTGTAGCATTTAGGATTAGCGTTAGTTAACCCGCTAACTAACTGTGACACTAACGTAATGGGCCCACCTCACTAATTGCTTAGTTAACTTAATTAACTAGCTGTTTTAGTTAACAGACACTGTCAACTGGCTCCCACTGGACCCAGTTGACTAGTCAAACCTGCTGACTGGGCACTCCTAGTCAGTGATAGGTGGGTCCCCCGGCCCCCTTTGACCAGTCAAGCCCCCAGTTGACTGCTGACTGGGCAGGCAACTGGGGCCCACTGTCAGCCTCACAGCCAGTGCTGTGTACACTTTGCTGTGTACATTTAGCAATTCAGTATTTAATAATTTCGGATTAAATTAAATCTGGAAAATTACAAACATCAATAAAACTTTGAAAATCAATATAAAATAAACCGTAGCTCAGATGAAAATAATTTATATATAAAAAATGATCAAAAAAATTCAACGAATCCGAATGTGTCATTTGCATTCGTGTTAGAACCTTCTAAGATGGTGAACATGGAACTTTTGGCCACATTTCAATGAATGAATAGTGCATGCCTTCGGGGAAATATTCCTAAATTGTTTCCTAAGTCATTTGAAATATTTAGGGATGCATTAGATCACCCCTGCATATCATATAGTCCTGTCATGCTTATTGTTGCATTTGCGTGCTCCATTATTTATATTGTTTCTTCCCCCTCTGCTCCCTTCCGATACACTCCGAGACCGCTGATGATCCGGTGATCGACTACATAGCCGACGATCCGACCATTTCATCTGCAGAGCAACCAGGCAAGCAAAAACCCCTTGATCATTCCGATATTGCCCATTCTTTCTCTCTTATGCTTGCACTAGATTTTGCTACATTGTTGTTCCGGTAGCTCTTATTCTGATGCATAGCATGTCCTTGTAATCTGTTGTTGTCACCTTACCTGTATCATAACTGCTTAGTATAGGAATGCTAGTCCCATCAGTGGCCCTACACCCTTGTCCGTGTTGCCATGCTCAGCTCTGTTGGCCAGGTTGACTGAACTAGTTGGTTGGTGTACCGAGACCTGAGACCCCCCCCTTAGGCCCATGCAATTGTACGACTCTACAGAGCCGCAACAAGTGTGATACTACCGAGGGTGATTCCTCGTATATCACTCTCGATAATGACTCTGTAGCGAAGCACATCCAGTGTGACCTTTCCGAGGGTGATGCCATATAGTTCATTCTCGATGATCTCTCTGTCGTGCAGAGTATCAAGTGTGGATCCACCGAGGGTGATTCTTCGGATCTCACCTTGACGGTATGGACCTAAGTTACGACATTCCACCTTTACAAGTCGGGTCGGCCCCAAGGGTACCCGCGAGATAATGATACAAGTCGAGTCGGCCCCAAGGGTACTCGCGAGAGATTATTGTGGCGGAATGACAGGGCAGGCGGAGACTACCTCGGAGAGAGGTGGGCCTGGTCCCTGGTCGTGGTCCGTGTGTTACCAAGTCGGAGCCGACAGGAGCCCTGTTCGTCTCCGCGAGATACTAAACATGATTAACGGATGGGGTATATGATCTGAGTTGGCCGCTGGCCTTTACGCACTAACCACCACGCGGGATTATGGTATGGGCCCTCTGCGTCGTACGTTCCTCCCGAAAGATCTGTCAGACGTCCAGTTCAGCATTGTGAGCCGGTCGGGACAAGTGGCCATCCAAGGACAGAGGTGGGTTTGTACTCCGATCCGCGACACAACAACCGGAGTGCTTAGGGCGATCGGTCCATGACCCCTTTGCGCTTAGGATGTAGACCGGCGGGGACCTCTCTGGAGAACCTAGGTAGGACTACGGCGTGTCGATCATCCAAGGCCGGGCATTACCCAGGCAAGTGTGTCCGGCCAAAGTTAATCGAGCATGTTGGGTAACAGTAGTCCACCCCTGCAGGGAAGTTAATCTATTCGAATAGCCGTGTCCACGGTAATAGGACGCTCGGAGTTGTATCCTGATCTACTACAACTAGAAGTAGATACTATATTACTACTAAACTGTTATATTGCTCCGCGATCGCTTTCTCGCAGGGTAGTCGAGGAAGGATCTCTGGGCGTTGCCAATATTTACATGTTACTATATGTTATTATTCGCTACTCTCTTCTGATGCTGCAAGATGCTAGTCTTCGTTAAGATAGGTTTCTCTCCTCTACCCTGGCATTTTGTAGTCTAGTTCACCGACATAGCCTTCCCTTGACACTGATGTATATTTAGCATAGATCTGATGTAAGTCTTGCGAGTACTTTGGATGAGTTCTCACGGTTGCTTTGCTACCTTTTTCCCTCTACCCGGTTGCTGCCTTCAAACGACGAAGCCCAGGAGCCAGAGTTCACCACCGGAGGTTACTACTACGAGGAGATCGACGACCAGGAGTAGTTTGGGGGCCCCAGGCAGGAGGCCTGCGCCTTTTCGATCTAGTGTCGTTGTTTTGCTAGCCTTCTTAAGGCAAACTTCTCTAACTATATCTGTACTCAGATAATATTTGTTTGCTGACTTATGTATTCGGGTCCTCGCGACCCCCTGGCTTGTAATTTAAAGATTTGTGTTTAAATTTGTGTCTAGAGTTGTGTTGTGATATCTTCCCGTGAGTCTCTGATCTTGATCGTGCACGTTTGCGTGTATGATTAGTGCACGGTCGAGTCGGGGGCGATCACATATAATAATTTAACTATTAATATGTATATAAATTTTTTTCTGAAATCGAGCTAGCTATGTATTTCACATTGAGTTTCTTAAAATAGAGATGCACTATTTATCCAACAAATAAGTCTTATCTAGAACAAACATTAAAACTGTATTTTTTAGGAAAACTATATGGAAATTCTCCATTGCATATATTTGAACTAAATCGAGTTCATGAAAACTTTTAATCCATGTCGCGAGTTTTTGCAGCACAAACGTGGGTTGCCCTCCTGTTAGAGATCTCTTCTCTTGATCCGTAAACACCTTATATATCTTTCATTCTAGTCCATCAAGAGAATAGTAGTTTTGGATGTGAGCTTATAATGCGCGAGATGTTGTACCAATAAGACACCACGCGAGATCTTGTTTGTTATTGTTTTATGTACCAATTGTTTTCCCTCATGTCAACGAAGATTTAGCTTGCCACAACATTAGCATTGGTACATTGTCCTATTATATATTAAAATTCATTGTTAGTTAGAAAGAGAAAATACGCTAGAACAACTCCCAGAAAGCAGGCCAATTATTTGGTGGGCCATATATAAAAATTTACAACTTGAACAGACCAGACAAAAGAAAATATGCTAGAAAATATCATATAAAAGCAAAACATGAGGAAATTCATTTGGTAGACCTTTATTATAGGAGATCATAGCCATTAGATGTCCAAAATTGCATCCAAACACTACACAACCATTGATTCTTATTCAAATGGATTATATAACAAAAAGGCCAACACATTGGCCAGCTATGCAAGAAATACGTTGTTATTTCACAACAAATTGATCTCACACACTTGCATCATGCATATCCCATCTACAGAATTAAAACAAATGCATATACCCCGCAAAAAAATTCATATCTCACAAACGCATGCATACATGATATATATGTAGCCTAGCTGGTATGTTCCCATGTTGTGGCTGGTACCCATGAAGAATCAATTTGCGTACCCGCGTAGCAAGAGAGAGATCGATCAGCGCACCTGTTCACATGCGGGCGCATGCGTACGTCTGTGTTCGTGTTGTGATCGGCCGAAGCCCTGATCGCGTTCACTCCTTGAGTCGACTTGACGGCACCACCACAACCATGAGCGACCACTCTGCCACGCCATTGCGTTCCTGTCCCGCGACATGCGCCTCTGCCGCTGCCATCGGCCGTCGCCTCTGCAGCTGCTGTAACCGTCGCCATCGCTGCCATTGTGTAGGCTAGCTTGTAGGATCATAAACATCGATCCAGTCGCTGCCATTGTGTAGGCTAGCTTGTACGATCATAAACATCAATCCAGTCGCTGCCATTGTGTAGGCTATCTTGTACGATCATAAACATCGATCCAGCCAGCAGCTAAATAGACGATGCTTCATACTCCTCCTCATGCCGGCTAAGTTCACAATCACATACGTCTTCGATTGTTGTCACGCTGTTTTAAATCGTCGACACCGCTTGCATGACAGCAGCCTCCGTATCGGCGAGATCGTGCGGAGCATGAGGAGGTCATGGGCCTTGACTGGTTGCTTCCAGAAAACGGAAGCCTGTACGCATGCACAGTCGATCAGAGAATCTTTAAGTATCTGGCCTTGTCCAACGGCGGCTGCTAAAAATCAGCCGGAAAATCATCCGCCTGGTTAGCCGTCCGATATGGCACTGGTGGCCGTCGATCTCAGAAAGGCAGCCTGGCGTCTTCCCTCCTCTGAACCCATCCACCACGCGATTCAGTTCAACACCCCACGTCTCCTCTGAAGACCGATGTTGCAGAGCAACACAACACCCCGCCGTGATACCTGCGCCTACGACATCTCGGCACCGGAGCCGCCGGCGAGCGCTGCACCAGAGCTCTTAGAGCCGCAGGCGACCGCTGCAACGCAGCACCGGGAGCCACCGGAGGGCTCCTCCATGGCAACACCGAGCGCGACGTCTCCGGCGAAGCTTCATTGCAGCTCCGGCGAAAGCTTCATTGCAGCCCCGATGGAGTCCGTTCTGACCCCATCGCAGCTCCAACGACCAGGTGGCGCTCCAATGCAGCCCCGGGCGGCGCTCCATGGCAACACCGAGCGCGACGTCTCCGGCGAAGCTTCATAGCAGCCCCGGAGGAGTCCGTTCCAACCCCATCGCAGCTCCAATGCAGCCCCGGGTGGCGCTCCAATGCAACCTCGACGGCGAGAAAAAAAGCTCCAACGCAGCACCTCCTGCGTGCGGCGTTGCAGCACCGGCGGCGAGCGGCGCCCGCCTCCGGCCTTCGTGCTGCCTTGCAACAACGGCGGCGAGCAGCCCAACCTCCCTCCTGCGCTGCGTTGCAGCACCGGCGACGAGTGGCGCCCGCCTCCGGTCTTCCTGCTGGGATGCAACACGGGCGGTGGCGCTACGCTTGTGGCCGGTGCGCCCATGGCGAGCAGCACACTGCTCCTTCCTGCTCGCAGCAATGGTGGTGCGCCCCCATGGCGAGGAGCATGCAGCTCGTGGTCGCGTTCGCCCCTCGCTCGCAGCAACAACCCCTATTTGGGCTGGGTGCAGCTGGTGGTGGTGGTCGTCGTCCATCCCGGTTTGCAACGGCGGCGCCTGATGGTCGGCGTCGCCATGAGCACCTCTCCCTCTTAGATGCAACGGAAGAGGAGGTGGCGAGAGGAAAAAAGATGGGGCGCTGCTACGGATCAGCCGGATGATTTCTTAGAGAAATCATCCGCCTGCACAGCCATCCAATCCTTCCCTCGCAGCCGTTGGATTCACAGTCAAACAACAAAACACGAGTCTCCACGGAAGCAGCGCCGTGCTTCGCAAGCAGGAGCTGCACCCTCTCGTCGGCGGGGCTGATCGTTCGACAGCAACGGCAGCACGGGATGCGCCATTGCAGCCGCCAACACCGGCGCGGCGGTGCTCCAACGCAGCGCCGGCGGCCCTTCGCAGCTCTGGCCATGCTTCATTGCAGCCGCAACACCGGCATGCGGTGCTCCAACGTAGCGCCGGCGACCCGTCGCAGCTCCGGCCATGCTTCATTGCAGCCGCGACACCGGCATGCGGTGCTCCAACGCATCGCCGACGACCTGTCGCAGTTCTGGCCATGCTTCATTGCAGCCGTGACACCGGCACGAGGTGCTACAGGGCAGCGTCGGCGACCCGTCGCAGATCTGGCCATGCTTAATTGCAGCCCGTGACATCGGCACGCGGTGTTCCAATGCAGCGCCGGCGGCCCGTCGCAACTCTGGCATGTTGCACTGCAGCTCTGTCGCTTTGGTGTCCAGCACCGCGCCGGTTCACTGTAGCTCCGCCGCACCCCCCGCAGCACCACGCCGCTGCACTACAGCTTCGCCGCCACACCGTCGTGTTCCACTGCAGCTCCGCTGCCGGCGCACAGCACCACGTCTGTTGTGCTACAACTCGGCCGCTTGCAGCTCCCCCGTCCGCCGAGACCTGGGAGGACGCCACACCACATGCGCTGTGTGGGAGCAACCCCGCCGCCGACGAGAGCCACCGGTTGCAGCACTCCTCTCTCGGCAACACCGGCGCGGTGCAACACTGGCCACGGTGGAGCCTCGTTGCTGCCCGGCGGAGCTCGGTGTTGTGCAGCTCTCCTCCGTTCTGCAGCAATGGCGGAGGATCCCCCCCTCTCCCATGGATTGCGGCTGAGGAGCAGCAGGTGCGGGCCAGATTAGATGGCATAGCTAGCGGCGGTGGCTCACACCAGCTCGCAGCGCGGCGACTGCGTCCATGGCGGATGCGTAGCAGCAATGCTGGGGGAGAGCGGGTAGGTTGCAGACAGAGATGAGGGGAAAAGAAGGAAGAAGACCAGCGGCGAGAACGGCTCGGGAAAAGATAAGGCAAGGTGGGAGAGCGATGGGTGGGCCTCACAGGAGCACGTGTCAAGCGGGAGAGGCGGTTTACAGAGTAGAGAAATCAGCTGGTTGATTTAAAACAATTTCCAAAAAGATGAGGGGGAAAACGAGTGGAGGAGCAGCCGTGTGAAGGAGATAAGCTCGAGGGGAAAGCGGTGGCCTCGTTCTCTCAGGGACACGTGTCGCGCAGGGCAGCGGGTTTACGTGCTGTTTTCAGCCGGTGGATTTTAAACGTTACTCGTAAGGCCAGTGCTAGGCGCCGGCGCACCGGCCCAATTGAGCCTTTTTTAACCATAGGATACAACTTCTTTTCATCCCTCAAATAAAAAAGCGGATTGAGGGGAAAAAGGCAGCGAAGCACTCGCCGGCCGGAATCCACGCGCGCTCGCCGGCCGCCCGCACTTGTTCTCGGCTTCTCGTGCTTGCCGGCCACCCGTGCCACCACACCCGCCATCCGTGCTCGCCGGTCGCTTGTGCCACGCTCGCAACAAAAACACACTATGGTGGTAGCAAAAATAGACTACGGTGGTAGCAAAAATGCTCGCCATCGATGCTCGCCGGCGACGCTGGCAACAAAATTACCCAAGGTAGCTCTGAGTCACTGTCCCTTTGGATCCTGTGAAAAATGCTGGATCCAGCAAAAATAGACTACAGTGGTAGCAAAGACGTTTCCAGCAAAAATAATCTCAGAAGAACAAATCTGAGAAAAGGTCGATTGTAGCAAAAAAAAAAGCCAGTTCCAGCAAAACAAAACACTGGTTCTAGCAAAAAATTCTCAGCAGCAAAAACACTACTAGTCGATTGTAGCAACAGAAAAAACCAGTTCCAGCAAAAATTGATGGCGGTTCCAGCAAAAAAAATCTCATCACCAAATACATGTGTTGATTGTAGCAAACAAAAGAAGTACTTCTAGCAAAAATCACCGCCGGATGCAGCTCCTCGTCGCCGCGGTTGCAGCTCCACCAACCCGGGGTTGCAAGTCCTGTCGCCGCCGGGAGCATCAAGTCGTGGCACCTCGTCGCAGAAGCTCGGCCCCCAGTTGCATCCACTGCCTGTCTCTGCGCGCATGCGCTGCTGCTCTGCACGCGGCGCCGATGGTCGGCGAGGCCGGCACCGGTGGTGGCCTTGCAGCACCTGTGGTAGTCGTCCCCCGTCGCCGCCGGTGACCGCATCTGCAGCAGCCAAAAAGGTGGGTGGGGAGAAGAACGAGAGAGGATATGCGTCATGTGAGAGAGAGAAAGGAGTGGCTGAGAAATCTCCCTGTGAAAAGATAAGATAAGGTCCAGACAAAGCGGTGGGCTGTTACTGGAGCAATAAGCACGGTAGATTTGCATCTGATCTAATGACGCGAGCTCGGCCGGCCGAACTTTCGGCCGGCCTGCCGGTTTCAAACGTTTCCCTACTCATAATAGGTATTGACTTGCCTATACACGTACGCTAGAGCAAGTTGGAGTCGTTTTATCTCCGAGTTACTCCTTCCAAATTACCTTTCCTTTCCGTGTCAATCTGAATTGCTCCGATTACTTCTCCTGTGTCCATGACGTTTGGCTTCGGTTGGAACATATTTTTGTACGTGACGTGTTGAGTTGTTTCTACCTATAACAATATTTGTATGTAACGTTTACCTCTTTAAATTTCAGCCCTTAATATCTAAAATTAGCGGTCAAGATAATTTAATCAATGTGGACGAACGTGATGGCTTGTTTGCTTCTTGTTTTAATAATATATATAATAGAATAGATTATCTACTATAGTACGGATAGAAATTGACTAGGACTTGACTGATACTTCGACAATCCTTTACGGACTCGAAATGAAATCAAACTCATCTATGATGGCATGTGCATAAGACTCACATCGGTATTGATTACGATGCAATTTTACGGCAAGCGTACATTATGACACTTTGCAGTTTGCACTTTAATTTGCCCCGGATGACTTGAGCAAACGAGTGTCTGTACATTTCTTGTTCTTCTATACTACTATTATACTATTAAAAGAGCAAACTTAAATTCCTCTAAACCCACACAACAAAAATGTACACAGAAGTACCTGAGACGTTAGATCAACCAAACTAAATCACATCTAACAATCCATATTACATCAAGGGTCTGCCAGACAAACTAACGCTCCAGATTAAATGTTCTGCCAGGCAGACTACGCGACGCGTCCTGCCCCTCCCACAATCTACCTCACAGGCCGCCACCAATCACGCCGCTAAACGCATCTGAGTCCCAACAAACCATCCCCTACACAGCATCCCCGCCTGCCTTCCCACCGCCGTGCGACCCCTCTCATGGACGGCCTCCGCCGCCGCCCGGGCGCCATCTCTCCCCTATTTCCCTCTTCTTCTCCAGGTCCATGCCCCATTGCAGTCGTTGTGAGCCGCCGCCCCGCCCCGTAGCCCCACGCCCGACGCTGCAGCCGAGATGCATCTGAACGAGAACGAGGGGATCGAGGGCGTGTGGTTCGCGGTGACTAGCGGGCAGGGCTTCGCCGGCGCTGCCCTATTTCTGGAGCTGATCCACCGTGGCGCCCTGGAGGTCTGCTCCCTCGACCTGCGCGATTCCTCCTCCTGGTAACAGCAGCTCCTCGACGTCGGCGTCCGCTTCTTCCAAGGTTCTCTCCCTCAGTCTCTTCCGCTTAAATTACTGTGGCTTTCTTCTTTTGTCGCCATGAGTGGGCGTGAGACTAAAAAGGCAGTGTTGCAGCCAAGAAGGTAATTTGTTTTGCTGTCCAATGCATTGACGCTATAATGTACTTGCTTAGTAAATTGTTTAGGGGGTTTGCGACTTATAGTGCCTGCCAACTTAGTGAATGATATACCTAGAAGTTTGTGTTTTTCACTTAACTTGAATTTGCACAATTCAGTTATGTGTTCGTTGAATGAGTTTGACATGACATTTCCTGCAGGCAATGGTGGGAAGTAGATGGGAATGGCTTCTATTCGTCATGCCATTATGTGCTATCTTCTTCCTTGCTGCTGAGGGTAACTCCATGGATGTGCAAGCTATATGTACTCTTAAGCTATTTAGTGTTCTCTATCTTATTGCCTATTCCTGTATGGTACCACATTTTCCCTGGAAAGGATATCTGAGCCTATTAACCTTGTCTTGTCTGTCATTGTCAGATTTACAACCCAGCAAAGAAATATGGTATAAATTTGCATGTTAACCTTTCTCGTGCAGGTTCGAGGTATAAATGCTTCTTTAGCCTGAGTGTGTAAACTTGATGTAGGCAACAAGGTCTTCAAGCACAAGAAATACCATGAAGAACCAACTCATCTACTACCCCTATACAAGAACCAGAAGGGCATATCCAAACCATATACTCCTCTGCTGCCACACATATGTGAGTGCGGGCCGCCGTCCTGCCCGCCACTCCTCTGCTCGGCCACCGCCATCTCTGCGTTGAAGCCCTCGCCACCAAGCGACGTGCTTTTCCATGAGCTAGCTTCTTCAATACATGCTTCTCTGAATTTCTACAAGCTAAATTAGTACATGCTTCTCTGAATGTTGGCCTGCCAATTGGTATTGGATTCTTGTATGTAATGGTTTGCCCAATCTGCTCTTCCTACACCCATGGATAGGGCAAGAAAAATAATTAGAAAGCATGAAAGATGTCAATCAATACTTTCTGCTGCATATATAAGTTGTTGTAGCTCTTCCTACACCCATGCGCTACATTCTAAATTCTAAAGGCTCCGGCTGGAATTCATGTTCCATTCATACGTCTCATGTCCATCATAGGAACTCTCCGTGTGTACTTCTTCTCATGTTAAACTGATGTGTGATATCGGGTCTTTGCATTTTCAACCGCCTCGCATTTTCTTCAGGATTTGCTGCATGTGCATTTAATTTGTAACAAACCAATTCATATTTTCCTCGCAGACGAATAACTAACCACGCGCAGATCCTTTACAGTGTGAGCGTGCCCCGGTGTACGGACATAACAAACACGGGTGATAATCAGCGTTGTCCCGGGCAAAACCAAATCTGACATTTCAGCCTGAATTTATCTAACCCTATGGGAATAAGGTAAATGATAAGCAATAGTCAAAAATCTGTCATTCTGATTGGTCATACTATATGTAATCCGTTCTTTTTTTTGCTTTAAGGGAGTTAGTTTGTCGATCATCATGATCAACTGAAACTGCTTAAACCGGTAGGTCTCGACCTCAGTTGGCCCGTGTGATCTATGAAAGCTTCATATATTATTATTGCAGCCTCAAGTAGCTAATTTAATTTAAAGCAAATGTTGTTCTATCCTTCCAATTACTGTTATTCAGATCTTTTTTTTCTGTTGTCATTCAGAGTACAAATGTTATGAGAATTTCAGGTATTTTGTCATATCTTTCTCCCAGATACCTTAAGTTTGTAAATTGTGTTCTAATTTAATTTTTATTTTATTTTCATAAAAGCCTACTTTAAAGCTATGTGAGTCCATTATTTCCTTTGAGTTTGCCACGGAGGTGAGTTGGGAACCTTTTTTTTAACTTGGTGGATGTACTGCTGTAGTGATGGAGATTTGTGTGAAGTGCTTAGAATTCTCAAAAGCGTGAACAAGTTCCAGAGGATATTGACAAGGTGCAGGCAAGACCGTCTCAAGTTCATTGTTGTCTTTTTCTGTCTGAACATTTTCTTATTTGGAGTTGCAGACGATTTATGGTGTATCAACCGACTTGGCTTAGGATGTATTGTAGTTGGTTTGGTTGCATCAACCAACAAGGCTTATGATGTATTGCAGTTGGTTTGGTACCATCAGCCGACTGAGGTATAATTACTCTAGCCAGTTGAAAACCAGCGGGGAAAACATGTATTGTGAGCTCCCTCGCATTCAGAGTTTGGATCTTGATGAGCAATGTTATGAGAGCTTGTTGATCATCTGCTGTTCTTCACAAAATTGGGACATGGGACATGTCGGATGGTTGATGTGAGGTTCTCTAAGTAAATAATTCCTCATTTATCCAGTCTGATGTATGATGGAATTTTATTGATAGGAGCCTACAGTTTCTTAAGTAAGTTTGGGTTAGGAGTTCCAAATATATTCGCCAAGAAAGTATGTAGAGAAATCATGATATGCTTTTTTTTGTAGTGGAACGCTGAAAATATAAAGTGTGTTATGCATGACTTTTATATGTGTTTTGGGATTTGGATGATAGCTCTATAAACAAAATTCCTTATTCTGTGCTTTTCTGCTTCGCTTGGCAGGAATTCTTGTTGGAAAGAGCAAAGGCTTGGTTTGTATGACATTATCCTCAATGTGCTGGAGATAGCGGGGATCACTGATCAGAGATATTGTATTCACGTTCCAACCACAGAAGCTAGGTAACCACAGATGTGTTTTTTTTCATCCTTTGGTTGGTTGCACCTTCAGGTGTTCAGCGTTGAATGTTGACAAATCTATGTTGTTTTGGGGAATGTTTTAGTACAGTAAAAATAATGTATTGTTGGCGTTGATAATAGTAGTACCAAATATGTGAAATAAAGTGGTCGATTTCCCTTAATATGTGAGATAGTAGTATTCATGTGCATGTTGATTCTCTATTGGTTCATAAGCCGTGTTAAAGGTTCTCAAACCTTGTGGTTTTTCATGTACATTGCTTGAGTTGTGACATATACTGCGGTGTATACTTGTAAACTTCATCACTGGCTACTCAAAATCTCACTTTGTGCTTGCTTTGTCGATTTATACTGAGTGAAATTTGTAATCCTACATAATGATGTACATAAGAAGTTTCATGCGGTTACATTATTTGAGTCTGTTGAAGGTTCTCAAACTTCATCACTTGAAGGTTATTTTCGATGAGAATACCATTGACCAAGTTGGAGGAGCCTCTGTCAAAATATTAACATGCGGTAGGTCGCTACTATATATCCATATAAAAGAGGATTGGCGTTACAGTATGTAAGTACCAGATTTTGTTCTTGCCCTATATTCTTTCTTTGAAGCTTGCAAAGTATCTATTCATGATAATATATTAAGATAGGGTGGAAAATTCAGAAGGTCTTGTTCGCAGCGTGAGCTTTTTGAAATCCTTTAATTAAGTTATTGAGATTCAGTACTTCTAACGTTCTTCAGTCTTTAGACTAATCAATTGCTGAGATCTTGATGTTGCAATTTTTTTCTTTGCTCTTTAAGGTTGGTTTAGATGGAGAGGCAGGCCCATTTTGGATACCAATGTTGGTTTTTATATTTGTCAATAGTTCATTGCATCATATGTTCCTATAGAATTTGATATGCAAGCTTTTGATGCTAATGACTACATCCTTAGAATGTGAAGGGAAGCGAGAGCAGATAGCAGTAGCAGTTCTTGAATATGTAACCAGTCAACTCTTCTTCAACCAAGGTAATCATATGGACGGCAATATTTTCTAATTTTAAATAAAGGTGGATGGTTTCTTACAAATCAAGCATACCTTGTGAATCTTGATGTTGTTTCTCATATAGCATATCTAAACGTGATGTTCTACATACAGGTGTGATGTTTACAATAGGAAAGCCGAATAGAAGAGGAATATGTGAACTTCCAAACATATGTGAACTTCTAAACGTGATGTTCTATATACAGGTGTGATGTTTACTGAATGGTACTTGTATGTGTGTATGGAGAATGATGATGAGCCTTTTAAATAATCCATTGTCCAAATGGGCCAAAGCCCGCCTGGATGTTTTGTTCAAATAGTGAAATTCATTTACGGAGGATTACAATTATTTGAGCGCTATATGCATTGAGAAAGCGTGCATGCATTTAGATAAGAGATTATATAATTAACGAAAAGATGTGTGATTTTGTTTCAACAAAAATGTTGATTCATGAGGAATGATAATCAAATTATTTGTATGAGTCAAGAATTAGGTATTATGCACTTTATATGAAATTTCAAAAATTTCAACAAATTTACTTATGTTTTGTTAGAATTTTTTATATTTGAGACGTGCGTTGCACGTGCATGCTTACTAGTTATATATAATACGTGAACCTGACCAATTAATACCTTGTTTTCCAAGGCATCGATCATTATTAGCACACTTCTTACATGTAGTGTACTATATCATTTCTGAGAACGTACGGATCACGTCCAAACTTGCCTCATCGATCCTTAATTGGGCTTCCTGCAGTTGAACCTGATCTCTGTCTGCGTTCCGGACGACGGCCGCAGGCCGCCCATTTTCACCATGGCTGACACGAAGTCGGACGAGAACTTGGTCGGGCTGTTGCTGTACAGCCGGACCAGCGCGTCCTGCGACCCGGCGCTGAAGAGCTCCTGGTCCGAGTGCAGCAGCCCGCGCTGCCCCACCAGGTTTTGGTAGTACGCGTTGTCGAAGCCGTCAGCGGTCTGCACGTCAAAGGGCGCGAGGCTGCTGTCGCCATCCCCGCCCGACCGCGGGCACGTCAGCTGCCGCAGCGCCGCGAAGCTGGCGCTGATGTTGCGCTCGTTGTAGATGTGGCTGCGGAAGAACCGGCACTGTGAACGCCCGATGGTGTGCGCGCCGGAGAGCACCGTCATGTCCCGTGGCGAGAGGTTCTTCCTGCCGAACATGGAGATGAGCGTGGAGAGGCTTGATCCGGGGCTTGGGAGGCTCGAGTTCGCCGCGCTCTGGCTCGCCGTGCGCGAGTCCTTGCGCCCCAAAGGCACGCTCCACATGGGACCTCCGAGCTGCACGTACGCACCGGTTCCAGCAGTGTCAACCATGCCATGCCATGACTATTGAAAGAAGCAAGTGCAGATCGAGCAGGTAGCAGTAGTATTTCACGGGTCAGGAGCCATTGACATGCCAAAAAGTTGGCAACCATTCAAACGAAGGCCAAAATTTTGGGCATAGCCAAAATAATTGGTAGGGTACATTTTGGCCACAAACCAACCATACCTTACTACTTACCAAGTGGACCCCATCACGGACGGCGAGCGCCAGGATGTCAGTGCAGGAGACGGTGGCCTTGCAAGATGCCTCGACCTGGGTTTTGATGGTGTCGATCACCTCGAACCCACGGACCGAGTTCGCGTTCGGTCCCGCGTTCTTCTCTCCGGTGAATGTTGACGTGTCGTCGAGCAGAATTGAGCCGTCACACCCCTGCCGACAGCAACAGCAGAGAAACACAAAAGTCACTACGTACTCAGCAGCACAACAATCTACAGCAAAAACTGATGATCAACTACATTTGGATTTGGTGGCACAATACGGAGAGAGGAGGCTTACATTGACGAAACAGTCATGGAAGAAGAGGCGAAGAATGGAGGCGCCCATCCGCTTCTCCGTCTGCACAGTCGACGCCATCCCTGACCACACAATGGAGGCTAGTTTGGGGCAAGACTTGGAGTAGAAGTTGGGTGAGAGCTGTCCGTTCGTTGCACTGGCGAGAACAGAGACGACGACGGCGATGCCAAGGACAAGGCAGGCCGGCCTGGTGAAGACGGCCATTGCTTAGCTTAACGTGACTAGGCGAGGAGAGAACACCCTGATAACTCTTGTGGGTTCGATGAGGCGAGATGCATAGAGTGGTACCCATTTTATAGTGCTCTGCTCGAGTCCGTGGACGCTGACTGCATGCTTAGCCTGCACCTGCATGGGCTGGCGCGCGGTTCTGGTCATGCACACACGAAATACAAAGCTCTTGGCCAAACTCAGCTGGATTTGGTTGCCACGATGCAAAAACTAGTACTCCCTCCATATCACAAATACATGTCAGTTTGCATACTGACACGGTCTTCAAGATTTACCTCTGACCACTAATTTTTACTACAGTGTGTATATATATAATTTTTTTGCGAAAAGGCCTAAGGCCATATATTAAGAATCACAGGACCATACAAACACAGAAAAGTAAAATTACAATCAGAGTCTGAGGGGTGCCGAAGTCTTCTTCCTCCTGCATCCACCGGCGGCGCGCCGTGAGCAAAGCTGGGTGCCGCCTCTGGGCCTCCGCCTTGGCGGAGCAAACTTTTTGAAACCCAGGAGCTTGTAGAAGCAGCGGCCGGGAAGTCGTCGATGCAGACCAGGAGACGCCGGCGACCGCGATCTGTGAAGCAAATCACCGCCCCGGAGAAGAGAACGCCGATAAGGACCTGTAGAAACTCCCAAGAGCACGCAAGCCGGCCGAATCCAGATGGATCCACCGGAAACCTAAACCGACCGGATCCTGGAAGACCCGCCGGAGACACAAAACCACACACCCTCCGCCGGTGATAAGCACACCAATGGAACGGGGATAGGGCGGGGAAAACATTATTCCTAAACTGGGAAAGCGCCGCCGCCATGCCATCCCTAACCAAACACGAAGATTCCTTAAAGAACATCTGAGACAAATTTCCCACGCCGGTGTGTGCCAAGTCCGGATCTGAGATCGAACTCGCCGCCGTTCAGGGCCATGCGCCGACGACGTCTTCTTCAGTGGCCTAGTCAGGCTGGACCGACGTAGAAGCACACCGCGCTGGATTCGTCCGGCCACCGCTGGATTCACCAACGCCGCGAAGGGAAGAAGGCGGGAGGTGGCTAGGGTTTGACGATCGCTTGGGAGCCTAACCCTTCATCCGTTGCTTTACTAGGAGGTACCACTAATCAACATATGATTTATAAGTTCACAATCTAAATATTTGAAACAATATTTATAGTCAAAGTTTTAAAAGTTTGCGTTAAGACATGTCCAAAACGACATCTATTTGTGATATGACGAACCTACTAGGAGGTACTACTAATCAACATGCGCATTCCCTACCTATGTCTGAATTATTGTATGTGTTAGTACCATATTTCCTCTTATATAGATAAACCTCACTACAAGTCATTAAATAGTTATTTTGCCTTGCATGCATGCTTCCACATCATTAAAATTATTGTAGCCGTTAGATTTGCTAGCTTGGTCCACTATCCTCCGCCTGATCCGGACATAAGAGACTCTCTACCATGCAACACGCATTAGTGCATTCTAAGTGGGTTTTTAAATCCCATCGCATTTAATTCTAACATGTTCAACTTTTTTATATTAAGATTTTATTTTATTTTTTGCAGAAATTTCCTACATATTTTAAATTGTAAGTAATGGATTTATATTCTATATATAAATCAAATCTCCAATTCCGCGAGAACGTGTGGGTATCGTCTATATTATACGCGCGCGCAGACATGTTGCTGTGCACGTCACGGGTATAGGCAAGGATACGCATGCGTAAGTCCCCAAGGGGATACGCTCGGCGACTGCGCATGAGAGGAAAGGAAGAGGCTACGTTAATTGGTCTGCTGTATAGCTTGGCCCATGAATCAGCTCGGGCCATTTAGAACGGTGCTCATCCAACATTAATTGACAGAGTTGTACATAAGAACGGCATTACATGGCAACTTGCATACACTACCGGAATCGTCAATTTTGCCTAGTGCCGGGTTGTTTGCCGAGTATATTTCATCGGGTACTCGGCAAACAGGACCTTTGCCAAGTGTGCTGGAAAAAACACTCAGCAAAAAAAGATACTCGGTAAATTGGAGGTTTGCCAAGTGTTTACACTCGGCAAAGAAAAACACTAAGCAAAGAGCGGCTATAAAACACTCGGCAAACATGTTGTTTTCGTTTTTCTTTATTTTCTTTATTTCATTTTTTCCAGTTTCTTACTTTTATTTTATTTTCTTTTTTTCTTTTCTTTTTTCTTTTCTTATTTTCTTTTGTTTTCTTTGTTTTATTTTCTTTTTTTCTTTTCTTCCACTTTCTTTCTTTATTTCTTTTCTTTCTTTTCTTTTCAAATGGGTTGAAAAATCTTATTTGTGTTCTTGAGTCTATGTTTAGACCTTATCCATGAAAAAGAAAGGAATTCCAAACCTCAGGGTGCCAAGAGTCGAGCCCGAACATGGAGCCTATTGGTTTTTTAATTCTAAAAAATGCAAACAAAGTCAGAAAAACGTGAAACTTGGCATGGTGTCATGATATGACCCCTAGAGGCCGTGGTAAAAAATTGAGAAGGCTTCACTAAAGTTGTCACATAGACTACTTAGAAACCGGACCATTTCAGAGGAAGAATTTAGGTTTCGAGAAGGAACGGGTTAGGTTTGGAGGCCAGGCGACCGCTGCTACATCGTTTGACCTAGAAACTTTTTCTACACTCAACAAACACCATCACATGTTACATGTCAAAATTTACCATTTTTTCGGATTCGTTTGCTATATATAAGCCATTAAGTGCATTTCTAGGCATTTAACAGATATAATTCAAATTTGAATTGCAATTGCATGAAAAAGTTCGGAAAAATGGGTTTAAAAATCCTATTTGTGTTCTTGAGTCTATGTTTTGTCCTTGTCCTAGAAAAGAAAAGGAATTCCAAATATCAGGATACCAAGACTAGACCCAGAACATGGAGCTTATTGGTGTTTTAATTCTGGAAAATGCAAAAGAAGTCAGAAAAACATGAAACTTGGCATGGTGTCATCATATGGCACCTAGAGGCTGTGGCAAAGTTTTGAGAAGGTGTGGTAAAAGTTGTGATGTACACTGCTTAAAAACCGAACCTTCTCTGAGGAAGAATAGTGCTTTCGAGAGGGAATGCGTTAGGTTTCGTAAAAGACATAGCCCTTTCACGGGGCTTCACCCGGGTGTGCGTGGGGCCGGAACCCCCCCCCCCCCCCCCCCCCCGCGCGCGGTTAGACGGAGTTCTAATGGGGGTGCGGGGGACGGAGTCCACTGCTAGACGGAAATCAAAGAAACGAAAGGCAGGAAAAGTAAAAAAGGAAAAAAAATGTAGAAATAAAGAAACAAACAAAAAAAGAAACGAAAAAAAAATAAAGAAAAACATAAACAAAGAAAGAAAAAGTGTAAAAAAACAATTTAAACTATGCGTTCTGATTGGTCAGAACCCACCTCCCACGGATCGCACATCCGCATCGACTACACCCGGATCCAACGGCCACCGGCCTCTCTCTCTCTTTCTTATCTCTCTCGTCTCCCCTCTATTCCCCTATCTCTTGTCCCCTTCGATCCACATCCGTTCCGGTCATGTCATCGTCCGCCGCGCGCGCTCGCGGTCCCTGTCTGGCTGCTTCGATTCATCACGGCGCACGCGCCCGCCGGTGGAGGAGTAGGAGGCTAACAAGGCGGCCGCGCCGCCCGACGACATGCTGTTGGATGTCTTTAGGCGGTTGTCGCCGCCGACGGGAGCTGTCCGCTGCGCGGCAGTGTGCCGACGCTGGCGACGCGTCGTCTCCCACGCGGGCAGCCTCTCCGCTCCGCTCAGCACTTCGGCTTGTTTTGCAACCACGGCCGTCCCCGCTACCGCCGCTCGTCGCCACCGCATGCGTCGCGCTCGGCCTCGGCTTCCTCCTCGTGTCACCCGCCTGCGGCGTTATCCTCGTCGACAGCCGCGGCCACCGTCTCCTCCTGCGCAAGCTAGGCCACGGCCTCAGCTTCCTCCCCATGTCGCGCTTGTGCAGGCTGGTGACGCGTCTTATTTTTCCTGTTCACCTGGTTTGCCGAGTGTAATACTCGGCATGCACTCGGCAAACCACCTACGACACGTGGCACCGGCTCCGTCCGCTCCATTCCATCCGCGCATTTCTTTTGCGGAGTAGCCGTTCTTTTGCACTCGGCAAAGGCCTTTGCCTAGTACCCGAAGAAAACAACTCAGCAAACTCGCCTTTGCCGGGAGGAGTCTAGCCGAGTCGCCTTTGCCAAGTGCCCCGATGAAAAGAACTCGGTAAACACTTCGCCCAGATGATTTTGCTCATTGCGGATTGCCCCTGGCACTAGGCAAAATCGTCGATTCCGGTAGTGATATGTCGAGGTCAAACAATTATTTTGGCGATTTTTTTCTTTTCGAAACGGTTTATTTTGGAGATATGACGATACTGTAGCAAACTAGTATTTCATTGCCCATATACATGCATGTAAAAATCAATCACTTTCGTGCTACAACAGTGGAAAGTTGGAAGCGGGCGAAGTATCTCACAATCACCCCTTTGTCGAAAAAAAATCCCACTATCACCCGCTTAAATGGATTTTGAATCGTCCAACGACCCGTGCTAACTGGCGTCAGCGCCGATAAGCACTTCTCAACCGAAAAGCGACTGGATGTCACTTGGCCGTATCTGGCCTGGCGACAGCTGGTACGTACCAACCGGCCAGTATTAAAAAAATAAACCGTTTACGCATTCAGATACGTACGTGATAATACAAGTAAACAAAAACTTGTGTACGTTTCTTGTTTGCGATACTACTAGTGGGCACTGCAGAAAAAGGTCCCTGAAATAAAAGGAATCAATGGTCGTTATTCGTCGATGTATACGGACTAATACCCCATCGGAATGTAACCCACTAGAATGTATGAAATATCAATTCAAAAAAACTAATGCCGTGGTATGCATGGCATGGAAGTAGGCCGTGCCAATCGCATGTGGGTTGTGGTTACGAAGCCCAATCATATTGTCACATCAAACTAGTTGTAGTTACTCAGGGCATCTTTGATTGCGTTAGTAGGATTGATTGGCTCTCGCCTTATTTTTGTGAGATAGAGAAGAGAAACAACCAACCAACTAAGAATACTAGTTGAATGTCCATACGTTGCCACGGTAAACAAAGTTGTATATAGAGAAACATTGATCAAAACATCATTGTAATTTACGAGCATGGGCATAGCATGCGGCTAATGGCTGCGTTGTGACAAGTATCACCTTACACTTGGTTTCCCTATACGAGCAATCACATCACGCCACTTGAGTTTATTTCCTTGCCGCAATTGTTACATTAGGTTTGTCTTAATTCAAACTTACTTATGTTTGATTAAATCGTCTCTCTAGTGGACTAAGAAAATATCAATCTACAATTAAATCCTACAAACCATGCTCAATAAGTAACCATCAAATATAGACTGGACATATGAAAACGTCCGTAACATAGCATAGTGACTCATAAGAGATGTGCATCTGGGCGAGGCAAAAAATGTTATTCAAACATTCTCCGTGCTTGTAATAGCATGCTTGGTGAATGGATCAGTTAACCTACCAAAAATAATGAGAATATCATGAATGGATCAGTTAACCTACCTAAGTTGTTGTCCAATCCTGCTCCTCCACGTCCTTTTACCTACCTTCTCCAGCTATTTCCTGTTAACAGCAGAAAATTTTAGTAAACAAACTTTCGAGTAAGCCTTTGGTGAGCAATCTTAGTATATGCTCATGTTATTTCTAATTTTTAATCTATCATACGCTCATGTATTTTCAAATTTCTACATTCAGTTATCTAGGCTAAAAATGACAGAGAGCAGCATATCATAGAAGCAACACAAATCTCGAGAGATTGTCCTAGAACAAAATCATCAATATGTAGCAAGATAAATCATCATGCTGAAACCAGTCAGTAACAGCAACTTAGCGTTAAAACATTTACGCCATAACCCATTGATGTTAGAATAAGTATAAGAAGCATTGACGTTAGAATCATTATAACAAGGCATGAACAGAAAATCACATCCATTCCCTCAAAAGATTACTTTTGTTATGTGCACCTATCTGAACCAAATACAGATATACTAATAGCAGCTGATGATTATCCAAGACGCACATTTCTTTGCAAAACAAAAATTGTAAGTGATGGAGCAAATAAGTAATAGAAACTATAAATGAAACTATGCTACAACAAAACTAATGAAGCAAAAGCGAAGACTACATCTGAGCTAGTTCATTTAGATTGGGACTCATGTGCTAGTTCAAGAAAGCTCATGGATGTGAATTCTCTTGAGAGCAAAAATACAAGAAACCTTATATTGACTCAACGCCATGTAAGTTTGTGTTCTACTAAGTGCTTGTAGAGTTGTCCGTTAACTTGAACATCATCAATCTAACTTGGAAATATAAAATGTTACTCCCAGAATTAAAAGACCGTACGTTATATGTTAGATTCTAAATTCCCATAAAAATCTTAGTTGAGAACTTGATATAGTGGTTGTATTTAGGAATGGGTGAGGTGCTGGACATGGTGCAAAAGGCCATGGATGTTGACGGCGCTGGTGCCGGTGCTCCTCCGCTGCACTGCTACGGCAGGGAGAAAGAAGGGAATTGAGTTGACTAGTTCCTAAATCATAATTAATCATTGTATAGCAGTATGTGCTGGTGTTGGTGTGCAGTTTCAATTGTGACATGACATGGTCATAGAATACAATTAGGTGAATGAACCAAAGATTATATATATCATAACAACCCATCACTGTCCGAAAACTGATTCATAGATCTCTTGTTCCTTTCCCCACTTCTGCAACAATGTCTTTTTCTGTAGTATTAGGTCTACAAAAAAAATCATCAATCTGCTTTCTTTTAGAGTCAATAAATTTGGTGTACTGTCACTACTGGAATCGATGGATTTGTCAAGTGCCCTACTCTTTGCCGAGTGTTTTTCGTCGGGCACTCGGCAAAGGCCCCCCTAAACCGAGCACAGGGAAAAAGCATTCGGCAAACTATGGACACCCGGGAAAGCCTTACCTATGCCGAGTGCGGGCCAAAAACACACGGCAAACATAGAACGCTCGGCAAACGGGTGGACACATGTCCCTGCTCGCCGCGGTTGATAACGGGTGAAGGCGCGGCCATGTTTGCCATTAATACTGTTCATCTTTGCCGAGTATCCGTTGAACGGCACTCAACAAACATTTTTGATTTATTTTTTTAATTCAGTAAAAGCTTTACCGAGTGCCCGATAGAAAACACTCTTCAAGGATTTTTATTTGATTAATTTGGTAAAATTTATTTCCTCCCTCTCTCTTTTCCCACCCTTCTATCCCCCTCTCTTTCCTACCATTTCTCCTCCCAGCCATCTCTCTTTTTTCCCGTTCTCTTTCCCACCATTTCTCCTCCCAACCATATCTCTTTCCCGCTCTTTCTCTTTCCCGCCATCTCTCTTTCCTGGCCTTTCTTCTACCCTCGTGAGCCTATATATAACCCCTCACCCGGATGTTGTGTTGCATCGGTGTGTTAGTTCATCCTTATGTTCGTCAAATGCGATGGTACCATGAGGACTCCCTCGGTGATGTCATCCTCTGCATAACATAACTGAATGACATCATCGAGGGTGTTTCTCACAATACCATAGTATTTCACCATGATGTCCTCCATGTCATTCACGAGCCTCCGCTGAATATATCCTGTGGTGTCTGACCTTGAAGATGAGAGTTCTCCATGAATCTTAGAAACTTCAATTCTGGTCTCAAATGAGTGAGGAATATGCATATTCATTTCCCTGCCATCTAATTCCCGCCCTTTGTCTCCCTCTCTTTCCCGCCGTTTCTCTCCCGCCACTTTTTTCCCGCCCTTTCTTTCCTGCTCTTTATCTTCCGCCCATTTTCTAGCCATTCTCATCCTATAAAAGGCCCTCACCCATATTTTGTGTTGCATCCGTGTGTTAGCCTCTCTCCCACCTTTTTCCTCCCTCTCTCTTTCCCGCTTTTTCTATGCCGCGACATTTTTCCCGCCCTTTCTCTCCTGCCACTCTTTCCCACCCTTTCTTTCCTGCTCTTTATCTCCTGCCCTTTTTATTGCCATCGTCATCCTATAAAAGGCCCTCGCCCGTATGTTGTGTTGCATCGCTGTGTTAGCCTTTCTTCCGCCATTTTCTCCAGACATGTCTGCTGATCATTCTGTTCGTTGGTTTACTCATTTGATGTCTCATGAGATTTTGAGAAGTGTCGTCAAGATCAAGCTGGATAATATTAAGGGGGGTTTCCATAGTTCCATTAGATGAATTATTGAGGAAAGATAGCCACCTCATCGAGTGTGGTAACATTTTACCCAAATTTGGGCACCCTGAAAGGAACTCGGGAGAAATATGAGTAGAACCTCTGAGGTTGCGTGATAGGTGGAACAGGGTGGTTGAACTCAAGGAAATGGAGGCGCGCCTTCATATGTTACCTATGAACGCTTCATCACCAGTAATAAAGTTCCCGCCGAAGGAATATGCCTACCACATTAAGGTAATTGACATTAAAGATTCATTCAGTTAGAAGGTAGTGTCATAGTTCTAATTATCGGTCTTATTACTGTTTGTAGTGTGTAGTGGCACCCTGTAGAAGCAGAGTTGCTGAACAAAGAGATCCATAACTTCGGGTGGATGAAGCTACTATGGGGTGGATCCTACATTGTTCGTCTATGTAAGTGTCCTGCATCATCGAAGGGCGGTACATCGTCGATGGGTGATGCAAGCTCAAAGATTAGTAGATCAGGTAAGAGTGTTGCAAACAACGATGACAATGATGACTTTATGCCCAGCAAATGAGTGGAGGTCACATCTAGACCCACTCGTGAAGATCAAGCTGGGAAAGAGGTTAACGATAATAGTGACGACGACTTCATGTAGTGTGTTGTACGGCGATGCTGAAGCATTGTGTTGTATCTTAATTACCGTTCTAGTATATAATTTCAGCATTTGCATCTATCTTAATTAATTTTTAGTTGTAGTATGTTGCAATGTACTTTATTTTCCAGGTGTCGCAATGTATCTTAATTTTCAGTTGTAGTCCATAGTTTTCCCGCACTTTCTTTCCCGCTCATGTCTCTCCCGCCACTTTTTACCCGCCATTTCTTTCCATCCATTTCTCCCTTGCCTTTTCTATCCCACCCTTTCTTTCCCGTCATTTCTCTCCCGCCTTTTTTTCCCACCCTTTCTCTCCCGATAGTTCTTTCCCAAAAATTTGAACTACAAATACATGAAATATTGACCAAAAATTGGTTGGGAAACATGAAACTTGGCATGGTGTCATGATATCACATCAATAGCCTGTGGTCAAAATTTGAGAAGATTTCACAAAAGTTGACAAGTACACTGCTTAGAAATCAAAGCATCTCGGAGGAAGAATCATAGTTTTGAAAGGTAATGTGTCACATTTGAAGGCGAAACGATAGTTGCTTCATCGTTTGACCTTCAAACTTTTTCTACTCAACATACACCATTACATCTTCCATATCAAAATTTGAAAATTCGCTATTTTTAAGCCATTAAGTGCATTTCTAGGAATTGAATGGATATAATTCAAATTTGAACTACAAGTACATGAAATAATGCACACAAATGGGTTGAAAAATCATATTTGTATTCTGGAGTCTATATTTAGGCTTTATCCAAGAAATCAAAAGAAATTTCAAACATCTGGATGGCAAGACTCGACCAGCAATATGGAGCTTATTGATTTTTTAATTTACAAAATGCAAACGAAGTCTGAAAAACATGAAATTTGACATGGTGTCATGTTTTGACATTTAGAGGTTGTGATAAAAATTTGTGAAGGTTTCACTACTTGGAAAACCCCTATAGGCAACCACATAATAGTGGCGCGGGTTAGACGGCCCGCGCTACTACTACATAGTAGTAGCGCGGGTGAGAAGAGTGCACTACTACTAGAATATAGTAGTAGCGCGGGTCATCCACGCCCGCGCTACTACTAAGTGGTCCCCACCGTGCCCCCCGGGACAGGTCGTAGTAGTAGCGCTGGGTATAAAAGCCGCGCTACTACTAAGAGTATAGTAGTAGCGCGGGTGTACTGCCCCGCGCTACTACTATGGATAGACAGGGCCAGCTGGTGGGCCCCACATAGTAGTAGCGCTGCCTTCGTGCCCCGCGCTACAACTAATGGGATTAGTAGCAGCGCAGCCCCTGTACCCCGCGCTACTACTAAGCGCAGCAGCCACCTTTTGACCCTCCCCTCCCCCTCCCTCTCCTTCCCCCTTCCTTCTCCCCTTGCTTTCTTCTCTCTTCCTTCTCCCCCCTCCTCCCTCTCTCTTCTTTGCCCCTCCACCATCTTCATTAATGGCTCCCCTTCCTCTCTCCTGCTTTCTTCTCTCTCCCTTCTCCCCATATCTCTTGCCCCTCCACTCCATTCACTCACTAGCTCTCTCTCCCTCTCCACTAGCTAGTTAGACTCATCTCCTCCAAGTAGTAGATCTACTACTTAATCACCTACCTCTCCCACTCATTAAATGAACTAAGCTAGCTACCTCCCTCATTAATGAAGGAGCATTAAATATCTTTGTCCACTTCGATCCAAAGCGACACCGGCCTCATCATCGTGTTCTCTCTCGAGATAGGTGAGTAAAAGATATTGTTGTGCAAAAAAGGATTTGTGTGTGTGCGATATGACCGAATTGTGCGTGACCATGATGAAATTGAGTACTTGCCGTGACATGAGTTGCCTATGTATTTGCCGAATTGCGCGTGACCATGATGAACTAGAGTACTTGTGCGTGACATGAGTTGCCTATGTTTTGCTGAAATGTCGATTTATTTCCGTTTCGGCGAATTTCGAGCAAACTCGATATGTCCTACTTTTAGGGAAGGTCATGCCGAATTTTTGTATGACCTTGATGCATGCATGCATGGTTATAATTCTTTTGCTTATACCGCGCAGGCGATGATGAAGGTCAGTGGAAGGATGGTGGATAGATACTTGTGATCCGCGGTGGCCGACATGTTTCAAAATAACCGCAACGAGCTAAAATGTCCGTGTCAAAGAAGCAAAGAAGGAGTCTAGATCGAACCCTTTTTGGGTGGCCGTTTGAAGGCGCACCTGCTCATGCATGGTTTCATGGATGGCTATACTCGGTGGATAAGTGAAGATGATGATGAGGACGTCGACGGGGCAGCCAGTAACGACATGGGGCCAGATGAAGAGATGACCGACGGACCTAAAGAAGAGGGCGCCGGACATGAAGAAGAGGCCGGACATGGAGAAGACGCGGCCACGCCGCAGTCTTGGTCGCTACTAAGTTCAGTCGTGCAGGACCCTCATGTTTGAGAACTGCTTTGCAAGAAGACGACTAGCGACAGAGCTGCTTCTAGAGAGGAGGCCAAGCTGGCGCAACTGGAGTTAGACTCGAAGACTCCATTGTATGATGGTTGTGATCCCGAGGAGACCCGCTTGAGTTTCACGCTCAATCTTCTAAAGACGAAGGCAAAAAACAAATGGACTGACACAAGCCTCGATGAGCATTTGAAATATCTATAGAAAGTTCTTCCCGCGGGAACCTGTATCCTACTAGTGTTGAGGAGGCCAAGAAAATCATGTGCCCTCTTGATTTGCCGCACATTAGATACCACGTATGCATCAACGATTGCATCATTTATTGGAACGAGCACGCGGAAAAAACCAACTGTCCAGTGTGCAATGCTTCTCGATACAAGAAGGCTGGAAAGGAAGCTCCTTAGAAAGTTGTATGGTACTTTCCGATCACTCCCCGTCTGCAGCGGTATTTCGTTGATCCTAAGGAAGCAAAGCTCTAGCGCTGTCACGCGGACAGGGTGAAGCCAAACGATGGAGATGATCCGAAGCTGAGACACCTCGCAGATGCTAGCCAGTGGAGAGCATTAAACGCTGAAGATCCAGGTTTCGCAGATGATCCAAGGAACATCGTGCTTGGTGCGAGTACCAATGGCATGAATCTGTTTGGCAACCAGAACACCAACCATAGCACATGGCCCGTGTTTGTATGGATGTACAACCTCCCTCCCTGGAAGTGCATGAAGACAAAGTACATACACATGAGTATGCTGATTAAAGGGCCGAAACAACCGGGAAACGATATTAATCTGTATCTCCAGCTATTGAAAGAGGAGCTAGACACGTTATGGACAGCAGGGGTCGGGACATGGGATGCCAGTGCAGGAGATCATGACGGTGCATGACTACCTCGGTTATGGATATGTCTCAGGCCAGGTGTGCCACGGACATTGCGGATGCACCAGGTGCATGGATGATACAACGTCTTTGCAGCTATCGAAAGATTGCGGGTCTTCGAAAACCATGTACATGGGGCATCGAAGATGGCTTGAGAAGGAGAATGACGCGTGGAGAAAGCGTGGAGATCTGTTCAATGGTGAGGTTGAGCATCGAGGACTGATGGTGTCCTGGACTAGGGGTACTCACCATGTCACCTCCCGACCAGGTGAGTCGGTCCGAGGACCCCTATGACCGTTCACTAATGGGCCACTTCGGACAGCACATGACGTATACAAGGAAGACTCTACAAGACTTGGCGCACAAGACGTGGACTCCTATTATCCTAGGCCTTCGGTACATTATATAAGCCGAGGCCAGGCTAGTCAATAGATCATGACATTACAACTTAGATCAACAATCTTGTGGTAGATACCTGTACTCTGTACTATACCCATATCAATACAATCAAAAGCAGGACGTAGGGTATTATCTCTTCGAGAGAGCCTGGACCTAGGTAAAATCCTGTGTCTATGTTACCATCGCTCCAAGACGCCTAGCTTAGGACCTCTACCTCGAGATATGCCGGTTTTAGCACCGGCATTGGTGCTTTCATTAAGAGCTCTTGCTGGTAGTCGCCGCGGTGTGATGGGAATTCAGATCGGCTCTGGCGCAATCTACGCGTCAGAACCGAGCATCATCGTTGACGTCGGCATCTTCGTCGCCGACTCGACTAGTCACCTCGGTTAGACTGAGGATTATGCTCCACATCGGATCATCAAGCTTGGATGGGTGCCTTCATCAACTTCAACTCCGATCTCAACCGATATCATGGAAGAATCGTCCATGGAACTCGGGGGCTCAACGTCAACATTGCCCTCACGCGATCGTTCAGTTTTTTCTGGACAGCGGATTCGTGTTCGCCGTCCCCGCCTCCTCGAACGTCGCTTTGACGATTGATTCAGTGGAATTGTGCGGAATTGAGTCTAGAACAAGCCTGTAAAATTTCATCGTGTTCCGATGGAGGAATCTCTGGCAATCTCCGATATACCGGAGCCCTGTCGAATCTGGACGGGAATCGGGATGACTTTGGGGCGAGGAGTCCAGCAGCTAGCTCGGACATCTTTTGAAAGATCCAACCGTTCATCTGATGTGGAATTCCCATATCAACAACCCCTCAAAATTTCAGCTCGATCCGACCGTTCAAACTCTAGCAAACGTCCGAGAAGTGCATCAATTTTCGGATCTGTTTTCTGCGTGAAAACGAACCCGACCCGAGTTCATCTTTTTTCATGAACGGGTTATCGGACGTCCTTTTTGAGAGAAATTTTTTTCTACGGTATTGTGTTTTTTTTCTCAAACACGTGCCTATAAATTTTAAACCTTTTTTGAGATAATCTTTGCCGTCGCGCCGGTGTAAAACCAGCCGGACCACATTGCTCCCTGGCTGCCGACCTGCGACAACATCGACTGCGCCGTCGCTTTATTGAGCCGAGGTCAATCACATCGGATCATCACCTCGGCGAGCCGACCTAGAGTTCGGCATCACTAAGGTTAAATCATCACCAAGACAAAATTGTCGCCCATGGATTGTGCGGGTCGGGCACACTGGCATCGCCACGCGGTCACTTCATCAAGCCGGCATTGATCGCGTCACAAATTTTGACCTTGGTCGGCATCGCCGTGCCGCCTCTTCTTCAAGCCAACATCCAACACGCTGGCCTGCTTCGAAACGTCGGCTGACATGGAGGCTCCAACGTCTCCCCGCCGACCTGCTCTGACACCTCGGCTGGACCAGGGGCTTCGCCATCTTTTCATTAACCTACTCCGGGGACTTCGGCGTCACCAGCCGACCAACTTCGTCACGAAAGCTAGACCTGGGGCTTCGCCTCGCCACATCGACCGTGCTGCGTCGCCACTTTGTCAAGCCGCGCTCCTCGCTCGGTCGCCTCGGGCTTGAGGGCTGGGACCTTGGTCTGGCCGAGGACTATGCACCATGTCGGATCTGTCAAAGTTCAATGGGCGTCTTCGTCCCGCCACAAGCCCGGACCGCGTCATCAACACCGAGCACATTAACCAGCTAAGTCGCTTTCATGCTCAAATTTGTTCAAATTTTTTAATTTTAGTGCGGTTCAACCAAGCGTTATCTTTTTGTTAAACAAAAAGCTATTTGTTAAAAACGTTGTTTGTTAAAAACAAATTCCTTTACCCAAGTTAACTGGGGGCCCTTAAATTTATATGAGCCATTTTATAATAAATGTTTTCTTTCCAGTCGTTCCAAAGACTTTTTCTACCACTCCTTTTTCGACTCGAGTGTATGGTCAATAGCTAGATGGTCTGGTTTCTCTCTAAAGCCACTCGAGTCTAGTTCGCTAAACTGGCCTGCGAAGCACTCCGCCTTCGGGAAGGGAGGTTGAAACCGAAGGCTGACCCACATCAAGCCTAGAGGTCGGATGTGTCATGTTAAAGCACAACGGAAGCACAAATTATTTTTAAAGACCAATTTCGATTGGCACCAAAAAACTTGATTTAATTTAGACGTAAAGTTTTTATGTGAGTTTTTGGTTTTCTGAGCTTGTGGCACTTTTAACCTATTTGTGTGTCTCCGAGTATAACTCTCGTAGTACAATGCCGGGTGCCTTCAAAGCATTGGCAATATTAAACGGGGGGCTGTGACTAGAGCCGAACCCACCAAAAGCTAAGGTACTCCATGGAATCCTCAGCAAAACATTCTCGGATATTGCTTTATATGCACCGGTTTCGAATTGTGTCTTTGGTCAATGGTTGGGTTGCCCGGCTCCTGTGCTTACTCCTTACGTTCCCGATTGTTTGGCTAAGGGTAAAGGGAGAACCACTGCGATTGTGCTTCCGGTTTAACTGGTCAAGTGCCTTAGTGGAGAAAGCCAAAAACTGACTGTCACAATAAGCATAAACTGGTCAGCGATCCGATGACTGTGTCAAACTATAGATCGATAGAGGTCACCCCGTGTTAAACGATGGGCCTTTCATAAAGTGGGCTGAAATGTTAAAAGGGTTTGACCTCGGCTGACGCCGAACACTAACCGGGGGGCTAGTAACTTGCCCCCCAACTTTAAACTCCTATGACTAAGTGAAAGTTATAAAGCCTAGATATCTGATTGCCTCGTTTTCGCTAACACAACCGCCTCCGGGCACCGAGACGTCGGCTGAGGGTTGTCTTGTTAGTACGGAAACACCCTGCGTAGCATCTACAAAGGGGTGGAAGCTGATGATGGGCCACTTTCAGATTATAAACAGTCGTAACGGTGTCAAAATAACACATGGTATAAAGCCACAAATACAGCTTAAAAGCTGACTATCACAACATGTGCAAATTCGATCGGCCGATCAGTAATATTAACCATAAAGGTTGCCTGTGTAAAATAAAGGACTTTTCGATAAGTCACAAAATCCGCTTTCATAAACGTGCTCGGTTTGTCCGAGGTCACTAATAGAAAAGCAGTTCGGCCGTTTTAAAGAAACTGCACAATTCTAAACCTCGAGTTTTTGGTATAAAACACTTTGGAATTATAAAAGAGTCCAATAAACCGTACCGAGGGCTCCTTGAGGCACCTCGGCACGGTTACATCTGGACTCCTAGAGAGCCCAACATATCATCACCGTTTGTATGCAATATACGAGCGCTGCCTTCCGTAATCATCGTTATAAAGTCATAAATATGCATCAATTTGACTTAGGATTTTGGCCAAGCTGGGTTGCCTGGCTCCTGTGCTTACCCCCTACGTTCCCGATTGTTTGGCTAGGGGGTAAAGGGAGCACCTCTGTGATTGTTACTACCGGGTCATCCGGGTTGGTAATTCAGACGGGTGAAGCCGAAAGCTAGCTGTCTTAAAAATATAATTGGTCGGCAACGACGAAAGTGAAAATTGAGGTTCATTAAAGACCACAGAGTTCGGTAACTTTCCCTAAACTAAATCCTCAATACTTTCCTCCCACATTGATCGGAGGTGAGGTTTCATGATCATGGTCAACATGATAGCCTGGGAAAAGGAACTTATAAAGGAACTATTTTTCCCAGAAGATGTTTCTTACATTAAATAGTAATATAACATATCTCTCCGCATACCTTTGTTTATAAAACCGTATGGCCGGATTGCCTTGTTTTCCATAAATCTTTGCCCTCATTAAGGCTTTATAAAGTAGGAAAACACTCCCCGACTATTGGCCAAGGAGGTTGAAGCCGATGGTCGGTCAACGAAGTTTGTACAATGCGGATCCGAGCGTTAATGATGTAAAGTACTTGGATGCATAGAATCATTTCACATAAATTGTGATTAAAGTCAATTTACTCCAGCCCATCTATTAAAGAGCCAAGGGCACAGTCTCGCTGAGACAACCGAGCAGCTGACATAGCACTCTCATAATTCCCGTTGGCTTTGATTTCCTTTCTATTAAGCCCCTTGGGGCCGACCTTGGCAAGCTCGGCTTTCGCTAGCCCTAGCTCCTTTAAGAGATCTTTATTATTTTGCAGAGAAATCTGTGTCAAACGTACCAAAAATTTGTGTCAAACAAATGTCGATCCTTAATTCGGCCACCCGTGCCCAAATTAGGGCTTGGGGGCTACTGGGCTTCGTGTTTCTCAATTAAAAGCCATTAAAGGGGTACATCGATCCCCTGATCTGGTGTTCCCACCCGACCAGTGGCTCGGGGGCTACTGCATTGACGATTCAACATAGAAAATTTAAGTGCAAAACAGTTTCCGGGGAGATTACAATCCTCAGGTTGGTCGGCCGCACCCAACCTGAGTCTCAGGGGCTACTGCATGCCGCGTTTCTATTCCTAAAAGTATGCTACTGAGCAAGGAATCGATCCTCAAGACGATTTCGCGAATCAACCTAAGTCTCTGGGACTACTGGGATCAACGGTTTTATGTTATCCTTCAGGTGCATCTCATATTTTTAAGCCGACACGCACCTTGCACTACTAGAAAAACGGCTATAGCTAATATGGACATTAATGGCGCACCATGTATGTGGTGCGCCACTGCTATATAGCAGTGGCGCACCAGATATTGGTGCGCCATTAATGTTTATATTACTAATGGCGCACCTGGTGTGTGGTGCGCCACTGCTAAGTTTCTCCTGGGCACACCCCCTCCCCAGACTTACCAGTGGCGCACCGTGGGTGTGGTGCGCCATTACTAGTTTTAGCTAGTAATGGCGCACCACACCCACGGTGCGCCACTACTAAGTTTGACCAAGGTTTGACCCATCCCCTAGACATATCAATGGCGCAATACGTATAGATGCGCCATTGCTATTTCAGGTAACAATGGCGCACTACGTATAGATGCGCCATTGCTATTTCAGGTAACAATAGCGTACCTACACGAAGTGCGCCATTGATATGCACCTATTGCCAGCAGCCGAGCCGCCGCGCCTACCCCCCGCGCCGGCTCTCCCCGCGCCCCTTCTCCTTCCTCTCCTCCTCTCACCTCCCTCTCTCTCCCCGTGCAGGAGCCCGCCATGGCCAAGGCTCGAGCTCGAGCTCGGCCGAGCCCCGCGCCGCCCCTGGAGCCCGCCAGCCGGCGGCCTCCCCGTGACCAGATCCGTGCGCCGCTGCCTGTCCCCGGCCTCCCCGACCTCTCCTCCGGCCTCCCTCGGTCCCACCACGCGCCACGGTCACGATCCAGCCGCGCTCGCTTCCCGCGCCGGCGCCGCCTCCTCGCCTCCGCTCAACCGCAGGTACAGCTCCCGCCATCTCCTCCAGTCCCAGTTCCCGAGCCCTAGAACCCCCCTTCCAGTCGCACCTGGACAACTGCCCGCGTCGCCTATGGTCCCTCTCCTCCCCCGTTCACCTCCGTTTCGATTTTATTGGTATCTCGATTGGCTTGGCAATGGCGCACCGCGGGCTGGTTGATTAGGAAGGCCTGGGGAGGGTACTGTCGGCCTTAGTTTCGCCTGATTTACTTTTCAGCCAATCGGAAGAACGAGCCCTGGGTTTGATGTACAATGCGAGGAATTTGCAAACGGATTTGCCATGACTATATAAATCATCATTTTTGTTATACCAAAGGGCGTTTAAGCATAGTGTGCTACAGCAGTTAAAATGCTCCAAATGATCAGGCCACATTCATGGATCTTCTGATACTGATAGTCTGATGCTTTAGGTGGTACAGCTGAAAATGAAGAAGGCACTTCCCCTAAAAGGCGGGTCGGCAGGCTCGAGGCATGGAACGAAATCTCCCAAGGAGCTGGAGAGCGTCTTGAAGCAGTATTTTGGGTACTCGGAGTTCCGAGGAAGGCAGCTAGAGGCCATAGAGGCTGTTCTTTCAGGTCCTCACTCTGCCCCTGTTTCCACATTCGTGTTCTGTTTTCGTGTTTAACCCCCTGAATGTCGATGAGATTAGTTTGATCTGTCAAATATTTACTTTGTTTAATCTGTCAAACAACAAATTTGCAGGAAGGGATTGCTTCTGTTTGATGCCAACCGGAGGTGGCAAGTCAATGTGCTACCAGATCCCTGCTCTAGTGAAGGCAGGCGTTGTTCTTGTCATCTCACCCTTCATAGGTGAATTGACCCATCAAGTTTCCATACTTTCAGTTTCAGAAGTTCTACTACTTGAAAAGAATGTATGTACATACTTTTTGATTTATACTAACAGTTTCTTGATTTCTTGTATGTAAAATCTGCTGATCAACGCTAATGGTAAGTTTAACTATCCCCCCTTCCACTTTTTCTCTATTACCCTTAAATCTTGGGATAGCTTTGAAAGTCATTTGGTTTGCAAAATTTACAGGAGAATCAGGTTAGCAGCTTGAAAAGTAAAGGAATTCCAGCTGAATTTCTCTCTTCGACACAAACAACTGCTAACAAAAACAAGGTAAGGGTCTTTACACACTGCGATATAAGGCTCTCGTGAGACATGCTCAGTTCTTGCATTGCTTTCGGTGTATCTTTTAACTGTCCCAACTGACATTTTGACCCTATGAATTCATACACTAGCCGATGGTGCACAAGTTGTACTCTGTACTAAATCAGCGACAAATAATATGGATCGGAGGAAGTATTAATTCTCTGAGAATTGGAATTCTTGAACTAGATCATGGTGTCTAGGATCTAAAGAGTGAACAACTTCTGCATGCTTACTTTTCCTTTTGACTTCAAAGTTTTATTAAACATATACGCTCTTTCCTCAGATACATGAAGATCTCGATTCTGGTAATCCTTCTTTAAAATTGCTGTATGTCACTCCTGAGTTAGTTGCAACATCTGGCTTCAAGGCAAAGTTAACAAAACTCTACAACAGAGGTCTTCTTGGTCTCGTTGCTATTGATGAGGTCTAAACTAAGTTCACCTTTACTCCTTTAGTAACATCCTGTTGTTGTTTGATCTCTTGTAAAGAAAATCTAGTGCTTATTTGCCTACTTTCTCCCTCTCCACAGGCTCATTGTATAGATGCGCCACGGTCACCTGGGTGTCGTTCTGTAGTTTAGTCTGTCTCATGAGGTTTCAGAAAGCTCGTGCTAGGACTAGGATGTGAGTATGCACACAGAAGTTTCGGTTTCAATCCAAGCTGATGCTTGTCAACTTAATAGCCCTCAAATAACGTGATTGTAACTCAACCAAACATGACATGGCAACCGCCTGTACATACTGAAGCAGTACATTAGATTGTTCCTTTTTTCTAATTCTTTTCTGCAACCTATTGTGTTAGTAACTTAGTATCAAGATGCTCAAATGAGAGACCAATTAACCATCAGGAGTGCTAACCTGTCATAATACAAAGCGCTAGGTAAAAGGTTGCTATGATACTCATCTCATCCACTCATTTGACCAGCTTAACCCCAAGAGTTATGTTCTAAAAAACATTGTACACCGGCTACGGTAAAATTGATAGTATATTTATACATATAGTTTTATGTTTGATTGAAGTAATACCGGCTTTTAGGTTTTTGTATGATTGATCAGAACAGGGAGCAGCAAAAGGGAGGAGAGAGAGGAGGTACCACGGTGGGCAGGTAAGTCGAAGATGTAGAATGAGGTCAAATAAGCGTGCACTCTACAAGCTTATCACACCATGCTATTAGTCACATAGCATAATTAGGAAACGAGATAAAATAAAATATTTGAGGAATTTCAAGGTGCTTTAGGACTCAAACGTTAATAGCGCTGATCATTTTCAAATTTAGGCTTTATGATCAAATGGCAAGCCTAGGGAGAATCATGTGATATCTAAAGCAGCGTCAGGCGGTGTGTTTAACTCTCCCGATCAAATAGCTGATTTGGTGGCTCTAACGGTGTTTGTTACATCGCTACAGGATATCCATATGAGGGAGGAATCGCTAAAGAATGCTGAGCCACTCTTTAGCTGCTGGTGTCAATGATGTCCAATTTTTGAGTTATGAATTCTCTCTCCAAAAACAAAGAAATTCAGATTAGTAGTGAATTTATTGCAGAAAATTTGGAAGAACACATCAGTATACATTTAATGAAATGGTTGTCTCCCACTGTGCATATGATCAGTATATATCTATAAGGCGTGCATGTAATTTGTATATTACTCTATTTTTATGCTCTCATTTATCTTATGTCTTTTTAGACTGAACATTTTTCTTACTCACACCCAAGGCACCAACAGAAGGAAGTTGCAGCAATTTAGAAATAACAGCAATTGTCCGGTTTGAACTAATGCTAGCTATTTTGATATTTTTTGTGGCAATACCAGATATGTTCTTCTGGTTAAATAAACAGATATGTTCCTATCAGATTCTCCCCTTTTTATACGAATTACATATTATTATTTGCAGGCTTAGAAGCATTAATGTGTCAATTTGACTTTGATTATGATCGTTCTGAATGGATAATGCCCTTCTTGGCTTCATGAAATGCCCCATGTCTATGATTCAAGGTATCTTAGATCTTCGATGTCGGATGCAAATAATTGCTCAATTTCACTTCTTTGCAATGTTCATTCTCACATATTTCTATCATTCTTTGCAGGGATAAAGTAAAGAAAAAGAAGAAAAGATTACTAGAAGATTAGTTTTAGAATTTTCTTTTATTTCCTTGTAATTTTTCTTTTATTGGATACTTGTAAAGACATTGTAATATTCTTATTATAATAAAAATTATGATTCTATTTCATTTTTTGTTTTTAAATTATTTTTCCTTATAGGTTATTTTCTGTCAATTTGGATTTTTTTTTGTTTTCCAAATACATTACTAGTGGCGCATTTCAGCCCTTATTAGTGGCGCACCTTCCTTTATTACTAGTGGCGCACCTATAAGGCTATTAGTGGCGCACCTAGAGGGAATACCAGTGGAGCACCTAAGGGTTAGTAGTGGCGCACCTGGTGGTGCGCCACTACTATCTGGATTACTAATGGCGCACCAGAGGTGCGCCATTACTATCTGTTACTAGTGGCGTGTTAATAGTGGCGCACCTATAGTGCGCCATTACTAACGAAAACAGGTGCGCCACTAATAGGGCTTTTTCTAGTAGTGTTGAGGGCTACTGGGTGTCCTGGACTAGGGGGTACTCACCAAGTCGCCTCCTGACCAGGTGAGTCAGGCCGAGGACCCCTATGACGGTTCACTAATAGGCCACTTCGGGCAGCCCATGACGTATACAAGGAAGACTCTACAAGAATTGCCGCACAAGACGAGGACTCCTATTATCCTAGGCCTCCGGTACCTTATATAAGCAGAGGCCAGGCTAGTCAATAGATCATGACATTACGACTTAGATCAACAATCTCGTGGTAGATACATGTACTCTGTACTATACCCATATCAATACAATCAAAAAAAATTGTAGGGTATGTAGGAGATATGCCCTAGAGGCAATTATAAATGTTATTATTATCACCATGTTCATAATTATGTTTATATTCCATGCTATAACTGCTATGGTTCTCGAGTCTACAATAACCACGAGGCTCGGAGGAAAACTCATATGCATGTGTGGAATAATAAACGGTAAAATGTATTCCTAGTCTGGCCACTAAAGACTAGCTCAAGTATTGCATGATGATCACGTTTTCCTGATCATGGGCATGTCTATGCCAGGCAACTTTTGAGGGCACAATGTTAGTAGAACACTTGTGTTGAATCGACCCGAATTGATGTTATGCTAGGAGATACATTCGTCACAAGTAAATGGTAAATAACACTGAGAAAGTTAACGTTTGCATAATTCCTTAGACCATGAGAGTATCGAGTTCCTTCATACTTGCTTTGTAAACTTTGGGGTTTGTTAAATGTCATCTGTAACAGGTACGACAAGTAACTTGATAGCTCAAGATTGGGATTTGCTCCTCCGACGATGGAGAGATATTCTTTGGGCCCTCTCGGTGTTATGGTATCCATCAACGTCTGGCCAGACACAATGTGATTTTATCACAAGGATGCCGGAACGCGGAAACGAGATAAGAGAACAAAACCGGTAACGAGGTAAATGGCATAGTGGACAAGTTGTTGATCCACGGGGATGCCGATAAGTCTCACATTGGGTGTTTGTAACATATCGTGAAGCAACAGGAATAGCACACGTAAACTACAGGTTCACTCGAATATTCATTCGTGTGGGTATAGGGATCAATATGGGTGTCCTCGGTTCCGCTATTGATAATTGATCGGAAAGTGTTTCCGGTCATGTCTATACTTCACCGAACCTACAGGGTCACACGCTTAAGGGTCATCTATCTAGTGAATACTAGACAGGGAGTCTGAGAGAAAGTCACCGGAAAAGTTTCAGAGACAACGGAAAAGTTCCGGAGAGACCACCGGAAAAGTTTTGGTAAAACTGAAAATTTGTTTCGGAGTAAACCATTAAGCCAAAAAGGTTTTTGGCATGCACCCAAAACTTTTTGGAGGTGCCAGAATTGTTCTGTGAACTTCTAGAATTTTTCTGGAGAGAAAACCGGAAATGTTCTGGAGCAGCCGGAAACGTCTTGGTTGCTTTTCGCTGAAGAAAATCATTGATCCAAAAATGTTTCGGAATGTGTCCAGAATTATTTTAGTGGTTATTGGAAATGTTCTGGACCTACAGAAATATTTTCGGATTTAACGGACGCGGAAAAATGTTTTCGTGAATAGTAAAAAGCACTTTACAGTTAATTTTTGGAAAGCCACCTTTTAGGGCTTTTCCCAAAAGGCTTCTAGAAGGACTTGGGGACTAAGGAACACCTTTTGGGGGGGCCCCATGGGCTGGCCGGCCAAGGGTGGAGCTCCTCCATGGAGCTCCACTTGCCTTCCTTTTATGCCCTTTATGTGTGACATAAAGGTTGGGTGTTTTGGTATTTACATGTGCCACCCTACCGCTTGGTTTTCCTATAAATAGAGGTGGAGAGGAGCTCTCCACACTAACTCCTTACTCTCATACAAATGCCATGCATGATCTGGCTTTCTCTCTCGCTCCCACAAAATAGTTTCGTAGAGCCGAAAGGCTGTCTTGGTTCCGGTGGGAACTAGTTCTGGACGGCGAAGCCCTGCCGGATAGCTGACACCGTATGTGTGCAACCCCGTAGAGAGGTCGTACGTTCGATCTTTTGCCCGAGGGGCTGTTAGATGGTCCTCCCGATGGGCTGTCCGAGTTACTGTCCGAGTTCGAGGGTCCTCCCGAAGGGCTGTCCGAGACACCGTCCATTGGACTGTCTGACTGCCTCCCGGAGGGTTATCCGAGGGACTGTCCGAGGAGCAAACGAGGGAGAACATCCTCGCGGTTGGGAGGTTGTAAATCCTAGCTGCAGGGATCTGCACCACCGATCTTCATCGACTCTACTTCCGCTGCGCTACGAGTTGGTAACGATCAGATCAAAAACCTTGTATGCATCTCCATAGCGATCCTGGGCATGTTCGTAGTGCGGAAATTTTTGTTTTCTGTCGCATTCCCCTACAGTGGCATCATGAGCCGGGCTATGCGTAGATGCAGGTTACGATCTAGAATACATGATATGTATGGGTGTTGCACAATATAATTTTGTAGTAGATGAGTTCTATTGCTGAAAATTATTTGTGCGGGTAGCAGATGAAATCTATTACCCGATGTTCTTGTTGCTTCCCTTGAATTTGCGTAGTCCTGATCTTGAAGGCATGGTGGAATCTGACAAAGTTTTGGCAATCCGCGATCCTTCCATGCTGCTCCTGAGTATGCTGGTTGACAGATCAACGAAATGCTTCAGTTCTTTGGGTTCTGCCATAGTTAAAAAAAGATGGATGTTTCGCAGACTAAAGGGCAATGCAGATATGATCTGCACAGGGTTCTTGCGTATGACGAAGTTCAGTATGGGGTTCAAGATTTTATTATCTCGTGTTTCATACGCCCCGCAAAGTTAATCTAGCGACTTGAATAATCATACTTGATGATAAACGTTGGTTGCTGCGGTTTAAGTCAAAACCTTAGAAGTCACAAAAAATAAAATTTTGCATAAACCGATTAGAGGCGTCTAACTTGGTGTTGCAGGATGACATGAGATGTGTATCAGATGTGGTATAGTCTTTGTCATATTAATTTGATTATGTATGAGATGACTATATGATGAAAATTAATTAACATGACCTACGTGTCATGATTCGGCATGATGGCTGGAGCCATATGATTGTCACTTCAAATGACCTGCGTGTCAACCTTGTTGTAATGCATTGTTTTTTTAGCTATAGAGATAGCAGTATTATCTGTTGCATCAACAAGGTGGTGGCAATATCCGCGAAGGTGAACACCGACGCAAATGCCGAAGACGAAGAAATTAAAGACTTCTCCGTTAGAAAGGGCTATACCATATCATGCTATTATGAATTGCCGGAGATATTTATCCCTCTTGATGCACCCTTTTTGATCGCGCGTCAGTCGCCTTTTATTAGGGTGATCTCTCACAAAAATATCAAGTAGTTAGTGTTCTCCCAAGTGTAGCAACGTCATAGCACTTTTCTTTTTGGGGTATCACATGGATACATGGGTACGAACGATTAGACATGTGTGAGGCGGGTGAGTTGAGACCTCGCAGCGAGATCACTTGGTTGTCCTGACGTTCCGGAGGATCGTCCTGACCTCGGAACACGCCCATCGAAAGATGAACAAGAGTCACATAGAGATGCGATTGGCAAGTTGGCCTACCGATTGCAATTCTCGTCACTTGAGATGGATACATCCTTGGCGTTGAATTGTAATATGGATCTTGTATCACTCACAATCAATTATGAGAGATATTGATTTGAGTGGGAGCGCACTTTAGAATTAACTTGTTTAATTCTCAGTGCAATTAATTATGAACATAGTCAAAGTGTGATTTGCATAAAAGATATAGAATAATGGCTTGCGTTTCCACCTTCCCTGTTGAAATTGAATAAGCTGTAAATTATCTGGTTAAAACTTTACGATTGGTAACGTAATGTGAGGATTGTCCTCAAGAGTGCCGAGAAGGACTTTGTCCTATCGCATGCTTCCGGTATTCTCGTCCTTCGATCCAAAAAGCTAGAATTCCGTTACGGTCAAGTGCAATATATTTGCTTCCATGAGACCCGAACTTCGAAAGTTTGGGATAGTTATGTGATATTCATGGAACTGAAAATTATTTTCAGATATAGACAAAGGCTAAAATATATGAGATATCCAAAGCAATGTTTATTTGCAAAATATTAGTGAAGTACTCACTATGCATTGGACTGATAAGAGAGGGATCCAGAAAAACGCCTGTCATATAATGAAGGTGAATAAAACAACAACTTAAAGAGAAAGGAAATGTCCAAAGGGTGTGAGTGAGAATTACACGCCTAGGAAGTCCGGGGCTGACGCCACTCTTAAAGTTGGGTGATTCTTCTGAGAGTAGGAGAAATATTGGAAGTAAAACTGTTAGAAGTATAAAGGAAAAAAGAGAGAAGACTGGAATGTCTAGCTCATGTATAAATGTCATACAAGTTATTGATGTATGGAAGGCTGGTCAAAGATATTTTTCTTGGGAATTGTGAATAAACTGTTAGTCACTAATTCTTGGGTATCGTGATTAAAATTGATCACTGAAATACCCGTTCGATTGCATTCTGTTGCAACTCGATGCAAGAACTGCTACGGCCTAAAAGACTAGCCAGATATGAGGTTAAGATACATGATGGAACTTTCTAAAAGTTACTGTACTTTCCATCAGCGTATTACCTCTGCATTTATTTTCACAATTCATTTTAGAGTTTTATTCAATCTAGCCCATTGCATAATGTTTGTTGCAAGAAGGTTGTTCATGAGAGAACGATTGTTCTTTGATGTTATGAATAACATAAGGGCCATACTTTCATTATGAATGAGATGTATGTTATGAATATTGATAATAATATAATACATCCGTGACACTGATGCTAAATGTCGCAAGACTAAAAGAATACCACATATGTGTGGCACTGCATTTGGTCACATTGGAGAAACCCGCATGGAGAAATTCCATTATGATGGATTTTGAAGTCATTTGATTATGAATCATCTGACACTTGCAACTTTCATCCGAAAAGTGAAGTGACTGAAATACCGTTCATAGGCCATAAGGAACGAGCAACGAACTTATTGGTGATCAGACATTTTGATGTGTGTAGTCCGATAAATGTTGTTGCTAGCAGTGGATTTGTCTATCTTCAGAAATGACTCAAGTAGATATATGGATATTTACTTTATGAGACATAAGTCCGGATCTTTTGAAATCATTGAAAAGGTTTTCAAAATGAAGTAGAAATTATTGTAACAAGAAAATTATGTTTCTGCAATTAGATTGCGGAAAGAAATATTTGAGTTACAAGTTTAGCGAATGTCTGATGAGTTTTGAAAAGAATTTTCATAACTTACACCTCCCGGAACACCACTATGAGTGGAATGTCTGTGAAGGTGTAATCAAACCATTTATGACATGGTAAGATCAAAGATGACATAAATCAATTTGCCATTATCCCTTTTAAAGTAATGATTTAGAGACTGCGGCTTTTACACTGAAAAGAGCGCCATCAGATCTGTTTAAAAGAAGCCATGGTATGGTACGCCCAACCATGTTATGTCTTTTCTTAACAATTGGAATATGGGGCCTGTCTAAAGTATTTTACAAACCTATTCCAAATCAGACATGTGCTACTTTGTAGGTTATCCCAAGTTATTGGGAATTCCCCCATCAGAATACCGAGGCAAAAGGTTTGCCACTGAGAACGGTATGATTTTGAAGAAAATATTTCTTGTAAAAATGTGAGTGGGAGGACAGTGCAACTCGACGAGATAACAGTATCTTCGTCATCAGGTCAAGGGAAAGAAACTTTGGAAGTGATTCCAGAGTTACCTACTATGACTGATACGGAAGCCTCTACATGAGATGTATGGACTTCAGTCGAACTTGCAGCTGAACTACGTAGGCAAAATTCGTGCAAACCCCTCAGGTGCGCAAACGAGATATTGTTGTTGGACAACAGTATACCTACGATAATCAAGGAAGCGTTGATGGGCCCTGACTCCAGAATTGGCTAAATGCCAATACAATCCGAGATAGTATCCATATAAATGATTCAAGATTAAATCTTGATACACCCTTCAGAAGACTTAGAGTCTAACGAATATTAATGGAACTATAAACTGATACGGATAAAAATGTTTTATCCATAAAGCTCGACTTCTTGCTTATAACAAATTCAAGGAATTAAATACGGCGAGATTGTCTCTGCGTTGCGATGCTTAAAGTCAGTTCGGGTTAAACTAGCAATTAATACATATTTCAATCATGACATATGATACATGGATGCCAAAAGGATTTCCATGAGATGGAAATACAACCTAGGACATATAGGTGATACAGTCCATGGTATTTTGTCGATCCAGAGGATGCTAGTAAGTGTGCAAACTTCAGAGTTCCAGCAATGGACAGAAGAGAGCAAAATGGAGTTGGAATCTTCGTTTTGATGAAATAGTCAAAAGAGTTTGATTTCATCAATGGAAAGCGAAGATGCTTGTGGAAACAAGAAAGTAAGTGGGAGCATAATAATATTTCTAAAAACCATGTGTGCTTGACACATTGTTGATTGGAAATAATATAAATTTCTTGACACGAATTAGGACTTCATTGAAAAATAGTTTTTCGATGAAGTGCTTGGGCTAGGAAGCCTCGATATTAGGCATAATTATCTATGGAGATAAAATTGCCTAATAGCCTAAGCCAAGAATACATATTGACAAGATGCTAAAATGGTTTAGTGTGAGAACACCAAGTGGTGATTCTTGCCGAAGTCACATGGAAGGAGTTTTAGCAAGACTCGGTGTCCTATAACACTGATGAGCAAACTACATGATGGATATTCCACACACTTTTGGGTTGGGATTAATCATGTATTCCATGGTATGTAAAACAACCAGATATGTCCGGTACTCCCAAGCAGTTGCGAGTACAGATACCAATAGTGATCAAAATATTGATCATAGGACAATAGCGAAAAATATCGTTGAGTACTAAAGTAGCACTGATGACATGTTTTCTCGCAAGAGGAGATTATGAAATGCTCGTTGTAAGTAATTACATCGATACAGTCTTCATCAATGCTCCATGCGATTTTCGACTTAAGTTAAGGGTTTTGTGTAATACACGATATAGTGGCACGGTAAGTTGGAATTGTTCCAAACAGGTTACTGTGGCGAATTCTATAAAGAAGGCTAAGTATGTTGACGCTTTAGAAGCGACGAAGAATATGTTGAATCATATAGTTCATTCATGAACTTGGTATGGTTCCAAGATGGCTTTGGTCAATGGAACACTATTGAAGATAGTTGCTCCATAGCTCAGTCTAAGGAATCAAGGTTCGACCAGTGATTCACATACATACAAAGAAAAGTCCACACAAAATATGAATTTTGTGAAAGCGTGAAAACACGAGGTTATGCAAAGATACACACGGACCTGAAGTTGTCAGATCCTTTGGACAAAGACTATACCACATGCGAAGCATATTTTACACCGGTATACCATAGGTGTAAAGTGCATTAGCATTGACTAGATTATTGACTCTAGTGCAAGTGGGAGTCTGTAGGAGATATGCCCTAGAGGCAATAATAAATGTTATTATTATCTCCATGTTCGTAATTATGTTTATATTACGTGCTATAACTACTATGGTTCTCGAGTCTACAATAACCACGAGGCTCGGAGGAAAACTCATATGCACATGTGGAATAATAAACGGTAGAATGTATTCCTAGTTTGGCCTCTGAAAACTAGCTCAAGTATTCCATGACGATCACGTTTTCCTGATCATGGGCATGTCTATGCCAGGCAACTTTTGAGGGCACAATGTTAGTAGAACACTTGTGTTGAATCTACCCGAATTGATGTTATGCTAAGAGATACATTCGTCACAGGTAAATGGTAAATAACACAGAGAAAGTTAACGTTTGCATAATTCCTTAGACCATGAGAGTATCGAGTTCCTTCATACTTGCTTTGTGAACTTTGGGGTTTGTTAAATGTCATCTGTAACAGGATGGCTATTACGGCAGCTTACGGGTTCACGAAAAGGTATGACAAGTAACTTGATAGCTCAAGATTGGGATTTGGTCCTCCGACAATGGAGAGATATTCTTTGGGCCCTCTCGGTGTTACAGTATCCATCATCGTCTGGCCAGACACAATGTGATTTGATCACAAGGATGCCGAAACGCGGAAACGAGATAAGAGAACAAAACTAGTAATGAGGCAACTGGCATAGTGGACAAGTTGTTGATCCACGGGTATGCCGATAAGTCTCACCTTGGGTGTTTGTAACATATCGCGAAGCAACAGGAATAGCACACACAAACTACAGGTTCACTCGAATATTCATTCGTGTGGGTATAGGGATCAATATGGGTGTCCTCGGTTCCGCTATTGGTCATTGATCGGAAAGTGTTTCAGGTCATGTCTATACTTCACCAAACCTACAGGGTCACACGCTTAAGGGTCATCTATCTGCTGAATACTAGACAGGGAGTCTGAGAGAAAGTCACCGGAAAAGTTTCGGGGACAACGGAAAAGTTCTGGAGAGAACACCGAAAAAGTTTTGGTAAAACTGAAAAGTTGTTTCGGAGTAAACCATTAAGCCAAAAAGGTTTTCGGCACGCACCTGGAACTTTTTGGAGGTGCTAGAATAGTTCTGGGAACTTCTGTAATTTTTCCGGAGAGAAAACCGGAAATGTTCCGGAGCAGCCGGAAACGTCTTGGTTGCTTTTCGCTGAAGATAATCATTGATCCGGAAATGTTTGGGAACACATCAAGAATTATTTTAGTGGGTACTGGAAATGTTTTGGACCTACAGAAATATTTTCAGATTTAGCGGAAGCGGAAAAATGCTTTCATGAATAGTGAAAAGCACTTTATGGTTAAATTTTGGAAAGCCACCTTTTAGGGCTTTTCCCAAAAGGCTTCTAGAAGGACTTGGGGACTAAGGAACCACTTTTGGGGGGACCCCCATGGGGTGGCTGGCGAAGGGTGGAGCTCCTCCATGGAGCTCCACTTGCCTTCCTTTTTATGCCCTTTATGTGTGACATAAAGGTTGGGTGTTTTGGTATATACATGTGCCACCCTACCCCTTGGTTTTCCTATAAATAGAGGTGGAGAGGAGCTCTCCACACTAACTCCTTACTCTCATACAAATGCCATGCATGATCTAGCTTTCTCTCTCCCTCCCATGAAATAGTTTCGTAGAGCCAAAAGGCTGACTGGGTTCCGGTGGGAACTAGTTCTGGACAGTGAAGCCCTGCCGGATAGCTGACACCGTATGTGTGCAACCCCGTAGAGAGGTTGTAGGTTCGATCTTTTACCCGACGGGCTGTTCGAGGGTCCTCCCAAAGGGCTATCCGAGTTACTGTTCGAGTTCGAGGATCCTCCCGAAGGGCTGTCTGAGACACCGTCCGTGGGACTGTCTGACTGCCTTCTAGAGGGCTGTCCGAGGAACTGTCCGAGGAGCAGACGAGAGAGAACATCCTCGCGGTTGGGAGGTTGTAAATCCTAGCTGGGGAGATCTGCACCGCCGATCTTCATCGACTCTACTTCCGCTGCGCTACGAGTCGGTAATGATCAGATCAAAAACCTTGTATGCATCTCCATAGTGATCTTGGGCATGTTCGTAGTGCGGAATTTTTTTGTTTTCTGCCGCGTTCCCCTACAGGGTATTATCTCTTCGAGAGAGCCCAAACCTGGGTAAAATCCTGTGTCCACCATGTTACCATCGCTCCAAGACGCCTAGCTTAGGACCCCTACGTTGAGATATGCCGGTTTTAGCACCGACAAGGACCGCCACGTAAGAGGAGCGGCGTCGAAATTGATACATTGTTAAAAAATTGGGAACAGTGCGCCGTGCCGGGAAAGAAGAAAAAGGCGCCGGAGCCGTTGCTGAAGGTATAGAAAACGAGGTCTGTTTTTTGGGACTTGCCGTACTGGCCCATCCTCGACACACCTCATAGCCTTGATGTCATGCATATCATGAAGAATGTTAGCGAGAGCTTGCTTGGCACACCGATGAACATGCCAGAGAAGACCAAAGATGGGCTGAAGGCAAGAAGCGACTTGCAATTTTTGGGTATCAGGAAAGATCTTCATGGAGGTCGACCCCCTATGTCATCGGAGGAGATGGAGATGGAAGACAGGGGCAAAAAAGTCAACAAGAAGCAAGAACATTATTGCCCCCCCCTCTTGCTTCACCTTGAGTGAGAAGGAGACCTATCAATTCTTTAAGTGCCTTGCCAGAATCAAAGTTAGTTCCGATTACTGTGCAAGATAAGCAGATATCTAGACACAAAGAAGAAATGGTTCAGCGGGATGAAGTCTCATGACTGTCACGTGATGATGATGCAGATACTCCCGATTGCACTTAGAGGGATAATGGACTAGCACGTCCGTGCTATGTTTATTGGTCTCTGCAATTTTTTCGACGTTATCTCTCGAAAGTCGATCAGCGTGAAGCAGCTCGGAAGGCAACAGGAAGAGATTGTTGTCATACTGTGTGAGCTTGAGATGTACTTGCCGCCCGCATTCTTTGACGTCATGGTGCATCTGTGTATCCATATTGTGAACGACATCATCGACCTCGGGCCGACATTCCTGCACAGCATGATGCCATTCGAAAGGATGAATGGGGTCATCAAAGGATTCATTCGTAACATATCCCGTCCGGATGGAAGCATCGTCCAGGGCTATCTGACCCAAGAGTGCATCTCTTTCTGCGAGAATTATCTAGGCGTCGGAAACCCTATTGTTGGTTTGCCCGTCAACAAGCACCTTGGCAGGCTCGAAGGAGCAGGTCACAGCCCTGGCTAGAGGGATTTGCATGTAGACCACTCGGGTTGATGCAACGACTTTGACAGAGCAAACTTAGTAGTGCTACAACACCTACAGGTGCTAGATCCTTTGTTGACACTGCAGAAAGACATCATTGCAAAGAAGTACCGTGACCGGGGGCTGCACAAGACGGACGCCAAAGTTATTAGAGAGCACAACTCCTCTTTCTTGCGTTGGTTCAAAGAGCAAGTTCTGGCTAATCCCCCGGAAGACGGTTGTAAGGACGGAAAACTCATATACGCCTTAGCGCATGGCCCCGCGGTCAACCTTGTGACTTACCAGGCATACGATATCAACTGATACACATTCTACACGGAGGCCAAAGATAAAAATAGTGATTACTAGAACTCAGGGGTGACGATGGAATCAATGACCGGCGACGTAATTGAAAGATACTATGGAAGGCTCGAAGAGATCTGGGAGCTTGACTACTTTGGACAGCAGAACGCGACGATGCTCCCTGTCAGATGGACTAAGGGCGTCGAAAGAGAAAACCGTTATTTCACTACCATGTCTATACCCGACGCCAAGAGCGCTACCATGAACGTCACCACGAAAAATGAGCCATGGTTACACGCTAAGCACGCGATCCAATGCTTCTTCATAACTGACCCGAGCAATCCCAGTCGTGTTGTCATGAAGAGAAGCAAAAGGAGCATCATCGGAATGGATGGAGTCGACAACGAGGAAGACTACGACCAGTACGGTCACCCGATGAGGGAAGATGACGATGACGATGAAGCATACGTCAAAAGAAGAAGCAAGACTACATTACCTAAGAAAGATCGTACTCCGTGGAAAAGAAAAAGTCACGACGAGGGGCTAAATTATTCAACAGCGAACAAAAAAGGAAAGAAGATCACTGTGAAACGTCGTCGACGCTGAGAAACTATCATTTATATATGTATCTATTTTGTATACGCACTTAACCGTTATGGGTCAAATGATGTAATATATATTATGCACTAATATCGCTAATTAATATTGTGCATCGATCTGAGTTAGTGGGAGGAGACGTTCCCGTCGACTGCGAGGCGTCTTTCAGAGGTGCTCATAGGGGGTTTTATTCCTGGATAAACAACCCTAACCCTACCCCGTGCTACAACTTTAAACAGAAAAAGAAAAAGAAACAGAAAAAGAAAATTTTAGAAAAAGAAAAGAAAATGAAACAGAAAAAGAAAAAGAAGTATTGTGTTAAAAAACAGAATAAAAAGAAAAGTACATTTTAGAAAAAGAAAAAGAAAAAAAATATATTAGCTGTAGCGCGGGGTAATCTGGCCCGCGCTACAGATAAATTAGTGTACATTTTAAAATTAAAAAAATTAAAACAAAAAGAAAAATGGAAAACTTAGCTATAGCGCGGGTTTCGAACCCCGCGCTACTACTAATTGTCACTTAGCCGGCCGATCCATTCCCCCACTCCCTCTCCTCTCACTCCTCTCGATCGCTGTCGCCGTACCCCGCGCTCGCCGTCGCCGCGCTATCCTTGTCCCCGCGAGCCCGCCCTGGTGGCCGCGGCGCCGTCTCCCCCGAGCCCGTCCTCGTCGCCGCACCGCCCTCTCCCCTGAGAGCCCATCCTCGTCGCCGCGCCGCCGTCTCCCCCAACCTCCACCTCCCTGCGGCGCCGTCTCCCCCGACCTCCACCGCACCGCCGCCGTCTCCCCCGACCCCCCCTCTGTAAGTCCGGCGCCCCTCCCTCTCTCTCCTTTTCCTCTCTCTCCCTGCCTCCATGCGATGAATCAGGTTGCTCCTGTTAGGTGGACGCGGCGGCGGCGCATGGTCGCCCATAATCGCCAGGCCTAACCCTAACCATAGCGGAGCCAGACAGATGTACTAACAGCCTCAAAGTTAAAACATGTATGAATCCTACCGCATGTAAAGATGAAAGGCCAAACTTTTTAACTATATTAGCAAACTAACATGATCTTAAAATAAAAGAATCAAAAGCCCACGGCCTTTATACAATAGACGATACTGAAGACACATCTCTAATGCTAAGGTTCTAGTGATACTAGGGCCTGGGGTGTCACTTGAACTCATCGCATGGTCTATTCCACTTTGAGTTTTTGGTTGTTGAACTTCTGGATTTTCCATTGTAAAATCTTCTTTAATTATCTTATATTTACTAATTTGTCGCATCGTTCGAGCTCCCATGTTAATCCAAAAAGCAGTACTAATCGTCCGTCTGATCTGTACAGTAGCTGTCTATAGCCCTTGGATGAATTAACTCACGGCATCCTCCCGTGCACGCACAAGTCTCTTTGGCCAAATTTTAGTTAGCAGAAAAAGGCACTGGACACTTTGATTTAACTAAATTTTAGGATATATTAAGTTAACTGAATTTTAGTTAGCAGAAAAAGGCATTGGAAGTTTAGTGCATATGGTAATTGTGGCATTGATTATATGACTTGAAACTTGGTTAAATTCATATCTTAAATTCATATTTTGTTTTGAACCAGAGAAACTAGTGTGACGAAGCGAGGAGGTGCATGAAGAAGGATAACCAGAGCCACAAGAACAAGCTACAGAAGACCACCAAGGTATATATGTTTCTGACTTAAAGATGAAGAGCTTGTACTTGATCAACAATGATCAAAACTGTATATATGTTTTTGACTTAAAGATGAAGAGCTTGTACTTGATCAAACTGGGTACTACTAGTGCTGTAGTTGCTGTGTAACAATACAGAAATATTACTGCTCAAATATGATGGATATTTGGACATGTGTTGCTGTGGAGAAGATGGATATTTGGACATGTGTTGCTTGTCTATTTGGACATGTGTATGATTTTGCAGGGAACACCTCACAGTGGCCTATGTTTTGCCAGAATGTTGATTCATTTCCGTTCCGGCAAATTTCAGGCGCTTGATATGTCCTATTTTTAGCAAAGGTCATGCCGAAATTTTCCTTGAATTTCTGCATGGCTTGTGCTAGAAAGTAGGACATATCGAGTGCCCGAGATTTGCCGGAACGGGAATTAAACGACATTCCGGCAAAACAAACGCAAATTTTTATGTCATTATTCATTTTATTAGTTCTAGAATTAAACCGGCAAATTAAACCCTAGGCAACATGGCGCACAACGACGAAGCCGGGGATTCTAACGCCGCTGCCGCCGCCGCCGCCGCGAACGCATACCTCGACTTTTTGGTGTGTCAGGAAGAAAGGTTGCAGGGCCCCCTTCTCATCCAGGAGGGTGGTGGTGGCGCCGAGACCACCGATGGCACCAAGACCGGCACCGAGAGCGGCACGGAGACCGGTAACTGGACCACAGATGGTGGTACCCAAGCCACTCAGAAGAAGAAGAGGACCCGGTCCGCAAATAAGCTCGGCATCGGAAGACTAATTGTCAACTCAGTGCATCCCAGCACCGGAGAGCCAGAAAGTCCTAGGGTGGTGTCAGCGGGCTACGGCAACAACGTAGCATGCATCCTATGTGAGACCATCTCGATCAACGAGACGAACCTAAGGGAAGATGCCAAAGGACCTTTGGAGCACCTCCTCCTAAGCAAGTTGCACCAGAGATACCAGTTCCTCGGTTGCAATGCCGATGTCGATCCAACCATATATCTGAATATGGATCGGATAAACCAAAAAGCCCTCAAAAAGTTCAGCAAGGACTGGAGCGCCTAGAAAGTTAGGGTGAGAAAAGCGATGGCCAAAGAAGGTTTATGCTACGCCACGATCCATGTGAAGTGGCCGATGATTACGGAAGAGGACTACGATAAATTCAAGGCTACTAGCGCTGACGTTGTAACCAAGGCCAAGTTGGAACATTTCAAGAACCTTCAGGCTAGGAACGTCGGGTCCCACTGCCTCGGAAGCCATGGTTACACGGGAAAGCAGCCCGTGTGGGACGAGGAGGACGTGGAATGTGAACGTCCGCAGCAACCAGACCCCTTCGCAGAGTTCACCGACCTGCAGGAACGTGACTTCATCAGGGGCCGGTACACGAAAGACAAGAAGACCGGGGAATGGGTCACGGACGTGCCGACGAGGGAGTTCATAAGACTACTGATAATTATTAATTTACCACCTTAGCTTTTAATCAAGTCGGCTACGTTCTAGCTAGCTAGTACTCACATTTCTAAACGGTTCACGTTCCTTTTGCAAAAAGAGCAAAAAAGGCTTCAATTTGAAAGCGACTCATCATCTCAGTCATCGACAAAGTACCCGTGGGACACCCCTTTTAACCGGGCGTTAAACATACTCAAGGGAAAGCCGGCGAACGAGCCGCCGGAGTATGGCCGTGTAGTCGGCGCCGGAGACGGCGCCATGTGGAAGTACTACTACAAGGAAGACAACGAGACATGAAGGCAGAGAAGGAGGCTTGGAACAATATCTACCCAGCAGCAAGTCGTGCAGTCGGTCCAGGCAGCCACAAGTGCGGCCAAAGAAGAAGCCAAAATTGAGGCAGTCGAGGCAGCCAAAGCTGCGACTAGAGACGCAGTCGAGGCAGCCAAAGCTGCGGCTAGAGAAGAATTTGCAGCTCAGTGGTCTACCACTCTTCCGAATCTCCAGAAGTGGATGAGAGAAAATCCAAACACAGAATTTCCCATTCCCAGCGTCGTCGGGGCAGCTCGGTAAACATAGCAGCCACACCTGCACCCGCACCCGCACCCGCCACCGTCGCTCATAGCAGCCCCTCCTCCATCTCTGGCATGCTCGGCGGGGCTTCGACATTAGCTGAGCTCGACGCCCTCATGGTAATTACGCGTCGCACGCTCATCAACATATTTAATCTTCCGTTCCTTTGCCTTTCGGATATCTGACGCTGCACATGTCTCCGTAGGCCGACGAAATTCCATGCACCCTCCTATGCCACATCAACGCCCAGTTGGTCGATGTGGCAAAGGGTACAATAATGAAGCAGTTAAGTCGCGTGCGGCCGGCTGATGCCCGATGACACCTTCAGGGTTTCCATGGCTCGTGTAATAGCAGGCTACGATGATTTGACTCCTCCGCTTTGAACCGGGGGAGAGGATGACGAGAGACCGGCAACCCTAATACTAAGCAAGAATTGGCCGATGCTGTGGCCGAAAGCCCTACTTCATGTGGAGTTGGCCGGGAGCACACCAATGGCAACACCATTCGGGACGACGCCGATCCAAGGTATCATCACTCCACCTATCCAATTACCACCCTCTGTCTTGGTCAGTCGCAGCAGACGCGAGGAAGGAGGTCTAACCGTTCCGGTGGCTGATCATGTCACCCCCGTGGATCAAGATATCGATGATGACATGGAGCAGGATGACCCTGACCAGTACATCAATACTGCCTATGACGACGGAGGTGTAGGGGAACGCGACAGAAAACAAAAAAATTCGGTACTGCGAGCACGCCCAGGAACACTATGGAGATGCATACAAAGTTTTTGATCTGATCATTACCGACTCGTAGCGTAGCGGAAGTAGAGTCAATGAAGATCGGCAGTGCAGATCCCTGCAGCTAGGATTTACAACCTCCCAACCGCAAGGATGTTCTCTCTCGTCTGTTCCTCGGACAGTCCCTCGGACGGTGTCACGGACAGCCCTTCGGGAGGCACTCACAGAATCTCGGACGGTCACTCAGACAGCCTTTTGGGAGGCACTCTCGAACTAAGATCGAAACTACAATCTCTCTACGGGGTTGCACACATACGGTGTCAGCTATCCGGCAGGGCTTCGCCATCCAGAACTAGTTCCCACCGGAACCCAGACAGCCTTTCGGCTCTACGAAACTATTTCGTGGGAGGGAGAGAGAGAGCCAGATAAATCTATGGCATGTGTATGAGAGCTTGGAGTGAGTGTGGAGAGCTCCTCTCCACCTCTAGTTATAGGAAAACCAAGGGGTAGGCTTGGCACATGATAATACCAAAATTCCCATGCCATGTGACCTTCACAAGGGCATAAAAGGAAAGATGGAGGAGCTCCTCCCTTGGCCGGTAACACATGGGGGCCCCCCCAAAAGGGGTTCCCTCCTTCCCAAGTCTTCCCTAAGTTCTTTTGAGCAAAACCCAAAAAAGTGGCTTTCCAAAAAGTAACCCAAAAAGCACTTTCACTATTCACGAAGACATTTTTGAGCGACCGTTAATTCCGAAAATATTTCCGTAGGCCTAGAACATTTCCAGTACCCACTAAAATATTTCTGGACGCATTCCGAAACATTTCCAGAACAATGATTTTTCTTCAGCGAAAAGCAACCATAGCAATTCCGGCTGCTCCGGAACATTTCCGGTTTTTCTCTCCGGAAAAATTCCAGAAGTTCCCAGAAACATTCTGGTACCTCCAAAATGTTCTAGGCGCGTGCCGAAACTTATTTGGCTTAATTTTTTACTCCAAAACAACTTTTCAGTTTTTCCGAAACTATTCCGGTGTTCTCTCCGAAACCTTTCCGTTGTCTCCGAAACTTTTCTGGTGACATTCTCTCAGACTCCCTGTCTAGTATACAGCAGATAGATGACCCTTAAGCGTGCGACCCAGTAGGTTCGGTGAAGTATAGACATGACCGGAACACTTTTCGATCAATGATCAATAGCGGAACCGTGGACACCCATATTGATCCCAATACCCACACGAACGAATATTCGAGTGAACCTGTAGTTGCCGTGTGCTATTCTTGTTGCTTCGCGATATGTTACAAACACCTGAGGTGAGACTTGTCGGCATCCCCATGGATCAACAACTTGTCCACTATGCTAGTTACCTCGTTACCGGTATTGTTCTCTTATCTTGTTTCCGCGTTCCGGCATCCCTGTGATCAAATCACATTGTGTCTGGCCAAACGATCATGGATACCATAACACCGAGAGGGCCCTAAGAATATCTCTCCATCGTCGGAGGAGCAAATCCCAATGTTGAGCTATCAACTTACTTGTCATACTTTTCCGTGAACCCGTAAGCAGCCGTAATTGCCACCCAGTTACGGATGACGTTTAACAAACCCCAAAGTTCACGAAGCAAGTACGAAGGAACTCGATACTCTCATGGTCTAAGGAGTTATGCAAATGTTAAATTTCTCTGTGTTATGAACCATTTACTTGTGACGAAGATATCTCATAGCATAACATCAATTTGGGTCGATTCAACACAAATGTTCTTCTAACATTGTGCCCTCAAAATTGCCGGCATAGACATGCCCATGATCAGGAAAACAGGATCATCATGCATGACTAGGAATACATTTTACCGTTTATTATACCACACGTGCACATGAGTTTCCCTCCGAGCCTCGTGGTTATTGTGGACTCGAGAATCATTGCAGTTATAGCATGGAACATAAACATCAATTACAAACTTGGAGATACAAAATAACTTTTATTATTGCCTCTAGGGCATATCTCCTATGGACTACCACTTGCACTAGAGTCAATAATCTAGTTACATGGCTTCCCTAACACCCATGGCTATCCGGTGTTGCTCATGCTTTGCTCGTGGTAGAGGCTTTGTCATCGGGTCTGACACGTTCAGATCCGTGTGAACTTTGCGTACTTTCACTAAACCTGCTTCGACATGATGTCGAATGAGTTTATATTTGCGTTCAATATGTCTTGTCTTATGGTGTGAACTTGGCTCCCTTGCCTGAGCCACGGCGCCGCTATTATCACAATAGATCTCCACCGGGTCCAGAGCACTTGGAACCACACCAAGGTCTTCAAGAAATTGCTTGACCCAGACCGCCTCCTTGGAGGCTTCTGAAGCTGCAACATATTCCGCCTCCGTCGTAGAATCTGCCACAGTTTTTTGTTTGGAACTTGTCCAATCAACTGTGCCACCGTTCAAAATGAAAACATAGCCTGATTGAGATTTGAAGTCACCTAGGTCAGTCATGAAGCCTGCATCAGTGTAACCACTTACAATGAGCTCTTCATCACCTCCGTACACAAGGAGTAAATCCTTGGTCCTTTTGAGGTACTTAAGAATAGTTTTGACTGCGGCCCAGTGTTCCAATCCTGGATCACTTTGGTACCTGCTGCTAACACTTAGAGCATAGGAAACATTCGGTCCTGTACATAGCATGGCATACAGAATAGAACCAACTGCCGAATCATATGGAACATCATTCATTTGTACTCGCTCATCGAGAGTCTGAGGACACTGATTCTTGCAAAGCACTGTGCCAGGTGACATGGGGAGTAGGCCTTTATTGGAGTTCTCCATGTTGAACCTTTTTAACACCTTGTCAATGTACGTGCTTTAGCTAAGCGCTATCAGGCGTTTTGATCTATCTCTATAGATCCTGATGCCCAATACATATGCCGCTTCGCCTAAGTCTTTCATTGAAAAACTTTTCTTCAATGAGTCTTTTATTTCGCTAAGAAATTTCATGTCATTTCCAATCAACAATATGTCATCCACATACAAGATTAGAAATGCTTTTGCGCTCCCACTAAACTTCTTGTAAACACAAGATTCTTCGTCATTCCTGATGAAGCCAAACTCTTTGACTACTTCATCAAAACGAATGTTCCAGCTCCTTGATGCTTGCTTCAGACCATAAATGGCCCTCTGAAGCTTGCATACCTTTCCAGCATCCTTAGGATCGACAAAACCTTCTGGCTGTATCATGTATACATCCTCTTTGAGGTTTCCATTTAGGAAAGCCGTTTTGACATCCCTCTGCCATATTTCATAATCGAAATAAGCAGCAATTGCTAGTAATATCCGTACAGACTTAAGCATAGCTACGGCCGAGAAAGTCTCATCGTAGTCCAGTCCTGGAACTTGCGTGAACCCTTTCGCGACAAGCCTAGCTTTATGGATAGTAATCTTACCATCCGCGTCTGTCTTTCTTTTGAAAATCCATTTACAACCAATAGGCTTTATGCCTTCTGGAAGTTCTTCCAATTTCCAAACTTGGTTTTCATACATGGATTCCATTTCGGATTTCATGGCTTTATACCATTCCCTTGAGCTGGGCCCCGCCATCGCTTCCTTGTAGTGCGCAGGTTCATCATCTTCAAGGATGAAGATTTCATCATGAAACCACTCAGGTGGCACGACGGCCCTAACTGATCTGCGCGGTTCAGTCACAAACTTGTGAGAAGTTTTCGCATCATATGTGACAACTTGCGGCTCGGTTGTAGGATTAATTTGTGGAATTACTTCCGGTTCCTTAGCCATATCAACGGTTGCCGAAGATTCACTAATCTCATCAAGCTGTACTGTCCTCCCACTTACTTTTTTGCGAGAAATTCTTTCTCGAGAAAGACTCCACTTTTAGCGACAAACACTTTGTGCTCGGAGGGTAGGTAGAAGGAATACCCAACTGTTTCTTTGGGATAACCTACAAAGTAACATTTGTCTGATCTGGGATCGACTTTGGCAGGTTGTAAATGTTTTACATGTGCCTGACAAACCCAAATTTTAAGATGCGACAAACTGGGTTTCTTCCCATGCCATAACTCATATGGTGTCGTCTTAACAGACTTAGACGGTGCTTTGTTTAATGTATAAGCGGCAGTGAGTAGTGCATGACCCCAAGAAGATATCAGCAGATCTATAAGAGACATCATCGACCTGTTGGAAATATGCCCTAGAGGCAATAATAAATTGGTTATTATTATATTTCCTTGTTCATGATAATCGTTTATTATCCATGCTATAATTGTATTGATTGGAAACTCAAATACATGTGTGGGTACATAGACAACACTGTGTCCCTAGTAAGCCTCTAGTTGACTAGCTCGTTGATCAAAGATGGTTAAGGTTTCCTAGCCATTGACATGAGATGTCATTTGATAACGGGATCACATCATTAGGAGAATGATGTGATGGACAAGACCCAAACTGTAAACGTAGCATTTGATCGTGTCAGTTTATTGCTATTGTTTTCTGCATGTCAAGTATCTGTTCCTTTGACCATGAGATCATGCAACTCACTGACACCGGAGGAATACCTTGTGTGTATCAAACGTCGCAACGTAACTGGGTGACTATAAAGGTGCTCTACAGGTATCTCCGAGGGTGTCTGTTGGGTTGGCATGGATCAAGACTGGGATTTGTTACTCTGTGTGACGGAGAGGTATCTCAGGGCCCACTCGGTAATACAACATCACAATGAGCCTTGCAAGCAATGTGACTAAAGTGTTAGCCACGAGATCTTGTATTACGGAACGAGTAAAGAGACTTGCCGGTAACGAGATTGAACTAGGTATAGTGATACCGACGATCGAATCTCGGGCAAGTAACATACCGAAGAACAAAGGGAACAGCATACGGGATTAACTGAATCCTTGACATAGAGGTTCGACCGATAAAGATCTTCGTAGAATATGTAGGAGCCAATATGGGCATCCAGGTCCCGCTATTGGTTATTGATCGTAGAAGTGTCTCGGTCATGTCTACATAGTTCTCGAACCCGCAGGGTCTACACACTTAACGTTTGGTGACGATTAGTATAATTGAGTTATTATGTTGGTGACCGAAAGTTGTTCGGAGTCCCGGATAAGATCCCGGACATGACGAGGATCTCCGGAAGAGTCCGGAGGTAAAGATTGATATATGTGATAATAGTGTTTTGATCTCTGGAAGGGTTCCGAAGTTCACCGGAAGAGGTTCCGGATGTTTACCGAAGTGTTCGGGTGCAGCAACACTTTATATGAGCCAAAGGGATAAAGCCCACAAGGTATTGGAAAGTGCAAAAGTAGTTTTGCTGCCGCGTAAGCGGTACTACCGCTTGTTGAAGCGGTACTACCGCCCGAGCGGTACTACCGCTTGTGTGAAGCGGTACTACCGCCCAAGCGGTACTACCGCTTGTGTGAAGCGGTACTACCGCTTGTGCGCGGCTGTGCACGGTTCGGCAGGGATCCGAGTTGGACTCTTTCCCTGCGGGCCAAACCGACCTTGTGCGGGCAAAACCGACCCGGAGGAGGCTTTTACTCCAAGTTTAGACCCCAAGGCTCAACATATAAATAGAGGGGCAGGGCTAGCACACGGGACACATCAGGATTTCCCAAGCCGTGTGCCGGCAACCCTAGCCCTCTAGTTCCTCCGTCATAATCTCCGTAGTGCTTGGCGAAGCCCTGCAGAGATTGTTCCTCACCACCATCACCACGCCGTCGTGCTGCTGGAACTCAACCACTACTTCACCATCGCTCGCTGGATCGAGGAGGTGAAGGCGTCATCAAGCCGTACGTGTGTTGAACGCGGAGGTGCCGTCCGTTCGGCACTAGATCGGAAGGATCGTGATTGGATCGCGGGACGCTCGGCGATTTGGATCGCGAAGACGTTCGACTACATCAACCGCGTTTATTAACGCTTCCGCTTAGCGATCTACAAGGGTATGTAGATTCACTCTCCCTCTCGTAGATGCTCATCACCATGGATAGATCTTGCGTGTGCGTAGGAAAATTTTTGTTTCCCATGCAACGTTCCCCAACAGTGGCATCATGAGCTAGGTCTATGCGTAGATGAGATCTCGAGTAGAACACAAACGAGTTGTGGGCGTGGGTGTATACATATTGCTTGCCGTTACTAGTTGATACTTGATTCAGCGGCATTGTGAGATGAAGCGGCCCGGACCGACATTACGCGTACGCTTACGCGAGACTGGTTTTTCCGCTGCGTGCACTTGTTGCATAAAGGTGACTGGCGGGTGTCTGTCTCTCTCACTTTAGTTGAATCGGTTCAATGAAGAGGGTTCTTTTAGAAGATCAAAAAGCAATCACTACACCACGTTGTGGTTTTGCGTAGGTAAGAACGGTTCTTGCAAACCCGTAGCAGCCACGTAAAATTTGCAACAACAATTAGAGGACGTCTAACTTGTTTTTGCAGGGTATGTTGTGATGTGATATGGCCAATTACATGATGAGATATATGTGATGTATGAGATGATCATGTATTGTATAGAATATCACGACTTGCATGTCGATGAGTACGGCAACTGGCAGGAGCCATAGAGTTGTCTTTAATTATTGTATGACCTGCGTGTCAATCATTAAGCGCTATGTAATGCTTTACTTTATCGCTAAACGTTAGCTATAGTCGTGGAAGCAACAGTCGGCGCGACAACCTTATGGCGACACGTTGATGGAGATCAAGATGATGGAGATCATGGTGTCATGCCGGTGACGATGGAGATCATGCCGGTGCTTTGGAGATGGAGATCAAAAGCACAAGTTCATGGCCATATCATGTCACTTATGATTTGCATGTGATGTTAATCCTTTTATGCATCTTATTTTGCTTAGGACGACGGTAGCATTATAAGGTGATCCCTCACTTAAATTTCAAGATAAATTGTGTTCTCCCCAAGTGTGCACCGTTGCGAAAGTTCGTCGTTTCGAGACACGCCGTGATGATCGGGTGTGATAGACTCTACGTTCGCATACAACGGGTGTAAGCCATGTTACACGTGCGGAACACTCGGGTTAAACTTGACGAGCCTAGCATGTACAGACATGGCCTCGGAACACAAGAGACCGAAAGGTCGAACATGAGTCATATAGTAGATATGATCAACATGAAGATGTTCACCATTGAAACCACCTCAACTCACGTGATGATCGGACTTGAGTTGGTGGATTTGGATCATGTTACACTCGAATGACCGGAGGGATGTCAATTTGAGTGGGAGTTTTTAAGTAATATGATTAACTAAACTCATTATCTAGAACAATAGTCTAAGTTGTCTTTGCAATATTTATGTTGTAGATCATGGCTCGCGCAGTAGCACCCCTGAATTTTAATGCGTTCCTAGAGAAAGCTAAGTTGAAAGATGATGGAAGTAACTTTGTGGACTGGGCCCGTAATCTAAGGATTATCCTTACGGCTTCCCAGAAGGCTTATGTCCTTGATGCACCGCTTGGTGATCCACCCGCTCCAGTTGAGTCTCTAGACGTTGTGAACGCCTGGCAGGCTCGTTCTGATGATTACTCAATAGTTCAATGTGCAATGTTGTATGGCTTAGAACCGGGACTTCAAAGACGTTTTGAACGTCATGGAGCATATGAGATGTTCCAGGAGTTGAAGTTTATCTTTCAGAAGAATGCCCGGATCGAGAGATATGAGATCTCCGATAAGTTCTATGCTTGCAAGATGGAGGAGAACGGGTCTATCAGTGATCACGTGCTCAGAATGTCTGGGTACTCCACCCGTCTGGCTGAGTTAGGGATGCCCCTTCCGCCAGAGGCTATCACTGACAGAGTTCTTCAATCATTGCCGCCTAGCTACAAGAGCTTCGTGTTGAACTATAACATGCACGGGATGAACAAGTCAGTCGCCGAGCTGTTTGCGATGCTGAAAGTCGCTGAGTCTGAAATTCAGAAGGAGCATCAAGTGTTGATGGTCAATAAAACCACTAGTTTCAAGAAAAATGGCAAGGGTAAGAAGGGTAACTCTAAGAAGAGTGGCAAAGCAGTTGCTCCTCTCGTGAAGAAACCCAAGGCTGGACCCAAACCAGAAACTGAGTGTTTTCATTGCAAGGGAACTGGACACTGGAAGCGGAACTGCCCCAAGTATTTGGCTGACAAGAAGGCGGCCAACAACAAACAAGGTATATATGATATACATGTTATTGATGTGTACCTTACCAACTCTCGTTGTAGTGCCTGGGTATTTGATACCGGTGCGGTTGCTCATATTTGCAACTCAAAACAGGAACTGCGGAATAGACGGAGGCTGGCAAAGGACGAAGTGACGATGCGCGTGGGAAATGGTTCCAAGGTTGATGTGATCGCCGTCGGCACGCTCGCTCTTCGATTACCGTCGGGATTAGTGATGAACCTAAATAAGTGTTATTTGGTGCCTGCGTTAAGCATGAACATTATATCTGGATCTTGTTTATTGCGAGACGGTTACTCATTTAAATCAGAGAAGAATGGTTGTTCTATTTATATGAGTAATATCTTTTATGGTCATGCACCCAATGTGAGGGGTTTATTCTTGTTAAATCTCGATAGTAATGATACACATGTTCATAACATTGATGCCAAAAGATGTAGAATTGATAATGATAATACCACTTTCTTGTGGCACTGCCGTTTAGGTCATATTGGCGTAAAACGCATGAGGAAGCTCCATGCTGATGGACTTTTGGAGTCACTTGATTTTGAATCACTTGACACATGTGAGCCATGCCTCATGGGCAAGATGACTAAAACGCCGTTCTCTGGAACAATGGAACGGGCAAGTGACTTATTGGAAATCATACATACTGATGTGTGCAGTCCGATGAGTATTGAGGCGCGCGGTGGTTATCGTTACTTTCTCACCTTCACTGATGACTTAAGTAGATATGGGTATATTTACTTAATGAAACACAAGTCTGAAACATTTGAAAAGTTCAAACAATTTCAGAGTGAAGTTGAGAATCATCGTAACAAGAAGATTAAATTCCTACGATCTGATCGAGGAGGAGAATATCTGAGTTATGAGTTTGGCAGTCACTTAAGACAGTGTGGAATTGTTTCACAATTAACACCGCCTGGAACACCACAGCGTAATGGTGTGTCCGAACGTCGTAATCGAACCTTATTGGATATGGTGCGATCTATGATGTCTCTTGCCAATTTGCCACTATCGTTTTGGGGTTATGCATTAGAGACAGCTGCATTCACTTTAAATAGGGCACCATCGAAATCCGTTGAGACGACGCCATATGAACTTTGGTTTGGCAAGAAGCCAAAGCTGTCGTTTCTTAAAGTTTGGGGATGTGATGCTTATGTCAAAAAGCTTCAGCCTGAAAAGCTGGAACCCAAAGCGGAGAAATGCGTCTTCATAGGATACCCAAAAGAGACAGTTGGGTATACCTTCTACCTCAGATCCGAAGGCAAAGTGTTTGTCGCTAAAAACGGAACATTTCTTGAGAAAGAGTTTCTCTCGAAAGAATTGAGTGGGAGGAAGATAGAACTTGATGAGGTTGTTGAACCTTTACTTCAACCTGAGAGTAGCGCAGCGCAGAAAGTTGTTTCTGTGGTGCCTACATTAGCTGAAGAGGAAGTTAATGATGATGATCATGAAGCTTTGGATCAAGTTGCTATCGAACCTCGTAGGTCGACAAGGACGCGTACTGCTCCTGAGTGGTACGGCAACCCTGTCTTAGAAGTCATGTTGTTAGACAACGATGAACCTACGAGCTATGGAGAAGCGATGATGAGCCCGGATTCCGAGAAGTGGTTAGAGGCCATGAAATCCGAGATGGGATCCATGTATGAAAACAAAGTATGGACTTTGGAAGTATTACCTGAAGGGCGTAAGGCCATTCAGAACAAATGGATCTTTAAGAGGAAGACGGACGCGGACGATAATGTCACCGTCTATAAAGCTCGACTTGTGGCAAAGGGTTTTTCACAAGTTCAAGGAGTTGACTACGATGAGACCTTCTCACCCGTAGCGATGCTTAAGTCCGTCAGAATCATGTTAGCAATAGCTGCCTTTTTCGATTATGAAATTTGGCAGATGGATGTCAAAACAGCGTTCCTTAACGGTTTCCTTAAGGAAGAGTTGTATATGATGCAACCAGAAGGTTTTGTCGATCCAGAGAATGCTGACAAAGTTTGCAAACTCCAGCGATCCATTTATGGACTGGTGCAAGCATCTCGGAGTTGGAATCTTCGTTTTGATGAGGTGATCAAAGCGTTCGAGTTTATACAAGTTTACGGAGAAGCTTGTATTTACAAGAAAGTGAGTGGGAGCTCTATAGCGTTTCTAATATTATATGTGGATGACATATTGCTGATTGGAAACAATATAGAAATGCTGGAAAGCGTAAAGGAATATTTGAACAAGAGTTTTTCAATGAAGGACCTAGGAGAAGCTGCTTTCATATTAGGCATAAAGATCTATAGAGATAGATCAAGACGCTTAATAGGACTTTCACAAAGTACATACCTTGATAAGATTTTGAAGAAGTTCAAAATGGATCAGTCCAAGAAGGGGTTCTTGCCTGTTTTACAAGGTGTGAAGTTGAGTAAGACTCAATGCCCAGTGACTGCAGAAGATAGAGAAAAGATGAGTGTCATCCCCTATGCTTCGGCCATAGGCTCTATCATGTATGCAATGCTGTGCACAAGACCCGATGTCAGCCCTGCCATAAGTATGGTCGGAAGGTTTCAAAGTGATCCAGGAATGGAACACTGGACGGCGGTCAAGAATATCCTGAAGTACCTGAAAAGGACTAAGGACATGTTTCTCGTTTATGGAGGTGATCAAGAGCTCGTCGTAAAGGGTTACGTCGATGCAAGCTTTGACACTGATCCGGATGACTCTAAGTCGCAAACCGGATACGTATTTATTCTTAATGGGGGTGCGGTTAGCTGGTGCAGTTCCAAGCAAAGCGTGGTAGCAGATTCTACATGCGAAGCGGAGTACATCGCTGCCTCGGAGGCGGCGAAGGAAGGTGTCTGGATGAAGGAGTTCATGACAGATCTTGGAGTAGTGCCTAGTGCACTTGACCCAATGACTCTGTTTTGTGATAATACTGGTGCCATTGCTCTAGCCAAGGAACCAAGATTTCACAAGAGGACCAGACACATAAAGCGACGTTTCAATTCCATCCGCGATTACATCAAGGAGGACGACATAAATATTTGCAAAGTACACACGGATCTAAATGTTGCAGATCCGTTGACTAAACCTCTTCCAAGGGCTAAACATGAACAACACCAGAACTGCATGGGTGTTCGATTCATTACAATGTAAATCACATAGTGATGTGAACTAGATTATTGACTCTAGTGCAAGTGGGAGACTGTTGGAAATATGCCCTAGAGGCAATAATAAATTGGTTATTATTATATTTCCTTGTTCATGATAATCGTTTATTATCCATGCTATAATTGTATTGATTGGAAACTCAAATACATGTGTGGGTACATAGACAACACTGTGTCCCTAGTAAGCCTCTAGTTGACTAGCTCGTTGATCAAAGATGGTTAAGGTTTCCTAGCCATTGACATGAGATGTCATTTGATAACGGGATCACATCATTAGGAGAATGATGTGATGGACAAGACCCAAACTGTAAACGTAGCATTTGATCGTGTCAGTTTATTGCTATTGTTTTCTGCATGTCAAGTATCTGTTCCTTTGACCATGAGATCATGCAACTCACTGACACCGGAGGAATACCTTGTGTGTATCAAACGTCGCAACGTAACTGGGTGACTATAAAGGTGCTCTACAGGTATCTCCGAGGGTGTCTGTTGGGTTGGCATGGATCAAGACTGGGATTTGTTACTTTGTGTGACGGAGAGGTATCTCAGGGCCCACTCGGTAATACAACATCACAATGAGCCTTGCAAGCAATGTGACTAAAGTGTTAGCCACGAGATCTTGTATTACGGAACGAGTAAAGAGACTTGCCGGTAACGAGATTGAACTAGGTATAGTGATACCGACGATCGAATCTCGGGCAAGTAACATACCGAAGAACAAAGGGAACAGCATACGGGATTAACTGAATCCTTGACATAGAGGTTCGACCGATAAAGATCTTCGTAGAATATGTAGGAGCCAATATGGGCATCCAGGTCCCGCTATTGGTTATTGATCGTAGAAGTGTCTCGGTCATGTCTACATAGTTCTCGAACCCGCAGGGTCTACACACTTAACGTTTGGTGACGATTAGTATAATTGAGTTATTATGTTGGTGACCGAAAGTTGTTCGGAGTCCCGGATAAGATCCCGGACATGACGAGGATCTCCGGAAGAGTCCGGAGGTAAAGATTGATATATGTGATAATAGTGTTTTGATCTCTGGAAGGGTTCCGAAGTTCACCGGAAGAGGTTCCGGATGTTTACCGAAGTGTTCGGGTGCAGCAACACTTTATATGAGCCAAAGGGATAAAGCCCACAAGGTATTGGAAAGTGCAAAAGTAGTTTTGCTGCCGCGTAAGCGGTACTACCGCTTGTTGAAGCGGTACTACCGCCCGAGCGGTACTACCGCTTGTGTGAAGCGGTACTACCGCCCAAGCGGTACTACCGCTTGTGTGAAGCGGTACTACCGCTTGTGCGCGGCTGTGCACGGTTCGGCAGGGATCCGAGTTGGACTCTTTCCCTGCGGGCCAAACCGACCTTGTGCGGGCAAAACCGACCCGGAGGAGGCTTTTACTCCAAGTTTAGACCCCAAGGCTCAACATATAAATAGAGGGGCAGGGCTAGCACACGGGACACATCAGGATTTCCCAAGCCGTGTGCCGGCAACCCTAGCCCTCTAGTTCCTCCGTCATAATCTCCGTAGTGCTTGGCGAAGCCCTGCAGAGATTGTTCCTCACCACCATCACCACGCCGTCGTGCTGCTGGAACTCAACCACTACTTCACCATCGCTCGCTGGATCGAGGAGGTGAAGGCGTCATCAAGCCGTACGTGTGTTGAACGCGGAGGTGCCGTCCGTTCGGCACTAGATCGGAAGGATCGTGATTGGATCGCGGGACGCTCGGCGATTTGGATCGCGAAGACGTTCGACTACATCAACCGCGTTTATTAACGCTTCCGCTTAGCGATCTACAAGGGTATGTAGATTCACTCTCCCTCTCGTAGATGCTCATCACCATGGATAGATCTTGCGTGTGCGTAGGAAAATTTTTGTTTCCCATGCAACGTTCCCCAACACGACCTTACCATGTCCAACAGGGTTCGGTTACGTCTTTCCGACACTCCATTTCACTGTGGAGTTCCGGGAGGCGTAAGCTGTGAAACGATTCCACGGTCACTCAGATGTTGGCTAAACTCATGACTAAGGTATTCGCTCACGCGATCCGATTGCAAAAACTTAATCCTTCTGTTACGATGATTTTCTACCTCATTCTGAAATTCTTTGAACTTTTCAAAGGTTTCCGACTTATGCTTCACCAAGTAGATATATCCATACATACTTATATTGTCAGTAAAAGTCACAAAGTTGAAATACCCACCCCCCGTGCGGTTGTGCTCATCGGACCACATGCATCACTATGTATTATTTCCAATAATTCACCCGTCCATTCAGGATGACCCATGAACGGCGTCTTGGTCATTTTCCCCATCAAGCAAGCCTCACATGTGTCAAATGATTCAAAATCAAAAGACGGTAAAACTCCATCTGTGCGGAGTCTTTGCATGTGTTTCTTTCCGATGTAGCCAAGACGACAATGCCACAAGTAAGTGGTGGTGGTATCAGCCTTCTTAAGGAGTTTAGCATTCATATTAAAGACATCATTTCCACATTCAAGATTTAGTATGAAAAGGCCCCCGACAATGGGTGCAAATCCATAAAACATATCCTTACAATATAGTGAACAACCATTATTCTCAGACTTGTAAGAGTACCCATCGTGTACTAAACATGATCCAGAGATAATGTTTCTACTCAATGACGGAACAAAATAACAGTTATTTAGTTCTAAGGTAAATCCTGAAGGAAGATGTAGAGGCATAATGCCGACGACATGAGCGGCGATCCCATCACCGTTCCCGACGCGCATCACGACTTCATTCTTTGCCAGCTTGCGCACACTCTGAAGCCCCTGTATCGAGTTGCAAATTTGAGCAACCGATCCGGTATCAAATACCCAAGACTTAGAATTTTCGCTAGCTAGCAAAACGTCAATGACATTAAACTGTATAACATTTATACCTTTCTTCTTACCTGCCAAGAACTTCTTGCAGTTTCTCTTCCAGTGTCCGGTGCCCTTGCAGTAGAAGCACTCGGTTTCATTCTTGGCTCCGCCCTTAGAGTTGCGTTGGGAGCCGGTCTTACCGGCGCCCTTGCCCTTCTTGGACTTGCCTTTCTTTTTGAAATAGGCAGTTTTATTCACAAGCAATACTTGCTTGTGATTTTTCTGCAGTCCTCCTTCTGCAGTTTTCAGCATGGCGAGCACCTCATGCGGTGTCTTCTCCATCCCATTCATGTTGTAGTTCATGATAAAACCGTCGTAAGACGGGGGGAGTGAAGCAAGCAACATGTCCATCATATGGGCTGGTGGAATTGGAAATTCCAGGGTTTCAAGCCTTTCAGCATAGCCAATCATATTGACCACATGTGCGCCAACTGAACTGCCTTCAGCCATCTTGCAATCCATCATGGTCTTTGTTATATCATAACGTTCAGACCGTGCATTTTGCTTGTACAGAGCATCCAATTCCCGGATCATATCGTGGGTGTTATGGAATTCAAAACGTTTTTGAAGCTCTGTACTCATGCAAGCTAGCATTAGGCACTGCACCAAGTTGTAGTCATCATCTTTAGTGGCCCAGACATTTTGTTCATCTTCTGGGGCAGTTGCCGCCGGTTTAGCTGGAAGAGGTGCGTCAAGCACATACACTTTCTTAGCACCCCTGAGGACAATCCTCAGGGTACGGACCCAGTCCGCATAGTTGTTTCCGGTTGCAGCTAACTTCTCTTTCTCTAACTTCGGGGCTAAACTGAACAGTGCGTTGCGAGCCATTTGATCTACAACGGTAAACACAAGTTTTCACTTACACTTTGTTTATAATAAATTTGCACTTAGTGAATAAAAGATTTTATTCTAAGGTGCGCTCCCACTCAAATCAATATCTCTCATAATTGATTGTGAGTGATTCAAGATCCGCATTTCAATTCAACACCAGTGATGTGGATATCACTGATGACGAGTATTTCAATCGGTGGGCAAACTTGCCGATCACATCTCTACGTGACTCTTGTAAATCTTTCGATGCGTGTGTTCCGAGCTCAGGACGATCCTACCATGAACGTCAAGACAACCAAGTGATTTCGCAGCGAGGTCTGACCTCACCCGCCTTACACCTCCCCAATCGTTTGTACCCATGTATCCATGGCGCACCCCGAAAGTATAGATGATGTGATGGTGCTACACTTGGGAGAACACTATCTACTTGATATTTTAAGTGAGAGATCGCCCTAATAAAAAGCGACTACCACGCAATCAAAAGGGTGCATCATAAGGGATAAACATCTCAGGCAATTCAAAATAGCATGATATGGTATAGCCCTTTCTGACAGAGAAGTCTTTAATTTCTTCGTCTTTGGCATTTGCGTCGGTGTTCACCTTCGCGAAGATTGCCACCACCTTGTCGATGCACCAAAGAATATTGCTATCTCTATAGCTAATAAAATACGTGCATTACATAAGGTTGACATGCAGGCCATTAAAGTGACAATCATATGGCTCCAGCCATCATGCCGAATCATGACACGCAGGTCATGTTAATGAATTTACATCATATAGTCATCTCATACATAATCAAATTAATATGGGCATTGCTATACCACATCACATGCATATCTCATACATCCTGCAAAACCAAGTTAGACGCCTCTAATCGGTTTATGCAAAATTTTATTTTACGTGGCTTCTAAGGTTTTCACTTAAACCGCAGCTACCAACGTTTATCATCAAGTATGATTATTCAAGTTGCTAGATTAACTTTGCGTGGCGTATGAAACACGAGATAATATAATCTCGAGCCCCATACTAAACTTGATCATACACAAGAACCCCATGCAGATCATATCTGCTTTGCCCTTTAGTCTGCGAATGATCCATCTTTCTTAACTATGGCAAAACCCAAAGACATTGAAGCACTTCGTTGATCTGTCAACCAGCATGCTCAGGAGCAGCATGGAAGTATCGCGGACTACCAGAACTTTGTCAGATTCTACAATGCCGTCAAGATCAGGACTACACAAATTCAAGGGAAGCAACAAGAACATCGGGTAACAGATTACAACTGCTACCCGCATAAATAGTTTTCAGCAATAGACCTCATCTACTACAAAATTATACTATGCAATACCCATACATCTCATGTATTCTAGATTGTAACCTGCATCTACGCATAGCACGGCTCATGATGCCACTGTAGGGGAACGCGACAGAAAACAAAAAAAATTGGTACTGCAAGCACGCCCAGGATCACTATGGAGATGCATACAAGGTTTTTCATCTGATCATTACCGACTCATAGCGTACCGGAAATAGAGTCGATGAAGATCGGCGGTGCAGATCCCTGCAGCTAGGATTTACAACCTCCCAACCGCAAGGATGTTCTCTCTCGTTTGCTCCTCGGACAGCCCTTCGGGAGGCAGTCGGACAGTCCCTCGGACGGTGTCACGGACAGCCCTTCGGGAGGCACTCACAGAATCTCGGACGGTCACTCGGACAGCCCTTCAGGAGGCACTCTCAAACTAAGATCGAAACTACGATCTCTCTATGGGGTTGCACACATACGGTGTCAGCTATCCGGCAGGGCTTCGCCGTCCAGAACTAGTTCCCACCAGAACCCAGACAGCCTTTCGGCTCTATGAAACTATTTCGTGGGAGGGAGAGAGAGAGAGCCAGATAAATCTATGGCATGTGTATGAGAGCTTGGAGTGAGTGTGGAGAGCTCCTCTCCACCTCTATTTATAGGAAAACCAAGGGGTAGGCTTGGCACATGATAATACCAAAATGCCCATGCCATGTGACCTTCACAAGGGCATAAAAGGAAGGATGGAGGAGCTCCTCCCTTGGCCGGCCACACATGTGGGCCCCCCCCAAATGGAGTTCCCTCCTTCCCAAGTCTTCCCTAAGATCTTTTGAGCAAAGCCCAAAAAAGTGGCTTTCCAGAAAGTAACCCAAAAAGCACTTTCACTATTCACGAAGACATTTCTCAGCGACCGTTAATTCCGAAAATATTTCTGTAGGCCTAGAACATTTCCTGTACCCACTAAAATAATTCTGGATGCATTCTGAAACATTTCCGGAACAATGATTTTTCTTCAGCGAAAAGCAAACATAGCAATTCTGGCTGCTTCGGAACATATCCGGTTTTTCTCTCCGAAAAAAATCCAGAAGTTTCCAGAACCATTCTGGTACCTCCAAAATGTTCTAGGCGCGTGCCGAAACTTATTTGGCTTAATGGTTTACTCCGAAACAACTTTTTGATTTTACCGAAACTATTCCGGTGTTCTCTCCGGATCCTTTCCGTTGTCTCCGAAACTTTTCTGGTGACATTCTCTCTGACTCCCTGTCTGGTATTCAGTAGATAGATGACCCTTAAGCGTGTGACCCAGTAGGTTCGGTGAAGTATAGACATGACTGGAACACTTTCCAATCAATGATCAATAGCGGAACCGTGGACACCCATATTGATCCCTATACCCACACGAATGAATATTTGAGTGAACCTGTAGTTGCCGTGTGCTATTCCTGTTGCTTCGCGATATGTTACAAACTCCCGTGGTGAGACTTGTCGGCATCCCCATGGATCAGCAACTTGTCCACTATGCCAGTTACCTCGTTACCGGTTTTGTTCTCTTATCTCGTTTCCGCGTTCCGGCATCCCTGTGATCAAATCACATTGTGTCTGGCCAAACGAGCATGGATACCATAACACTGAGAGGGCCCTAAGAATATCTATCCATCGTCGGAGGAGCAAATCCCAATCTTGAGCTATCAAGTTACTTGTCATACTTTTCCGTGAACCCGTAAGCAGCCGTAATTGCCACCTAGTTACAGATGACGTTTAACAAACCCCAAAGTTAACGAAGCAAGTACGAAGGAACTCGATACTCTCATGGTGTAAGGAATTATGCCAACGTTAACTTTATCTGTGTTATGAACCATTTACTTGTGACGAAGATATCTCATAGCATAACATCAATTCGGGTCGATTCAACACAAATGTTCTTCTAACATTGTGTCCTCAAAATTGCCGGCACAGACATGCCCATGATCAGGAAAACATGATCATCATGCAATACTTGAGCTGGTCTTAGAGGCATGACTAGGAATACATTTTACCATTTATTATACCACAAGTGCACCTGAGTTTCCCTCCGAGCCTCGTGGTTGTTGTAGACTCGAGAATCATTGCAGTTATAGCATGGAACATAAACATCAATTACAAACTTGGAGATACAAAATAACTTTTATTATTGCCTCTAGGGCATATCTCCTACAGGAGGTCCATATGACTCAGGCTATGACCTTGACCTTCATGATCGAGATACTGAGATGCGTGATGTACCGGAGAAGGAACGTCCTCGGGTTGAGTGCAAGAAGTCTCTGTTCATGCAATCCTACTAGGACACGCCTCCAGATGCCTCAACCCAGGAACAACCAGCCGAGCAGCGTGCAATACTGAGCCCGAACACAATGGGGGCGGCGGTCCAGGCGGATTTTCCAGAGCTCACTACCTGTGCCCGGGAACAAGAAGCAAAGGAAGAGACCGCAGAAAGGCCGTGCTGCCAAAGCTTCCAGCAGCCAGCCACCTCCAGTGATCCGGGTTGAGGACAGTGTACCGGTCCTAAATTCGCCACTTCTCCATGTTGTAGGCCAGCCGATGCTACCGAAGGATGCGCTTAAGGGCATATCACGGGATCTCAGGAGATGGCATGAGCATGTGCTATCGACAGAGAAGAGCCTTCTCAGTACGGATAATCCAGGATACCCGCTTTACACGGTTGAGGTGCCGAGTGCCATAGTCTTCGTCGACACAAGCCCCGTGGACATGTTCTTCCTGCATTTTGATTACATCTTCGAGATGTATCACATGAGGCGGCCCGATTTTACGTTCATCCGCCTTATTGCACTCCATCTAAACTACGTGATCAGGAAAGAGCAAATCTCGGAAATCACAGTCGCGGACCCCTACTACATGTCTGACGGCTTCTTGAATGGCGGCAAAGCGGAACGTGACGCTGCAAGGCAGTACATCGAAGACTTCATGGTGGCGAATAAGGACAAGGAAACGATTCTCCTGCCTTATCATCCCTTGTAAGTCATTCGCTAGCCACTATCACTACAGGAATCAGCTAATTTGCTGTCTGCCATAGCAGACGGCAAAGGACCAGGCCACCGACGGCAAACGTCTTTGCCGTCTGCCACGGACGGCAAACACTTCCGGCACTGAAAGTCACGGTAATGACTTTGTTTGCCGTCTGCGTAAAAACAGCTGACGGCAAAGAAGTTTGCCGTCCGCTTTCCTGGCCAAGCTGACGGCAAAGATCATGGACGGCAAAGAATAGCGGTTAGCCCCGTTAGGTGGCTAACGGCAGACTTTGCCGTCTGCCGGTGGATGGCAAACTTTGCCGTCAGCCCTATGACGTCAGCAGACCCGTGGCTAACCGTCACTTCTGCTTAGTCTTTGCCGTCTACCAGGCTGGTCTTTGCCGTCTGCTGGCAGATGGCAGAATGACCAAATGGTCAGACCTGATGCTCCCAGGTTGAACAGGTTGCTGCCATGTGGCAACTTTGCCGTCCGCCTACCGACGGCAAAGGTCTTTGCCGTCGGCTGGCAGACGGCAAAGTGCCTGTATTGTTACTGTTTTGTCTATTTTCTGTTATATCCCTGCATTTTCAAAAGACATATATGATATATATAGTTTCAACCTCAAGCATAGGCCATGTATCCAACATCTAGCAGTCCATCGAATGCAAGGGAACACGTAGGGTATTAAAAGATCCAATACATACATAGTTTCACGGAGTTCATCCATATATAAATAGATAGTTTCACATTGTTCATCAATACAAATCAAAACAAAAACTAAACACTAGCAGTCCATCAATGCATGCTTCCATGAAGTGAATCAAACCTGCAAAAATGGGAGTAAGAAAGTTAGAAGAAGAAGAAGAAGAAGACTAGAAGAAGAAGACTAGAAGAAGAAGAAGACTAGAAGAAGAAGAAGAAGAAGAAGAAGAAGACTAGAAGAAGAAGAAGAAGAATAAGAAGAAGAAGAAGAAAGAAAGAAGAAGAATAAGAAGAAGAAAAAGGAGTAGAAGATGGAGAAAAAGAAAGAAGAGAAAAAGAAAGAAAGAATATATTTTCTTCTTCTTCTTCTCTCCTTTTCTCATCTTTCTTCTTCTCTTCTATCTTTTTATTCTTTTCCTTCTCATTCTTCTTCTTTTATTATTTGTTTTTCTTCTCTTTCTTCTTCTATTCTTTCTTTTTCTCCTCTTCCTTGTTTTTCTTCTTCTTATTCCTTATTTGTGTCATTCTAGAGCTAACTTAGGTAATTATGCCATTTTTGAGCTAACTAAGCTTATTATGTCAATTTGGAGGAAAATAAGGTAAGTATAGGTCATTTTTGTGCTAACCTAGGTAATTATGCCATTTTTGAGATAACTTAGGTAAGTATAGGTCATTTTAGAGCTAACTTAGGTAATTATGTCATTTTGGAGGAAAATAAGCTAAGTATATGACATTTATGAGCTAACCAAGGTTATTATGCCATTTTTGAAATGAATAAGCTAATTATGTCATAAATGAACTAAATAAACTAATTATCTCATTTTGGAGGATAATTAGCTAAGTATGTCTTTTTCGGGGAAAATAAGCTAAGTATGTGGCATAATAGGGCTAACAAGCATGTAGGAAGCTAAGTATATGCATTTGTTAAGCAAAAATGGGAGTAAGAAAGTTAGAAGAAGAAGAAGAAGAAGAAGAAGAAGAAGAAGAAGAAGACTAGAAGAAGAAGAAGAAGAAGAAGAAGAAGAAAGAGAAGAAGAAGAGGAAGAAGAAGAAGAAGAAGAAGAAGAAGAAGAAGAAAGAGATGAAGAAGAAGAAGAAGAATAAGAATAAGAAGGAATAGAAGATGGAGAAAAAGAAAGAAGAGAAAAAGGCTGAATAAGAATATATTTTCTTCTTCTTATCTCTTTTTCTCATCTTTCTTCTCTTCTATCTTTTTATCCTTTTCCTTCTCATTCTTCTTCTTTTATTCTTTCTTTTTCTTCTCTTTCTTCTTCTATTCTTTCTTTTTCTCATTTTCCTTGTTTTTCTTCTTCTTATTCCTTCTTTGTGTCATTTTAGAGCTAACTTAGGTAATTATGCCATTTTAGAGCTAACTAAGCTTATTATGTCAATTTTGGAGGAAAATAAGGTAAGTATATGACATTTATGAGCTAACCAAGGTTATTATTATGCCATTTTTGACCTAACTAAGCTAATTATGTCATAAATGAACTAAATAAGCTAATTATGTCATTTTGGAGGATAATTAGCTAAGTATGTCTTTTTGGGGAAAATAAGCTAAATATGTGGCATATTAGGGCTAACTAGCATGTACGAAGCTAAGTATGCATTTGTTAAGCAAAACATTAGAGAAAACATACCGTCGTTGTCATCACGGAGGTCAAGTACCGGGGTTGCTCTGGCAGTCGCGATCACCTGGAGAAGGTTGCCCTGGAGAAGGGGTGTGCGATGCGGCTCGGGAGTTATGCTGCACCAAAGATCATTTGCAATGTCTCGTTAGCATGATGACACTCAAATGTTAAGACTAGTAACTAATGACCATTCAAATGAAACTCACCGTTCCCGTCTGAGCAATGACTGGCATCGGCGGAGGGGTCTGACCGGTCTTCTCGCACATAGACTGCACATTTGGTTTTGACGAGTCAGTCATATTAGTTAGTAATGAAACGAACATTACGTGCATGATTTGGCTAATATGCAGAAGAAACTTACCACGAGGAGCTCGTACATGGCCCGGTGAGCCAGCTCATTCTGATTCCTCTCCTCCTCCAACAACCTAGCCGTCTTCTCCTCCGCCAGCAGTTCCTTCTCCGCCGCCACCCAGTCCCTCTCCTCCAAAAGCGCCTGGGTTGTTGCTCTCTCTTTCTGAAGAGCAGCCTGCAACACCACTCCTCGTTAGCATTGTAATCATCGATGGCCGCACACACAATGTAATGGAGGAAAGATATCTGAGTCCGTATAACTAACCTCGATGGCGAGATCGACTGGCCGTGGACGAGTCCTTATCTCAGGACATGAGCTCGTTTGGCGCGCCTTGATCTCCGGGAGAGTGAGAGGACAACGTATCAGTCCATCTCCAATGGCTAATGAGCCATGGGGCCTCCCGCCACCAGATATCATCACCAGCTCTGGATCAATAGGATTCTAGCTCGGGTTAAAGTCCTCCCCTTTCCTCGCCTTCCCCTCCTGGTTGTACCTCACGAGCTTGTGGTGGGAGGAGATGTTGGTGAAATTCTCTGGATGATCGAGGTCAGACTCAGAGAATGCCTTGGCCTTCTTGTACGAGGCAGTATGGGCCATGGCATAGAGGTCGTACACCTCAGGCACCTCCGTGTTATTGTGTCGCGCCTAAAAGAGAGGAACAAAGTATTAGTAAAGGGCTCAAGCTAGCATGAAGAATGAATTGCATGAATCATGAAGCAAACCACATACCCAGTTCCGCCCGAACTGATATAAGTTGGCGCTGCCTTGATGGTGTGGCACACCAACCATTTGGGCACGCCGGTCCTTGGCATTGTCGTGGACGGCTCGCTAGCGGCCTGTGCACCACTCATCCACCAATGCCTCCCAACAATCCATCTTATCTGCACACCATCTCGGGGGCACCTAAGTTAGTAAAGAGAAATTTGAGCGCTACGCCTACGAATCAAATCAAGGAAACTAAGTACAATGCCTTAAGAATAGGTAATTACCTTCATGTACTGATCCTTCTTCAGAAACTTAGCCCGGCACGACGGCTTGTCCTTCTTATTACCACGCTTGGAGTAGTAGTCTCGAACAGCCTGCGGCCGAGCCTCGTGCCGTAAGTTTTGTAGTAGGCGCTTGCACTTGGTATCGATAACCTTTGCCGCGTCCTCCTCGTATCCCTCCTCACACCTGTAGAAGGTCTGCAATCAAATGAGAAAACACTGATTAGTACAATAACTAGCTATTGTTAATTTTTAATTGTGTAAAGGAGAAATTACCCAAAAGCTTCTGATCACCATCTCGGCCCTCGTGTGGCACAAGACACCGTCGATCATCTCCTCCGGCGGAGCCGGGGCAGCCAAGTAGTGCTCCCAGCTCAATCCTAGCTCTGGAAGCTGACCCTCACCGGGCAACGTGACAAACCCCGGGAAATTTTGCCGGCAAAGCACACCAAGGACGGTGTTGGGCCTGCGGACGTCACTGGCATGTACCCAACCCCTGCAGTATGACAAGGCCAACGCATTAGATATTTCAAGAAACTTGAAGGCAAAATGTACAAAAATAGTAAATGCACTTACTTCTCCCCATCAGGCCTAATCACCGGCCTCTGCTCGCGGGTCGCCGGCAGGGGCGGGAGCCGTGTACCACCACGCTGGTACACGGTGCCCCTCTCAACCACCTCGCCCTCACTATCAGTACACTCATCCACGCCACCATCAGCATGGCCACTCGGCCCCTCAGCCGGATCCGGCCAGGTACCCCATCCGGACGTCTCCTGGGACGTAGCCCGATCCCCGTCCTGGTCCGGAGTCTCGTGGGCCGAAGTCTCGTGGGCCGAACCCTCTGGGACCGGAGTCTCGTGGGCCGAAGGCCCGTCGACCCGAGGCTCGTGGTCCGGAGTCCCCGTAGCCTCCACCTCAGACGGGTCCACCCTAGCAGTCCTGTGCTCGGGTGAATGAGCTGGGGGTGGTGGCGAGGAAGGCGTAGCAATCTGCCTACCTCTCCCGCGGCCACGTCCTCCACCTCTCTTCTTCCCTCCCCGACCTCCTCTCCCGGTGGGCAACGACGCCGATGAAGAAGCGCCCGCCGGTGTCCCCATACTCTCTATCAACGCTCTCCGGAGAGGTAGGGTGGAATGGAAGTAGCCCTCATGCGGGCCGCCGCCGAAGAAGTACCCGCAGAGCGCTCTGGACCCGCGCCCACCATCTTTCAACACCTGCCATGACAAAGAGTAAACGCAATTAAATGAAAAAAAAGAATGGACTGGCAGAACCAACATAAGCACTCGCACATGAAAAGCACCGGTAGAACCAACATAAGCACTCGCACAACAATCTAATTAAAACATCATCAACATCATCTCGCAGTTCAACAACATCTAACCTATAAAGAAAATAAGCAAGAAAGAAACTAATTTTTTTAATGAAAATCCATACATACATCCACCCATACATCTATATAGCATTCATACATGCTAGCCTTCTCCATTAACCACTCTGTGTGTGTGTGTGTGCTGCTATGCCATATGAAGAAGCTAGTTGTATCTAGCAAATATATTTACATGTGTCCAACAACTAACATGGAGCCTAGCCTAGCAAATGCATTTTTGTAAATTAACTACCCAATTTCAGGTCAAGGTATATGATTTTTTTTTCAGAGTTGCTCATATTTTTTATAAACTTATCAATGGTGCTATGTGCAAATTTATTTCTACTACAAATCATTTTAGTATATTAGTGTGACGTTTTTGGTAAATCACATCAATGTTCTTGCTGCATGCCCAAAGTGTTTCCAGAACAAAATCATCTAGTACATCCATAGCAAAATCATCTAGTACAACTACTTGCGCAATCATCTAATACTACTACTTGCACAATCTGTCCAAATCAATTTCTATTCATCTAGTACATCTATAGCAAAATCATCATCCAGAGCAAATTTGAAAAAAATCAGTGAGGTGAAGGGGGATAGGGTCCTCACCTTGTTGGACGAGGGGAGGGGGAACGGGGTCTGCCGGAGTGGAGCACTGGAGTGCCGGAGCGCCACCGGACTGGGGCGCCGGCGGCGGCAACGCTGCGGACGGTGGGGCGGCGGAGCGGTGGATCTGCGCCAGGGCGCGGTGGGGCGGCGGGGCGGCGGCAGTGACGGGCGCGGTGGGGCGGTGGGTCGGCGGCGGGGCGGTGGGTCATCGGCGGCGACGGGCGCGGCGGCGAGAGAGAGAGATAGAGAGAGGGGAGTGGAGGGGCGCGGCGAGAGAGAAAGAGAGGGGCGCGGCGAGAGAGAAAGAGAGAGAGAGGGGAGCGCGCGGCGGCCGTTACAAAGTTAGTGAAATTTTTCTTTGCCGTCTGCTTTTTGATGATCTTTGCCATCTGCTGCTCTTTGCCATCCGCTAGCGGACGGCATCTAGGCCGTCCGTTTGACCTAACCAACGCCGCACTCCAGTGGGGCCCAGATGGGCTCTTTGCCGTCTGCTATTTTGCTATTTGCCATCCGCCTGCCTTTGCCGTCCGCTTTTTAGGCTCTTTGCCGTCCGCTAGCCGGCGGCAAAGAACGGACTGACGGCGAAAACCATCTTTGCCATGAGGCCTTTCTTTGCCGTCTGCTTTATGGAAGCCGACGGCAAAGACCATCTGTGCCGTCCGCTAGCAGACGGCAAAGAGAGGACTGATGGCAAATTCTCTGATTCCTGTAGTGTATAGCACATCCTTTCGTACATTCCAATCATTCCTTTGCACGTATGGAGGCTAATTTGAGGTTAATTTATTTTGCGCAGAGAGCGGCCTGCCGTCTTTATTGTTCTGTACCCGCGCGTATCCCGCGCTCTCTATTTGGACTCGTCCAAAAACATGGAGAAGAAAGACTACACCCACATCAAGAGTGTTCTGGATGGTGCTCTCTTAGGCTTCGGCCTTAGGGGTGGCGACATGAGGCACAAACAGCAAAGGACGGGTGTGCCGTGTTTCGGCCATAAAAATGACTTCTGCTGCATCCAGCAACCGACAACAAGTAGGAGGGATGGATTCTACGTCATGCATCACATGCTGGAGTTCAGAAGGGATCAACAAAGACTTCGCATGCCATCGACAGCCGATGACCATGTCCACAAATGGGCCGCAACCTTAGCATCCGAACCGGATAAAAACTCAGAGTTGACTTCTATCGCATCCAGCAGTTGCTTGCGACGATCATCATCAAAGATGTCGTCCAAGAGGATGGGATGTTCTTCGCCGGCTCACAAACGCGGGCTAACGCAAAACTCGCATAGAGCTATAGTGTCAGGACCTCACGCCTTTCACAAAGCTAGGGTGCATCCTCCCAGATATGCCGAAGGAGACATCTAAGAAGAAGTGATTGACGATGACGATGTCCGTTTAATTAGTACTTTGTGTTGGGTGAAAATTTGAATTTCTGGACGATGAACTTCGTTAATTATGTTTACTATATGTCGTTTCTATTTGCTAACGTTTTAACTCTTTCTCTTGGTGTTGCTTGAGTATATTATGTTGCATATTATCGATGAATTTCCTTAATTATGATGCATCTCTGTTAGGGATATAGATCGATGACGAAGAAGTGGTATGCCATGTACAGAGGGAGGGTTCCAGGAGTGTACGACGAGTGGTTAGAGTGTCAGGCCCAAGTCGATCGCTTCCCGGGCAGCCGCCAAAAAGGGTTTCAAAGCAAAACCGAAGCGAAAGCTAGTTACTTGAAGTTCACGCTAGCAGGAGAGAGGAAGAAGAACCAGCTCAAGAACTACTTCATAATACCTTTGTTGCTCATCGTGATCGCTTCTCTATTGTATATGATCATAGTTTAGATCGAGATGATGAAACATGTGTATGTGACCATGTAGTTGTATTCGAGACATGTAATAACTTGTACCACTATGATGATGATGTGACTATGTTGTACCACTATGATGATGATGATACATTTGTTGTCTCATATAGTTTCAATGTTGTATGTGTATGTTGGTACTGTATAAATACTGTGTAAGTATGTAGAAGAAAAAAAATAAAAATAAAAATTAATAGTAGTGGCGCGGGGTAAGAGGCTATTAGTACCGCGTGGCACGCGCTACTACTAGACAGAATTAACAGTAGCGCAGGGTGACCGGCCCGTGCTACAGCTAACACCCCGTGCTGCTACTAAGATAAGTAGTAGTAGTGCGGGATTGTACCCTGCGCTACTACTATATAGTTAGCTGTAGCACGCTAGTAGTAGCGCGGGCACCGGCGCTACTGATATGCCATTACCCTGCGCCACTACTAGGCTTATCCCTAGTACTGTTTCACAAAAGTTGTCATGAACGCTGCTTCGAAACCAAACCATCACTAGTAGAAAACAGGGCTTTGGTCCAGGCCGGGCCAGCCCATTAGTCCCGGTTCAGTCACGAACCGGGACCAATGGGGGCAACGGTCCCGGTTCGTGAGGCCAGGGGGCCGGCCGGGCCTCGTGGGGCATTGGTCCCGGTTCGTTTGGACCCTTTAGTCCCGGTTCCAGACACGAACCGAGACCAATGTGCCTCGCTCCTGGCCCACAACCATTGGTCCCGGTTCGTGGCTGGAACCGGGACCAAAGGGGGTCCTTTAGTCCCGGTTCCAGCCACGAACCGGGACCAATGAGATGCCTATATATACCCCCCCCCCCCCCCCCGCCAGCGAGCAAAGCACTCCACACTGCTCTGTTTTTCTGGCCGGCGAGGGGAGAGCTTTGTGGTGCTCTAGCTCACCTCCTATGCACATGAGGTGTTCGATGAAATGCCCGAGCCATACTTAAGCTTTCTCCTCTGGAAGCTCCTTGTCCAAGCTTCATTTTCCTCAAGATTTGTCTAGGTTGGCGGTCCGTCCTGTCCTGTCCCCGTCCTCACCGCCGTCGATCGCCCGCGCCCATCTCGGCGCCGACACCACCGTGGTTAGCCTCTTCTTCTTATCTTCTTTCTAAAAGAAAAAAGTTCTTACTTGTATGATTTAGATAGAAACTTGTGTAACTTTCTTACTTTTATTATTGTTTGTTATTATATAGTGTGATGGTTTTGGTTATATGTTGTTCTAGATAGTTCTTACTTGTATGATTTAATTAGATGCTCTAGAGAGTTATATGTTGTTCAATAATGAGAACTATATAACGCACGCAGATGAACCGGCACTGGATGTACGGTGACCGACGCACCTCCGAGTATATTAAGGGCCTGCATAATTTTCTCTAAGCGGCTGAGGCAAACAAGCAGAATGGTTTTATGCATTGTCCATGTACTGTCTGTGAGAATACGAAGGCTTTCTCCAACTCTAAAACCCTTCACTTCCACCAGCTTGAGAAGGGTTTTATGCCACGCTATAATGTTTGGACCAAGCACGGAGAAAGAGGGGTTATGATGGAAGACAACGAAGAAGAAGAGGATGATGACAACTACCCGCCCCCTGAATACGGTGATGCTGCAATGGGGGAAGCTGAAGATCAAGAGGAACCAGACGATGTGCCCGATGATGATCTTCGCCGGGTCATTGTTGATGCACAGAGAGAATGCGAAAGTGAAAGGGAGAAGTTGAAGTTCGATCGCATGTTAGAGGATCACAAAAAAGGGTTGTACCCAAATTGCGAAGATGACAACAGAAAGCTCGGTACCACACTGGAATTGCTGCAATGGAAGGCAGACAATGGTGTATCTGACAAGGGATTTAGTTCGCTACTTAAAATAATGAAGAAGAAGCTTCCAAAGGATAACGAATTGCCCGGCAGTACGTACAAAGCAAAGAAGGTTCTATGCCCTCTAGGATTGGAGGTGCAGAAGATACATGCATGCCCTAATGACTACATCCTCTACCGCGGTGCGTACGAGGATTTGAACGCATGCCCAGTATGCGGTGCATTGTGGTATAAGATTAGAAGAGATGACCCTGGTGATGTTGAGGGCCAGAGCACCGGGAAGAGGTTTCCTGCCAAGGTGATGTGGTATGCTCCTATAATACCATGGTTGAAACGTCTGTTCAGAAACAAAAAGCATGCCGAGTTGATGCAATGGCACAAAAAAGACCGTAAGAAAGACGGGAAGTTGAGAGCACCCGCTGACGGGTCGCAGTGGAGAAAGATCGAGAGAAAGTGGAGCAACTTTACAGATGACCCAAGGAACGTATGGTTTGGTTTAAGTGCAGATGGCGTTAATCCTTTTGGGGATCAGAGCAGCAAGCATAGCACATGGCCTGTGACTCTATGTATGTATAACATTCCTCCTTGGTTGTGCATGAAGCGGAAGTTCATTATGATGCCTGTGCTCATCCAAGGCCCTAAGCAACCCGGCAATGACATTGATGTGTACCTAAGGCCATTAGTTGATGAACTTTTATAGCTATGGAATGGAAGAGGTGTACGTTTGTGGGATGAGAACGAACAGGAGGAATTTGACCTACATGCGTTGCTGTTTGTAACCATCAACGATTGGCCTGCTCTCAGTAACCTTTCAGGACAGACAAACAAGGGATACCACGCATGCACACACTGTTTAGATGACACCGACAGTATATATTTGGACAAATGCAGGAAGAATGTGTACCTGGGGCATCGTCGATTTCTTCCGACCAACCATCAATGTCGAAAGAAAGGAAAGCATTTCAAAGGTGAGGCAGATCACCGGAAGAAGCCTGCCCTCCGTACTGGTGATCACATACTTGATATGGTCAATGATTTACATGTAATCTTTGGAAAGGGTCCTGGCGGACTATCTGTTCCGACTGACGATGCGGGACGCGCACCCATGTGGAAGAAGAAATCTATATTTTGGGACCTACCCTATTGGAAAGACCTAGAGGTCCGCTCTGCAATCGACGTGATGCACGTGACGAAGAATCTTTGCGTGAACCTGCTAGGCTTCTTGGGAGTGTATGGGAAGACAGAAGATACACCGGAGGCACGGGAGGAACAGCAACGTGTGCATGAAAAAGACGGCATGCATCCAAAGCAGTATGAAGGTCCTGCCAGCTACGCTCTTACCAAAGAAGAGAAGGAAATCTTCTTTGAATGCCTGCTCAGTATGAAGGTCCCGTCTGGCTTCTCATCGAATATAAAGGGAATAATAAATATGGCAGAGAAAAAGTTCCAGAACCTAAAGTCTCATGACTGCCACGTGATTATGACGCAACTACTTCCGGTTGCATTGAGGGGGCTTCTACCGGAAGACGTTCGATTAGCCATTGTGAAGCTATGTGCATTCCTCAATGCAATCTCTCAGAAGGTGATCGATCCAGAAATCCTGCTAAGGTTAAGGAGTGATTTGTTGCAATGTCTTGTTAGTTTCGAGCTGGTGTTCCCACCGTCCTTCTTCAATATCATGACTCACGTCCTAGTTCATCTAGTCAACGAGATTGTCGTTTTGGGCCCTGTATTTCTACACAATATGTTCCCCTTTGAGAGGTTCATGGGAGTCTTAAAGAAATATGTTCGTAACCGCGCTAGGCCAGAAGGAAGCATCTCCATGGGCCATCAAACAGAGGATGTCATTGGGTTTTGTGTTGACTTCATTCCTGACCTTAAGAAGATTGGTCTCCCTCAATCGCGGTATGAGGGGAGACTGACTGGAAAAGGCACGCTAGGAGCGGACTCAATAATATGTAGGGACGGGCATTCTTGGTCTCAAGCACACTACACAGTTCTACAGAATTCTACCTTGGTGACCCCGTATGTCGATGAACACAAGAATATTCTGCGCTCCAAACACCCGGAGCAGTGTGACGACTGGATTACATATGAACACATCAGGACTTTCGGCAGTTGGCTGCAAACACGTCTCATGGGTGACAACACTGTTTCTGATGAGTTGTACTCGTTGGCCAGGGGACCATCTTCGACTGTATTGACTTACAAAGGGTACGAGATAAATGGGAATACATTTTACACGATCGCCCAAGATCAAAAGAGCACCAACCAAAACAGCGGTGTTCGCTTTGATGCAGCAACCAATAGGGGAAAGGACACATATTATGGTTACATAGTGGACATATGGGAACTTGACTATGGACATGATTTCAAGGTCCCTTTGTTTCAGTGCAAATGGGTCAATCTGTCAGGAGGCGGGGTACAGGAAGACCCACAGTACAGAATGACAACAGTGGATCTGAACAATCTTGGGTACACAGACGAACCATTCGTCCTAGCCAATGATGTGGCGCAAGTTTTCTATGTGAAGGACATGTCTACCAAACCAAGAAAAAGAAAAGATAAGGAAGCGAATACATCATACGATGAGCCAAAGCGCCACATAGTTCTTTCAGGAAAAAGAGACATCGTGGGATTGGAGGGCAAGACAGACATGTCCGAAGATTATGAAAAGTTTCATGAAATTCCTCCCTTCAAAGTCAAGGCTGACCCAAGCACCCTGTTAAACGATGAAGATTATCCATGGTTACGGCGCAATAAGCAAAGGACACAAGCGAAGAAAAAGTGAAGACTTTCTCTCCACAACTATATCATTGCAGTTACATGTGAAGAAATGAAATGCCTTTTGTAACAGATGAGTTCATTTGTAGTGCTTTTCAATTTCAGGGTCATTTAGCTCAAAAAATCAGTAAATGCATGCAAAATACCAAATGAAGTTAGAAAGGGTTGAAAATTGATGATGTGGCTTTGAATGGTGCATTTTGAACACACAAAAAGTCTGGAGTTCAAATAAGTTCAAAAAAATGAAATCCCTTTGTAACAGATGAGTTTTCATCCGAAACCCTGATACTTCGAAAGAGATTGTCCATTTTGTACACGAAGTGCATCCAGTTTTTGCCGTAACCCTCTCAACTTTTTAGCACATGCTATGTGGGTGAAATGATGATACCATGCCAACTTTCAACCTTTTTAGAGTTCATTTGTAGTGCTTTTCAATTTCAGGGTCATTTAGCTCAAAAAATCAGTAAATGCATGCAAAATACCAAATGAAGTCAGAAAGGGTTGAAAATTGATGATGTGGCTTTGAATGGTGCATTTTGAACACACAAAAAGTCTGGAGTTCAAATAAGTTCAAAAAAATGAAATCCCTTTGTAACAGATGAGTTTTCGTCCGAAACCCTGATACTTCGAAAGAGATTGTCCATTTTGTACACGAAGTGCATCCAGTTTTTGCCGTAACCCTCTCAACTTTTTAGCACATGCTATGTGGGTGAAATGATGATACCATGCCAACTTTCAACCTTTTCAGAGTTCATTTGTAGTGCTTTTCAATTTCAGGGTCATTTAGCTCAAAAAAATCATTAAATGCATGAAAAATACCAAATGAAGTCAAAAAGGGTTGAAAATTGATGATGTGGCTTTGAATGGTGCATTTTGAACACACAAAAAGTCTGGAGTTCAAATAAGTTCAAAAAAATGAAATCCCTTTGTAACAGATGAGTTTTCGTCCGAAACCCTGATACTTCGAAAGAGATTGTCCATTTTGTACACGAAGTGCATCCAGTTTTCGATAATTATATAAAATAATCAAAAATAATAACAAAAATAATGAACTAATAATAATCAATTAAAATATTTTTGAAACTAAAATTATATAAAATTTATGCAACTAAAATTATCAAAGTATTTTTTGTTCAAAACATTAATAGCAAAAAGAATTTTCATAAAGAATTTTTTTGTTAGAAACTTTAATAGCAAACTTTAATAGCACTAATAGAAAGTTTATAATTTGTGTGACCTAAAAGCAAAAAGAATTTTAAAAAATAAAGCAAAAAAGAAAAGAAATAAATAATGCAAAAAACAAAACAAAAAAACTGCAAAAATATGAAAATAATGCAAAAAGCAAACTATAAAATTTATGCAACTAAAATTATCAAAGTATTTTTTGTTCAAAACATTAATAGCAAAATGAATTTTCATAAAGAATTTTTTTGTTAGAAACTTTAATAGCAAACTTTAATAGCACTAACAGAAAGTTTATAATTTTTGTGACCTAACAGCAAAAAGAATTAAAAAAAATAAAGCAAAAAAGAAAAGAAATAAATAATGCAAAAAACAAAACAAAAAATCTGCAAAAATATTAAAAAATGCCGCCTACTGGACCACCACGGCCTGAATACGACTAGAAACCCAACCAGCCAGTTGGGCCAGGATTCAGGCCCGCAGAAGGCCTAGTAGGCCCACAGGCAGATACAGAGTGGTTAGGCCAGTAAGCCTGCTTTAGAGAGGAGCTCGAAGCCTCTGGCGCACCGCGCCTTATAAACAGGTGCGGCGCTCTCTCAAGTAGCGAGCTGGGACTAAACTCCCACCACGCCGCTGTGCAAGGCCTTTGGTCCCGGTTGGTGGCACCAACCGGGACCAAAGGTTTCTGCTTCCCGCCGTTTGGGCTGATGAAAAGAGACCTTTGGTCCCGGTTGGTGGCACCAACCGGGACTAAAGGGGTGCATTAGTCCCGGTTGGTGCCACCAACCGGCACCAATGATGTGTGTATATAAGCAGCACTTGTGAAAATTTTCATTTTCATCTCGCAGTTCCCCCCGACGACGCCGACCTCCTCGACGCCGCCAGGCTGCCCCGTCGCCTCCCCGAGCCGCCGTCCTCGTCCCCATCGCCGCCGTCCTCGTCCCCGTCGCCTCCCCGAGCCGCCGTCCTCGTCCCCGTCCCCGTCGCCTCCCCGAGCCGTCGTCCTCGTCCCCGTCGCCGCCGTCCGCGTCCCCGTCGCCGCCGTCCTCATCCCCGTCGCCGCCGTCCTCGTCCCCGTCGCCGCCGTCCTCGTCCCCGTCGCCTCCCCGAGCCGCCGTCCTCGTCCCCGTCGCCTCCCCGAGCCGCCGTCCTCGTCCCCGTCCCCGTCGCCTCCCCGAGCCGCCGTCCTCGTCCCCGTCGCCGGCCTCCAGCCATCGCCGCCCCCCCCCCCCCCCCGCAGTGAGACCCCCCCCCCTTTCCCATGGTGTGCCGCCCCGTCATCGTTTAGGGTTTTTTTTGCGGGCATGTATATGTGTATATGTTCATGTATATGTTTTTTTCATGTATATGTATATATGTTCATGTATATGTGTGTATATGTTCATGTAAAAAGTCTTCGTTGTTTTTCATATGTACGAAAATGTAGAGTGAAAAGGGAAACAAACATATAAGGAAAAACAAAGGAAAAAATGAAGAAGGAAAAGAAAACCGCCCGGCCCGGCCACCACCGCATTTTCATAAAGTTTTTCCACCGAGTCCACGTCGCACCGAGCACCCGCGGCGAAGCAAGTCTTTTTTTGAAGGTAGTTTTTTTGTTAAATGAAAATGTTGGCATCGGCTCTATCATCACGTTGGCATCGGCTCTATCTATCAACAAGGCCACGGGAGCACCCCGGCCCCCTATCATCACGTTGGCATCGGCTCCCCGAGAGCTTTTCAACGGATCCGGAATGTATGTCGTTGTTGATATATATACCCCCTCCCCGATAACTTCGACATGAGGGGGGGTCAATATACCCCCTCCCCGATAACATATTTTTCTAAGTTACTAAGGTAAAATGTTCACCCCCCTCTCGATATACCGGGCGGCCAACTCTCGAGGCCACACAAACCCTAGAAAAAAAGCGTTGTCGATATACCCCCTCCCCGATAACATTTTTTTTCTAAGTTACTAAGGTAAAATGTTCACTCCCCTCTCGATATACCGGACGACCAACTCTCGAGTCCACCCAAACCCTAGAAAAAAAGCGTTGTCGATATACCCCCTCCCCGATAACATTTTTTTTCTAAGTTACTAAGGTAAAATGTTCATCCCCCTCTCGATATACCGGGCGACCAACTCTCGAGGCCACCCAAACCCTAGAAAAAAAGCGTTGTCGATCTCCTACCCCCTCCCGCCCCTACCCGACAATCTCTCGAGGCCACCCAAACCACTAGAAGAAAACTCCGGTAACTTCGACATGAGGGGGGACATCGATCAACCCCCTCTCGCCCGAACAAGTCTATGTATCATTTGTTAATTAAATCCCTTAAAGGTTAAGAGAATCCCTTGTTTGACATTCATGAGAGAGGCGGTCCGGACGTCGGACATTCATGAGAGAGGCGGTCCGGATGTCGGACTTCATGTTTGTATATTAATTGCATGTTGTAATATTTGCAGAAACTATGGCTCAAAGAAACTTGGAACAAGAACAGTTGTTGGGGGAGATAATCCTCGCCGGACGTGATGTCTTGTCGTTTCTCAACGACACCGATGGTCTGGAAGGAGAGGATGATGGCTCCGGTGATCGAACAATGGAGGAGGAAGGACATGATCATGATGGCTCCGGTGACCGAATGCCGGAGGAAGAAGGAGACCATGATGACGGCTCCGGTGACCGAACGGAGGAGGGAGCTGTTGCAAAGTCCGGCGAGGTATATATATTAATTAAGCCTGTGCTGACTAGCTAATTGATGCATTAATTGTTTTGGTATGTACATATATTAACTCTTCTTTCTTCTTTTATAGCCCTCCGGATCGAGCCAAACTTCGGTAACGAGACGAGGCCCGAAGAAGAGGTTGCACAAGGATGAAAGGTTCATGATCACAGCACTCGCGGACGATGGCCATCCGATTGAACCCAAGCGGACCAAGGACGCATTTTCTGCTCAGTGCGGAGTTATTGTTAGGGACAACATCCCGAATAGCATCAAGCAATGGAATAAGCCTAAGGACGACGCCCCTGAAGGTGATTATGTCACCGATAGACAAAAAGATGATCTTTGGACCGCGCTGAAGGCAAATTTCACCCTACCGCCAGAGGAGGATCCGAATAAGCCAGTTATAGAACCACTGCTCAAGGCGTGTGCTCTTAAGAAGATGGCTGATCTATTCAGGAGGTGGAAGAAGGAGTTGAAATCAAAGTTTGTCGACAAAGGGAAGACTCCAGAATTCACCGGCCGATTTGAGAAGATAAGAGATCACTGGCCCGCATTTGTGGCCTACAAGACATCGGACAAGAGTCAGAAAATGTCACAGACAAACAAGAACAAGGCTGCAAAGAAGCAGTATCACCATCACACGGGGTCAGGTGGCTACCTCAAAGCCCGGCCGTTGTGGGACAAAGCTGAGAATAACCTGATTGCTAAAGGGGTCGAACCACAGACATTGAACTGGCCAGACCGTTCAAGGACTTGGTTCTTCGGGGTTGGGGGAACTTTGGACCCTGACACAGGGAAGTGCCGTTGGACGTACAAGCAACTTGCAATACCCGTCACGAAGCTTCAGAAGTATATCACCGCAGCGCAGGAAGGGACGTTCATTCCCGACAGAGAGAAGGACGAGCTGACTGAGGCCCTAGGGAATGCTGAGCACCCTGGACGAATACGAGGCACACCAGGCTCCGTTCCGTGGAAGTTTGGGTTTCCCAACGCAGGCGGTTACAAAAGCCGGGAGAGAAAGAGGAAAGAGGAGCTGAGCGACATGCAGAAGCTCAATGCAAGACTACAAAAGCTAGAGGAAGCTGAGAGCCAGCGAGCTGCCGACCAACCATCTCAGCGGCACGAAGCTACCCCAGAAGCTACCCCGCCATCTCAGCGGAGAAGCAGCGTGGCTTCCACAAAGCCCGTTCAGCCTGACTTCACGTCACCTAGCTACCCCGTGGATACTATCACGGAGGCTCAACATTGCGAGCTTATGACGAAATGCCGGAACCTCACTTTCAAGGCGGCTGTCGGCTCTGTTGCACCTCCTCAACCCAACGGAACTTTTCACTGCCGTCCGATTCCACATGGCTATGCTGTTGTGATGGTGGATGAAGTAATGGAGGGATTTGAGGAGCTCGAGCTTGACCACTCTACAGGTGAAGGGGAGAATCGGCTGGTTCATGCTCTGAGGAGTACATGTCTATGGCAGAAGGAGTACATCAAGCTTCCAAACTGGACGCCTCCGCCTCCTCCTCCTCCTCCGGCGAGTCAGGGCACTCCGCCTCCTCCTCCTCCTCCTCCTCCGGCGAGTGATCAGGGCACTCCGCCTCCTTCTCCGGCTCCTCCGACGCGTGAGGGCACTCCGCCTCCTCCTTCGCCTACTCCGGCGCGTCGGAGCAGACCGCCTCCTCCTCAGCCTCGTCGGCAATGGCGGAAGACAAATGCCGCCGCTTCGGCTCCTCCGGCGCGTCAGATTTCTCCGCCTCGTCAGCAACGACGGAAGAGAGACGCCGCCGCTCCGGCGGCTAGCAGTACAAGCAGAGGCGGGAGCCAATTCAGATACGGTCCATCTCTCAAGCCTCTGGAAAAGTTACCATATGAGAGGACCGAGCAGGAAAACGAGGACATATGTCGTGCCCAACTGAGGGACCATTTAGCAAAGAAAACTCCACCTCCGAAGGAGAAGGTAGATCCGGTGAAAGTGAAGCGCACTATCAATGCCCTGAAGCGACCACCACCGCCTCCGCCGGATTCCAACTATGACCGCATAATTACTAAGACACATGCTGAAGCGCAGCAGTCGGGAAGTACTTCCAGTGCTGCAGGAGCGAAAAAACGAAGAAGTGGGAAAACAATTCCCCAGGTCGGCGAACAGGAGAAGCAATCGTGCCCCCCGCTCAAGGTGTCTAGAGATATCGCTAATCATCCGGTGCTACTGCCCGGTACCACTCTTGATGATTACCTGCCCGATGATGTACAGATTGAAACGGCTGAGGTAGTAGACGTCTTTAGATACGAGCACGGGATGCCTCTCGTCAAACCTGATCATCCTCATCTAACAACGATGATGCAAAAATTGCATGACTGGTACATGGAAACCTGCAGGATGTCTGGGAAAGATAGTTTGTTAGTCAAAATTAAAAAAGAGCATGACTTCCCTGGAGTTGACCTGCTGCCTGTTGAATTTGTGGAGTTATTTCAATTATACAATCAAAAGGCCCTCGACAAACAACTCATGACTTGCTACTGTCTGTAAGTATTACTTCTATAATTAAGTCTCTAGCTCAGCTCGTTCATTGCATGTATATATAATTATCCTCACTATATTATGCAGATTGAAGATGGTCGAATGCAAAAAAATAGGAATCTTCGACGTTGGGTTCATTAGCCCAAATACCGTAAATGAATGGTCGGTACGAAAGGCGGCTGAAGATACCGAGAACAACTTACTACAAACGTTCCTTATACATCAAAACAAAAGGGAAATACTCTTTCCTTACAACTTCAAGTGAGTGTTACTGTCTTCTGCATATTCGGTTCTGCTTACTCGTGGTTAAGTAATGTAATTGATGAGTTATGCGTGCGCAGCTTCCACTATATTCTGCTATCCATTAACCTTGACGGGGCATTAGTAACTGTCTTAGACTCGCTCCGTAAAGATCCCAAGTATTATGCGGACATGACTGCAATGCTCCAGAAGTAAGTTCAATCAACACTGGGACCATATCGGCAACTTTCGTTCATTTCCTGATATCAAGTAATCATTTTCTTTGCCTGCCAGGGTTTGGAAAACGTTCACCGCTAAGGTTCCGGGTCTGAAGAAGGAGCTGCGATTTACACACCCCAAAGTAAGTAGTACTAGCTAGTTCCGCGCATCTCTCATTGATTCTAGTTTCATCAATAACATTATCATGCTTGCTTCTCAGTTTGATTGAACTCTATTCTCGTAAAGTGCTTGTTGCCGGCACCCAACACTCATTTATGTGGATACTACGTATGCGAGTTCATTCGCTACTATACCTCTGAACGGGCCTCCTCTGAGAAACAATTTGAAGTACGTAAACAATATTCACAATTTATTGTATATATTACCATCAATTGTGTTGAGTTTCATTCATATATATGTATTGACCCCTTCTTTAAATTAGATCTGGCAGATGCGGGATGAACTCCTACCACATGATCGCATACGAGCAATTCAAGAGGAATTGGCGGGATTCTTTCTTGACCACGTCATACCTGAACAAGGAGAATACCATGTGAAATTGAAATGGTTGTAAGGGATGTTATATATTGTACATATGTAGCAGCGTCGGATAGATATACGAAAACTTGTTGTTCGACCAAGCACGAAGAAAGAGATGTCACTTCTCTCTATATATGTTCATGACGATCTTGTGTAATTAATGGTTTCCTTTATTTGCTTACTAGCTAGCGTCGAGTTCTCTCTATATGTGTAGTAGCTAGCGTCGACCAAGCACGGAAAAAGAGAGGTCACTTCTCTCTATTAGCTCGCTAACACAATATGAAACCCCTAAATTAACCCTCCAAAACCCCAAAAACCCCCCTTCCAAAAAAAAACAAAACCCCCAGCGACTGCGAGCTGCTGACGCGTGGCCGCCTTTTGGTCCCGGTTGGTGTTACCAACCGGGACTAAAGGTCCTCCCTCCCCCACCCCAGGCAGCGCCACGTGGAGGGCCTTTGGTCCCGGTTCGTAAGCAAACCGGGACTAAAGGTTTTGGGTATTAGTCCCGACCCTTTAGTCCCGGTTCCAGAACCGGGACAAATGGCCCTCTGGAACCGGGACAAATGGCCCTTTTTCTACTAGTGCATCTCCGAGGAAGAATCGTAGTTTTGAAAGGGAAGTGTCAGGCTTGAAGACGAAGAAACAGTTGCTTCCTCGTTTGACCTTAAAACTTTTTCTACACTCATCATACACCATTACATATTACATGTTAAATTTTTGCATTTTTCAGGGTTTGTTCGCTGTTGTTAAGCCATTAAGTGCATTTGTAGGCATTTAATGAATATAATCCAAATTTGAACTACAAGTACATGAAATAACGCACACAAATGGGTTGAAAAATCATATTTGTTTTCTTTTGTCTATGTTTAGGGCTTATCCAAAAAATGAAAAGAAATTCCAAACATCTGGGTGGCAAGACTGGACCACCAACATGCAGCTTATTGATTTTTTAATTCTAAAAAATGCAAACGAAGTCTGAAAAATATGAAACTTGGCATGATGTCATGATATGATATCTAGAGGCTGTGATGAAAATTTGAGAAAATTTCACAAAAGTTGTCATGAAAGCTTCTTAGAAATCGAACCATCTTCGAGAAAGAATCACAGTTTTGAAAGGGAATGTGTCAAGTTTGAAGGCGAGCGACAATTACTTCATTGTTTGACCTTGAAACTTTTTCTACACACAACATACACCATTACATATGTCATGTTAAAATTTGGTATGTTTCAGGGTTCGTTAGCTATTTTTAAGTCATTAACGGCATTTCTAGGCATTTAATGCATATAATCCAAATTTGAACTACAAGTACATGAAATAATGCACACACATGGGTTGAAAATTATATTTGTGTTCTTTAGTCTATGTTTAGGCCTTATCCAAGAAATGAAAAGAGAATCCAAACATCTGGGTGGCAGGACTCGACCAACAACATGGAGCCTATTTGTTTTTAATTCTAAAAATGCAAACGAAGTAAAAAATAAACTTGGCACGGTGTCATGATATGACGTCTAGAGATTGTGGTAAAAAATTGAGAAGGTTTCATAAAAGTTGTGATATATGTTGCTTAGTAACCGAACCATCTCCAAGGAAGAATCGATGGTTCGAGAGGGAATGTGTCAGGTTTGAAGGCGAAGCGACAATTGCTTCATTGTTTGACCTTGAAACTTTTTCTACACTCAACATACACCATTACATCTTCCATGCTAAAATTTGGTATTTTTAGGGTTTGTTAGCTATTTTTAAGTCATTAAGTGCATTTCTAGGCATTTAATGGGTATAATCCAATTTTGAACTACAAGTACATGAAATAATGCACACAAATGGGTTGAAAATTATATTTGTGTTCTTTAGTCTATGTTTAGGCCTTATCCAAGAAATGAAAAGAAATTCCAAACATCTGGGTGACAAGACTCGACCAACAACATGGAGCTTATTTGTTTTTAATTGTAAAAGATGCAAACGAAGTCATGAAAAACATGAAGCTTGGCATGGTGTCAAGATATGACATCTAGAGATTGTGGTAAAAAGTTGAGAAGGTTTCACAAAAGTTGTCATGTCCGCTGCTCAGAAACCAAACCATCTCCGAGGAAAAGTCGTTGTTTCAAGAGGGAATGTATCAGGTTTGTAGGCGAAGCGACAGTTACTTCATCATTTGAACTTGAAACTTTTTCTACACTCAACATACACCATTACCTCTTACATGTTAAAATTTGGCATTTTTCATTGTTCGTTTGCTATATTTAAGTCATTAAGTGCATTTTTGGGCATTTAATGGATATAATCCAAATTTGAACTACAAGTACATGAAATAATGCACACAACCGGGTTGAAAAATTATATTTGTGTTCTTTAGTCTACCTTTAACTACTGGGATTTGTGCAAACTTGAACAACTAGGTGGAAAACTTAAACAAAGAAAGAAACCAAGAAAAAAAAACTAAGAAACCAAGATAGAAAAAGAATAGGAATGGAAAGAAAAGAAAAGAAAAAGAAAAGGAAAGAAAAAGAAAAGGAAAGGAAAGGAAACAAGGGAAAAGAAAATTCAGCTGTTTGTCGAGTGTCCGCGGAAAAACACTCGGCAAACAACAAGACTTGGCAAACAATGGGTGGGGGACTTCGTGAAAATTTCCCACCCGCACCGTTTCGTCCCCAAATCCATCCCCAACCCACATGTGCCCTAACCTAGCTACCGCCGCCATGGACCACGGCCACCACCCATGTCACCTGCACACCTCCTCCCGGCCGTCCCCCGCCGCCATCCGTCGTCGCTTCCTCCCCTCCTATTTTTCCGGTAGCGTGGTGTGAGGCGGGAGCTGCGCCATAGAACCAGGTAGACGAGAGGAGAACTGACCTTGGGCTAGTGGCACAGGGGTAGCAGCAGCATCCGCGGCATCAGCACACTCCACTGTGATGCCATAGCGATGGGAGGGCTCTGCGTTGTCCTAGGCGTGGTGCAAGAAGACGGGCAGCACGTGGTGCAACATTCCCGCGAGCCGAGGCGAGCAATAGTTACGCGAGGCGGCGGAGATGCCACGTGCGCAGCGTCTAGATTTTTCACATGGAGAATTTTCGACCACAGCGGAACCTTCCATCGATGGATCCCGTGGTCTGCTCCGAGCCATACGCAAATCGGGTTTTTATCATGGAAAAAACCGGGCGAGCCATGGTGAGAGGCGTTCACGTGCGTACGTGCGGGTAGAGGGGCGACGTATGAAAATTTTGTGCAGAAACAATCCTCCATATAATATTAGGTAAATATAAAGATATTAATATTAATATTATTACTATTAGGTTAAGATAAAGATATTGATCACGTCACCTGGTAGAAAATTAGAGCATCTCCAATAGCAGACCCAAATTTTGGCTACCCAAATCCATTTTAGGTAGAGGAGAGAGAAGATTTGGATAAAAAAAAATCTCCTTTTACAGCATACCTAAAACTGGATCAGTCCATCTCCAATGGCTAATGAGCCATGGGGCCTCCCGCCACCAGATATCATCACCAGCTCTGGATTAATAGGATTCTAGCTCGGGTTAAAGTCCTCCCCTTTCCTCGCCTTCCCCTCCTGGTTGTACCTCACGATCTTGTGGTGGGAGGAGATGTTGGTGAAATTCTCTGGATGATCGAGGTCAGACTCAGAGAATGCCTTGGCCTTCTTGTACGAGGCAGTATGGGCCATGGCATAGAGGTCGTACACCTCAGGCACCTCCGTGTTATTGTGTCGCGCCTAAAAGAGAGGAACAAAGTATTAGTAAAGGGCTCAAGATAGCATGAAGAATGAATTGCATGAAATCACAGTCGCGGACCCCTACTACATGTCTGACGGCTTCTTGAATGGCGGCAAAGCGGAACGTGACGCTGCAAGGCAGTACATCGAAGACTTCATGGTGGCGAATAAGGACAAGGAAACGATTCTCCTGCCTTATCATCCCTTGTAAGTCATTCGCTAGCCACTATCACTACAGGAATCAGCTAATTTGCCGTCTGCCATAGCAGACGGCAAAGGACCAGGCCACCGACGGCAAACGTGTTTGCCGTCTGCCACGGACGGCAAACACTTCCGGCACTGAAAGTCACGGTAATGACTTTGTTTGCCGTCTGCGTAAAAACAGCTGACGGCAAAGAAGTTTGCCGTCCGCTTTCCTGGCCAAGCTGACGGCAAAGAATAGCGGTTAGCCCCGTTAGGTGGCTAACGGCAGACTTTGTCGTCTGCCGGGGATGGCAAACTTTGCCATCAGCCCTATGACGTCAGCAGACCCGTGGCTAACCGTCACTCTGCTTAGTCTTTGCCGTCTGCCAGGCTGGTCTTTGCCGTCTGCTGGCAGATGGCAGAATGACCAAATGGTCAGACCTAATGCTCCCAGGTTGAACAGGTTGCTGCCACGTGGCACCTTTGCCCTCCGCCTACCGACGGCAAAGGTCTTTGCCGTCGGCTGGCAGACGGCAAAGTGCCTGTACTGTTACTGTTTTGTCTATTTTCTGATATATCCCTGCATTTTCAAAAGACATATATGATATATATAGTTTCAACCTCAAGCATAGCCCATGTATCCAACATCTAGCAGTCCATCGAATGCAAGGGAACACATAGGGTATTAAAAGATCCAATACATACATAGTTTCACGGAGTTCATCCATATATACATAGATAGTTTCACATTGTTCATCAATACAAATCAAAAAAAAAACTAAACACTAGCAGTCCATCAATGCCTGCTTCCATGAAGTGAATCAAACCTGCAAAAATGGGAGTAAGAAAGTTAGAAGAAGAAGAAGAAGAAGACTAGAAGAAGAAGACTAGAAGAAGAAGACTAGAAGAAGAAGAAGACTAGAAGAAGAAGAAGAAGAAGAAGAAGACTAGAAGAAGAAGAAGAAGAAGAAGAAGAAGAAGAAAGAAAGAAGAAGAATAAGAAGAAGAAAAAGGAGTAGAAGATAGAGAAAAAGAAAGAAGAGAAAAAGGAACAATAAGAATATATTTTCTTCTTCTTCTTCTCTCCTTTTCTCATCTTTCTTCTTCTCTTCTATCTTTTTATCCTTTTCCTTCTCATTCTTCTTCTTTTATTCTTTCTTTTTCTTCTCTTTCTTCTTCTATTCTTTCTTTTTCTCCTCTTCCTTGTTTTTCTTCTTCTTATTCCTTATTTGTGTCATTTTAGAGCTAACTTAGGTAATTATGCCATTTTTGAGCTAACTAAGCTTATTATTTCAATTTGGAGGAAAATAAGGTAAGTATAGGTCATTTTTGTGCTAACCTAGGTAATTATGCCATTTTTGAGCTAACTTAGGTAAGTATAGGTCATTTTAGAGCTAACTTAGGTAATTATGTCATTTTGGAGGAAAATAAGCTAAGTATATGACATTTATGAGCTAACCAAGGTTATTATGCCATTTTTGAAATGAATAAGCTAATTATGTCATAAATGAACTAAATAAGCTAATTATCTCATTTTGGAGGATAATTAGCTAAGTATGTCTTTTTCGGGGAAAGTAAGCTAAGTATGTGGCATAATAGGGCTAACAAGCATGTAGGAAGCTAAGTATATGCATTTGTTAAGCAAAAATAGGAGTAAGAAAGTTAGAAGAAGAAGAAGAAGAAGAAGAAGAAGAAGAAGAAGAAGAAGAAGAAGAAGAAGAAGACTAGAAGAAGAAGAAGAAGAAGAAGAAGAAGAAGAAGAAGAAAGAGAAGAAGAAGAAGAGGAAGAAGAAGAAGAAGAAGAAGAAGAAGAAGAAAGAGATGAAGAAGAAGAAGAAGAATAAGAATAAGAAGGAATAGAAGATGGAGAAAAAGAAAGAAGAGAAAAAGGATGAATAAGAATATATTTTCTTCTTCTTCTCTCTTTTTCTCATCTTTCTTCTCTTCTATCTTTTTATCCTTTTCCTTCGCATTCTTCTTCTTTTATTCTTTCTTTTTCTTCTCTTTCTTCTTCTATTCTTTCTTTTTCTCCTCTTCCTTGTTTTTCTTCTTCTTATTCCTTATTTGTGTCATTTTAGAGCTAACTTAGGTAATTATGCCATTTTAGAGCTAACTAAGCTTATTATGTCAATTTTGGAGGAAAATAAGGTAAGTATATGACATTTATGAGCTAACCAAGGTTATTATTATGCCATTTTTTACCTAACTAAGATAATTATGTCATAAATGAACTAAATAAGCTAATTATGTCATTTCGGAGGATAATTAGCTAAGTATGTCTTTTTTGGGGAAAATAAGCTAAATATGTGGCATATTAGGGCTAACTAGCATGTACGAAGCTAAGTATGCATTTGTTAAGCAAAACATTAGAGAAAACATACCGTCATTGTCATCACGGAGGTCAAGTACCGGGGTTGCTCTGGCAGTCACGATCACCTGGAGAAGGTTGCCCTGGAGAAGGGGTGTGCGATGCGGCTCGGGAGTTATGCTGCACCAAAGATCATTTGCAATGTCTCGTTAGCATGATGACACTCAAATGTTAAGACTAGTAACTAATGACCATTCAAATGAAACTCACCGTTCCCGTCTGAGCAATGACTGGCATCGGCGGAGGGGTCTGACCGGTCTTCTCGCACATAGACTGCACATTTAGTTTTGACGAGTCAGTCATATTAGTTAGTAATGAAACGAACATTACGTGCAAGATTTGGCTAATATGCAGAAGAAACTTACCACGAGGAGCTTGTACATGGCCCGGTGAGCCAGCTCATTCTGATTCCTCTCCTCCTCCAACAACCTAGCCGTCTTCTCCTCCGCCAGCAGTTCCTTCTCCGCCGCCACCCGGTCCCTCTCCTCCAGAAGCGCCAGGGTTGTTGCTCTCTCTTTTTGAAGAGCAGCCTGCAACACCACTCCTTGTTAGCATTGTAATCATCGATGGCCGCACACACAATGTAATGGAGGAAAGATATCTGAGTCCGTATAACTAACCTCGATGGCGAGATCGACTGGCCGTGGACGAGTCCTTATCTCAGGACATGAGCTCGTTTGGCGCGCCTTGATCTCCGGGAGAGTGAGAGGACAACGTATCAGTCCATCTCCAATGGCTAATGAGCCATGGGGCCTCCCGCCACCAGATATCATCACCAGCTCTGGATCAATAGGATTCTAGCTCGGGTTAAAGTCCTCCCCTTTCCTCGCCTTCCCCTCCTGGTTGTACCTCACGAGCTTGTGGTGGGAGGAGATGTTGGTGAAATTCTCTGGATGATCGAGGTCAGACTCAGAGAATGCCTTGGCCTTCTTGTACGAGGCAGTATGGGCCATGGCATAGAGGTCGTACACCTCAGGCACCTCCGTGTTATTGTGTCACGCCTAAAAGAGAGGAACAAAGTATTAGTAAAGGGCTCAAGCTAGCATGAAGAATGAATTGCATGAATCATGAAGCAAACCACATACCCAGTTCCGCCCGAACTGATATAAGTTGGCGCTGCCTTGATGATGTGGCACACCAACCATTTGGGCACGCCGGTCCTTGGCATTGTCGTGGACGGCTCGCTAGCGGCCTGTGCACCACTCATCCACCAACGCCTCCCAACAATCCATCTTATCCGCACACCATCTCGGGGGCACCTAAGTTAGTAAAGAGAAATTTGAGCGCTACACCTATGAATCAAATCAAGGAAACTAAGTACAATGCCTTAAGAATAGGTAATTACCTTCATGTACTGATCCTTCTTCAGAAACTTAGCCCGGCACGACGGCTTGTCCTTCTTAATACCACGCTTGGAGTAGTAGTCTCGAACAGCCTGTGGCCGAGCCTCGTGCCGTAAGTTTTGTAGTAGGCGCTTGCACTTGGTATCGATAACCTTTGCCGCGTCCTCCTCGTATCCCTCCTCACACCTGTAGAAGGTCTGCAATCAAATGAGAAAACACTGATTAGTACAATAACTAGCTATTGTTAATTTTTAATTGTGTAAAGGAGAAATTACCCAAAAGCTTCTGATCACCATCTCGGCCCTCGTGTGGCACAAGACACCGTCGATCATCTCCTCCGGCGGAGCCGGGGCAGCCAAGTAGTGCTCCCAGCTCAATCCTAGCTCTGGAAGCTGACCCTCACCGGGCAACGTGAAAAACCCCGGGAAATTTTGCCGGCAAAGCACACCAAGGACGGTGTTGGGCCTGCGGACGTCACTGGCATGTACCCAACCCCTGCAGTATGACAAGGCCAACGCATTAGATGTTTGAAGAAACTTGAAGGAAAAATGTACAAAAATAGTAAATGCACTTACTTCTCCCCATCAGGCCTAATCACCGGCCTCTGCTCGCGGGTCGCCGGCAGGGGCGGGAGCCGTGTACCACCACGCTGGTACATGGTGCCCCCCTCAACCACCTCGCCCTCACTATCAGTACACTCATCCACGCCACCATCAGCATGGCCACTCGGCCCCTCAGCCGGATCCGGCCAGGTACCCCATCCGGATGTCTCCTGGGACGTAGCCCGATCACCGTCCTGGTCCGGAGTCTCGTGGGCCGAAGTCTCGTGGGACGAAGCCTCTGGGACCGGAGTCTCGTGGGCCGAAGGCCCGTCGACCCGAGGCTCTTGGTCCGGAGTCCCCGTAGCCTCCACCTCAGACGGGTCCACCCTAGCAGTCCTGTGCTCAGGTGAATGAGCTGGGGGTGGCGGCGAGGAAGGCGTAGCAGTCTGCCTACCTCTCCCGCGGCCACGTCCTCCACCTCTCTTCTTCCCTCCCCGACCTCCTCTCCCGGTGGGCAACGACGCCGATGAAGAAGCGCCCGCCGGTGTCCCCATACTCTCTATCAACGCTCTCCGGAGAGGTAGGGGTGGAATGGAAGTAGCCCTCATGCGGGCCGCCGCCGAAGAAGTACCCGCAGAGCGCTCTGGACCCGCGCCCACCATCTTTCAACACCTGCCATGACAAAGAGTAAACGCAATTAAATGAAAAAAAAGAATGGACTGGCAGAACCAACATAAGGACTCGCACATGAAAAGCACCGGTAGAACCAACATAAGCACTCGCACAACAATCTAATAAAAACATCATCTCGCAGTTCAACAACATCTAACCTATAAAGAAAATAAGCAAGAAAGAAACTAATTTTTTTAATGAAAATCCATACATACATCCACCCATACATCTATATAGCATTCATACATGCTAGCCTTCTCCATTAACCACTCTGTGTGTGTGCGCTGCTATGCCATATGAAGAAGCTAGTTGTATCTAACAAATATATTTACATGTGTCCAACAACTAACATGGAGCCTAGCCTAGCAAATGCATTTTTGTAAATTAACTACCCAATTTCAGGTCAAGGTATATGAATTTTTTTTCAGAGTTGCTCATATTTTTTATAAACTTATCAATGCTGCTATGTGCAAATTTATTTCTACTACAAATCATTTTAGTATATTAGTGTGACGTTTTTGGTAAATCACATCAATGTTCTTGCTGCATGCCCAAAGTGTTTCCAGAACAAAATCATCTAGTACATCCATAGCAAAATCATCTAGTACAACTACTTGCACAATCATCTAGTACTACTACTTGCACAATCTGTCCAAATCAATTTCTATTCATCTACTACATCTATAGCAAAATCATCATCCAGAGCAAATTTGAAAAAAATCAGTGAGGGGAGGGGGGATGGGGTCCTCACCTTGTTGGACGAGGGGAGGGGGAACGGGGTCCGCCGGAGTGGAGCACTGGAGTGCCGGAGCGCCGCCGGACTGGGGCGCCGGCGGCGGCAACGCTGCGGACGGTGGGGCGGCGTGGCGGTGGATCTGCGCCAGGGCGCGGTGGGGCAGCGGGGCGGCGGCAGCGACGGGCGCGGTGGGGCGGTGGGTCGTCGGCAGCGACGGGCACGGCGGCGAGAGAGAGAGAGATAGAGAGAGGGGAGTGGAGGGGCGCGGCGAGAGAGAAAGAGAGGGGCGCGGCGAGAGAGAGAGAGAGAGGGGCGCGCACGGCGGCCGTTACAAAGTTAGTGAAATTTTTCTTTGCCGTCTGCTTTTTGATGATCTTTGCCGTCTGCTGCTCTTTGCCATCCGCTAGCGGACGGCATCTAGGCCGTCCGTTTGACCTAACCAACGCCGCACTCCAGTGGGGCCCAGATGGGCTCTTTGCCGTCTGCTATTTTGCTATTTGCCATCCGCCTGCCTTTGCCGTCCGCTTTTTAGGCTCTTTGCCATCATCTAGCCGACGGCAAAGAACGGACTGACGGCAAAAACCATCTTTGCCATGAGGCCTTTCTTTGCCGTCTGCTTTATGGAAGCCGACGGCAAAGACCATCTGTGCCGTCCGCTAGCAGACGGCAAAGAGAGGACTGATGGCAAATTCTCTAATTCCTGTAGTGTATAGCACATCCTTTCGTACATTCCAATCATTCCTTTGCACGTATGGAGGCTAATTTGAGGTTAATTTATTTTGCGCAGAGAGCGGCGCGCCGTCTTTATTGTTCTGTACCCGCGCGTATCCCGCGCTCTCTATTTGGACTCGTCCAAAAACACGGAGAAGAAAGACTACACCCACATCAAGAGTGTTCTGGATGGTGCTCACTTAGGCTTCGGCCTTAGGGGTGGCGACATGAGGCACAAACAGCAAAGGACGGGTGTGCCGTGTTTCGGCCATAAAAATGACTTCTGCTGCATCCAGCAACCGGCAACAAGTAGGAGGGATGGATTCTACGTCATGCATCACATGCTGGAGTTCAGAAGGGATCAACAAAGACTTCGCATGCCATCGACAGCCGATGACCATGTCCGCAAATGGGCCGCAACCTTAGCATCCGAACCGGATGAAAAACTCAGAGTTGACTTCTATCGCATCCAGCAGTTGCTTGCGACGATCATCATCAAAGATGTCGTCCAAGAGGATGGGATGTTCTTCGCCGGCTCACAAACGCGGGCTAACGTAAAACTCGCATAGAGCTATAGTGTCAGGACCTCACGCCTTTCACAAAGCTAGGGTGCATCCTCCCGGATATGCCGAAGGAGACATCTAAGAAGAAGTGATTGACGATGACGATGTCCGTTTAATTAGTACTTTGTGTTGGGCGAAAATTTGAATTTCTGGACGATGAACTTCGTTAATTATGTTTACTATATGTCGTTTCTATTTGCTAACGTTTTAACTCTTTCTCTTGGTGTTGCTTGAGTATATTATGTTGCATATTATCGATGAATTTCCTTAATTATGATGCATCTCTGTTAGGGATATAGATCGATGACGAAGAAGTGGTATGCCGTGTACAGAGGGAGGGTTCCAGGAGTGTACGACGAGTGGTCAGAGTGTCAGGCCCAAGTCGATCGCTTCCCGGGCAGCAGCCACAAACGGTTTCAAAGCAAAACCGAAGCGAAAGCTAGTTACTTGAAGTTCACGCTAGCAGGAGAGAGGAAGAAGAACCAGCTCAAGAACTACTTCATAATACCTTTGTTGCTCATTGTGATCGCTTCTCTATTGTATATGATCATAGTTTAGATCGAGATGATGAAACATGTGTATGTGACCATGTAGTTGTATTCGAGACATGTAATAACTTGTACCACTATGATGATGATGAGACTATGTTGTACCACTATGATGATGATGAGACATTTGTTGTCTCATATAGTTTCAATGTTGTATGTATGTTGGTACTGTATAAATACTGCGTAAATATGTAGAAGAAAAAAAATTAAAAATAAAAATTAATAGTAGTGGCGCGGGGTAAGAGGCTATTAGTACCGCGTGGCACGCGCTACTACTAGACAGAATTAACAGTAGCGCAGGGTTACCGGCCCGTGCTACAGCTAACACCCCGTGCTACTACTAAGATAAGTAGTAGTAGTGTGGGATTGTACCCCGCGCTACTACTATATAGTTAGTTGTAGCGCGCTAGTAGTAGCGCGGGCACCGGCGCTACTGATATGCCATTACCCTGCGCCACTACTAGGCTTATCCCTAGTACTGTTTCACAAAAGTTGTCATGAACACTGCTTCGAAACCAATCCATCTCCGAGGAAGAATCGTAGTTTTGAAAGGGAAGTGTCAGGCTTGAAGACGAAGAAACAGTTGCTTCCTCGTTTGACCTTAAAACTTTTTCTACACTCATCATACACCATTACATATTACATGTTAAATTTTTGCATTTTTTAGGGTTTGTTCGCTGTTGTTAAACCATTAAGTGCATTTGTAGGCATTTAATGAATATAATCCAAATTTGAACTACAAGTACATGAAATAATGCACACAAATGGGTTGAAAAATCATATTTGTTTTCTTTTGTCTATGCTTAGGGCTTATCCAAAAAATGAAAAGAAATTCCAAACATCTGGGTGGCAAGACTGGACCACCAACATGCAGCTTATTGATTTTTTAATTCTAAAAAATGCAAACGAAGTCTGAAAAATATGAAACTTGGCATGATGTCATGATATGATATCTAGAGGCTGTGATGAAAATTTGAGAAAATTTCACAAAAGTTGTCATGAAAGCTTCTTAGAAATCGAACCATCTTCGAGAAAGAATCACAGTTTTGAAAGGGAATGTGTCAGGTTTGAAGGCGAGCGACAATTACTTCATTGTTTGACCTTGAAACTTTTTCTACACACAACATACACCATTACATATGTCATGTTAAAATTTGGTATGTTTCAGGGTTCGTTAGCTATTTTTAAGTCATTAACGGCATTTCAAGGCATTTAATGCATATAATCCAAATTTGAACTACAAGTACATGAAATAATGCACACACATGGGTTGAAAATTATATTTGTGTTCTTTAGTCTATGTTTAGGCCTTATCCAAGAAATGAAAAGAGAATCCAAACATCTGGGTGGCAGGACTCGACCAACAACATGGAGCCTATTTGTTTTTAATTCTAAAAATGCAAACGAAGTAAAAAATAAACTTGGCACGGTGTCATGATATGACGTCTAGAGATTGTGGTAAAAAATTGAGAAGGTTTCATAAAAGTTGTGATATATGTTGCTTAGTAACCGAACCATCTCCAAGGAAGAATCGATGGTTCGAGAGGGAATGTGTCAGGTTTGAAGGCGAAGCGACAATTGCTTCATTGTTTGACCTTGAAACTTTTTCTACACTCAACATACACCATTACATCTTCCATGCTAAAATTTGGTATTTTTAGGGTTTGTTAGCTATTTTTAAGTCATTAAGTGCATTTCTAGGCATTTAATGGGTATAATCCAATTTTGAACTACAAGTACATGAAATAATGCACACAAATGGGTTGAAAATTATATTTGTGTTCTTTAGTCTATGTTTAGGCCTTATCCAAGAAATGAAAAGAAATTCCAAACATCTGGGCATTTAATGGATATAATCCAAATTTGAACTACAAGTACATGATATAATGCACACAACCGGGTTGAAAAATTATATTTGTGTTCTTTAGTCTACCTTTAACTACTGGGATTTGTGCAAACTTGAACAACTAGGTGGAAAACTTAAACAAAGAAAGAAACCAAGAAAAAAAAACTAAGAAAGAAACCAAGATAGAAAAAGAATAGGAATGGAAAGAAAAGAAAAAAAAAGAAAAGGAAAGAAAAAGAAATGGAAAGGAAAGGAAACAAGGGAAAAGAAAATTCAGCTGTTTGTCGAGTGTCCGCGGAAAAACACTCGGCAAACAACAAGACTTGGCAAACAATGGGCAGGGGACTTCGTGAAAATTTCCCACCCGCACCGTTTCCTCCCCAAATCCATCCCCAACCCACATGTGCCCTAACCTAGCTACCGCCGCCATGGACCACGGCCACCACCCATGTCGCCTGCACACCTCCTCCCGGCCATCCCCCGCCGCCACCCGTCGTCGCTTCCTCCCCTCCTATTTTTCCGGTAGCGTGGTGTGAGGCGGGAGCTGCGCCATAGAACCAGGTAGACGAGAGGAGAACTGACCTTGGGCTAGTGGCACAGGGGTAGCAGCAGTATCCGCGGCATCAGCACACTCCACTGTGATGCCATAGCGATGGGAGGGCTCTGCGTTGTCCTAGGCGTGGTGCAAGAAGACGGGCAGCACGTGGTGCAACATTCTCGCGAGCCGAGGCGAGCAAGAGTTACGCGAGGCGGCGGAGATGCCACGTGCGCAGCGTCTAGATTTTTCACATGGAGAATTTTCGACCACAGCGGAACCTTCCATCGATGGATCCCGTGGTCTGCTCCGAGCCATACGCAAATCGGGTTTTTATCATGGAAAAAACCGGGCGAGCCATGGTGAGAGGCGTTCATGTGCGTACGTGCGGGTAGAGGGGCGACGTATGAAAATTTTGTGTAGAAACAATCCTCCATTTAATATTAGGTAAATATAAAGATATTAATATTAATATTATTACTATTAGGTTAAGATAAAGATATTGATCACGTCACCTGGTAGAAAATTAGAGCATCTCCAATAGCAGACCCAAATTTTGGCTACCCAAATCCATTTTAGGTAGAGGAGAGAGAAGATTTGGGTAAAAAAAATCTCCTTTTACAGCATACCTAAAACTGGATACCCATATTTGGCCTTCTTCTTCTCTACCCCACATTTTCATATATAATCCAAACAAACTATGACATGATAATTAAAAAAATTCAACATCACACCACACATAATCAACAACATTTCATAACCAAGTTCAAATCCACAATATTTCAAATTCAAGTTCGAATTTAAGCCTAAAACCGCAAGCATTGTGCATCACAAACACAAACAAAATTGCATAGAGCACGAATGTATAGAGCTCTCAAATGTCATTGCCTCCATTGCCATCACTAGTGCTTGCATTCTCTTCCATGCCACCAATGCCACCATTGTTTCCATTGCCACCCATGCCTCTCGGTCATTCGACCGAACAAGTTGAGGGTGCTGGCGGCCATGGCGACGGGAGATGCCAGTTCGACCTCAGGCGACGGCGGGAGAGGAGTAGAAGTGGCCCGAGTTGGTGCTGGAGGAGCCAGTGGCATGGGAGAAGGGATGACCAGCGGCGGGGGCCTCGCCGCAGTCGCCTTCTTCTTCTTTGTGCGGGCTGCAGCCGCGACTGATGGATCCTGCGGTTGCCGCTTCCCGGCAAGCTTCTTCGCCTTCGGGGGAGCCTTGGCAGCGACGGCGGGGTCCTGCGGTGCTTCCCCAACGGCCGCGGCGGCAGATTGTGGCGGCGCAAGCCCTAGGCGGCGGATGGCCTTCGGCTTCGGCCAAGTGGCGGTGGTACACATGGGAGGGATGGCAGCGACGGCGGCCGGAACTGCGGGGAGGCCAGCGGCGGTCGTGTCGGGGATGCCTTCCATGGCGTCCCGGTGGCCGGCGGCGGTCGCGGCGACAGGTGATGCGGCGGAGAGGTTCGGACGGAAAGTTCCCATGCGGGCGGTTGTCTTTCCCGCAGCCATTTTTGGTCTTTTTGGTAGCGTGGTATGTTGGACCCAAATATGGGTCCTGGGTAGCAAAATTTGGGTTGCTACCCAAGATTTTTTGGTCCCCACGCACATATTGGTATGCTGTTGGAGCCGATTTTGGGGCCAAAAAACCCAAAATTTTAGTTTTTAGGTCTTTGGGTAAAATTTAGGTCTGCTATTGGAGATGCTCGTAGGCCCGGACTGCTTGTTGGTTTGGGGCTCTTCCAGCAGAAGTGAACATTGTAATTGATGATAAACGCATGAACACTGTCTGATCAATATATTCCATTTTTTTCCCGCAAAAAAAAAGAGTCCGGAGGATCTTGCCACAAGAACAGATGGTGTGTGCTACCTACTGTAGTAAGTTGTGTGCAGTACATTGCTTACTCTGCAATTAGTGTGCTTGTCTCTAGTATATATTCTTGATTTCGGGGGCATTGCTTTTTTTGGCTTTCATTTAGCTAAGGAAAGATAAGGTTCTATCTTCTTTCCTCTACCAGAAAAGAAATAATATGGACTAGCATGACCAACGAAAGTCTGACGTCACATTATTGCTACACATCCTGAATGAACTTGTATTGTGCTGCACTGGAAGTACTAACTAAAAGTAGATGAAAAAAGATAAAATTGGCTGACCTATCATTTACACATTGAGGTTGTTTTCGTTAATGAGTCACAAATTTCAGATCACCTTGTAAACATATGGCGAAGTACTGACTTAACTGAATTACTACCTGACAACAAGCTACCATGCTAGATTATTGTGGATGCCCTTTTTTTGCTCACTGTTGTGAATGAGGAACTCTAAACTTGCCTCTTAAAAACTTATTTCTAGACAACAAAGGATCATATTGTCTTTTGCATCATGCAATGCACATAGCCAAATTTAATTCATGGGAGGTCTAAAGGGTGAATTCCATATATGCCACAGAAAATTTGCCCGTACCCCCATATGCCACTCAAAATTTCCCTCTCCCAAATATGCCACTGAAATTTTGCACCGCATACATATATGCCACTACCACCAGTTGACCGTTAGTTGACCATGTAGAAGCTCTGATCTGATGTTAGTTTTTTCCAATAAAGACCATTCTACCCTTGGGGCCATATGTCAAAAATATGTAACAAAGAGAGAGAAAAACGCACTAGCACAGTGCCGCATCCCAGTACCCCCGACCTAGCCGCATCCCCATCCCTCGCTCCCCAGCCACTAGCCTCAGCCACTCTCCCTACGCCGCATAGGACGCCCTCACTACGCCGCATCGGAGAGGTGCACGCCGAGGTCGGGGAACGGCGATGGGAGAGAGGTGGCGGTGGTGGACACGACTGGGGGGTGAAGCCATTGGAGGAGTGTAGGCGGCGAAGCCCTCTCCCTACGCCACACCGAGCGCCCCTCCCATGCGACCCTGGTCATGCCCCCCTCCCCACACAGTGCCGGTAGAACTCGCAGGAGGGCAGTGGGGACTACCAGATCGGTACCGACGGGAGGCACCGGCCTTGACACTCCTCCCACTCGTGGCGGAAAGCAGCAGTGCCTCGTCTCCCCGATGTCCAGCCCCTTCTTCCTCGTCGTCTGAACTAGGAGAATGGGGGTCCAATGCTGGACTCGGAGCAGCCAGGAGCGGCGCAACAAGCACCGGAGGCACCCCCAATGGCAACGGATCATCCTCCTTGGCTCCCAGCAGGGTATATTTTTCTTCTGAGGCCTTCTTTTTTTGTTCTTGAAATTTTATGGATGTCGTAGTAGTCAATTTAGTTGTTCGTATTACGGTCTGAATGGTGGTATCCTGTTCATTCATAGGATGGATGCATCATCATCATTTTTAATGAACATTAAAATTGTTGGCTCTCAGTTTTCGATGTAGTCATTGACTCGGACATGACGAATTAGGAAGACTTTGTTGCTGAAGTTGAAGAGAAATACCCATGGCATATGAATGAAGCCGTGACACCTCATTATTTCTAAGAGTCCAACAGAAGAATCCATGAATGAAGTACTGACCATGACATGCTTGCTATGATTGCTCAGTTTGGTAGTAAAAAAACAATTGAGATGATGATTACAGTTCATGATGTCAATGCTAAACCTGATAAACCTAAATGGCTAATAGAAGAGAGTGTTGGAGTGGATGTCCCATGTACTCCATCGCTTCGATGTGCTCCTCCAAACCAACCTCAGGCATCTAGCAATCAGCTCAGCAATGGCACTCTTCGTACCAAACACTCACCTAATCTAACTTAGCAAATCCATATAAGGAAAATGAGCAAGTTGGCGTTGATGAGGAAGACATGTACTCAGATGATAGTGACAATGAAGGTGGTGCTAGTGATGTGCCTTGTAAAGATCCTGACTCTGTGCCCGAGGTTAGGGAGGAATCTTCTGATGATGACATGTCAGAGGATGAGGAGGATGACATTAAAGATGCTGAGCCCGATGACATTCCAGATTTTTCTTATGATAGGGAAAATCCACCAATGACGGAATATATAGTGACATACATGAGTTTAGAGTGGCAATAACTCAACATGCAATCGCACATGAATTTGATTTTGAAATTAACTAGACTGATCCTGGGAGATTCAGGGCCCATTGCTGTGATGAGAATTGCAAGTGGAGAATTCATGCCGCTAAGTTGGATGAGGGTAGCATCAAGGTAATCTAAATTTCCGGTCATTTCAGTCAATTTTCCTTACTAGTATTGCAATTCTAATAAGTCCATTTTCTTAATATGTAGGTAATGGTAAACAAAGATCCTCATACATGCTCAAGCACAAGAGAAGATGAAACATGCAAACTTGAAGTGGGTGGCTGACAGGGTCAAGGTTTGTCTCCTTGAAGATTCTAGTTTGGGACCCATTGCATTGCAGACCAAGCTCAAAGAAAATAACCATTTGACTGTTCCCTACAAGAGGGTATACAATGGGAAGGAGTGAGCACTTGAGCAGTTATATCGCACATGGATGAAAGTTTTGACAAGTTGTATAGGTACAAGGCTGAAATTGTAAGTCTTGCCTTGGTAGTTCTTTTGTCATTGATCATGATGTAGTGCTTGGAGTGAGAAGGTTCACAAAGTTGTTCCTTGCATTAAAGCCATGCATAGATGATTTCCTTGTAGGTTGTAGACCATATTTGGCTATTGACAACACTTTCTTGATAGGCAAGTTCAAAGGTCACTTGGCAGCCACAATTGTTGTAGATGGTCACAATTGGATGTATCCTATTCCTATTGGAGTAATTGACTCTGAGACAAAGGAAAACTGGGCTTGGTTCATGGATAGGTTTAGAGATGCTATTGGCACATCCGAAGGTCTGACAATTTGCAATGATGCAGGAAAGGGTATTGATGGAGCTGTAGCTGACATATTCCCTATGGCTGAAAATAGGGAGTGTATATGGCACTTGGTAAAAAAATAAGAAGTTTCGAGGCATGGTATATGATGATCACCTATGGCTAGCATCATATGCATGAAATTCTTATCATTTTAACAAGCACATAACATCTATTGAACAAACAAGGCCAACAGCAATATCTTACATGTACAAGAATCACATAAGGTTATGAACTAGGAGCCAGTTATCGACACTCTCAAAGGTGGACTATGTGACCAATAATATTGCTAAATGCTTCAATAAATGGATCAAGGATTACAAAGGGATGCATCTTTTGGAATTCATGGACAACATGAGGCACGAGGAAATGATCATGTGGCATAAGAGGGTTTCTAGGAAATGGAAAGGCAGAATTTTGCCACACATTGTGAAAGAATTGCGTGTGAAGAGCAGAGGTTTGACATTGGATGTAACATGAACTAGCTAGTGACACTGAAGCCGAAGTGCAGTGCAAGGGTGGGAGTGGTTATTCACATGTTGTCAATCTCAGCGAGAAGACTTGCACTTGTAGAGAGATATAGGTTTGTGGGAAGCCTTGTGTGCATGCTATTGCATTTTTTGGCCATGTTCGAGGCTCTATCGAGGATTATGTCGATGATTGTTATAGTGTGCAAAAGTTTAGGGCTGCATACAAGCATATCTTTCCTGGATTGGTTGACAAGTCTCAGTGGCCCAAAGGTGACCATGGCTTCTTCCTAGAACCACCTATCTTAAAGAGCATAGCGGGGAGACGAAGAAAGAATGGATACAAAGGATCCGACGAAAGGTACAAAGGGGCTCACAAATGCCCAATCTGTAAAGGATATGGGCACCATTGGCGTAGTTGTAGAGAAGGTGATACTGAACAAAAAGCGGCTGTGCTTCCTGAAAGGTAGGATTTCACTTTCCATGAATTTATTTTTTCTGAATTTATAACCCTTTTTTGTCTTAAGGGGGGCACCAAAGAAGAGGAGAAAGAAGAAGAGTGGCATAGAGAACCCTGAGACAGCCAATGTAGTGGCATGTGCTTCTAGAACTGCTCCTATCATGGTATACCCATCTATGTAAAATTGCATTAAATTTCTACATCCATTAAACTCTCAACATGGGACAACATTGGTTAATCATTTGATATCTAAAAACAGCCAAAGCAATGATCTAGTTTCCCAAATAAATGAGGATGTTGGCCGAAGTTCTAGCTTAGTGAGGTACATCTCCATCTATATTTATTAGTTGCTGATTTTTATGTTTGTGAACCATGCCATGTGCTTACAAGATAAACATTACATGTACAGATCTAACACAGCTTCTAATGAACCAAAACATGCTTCTGGGGGGCAAAAGGGAAAATATAAGAGGAGTGCACAGAGAAAGGAAAGGGTAAGGCTGCCAAAGCGAAGATCGCCTCAGGAGCTGTTGCTATTGGAGATCAAACACCAAAGGGCAAATCAAAATGCATTGAAGTTGCTCCACATGATAGCCCACCAATGGGTACAAGAAGCAATCGGGCATCTCATAGCCCAGCTATGGGCAGTAGGAACAAAAGCGCACCTATTGGATATAACTTGTAATGTGTGCTTTGTTTGGTGTATGTTTGACGTTAAAAGCTGTTAAGACCTCTCTGTTTTGTGTTGTGATGAACCAATATGGTCATGTACGAACTTTAATGCTTGTGAGGATATATTGATGTTTGTGAGGATATATTTGTGTCATAGCTATGAGTTTTGATATATATGGTGCTGGAACTTATTGTGCAAATTGTGATTCTATGCTAATTAAGGGGAAATGCTGCCGAAATTTCTTTTTTTATGTGCTAAAATTATTTTAATTGTTTTGTACTTCCGTGCTAAAATTAATTAAAATATTTATCTCATATTCATGCCGAAAAATTTGAAATAGAACATAAACAGAAATCAGTAGATCATTTGGCTAAATGGTCATAAGGTATGGCCAAGGGAAAAATCATCTTTTCAACTGCCACTTGACGGTCAAGTAACGATCAACTGGCGGTAGTGGCATATATATACGCGGTGCAAAATTTCAGTGGCTTATTCGGGAGAGGGAAATTTTGAGTGGCATATGGGGGTACGGGAAAATTTTCATTGGCATATAAGGAATTCACCCATGTCTAAAATGTCAATACTGAAATTCTCTTACAAAATGGCAAGGAGGCCACACGTATGGTGTCCAGCTAGCATTGGCGAGAAAACCTACCACGCCAGCGTGATAACGTGCTACTCTTACAAAAAAATACAACTACCTAAACAACAGTAGGGCCAATAAATAAAAAACTCTCCAAGGCGACAAAGCTATTATGAAGGGGACAATGCTTGTATACTTCCATCACCAAATTTCTCCAACAAAGGACAGATAAAGAGTTTTCACCCTGGCGAACAAATACCTTACTTAAGAGACAACTTATTCAATAATAGAATGATGAAAGTGCTACGTCGTTGCCTAACACATACATCTAATGATAGATCGATATTTTTAACCCAAATCTTGCACCGCACAAGGCGGAATGTGCCAACATCGAGAGTTTGAAAATTGTCGTGATCCTCACATTGGTCAGTAAAACTATGGAGTTCCACCACCGCTTCTCAAGCTAAGAATGGCCTCTAGAGAAGTGATGCCACCAACCACCTAACCTGGCTGCACAAGTGCAAGGAGCTGGCACTACTAGGAAACTGCTTATAGGTGGGGTCACATTAGTGGCGGGCAGGCTAAGGGCCCCGCGACTGCTATTTTGGCAAGACACCAGTGGCGGGTGGAATAATATGCCTGCCACTGGTATGATGTGACCAGTGGCGGGCCCAAATTCCCGCCCACCACTGGTTTCCTAGGCCCAGGTTAGCCATGGGCCAATAGTGCCAGTGGCGGGTAGCACAAACATGCCCGCCATTGGTAGTTAGATGAGCAGTGGCAGGCCATTCTCTCTGACCACCACTGGTAAGTTGGCCACCGATTTGACCACTTAATTAGTTGTGGGGGGGGGGGGGTATACCATTGTTTAATTTCCTGCACTTTTTTAGATTTTAGTGTGTTGTTTTTTTATGACCTTGGTATTGTATGAAAAATGGTTTGAAATTTGTAGGTTTCATTATTTGCTTTATTTTAGAAATTTTATTAATAAATTTGTATTTAATTGGATATAATTCAAATTTGAACTGCAACTATACATTTAAAATTAATTTAGATTTGAAGAAAGATCATAAATAAGGTATTTAGGTCTGATGAAGCAAAAGTTTGCTACTTTCAAATATGTATATGTCAAAATAGAAACACTACACGACTTAATTATAATTATCTAAAATTGTTTTTTGAATTTTCAAAGAAAAATAATGATGTCTGAAACCTATGAAACTTTGCATGGTGTCATTACATGACATGTAGAGTATGTGGTGAAAATTTTAATAATATTTGAAAAGGCTATGATGTAGATTGTTTACAATTGAAGACGGCCTCGAGGCACGCGCGTCGCATACCCAATTAATGAACGTGTAGGGATATTTGCATATATGGCCTAAATACATACTCAAGAACTTAAATGGTCATTTTTTAATTTACATGTAGTTCAAATTTGATTTATGTCCATTAAATAACTAGAAATGCATTAAATGCCCTAAATATATCATATTAAACTAGAATAGTCCCAAAATTGTCCATGGAACTTGCAATGGTGTATATTGAACCTAGAAAAAGTTACTAGGGGAAATGATGAAAAAAAATTGAGTTTCCCTTCAAACCCGACAGTTTCCCTTCGAAACCCTGATACTTCCGTGAGGACTCTTTAGTTTCTACGCAAAGTGCATCACATTTTTTTTGTAACTCTCTAAAAAATTTACCACACCCTCTAGGGGTCATATCATGACGCCATGCAAAGTTTCAACCTTTTCAGAATTCATTTATATCTATTTTTTAAATCAAAAAGTATTTTTCTCCTTTTAATAGCTAGAAATTCATTTAATTCTTTAAAAATAGCAAATCAGCCCAAAAAGTGGGAAAAGTTTGACATGACTCTTCTTATGAAGTAAATTCAACCCCACAAAAAAAGGAAACAAAAATCTACCCCGATAACACTAAAGCAATCATATTACAAAAAATGCAAAAAAAAAGTAGTGGCAGGCACCCAAAACCACCCGCCGCTGGTACACTTTGTTAGCAGTGGTGGGCACTTATATGAGCCCGCCAGTGATTGGGCAGGGCCCGCACCATTCAAACCACCCACGCGGGAGACTTGTCTATTTCCCCAATCCATAACACACGCGCGGCCCCGATCCCCTTTCTCCACTCCCCCAATCCCGTCACCGTCGCACCCGCGCCGCCGTTGCCTTCGCGGGAGGCACCCTTGCCGTCCGCCATCGCCATTACGCCCGTCGCTGTCGCCATCCAGATTCGCCGTCATTTCCTCACTGCCGGCCCGCTTCCTCCCTCCGCCACCCGCCAGTTGAACCCCGCGCCCGGCCGACGCCCCTGCCCCATGGCCTCCTCCTCCACCAACGCCGGCCTGACCCTGTAACACCCCAACATTTTGATACAAAATTTGTGCAAAATAAAATTCGCAAGAAATAATATTGGCAATTAAATTGGATCCTTTAATAATTTTGAAGTGCTTTTTGGAATTATTTCTTTTCAAATTTCCCTTTCATCTTAAAGAATTTTTGGAAAAAAATAATGATGGCCTTATTAACTTTGCTCAAATTCTTCTACAACTTCTTAAATTTCAGTAAGAGATATTTCCATAATAAAATAGCCCAAAAATAAATGATTTATTTACTATTTTAAAGCTCTAAATAGCCTCTGTTGACTTGGATATGTTAAAAATAAGTGTTGTAAAAATCCCAAAAAATTTTGGTAGATCATTTTATGCCTATAGATCATTTTCGTGAAAAACCCTACCCTAGTCTTTTGAAAATTTTGAGAGCAACATCCATTTTTTTCCCCATTTTAAGCCTATAACTACAACCCTATTTTATTTAGCTCAGAAAAACCTCAAATTTTGCCATCTCATAGTCCTTCTATAAGAACTCTTAAGTCCTGAAGGTCAGCTCCATTTGACCAGTGTAAGATCCCCAAATATTTCACCAAAGCTCTAGATCAGATCTGTATTCCATCAAAACTTGATTTGGCAACTTGCTGCTTCTGCTAAATCAACTCTACCATAATCTCTAGCATTCAAAGAAGCTCAATCCTGCCAAGTTTCAAATCCAGCAAAATTCTCTAGATCACTTTTCCATTTTATCATACAACTTGTGAGCATGACAGAATTTTGCAACTTCTTGAAGTTCCTTGTGGCACTTGCTCCTTCTATCAAACCACCATCTCCATCCTTACCAGTATATAGGTAAATGTCACCCTGCCAATAATCAGCTTGTTTAGTTCAGCAAATTGCCAAAGCTGCACTGGCATGGTCACCATGCTGGATAGCATGGTCACTAGCGCAAAGAGCACCCTTATGGCAGGATCGGCATTATCCTGGCACCGAGCCCTGCAACACGAGGCACGCGCGGCACCCCCAGCTAGCTTCGCGAGCAAGCCACGCATCTTGCCGACACCTTAGTTTGGCCGCTGGTGCCGGCCATGACCGACTAGCGCCGCCGCCCATCGTTGTCGTCTCATATTCGCACCACACGAGACACCTGGAGCGAATCCAAGGTCGCCAAAATACCCTCGATCAACTGCGAACCACCCGAGCCTATCCGCACTCACCAACCTCGCCACCGTCGAAGCTCTGCCATTAATGGCCGTCTGCCGCCGTGTCCATTCTCTGGAACCCACGGGATCGACCTCCTCCACCTATTTAAGCACATCCCAAGCTCGTATCAGTCATCAGCATCACTCCTAATTCCTCTGCGAGCTTCCCCAGTGCAACCAATCAACCGGACGTGGTCGTCTTCTCCAAAATCGGTGAGGATAGCTGCCGCCACTCCTCGGATGATTCCGAGCTAACCAAAGCTCCCCTTCCCAAATTTCTTGCACTGGTAGATCCACAAAGCCACCACACCTCGATCCTGCACTTCAATTCCACACGAGATCAACTGTAGCCAAAAGCCCCCTTTTGACCCCGCCGGAGCTTTTCGAGAAACCTAGCCGCCGGCGATTGGGAGCACGCCAGACACCGCAGACTAGACTAGGAGATGCGCTGGAGCTTCCTGAGCCCGTGTGTGTGCTTATATTCACAAGGGACGCCGCCCATCGCCGGGAATCGCCGCCGGCAGGACATCCCCTATTCCCACACGGGAGATGTTGACCGAGGCCAAACCTGACAGGTTGGACCCGCACGTCAGGTTTCTTTTATTTTCAAGCTTACGCTTTCTGCCGTGCTGGTTCACACCTTCTCCATGAGGAAACATATTCCATTTGAAACATTTTCTATTTAAACCGCCGACGACCCAAAAATAACTATTCTATTTACAAACAAGTCCTTGGAACTAAAACTCTTATAACTCTTTCATTTTAATTCCTTTTCAATTGATTCATTTTCTTTAATTCTTTATTTTTCCTCAATTTTATCAAACACTTTTATATACAGTTTTGTCTTTATGTGTTTCTTGCCCTTTTTGCTTTATATAAAAGAAGGAGAAAATAATGTTTCCAAGGCTTGTGGAGTATACCCAACTCTTCTAAGTACCCAAGGCAAGCATCTTGAACATTTGATATGGTGATTGCTTGGTGGTTTGCCAAGATAGAATTTTTATGCACACTTCTTGTATTAATGGATGTGTATGCATATGTTTGCCAGGTCATGTGTGCTTGGTTGCATAGCTTAGTATCTTAATTGTAGAAAAGAATGTTTTGTGATATTGACATGTTTTCTTGTGCTATGCGATGTTGTGTTTGCCATGACTAACTTGCAGGATTAGGTACAAAAGAAAGTCACGTAGTGGCATGACCAGAAGAAGGGTGATCACGTCGGAGCGTGGTTATGCCTTGATCTTTCTGCATGTCGGAGCGTGCTTGGGGTTGTGGCCCTGTTTTGGTACTGATTATGAATTAATTAATAATTATGCTAACAAGCTGCAGGAAACATAAGCCTTCAAAGTCGACCGTAGATCGGGTCTTGTTACCGCCACTTCCCAACTTGTTTCGTGCTAACACATGTCCCTGTATGGGAGGGTATGGTTTAGTAAGTTGTTTATTAGAGTATAGGTCGGTAACGTTACCATATCCGGCAAGGTTTGGAATTGTAGTCTATCTCTATTAGTCTTGGAGCCCAAGTCTTGTAATCTATATAAACAACCCTTTGAGGCCCCAATCAATACAAGTTATTATTCTCCAAACTATCATGGTATCAGACGCCTAGGTTTTCCGCACCTGGCATGGCACCGCCACCCGTGCCGCCGCCCCGGTCGACTCGGCCCCTCTTCTCCATGGCCGAGTTCCGCGCCGCCGGCGCCCCCACTTCTTCTTCCTCCTCCACAACTACCCAAATACCTCCCCCTCAATTCCCAATTATCTCCCTCGCCGACACCATTGCCGACGTCTCCCCCTTCATCCCCATCTCGTTAGATCTTGGCGCCCACAACTACTACCATTGGCGCCACCTCTTCACCATCCATCTCGGCCGCTGCGGCCTCCGCCACCACATAGATCCATCCTACCCTCCGCAGCACGCCGATCCTCGCTGGGTGAAAGATGATCTCACCATCATCCAGTGGATTTACATACGCATCTCCACGGAGCTCTTCAATCTGGTCTCCTCCGATGACGCCACCGCCGCCGAGCTTTGGGCGTCACTTCAGCAGCTGTTCCAGGACAACTCCGATGCGCGCATCAACGCCCTCAACACCGAGCTCCGTACGATCGTCCAAGGAGACGCCCCGGTCACCGTTTTCTGCCAGCGAATCAAGGCGATCGGCGACGAACTTCGTGAACTCGGAGATCACATCGACGATCGCGCCCTCATCAACGCTCTCCTCGTCGGCCTCGGCGAGCAGTTCGAGAAGCAGCAGTCCTTCATCCCCATGCTCAAGCCCTACCCCACCTTCAAGGAGGTTCGCTCCCTCCTCCAGCAAGAAGAGAAGAATCAAGCTCGCAAGGCGCAACGGCCGCCGCAGGTGTTTCACGCTGCCGCTCCTGCCGCGGCCAGGCTTGCCGGGGCCGGGCTTGTCGGGGCCGCGCCTGGCGTGCCGCACCAATCTGCCGCACCCTCCCCTCCTACCGCAGCGGCAGCAGCTACTCCACCGCCCCCAGGCTGGCGCACGAGCCCGAACTACCGGGGCAAGAATCCGATCTACCGGCCCCCTGCATCTCGCTCTACCGGCACTGCCCAAGCTCCGCCATCGGCCTCTCCATCGCCACCGGCCCCCTCCCCGTGGCAGCCTCTGCACGATCCTTGGACTGGCCTTGTTCAAGCTTGGCCGATGCCCTGGTCGGCTCCTTCGCCGTACGGTGCCCCGCCTGCTTACACGGGCACGTGGAGCCCTGGCCTCCGCCCGGCAACCGGCTCTCCTGGACTCCTTGGGCCCAAGCCGCCGGCGCATGTCTACACCGCCACTCCTACAACACCTCCCAGCGCGCCAGGACTACCGCCACCCTACTATACCTTGCCGGCTTCTTACGGCACCTTGCCGGGCTTGCCGGCCTCTTACGGCACGTTGCCGGTCTTGCCAGGCTTGCCGGCCCCGACGGCATACTACCAGTCGCCGACCCTGCCCTACGCTCCCATGCACGCTCCTGGCCCCTCTGCTCCTCCCCAGCAGCCGGCCTGGGATCAAGCCGCCTTCCTCAACGCCATGAACAACTTTACACTCAATAACGAAGGTACGGATTGGATTTTCGATTCTGGTGCATCCTCGCATATGTCTTCAAATATGAATTTGCTGTCAGCTTGCTCTCCTTCTGTTTTTTCTAAGATCACCATTGGTGATGGTTCCACCATACCTGTTTCCGGCACCGGTCACTCTTACATCCCTTCCTCTTTCGGCAATTTTCTTCTTCGCAATATTCTTGTTTCTCCTTCCCTCATCAAAAATCTTATTTCTGTTCGCCAATTTTGTATTGACAATCGAGTAATTTTGGCTTTTGACCCTTTTGGTTTGTCTGTGAAGGATCTGGCAACGGGGGAGGTACTCGCTCGGTACAATAGCACGGGCGATCTTTATCCGCTTCATGGCACACCTACGTCCACTCCCCGCGCCATGCTTGCTTCAGTGGACTTGTGGCATCGTCGTCTAGGACACCCCAACAAATCAACCTTGTCATCTTTGCTGCAAGAATTTTGTATCCCTAGTTCTAGTGTTCCTCATAATCCCTCTCTTTGTACTGCCTGTCAATGCGGCAAACATGTTAGATTACCTTTTGGAACCTCTACTACCATTAGCACTTTTCCTTTTGAGTTAATTCACTGTGATTTATGGACTTCTCCAGTTCCTAGTGTCTCTGGTTACAAATATTATCTTGTGATTTTGGATGACTATTCTCATTATATTTGGACTTTTCCTCTCCGTGCTAAATCTGAAGCACATGCCATCTTTCTCAATTTTCGACAATATGTTCTTACATACTTTGGCTTGCCCCTTAGATTTATTCAATGTGATAATGGTCGAGAATTTGACAACACTCAAAATCGCACCTTCTTTCTCTCTCAAGGCATTCTTCTTCGTTTTTCTTGTCCTTATACCTCCCCTCAAAACGGTAAAGCTGAATGTTCTCTTCGCTCCATTAATGATATTCTTCGCACCTTGCTCCTACAAGCTTCTCTACCCTCTCGTTTTTGGGCCGAAGCCCTCCGCACTGCCACTCTACTTCTAAATATTCGTCCCACTAAGACTTGTCCTCTTTATTCGCCTTTTCAATCTCTTTTTCTCTCTGATCCCGATTATTCTTTTTTACGTGTTTTTGGCTGTCTTTGTTTCCCGAACACTGCCTCTACCGCCTCCAACAAACTCGAACCACGTTCACTTCCTTGCATTCATCTTGGTCTTTCTGATGATCACAAAGGATATCGCTGTTTTGATCCATCTTCTGGTCGCGTGTTTGTCTCTCGCCACGTCACATTTGATGAAAACACGTTTCCTTTTTCTGTCACTCACACTGCATCAATCCCTACCACCACTCCCTCTCCCGTGGCAAGGCCGGCAAGCCTGGGCAGCCCGGCAAGCCTGGCACCGGCCCGACCGGCAAGCCCAAACCCGGCAAGCCCGGACCCGGCAAGCCAGGCCCCGGCAAGTCCGGACCCTGCAAGTCCGGCACGCCCGGCAACCACGCCACCAGCAGACCCAGCAAGCCCGGTCCCGGCAAGCCCGGCACGCCAGACAAGTCCGGCAACCCCGGCAACCTCGACACCGACAACCTCCCTGCCACCACTACCACCCAACGCCGTCCCCATTCCACCACCCACTAATGATCACGTCATGTGCACCCGCGGCAAACGCGGATTTCTTCTACCCACCAAACGCCTCAACCTCACAGCCACCCCAACCCCGGCAAGTCCGTCCAGTCCGGCAACCCCGGCCCTTTCTCCTATTCCCTCTTCTTACAAACGAGCTCTTCTTGATCCTCTTTGGCTCTCAGCTATGCGCGATGAATTTTACGCTCTTCAGCAAAACAATACATGGACTCTTGTTCCCACACCTCCTGGCGTTAATGTTGTTTCTGGAAAATGGGTTTTTCGTCATAAATTTCATTCTGATGGCACTCTTGCTCGTTACAAAGCCAGATGGTTGTGTCGTGGTTTCTCTCAGCAACAGGGCATTGATTTTGATGAAACTTTTTCTCCTGTTGTTAAACCCATTACTATTCGAGTTGTTCTTAGTCTTGTTGTTTCCTCCTCTTGGCCCATTCATCAGCTAGACGTTAAAAATGCTTTTCTTCACGGCACTCTTAATGAAACTGTTTATTGTCAGCAACCATCTGGTTTTGAGGATCCCTCTTCTCCCAATTCTGTTTGCCTTCTTCACAAATCTCTTTATGGTCTTAAACAAGCCCCTCGTGCATGGTTTCAACGTTTTGCTGCCTTTATTCAAACAGTAGGCTTCATTCCTTCCAAATCTGATTCTTCCTTATTCATTTTTCGCTCATCTTTCCACATTGCCTATCTCTTGCTTTATGTTGATGATATCGTTCTCACGGCTAGCTCTGACTCTTTTCTTCAACATATAATCTCTTCTCTTAGTCATGAGTTTTCGATGACTGATCTTGGTCCTCTTCATCATTTTCTTGGCGTTACCGTTTCTCGTACAAAATCTTCTCTTTTTCTCTCTCAACGATCCTATCTTTTAGACTTGCTTTCTCGTGCTGGTATGTCTGATTGTCAACCCTCTCGTACACCAGCCGACATTGGTGCCAAGTTGTTGGCTGATGGTGATCCAGTTTCTGATCCCACTTTGTATCGTAGCATCACTGGTGCTCTCCAATATGCCACTCTCACTAGGCCGGACATTTCCTATTCTGTTCAGCAAGCCTGTCTTTTTATGCATGATCCTCGTGCTCCTCACCTTGCTCACGTCCACCGCATTCTTCGCTATTTAAAAGGAACTCTTGATCATGGTCTTCTCATTAATTCTTCTTCCCCGACAAGCTTGACAGTTTATTCTGATGCAGACTGGGCAGGTTGTCCAGATACTCGACGGTCCACATCCGGATTTTGTGTTTATTTGGGTGATAATCTTGTTTCTTGGTGTTCTCAAAGGCAGGCAACAGTTTCCAGGTCTTCGGCTGAGGCTGAGTATAGGTCGGTTGCTCATGATGTGGCTGAAGCGGTGTGGCTGCGTCAGCTTCTCGTGGAACTTCATCGCCCATTGGATCGTGCCACCATCGTTTATTGTGATAACATCTCCGCAGTATACATGGCTTCCAATCCAGTTCAGCATCGTCGCACCAAGCATATTGAGATTGACATACACTTCGTTCGAGAGAAGGTGGCTCTTGGCGAGGTCCGCGTTCTTCATGTACCTACCAGTGCTCAATTTGCTGACATTTTCACCAAAGGACTTCCGACTGCATCTTTCACCGACATACGCTCCAGTCTCAACATCGTTACTCCTGACGCTGAGACTGCGGGGGGATATTAGAGTATAGGTCGGTTACGTTACCATATCCGGCAAGGTTTGGAATTGTAGTCTATCTCTATTAGTCTTGGAGCCGAAGTCTTGTAATCTATATAAACAGCCCTTTGAGGCCCCAATCAATACAAGTTATTATTCTCCAAACTATCATTGTTAACCCCTTCCCTGCAAACACCTACAGAGGGGCCAAAGTGAATGGTACCAAGGCCCTAGGTAAATCCTGTCACTTTGGTCTGGGGGCATGAATGTCCTGGTTGGCGTCGAACATTCATGCGTTTCGGCCCCTGGCCTCCACACTTAAGGTTTTATTTGTCCGATGCTTTGGGTGATTCCTGGCTCGGAGAATCAAAACTGGTGCATTTAGGTCAGGCATGCTTTCAACCCAAAGATCATAATAGGAAATCTCTCGTCAACACTCCGGTGATGGCAAAAGAAATCCTTTACATGTTGGTAAAGAGTGCAACCTCTGCAGAGTGTACAACCTATTCGAATAGCCGTGTTCACGGTTAAGGACTTCAGTTTGGTAGGGTCAAGTGTCGGTCTTAGTGTCGGTCTTCGGAGGACATAACCAAATAAAGAATTAACCATAAATCACTTATAATTTGATTATTATTATTGATGCTATTATGGACTAACCCTTTTTCTTATCTGTACTGCTTGAGTATCTCTTCGGAAGGTTCTACCTCCTGGATATTCTGTTACTTGCAGCAACTTTACTTCGGTGTTCACTTGCCTTTTATTTTCTCGTTTGATTTAAAGCCCTTTCTGAGACGTCGCGCAGACATTCGACTATGGTATTTCTTTTCAAGACCTTTCGAGGCGTCGCAAAGACACCTGATTGGCATTTCTTTTCAAAACCTTTCATGGCATCGCAAAGACACCCGATTGTCATTTCTTTTCAAGACCTTTCGCGACATCGCACAGACACCCGATTGGCATTTCTTTTCAAGACCTTTCGAGGCATCGCAAACACACCCGATTGGCATTTCTTTTCAAGACCTTTCAAGGCATCGCAAAGACACCAGACTGGCATTATTTTCTTTTGGGATCTTCGAGGACGGTTCTACCTCCTGGAACCCAACTTTACTTTTGTTGGACAATATAATTACTCATACCTTGTTATTATTAATTGGATAACCCTTTATTTCCTACTCAGATATAATGTTTTTATGTAATCATATCCGAATACCATTTTTCTTATATATTTGGGATGGTTGATGTTATGCTTTTGTGATTGGATTGGTGATAGGAACGTTCGAAGGAAGTACGTGATCTCGTTTGAATTGCTTGTCATAATCCATGATTGGGATGAAGTTGGATTTTCCTCACAAGTTTGAGATCACTTAAGATTTGGATATGGTTGTGTTCACTAGTAGAAAAAGGGCCTTTCGTCCAAACCGGATATGGCCTTTAGTCCCGGTCGTGTTGGGGCCCGGGACTAATGTGCCCATTAGTCCCGGTTCCAACGGCTACTGACCCCGCGCGGGTACGACAGGCTTTAGTCCCGGGTCGAACGGGACCTTTAGTCCCGGTTGGAGACACCAACCGGGACTAAAGTCGGGACCTTTAGTCCCGGTTGGTGTTACCAACCGGGACTAAAGGTCCTCCAGCCCAGCGCAGCCACGTGGAGGCCTTTAAAGTCGGGACCTTTAGTCCCGGTTGGTGTTACCAACCGGGACTAAAGGTCCTCCAGCCCAGCGCAGCCACGTGGAGGCCTTTAAAGTCGGGACCTTTAGTCCCGGTTGGTGTTACCAACCGGGACTAAAGGTCCTCCAGCCTAGCGCAGCCACGTGGAGGCCTTTAGTCCCGGTTGGAGACACCAACCGGGACTAAAGGTCTGGCACGTGGAGGTCCTCCTTTTTTTCCCTTTTACCCCATTAATCCTAAAAAAATCATAACTAAATCATTCTAATTCAGAAAAATACAAATAATATATCAAAATTTGCAGAAAAACAAGTTTTCCGTTTCGAGAATTTTTTAAAATCACAAAATTCCAAAGGGAAAATAGAGTTTTTGGACGTTTTAGACGTTTTAGGGTTTAGGGCTAGGGTTTCGATTTCCAAGTTTAGGGTTAGGTTTTAGGGTTTGAACCTTTAGTTTTACTGTTTAGAATAGAGTTTCGGACATTTTAAGTCCCGGGTTTAGGGGTTTCGAGAATTTTTAAAATCACAAAATTCCAAAGGAAAAATAGAGTTTTTGGACGTTCTAGACGTTTTAGGGTTTAGGGCTAGGGTTTAGATTTCCAAGTTTAGGGTTAGGTTTTAGGGTTTGAACCTTTAGTGTTTACTGTTTAGAATAGAGTTTCGGACATTTTAAGTCCCGGGTTTAGGGTTTTGAATTTTTTTTTTTTTTTTTTTTTTATATTTTTTTTTTTTTGAATTTTTTCAATTATTTTGACATATTTTGGAATTTTTTATTATTTTGAACTTTTTATATTGTTTTGGAATTTTTTATTTTTTTAGTTTTTGGTGTTTTTTTTGAATTTTTTGAAAATTTTGAGTTTTAAAATTAATAATTGAATTCCGCATAAAGATTCTTATTTTATTACTTATTTTATTTTCATTGAAATTCAATATTATTATTACTTATTTTATTTTGAACTTTTTGTATTATTTTGGATTTTTTTTTTGAGAATTTTTGAGTTTTTTTTGAAATTTTTGCCTTTTTTTGAAGTTTTTTTGAGTTTTTAAATTAATCATTGTTGTTTGTTAATCATTGTTGTTTATTTTAATAATTGTTCAGAATTCAAAAAATTAAATCATGTGACATCAAGACCTAAGAGTTAATAGGATTGATAGCTTACTATTGTCAGGAAAACAACAAGTGCAGACTTGGAAACTAGGGGCGATAGAACCAGAAAGTTAAGCGTGCTGGGGCTGGAGCAGTGAGAGGATGGGTGACCGGCCGGGAAGTTAGACGATTTGGAAGGGGTGCTTCACGCTGGAGCAGTGAGGAGGGGTGATTAGAGATTAAATTGTCAAATAATTCAAAGATTTGAAAATCGGAATAAAACTTAAAAACAAATCAAAAAATTCGAAAAACAAAAATTCAAAATTTTTTTTTCAAAAAAATTCGTTTAGTCCCGGTTGGTGTTACCAACCGGGACTAAAGGTCCTCCATCCCCCGCCCCAGACAGCGGCCACGAGGAGGGCCTTTAGTCTCGGTTCGTAATGCAACCGGGACTAAAGGGGGGGGGGGCCTTTAGTCCCGATCGTTTTGTCCCGGTTCCAGAACCGGGTCTAAAGGCCCTCTGGAACCGGGACTGAAGGCCCGTTTTCTACTAGTGGTTGTTAAGAAAAGATAATCCTAGACTATGATTAATAAACGGAGTAGCATCTATCACAAATCAGAAATTTAAAGTAACTTACTAAAGATGAGTAGGAAACCTGCCATTAACCATGTGTCTTAGTTAAATTAACAGCATGCTTTGGTTGACTATATGCCATGTCGTAATGTTGCTAATCTGCTTGAAAGTTTATTGCATGCACTTTGCCTGCTTTGATTATATCTTTTGTCCATGATGTCTTGCGAGTACATTCAAAGTACTCACCTGGCTTGTTGATTGGCCAGATTTCGAAAATGAGGTGCCAGTCTAGGAGCCTGAGATAGCGGCTATGTGAGCTAGGAGTTTTTCCAGTCAGCCTTTCCTGTGGGAGTGGAGCCTCATCAGAGTTGGAGGCCCGCGAATTGTTTCTGCCATCCGCTGTTTGAAACCACTGTTGTAAACCCTTCAGACTTTTACGGTCTTGTATTTAAACCTTGTAACCATCTGCTGATCAGTATCAAGGATGTGTCCACCAGTTTTAAATGATCTTGGGGCTGGTGATGACACGAGGGTTATTCTAGAATTTTATTCCCTAATGCTGCCTTGACAGACCACACCGCCACCGGCCTCGGGTTCTTCCTTCGTGCCCGACGCCCCTGCCCCTCCCTCCGTCACCTCGCACGCCGGTGGCCTCAATCTCCCGGTAAGCCGCCCCCCTATGTACTACATGCATGTCAAGTGTGTGATGTAATGAACTATAGAAATTAGGTTGTTTACATGTTTGTTGAAAAGGTTGGCAATTGAACCAAGATCAATTTTGAGTTGAAAAGTTGCTAGTTCCACATGTGAGGATGAGTATATTTGTTTTTTGTCTCTTGAAAAGTTGATAGTTCCACATGTGAGGATGAGTATATTTGTTTGTATGTCTCTTGAAAAATTGATAGTTTCACATGTTAGGATGAGTATATTTGTTTATTTGAAAAGGTTGTTGGAAAGACGTGTGAACTCACCACCAACTCCAATCTTTATAACTACTTGCACAATGCCAATGCCTTGCTACGAAACTATAAAATATGATGAGTTAGGACACTGGCTTAGGAAGTCGTTAAAATACATTGGTGTCATGAGGCCTTTGCGTGCGGTTCACGATTGAAAAGAGAGAAAATACAACGAAAGATCATGCAACATGCATGGGAGAATCTTAAGCGATCATAGTAAGTCTTTTGCAAGAAATAACATTTTGAATGTTGAAACATATGAGAATAGGCATTAGTAAGTTGTCTGCACAAGGTCGTGGGTCGGGTAGGAGGACAAGGTCTATCGTCGCTTTGGAATCACAATTTGTTCACTTTCTTATTCTGTGATATAGAACTGGAAGAACATAGTTGGAAGAGAAACTGAAAATAAGAGCATAATTTTGACTTGGAGTCGCATTTCTACATTTGTTATTTTAGTCTTCTATATGGGTTAGTCTCACATGAAATTAGTAGTGTACTTGTTTATTTTTGTTAGGTCCCACATGTTAGTAAAAGTACATTTGTTTACCGGTGAAGGTTGTTGGTCCCACAAGTGAACTCACCACCAACTCCAATCTCTATAAGGCTATTACACTGTAAATCGCGATGTGCATATCTTCAAAATTTGCAGGGATTCAAAATGAGTGCTAGCATTCTGGTGAAACGTTCATTAATTTCTGTTTCGCCAGGTTTCGCGCACTCAATATTTCCAATTTTTTAGCAAAAGTCATGCCCAATTTTTCCATTGATTCATAAGTTTTTATGCTTATTTTATCGTTGTACTGATTGTACTAGAGTTTAAAATTATGCCATGAACTATGTGTTTCCTTCATGTTTCTTTGAAAATGTGCTCATCATTTTTTATCATGATTTCTATTTAATTTCTCAATATGAATGTATCCAATGGACCACGTATGCGCCTGGTGTGGCGACAGCAAGGTAGGTGCGTGCGACCAGTTGGTTATCAACTCTAAGGACATCTACAAAGATCTTTCCAAGAACTTTCTGGAGAGGACGGTACGTTTTAATTCTACATGTTATTGCTGATGAGTTGCTCACATATATATAGTTGCGCCCAAAAATGTCTAATTGTTGTTTCTTTTAATTTTGCTCAGTACATCCCTTGTTGCGCAAGGGTTGACTTCCTGCAGAAGGTCAACGTGGCCATGGATGAGGAGCTCACAGTTTAGGTCAAGCTGGCCATGTTAAAAAATGGCACACCCTTCAACGTTGTTGTCACCAACGAGGCACACCGAACCTTTTTCCGTTGCCCCCATTGGAGAGACCTTGCAGCAGAATGCAGGATGCAAGCTGGGAAGACGCTCTTGATGTTTCTTGGAGAACATGATGATGATGACATCCATGTGTGGTTCAACTCCCCCCAGTCACCATAGTTCTCAGCGTTGATCACAACTTTGTAGGCAAGCTAGCTTTATCGTATTAAGCACTTCATTGAACATGTTATATGATATATTACTTTATGTTTAACTGTTAAACATAAGAGTGTTATTAAACTTAAGTGTGTTCTTAAACTGTGCTATACGGTACTATATATAGCCTATATGATATTACTATTACTGTTAAACTAAAAAATGCTACCGCGGCAGCGTTTTTCTTCTGGCCTGGGCTAGTCTACCAATGGCGGGCGTGTATAATTGCCCACCACTAGTACAAACATTACCAGTGGTGGGTGCCCTGCCCGCCACTGGTGACCTTTTAGCAGTGGCGGGAGGTCAGTGGCGGGCGCCCTCAACAGCCAAGCCCACCACTGGTAGGCCTTTGACGCACGCCACTGCTAGCCTGTTCTGCAGTAGTGTGGCATGTCCCTACTGGCCTAGAAGGGCACCCACACCTGCATGCCTCCTATAACATGCCTTTAAGCTCTGTCACACAGCACACAACTTGCAACTGACAAGTCATTTTGATGATCCACTGGTCTACCATTTCGATCATAACCGGAGGAAGCATTTGGGCAATCCCCTCTTGTTGAACGGATGCTCGAAAATGGACATGTGAAGAGATTGTTGGTTCTCAGATGGAAGGTAGCTAACCCTAGAATAAACAAGGAAGAAGATTTTGGGGTTTTTTGTTTCTCATTATATAGGGCTCAAAGAGCCGACACCGTGCCCAACACGGCCTATGATAATTGCCGAACATGACGCGCCCTAGATCACAAAATGATCTAGTTTAAACCTCTACTTATCTCCTAGAGTTTGGAATAGAAATCACAGACGAATCGCCTTATACTTTGGCTATCCCTTATAGACTCGAACTCTTATTATCGCATGTGCTTAGACTCACATTCACCCCCCTAAGCAGAACTGGGATTACTTAACAGCCATGATCATCATCCTCTCGCGCATCTCCTGGAACTTTACTCTTCCTAGCAGCTTTGTCAAGATGTCAGCGAGTTGATCTTCAGTGCTAACATATTCAATATCCATCTTCCCATCTTCCACACATTCTCTAATGTAATGGTATCTAGTATCAATATGCTTGCTACGGTCATGATGAACTGGATTCTTGCATGAGGATATTGTGGATATATTGTCAACTCTGAGCTTCACCTACTTTGGCTGTTCATTCATCGAATCAGCATGGAGTCTGCCAAGCCATACTCCCTGACACGCCACTGTTGCTACTGCTATGTACTCGGCTTCACAAGATGATAGAGCTAGCACTCTCTACTTCTGCGACAACCATGAGATCAAGTTTTCTCCTAGAAAATATGCAATGCCCGACGTACTTTTTCAGTCATCTGCATCACCAACCGTGTCACTGTCGCTATAGCCCACTAACGGTAGCTTGTCTTCCCTCTTTCTTGTGTACTTGCAGCCATAGTTGAAAGTTCCCTTCACATACCTTGATATTTGCTTTACAATAGCCAAGTGATCAATTATAGTGTTTTTCATATACCTTCTTACTATCACAGCCGAGTATGTCAACTCTGGCCTTGCGTTCACTAATTATCTCAAGCTACCCACAATACTTCTCTACTCGGTTGAGTCAACAGCTGGCACCTCACTTTTCTGACTCAACATGAGTCTTGCCTCCGTAGGTTCTTGGAGGGATTACACTCCTCCATGCCACAATTTTCCAAAATTTTCATGGCATATTCCTCCTAGCACAATGTGACCCCATCTCTGCTTTGTTGTACCTCTATCCCAAGGTAATAGCTTAACAAGCCTAGATCACTCATTTTGTACAATTCCTTCATCTAACGCTTGAATCTGCCAATCTCCTTTTCATCAGCACCTATGATCAGGGGATCACCAACATACACATGAATCAGTAGACGACTTGGACCTTTCCCTCTCTTTTACATGGCATGCTGTAGTGGACACTTTTCAAAACCAAGTGAAATCAAGGTGTTGTCAAGTCTAGTATTCCATGCCCTAGGTGATTGCCGCCTTCCATACAAGGCTTTATGCAACTTGAAGACTTTATGCTCTTCTCCTTTCTTAATAAAACCAGTCGGCTGCTTCACATAGACTTCCTCCTCTAGTTCTCCAATGATAAACGCAGATTTCACATCCATATGATGCAAAGACCATGCTTCTTGGGCTGATAGAGCAATCAACAACTGAACTGATTCCATTCTTGCAACTGGAGTGAAAGCTTCTTCAAAATCTATACATTGCTAGTGGACATAACCTTTTTGAAACAAAACGAGCTTTGTGTTTCACTACGGCTCTGTCTGAGTCTTTCTTAACTTTAAATACCCACTTAAGACTAATTGCTTTTTGTCCATCTAGAAGATCAATGAGCCTCCATGTGTCATTGTCCTGAATTGAACCGAGATCTTCCTCCATGGTGCTGCGCCAGGATTTTTCTTCGTTTGCCTCCTCAATGTTTCTGAAAGAATTCCCTGCCATGGCATGATTTCATGTCATGCAAGCACTTGAGGTGGAGTCTCCTGTCCCGGTGGCAGAGTTTTCTACCATGGCAGAGTTTTTTGGCTGAATTTCCTGCCACGGCAAGACTTTGGGTCGGGTTTGAAGGTGAAGTGATGGTTGCTTACATGCCAGAATTTGGCATTTTCTGGGTTCATTTGCTATATTTAACACATTAAGCGCATTTCTAGGCATTTACTAATACATAAAATGCAGTTGTAGGATCTTTTGTTGTAGGTATTTTTCGCGGGGACGGAGCAAAGAAAACGAAATAAAGAAAGAAATAAGAAAAAAAAAGATGTTTGCCAATTGTCCTGCCATTTTGTGATCTTTAGTCTATGTTTAGGCCTTATTAGATAAAAGAAAAGACAGAAAATATATAAAAAAGAAATAAAAGAAAGGAAATAACAGAAAAAATGTGATTGCCGAGTGCTTTGTAAAATGCAGTCGGCAAACCGAGAAACACGCGATCCGCATGATGCATCTTCATTGGCTGGAAGGAATCAGCGTGGATCGATGATGTGGCATTTAGGGATAGGTCAATCTCCTCTCTCTCTCTCCTTATCTCCTTTCTCTCAATCACAGCCACACACACCTCCTCTCATCTCTCTTCTCTCTCCTTATCTCCTCGGCCGCAACGGAAGCCACCTCGGGCGGCGCCATGATGATAGCCGCCACCTTGGCCGAAGCGGGCCTCCGGGCATGAGTCTCCCCGGCCACGTCGGCGGGCACAGCCATGGAGCCAAGCTGCTTCATAGGGAAGGCGATGCAGATGCCTCGAACTTGAGGTCCTCGTATGCCGCAAGCGCCGCGATCCGACGGCCCGCCTACAGTGCGTGAGTCAGCTAGGAAATGGCCTGGCGCCTCGAGCATCAGCTCCGCCACCATCGCCGGGGGCCTAACCAGCCTCAGCCCACCATCGGGGAGCACGACCCTGGTGCCCTTCGCCTTCCTGGGGATCCTGGCCAGCGGGAAGAGCGGCGCATTATGGCTGTTACGGGGGAGCGTCGTCCGCTGGAAGGCGTCGGACGCAGCAGCGGGGTTTGTGCGTCGATCTGGCATCGCGTGGCTACCCACCGGCATCATTTTTTTAAAACTCTGCTCAACCCCTTTATCGAGTGTTACACTCGGCAAATCACTTGCACCACGTGGCAACAGCGCCGTCCGCTCTATTTCATCTAGTCACTTTTCTTTGCCGAGTGCCTGAGAGAAGGAACTCGGCAAACCCCGCTTTGGCTGAAGGGTGTATGTCGAGCACTCTTTGTCGAGTGCAACACTCAGCAAAGCGTTTGCCGAGTGTAAAATGGCCTTCGCCGAGTAATGTGGGTACTCGGCAATTAAGCCAATTCCAGTAGTGTAACGAGTACTACCTGCATAGGGTGGCATCCAATTTATAGTGCCCTGCTTGAGTGCGTGGATGCTGACTGCAAGCTTCGGAGGTAGTACTAATCAACATGTGCACTCCCCTGCCTTGGTCTGAATTTTTTTTTTGAAACTGTCACCGGGCGGGAAAGGCTCCCCACCTGAATAAATTTCAAATAAGGAGTTGTACAAGCTAGAACAGGCGAGAAGAAAGGAAGTCCCGCCACAAACCGGCGTGAACTTTGTCTTCCGCCTTTTTGAGGCGGTGAGTTCCGAGGGTGAGGTCCGCGATGATCCCCTTAAGTACATCAATGGGAGGAATATCAACATTCCTAAAAAAATTAGCATTATGAGCATCCCAAATCTTCCACGTGATAAGCAGCACCATGACAGGCCAGATGGACTCGGGGAGTCCCACATGAGAATGAGAAGTCCAAAGCGCTGCAATGGGAGAGGAGCAGGGGAGAAACCCAATGGCATCCCAAATGGGGCGAGCTGTCGGGCAGTTGAAGAAGAGATGAGCACGGTCCTCTGGCGCGGCCGCACATCGAGGGCAGGATGGTGAGTCGATGATCGTCTTGCGGTGAAGGTTGGCCCTGGTGTTTGGCCTGTCGAGATAGAAGAGCCAGCCGAAGACCCGCACACGGCTAGGGACGCGGGCTTCCCAAATGAAGGCGAGCGTGGGGTCGGCTAGCTGTGAAGCCAGAGCGTCGTAGGCTACCTTAGTGGTGAAGGGAGAGCCATTAAGCAAAGTCCTGGAGTCGGCCACCCCTGTAAGTCTCACATCCTGCAACAGATATCTCAAGGAAGCCGGTTCATTGGAAGCAGTTAAGGTTAGCCGGCTACGCAAGCCCAGATCAATTCCATCCATCATGATACTAGAAACTAGGGCATTTGGTTTTGTGTGGTGGGAAAAAAGAGCAGGGAAGGCAATGCAAAGAGGTTCCGGAAGAACCCAACGATCTAGCCAAAAGAAGGTGGAGGATCCATCTCCAACAGAGACATTAGAGATCTCGCGAAGAGCATTAAGGTGTTTAAAAATAGCTTTTTCCAAGGAAGGAAGCATTTTTGCCTAGACCTATATGTAGAGGAGAGTGGTTCAGAATCCAATCCTTCCAAGGAAAAAGAGGAGCATGCAAAAATTTGAATGCAAATTTCAACATAAGGCAAAAGTTTTGTGCTCTCAAGTTTTTAACCCCAAGACCTCCTTCTCGCTTGGGCATACAAACACGGTCACACGCAACTAGGCATTTTGCCCCCGAAAAAGAATCGTCATTAGACCAGAAAAAAATTCTCCGACGCTTATCTATTTCCTCAAGGACGCTGACGGGTAAGGAGAAACACATCATAAAATAAGTAGGGAGGCTATCGATAACGGCAGACATAAGGACAAGATGACCTCCGCGGGACAACAGGAGGGTGCGCCATCCAGCTAGGTAGATATCATAGCGATCGATAACCGGCTGGAAGGCCGAAGGGGGGAGTTTGTGGGGGAGAGAGGGAGACCTAGGTATTTCTGCGGGAAGGCAGCAATGGTGGCTCCCAAGGTGTTTGCCATAGAAGCGGCAAGCTGCAGATCGACGTTCATGGGGACAATCGTTGTTTTTTGGAAATTGATCGAGAGGCCAGTAACAAGAGAGAAGTCATCAAGAATGCGTTTAAGCGTGGCGGCAGCTTGTGGGTCGGCTTTGATGATGATAAGCGTGTAATCTGCGTACTGTAGGACTGGACAGGGTAAGGAGTTTGAGATCGGGTGGGCTAGGAGTTTGAGATCACAGGCATTGATAATCATTCTTTGGAGAACATCTACAACGATGATGAAGAGGAAGGGGGAAAGTGGGTCCCTTGTCTGAGACCATTCTTGCATTGGATCCAAGGGCCTGGAGAGCCATTGAGGAGAACAGCTGTCTTGCCAGTGTGGAGTATTGCGCTAATCCAATCTAGCCATTTGTCAGAGAAGCCCCTGGCCCGAAGGATGGAGAGGAGGGAGGGCCAACAAGCAGTGTCAAAAGCTTTAGAAAAATCGAGTTTTACCACAAGCGTGGGGGCTTTAGTCCTAGCGCAGACGTGAAGGACATCTGCGGCATAAAGGAAGTTTTTAGAAATAGATCGGCCTGAAAGGAAGCCAGTCTGATCAGGGTAGACAAGCAGGGGGATGACAGGTTTGAGGTGGTTAACAAGAAGCTTAGCGAGGGCTTTGGCTGGGCAGTTTTGGAGAGAAATGGGGCGGAAAGCGTCGGTAGAGGGTGGGGCCGATCCTTTTGGGATGAGGATGATGTACGCCCTGTTAAGGCAGGAGATGTCAGCGGACAGACTGTAAAAGCTATGGAAAAGGTCAATAATCTTTTGCATAAGAATAGGCCAAAATTTGCAGTAGAACCAAGGGCTAAATCCATCAGGACCGGGGCTAGCCATTTGGTTCATATCGGCAAAAGCATCATATATTTCCTGACCTGAGAACGGCGAGTCTAAGTGTAATAGCTGCGGTATAGGAGAGGGGTATAGGCTTTGCAGCGAGAAGTTCCAGATTGGGGTAGAGGAAACTCCAAGGAGGGAAGAGAAGAAGGAGGTAAGGATCTGCAATTTTGAGTCGTGTGATGTGTACTCTTGGTTATCATGTAGGATCATAGGTATTTTATTGTTACGGTGTCTCTAAGAGGCGAACGAATGGAAGTATTTTGAGTTTTCATCGCCGTCAATAGTCACCTTAATTTTTGCACGAAGCAGCCAATAGATAACTTTCTCGCGGATGATCCGGTGTGGGACTTTTACAATTATCGAGCGAAGAGATAGTTCAGGTTGCGAGAGGAACCGGGTTTCCTCGATTGAGTCAAGTAAGTTTATGACCACTTTGCAATTTGTTTCCCTGACAGAGAGCGGTAGGATCGTTTTACGCCAGGACCGAAGAGCAAAGCGACACTTTTTAAGCGCGCGGACTAGCGAGAGGGGGGCATTTGAATGTTGCCGGGCCGAGGCCCAGGAGTCTAGAACTGCAGACCGGCAGGCTGGGTTTTGGGCCCAGCCAAGCTCAAAACGAAAAAGCGTGGGGCGGGGGATCGCAGTATTTATAGAAATTATTAGGGGGACATGATCGGAAATAAAACGCGTTAAGCTTGAGACTGAGGAGTCCGGAAAGGTATGATCCCACGCAGAGTTGATAAGAACTCTATCTAATTTTTCTAGGGTTGGTTGATCGCATATTGAAACGGGGCATGAGAGGAAAGGAAGAGGCTATGTTAAACAGTCTACTGTATAGGTTGGCCCATGAATCAACTCGGGCCATTTTGAAAGGTGATAATCCAACATTAATCAACAGAGTTGTACATAAGGATGGCATTACATCGCAACTTCCATATGTCAAGGTCAAAGAATTATTTTGGAAAAAATATATTTTCAAAACGGTTATTTTGGAGATACAATGATACTATATCGAAACAGTATTTCGCTAGCCACACTACTGGAAATGACCAATTTGCCTAGTGTTGACCTGTTTACCAAGTGTCTTTTGTCGGGTACTCGGCAAACAAGTCATTTGCCAAGTGCTACCCAGAAAACACGCGACAAAAGCAAGAAACTTGCCAGAGAATGGAGAACGTACTCGGCAAAGAGCTTGTACTCCGCAAACCTTGTGCTAGGAACTTGGGAAAGTCCTAGCGCTCGGCAAAGCCAGGCCACATGTCCCTTTCCGCCATGATTAACAGTGCGGTGACTGCGCGGAAACATTTGCCGAGTGTCACCTAACGGTCACTCGGCAAACATATTTATTTTCTTTTTCTAATGGAAAAAATGTTTGCCGAGTGCCCGACATAAAACACTCGGCAAACCCATTTTTCCTTTTTTTAAGAAACTTCCCCGCCCTTTCATGAGCATTTTGTTCACTACCTCGCTCCCGCCATTTTTCAAGCCCTCTCTTTCTCCCGCTCATTATTTTTCTGCAGTTTCTCTCTCCATCTCTTTCCCGTCACTTTCTCCCGCTCAGTGTTTTCCCGTCACCTCTCTCCCGCGCTTTTTTCCAGCCATATCTTGATCCTATAAAAGGCCCTTACGCACCCTTTCGTTCTCTCCCGCACTTTCTTTCCCACCATTTGAACTGCAGGTTTGAACTGCAGGTACATGAAATAATGGCCAGAAATAGGCTGGCCAATCCTATTTGTGGTCTTTAGTCTATGATTAGGCCTTATGAACAAAAGAAGAGGAGTCCCAGATATGAGGGGGCCAAGACTCTGCCACCGACATGGAGCCTGTTGGTTTTTTAATTCTTAGAAATGCAAATGAAGCCAGAAAATCATGAAACTTGGCATGGTGTCATGATATGGCCCATACAGGCTATGGTAAAAATTGGAGAATGTTTCACAAAAGTTGTTACGATGACTATTTACAAACCGGATGATCTCCAAGGAAGAATCTAGGTTTTGAGAGGGAACGGGTAAGGTTTGCATGGGAAGTGATGGGCTGCTTCGTCTGTTGGCCTTGAAACTTTTTCTACACTCCACATACACCATTACATCACACATGTCAAAATTTGGCATTTTGCTGGTCCGTTTTCTACATTCTGGCCATCAAGTGCTTTTCTAGGGTTTTAATGGGTATAATGCAGGTTTGAACTGCAGGTACATGAAATAATGGCAAGAAATGGGTAGGCCAATCCTATGTGGTCTTTAGTCTATGTTTAGCCCTTATGCAACAAAAGAAGAGGAGCCCCAAACACTAGGGGGCAAGACTCAGCCACTGACATGGAGCTTGTTAGTTTTTTAATTCTCAGAAATGCAAATGAAGCCAAAAAATTGTGAAAGTTGGCTTGGTGTCATGATATGGACCATAGAGGCCGTGGTAAAAATCTGAGAATGTTTCGCAAAAGTTGTCATGTAGACTGCTTAGAAACCGAACCATCCGCGAGGAAGAATATCCAGATTTCTAGAGAGAATAGGTCAGGTTCACATGCGAAGTGGTGGGCCACTTCATCTGCTAGCCTTGAAACTTTTTCTACACTCGACATACACCATTACATCACACATGTCAAAATTTGGCATTTTTCCAGGTCTTTTTGCTATATTCTAGCCATTAAGTGCATTTCTAGGGTTTTAATGAGTATAATGCAGGTTTGAACTACAGGTACATGAAATAAAGGCCAGAATTGGGATGGCCAATCCTATTTCTGGTCTTTAGTCTATGTTTAGGCCTTATGCAACAAAATAAGAGCAGTCCTACATACCAGGGGGCCAAGACTCAGTCACCAACATGGAGCTTGTTGGTTTTTTAATTCTTAGAAATGCAAACGAAGCCAGAAAATCATGAAACTTGGCATGGAGTCATTTTTTTGCCCATAGAGGCTATATTAAAATTTTGAGAACGCTTCCCAAAAGTTCACACGTAGACAGTTTATAAACCACACCATCTCCGAGGAAGAATTTAGGTTTCGAGAGGGAACGGGCCTGGTTTTTGCATGCGAACTGATGGGCCGCTTCGTCTGTTGGCCTTGGAACTTTTTCTACACTAAACATACACCAATACATCATACATATCAAATTTTGGCCTTTTTTCGGGCCCATTTGCTATATTCTGGTCATTAAGTGCATTTCTAGGGTTTTAATGGGAATAATTTAGGTTTGAACATTAGGTGCTTGAAATAATGGCCAAACATGTGGTGGCCAATCCTATTTGTAGTCTTTCGTCTATGTTTAGGCCTTATGCAACAAAATAAGAGGAGTACTAAACACCAGGGGGCCAAGAATCTGCCACCGACATGGAGCCTGTTGGTTTTTTAATTCTCAGAAATACAAACGAAGCCAGAAAATCATGAAACTTGGCATGGTGTCATGATATGGACCACACAGGATGATGTAAAAAATTTGAGAATATTTCGCAAAACTTGTCACGTAGACTGCTTAGAAACCGGACCATCACCGAGGAAGAATCTATGTTTCGAGGGGGAACGGGTCTGGTTTGGATGCGAAGTGATAGGCCGTTCGTTGTTGGCCTTGAAACTTTTTCTGCAATCCACATACACCATTACATCACACATGTCAAAATTTGATATTTTTCCGGGTCCGTTTGCTATATTCTGGTCATTAAGTGCATTTTTAGTCATTTAAAGGGTATAATTCTGGTTTGAACTGCAAGTACACGAAATAATGGCCAAAATTGGGCTAACAAATCCTATTTGGGGTCTTTAGTCTATATTTAGGCCTTATACAACATAAAGAGTTAAAGTAATAAAGATAAATAAATAAAGAATCAAAGAAAAAGAATTAAAGATATAATTATAAATAATTAAAGAAATGTCAAAAAGAATTATAGAAATATCAAAAAAGAATTATAGAATTAAATAAACAAAGAAAAAAAGTTAAAGCAATAAAGAAAAAGAAATAAAGAAACTAAGAAAAAAATTCAAAAAAATAAAGAAAAATAATATATATATATATATATATATATATATATATATATATATATATATACGTTTGGCGAGTGCTCATGAAATAGCACTCGGCAAACATTGGCACTTGTCAAAAAAAATGGCCTAACAGCCAGCGCTGATCCCCTTTCTCTCTCCCTCCCACTTCCAAATCCCTAGCTCGGTCGCTAACTCAACGCCGCCGCTACCGCCGCTGCACTACCGTCCCCCTCATCCCTCACTTCTCCGTCGCCACTGTAGGAGATATGCCCTAGAGGCAATAATAAATGTTATTATTATCTCCATGTTTGTAATTATGTTTATATTCCATGCTATAACTGCTATGGTTCTCGAGTCTACAATAACCACGAGGCTCGGAGGAAAACTCATATGCACGTGTGGAAAAATAAACAGTAAAATGTATTCCTAATCTGGCCTCTAAGACTAGCTCAAGTATTGCATGATGATCATATTTTTCTGATCATGGGCATGTCTATGCCGGCAACTTTTGAGGGCACAATGTTAGGAGAAGACTTGTGTTGAATCGACCCGACTGATGTTATGCTATGAGATACATTCGTCACAAGTTAATGGTTAATAAAACTGAGAAAGTTAACGTTTGCATAATTCCTTCATGCTTGCTTCGTGAACTTTGGGGTTTGTTAAACGGCACCTGTAATAGGGTGGCTATTACGGTGGCTTACGGGTTCACGGAAAAGTATGAGAAGTAACTTGATAACTCAAAATTGGGATTTACTCCTCTGACGATGGACAGATATTTTTAGGACCCTCTCGGTGTTACGGTATCCATCATCGTCTGGCTAGACACAATGTGATTTGATCACATGGATGCCGGAACGCGGAAACGAGATAAGAGAACAAAACCGGTAATGAGGTAACTGGCATAGTGGACAATTTGTTGATCCACGAGGATGTCGATAAGTCTCACCTCGGGTGTTTGTAACATATCGCGACGCAACAGGAATAGCTCACGGCAACTGGAGGTTCACTCAAATATTTATTCGTGTGGGTATAGGGATCGATATGGGTGTCCACGGCTCCGATGTTGATCATTGATCGGAAGGGGTTCCGGGTCATGTCTATGCTTCACCGAACCTACAGGGTCACACGCTTAAGGGCCATCTATCTGCTGAATACTAGACAGGGAGTCTGAGAGAAAGTCACTGCAAAAGTTTCGGAGACAACGAAAAAGTTACGGAGAGAACACCGGAAAAGTTTTGGTAAAACCGAAAAGTTGTTTCGGAGTAAACCGTTGAGCCAAATAGGTTTCGGCACGCGCCTGGAACTTTTTGGAGGTGCCGGAATTGTTCTGGGAACTTCTGGATTTTTTTCGGAAAGAAAAACCGAAAATATTTTGGAGCAGCTGGAAATGCTTTGGTTGCTTTTCGCTGATGAAAATCATTGATCCGGACATGTTTCGGAACGTGTCCAAAATTATTTTAGTGGGTACTGGAAATGTTCTGGACCTACAGAAATATTTTCGGATTTAACACACGCGGATTTTTTTTTCATGAATAGTCAAAAGCACTTTATGGTTGCTTTTTGGAAAGCCACCTTTTAGGGCTTTTCCCAAAGCTTCTAGAAGGGATAACTTGGGGAGGGGAAACCCTCTGGGGGGAGGGCCTAGGGTGGCCGGCCATGGGGAGTGCTCCATGGTGCTCCCCTTGCCACCCCTTTATGCCCTTGTTAAGGACATATTTTGAGGGCATTTTGGTATTTCCATGTGTCCTCTAGCCCTTGTGGTTTTCCTATAAATAGAGGTGGAGAGGTGCTCTCCATACTCACTCTTCTCTCACATACAAATGACATGCATGATCTGGCTTTCTCTCTCCCTCCCACGAAATAGTTTCGTAGAGTCGAAAGGCTGTCTGGGTTCCGGTGGGAACTAGTTCTGGGCAGCAAAGCCCTGCCGGATAGCTGACACCGTATGTGTGCAACCCCGTAGAGAGGTCGTAGGTTTGATCTTTTGCCCGGGAGGCTGGTCGAGGGTCCTCCCGAAGGGCTGTCCGCGACACCGTCCGAGGGACTGTCCGACTGCCTCCTGAAGGGCTGTCCGAGGGACTGTCCGACTGCCTCCTGAAGGGCTGTCCGAGGGGCAGACGAGGGAGAACATCCTCGCGGTTGGGAGGTTGTAAATCCTAGCTGTGGGGATCTGCACCGCCGATCTTCATCGACTCTACTTCCGCTGCGCTACGAGTCGGTAATGATCAGATCAAAACCTTGTATGCATCTCCATAGTGGTCCTGGGCTTGTTCGTAGTGTGGACAATTTTTGTTTTCTGTCACGTTCCCCTACAGTAGCATCAAGAGTCGTGCTATGCGTAGATGCAGGTTATGATCTAGAATGCATGAGATGTTTGGGTGTTGCACAATATAATTTTGTAGTTGATGAGTTCTATTGCTGAAAATTATTTGTGCGGGTAGCAGATGAAATCTGTTACCCGATGTTCTTGTTCCTTGCCTTGAATTTGCGTAGTCCTGATCTTGACGGCATGGTGGAATCTCACAAAGTTCTGGCATTCTGGAATCCTTCCATGCTGCTCCTGAGTATGCTTGTTGACAGATCAACGAAGTGCTAACAGTTCTTTGGGTTCCGCCATAGTTAAAGAAAGATGGATGTTTCGCAAACTAAAAGGGCAATGTAGATATGATCTGCACGGGGTTCTTGTGTATGATGAAGTTCAGTATGGGGCTCGAGATTTTATTATCTCGTGTTTCATACACCCCGCAAAGTTAATCTAGCGACTTGAATAATCATACTTGATGGTGGACGTTGGTAGCTTCGATTTGTTTCGAAACCTTAGAAGCCACGAAAAATAAAATTTTGTATAAACCAATTAGAGGCGTCTAACTTGGTTTTGCAGCATGACATGAGATGTGCATGAGATGTGGTATAGTCTTCGTCATATTTAATTTGATTATGTATGAGATGACTATATGATGCAAATTAATTAACATGACCTGCGTGTCATGATTCGGCATGATGGCTGGAGCCATATGATTGTCACTTTAAATGACCTGCGTGTCAATCTTGTTGTAATGCATTATTTTATTAGCTATAGAGATAGCAATATTATTTATTGCATCGACAAGGCGGTGACAAGCTCTGCGAAGGTGAACACCGACGCAAATGCCGAAGACGAAGAAATTAAAGACTTCTCCGTCAGAAAGGGCTATACCATATCATGCTATTATGAATTGCCTGAGATGTTTATCCCTTTTGATGCACCCTTATTGATTGCATGGTAGTAGCTTTTATTAGGGTGATCTCTCACAAAAATATCAAGTAGTTAGTGTTCCCCCAAGTGTAGCACCGTCACGGCACCTATCTCTTCGGGGTATCACATGATCTCCATGGGTACGAACGATTAGAGAAGTGTGAGGCGGGTGAGTTGAGACCTCGCAGCGAGATCACTTGGTTGTCTTGACGTTCTGGAGGATCGTCCTGAGCTCGGAACACGCCCATCGAAAGATGAACAAGAGTCAGATAGAGATGTGATTGGCAAGTTGGCCTACCAGTTGAGATTTTCGTCATCAGTGATGATCTACATCAATGGCAAAAAATTGATACGTGGGTCTTGTATCACTCACAATCAATTATGAGAGATATTGATTTGAGTGGGAGCGCACTTTAGAATTAATTCATTTAATTCTTGGTGAAATTAATTATGAACGTAATCCAAGTGTGATTTGCATAAAAGTTGTAGAATAATGGCTTGCGTTTCCACCTTCCCTATTAAAATTGAATAAGCTATTAAATATCTGGTTAAAACTTTACGATTGGTAACGTAATGAGAGTATTGTCCTCAAGAGTGCTGAGAAGGACTTTGTCCTATCGCATGCTTTCGGTATTCTCCCGCTAATGCTATGGATGATGTGACTCTCGTCCTTCGATCCAAAAAGCTAGAATTCCGTTACGGTCAAGTGCAATATATTTGCTTCCATGAGACCCGAACTTCAAAAGTTTGGGATAGTTATGTGATATTCATGGAACTGAAAATTATTTTCAGATGAAGACAAAGGCTAAAAGATATGAGATATCCAAAGCAATGTTTGTTTGCAAAGTATTAGTAAAGTGTTTACAATGCATTAGACTGATAAGAGAGGGATCTAGAAGAACGCCTGTCATGTAATGATGGTGAATAAAATAGCAACTTAAAGAGAAAGGAAATGTCCGATGGGTGTTAGTAAGACTTACACACCTAGGAAGTCCGGGGCTGACGCCACTCTTAAAGTTGGGTGCTTCTTCTGAGAGTAGGAGAATATTTGAAGTAAAACTGTTAGAAGTATAAAGGCAAAAGGAATGAAGACTGGAATGTCCAGCTCATGTATGAATGTCATACAAGTTACTGATGTATAGAAGGCTGGTCAAAGTTATGTTTCTTGGGAATTGTGATTAAACTGTTAGTCACTGATTCTTGGGTATTGTGATTAAAATTGATCACAGAAATACCCGCTCGATTGCATTCTGTTGCAATTCGATGCAAGAACTACTACGGCCTAAAAGACTAGCCAGAAATGAGGTTTAGATACGCGCTGGGAACATAGTAAAAGTTACTACACCTTCCATCGGGGTATTACCTCTGTATTTATTTTCATAATTCATTTTAGAGTTTTATTCACTCTAGCCCATTGCATAATGTTTGTTGCAAGAAGGTTGTTCATGAGAGAACGAGTGTTCTTCGATGTTATGAATAACATAAGGGCCATACTTTCATTATGAATGAGATGTATGTTATGAATATTGATAATAATATAATACATCCGTGACACTGACGCTAAATGTTGCAAGACTAAAAGAATACCACGTATGTGTGGCACTGCATTTGGCCACATTAGAGAAACCCGCATGGAGAAATTCCATAATGATGGATTATGAAGTCATTTGATTATGAATCATCTGACACTTGCAACTTTCGTCTGAAAAGTGAAATGACTGAAATACCATTCACAGGCCATAAGGAATGAGCAACAAACTTATTGGTGATCATACATTTTGATGTGTGTAGTCCGATAAATGTTGTTGCTAGCAGTGCATTTGTCTATCTTTAGAAATGACTCAAGTAGATATATGTATATTTACTTTATGAGACGTAAATCTGGATCTTTTGAAATCAGCCAAAAGGTTTTCAATATGAAGTAGAAATTATTGTAACAAGAAAATTATGTTTATGTAATTAGATTGCGGAAAGGAATATTTGAGTTACAAGTTTAGCGAATGTCTGATGAGTTGTGAAAAGAATTTCATAACTTACACCTCCCGAAACACCACTGTGAGTGGAATGTTCGTGAAGATGTAATCAAACCATTTATGACATGGTAAGATCAAAGATGACATAAATCAATTTGCCATTATCCCTTTTAAAGTGATGCTTTAGAGACTGCGGCTTTTACACTGAAAAGAGCGCCATCAGATCTGTTGAAAAGAAGCCATGGTATGGTACGCCCAACCATTTTATGTCTTTTCTTAACATTTGGAATATGGGGCTTGTGTAAAGTATTTTACAAACCTGTTCCAAATCAGACAAGTGCTACTTTGTAGGTTATCCCAAGTTATTGGGAATTCCTGTATCACAATACCGAGGCAAAAGGTTTGCCACAAAGAACGGTATGATTTTGAAGAAAATATTTCTTGCAAAAAGGTGAGTGGGAGGACAGTGCAACTCGACGAGATAACAGTATCTTCGTCATCAGGTAAAGGGACAGAAACCTTGGAAGTAATTTCAGAGTTTCCTACTGCGACTGATACGGAAGCCTCTACATGAGATGTATGGACTTCGGTCGAACTTGCAGCTGAACCACGTAGGCAAAACTTGTGCAAACCTCTCAGGTGCGCAAACGAGATATTGTTGTTAGACAACAGTATACCTACGATACACAAGGAAGCGTTGATGGGCCCTGACTCCGGAATTGGCTAAAAGCCAATATAATCCGAGATAGTATCCATATAAATGATTCAAGATTAGATCTTGATAAACCCTTCAGAAGACTTAAAGTCTAACGAATATTAATGGAACTATAAACTGATACAGATAAAAGTGTTTTATCCATAAAGCTTGACTTGTTGCTTATAACAAATTCAAGGAGTTTACTATGGTGAGATTGTCTCTCCGTAGCGATGCTTAAAGTCAGTTCGGGTTAAACTAGCAATTATACATATTTGAATCATGAGATATGATATATGGATGCCAAAAGGATTTCCATGAGATGGAAATATAACCTAGGACTTGCATGTAATACAGTCCAAAGTATTTTGTCAATCCAGAGGATGCTAGTGAATGTGCAAACTTCAGAATTCCAGCAATGGACAGAAGAGAGCATAATGGAGTTAGAATCTTCGTTTTGACGAAATAGTCAAAAGAGTTTGATTTCATCAAAGAATAGCGAAGATGCTTGTGATTACAAGAAAGTAAGTGGGAGCATAATAATATTTCTAAAACCTTGTGTGCTTGACACATTGTTGATTGGAAATAATATAAATTTCTTGACACGAATTAGGACTTCATTGAAAAATAGTTTTTCGATGAAGTGCTTGGGCTAGATACTCTCGATATTAGGCATAATTATCTATGGAGATAAAATTGCCTAATAGGCTAAGCCAAGAATACATATTGACAAGTTGCTAAAATGGTTTAGCGTGAGAACACCAAGTGGTGATTCTTGCCGAAGTCACATGGAAAGAGTTTTAGGAAGACTCGGTGTCCTAAAACACTGATGAGCAAAGTACATGATGCAGATTCCACACACTTTTGTGTTTGGATTAATCATGTATTCCATGGTATGTAAAAACAACCAGATATGTACGGTACTCCCAAGCAGTTGCGAGTATAGATACCAAAGTGATCAAAATATTGATCATAGGACAACAGCGAAAAATGTCGTTGAGTACTAAAGTAGCACTGATGACATGTTTTCTCGCAAGCGGTGATTATGAAGTGCTCGTTGTAAATAATTACATCGATACAGTCTTCATCAATGCTACATGCGATTTTTGATTTAAGCTAAGGGTTTTGTGTAATACATGATATGGTGGCACGGTAAGTTGGAATTGTTCCAAACGGGTTACTGTGGCGAATTCTATAACGAAGGCTAAGTATGTTGACGCTTTAGAAGCGACAAAGAAGACGTTGAATCATATAGTTCATTCATGAACTTAGTATGGTTCCAAGAGGGCTTTGGGCAATGGGACATTATTGTAGATAGTTGCTCCATAGCTCAGTCTGAGGAATCAAGGTTCGACCAGTGATTCACATACATACAAAGCCAAGTCCACACAAAATATGAATTTTGTGAAAGCGTGAAAACGCGAGGATATGCAAAGATACACATGGACCTGAAGTTGTCAGATCCGCTAGAAGAGGACTATACACCAAGCGAAGCATATTTTACACCAGCATGCCATAGGTGTAAAGCACATTAGCATTCACTAGATTATTGACTCTAGTGCAAGTGGGAGTCTGTAGAAAATATGCCCTAGAGGCAATAATAAATGTTATTATTATCTCCATGTTCGTAATTATGTTTATATTCCATGCTATAAATGCTATGGTTCTCGAGTCTACAATAACCACGAAGCTCGGAGGAAAACTCATATGCACGTGTGGAAAAATAAACGGTAAAATGTATTCGTAGTCCGGCCTCTAAGACTAACTCAAGTATTGCATGATGATCACGTTTTCCTGATCATGGGCATGTCTATGTAGACAACTTTTAAGGGCACAATGTTAGGAGAACACTTGTGTTGAATCGACCCGATTGATGTTATGCTATGAGATACATTCGTCACAAGTTAATGGTTAATAACACAGAGAAAGTTAACGTTTGCATAATTCCTTAGACCATGAGAGTATCGAGTTCCTTCGTGCTTGCTTCATGAACTTTGGGGTTTGTTAAACGGCATCTGTAACAGGGTGGCTATTACGGCGGCTTACGGGTTCACGAAAAAGTATGACAAGTAACTTGATAGCTCAAGATTGGGATTTGCTCCTCTGACGATGGAGAGATATTCTTAGGGCCCTCTCGGTGTTACGGTATCCATCATCGTCTGACCAGACACAATGTGATTTGATCACATGGATGCCGGAACGCGGAAATGAGATAAGAGAACAAAACCGGTAACGAGGTAACTGGCATAGTGGACAAGTTGTTGATCCACGGGGATGCCGATAAGTCTCACCTCAGGTGTTTGTAACATATCGCGAAGCAACAGGAATAGCACACAGCAACTATAGGTTCACTTGAATATTCATTCGTGTGGGTATAGGGATTAATATGGATGTCCATGGTTCCGCTATTGATCATTGATCGAAAAGTGTTCCGGTCATGTCTATACTTCACCGAACCTATAGGGTCACGCGCTTAAGGGTCATCTATCTGCTGAATATTAGATAGGGAGTCTGAGAGAAAGTGACCGGAAAAGTTTCGTAGACAACGGAAAAGTTACGGAGAGAACACCGGAAAAGTTTCGGTAAAACCAAAAGGTTGTTTCGGAGTAAACCATTGAGCCAAATAGCTTTTGGCACACGCCTGGAACTTTGCCGGAATTGTTCTGGGAACTTCTGGAATTTTTCCGGAGAGAAAAACCGAAAATGTTTCGGAGCAGCCGGAAATGCTTTGGTTGCTTTTCGCTGATGAAAATCATTGATCCGGAAATGTTTCGAAACGCGTCCAGAATTATTTTAGTGGGTACTGGAAATGTTCTGGACCTACAAAAATATTTTCGGATTTAGCGGACGCGGAAAAATGTTTTCATGAATAGTGAAAAGCACTTTATGGTTGCTTTTTGGAAAGCCACCTTTTAGGGCTTTTCCCAAAGCTTCTAGAAGGGATAACTTGGGGAGGGGGAAACCCCTTTGGGGGGGCCCCCCTAGGGTGGCCGGCCATAGGGAGTGCTCCATGGTGCTCCCCTTGCCAACCCTTTATGCCCTTGTGAAGGACATATTTTGAGGGCATTTTGGTATTTCCAAGTGTCCTCTACCCCTTGTGGTTTTCCTATAAATAGAGGTGGAGAGGTGCTCTCCATACTCACTCTTCTCTCACATACAAATGCCATGCATGATCTGGCTTTCTCTCTCCCTCCCAGGAAATAGTTTCGTAGAGTCGAAAGGCTGTCTGGGTTCCGGTGGGAACTAGTTCTGGGTGGCGAAGCCCTGCCGAATAGCTGACACCGTATGTGTGCAACCCCTTAGAGAGGTCGTAAGTTCGATCTTTTGCCCGAGGGGCTGTTCGAGGGTCCTCCCGAAGGGCTGTCCGAGATACCGTCCTAGTTCGAGGGTCCTCCCGAAGGGCTGTCCGCGGCACCGTCCAAGGGACCGTCCGACTGCCTCCCAAAGGGCTGTCCGAGGGACTGTCCGAGGGGCAGACGAGGGAGAACATCCTCGTGGTTGGGAGGTTGTAAATCCTAGCTGCGGGGATCTGCACCGCCGATCTTCATCGACTCTAATTCCGCTGCGCTACGAGTCAGTAATGATCAGATCAAAACCTTGTATGCATCTCCATAGTGGTCCTGGGCATGTTCGTAGTGCGGAAAATTTTTGTTTTCTGTCGCGTTCCCCTACAGCCGCCACCGCCACTGCTACCGCCTCGCCATCCCTCCTCCCGACACGCCCCCGGCCGCGTGGACGCCGACCGCATCCCTCACAGCCACTCTGTCGTCCCCCACTTCAGTGCCCTGAGCGCAGGGATGTCGCCGATGCCGCCGCCCCAAGCGCAGGGACTCTGGCCTAATCCTCCATGCCATCGACGCCGACAACGCGGTCGCCCCCGATCCACCGCCGCCCGAGCCCCAACAACTGCAGCACTTGAACGCCGACGCCACCTCTGCCACCCCTGATCCACCTCCTCCGCCCTATGTGCTCCTTAGACCTCCATGAAGCTCACCTATTGGTCGGAGCTCACCTTCCCCTAGCTCAAGGTGAGCTGACCCTTGCCAATTTATGTGATATACTTGCCCAATTTTTGTGGAATAAGTGTGGATTGCCCAAAAAAATTGCCCAAAATTTCTGTGATGTGTGTGGATTGCCCAAAATTTGCGACACACATATTGGATTGCCCAAAAAATTGCTACACGTTCAAAGCAAAATTTGTGTTGTTTGGGGATTGCCCAAAAAAATTGCTTATGTGAATTGGACATCACCCATTAAGCACTTGTCGAAGTGTAGCTGAACTTCACCTATTAAGTTAAAACGGAATTGGTGGCATGCTTATTGCCATAGTCAAACTAAGAAGGTTTTGGAGTTGGGTGGAATATTTATAATGTATGTCTGAATGTTTGGATGTATCATGGATGCGACTGTGTGATTTTGTTTGGATGTGACAAAAATTTTGCCATGTGATGAAATGTTGCCATGCTATGATGTGCTATGTGCAATGAATTTTTTTTGTGATGAAAAATGCTATATGATGAATTTTGCTAGTGCTATGCGCTATGTTTTTGAAGAAAATTGGAAGAAATTTTGCTATTGCTATGATGTGCTATGTGGTATGTGTAACGAATTATGTAAAAGAAATAAAATATATTGTTTATCCTTTAGGAATAAAATTTCATGAATATTTAGAGACCCTTAACGACCTCTAAAAATCTTCCTAAAATAGAAATAAGATTATAATATTATTCTAGAGTTTCAAAAAGTAGTGTCATGAATTTAGGAGGCTTACAATTACCCTAAATTATTCAATCTAAAAGGATAAATTAAAATAATAACTCTAAAAATCCAATAAAAATATGAAAGGACCTCAATTAACCATTTGTGTTGTTTGCATGTCATTTACCACTAGGATGTGCCATTTCCATGTTTGAAAGATTGGAACTTGAATTATGGTGTTTGAAATTGTGGATCTGAATTATACATCCCTAGCATTTCCTACATCTATGGATTTTTTTTCCTACCTAGCTAGGTGTAGCATCTAGTTTTTTTAGTACACTCCTTTCTTTCATCTTAGTTGTTGCATTTATACTAATAGCTTTACTTTTTCTCACTTGCATGTTTTTTTAGTATGATTCATCTAATTACATCAAGTTGTATCATCCGTACTAATTGGTTTACTCTTTCTGATAGCAGGTGATTGAAACATGATAGGCGGAGGTAGGGGCCTCAGGAAAACTCCAAACGCTATTGAAATGCTATCAAGAACAAACGGGCTGAAGAAGGAGAACCATCCACATAGAGAGGCTGGGGTAGACCCCCACGAGGAAGATGGGGCACAGAGGCCGGTGGGGTAGCGGAGCTGGTCGGTCTTCCCCTACTAGTTCTATACTCCCCTCCCGCTTCTGTGGATTCAGAGTCTCGGGAGGAGGAGGAGGAGGAGGAGGTGTTTTCAGATCGACAGGGTGGGGACGAGGATCACGAGGATGACGAGGAGGTGGAGGAGAACGAGCAGGGGGCTCAGTCCGCACAGGGGGCTTCCTCCGGCTCTACCATGAAGAAAGTGTGGTTGCGTGGACCTTCAAGCCTCCCCAAGCACCCAGTTCCGTTTAAGCCTGTGATTCAACCACACGGCGACAAGTAATTGGTTCCATCGACTCTTACAAATTACTAGCTTCCGTACCTTCAATATTTCAGCACATACATAATGACTTGACTTTCCATTGTGCAGGAGATGGATTGTGGTTGGAGAGGGGGATCCGCCACACCATATAAGCGGCATCATCGGCCTTTTTTGTAGAAAACATTTCCCTAGCTTGGTTACTTTGGACGGTAAAACGGAGCCATCTTGGACATGGAAGCACTACAAAGCCGCTCTGGATGCCCCAGACCATTTGGGGAGGCAGTGGACTAGCACCGCCGAGCGGGTGAAGCAGAAAGTGTGGGTAAGTTTCATTGAAACTACATTAGTCAATACTAAAGCTTGAAAATTATTTTACTCATGAGTTTATCCTTTCCGCCTATATGCACGATTGTAGGATTTCTATACTTGCGCCGAGGATTTCATGGATCGGGCAATGGTGGTCGTGGAGAAGATGGCCAAGAAGCTTGTCCACCACATGCAGAATGAGGCGCGCGTCCAGGCCATGATCAAGTATCACACGGAATACCTCCACTAGAAGAAGATCAAGAAACAAGATCGGAAAATACATTTGACACATGACGAGTACATGAAGGTAAGTAACATTTTCCTATTATTCTCTAGATGACAACCTCTTAGTTTCCTTCATATGATGTATTTGTTTACCTAGGAGGTTCCTGGGTGGTGCGCCGACAAAATTCCGCGCTGAGAAGCGATCGTCCACCAGTGGATAAGTAAAAGTTATAAGGCGACACACAAAGCTTGCAGGGTGCGGCATTTGATGATAGGTGATCGAGCACCACCATCAAGGCAACCTCACCCTGATTGGTTACACACAAAAATGGGTAAGCAATAGCATTCGTTTCTTCCCATCAAGTTCTTCTTTATGCGCGAGCGTCCCCTTTATGAATCTTATTGCTTTCTATTGGAGAAGAAAGACCATGATGGCCAGGTTCTCAATGACTTTGAGGCATTCTGTGAGTCCCATAAGTCAAAGGAATCGGGCAAGGAGTGGTGCAACCCAGGAGCGGCGTTAAGGGTGGATCGATACACAAAGAAGTTCAAGGAGATGAACGGGCCAGAGTCTGAACCGAAGATGCATCCCCTTGACCCGGTTGCAGTTATGCTGGCGGGAGGCGGCAAGAAGAATGGCCGGTTATGGCTTGGCGATTCCCACCTCGATTCATCCTCCATTCCCACTCTCTCCCAAATTTGAGCTTAAAGCATGAGCTCAAGTGCTGGTATAGAGCATCGCCCACAGTCTGTTGTGTATATGCTTAACGAATTCCAGGTCTGTTCTTCTTCATTGATCCTCCACGGTCTTACGTGCTTGCATTTCAACGATGATGAGATTGTGATGACATAATGTAGGCCTAGCTGGACGAATCCGAGAGACTGTGGGAGGAGGCCGAGAGACAGCGGGAGGCAGAGCGAGTACACATGCATGTGATGTTGGATGCACAAGAAAAAGTCTTTGAGGTGATGTTAGCAGCGCAACAGGATTACTTCGAGACCCGCTTCACGGTAAATTCTTGCCCACAATGGGAAATAGGAAGTCTTAATTTCAATCGTATATGCTAGAATATGTAACCTTGCCTCCTCAAAAATAATCTGCAGAGTCTTTATGCTCTCCAGGGCACACCTCCGCCAGAGATGCCAACCCCTCCTCCACGTGCTCCATGGACCACCTTTGTGAGTTATCTTCGAACTTTTCAATCACCATTTTTGTCCTTACTAGCCATCTTACCGTCTCATGCTTACATGCACATCCATCGACTGGATCGAATGAGCCGGGAGGTGGATCTGGACATGGACAAGGAAACCCAACGAGGCCTCATGGTCCTGGCACTTCAACCTCCAGGAACTTATGACTCCGGGTTAGTTCTCCATGGTGGATGCAAACTTTGCTTGTCTTGTGCTTGTCGGCTGGATGATGACTCCAGGAACTTGTGCTTGTGGATGTTGTCGATGGCTTGTGAGGACTCTGCGTACTTGTGAGATGTGGACTTTGCAAACTTGTGCTTGTGGACTTTTGTGTACTTGTGATGTGTGAATTCTTTTGATATATGTTGAATGTTCAGGAAGGCTTTTGATATGCAATGTTTCAATACTTGAGGAATGCTTGTGATATGTGGGATGTCATGATATATGTTCAGGAATATGGAATTGCTATATATGTTTTGATCGCAGGGCAAATTGTAAAATGCAAATAAAAAAACATGGTGTGCACTTTGCCGAGTGTAACACTCGGCAAAGGGGGGTTTACATTTTATAAAGTAAATTATCCCTTTTTGAGGTGATGCCACTTAAAATATTAAGCAGGATTTCATTAAATGTGGGGAAAAACAAAATGGATCGCATGTCTTCATGGATTAATTTATGACACTTGTAAATTTTAGTGTGTATGTGTGTATTTAATAATCTTAAAATTGCGGCATAGATTTGTAAAGCGTATGGTCTAAATCTGTCGATAGTAGTTTCTATATCATCTAGTTGGATCAGTCTGACAATTGTGTGTTTGTGCTTTGTGCTTTGAACCTGATACTGGTATAGCGTGATTTGAGTAACACAAGTGCTACTGCTTTGTTTTCTTAAATAAAAATCACCATAGCCCATGAAAATAAACATATGAATGAATCCACTAAGAAAATAAAAATATAGAATATGGCTAAGCGAAATTGCAGGATGCTCATCCGAGAGACATTAGTAATGTAACTAAACTAGTGGCCTCACCGATCAGATTGATTATCTCAACGCCTCTTTTGGTGTGTGGTGTGCACCTTGCTTCCATAGATCTAACCTTATTATTTTCTCCACAAATTCACAATTTTATGAAAGATATGGTAAGGTATAGTAGCACATACCATGAAAAAATATATCAAAATTTCAGAGTTTCTAACCATATGTACAAAACAGGATCACAATAGTTTAAGCAGCAGACCACACATGATTCTCTCTCGCTAGAGATACTATTACAAACAAAACATGTTCAAAAGAAACAAGATACTACTACGAATCATCATCATGGAGCAGTCTCGTTTGTGCCAGCAGCATCCGATGTCCAAGACGCACTTGTGCGCAGCTGGTCCGTATTGCTAGGCGGACAGCAGCACAGGTTGTTGCCGTTGCAGTAGGCCTTGGCGCCATACCCATTCAGCACCGCGCACAGGTGGATGCATGCCACGCCCCCATTCTCATTGCAGTTCCAAATAGCATTGCACACAGCTACGTACACAAAGTTGTTCCAACGTGAATTTCCACAAGTTTCGTGTCAACGATATATATGCAATAATAGAAAAGAACAGCTTTAACAAACCTAGTGCATCGGAAGACAGCAGGAGGGTGGCCATGACCGCGAGGGCAGACAAGCATATGATCCTCGTGTTGGTCTTTGTATGCGCCATGCATGACCGGGAGTATTTTCTTCTTCTTCTCTTGTTCGAGGAGGGGCAATGCAATGTGTTGGTGCGATTATGTATTTTTCGCTGCTAGCTGTTTATATAGAGAGAGGGATCGATACATATATGGCATAAATGTTCTCCTCGAACTTTATCTGGTAGTATAATCAATTGATTGATATCGTTGAGGATTTTCCAACCAAAACATTACTTTCCTTTGCTCCAAGCACCATCAAGATTGGACATTCATGAAGAAACTGGGAGCTTTTTCACAATTTTTTCTGCAGAAACATATTGATTTGCATAAAGACATCAATGCAGCAAAAGTTAGGCTTCTGAGACGTGCTAGGAATAGTGACAGCAAGTAACTCAGACGAACATCAATTTATTTAACCCCTCTTGCTTGTTGGGTAAAAATAAATGTACGCTCCTGGTGTAAATATGAGTAGTGTTTGTTGTCTCCAAAGTCTTTACATTTAATTTCAAACAGAAGAATATAGTGAAATCGAACTTTCTCTGAATTGCGGAAGTTGCTATGTCGATAACCTGCTGTAAGAGAGAATCTATAAATCTCATACCAAAGACAATATGTGCTGTAGTTTCTCTTAATCTGATTTGCCACGAAAGAAAACATATAAATCCTAGGATAAAGACATATGGTGTGGTTCTTGAAGAACATAATGGTAGAGGCACCAGAACTTGCCAGTTGCCACTAATAAAAATTTAGTATGAACAAAAACAGATCAATAACCTTGGAAGAAGAAAAAAAAGGTCAATAAACTTGGAGGTAAAAAAACAGGTCAACTAACTTGTAAAGAGACCTATCAGGAATTCAGGATCCAGGCCTAAACATCCCCCCAGGAACGGTAGTGAGGTCCCATGTTGCTAGTTTAGACAATAATAATACAAAACCTATCGGATCTATATTGGTAAATGTCTGTTTATTTTTTTTCGAGTTATTTTGAACGCTTGTCCGAACAAATAATGCATCTGTTACCCTTTGTAATAGCTTACTTGGCGGCAGAAAATACAAACACTCTAGCCAGCTTGGTGTCTCGGTTCTAGCTCTGTCTCTGAAACTTAAGTATGCTCTACTGAAGTAAGCTACTACCCTTGCTAATGACCATGTATATGCCTACTTTCTGATTCTAAAATATCATGGTGAAGTTTACTCTTATTCTGCACCCTTCAATCAAATAAGCATGAAAACAAAGTATTCATATACATGGCAAGGATAATATTAGTTTTGGGGCTAACAGTAGGGGTGCTCAAGTGTGCAGTCCTGGAGCAGAAACTGCATATGTATCCAGAACAATAAAACATGGAGGTAGTACATAATGTCACACACTAACAGGTTGGTTTTTCCTGGAACTTTATTCTTTCTGTCGAATCTGAATATAAAGGCTACTGGAACATAACTATCACTCAAACTTTTGGCTATGTGTATGCCCAAGCCTGATCGAATTAGGGTTCAGTTTAGCCCTTACCTATACACCTAAATCAAATAAACATGCAAACATGGCATTTAGAACAGATGTAAACTCCAAGGTGCAAGTCTGTATTGAATTTTAAGAGATGTGTCTTGTTCAGACAACAAACAAGTGGGTATTCTAGCAGCTACTCCCTCCGTCCCATAATATAAGATCGTTTTTCAAGCTATGTTAGCTTGAAAAACGATCTTATATTGTGGGACGGAGGGAGTAGTTTTCTTAGGTAAAATGATTTTTTACAGAGATATGCTGGTGTAGCTAACATGTATTTCCACAAAATTTTGTACTAAATATATATACAAAAGATTTGCTTTGTTTTGTAGCTATCATACAAAGTCCTGAACCTGACTTATATTGTACATAGATTCTTATCTGATATGTTCTACAATGTGCAGCTATACATTTATATGCTAACCAATCATTTTCCTCGTCTGACCCTCATTATTATCTGATTATTAAGCTCTAACTTTCCCTCCATGTCCGTTTAGAACATGAAGCTAATATATCCCCTGTTTGTGATAACATTAAAATCTGAAATCTGTATGTGTGCCGTGTATATCTATATACTCAAGCAGTCAAGCATGAAATCTGAGAAGAATGGATGCAAGTCCTTGCTCAAAAATCTATACGTGGTGCTCTCAAGCCCAAGGTTTTACTTGATTGGTTGGGGATTTGGGGGCGTCTTAATCTGGTCGGGGGATGGATTTTGGTCTCCTAACCACCATTCAATTTCTCCTCACGGTGTTGGACAGTGGGTGTCGTTGGGCTCAGCCTTGGTGTACTCCGGCGATGATCACAAAGCTTGTACACCATCTTATTCCATCGAGGAACTGCATATATCTAAAAAAACATATATTAAAGTAAGCACCATAATCTCCTAAAGATCTTTGTTGGTATACATTTCAATTTGGAACTGTGGCAACCGGTACAGCACTCAGGTTTACCAAACTTTGAACCGAGAATTGATATGTAGCTAAAAGTGAGGTGCCCTATATCAAATAAAAATAGTAAATTTCAACAGAATAAGAGAGGTACAGGTAAACTTCTTACCAGTTTTTAACTCTAGCCCCCAAGTACGACCCTCCTTTGATGCCTTAGAAAAAATATTTAACGCCTATAACAACATCTATCTGTTTCTCATAGTAGAACAGTGAACATCCTGATTCATTGGGGAGGTAGGAGCCCACCAGATGGCCAATGCAGCTGTCATGGAGAAGAGAAAGGGAGAGATCCTAACTCTCTGAGCACCGCTACATACGGGGCGTCGAACACAGGCGCCCATCTACACATAGCCTAAAGGTTGCGGTGAGAAAGCAAAGGTAGGAGAGAGAGGAAACACCGGCAAAGGAGTCTGCAGACCAGACGGAGGGGGCAGGTCGCTAGGTCAGCAGCTTCAACATCCTTGTCCATACGCTACTGTGATCTGACCAAGTCACTGCAAACGCCGGCGACGCAAGCCTCCACAGAGAATTGACGCAGGGTGGAAAGTCTGAGAAGTCCAGCGTCGGGGTGGTTCTCGATGGTGGCTCGCCGGCCAGTGCCACAGACGACATGGAAGTCAGCGGGAGGACACGCCAAGCAGCACGAGCCTACATCGCCGTGGAAGGCGCCGGACCCATCAAAGAACACGGTGTTGACGGCACAGCGGTGGTAACCGACGTGGAGATGATGGCGGATGCTGGTGGGTGAAGATGGAGGAGACCGAGGCGAAGTGGAGTGGGGGGGGGGGGGGGGGGGGGGGGGGGTTGCAGAACGGTGGGGATCCCGTCGCTGCTGGCACACGGAGAGGATGCGGGGATCCGGTGGAGGATTGGGAGGTTGGAGTGTAGGAGCTTTTCACCAACAACGAGACCATCTTCTTCACCGCACTACGGGCCCATGAGGGGGTGGGATAAAATGTCAGCTGAAAAGCATCGCAGAGCAAAGTAAACAAAATTTTACCTAGCATTCCCAACGGATAGCTCAGATTGCACTTCAGCCAAGATCGGACGGGCAGAATCGTCTTACACAGGATGGCCTGAGCGTATGGGTCTTCAGCCCCGCATAAACTTGAAGATGCATGTAAAAGTCAATCACTTTGGTACTACAACAGTGGAAAGTTGGAAGCGGGCGTCTATCTCACTATCACCCGCTTAAATGGATTTTGAATCGTCCAACGACCCGTGCTGACTGGGGTCTTCTCAACCGAAAAGCGACAGGATGTTCGACGCAAAAAAAAAAAAACGACAGGATGTCACTTGGCCGTATCTTGTGTATGCTCGGGTATCTTGTTTTCGATACTTCTAGTGGCCACTGAAGGAAATGTAACCCACTAGAATGTATACGGTAGGTAATACCCCGTAGGAAAGAACTCGTACTCGTACAGCCGACTAGCTAAGCATGTAACCCACTAGAATGTATGAACTATATTTAATTAAATTAAACTAATGCCGTGGTATGCATGGCATGGAAGTAGGCCGTGCCAATCGCATGTGGGTTGTGGTTACGAAGCCCAATCATACTGTCACATCAAACTAGTTGTAGTTACTCGGGGCATCTTTGATTGCGTTAGTAGGATTGATTGGCTCTCGCCTTATTTTTGTGAGATAGAGAAGAGAGACAACCCACCAACTAAGAATATATTGATCGCCTCCCTTGGTAGAAAATTAGGCCCGGACTACTTGTCGGTTAGGGGCTCTTCCAGCAGAGGTGAACACTGTAATTGATGCTGAACGCATCAACACTGTCTGATCAATATATTCCCTTTTTTCCCCGGAAAAAAAAAAAGATAAGGAGTCCGGAGGATCTTGCCACAAGAACAGATGGAGTGTTCGCTACCTACTGGAGTAATTTATGTGCAGTACATTGCTTACTCTGCGATTAGAGTGCTTGTCTCCAGCATATACTCCCTCCGTTCCTAAATATAAGTCTTTTTAGAGATTCCAATATGGAGTACATACGGAGCAAAATGAGTGAATCTAAACTCTAAAATATGTCTATATACATCCGTATGTAGTTCATATTGAAATCTCTAAAAAGACTTATATTTAGGAACGGAGGGAGTATTCTTGATTTCGGGGGCATTGTTCTTTTTTTTTTTTGGCTTTCACTTAGCTATGGAAAGATAAGTTTCTATCTGCTCTCCTCTACCACAATTCTTCTTATAAATGACGCTGGGATACCCGCAATCCTGGGGCACTTGGGCGCGCTGGTCTCGCTGGAACGTCCGATTTCTTTACTGCTCACTGGTTTTTGCTGCTGGTGCTACCTCAGCTGTTACTTGCCGTTGCACGTTGGCGCTAGCTCCCCAGGTGGATGACGGGTGGGCTTCGTTGATTGTGGGGTCGAGAGAATAGAGCGGGTTTGTGTATCACTTGGGTGTCGATGGATTTGATGGACAGGTGAAATCCTAGCCCTCTTCCTGCTCTCTCGTCCCCCACACGCACGGGGTGAAAAAATTTCCCCTTTCCCTCCGCCGCCACCGCCACCGCCACCTTTTCTCTACCTCTCTCCTCTCCCGAGCCCTCGTCGCTGACCTCGAGCCAGTCGTTGCCACCCATCCCATGCTCTCGCCTCTGTTTTCTCCGGCGAGCCCTAAAAAACGAGGCAGAGATGTGCGAAGGACCCGCACGGTTGGTCGGTGGCACCTCCTCCTCCCACCCTCAGAAATGAGCGACCGGAGAAGCTAGACTGAAGCGGAGGATGACGGTAGGCCTGGAGTTCCGAACCAGAAAGTTCGAGTGCCAGATCAGTGCGTCCCCTATCTTCCTGCTTCCTCGAGGTAAGTTTCCGGCGCCGACGTTCACCCATCTTTTGAGAACAGGTTTCCATGGATCCATGCCCCCCATGCGAATGTCACTGTTTGAGCGTTGCTCTTCCCGAGCGATGCCTCGCCACGTCCACGACGGTCTGCATCTGATATTTCTCTCCTCTGGATTGTATCAGGTAATGAAGATGGCACACCTATATTTGATTGACACAAGTACGTACGGTTATACATGGAACTGCACTTTCGACATTACAGTTCAACATTATAAAAGAAGGAATCACTACTCTACTCCAATCTGAGTGTACTGATTGCATCCTCTTGCTCCTTTTGTTTCAGCCAATTTGCCATCCGGAGGAAATGCCAACTAATATGGTATCTGTTTACCCCCTTTTGAACCTTTCTTCCAAGTTGTTGTCTTTGATTCATCTCAGTTATACTTGTACTATTTGTGGTTTGTGATGGGGGCTATATTAGGTATACTTACTCCTTTGGATATATATCGTTACCTGCTCCAAGTGTGAACTAATTACTAAATGAGTTGATGGTAGAATGGAGCAGATCAAGTTCTTGTTTTTATGCTTCCTCGAGAGTTGATAAAGATTTACTTTCTAAACTTTAGAGCCATAACTGTAGAGTTATTGCTGTAGGTAAGCATACATCTGGATGAGATGGTAGTTGTCCTTCTCGTGCTGTTTCCAATGAGTCATTTTGCTTTAGAACTTCATGATATATTCACTGTTGAGTGCTATTGATATTCTTCTTATGGTCCAGAACTCCAGATAAGGAATGTGGAGCAAAAGATTCTGCAATTGTAAATATTGGTGAGCTTCAAGAGCTGCTTCCCATTGATCTTTCGTTATACTTCCCATTGCTATTTCCCCTACTGCTCCTGAAGAAGAAATTTAATATGCAATATTGTTAATACATGTTTAGTAGATAATCTTATAATATAAGAAGGGCATGCCATGGTTTCTCATATTGTGAATTTTCTGAACAGAATAGGGTCAACTTTTTCCTCTTGTGTTCCTTTCCTTAGAATGAATGACTGTATGCTGATGAGGAAGAAAAAAAATCCTTTGCCTTTTGAGTCACTGGTGAGCGTCAGTGCATTGGTGCATCATCGAGAACTATGAAGAGCAACAACTGTATGACTCAACATATCTTTTTTGAGCAGTTGAATTCCAAATCCAATTTCAAAGGGACTTCCTCCCCGTGTTGAGAAAACTTTTCTTCCTCTATAATGAGCAACTGGGCATATTTGATGTACATTCCAGAGATATATCTGTATGCATCTCTGTTTTGCACATTTCTATCTAACAGCAGAGCAACCTACCAATCTTAGGGCTCCTCTTCAAGCTGTAGTGTAGCTTGGAGGGCAATGGCAACACGAATCAGCCATGAGCCATCACCCTAGCCGATCAGCCGGCCAAAAGATGAAGTATTGAAGTGGACATTGAGTTTGAATGGTTGGAGTTGCTTGGTTATGCTTAGGAGTTAGGAACAAGGTAATATGCAATCTTCCCTTCAATCAAATTTAATATGTTAAACACTCCTATTTATATGCTTGACAACATGAATAAATGTCCTTGAGGCTAATGTTGGTTCAGATTTTTGTGAGAAAAAACAATTCAGGTTTGAGGAGGTGCAATCTGTTGATGGTTCGGTTTCAAACTCCATTTTAAAATTTCTTACATTATTTCTTTTGCCAAATAGGGTTTTAGCACTGAATCTTTAAAGCAAGTACGTTTTCCTATGTTTTATGTACTCTTCTTTTACTTTTTATTGATGGGAATTGGAAGCATCACTCTCCATGACTCGAATCACCATGGCCAGATTGAAGATCACAAGCTCTAGGTTAGCTCTTCCTTCAAAATGTCAAGCTTTGGTAACAAGTATAATTTTTCTGCTTGCCTCCTTCAAAACGCCATGTGTTAATTGATTTATCTTCCCTTTCGTATTCATTTATTCTAAATTGGCTACAATTGCCTTTTGGCACTTAAACAGGATTAGGTGCTGTATCTTGAAGCATTTAATCCATTTGGTTGATAATTTCACTTATGAATATGGTACTTCATTTCGTAACACTAGTAGAAAACAGACCTTTCGTCCGCCCCTTTAGTCCCGGTTTGATTACGGCCCGGGACTACTATGACCATTAGTCCCGGTTCAAACGGCTAGGAGCGGTCGGGGGCACGGGCATCATTATTCCCGGTTCATTTTCTACCTATAGTCCCGGTTTGTGATACAAACCGGGACTAAAGGGGTGGTGGCAGGCTGGTGTCAGGCTGGGGCCCCCACGAGCCCCTTTAGTCCCGGTTTGTATCACAAACCGGGACTAGAGGTGGAACTTTAGTCGGTTCATTTTCTACCTATAGTCCCGGTTTGTGATACAAACCGGGACTAAAGGGGCTCGTCCGGTTTGTATCACAAACCGGGACTAGAGGTGGACCTTTAGTCCCGGTTTGTATAACCAACCGGGACTAAAGACGTCCCTATATAAACCCTTCGTCCAGCCCGAGCCCATTCTCTCTGTTTTCCCCTTTCTCTCCTCTGTTCTTCCCCTTGCTCGAGCTCATCCTTCATTTTTTCCAAAGATTTGTCAAGATTTGAAGCCACCCCATCTATCCAAGTGTTCACAAAGGTTAGCAACTTTGTCCTTTCATCTCTCATTGCTAGATTAGCTCATGCAATGCTCTATAAGTATAGTGATTTGTGGGTTTTAGTTTGGGAGTAATTATGTGGGAGTTTATTTGATTTATATGCAATTTGAGCTCAAATTAACTTCTTAGTTTGCATATGTGTAGGTGTGGTTTACTTAGTGCCTTCCCGTCCCCATCCTAACCACCGTCGATCGCCCGCACCGTCCCGTCGCCGGCACCACCTTGGTGAGCCTCTTGTTCTTATCATTTTTATAATAAAAAAATCTTATTTGTATGATTTAGATAGTTACTTGTATAATTTTCTTACTTGTATGATTGTTTGTTATACATAGTGCCATGACTTTGATATCCGTCCCCGTCGGCCCTCGTCCGGTTTATGATTCGGATGTTGTATATTCTCTTTTATAACTATTTGTTGCATTTTGTGTTTATGACAATTATGCCCATCAAGTTGACATAGATATTTTTATCTAGGAGGTATGTGAACCGGAAATTGCAACCGACCCTCTTGTCGAGAAGTTAAATTTAGTTGAAAAAGAAAACGACTATTTGAAAGAAAAATTGAAAAGAATTGAAGAAGAGAAGATGAAATTGGAGTTGTATGTTGCCGATGTCGTCGATGATCACAAGATCAAGATGAATGCAATGCGCTTGAAGATTAGAAAGATTAGAAAATATGTCGTTAATAAAGAGGCTTGGTATCATTATGTTGTTGGATCAATTATTACCTTGTTGCGATTTTGATCGCATTTGTTGTTGCATTTAAATGCTTTAGCTAGATAGTTTTATGTTGTTTTATGAGAATAAGTGTGTATGAACTTTATGTATGAACTTGTATTAATTTGGTCTTTTCGGTGTTGTGTAATGAAGATGAGTCGGCAATGGATGTACGATGACCGACGCTCTCCCCAGTTCATTAATGGCGTGCATAGTTTTCTGCGTGCGGCTGAGGCAAACAAGCAGAATGGTTTTATGTGTTGTCCATGTGGTGTCTGTAAGAATGATAGGAATTACTCTAGCTCAAAAGTCATTCACGTCCACCTATTTACGTCCGGTTTCATGTCCGGCTATAACTGTTGGACCAAGCACGGAGAAAGAGGGGTTCTAATGGAAGAGAATGAAGAAGAAGAGGATGATGACAACTATCATGAGTTCCCTGAATACGATGGTACTACAATGGGGGAAGAGAATAAAGAAGAAGAAGCTGAAGAAGAGGCATCAGATGAGCCCGCTGATGATCTTGGTCGGGCCATTGCTGATGCAAAGAGAAACTGCGAAAGTGAAAAGGAGATGTTGAAGTTGCAGCGCATGTTAGAGGATCACAAAAAATTGTTGTACCCAAATTGCGAAGATGACAAGAAAAAGCTGGGTACCACACTGGAATTGCTGCAATGGAAGGCAGAGAATGGTGTATCTGACATGGGATTTGAAAAGTTGCTGAAAATAATGAAGAAGAAGCTTCCAAAGGACAACGAATTGCCCGACAGTACCTACGAAGCAAAGAAGGCTGTCTGCCCTATAGGATTAGAGGTGCAAAAGATACATGTATGCCCTAATGACTGCATCCTCTACCGCGGTGAGGAGTACGAGAATTTGAATGCATGCCCGGTATGCGGTGCATTGCGCTATAAGATCAACCGCGATGACCCTGGTGATGATGTTGAGGGCTAGCGCCCCAGGAAGAGGATTCCTGCCAAGGTGATGTGGTATGCTCCTATAATACCACGGTTGAAACGTTTGTTCCAAAACAAAGAGCATGCCAAGTTGTTGCGATGGCACAAACAAGACCGTAAGAAAGACGGGAAGTTGAGAGTACCCGCTGACGGGTCGCAGTGGAGAAAAATCGAGAGAAAGTGGCCGGAGTTTGCAGGTGACGCAAGGAACTTATGGTTTGGTATAAGTGCAGATGGCATTAATCCTTTTGGGGAGCAGAGCAGCAATCATAGCACCTGGCCTGTGACTCTACGTATCTATAACCTTCCTCCTTGGTTGTGCATGAAGCGGAAGTTCATTATGATGCCAGTGCTCATCCAAGGCCCCAAGCAACCCGGCAACGACATTGATGTGTACCTAAGGCCATTAGTTGAAGAACTTTTACAGCTGTGGGACATAAAAGGTGTACGTGTGTGGGATGAGCACAAACAGCAGGAATTTGACCTACGAGCGTTGCTGTTTGTAACCATCAATGATTGGCCTGCTCTTAGTAACCTTTCAGGACAGACAAACAAGGGATACCACGCATGCACGCACTGTTTAGATGATACCCAAAGTATATATTTGGATAAATGTAAGAAGAATGGTACCTGGGACATCGTCGATTTCTTCCGATCAAGCATCTCTTAAGAAAGAAAGGCAAGCATTTCAAAGGTGAGGCAGATCACCGGAAGAAGCCTCGCCACCGTACTGGTGATGATATACTTGATATGGTCAAGGATTTAAAAGTAATCTTTGGAAAGGGTCCTGGCGGACAATCTCTTCCGAATGACGCTGACGGACACGCACCCATGTGGAAGAACAAATCTATATTTTGGGACCTACCCTATTGGAAAGACCTAGAGGTCCGCTCTGCAATCGACGTGATGCACGTGATGAAGAATCTTTGCGTGAACCTGCTAGGCTTCTTGGGCGTGTATGGGAAGACAAAAGATACACCGGAGGCACGGGAGGACCAGCAACGTATGCACGGAAAAGACGGCATGCATCCAAAGCAGTATCAAGGTCCTACCAGCTACGCTCTTACCAAAGAAGAGAAGGAAATCTTCTTTGAATGCCTGCTCAGTATGAAGGTCCCGTCTGGTTTCTTGTCGAATATAAAGGGAATAATAAATATGGCAGAGAAAAAGTTCCAGAACCTAAAGTCTCATGACTGCCACGTGATTATTGTTGGAAATATGCCTTAGAGGCAATAATAAAATGGTTATTATTATATTTCCTTGTTCATGATAATCGTTTATTATCCATGCTATAATTGTACTGGTTGGAAACACAAATACATGTGTGGATATGTAGACAACAACATGTCCCTAGTGAGCCTCTACCGGACTAGCTCGTTGATCAAAGATGGCCATGGTTTCCTGGTCATAGACATGAGTTGTCATTTGATAATGGGATCATATCATTAGGAGAATGATGTGATGGACAAGACCCAAACAATGAACGTAGCATATGATCGTGTCAAGTTTATTGCTATCGTTTTTGCATGTCAAGTATCTGTTCCTATGACCATGAGATCATGCAACTCACTGACACCGGAGGAGTACCTTGTGTGTATCAAACGTCGCAACGTAACTGGGTGACTATAAAGATGCTCTACATGTATCTCCGACGGTGTCTGTTGAGTTGGCATGGATCAAGACTGGGAATTTGTCACTCCGTATGACGGAAAGGTATCTCAGGGCCCACTCGGTAATACAGCATCACAATAAGCTTGCAAGCAATGTGACTAAAGAGTTAGCCACGGGATCTTGTATTACGGTACGAGTAAAGAGACTTGCCGGTAACGAGATTGAACTAGGTATGGAGATACCGACTATCGAATCTCGGGCAAGTAACATATCGCCGGACAAAGGGAATTGTATACGGGATTAACTGAATCCTTGACATCGTGGTTCAACCGATAAAGATCTTCGTGGAATATGTAGGAACCAATATGGGCATCCAGGTCCCGCTATTGGTTATTGACCGGAGAGGTGTCTCGGTCATGTCTACATGATTCTCGAACCCGTAGGGTCGCACGCTTAACTTTCGGTAACGCTAGGGTAGTTTTGGGATATTAATAAGTGGAAAGTCCGAAGGTTGTTCGGAGTCCCGGATGGGATCCGGGATATCACGAGGAGCTCCGGAATGGTCCAGAGGTAAAGATTTATATATGGAAAGTTGTTTTTCGGGATTCCGGAAAAGTTCGGTTTTTCCGGTATTGTACCGGGAAGCATCTAGAATGTTCCGGACGGTTCCATGGTGGGGCCCACTTGTCCTGAACGTCCCACATGGACCAACGGGTGGCGCACCAGCCCTACATGGGCCAGGCACCCAGCCCCACTTGGCCCATGCATATGGGATAAGAGGATAAGATCGAATCCCTTGAAAATAGGGAGAGACTTGGAGGCCAAGTACTATTCACGTTACTGTTCACGTGAATAGTACTCCCTCCTCCAAGTTTGCTCCTCTATATAAAGAGTGGGAGGCACAAGGGGGCTGGACAATCCACAACCCTAGCCTCCTCTCCCTCCTGCTGCTCCATCTCCTCCTTCGGTTTGCGCTTGGCGAAGCCCTGCCGAAGTTCCGCTGCCGTCACCACCACCACGCCGTCATGCTGGTTCAGATCCCATCTACCTTTCCACCCTCCCTTGCTGGATCAAGAAGGCGGAGACATCACCGAGCCGTACGTGTGCTAAACTCGGAGGAGCCGCTCGTGCGGTGCTCGGATCGGATTGGATCGCGAAGACGTTCGACTACATCAACCGCGTTTCTTAATGCTTCCGCTTAGCGATCTACAAGGGTATGTAGATGCAATCTCTCCTCTCGTAGATGTTCATCTCCTAGATCGATCTTGGTGAGCGTAGGAAAAATTTTGTTTCCCATGCAACGTTCCCCAACAGTGGCATCATGAGCTAGGTCTTTGCGTAGATGACATCACGAGTAGAACACAAAGGAGTTTGTGGGCGTTGATATTCAGATTGCTTCCTTCCTTGGTCTTTTCTTGATTCAGCGGTATTGTGGGATGAAGCGGCCCGGACCAACTTTACATGTCCACGTACATGAGACCGGTTCCATCGACTGACATGCGACTTTGTTGCATAAGATGGCTAGCGGGTGTCTGTCTCTCCCACCTTAGTTGAATCGGATTCGACGAAGGCGGTCCTTGTAGAAGGTTAAATAGCAACTTGCATATCACCGTTGTGGTTTTGCGTAGGTAAGAATCGTTCTTGCTAGATACCCATAGTAGCCACGTAAAACATGCAACAACAAATTAGAGGACGTCTAACTTGTTTTTGCAGGGTATGTTGTGATATGATATGGCCAAAGACATGACGAAATATATTTGATGTATGAGATGATCATATTTTGTAATAGTTTATCTCGGCTTGCATGTCGATGAATACGGCAACCGGCAGGAGCCATAGAGTTGTCTTTAATTATTGTATGACCTGCATGTCAATCATTAAGCGCTATGTAATGCTTTACTTTATCGCTAAACGGTAGGAATAGTAGTAGAAGCATGGTTGGCGTGACAACCCCGATGGCGACGCGATGATGGAGATCATGGTGTCATGCCGGTGACGATGGAAATCATGCCGGTGCTTTGGAGATGGAGATCAAAAGCACAAGTTCATGGTCATATCATGTCACTTATGATTTGCATGTGATGTTAATCTTTTTATGCATCTTATTTTGCTTAGGATGACGGTGGCATTATAAGGTGATCCCTCTCTAAAATTTCAAGATAAAATTGTGTTCTCCCCAAGTGTGCACCGTTGCGAAAGTTCGTCGTTTCGAAGCACCACGTGATGATCGGGTGTGATAGACTCTACGTTCACATACAACGGGTGCAAGCCAGTTTTGCACGTGCGGAACACTTGGGTTAAACTTGACGAGCCTAGCATGTACAGACATGGCCTCGGAACACAAGAGACCGAAAGGTCGAACATGAGTCATATAGTAGATATGATCAACATGGAGATGTTCACCGTTGAAACCATCTCATCTCACGTGATGATCGGACTTGGGTTGGTGAATTTGGATCATGTTACACTCGGACGACCGGAGGGATGTCGATTTGAGTGGGAGTTTTTAAGTAAACTAAACTCATTATCTTGAACAATAGTCTAAGTTGTCTTTACAAATTTATGTTGTAGATCAATGGCTCGCGCAGTAGCTTCCCTAAATTTCAATGCGTTCCAAGAGAAAGCCAAGCTGAAAGATGATGGAAGTAACTTTGTAGACTGGGCCCGTAATCTGAGGATTATCCTCACGGTTGCCCAAAAGGCTTATGTCCTTGATGCACCGCTTGGTGAGCAACCCCCTCCAGCGTCTGTGGACGTTATGAACGCCTGGCAGGCGCGTGTTGATGACTACTCAATAGTTCAGTGCGCCATGTTGCATGGCTTAGAACCGGGACTTCAAAGGCGTTTTGAACGTCATGGAGCATATGAGATGTTCCAGGAGTTGAAGTTTATTTTTGAGAAGAATGCCCGGATCGAGAGGTATGAGACCTCCGATAAGTTCTATGCTTGCAAGATGGAGGAGAACAGGTATGTCAGTGAACACATACTCAAAATGTCTGGGTATTACAACCGTCTGGCTGAGTTGGGAGTTGTGCTCCCGCCAGAGGCGATCACTGACAGAGTTCTTCAATCGCTACCACCTAGCTACAAGAGCTTTGTGTTGAACTATAACATGCAAGGGATGAACAAGTCAGTCGCCGAGCTGTTTGCGATGCTGAAAGTCGCTGAGTCAGACATCCAGAAGGAGCATCAAGTGTTGATGGTCAATAAAACCACTAGTTTCAAGAAGAATGGCAAGGGCAAGAAGGGAAACTCCAAGAAGAGTGGCAAAGTAGTTGCCCCTCCGATGAAGAAACCCAAGGCTGGGCCCAAGCCGGAAACTGAGTGCTTCTATTGCAAGGGAACTGGCCACTTGAAGCGGAATTGCCCCAAGTATCTGACCGACAAGAAGGGGGCCAACGCCAAACAAGGTATATATGATATACATGTTATTGATGTGTATCTTACCAACTCTTGTTGTAGTGCCTGGGTATTTGATACCGGTGCGGTTGCTCACATTTGCAACTCAAAGTAGGAACTACGGAATAGACGGAGGCTGGCGAAGGACGAAGTGACGATGCGCGTGGGAAATGGTTCCAAGGTTGATGTGATCGCCGTCGGCACGCTCGCTCTTCGATTACCATCGGGATTAGTGATGAACCTGAATAATTGTTATTTAGTGCCTGCGTTGAGCATGAACATTATATCTGGATCTTGTTTAATGCGAGACGGTTACTCATTTAAATCAGAGAATAATGGTTGTTCTATTTATATGGGTAATATCTTTTATGGTCATGCACCCATTGTGAGGGGTTTATTCTTATTGAATCTCGATAGTGATGATACACATGTTTATAACATTGATGCCAAAAGATGTAGAGTTCATAATGATAGTACCACTTTCTTGTGGCACTGCCGCTTAGGTCATATTGGTGTAAAACGCATGAAGAAACTCCATGCTGATGGACTTTTGGAGTCACTTGATTTTGAATCACTTGACACATGCGAACCATGCCTCATGGGCAAGATGACTAAGACCCCGTTCTCCGGAACAATGGAACGGGCAAGTGACTTGTTGGAAATCATACATACTGATGTGTGCGGTCCGATGAGCATTGAGGCGCGCGGTGGATATCGTTATTTTCTCACCTTCACCGACGATTTGAGTAGATATGGGTATATTTACTTAATGAAACACAAGTCTGAAACGTTTGAAAAGTTCAAGCAATTTCAGAGTGAAGTTGAGAATCATCGTAACAAGAAGATCAAGTTCCTACGATCTGATCGAGGGGGAAAATATCTGAGTTATGAGTTTGGCAGTCACTTAAGACAATGTGGAATTGTTTCACAGTTGACGCCACCTGGAACACCACAGCGTAATGGTGTGTTCGAACGTCCTAATCGAACCTTATTGGATATGGTGCATTCTATGATGTCTCTTGCCGATCTGCCACTATCATTTTGGGGTTATGCATTAGAGAAAGCTGCATTCACTTTAAATAGGGCACCATCTAAGTCCGTTGAGACGACACCGTATGAACTGTGGTTTGGCAAGAAACCAAAGTTGTCGTTTCTTAAAGTTTGGGGATGCGATGCTTGTGTCAAAAGGCTTCAGCCAGAAAAGCTTGAACCCAAAGCGGACAAATGCATCTTCATAGGATACCCAAAAGAGACGGTTGGGTATACCTTCTATCTCAGATCCGAAGGCAAAGTGTTTGTCGCTAAGAACGGGTCCTTTCTCGAGAAAGAGTTTCTCTCGAAAGAATTGACTGGGAGGAAGATAGAACTTGATGAGGTTGTTGAACCTTTACTTCAACCAGAGAGTAGCACTGCGCAGAAAGATGTTTCTGTGGAACCTACGTTAGTTGAAGAGGAAGCTGATGATGGTGATCATGAAGCTTCGGATCAAGTTACTATCGAACCTCGTAGGTCGACAAGGATACGTACTGCTCCTGAGTGGTACGGTAACCCTGTCTTGAATGTCATGTTGTTGGACAATGATGAACCTATGAGCTATGGAGAAGCGATGGTGGGCCCAGATTCCGACAAACGGTTAGAGGCCATGAAATCCGAGATGGGATCCATGTATGAAGACAAAGTATGGACTTTGGAAGTATTACCTCAAGGGCGAAAGGCCATTCAGAATAAATGGATCTTCAAGAAGAAGACAGACGCAGACGGTAATGTCACCGTCTATAAAGCTCGACTTGTGGCAAAGGGTTTTTCACAAGTTCAAGGAGTTGACTACGATGAGACTTTCTCACCCGTAGCGATGCTTAAGTCCATCAGAATCATGTTAGCAATAGCTGCATTTTTCGATTATGAAATTTGGCAGATGGATGTCAAAACAGCGTTCCTTAACGGTTTTCTTAAGGAAGAGTTGTATATGATGCAACCAGAAGGTTTTGTCGATCCAGAGAATGCTGACAAAGTTTGCAAACTCCAGCGATCCATTTATGGACTGGTGCAAGCGTCTCGGAGTTGGAATCTTCGCTTTGATGAGGTGATCAAAGCGTTTGGGTTTATACAAGTTTACGGAGAAGCTTGTATTTACAAGAAAGTGAGTGGGAGCTCTATAGCGTTTCTAATATTATATGTGGATGACATATTATTGATTGGAAACAATATAGAACTTTTGGAAAGCGTGAAGGAATATTTGAACAAGAGTTTTTCAATGAAGGACCTAGGAGAAGCTGCTTTCATATTAGGCATCAAGATCTATAGAGATAGATCGAGACGCTTAATAGGACTTTCACAGAGCACATACCTTGATAAAGTTTTGAAGAAGTTCAAAATGGATCAGTCCAAGAAGGGGTTCTTGCCTGTTTTGCATGGTGTGAAGTTGAGTAAGACTCAATGCCCAGCGACTACAGAGGATAGAGAAAAGATGAGTGTCATCCCCTATGCTTCTGCCATAGGCTCTATCATGTATGCGATGTTGTGCACAAGACCAGATGTCAGCCTTGCCATAAGTATGGCCAGAAGGTTTCAAAGTGATCCAGGAGTGGAACACTGGACAGTGGTCAAGAATATCCTTAAGTACCTGAAAAGGACTAAGGAAATGTTTCTCGTTTATGGAGGTGATCAAGAGCTCGTCGTAAAGGGTTACGTCGATGCAAGCTTTGACACTGATCCGGATGACTCTATGTCTCAAACCGGATACGTATATATTCTAAATGGGGGAGCGGTAAGCTGGTGCAGTTCCAAGCAAAGCGTGGTAGCTGATTCTACATGCGAAGCGGAGTACATAGCTGCCTCGGAGGCGGCAAAGGAAGGTGTCTAGATGAAGCAGTTCATGACAGATCTTAGAGTTGTACCCAGTGCACTGGACCCGATGACTCTGTTCTGTGACAACACTGGTGCCATTGCTCTAGCCAAGGAACCAAGGTTTCACAAGAGGACCAGACACATAAAGCGACGCTTCAATTCCATCCGCGATGCGATCAAGGAGGAGGACATAAACATTTGCAAAGTGCACACGGATATGAATGTTGCAGATCCGTTGACTAAACCTCTTCCACGGGCAAAACATGATCAACACCAGAACTCTATGGGTGTTAGATTCATAACCATGTAATGCTAGATTATTGACTCTAGTGCAAGTGGGAGACTGTTGCAAATATGCCCTAGAGGTAATAATAAAATGGTTATTATTATATTTCCTTGTTCATGATAATCGTTTATTATCCATGCTATAATTGTATTGGTTGGAAACACAAATACATGTGTGGATACGTAGACAACAACATGTCCCTAGTGAGCCTCCACCGGACTAGCTCGTTGATCAAAGATGGCCATGGTTTCCTGGTCATAGACATGAGTTGTCATTTGATAACGGGATCATATCATTAGGAGAATGATGTGATGGACAAGACCCAAACAATGAACGTAGCATATGATCGTGTCAAGTTTATTGCTATCGTTTTTGCATGTCAAGTATTTGTTCCTATGACCATGAGATCATGCAACTCACTGACACCGGAGGAGTACCTTGTGTGTATCAAACGTCGCAACGTAACTGGGTGACTATAAAGATGCTCTACATGTATCTCCGACGGTGTCTGTTGAGTTGGCATGGATCAAGACTGGGAATTTGTCACTCCGTATGACGGAAAGGTATCTCAGGGCCCACTCGGTAATACAGCATCACAATAAGCTTGCAAGCAATGTGACTAAAGAGTTAGCCACGGGATCTTGTATTACGGTACGAGTAAAGAGACTTGCCGGTAACGAGATTGAACTAGGTATGGAGATACCGACGATCGAATCTCGGGCAAGTAACATATCGCCGGACAAAGGGAATTGTATACGGGATTAACTGAATCCTTGACATCGTGGTTCAACCGATAAAGATCTTCGTGGAATATGTAGGAACCAATATGGGCATCCAGGTCCCGCTATTGGTTATTGACCGGAGAGGTGTCTCGGTCATGTCTACATGATTCTCGAACCCGTAGGGTCGCACGCTTAACTTTCGGTAACGCTAGGGTAGTTTTGGGATATTAATAAGTGGAAAGTCCGAAGGTTGTTCGGAGTCCCGGATGGGATCCGGGATATCACGAGGAGCTCCGGAATGGTCCAGAGGTAAAGATTTATATATGGAAAGTTGTTTTTCGGGATTCCGGAAAAGTTCGGTTTTTCCGGTATTGTACCGGGAAGCATCTAGAATGTTCCGGACGGTTCCATGGTGGGGCCCACTTGTCCTGAACGTCCCACATGGACCAACGGGTGGCGCACCAGCCCTACATGGGCCAGGCACCCAGCCCCACTTGGCCCATGCATATGGGATAAGAGGATAAGATCGAATCCCTTGAAAATAGGGAGAGACTTGGAGGCCAAGTACTATTCACGTTACTGTTCACGTGAATAGTACTCCCTCCTCCAAGTTTGCTCCTCTATATAAAGGGTGGGAGGCACAAGGGGGCTGGACAATCCACAACCCTAGCCTCCTCTCCCTCCTGCTGCTCCATCTCCTCCTTCGGTTTGCGCTTGGCGAAGCCCTGCCGAAGTTCCGCTGCCGTCACCACCACCACGCCGTCATGCTGGTTCAGATCCCATCTACCTTTCCACCCTCCCTTGCTGGATCAAGAAGGCGGAGACATCACCGAGCCGTACGTGTGCTAAACTCGGAGGAGCCGCTCGTGCGGTGCTCGGATCGGATTGGATCGCGAAGACGTTCGACTACATCAACCGCGTTTCTTAATGCTTCCGCTTAGCGATCTACAAGGGTATGTAGATGCAATCTCTCCTCTCGTAGATGTTCATCTCCTAGATCGATCTTGGTGAGCGTAGGAAAAATTTTGTTTCCCATGCAACGTTCCCTAACAATTATGACGCAATTGCTTCCGGTTGCATTGAGGGGGCTTCTACCGGACAACGTTCGATTAGCCATTGTGAAGCTATGTGCATTCCTCAATGCAATCTCTCAGAAGGTAATCGATCCAGAAATCCTACCAAGGTTACATAATGATTTGGTGCAATGTCTTGTCAGTTTCGAGTTGGTGTTCCCACCATCCTTCTTCAATATCATGACGCACGTCCTAGTTCACCTAGTCGACGAGATTGCCATTCTGGGTCCTGTATTTCTACACAATATGTTCCCCTTTGAGAGGTTCATGGGAGTCTTACAGAAATATGTTCATAACCGTGCTAGGCCAGAAGGAAGCATCTCCAAGGGCCATGAAACAGAGGAGGTCATTGAGTTTTGTGTTGACTTTATTCCTGACCTTAAGCCGATTGGTGTTCCCGAATCGTGGCATGAGGGCAGACTGGGTGGAAAAGGCATGCTAGGAAAGGATTCAGTAATATGTATGGACGGGCATTTTTGTGCATTCAACATGCACCATTCAAAGCCACATCATCAATTTTCAACCCTTTCTGACTTCATTCGCTATTTTTCATGCATTTAATGATTTTTTTGAGCTATAAAACTAAAAGAGCTAAACATAATCTGTTTTTGATTAAAACACATATTTAAAATAACCTAAAAATTACCAAATTGAACATACTGATAAAACACACTAATATTAAACAGCAGGAAAAAGAATCACTCAAAAATCTATTTTTAAAGTAAAGTTATTCAAAAACTAGTGATTCACACAAATTTCAAAGAATTCAAATTTAAACTATTCAAATTTGAAAACTACTGGCACTAACAGAAAGTTTATAATTTTTGTGACCTAAACCAAAAAGATTCACTCAAAAACTCTAAATATTTGGCTGTAAGTAGAAACAAAAGAAAAAAATAAAGCAAAAAACAAAAAAAACTGGAAAAGACCTTTAGTCCCGGTTGGAGCCACTAACCGGGACTAAAAAAACATATGCAAAAAATAGAAAAATGCCCCCGCCTACTAGGCCACCACGGCCTGCATACGACTAGAAACCCAACTATATATGGGCCAGGATGCAGGCCCGCAGGGCAAGTAGGCCCCACAGGGCAGAGAGGAACGTTAGGCATGCACAGCCTGCTTTAGAGAGGTGCTCGGGATGGATATCGCAGCGGGGCTTATAAACAGGTGCGAGTGCCTCTCGCTTGGCGAGGTGGGACTAAACTTCCACCACGCCAGGACCAACCCTATAGTCCCGGTTGGAGCCACCAACCGGGACTAAAGGCCCCCCTTTAGTCCCGGTGCGAGCCACCAACCGGGACTAAAGGTCTGGGCTTCCCGCCGCTCGGCCTGGTGAAATTCACCTTTAGTCCCGATTGGTGGCTCGCACCGGGACTAAAGGGGGGCCTTTAGTCCCGGTTGGAGCCACCAACCGGGACTAAAGGTCTATGTATATAAGCGCAGCACTTAGCAAAATTTCCAAACTCATCTAGTTTCCCCCGACGGCGCCGAAGACCGCGCACGACGCCGCCAGGCTGCCGGACCTCGACGTCGCCGTCCGGCCGCTCTGCTCCCAAGCGCCGCCCGAGCCCGCACCGGCGCCGCCACGCTGCCCGCCGCCGCCGCTCCTCCGCGCGCGCTCGCCTCGCGATCGACGACCGCTCCTTCACAAGCCGCCACGGCCCGAGCCCGCGTCGGCGCCGCTCCTCCCCGCCTCCGGCGTCCTCCTCTATCTCTGGCGTCCTCCCCGCCTCCCTCCGCCCCGACGATCCCGGCCGGTGAGCCTCCCTCCTTAATTTTGTTCATCTTTTTTTTCATAGATTGTTATTTTTTCACTAGCTAGTTTTTTTTTCTGTTTTTTAGTTTTTTATACTTTTAATGTTGTATCATGTATAGTATAGAAAAAATTTGCATAGAAAAAAGTTGACCATGTATTAAAAATATTTTAATGTTGTATCTTAAAAATATTGATCAAAAACATGTTAATATCTTATTTGGAAAATGTTAATATCTTAATGTTGTTTTTGCAAAAGTTTGTCATGTATTTGCAAAATCAAGTGAACAAGAATTACAAAAATCATAATCAAGCATTTAAAAAATGTTAAATTTGCATAGAAACATTTTTGGCGTCGACGATGCCCGGCCCGCATCCTCGTCGTCGACTCGGTGGTGACAACCTGCTTGAGAGGCGCCATGTCCGGGACTGGCCTCCGCCGGGCTGGCACTGGGAGGTGCTACCTTCCGGGGCGCGCAGCTTGGTGAGGAACCGGGCTCCCATCGTCGACCCGGAGCTTCTTTGGTGGCGGTCGCGTGGGCCACTATCGGTGCGGAGGCAGCCGGCCCCCGAGGAGGTGGTACGTCGCCAAGTCTGGGAGGAGGACGAGCACGTCCATCGCTACATGGTTGCGTTGGACGTCAGGTTCTCCAATACCTGGCAGGTTCTTCAGGGATCTCACCCGAGCTATGATCCTGTGATGGTTCCTTCTCTTTGGGTGTCCACCGCCCGCGCCTCAGGAACCGCGAGTCAACTGGATTATTCGATAGTATTCGATCTGTATTAGCTAGTGATGTTATATGATAATATTCGAGATGTATTAGTGATAATACTCGAGATGTATTTTAGATTATATTCGATAATATTTGATGATGCATTAACTGGATTATTCGAGATGTATTAGTGATAATATTCGAGATGTATTCGAGATTATATTCGATAATATTCGATGATGCATTAACTGGATTATTCGAGATGTATTAGTGATATTATTCGAGATGCATTCTAATTTGAATACTAAATTGTTTTATCTTTCTTCTGGATTAGTTAAGCTATGGACGCTAGCGGCAGAGACGACCATGATCAAGAGCATATCATGTTCGACATGATCCGAAACCCAGAGGGTGAACCTGAAGATGACGGCTCACAATATCTGAACAATTCCGGTGAGAGAATATTTGAGGAAGAACCAACAGACGAAGGCCACACAAACAATGATGGCGAAGGAAATGATCTTCAATTAACAAAGACCGGCGAGGTATATATAAGGCCTCTGGTGATCGTTACATGTATTAATTGATTTGTATATATATATATTAACGAATCTTTCTTCTTTTAGCCCTCCGGATCAAGCAAATCTTCTACAAGCAGGGAAGTACGAGGCCCGGCCAAAAAGTTGCAGGCTGGCATAAAGTACAATATCAATGAGATCAAACCAAATGGCGAACCGCTTGCTCCTAAAAAGAATGCGGACAAATTTACTCGTCAGTGCGGAGTTATTGTCAGGGACCAAATCCCGATCTCCGTTCAAGAATGGAATAAGCCAAAGGGAGATAGAGGAGTTAGTTTTGTCGACGAAAGAGCAAAAGATCTGCTTTGGGAAACGCTCATGTCACATTTCACCCTACGAGAGCATTTAACAGATGCAGAACGGGAGAAAGTCAAGAAGAGTGCTCTTCAGAAGATGGCCACACATTTGCGCAACCACAAGAAAAGATTATGGGCCTGCTACGTCGAAGCAGGAAAGCAGACTCCAGAATTCACTGGAGCACTGGAGAAGGCAAAAGATCACTGGGACTTATTTGTGGAGTTCAAGGAATCGGAAGCAGCTAAGGAACGGTCGAGGAAAAACAAGATCAATGCTGAGAAGAAACAATTTCACCATGTTCTGGGGCCAGGTGGCTACAAGACTGGTCGGCCTAAGTGGGATGAATCTGAGGAAAAGATGATTGCTGCAGGGGTCACTCCAAATACATTGGGTTGGCCCGACAGGTGCAGGACTTGGTTTTATGCGCATGGGGGAAAGTTGGACCCAAAGACAGGGGAGATTATGGTGCAGGCAAGTCCTAAAGAAGCCTCGAACGCTTTACTTGTTGCAATAGAAGCGGCTCGAACGGGGGCGTTCACGCCCGAGAGAGAGAACGACGAGCGTACACGCGCCCTCGGGAATCCTGAACACCCGGGACGAACACGAGGCAAAGGCGTTGTTCCGTGGGTTGAGGGGTTTGCGGATTGGAACGTCGGTTACAGAAGCCGTGCGAGAAAGAAGAAGCAGGAGGAAGACAAGAAGAAGCAGGATGCAGACCGGCTTCAACAGGTAGAATCAAAGCACGCGGAGTTGGAACGCGCTTTCATGCGGCAGCAGGAGCAGATCGACACACTTAGCCTGGAAAGGGCGTCTCAGCGGCAGCAGCAAGCAGATCCAGCATTGGATAGCACCGTCCCATCTATGCCGAAGAGCAGCGTGGGTTCCACGGGGGTCCCGGCCGATGATGCACTGCTGGCTCGCTACCCCGTGGATGATATCGAAGAGATGACAAGTTGTGAGCTACACATGAAAGTGAAGAACATATCCATGAAGGTGGCGGATGGCTATGCTTTACCAAATCCCCCTGAAGCAACCTTCCACGGCAATCCGATTCCACCTGGCTATGCTCGTGTCGGGGTGGATGAAGTTCTGTCGGCATATGACTCACTACAGCTTGACTTTCCTGGAGGTCAAGGGGAGCAGACACTGGGAGAAGCCATACGTGGTATCATTGTATGGAGAAAGGATTGCATCGTCTTTCCAAACTCGACGCCAAGGGCACCGACTCCTCCTCCAAGTCCGCCGCGTCAGCCGACTCCAACCCACCTCGAGACGGAGCGCAGCGCGAGTCCGCCACCATATCGATCTCCGCCGCGTCAGCCGAATCCACCCCACCTCGAGACGGACCCCAGCGCGAGTACGCGATAACGATCTCCGCCGCATGGGCCGACTCCAAAGCGGAAGAGAGCACCAAAGAAGAAACCCGAGCCTCCTGCCAAAAAGAAGTGAGCTTATGAGATGACTGAGGAGGAAAACAAACGGGTCGTGGATGCCCAAGTGAAGGCCCATTTTGCACCGAAACCGCCCCCGCCGCCGAAGGAGAAAATACCTGAGAAAGTCGTACAACACTTTGTGGATCTTGCTAAACCGGCTGTGGAGAAAAGGCGATCAGACTATGAACGCTCTATTAGCAAGTCATATCATCAACAAAAAAATCAGCAGTCGAGCCTTACAGGTAGTAATAAAAGCGGGAAAACTGTTCCCCAGCTCGGAGAACAGGCAGTGCAATCGATCCCCCCGCTCAAGGTGAGTACCGATAAGGCGGTAACCGACGCTGATAGAGAGATGGCGGCTAGAGAGATGGGTATCACTGTTGAACAACTCCTGGGCATCGAGGAACTCCCCACGATGGATCCGAAGGAACTAGCATGGAAATATGTCCCCGGGAACCCTCTGGCTAGGCCTGACGAGGTGGAGCTTCTACCAACGCAAATGCGCAAATTGCATCACTGGTACCTGAGAGAAGTAAAGGCCGGGCAAGAGAGCCTCATGGTGAAAGTCAAGCCAGAGCATTACTTCCATGGAAATGATGTGTGGATTGAATTTCCAGAAATTTTTCAGTTATTCAATCAAGACGCACTCGACAAATCTCTCGTCAGTTGCTATTGTCTGTAAGTGATTTCTTTCTGTAATTTAAGTCTCTAGCTCAGCTCGTTCATTGCCTGTAATTATCCTCACTATATTCTTTTGTGTGGTATTATATATGCAGAATGAAGATTTATGAATTGAAAAGAGATAGAGTCTATGGCATTGGGTTCATTGACCCAAATACCGTTAATTAAAATGTGTTAAATAACCACCCACAAGACATAGAGAATAGCTTGCTAATGTTTTTGAAGGACCTAAATAGCAGACCAGAAATACTTTTTCCTTACAACTTCAGGTGAGTGTTACTGTCTTGTACTACAAATTCTATTTTTGCTTACTCGATGTTAAGTGTAGTTGATGAGTTATGCATGCCCGCTTATACAAACATGTGCGCGGATTCCACTGGATCCTGCTAATCATTAGAGTTGACGAGGGAACTGTTGAAGTACTAGACTCACTAGGTAAAGACCATGAAGAATACAGGAGCCTGTTTTTGATGCTCGACAGCTAATTTCAATCATTATCGCACTATGTCGGCCTCTTTAGTTCATTTCCTCATATCAAGTAATTAATAACTCCTTTATTCATTTTCTTTGCCGGGCAGGGTTTGGAAAAAGTTCATCAAAGAGGTTGTCGGTGAATGGGAACCACAGCTGAAATGGCGACGGTCCAAGGTAATTAAGTAGTACTAGCTACGTCCGCGCATCTCTTTAATTCTAGTTTCAATACCATTATCATGCTTGATTATTATCTGATTGAATTCTATTCTCGTAAAGTGTATGAGGCAGGAAAATGGGACAAATAAATGTGCATACTACGTTTTCGAGAACATTCGCTCTATTACCGAAAAGAGCAGAGATGAAAGATATCTTTGGGTACGTAAACACTATTCACATTTTTTTTTATCATGATCTAATATATATACACACAACTAATATATTCATATTGATCTCCTTCTTTAAATATTGTGGAGATGCGGGATAGGCTCCTACCAAAGGACCGCATACAAGCACTTCAAGAGGAAATGGCGGGATTTTTGCTTGAGCAGGTCATATCTCCCGACGGAGAATACCATTTCACCTAATGCCTGCATGTAATGATCTGAAAATTGTAGGAGAAATTGTATATACCAAATTGTATATATATATATATATGTGTATGCATGGTCATACGATAAATTCTATGATATATGATTGGTTCTACGAGAAATTCTATTATATATGCATAACGTGTACAGTATGTAGTAGCGTGAAATATGTTTGAAATGAAAAAGAATTAAATGGAAAACACAAAATGAAAAGGAAAAATAAACAATAAACCCTAAACCCCTAAACCCCTAAACCTTTAGTCCCGGTTGGTGTCACCAACCGGGACTAAAGGTGACAGGGATTTAGTCCCGGTTGGTGTCACCAACCGGGACTAAAGGTCCCCAGCCCCCGGCGCGCGCTGCCGGCCATGTGGTAGGGATTTAGTCCCGGGTCGTGGCCAACCGGGACTAAAGGGTGGGGGCCTTTAGTCCCGATTTATTTGTCCCGGTTAGTGAACCAGGACTAAAGGCCCTTCCCAACCGGGACTAAAGGCCGTTTCTCCACTAGTGTAATGTGTTTATCCTGATTTCTCAGCAAACTAATGACTCACAAGATTGGAAACTAAGCCCGATTTCTCAGGTAAATCGTGTTACTGAATACACTGTTGTTATATCTCAGTAAGAAACAAGAAATATATCACGATTTATAGTGTGCAGGTGCTCACAAGATCCATTTTTTTATGCACAGCCCTCTTACAAGTAAAACGTCCAATCTCTGATTTGTCAAATAGTTCTTGATCAAAATACAGAACTACATGATAATACAAAATACATTGTTACTATTCTGTTTAAGTGAATCTACTTATTTATTCTTAATGTTCAACTTACTGACACAAATGCTATGTTGTATATCTCTGTGTCAAAGTATGGAACTATGATTTGTAATATATGACATACTCTCTGTTGCAAGTATTTGTCCTTTTAAGTGAGTTGTAATAGCTTTCCATTTTTTTTTTATTCTTGCCCCGAATAATGGTTTAAGTAATTTTAGATTAGATTGTTGTGTTTATGGCCGTTCTTGTGGGTGATATTGCAGCAATTTTAGATACTGTCCTAGTTAAGGTTCATCAGAAATAGGGGATGCTCTTATGATGTGTGTTATTTTATTTCGGGGTGTCTGTTCTTTTGCGCATAGTTGAAAGGTCAATATAAGGGTTAATCAGAGGTATACAACTTTTGCACTCTGCATCATGAACTGATCAAAGGATGCAGAATTATCATCCTGCTTTACGAAATTCTAGCTGGCAAGTATTCTCTCTCTCTCTCTCTCTCTCTATGCCTTGCTAGAAATTTCTCGATGATCGAGCTTTCGTTGGATTTATGTTCCTTACCATTTCAACCGGCTGAGATTTAGTTTTTTGGCAATAACAGAGAGCTGGTTCCATTTCTTTCTAGAAACGGAATTTTCCTTCTGTGTTCAGATCTTGTGGTGTTAGTCCCATGGTTTAAATTGCAGGCTATTGCAAGGTGGCAAGGTGGCTATATGGACAAATAACTTCTTGTGTCTATGAAATTTCTTAGAGGCCTGATAACACTGTTATTCTGTTACTTTGATCTTATTTCATATCAATTAACAATCCATTTATTTTCACACACAAAAAAACATTTATTAGATTGCATTGTTATACTTCTAATTATGCGTGGAATTCTAAGCCTTGTGTTATTCTTGCAAACATAAGTTTGCAGTTTAATCTCTTGAGTACATAGTTTCACTTTCGGGTTTTAAAGCATATAAGATAGGAATCATCCTTGGTAGGTTATTTTGACGTTGCCATGCTTAAACATTATATAGTATTGTATGTTGCAGAACTATTGACGATGTTATTTATACATGGAAAACTTCCATGTAAAATTGATCAGAGTTGTGGCATATGCAATATTTAAGATGATTATCCTGACCTTGGAAGCCTAAAATGAAGATTATTTTGATCATTCTATCAACTGAACCACTACAGTTAACTGCCCCATGGACTACAACTTTAACCACAGAGATGGTGCATCAAGACCAAAACAAAAAAAATGCATCAATGCTTTGCTGGACTTCCATTGGTCCTCTAAAAATTGTGGTGAAACCAAGATTTAATTCCGAGGTGTTTCATGTGCTCGGCCGTCGACACACCTCTCTTCAAGGCAAGGTCAGATCCAAGATGAGCTCATCCTATTTTCGTTCTACAAACTCAGGCGAAGATTCATCTCCCGTTCACTAACATTCATTTTTTATGTAATTATTTAATTAATTCATGGCATTGGCCATCCTCTGTTTGAACATTTAGATTGCTTTTGTTACTAACTATGATTTCCTTCATCTGTACATTTAGCTTGCAATAATATAAGTGTCGGTCCATTTCATTGTAAATATAAGTTACCGACATAATAAATTTTACCAACCCATCTTGAGACAGGCTCTGGTTGGAACAGCTTAAGAGGGGTGCCAGTTTAACTCTGTAAGACAGCCAGAGGAGTCCCGCTCCTTCGGAGGTTTCTTCTCTTGAGAATGCATCAAGCAAAAAAGTCTAATTGTTGATGAAGATATAGCATAGATTACTCCTATTTTGCAGCCATTTGTTTTCTGAACTTTAGACAAATCTTAGCCTTTTCAGTTGCTGGTTCTGATGAATGAATTATTATATCTGATGGGACATGAATCTTGCAAGCCATGATACTCTAGCATGTGTTGAAGAAGCCGGTGATCCGTATAAAGCAGAGATGGAAGAGTGCATGGATCTTATCATGGAGGGGCTCAAAAAAAGAGGAATGACAAATCCATGTACACTTGCTTATCAGGTCAATACATCACACGCTGATACCCTGTATTATGTCACATAAGCAACTTTAGTTGTCCTTGGCTTGTGCATTCACCATGCAAATGGGGAGCCTATGTAATGTGTATCATTAGCATAACATCGGTTTGGTCGTTGCTTTGGTCCAATTACAGCAGCAGATAAACATGGTGGTTATTTCTATTTGGATTGATGTCTGCCCTTCTAAACTAACATATTTGCATGAACTTTTTCCAGAGCCGAGTAGGACTAGTGGAATGGTTGAAACCTACACCGACGAGACAATTATTGAGCTTGGCCAGAGAGGGGTAAAGAGCCTTCTAGGAGTTCCCATTAGGTATCACTTTTCGAAGGGCCAGTGGCCGAATTATATTAGATAGGAAAGAGAGTACAGAGTACAGCCGGGAAGCAGTCTAGGCGGACTAGGACTGGGACCCGATACAAAATTAGGCGTTCGCCGGCAGGTCGCAAATGCAACCGGCAGCCCGCCACATTCCAATGTCCTCCTTGATCAAGTCAAGGACCCTCTCTACGGAGCTGGCGACACTATCAAAAATTCTTGCGTTTCTCTCCTTCCATATTCTCCAATGGATCAGGATAGCGATCGTGTCGAAGTTCTTCCGCATCGATTTCGGGATCGCCGCCCTAGCTTTTAGCCACCAGTCTTCGGTGGTGCCGAAATGCTCGTTCGGCACCTGGAAATCAGCCCCCGTCCAGGTCCTGAAGCTCCTCCACAGCTGCTGTGTAAATCTGCAATTAACAAACAGATGAGTACAGTCCTCCGGCTGCTGATTACAAAGTGGGCAGCTGCCGTTGGATGGCCAGCCCCTGCTCTCAAGGTTGTCCGCCGTGAGACACTTCCGTTGAACCGCCAACCACATGAAGAATTTGCATCTCGGAGGCGCCTTGGATTTCCATATTGGCTTGGAGCAGGCAAAACGCGTGTTACCCAGGAAGAAGAGCTGATAAGCACTCTGTACGGAGAACTGGCCATCCGAAGTTAGCTTCCACACCGGACGATCCTGGGAAGCCGGGGTCAGGACGGTTTCCTGAACCAAGTCCCAGACTTTTAGGTATTGTGCTATGGCAACGAGCGAGACCCCTCCGGCGATTTCCCTGATCCAAGATTGATTTTGCAGCGCCTCTCTGACCGATCTGCCCTTGTCCCTGACGAACGAGTAGAGGGCCGGTGCCATAGTCGCAATTGAGCGCCCGTTCGGAAGCCATTTGTCAGTCCAAAACTTGGCCCTTTCTCCATCACCCAAGGTCATAAAACACGATGCAGCGAACATGGCCTCCACTTCCTTTTCTGTGCTGTCCGGAAGCCATTGCCACGGCCTCTCTTCCATATCACGCTGCAGCCACGGCCATTTGCAGCGCAGGGCCATCCCAAACCACTTTAGGTTGATGATCCCAAGTCCACCAAGTTCCAGTGGCAAGCAAACCCTTGCCCAAGGCATGAGGCAGTGCCCCCCACTAATCTGCTCCTCCCCTTTCCATATGAACCCTCTGCATTTCCGGTTGATGATCTTGATGGCCCACATCGGGAGTGGAAGCACAGCCATTAAATGGATCGGCAGCGCCATCAGCACCGATCGTGTAAGGGTGAGGCGACCCGCCGTGGCTAGCATCTTCGGTTTCCACCCTTTTAGTTTTATGGAGAACTTGTCGATTAGAGGCATCAGATCCTGGCGCCGAAGCCTGAAGATAGACAGTGGCAAGCCCAAGTACTGAATCGGAAACTGTTGCCGCCTGCATTGGAAGTGGCCCTCGACGGCAGCGGCCAGGTCGTCTTCACAACGGATGCAAGTGATCGTACTTTTGTGCAAATTGATCCGTAGTCCTGACGTATCCCCAAATAACTTTAGGATCTCAGAGATAACCCGCAAGTCCGAGGGCACTGGCCTGAAGAACATAACTGCATCGTCGGCAAATATAGATGCTCTAGGCACCTTGTTGTGACATCCCAGATCAGAGAGTAAATTTTGCTGTGCTGCCCACTGTAGCATGCAATGGATGGTGTCCATGGTCAGGATGAAGAGGGCTGGCGAAAGGGGATCGCCTTGTCGGACTCCCTGACCGAGTGCAAAGGCCTCAGAGATCTCACCATTGATGAGGACGGAGGAGGAGGCCGTGGATAAAAGCCCACAGATCCAAGCGCACCATCTCGGTCCAAAGCCCCTCTTTCTCAGAACCTCCAGGAGAAATTCCCAAGATAAAGTGTCGAAAGCTTTGGAAATATCGATTTTCATGAGTACCGATGGTAGCTTCTTGCGGTGCAGCAGCCTGGCAGTGTTGCGTACGAATTTGAAGTTCTCGTGTATACTGCGCCTGCTTACGAAAGCACTCTGGGCCTGTGATATTAGTGCCGGCAACAGAGGAGCCAGCCGAACAGCTAATACTTTGGCAAAAATCTTGGCTGCACCGTGGATGAGATTAATTGGCCTGAAATCACTGACGTCCAGTGAGTCCATTTTTTTAGGCAGCAACGTGAGAATGGAGTTGTTCAGGTCTCCAAAAGAAGTGAAGCGCCCCTCATACAACGCCTTCATCACAGCCATGAAATCTGCCGCGATGATCCCCCAGCATACCTTGTAGAACATGCCTGTGAAACCATCCGGCCCCGGCGCCCTATCGGACGGCATTTCCAATATGACCTGCCTGACTTCCTCCTCAGTGAATGGGACTTCCAGGCCTTGTGCCAGTTCCGGTTATAGTTGCTGCAGACCAAGCACATCCAGGTTGATTGTGTGCCCGCGTTGGGTCGGCGTGCCCATCAGGCTACCGAAGAAATCCCTAGCCAGGCCCAATTTCTCCCCAATAGACGTGGCCATCCTGTCGCCCATTTTAAGATATGGCATAAGGTGCTTCCTGCGGCGACCATTAGCCTTCATATGAAAATATTTGGAGTTGGCATCGCCCTCCCGTAGATCTCTCACCCTTGACCTCTGCCTCAGCCGCACCCTTTCCAGGGAAGCATACGCGAGGCACTTGCCTTTGAGAAATGATCTCAATTTTCTCTCATCTTCAGACAATTGCCTGCTCTCCTCGGCGCAATCGAAATGCAAAATCACTTCACTGGCTATCTGAAACGGCAGGTTCATAAAGCTCAACTTCTTCTGCCCCCAGCGCCGAAGTGCCTTGGCGGTCCGCAGCAACTTAATATTAAATATCTTCATGGGGTCTCTCCCATTAACCTCTTCCTCCCACGCGGCCTTCACCGTATCCAAGAATCCTGGTAGTTTGCACCAGAAGTTCTCAAACCGAAACCTGTGCGCCCGCGGCCTCACCGACGAGCATGTGAGAAGCAGTGGGCAGTGGTCGGATATCGTGGAGCTTAGCGGGAGCAGATCACTAATAGGATATAGATCTTCCCAGGTATTGTTAAAGAACAGTCTATCAAGCCTGGCCATGATAGAGTGTTCTTGTTGGTTGCACCATGTAAAACGCCTCCCCACCATTGGCATGTCATGGAGGCCCAACATGTTGATAGTGTGCCTGAACTTGTGCATGAGCCTTCTATTGACCCTCCGCGAGCTGCGCTCCTCTTCGCTGCACACAAGATTGAAATCCCCATTGAGGATCCACGGCAGCTGGACCTGTTCACCGAACTGAACAATCTCATTCAGAAATCTCTCCTTATCTTCCTCTCCTTGCGGCCCATACACTGTGGAGACCATCCATTCTTTTCCTTCAGACAGGGAGAGAACCTTGGCAGATATCATAAATTCACCCTTATGGATATCAGTCACACGCAGGTAATCTGATTTCCATGCCAACAGAATACCTCCTCTGGTGCCCACCGCTGGCAAGAAATCGAAAGCATCGAAACCTGGCCCAAGGGTCTGACTCACCACCACCGCATCCACCATTGCCAATTTAGATTCTTGAAAACAAACAAGAGAGACATTGCACGACTGCATAAACAACCGGATCGAACATCGCCTAGCGGGGTTATTGAGCCCCCTAACATTCCACACCAAGACACCTAGGGACATATCCATGGATGAACTTGATACAACCACCGAACCCGCGTGATGACACCTATGCACCACATGGTTCCACCGCCTCCGGAAGGTCGAAGGCACAGAAACCTGCTTGCGCCGGCTCGTCGAAGTCGACATCTTCAGGGGCGAAGATGGCAGCCACCGCCTTGATGTGATGAGGGGCGAGCGGCTTGTCGAACAGCTTAAGGTACTCATCTAGCGCCTCTTCAGAGACTTGTTCCTCAGCTTCGATCACCCCCATACGCCGCAACAGGACAGTCTGGGCCCGTTTCACGGGTCCGGTGTTGTGGCCGCTGTTGTTCTTGCTGAGCCGAGCGCTCCGTCTTGGGGTGAAGTTAGGAGGCAGGGCCTTCTTACGACGTGCCGGAGCCGACGCCGCTGGCCTGGGGCCCAAGATGGATGGAGCAGGTGTGCACCCGATGCCCTGCAGCAGCGCCTCTTCCGCGTCACATGGTCCGAATGCCCGTTCTTGATCCGCCTTGTTCATCATAGGGGGGAGAATCTGATGTTGCTGAAGTGGCACCGCGCATGGCGTGCGCACTGGGCTTGGACTCCTGCTGCTCCCCGGATTGACCTGAACAGAGATCGCCTGAACGTTGTGTTGCATCTGGTTCATGTCTCCAGTTACCTGAACCTCCACATCCCCATGCCCACCAGCCAGAGTGTCTCCGCCCAGAGTTCCCGGCGAGCCCGAGGGCCCCTTGGCCAACAACAGGTTGGTAGCATGATCCAGGGTGCCCGAATTGTTGAACATTTCGTTCTCCAGCTCACCTCCCGATTCCCCCGCCGCCGTCTGCACCATATCAGGTATTTTCGGGCTAAAGGAGAGCCGTCGTGGTGCTGTTGCACCCCAGAAAGCTGCCTTGCCAAGGACTGGGGTTGCACCGAATGCCTTAGAGCCTACCGCCGTGGAAGCAGCCGATCGTTGCTGGTCCGGCGTGTCGACACATGCTCCCGAGCCGACGGCGGTTGCTGCCAATGACCCAGATCCATCGGCGCTCCCTGTGGGCGTCATCATCTTGGTGGTGGCCGCGGCATGGCCGGAGGGATGCACACTAGCTGTGGGCGGGGCGCTGGATTGCGAAAGCGGGGCCGGCATGCCTCCTGCAGGCGCCAAACACCCAGCGACCCGGCGGCCGCCACCCCAGTCGCCCGCCATGCCATAACCTCCTGGGCCTCCAAAAGGGTGCCCGCCCGAGTTGGGCACGTTCCCCCTGCCGGTGCCGTCGATCCTCCCTCGGTAGCAGTTCCGGGAGTAGTCATGCCTCCTCGTGACATCATCATCCTCATCAGGCTCGAAGTTGGGGTTGAGCTGGAGGTACGGGCGGTCCACCACGTCCAGAACGTGTATGGTGAGTGGGTGAAGCAGCGTCGCCCTCTCAGTTGGCGGGGTAGGGAGAGGCGGTGACACTGGGAACTCCTCATCGACCGAATCCAGCAGGCCGACTGGTTCCGGCACCTCCAGATCATATATCTTCGGGATGCCCGACGGGTTGCGCATCCATGCAGTGACCTCCAGTTGCCAACGGTCCTCCGGTGGCAAAATCTCTACCAGCTGACCATTCAGATTATTGATGAGCTGGCTGATGGCCCCGCACTCCCAGGCGTTCGCCGGCAAGCCCTCGATCCCGAGCTTGCAGAAGAAACCAAGCTTGCCGCTCGACGCCAGCGCACTCCTGTGCCATCGCTGGAAGGCAATGGGAGCCCCCGCGCAGCGCATCTTGCCGGAGAAGGAGAATACTCTGTCACAATCCGCATTGGAGGCAAACGTGATGAAGAAATCGGCGGGGTGGGTGACCTCGACCCTGACATGCCTCCTTTCCACCCCACAGATTCGAGCCAGGGACTGGACCAGGGCCTCGGGTGAGACCGCCGGCCGCCTTCCCCCCACCGTAGCAAGCAGTGCGCGATTGCGGAAATCCGCCTCCAACGCCTCCATCCCAGCCGTACGCGAGATGAGCCCGCCCCCCCGCGCCGGCCTCAGATCGGGGTCCCCGTGGGTCAGGAGCTCCCCCGGGAAGCGGTCGCGAGCCAGGGGCGGGTAGTGCGCCATCGTGACTGGTGGTGGCGGACGGCGGGGTGAGGAGCGGGGCGACGCCTGTTGGCGAACGGCGGCGTGGTGGCTGAGACGAGATCCCGCAGGACGGAGCGCGGCGTCGTTGGTTGCAGGGGGCTGGCGTGCGGTCAGCTCAGCGGGGGCGCGGATGGGCGGGCAGTGGCTGGATCTGGGATGCGGTGGAGGAGAAAGCGATGAGGCTGGGCGGGGCGGGCAGTCACGGGCGATGTGGCCAGATTCCCAGCAACGATGACAACGAATCTCCCCAGAGCACTCTGCTTTATTGTGCCCCGAGTCCAAACATTTAAAACATCTGCCCACCAGCCATCGAGGGATCCAAAGCTTGGGGTGGACGGGCCGATTGACGGAGGGCGCCTCCTCGAAACGGCGCTGTCGACGACGGTTGCGCACCTCGATCCAGCCACCATTGTCCGGTTCCAGATCGGCCGAGGCGGGTCGAGACCTACCCGGAAGAGGCGCGTCAGGGACAGTGCGGGAGGAAGCGGCCGCCCCAACTCCATGCCGTCTAGGAGCGTTATCTGGCCGCCGGACCTCGGAGCGAGCGACCGGCGGGTGGGGCTGGGGTTGGGTGCCGCGGCGGCCGCGGATTGGGCCGTTGGTGGCGGTGGGAGCGCGTGAGCAAGAAGACCGTTGGGACGTCATGCCATGAGCCGACTGGAGTTAGCATCCCCATTAGGTATCACTTCTCTTAACTTGGCTTCTGCTATCATAATTTATGTGATACTGTATACGCATTATGCTCCTTATAAACTATTTTAGTTTTATAATCATCAGCTTTTGTTCTGGTTTTCTCTCTTCAGTTTTGTCAGCAAACACATTGAGACATTGGAAGAAATCGACGTGGAGTACAAGGAGTTGGCTTTACAATCTGCCATCAGCCACTGGAAACGAGTTCCTCTTTAGGTTGTGTGCCCACATTTATTTCTGATCTTGCAAATGCTGTTGTTGAAATCTTGCCTTATGTTGGCGCAGTGGCACTTTCAAAACTCGAGGCTCGGCAGGTAACAAGTACCATAGGACATACAAAATGCTTTCCTCTCCATTCGTGCACTGGCGGACCTACCCCTGGGGCAAGGGGGGCGGTCGCCCTGGCTCTCCGGCTGGGAAGCATGCGGGTAGCAGCAACGAGCAGAGCATCGATGAGCACGAACTCTGGCGGTAGTGGCGCTGTTTCTGTCGAACAGACGAAGGGGTACGAGAGGTAGACCTAATGGACTGGACTGGGTCACTGGGCCATGTTTTACAACTTACGAGAGCACAACCAATTGCCCAATAGGCCAATACGAATCCCCTCCCAAGCAGACAAGCAGCCCTCGACGCGTCGTTCTCCAAATCCCTAGCGGCTCGCGCTGAGTATTCGTGTATTGTGTTTAAATCTTACTGGATCATGTCAACTTCCAATATTCTAATATGCATGTGGTTTCTTAAATGAGCTTATATCACTCAAAATATACCGCTGAAAATTGGAGCTGGCTTTGTTTAATTAGTACTGTTAACACAAAATATTAAATTAGGGTCAGCAGAAAATAATATTAAAATTGTGTAAACGTAAGTAAAATGCCAGCCACTTCCCATTATGACTTGGTGAGATGGATTGGAAGTTTTTGTTAGCTGAACAATATTTTTGTTAAAACTCATACATGTGTGCCCTTTTTCACCTATTAAATTGATTGTGATTTCCTACGGCACTCTTCGTTCAGCTTTAGTACCTTCCTATGGGCAGGTGATTCCCTTCCTATGGGCAGGTGATTCCTGCTACTAAAATAAGGAATAATATAATCCAAGTGCTATGATAGCGCTTCGTTAAAACATTTACCTATTTTGATCCATTACTTCAATTTCTTCTTCTCAAGTTTTGTATTTGCCGCCAAAAAATAATGGTCATACATCAAATAGCCATAGCCTAGAACTTTTTGACTGCATATATCTATATGTGTGTTTGGCTTTAAAGCTCAGATGGTTCTTTTATTTGTGCAGGGGAAATTGCAATGGATATCATGAATTGTTGCAATAAACTATTCAGTGGTTTTGGTGCTTAGTATGGTACTTTTTAGTGAGAGCAGATTTTCAGAGGATGGACGACTGCGATGTCGGTATCTGGGCCGTTAATATTGGCTTCGTGATTCGCGAGCACCGTTCCATGCAGGAATTTCCAACAGTTGCTGATACGAATACGAGGAGGATCATAGGGGCCTGACACATGATGCGTGCGAGAAGGCCACATGCAATTTGTGCTGGCACTTGAACACGGTCTCTCTCTCTCTCTCTGAGGCTTCGTCCCAATAGCGCCCTGTACCACCTCTCTCTCTCTCTCTATCTCTCTCATCTGAGGTAGTGCGGCCTTCACGGTGAATCTCGGTGTCGACGACGCCGTTCAGCTGACCACGTCCACCTTGTGCAGATCCGGGGAGGAGGGCCCTGCCGGTGACCGTCTACAGATAGGACACCTGCGTCGCCACAGCCGACCTTTGATCCCGCAAGGAGCATGGCGCGCAGGCGAGTCAGACCCCTCCTTCAACTCTGGAGGGTGGAGCTCTTGGATCTGGCGTCCTCTTCTACTCCAGCCGTCGAGGCACACAAATCCAGGTGGGGTGCGGGAGCACTCGTCCTACTGGCCATCGGGTCACTCGCGTCGTCTGCATGTCGTCCCTGGCTGATGTGCCCGCAGAAAGATAGCGGGAGGCGTTCCAGTGGTTGGATTCGGCGGTGACGTGCGGGAACTCTGGTTAATTTTTTGTAGAATTTGTTTGTTTGTAACTCTTGAAGTGCAAACCTCTGAAGAATGGCTGGAACTTTGTGACTGAATCTGTCATTTTTTAATCAATGCAAGTACCATGCACAAGTGTTGGACTCAAAGAACCGTCAAAAAAAATTATCGTTTGAGTTGGTTCATTCTGATCTAAAATTAGAAATGGTTCATATTTGCTCTTTGTAAAATCTTTGAGATTATTTTTTATAATTTGTGTGACCTTTTCCAGTCACATATGTGAATCTGGTGATGAATCAGTGCATGTGTTAATATTGGAATTTGTTGGACTGCAATTGCTGTTAGTTATTTATTTGTTCATGTGTTTCAGGACCTCTCAGTTTACATTCTTGGCACTAATTGCATAGATTCAATTGGAATTAGCACTAATTACAAAATGGCATTATGTTACTTAGTTGAGTTACTGGCTGTAAACATTGATGGTACTTTGTTCTAATCATTCATGGTGTTAATCCGGCAATGGTTCTACAGAAGTTATTGTTCTGATGATTCAAGGGGTCATTGCTGCTTGTGCCAGTTGGGGAGTGGATGAGTTCATGAGTACCTAGGGCATATTAACTCCTCAATGGGACATGCCGCACTTAGTGCTCCTCCCCAAGTCAGACTGCAGGTGGACACAGGCCGCCCACGGTGTCCACTTAAAAGCCCACTTAATTTGCCTTCGTGGACACCCATGGATGGAACATCCAGAGATGTGGACTAAGTGGGCTAATCCCACGGTGCCCACATCGCCCACTTACCTGCCGAACTAGCCACGCCCGTGAGGGGATTAAGGCTCGCCGCCGCATAGCTCAGGCATGGCCACGCCACCGCCTTCCACCTCCACCATGGCCACGCCGCCGCCTTCTACCTCCGCCATGGCCACGCTGCCGTTGTCCACCTCCACCATGGCCGGCCTAGCGCCACCGTCCACTTCCTCCATGGCAGCCCTAGTGCCCCCGTTCATCTCCGCCATGGACACCGCTGTGTTGCCTTCTTCCTCCACTGTGGCAGCCCCAGGGCCGCCAACTACCTCCCCCATGGCCGCCTCGGTGCCGCCGATTGCCTCCGCCATGCTCGCCCCACCGCCGCCTCCCATCATTCCCGCCACCGGCAAGGTCTGCCAGAAGAGGCCCATCGACCATGAATCCCCAATATCAAGATCCAAGAGGACCAGGATGATTGCAAACGTCAAAGAAGAATCTGTAGCAATCTGAAAAAATCCCAAGGTAATCCCCCTCTTCCAATCATCATAAAAGCTCCAAGTTATCCCCTTTGTCCTCCTCAATTTGTACAAATTTATTGTTACTGTACTATGCGTCTTTTTTGTTAAGGGGACCCCAGGCGCATCTTTTTTGAATTCCTTGAGCCACTTGTTTTAGATTACCTACGCCTAATCGAAAATGTGCCATGGTCAGTAAAATTGTTGAACGATGTCACGCGTTAAATAAAGCACTGCAAAAATAAAAGTGTTCAACAGCGGTATTGGCTAGTGATTTTGATATTAATTGTTTGTAACCTATCTGAAGGGTTCTTTCACTTAGCTTTCATCATCTTTCTTAATGACGTCATTTGTTCTAATCTGGACCAATGTTTGCATCATCAAAGTGACATGTGTACCGTCCCAAAACATATTTATCACAACTCCCCGGCCACAACAAAACCTGGGCTGCCAGGTCGCTACTTGGCACAACTCCCCCGCCCCACACCGCGAAGGCTATATCTCGCTTATAGCGAGTGTTCCTTCGGTCTCGCGTCGGGGTTTTCTGTTTGTGCTCGTTACTGGAACGACCCGTTTTCTCCTCTGCGTACAGCGAGTGAGCGACCGAGGGTTCCTCTTCTTCTCCTCTTCTCCTCATCTCGATCCCCTTCCTCTTCTCCTCGTCATGCCCTTCTCCTTCTCTTCTCCTCCCGTAGCAGCCGTGCCGCCGCCGGCTCCTCTTCGCGGTGAAGGGAAGGGCAGCCGGAGCAGCTTCTTCTCCGGCTCGCCAACTAGCTTATTCTCCTTCTCGTCTTCCCCTGCTCGCCAGCCGGAGCAGTCTTCCCGGCGATCGATTCTTCTGGGCGAGAGGTATGGCGTCGCTGTGTTCGTTCTCCACTCTTAACCTTTATTTCTCATCGATTCAAGTTGTGTAGGCGTGATTTAATCGGTCCGTTCTTCGCGTTCTTGGATGTTTTGGTCTACGGTTTTGCGAGTTTGCGAGATCTGGAGCTAGGGTTGTGGATCCCTAGTTTTGGTGATGAAATCCTTTGGTATGCACAAACGAACCCCGCCTGTGTATGTTGTTTTTGCTAGGGTTTCGACGATTTGACCATCCCTTGGTTGTGATTTTCTTTATGTTTTTTCTTTGACAGGTTTTGACTGAGCAGGGGGGAGGTTTCAAAGATCAAACTGTCTGTTGTGGAGGTAATTGTCCATCGAATTTGTGGCTTGGTGGATTTTGTAGCACTGTTGATAGATTTCTGTTTGTAGATTGTTGTTGATGTTCATGTGAAAATGATGGTGCGTTGGTGGATTTGTTGGGTAGTGAACTATTTTGCTGTTGCATTTACGTGTGTGAATGTTGTTTGTATTTAGGTGTGTCATTTTAGCTATGATTATTTTGTTTGACAGGTAGTGAATTATTTTTGTTTGTAAGGGTGTTGAAGAGTATGCTCTAGTGGGATTTGTTTTGTTCCTTATCCTTTGATGTAGCAGTTTATGTAGCTCTCCCTCTATTTTACCAGTTTATGTAGCACCTTATTCTTGATTTTTAGAGGTGAAATTGGTGCTTGCTTGGTTGTTTTTTGTTTGTTGGTGAACTTTTTTATTCGTGCCTTTTTAGATGTGAGATTGGTGTTGTCTTAGGTGTGCCATTTTAGACGTGATCACTTTTTTCATAGCTCGTGAACTCTTTGTTGATAGCATCATAGGTTGTTTGGCACAAATATGATTCTGCATTTTCTGTTGGTTTTATGTTAGTTTGCTTCTTTGTTTTATTAGTAGCTAGTTCATCAACTTGGTTCTTCTTTTGCTCTAGTCATGATGCTTGAAGGGTAGGATAGAAGCAGAAGTCATGCTCTAGTCATGATGCTTGAAGGGTAGGATAAGTAGTATCACTTGGTTCTTCTTCTGCTCTTTTTATGGACTGTCTTGTAAACCTCTTTTGGACGATGATGCATGTGTGTTTCATTTCTCATATCTAGTACGACTTCTACTTATTTGCTTATCTTATGTCATATACAACCTTCATCCTTGTGCAAGTGTATCTTTGGCTCTATGCTTATTGAAATAGAGTTTGGACCACTTGATTGATTTCCAAAATGTATAGAAAAGAGGGATGCCGAAACTTAGTCATCTCCGAGTTATTTGATGAGCTTGTAGGGGGTGGGGCTAAATTCTTATCCAATGCCATCCTTTCCTTCATATTCAGGCCCACTAGTTTGTTTTATTAGTAGCTAGTGAACTCTTTGTTGATAGCATCATAGCTTGTTTGGCACAAATATGATTCTGCATTTACTGTAATTGATTGTTCTTTTTTATTGTTGTACTTTTCAGTACTTCATCAACTGATCATGATTTTTTTTTGTCCTGTTGTAGTGCTGTTTTATAGGAGCCAATTGTTGGGGAACGCAGCAGAAAACAAAAAATTTCCGACCTACGCACCAGCCCAGGACCACTATGGAGACTGCATAGAAGGTTTGATCATTATCGTTACCGACTCGTAGCGCAGCAGAAGTAGAGTCGATGATGATTGGCGGTGCAGATCCCCGCAGCTAGGATTTTACAACCTCCCAACCGCGAGGATGTATACCCTCATCTGCCCTGCGGACAGCCCTCCGGGAGGAGGTCACACAGTCCCCCGGACGGTGTCGCGGACAGCCCTTCGGGAGGACCTCCGAAACTCGGACTGTCACTCGGACAGCCCTTCGGGAGGACCTCCAAAACTCGGACGGTCACACGGACAGCCCTTCGGGAGGCACTCTCGAACTAAGACCGAAACTACGATCTCTCTACAGAGTTGCACACATACGGTGTCATCTATCCGGCAGGGCTTCGCCGTCCAGAACTAGTTCCTGCCGGAACCCAGACAGCCTTTCGGCTCTACGAAACTATTTCGCTGGGAGGGAGAGAAGAATGCCAGATCATGCATGGCTTTGTGTATGAGAGCAAGAGTGTGTCTTATGGCAGCCCACACACCTCCTATTTATAGGAAACCCAAGGGGTAGGGTGATTTTACAAGAAAACCCAAAACCCACATGGAAAGGAGTCCTTCCCAAGGACCTAAAAGGTGAAACCAAGGAACAAGGGGGACTCCATGAAGGAGTCCACCATGTGGCCGGCCACACCCTCATGTGGGGCCCCAAAATTGGCCCCTATCCATCCATGTCATCCCCAAGATCTTTTGGAGCAAAGCCCCAAAAGGTGGCTTTCCAAAAATATCCCAAAAAACACTTTCACTATTCACGACGACATTTTTCAGCGTCTGATCGAACTGAAAATATTCATGTGGGCTTAGAACAATTCTAGTACCCACCAAAATAATTTTCAACGCGAGCCGGAACAATTCCGGTTTAGTGATTTCATCTGCGAAAAGCATCTGAAGCGGTTTCGACAGCTCCGGAACATTTCCGGTTTTCATCCCGGAAAATTCCAGAAAGTTTCCAGAATGATTATGGCACCCTCCAAGAATTATCAGGCATGTGCCAAAACCAATTTGACTTTATGGTATCCTCTGAAACAACTTTTCAGTTTCACCGGAACTCATCCGGTGACCTCTCTGCGGAACTTTTCCGCTGTCCGAAACTTTTCCGGCGTCCGAAACTTTTTCGGTGATTTTCTCTCAGACTCCCTGTCTAGTATTCAGCAGATAGATGACCCTTAAGCGTGTGACCCTATAGGTTCGGTGAAGCATAGACATGACCCGGAACCCCTTCCGATCAATGATCAACATCGGAGCCGTGGACACCCATATCGATCCCTATACCCACACGAATAAATATTTGAGTGAACCTCCAGTTGCCGTGAGCTATTCCTGTTGCTTCGCGATATGTTACAATTACCCGAGGTGAGAAACATCGGCATCCTCGTGGATCAACACTTGTCCACAATGCCAGTTACCTCGTTGCCGGTATTGTTCTCTTTTCTCGTTCCCGTGTTCCGGCATCCCTGTGATCAAATCACCCTGTGTCTGGCCAGACGATGATGGATACCGTAACACCGAGAGGGCCCAGAGATATCTCTCCATCGTCGGAGGAGCAAATCCCAATCTTGAGCTATCAAGTCCCTTGACATACTTTTCCATGAACCCGTAAGCCGCCGTAATAGCCACCCATTTACGGATGACGTTTAACAAACCCCAAAGTTCATGAAGCAAGCATGAAGAAACTCGACACTCTCATGGTCTAAGGAATTATGCAAACATTAACTTCTCTGTGTTATTAACCATAAACTTATGACGAATGTATCTCATAGCATAACATCAATCGGGTCGATTCAACACAAGTGTTCTACCAACAATTGTGCCCTCAAAATTGCCGGCATAGCCATGCCCATGATCAGGAAAACAGGATCATCATGCAATACTTGAGCCAGTCATAGAGGCTTGACTAGGAATACATTTTATCGTTTATTATCCCACACGTGCATATGAGTCTTCCTCCGAGCCTCGTGGTTATTGTAGACTCGAGAACCATAGCAGTTATAGCATGGAACATAAACCTAATTATGAACAGGGAGATAATCAATAACATTTATTATTGCCTCTAGGGCATATCTCCTACAGACTCCCACTTGAACTAGAGTCAATAATCTAGTCAATGCTAATGCACTTTACACCTATGGCATACTGGTGTAAAATATGCTTCGCATGTGGTATAGCCTGATGTCCAACGGATCTGACGACTTCAGCTCTGTGTGTAACTTTGCATATCCTTGCGTTTTCACGCTTTCACAAAATTCATATTTTGTCTGGACTTGGCCTTGCATATGTGTGAATCATTGGTCGAAACCTGATTCCTCAGACTGAGCTATGGAGCAAGTATCTGCAATAGTGTCCCATAGACCAAAGTCATCTTGGAACCATACTAAGTTCATGAATGAACTATATGATTCAACAACTTCTTTGTCGCTTCTTAAGCATCAACATACTTAGCCTTTGTTATAGAATTCGCCACAGTGTCTTGTTTGGAACAATTTCCAACTACCGTGCCACCATATTGTGTATCACACAAAACCCTCAATTTAAATCGAAAATCGCATGGAGCATTGATGAAGACTGTATCGATGTAATCACTTACAACGAGCACTTCATAATCTCTACTTGCGAGAAAACATGTCATCAGCACTACTCTTAGCACTTAATGACATCTTTCACTGTTGTCCCATGATCAGTACTTTGATCACTATGGTATCTATACTCGCAACAACTTTGGAGTATTGGACATATCTGTTTGTTTTTACATACCATGGAATACATGGTTAATCCAAACACAAGAGTGTGTGGAATCTCCATCATGTATTTTACTCATCGGTGTTTTGGGACACCGAGTCTTGCAAAAACTCTTTCCATGTGACTTCGGCAAGAATCACTCCTTGGCGTTTTAAATGCTAAAAGGTTTTAGCATCTTGTCAATATGTATTCATTGCTTAGCCCCATTAGGTAAATCTATCTCCATAGATCATCATGCCTAATATTGAGGCTATTTAGCCTAAGCACTTCATTGAAAAACTATTTTCAAATGAAGTCCTAATTCGTGTCAAGAAATTTATTTCCAATTAACAATGTGTTAAGTACACAAGGTTTTTAGAAATATTATTATGCTCCCACTTACTTTCTTGAATCACAAGCATCTTCGATACCCATTTGATGAAGTCAAACCCCCTTGACCATTTCATCAAAAACGAAGATTACAACTCCACTTTGCTCTCTTCTGTCCATCGCTGGAACTCTGAAGTTTGCATACTTACTAGCATCTTCTGGATCGACAAATTACTTTGGACTGTATCACATACAAGTCCTAGGTTTCATTTCCATCAGATGGAAATCTTTTTGTCATCCATGTTTCATATCTCATGATTGAAATATGTATTAATTGCTAGCTCAACCCGAACCGACTTCAAGCATCGCTACGGTGAGACAATCTCATCGTAGTCAACTCCTTGAACTTGTTATGGCAACAAGTCGAGCTTTATGGATAAAACATTTTATCCGTATCAGTTTTTAGTTCCATAAATATTCGTTAGACTCTAAGTCTTCCGAAAGGTGTATCAAGATTTTAATCTCGAATCACTTATATGGAAACTATCTCGGATTGTATTGGCATTTAGCCAATTCCGGAGTCAGGGCCCATCAACGCTTCCTTGTGTATTGTAGGTATACTGTTGTCTAACAACAATATCTCGTTTGCGCACCTGATAGGTTTGCACGAGCTTTGCCTACGTGGTTCAGCTGCAAGTTCGACCGAAGTCCATACATCTCATGTAGAGGCTTCCGTATCAGTCGCAGTAGGAAACTCCGGAATCACTTCCAAGGTTCCTTTCCTTTGACCTGATGACGAAGATACTGGTTATCTCGTCGAGTTGCACTGTCCTCCCACTCACCTTTTGTAAGAACTATTCTCTTTAAAAGCATACCGTTTTGCGGCAAAAAACCTTTGCCTCGGTATAGTGGTGGGGGAATACCCAATGACTTGGGATAACCTTACAAAGTAGCACTTGTCTGATTTGGAATAGGTTTGTAACCTTTTACACAAGCCCCATATTCCAAATGTTAAGAAAAGATATAACATGGTTGGGCGTACCACACCATGGCGTCATTTCAACAGACCTGATGGAGCTCTTTTCAGTGTAAAAGCCGCAGTCTCTAAAGCATCACTCTATAAAAGGGATAATGGCAAATTTATTTATGTCATCTTTGATCTTACCATGTCATAAATGGTTCGATTACATCTACACGGACTCTCCACTTGCAGTGGTGCTCCGGGAGGTGCAAGTTATGAAACCCCTTTCACAACTCATCAGACATTCGCTAAACTTGTAACTCAAATATTCCTTTCTGCAATCGAATTGTAGAAACATAATTTTCTTGGTACAACAACTTATACTTCATTTTTGAAAACCTTATGAATGAATTCAAAAAGATCCAGACTTACGTCTCAACAAGTAAATGTCCACATATCTTCTTGAGTCATTTCTGAAGATAGATAAATCCACTACCTGCAACAACATTTATTGGACTACACACATCATAATGTATGATCACCAATATGTTCTTTGCTCGTTCCTTATGGCATGTGAACGGTATTTCAGTCACTTCAATTTTCAGAGGAAAGTTGCAAGTGTCAGATGATTCAAAATCAAACGACTTCGAAATCCATCATAATGGAATTTTCATGCGGTCTTCTCCAATGTGACCAAATGCAGTGCCACACTTGTGTGGTATTCTTTTAGTCTTGCGACATTTAGCGTCAGTGTTATGGATGTATCATATTACCATCAATATTCATAGCATACATCCCATCCTGTATGGAATCATGGCCCTTCATGTTATTCATAACACCGAACATCAAAAGTTCTCTTATGAATAACCTTCTTGCAAAATACCTTATGCAAAGGGCTAGAGTGTATGAAACTCTAAATGAATTATGAAAGTAAATACAGAGGTAATGTATTATTATCAATATTCATAACATACGTCTCATTCATAATGAAAGTATGGCCCTTATGTTTATTCATAACATCGAACATCAAAAGTTCTCTTATGAATAACCTTCTTGCAAGATACTTTATGCAATGGGCTAGAGTGTAAAACTCTAAAATGAATTATGAAAGTAAATACATAGGGAATACACCGATGGAAGGCATAGTAACATTTACTATGTTCCCTGCGTGTATCTGAACCTCATTCCTGGCTAGTCTTTCAGGCCATAGTAGTTCTTACATCGAGTTGCAACAGAATGCAATCGAGCGGGTATCTTTTTGATTAACTCACAATACCCAAGAATTAGTGATTAACTTGTTTAACCATAATTCCTAAGAACTATATCTTTGACCAGCCTTCTATACATCAAAAACTTGTATGACATTCATACATGAGCTGGATATTCCAGTCTACTTTCCTTTTGCCATTATACTTCTAACAGTTTAACTTTCAGTATTTCTCCTACTCTTAGAAGAAGCACCCAACTTAAGAGTGGCGTTAGCCCCGGACTTCCTAGGCGTGAAAGCATCACTAACACCCTTCGGACACTTCCTTTCTCTTTAAGTTGTTGTTTTATTCACCATCATCATATGACTGGCGTTCTTCTGGATCCCTCTCTTATCAGTCTAATGCATAGTAAACTCCTTTACTAACAGTTTGCAAACAAATATTGCTTTGGATATCTCATATCTTTTAGCTTTTGTCTGTCTCTGAAAATGATTTTCAGATTCCATGAATATCACATAACTATCCAAACTTTCGAAGTTCGGGTCTCATGGAAGCAAACATATTGCACTTTGACTGAAAAGGAATTCTAGCTTTTGGATCGAAGGACGAGAGTCACATGATCCATAGCATTAGCGGGAGAATACCGAAAGCATGCGATAGGACAAAGTCCTTCTCGGCACTCTTGAGGACAATCCTCATATTACGTTACCAACCGAAAGTTTTAACCAGATATTTAACAGCTATTCAATTTTAACAGGGAAGGTGGAAACGCGAGCCATTATTCTACAACTATTATGCAAATCACACTTAGACAGGGTTCATAATTAATTGCACTGAGAATTTAAACAAGTTAATTCTACAGAGCGCTCCCACTCAAATCAATATCTCTCATAATTGATTTTGAGTGATACAAGATCCAGACTTCAATTCATCGCCATAGAATCATCATCTCATGACGGGAATTTTAATCGGTAGGCCAACTTGCCGATCACATCTCCATGTGACTCTTGTTCATCTTTCGATGCGTGTGTTCCGAGCTCATGACACTCATGCCTGAACGTCAAGACAACCAAGTGATCTCGCTGCGAGGTCTCAACTCACCCGCCTCACACATCCCTAATCGTTCGCACCCATGCATCCATGGCGTACCCCGAAAAGTTAGGTGCCGTGACGGTGCTACACTTGGGAGAACACTATCTACTTGATATTTTTGTGAGAGATCACCCTAATAAAAGCGACTACCGCGCAATCAAGAAGGGTGCATCATAAGGGATAAACATCTCAGGCAAGTCATAATAGCATGATATGGTATAGCCCTTTCTGACGGAGAAGTCTTCCATTTCTTCGTCTTCGGCATTCGCGTTGGTGTTCACCTTCGCAAAGATTGCCACCACCTTGTCGATGCACCAGATAATATTGCTATCTCTATAGCTTAATAAAAATAAGTGCATTACATAAGGTTGACACGCAGGTCATTAAAGTGCAATCATATGGCTCCAGCCATCATGCCGAATCATGACACGCAGGTCATGTTAATCAATTTACATCATATAGTCATCTCATACATAATCAAATTATTATGAACACTGCTATACCACATCACATGCACATGCAAACCATCCTGCAAAACCAAGTTAGACGCCTCTAATCGGTCCATGCAAAATTTTATTTTACGTGGCTTCTAAGGTTTCGAAACAAACCGAAGCTACCAACGTCCATCATCAAGCATGATAATCCAAGTCGCTAGATTAACATTCCAGGGTGTATGAAACACGAGATAATAAAATCTCGAGCCCCATACTAAACTTCGTCATACGTGTGACCCCCGTGCAGATCACATCTGCATTGCCCTTTCGTCTGCAAAATTTCATCTTTCTTTTTAACTACGGTGGAATTCAATGAACTGTTAGCACTTCGTTGATCAATCAGGATCGCGGATTGCCAGAACATTGAAACTCCACCATACTGTTATCAAGATCAGAAATATGCAAATTCGAGGGAAGCAACAAGAACATCGGGTAACAGACTTCATCTGCTACCCGCACAAATAATTTTCAGCAATAGATCTCATCTACTACCTAATTATATTGTGCAACACCCATACATCTCTATGTATTCTAGCTCGCAACCTGCATCTACGCATAGCACGGCTTTTGATGCCACTGTTGGGGAACGCAGCAGAAAACAAAAATTTTCCGACCTACGCACCAGCCCAGGACCACTATGGAGACTGCATACAAGGTTTGATCATTATCATTACCGACTCGTAGCGCAGCGGAAGTAGAGTCGATGACGATTGGCGGTGCAGATCCCCGCAGCTAGGATTTTACAACCTCCCAACCGCGAGGATGTATACCCTCATCTGCCCCGCGGACAGCCCTCCGGGAGGCGGTCACACAGTCCCACGGACGGTGTCGCGGACAGCCCTTCGGGAGGACCTCCGAAACTCGGACTGTCACTCGGACAGCCCTTCGGGAGGACCTCCAAAACTCAGACGGTCACACGGACAGCCCTTCGGGAGGCACTCTCGAACTAAGACCGAAACTACGATCTCTCTACAGAGTTGCACACATACGGTGTCATCTATCCGGCAGGGCTTCGCCGTCCAGAACTAGTTCCTGCCGGAACCCAGACAGCCTTTCGGCTCTACGAAACTATTTCGCTGGGAGGGAGAGAAGAATGCCAGATCATGCATGGCTTTGTGTATGAGAGCAAGAGTGTGTCTTATGGCAGCCCACACACCTCCTATTTATAGGAAACCCAAGGGGTAGGGTGGTTTTACAAGAAAACCCAAAACCCACATGGAAAGGAGTCCTTCCCAAGGACCTAAAAGGTGAAACCAAGGAACAAGGGGGACTCCATGAAGGAGTCCACCATGTGGCCGGCCACACCCTCATGTGGGGCCCCAAAATTGGCCCCTATCCATCCATGTCATCCCCAAGATCTTTTGGAGCAAAGCCCCAAAAGGTGGCTTTCCAAAAATATCCCAAAAAGCACTTTCACTATTCACGACGACATTTTTCAGCGTCTGATCGAACTGAAAATATTCATGTGGGCTTAGAACAATTCTAGTACCCACCAAAATAATTTTCAATGCGAGCCGGAACAATTCCGGTTTAGTGATTTCATCTGCGAAAAGCATCTGAAGCGGTTTCGACAGCTCCGGAACATTTCCGGTTTTCATCCCGGAAAATTCCAGAAAGTTTCCAGAATGATTCTGGCACCCTCCAAGAATTATCAGGCATGTGCCAAAACCAATTTGACTTTATGGTATCCTCTGAAACAACTTTTCAGTTTCACCGGAACTCATCCGGTGACCTCTCTGCGGAACTTTTCCGCTGTCCGAAACTTTTTCGGCGTCCAAAACTTTTTCGGTGATTTTCTCTCAGACTCCCTATCTAGTATTCAGCAGATAGATGACCCTTAAGCGTGTGACCCTATAGGTTCGGTGAAGCATAGACATGACCCGGAACCCCTTCCGATCAATGATCAACATCGGAGCCGTGGACACCCATATCGATCCCTATACCCACACGAATAAATATTTGAGTGAACCTCCAGTTGCCGTGAGCTATTCCTGTTGCTTCGCGATATGTTACAATTACCCGAGGTGAGAAACATCGGCATCCTCGTGGATCAACACTTGTCCACAATGCCAGTTACCTCGTTGCCGGTATTGTTCTCTTTTCTCGTTCTCGTGTTCCGGCATCCCTGTGATCAAATCACCCTGTGTCTGGCCAGACGATGATGGATACCGTAACACCGAGAGGGCCCAGAGATATCTCTCCATCGTCGGAGGAGCAAATCCCAATCTTGAGCTATCAAGTCCCTTGACATACTTTTCCATGAACCCGTAAGCCGCCGTAATAGCCACCCATTTACGGATGACGTTTAACAAACCCCAAAGTTCATGAAGCAAGCATGAAGAAACTCGACACTCTCATGGTCTAAGGAATTATGCAAACATTAACTTCTCTGTGTTATTAACCATAAACTTATGACGAATGTATCTCATAGCATAACATCAATCGGGTCGATTCAACACAAGTGTTCTACCAACAATTGTGCCCTCAAAATTGCCGGCATAGCCATGCCCATGATCAGGAAAACAGGATCATCATGCAATACTTGAGCCAGTCATAGAGGCTTGACTAGGAATACATTTTATCGTTTATTATCCCACACGTGCATATGAGTCTTCCTCCGAGCCTCGTGGTTATTGTAGACTCGAGAACCATAGCAGTTATAGCATGGAACATAAACCTAATTATGAACAGGGAGATAATCAATACCATTTATTATTGCCTCTAGGGCATATCTCCTACACCAATATGGTTGGAAGACTTAAAGGTCATGAAGTCTTAGTGCCTCTCAAGATGAGGTTCTCTACTCTTAGGTTTAGGAAGGGCATAAAAAATCTGACACCAACACTACAGATAGGTCATATTCACAAATATGATCTTCAGAACCTGTTGCTCCTCTCTGAGCACCTCATTGTTCCGGCTAATCTATTGCAATGGGTCCTTGACCATATGGATTATGCGGGTGTTGGCATTTTCCGGCAGAAGAAGAAAGTAATTCATCTTAAAAGGGAAATAGTCACTCAAGTATTTGGTATTTGTTCTGGACTTGTACAGTTTCCTCTGAAGACCGATGATCCATTAGTTGCGGAAAGAGTTCAGGAGCTGCGGGCCTATTACCAGTGTGGTGGCAAAGATATTCCTATCAACAACATTGTATTGGTGATGGAAAAAGATGAAAGTGAGGATGGGTTCATTCGTAGCTTTTTGTTTCTGTTCTTCACTTCTATTTTCTGCCCAACTCAGCATAACTATGCATATTGGAAGTTTCTCTATGGTCTGCATGACATTTCAAAGATAAGGTCTTATGATTTGGCTTCATTGTGTATTGACCACTTGTCGAATGAAATAGTGAAGCACCATAACAAACTGTTTGATAGGGTTGCCCCTTGAACTAATCCTGAGCAAATGTTTGTTGGAGGGTGTTTGCCACTGATTGCTGTAAGTTTTCTTTACAGTCACAGTAAATGCTTTCTTTTCTATTTTTGGCATTGGTTTTTTTTACTTGAACCTAATGTGTCCTTTTTCTTTTCAAACTTTTGGTAGATACTATATGTGGATTTCCTGGATCTTAGTGTGGTAGACGAAAACACCAGATTGACTATAATGTGCCAAGAATAACTCATATGAAGAATGATGATTTTACTTTCGTTTGTTTGGTTGACATGAAATGAGATTCTAAAAAGCTGCTTAAATTTGGTGCACTGCCAGTAAGTATTTAAATTCTTGCATATGCATTTTTTTGTATTTTCCTTTTGAGTTCATAGTTATATTTCTTCTTTAACTATTTCAATTCTGAGATATTTCCAAGACTCCATACAGCACGCAAGCATTGATGTTGGCCGAGGAGAAATGGCTTAAAATGGCTGGCAATGCTGATGGGATACGTGCTGACCATGGTCAATCAAGCAAGTCTGTTCCAACGGCAAACCCATGTGCTTCAAAAGAGACAGTAATTCTTCGGCCTTTTAAACCTTCTTATGTTTTGTTTGTGTTCATGTAGTTCTACTTTGTGCTCTTTTTGTAGGTTTGAGTCTTAGAGTGTGTTTTCTATCTGTCATTGTAGGTAATGCAGTTAATATCTAAAGTTGTCTCAAAGCATCAGAATTTGTGGAGGATTGCTCATGACACGCATGTATCCGGGTTGCTTATAGAACTTCGATCAGTGGTGTCATCTTGTTTTTCGGAGACCACTGTATGTTCAAATTAGCCTGCAGAAACAGTACAAGATTTAACTGCTCGAGCCAAGTTTGTTAAAGATGTTGCCCCGGCCTTTCCCCAAGGAATTCAGGGTTCACTAACAACATCCAGTGTTGCTAAAGATGCTGCACCGGCCTCTCCACAAGGATTTCAGCCTTCGCCTACAATGTCCAATATTGATAAAGTTGTTACACCAGTCTCTCCTCAACGAGTTCAGGACAATCACTCAGGTCCTAGTCCAGTGAGTGTTACGAACATTCCGTCCACAACCGTTACTAAGGTTGCTCCTGTAGTTGAAGTTGGAGATCATGTTGGAGCTGGCATTGATATAGCAATGAGCTATGCAAATGATGTTGATCAGACTCCTGAAGCAGCCTTGAAGTTGTTGGCTGAGGTTACAAGTAAGCAGCCTATATCTATTTTATTCATTTGTCCTTATTATGTTTTGCTAGGCTTTGTTTGTTATAGTTTTATGCCCTTTAATTGATCTGACTTTTTGAATTCTCTGTTTTCTGTCATGCTTTCTACAAATCTAAAGATGACATGCCTATGGATTGTACTGGGTTGACTACAATCGATAAGAGGAATATGATAAAGAGAGCAGTTAAAGTCTTATCTCCTCAGAAGAAAATTACAAAGTTACTAGTTGGTGAAAAAGTAAAGGAATTCTATAGCAAGTATTTGAGAAATATATTCTTCAAGGATAAAGATCTGTGAGTACTCTTTTCTGCTTAGCAATATCCTTCCTACTGGTACTTTTTTTCAGGTGTGTTTGTTCTATTAGTAATTCCACTGTTTTGGTTTTTGTTTTTCCAGGCCAGTAGTTGTGGACATTAATACGTACACTGTGAAGTATGACAAGTTCTACAATTCATTCAAAGTCATTGGTGAAATTGATGATGAGTGCATGAGTGCTTATACTTAGGTTTTTAACTCTGAGAACAGTGAAGCACTGCCAGACCAAAGAAAGTGCACAAAATATTGCTTCACCCCGTACTTCACGGTAACCAATACTGCATAGCAACTACTTGTTTTAATTCAACTGGTTCCAATTTTTTGTCCTCACACTTCTAGCACTTCTTGTGGAATTTCCTGTAGAGTAAACTTCTTGTAGATCCTGACAAGTTTACCCTTGGAAGTTGCAAAAGAGAATTGACAAGGATCAAAAAGGAAGTGAACCTAATGAAGTTTGACTTGGTATTTTTTGGTGATCTTTATTCTTGTTCAAGTGAAGTGATCCTGCTTGATTAAGTTTGTTGCGTTGATTAACTTTGTCTGGTCCTTTTCTTTTTCTCGGATACAACTCTATTTCCCTAATGTCGATGATCATCACTGGACTTTATTTTGTGCAAACAATCTTTATGATCAAATGAACTTCTTTGACTCGGCAAGTGTGGTTTCTAAGGACGTAGCCAAGTCACAGATTAATAACTTAGTAAAAGTCCTACTTGCTCTTTAGTTTGTGTGCTACCTAGTATTGTTACTTTTTAGATAAGTGGTTTTGGTAGGTTTTCTGAGTTTTCTAAATTTTCTTGATTGATGTCTTTTTTCTTTCAGAAAGTCAATTTCGGTCGGTTGTGCAAAGCAGTTGAACCAAAAGTGAAAGATGTTGCAACTTTTGCTGAGACCATCCCTACTGATTACCCACAGCAACTCAATTTGTGAGTTTTGTCATGTATTACTTACAGTTTGTTTTTTTGATTACTATGTGCTTCTGTATTTTCTTTTTCAGGGGTTTGAATAGCACTTTTTTTTGCTTTTTGTTCTGATGATCAGGCGTGACTACGGTTTGTTCGTGATTTTGTACATGCTGTTCTGGGATGGCAAAGTTTTGAAGGACTTTGACATTGTATGTTTGTTCTATTCCACTGTGATTTTCAATCCCATTTGTATATTGTCTTCTATCATCATCATCTAAACAAACATTCTTTTTAATCCCAGGGTACGTATTCTACCAGACTTCAGAGAAATCACTGCTTACAACTTAGGGAAGTCTATGCTGAACAAGGTTGATTTGAAGGAAATCAGTCGAATTGACAAGAAGAGGAAGAGTAGCTGATTGCTAGACAAATTCGCTAGTCTTGATGTAGTTCATATCATTTTCGAGCACTGTAATTGTGGCTACTTGTTCAGAAGTTTTTGTTGGTACTTTTGGTTGTCTGCTGAATTCTCCATCGTGTAGAGCACTTTTAATACTTTTCTGTAACTTGATTTTAAAAGTTGGGTTCAAGATTGTGTGAATTTATGCTGATGATGATAAACGGTTTTTTTCTTGTCTGAATTAAGTTTACTTTTGTGTTATTAAATACAAATCTGTGAACATATTTTTCTTGCTTGTGTGAATTAAGTTCACTAGTTTTTGTGAATCAAAATGAGAACAGACGTGATTTGAAAATCTGAGGCAATTTATTAAATACATTATAAACACTTTCTTTTTATTTTGGTACATCTTTCAAATCCCCTTTCAGCATTTTTGAAATACGTTTTCCATATTCTTAAATTTAATTAAGTTTTTTGGGTACTTTTTCAATCACATTCTTTAAGCAATCAACTTCCCTAGGAACTAGGTGTACTTTTTTCAAATACATTTTTGAAAACACATCAACAATTCTTTTCCAAAGGCAAATACACTATTCAACATTTATTCAATTCATTTTATTTGGGGGGAACATTTTGTGAGGATATATTCAACATTTTTTTAAAATATATATTCACCATTGTCTTCATGTATTTTTGGTACCTTTTTTTAATACATTTTGAACTTTTTTTAAATACATTCTGAACACTTTTAAAATGTAGTTTCAACATTTTTCAAATGTATTTTGAACACTATTAAAATACATTTTCAACATTTTCCAAAGTACATTTTTCAACATTTTTTAAATACAATCTTAAAATACATTTTGTAACTAGATTCATAAAATACATTTTACAAGTACATTTTTTAAGTACCTCTTTTACACTTTTTAAAGTACATTTTCAACATTTTTCTTAAACATAATTTCGAAAAAAATTAAACTACCTTTGTTTTCAAATACATTTTTAAGAACATTTTCAACATTTCTAAAATAAATTTTCTACATTCTTTAAATACATTTTTTAATTCATTCTTTCAATACATTTTTAAGTACATTATGAAAAATATAATCTCAGCATTTTTAAGTAATTTTTAAAATACATTTTAATTACATTTTCAACATTTCTAAAATACAATTTCAACATTTTTATATATTTATATCAATTTTTTTTTTGTTACGTCAACGTTTTTTAAAGTACATTTTCTCAATACATTTTAATACTTTCAAAATACATTTTCAACATTTCTAAAATACATTTTCTACATTTTTATTTGTTCATATCAACATTTTTTTTTATTATGTAACCATTTTTATAATACATGTTTTAAAATACATTTTAACACTTTCAAAATACACATTCAACATTTATAAAATTCAATTCCAACATTTTTATTTATTTATAACCATATTTTTATTTAGTTATGTCAACATTTTTTTAATATATTTTTTTAAATACATTTTAACACTTTCAAATTACATTTCAACATTTATAAAATGCAATTTCAATTTTTTTTATTATATTAATGTTATGGACATTTTTAATTAGATTGTTTCAACACATTCTTTAAGTACATTTTTTAAGTAATTTTTTAAAATAAGTTTTCTAATACATTCTTTAAGTACATATTTTCAGTACATTTTTTAAATACATTTTTTAAAATAAATTCTTTAAGTATTTTTTTTAGTTCATTTTTTAAATACTTTTTTAACATTTTCAAAATACTTTTTCTACATTTTGAAAAAACAATTTCAACATTTGTATTTACTTACTTCAACATTTTTATTTAGTTATATCAACATTCTTTAAATACATTTTAACATTTTTCAAATACTTTTGAACATTTCTAAAATACAATTTCCACAGTTTTATTTATTTATATCAACATTTTTAATTAGTTATGTCAACATTTATTAAATACATTTTAACAATTTTAAAAATACGTTTTCAAACAATTATAAAATTCAATTTCAATATTTGTATTTATTTATATCAACATGTTTTTTAGTCATGTCAACATTTTTAAATACATTTTAACACTTTCAAATTACATTATCAACATTGATAAAATACAATCTCAACAATTTTTTATTAAATTAATTTTTAATTACATTTTTAAATACATTCTCTAAGTAATTTTTTAAGTACATTTCTGAAATAATTTTTTAAATACATTAATTAATTACATTTTTTCAGTTCATTTTTTAAATACATTTTTTTAAATACATTGTCAAGTATTTTTTTTAGTACATTTTTAAAATAAATTTTAACATTTTCAAAATACGTTTTCAACATTTCTAAAAAACAATTTCAACATTTTTATTTACTTGTATCAATATTTCTAAAAAATTATTTCAACATTTAGTTATATCAACATTCTTTAAATACATTTTTAAATGCATTTTAACAATTTTAAAATACATTTTCAACATTTATAAAATACAATTTCATCATTTGTATTTATTTACATCAACATTTTTTTACTTATGTCAACATCCTTAGAATACATATTAACACTTTCAAATTAGATTTTCAACATTTATAATATACAATTTCAACATTTTTTTATTTAATTAATTTTTAAGTACTTTTTTTAATTACATTCTTTAAGTGTACACTATTTCAACATTTTTGAAATACATTTTAACACTTCTAAAATACATTTTCAACGCTTATAAAATACATTGTCAACATTTCTAAAATACAATTTCAACATTTTCCAAATACATTTCTAAAATACATTCTAACACTTCTAAAATACATTTTCAACATTTGTATTTTAGTTATATCAACATGTTTTCTTCAAGCAATCATCATTTTAGGAATACACTTATAAAGAAGAGTTTCTCCTCTTTAAGCAAACAATTTCTTTTCATCACTTTTCCAAATTAGTAACTTTTTCAGTAAACTGAGTGCATAATTTGTAATATACTATTTTTTCACATAGTCAAAACAAATAATAAGGATTTCCTTATTGATGTTCATGTAGTATCTGAAATAAATGACAAATATCAAATACCACTTAAATTTTAGACTTGTCTGAATTGCAAGACTAAAGAATATTTATCAAATACAACTTGAACTCCATTATCTAACACCATGTTTTTTCTGATAATTGCTGAAACCCCTATTTGAATGTCTCGTAGTGAAGCTAGTTTTGGTCTTTTGAAGGTTTGTAGTCGTTCTTCTTAATTCCAGGTCATGTAGTCTTCTTTGCAGCAGGTCCTGTACTCCTTTTTGCACCAGCTCCTGTGGTTTTCTTTGTGACAGCGGCTGCAGAATTCACAGGCCCAGATCGTCTACACTTCTTTGTAGCAGCTCCTGTACTCAAAGATGCTTGTTCAAGCTGCAACCCAAAAAAAAGCTCATCATGTCATTAAAACAAAGTCAACAAAGCCCTGAGAAAACACTATTTTTCCATTTGCTTGACATATTTTCTATACTGAATTTTTGCATTTACCTCAGATATTTTCCATTTGCACCATTTTTCTCTTCTGAATTGAGTTCAAATTGAAATAAATTTATGAACTAAGTTTTCTTTTTGCATTAGCCCTGTTTTCAACTTATCAACTAAGTTCAAAAATAACTTTACTGAATTTTTGCATTTACCTCAGATATTTCTTTACACTCATTAGCTGTGCCAATCTCTGAATTTTCAATGTCTGTTTTCACCTCTTTCTTCTTATTTCTTTTTCTCTTTTCTGAAGCAGACTTCAACCTGTCGCCCTTTCTTACCGACTTTGTATTCTTTATTGTTGGATCTTGGTATGTAATTGGTGAGTTTTGTTCATCATGTCTCTATTTCTTCTTGCACTTTGCCATGTAAGTATCATGCAACAACTCAACGGTATCCATGAAACGCCTGCTTTCGTTTGCATCATTGCATATGTCTGAACAAGCTTCTGCCGTTTTTGACATCATCAAACTGTAACGCAAAGCAACTTTCGCACTATCTTCCCCTTCTGGCATGTTGCATTCTTTTCTCCTTGAGTTGTCATGGGCAGTTAGCTCATTTTCCCTGTATTGGATCGTCCGCCTATCAACCATGAACTCCTTTGGGATTTATAGTATATCAAACTGAGTGAATAATCTGAGAATGTGCGAGCACAGAAGACCATCTCTTTCAATATTTTTGCATATGCATTGAAATTTATTTGCTGTTCTGTCAACCAAGACTGTAAACTCTTTCTTTCTGAATTCAGGGTTCTTATAGTTGAAGCACTTCCGCAGCTCATATAGTGTTTCTTTCTCAAGCTCATGAACTAAAAATACAGTTGAGTTTTGTAGCTCAACCTGGAATTTAAGGTAAATGCCTCTTGTATATATCATTGTTGCTTGTCGTTCTATTGGTTTTGGTGACCAGAACACAGGTCCCTTTACCAATGGCTGAAACCTGTCTTCATTTTCTATTTCCACTATGTTCTCCTGGAAGCGTGCATACTCTTTAAGGAAAATTTCTATTGTGTCCTTGCGCATGACATAATCTTGGAAATTTGAATTGAAACTCTCGCTGTGACTAGTTGATCGGTTGAAGGGACAGAAGTCATCCCTAACATATGCTGGAACAAACATGTGTCTCACAGTCCACATTCTCTCTAGGTGTTCATGTTCTCCGCAGTCATACTTCTCCAACATGCTCTGCCATCCTTTCTCAGATTCTTCAAAGGACATTGACTCCATTATTAGTGTACTAATTGCTTCCTCCATCCCTAGTCTAAGAGCCATGTATGAACCCATGTTATCTCTCTAATTTTTGCATATGTGCCATATACACAATCTGTGTTTTGCCAATGGAAATGATTTTGGAACTGCTATTTTCATTGCAACATCTTGGTCAGTCAAAATGAGATCCGGTTTCTTCCAATCCATAACCTCAACAAATGTGTCAAACTGCCAACGAAAAGTCTCTGCACTTTGATCTTTTAGCAGTGCCCATCCAAACACAATAGTCCTTGCATGACCATTGATTCCAATGATGGGTGCAAAAGGCATATTGTACGTATTTGTACTATATGTTGTGTCAAACGAGATTACTTGGCCATACATCTTGTAGTCTAACTTTGACCTTGCATCTGTCCAGAAGATGCTAAGCATTGTGTTAGTTGCATCAGTTTCCACTTTGTTGCACACTCCAGCATTCCTAATCTGCAGCTTCTCAACAAACATTAGGGTGCACTCTATGTCACTATTTTTCTTTTGCCTTCTTTCTTCCTGCTTCATATTTGATAAAGCTATCTTCCTGAATGTTATATTCCTAGCACTTCCTCGTAGTTTCCTAAAAATTCTCATTATCATGTTTGGCTTCATTATACTCTCCTGCAGCAATTTAGATAGCTCAGCCTCTTCTTATGTCATATATTTGTGACTAACAAAGAACTTGGTCAGAGAAGGTGTAGTCACTAATTCGTGGTTATGCTCCAAGTCGACAGTATATATTCTCCATTGTCCTTCATCAAGTTTCACTCCAACATTCATCTGTCAATTTGTTTTCTCCACATATGATCTCCTCCTCTTCCTCTGACCCACTGGTATTTTGCTAACATCTTTCCAACTCTTGTTGCACTGGAATGTAACCTTTCTCTGCCTATAATTTCTGCCTTTCACCACTGCAAATCCCTTGATCTGGCCATATACATTGATAAACCTGTGAGCTTGCTGGAGTGTTGGAAACAGCATTCCAACTTGTGGAGGTCTAGCTTCCTCTATTTCTTCTGGACATGCGAATATGTATTCTTCGTCATCACTTTTTGTAGCATCATCATCATCAGTTTCAGTACCATCACCAAAGAAACCATCCTATTTTAGTTCAATCAACATCATCATAACCTTCAGTAATAAGTTACAGTAAGTAATATACTACATAAGTTTATTCCTTTTTCAACAACCTGTTCAGTATTGTTTCTGTTCTCCACATCATCCCAATCTTGATCCATAATGTTCTCTGCAAGAGATCCATCACAAACAACAAGATCCATGCATTGTGCTATTGCAACCTGAATTTTACAATCCAAGAACAATTTTTCTTAAATATTTTTTCACTTTTAGTGTTTCACGAAAGGAAGCACCGGGTCCGGAATGTTGAGATGGATGTGTGGCCACACAAGGAAGGACCGGGTCCGGAATGATGATATACGAGATAGAGTTGGGGTAGCACTGATTGATGAGAAGCTTGTCCAACATCGTCTGAGATGGTTTGGGCATATTCAGCGCAGGCCCCCAGAAGCTCCAGTGCATAGCGGACGGCTAAAGCGTGCTGATAATGTCAAGAGAGGTCAGGGTTGGCCGAACTTGACATGGGAGGAGTCCGTAAAGAGAGATCGGAAGGACTGGAATATCACCAAAGAACTAGCCATGGACAGGGGTGCATGGAAGCTTGCTATCCAGGTGCCAGAACCATGAGTTGGTTGCGAGATCTTATGGGTTTCAGCTCTAGCCTACCCCAACTTGTTTGGGACTAATGTTGTTGTTGTTGTTGTTGTTGTTGTTGTTGTTGTTGTTGTTGGAAGTAATTTTTTTCTAATTTTCTTTTATCACTTCTTTCTAAATGTTTTTTATTACCTCTGGTTGTATATTGTCGTACAATGTACCTTGATCTCCATTTGTTGTGGAACTTCCTGCTTCTAAGCAAAGCATATTCTGATGCAAAATAAAATTTGGGTTAGAAGGAAGGAAAGCACAAGAGCACTAACTACAATGTATAGTGATTCAACTACTTTTATTTACCTTCTGTACAACATCTCCATTCGTGCGAACTTCAAAATCAATTTCTTCAACTTGATGTGTTTTCGCTACTTTAGGTGCAAACAATTCTGGTGATGATATCTATGTAGAACCAAGAGAAAGGCAACATTTCAATTTTTTAGATGAAAACAGTTCTGCTGTTGCTATCTATAAAGTTTTTAAATCCTGAAGTTTTGAAAGAACTAGGACCTTTTTCTGTTTCTCAATTTCATGGTATTCAACAAACCGGTCAAATTCCTATAGACTTGTATCTTCCTGCATTCATGGAGTTCAAGTTGTGATTTACAAATACTGAATTTAATTTTTGGCTAAAGTGATTTCTTTGTTGTCACCTTTGGCGCTAACTTCTTCTTTTTTTCTGCTTCGGCTGCTACCTGTATTTTTAGGTGAATTTTGTCGCCAAATCACTTTTTCAGTAAGTGTGTTTGCTAAAACATGCAGAAAAAGTGTGTTAATGACTTAGCTCAAATTAAACCTTATGTTCTTACCCTTCGAACTGCAGATATAATATCTGCAAACTGAGGCCGACCACTTCTTTCTCCATAATCTTGCTGTCAAGACAAGAGATTAACTCTGTTATAACGTAAAAACAAGGCCAACCTTTGATTCTTTTATGTTTGTTTCTATTTTTTCTGCACATATATGTAGCATAACTGAAGCCAACACTCAAGCATACAGGGGGTAACCTTTAATTAAGCATGGATATACTGTCAACATCCATGTAGCAGAAAACTAATTCATAGGGAAGCCAGCACTCAAGCAAGCATGATCACTCCAAGAATCAACCATGATCACTCCATAGCAGAAAATATCAAGCAAGCATGATCACACCAAACAATATACTGAAGCCAGTGCACGCTTAATTCGGCTGCAGCTCTAAGTGGGAAATAGACAGATTTTCCCCAATAATATGTGCGAAATTTGGCTATCCTTGTCGCATCAGAGTCTATTTTTATTTGGAAATAACAATCAGAATTACCAAAACAATTACAACGTTCATGGTTGATGTGACTGCAGATATCAGATGGAGGTCGCCAAGGCAAGGAGATCCGACGAGGAAGGCGGAGAAGACGGTGAGGGGGAAGAGATTCTGGTAGAGAACCGCCATCGATCGGTAGACGGTGAGTGACGGTGGTCGTCGCCAACGATTTTTACCCTAGCGCCGCCTGGAGATCAGCCCCCTCTACTCTCATCTTTTTTCTTTCCTCCCCCGCAAGCCACGTGTTTCTCTAAAAATACTAGAATTTTTATTCTTCTCTGTATGGTATTTGCCTCACTTACAAATGGGACCTAGCCGATCACACCTTACTTCCCCATCTTTCCCCACGTTTTCTCTTGCTTCACTTCCAGGTGGGGCCTAGCGGAGAAGAAGCATTTTCCTCATCTTTCTTCCCCATCTTTCTCCGTCTTCCCCAATCCGCTCCCACCGATCCCACCTACTGCTACTAGATTGACGGAGGCGACAACAGCTTAGCGCACGGCAGCCGGAGAACCCGCAGGACGTCGAGCTCGTCGTCGTCCCGCAGCTCCAGGGTCGCTCGATCGGGTCCCTCGCCTTTCGTGAACAAGGTGATGATGCGCTGCTTCTTTTTCTATTTCTTTTCTCCTGCTTTCGAATCTGTTCTTCCAGTAGAGCCCTTTCACGACACATCAAGGGGCAACACAGGGGGAGAGAGAAAGAGAGTAGAGTACTCTTTTTGTTTTTGTAGCTGTAATGAATCTATATCTTCTTGACTAGTCACATGTTTTTTTACTTGTTATGATATTTGTACTGGCTGAATGTTGTGAGACATGGTTTATGTTCATCACATATATAGAATGGAACCGAGGATGTTTGATCCCTGATGATCTAAAAGAAAAACCAACTAAACACTAGTGGCAACTTTCTTTTCTTGATGATTCTTACTATCTAATGGTTGTAACAACCAGCAAGTGTATTACTGAGAGTGTGTGCTGTGCTATACTGTACTCCACTGTACTAGAATTATTAAGTTTTTATCATGTCAGGGTGTGTATACTATTAGCTAGCCTTATGAATTCTTCCGTCAATTATCAAGTAAAGACCTAGAATCCTTGTCCATTGATTGGATTCTAGTGTTGTTCTTCTTGAATCTAGTTCTAGCTGCCTAGTTCTAGCTGCTGCTGCTGCTGAATCACCTTGATAGAATCTATTCTTCCAATAAAATCTGTTCTTCCAATACATGCTCATCAAATCCGCTATTGTTCATCATATCCCCTGTAGCTCATGTATTTTTTTCTGCTTGTGCATGTCGTGCCTTCCTTCTCAATGTTTTGCCATGATGTATTAGCAGGGATGCTGTGTTTTTGGAGGACATAGATTAATTTAAAATACAAATCCCTTGATAAATGTAGTATTGGACATTTATATTAGAGCAATTTGAAAATGCATGAGAATTTTTTTCTGCTTGTACATATGGAGCATTTTTGGAGGACATAGAGATTAATTTGAAAATACAAACAACCTGATAATTCAAGCAATGGACATTTATATTAATCTTTAATTTTTGAAGTGGACAAACAACATGGTTTTAATTTTTAGTTTTGTATTTAATTCAGATGGAAGTTGGTTCTATGAAGAAAAGGGATATCCAGTGCTTGTATGGTTCTTCTTCTCATTCTACTCATGATACAACAAGGAAACAAGGTACCAGCAGTGTGTACAAGTTAGGGTTTCACCATGTGTTTTCTTTTTCAACTGAACTTTGACACTTATTTCGCGGTTCCTTTTTTCGTTTTCCAAAACAAGGTGTTGGGGCTGATGCCATTGAACTGTTCTTCAATCTCATTCAATCACTGAAAGAGGATCAGAAGTGTGCCATCCGAGATATGGGTCTTCGACATTTGTTGGAGTTAAATTGTTTCTTCTCTCCTACAGAAATTTCCCATTGGCTTGCAAAACATTTTGATACAGTTACAAGAACAATAGATCTTGAGAATGGCTTTTCTTTTAGTATTACACCAAGCATAAGTCACACCATGTTAGGAATACCAATTGGATACAGAATTCTAAAGAAGAATTGATTTGCAGAAAACTATACTTTGGTGCACCAACTTATAAAGTGGGAAGGCGCTTCTCCATCTGTGAAAGAATTGTGTTCATTGATACACCCAGACATGTAAATAGATGTGTTCTCAAAGATCTTTTTCCTTGTCGCCATGGGTTCCTTTCTCTGCCCTTCTTCAAATAGCCTGACAAGCTCTCAGTATTACAATGGTGTCCTCATGCTTGAGTCCCTAAGTGATTTCAACATGTGTTCATTTGTTCTTGAGTGGCTAACTATTTGTAACACCCTGGTTTTCGCTCCTTGTTTTTTTTCCTTCGCGGGATTTGACTCCCGTCTTTTTTTCCGATGTTGTCGGATTTTCTCTCGCTCTTGGGTATATGAAGATGGTCATTTAGCCTTGCCTCTCCCATCCAACCAGAGACTCTCTTCAGTTCATCCTTGCCACCCAAGATATATTTTCAGGATTTTGCTACCGAAACCCTACCTTCCGAGTTGCCGGAAGGGAAACCCTAATTCCTTCCATTACAAAGGAACCCCAATTTCCTTTGATCTTTTGCCTCCCAAACTTTTCCCTATGACTCTCCTATATCTATAAACCCTGGATATGTAAAAATATTGCCAAGTCATTTGCAATATTTTTCATTTAAAATTAATTCCTTTTTCTGCCAGTTAAAGGAATTAAATCCAGGAAAATATCTATCCATCTCCAAAGTTCATGAAAACTTGTGGAGATATTCTTTGTGATCATATTGAGATCCCATAAATATATTGGCCATAATTAAATAAGGGAAATTGCATTTTCCTATTTTAAGCCAATATTGAATTTTGGGCACTTTCCAAAGGAACTACCATTTTGGTAGCCAGAAAAAATCCCAAATAAATTGTGGAGCCTCTCCTATCCATAGCTTCACCATTTACATCAAGAAACCAAGTTCCACAGTTCAAGTTTTGAGCACATCTTCCAATTCTTGTTTTTGGATTTATTTTGAGGTTGTGAAGCAACTATATTTTATATTGCTTAAAAAATCTTGTAATTAATCCAGGACCTCACATGCCCTATATTATGTGAGCATGCAAAAATTCACATCATTTCATCTAGCCAATTGCTCCCAACAATTCCATCTAGTTTCTGTCCAGCAGGAAGCTCTGTGAAGGAAATACCACTTTGGCATTTCCAAATGAGCTGAAATTTTTCCAGTACCTACATACCTCCAAATAATTACCCTAAACCAAAATGCAGCTCATTTCACCAAGCCAGTTGAGCACAACATCAAAATCTAGTTTCTGGACCAAATTCTGCATTGTGAAGGAAGTGCATGCAAAATTGGTCCAAATGACTTCAAATTATACCAGCACTTACTCCTTCCTACCCTATCTCAGTGTGACAAGGATACAACTCCTCTCCCTCATCCATTTCTCCAGAAGAGTCCACACAAGTTTACTGTTAGAATCTTCTTCTGCAAGTTTCTCCCACCTCCTCGCCTTAAACTGGATTACAGCCTCATCTATCATCTATATGAGCAGTGAGACAACCCGATGACATGATGTAGCACTCAGTAAAGCTCCAGAGCACGTGGCACCCGTCGTGACCACGCTTGGGACAGGCCAAACCGGTGGTCAGCGCACTGTTCTCGTCGGCAGGCCAGCTCCGGCCAGCTCCGGCGTGTCCCGGTGTGTCAAACGACTCCGCGGCGTCCACCTGCCCCTCTCTAGACCCTTCTCCCCTCCAGCTTCTTCCTCCCCACGCCACGGCAGCGCCGCCATGGCCACGGTCCGCCCGTGACCGCAGTCATTTTCCTCTGCCGTTGGCCCCTTCCTCCTTGAGCTGTCGCCTCGTTCTGGGCCTCGTCAGGTCGGCACCGCACGCGGCCAAGGCCAGCTCGCCGCGAGCAACAGAGCTCCGGCCAGCTTATCCCGAGCTGCCGAGCCTATCCACCCGCGCGGCCGGGCTATAAATAGCCAAGGTCCGAGCCTCCCCGAGCGCCATCACCACCCATAGCGGCCTCCTCTCTCCCCTAGATGCCTCCCCGGCCTCTCACTACCTCGCCGGAGTTCCCCCTGCCACCACATCGCCGCCACGGCTGTCGGTGAGCCTCGCCTAAATTGGCTCGCCTCTGGTCCCCTTCTCTCCCTCTGGCCAACCTGGACAACCACCACCGACACCACGACTCGCTCCCCGCCTTCATTTTGCTCCGGAGACGCCCATGGCCTCGGGCTCGATCTGTCCAGCACCACCGTCCGCCGCGGCTGAAGCCTCCCTTGGTCCGGAGCCTCTCGGCGTGCGTGGAGTAGAGGGATGGATGCGCCACATCGCGGGGATCACTCCGGTGGTCCGAGCTCCACCGGGGATGGCCGGAGTCGGCCGGACGCACGCCGGCGCCGGCGACCTCTCTCGGCTCTGCGCGTGCGCGTCTGGGAAGAAGAAGAGAAGGAGGGAGGAGAGAGAGAGCGCCCATGGACCCCACCTGTCGGTGACCGAAAGGGGTGGCCCACCCACCAGCTCGGATAAGTGAAGGCGCCCACGCCTTCTTACGCTTTCGGTTGAGGGAAGCGTACCTCACTGTGATATGTTTTCAATCAGAGAAAGCGTACTCCATTTGTAGTACGTTTTCCTTACTGGAAAACGTATTTCCGGAGAAGGCGCCAGCCGCAGTGCTGTCAGGGACCCAGATGCAAATATTTTCTTTACAGATAGGTCCCTGGCAGAAAAACCCTTGTATCTGTTTGCTCGCAACTCCGATTCAGGTGAATCCAACGCCCACGTCTTCAGTTCGTCGAGCCCGTTCCGATGGTATCATTTCCATAATGTTTCCACACTGTGAATATGACCATTTTGCCCTTTCCCTTCTATCAGTCCCTCCGAGAGAGAATCCTTTCCGGCAAATTTTCCGCAAGGTGATCGCACTCTTTCCGGAGTATTCCTTCACCCCCCAGGCAAGCCGACCATCTGATATATGCCCTAAAGAATCGCTCTATGTTATTCTTGCATGTTTAAATTAATGTGCTTATGCTCGTGTGCATAGTAGTGAGCTGCATGTGACGCTGATGAACCCTTGCTTGCCTTTCTTTGATGACGGCACCACGCCTGTGTTCTGAGCTGCTTTCGGCCGTCCGGGGTGGATGCCGACTTTATGTTTCTCTTTTCAACAACTGGCCCGTGTTCTGAGCTGCTTTTCGGCCGTCTCGGGCAGCTGTTGAATTTCTTTCTGTAGCGGTAACCCTATGCTCTGAGCTGTTCTTCGGCCGTCTTAGGGGACCGCTACACTCTTTTTATCAACACCGTCTCATGCTCTGAGCTGCTTTTCAGCCGTCTTGAGCCGGGGTTGAGTTATTCCGGTAACGTCCCAGATCTGAGTTGTAAAGACCGTTCTGGTGGCTACTGGTTTATTTGCCGGTTTCATGCAAGGGTTCAGATGGTCGTAACTTACAGCTAGAACTTGTAAAGTGATAACTTACCATTTAAATATTGTCTCACTAATGACTCGTTGTGATATTGTATGGAGATAGGTTGTTATGTATTTCATAATTGTTACACCATGCATTGTTACTGTTGTTGCAATGACAAAGAATGTGACTTAATTAAAACAACCTCCTCCGTCGGCTGGATCGAGTCATAGTGCTACCGAACTGAACTTTCCAGTGCAGCCACATTTGCCGGTATGGGACGGCCTTAGCTTGGTCTAACAGCGTGCTCTTTTATCGGTACCACCAAAGAGGGAAGATTATGCGCGCGCGCTACCCTGGCCCGGTAGGCGGCAATAACCTTGTGAGCCCAGTTGAGTATTTGCCGGCGTCCCCGTTTGGGACAGTTTTGTTGGCCACGATGGTGGCAGGTGACACAGGGGCCACCCAGGGCATGACTCCGGGGGAGGATGATTGTCGGTGGTACGATGGAGGAGTCACGGGTTAGGCAAGTTTCGTTGGAGTAGCACCGGTCCACCCGAATGGGAACATGTACTAAGTACGAGGCCGGGAGCTCCATGGTGTGGGTAAAGTGCGCAACCTCTGCAGAGTGTAAATCTATTCGAATAGCCGCGTCCTCGGTCATGGGACACAGTTCGTACTAGGTCACAGTATTTGGTCTGTGTCGAGTCCGGAGGAATGAACTATATAATGTTATTGCTAAGACTGAACCAGAGAACGGTAAGGCATGTCAGACTTGCAGTACGGATGCATGGACATCAGATGATGTCAGGGGTATGAATGTTAGCCATGCGATGGCTATGAGTTAAAGGGTTGGATGACCACAAGACTTGGATTGGATTGGGATCGGATATGGTTTGGATCATGACATATTCGGAATATGGATTATTTACTTGATATGTTTTACTTCAGTAGTTATCATGCGAGTTAATCCTGTTATGACACGATAATTAATGCTGCTAGATGGTTAATCTTGCTAGATAATCCTGCCTTAGTATGATAGCTAATATTGTTAAGATAACCAGTGCATGCTTGAATGCCATGGATTGCTTTGCTTGGTGTATATGTTAGTTTGGTTTGCTTGCGAGTACATTCAAAAGTACTAAGCGGCCTTCAATGTGGCCAGGTTCACCTAAGGATTCAACGATCTCTAGCGAGGAGCCGGAGTGTTCGCGGGCTAGAATAGTAACCCAATCAGATCCCTATGGATTGGAGCCGCACCAGGACCATGCTGCCTTAGATAGAACCTTTCCGCTACCATCACCCTTGTAATATATCATGTAAGACTGGTATATTCATTAATAGAAATGCTTGTGTTCATGATACTTGTTGTAAAAGCGCATGCCAGAGTGATTTTCCTGGGCTGGTGTGTGCGGCGACCGTCTGGCTACAGTGGTATTCAGGCGGGGCGCCACAACGGATGGTATCAGAGCCAGGCTGACGGTAGGTTACCCTAGCCGGATTTCATTACCTCTGGATCGGTAGAAAGCCCAGATGGATTTAAGCCATCTTTGCCAGGTAGGCACGGCTACTATTGATCATAAGGCAACCCCATAGGTTTTTGGCTCCACCAGACCCCAACTCTCGTGGCCTTTGCCTCCGGTGTGTAATGTCCGCACCAGGCAACGACCCGTGAGCCCTTAACCCGTAGGTGAACCAGATATTCCTACCTTGCTTGCTAACCATGGCATTTCTCTTCTTAACTCTAGTTTCCTTTGGGAAACGCTTATAAATTCCATCTTTCCCTGACAACCCTAGGATCGTTGACCAAGCCACTTTGGCTATGGTCGTGCGTCGAGTTTGATGTTCCCTAAGGAAGTAGTAGGAGCTTGACACCAATTGCTACCAGGAGCATTGTGTGGTTTTGCTTCTAAATCCTTAGAGGTGCATTGAGTGCGCTATACTAGTTATACTAGTGAATCTTCGGCCACAGGTGTAAGGTCCGCAAAATTTGAGCTTTATTTTCTTTTTGGTTTTTCGCGGTTTTGCTTCTTTTCTAGATTCCGTTCTGTCGCGCCGACTGGATCCATCTGCAAGAGCTACCAAAGAAGGCCAACACACAACTTGGATAATACCTAATAATCGAAATTCAGTAACAGTCAAGCCAAGCCAACTGCCCGATATTCAGAACATTATCACCGGGTCTGTCAAGAGTGAAGAATGGGTCAGAAGCAGAATCTGCGTGCAATAGACAAGGCCAGAATATACCTGAGAGAGTTTGCCTCAGAACAAATCATATCTATGGAACAGCCAGATGAGCTATCGGGAATGGACACCAGCCAGAGCAAATTATTCCGTCCTCGACACAAGGATTATTTTAGTCAGTGGGGTGAACCTTGAGTCTTTTCTCAATGGACTCAAGAATCATTTATTACCCCGGGAGCCATATTTCAAGAATGTGAAGGTGCCGAGAACAACAACAAAACTCTGGTATGTTGATACAAATTTCAAAGCATATTTTGGAATTTATCGGTGCACATACAAAAGTTACTGGGCATGGTGAACAAGGTTTGCGAGAAATATGGATAAGTTCACGGTTGCCCAGAATCAATGATAATTTCACCTACCTGGAAGCTCAGCTGAACCAAAGGGAATTATCCGTCAACTGCTCACTACCGGCAACACTTGATTTGAATGCAAAGGGTGTTCCGAATTAATTACCAACATGAAGTCTGCATTAGTTGTGCAACCTCTACAGCAACAATGATCAGACCAACAGAAGAATTAGCGGTGTGCATGACCAATAGGACATTTTCAGACAAGGGCTTTTGATATAAGCAACCCAACCTTCCTCCGCAAGCTATCGGAAGGAGCTTATGACGCAAGACTCCCAACCTTCCTCACTACACCACTTGGTGAGAAAATCTTCTGGAGTAAGGCACTCCCACCTTCCTCTGCCTGCTACCGCGGAAAGCTTCTGGCATAAGGCACCTGACCTTCCCCAGTAAGCAACATGAGGGAAAGCTTCCAAGGTACGACACCCAGACTTCTTCGGCACATTACCTTGGCAGAAGCTTCGGGCGTAAGGAATTCAGCCTTCTTCAACACGCCATCGTGCCCACGACAGTCTTGTCAGAAGCCCGAACTAGTCCGGACACCCGTCCGCCTCAGAGCTCAATTGATTATGAAAGGATTTATCCTACCTCTGCATATGTTGTGAGCATGCAGTCCAGTGGATCAATTCATGTGGGCCACTCATACACGGGAATGACTGTGTTTAGAGGAACATTGGCTCCATACTTCAAGGAAGGATATGTACACAGTAGCCCCTACGAGATATGCAAGAGTAAATTGTGAGTACAAGCCCAACAAGCTGGGATATGACCCAGGAGCCGTGTTGGCAGGTCATGACAAGTTCCCCAAAAGGAACCCCCAAGAACAATGAAGTTTCGGACAAACCACCTTCACGATGGTCAATAAAATGAAATTTCATAGACAAGGTGATATTATCAATCTTTGTCAGACTCTTGCATATGCGGCCACAGCAATGCACTACTTGCGGTTACAAGTGAGCTTGCCGCATTCATCCTGAATACGGGCCAAGATAAGAGGCTATGCTCCGAAAGATACACCGGATGCTAGCCATATTATGTTCATCTCGATGGTTACAACAAGGACTACAGAGGCTATATATGGAAGGGCCACCTCAGAGATTACCGTCTATGATTACTTTGTGATCATGCCCGACATTTCAGTTGGAAGTCACCTGAGGACGAAGTCAGAATGCAAGAGACAGAAGGGAACACCTCGTACGGAACCCACAGTCAGACTGAAAGAAAGCCATCCCCAGTCACTCGAGGCCATACGAGCACATGAGCCCTGTATCAAGAAAAGATGACGTGCCCTTGGCAGTTAGTGTGCGAAGTGTCACAATAAAACCTGAAGCAGCTAGCTCCAGGCCATGGAAGTTAAGCTGTATACTCGCTACCTCACCCAGCAACACCACTACCAGGACAAAAGGTACACCTGATAGGAAAGACAAGGATTCAATACAGCCGTTTGAGAAGGCAGCACCCGAGCTATCAGAAGAGGCAATTAGAAGGCCAGTGAACTGACGAAGACCCCAGACAGCTGATGGATCCAAGTCGCACACAGATATGTCCCCCTTCACCGGGAGGTAAGCCCGGAAATCTCGAGGACGAGATTTTCTTAAGGGGGGTAGGTTTGTAACACCCTGGTTTTCGCTCCTTGTTTTTTTTTCTTCGCGGGATTTGACTCCCGTCTTTTTTTTCGATGTTGTCGGATTTTCTCTCGCTCTTGGGTATATGAAGATGGTCATTTAGCCTTGCCTCTCTCATCCAACCAGAGACTCTCTTCAGTTCAACCTTGCCACCCAAGATATATTCTCAGGATTTTGCCGCCGAAACCCTACCTTTCGAGTTGCCGGAAGGGAAACCCTAATTCCTTCTGTTACAAAGGAACCCCAATTTCCTTTGATCTTTTGCCTCACAAACTTTTCCTTGTGACTCTCCTATATCTATAAACCCTGGATATGTAAAAATATTGCCAAGTCATTTGCAATATTTTTCATTTAAAATTAATTCCTTTTTCTGCCAGTTAAAGGAATTAAATCCAGGAAAATATCTATCCATCTCCAAAGTTCATGAAAACTTGTGGAGATATTCTTTGTGATCATATTGAGCTCCCATAAAATATTGGCCATAATTAAATAAGGGAAATTGCATTTTCCTATTTTAAGCCAATATTGAATTTTGGGCACTTTCCAAAGGAACTACCATTTTGGTAGCCAGGAAAAATCCCAAATAAATTGTGGAGCCTCTCCTATCCATATCTTCACCATTTCCATCAAGAACCCAAGTTCCACAGTTCAAGTTTTGAGCACATCTTCCAATTCTTGTTTCTGGATTTATTTTGAGGTTGTGAAGCAACTATATTTTATATTGCTTCAAAAATCTTGAAATTAATTAAGGACCTCACATTCCCTATATGATGTGAGCATGCAAAAATTCACATCATTTCATCTAGCCAATTTCTCCAAAAAATTCCATCTAGTTTCTATCCAGCAGGAAGCTCTGTGAAGGAAATACCACTTTGGCATCTCCAAATAAGCTGAAATTTCTCCAGTACCTCCATACCTCCAAATCATTACCCTACACCAAAATTCAGCTCATTTCACCAAGCCAGTTGAGCACAACGTCAAAATCCAATTTCTGGACCAAATTCTGCATTGTGAAGGAAGTGCATGCAAAATTGGTCCAAATAACTTCAAATTCTACCAGCACCTACTCCTTCCTACCCTATCTTAGTGTGACAAGGATACAACTCCTCTCCCTCATCCATTTCTAAAGAAGAGTTCACACAAGTTTACTGTTAGAATCTTCTTCTGCAAGTTTCTCCCACCTCCTGGCCTTCCAGTGGATTCCAGACTCATCTCTCATCTATATGAGCAGTGAGAGACCCCGTTGACATGATATAGCACTTAGTAAAACCCCAGAGCACGTGGCACCCGTGGTGACCACGCTTGGGACAGGCCAAAACGGTGGCCAGCGCACTGTTCTCGTCGGCAGGCCAGCTCCGGCCAGCTCCGGCGTGTCCCGGCGTGTCAAACGACTCCGCGGCGTCCACCTGCCCCTCTCTAGACCCTTCTCCCCTCCAGCTTCTTCCTCCCCATGCCACGGCAGCGCCGCCATGGCCACTATACGCTCGTGACCGCCATCATTTTCCTCTCCCGTTGGCCCCTTCCTCCTCGAGCTGTCGCCTCGTTCTGGGCCTCGTCAGGTCGGCACCGCACGCGGCCAAGGCCAGCTCGCCGCGAGCAACAGAGGTCCGGCCAGCTTATCCCGAGCTGCCGACCCTATCCACCCGCGCGGTCGGGCTATAAATAGCCAAGGTCCGAGCCTCCCCGAGCGCCATCACCACCCGTAGCGGCCTCCTCTCTCCCCTAGATGCCTCCCCGACCCCTCACTACCTCGCCGGAGTTCCCCCTGCCACCACATCGCTGCCACGGCCATCGGTGAGCCTCGCCTAAATTGGCTCGCCTCTGGTCCCCTTCTCTCCCTGTGGCCACCCTGGCCAACCACCACCGCCACCACGACTCGCTCCCCGCCTTCATTTTGCTCCGGAGACGCCCACGGCCTCGGGCTCGATCTGGCCAGCACCGCCGTCCGCCGCGGCTGAAGCCTCGCTTGGTCCGGAGCCTCTCGGCGTGCGTGGAGTAGAGGGATGGATGCGCCATGTCGCAGGGGTCACTCCGGTGGTCCGAGCTCCACCGGGGATGGCCGGAGTCGGTCGGACGCACGCCGGCGCCGGCGACCTCTCTCGGCTCTGCGCGTGCGCGTCGGGGAAGAAGAAGAGAAGGAGGGAGGAGAGAGAGAGCGCCCGTGGACCCCACCTGTCGGCGACCGAAAGGGGTGGCCCCACCCGCCAGCTCGGATAAGTGAAGGCGCCCACGCCCACTTACGCTTTCGGTTGAGGGAAGCGTACTCCACGGCGATACGTTTTCAATCAAAGAAAGCGTACTCGGGCTATAGTATGTTTTCCCTACTGGAAAGCGTATTTCCGGAGAAGGCGCCAGCCGCAGTGCTGTCAGGGACCTAGATGCAAATATTTTCTTTACAGATAGGTCCCTGGCAGAAAAACCCTTGTATCTTTTTGCTCGCAACTCCGATTCAGGTGAATCCAACGCCCACGTGTTCAGTTCGTCGAGCCCGTTCTGATGGTATCATTTCCATAATGTTTCCACACTGTGAAAATGACCATTTTGCCCTTGCCCTTCTATCAGTCCCTCCGAGAGAGAATCCTTTCCATAATGCTACACTCTTTTTATCAACACCGTCTCATGCTCTGAGATGCATTTCAGCCGTCTTGAGTCGGGGTTGAGTTATTCCGGTAACGTCCCAGATCTGAGTTGTAAAGACCGTTCTGGTGGCTACTGGTTTATTTGCCGGTTTCATGCAAGGGTTCAGATGGTCGTAACTTACAGCTAGAACTTGTAAAGTGATAACTTACCATTTAAATATTGTCTCACTAATGACTCGTTGTGATATTGTATGGAGATAGGATGTTATGTTTTTCATAATTGTTACACCATGCATTATTACTGTTGTTGCAATGACAAAGAATGTGACTTAATTAAAACAACCTCCTCCGTCGGCTGGATCGAGTCATAGTGCCACCAAACCGAACTTTCCAGTGCAGCCACATCTGCCGGTATGGGACGGCCTTAGCTTGGTCTAACAGCGTTCTCTTTTATCGGTACCACCAAAGAGTGAAGGTTATGCGCGCGCGCTACCCTGGCCCGGTAGGCGGCAATAACCTTGTGAGCCCAGTTGAGTATTTGCCGGCGTCCCCGTTTGGGACAGTTTTGTTGGCCACGACGGTGGCAGGTGTCACGGGGTGACACAGGGGCCACCCAGGGCATGACTCCGGGGGAGGATGATTGTCGGTGGTACGGTGGAGGAGTCACGGGTTAGGTAAGTTTCGTTGGAGCAGCACCGGTCCACCCGAATGGGAACATGTACTAAGTACGAGGCCGGGAGCTCCATGGTGTGGGTAAAGTGCGCAACCTCTGCAGAGTGTAAATCTATTCAAATAGCCGCGTCCTCGGTCATGGGACACAGTTCGTACTAGGTCACACTATTTGGTTTGTGTCGAGTCCGGAGGAATGAACTATATAATTTTATTGCTAAGACTAAACCAGAGAATGGTAAGGCATGTCAGACTTGCAGTACGGATGCATGGACATCAGATGATGTCAGGGGTATGAATGTTAGCCATGCGATGGCTATGAGTTAAAGGGTCGGATGACCACAAGACTTGGATTGGATTGGGATCGGATATGGTTAGGATCATGACATATTCGGAATATGGATTATTTACTTGATATGTTTTACTTCAGTAGTTATCATGCGAGTTAATCCTGTTATGACACGATAATTAATGCTGCTAGATGGTTAATCTTGCTAGATAATCCTGCCTTAGTATGATAGCTAATATTGTTAAGATAACCAGTGCATGCTTGAATGCCATGGATTGCTTTGCTTGGTGTGTTTGTTAGTTTGGTTTGCTTGCGAGTACATTCAAAAGTACTCAGCGGCCTTCAATGTGGCCAGGTTCACCTAAGGATTCAACGACCTCTAGCGAGGAGCCGGAGTGTTCGCGGGCTAGAAGAGTAACCCAGTCGGATCCCTGTGGATTGGAGCCGCACCAGGACCATGCTGCCTTAGATAGAACCTTTCCGCTGCCATCACCCTTGTAATATATCATGTAAGACTGATATATTCATTAATAGAAATGCTTGTGTTCATGATACTTGTTGTAAAAGCGCATGCCAGAGTGATTTTCCTAGGCTGGTGTGTGCGGCGACCGTCTGGCTACAGTGGTATTCAGGCGGGGCGCCACACTATTGAAATTGAAATATTCAATTCAGCATCAATAAGTAGTGGAATCAAAGCAGGTGGTTGCGGTTTTGCACTAGTGGTCAGTACTGTTCACAAGTTAATGCAGTTCTTTTCTACATCCGTAAAGCATCACTGCTACATACAAACGTATTCTTCTACATGCAGACATCATATTTTGAATTTTTTATAACTTTAGAATTCAGTCTTGGTACCAAAATCCTGAGAATTAGCCTTTGGAGTACAAATATAGTCAAATCTTACATAGCCCTTAACTCCCAACATTCTTCAAACGACTCATTTGGGAGATCAGCTATAAGTCAACAAGTTCATAGCACTTTTTAGTAATTCAATATCCGTGTGTTGCCACTTCATCATTTTTGGTTAAACAGTTAAAGCTCTATTTGGGAGATTATCTTACTTTTTAATCATAAACTTAAACAGTTAAAGCACATATCTGCAACGCCTTTCAGAAGGTATCACTTGCAAGATGGTGACATTTACAAAATTCCAAGGAGCATTCAAAATTATATTCATGATAAGATGCAAATTGAGCACAGTGTTGAGGTAACTTTTTCTATATACGCAGTAAGTATTGCAACACAGTATTTCTAGCAGTAGTTCATCTTGTAATGTCTGTTCTTTTACTTCTTTTTTAAACAATAGGCCAAACTGAACCTTCAAGTACTGTTTCAAAATTTCTTCCAAAGAATGATTGAGGATTCAATCCCAACTATGAGAACATATGTAGATGACGTCTTGCAAGTACGTTGCCGCAACAAATGCTCTAACGAACAGCTGGCAGTCATTGTCCCACCCAAAAGGATATCAGTTTCTTCTCCATAGATGTTTCCTCCATATTTAAGAACTTCTTAGAAATACCAGTTCAGGAAATTGCCAATCCACCATTATTTCAAACTTTATTTGAAGAACTCTTAAGCCATCTGGAGATCAAATTCACTGAAAGTGAGGATGACATTGTATTCTTTCAACAACCAACTGAAACATTGGAGCAACTTCTAGGACCTAAATTGATAGAACTACAAGGTGCAGGCAACCGTTCAAATCAGAATGATCAGGAGTACAAGTATTTCGGAGACATTGGTATCACTAAAGGTATAAGTTACTCTGTTTGTCAACATTTTACTAGCTCTGCCTTCTTTACACAAGTTTTTGCGAGCCCTTTTTATTAGTTGATCGAACTTTCTTCACATGTTACAACATAACTGTATGATGAGTTGTTCTCAATAACAAAAAGCACCTTCTCAAAACTGGAGCAGAAATTCTCTTGGAGCAACTTCGACTTCGAAACTCCCATTGTATCTTCTTATGGTATTTGATACCTACTTATGTTAATTTGTGTATGGGTCAATTGTGTATCACTCACTAATAGTTTTATTTTATTTCAGTTAGTTTATTTCTAACAACTACTTCTTTATGCAACCATTTTCCTAGGCACACATCCTGAGTTGCAATGGAATTCAACATGTCAAATTGACAGGAATCAGTTGAGTCTTCCTCCAATCAGTAGCAGAATCTTGAGTAACAGAAGCAGTTCAAGCGAAAAAAAATCCGTTCTACACAGGTGATAAGTGGGGGCTATCCTTAAACGAACGTCTATTTGGTCCTGAAAGGAACCCACACCCAGCAGAAACATTCTATGGAGAAGCTTCATTTGATATTTTTGAAGATTTTGCTCCAGATGCAGTTCCCAATTCTAGTATGGCACAACTCCCTTCTTCTTTTGCTACTATGGTACAACTCCCTCCCAATGCAAGTGCACTTCCTCCTTCTTCTGGTAGTATGGCACAACTACCTGCAGTTCAGCGAGTAAATCCTCTTTCAGACCAAAATGGCACAAGTACTAAGCCAAGCTATTCAAACCCAATTCATTACAACTGCACAGGACAAACTTTTGGTTCTTGTATTCAGAGAGTTTCTCCTCTTTCAGACCCCAACGTCACAAATTCTAAACGAAACTCTTCAAACACAAGCCATGCCCACTACAGTGCACAAGTTTCTGGTCCTGCTAGTACTCTGGATATACCTTCTATTCAAAGAGCTTCTCCTCTTTCAGATAGAGCCATGCTTCAGGCACTTGAGGAGTATGAAAACAATTTTCAAAACAGTGCCATTATGTTCAAAACACCTGCTGAAGGGAGTTTCAAAAGGGCCAGCTTATTGTGCAACATAAGGGAGACTACTGCAACGCAAAATTACTTCTCTACATCTATCGAGAATGAACTATACAATATTCTGCAATCCTACCTGGGGAAAATTGAGTTCAGGTACAATCTTTTGTAGTACGAGCACATGAACCTTGTTGTTTTGCTTCTCTTTTTTGGCAATTTACATAGTTGTACAGAGTCATACTTGTGTATTTTTTCTTCCGAACTTTATTTTGCTTCTATCATGCAGTCCTCGTATTTTCTAACTAGAACAACATTGGGTAGATCAGAAAACACTAACTCTATCAACAATGGAGAATGGATGGATGCATAGGCGTGTCATGGATTGCTTCTCGGATCTGATCATGTCTAATCAGTATATGCGGTATAAAAATAGTGAAGGCATCCCAAATGAAGTTTTGACACAAATTCTATATTCTGACATTGCCGTAAGCTATCATTCTCTACTTGAATTATTTTTCTTTCCTTCGTTGTCACGGTGGCTATTCAGTTTGCACTCTAATTTTGAGCATTTTTTGAAACATTTACAGATGCTACTCATGAATCCAAATCTAGACCATTCTCAACATAAATCAATGTTCTCAGAGGTCAACGTTGGGTATAGGCTAGAGAGAGCTGTCTTGGTTAGCTTTCTTGTGAAACAAAAAATAATAGTTCTTGCCCATATGTTTTTACTTCAATCACACCTTGTCTTTTTTATTTGCATAAACAGGTGCACATCCCTTGCCCAATGCAGAAACACCCTAGTGGACAAACAAATTGGTTCCTTATTGTAGCAAATTTCATTGATATGAGTGTTGATGTACTGAATCCCGACTCTGATTCAGACAAAATTCTGCCATTAATTTCTGCCGTAGTATACAATTTCAAGACACTTTTCATAGCAAGCTATCCACATTGACCCTTTTTCAATATCTGGGATTTTGGAATAAGACACGTTAAAGTACCAAAAATGGAAACAAGGTTTTACTTCTCGAGTAGCTTTTTCAATAGCTTTTTTGTTGACCCTCTGTATGCTTCATGCGCTATCTTTTTTATTCTTTGGAACACAGGAACTTAGTTGACTCAGGTATCTATGTGTGGAAATTCTGCACAAGTTACAACGGCATCCAAACAGACATTTTCTCAAAAGTTTGTACGATCCCTTGTGCTCATTTTAGTCTGATAAAGTGTTACGCTTTTTTGTTTCTCTCTTGCTGCATGTGATGGTACAATGAACTGGAGAACTCAATTCCATTTCTCTTTTTTCATGATTTTCTTCAGCTAGATGTGCAAGCTCTACGAGAGAAGTTTGTGTTCCAATTGCTGACAAACAACTACAACAGAATCAAACTACCCTTTGTCAAGGAATTCCTAGATAAACATGTAAGTTTGTTGTGTATACAGTTTGTTCTATTCCATTTGAATTCTCAAACAAATGTGTTGGAATAAGTTCTATTCACTTGAAGTAATTCATTGTTCTGTTCCAAATGGATGCAGGCTCTGGAGGAATTGAGCTAAGTGGAAGTACAGTAAGAAACTGCAACATGGCGAGCCGAAAAAAAAAATCTAGAGGGTCTTCAATTTGCGCAAAAACTTTGACAAGTTAGCAAGGATCACTATTGTTAATAACTATGTGAACATGGTAGTTGCTCACTGAATAGTTACTACCCAGTAAAAATGATGGGATTGATTTTGAACACCACATTTTCTTTTGTTGCTGGTTCAGTTTATATACTCTTCTTCCGGCCTTATTTATTCTGTCCACATTTTTTGTTCCTGAGAACAAGTTCATTTTTTAGTCCAAATAACATTTTTCCTCAGGAATATGTACATACCTCTGGCGTACATTAAAAGAAGAAAGAAGAAAATGAGCATGTACATATTCCTGAGAAACATGTACATTTTTTTCTTTCCAATTAACATTTTCTTGAAGAATATATACATTTTTTGAATGTAACAGAAGCAAAGAAGAAAATAAACCGTAGTACAAGCAAACCAGATAGAATTTAAAAAGTGCGCGCGCTAAAAGGGGACCAATCAGAAGAAGTGACCCAACCAGAAGAAAAAGAAACGACAACAGACAAAGGAATTCAAAATACTGCGCCCGCGCTAGTTGAAGCCAACTGGACCGCCCACTCGTGTGTTCGCTTCAGCGAGAGAATGATCCGATTCGCGTGGAGCGAGGTATAGACGCGCCCGCCCCACACAACCTGTGCCAGCAACTCAAAATGCACAGCATGTGCCAGGCCGACTCCTCGGATGCGTGGGCCACCACCTGATATACAAGCGTTTCCGGCTGGTATATGTCCGAATACTACCGCGTGGGGTGCATCCCGAGGCGTGCGGTCGGCCCAGATAAAGAGCTACCTGAGTGTCGTACTTCTAAATGGCTATTCGACTTTTTAGTATGCTACCCACATCTTGTAGCTTGGAGTAATATAAACCGATAGATGTGGAGTACCAAAACTATTGTTCCTTGTTGAATACAAATCTTATAAAAACATTGTTCTGATGATTCCTACGGCATCTTTGGAAATACACCACATTATGTTGTTACTTGCCTGTTAGTAAAATTAATCTACTATATCTAAATATAGAAGCCCCACTATCTCATTTCTCTTGACATCCAGGCTATCCACATTAGCAATCAACATGCATCCTTCCACCTTAGTAAATCTGCCACCTCAGCAAAAAAAAATCTTTTTTGAGAGCTAGATTCCATTACAACTGTTATGATTAATTAATTAGGTTAATTAAATGTTAATCCATGCTATGTCGGTGGCCCTGTTTGGGCAACCATCTCCTTTGTAACCGCCTTGTAATGAGGGTATAAATACCCCAATCTTCAATTAATAAAACAACTGATCGATCATTTACTTTCACTTCTAAACACGTTATCAGCACGCCTCTACCAAGAGCGAATTAGTTCGAGACGAGAAGAACAACAGCGGCGGCGGCGGCCTTCTGAAGGTACGTGACAGACGACACGGTGCTCTTCACCGCGGCTCCTCCCGCTCCAAGCGGCGGCCTCGCCACGCGTTACGGGAGTGCCCAGGATGGCGCCCCCGGCCAGCGGCCCGGCTTCCTGGCGTAAAGGCGCATCATCCCGCGGCGTTCTCAGACGCACATCACGGCACCCGCGACCAATGCCCTTGGACTGTCCCTCGACGACGTGGCCTCCTCTCCAAGATTGACAGCGCTGACGGCCCTCGCGCACATCCGTGCATCACCGGGGACTGCCTTTCACTGGCGACAACGCCGTCCTTGTTGACGGCTCGCCAGGCCCTCGGCCCCGGCGTGCATCCTCGCGACGCAACCTCTCGACGCCGCTCCCCGCGTCGGACCGACGCTCCACGGCGTGTGGCGTGGCTAACCACGGAACGGCCGTCCCAGGCGCGCGGCATGGAGAGGCCATCCGACGCAACCCACATGTGGCTTCTCCCTCTGGCGCGGCTCACAAACTGGCGGCAGAGGCATCTAACGGCTGAGGCGCGTGGCCGCACCCGAAGATACGGCTCTTGGCCGGTCCTCCGCAACGACGCCCTCCGGCGAGCGCATGGGGCGGCGGCTCCCCATCTCCGGACGCGACGCCATCCATCCTGTTGGATCATCCAGCGTGGTACAGTGGAGGCGGTCTGCGTAGAATGAATCGATTCATTCATTTGTATCCACAACCACACACGAAGAGATAAGATACGGTCATCATGCTTAATACTACTTCAACACAAGCCATCAGGCTTATTGTTATCTTAGATTTTGGTTAATACCTTGTAGTATCATATTGGTTGAGTCCCAAGGCACTGACCCTATGTTATTGGGTGCGTCGATCATTCCATCTGGAATGGATCCCAAGATACTAAGCGGAACAACTATGTTCTGCAATTGATTTTTTTTCTCTTGCAAATCTTGACGTAAATTCAAAACAAGGATTACGAAGTGTCATACTTAATATGACTACATCAAATTTTATTTGTGAATCACAAGGTATTGGTGACATCTACTGTACAATGTGCAGATTATCCATCACTACTGTGAGATCTACGTCTTGTCATTTTGGCATGATGACTATTTTCAACGTGCTCTTCCAAATATTATTGTGATTAGCCCAAATTTTATTTGTGAATCACAAGGTATTGGTGGCATCTATTGCACCATTTGCAGATTATTCATCACTACTGTGAGTTTTACATCTTGTTATTTTAACAAGATGACTAACTTCAAAGTGCTCTTCCAAATATTAATATTATAGTAAACACAAGGTAATAGAAATAATGAGCATCTACTGACGAAAGTCAGATTATGCATCCTATTATTGTGAGATCTACACCGCATCTGGTGATTATCTTCAAAGTGTTATCTATATAATTTGTGGCCCGATAGCATCAGCTACATATATAAAATTTGCTCCTCTGAAGCATTTGTTGTTGTTCTCTAAAATGGTTTACTCTCATAGTAAATATTATTCATGTACAATCACTATATGCCGAAATGGTATTCTTGTGCTAATTCAAGCCTCACTTTGCTTGAATATGTCATAGAAGATTACGCAAATATTTGCATACCCCGATGATTACCTTCTATACATTGGTAAAATACATAGCAGTGGAGTCCATGTCACTATTTCTAATTATAGTGTCGCCCATCCATCAGGATGGATACCATAATTTATAGCAACGAATGAGTGTCTCAACATTGTTGCAATGTCCACATCACATTGTGGTTATACTTTCATAGTGACTAACCAATGTTAAACATGCAAAGTCTATGCGTTTTGGCGGTGACTCTAAAGTCACACATTTCCTCAAGAATGAAGTCCAAAACATTAGCAATGATTTCATCACATGCGTTGTATTGAAGGCTACACCTAGGTTCACCCAGGATCACCTTGGCCATGAATGTGCTCAAACAAATCATTTTATCCATATACATCTTGTACTCCAAGAAGTAAATTAAATAATGCACGAGCATTTCATGTAACACATGGCTTAACTCACATTAGGTGGGAGTAATTATTTTAAGATAGGTCATGGACATCAGTCATTGTATCCATCTGTGGCCTTATTGCCACTCTAACCCCACATTCAAAAAATGTCATGGCTATTCTTTTGGTAGCTAAATATGTACATATGCATTTTATATGTCACCAACTTCACTTAGTTCTCAAACAAAGTACATAATGGATGAATATTTATTCACCTCGAATATTTCCCTTAAGAGAAACATGCTGCCATGAACACATCGCGAATGATCATCCATTCGTTTTTGAAGACCTCAAGTCTATTGCAGCTCAGAATTCTGTCACTTCTTCAACTTCAAGTTGAGATCCCATGATCAAATATTTTCATATGCAGATCCGGTTGAAAAGTCCTTAATACCCTTTACATCCTCATATGATGGTACTACCATTTTCCATGATGAAGAAACATAGATTTTCTTAAAATCATTAGATTCACCCAACACAGGTGCTACGCCATTATTTAATTTTTTTGCTAGTACTGCGAATACTAAGCAAGCCATTGATCACAAAATAGAACCATGCGAAAATCAAAGTAAAAGTGGAGGCTAAAAGACAACCAAAGGTAGAATTACCTCTTCACAGGGAATAGATCATTTTCAAACGATCACAAAGACAAATCTCAAGTTTGTCAAATGTGTGCTTATACAAACATCGTACCTGTGATTACCAAACCCTCAAACATGTGGTCAAACCACACTGCAAATTTATTGAAAAGGAAAATGTGTTCAACGGGATAAATCTGAAAATTTACAAACATTCAATCAAAAAAATATTCTGGAAAATGATTGTTCTCAGAATCTTCATCAGAAGGAGGACCAAAATCTAGTGCGATAAAAGGAGAATGAACTCATTTGCACTCAGTAAATATCAAAGACCTGGGGTAATCTCCTAATTATCCCAAAATATCATTAGCCTATACTTGTACTATATGTAGTAGGATGTTCAATACCCTATCCCTCGGATACAATATTTGATAAATTTGAATGTATGAATCAATTCATACTCAATACTGTTGCGTACACAATAATTTTCTAAATCTTAATAAATTTAATATTAGGCTCGATAGCCTTACCCATCCTGGTTTGGGGATGATTAGAAAATTATTGACAATTCTGTTGGTCACAACTTACCAAGTTGCAAATTCCCCAAATCATCAGATCTTATGTGCACCGCATGTGCCATAGGGGAAATCAGTTTTAAGGCACTCTCACCTTAAAATTCTAAATGAGTCACTCATTCTTCCTTGAACACATTCAGAAGATATATGTGGATTACTCAACCATTATCTGGGATTATTAAGATACTTCATGGTACTCATAGAAACATTTATAAAATGATTTCAAGTGTCTCTCTTATCACACACAACCATGCATGATCTAACTAAGATAATTGCTCAACTTATCAAAGTAAGAGAAAATTCTCCTGAACACAGAATATGGACAACATCGTTGAACTCATTTCAAGAGCAATGCTTGATTATATTTAGTACTTTATGTACATAACCAGAATGGTTTAGTTAAATCTCTTATCAAAGATAGTCAAATTAATTACATGACCACTCTTACAGAATTGTAATTTACCAGCCTCTTGTAGGAGACATACGGCCTTACACACCGTAAGTATGATCTAAATTATACTAACTACATAGCATACTACTTTCACCTTGTAGTAACTACGTGGAAATCAACAAAGTATTTCCCATCTGCGATAATTCGGTTACATACCGATATCACCGCTCCAGCGTACATCAATGGGCCCTCACAAAAAATTAGGGATCTATGTGAGGAATAAGAATTTATCCGTCAATCAAAATTATTCATAGCCCGCATGCTGATTGCATCAGCAATAAGGACATTTTCCGGCATTATGGGGAGATAAGTACCACAAAGAATGCCAAGAAATAAATTAGAAATGTTATTGACATTCAATCCTTATATCCACGTACTCAAAGAATCTGAATTAGAAGTTTAGAGAATCATATATTTGCAACACATTGCAAATCTGCCACAAATATTTACTGATGACAAAGGTGTCACTAAATTTTATTTCCTGTAGTAAAGTGTCAGAAAGAGTGGAGGTACCTTATAAACCACTCTTCTCCCCAAATGAGAGCAAGAGGGGTGAAATCTGACCACACGAGATATAATCGCTCATATGCTTTCTCAGAAACAGAGGAAATCAGACCCTCAACCAATAAATGTAATTCAACATCAAGTTGAAAGACACTTCATAGGATGCTCATCATCCAAATGCCGACATAAATGTGCACAAATGTTTGGTGCCGGGACATCGAAACACCTTGACTCCATTGTTGTAGGAAATCACGAGAAGCTAAAAAGGTATAAATACATTTGCACAAATTTCATCGATTCCACCAGAATCATATAACATAAGACTACATTTGTCGACATATATTTCTTCCAAAGTTTCTAAAACCTTTTGGGCCCTGAACCAAAATCCATGGTAGAGTGCCTCTTGCACTCATATTGGTTCACATTAAAAAAATGGACGCAATTTAAGGAAGAATAGCACTCGCTCAACAAAAGAGTTGTATTTACCGCAGTAATACATACTCCTCATAGGTATCTTCCATATGGAATACTAAAAACTTCTCATTCATAGACAAAGTCAATGAGGTGGTGAGAAAGCGAGGCTTGTAGCAAAAGGGTTCATGCAGAGACCCGACATCGATTACGTTGTGACATACCCTCCTGGTATGAGTGGAATTATGTTTCAATACTAAATATCATTGGCGGTACAAATAATACCATCCATGCAGTTAATGGATGCAGTGACTACATACTCATGCGAGTCACTCATTTCGGAAATCTATATTGAAGTCCCTGAAGGGCTTACAATTCCGAATCCAAAAAAAAATCGCAACATGTTTTGTGTAAAACTTCACAAGTCACTCTATGACTTGAAATGGTCAAAAATCATATGGTACTACCGACTAAATGAGTTCCTTCTTTAAAAGGACTACTCAAATAATGATGATTGTTTATGTGGCTGATAAAGGAATCCCAAAATGGATTTCCTTATATCACTTAGTGTATATTAATTACTTCATCATCAATGTGTTTACAAGACCTAAACATATACAAAATCATCTCAAGACAAAAAATTTGGATTCAACCAAATTTAGATTAAGTTTACAACTTGAGCATTCTCTCAAGAATACATATCAGTCTACATATATCCAAAACATATATGAGAAGTTTAATGTGGATATATCATATCAATAAAAGACATGTATGGTCATACTACTCTGATAGGGTACAAATCCATTCATACCTAGGGGTGATAATGAAGTGATATCAAGACCTGAAGTTCTATCTCACTAATACCAAAGCACTCATATAATTGCAAACTACGTCAGGCCTGACACTATATTTGCTATGATTGTTCAGAGTGCAACCCCCAATAAAAGGTATATGGTTGATATATATCTGAAGCTCACAATAAATCTTGGACAATTCCATCAGGAAATACAAGATATGACCATGATACGATATAATGATATTGACTCTTTATTTGATCCAAAAAATGCCATATCAATGACTGAATTTGCTAGAATGGCCTTCTTATGGATGTCATCTAAATAGACTTTAACGGCTAGTTTCACTTATCATTTTGACATAATTGCTTTATCTAAAATCATTGCAAAATATGCAAGGCTCGGTAGAATGATTAAGCACACTCAAAATCATGTGGTTGAGATTCATCAGAATCACATAACTTGATTTATCAAGATGCTACCACTTGTGTCACTCAATACCTACGGGTTATATGAGGAGCAATATCATAAAGCACATTGCTCTAAAATTACTTATCCTCATGAATTATAGAAAAGTGAGGAAACAATTTGCAAACAAAATACTGTGAAAATCTAACAGATTATTCACAATGTCATGATCATGTCAATGGAATTCGTATGACACATCCTCCAGATTTGCAAAGTTCAAGGGGAGCAATCTCCGAAACTATAGCCTGTTAACAATCATCAGATTGCATATATTGTACTCTTTTCCCCTTGATGAGTTTTTCCCTAATGGCTTCTCATAAAAGGTTTTTAATGAGGCAATATAAACACAAGTGTCCGTATATGCCATATCATTTTCTCCTTATATTTTTCCCACTGGGTTTTAAAAGAGTTTTCAATGGCATGTCAGATTGCACTCTTTTCCCTTATGAGTTTCCTCTCAAAAGTTTCTCATAACGGATTTTAATGAGGCAATATATTTTTAAGATCATATGTAATACTTTCAAGTCTTTCCCCATCGGGGTTTTTAAAGGAAAGTATACAAAGAATATTTATTGTTCTCTAAACTCACCAACGAGTTTTCTCCTTCTTCAAAGGTTTTTCTCATATGAGTTATCAAGAGACAATAATCATTATATGTTGCATCATTTTCTCCTTATTATTTTTCCCACTGGGTTTAAAGGAGTTTTAGCAACATATCTGCACTATTCTCCTCATATTTTTCCCACAGGGTTTTTGGAGGAGTCTCTCTCAAAATGAAGATGATGAACATTCAAGGCAAATACATACTAGGAGGAGTCGTTATCAAGATGATGTATATTCACAAAGAGAAGCATTGATTAGGGGGAGTGTCAGGATTAATTAATTAGGTTAATGAAATGTTAATCCATGCTAAGTCGGTGGCCAAGTTTTGGCAATTGTCTCCTTTGTAACCGCCTTGTAATGAGGGTATAAATACCCCAATCTTCAATCAATAAAACAACAGTTCGATCATTTACTTCCACTTCTAAACAACAACTAGGTATACCTTTTCTTCCGTGCAGCGCCAGCCGCACGTGCTTTATCGACTCAATTTCCTGCCATTTCTCTTGGGCCGCAGGAAGCCACTTCTTCACCTTTCCATCCGTCACTGTTCATCTCTTATCGACGCCATGACCAATGCTTCCCTAGCCAGCCGCCGGGACAAGACCTTCCGCCGCAACGACGTTGCCCCCGCCAGCCGCTGCCACTAACTCTTCCCCTCCCACGCGGCCATGCCGGACTCTCTCCTTTCCTTCCCTACCGCATCTATTATCACTGCCACTAACCCTTCCACCGCCACGATCGACGCTCTCTGGGCAGCCGCCGCCGCTAACCCTTCTGCCACCACGCCGATGCTCACTCGGTCACAAATCCAGCAATAAATGCGCACTAATTCATTCATCGGTTCATCTTCCCCGATGTCGCTCCACTACCCCTTTCAGCTTCATGACGAACGCTCCCTGGCCACAAATGCACATGAAACAGCCTCCAGCACCGCATCACTCATCCTTCCTCATTACGTCACCCACTAATACCCTGCAGATGCGGTACTTAAAAACTGTTCTCTACTGCCACCGGCATTCAGCCTGCACGCCTGCTCGCATCCTCATCTCGGAACCGACCTCCATTCTGGTAGCCCTCCTGTTTTCAACCACCTGATTTTTTCCTATCCCAAACTTATGTTTTCTCAGACTGCCCTCCAGATCGAAAGGTGCTCGATATTTTCCTTCAATCTCTTGCTGGTTGAATTCACTTGATTACTTCAGATGTCTCCTGCTGGATGCTTCCAATTTTCAGCTACCCCTAATTTTCCTATCCCTGAACATATGTTTTTGAATTTCTTAGATTGCGCTCTGGATCAAAAGTTGCTCAGCGTTTTGCTTCATAGGTTCATGCTGTTCGCATTGGCTTCATTGATTCACATATCTCTTGCTACTCGAATTGATACGGAAGCTCTCCTCTCTTAATGTAAGTTTTTACACTTGATGAGCATTTGCACCTTTTATTTGGATAGCATATGAATTTCTTCCTCTGGTGCTTTTCCAGTTCAGAGAACTTAACTTCAAAATCGAAATTAGCAGAGAAACAAATAAAAATTACAAAGAAAATAAAAATAAACAAATCGATGGTTGAAACTAAGCAAGGGATAGATTAGCCATGAGGAGCTTTCGGGATGTATAAATCGATTTTACTTTGTCCATCCAGGTCTATTGTTTGTAATAAAGTTGATGTCGGTCCATTCTTCCTCACCTAGAAATCCAGTTTCTAGAATGTAGAATGGTATGGTGTGTCCCTTGAGTTGTCTTTTTGTTCCATTGCAGTCGTAGGAAATTTTGTAGTTTTGGTGTTTGTGTGAAAGTAGTGTGAGTAGGCACGCATTATGTTGTATCATGATTGCTGCCGGTACAATGGAACGTGTAACTATTTGTGATGTTGTGGAAGTGTTCTAACCTACATACCAGCTCGGACTTTTGCACATTTGTTCAGAAAGCTAATTCTTTTTGAAGAATAATAATACAATCAAGACACACACCTCATGTGGGCTTTATTATTCTGCTATTTGAATTTTTAGCTGACGCTTTTGCCTAATTATTGCAAAACACACACCTTTTTTGCTATACTGATGGGATTACTCTCCTGTTAGAAAATACGGATAGTTTTGGCAGGTCTGACCAGCATGTGAAGTTCCAATCTGATTACTGAAAGCAGTCATGATCAACGGAAGATCCAGTGAGAGATTAGAGTTGTGCTGAAGGAGGGAGATGTGGAAAAGAGTGGTAAAGTTGGACTACCTATGTTTCCTTTAGAAAAGAAGCTTGGATTGTTTGTCTTTACATTTTATCTAATTTCAGTAACACATATTATTTTTAAGCATTTACTTCTACCATGCAGGACATTGGGATAATGATAGTCAGTTTCCAATGCTGCCATGAGAGTATTGGAGGAAGAAAATTTATACAACTGGTAAATAAATATATGGACTTAGTATTTGTTTCAAGTTAGTGCACAAGCTTAGCATGTTTTCTTTGTTTCCTTTCAGATTCAAGACATGGAGATAATAGTGTTTGTGCCACAGCCATTGAAACTGAAACTACATGGTCGATTTCTATGAGTAGCATTTTGATCATAAATGATAGAAATGTTACACAAAAGGGGGATAGTACAATTAATGGAGACGGTCATTCGTCCTGATGTGATAAATAAATAAATAAATATATATTTGCTTTACTTATTTTAAATACGTTTCCGCACATCAAATTTCATCTGCAAAATCCTCGCAGCAATGCGCGGGGTATCATCTAGATGTATTAGAAGTTCGGTTGATAGCGACTGCATTTGGCTGATTACTAGCTAGCTGGATTACTTAGTTCAGATCTAATCTAGGTCATTCTTGTGTTACCCTCCTTAGTATTGTCTTTGCTATGTGCGATATGCTCCACATTGGTTTGTCTTTCCTTGTGGATTACTTCTTACTATAAATATCAATGTAGATAACCTTATCTTTCTTTCTCTTTCGATCAATTTAAGGTACTCACATATATACACTAGTGGATTCGCCTACTATGCCGAGTTTCTAGGGAACTCGGCAGAGCCAGAATCAACTAGGCGACATATTCGCCGAGTACCTTACTCGGCGAACAGGACTCTGCTGGACACGGGTCAGCAATCATTAAAACTGCCGATTTCATATTATCGGGAACTCATAAAACATTTAGGCACGCATTGCCGAGTTTCGGATGGAAGGGAACTCGGCAAACTACACCGTCAGATGGGACGGGCCATTAACGGAGATGCCACATGCCACAACCTTCTGCCAAGTTCTGTTGTGATAAACTCAGCAGAGACCCTACGAATAGGAATGCGCCGTGTGGCATTTCCTATTGCCCAGTACCCTGCCTTTGCCGAGTCCTCGATGACGGAACTCCGCAAACCTTTTGCCCAGTTCGGAACTCGGCAGACTCCTGTCGAATGGGAGCCCGACGCGTGGCTCTTCCGCTTGCCCAGTTCCCACTCTCTGCCGAGTTCACCGCATAAGCAACTCAGCGAATGTTCATAGCGGGCTACAGCCGAACGAACGTTTGCCGAGTTCTGAGCTCGGCATACGTTCCAGGAAAATTGTTCGCCGAGTTACGACACTCGGCAAATTCTGGCCATCTTCTGTTTTTGTTTTATTTTTTGAGCAGCCCTGAATGAAAACAAATATATTTATATATCTTTTCTCACAAAAAGTAATCACAGTATTCAAATGTCATTAACATCACAATTACCATATATATATACATCACATATAGCCATTGGAAGCTAGCAATCACATATAGGAAACATAAATTTGCATAGAAAGTTCATGCAAGTCACATAATTAAGAATCTTCACTGACATAACAAGCAACATAGAAAGTTGATAAGGTACATAACAAGCAAAAGATCATCTCCGTCGATGTGAGCTCAAGGGGATGAGGAGGGGTATGCTTCGTCACAGCCTCCATACTTTGCCGGAGCACCTGCAATTATTTTTGTTAGCATTCTAGCAAGGAATTTCATTGGATTTTGGTGTTGCTCTAGGATTAATGATTTAGGCTCATATTTTGGAACATTATGGCCCTATGTACTAACCTTGCACAAGATAACAGCAACACCACGATGATGACGAACTGGACAAAGATTATCAAGTTCTTCAACCCACTCCAACTGATCTGACCTGCACCCTTGCCTACTTTGCTCTTTGTGAGCACAAACTTGGAGTAATCATCCTCTGCTTCCTCCCTAGTCTTAAACCCTAGATAGCAGTAGTTGTTGTAACCGTGCACTTGTTCATGGCATGTCTACCATGAATCAGACACTCTTGGACACCTCCCTGTGTAGACCACATACCACTTCATCTACGAAGACGAAAAAAGAAGATTTCAACAAGTAGGAGAAGCAACACAAGGTTAGAAGAACACATGGAATGTAAGCAACATAAGCAGTAATGATTCATATACCCAAAAGCATCATGCAGTGCAACTCCAAGTCAACATCACCAGCTACATCACTACGTTGACATCAAACTATCCAGCTAAACTACTCCTACAATGGATCTCTACTCTGAGTGGTAGTCGGTGAAGCCGGTCATCATGGAGTCACAGAAGGTGGGATCTCCCCCGCAGTGGAGGACCAGCGTCGTCGGCACTGGCAGTCGACGGACTCAATGGGACCAGGTCATCACTCTCCTCCGCTTCCTTCTTGGCCAGGTCATCAAAAAACTGCTGCTGCTCGGCACGGAGGTGGACCATCATCTCACGAATGCCCTTGGCCTTTCACTCGTCTTCGATGGACTTGTAGACCGCATGGTTTTCATCGAGGAGCTACGGGTTCACCTGAATGAGCACGGCTAAGTAGTCCTCACTAGCACGCTCGGCAGGGGAGTCGACCCTAAAGGGAGCGGTGTCGTCTGGCAAGTTCAACGAGGGCGGCGACGACATGACTTTGAGATTGGTGGTAACACCTAGCAATTCATTAACAAATAATGTGTCACATAGGAAATATAGCCCAAGTGTACATCAGATTTAGTCCATACAAGTCACATAACAATCTTCGTATGAACATAGTAAGTTCACAAGCATAATACAAGTCACAGTAAGGAAGTTGACAAGTAGTTCACAAACAAAAGATCAGTTGCATGGACACCTGAGCTCTCCACCTCCTCCATCTCCAGCTCGCACTCGTCAATCTCCTGGGGAAGGGGCCGCCTCATTCTTTCGTCTTGAGGAGGCCGCCGTGATATGGGCGTAGGTGGCCTCGAACTGGGCAACTGCGGCCGCCGCAGTATAGGCGGATGCTCGAGCGATCTTGGCAGATGCAACCGCCCTCTTAGCTGCTGCAGCTGCACTCTCGGCGGAGGTGGCTGTAGGAGATATGCCCAAGAGGCAATGATAAAAGTTATTATTTATCTCCGTGCTCATAATTATGTTTATGTTCCATGCTATAACTGCCATGGTTCCCGAGCCCGTATATCCATAAAGGCTCTGAGGAAAACCCACGTGGACGTGTGGAATAATAAACGGTAAAAAGTATTCCTAGTCATGCCTCTAGGACTAGCTCAAGTGTTGCATGATGGTTCTGTTTCCCTGATCATGGGCATGACTATGCCGGCAACTTTGAGGGCACAATGTTAGTAGAACACTTGTGTTGAATCGACCCGATTGATGTTATGCTATGAGATTCATTCGTCATAAGTTAATGGTTAATAACACAGAGAAGTTAATGTTTGCATAATTCCTTAGACCATGAGAGTGTCGAGTTTCTTCATGCTTGCTTCATGAACTTTGGGGTTTGTTAAACGTCATCCGTAAATGGGTGGCTATTACGGCGGCTTACGGGTTCATGGAAAAGTATGTTAAGTAACTTGATAGCTCAAGATTGGGATTTGCTCCTCCGACGATGGAGAGATATCTCTGGGCCCTCTCGGTGTTACGGTATCCATCATCGTCTGGCCAGACACAAGTGTGATTTGATCACAGGGATGCCGGAACACAGAAACGAGAAAAGAGAACAAAACCGGTAACGAGGTAACTGGCATTGTGGACAAGTGTTGATCCACGAGGATGCCGATGTTTTCTCACCTCGGGTATTTGTAACATATCGCGAAGCAACAGGAATAGCACACGGCAACTGGAGGTTCACTCGAATATTCATTCGTGTGGGTATAGGGGTCAATATGGGTGTCCACGGCTCCGATGTTGATCATTGATCGGAAAGTGTTCCGGGTCATGTCTATACTTCACCGAACCTATAGGGTCACACGCTTAAGGGTCATCTATCTGCTGAATACTAGACGGGGAGTCTGAGAGAAATTCACCGAAAAAGTTTCGGACGAAACGGAAACGTTCCGGAGAGGATATCGGAATAGTTCCGGTAAAACTGAAAAGTTGTTTCAGAGGATACCATAAAGTCAGATTGGTTTCGGCACATGCCTGATAATTCTTGGAGGGTGCCAGAATCGTTCTGGAAACTTTCTGGAATTTTCCGGGATGAAAACCGGAAATGTTCCGGAGCTGCCGGAACCGCTTCAGATGCTTTTCGCAGATGAAAATCACTAAACCGGAATTGTTCCGGATCGCATTGAAACTTATTTTAGTGGGTACTGGAATTGTTCTAAGCCCACATAAATATTTTCAGTTCGACCGGACGCTGAAAAATGTCGTCGTGAATAGTGAAATCAGATTTATGGATATGGTTGGAAGTTGGCTTTCCACAAATATCTTCCCAAGATATTTTGGGATGACATGGCATTTTGGATATGCCCATCCTACCCCTTGTTTTTCCTATAAATAGAGGGGAGGAGGCAGCCCCATATGCTTCATCCTTGCTCTCACATACACATGCCATGACATTTCTGGCTTCTCTCTCCCTCCCAGCGAAATAGTTTCGTAGAGCCGAAAGGCTGTCTGGGTTCCGGTGGGAACTAGTTCTGGACGGCGAAGCCCTGCCGGATAGATGACACCGTATGTGTGCAACTCTGTAGAGAGATCGTAGTTTCGGTCTTAGTTCGAGAGTGCCTCCCGAAGGGCTGTCCGAGTTACAGTTTGAGTTTCGGGTGTCCTCCCGAAGGGCTGTCCGAGTGACCCGCCCGAAGGGCTGTCCGTGAGGCCTCCCGGAGGGCTGTCCGAGGATCCGTCCGGTGGGACTATCCGAAGGACTGTTCAGAGGCCTCCCGGAGGGCTGTCCGAGGATCCGTCCGGTGGGACTATCCGAGGGACTGTCCAGGGGCCTCCCGAAGGGCTGTCCGAGGATCCGTCCGGTGGGACTATCCGAGGGACTGTCCCGATGCCTCCCGAAGGGCTGCCCGGAGATCCGTCCGGTGAGCTGACGTGGGAGTACATCCTCGCGGTTGGGAGGTTGTAAATCCTAGCTGCGGGGATCTGCACCACCGATCGTCATCGACTCTACTTCCGCTGCGCTACGAGTCGGTAACAAAACAGATCAAACCTTGTATGCAGTCTCCATAGTGATCCTGGGCTGGTATGTAGGTCGGAAAATTTTTGTTTTCTGCTGCGTTCCCCAACAGTGGCATCAAGAGCCGTGCTATGCGAAGATGCAGGTTACGATCTAGAATACATGAGATGTATGGGTGTTGCACAATATAATTAGGTAGTAGATGAGTTCTATTGCTGAAAATTATTTGTGCGGGTGACAGATGAAGTCTGTTACCCGATGTTCTTGTTGCTTCCCTAGAATTTGCGTTTGCTCAATCTCGAGACAGTATGGTGGAATTTCACAAAGTTCTGGCAATCCGCGATCCTGATTGATCAACGAAGTGCTTCAGTTCTTTGGGTTCCGCCATAGTCAAAAGAAAGATGAAATTCGCAGATGAAAGGGCATTGCAGATATGATCTGCACGGGGGTCATGCGTATGACGAAGTTTAGTATGGGGCTCGAGATTTAATTATCTCGTGTTTCATACACCCCGCGATGTTAATCTAGCGACTTGAATTATCATACTTGATGATAATACGTAGGTAGCTTCGGTTTGTTCGAAACCTTAGAAGCCACGTAAAATGAAATTTGCATAAACCAATTAGAGGCGTCTAACTTGGTTTTGCAGGATGGTTTGCATGTGCATATGATGTGGTATAGCAGTGCTCATATTAATTCGATTATGTATGAGATGACTATATGATGTAAATTAACATGACCTGCGTGTCATGATTCGGCATGATGGCTGGAGCCATATGATTGTCACTTTAATGACCTGCGTGTCAACCTTAAGTAATGCACTTATTTTATTAGCTATAGAGATAGCAATATTATCTGGTGCATCGACAAGGTGGTGGCAATCTTCGCGAAGGTGAACACCGACGCGAATGCCGGAGACGAAGAAATACAAGAGTTCTCCGTCAGAAAGGGCTATACCATATCATGCTATTTTGAATTGCCTGAGATGTTTATCCCTTATGATGCACCCTTCTTGATTGCGCGGTAGTCGCTTTTATTAGGGTGATCTCTCACAAAAATATCAAGTAGTTAGTGTTCTCCCAAGTGTAGCACCGTCACGGCACCTAACTTCTCGGAGTGCGCCGTGTCACACGGGTACAAACGATTAGAGAATTGTGAGGCGGGTGAGTTGAGACCTCGCAGCGAGATCACTTGGTTGTCTTGACGTTCAGGCATGACCGTCATGAGCTCGGAACACATGCATCGAAAGATGAACAAGAATCACATAGAGATGTGATTGGCATGTTGACCTACCGGTTAAGATTTTCGTCATCAGTGGTGTTACACCAATGGCGAACAATCGAGATGCGGATCTTGAATCACTCATAATCAATTTTGAGAGATATTGATTTGAGTGGGAGTGCATTTTAGAATTAATTCTTTTAATTCTTAGTGCAATTAATTATGAACTTTGTCTAAAGTGAAATTTGCAAAATGGTTGTAGAATAATGGCTCGCGTTTCCACCTTCCCTGTTAAAATTGAATAAGCTGTTATATGTCCGGTTAAAACTTTACGGTTGGTAACGTAATGTGAGGATTGTCCTCTAGAGTGCCGAGAAGGATTTTGTCCTATCGCATACTTTCGGTATTCTCCCGCTAATGCTATGGATCATGTGACTCTCGTCCTTCGATCCAAAAGCTAGAATTCCTTTTCAGTCAAACTGCAATATGTTTGCTTCCATGAGACCCGAACTTCGAAAGTTTGGATAGTTATGTGATATTCATGGAATCTGAAAATCATTTTCAGAGATAGACAAAGGCTAAAAGATATGAGATATCCAAAGCAATGTTTGTTTGCAAGCTGTTAGTAAAGGAGTTTACTATGCATTAGACTGATAAGAGAGGGATCCAGGAGAACGCCTGTCATATGATGAAAGGTGAAGAAAACAACAACTTAAAGAGAAAGGAAGTGTCCGAAGGGTGTTAGTAAGACTTTCACGCCTAGGAAGTCCGGGGCTAACGCCACTCTTAAGTTAGATGCTTCTTCTGAGAGTAGGAGAAATACTAAGAGTTAAACTGTTAGAAGTATAAAGGCAAATAAAAGGAAGACTGGAATATCCAGCTCATGTATGAATGTCATACAAGTTTTTGATGTATAAAAGGCTAGTCAAAAGATATAGTTCTTGGGAATTATGGTTAAACATGTTAATCACTAATTCTTGGGTATTGTGAGTTGATCACAAAGATACCCGCTCGATTGCATTCTGATACAACTCGATGCAAGAACTACTACGGCCTAAAAGACTAGCCAGGGATGAGGTTTAGATACACACAGGGAACATAGTAAATGTTACTATACCTTCCATTGGTGTATTCCCTATGTATTTACTTTCATAATTCATTTTAGAGTTTTACACTCTAGCCCATTGCATAAAGTATCTTGCAAGAAGGTTATTCATAAGAGAACTTTTGATGTTCGATGTTATGAATAACATAAGGGCCACACTTTCATTGTGAGTGAGATGTATGTTATGAATATTGATAATAATACATTACCTCTGTATTTACTTTCATAATTCATTTAGAGTTTCATACACTCTAGCCCTCTGCATAAGGTACTTTGCAAGAAGGTTATTCATCAGAGAACTTTTGATGTTCGGTGTTATGAATAACATGAAGGGCCATGCTTCCATCCAGGATGGGATGTATGTTATGAATATTGATGGTAATATGATACATCCATAACACTGACGCTAAATGTCGCAAGACTAAAAGAATACCACACAAGTGTGGCACTGCATTTGGTCACATTGGAGAAACCCGCATGGAAAATTCCATTATGATGGATTTTGAAGTCGTTTGATTTTGAATCATCTGACACTTGCAACTTTCCTCTGAAAGGTGAAGTGACTAAAATACCGTTCACAGGCCATAAGGAACGAGCAAAGAACATATTGGTGATCATACATTATGATGTGTGTAGTCCAATAAATGTTGTTGCAAGTAGTGGATTTATCTATCTTCAGAAATGACTCAAGTAGATATATGGATATTTACTTGTTGAGACGTAAGTCTGGATCTTTTGAATTCATTCATAAGGTTTTCAAAATGAAGAAGAAAATATTGTAACAAGAAAATTATGTTTCTACAATTCGATTGCAGAAAGGAATATTTGAGTTACAAGTTTAGCGAATGTCTGATGAGTTATGAAAGGGGTTTCATAACTTGCATCTCCTGGAACACCACTGCAAGTGGAAAGTCCGTGAAGATGTAATCGAACCATTTATGACATGGTAAGATCAAAGAAGACATAAATAGATTTGCCATTATCCCTTTTAAAAGGTGATGCTTTAGAGACTGCGGCTTTTACACTGAAAAGAGCTCCATCGGGTCTGTTGAAATGACACCATGGTATGGTACGCCCAACCATGTTATATCTTTTCTTAAAATTTGGAATATGGGGCTTGTGTAAAAGGTTACAAACCTATTCCAAATCAGACAAGTGCTACTTTGTAAGGTTATCCCAAGTCATTGGGTATTCCCCCACCACTATACCGAGGCAAAGAATTTTGCCGCAAAACGGTATGCTTTTTAAAGAGAATGGTTCTTGCAAAAAGGTGAGTGGGAGAACAGTGCAACTCGATGAGATAAGCAGTATCTTCGTCATCAGATCAAAGAAAAGAAACCTTGGAAGTGATTCCGGAGTTTCCTACTGCGACTGATACGGAAGTCTCTACAATAAAATGTATGGACTTCGGTCGAACTTGCAGCTGAACCACGTAGGCAAAGCTCGTGCAAACCTATCAGGTGCGCAAACGAGATATTGTTGTTAGACAACAGTATACCTACAATACACAAGGAAGCGTTGATGGGCCCTGACTCCAGAATTGGCTAAATGCCAATACAATCCGAGATAGTTTCCATATAAGTGATTCAAGATTAAAATCTTGATACACCTTTCGGAAGACTTAGAGTCTAACGAATATTTATGGAACTAAAGACTGATACGGATAAAATGTTTTATCCATAAAGCTCGACTTGTTGCAATAACAAGTTCAAGGAGTTGACTACGATGAGATTGTCTCACCGTAGCGATGCTTAAAGTCGGTTCGGGTTGAACTAGCAATTAATACATATTTCAATCATGAGATATGAAACATGGATGACAAAAGGATTTCCATCTGATGGAAATGAAACCTAGGACTTGTATGTGATACAGTCCAAGGTAATTTGTCGATCCAGAGGATGCTAGTAAGTATGCAAACTTCAGAGTTCCAGCAATGGACAGAAGAGAGCAAAGTGGAGTTGGAATCTTCGTTTTTGATGAAATGGTCAAAAGAGTTTGACTTCATCAAATGGGTAACGAAGATGCTTGTGGTTTCAAGAAAGTAAGTGGGAGCATAATGATATTTCTAAAAACCTTGTGTGCCTGACACATTGTTAAATTGGAAATAAATTTCTTGACACGAATTAGGACTTCATTTAAAAATAGTTTTTCGATGAAGTGCTTGGGCTAAACAGCCTTGATATTAGGCATGATGATCTATGGAGATAGATTTACCTAATGGGGCTAAGCAAAATGCATATTGACAAGATGCTAAAACCTTTTAGCATTAAAACGTCAAGGAGTGATTCTTGCCGAAGTCACATGGAAAGTGTTTTTGCAAAACTCGGTGTCCCAAAACACTGATGAGCGAAATACATGATGGAGATTCCACACACTTTCGTGTTTGGATTAATCATGTATTCCATGGTATGTAAAACAACCAGATATGTCCAATACTCCAAAGTTGTTGTGAGTATAGATACCAAAGTGATCAAAAGTACTGATCATGGGACAACAGTGAAAAAGGGTCATTGAGTACTAAAGTAGCACTGATGACATGTTTTCTCGCAAGCGGAGATAATGAAGAGTTCGTTGTAAAAGGTTACATCGATACAGTCTTCATCATTTCTCCATGCGATTTTCGATTAAATTTGAGGGTTTTGTGTAATACACAATATGATGGCACGGTAAGTTGGAATTGTTCCAAACAGGTTACTGTGGCGAATTCTATAACAAATGGCTAAGTATGTTGACGCTTAAGAAGCGACAAAGAAGATGTTGAATCATATAGTTCATTCATGAACTTAGTATGATTCCAAGATGGCTTTGGTCAATGGAACACTATTGAAGATAGTTGCTCCATAGCTCAGTCATAGGAATCAAGGTTTGACCAGTGATTCACACATATACGAAGCCAAGTCAACACAAAATATGAATTTTGTGAAAGCGTGAAAACGCGAGGACATGCAAAAGATACACACGGAACTGAAGTTGTCAGATCCGTTGGACATCAGGCTATACCACATGCGATGCATAATTTACACCGGTATGCCATAGGTGTAAAGTGCATTAGCATTGACTAGATCATTGACTCTAGTGCAAGTGGGAGTCTGTAGGAGATATGCCCAAGAGGCAATGATAAAAGTTATTATTTATCTCCGTGCTCATAATTATGTTTATGTTCCATGCTATAACTGCCATGGTTCCCGAGCCCGTATACCCATAAAGGCTCTGAGGAAAACCCACGTGCACGTGTGGAATAATAAATGGTAAAAAGTATTCCTAGTCATGCCTCTAAGACTAGCTCAAGTGTTGCATGATGGTTCTGTTTTCCTGATCATGGGCATGACTATGCCGGCAACTTTGAGGGCACAATGTTAGTAGAACACTTGTGTTGAATCGACCCGATTGATGTTATGCTATGAGATTCATTCGTCATAAGTTAATGGTTAATAACACAGAGAAGTTAATGTTTGCATAATTCCTTAGACCATGAGAGTGTCGAGTTTCTTCATGCTTGCTTCATGAACTTTGGGGTTTGTTAAATGTCATCCGTAAATGGGTGGCTATTACGGCGGCTTACGGGTTCATGGAAAAGTATGTTAAGTAACTTGATAGCTCAAGATTTGGATTTGCTCCTCCGACGATGGAGAGATATCTCTGGGCCCTCTCGGTGTTACGGTATCCATCATCGTCTTGCCAGACACAAGTGTGATTTGATCACAGGGATGCCGGAACACAGAAACGAGAAAAGAGAACAAAACCGGTAACGAGGTAACTGGCATTGTGGACAAGTGTTGATCCACGAGGATGCCGATGTTTTCTCACCTCGGGTATTTGTAACATATTGCGAAGCAACAGGAATAGCACACGGCAACTGGAGGTTCACTCGAATATTCATTCGTGTGGGTATAGGGGTCAATATGGGTGTCCACGGCTCCGATGTTGATCATTGATCGGAAAGTGTTCCGGGTCATGTCTATACTTCACCGAACCTATAGGGTCACACGCTTAAGGGTCATCTATCTGCTGAATACTAGACGGGGAGTCTGAGAGAAATTCACCGAAAAAGTTTCGGACGAAACGGAAACGTTCCGGAGAGGATATCGGAATAGTTCCGGTAAAACTGAAAAGTTGTTTCAGAGGATACCATAAAGTCAGATTGGTTTCGGCACATGCCTGATAATTCTTGGAGGGTGCCAGAATCGTTCTGGAAACTTTCTGGAATTTTCCGGGATGAAAACCGGAAATGTTCCGGAGCTGCCGGAACCGCTTCAGATGCTTTTCGCAGATGAAAATCACTAAACCGGAATTGTTCCGGATCGCATTGAAACTTATTTTAGTGGGTACTGGAATTGTTCTAATCCCACATAAATATTTTCAGTTCGACTGAACGCTGAAAAATGTCGTCGTGAATAGTGAAATCAGATTTATGGATATGGTTGGAAGTTGGCTTTCCACAAATATCTTCCAAAGATATTTTGGGATGACATGGCATTTTGGATAAGCCCATCCTACCCCTTGTTTTTCCTATAAATAGAGGGGAGGAGGCAGCCCCATATGCTTCATCCTTGCTCTCACATACACATGCCATGACATTTCTGGCTTCTCTCTCCCTCCCAGCGAAATAGTTTCGTAGAGCCGAAAGGCTGTCTGGGTTCCGGTGGGAACTAGTTCTGGACGGCGAAGCCCTGCCGGATAGATGACACCGTATGTGTGCAACTCTGTAGAGAGATCGTAGTTTCGGTCTTAGTTCGAGAGTGCCTCCCGAAGGGCTGTCCGAGTTACAGTTTGAGTTTCGGGTGTCCTCCCGAAGGGCTGTCCGTGAGGCCTCCCGGAGGGCTGTCCGAGGATCCGTCCGGTGGGACTATCCGAAGGACTGTCCAGAGGCCTCCCGGAGGGCTGTCCGAGGATCCGTCCGGTGGGACTATCCGAGGGACTGTCCAGGGGCCTCCCGAAGGGCTGTCCGAGGATCTGTCCGGTGGGACTATCCGAGGGACTGTCCCGATGCCTCCCGAAGGGCTGCCCGGAGATCCGTCCGGTGAGCTGACGTGGGAGTACATCCTCGCGGTTGGGAGGTTGTAAATCCTAGCTGCGGGGATCTGCACCACCGATCGTCATCGACTCTACTTCCGTTGCGCTACGAGTCGGTAACAAAACAGATCAAACCTTGTATGCAGTCTCCATAGTGATCCTGGGCTGGTACGTAGGTCGGAAAATTTTTGTTTTCTGCTGCGTTCCCCAACAGTGGCCGCGATCTCGACGTAGGTGGCGGCCCTCTCAGCTGCTGCAGCCTCCCTGTCGGCGGATGCTCGAGCGCTCCCGTCATAGGCGCACGCTCTCTCGGCGGCAGCGGACTGAATCTCCCTGACGAAGCGTCTCCACGTCCCCATCTTTGTCGTCCTCCAGTCAACACGTGGACCTAACCTAACATGAAGAAAAAACACATTGGACTTGGAATAAAAAAGTCAACACACGAAGTCCAACATTATATACATTACCGTTAAGAGCATGTAGTTTGACAGTTCCTAAGATCTTTCGTCGATGTTGATTAACAAGCCACTCCGGGATCACATGTTTGGTACATCTGATACCAGACTGGCCTGTTAATCAACATCGATGAAAGATCTGGGAAACAATCAATCTAGAGACCCCCTTGCCCCTTAACCCTCAACTCCATGGCCCCTAAACCCCTAACCTAGCAAACTCGCTTATTCGGCATGTGGGTTGACTTTCAGCCCATCGAGGCTCTCTTCAACAACTCTCATCTCTCAAGTGGTTGTATATATGGTGGGCACTCCGTCGCAGGTATTTCGAATGTCGTTGATGGTCGTTCCTCCCCGGCTCCTCCTACGTTGCCAAGGTCTCGGAGGAGAAGATCAGGATGAACGACCCCCTACAACAACAGTCGGGATCCTTCCTCCGGGAACATCTCTAATCTCTCTTCAATAACTCTCATCTCTCAAGTGGTTGTACATATGGTGGGCACTCTCTCACTAGTATTTCGACTGTCGGTGATGGTTGATTTGCCAATCCCCTCCCGCGTTACCAAGGTCTTAGAGGAGGAGCTCAGACAGATCAACCACCTATGACAATAGTCGATATCCTTCCTTTGGGAACATCTTTTACAAAGGGAGCCCCATCGGACTGAAAGTCAACACACAAACCAAACCTATAGCTGGTGTTTCATTATAGGATATTATCGAAACACAAACAATAATTCACTAGTACTCAATTAACATCAACAAACTTATTCAATTAACAAGATCTAGGACGCAATCAAACTGGAGACCCCTCACGGTAACATATATCATGCCGCTACCTCCTTGCCCCTACGACAACAGTCGGTATCCTTCCTTCAGGAACATCCTAGACGAACAACATATGGGTTTTGCTATGATGCATGGAAGAGTACGACAACTACTTGTTAGGTTTCAAATTCTTCATAATCATAATCTCAAATTCCTTTTCAACGAATTTGGGAATACGTTTATGAAGACTCGAGGCCTGACAAGTTGCAGTGGGACTCCTCTATCGTACAAAAATAGTACTTACTCCTGCCCCCTCCGGCATTACCAAGGTCTCACAGGAAGAGACGAGGAACAATGACCCCCTTATGATAGAAAAATGCAGCTCATTCATGGTTCGCCGCTAACCGCTTGTACCTAAACACCTAACTCCGTGGCCCCTAAACCACAAACCAAAAGGCTTGCTTATTCGGCATCTGGGTTGACTTTCAGTCCGTCGAGTCTCCCTTCAACAACTCTCATCTCTCAAGTGGTGGTATATATATGGTGGGCACTCCTCACTGGTATTTCGACTATCCGATGATGGTCGTTACTCTCGCCCCCTCCTGCATTACCAAGGCATCACAGGAAGGGACGAGAAGCAACGACCCCCTACAACAATAGTCGAGATCCTTCAAGAACACTCATCTCTCAAGTGGTTGTACTCTCTTATGAACGGAAACTCATCGAACTGAAAGTCATCACACGGTCAGGATTCTTTTAGTTTTGCTATGATGCATGGAAGAGTCCGACAACTACTTGTCAGGTTTCGAGTTCTTCATAATCATACTCTCAAATTCCTTGAAGAAACTGATACGGAAATATATCCTAGATGAACAACCTCTCAGTTTATATGTAGGATGTTTGGACTAGGATTCATTTCCATACCAGTCTTTTCAACGAATTTGGAAGTACGATTATGAAAAACTCGAGGCCTGCCAAGTTGCTGTGGGACTCTTCTATCGTACAAAAATAGTCGTTACTGCCGCACCCTTCTGCGTTACCAAGGTCTCAAAGGAAGAGACGAGGAGGAACGACCCCCTCTAGCTGGTGTTTCATTATAGGATATTATTGAACCACTAATATGAAATGTTAAACATTAAACGACGAGATAGTTCAACACTAGTACGACATAATAACACACTACTAGTACATAGTTCAACACTACTACTACATATATCAACACTACTAATCGTCGTCTCAGTCAAGGTTCCACACATTGATGCGGGAAGGGCCTTCCTTGCCGTCATTGCCAGTAGACGGCTTCACCTCCCCCTCATCCTCGGAGGTGTCAAATACGCCCTCCCACTCCATCTGCTCAAAGTCCCTGTCGATCTGCTCGGAAATTTTTCTATCCTTCTCCTCGTCCTCCTTCTTCCTCTGTTCCTTCTCCTTATTCGCATAGAACTGAATCTCCTCTGCCATGCGATGGCCTCGGCGAAAGCTGCCATGGCCGCCTCATCCCTTTCCCATATCCGGTGTGCCTTCTCCTCCGCACGGGAATAAATCCGGTAGGAGGGGGGGCGACGAACTCCGCCGTCCGGCCATCTGGAATCTTGGGGACGTTGAGGTCAGCCTAGCTCCGGCCGTACCTTCATGCCACCGCGTCATATGCGCGTGCGGCGAGCTCGGGGGGCACGAAAGTGCCGAGCCACAGCCGATCACCATTGCAGGTGATCTCGGCGCGTAGTGCCCCGAGTCCCGGAGTCGAACCCCACTGTACCGTGGAGGCGGCGCGGCGGCTGGCACGGTGGCATTCTCAAACTATACAAAAATTTATTAACCTATAACAAATTCCTATAACAAAATTCATTAACCTATAAATTAAAATGACCTATAGGAAACTATAGCAAATTAACCTATAGCAAATTAATAAACCTATAACATAATTCCTATAGCAAATTCATTAACCTATAACAAAAACATATAACATTCACTCTTCCTTTTCTTTTAGTTTTCCTTTTCTTACTAACACTAGTATATACCAAAGTTTGTTATTTCTTTTTTGTTCTTTTTCTTCCTTTTACCTTACTTCTTTTACTTTTTTAATTTCTATACCATATACCACACAATACAATTTCTAAACACATATATACCAAATAAAAAAAACAGAAATTTCTAAACACATATATACCAATTTCTACGCAATGTATAAAAACATAAATTAACCAGCAGGGGGGAAGAAGCTCACCGCGGGGTAGAAGGCCGAGCTGGAAAAGGGGGCGGCGGGGTGGAGGGCGTCCGGTGGTGCTCAGTGCCGGCGGCGGCGTGGTCGGTGCCAGGGGTGCTTGTCGGTGGCGGCGGTGCGTCAGGCGGCGCGGTGGTCGGTGTCCGGGCCGCTCGTCGTCGGGCGGCGGGCTGGCCGCGCAGTGGGGGAGGCCGGATCTGGGCCGTGCTGAGAGGAGGAGGAGGGGAAGAGTGGATCTGGGTGTGGAGATAGCGGCGGCGGTGGCCGGAGAGAGGGAAAGGAGGAGGAGGGGTGGCGGTGGTGGCCGGAGAGGAGGGTGAAGGCGGGAAAAGGAGGGAAATGAGGGGGAGGAATTGAAAAACGAAGGGGCAAATTTGCTAAGTACCCGCAGAAACCTTTGCCGAGTTTCATAATTCGGGTGCTCGGGAAAGATGCTTCTAGAAGGAGCTCAACAAATGACATTTTCTATGTTTTTTAAATTTGCTTCACATTAGTTCCCTTAACTTTTTATTTATTGCTTTTCCGCTTCTTTTTTATTAAATTTCATTTCGATATGACCCCTTCCCAGGAGACGGTCCAGTTCATACGCGGTCTCCTGGCAGGATTGAACATATGGCCTGGTCATGGACCAAAGACCACAGGTAGGGACTTTTAGCCTGTTTCCGGAAAGGATTTTATGTGGCCGAAGCTCAGATCTTGAATTTCTGGCACTAAGCCCTAGAAATTTAGTAAATGCCCAGAATATGGCTGGCGGCCCTTGGAAAGGCCAGGACCTGGCATGTGTCATTGAATGGACTCTGGTGAGCACAGAAAAAGTTTTGAGGCCAACGGAGGAACGAGCCCCACACCCACTTAACAAACCAAACGCGTTCCCTCTCGAAAGCTAGATCCTTCCTAGGAGAAGTTCCCATTTCCACACAACCTCCGTGAAGGCTTATGTGAAATGCCCTCGGATTTTTACCACACCCTCCAGGGGCCGTGTGATGATGCCACGCCACTTCTCGTGAATTTTTGGTCTCCCATGAATTTCCGTTGATTTAAACGGCAGCAAACCGCATGTCTGCGGCCTCTCCGTGGCCTCCGGTGCTGGGCCCTCCCTCTCGGTTGGGTGTACAGGGCCCAGTCATGGACCAAAGAACACAGGTAGGGACTTTCAGCCCGTTTCCCGCCATGATTTTATGAGGCCGCAGCTCAGATCTTGAATTGTTGGAATTAAGCCCTAGAAATGCAGTAAATGCCTGGAATATGGCTGGCAGCCCCCGGAAGAGGCCAGGACCTCACATGTGTCATTCAATGGACTCTGGTGAGCACAGAAAAAGGTTCGAGGAAAATGGAGGAACAGGCCCCGCACCCGCTTGACAAACCGGACGCGTTCCCTCTCGGAAGCTAGATCCTTCCTGGGAGACGGTCCTGTTTCCACACCACCTCCATGAAGGCTTCTTCGAAACTCCCTCGGATTTTTACCACACCCTCCAAGGGCCGTGTGATGATGTCGCGCCAGTTCTCGTTAATTTCTGGCCTCCTGTGAATTTCCACGGAGTTAAACAGCAGCCTACCACATGTCGTCGGCTTCTCCATGGTCCCCGGTACTAGGCTCTCCCTGTCGGTTGGGTACACAGGGCCTAGTCATGGACCAAAGACCACAGATGGGGCCTTTCAGCCCATTTCCGGCCATGATTTTATGTTGCCATGATACGTCTCAAACGTATCTATAATTTTTTATTGTTTCATGCTATTATAATATCACTTTTGGATACTTTTTATAGCAATTTTTATTATTTTTCTGGACTAACCTGTTAATTCAGTGCCCAGAGCGAGTTGCTATTTTCTGCATGTTTTTGACTTTTCAGAAAATCAATATCAACGGAGCTCAAAATACCACGGGGATTTACGATGATTTTTTCCAAGACATGAAGGTTCCAAAAAGTGCCGGCAGGGGCCAGGGGGCCACCCCAGGCCCCCACGCGGCCAGGTGGCGCGGCCCAGGCCCCACCCAAATGGGGAGGCCATGTGGGCCCCTGGCCACCACCTTACGCTGATTCTTTCACCTATAAATCCCATAATTCGAGAAAACCTCCGTACCAGTTTTTCGCGATTTTTTCCGCCACCGCAAGTTCCCGTTTCGGTGAGATCCAATCTGGTGGCCTGTTCTGGCACCCTGCCGGAGGGTGATATGTCCATTTTGCATCATGATTTCCTACTGTTATTTATCTTATTCTGAAGTTATATTCCTTATTATGATGCAATTCTAATGCTCTTTCTCTCTTAAAATGCAAGATACATCAAAGGAGGGAGATTACTGGCAGCTGGAATTCTGACCTGAAAAAGCTACAACAGAGATAGCAATTCTCCGGAGCTCAAAATGACGTGAAATTTTATATTTATTTTGAAATATATAAAAATACTGGAAGAAAGAAGTACCGAAGAGAAGCCTCAGTGGGCCCACAAGGCAGGGGCGCGCCACCCTGGCTTGTGGGGCCCACGGAGGTCCAATGCTGACGCCCTTCTCCTATATAAAGCCATTTACCCTAGAAAGAATCAAGAGAAGACTTTCGGGACCAGCCGCCGCCGTCTCGAGGCGGAACTAAGGCACGAGCACTTTTGCTCTCTGGCGGAGCGATTCCGCCTGGGAAACTTCCCTCCGGGAGGGGGAAATCGAAGCCATCATCATCACCAACGTTCCTCTCATCGCGGTAGGCTTCATCTTCATCAACATCTTCAACAACACCATCTCATCTCCAAACTCTAGTTCATCTCTTGTGCTCAATCTTTGTATCAAACCTCAGATTGGTACCTGGGGGTGCTAGTAGTGTTGATTACATCTTGTAGTTGATGCTAGTTGGTTTACTTGGTGGAAGATCATTATGTTCAGATTGTTGATTGCATATTTATACCCACTGAACATGTTCAATATTATGAGTTTTGAGTAGTTCTATTTGTTCTTGAGGACATGGGAGAAGTCTTGTTATTAGTAATCATGTGAAGTTGATCACCGTTTAATGTTTTGATGATATGTTGTGTTGTTCTTCCTCTAGTGGTGTTATGTGAACATTGACTACATGACACTTCACCATATTTGGGCCTAGGGGAAGGCATCGTGGAATTAGTTTGTAGATGATGGGTTGCGGGAGTGACTGAAGCCTAAACCCCAGTTTATGAATTGTTCTGTGAGAGGCTGTTTTGGATCCACATGTTTAATGCTATGCTTAGATTTATCTTAATTACTTCTCTTGTAGTTGCGGATGCTTGCATGAAGGGTATAATCATAAGTAGGTGTTTTTTCAAGTAAGAACATCACCTTAGCTCCGGTCCACCCACAAAACAAATTATTAAGACAATGAACGTAAGTCGATGAATCGTGGTGAAAGTAACTTGACGATATTCCCGTGTGTTCTCAAGAGCGTTTTGATCACTATAAGAAGTTCCACCGGCTTGTCCTTAGCAACATTAAGGATTGGGCCACTTGCTGCACCTTGCTACTTTTGTCACATGTTATTGGTTGCGAATTATCTTAATATCAAACTATCTGTCAAAACTATATTACAGCACTTGCAGAGAATACCTTGCTAAAAACCGCCTATCAATTCCTTCTGCTCCCCGTTGGGTTCAACACTCTGACTTATCGAAAGGACTACGATTGATCCCCTATACTTGTGGGTCATCAAGACTATTTTCTTGCACCGTTGCCGGGGGGTGTAGCGCTCTTGGTAAGTGGAATTTGGTAAGGAACCATTTATTATACGTGCTGAATTTAATCTACACTTGTTACTATGGAAGATAATCCTTTGAGAGGCTTGTTTGGGGTATCTTCACCTCGAGCACAATTGGTAAGAGATGAGCCTCCACGTACTAAAAATATTTGTTATAAAATTCCTCTTGGTATTATAGAAAATTTGCATGCTAATCCCTATGCAGGAGAAGGAACAATACATCCTGATATGCACTTGCTTTTTATAGATGAACTTTGCGGATTATTTAAGCTTGCAAGATTATCGACGAATGAAGTTAAAAATAAGTTATTCCCTTTATCTTTGGAGGTAAAAGCATTGGCATGGTATAGGCTATTGGATGATTCTGATTCATGGGACTGGAACCAAACGAAGCTGGAATTCCATCAGAAATTTTATCCTATGCACTTGGTTCATCGTGATCGGAATTACATCTATAATTTTTGGCCGCGTGAAGAAGAAAGTATCACTCAAGCTTGGGGGAGGCTCAAGGACTTAATTCTCAAATGCCCCAATCATGAGTGCTCGACAGATATTATTCTTCAAAACTTTTATGTTAGGCTTTCTCTTCACGATAAAGAAATGCTTGATTCTTCTTCTGCTGGTTCTTTCTCGAACAGACAAATTGAATTAAAATGGGATCTTATAGAAAGAATTAAACCCAACTCTGAAGACTGGGAGGCCGACAAAGGTAAAGAGTCAGGTATAAATCTTGAATATGATTGTGTTATGCCTTTTGTAGAAATAGATGTTTTTCATGAGCTTAGTGCAAAGTATGGACTTGACTCTGAGATAGTAGCTAATTTCTGTAAATCTTTCGCTGCTCATGTTGATCTCCCTAAAGAAAAATGGTTTAAATTTCATGAACCCATTAAAAGTACTTGTGAGGAACCAATTATTGCTAAGATTGAAATACAAGCTTATTCTGCTAATCCTGTTGTGCCTACTGCTTATATTGAAAAGCCTCCTTTTCCTGTTAGAATTAAGGAACATTCTAAGGCTACAATAGTGGTTCGTAAGAGTCGTATTAAAGCACCTAAACCCTCTCAACAAATTAAAGTAGAACCTTCTATCGCAATGGTTAAAGATCTCTTGGTTGAAAATATTAATGGGCATGTTATATATTTTTCTGAAGATGCTGCTAGAATTGCTAAACCGGTTAGAAATGAACAGGATAAGTTAGATAAGAATAAAATGGTTGTTGGCATGTCTGTTGTTTCTGTTAATATTGGAGATCATTGTTACCATGGTCTATGTGATATGGGTGCTAGTATAAGTGCTATTCCCTTTACCCTCTATCAAGAAGTTATGCATGATATTTCACCTGTTGAGATAGAAGAGATTGATGTTACTATTAAGCTTGCAAATACGGATACCATCTCACCTCTTGGGATTGTAAGAGATGTTGAAGTCTTGTGTGGTAACATCAAATAACCTACTTATTTCTTAGTGCTTGGATTTGAACAAGATAATTTTTGTCCCATTATATTTGGTAGACCCTTCTTGAATACTATTAATGCTGAAATTGACTATGTTAAGGAAAAGGTTAAATTTAAGTTTGGAGATGAATCCCATGAGTTTAATTTTTCTAAGTTCTCTAAACAACATCATGCTAAGGATTTACCTAATGAAGATGCTATTGTTGGTCTTGCTTCTATTGCTGTGCCTCCTACTAATCCTTTAGAACAATATTTGTTAGACCATGAAAATGATATGCATATGAAAGAAAGAAATGAAATAGATGAAATATTCTTTAGGCAAGAACCTATCCTTAAGCATAATTTGCCTGTTGAAATTCTGGGAGATCCTCAACTACCTAAGGGTGACCCTGTGTTTGAATTAAAGAAACTCCCTGATACTTTGAAATATGCTTATTTTGATGAAAAGAAAATATATCTTGTTATTATTAATGCTAACCTTTTAGCGCACGAAGAGAAAAAATTGTTGAAAACTCTAAAGGAAACACCGTGCTGCAATTGGATATACTCTGGATGATCTCAAGGGCATTAGCCCAACTATGTGTCAACACAAAATTCATATGGAGCCAGACGCTAAACCTGTTGTTGATCACCAACGCCGCTTAAATCCGAAAATGAAGGAAGTGGTAAGAATTGAAATATTGAAGCTCCTCGAGGCAGGTATAATTTATTCTATAGCTGATAGTAGATGGGTAAGTCCTGTTCATTGTGTCCCTAAGAAAGGTGGCATTACTGTTGTTCCTAATGATAAAAATGAACTTATCCCGCAAAGAGTTATAACTGGTTATTGATTTTATAAAATTGAATAAGGCTACTAGAAAAAATCATTATCCTCTGCCTTTTATTGACCAAATGTTAGAAACATTATCTAAGCATACACATTTCTGCTTCCTAGATGGATATTCTGGTTTTTCTCAAATACCTGTTTCCCCTGAAGATCAGGAGAAAACTACTTTTACATGTCCTTTTGGAACTTTTGCTTATAGAAGAATGCCATTTGGTTTATGCAATGCACCTGTTACCTTTCAAAGATGCATGACTGCCATATTTTCTTATTTCTGTGAAAAATTTGTTGAACTCTTCATGGATGATTTTTCCATCAACGGAACTTCTTTTGATGACAGCTTGAGCAATCTTCATAAAGTTTTGCAGAGATGCGAGGAAACTAGTCTTGTCTTGAGCTGGGAGAAGTGCCACTTCATGGTAAATGAAGGTATAGTCCTCGGTCATAAGATTTCTGAAAGGGGCATTGAGGTAGATAAAGCTAAGTTTGATGCCATTGAGAAAATGCCATGTCCTAAAGATAACAAAGGTATAAGGAGTTTTCTTGGTCATGCTAGTTTTTATAAAAGGTTCATTAAGGACTTCTCCAAAATTTCTAGGCCTCTTACTAATCTCTTGCAAAAAGATGTTCCATTTATTTTTGATGTTGATTGTGTAGAAGCCTTTGAAATACTTAAGAAATCTTTGATCACTGCTCCTATTGTTCAACCACCTGATTGAAATTTACCCTTTGAAATTATGTGTGATGCTAGTGATTATGCTATAAGTGTTGTTCTTGGTCAAAGGGTTGACAAGAAATTGAATGTTATTTATTATGCTAATAAGACTTTGTACAATGCTCAGAAAAATTATGTTACTACTGAGAAAGAATTTCTAGCAGTTGTGTTCGCATGTGATAAATTCAGACCTTATATTGTTGATTCTAAAGTTACTTTTCACACTGATCATGCCGCTATTAAATATCTGATGGATAAAAAAGATGCTAAGCCTAGATTGATTAGATGGGTGCTTTTGTTACAAGAGTTAGATTTGCATATTGTTGATAGAAAGGGAGCTGATAATCCTGTAGCGGATAATTTGTTTAGGATGGAAAATATTCTTGATGACCCAATACCAATCAATGATAGTTTTCCTAATGAGAAATTAGCTGTTATCAATACTTCCTCTCGTGATAACCCTTGGTATGCTGATTATGCTAATTACATTGTTGTCAAATATATACCACCCAGTTTCACCTATCAACAAAAGAAAAAATTCTTCTTTGACTTGAGACATTAATTTTGGGATGACCCACATTTGTATAAAGAAGGAGTAGATGGTATGATTAGATGATGTGTACCTGAGTATGAACAGGAACAAATCTTGAGGAAGTGCCACTCCGGTGAATACGGAGGACACCACGCAGGAGACCGTACAACACATAAGGTATTGCAATCTGGGTTTTATTGGCCTACTCTCTTCAAAGATGCACGTAAGTTTGTCCTTTCTTGTGATGAATGTCAACGAGTTGGAAATATTAGTAGACGTCTGGAAATGCCTATGAATTACTCACTTGTTATTGAACCATTTGATGTTTAGGGTTTTGATTACATGGGACCTTTTCCTTCCTCGCATGGGTACACTCATATACTAGTTGCTGTTGATTATGTCACTAAGTGGGTAGAAGCTATTCCAACTAAGAGTGCTGATCACAAAACTTCTATTAAAATGCTTAAAGAGGTTATCTTCCCGAGGTTTGGAGTCCCTAGATATTTAATGACTGATGGTGGTTCACATTTTATTTATGGTGCTTTCAGGAAAGTTTTAGCTAAATATGATGTAAACCATAGAGTATCATCTCCTTATCATCCTTAGTCTAGTTGGCAAGTAGAATTGAGTAATAGAGAAATAAAATTAATTTTGCAAAAGACAGTTAATAAATCTAGCAAGAATTGGTCTAAGAAAGTGGATGATGCACTCTGGGCATATAGAACTGCTTATAAAAATCCTATGGGTATGTCCCCTTATAAAATGGTTTATGGAAAAGCATGTCATTTACCTCTTGAGTTAGAACATAAAGCTTATTGGGCAGTTAAAGAATTTAATTATGATGTCAAAATTGCTGGTGAAAAGAGGTTATTTGATATCAGTTCTCTAGATGAGTGGAGAACGGAGGCTTATGAAAATGCCAAACTGTTCAAAGAAAAAGTTAAAAGATGGGATGATAAAAGAATTCAGAAATGAGAATTTAATATTGGTGACAAAGTTCTTTTGTACAAGTCCCGTTTCAAACATTTTGCAGGCAAACTTCTGTCCCAATGTGAAGGACCCTATGTTATCGAAGAAGTTTATCGTTCCGAAGCCATCAAGATCAATAACGCCGAAGGAAATAAACCATAGGTGGTTAATGGGCAAAGACTTAAACATTATATTGCAGGTAACCCCATTAACATTGATTCAGACATTATTCAAGTAATTACACAGGAAGAGTACATAGAAGAGACCTTCGGAACACTCCAGAATTCTAAAAAAGGAATAGGTACGTGATATGGTAAGTAAACCAACTCCGAAAATTACATAAAAATTATTTCTGTCCGTTTTGGAATAAATAAAAAATTTGGAAAATAAGAAACAGCCGAGGGAGTGCCTGTGGGACCCACAAGCCCAGGGGACGCGCCCTACCCCCCAGGGCACGCCACCCTGGCTTGTGGGGGCCACGTGCACTTTCTCGACTCCGTTTCGTTCTCGAATACTTGTCCTGCAAGATAAAAATTCATTATATATATCTCGTGATTTTCTGGTCTCCGTATCGCAAGTTTTCGTCTTGTTTTTGTTTTGAACTGTTTTCTGCTAGGGTTCTTGAGTTTTAGATCACTAGGTCGTCGTCATGCTCCACCAAGGATCAGTTTTTTGAGAAGGTCATCAAGCCCTATCTCTCTGGAGTAATGAAGCATCCCCAAACCATTGAGTACCGGGATGGGGTGCTTCATATCAAGCATCTCGAAGGACCCAAGAAGGAGGGAGACGAGAAGGCCAGGCTCGAAGACGTGGAGTAAGATCTCTTCAAGTGCCAGAGGATGGAGGAGCGTGAGCTCGATGCTAACCACTCTATGATCAAGAATTTCATCCGTGAGCAGAAGTGGGATAGCGACAAGATCTGGGAGGCTATTGATCGTCTCCACGTCAGGATTGAGGAACTCCAAGCACAAGTCTATGACCTGCAGAACCAAAATTGTGAATATGAAACCAGGTTTAGGAAGATGAGTTTAGCTGCGGATTTTAGGATGCTAGAGACCACTTCTTCTTTTCTTGATGGGGAGCCTATGCCTTGGAAGAAAAATGACAAGCCTGCCCCTTCATCGCCACCATCACCAAAGAAGGAAACTTGAGTATTCGGGTATGGGCACCACCCTTGGCTTGTTCCAAGCTTGGGGGAGGTGCCCTGGTATTGTATCATCACCACCTTTTTACCATTATTATCTATCTTAGTTCGATCCTTAGTTATTTTGTGATTTAGAAAAAGTATTAGTATAAAGTAGTTTGCAAGTGATTGTTTCGTCCCCGTGCTATCAATGTAATCGTGCGTGAGAGTTTCTATAATAAAGTTTAGTTTGAGTATCTTTTACTTTTCATTGCCTTGCATTCCATCCTTGCAAAATAAATTCATATGCTTATCCTATGGGGAGTAATGACAGCACAAAGGGGTGTAGGGAATAAAATCTATTGAAAGTTAACAAACATAGCATTGGTCATTCAAACAATTCATGAAAGAGTAGTCAAGGAAGAGAGATTTCACATGCAAATATACTATCTTGGAGATCTTTTATGATTGTGAACCCTCATTAATTATTTCCAAGCTTGATCAAATATTTGATATTGGACAAGGAAGGCAACATAATGAATCATGTTTATGTATATTTGCATAGAAGTTATATTGTCATGGATCCATCAACATGTGGTGCTTGTTTATAATCTTTGCTAGCCAAAATTTATGTACTAAGTAGACATACTACTTGTGCATCCAAATACCCATAAACCCAGTTTCTTGCCATGAGAGTCCACCATAACTACCAATGGATTGAGTAAGATCCGTCAAGTAAGTTGTCATCGGTGCAGGCAATAAAAATTGCCTCTAAATATGTGTGATCTTTTATTATAAGGGAAATAAGCTTGGTATGAACTTGTGATGGTGGAGTAAAAATAGTGACATAATGCTCAATAAAGGCCACTATCATAAGTGGCAATATTTAAGTGATGTTCCTTAACATTAAAAACTCACACATACAACTCAAAGGCGCATGACAACCTCTGCTTCCCTCTGCGAAGGGCCTATAATTAACTTTAACTGCAAACTTACTTATATATTGAGTTAACTTCTCTTTGTTCCAATCTTAAATACTCTCCACTTGGCAAGCATCATGTGGTGGGGAAAGATCCAGACACATATATCCCGTTGAATATATATGATCATGAGTTATTATTGTTCACAATTGTCCCTGTGGTAAATAAGTTGGGAGGTGAACATTAAACCCCCATCTTCCTTTGTGTCCAATGGAAACTGTTTGCTCTAAAAATATGCTTTGAGTACCAGCAACCATTAGAAGATTATATGATAGTTGAGCATGTGAAAATTGCTAAATTAAAAGCTCTTACATAGACTCTTCTAGAAAGTATGATGAATTGTAATTGCTTGAATGACTGAGAACATAGTTTGTTAGGTTTCAAGAGGGTTTATTGTTTATACCTTAACTTGTGGATAGATTATTACTTGATCATTAGAAGTTTTATGAATGATAGTTGCTGTCATAATGATGCTCTTAAACATGATGCTGCCATGTCCGTATTTTCCTTTTTATCGACACCTCTCTCTTTAAACCTATGGGCATGATTACTGAGTTCGGTATTCGCATGAGGACAAGTGGAGTCTAAGCTTGGGGGAGCTGATATGTCCATTTTGCATCATGATTTCCTACTGTTATTTATCTTATTTTGAAGTTATATTCCTTATTATGACGCAATTCTAATGCCCTTTCTCTCTTAAAATGCAAGATACATCAAAGGAGGGAGATTACCGGCAGCTGGAATACTGACCTAAAAAAGCTACAGCAGAGATAGCAATTCTCCGGAGCTCAAAATGATGTGAAATTTTACGGAGATTTATTTTGGAATATATAAAAAATACTGGACCAAAGAAGTACCGAAGAGAAGCCTCAGTGGGCCCATAAGGCAGGGGCGCGCCCTACCCCCCAGGGCGCGCCACCCTGGCTTGTGGGGCCCACATAGGTCCATTGCTGACGCCCTTCTCCTATATGAAACCATTTACCCTAGGAAAAAATTAAGAGAAGACTTTCGGGACCAGCCGCCGCTGTCTCGAGGTGGAACCAGGGCAGGAGCAGTTTTGCTCTCCGGCGGAGCGATTCCACCGGGGAAACTTCCCTCCAGGAGAGGGAAATCGAAGCCATCATCATCACCAATGTTCCTCTCATCGCGGGAGGCTTCATCTTCACTAGCACCATCTCATCTCCAAACCCTAGTTCATCTCTTGTGCTCAATCTTTGTATCAAACCTCAGATTGGTACCTGGGGGTGCTAGTAGTTTTGATTACATCTTGTAGTTGATACTAGTTGGTTTACTAGGTGGAAGATCATAATGTTCAGATTGTTGATTGCATATTTATACCCACTGAACATGTTCAATATTATGTGTTGTGAGTAGTTCTATTTCTTCTTGAGGACATGGGAGAAGTCTCATTATTAGTAATCATGTGAAGTTGACTACCGTTTAATGTTTTGATGATATGTTGTGTTGTTCTTCCTCTAGTGGTGTTATGTGAACGTCGACTACATGACACTTCACCATGTTTGGGCCTAGGGGAAGGCATCATGGAATTAGTTTGTAGATGATGGGTTGCGGGAGTGACTGAAGCCTAAACCCTAGTTTATGAATTGTTCTGTGAGGGGCTGTTTTGGATCCATATGTTTAATGCTATGGTTAGATTTATCTTAATTACTTCTCTTGTAGTTGCGGATGCTTGCATGGAGGGTATAATCATAAGTAGGTGTTTGTTCAAGTAAGAATAGCACCTTAGCTCCGTTCCACCCACATAGCAAATTATCAAGACAATGAACGTAAGTCGATGAATCGTGGTGAAAGTAACTTGACGATATTCCCGTGTGTCCTCAAGAGCATTTTGATCACTATAAGAAGTTCCACTGACTTGTCCTTAGCAACATTAAGGATTAGGCCACTTGTTGCACCTTGCTACTTTTGTCACTTGTTATTTGTTACGAATTATCTTGCTATCAAACTATCTGTCAATACTATCTTACCGCACTTGTGGAGAATACCTTGCTGAAAACCGCCTATCAATTCCTTCTGGTCCTCGTTGGGTTCGACACTCTTACTTATCAAAAGGACTACGATTGAACCCCTATACTCGTGGGTCCTCAGAGGGGGAATCCATCACTAGAGCCATCTTCATCAACCTTGCTGCCACCATGACCATGTGTGAGTAGTTTCCTTAGGACCGTAGGGTCCATAGCAGTAGCTAGTTGGCATCCTCTCTCCCTTGTGATTCAATACAAAGTTCCCGTGACATGCGTCACATGATCGGGATCAATATGATGTAATCGGTGGTTGTGTTTGTTGGGATATGATGAATTGTCACTTTATGATCAGATTGTTCATTGAATTATATTGAATCTTTTAAATTTTCTTTGCTGCATGATTAAGTAGTCATGTATGCTCTCCGATCTATTTGTCGTCTCTGTCCGAGATTGACTGGTAGTTCTTCAGAGGGAGTTGGACATGGTAGTGGGTTCAATCTTTCGGTGATCTATCCCAGTGACTAGAAGGGGAACGGACAAGTATTGTATTGTTGCCACTAAGAATAAAACGATGGTTTCTTTATCACACATAGATGATAGTTTAATATCTACAGTATGTCATCATGCCTATTGAAATGCTCTGTTTGTTATAAACTCAATACTTCAAGATGCATGCTAGATAGCGGTCTTGGGGTGGACTATTAGTTGTAGATGTAGTTGGATAATGGTCTACATATCACGGACGTAATGCCTATGCAAGATTATGCCATGATTCATCATAGTCATAAATATAAATATTACAATTTAATCCTTACCCAACTTTAATTTGTTCACCCACACCACATTTATTCTGCTTGGAGAGATGCCTCTAGTGAACCTATAGCCCCGTGGGTCTATTTTCCTTTACTGAATACACTGTTGAAAATACTTTTCTTTGCTGTACCATTTTATTTATTTTATCTATCTATCAATTCCTACCATACCATACAATTTACCCTTGTAACTAGCAGGACAAGAAGCTTGACAACCTTCTTGAAACGTTGGGGGCAAGAGTGTCTAGTGTTGTGTGCAGGTACCGAGGATTTTGTTTGCTGTAGAAACTCCTACTGTTTGGATAAACCTTGGTTCTCAATCGAGAGAAATACTTATTGGTAGGTTACATCACCCTTACACTTGGGGGTTACCCAACCACTATTATGAGAGAGCGAGCAGGCCGCATCTCAGATATTAAATTTCCGAAATTAAGCCCTAGAAATAAAGTAAATGCCCAAAATATGCCTGGTGGCCCCCAGAAAAGGCCAGGATCTGGCATGTGTCATAAAATGGACTCTGGTGAGCACAACAAAAGTTTTGAGGCCAACGAAGGAGCGGGCCCTGCACCCACTTCACAAACCGGACGCGTTCCCTCTCGAAAGCTAGATCCTTCCTAGGAGAAGGCCCCATTTCCACACAACCTCCATGAAGGCTTCTGTGAAATGCCCTTGGTTTTTACCCCACCATCTAGGGGTCGTGTGATGATGCCGCGCCAATTCCCATGAATTTTCGGCCTCCCGTGAATTTCCGTCGATTTAAATGGCAGCAAACCGCACATCGGCGGCCTCACCGTGGTCCCCGGTGCCAGGCCTGGTCATGGACCAAAGAACACAGATTGGGACTTTCAGCCTGTTTCCGTCCATGATTTTACGTGGCCGCAGCTCCGTTCTTGAATTTCTGGCATTAAGCCCTAGAAATGCAGTAAATGCCCGAAATATCACTGGCGGCCCTCGAAAAATGCCAGGACCTGGCATGTGTCATTGAATGGACTTTGGTGAGCACAGAAAAAGTTTCGAGGCCAACGGAGAAACAGGCCCGAGACCCACTTCACAAACCGGACGTGTTCCCTCTCGAAAGATAGATCCTTCCTGGGTGAAGGTCCTGTTTCCACACAACCTTCATGAAGGCTTCTGCCAAACACCCTCGGAATTTTACCACACACTCCAGGGGCCGTGTGATGATGCCGTGCCAGTTCTCATGAATTTCCGGCCTCCCATGAATTTCCAAGGATTTAAACGGCAGCAAACCGCATGTCAGCGGCCTCTCTATGGACCCGGTATCGAGCCTTCCGTAGTATCTTTCAATTACGTCGCCGGTCATTGATTCCATAGTGACCCCTGAGTTCTGGTAATCACTATTTTTACCTTTGGACTCCATATAGAATGTGTATCCGTTGATATCGTATGCCTGAGAAGTCGTGAGGTTGACCGCGGGGCCATGTGCTAAGGTGTATATGAGTTTTCCGTCCTTACAACCGTCTTCCGGGGGATTTGCCAGAACTCGCTCTTTGAACCAACGCAAGAAAGAGGAGTTGTGCTCTCTAATAACTTTGGCGTCCGTCTTGTGCAGCCCCTGGTCATGGTACTTATTTGCAGTGATGTCTTTGTGCAGTGTCAACAAAGGATCTAGCACCTGTAGGTGTTGTGGCACTACTAAGCTTGCTTTGTCAAAGTCGTTGCGTCGACCCGAGTAGTCCACATGCAATTCCCTTCGGTCAGTGTTGTGACCTGCTCCTTTGAGCCTGCAAAGGTGCTTGTTAACGGGCAAACCAAGAACAGGGTTTCCGACGCCTAGATAATTCTCGCAGAAAGAGATGCACTCTTGGGTGAGATAGCCCTGGATGATGCTTCCATCCAGACGGGACATGTTACGAACGAATCCTTTGATGACCCCATTCATCCTTTCAAACGGCATCATGCTGTGCAGGAATGTCAGCCCGAGGTCGATGATGTCGTCCACAATATGGACACACAGATGCACCATGATGTCAAAGAATGCGGGCAGGAAGTACATCTCAAGCTCACATAGTATGACAACGATCTCTTCCTGTAGCCTTCCGAGCTGCTTCACGCTGATCGACTTTCAAGAGATAACGTCGAAAAAATTGCAGAGACCAATAAGCGTATCACGGACGTGTTGGTCCATTATCTCTCTAAGTGCAACCGGGAGTATCTGTGTCATCATCACGTGACAGTCGAGACTTCATCCCGCTGAACCTTTTCTTCTTGGTGTCTAGATATCTGCTTATCTTGCCACAGTAACCGGAACTAACTTTGATTCTCGCAAGGCACTTGAAGAATTGATCGGTCTCCTTCTCACTTAAGGTGAAGCAAGAGGGGGGGCAATGATGTTCTTGCTTCTTGTTGACTTTTTTGCCCCTGTCTTCCGTCTCCGTCTCCTCCGGCGACTTAGGGGGTCGACCTCCGTGAAGATCTTTCCTGATACCCAAAAATTGTAAATCGCTTCTTGCCTTCGGCCCATCTTTGGTCTTCTCCGGCATGTTCTTCAGTGTGCCAAGCAAGCTCTCGGTAACATTCTTCGTGATATGCATGACATCAAGGCTATGAGGCGTGTCGCGGATGGGCCAGTATGACAAGTTCCAAAAAACAGACCTCGTTTTCCATACCTTCAGCAGCGGCTCCGGTGCCTTTTTCTTCTTTCCCGGCATGGGGCACTGTTCCCAATTTTTAACAGCGTGTCGATTTCGACGCCGCTCCTCTTACGTGGAGGTCCTCGATGCTCAACCTCACCATTGAACAGATCTCCACGCTTTCTCCACGCGTCATCCTCCTTCTCAAGCCACCTTTGATGCCCCATGTACACGTTTTTCGAAAACCCGCCATCTTTTGGTAGCTGCAGAGACGTTGTGTCACCCATGCAGTGCATCCGCAATATCCGTGGCACACCTGGCCTGAGACATATCCGTAACCGAGATAGTCGTGCACCGTCGTGATCAACGCGGCTCTCATAGGGAAATAATCTCCTGCGTTGGCATCCCATGTCCTGACCCCTGGTGTCCATAACGTGTGTAGCTCCTCTTTCAGTAGCTGGAGATACAGATTAATATCGTTTCCCGATTGTTTCGGCCCTTCAATCAGCAAACTCATGTGTATGTACTTTGACTTCATACAAACATGGGCCATGTGCTATGGTTGGTGTTCTGGTTGCCAAATGGATTCATGCCATCAGTACTCGCAGCAAGCACGATGTTCCTTGGATCATCTGTAAAACCTGGATATTCAGCGTTTAATGCTCTCCACTGGCTAGCATCTACGAGGTGTCTCAGCTACGGATCATCTCCATCGTTTGGCTTCACCCTGTCCGCGTGCTAGCGCATGAGCTTTGCTTCCTTAGGATCAACGAAATACCGCTGCAGACGGGGAGTGATCGAAAAGTACCATACAACTTTCTGAGGAGCTTTCTTTCCAGCCTTCTTGTATCGAGAAGCATTTCACACTGGACAACTGGTTTTTTCCGCATGCTCATTCCGATAAATGATGCAATCATTGATGCATGCGTGGTATCTAATGTGCAGCAAATCAAGAGGGCACATGATTTTCTTTGCCCCCTCGACACTAGTAGGACACGGGTTCCCCGCGGGAAGAACATTTTGTAGATACTTCAAATGCTCATCGAGGCTTGCGTCGGTCCATTTGGTTTTTTGCCTTCGCCTTTAGAAGATTGAGCGAGAAAATCAAGCGGGTCACCTCGGGATCACAACCATCATACAACGGAGTCTTCGAGTCTAACTCCAGTTGCGCCAGCTTGGCCTCCTCTCTAGAAGCAGCTCTATCGCTAGTCGTCTTCTTGCGAAGCAGGTCTCGAACATGAGGGTCCTACATGACTGAACTTAGTAGGGACGAAGACTGCGGCGTGTCCGCGTCTTCTCCATGTCTGGCCTCTTCTCCATGTCCGCCGCCCTCTTCTTCATGTCCGTCGGTCATCTCTTCGTCTGGCCCCATGTCGTTATTGGCTGCCTCGTCGACGTCCTCATCATCATCTTCACTTATCCACCGAGTATAGCCATCCATGAAACCATGCATGAGCAGGTGCACCTTCAAACGGCCAGCCAAAAAGGGGTCGATCCAGACTCCTTCTTTGCATTTTTTACACAGATATTTTATCTCGTTGCGGTTATTTTGAAACATGTCGGCCACCGCGGATCGCAAGTATCTATCCACTATCCTTCCACTGACCTTCATCATCGCCTGCGCGGTATAAGCAAAAGAATTAAAACCATGCATGCATGCATGCATCAAGGTCATACAAAAATTCGGCATGACCTTCCCTAAAAATAGGACATATCGAGTTTGCCCGAAATTCGCCGAAACAGAAATAAATCGATATTTCGGCAAAACATAGGCAACTCATGTCACGCACAAGTACTCAAGTTCATCATGGTCATGCGCAATTCGGCAAATACATAGGCAACTCATGTCACGCACAAGTACTCAATTTCATCATGGTCACGCACAATTCGGTCATATCGCACACACACACAAATCCTTTCTTGCACAACAATATCTTTTACTCACCTATCTCGAGAGAGAACACGGTGATGAGGCCGGTGTTGCTTGGGATCGAAGTGGACAAAGATATTTAATGCTCGTTCATTAATGAGGGAGGTAGCTAGCTTAGTTCATTTTATGAGTGGGAGAGGTAGGTGATTAAGTAGTAGATGTACTACTTGGAGGAGATGAGTCTAACTAGCTAGTGGAGAGGGAGAGAGAGCTAGAGAGTGAATGGAGTGGAGGGGCAAGGGATATGGGGAGAAGGGAGAGAGAGAAGAAAGCAAGAGAGAGGAAGGGGAGCCATTAATGAAGATGGTGGAGGGGCAAAGAAGAGAGAGGGAGGAGGGGGAGAAGGAAGAGAGAAGAAAGCAAGGGGAGAAGGAAGGGGGAGGGAGAGGGAGGGGGAGGGGAGGGTAAAAAATTGGTTGCTGCTCGCTCTTAGTAGTAGCGTGGAGTACAGGTGCCGCGCTACTACTAAGCGCATTAGTTGTAGCATGGGGCACGAGGGCAGCGCTACTAATTTGTGGGGCCCACCAGCTGGCCCTCTCTATCCATAGTAGTAGCGCGGGGAAGTAAACCCGCACTACTACTATACTCTTAGTAGTAGCGCGGCTTTTATACCCCACGCTACTACTACGGCCTGTCCCGGGGGCACAGTGGGGACCACTTAGTAGTAGCGCGGGGCATCCACGCCCACGCTACTACTATTTTCCAGTAGTAGCGCACTCTTTTCACCCGCGCTACTACTATGTAGTAGTAGAATGTGCCATATAACCCGTGCCACTATTATGTGGTTGCCTATAAGGGTTTTCCTAGTAGTGTACGGATTTGATCGAAAGATTCCCGAGTGTAGCGATCAACAACCCGTATCCGAAATGAGGATGCATTAATGAATGGTACAAGAACCATTGTTTAGGACTTTTGGTGTATAGAGTGGATTTTCGTGGATTTAAACGGCAGCGTCTGACATGTTGACGATGTGTCCTAGCCATCCCGATGGCGGGGCCAGCCTCTCCTTTGGCTGCACAAGGACCATGGATGGGCCAAAGACCACATATACGAATTTTCAACCCTTTTCCGGCCATGATTTCATGTGGCCGCAGTTCAGATCTTGAGAAAGAGAGTAGACGAACCCTCCCCATAAAATTGGAAGGCGAGCTGTGAATAAGCCCGTCTCCATCGGTAGGCAGCTCCTAACTAAAGCAAGCCACGAAGCATCGCCGACGAGCTCAAGCTACAAAGATGACGTGATATGTTTGTTTGATCTGCGTATGGTTTAGATCTCGGCAAATCTTCTTTTTTTGACCCTTTCCAACCTGTTAGGATAGCAAGATGCAAAGAACCGTCATCTTAAAATTGAAAGGCGGGCTGCGAATAAGCCCGTCTCCATCGGCAGGCAGCTCCAAACTGAAGTAGGCCATGAAGCATCGCCGACGAGGTCAAGCTGTGAAGACGACGTGATCGATTTGTTTGATCTGCATATGGTTTAGATCTTGGCCAATCTTCTTTTGAATTTTTTTCTTTTGACCCTTTCCAACCCGTGAGGAGAGAAAGATGCGAAGAATCCTCGCCTTAAAATTGGAAGGCGAGCTGTGAATAAGCCCGTCACCATAGGCAGGCAACTCCAAACTGAAGCAGGTCACGAAGTATCGCCGACGAGCTCGAGCTGCGAAGAGGACGTGACCTGTTTGTTTGATCTGCGTATGGTGGACATGTGATCTATTTATCGCACCATTAAATCTTAAGTGATTCGATATATTACTTCTAAGTGTTGATGTTTATGTTATATCTTTTGCACTCACTACTCGATTCTTTGCCACAGGGCCACAGGTACACAAACTATTTGGAGCCATTGAGGCCAGGACTTGCTGATAGGAAAAACAAACACAAGGTACAATGTTGTCGTTATTTTTTCTTGCTTTTTTCATCAAATTGATTAACTGATGAGCTTGTTTGCACCACAAGGACCAAGTGGTTCATCTTCTGCACCAAGAACTGCACAACCATCTACTCCAAGAGCTACGCAAACACCTGCAACAAGATCTGCACCAACACCAATAGGTTCTGCACCATCATCTGCACCAACAGGTTCTACTCCAAGGCCTTCAGCTCCAAGACCTACTGCAATGCCTCCAACTGCAAGAACTGGTAGGTCTTCATTTGTTCCTCCAAGGCCTAGTGATACTGCTAGGGCTAGTTCATCAGCCGGTCCAGCAAAAAGAATCAGAAAGGAAGACCTCAAGGATGATGGACTTCCTGACAGCCAATGTAAACCACCAAGTCATTTGCTTGTTGGACTTGTTGTGGTTTGAGCAACTGAAAACAATCCTTCTGTTGTGGTTTGTGAACTAATGTTGACATGTGTTGAACTTGTTAAGGCTGTTGTGAACTTGTGTTGAACTTGTTAAGTCTATGGCAAACTTGTGTTGAACTTGTTAACTCTGTGGTTGATCATGTGTTGAACTTGTTAAGGCTGTTGTGGTTTGCTACATTTTCATGCCTATGTTGATCATGTGTTTGATCATTTGTTGAACTTGTGATGTTATTTTGTTGAGTAGTGAATGTTGTTGCTGAAATAGTACTATGTTGTTGATGAATGAATGATGATGATGAATGATGTTGATGATGAATGAATGATGTTGTTGATGAATAAGACTATGTTGTTGATAAATGAATGTTGATGATGAATGAATGATATTGATGAATGGATGAATGAATGAATGAATGATGATGATGAATGAATGAATAACACTGGGTTCGATGCCATCGTCGAGGGTTGCCAAAAATTTAGGGTTAACCCTGGGGTCGATGCCGTTGTCTAGGGTTTCCAAAAAGTTAGGGTTAACCCTAGGGTCGATGCTGGCGTCGAGGGTTGCCAAAAGGTTAGGGTTAAACCTAGGGTTGATGCCGTCGTCGAGGGTTGCCAAAAAGTTAGGGTTAACCTTCGGGTCGATGTCGTCGTCGAGGGTTGCCAAAATGTTAGGGTTAACCCTAACTTCTCGGCAACCCTCAACGGTGACATCAACAATAGGGTTATTGAACTGTGAATTGATACAGAACCACAACTTCTTATTGATACTGAATCAGTGATACGCCACTAAGAGGCAACCACTGTAGGTTGACATCCCACCACATCATCATGGGTACAAGAAAGACATCCACCGCGCTATGGTTGCCAGATCTGGAGAAAACTCAGCCTCCGCCCTCGCCCACCGGATGATTTGGCCACATGTTCTACTGGATCCGGTGGGTATCACCTGCTTAAACTCCACATCGGTGCAGTGCTCCAAAATTCTATAGGACAACCGGCGCTCGTACTCATGGGAGTAGCATGTCTTCGTCGGAACCCTCTACGCCGTCACCCTCCGCGCCGGCACCTCCACCACCTCCTCCTCGTCCGTCAGATCATCGATTCCTGGATCCACCGAGGTAGTGTTATGAAAAGTAGGGTGGCTGCTAGGGTTAATAGCAAAGGGCAGTGGTTGGAGAAGTTATGGTATGGACTGCGGTGGCTGGCATGGTTGGGGTTTTATGCACATCCGTGGGGGTGGGGGTTTTGCAAAACAACCCTTAACTTCTCGGCAAACCTTGATCATCTCTTTCGACCATAGGGTTAACCCTAACTTCCCGGCAACCCTAGACAATGGCTTCGACGCTAGGGTTAACCCTAACTTGTCTTCAACCCTAGACTACGGCATCGACCATAGGGTTAACCCAAACTTAATTACAACATATTAAGTATTTTAGCATCTTAACTCATACTTTCAACATAATTACAACATATTTCATATTTTCAAACCACATTTCACTATTATTCCTTTATCAACTAAATTTAAATATAATTCATTTTTTGAAGAACATTTCACTATTATTCATTTACCAACTAAATTTAAATACAATTCATTTTTCAAACAACATTTTACTATTATTAATTTATTAACTAAATTTAAATATAATTCTTTTTTGAACAACATTTCACTATTATTCAATTATCAACTAGATTTAAATATAATTCATTTTTTGAACAACATTTCACTATAACTCATTTATGAACTAAATTTTAATATAATTCATTTTTTGAACAACATTTCACTATTATTCATTTATCAACTAAATTTATATATAAATGTATTTCAATTTTTTCAACAGAATATCTTCATTTCAACAACATTTCAGCGCTACTACAAAATTTTCTACATCAAATCAACATAGTTCATAATTCCAAACTGACCAAATATTCCATTACAACAACTAGCATCATAATTTTCAGGTTTGAAAGAGCATGACAATAGAGTCTTAAACATAAATATTGTAGCACATCACAACCAACCGCCATACATAATAACTAAATAGTACACTCATCACAGATTGCCTTGATCCTCTTCATCTTGCTCTTGTTCACCACCCCAGCCTTCAGCAGGTCTGCTATGGCATACTCTAGCTTTTTTTTCTTCTGCTTCACCTCATCAATACCTTCAGCTGCATCTTTCTTCCAATTCCTAATCACTTCTGCCTAGGAAGCTGGAATGTCCTTCAGCAGCTCAACCTCTTTCTTCAGCTCCATGTTCTCCTTCTCAATCTTAGCCCTCTCTTCCTGTGCTTCAAGTGCAATCTTCTCCTCTTCACTTTCCTTCATGATCTTCTAGTAATTCTCCATATGCACCTGTTTCTCAATACATGCACAAAAGTCTTTGGTTTCCTTGATGATCTTATTGTGTTTCTCCTCTATCTTCTTCTTCTCTTCCGCTAGCTTGGATATATCCTCTTCTTTAGATTGGACATCCTTTTTGCTCTGCTCATACATATCCCAGAGCTTGCGCAGACACTTATTCAGTGAATCAGGCCATACCAAATCCACCCACTTAACAACACCAAAATTGTACAATAGGTAGCTACTTAATAGTGGTGCGGGGTATGAGCGCCGCGCTACTGCTAAGTAGTAGTAGCGCTGGATATAATACCGCGCTACAGGTACATAGTAGTAGTAGCACGGGTACGATAACCTGGCGCTACTAATAAGTGGTCCCCACCGTGGCCCCCGGGGTAGGCCATAGTACCAGCGGGGGGTATAAAACCGGCGCTACAACTAACTAGATAGCAATAGCGTGGTCTGTATGACCCACGCTGCTAATATGGATACACGGGGCCAGCTGGTGGGCCCCACTTAGTAGTTGCGCGGGGTACAGGACCCGCGCTACTACTACTTGGTTTAGTAGCAGCGCGGGCGTAGAGCCCCGCACTACTAATAAGTGCAGCAACGACCTTTTTCCCCTCCTCCCTCCCCCTCTCCCTCCCCCTTCCTTCTCCCATTTGCTTTCTACTCCCCTTGCTTTCTTCTCTCTTCCTTCTCCCCCCTCCTCCCTCTCTCCCCTTTGCCCCACCACCATCTCCATTAATGGCTCCCCTTCCTCTCTCTTGCTTTCTTCTCTCTCTCTCCCTTCTCCCCATATCTCTTGCCCCTCCACTCCATTCACTCACTAGCTCTCTCTCCCTCTCCACTAGCTAGTTAGACTCATCTCCTCCAAGTAGTAGATCTACTACTTAATCACCTACCTCTCCCACTCATTAAATGAACTAAGCTAGCTACCTCCCTCATTAATGAAGGAGCACTAAATATCTTTGTCCACTTCGATCCAAGTGACACCGGCCTCATCACCGTGTTCTCTCTCGAGATAGGTGAGTAAAAGATATTGTTGTGCAAGAAATGATTTGTGTGTGTGCAATATGACCGAATTGTGCGTGACCAAGATGAAATTGAGTACTTGTGCGTGACATGAGTTGCCTATGTATTTGCTGAATTGCGTGTGACCATGATGAACTTGAGTACTTGTGCGTGACATGAGTTGCCTATGTTTTGCCAAAATGTCGATTTATTTCCGTTTCGGCGAATTTCAGGCAAACTCGATATGTCCTACTTTTAGGGAAGGTCATGCCGAATTTTTGTATGACCTTGATGCATGCATGCATGGTTATAATTCTTTTTCTTATACCGCGCAGGCGATGATGAAGGTCAGTGGAAGGATGGTGGATAGATACTTGCGATTCGCGATGGCCGACATGTTTCAAAATAACCGCAACAAGATAAAATGTCTGTGTGAAAGATGCAAAGAAGGAGTCTGGATCGACCCCTTTTCGGGTGGCTGGGTGAAGGTGCACCTGCTCATGCATGGTTTCATGGATGGCTATACTCGGTGGATAAGTGAAGATGGTGACGTGGACGTCGACGGGGCAACCAGTAATGACATGGGGCCAGATGAAGAGATGACCGACGGACCTAAAGAAGTGGGCGCCGGACATGAAGAAGAGGCCGGACATGAAGAAGAGGCTAGACATGGAGAAGACGCGGACACGCCGCAGTCTTCGTTGCGAGTAAGTTCAGTCGTGCAGGACCCTCATGTTCGAGAACTGCTTCGCAAGAAGACGACTAGCGACAGAGCTGCTTCTAGAGAGGAGGCCAAGCTGGCGCAACTGGAGTTAGACTCGAAGACTCCATTGTATGATGGTTGCGATCTCGAGAAGACTCGCTTGAGTTTCACGCTCAATCTTCTAAAGACGAAGGCAAAAACCAAATGGACCGACGCAAGCCTCGATGAGCATTTGAAGTATCTACAGAAAGTTCTTCCTGCGGGAAACCTGTGTCATACTACTGTCGAGGTGGCCAAGAAAATTGTGTGCCCTCTTGATTTGCCGCACTTTAAAGACCACGCATGTATCAACGATTGCATCATTTATCGGAACGAGCATGTGGAAAAAACCAGCTGCCCAGTGTGCAATGCTTCTCGATACAAGAAGGCTGGAAAGAAAGCTCCTCAGAAAGTTGTATGCTACTTTCCGATCACTCCCCGTCTGCAGCGGTATTTCGTTGATCCTAAGGAAGCAAAGCTCATGCGCTGGCACGCGGACAGGGTGAAGCCAAACGATGGAGATGATCCGAAGCTGAGACACCCCGCAGATGCTAGCCAGTGGAGAGTATTAAACACTGAAGATCCAACTTTCGCAGGAGAACCAAGGAACATCGTGCTTGGTGCGAGTACTAATGGCATGAATCCGTTTGGCAACCAGAACACCAACCATAGCACATGGCCCGTGTTTGTATGGATGTACAACCTCCCCCTGGAAGTGCATGAAGACAAAGTACATACACATGAGTATGCTAATTCAATGGCCGAAACAACAGGGAAACGATATTAATCTGTATCTCCAGCTACTGAAAGAGGAGCTACACACGTTATGGACAGCAGGGGTCAGGACATGGGACGCCAGCGCAAGAGATTATTTCCATATGAGAGCCGCGTTGATCACGACGATGCACGACTATCTCGGTTACAGATATGTCTCAGGCCAGGTGTGCCATGGACATTGCGGATGCACCAGGTGCATGGATGATACAACGTCTCTGCAGCTACTGAAAGATGGCGGGTCTTCAAAAACCGTGTACATGGGGCATCGAAGATAGCTTGAGAAGGAGGATGACGCGTGGAGAAAGCGTGGAGATCTATTCAATGGTGAGGTTGAGCATCGAGGACCTCCATGTAAGAGGAGCGGCGTCGAAATCGGTACGTTGTTGAAAAATTGGGAACAGTGCCCCGCACCGGGAAAGAAGAAAAAGGCGCCAGAGCCACTGCTGAAGGTATGGAAAATGAGGTCTATTTTTTGGGACTTGCCGTACTGGCCCATCGTCGACACGCCTCATAGCCTTGATGTCATGCATATCACGGAGAATGTGACCGAGAGCTTGCTTGGCACACTGATGAACATGCCGGAGAAGACCAAAGATGGGCCGAAGGCAAGAAGCGACTTGCAATTTTTGGGTATCAGGAAAGATCTTCACGAAGGGCCTAAGTCGTCGGAGGAGACAAAAACGGAGACGGAGATGGAAGACAGGGGCAAAAAAGTTAAAAAGAAGTAAGAACATTATTGCCCCCCCACTTGCTTCACCTTATGTGAGAAGGAGACCGATCAATTCTTCAAGTGCCTTGCCGGAATCAAAGTTAGTTCCGGTTACTGTGGCAAGATAAGCAGATATCTAGACACCAAGAAGAAAAGGTTCAGCGGGATGAAGTCTCATGACTGTCACGTGATGATGACGCAGATACTCCCCGTTACACTTAGGGGGATAATGGACTAGCACGTCCGTGATACGCTTATTGGTCTCTGCAATTTTTTAGACGTTATCTCTCGAAAGTCAATCAGCGTGAAGCAGCTCAAAAGGCTACAGGAAGAGATCGTTGTCATACTGTGTGAGCTTGAGATGTACTTCCCGCCCGCATTCTTTGACGTCATGGTGCATCTGTGTGTCCATATTGTGGACGACATCATCGACCTCAGGCCGACATTCCTGCACAGCATGATGCCGTTCGAATGGATGAATGGGGTCATCAAAGGATTCGTTCGTACCATGTCCCGTCCGGATGGAAGCATCGTCTAGGGCTATCTGACCCAAGAGTGCATCTCTTTCTGCGAGAATTATCTAGGCGTCGGAAACCCTGTTCTTGGTTTGCCCGTCAACAAGCACCTTTGCAGACTCAAAGGAGCAGGTCACAGCACTGACCGGAGGGAATTGCATGTGGACCACTCGAGTCGACGCAACGACTTTGACAAAGCAAACTTAGTAGTGCTACAACACCTACAGGTGCTAGATCCTTTGTTGACACTGCACAAAGACATCATTGCAAAGAAGAACCGTGACCGGGGGCTGTGCAAGACGGACGCCGAAGTTATTAGAGAGCACAACTCCTCTTTTTTACGTTGGTTCAAAGAGCGAGTTCTGGCTAATCCCCTGGAAGAGGGCTGTAAGGACGGAAAGCTCATATACGCCTTAGCACATGGCCCCGCGGTCAACCTCGCGACTTATCAGGCATACGATATCAACGGATACACATTCTACATGGAGGCCAAAGATAAAAATAGTGATTACCAGAACTCAGGGGTGACGATGGAATCAATGACCGGCGTCGACGGCATAATTGAAAGATACTACGGAAGGCTCGAAGAGATCTGGAAGCTTGACTACTCTGGACAGCACAACGCGACGATGCTCCGTGTCAGATGGGCTAAGGGCGTCCAAAGAGAAAACCGGTATTTCACTACCATGTCTATACCCGACGCCAAGAGCGCTACCGTGAATGTCACCGCGAAAAATGAGCCATGGGTACACGCTAAGCACGTGACCCAATGCTTCTTCATAACCGACCCGAGCAATCCCAGTCGTGTTGTCGTGAGGACAGGCAAAAGGAGCATCGTCGGAATGGATGGAGTCGCCAAGGAGGAAGACTACGACCAGTGCGGTGACCCGATGAGGGAAGATGACGATGACGATGAAGCATACATCAAAAGAAGAAGCAAGACTACATTACCTAAGAAAGATCGTACTCCGTGGAAAAGAAAAAGTCACGACGAGGGGCTAAATTATTCAACAGCGAACAAAAAAGGAAAGAAGATCACTGTGAAATGTCGTCGACGCTGAGAAACTATCATTTATATATGTATCTGTTTTTTATACGCACTTAACCGCGTTCTCAGCCAAATGAAGTAATATATATTATGCACTAATATCGCTAATTAATATTGTGCATCTACTGTGAGTCGCCAGTGATGACTTCGTAAAATCTCCAGATGCTATATGCCGGCTCAGTCTTTCGAAGGTGCTCATAGGGGTTTCGTGTATGCATATTGTGCACTTAACCGTTACCTAAGACTTAGGTTGTACTTTTTTCAAAAAAAAATCATTTTAGAAAGATAAAAGGAATAAAAAGAAAAATACATTGCAGAAAAAGAAAAAAAAACCTAGTAGTAGCGCGTGGCAAGCCCACCCACGCTACAGATAAGTTATCTGTAGCACGGGGTTTCTAGCCCGCGCTACTACTCTGTGTAAATTTTAGAATAGAAAAAAAGGAAAAGGAAAAGGAAATACTAGTAGTATCGCTGGGTTTCTGGCCCGCGCTATAGATAACTTATCTGTAGCACGGTGTAGTAACCCCGCTATTAGTAAGTCTGACTTAACCCCCCGTGGGCCTCCTTCCTTCCTTCCTCCCCCATTCCCTCTCTCCCTCTCTCCCGATCCTCCTGTGGTGGCGGCGGCCAACTCCCCTCCCTCCCCTCCCTCGTCTCCCTCCTGCTGCTGCTCAACCGGAGCACCCCCGCCGGAGCACGCCCAGAGCACCGGACGCTGCCACCACGACTCTGACGCCGACGCCGACGCACGCCTCCAGCACCGACGCCGACGCCTCCACCTCCAGCACCGACGCTGCCTGGTGAGCACCTCCTGCTGCTGGGCGTCTAAACCCCCGCGCGAGTCCTTCTTCTCCAATCCTTTTCTCTGCTGCCTCTGCTCACTGCCACCACCGGGATCCATCAACTGCTGCTGCTCCTCTTAACCCCAAATCTCTGCTGCTACTCATTCTCCTCACGCCTCTGCTGCTGTTGATGCCCTCAACCTCCTGCCGCTATCTCTCTTTCTCCCTCTCTCTATTCTCTAAATTTCTGTAGACTTGAGATGTGTATGTCATGTAATGTTCAGATTTGACTAGTGCTTGAAACTTGCTATTTGTTCAGATTCGTAACTGTATAATGCTATGATATGTTCAGTTTCAGACTTGTGCTTGTTTAGTAGTACTTATTTTGTTCATCTGAGAGTATTAGAACAGTGCCCTGTAATACCTTATTCGTATTTGTGTGTGTGTGTGTTCATCCATGTGAACTTGTTCCATTTTATAGTCCATGTGTTAGCTCAAGTACCCGTGCTATATAAATATATGTGTGTGTTTGTGATGAGAAGTACTTCTATTCTGTGCTATGATCTTGCTATTACACTTTTCTTACATGTTTGCTGGATATATATGTTCTGATATGTTCGGAGTTTTACGATTTGTTTACGCGGAGAAGGCCAAGACGCTGGCCGACACCACCACCAACGAGAGCAAGCTCTGCCTCTACAGCCCCGTCAACACCGGTATATACAACACCGACAATATGAACTTAGAACAGTTGATCTGCTACTAATTGCTGTGTACTACTAGTGCTCTAGATGCTCAAATATGATGGATATTTGGGCATGTGTTGCTGTGGAGAAGATGGATATTTGGACATGTGTTGCTTGTCTATTTGGACATGTGTATGTGCTTTGCAGGGAAACTCCGAGTGACCTATGTTTTGCCGGAATGTTGATTCATTTCCGTTCCGGCTAATTTCAGGCGCTCGATATGTCCTATTTTTAGCAAAGGTCATGCCGAAATTTTCCGTGAATTTCGGCACGACTTGTGCTAGAAATTAGGACATATCGAGTGCCCGGGATTTGCCGGAACAGGAATTAAACGACATTTCGACAAAACATAGCAATTTTTTAATGTTATTATTCATTTTATTAGTTCTAGAATTAAACCGGCAAATTAAACCCTAGGCAACATGGCGCACAACGACGAAGCCGGGGGTTCTAACGCCACCGCCGCCGCGAACGCATACCTCGACTTTTTGGCGAGTCAGGAAGAAAGGTCGCAGGCCCCCTTCACATCCAGGAGGGTGGTGGTGGCGCCGAGACCACCGATGGCATCGAGACCGGGAACCGGACCACAGATGGTGGTACCCAAGCCACTCAGAAGAAGAAGAGGACCCGGTCCACAAATAAACTCGACATCGGAAGACTAATTGTCAACTCAGTGCATCCCGGCACCGGAGAGCCAGAAACTCCTAGGGCGGTTTCAGCGGGCTACGGCAACAACGTAGCGTCCATCCTACGAGAGACCGTCTCGATCAATGAGACAAATCTAAGGGAAGATGCCAAAGGACCTTTGGCGGACCTCCTCCTAACCAAGTTGCACCAGAGATACCAGTTCCCCGGCTGGAATGCCGATGTCGATCCGTTAAAATATCCGAACATGGATCAGGTAAACAAAAAGGCAATAAAAAAGTTCAGCAAGGACTTGAGCGCCTGGAAAGTTAGGGCTAAAGAAGGTTCATGCTACGCCACAATTTCTGTGAAGTGACCGATGATTACAGAAGAGGACTACGATAAATTCAAGGCTACTAGCGCTGACCCTTTAACCAAGGCCAAGTCAGAACATTTCAAGAACCTTCAGGCCAGGAACGTCGGGGCCCACCGCCTCGGAAGCCGTGGTTACACGGGGAAGCAGCCCGTGTGGGATAAGGAGGACGTGGAACGTGAACGCCTGCAGCAACCAGACCCCTTCGCGGAGTTCACCGACCCGCAGGAACATGGCTTCATCAGGGGCCGGTACACAAAAAACAAGAAGACCGGGGAATGGGTCATGGACGCGCCGACGAGGGAGTTCAAAAGACTACTGGTAATTATTAATTTATCACCTTAGCTTCTAATCAAGTCGACTACGTTCTAGCTAGCTAGTAGTCACATTTCTAAACGGTTCACGTTCCTTTTGCAGAAAGAGGAAAAAAGGCTTCAATCTGAAAGCGACTCGTCATCTCAGTCATCAACGAAGTACCCGTGGGACACCCCAATGAACCGAGCGTTGAACATACTCAAGGAAAAGCCGTCAAACGAGCCGCTGGAGTATGGCGTCTCCGGCGCCACGTGGAAGTACTACTACAAGGAAGACAAGGAGACGCGAAGGCAGAGAAGGAGGCTTGTAACAGTATCTATCCAGCAGCAAGTCGCGGAGCAAGTCATGACGCAAGTCGCGCAGGCGGTCGAGGAAGCCAATCGTGCGGCCAAAGAAGAAGCCAAAGCTGCGGCAGTCGAGGCAGCCAAAGAAGCTGCTGCAGAAGCCTTTGTATCTCAATGGTCTACCGCGCTTCCGGCTCTCCAAAAGAGGATGATTGATAATCTAGGCGTTCCATTTCCTGTTCCCAGCTTCGTCGGGAGCAGCTCGGCCAACATAGCAGTCGCAACCACACCCGCACCCGCACCCGCCACCATCGCTCATAGCAGCCCCTCGTCCGTCCATGGCATGCACTCTTTGCCTTTCCTCCGCCACAATCATCAACATATTTAATCTTCCGCTCCTTTGCCTTTCAGATCTCTGACGCCGCACATGTCTTCGCAGGATGACGAAACTCCATGCACCCTCCTATGCCACATCAACGGCCAGTTGGTGGATGTGGCAAAGGGTACAATATTGAATCCATGTGATCGCGTGTTCCACGGCCGGCCGATGCCCGGTGACGCCTTCAGGATTTCCATGGCTCGTGTAATAGCGGGCCATGAGGATTTGACTCCTCCGCTTCGAACTGGGGGAGAGGATGACGAGAGCCCGGCATTCCTGGGACGATGCAAGAACTGGCCAATGATGTGGCCGAAAAAACTTCTTCTTGTGGACGCCGCCGGGACCACACCAACGACAACACCAATCCAAGGTAACACCAATCCACCTATCCAATTACCACCCTCTGTCTTGGTCGGTCGAAGCGGACGCGAGGAAGGGGGTCCAACCGTTCCGGTCGCTGATCATGTCGCCCCCGTGGATCAAGATATCGATGATGACATGGAGGAGGATGACTCTGACCAGTACATCAATACTGCCTATGATGACGGAGGTCCATATGACTCAGGCTATGACCGTGTCGAACATGATCGGGATACTGAGATGCGTGATGTACCGGAGAAGGAACGTCCTCGGGTTGAGTGCAAGAAGTCTCCGTTCATGCAATTCTCCCAGGACACGCCTCCAGATGCCTCAACCCAGGAACAACCAGCCGAGCAGCGTGCAATGCTGAGCCCGAACACAATGGGGGCGGCGGTCCAGGCGGCTTTAACAGACCCACTACCTGTGCCCGCGCAGAAGAACCAAAGGAAGAGACCGCAGAGAGGCCGTGCTGCCAAAGCTTCTAGCAGCCAGCCGCCTCCGGCGATCCGGGTTGAGGATAGTGTACCGGTCCTAAATGCGCCGCTTCTCCATGTCACAGGCCAGCCGATGCTACCAAAGGATGCACTCAAGGGCATATCAGGGGATCTTAGGAGATTGCATGAGCATGTGCTGTCGACAGAGAAGAGCCTTCTCAGTACGGATAATCCAGGATACCAGCGCTTTACGCGGTTAAGGTGCCGAGTGCCATAGGCTTCGTCGACAAATCCCCCGCGGACATGTTCTTCCTGCGTTTTGATTACATCTTCGAGATGTATCACATGAGGCGGCTCCATTTTACATTCATCCGCCTTTTTGTGCTCCATCTAAACTACGTGATCAGGAAAGAGCAAATCTCGGAAATCGCGGTAGCGGACCCCTACTACATGTCTGAGGGCTTCTTGAATGGCGGCAAAGTGGAACGTGACGCTGCGAGGCAGTACATCGAAGACATCATGGTGGCGAATAAGGATAAGGAAAAGATTCTCCTGCCTTATCATCCCTTGTAAGTCATTCGCTAGCCACTATAACACATCCTTTCGTACATTCCAATCATTCCTTTGCACGTATGGAGGCTAATTTGAGGTTAATTTATTTTGCGCAGCGAGCGGCGCGCCGTCCTTATCATTTTGTACTCGCGCGTATCCCGCGCTCTCTATTTGGACTCATCAAAAAACACGGAGAAGAAAGACTACACCCACATCAAGAGTGTTCTGGATGGTGCTCTCTTAGGCTTCGGCCTTAGGGGTGGCACATCAGGCACAAACAACAAAGGATGGGTGCGCCGTGTTTCGGCCACAAAACTGACTTCTGCTGCGTCCAGCAATCGGCAACAAGTAGGAAGGATGGATTCTACGTCATCCATCACATGCTGGAGTTCAGAAGGGATCAGCAAACACTTTGCATGCCATCTACAGCCGATGACCATGTCCGCAAATGGGCCGCAACCTTAGCATCCGAACCGGATGAAAAACTCAGAGTTGACTTCTATCGCATCCAGCAGTCGCTTGCGACGATCATCATCAAAGATGTCGTCCAAGAGGATTGGATGTTCTTCGCCGGCCCACAAACGCGGGCTGTCGTCAAAACTCGCATAGAGCTACATCGTCAGGACCTCACGCCTTTCACAAAGCTAGGTGACATCCTCCCGGATATGCCGAAGGAGACATCTAAGAAGAAGTGATTGACGATGACGAAACTTTGAATTTCTGTACGACGAACTTCGTTAATTATGTTTACTATATGTCGTTTCTATTTGCTAACGTTTTAACTATTTCTCTTGGTGTTGCTTGAGTATATTATGTTGCATATTATCGATGAATTTGCTTAATTATGACGCATCTGTGTTAGGGATATAGATCGATGCCGAAGAAGTGGTATGCTGTGTATAGAGGGAGGGTTCCAGGAGTGTATGATGAGTGGTCAGAGTGTCAGGCCCAAGTCGATCGCTTTCCGGGCAGCAGCCACAAAGGGTTTCAAAGCAAAACCAAAGCGGAAGCTAGTTACTTGAAGTTCACACTAGCGGGAGAGAGGAAGAAGAGCCGGCTCAATAACTGCTTCATAATACCTTTCTTGCTCATCGTGATCGCTTCTCTGTTGTATATGATCATAGTTTAGATCGAGATGATGAAACATGTGTATGTGACCATGTAGTTGTATTCGAGATATGTAATAACTTATATCACTATTTCGATGATGATGAGACTATGTTGTACCACTATGATGATGATGATGATGATGATGATGATGATGAGACATTTGTTGTCTCATATAGTTTCAATGCTGTATGTGTACGTTGGTACTGTATAAAAACCTGTATAAATACTGGGTAAATATGGAGAAGAAAAAAAATAAAAATAGATATTAATAGTAGTGGCGCGGGGTAAGAGTCTATTAGTAGCGCGGGGCACGCGCTAGTACTAGACAGAATTAACAGCAGCGCGGGATGATAGGCCCGTGGTACAGATAACTAGTAGTAGCGCGTGGTTCACCCCGCGCTACTACTACTATCTTAGTAGTAGCGCGGGGTTGTACCCCGCGCTACTACTACATAGTTAGCTGTAGCGCGCTAGTAGTAGCGCGGGCACCTGCGCTACTGCTATGCTATTACCCGCGCCACTACTAGGCTTATCCCTAGTAGTGAATGTCAAAAGGCAACATTTCTAATTGAAACTAACAGAGCACAAATCCATATATATATATATTACATAGTAATCAGAGCATAAATATAATACACAGTAAGCAGACCTTGTTCTTTACCTAACCAAGTAACTCAAACTAACAGTGACCAATCACCACAATTCAATATCTTTCTAATTGAACCATTCTTTTGTACCACAACAATTCTAATTCTTCAGTTCATCACTAATTCAAACTACATTCTTCAGTTCATCACTAATTCAAACAACATTCTTCAGTTCATCACTAATTCAAACTACATACTACTATGTGCAATCACCTAACTAGAAAAAAATTGAAACATGCATTTCTAAAAACTAAGCAATAGTATATACTATTTCTTCAGTCAATAATCCCCAAATTATAACCTTCTGCTGTACTATAGTCAACAATCCCTACAATTATCCAACTGTTAATCACTAATTAAAACTACATACTACTATGTGCAATTATACACTAAACATGCATTAAACAGAGCTATGTGCACATGGCCTATCAACAATCCCCAAATTAGATGTTGTTCTACAGTGAGCAATCACCATAATTATCCAACAGAGGAGTGCACTAACCTGCCCAGCGCAGCCATAGAACCTCCGGCCAGTGTTGGTGCTTTCAAATGCAACTCCCCTCTCGACTAACTGCTTATGATTGCATAGCCTACCTCCAGCAACAGTCTCTGGGATCTACAATAGCACGAACAAACAATCAAAATGGAAGATTCCAGTCAAATCCTACCTCAAATCGAAGCTCAAATGCAAGAAACCATAACCCTAACCCTAGTTGACAGAGAGGAGGGGCTCACGTACACTTCGTAGTCATAGTCATTGGAGAGGGGGCACAGCGACTCGTCGATCATCTCGCCGTCGTTCGAGGACAGCATGGCTGCGGTGGCCGGCAGCGAGTAAGCGGTGGTGGCGGCGACAGAGAGCAGCGCGAGAGGGAGAGAGCGAATGGGCCGAACAGGTTTGGTTCGACCGGTTAGGTCGACTAGGTAGCGCCGTCTAATGGCGCGTGACAGGTGCCGTCTCCACCCGGGCCACGTGGCACCTGCTGGTGGGACCTAGCGGTCAGGTATTCCCTCAAACGTCTCGAATCGATCGATCAGCGTTTTTGGCAAACTGTCAGCACAATTGTGGCTGGTTTTTGCAACAAAAAAAGGTAAAGTGGTGGTTTATTGATTTAGGGTCCACAAATGTGGTGGGTTTTTGTAATTTACTCCAATTTTTGTAAAATCTTCGGGTTGCGGTGCTTTCAAATATTCCAAAGAAAGCAAATGCACACCAAAGAGCCGACCTACATATTTGTTAGAAAATCAAGGCCATGGACAAGCACGGCATTAATATGTGTTGACAAGGCTTGCCAAACTCGCCTACTCACCAAGCATGATTACGAGCGCTCCTCCCCAGGTACTAAATTGAGACGACAAATCCCACGGAGGCAATCGGACAACATCTCTACCAAGCACCACGACCGGTTAGGCCATCACTGCCACGTCCCCCACACCTTCCCTCTCGTGATCCATGTCTAGACTACCAGTTTCGTCTAGTTTATTTTGGCGACCCCGCGATGCTTTTATATATTAGGCCTGGGTTACACGTATTCGATTCAAACACCTTACCTTCTGCTAATTACAAGTCAAACTGTAGCACAATTATAACACATATTCGACAAAATTCAAACAAACTCATCATTGTGAAGCCACCAAACATGGACCTCCGTGTACATAATTTGGACTTGAACCATACTAGGCATGATAGAGCATGGTGAACATAATAGACATGATAATCGGACCAATAGAAGTACTAAACAATACGAAAACATAGCATGTCCATCTCGATTTGTAGTAATAATACACCAACGGCAATCCCTAACAGAAGGGATAAGAATACATATGAGACATGTGTATGAGAAGCAGCCTTAGCAGCAGCGGCGGCGTCCCTAGCATTGTGGTTGCATGCAGCAACATCGGATTGCAAATAGTAGCATTACTGTGCTCCCCAAAAACCTTATCACCTCTCTCTTGTACATGAACGCAAAAGACGTAGTTCCAGAGGCCTGGTCCCCCTCCCCCTTCACGGTGCATGTCGAGAAGCACGATGGAGAAGACTTAGAGGCGGCACAAAGCTCTGAAAGAGTCTTTGTATCTGTGTGTGTGTGAGCGCGCGCACGTGTGCGTGTTTATTTTTGAAAATAGGGAAAAACCATCGGCCTCTGCATCTAGTGATGTAAACAACCCTGCATTAATTATTTCAAGGTTCACAAGATCTGCAACAAGTGCAATTTAAAAAAAGCCACATATGGCAGCGCATAGGGCAAAGAACCCATGACATGTAGGAAACAAATGAAGCCTTATGCATCACATATCCTACTAGTAAGTCATCACCCAAATTGGTGGAATAAATCCTAAGCGGACATCTCCCACTGGTTGCACCCAAAGACTGTGGACGCCCACTCCTCCTCCCGGCGAAGAAAGAACGACGTATGGATCATGTTGATGGCCTTGAGGATAACATGCAAAAGTTTGGAACCCTCACTCTGTTATGAACACAATCATTACGATAATTCCATATCACTACGGGAATAACACACGTTGCCTAGTGTTTTGTTATAAGCCGAGTGTTATTTCACGTGTACTCGGCTTAGCCCAGTATAAGCCGAGTACCCTCCAAAAAACACACGACAACCAAATGACCCTCGGCTTAGCCCAGTATAAGTCGAGCCCAGATAAAAAAAAAATACTCAGCTTACAAATCGAGAGCTCGACATATCCCGCAAAAAAAAAACTCGGTTTACACGCGAGTCCCGGCAAAGCACCTGCCACGTGGCCATCATCACCGCACTTGACGGCTCCATGATGGCAGGCGCTATAAGTCGAGTGCCGTCTAATGGCATAATCATCTTACCTTTTTCTTTATTTTTTAAATATCAAAAATGTAAGCCGAGTACGCGTAAGAAAGCACTCGGCTTATTTTTGCATATTTTTTGCACCCCCCGGCCCCTTCGTCCCCCCGTTATAAGGCGTGGCGTGGCACGGCCCGCGCGTAACCTAGCCTTCTTCCGCCTCAACGCCGCCGCCTGCCCGAGGTCGGCGCCTCCCCAAACAACGAAGAACGAGAAGAAGAAAAATGAGGGAGAGATAACAAAAATCTAAAAAGTGATAGATTGATTGATCGATTGTGTGTTGTTTCAATCGGCCACCACCTCTCGTCTATATATGAGGCGGCTGGACATCCCGTGCAAGACAAGGACTCAAATCCCATCCAAAACGTCAATTTCTAACCTAATTTGGACAAGTAGGCTCGGAAGCTCTGGGCCGGCCCGGAGGCTCCAGGCTCAATTGGTATAGAATAGCCCTCTTGCATTGGTCTTGAAGATCGCATACGACCTTCGATTGAGACGATCCAAAAAAGCAAACTTATTCATCTTGACGAGACGAACAACTTTTATGTTGAGTACTTTTCCATTTGAGATAATCTTGAGGGTGCATTTGTACGAGAAATCTGGTATAAAATATTGCAAATTCAGTTTTCTACGCGCACCTTTGCAAACCTTCTATTAAGTCCGAAGGTTCCCCCGGAGGCTCCAGGATCCGGAGCCTCTGGCCGACTCGGAGGCTCCGGGACACTTTTTCTACAGCCCACTATTTTGGCTCTAGAATTGCATACGGCATCGGATCAACATGATTCAAAAAGAAAAATAATTTTCCCCAACGAGACAAATAACCTTTATGTTGAACACTTTATCATTTGAGGTCGTTTTGAGGATCTTACCATGCAAGCCAAAAATTGTAGAAGATATGCCCTAGAGGCAATAATAAATGTTATTGTTTATCTCCATGTTCATGATTATGTTTATATTCCGTGCTATAACTGCTATGTTTCTTGAGTCTGCAATAACCATGAGGCTCGAAGGAAGACTCATATGCACGTGTGGAATAATAAACGGTAAAATGTATTCCTAGTCTGGCCTCTAAGACTAGCTCAAGTGTTGCATGATGGTTCTATTTTCCTGATCATGGGCATGACTATGCCGGCAACTTTGAGGGAACAATGTTAGGAGAACACTTGTGTTGAATCGACCCGAATTGATGTTATGCTATGAGATACATTCGTCACAAGTTAATGGTTAATAACACAGAGATGGTTTACGCTTGCATAATTCCTTAGACCATGAGAGTATCGAGTTTCTTCATGCTTGCTTCATGAACTTTGGGGTTTGTTAAATGTCATCCGTAAATGGGTGGCTATTACGGCGGCTTACGGGTTCATGGAAAAGTATGTCAAGTAACTTGATAGCTCAAGATTGGGATTTGCTCCTCCGACGATGGAGAGATATCTCTGGGCCCTCTCGGTGTTACGGTAGCCACCATCGTCTGGCCAGACACATTGTGATTTGATCACAGGGATGCCGGAACACGGAAACAAGAAAAGAGAACAAAACCGGTAACGAGGTAACTGACATTGTGGACAAGTGTTGATCCACGGGGATGCCGATGTTTTCTCACCTCGGGTATTTGTAACATATCGCGAAGCAACAGGAATAGCACACGGCAACTGGAGGTTCACTCGAATATTTATTCGTGTGGGTATATGGGTCAATATGGGTGTCCACGGCTCCGATGTTGATCATTGATCGGAAAGAGTTCCGGTCATGTCTATACTTCACCGAACCTATAGGGTCACACGCTTAAGGGTCATCTATCTGCTAAATACTAGACAAGGAGTCTGAGAGAAAATCACCGAAAAAGTTTCAGACAAAACGGAAACGTTCCGGAGAGAACACCGGAATAGTTTCGGTGAAACTGAAAAGTTGTTTCAGGGTATTCCATTAAGTCATATTGGTTCCGGCACATGCCTGGAAATTCTTGGAGGGTGTCAGAATTGTTCTGGTAACTTTTGGGATTTTTCCGGAGGAAAAACTGGAAATGTTCCGGAGCAGCCGGAACCGCTATGGTAGCTTTTCGCTGAAGAAAAACATTGTTCCGGAATTGGTTCGGAATGCGTTCAAAACTGCTTTAGTGGGTGCTGGAATTGTTCTAGCCACACAGAAATAATTTGGGTTTTATCGGACGCAGAAAAATGTCTTCGTGAATAGTAAAAGTGCTTTTTGGTTTACTTTATGGAAAGCCATTTTTTTGGGCTTTGCTCAAAAGATCTAAGGGAATGACATGGATGGATAGGAACCCTTTTGGGGGGAACCCACTAGGAGGTGGCCGGCCACATGTGGGGCTCCACCATGGAGCCCCACTTGGCCCTTGCTTTCCCCTTTATCCTTGTGAAGGACTCCATTTTATGTGCATTTTGGGTTTTCTTGTAAAACCACCCTACCCCTTGGCTTTCCTATAAATAGAGGTGGAGAGGAGCTCTCCACTCTCATCCCTTGGTCTCGTACACATGCCATGCTCGTCTGGCTCTCTCTCTCCCTCCCACGAAAAGAGTTTTCGTAGAGCCGAAAGGCTGTCTGGGTTCCGGTGGGAACTAGTTCTGGACGGCGAAGCCCTGCCGGATAGATGACACCGTATGTGTGCAACTCTGTAGAGAGATTGTAGTTTCGGTTTTAGTTCGAGAGTGCCTCCCGAAGGGCTGTCCGAGTTACTGTCCGAGTTTCGGGGGTCCTCCTGAAGGGCTGTCCGAGTGACCGTCCGAGTTTCGAGGGTCCTCCCGAAGGGCTGTCCGAGGATCCGTCCGGTGGGACTATCCAAGGGACTGTCCCGAGGCCTCCCGAAGGGCTGCCCGGAGATCCGTCCGGTGAGCTGACGAGGGAGTACATCCTCCCGGTTGGGAGGTTGTAAATCCTAGCTGCGGGGATCTGCACCGCCGATCATCATCGACTCTACTTCCGCTGCGCTATGAGTCGGTAACGAAAAAGATCAAACCTTGTATGCAGTCTCCATAGTGGTCCTAGGCTGGTGCGTAGGTCGGAAATTTTTTGTTTTCTGCTGCGTTCCCCTACAGTGGCATCATGAGCCGTGCTATGCGTAGATGCAGGTTACGATCTAGAATACATAGAGATGTATCGGTGTTGCACAATATAATTTGTGGTAGATGAGTTCTACTGCTGATAATTATTTGTGCGGGTAGCAGATGAAATCTGTTTCCCGATGTTCTTGTTGCTTCCCTGGAATTTGCATATTTCTGATCTTGATAACAGCATGGTGGAGTTTCAAAGGTCTGGCAATCCGCGATCCTGATTGATCAACGAAGTGTTAACAGTTCTTTGAATTCCACCATAGTTAAAAAGAAAGATGAAATTTCGCAGACGAAAGGGCAATGCAGATATGATCTGCATGTGGGTCATGCGTATGCCGAAGTTTAGTATGGGGCTCGAGATTTTATTATCTCGTGTTTCATACACCCCGAGATGTTAATCTAGCGACTTGAATAATCATACTTGATGATAAAATGTTGGTAGCTACGGTTTGTTCGAAACCTTAGAAGCCACGTAATATAAAATTTTGCATAAACCGATTAGAGGCGTCTAACTTGGTTTGCATGTGCATATGATGTGGTATAGCAGTGCTCATATTAATTTGATTATGTATGAGATGACCATATGATGTAAATTAACATGACCTGCGTGTCATGATTCGGCATGATGGCTGGAGCCATATGATTGTCACTTTAATGACCTGCGTGTCAACCTTTTGTAATGCACTTATTTTATTAGCTATAGAGATAGCAATATTATCTGGTGCATCGACAAGGTGGTGGCAATCTTCGCGAAGGTGAACACCGACACGAATGCCGAAGACGAAGAAATACAAGACTTCTCCGTCAGAAAGGGCTATACCATATCATGCTATTATGAATTGCCTGAGATGTTTATCCCTTATGATGCACCCTTCTTGATTGCGCGGTAGTCGCTTTTTATTAGGGTGATCTCTCACTTAAAATATCAAGTAGTTAGTGTTCTCCCAAGTGTAGCACCGTCACGACACCTAACTTTTCGGGGTACGCCATGGATGGATGGGTACGAACGATTAGAGAAGTGTGAGGCGGGTGAGGTCAGACCTCGCAGCAAGATCACTTGGTTGTCTTGACGTTCATGGCAGGATCGTCCTGAGCTCGGAACACACGCATCGAAAGATGAACAAGAGTCACATACAGATGTGATCGGCAAGTTGGCCTACCGATTAAAATTCCCGTCATGAGATGATGATTCTATGGCGATGAATTGAAGTCTGGATCTTGTATCACTCACAATCAATTATGAGAGATATTGATTTGAGTGGGAGCGCACTGTAGAATTAACTTGTTTAATTCTCTGTGCAATTAATTATGAACTTTGTCTAAGTAAAATTTGCATAATAGTTGTAGAATAATGGCTTGCGTTTCCACCTTCCCTGTTAAAATTGAATAAGCTGTTAAATATCTGGTTAAAACTTTACGGTTGGTAACGTATTGTGAGGATTGTCCTCAAAAGTGCCGAGAAGGACTTTGTCCTATCGCATACTTTTGGTATTCTCCCGCTAATGCTATGGATAATGTGACTCTCGTCCTTCGATCCAAAAGCTAGAATTCCGTTACGGTCAAGTGCAATATGTTTGCTTCCATGAGACCCGAACTTCAAAAGTTTTGGGATAGCTATATGATATTCATGGAACTGAAAATCATTTTCAGACACAAACAAAGGCTAAAAGATATGTGATATCCAAAGCAATGTTTTTTTTGCAAACTATTAGTAAAAGTGTTTACTATGCATTTGACTAATACAAGAGGGATCTAGAAGAACGCCTATCATATGATGAAGGTGAATAAAACAACAACTTAAAGAGAAAGGAAATGTCCAAAGGGTGTTAGTGTGACTTACACACCTAGGAAGTCCGGGGCTAACGCCACTCTTAAGTTGAGTGCTTCTTCTGAGAGTAGGAGAAATGCTGAGAGTTAAACTATTAGAAGTATAAAGGCAAAAAGAGAGAAGACTGGAATATCCAGCTCATGTATGAAAGTCATACAAGCTATTGATGTATAGAAGGCTGGTCAAAGAAATAGTTCTTGGGAATTATGATTAAACATGTTAATCATTGATTCTTGGGTATTGTGACTTGATCACAGAGATACCCGCTCGATTGCATTCTGTTGCAACTCGATGGAAGAACTACTACGGCCTAAAAGACTTGCCGGAGTGAGGTTTAGATACGTGATGGGAACATAGTAAATGTTACTATACCTTCCATCGGTGTATTACCTATGTATTTACTTTCATAATTCATTTAGAGTTTTACACACTCTAGCCCATTGCATAAGGTATCTTGCAAGAAGGTTGTTCATAAGAGAACTTTTGATGTTCGGTGTTATGAATAACTTAAGGGCCATACTTTCATTATGAATGAGATGTATGTTATGAATATTGATAATAATACATTACCTCTGTATTTACTTTCCTAATTCATTTTAGAGTTTTACACACTCTAGCCCATTGCATAATGTTTATTGCAAAAGGGCTGTTCATAAAAGAACAATTGTTGTTCAGTGTCATGAATAACATAAGGGCCATGCTTCCATCGTGGATGAGATGTATGTTATGAATATTGATGGTAATATGATACATCCATAACACTGACGCTAAATGTCGCAAGACTAAGAGAATACCACACATGTGTGGCACTGCATTTGCTCACATTGGAGAAACCCGCATGGAGAAATTCCATAATGATGGATTTTGAAGTCATTTGATTGTGAATCATCTGACACTTGCAACTTTCCTCTGAAAAGTGAAGTGACTGAAATACCGTTCACAGGCCATAAGGAACGAGCAACGAACTTGTTGGTAATCATACAATTTGATGTATGTAGTCCAATAAATGTTGTTGCTAGCAGTGGATTTTATCTATCTTCAGAAATGACTCAAGTAGATATATGGATATTTAGTTGATGAGACGTAAGTCTGGATCTTTTGAAATCATTCGAAAGGTTTTCAACATGAAGTAGAAATTATTGTAACAAGAAAATTATGTTTCTGCAATTGGATTGCGGAAAGAAATATTTGAGTTACAAGTTTAGCGAATGTCTGATGAGTTGTGAAAAGAGTTTCATAACTTACACCTCCCGGAACACCACTGTGAGTGGAATGTCCGTGAAGATGTATTCAAACCATTTACGACATGGTAAGATCAAACATGACATAAATCAATTTGCCATTATCCCTTTTAAAGTAATGCTTTAGAGAATGCGGCTTTTACACTGAAAAGAGCACCATCAGGTCTGTTGAAATGACGCCATGGTATGGTACGCCCAACCATGCTTTGTCTTTTCTTAACATTTGGAATATGGGGCTTGTGTAAAATATTTACAAACCTATTCCAGATCAGACAAGTACTACTTTGTAGGTTATCCCAAGTAATTGGGAATTCCTCCACCACTATAGCGAGGCAAAAAGGTTTGCCACAAAACGGTATGCTTTTGAAGAAAATGGTTCTTGCAAAAAGGTGAGTGGGAGAACAGTGCAACTCGACGAGATAACAATATCTTCGTCATCAGATCAAAGGAAAGAAACCTTGGAAGTGATTCCAGAGTTTCCTACTGCGACTGATACGGAAGCCTCTACATGAGATGTATGGACTTCGGTCGAACTTGCAACTGAACCACGTAGGCAAAACTCATGCAAACCTCTCAGGTGCGCAAGCGAGATATTGTTGTTAGACAACAGTATACCTACGATACACAAGGAAGCGTTGATGGGCCCTGGCTCCGGAATTGGCAAAATGCCAATATAATCCGTGATAGTTTCCATATAAATGATTCAAGATTGTATCTTGATAAACCCTTCGGAAGACTTAGAGTCTAACGAACATTAATGGAACTATAAACTGATGTGGATAAAATGTTTTACCCATAAAGCTCGACTTGTTGCAATAACAAGTTCAAGGAGTTGACTACGATGAGGTTGTCTCACCGTAGCGATGCTTAAAGTCAGATCGGGTTAAACTAGCAATTAATACATATTTCAATCTTGAGATATGATACATGGATGCCAAAAGGATTTCCATGTGATGGAAATATAACCTAGGACTTGCATGTGATACAGTCCGAAGTATTTTGTCAATCCAGAGGATGCTAGTAGGTATGCAAACTTCAGAGTTCCAGCAATGGACAGAAGAGAGCAAAATGGAGTTGGAATCTTTGTTTTTGATGAAATAGTCAAAAGAGTTTGTTTTCATCAATGGATAACAAAGATGCTTGTGGTTTCAAGAAAGTAAGTGGGAGCATAATAATATTTCTAAAAACTTTGTGTGCTTGACACATTGTTGATTGGAAATAATATAAATTTCTTGACACGAATTAGGACTTCCTTGAAAATAATTTTCGATGAAGTGCTTGGGCTAAATAGCCTTGACATTAGGCATATTTATCTACGAGATAGAATTACCTAAAAGGCTAAAGCCAAAAATACATATTGACAAGATGCTAAAACATTTTTAGCATTAAAACGCCAAGGGGTGATTATTGCCGAAGTCACATGGAAAGGGTTCTTGCAAGACTCGGTGTCACAAAACACTGATGAGCGAAATACATGATGGAGATTCCACACACTTTCGTGTTTGGATTAATCATGTATTCCATGGTATGTAAAACAACCAGATATGTTCGATACTCCCAAGCTGTGGCGAGCATAGATACCAAAGTGATCAAAGTACTGATCATGGGACAACAGTGAAAAATGTCATTGAGTACTAAAGTAGCACTGATGACATGTTTTCTCGCAAGCAGAGATTATGAATTGCTCGTTGTAAGTAATTACATCGATACAGTCTTCATCAATGCTCCATGCGATTTTCGATTTAAGTTAAGGGTTTTGTGTAATACACAATATGGTGGCACGGTGTTTGGAAATCGTTCTAAACAGGTTACTGTGGCGAATTCTATAACAAAGGCTAAGTATGTTGCCGCTTTCAAAGCGACATTGAAGATGTTGAATCATACAGTTCGTTCATGAACTTAGTATGGTTCCAAGATGGCTTTGGTCAATGGAACACTATTGAAGATAGTTGCTCCATAGCTCAGTCTGAGGAATCAAGTTTTGACCTGTGATTCACATATATACAAAGCCAAGTCCACACAAAATATGAATTTTGTGAAAGCGTGAAAACGCGAGGATATGCAAAGATACACACGGAGCTGAAGTTGTCAGATCCGTTGGACATCAGGCTATACCACAAGCGAAGCATTTTTACACCGGTATGCCATAGGTGTAATGTGCATTAGCATTGACTAGATTATTGACTCTAGTGCAAGTGGGAGTCTGTAGGAGATATGCCCTAGAGGCAATAATAAATGCTATTGTTTATCTCCATGTTCATGATTATGTTTATATTCCGTGCTATAACTGCTATGGTTCTCGAGTCTGCAATAACCATGAGGCTCGAAGGAAGACTCATATGCACGTGTGGAATAATAAACGGTAAAAAGTATTCCTAGTCTGGCCTCTAAGACTAGCTCAAGTGTTGCATGATGGTTCTGTTTTCCTGATCATGGGCATGACTATGCCGGCAACTTTGAGGGCACAATGTTAGGAGAACACTTGTGTTGAATCGACCCGAATTGATGTTATGCTATGAGATACATTCGTCACAAGTTAATGGTTAATAACACAGAGATGGTTTACGCTTGCATAATTCCTTAGACCATGAGAGTATCGAGTTTCTTCATGCTTGCTTCATGAACTTTGGGGTTTGTTAAACGTCATCCGTAAATGGGTGGCTATTACGGCGGCTTACGGGTTCATGGAAAAGTATGTCAAGTAACTTGATAGCTCAAGATTGGGATTTGCTCCTCCGACGATGGAGAGATATCTCTGGGCCCTCTCGGTGTTACGGTATCCACCATCGTCTGGCCAGACACATTGTGATTTGATCACAGGGATGCCGGAACACGGAAACGAGAAAAGAGAACAAAACCGGTAACGAGGTAACTGGCATTGTGGACAAGTGTTGATCCACGGGGATGCCGATGTTTTCTCACCTTGGGTATTTGTAACATATCGCGAAGCAACAGGAATAGCACACGGCAACTGGAGATTCACTCGAATATTTAATCGTGTGGGTATAGGGGTCAATATGGGTGTCCACGGCTCCGATGTTGATCATTGATCGGAAAGAGTTCCGGTCATGTCTATACTTCACCGAACCTATAGGGTCACACGCTTAAGGGTCATCTATCTGCTGAATACTAGACAAGGAGTCTGAGAGAAAATCACCAAAAAAGTTTCAGACAAAACGGAAACGTTCCGGAGAGAACACCGGAATAGTTTCGGTGAAACTGAAAAGTTGTTTCAGGGTATTCCATTAAGTCATATTGGTTCTGGCACACGCCTGGAAATTCTTGGAGGGTGTCAGAATTGTTCTGGTAACTTCTGGGATTTTTCCGGAGGAAAAACCGGAAATGTTCCGGAGCAGCCGGAACCGCTATGGTAGCTTTTCGCTGAAGAAAAACATTGTTCCGGAATTGTTTCGGAATGCGTTCAAAATTGTTTTAGTGGGTCCTCGAATTGTTCTAGGCACACAGAAATAATTTGGGTTTTACCGGACGCAGAAAAATGTCTTCGTTAATAGTAAAAGTGCTTTTTGGTTTACTTTATGGAAAGCCATTTTTTTGGGCTTTGCTCAAAAGATCTAAGGGAATGACATGGATGGATAGCAACCCTTTTGGGGGGAACCCACTAGGAGGTGGCCGGCCACATGTGGGGCTCCACCATGGAGCCCCACTTGGCCCTTGCTTTCCCCTTTATGCCTTGTGAAGGACTCCATTTTATGTGCATTTTGGGTTTTCTTGTAAAACCACCCTACCCCTTGGCTTTCCTATAAATAGAGGTGGAGAGGAGCTCTCCACTCTCATCCCTTGCTCTCATACACATGCCATGCTCGTCTGGCTCTCTCTCTCCCTCCCACGAAAAGAGTTTTCGTAGAGCCGAAAGGCTGTCTGGGTTCCGGTGGGAACTAGTTCTGGACGGCGAAGCCCTGCCGGATAGATGACACCGTATGTGTGGAACTCTGTAGAGAGATCGTAGTTTCGGTCTTAGTTCGAGAGTGCCTCCCGAAGGGCTGTCCGAGTTACTGTCCGAGTTTCGGGGGTCCTCCCGAAGGGCTGTCCGAGTGACCGTCCGAGTTTCGAGGGTCCTCCCGAAGGGCTGTCCGAGGATCCGTCCGGTGGGACTATCCAAGGGACTATCCCGAGGCCTCCCGAAGGGCTGCCCAGAGATCCGTCCGGTGAGCTGACGAGGGAGTACATCCTCGCGGTTGGGAGGTTGTAAATCCTAGCTGCGGGGATCTGCACCGCCGATCGTCATCGACTCTACTTCCGCTGCGATATGAGTCGGTAACGAAAAAGATCAAACCTTGTATGCAGTCTCCATAGTGTTCCTGGGCTGGTGCGTAGGTCGGAAAATTTTTGTTTTCTGCTACGTTCCCCTACAAAAATGGTTTCAACACCCCCCCCCTTGTTTGGCGACGCTAACACACCAAAAAAATAACTTGTGCAACATTTGTTCTAAGGACAATGTCAATACTCCATCGGCCATTTTTATGTGCTTAGGGCGATAAGTCTATATCGGCCATTGCTTGCTTGGGCTTCTTGATGCAAACTTGGGTGAAATTTCTTCAACTTTTTGCTTAATTTTCCAAGCATTTGAAAACAGCATCATCAATAATCTGGCGATAAAGATCATTATACCAATGTGTATATCAAGGCCATCCGTCGAACCATCTTATCTACCCTTTTGCTAGTATCTTGTAGATAATCAACAATGAGCTTCCTTAAATCCTTGCTTTTGCCTGCATAAATTTTTTCATTAGTGGCCGAAGCGGTGGGCTCCGGTTCGGGCTTACCTATGTCAGCGAGGCTAAGCATTGAATTTTTATAAATATGAAATATACCATGCTCAACATGGTAGCCTGATGCTTGCTATGCCAATCCATTTGCAATCCAATTTCTTGTCTAGATAAATTAGGAAAGCTAAAGAAATCTAAGGTGGAAATTACATCTAAACATATATCAAAATAAATAATGAGTGGTTCGCCAAAACATTGAAAAACTTTGGATATGTGTTACACTACTAATAATGAATCTTCAAAAGCCTCAGTATGTGTAGCACCTATAGCAAGCAAAAGCTCCAAAGCGAATGACAATGCATATTCGGCTTTGATTATTTGTGCAAAAATATTCTAAGTTGCATGAGTCTTAAAAACAACATCATATGGAGATATATAAACAACACCAACACCTTGGCCATTGCTACATATTGAACCGTCAAAATATAATGTCCATGGTACTAGAGAGACAAAGTTTATATCAATATCATGCTTGTCATCAATCCGATCCTCAACCATAAAATTAGCAACAATTTGGCATTTCATAGATTTTAAAAATTAATAAGCCAATTGATACTCAATCAAAACATAAGCCCACTTGCCAATTCTACCACTAAGAATTGGTCTATGCAAAATATATGTAATGACATCGGTTTGACTAGCAACTATGCAAGCACTAGATTGACACCACGTGTCCTGGATGCATGCAATAGTTTAAGTGGCGATGCAACCGGCGCTGACTCGGTCGGAGAGCACAAGGCATGCCAAAGGCACGCCACTATAGTCGTCAAACATATATTAGTCAAATTCTATTCGATGAGGCAAGTAGGCAGAGACCATGTCAAGTTTCCAAAAAAGAATAGAAGTCCGACGTTGGCACGACACACACGGCCTTCCTCGACCCTTCCTTTCTTAATTAACTAGCAAAAGAGCCCGTACGTTGCAATGGAAAAAAAATAAGTCCTTAAAAACCCAAAAAACAATTTATGTCGGACACAACATGGACTTTTAGATTTCGATTTTGATTCCGATCGTGTCCTCCTCGTGTGTTGGTGACGGCGACAACTGGTCAAGCTAGGCGGCGCCTAGGATTGGAGCGTGTTGGTGACGGGTGTCGATTGCTCGACATGATTGTTATTGAAGACGTGAGGCCATGCCGCGCCCCACACACACACCTCATACACGTCCTCCATGGGACGACGACACAATACTAAGGCCCTGTTTGTTTGGGCTTTTGCTTCTGCTTTTCCAGCTTTTCCACTTTGGCCGAAAAGCCATAAAAGCTCCTAAATAGGTGCTTTTGGAGCTTTTATGGCATTTGATGAATCAATATAACAATATTTAGCTCCAAAAGCCATAAAAGCTTCAAAAGCACCTACTTAGGAGCTTTTATAGCTTTTTGGCCAAAGTGAAAAAGCTGCAAAAGCCCAAACAAACAGGGCCTAAATGGGCATGCGTTGCCACATGAATCGAAGCATTATTTGATTGAATACCCCGCAGGTCGTCACTGGTCACGTTCTCTTCTTTAAAGATCAACTTTGCCCAGCCTATTCCTGGAATTATTTTTCCCACAATCCCGCTTAAGGTAGAGCCAACCAGCCATGTACGTTCTTTTCATTAAATATTTTGGCCGCAGCCTATTCCATCCCACGAATATTTTTTCCACACGGTCCCGCTTAAATTAGAGCCAATCAGCCATATATGTTCCACACCTCACCCTGTTTATCATAATTCTTTTCTTTCCTTCATAGGGGCTTGTTGATTGTCTACCCGCGGGCGTATATAAATTGGTGAGATCCGGTGTAAAACTGTAAGATGGGACTATTGATTAATAAGTGAATCATGTCTTTTATCACAATCAAAAGCTAGTTGAACTGGTTGAACCCTCATGAACTGAAGGGAGGCCGTAAGAGTTCGATCATCCACGGTAGCAATTTTTTCGTTTTGGCCCAGCGTGGCCCAGTTCGGTGACGCCCGAAAAAAGCCCAGCAGGGCTGCTGCGTAGTGTAGGCAAAGGCCGAGGAGTACGTGCGTGGCGTGGACGGGAGTCCCATCGCAAGCGATGGATTTACATGATCGATCTATGGCTTCTAAGTTTTTTTTTTTTTGAGAAAACTCGCTTAATCAATAAAAGGGTACCTTGCTTTATTTCTCTAGCAACGTTGGCTAGATGACTTGGTTCGTGCATGCGGGCTCCTTCAACGCGACCATGGTTCGAGTCCTTGTTCCGTTATTTCTTTTTTGAGGCGAAACACTGCGTGCAACAAAACGGTCTACGAAAAAAAACGAAGGGGTATTTTTGTGACTTATAGGTGGCATGGTGGGTAATTACTATCAACTTCGGGATGGGCCAAAAAATTGGAGAAACGCTGTCCTTTATTTTATTTTATTTTTTTTGGTATAGATTTGGTCCTCAAGCTACCATTGCATTGCATTGGCCACTATTATTGAAGTATGTTTTTTTTTTGTTTGCGGAGAATTATTGAAGTAAGTTAAGTATATGAAACACGGGCCAACTTGCACCGATGGGTTACTGTGCTTATTGGACTTGCCAGTGTCTTGCCACTACACCTTCAGTTACGGCACTCGAACTCCACCAGTCACCGAACCACCATCACACGCGCCACTGTGATCACGAACGTAGACTCTGATACCAAATTTAAGCTCCAGGCCTCGTATCATTGCTAATGAATGTCGCAAGAAACTGGATGAACACAGGGCACATGTACACACGACGCAACGAGACAAAGCTTTTGCAACGCGTTAATCCTGCCCAGCAACAACCTGCCGCATGACTCTACAACACAAGGTAAAAAGAAGACTACTTGGCCACAACGTGAGCCAGCACGCTTCAGGCCTACATACATGCAAACTAGCAACAGACTCAACTGACTCGATCAAACCAGGTTTATAAAATTAACTTATTACAACATAAACTAACTTCCTTGATAGAAACACACTTAACTCCATCATGGCTGGAGGACATCGATGGAGATCACCGCACGACTGGACGGTGGCTTGTCACATTTCTTGAGGTCGGCGCTGGTGCGGACATGGTATGGCTTGAGGGCGTAGTTGAATATCTTGAGGTAGTCGACGGTGGCGTGTGCTTTGTCGACGGCATACGACTTGAGGACGCTGTTGCACTAGTTGAGTTTCTTGAGGTCATCGGCGGAGGTGCGGGCCTTGTCCATGGTATATGGCTTGAGGATGCCGTTGTACCAGTTGAGAATCTTGAGGTGCTCAACCGCGTAAGGCTTGAGGACGCGGTTGTACCATTTGAGATTCTTGAGGTCGTCGACGACGTAAGGCTTGAGGACGCCGTTGAACCAATTCTTGAGGTCATCAACGGTGTAAGGCTTGAGGGGGCGGTTGTCCCATCTGAGATTCTTGAGGTAGTCGATGACGCAAGGCTTGAGGACGCCGTTGAACCAATTCTTGAGGTCGTCGACGGCGCAAGGCTTGAGGACGCTGTTGAACGAATTCTTGACTTTCTTGAGGTCGTCGACGGTGGCGCATGGCTCATCGATGTATGGCTTAAGGGAGACGTTGAACTAGTTGAGCTCCTTGAGGTCGTCGACAGCGTAAGGCTTGAGGACGCTGTTGAACCTATTCTTGACTTTCTTGGTGGCACAGGGCTCATCGATGTACGGCTTAAGGGCGCGGTTGTACGAGATGAGAGTCTTGAGGTCGTCGACGGCGTAAGGCTTGCAGACGCTATTGAACCAATTCTTGACTTTCTTGAGGTCATCGACCGTGGCGGAGGGCTCATAGACGTACGGCTTAAGGGCGACATTGAACTAGTTGATCTCCTTGAGGTCGTTCGCGGTGGCGCTGGCTTCATCCTCCTTGGCGTATGGCCTAAGGACACCGTGGCACCAGTTAAGTTTCTTGAAGTCGTCGGCAGTGGCGCGGGCTTCGTCGACGGCGTACTACCTGAGGGTGTCGTTGCACTAGTTGAGTTTCCTGAGGTCGTCGGCTGTGCCGCTGGCTTCCTAATCTTCTGACCGAGAAACCTTCCTGGCAGCATGACGCGATATGCTCTTCTTCTGCTGCTGCTGCTGTGAGATGGGGTGAGGCGAGGTGAGATGTGGAGGATGTGATGTTTGCTTTGCTCTGGTTGGGTTGAGGAAGCGCTGAGGCAGTGACATATATATAGCAGGTGCCGAGGAGGTCATGGCTCTTGGTGTGGTTCCTTGTTTAGCTCAAACGTACCTGGGTTTGCACTCGCATGGGACGCCAATCGGCCCCTTCAATTTTATTGGATATGTGCAGTAGTATATGTTCATATGTATATTCAATGCACACATTATTGCTGACGGATGGATCCGGTTAGGTCAAGTCAATAGTCCTAGTCGTCGCCGCGTCGGTCTTCCTTTCTTATACTTTAGAATTGGCGTTACATAAGTTTAGGTAGCAGAAGGCTAAGAATGAAATGAATTGCTAACAGGAGACGACTAAACAATGCTCTTGTCGACCTTTAAAAAAATAAACAACGTACTTGTCCTGGTTGTTGGTTAGATTTTTTTTTTTTTTTTTGAGAATCGATTGTTGGTTATTAGATGATAAAGCTAATCAAGATGCAACGATCTTAGGTGGGACGGCCCATTCATACAAGAATTCTTTTTCGATAAAGAGAATTTTATTGACTCAATTGTGCAACCGCGTCGGTCTTCCTTTCTTATACTTTAGAATTGGCGTTACATAAGTTTAGGTAGCAGAAGGCTAAGAATGAAATGAATTGCTAACAGGAGACGACTAAACAATGTTCTTGTCGACCTTTAAAAAACTAAACAATGTACTTGTCCTGGTTGTTGGTTAGATTAATATTTTTTTTGAGAATCGGTTGTTGGTTATTAGATGATAAAGCTAATCAAGATGCAACGATCTTAGGTGGGACGGCCCATTCATACAAGAATTGTTTTTCGATAAAGAGAATTTTATTGACACAATCGTGCAACCGCGTCGAATATAAACCCGGTCTACACAAAAAGATGCATACAGGTTGACAAGTCTAGCAAACAAGGAAAATAAAAAGTGTGTCATGGTCTGGTCATTCCTGCCCGGCTGTCCTAACACCACAATCTTCAATTTTCAGAAAAATCAGGGTGAGTCATTCTTCCTTGCTACCATAAGATCGTGTTCTGTCACTTCCAGCGGTTATTTGCTGCATCACAACTTGTGATGCAGCAATTCAGACCGTATGTTGGGCAAGCATTAGATTCCTATTCGAGGAGAATCATCACAATGTTCGCTGCGGCTTCCTTTTTCAGCGGGGAAATCTTAGCTGCAGCTCATGACAGCTGGGTGCTAATCTATCTATCCTTTGCAGCTGACGACTGGGTGATATTTAAAGCATACGGCAGCTGATTATACCATTCATTTTATTTTACACAAATTTCCTTTGGAATATATATAGGTGTGTTCCCTTCTTATCTTGACGAGTTGATACATGTAGTTTATCTATTGATGGTATTCAATCTGCAAGATTTCTTAGAGGATGTTGGGTTGTACATCATCCTTAGGTTGGATGGACTGTTTGCTCAGAAATGCACTAGCTACGAATCTCAATGGATGATGAAGCGAATTAGGAAGGGTTAAGGGAAGAATATTATTCTATTGCTGGAGGCTGAGATTAATTCTTACTACTGTTGTTGTTGGTGCATCTGCTAGTTATGGCTTAATTCCCCATTATCTAATTGATTATGGTTAAGAGGTGCTTTCGGAGGGAAATTTTTTAATTTCTTTTTTGCGATGCTAAATATTTTTGGATTCGTGTGAGTAGTTTTGTTAGTGTGTACATTCCATGGGCGGAACAGCATCTGAAAAAATGGTAACCAGGTGCACTAAAATCAGTAACATATCCAAAATCACAGAGGTTGGCATAGGGATGGCAATGGGTACCCATTACCCACGTACCCTGCGGGTAAAAACCCTATTACGGTAAGGGTATGGAACAAAAATTTACCCATGGGTATACAAATAGGAAAATCTGAAACCCATCGGATAAAGCGGGTACGGGTATGGGATCATGTAACCCATACCCACATACCCATGTACCCATATAAAATCTGTGTAAACTGAAAATTATCTCTACAATCTACACTATGTCAAGAATTTGTAAACTGAAAGTGTATGCCTATGTGTTGTTGTTTACGACTATATGATGTTGTTTATAAGTATATGTTGTTGTTATAATCTATTTCTGTAAACTATATTATATGATGTAGTTTATGACTATAAGTTGTTCAAATTGATGCTTTGCAAACATGGGTAATTTTACCCGCGGGTACCCGTCTACCCTGTCGGGTAACGGGTATGGGAAATAATTGTACCCGTTGACGGGTATGGGTAAGGGTGATGGGTAAGCTCAGGCGGGACGGGTAAGGGTATGGGGAGGCTCCACCCGTACCCATACCCTGCGGGTGCCATCCCTAGGTTGGCATACAAGTTTTCTACAAAAACTGGCAAGCAGATATATAGTTCGTTGATAATTAACTTCGTTACAGTAGCGGACACAGTGGAAGTCATCGATAATTAAGTTTATTACAATAACTAACACACACATAGAGTTCATCAATAATTAACTTCACAATAACTAGCACACACATGCGTGCAGCGTCTTGGAGGACGTCTTACAGGGAGGCCGTATCTGGACTGTGTCCAGAACGAGTGGGGGTATGTGCCAAAGTACTATATGCTGCAATTACATCGGCGTAGACGTGTGAGCGGTGGTGATGGGAGAATGGCTGCAAGGAGGAGATGCCGGCGGCGGAGATGCGGCCGTGGTGAAAACGTGGACGGCAAATGAAGAAAGTAAACAGTGGACGAGCCTGCACGAGAGAAACGCTCGAATCGCATTTCCCTCATCTTGGCTAAGAGGCCTCCTTTTGCATCTGCCACGCTAGGCGAGCCAAAGAACCAAACACGCCCTCAGACGCCGATCGCACTGCAGCGCTCACGTGCATGCCCGCATGGGCCAGCCCTATTTACCTCACTCTGTGCATTTTAAAACTGAACCGAAAAGCCATCCCAAACATAAACCGAACCGAACCACTTTTCTGGTTTTTATGGTTTTTGGCTTTCGGTACGATATGAAATTTCATTACCGTTTTTAATTTTGGTTTTTTCGGTATATACCAAAAAATGAATGGTATACCGAATTAACCGAAATAAAATATATATTTATATTTCTTGCGAACAATCATACAAGCAGTCGATCACCTGAGCACGTGAGCTTGTCTCGCTTGCATTGTCCAACACTCCCACGCCCATGCACAGTCTTATATAGACCTCACATCTACTCTTCACCAGGCCAGGAAGCGAGGTGATATTAAAGTTGCTACCATTGTTCGTATACAATGATGGGCCGGTGACCGCACTGCATAAAAGATTATTATGGTACTAAAGCCAGATTCCCTACATGCATATATACTTATATATAGTTATATAATATTTGTATAAAAAAGTATGTGTTTTGAGACATAAATTTGTAAAATATTATTATGTCATTTTCAAATTCGCGTCAGCTTTGGTTATTATGGTATATACCGAAACCATGCCGAAATAATTTGGTATATACCAAAACCGAAATGTATTTTAATTTTATACCATATTTACCGAAGTATCAGTACCGTACAAAACGAAAAACCATATAAACATAACCATAGAAAACAAATAAAACAAATGCACAGAGTTATATTTACCGCTCGCTCGTTTACGCCAATGTACGCTCGGTTGTTTTACTTCTAGTTTCTCTTGAAAAAAACTGACTACAAGTTTTTCGATAGATTTAAAAAGTTTTACGAAACAAAAAATGTTCATTAATTTAAAAAAAGGTTCATGAATTTTAAAAGTATCCACCAATTTGAGAATGTTCATGAATTTAAAGAATGTTTGTGAATTTGGAAAACAATCATGAATTTGAAAAACTATTCATGAATTTAAAAAAATGTTCGTGAACTTTCATAAACGTTCACGAATTGGAAAATGTTCACGGATTTTTAAAAATCATGTTTTTTAAAATTATGAATCTTAAAAATGGTCACAATTTTTTAGAATGTTCATGAATTTTAAAAAACTAAAAAGATAAACCCGAACAAAAGGGAATAAAAAGGCAAAAAAAAACACAGATGGAAAACTTGCTAAAAACCGATCGGAAAAAACCGTAGCAAGTACATAAACATTTCTTTTTATATGTCTAAAGAAGAAGAAGAAGAAGAAGAAGAAGAAGAAGAAGAAGGCTCTGAAACAATCGTGTGTTTCATGAAAACGCACTCCTAAAAAAACATTGCCTTTGACAGGTTACAAATTATCTAGCAATCGTGTGTGTTATTGCTGATAGTTGAAATTTGTTCTGCTCCAGATGGTTAATCATTGGTGTATGTTTCTGTGTCGTGACACGGCTTGTATTGCATGCAACCATCTTGTCCTTTGTTAACCAACAATGACTGAACCGGAGAGAACAAGGCATGCCATTAGTGGCCGCGCCAGGTTTGAGCCAGGCCCCGGGCCGCCCCCGGCCACCTTGAGCACTGTAGCACTATAGCCACATTGACTGCTACAGACCATTGCAAGCCATGACCACGATACTATAGCACTGTAGCACTATAGCCACATTGACTGCTACAGACCATTGCATGCATGACCACGGTACTATAGCACTGTAGCGCTGTAGCGCTATCGCCACATTGAGCGCTGTAGCACTGTAGCACTGCTGCCTGGGCCTGTCTCTGCCATTGCATGCCATGACCACGATACTATAGTCGTCAAACATATATTTGTCCAATTATATTTGATGAAGCAGGTAGGCATAGACCATGTCAAAGTTTTAAAACAAAGTAGAAGTTTGATGTCAACATGCACAAGCTGCCTTCCCTTGAGCCTTCTTTTCTTAATTGATATTGTTCTTCCGCTACCAGTACGTGCATTGTTCCTGGAGGGAAGGCAGCTTCAACTAGCGCCAATTGTACATTAATTAAGAATTGATTCAATTGTACATTGGCTCCATTTCAGTCATTTCAATTATACATTGGAGTTCAAATAAATTTTAAAATATTTTTTAATATTTCCAGATAATTGATTCAATTACAAGTGAATGTTTTGGTCCTTTGGCCGAAATGCAAACAAAATCACCACCACAAACAAGACCATGATCACAAATGCAGACTAAGACACCAAATGCCAATTTCATGCCTTATATCTCTGCTAACAAATATCACAAGAAACTGGATGAACACACGGAACATGTATGTCTCACTCTTTCTTTTTATCCAGTCGTCCAACAACATCAACCAATTTACTCAGCTACAGAGTCTTCTCCAAAATCAGAGTAATACTCAAGTGCAAGACAAATGGACATGCAAGGGTAAAAAAAAGAAGTATTCTTCAATCATAATGTATCATCATCTCTGTCCTCAGCAAGAAGAGCACTATATTTTCAAATGGTTATGGAAGTGTGCATGCTGATTGAGGCACAATTTGTTTTTGGTTACTACTCCATGACAGAGTTAATACTAGAAACTTGCTAAAAAGGAAATCATTTCACCTGGACTGCTATGAATGTGTGTTTTGCCATGAGAACACAGAGGAAACATCTAGACATCTCTTATGGGACTGTGGTTTTGTTCGGGACTGCTGGAACAGTATAGTTCCTACTAAGAGATTGGAGATTTCTTGTTTTGATGACATTGTACTAGCCCATCAGCTACTACCAAGAAATATTGCTATGGAAGTGATCATCCAAGGATGTTGGGCCATCTGGGGACAGAGAAATGGTAAGATTTTCAGAAGGGAAGTCCCAAGTATCAATTGCTGGAAGTTCAAGCTAAAGGAAGATCTCAGCATGCTAGAACACAGAATCAAGGCAAAACATTTAAATGCTTTGCAAAGATGGATAAGTGCTCATCTGGGATGATCACTGACAGAGCTGACACTCAAGGCTGTTTAAACATGTTCCATAGGACTAGAATTGGATAGTTGTTTTCTTTTCTTCTTTAGTCTTTAGTTTTTAAATATTATACTTTTGCTCCTATTAATAGAAAATACCATAGAACAATTGTTCTATGGTTTGCGGTTAAAAAAAACAACCTGCCACTGGACTCCACAGCACAAGGGAGAAAAAGGACTTCACTTGGCCGCAACATGAACCAACACGCTTCTGGCCTACATACAAACTAGCTATGGACTCCAAGGGCTCGACCTAACTGAGTTTGCAAATTAACTTACTGCAGCATAAACTCACATGTCAGAGACACACTTAACTTCACCGTGGCCGGACGACATCGATCATAGTGCGGCTGGACAGGCTGTTGCTCTCACCCTTTTTAAGGCTTCCTCTTAAACAACATTTGATTCATCGTAGACGATGTAGACGCCATCTGATTGGCCTTAGACGAGCCCTGCTTGATCTTAAACAGCCCAAACACCGCCTTCTGTGTCCTTGACAATGCCAGCTTCGCCATCTTAGAATTCTCCTTTGTAGGACTATTCCTTACCATGACGCGATATTCTTCATCTTCTTCTTCTTCTTCTTTGGCGGAGCGATGTGCGGTGAGGTGGATGTGTTGTTCGCTTTGCTTCTTTTGGGGTGAGGAAACCTGCGGCAACAATAGCATATATATAGGAAAAGCACCCCAGCCAGATGACACACTTCCACCGGGGTAAATGGTTTGGTGGTGTTGCCAGTCAGTCTCTTTTGTTTTGGGGAGTATATATGTATATCCAATGCATTCTTATTGACGGATGGATGCAGTTGGGTCAGTGGTCGTGGTCGTCGCCGCGTTGGTCTTCATAGCTCCTCCTCCTTATACTACTACGTACATTAGAATTAGTGTTAGGTAAAGTTTAGGTAGCAGACTGCTAATAGAGAAGGATGATGTCCTTGTCTTGTTTGTTAATATCCATCTCAGGCAGTCAGGCCCATTCATACAAGGCTTGCCTCAGCACTGAAATTCTTTGAATTTAGGAAAGGTCAGGCTTTCAAATGAAGAAATGTTTTTGGACCATCTTATGGATTGTTGCTTGAATAGCATATGAGTTACAATCAATTAGATTAAGATATCTTGCAATCACACCATAATCATACGCACATGTGATTTTTATGCAAATTCTTTCTTTGACCTGCTACCACCAGCAACTGCCAGACTGAACCATTTTATATCAATCCAAAACAAAACGGGCCACTGTACATCATGGAGATAATTACAAGCGGAAGAGATGTAAGAAGACAGAGTACAGAACCAAGAACTGAGAATTACAGCTCACAGAAAACAATTACATGTCTCTAAGGAACAGAACGAGAGATCAGCAGAAGTAGACAAATGAGTGAACGTGATGCCCCAATCGTGCAGCTGCTCTAAGTGGAGTAGAATTTAAAATCGACTTTGAAAAAGCCTATGACAAGGTCAAATGGTCTTTCCTCCAGCAGGCCCTAAGGATGAAAGGTTTCTCCGATAAATGGCGCTAGTGGATCAAAAAAATTGTAACTAGAGGTAGTGTGGCCATCAAAGTCAATGATGATGTAGTCCATTACTTTTAGACAAAAAAAGGACTACGGCAGGGTGACCCCATGTCCCCAATGTTATTTGACATTGTTGCTGACATGTTGGCTATTCTGATTGAGAGCCAAGCAAGACGACCAGATTGCAGGATTAGTGCCACACCTTGTGGATGGTGGCCTCTCTATTCTGCAATATGCCGATGACACAATTTTTTTTATGGAACATGACTTGGACAAGGCTCGAAACCTGAAACTCTTGCTTTTAGCGTTTGAGCAAATGTCGGGTTTCAAAATTAACTTCCATAAAAGCGAACTTTTCTGCTTCAGAGAAGCCGTTGAGGCGGCGGCCGATTATGCTAACCGGTTTGGTTGTGCACATGGCCAATTCCCGATTAAATATTGTGTGGTTTGTAGGCCGAAAAATACAGGATGGCCAAATGGAGCGTGGTTTGTAGGCCGAAAGACCAAGGTGGCCTTGCAATTCATGACCTGCAGGTCAACAATGAGGCCCTACTTAGTAAATGGTTGTTCAAACTTCTTACTGACGATGGTGTTTGGCAAACCATGATGCGCAACAAATATCTAGGCTAAAAGGCGGTGTCTCAAGCATATTAGAAACCTAGAGACGCACACTTTTGGGCTGGCCTAATGGCGGCAAAGAAACATTTAATCGCTTTGGGTCTTTCGCGATAAAGGACGGGTCAGAGATTCATTTCTGGGAAGACATCTGGCTAGGCAATGCCAGTCTCCGAGAACAATATCCCGCCTTGTACATCATTGCTCGCGATAAGAATAATACTATTGCGTAGGTGCCCAGTTCATCCCCGCCGAATATTTCGTTCAGGCGAGATTTGATTGGCCCCCGACTTATGTCATGGCATAATCTTTTATTCCGGCTAGATTCGATTAACCTGACAAAAGGCCGGGATGTGTTTCGCTGGAACCTTACTGTAGGGGAACGCAGCAGAAAACAAAACTTTCCGACCTACGCACCAGCCCAGGATCACTATGGAGACTGCATACAAGGTTTGATCTGTTTCGTTACCGACTCGTAGCGCAGCGGAAGTAGAGTCGATGACGATCGGCGGTGCAGATCCCCGCAGCTAGGATTTACAACCTCCCAACCGCGAGGATGTACTCCCACATCTGCCCCTCGGACAGCCCTCCGGGAGGCGGTCGGACAGTCCCTCGGACGGTGTCGCGGACAGCCCTTCGGGAGGACCTTCGAAACTCGAACGGTCACTCGGACAGCCCTTCGGGAGGACCCTCGAAACTAAGACGATCACTTGGACAGCCCTTTGGGAGGCACTCTCGAACTAAGACCGAAACTACGATCTCTCTACAGAGTTGCACACATACGGTGTCATCTATCCGGCAGGGCTTAGCCGTCCAGAACTAGTTCCCACCGGAACCCAGACAGCCTTTCGGCTCTACGAAACTATTTCGCTGGGAGGGAGAGAGAAGCCAGACAAGTCAATGGCATGTGTATGAGAGCAAGCATGAGCTGATTTTGGAGAGCTCTCTCCACCTCTATTTATAGGAGGAGCAAGGGGTAGAGGAAAGACCAAAAGGACCTTCCTAGGATCTTTCCACCACATGCTACATAAGGGTGTGTAGAAGATATCCACCATGAGGTGGAAGGACACCTCAAGGAGCCCCCCCCCCCCCCCATGCCATGGCCGAAATTTGCAGCCCCCTTGGGGAGCTCCACCTCCCTTTCACACACCAAAAGTGGTTTTCTTCTAGAAGAAAAACCCCATTTGCAAATCAGCCCAAAAAGTGCTTTTCACTATTCACGAAGACATTTTTCTGCGTCCGTTAAAACCCAAATTATTTCTGTGTGCCTGGAATAATTCTAGCACCCACCTAAACAATTTTGAATGCATTCCGAAACAATTTCGGAACAATGTTTCTTAAGCGAAAAGCAACGAAAACGGTTCCGGCTGCTCCGGAACATTTCCGGTTTTTGTCCCGGAAAATTTCTAGAAGTTTCCAGAACACTTCTGGCATCCTCCAAGAATTTCCAGGCGTGTGCCAGAACCAATTTGACTTAATGGAATACCCTGAAACAACTTTTCAGTTTCACCGGAACTATTCCGATGTTCTCTCCGGAACGTTTCCGTTTCGTCCGAAACTTTTTCGGTGATTTTCTCTCAGACTCCCCGTGTAGTATTCAGCAGATAGATGACCCTTAAGCGTGTGACCCTATAGGTTCGGTGAAGTATAGACATGACCGGAACTCTTTCCGATCAATTATCAACATCGGAGCCGTGGACACCCATATTGACCCCTATACCCACACGAATGAATATTCGAGTGAACCTCCAGTTACCTTGTGCTATTCCTGGTGCTTCGCGATATGTTACAAATACCCGAGGTGAGAAACATCGGCATCCTCGTGGATCAACACTTGTCCACAATGCCAGTTACCTCGTTGCCGGTTTTTGTTCTCTTTTCTCGTTTCTGTGTTCCGGTATCCCTGTGATCAAATCACACTTGTGTCTGGCCAGACGATGATGGATACCGTAACACCGAGAGGGCCCAGAGATATCTCTCCATCGTCGGAGGAGCAAATCCCAATCTTGAGATATCAAGTTACTTAACATACTTTTCCATGAACCCGTAAGCCGCCGTAATAGCCACCCATTTACGGATGACGTTTAACAAACCCCAAAGTTCATGAAGCAAGCATGAAGAAACTCGACACTCTCATGGTCTAAGGAATTATGCAAACATTAACTTCTCTGTGTTATTAACCATTAACTTATGACGAATGAATCTCATAGCATAACATCAATCGGGTCGATTCAACACAAGTGTTCTACTAACATTGTGCCCTCAAAGTTGCCGGCATAGACATGCCCATGATCAGGAAAACATAACCATCATGCAACACTTGAGCTAGTCTTAGAGGCCAGGCTAGGAATACATTTTACCGTTTATTATTCCACACGTGCATATGAGTCTTCCTCCGAGCCTCGTGGTTATTGCAGACTCGAGAACCATAGCAGTTATAGCATGGAACATAAACCTAATTATGAACAGGGAGATAATCAATAACATTTATTATTGCCTCTAGGGCATATCTCCTACAGACTCCCACTTGCACTAGAGTCAATAATCTAGTCAATGCTAATGCACTTTACACCTATGGCATACTGGTGTAAAAAATGCTTCGCATGTGGTATAGCCTGATGTCCAACGGATCTGACGACTTCAGCTCCGTGTGTAACTTTGCATATCCTTGCGTTTTCACGCTGTCACAAAATTCATATTTTGTGTGGACTTGGCTTTGCATATGTGTGAATCATTGGTCGAAACCTGATTCCTCAGACTGAGTTATGGATCAACTATCTGCAATAGTGTCCCATAGACCAAAGCCATCTTGGAACCATACTAAGTTCATGAATGAACTATATGATTCAACAACTTCTTTGTCGCTTCTTAAGCGTCAACATACTTAGCCTTTGTTATAGAATTCGCCACAGTATCTTGTTTGGAACAATTTCCAACTACCGTGCCATCATATTGTGTATTACACAAAACCCTTAACTTAAATCGAAAATCGCATGGAGCATTGATGAAGACTGTATCGATGTAATTACTTACAACGAGCACTTCATAATCTCTGCTTGCGAGAAAACATGTCATCACTACTACTCTAGTACTCAATGACATCTTTCACTGTTGTCCTATAATCAGTACTTTGATCACTTTGGTATCCATACTCGCAACAACTTTTGGAGTATCGGCCATATCTGGTTGTTTTACATACCATGCAATACCTGATTAATCCAAACACAAGAGTGTGTGGAATCTCCATCATGTATTTTACTCATCAGTGTTTTGGGACACCGAGTCTTGCAAAAACTCTTTCCATGTGACTTCGGCAAGAATCACTCCTTGGCGTTTTAAATGCTAAAAAGTTTTAGCATCTTGTCAATATGTATTCATTGCTTAGCCCCATTAGGTAAATCTATCTCCATAGATCATCATGCCTAATATTGAGGCTATTTAGCCCAAGCACTTCATCGGAAAAACTATTTTCAAATGAAGTCCTAATTCGTGTCAAGAAATTTATTTCCAATTAACAATGTGTCAAGTACACAAGGTTTTTAGAAATATTATTATGCTCACACTTACTTTCTTGAATCACAAGCATCTTCGATACCCATTTGATGAAGTCAAAACCCTTTTGACCATTCCATCAAAAACGAAGATTCCAACTCCACTTTGCTCTCTTCTGTCCATCGCTGGAACTCTGAAGTTTGCATACTTACTAGCATCCTCTGGATCGACAAATTACTTTGGACTATATCACATACAAGTCCTAGGTTTCATTTCCATCACATGGAAATCCTTTTGTCATCCATGTTTCATATCTCATTATTGAAATATGTATTAATTGCTAGTTCAACCCGAACCGACTTTAAGCATCGCTACGGTGAGACAATCTCATCGTAGTTAACTCCTTGAACTTGTTATTGCAACAAGTCGAGCTTTATGGATAAAACATTTTATCCGTATCAGTTTTTAGTTCCATAAATATTCGTTAGACTCTAAGTCTTCTGAAAGGTGTATCAAGATCTTAATCTTGAATCACTTATATGGAAACTATCTCGGATTGTATTGGCATTTAGCCAATTCCGGAGTCAGGGCCCATCAACGCTTCCTTGTGAATCGTAGGTATACTGTTGTCTAACAACAATATCTCGTTTGCGCACCTGATAGGTTTGCACGAGCTTTGCCTATGTGGTTCAGCTGCAAGTTCGACCGAAGTCCATACATTTTATTGTAGAGACTTCCGTATCAGTCGCAGTAGGAAACTCCGGAATTACTTCCAAGGTCTCTTTCCTTTGATCTGATGACGATGATATTGTTTATCACGTCGAGTTGCACTGTTCTCCCACTCACCTTTTTGAAAGAACCATTTTCTTCAAAAAAGCATACCGTTCTTTGTGGCAAACCTATTTGCCTTGGTATTGTGGTGGGGAAATACCCAATGACTTGGGATAACCTACAAAGTAGCACTTGTCTGATTTGGAATAGGTTTGTAACCTTTTACACAAGCCCCATATTCCAAATGTTAAGAAAAGATATAATATGGTTGGGCGTACCATACCATGGCGTCATTTCAACAGACCCAATGGAGCTCTTTTCAGTGTAAAAGCCGCAGTCTCTAAAGCATCACTTTAAAAGGGATAATGGCAAATTTATTTATGTCATCTTTGATCTTACCATGTCATGAATGGTTCGATTACATCTACACGGACTCTCCACTTGCAGTGGTGCTCCGGGAGGTGCAAGTTATGAAACCCCTTTCACAACTCATCAGACATTCGCTAAACTTGTAACTCAAATATTCCTTTCTGCAATCGAATTGTAGAAACATAATTTTCCTGTTACAACAACTTCTACTTCATTTTTGAAAACCTTATGAATGAATTCAAAAGATCTAGACTTACGTCTCATCAAGTAAATATCAATATATCTACTTGAGTCATTTCTGAAGATAGATAAATCCACTACTTGCAACAACATTTATTGAACTACACACATCAAAATGTATGATCACCAATAAGTTTGTTGCTCGTTCCTTATGGCCTGTGAACGGTATTTCAGTCACTTCACTTTTCGGAGGAAAGTTGCAAGTGTCAGATGATTCAAAATCAAATGACTTTAAAATCCATCATAATGGAATTTTCCATGCGGGTTTCTCCAATGTGACCAAATGCAGTGCCACACATATGTGGTATTCTTTTAGTCTTGCGACATTTAGCGTTAGTGTTATGAATGTATCATATTACCATCAATATTCATAACATACATCCCATCCTGGATGGAAGCATGGCCCTTCATGTTATTCATAACACCGAACATCAAAAGTTCTCTTATGAATAACCTCCTTGCAAGATACCTTATGCAAAGGGCTAGAGTGTATGAAACTCTAAATGAATTATGAAAGTAAATACAGAGGTAATGTATTATTATCAATATTCATAACATACTTCTCATTCATAATAAAAGTATGGCCCTTTTGTTATTCATAACTCCGAACATTAAAAGTTCTCTTATGAACAACCTTCTTGCAAGATACTTTATGCAATGGGCTAGAGTGTGTGAAACTCTAAAATGATTTATGAAAGTAAATACATAGGGAATACACCTATGGAAGGCATAGTAACATTTACTATGTTCCCTGCGTGTATCTAAACCTCATTCCTGGCTAGTCTTTCAGGCCATAATAGTTCTTACATCGAGTTGCAACAGAATGCAATCGAGCGGGTATCTTTGTGATTAACTCACAATACCCAAGAATTAGTGATTAACATGTTTAACCATAATTCCCAAGAACTATATCTTTGACCAGCCTTCTATACATCAAAAACTTGTATGACATTCATACATGAGCTGGATATTCCAGTCTTCTTTCCTTTTGCCTTTATACTTCTAACAGTTTAACTTTCGGTATTTCTCCTACTCTCAGAAGAAGCACCCAACTTAAGAGTGGCGATAGCCCCGGACTTCCTAGGCGTGAAAGTTTCACTAACACCCTTCGGACACTTCCTTTCTCCTTAAGTTGTTTGTTTTATTCACCATCATCATATGACAGGCGTTCTTCTGGATCCCTCTCTTATCAGTCTAATGCATAGTAAACTCCTTTACTAATAGTTTGCAAACAAACATTGCTTTGGATATCTCATATCTTTTAGCCTTTGTCTGTCTCTGAAAATGATTTTCAGATTCCATGAATATCACATAACTATCCAAACTTTCGAAGTTCGGGTCTCATGGAAGCAAACATATTGCACTTGACTGAAACGGAATTCTAGCTTTTGGATCGATGGACGAGAGTCACATGATCCATAGCATTAGCGGGAGAATACCGAAAGCATGCGATAGGACAAGTCCTTCTCGGCACTCTAGAGGACAATCCTCTCATTACGTTACCAACCGTAAAGTTTTAACCAGATATTTAACAGTTATTCAATTTTAATTGGGAAGGTGGAAACGCGAGCCATTATTCTACAACTATTATGCAAATAACACTTAGACAGTGTTCATAATTAATTGCACTGAGAATTAAAAGAATTAATTCTACAATGCGCTCCCACTCAAATCAATATCTCTCATAATTGATTGTGAGTGATACAAGACCCCCATTTCAATTGTTCGCCATTGGTGTAACACCACTGATGACGAAAATCTCAACCGGTAGGCCAACTTGCCAATCACATCTCTATGTGATTCTTGTTCATCTTTCGATGCGCGTGTTCCGAGCTCATGACGGTCATGCCTGAACGTCAAGACAACCAAGTGATCTTGCTGCGAGGTCTCAACTCACCCGCCTCACACTTCCCTAATCGTTTGTACCCATGTGACACGGCGCACTCCGAGAAGTTAGGTGCCGTGACGGTGCTACACTTGGGAGAACACTAACCACTTGATATTTTTGTGAGAGATCACCCTAATAAAAAGCGACTACCGTGCAATCAAGAAGGGTGCATCATAAAGGATAAACATCTCAGGCAATTCATAATAGCATGATATGGTATAGCCCTTTCTGACGGTGAAGTCTTTCATTTCTTCGTCTTCGGCATTCGCGTTGGTGTTCACCTTCGCGAAGATTGCCACCACCTTGTCGATGCACCAGATAATATTGCTATCTCTATAGCTAATAAAATAAGTGCATTACTGAAGGTTGACACGCAGGTCATTAAAGTGACAATCATATGGCTCCAGCCATCATGCCAAATCATGACACGCAGGTCATGTTAATCAATTTACATTATATAGTCATCTCATACATAATCAAATTATAATGAGCACTGCTATACCACATCACATGCACATGCAAACCATCCTGCAAAACCAAGTTAGACGCCTCTAATCGGTTCATGCAAAAATTTATTTTACGTGGCTTCTAAGGTTTCGAAACAAACCGAAGCTACCAACGTCCATCATCAAGCATGATAATCCAAGTCGCTAGATTAACAATGCGGGGTGTATAAAACACGAGATAATAAAATCTCGAGCCCCATACTAAACTTCGTCATACGCGTGACCCCCGTGCAGATCATATCTGCATTGCCCTTTCGTCTGCGAAGTTTCATCTTTCTTTTTAACTACGGTGGAATTCAATGAACTGTTAGCACTTCGTTGATCAATCAGGATCGCGGATTGCCAGAACATTGAAACTCCACCATACTGTTATCAAGATCAGAAATATGCAAATTCCAGGGAAGCAACAAGAACATCGGGTAACAGATTTCATCTGCTACCCGCACAAATAATTTTCAGTAATAGACCTCATCTACTACCTAATTATATTGTGCAATACCCATACATCTCTATGTATTCTAGATCGCAACCTGCATCTACGCATAGCACGGCTCTTGATGCCACTGTAGGGGAACGCAGCAGAAAACAAAAATTTCCAACCTACGCACCAGCCCAGGATCACTATGGAGACTGCATACAAGGTTTGATCTGTTTCATTACCGACTCGTAGCGCAGCGGAAGTAGAGTCGATGACGATCGGCGGTGCAGATCCCCGCAGCTAGGATTTACAACCTCCCAACCGCGAGGATGTACTCCCACATCTGCCCCTCGGACAGCCCTCCGGGAGGCGGTCAGACAGTCCCTCGGACGGTGTCGCGGACAGCCCTTCGGGAGGACCTTCGAAACTCGAACGGTCACTCGGACAGCCCTTCGGGAGGACCCTCGAAACTAAGACGATCACTTGGACAGCCCTTTGGGAGGCACTCTCGAACTAAGACCGAAACTACGATCTCTCTATAGAGTTGCACACATACGGTGTCATCTATCCGGCAGGGCTTCGCCGTCCAGAACTAGTTCCCACCGGAACCCAGACAGCCTTTCGGCTCTACGAAACTATTTCGCTGGGAGGGAGAGAGAAGCCAGACAAGTCAATGGAATGTGTCTGAGAGAAAGCATGAGCTGATTTTGGAGAGCTCTCTCCACCTCTATTTATAGGAGGAGCAAGGGGTAGAGGAAAGACCAAAAGGACCTTCCTAGGATCTTTCCACCACATGCCACATAAGGGTGTGTAGAAGATATCCACCATGAGGTGGAAGGACACCTCAAGGAGGGGCCCCCCATGCCATGGCCGAAATTTGCAGCCCCCTTGAGGAGCTCCACCTCCCTTTCACACACCAAAAGTGGTTTTCTTCTAGAAGAAAAACCCCATTTGCAAATCAGCCCAAAAAGTGCTTTTCACTATTCACGAAGACATTTTTCTGCGTCCGTTAAAACCCAAATTATTTCTGTGTACCTAGAATAATTCTAGCACCCACCAAAACAATTTTGAACGCATTCCGAAACAATTTCGGAACAATGTTTCTTCAGCGAAAAGCAACCAAAACGGTTCCAGCTGGCTCCGGAACATTTCCGGTTTTTGTCCCGGAAAATTCCCAGAAGTTTCCAGAACACTTCTGGCATCCTCCAAGAATTTCCAGGCGTGTGCCAGAACCAATTTGACTTAATGGAATACCCTGAAACAACTTTTCAGTTTCACCGGAACTATTCCGATGTTCTCTCCGGAACGTTTCCGTTTCGTCCGAAACTTTTTCGGTGATTTTCTCTCAGACTCCCCGTCTAGTATTCAGCAGATAGATGACCCTTAAGCGTGTGACCCTATAGATTCGGTGAAGTATAGACATGACCGGAACTCTTTCCGATCAATTATCAACATCGGAGCCGTGGACACCCATATTGACGCCTATACCCACACGAATGAATATTCGAGTGAACCTCCAGTTGCCGTGTGCTATTCCTGTTGCTTCGCGATATGTTACAAATACCCGAGGTGAGAAACATCGGCATCCTCGTGGATCAACACTTGTCCACAATGCCAGTTACCTCGTTGCCGGTTTTTGTTCTCTTTTCTCGTTTCTGTGTTCCGGTATCCCTGTGATCAAATCACACTTGTGTCTGGCCAGACGATGATGGATACCGTAACACCGAGAGGGCCCAGAGATATCTCTCCATCGTCGGAGGAGCAAATCCCAATCTTGAGCTATCAAGTTACTTAACATACTTTTCCATGAACCCGTAAGCCGTCGTAATTGCCACCCATTTACGGATGACGTTTAACAAACCCCAAAGTTCATGAAGCAAGCATGAAGAAACTCGACACTCTCATGGTCTAAGGAATTATGCAAACATTAACTTCTCTGTGTTATTAACCATTAACTTATGACGAATGAATCTCATAGCATAACATCAATCGGGTCGATTCAACACAAGTGTTCTACTAACATTGTGCCCTCAAAGTTGCCGGCATAGACATGCCCATGATCAGGAAAACAGAACCATCATGAACACTTGAGCTAGTCTTAGAGGCCAGACTAGGAATACATTTTACCGTTTATTATTCCACACGTGCATATGAGTCTTCCTCCGAGCCTCGTGGTTATTGCAGATTCAAGAACCATAGCAGTTATAGCATGGAACATAAACCTAATTATGAACAGGGAGATAATCAATAACATTTATTATTGCCTCTAGGGCATATCTCCTACACTTACTACATCGGGGTCTTTCATAGTAGACTCTATGTACCGTGTGCTCACGCATTCTGTGGTATCGGTGAGTAATAACAACAAAATTTGAAAGTCAAAGATTCCACTAAAAGTGAAAATCTTTATGTGGTATCTTCGTAGGGGAGTTGAGCTAACCAAAGACAACCTCGCACGGCGCAACTGGCCTGGGAGTAAGAAATGTTGTTTTTGTACTCATGACGAGACAATCAAACACCTCTTTTTCTAATGCAAGTTTGCACGTTCTACGTGGTCAGTCATCCAAATAGCGTCAAATTTATATCCGCCCACAAGTGTTGCCAATATTTTTGGTAATTGGTTGGACGGTATTCCAAATAGGTTCAAAACGTTAATAACGGTGGGAGCGTATGCCTTAATTTGGTCGCTTTGGCTATGTAGAAATGATTTGGTTTTTAATGACAAAAATGCTTCTCCCCTGCAGGTTATTTTCCGTTGTACGCACTCGTTTCGTATGTGGTCTACGCTACAACGAGCGGAGTATCAACCGATGTTTAAGGCGGTGTGTACGCCGTTGGAGCAGGTGGCTACGGAGGTTTTTTTCCAACATGGATGGCAGCATAACCTCCGGATAGATCCACCACCACTTTCCACATAGGCATAGTGTCGGTGTATAGGACTCTACTGTTGCCGATTTGTCGGTTTTGTTTCATTTCTTATTGTCAGACTTTTGGGGTTTGGCTGTGTGCATCCTAGTTATGCAGAGGCCGGGTGTTACTCATAATGCTTTGTATCCGCTTGATGCTACATTTTGAGATAATAAAAGTGCCCTTTATCGAAAAAATGAAATTGTGATACAAAATGCATATATCAATGGTTAATGATGAACAATTGTTTCCATAGTAGTGACACCACGTATAATGAATGCTTGCAGTAGTGCAAGGAGTCATCCATCTTGTCCCTTGTAAAACCGGCACCAACTGCATCGGAGAGTACAAGGCAAGCCATGACCAGGCAAGTAAACGTTTTATATTCATCGGAAAAAACGCATGCTTCTGGCCTACATCCAAACTACCTACGAACTCTAAGGGCTCGATTGAACTGAGTTTACAAATTAACTCATTGGAACATAAACTAGCGTACTTGACACAAACACAGTTAACTTCGTCATGGTCAGACGACATCGGAGGTCGCCGCACAGGTGGATGGGCAGCTGAGGCTTCCTTTCACTTCTTATTCTTAGGCGGCGACTTCTTCGTCTTCTTCTTCTGAGTCAGCATCTGGTTCTTCCTGGACCACACCAGCTGGTTCTTCTTAAACGACAGGAGTTTTGTCAACGGCGTACTGGTTGACGGTGCCTTTGCCTTGTTAGGGGCATCCTTTGCAGCTTCCTTGCCCTTGCCCATAACGCGATCTGCTTCTCTTCTTATTATTATTCTTCTTCTCCAGTGAGGTGGCTGGGAAGGTGAGGTGGATGTGAATGTGGTGTTTACTTTGCTCTGGTTAGGTTGAGGAAGCCTGCGGCCAGTGGCGAATCTAGGATGAATTTGAAGGGCAGGCTCAACTTCAGTACAAGGGCTGAAAGTGGGCTAAGATGGGCTGAAACTGGGCTAAGATGGGCTGAGATGGGCTGGGATAGGCTTGATTTTAATTTCGGAGGGCAGGCTTCAGCCTGTTGAAGCCTGCCCAGTAGAATCGCCGCTGCCTGCGGCAATGGCTTCATACATATAGAAGGAGAAGGTCTTGGGAAAGCGCTCTGGCCGGACGACGTGCTTTCACCGGAGAAGAATGGTTTGGTGGCGTTGCCAGTGCTACTCTACTGTTAGGTAGTCTCTTTTGTTTCGTCTTGGGGAGTAGATATATATATTCGATGCATTTGTTATTGACGAATGGGTATGCGGTTGGGTCAGTGGTCGTGATCGCTGCCGCGTTGGTCTTCGTTTTTCTCCTCCTCCTCCTCCTCCTCCTTAATTATACTACTAGTCAGAATTAGCGTTGGTGGTTAAGTTTTGTAGCACACGCCAGACGGCGGCTTGTTACTTGTTAGTCTTATATGTGCATGTACTGTATGTACGTCATGCATCATTGATGTAGTAAGTATACACGCGGTGGCCGTTCCAGTGGCGGACCCAGGAATGGGTCAGGGCCCAGGCAAACTGGGCCAGGCCCAGGCAGCCTTCATGTACTGTTCATCGGCCGCTACAGTATACGAAGCATCTGGGCCTCACGCCCCAGGCCGCTGCCCGGGCTGCCTGGGGCCTGAATCCGCCCATGGTTGCATGAGATGTTTAGATAGAGCTTGAGTTTGGATTAGCTAAACCGATTGTAATCATGTGCGACCGATCTTGTATACATGTTTGTATATGAGTTAGGTGTCGAGTTGAGAAACAGGAGACAAGAGAGTTATTTACCCAGGTTCAAACCTCGTGAGGTAGAAGGTTTCTCCATTCTTTTGAACGGAATTCTTCAGTTATTATGGCTCGTTGACTATTGGTTTTTTGGTGTTCGCCTAAATTCAAAACTTTTGGTGGCGGGCCAAAAATATTTCAATCTTCTCCCCAAAAAATGGTAGGACCCATACTGACGTGCGGGAGACAAGAGAGTGGGACCATGTGCCAGCGTAAGTCAAGTGTTTGGACCCACATGTCATACATAGTTCATTTTATTCTTGTTATATTTAGAGTGGAACCATGTATCAGCACAAGACATGTGTCACCATTTCGACTAACCCGTGTTGTAGATTTCTTTCGTTTCAATTTAATTCATGCATGTCTTTTAACATATCTTCAAAGAATCCGAGCTGCTCTATTCTTGTTGCTTATGTCGAGCTAATATGAGAGGTTCTTTTTCTACTACTTTAATAATATATAATAGATAGAAGTTGCCGCTTAGTTCATTTAGATTCAGTGGCACACATACATTGTTTGGACAATAAAGTTAGTAGCTTATACAATATTCCGTGGTCGGTGTCAAAAAAAAAAATCCGTGGTCGGTGTCCATCAGAGGTATAGCTACCACTGACGGGCCACATTACAACGCCGCTCAGTGGCCTTATCTCTTCCAGCGACGGATTCTTTCTGTCATTCGTTCTGTTAACTAGTTTTTTTCTTAGTATTTCACCACAATTTCAACATCTTAAGACAAAAAATCACACATTTTATTCAGAACAAATGCATTGCATTACACATTAGTCGTATAGATGTTCATCATACATTTCAAAGATTAAGATGCTTTTGAAAAATCCCTACGTCTGAAACCCTAACTGCCACGGCTCAATTATGCAGGGATTCATGAAAGCATACTAACTACCTACTACGAAGTAGCCATACCAACTAACTACTGATCGTACTAATCTATCTATATATACCTAGTGTTGATTCAGTCGGAAAGCACAAGGCATGCCGCGCCACTAAAGCTGTCAAACATTAGTCAAATTCTATTTGATCAGCTGGCCGGTAGGCAGAGATCATGTCAAGTTTCAAAAATGAATAGGAGTTGGCCGGCCTTCACATCGCACGCACAAGCTGCCTAGCTTCGTTGACCTTCTCTACCTTATTTAATTTGCTCCACCTGCTACCACTGCATTGCGTTAACCACTAATATTGGAGCAAGTTAAGTACTACCGCTGTATATAAACTGCCAAAACGTCTTACATTTGTTTACAGAGGGAGTACTATGTTAATACCACTACATAAGAACACCGCTCAACCCCTCGCTAGAGTCTTGCTGCTGCTCAATTGCTAGCGCCCTACCTTGAGCCGTTCCGCTTATTTCTCCTTGGGGGTAATGCTAGCTGTAATTGGTTGCTGATATGGCAGTGAGACAACTCTGAACTCCACCACCGGACTTCTCCAGTCTTATATCGCTGCTAACGAATATCGCAAGAAACTGGGATGAACACACACAAGACAGAGGTAGTTCAGCGATGCGTTAATTAATGAGAAAAGTCCATTTTTCGACCCTAAATTCTTCGGTCTGGCCACTTTTGGTCCCACAACTCTAAAACCGGACAGATTGCACCACGAACTCTCGAAACCGGTCATTTTTCGTCCCTGCGGAGTTTCGCTGCAGAGTCAACCCGGTTTTGACCACGGCATGAACAGTACCGATGAACAGTGAATTCGAAAACAAATAGCAAACAAAATAAAAAAATTCTGAAATTTTATGACATCGAAGATAATCAGGTGCGCAAGCTGCGTGTAAATTTTTGTCATGTTTGGACGTTCGATGAGCTCGCGGCAAAAAAAAAAAGTAAATCTGCTCTGCGATGAACAGTAAATTCAAAAAATATCAAAAAAATCTGAAATTTTTTGGCATCAGAGATGCTCGGGTGTGCAAGGTGCGTGCAAATTTTCATGGTCAAATGACATCCAAGGGTTTGGAAACCACCCGAAGCGGCACGCACACGTACGCTATTTTGTTTTTTTGCCACGAGCTCCTCGGATGTCATTTGACCATGAAACTTTACACGCACCTTACACACCTGAGCATCTTCGATGCCAAAACATTTTCAGATTTTTTTTATTTTTTTTGCTATTTTTTTTAATTTACTGTTCATCGCAAAGCAGATTTACTTTTGTTTTTTTTGCCGCGAGCTCATAGAACGTCCAAACATGACCAAAATTTGCACGCACCTTGCGCAGCTGACTATCTTCGTTTTCATAAAATTTCAGATTTTGTTTGCTATTTTTTTCGAATTTACTGTTCATCGGTGTACTGTTCATGTCGTGGTCAAAAACCGGGTTGACTTTGCAGTGAAACCCCACAGGGACGAAAAATGACCGGTTTCAAGAGTTCGTGATGCAATCTGTCCGGTTTTAGAGTTGATGGACCAAAAGTGGCCAGACCGAAGAATTGAGAGACGGAAAATGGACTTTTCTCTTAATTAATCATGTGTACACCACAAAAAAAATAAAAATTAATCATGTGTACGTCTTTTCTGACTCATTTCTTTTATTTGGTCACCCAAAAACATGACTCGATAACACCAGGAAAAACAGAAATAGCCGCAACGTGAACTAGCACGCTTCTTTTGCTTTTGCTGGAAAAACTTGTACATTCTATTTATCAATGTCATGACAGTACAAAGAACACCACAAGTAACATAAATTACATCCAAGTCTATAGACCATCTATTCATCAATTGGCACGCTTTTGGCTTACATGTTACGGGCTCGAACCAATCGAGTTTACAAATTTATTAACTTACTGTAACATAACTAAACTGGTCTCAACGCACTTAACTTCATAGAAGAGGGACAACGTACATGGATGGAGATCATCGGCGCGTGCTGGAAGCGGCTGGACGTGTCGGAGCGGCACGACTACGACTTGTCGTCACAGACAAGGGCGGGGCCGTCGTCCTAGCCGTTCTTGAGGTCGATGCATCTGGCTGCAGTGTCGTCGACCGGTTTGAGGCCACCGTTGCTCCAGTTGATGTTCTTGAGGTCGCGGACGGAGCGGCTCTTGTTGACATTCTTGAGGTCCCAGGAGGAGCCACCGTCGCTGATGCCGCTGATATTCTTGAGGTCGCGTATTGATTTGCTGTTGTTGACGTTCTTGAGGTTGCATACGGATTTGCCGTTGTTGACGTTCTTGAGGTTGCGTACGGATTTGCCGTTGTTGAAGTTCTTGAGGTCGCGTACCGATTTGCCGTTGTTGACGTTCTTGAGGTCGCGTACGGATTTGCCGTTGTTGAAGTTCTTGAGGTCGCGTACGGATTTGCCGTTGTTGCCGTTCTTGAGGTAGCGGGTTGAGCCGATGTTGCTGATATTCTTGAGCCCACGGGCGGAACTGCCATTGCTGACGTTCTTGATGCGGCGGAGGGAGCCAGCCTTGCTGACAATCTTGAGGCCGCAGGCGTAGCCGCCGCCCTTGGTGACGTTGTTGAGGCCACGAGCCGAGCCACCGTTGTTGACGTTCTTGAGGTAGCCGCCGGCGTTGGCGTTCTTGGGGTTGTGGGCGGACCCGCCAGTGACCTCGCCTTCTTCTGACCGAGAAACCTTCCTGGCAACATGATGCGATCTTGATCTTCTTCTTCTTCTTCGAGATGAGGTGAGCTGAGCTGAGTGAGATGGATGTGGTGTTTGCTTTGCTCCGGTTGTGTTGAGCAAGTCTGCATCGATGGCATGTATATATAGGGGCAGAATGGTTTGTTGACGTGTTCGACCGGTCAGTCTCTTCTGTTTTGTTGGATATATGTAGTACATACGCATATTCAATGCGTGCATTAGTTATTGACGGATGAATGGACTGACGGATGGATGGATGCGGTTGGTCAATGGTCGTGGTCGTCGCCGCGTTGGTCTTCCTTTCTTATACATCAGAATTAGCGTTAGGTGGAGGTTAGGAAGTAGACGGCTAATAGAGTAAGGATAAATGTATAATTACATACAAAATAATAAACAACAACACATGCATGATGTGGTACAAGCGGCAATGCATCTGCATGTCCCTTGTTAACTGGTGCTGACTCGGTCGGAGATTGCGCACAAGGCAAGCTACGCACTATCACTACTACACAGCAACTCATCGCACACGGTTTCAAGGCCGTGTCGACGATCCGTCGGTCGCAGTGCATGTGTACATGGTCTTCTACGATTTGGTTGTCGAGCTACGTAACAGGAAGACCTGCCAAACGAATTGTGTGACGACAACGGACACAGGAGACGCAATTTATCTAGGTTCAGCTCCCTCAATGGTGTTAGAGGCTCTACGTCATTAGTTTTCCATTTCCACTCTCTATCGTCCACAATTCTTCCTCACCAGTGATGTGTTTCAACTACCACGGAAAACTCACGCGCTCGACATCGTCCTCGCCATCTTCTCCTCATCGCTCTGCCGAACTATGGTCACTTGCCCCGAGGTACCGGTGTGTGCTCGCCTCCTCAGAGCTAGCAAGCCCGGCTTTTAATCTTTGATCCCGCTTGGTACGAATTGTTGGGTCTCACCCATCCATCGGTCATACCAAAAACACACACATGAAAACGTATGCTCGAAATGTTCTGCTAAAGCTCTCAATTTCTTTATTTCTCTCCTCATTTTCTGGTGCTTACAACTCATAGACCCAGTGTTTCTGACTCAAAATACCAATCAAGTATGGGTCAGATTCACGTCAAACCCCCTGAACTAACTACAACACATATTATCCAATTTACACTAAGGATGCTAATCAACTATCTTAAGTGAAATCTGTCATTGGTCCATTAACTCAAACTAATTGCACACTTTAGGCTAAAAACTCGAAAGGTGCATGATATAACACATGAACTTGTTTATTCGATTAAATAATTAGTCCAAAACTGATTAGGGGAGAAAAAATTGTCCATGTGGCTGCCGGTTGGCATACCTTGGACTGCTCATAAACTGATTTAACCTTTAGAGGGGCATTTTTGCAAGAGTATCTATGGCTCGCTCAAGTTACACTCGATCGCTAGCTTTCTAGCTATCATGTGTTGCATTTGGTGGGATTTGAACGAATGCCCTAACGAAGGAACAAACATCTTGCTAACCACTAGAATGTAAATGCTTTGCGTACAATGATATAGAGGATATTATTACAACGCTTTCTCTTAGCTGCTGATTGGTATTTATACTGTAACTGGAGGAAAAACTAGTACTCCCTCCGTCCCATAATATAAGATCGTTTTGCAAGCGGGACAGAGGGAGTACTAGCTACTACAGGTAGCAGCTAGCCAGTGTAGCAGGCACTGCACGTACATACGATTCTTGTCTTAAGGTATACATACAATTCCTGTGTACCGCACAAATCTTCTTGTGGGGCAGGCTAGGCGACCAAAGCATGCAGCGTATGATCAGATGAGATGGATGAGAGAAAAAAGAGATACATGATGAAGTGATGTGCGGTTGTAGGATTGCCTGCGAGCTCAGTTCAACACAAATAAAGGGATTGCCTGCGAGCTCATGCGAGTTCAGATTTCCTCTCCAATTACATACACAGCAACTCAAAGTTCTATTGGTCAGCGATCTACTTGCTTCTTCCTTACATTGTGGGTTCGAACCCCCCCCCCCCCCCCCCCCCCCCAAATCATTTATTTATTTATTTACCTCCATACAATCGCCAATAGAAGTAAACATAGTAGGCATCGAGCCAACAGAAGAAAAGCAAGCGAGCCATGGACACTTGCAAAAAAGAAAATCATGTACAGATTAATCAGTTTGTGAGCGGTCCAAGGTACGCCAACATGGCAGCGACATGGACATTTTTTTCTCTCCCAAATCCGTTTTGACCTTATTTGATCAAATAAACAAGTTTATGGATTAAATCATGCATTTCCAGAGTTCATGGCCTGAAGTTGTAATCAATTTGAGTTAGTGAACTAAAAACACATTTCACTCAACCATCTCTGTCGGACATACACTCAGAGGACAGATGCATGGCATGCAATTCTCGCTACAGCAAAAAATAAAAATAAAAAAAAAGGAGCACGAAATGCAAGCCGAATAGAAACACAAATTCCAAAACCTACGAGAACATGGATTTCCCACGTACGGCACTAGCTAATCCTTCCCGTGTACACCATTTGCATTACTCCAACGTTGGAATTTTTTTTGGAAATACTACTTTTTTCTGAACAAATTCGGAAAATGAGAGCAGAAAATCAGAAATATCAGAACTAGCACACCGTCGTTGTACGCGACAACGAAACGCGGGTTGGACGAAACTATGACGTGTCGTTGTGGGGTTGGATGAAACCGAAGGTTTCCTTGAACTGCCGGACGAAACACTCGATTCGTTGATTTGGCGGACAAAACATCCGATTCGAGTCTATTTTTTTTCCGATTCACATTTTTTCTCTGCTGCAAAATGTATCCCGCTCATTACTTCCCGATTTTTTTTTTGCCGCCAATATTCTTCCCGCCATTCTCGTTGCCGCCAATATTCTTTCCGCCATTTTATTTCCCGCCTTTTTCTTTGCCGCCAATATTCTTTCGCGCCTTTTTTTTTGCCGCCAATATTCTTCCCGCCTTTTTCATTCCCGCCATTTTCGTTGCCGCCAATATTCTTCCCGCCTTTTTCTTTCCCGCCATTTTATTTCCCGCCAAGATTCTGGCCTTTTTCTTTCCCGCCAATATTCTTCGCGCCAACTCATTTCCCGCGAACCCTGTCCCGCCATCTTCTTTCCCGCCAACCCTTTCCCGCCATCTTTTTTCCCGCCAACCCTTTCCCGCCATCTTCATTTCCGCCATCTTCTCCTCTCAACCTATAAAACCCCCTCGACTCACTAAGGTGGGTAAGCATAGCAGTGTAGTCTCGTCAAGATGTCTGATTATCCTTTCGATCGTAGTTTTCACCCTAGTATGTCCAAATGTCTTCTGAGGTTAACCAGCGATTTCAAGATAGACAATAGGATAGTTCCATGCGACGAACTACTCAGTAGTGACACCTTACTGAATGAGTTGGCTCACGCATTAAGTAGGTGCGGGTGGCCTGCAAGGACCTTTGAGGAGATACGGAAAGAACTTCTCAGGTTGCATGGAAGGTGGTTGAAGCAACAGCATAAGGGTGAAACTTTCCTAAAGGCTGCAGCAGAACATACTTATTTATGGACCCAAGACAGCGAAGACGAAGACGATATCTTCATGCCGAGCACCAAGGCTAAGAGTACCGCATCGTCGAAGGCCAAGAGTGCCGCATCGTCGAAGGCCAAGAGTGCCGCATCGTCGAAGGGCAAGAGTGCTGCATCGACGGAGGATGACGATGATGCCTTCATGTAGTTTGTAAGCTGTATTTTTTAATTCAGCCGTACCGTTTAATTCAGATGTACTTGTATCTTAATTGTAGGAGCATTATGTTGTATCTTAATTTCCTGTTGTAGTTGTTGCACGATGTTGTAGAATTAGTTTGTAGTGTCTTTTTGTAGAAGCATTATGTTGTATCTTAATTTCCTGTTGTAGTTGTTGCACGACGTTGCAGAAATAGTTTGTACTATCATAATTATCATATACATTATGTGTCTCATATATAGATAATGGCTCATACATAGATAAAAGTCGGAAACAAACATAGATAGAAATATGTCTCATACATAGATAAAAGTCGGAAACATAGATAGAAATATGTCTCGTACATAGATAAAAGTCGGAAACAAACATAGATAGAAATATGTCTGATGCATAGATAAAATTCTGAAACAAACATAGATAGAAATATGTCTCATGCATAGATAATAGTATCACTCGTCTCTATGAGGACGCGTACGCGGTCTCCGCCGAGGACCGGAAAGCGTGAGTGGGATCTTCGGACGCACGTGACGTAGACCTCGGCCGTACAACTCCTCGTCAACCTCTGGTTGTGTTTCCTGCGTGGGAGGTGGTGGCGGAGTCTGATATGCTTGCTGAGACCAGCCGGTGTAGGCTTGCGGGTCTCCCAAGACATCTGAATGGACATCTGATGAGCGGTCAGAAAACGCGGGAGTGTGTCCCCCAGGCGAAGCCATGTACTGTCCCTCGGTAGTGTCTGTGGTATGAACGACATCATAGTGAGTTGCATATTTATAATCAATTACTAACAAGAATGATGAATTATGACCTTGCCATATATGTTGTTACGGCTGCCACACCTGTTGATGAAGCCAATCCTCTTCCTGTTGCGACCCCTGTTGCTGCTGCCATGATGAACTTCCGGGCTGGAAAGGAGGTGGTGGCCTGGGAGGAATCTGAGGCGAAACATGTGGTCGCGGATCCTGACGGTGCAAAGAGTGCCGAGGGGCCGATACCTGTGGGCGCGATTCCTGACGGCGCAAAGAGTGACGAGGGGGCGAAACATGTGGCCGCGGATCGTGAAGGTCCAACGAGTGACGCGGGGGGCGCTGTGCTGCTCGACGAGGCACAACGTCAGACGAGCGCGTATACGAAATAGCCTGCTTGATACCTCGTAGCTTCTCTTCAAGATGCCTCAACCAGGAGACGTGCTCCTCCTGGGGGAGAAGAGGCCCAGTCTCAACCCGGTGAATAAAAGCAGCAACATCCTCCTGAGCCTGTTCAGTCAACTCACCTTGAAAGGAATAAACAAAAAGTTATATACGTATTCAAGATTTGATGCGTGCACGCAATTGAGCGACATGATACTTACAGCGTGGTGTCTGATCCCCGCCATAGACTCAATTGGGTACATCTCCGACGTGCCAGGGGGCTGCATCTGGCCAGGAATTACCGTCGGTATCAAGTATAGACGAGTCGAGTTTCTGTACATCTGGAGATACGCGGCGAAATCCCGTGGCTTAAATGGGACATTCTCAACCCAGACTTGTGCCTCCGCCGCATGCCACGAGTCAACGTACGGTCGAAGGGTCCGCATCCAGGCACTAAGAGCCTTTTCTCCTCCTTTGCGGCTTAAACTAAGATTGAGATATGTGTTGAACAATCAACAAACAAAGAAATATGGACACATGCGTTAGATAAGTTAGGAATGAACTTACTCGTGGACATGCGATGGGAGGGGATGATCCGGGCGAACTGGGTTAGCCAATTGGCGCCTACCAAACTGTCTCATAACCCTCTGTTGGGACATCTCCTCCATGAAGATGTCAAAAATAATATTTACCTTGGTCATCCAATATATGTGATCTCTGGTGCAAAAGTTAGAAATCCCGTGGGGGTATCTGTGAGCCACCTCCTCCGTCGTGTACGGCTGCCAAATGACCTTATCCTCGTGCAAGGTATCAAACTGCGCCGTGAAGGACGGGTAACAACGACTCACTTGTTGATGTGCATACTGTCTCTGCAGATTAAAAAAATTAGTTGTGAGCAACAGGTTTGTCAGCATAAAAAAATTAGTTGTGAGCATAATGAAAAAACATACCGCTCTACGTGTCCACACGGTACCAAAAGTAGGCAAGTCGATGAGATTTGCATCCATCTGTCTAACATCATAAGGATCCTCAACATAGATGTTAGGTCTTCCGATAGGGAACCTCTCGTACGACCATAACTGCAACAATAGTGGGCATCCTAGCAATGCTGAATTTGTAGCGCGTCGTAAGCAAGCCTTGCACATACCTCTGTATGTAGCTGCTAAGACGGCAGAACCAAAACTCCTCGACACGATGTCATGAGCATAACGTGCGTCCGCAATCTCTCTTGCAATACTGATGTACCGGGCATCAACAGTGTTGATGTGGTTATCCGTGAACATCACTTTGCCAAACAGCCACAAGATATATGCCTCTAGGCATCGATCAATCTGTGGCCTCGACAAGTCTATGCCTGGATATCCTAAAAGGCCAATCTGCATGAAACAAAGAACATGTGAAGCTAAATAATGAGAAGATGTATGTCCAAACAGATAAGAATATAAAACTATAGATTTACCTGAAACTGGCTCAACCATAAAAACCGTGGTCCGTGTGGATCAGGCTCTAAGTTCACCATCCCATCGGCTAGCCCAAGACCTGAGAAATATGCCTGCATGTCCTCACGCTAATTATCTGGTACCTCCAACGGGCCTATGGCCTGGCCCGTCAAAGGTAGTCCCAACAAGTAGGACACATCCTGGAGAGTAGGCGCCATCTCTCCCCAGGGAAAGTGAAATGTGTGAGTCTCAGGCCTCCATCGGTCCACTAAGCATGTGAGCAGCGACTTGTCGTAACCGAAACGTTTGTGCTTCTCTCTGTACTCATCGAGGTCCTCACCGCCCACCTCAAATGCTGGGACGCGAACCCACTCCTCTCTAGTGGCCTCAATCATACGTGCCAAAGGTAAAAGTCCAGCCCAAGCCAGCCTGCAAAATAAGAATGCAAAATTCAATTAGTGTGTGTGCATGTTTTCAGCAAGTACTTGAATAAGAATGACACATACCTATCAGCCCAATCAGGGTGTATCATCCAGTCAGACTTTGGAGTGTGAGTGACCAACACAGGGAGCTCATGACCAGCCTCCATATGCTTAGCCCGATGTTTTACATCAATCGTAGGATTGAGCAAAGGATACGGAGCCATTTCTGCACATATTACAAAGTAAAACATAGTCCGCACATATTACAAAGTAAAACATAGTCCGCACGTATTACAAAGTTAAACATAGTCCGTACATATTACAAAGTTAAACATAGTCCGCACATATTACAAAGTAAAACATAGTCCGCACACTTCAAATGCTGGGAGTTCTCTCTCCCTCACCCTCTCCCTCCCCGTCGTCCTCGACTGCCTCGGCCACGTCCACGCCTTCCTACTGACGTTGCAGCCACTAGCGTTGTAGCCGTCGATGTGGACGCACCAGCAATATCACCACCAAGGGTAAGAGTGTGACAATATTTCATCCTGTGGCCATATCCAGCGCATAGCAAACATTGTCTAGTACACCCACCGGCTTCAGATTCGTCCATATCATTATGGATGCGACATACCTTCCTTCTACCTCTACTTGTCCGCATCAGATCCGGGTCTGGGATGTATTGCCTGTCATCCGGGTTAACCGAGTTGAAGTTACCCATAACTCTAAATCCAGCCATCTCGCCGGTCCAAGTATTCTGCACCGACTCTTTTAGATAATATTCAGACACGAAAGAGATTGAGTCCATTTTTATCTGGCCACATGCAGCCAACACATGTGAGCAAGGCAAGTGGAGCAGCTTTGGTTTGTTGCATGTGCACTCACATGTTGGCCTGACTCCACTTCCAATTTTCACCTCGTGCGTCTTCAACTCATTTGCAGAACCGAATCTATCGGTAGGTAGGCGCACCTCATACCTCCTTTCTTGATTACCAATGGCTGTGATAGTGTGCAACTTTGCTTTTTTGATCTTCTTCGCCATGTACCGCATAATCTTTTCACAGTAAGGTGTTTCGGGATTCTTCTTAATATGCTTCTCAGATTTCAAGTGCCTATCTCTGAAATACCTCACCGTGCCATGAAAAACACCCTCGACAATTGTTGTTAGTGGCATACCCATATTCCCTCTGAGGACAAAGTTATAAACCTCAGCAAGGTTGGTTGTCATGGTGCCATACCTCGCTCCATGGGTGTCATGAAGCAAAGACCACTTCACGGGAGGCTCTTTCTCTATCCACTGTGAAAAAAATCTTTATTGCCCTCCCCTTCTTTCTCTTCGTACCGGGCGGGTCAAATGCTGGCAAGTCACAAAGCTCCATTGGCTCTAGCTCTGTGTTAGTTGGTTGCTTAGCCTGTGCAGCTCTCCTTTCCTTAACCCGTGCCTTCGTGAACTCATCAAGCTTCTTCCACAAAAAATCATACTTCTTTTGTTGGTTTTGTGCGCACAGCTTTTTGAACAAATTCATGAGGCGCTTACTCTTGAATTGGGAGTAAAAATTAGCCCCAAGATGGCGCATGCACCATCGGCTCTGCATGTCCTGCCATGGTGCTTGTTCGTTCGAACCTGGCGCCTGCAGTGCCCGAATGGCCGCTAGTATACCCGCATGCCTGTCATGAAGGATGCACACATTTGGCCGGTCCTTCACAATTGCAATTTTTAGCTGCCTGAAGAACCATAGCCAACTCTCAAAGTTCTCACCCTCCACGAAGGCTATAGCAAGTGGGAGAATCTAATTGTTGCCGTCCACACCTATAGCGGTGAGGATCTGACCCCTGTACTTACCAGTGAGAAACATACCATCCACCTATAGGCAGGCAATGACTGAAAGCTTTGATGCATATAGCGAAAGAGAAGAACACTCGATGCAACACCTTATAATCTGGGAATTCGGGCAGCGTAAAGTGTTGGATGTCGACATGTGTGCCAGGATTCCTCGCCTGCAATGTGTGCAGGAGACGGACAACATTATCATACGAGTCGATGAACGTCCCAAACCTCTTCTCCATCGCTCTCTGCTTAGCCCTCCAAGCCTTCCCATACGGAATTTCGTAACTATATCTGCTCTTAATTGCATTCTGGATGTGTTTCGCTTCCATGTCTTTCTTGTTCACTATCTCACTGAACATGAGTTCCGCAATGAGAGTTGAAGTAAGGTTTGGATGATCCACCAGCGGATATTTCATCACACAATTGTGGGGCACAACCTTCGTCACGACCCAATTCACGTCCCACTTTGGAACGTGGTCGTGCACCCTCGCAGGACAACTATTCATAATACATGACAAAGTCAAGTATTTTTTTGTTGATACGTCCGTTTGAAAAATCCTTTGCGTGGACATTGCCCACTCTGTCACGGCTGCCTTCAGATTTTTCTTTGTGGTATACATACCCCCTATTTCGACTTTGTTCCGATGATACTCCCAGGAAGATTCATGACCATCGTTCACGGTCATGCGGGTCGAGAAGTTCTGATTCCATGAAGCAGGAATCGGTACCTCCTCATCGTTATCTTCACCATCTTCTTCATTTGAGTTCTCGGAATCAAGATCCTTCGCCAATCCATCCTCGTCTTCCTCTTCCATCAGGTTCTGCATTTCCGATCCTTCCTCATCCCCATCAGCCTCGCCACTATCAGGATCTCCTATGTTCTGACTACTCTCCCCTGCATCGTAATCCCCTCCAACGTGTGACACATATTCCGACTGACCCTCAAGTTCAGTACCGCCCATATGTTCTGACCCAGCTATATCCATCTCATCAATCGGCTGACTGACCTGGCCAGGCTCGTAACCACCGCCGCCTTGTACCAGAGGATCCTCCATGGGGACGGGGAGCACTAAGGCAACGGGGTGAGTCCTCCGGCGTTTGCAGGATTCTAACCAGCTCACCCACTTATGTGTCCTAGCTATCTATCGGAACCAACTCCCAGAAATTTTTTGTACGGGATTTCGTCGACACCGACTGAATGCTGACGGTGCACACATTGGGATCAAGCGAGAAATTTGTTGTCAACCAGTGTTTCAACTGACTAATGTTCACTTTTTCTGGATCGGTCAGTTGCAACTCCACATATGCAAACTCAGTCAGATCAACCCCACTCTCGTTTGATCGGACATTACCAGGACCATAGTAAACAACAAATTTGACTGATTCAGACATGTCTCTTGCCATAAAAATTCATATTCCCATCAACCACTAAGTACCACAGAATTTTTTATACAATAACCGACATCTCTACCACATATACATGACTACCACTAAGCAAACAACCGATGAAACGAACTAAAATTTCGGACATGTCTCCTGCAATTAAAATTCTACTTCCCGTCAACCACTACGTACCAAATAATTTTTTAAACACTAACAGAAATGTCTACCACATATACATGACTACCACTAAGTAAATAACCGATCGAACGAACTAAAAATAGAGACATGTCTCCTGCAATTAAAATTCTACTTCCCGTCAACCACTACATACCAAATAATTTTTAAACACTAACAGAAATGTATACCACATATACATGACTACCACTAAGTAAATAACCGATCGAACGAACTAAAAATATAGACATGTCTCCTGCAATTAAAATTTATATTTTCATCAACCACTAAGTACCACATAATTTTTATACACTACCACTAAGTAAATAACCGATCTAACGAACTAAACAATCATCATTTACATTATGCACACTAATTGCAATTATTTCTACACTAACCGAAATATGAAGCTCATTAAACCTAAAAAAGCACTAAACAGAAATGTGGGGTTATACCTTTGACGCGTGCTTCTCCGGCGAGCTCCTGTCCTCCGCGCTAATCCGAGAACCAAGAACCGGCGGACATCCACACCGAGCTGCCCACGGCCAACCCGCACGAGCACGGCGACCACACACGGCTGCCCCTGCCAAGCTCCTCCAATGGCCGCCCCTACCTCTCCCCCGCCCCTGCCATGCTCCACCACGGCCAAGACCAAGCTCCAATGGCCGGCCTCCTCCTCTACCCTCTCCCCCACGCGCGGCTGCCGGCTTCCCTCCTCTACCCCATTGACGGATCGGGTTACTAGCAGCCGGTTTCTAGCTTCATCTACTGGATTTAATGGTTAAATGGCGTGGAATCGGAGGAAATATGAGAAGAAAACGAAGAACAGGGAGAGAGACCAGAGAGAAATGGAGGCAGGAGGAAGAAGATGCCGTCCGGCCTTATCCCGAGCAGTTTCGTTGTCTGGTACAACGAAACAGGACTTTTCGTCCTAGCGTTGGACGAAACAGCTCGGGCCGTCGGTGGCTCACACCAAAGATGGGCCTTTCGAAGCCCACTACAACGAAACTGCTATTTCGTCCAACAGTTCAACGATTCATCAACGTTTCGTCCTACCGTTCAACGAAACTGCTGTTTCGTCCAACTGCACAACGGCGGTGTGCTATTTCTGCTATTTCTGATTTTCTGATCTTATTTTCCGAATTTGTTAAAAAAAAGGTAGTATTTCCAAAAAAGAGGATGTTGGGCAGTACTTTTTTTTTCCTGGGGGAATATGTTGGGCAGTACATTCTTTAGCTTGGACAGGCTTCTCGAAATATTCAGTACACAGTCAGCCTGCTCAGAAGTGCATTTGCTACGAGGCTCAATGGATGATGAAGCAGGCTGAGATGTTAATTCTTACTTCTGTTGCTGATGCATCTACTAAGTTTGTCTTGGTTCCGCCCTTATCCAGTTGAATACTTTCCTAGAAATCTTGTTCTAGTACTTAACTCAGCATCAGATCAGTTGGGCATTCCCTATTTGACGCTTCAAACGCCCCATACTATTCATTTTACTAACGGGTGCACACCCCGTCGTCACGTTGGGTTGGGATTCTAAACTGCAAAAAGTGTGTGAGAGCTGGGATTCGTTGGGATTCTAAACTGCAAAAAGCGTGTGAGAGCTGGGATTTGAACCCACGACAAGCGAGTTTAGTGTAAGACAGGACAACCACCAGTCCTCTTCACTTTTGTTGTGATTAATTACATGTTTTTCGTCTTTTCTTCTTTCTTTTTTTTTCTTTGTTCTGTCCCTTTTTCCTTTCCTTTTTCATATTCGCGAAACTTTCTTTATTCATAAATTTTTTCCGCAAAATCGATGAACTTTTTTCAAATTCAATGATTAGTTTTTCAATTTTGATGAACTTTTTTAAAATTTGATGAACTTTTTTAAATTTGATGATTTTTTTTGAAATTCGGTTAACTTTTTTCAAAATCGATGAACTTTTTTCAACATTGATGAAGCTTTTTCAAAATTGATGAACTTTTATGATAATTCAATGATCTTTAAAAAAATTATGAACTTTTTTCAAATTCGACAAACTTTTTTACAAATTGATGAATATTTTTTGGAATTTATGAACTTTTTTTCAAAATCCTTGAACTTTTTTTCTTTTTGTGCCAAGTTTTTTAATCTTTTTTTCGATATTTTTCTCAAATGCGATCGATTACTGAGCCGGCCCACCAGCGCCCGCGCTTGTGCGCCAGGGAGCTTCCCTGGCGCCTGTAGCGCCGAATAGGAGCTCCCAATGAGTTGTGCATTATGTTATTTCAAATGGCTTTCCGACCTAAGTTGTGTAATGGGCCGTCCACCTATTAGTGCTGGGCCTTTTTAGGCTTTTCACTTGAGACTGCCAGACGAAAAACTGTTGGCGGTCGCCAGGGCTATATACGCCCATACTGATTCGTAATAGGAATCGTCTACGGGCGACGTCTAGCAGACTAGCCCAGTTGCGAGGTTTCGTTCGCTGCGTGCTGAAGGGTCGTGTAAGTCCGGTTTACTATGTCTTCTTTTTTCCTTTTCATTTTATTTTGTTATTTCTTTGGTTTCATTTTTATTCACCAAGTTTTTTGGTTTTTCTTTTTTCCTTCATTCTGCATTGTTTTTCTTTGTTTTCTCATTGGTTTTTTTGGTTTTTCTTTCTTAGTTATACTTTGCTTTTGTTTTGTTTCTTTCTTCTTTTCCTAAGTTCTCTTCGGTTTTTGGCATTTCTTTTCTCTTTCCTTGTCGGTTTTTATCTGTTCTTTGTTTTCTTTGGTTCTTTGTTTCTTTTTTCCATTCTTTTTCTCAGTACACAATGTACATTTTTAGATAACACGTGAAACATTTTTATGATACATTTTTGATATTTTTCAAATACATGATGTATATTTTTTTATATACATTTTTGGACACTTTTTTGAATACACAATAAAATTTGTTCCAAATACATGTTGTACATTTATAATGTAAATAAGCAATTTTCAACCTACAGGGACGTTTTGTACATTTTTTCTAAATCCCACGAACATTTATTTCACTAGCTGGAAATTTTCTTTAAAATTGACACGTACATTTGTTTAATGGTACGAAGCAGTTTTTTACCATATGCAAACATTTTTGGAACTCGTGAACATTTTTGTTAAATGGTATTCGATCCGTCCAGAAATACTTGTCGGGGAAATGGATGTATCTAGACGTATTTCAGTTCTAGATACATCTATTTTTATCCATTTCTCCGACAAGTATTTCCTGACGGAGGGAGTACATACATTTTATTGAATTACACGGATATTTTTTGTACATTCTAAAAATATTTTTAATATGGTACGTACATTTGTTTTAAACACTTCACATTTATTTAATGTGACAGACATTTTTTGGACACATGATTAACATTTTTCAAATGGATGACCAAGATTTGACATATTTTTCTGTAAAATATTTTTTGTACTATAATGTTATTTAATGGGTCGTGGTTTCAAAACTTTCATTGGAATTTCACAAAAAAATGTTCCCTTTTTCAAATTTTGTTCCCAATTCAAAAATTTCAAAAAATGTTCTAGTTTTCCATATTATGTTTCACAAATTCAAAAAATGCTTTGCGTTAAAAAAATGTTCAGGATTATCAGCAAAAGATTTGTGCTTCAACATTTTGTTCTTAATGTCGAAAAATGTTGTTGTTTTCAAATACAAATAAAAAATGTTCATGGCTTAAAAAATTGTATGCGCTTTTTTTAAAAGTTTATATTTCAAAAAAAATTGCGCTGATAAAAAAAATGCTCAGATTTTGAAACATTATTTGCATTCACTTGATCACAATTTTCAAGAAATGGTTGAAAAATTACAAAAAGTTTTGGATCTGCAGATACTTAATGTTTTGCGCTGGTTATTAGGCACTCACACATGTCAGTTCCACTGATAGCAATGGCCCCTCACTAGCGACAAGGAGATCGGTACCTTGCGAGGGCAGCATTTTTTATGAGTTTTTTACAACAAAGCTCACTAAAGCGCTCTGAATGGCCCGGCCCAGTCAAGACTCAGCGCGTACGTCGCGAGGCTATTTCACACAAAACGCATCTTAGTATGGGGTCAATTGCTAGACCACGTGCAAATACTTGAGCGAATATGTTATTTGGCACACATCGCGCCAAATCCAGTGCAACAGGTACGAGGCGCTAATGACAGCCGACAATAGGTAATAATAGGCCGGCCCATTTAGCTCCACCCCTCTTTCGGTCTTTTGGAGCTTCCAGAGCTTTTTTTTCTTTTCCCATTATGATTTATGTAGGCATTTTTAGCCTTTTTTTTGTTTTCCTTTTTCTTTACCTTTTTGCATATATTTTTTCCTTTTTCATTTCCTCGTGTCTTGCCAGCCACATGTCATATAGGCTATGATCATTACCTCATGTTCACCCGAAGAGGCTTTAGCCATCCATCCGAGCATCCAACTTTGCAAATCACTCTAGGAGCGCACCATCGCCGACGGGATTGCCACCGCTACTCCCTTCACCAAGCTCGTCACCTTTTAGAAATATGTTGGATGTGGGCACAACTAGAATCTATGCAGAAGGTCTTCCTCTCTACCACAAGCAACACAAAATACCACGCGCTTGATATTTCTTTTGTGGAGTTCGGCTACTACAACCAAACCCATTTCGCACGAGTCTCCACGTGTGGATTTTTGCTATGCCCAACACACAAGAACCCCAGAGAGCTAACCACCCTTATTGTTGCAACACCGTCGAGGAGGGGCCTGGTTGTCCAGTCCTCACTCGTTTTATGCCACTCCCAAGTGGTATGCGAATCTAACAGAGAAGTACCCATTCTTTGTGTAGGTTCACGCAAGGTAGTCCTCCCTATTTGGTCCTCCAATTTTGATTTGAAGAATGTCATTAGTTTCATTGACCGAAAACATTTGGGCCACTTTGGTTGTATCCCAATCTGTGCCATGATCATTCAACAAGTGACATACTCTTGTGATTCAATGCACATAATCGTTGCCCAGTGGCTTGAGGGGGTGCCTCTCCTCTGTATCCAATTATTGTGATGGATATTGATACTACTTCCATCTCCGGTCCTCCAGATTGCACCTACTCTAAGGAGGTCTCTACCATGCAAAATACTTTTGAAAGTGAAAGAAGCGTTGGTTGGGCATGTCGCGTTCATGATGTTTCCCTCTCTGAAATACTGCACATAAAGAATTTGGGACCTGGAGGATCCTGCACACTTGTTTATCTAGCAAAGCTTGATTAAAAACTTCAACATTTTTGAAGCCGATACCACCTTCCCTTTTTGTAGTGCACATCTTATCCCACACAATCAAGTGTACCTTCCTATCACCCTGGTTGCTAGAAGTTTGATGAGATTGAGGTCAGGCTCCGGCACGTTTTCTTTGGGAGTTGAAAACAACTCATGGTGTAAGTTGGTGTAGACTGAAGGATGGATCTGACAAGCACCTCTCTACCTGCCTTTAATATCCCTTGGCCCTTCCATCCCATGACCTTACCCTTTGAGGACTCTTTCACATTTTTTGAAAGTACCATCTTTGGATCTGCCTACCATAGTAGGCACACCCAAATACCGTTCACTCAAAAGCTTCTGAATCAATACCTAAAGTTCCTTTTAGCTCATCTTTATGCTCATCCAGAATTCCTTTATGAATATAGATGACTTGTTGAGATTTACCTTCTCGCCCAAGGCTTCTTCATTCACATTGAGGATGCTTTTGAGCACTAGGAAATTACTCGGTGATTCCTCCTAAAGTACAACACTGCCATCAACGAAAAGAAGGTGGGTAACATTGGGGGCAATGCTCCCAAACGACAAACCCTTCATCTCTTGTTCTCTTTGTGCATTATTTAACAAAGAAGAGAAACCCACTACACAAAACAGAAATAAATATGGCGAGAGTGGGTCCCCCTGTCGGAGGCCCCTCGAAGAAGTGAAACTTCTCGAGCATCCTCCATTCAATTTGACAGTGAAAGTTGCAGTTATGACACACCTCATAACCATTGCTACCCACATGTCCGAGATTCCATTTTTTCCACCATCAGCTACAGGAAAATCCATTCCACCCTATCGTAATCCTTCGTGATATCTAACTTCACAGCGCAAAGTGGTTTCTTCATTTTCCTTGTTCTGATTGAATGCTCGCATTCATACGCACGAGAACATTATTTGTTAACCTGCCTCGCACGAATGTAGATTGTTCATCTCAGATCAAAATTGCAAGCACAAGCTTTAACCTGTTCACCAACACTTTTGCAGCTATTTTTTATAATACACTACAAAGACTGATGGGGCGAAACTAAGAAAGAAGCTCCGGCGAGTTAACTTTAGGGATCATCACCAGAACAGTAGCATTGAAAGAAGTTGGAGCATTTAACCCGTGCACAAAGTCTCGAACTGCAGGACACACATCATCCTTTACGAACCCCAATTGGTGTTGGTCGAACAGTGTGGGTAGTGAATGAATGGTGTAGCGTGAGAAAACCGACAGGACGTCGTGTACTTCTTGCATTTAGAATCACCGGTTTTCTATCCTCGTTTCTAGTTTGGCAAGGTGACAAACCATCGTGATGGTTCGGATGATCTGGACGTCGTTGACGGTAACCCTCGGTACAACCTGTTGTTGCGAGCCTGCTGCTGCAAGAAACAGAGAGAGGGAGCCGCCAGCCTATCACCTAGAGGCCATTGGACGCCCCCAAGTTGCTGCAATCATTAAGTTGCCCCTAAATATGTCGTTGTCGTTGCCCCCGAATTGTTGTGGTAGCGGTAGCGCTTCAAGGAAGAAGGAGACATAAGATAGGGGCCTTTTGGTGTTATTCGAGGAAAGCTCGGTTTTATTTACAAAATTCTATGGAAACTATGCAAGGTGATGAGATCCCCTCATGCATCTTCACCGAGCCTCATCCACGTCACCAACAGCAAATGAAGAATTGTTCTCCAGCCTTGCAAAAGCATGACATGGAAACTATGCAAGTAAAATTTTCAGCTGAATGTTCAAATGCCATGTGTAAATATTACAACTCAAGGAATCTAGTAATAGATTCTCATCCTACCTTACAATATCTATCTGTCATCTGGTGAACTCACAAGGGCTGCAAAAAAGAAACAATTGCATACTTTGTGCTTGGAGGCCCAACAAAAGTCTATAAACATGTTGTTATACGAAAACAAAAATCAAAATGACCACGACAAAATATATTTGAAGTAATTCTATTTTTTATTTAATTTGAAGCATTTTTAATATCGCCAACCCCCTCCCTCCCTATAGTCCATATTCGTGGGATGCATAGCTCCCCCATCTTCACGTCCTCCTCCTGCTGCGCCGCTCCTCCCTTGTTCCGCCATTCTTCGCTGAACGAGTCTTGGGCGCGTACTCTTCCTTTGAAAAAGAGTGGACGATGGCAGCGGCGGAGGCAGTGCACTAAACACAGCCTCGAGAAGAGAAGATGCACATGTTGCATTGTGGTCAGGGCAGAAGCAGGTGACGCTCGCGAAGGCCTCCACCGGATATGGAGGTGAGAGAAATCACTCTTCTCCACTATAGTATATGAGAGGAATGCACTAAGACGAAGAGTGTGTAGATAAAAACCTTGAGATTGGGCTATGTTTGGCTAGGCCCATGAAACCAGCTATACGCCCGTGTAATTGAAGATGTTTATAATGTACAGTTGAATAAGAGAAAATCATAGTATTAGTCAAATCAGAGGCGAATTTTTGGTTCCTGGGTTTAGGCGCACCCTAAATAGACTTCCAGTTTTTTAAATTTTAGAAAAAAATCAGGAAAATACTAAACATTTTGTGGCAAACATAGCCGCGTGTTCTGCTCATGTATGAAGTTTCGCGAAGAAGATGTTCTTTTGGGCAAAAAAAAATCACAACTTCAGAAACCTTGAAAATAACTTCTATAGAGATCCGATTTTGTGATTATTCGCACAGAAGACCGCATAAGTCGTTTCATTGCAAAACTTCATACGTGAGTAGAATATACTCAGCCATATTCACCACAAATGTTTTTTTGGAATTTTCTTATTTTATATATTTTAAAAACGTCATATGTGCGCCTAGAACAGCATGTTCATTTGGCTATTTTTCAGTCAAATCTTTGTATTTAAAATTTAAAGAGTAGCTAGAATTACTAGAGAGATTACCACTGAGATATATTTGGAATTGATACACAGTTTAACTGGTACCTTTAGTAAACCAAGTACTGCACAACCTAGAAGAAATCAAGAATTAATTCTTTTCCAATCCTTTGTTGGAAGATTCTTCCTTCAAATCCTGACAACTGGACAAGTGAGTGTAACTGATGGATAGTTAATTAGTAGCTAGTTGGTGTGCACAACATGGGGTAGTGGCCATTCTCAACGGCTAGCTAGCGTGAACAGTACGCTCCCTCTAGCCAGTTGCACTTTGTTTTTGCCCACTATACATATATACTCCCTCCGTTCCTAAATATAAGACCTTTTAGAGATTCTACTATGGACTACATACAAAGCAAAATGAGTGAACCTACACTTTAAAATAGGACTATATACATCCGTATGTAGTTCATAGTGGAATCTCTAAAAGGTTTTATATTTATGAACGGAGGGAGTACAAAAGAAATGAATACTTAACAGCTAGCTAGACTTGCATGTGCAGGCTCGTGGTTAGTCGGTCGATGCCTGATCGCCATGCCCAGCAAGGCACTAGCTCATTCGGGAAGCCCGAGAGCTTCCGAACGGGGCCTTACGATATATCTCCCCTCTCATTAGCTAAGGGGAGCAAGGTAGCTAGCGAGCTAACCCATCCATGGCGGCGCTAATGTGGATGGCGGTTCACCCGCGATTACTGTTCACAGACGATTACTGTGCGTGTATGGTCCCGTTCGTAGTGATTATTGTTCACAGACGGTACTGTTCATATACGGTATTGTTCACTGACAGCGACGGAAAATGAGTAGTAATCTTTCAAAAAAAAAAAGGGAATCCTTCCCGCTTTAGTATCGGTACTTTCGCTCGTTTTATTGCTTCGGGTTATTCGGGGTTGTTGTTTCGGTTTATTTGGTCTATTGTTTCGGTTAGTAGTCCTGAGTTCATTCAGATAATGTTCGGTTTTTGTTTCGGTTTATTCGGGTGTATTGTTTTGGTTTAAAATTCAGTTACTGCTTCAGTTTTATGGTTAATGTGGGTTAATGTTTTTGGTTTATTCAGGTGTTGTTCCGTTTCGCTGGTTTTGTTGCTCCGGGTTATTCGGGGTTGTTGTTTTGGTTTATTTAGACTATTGTTTTGGTTAGTAGTCCTGAGTTCATTCCGATAATGTCCGGTATTTGTTTGGGTATTTGTTAGTAGATACTGTTTCGTATTATGATTCGGGTGGGCTAATGTTTTCAGTTTACTCCGGTGTTGGTCCTTTTCACTGGTTTTACTGTTTCGGCTCTAGGGAGGAGAAGTTCCAGTTTTTTTAGTTTTTTTAAATATATTTCTTATGGATTTCTGTTCACGTGAATGCGTAGTGTTTTTTTTTCTTTTTTTAGTTATTTCGGTTTATTCGGGTGTATTGTTTTGGTTTAAAATTCGGTTACTGTTTCAGTTTTATGATCCGTGTGGGTTAATGTTTTCGGTTTATTCAGGTGTTGTTCCGTTTCGCTGCTTTATTGCTCCGGGTTATTCGGAATTGTTGTTTCGGTTTATTTGGTCTATTGTTTCGGTTAGTAGTTCTGAGTTCATTCGGAAAATGTCCGGTTATTGTTCGGATATTTGTTACTGCACTTTTAATTGTTGTTGCGTTGTAAAAATGGGCAGTAATCGGTCTAGAATTTATTTTTTCCACGGATTACTGTTCGTGCAAATATACAATTCCGGCCTACTGTTTTTGTGCTCTGTTAACACTATCATCGGAAAGAATTAGGAGACGATTGAGGCGGCTGTGTATTGATACGCCGGTGTTGTGCATCGGTACGTCGGTGTCGAGAAATGATGTATAGAAAATTCTAAATCCTAACTCTCTATATAAGGACGTGAGTGTGGAGGAAGGGGAGATAAATGATGTGTAAAATATATCCTTTTTAAAAAAAAATTGCATATTTTTTCTTCGGGGAAACAATTTTTTAGACAAAGGAAGCACTGTTTATGGGGTACTGTTCATGAGCGGGGTACTGTTTCACGAAGGACACCGGGTGCGCGTGCTTACTGTTCATCAGTGGTACTGTTCATGCGTGGGGTACTGTCCATACGCAATTACTGTTCACTGACGACGACGTAGCCATGAAATACGAACAGTAGGCGCCGAAAAAAACTTCAAAAAAACCAGAAAAATCAAACCCTTCCCGCTTGTTATAGTACTTATATACCAAACTTTTCAATATTCGGCAAAATCTGTAGAAAAAATATGCTACGAGCACTACTGGAATCGTCGCAGATGCCGAGTGCCAGGAACACTCGGCAAAGGGCCTAAAACCGTCGGCAAAGCCTTTGCCGAGAGTTGTTCTCGGCAAAGCCCACCCGGCGTACACCTCTCAGGTAAACAGAAATTTGCCGAGAGTCGAAACACGGGCACTCGGTAAACTCTTTGCCGAGTGTTAAACAGTGCACCACGGCAAAATAAAGTGACTCACGGAGGCAGACCGAAACGGAGGTGCCTCTTTGCCGAGAGTGACACTCGGCAAAGACGGCCAGTAGGAAACAGGCACGTGTCAGCCCCTGACAGCCTGGGCCCCCAACATACGCCGAGAGCCATATCTGCCGAGAGCCACTCTCGGCAAAGGCGGCCCATAGGAAATAGGCACGTGTCAGCCACCTGACAGCCTGGGCCCCCAACATACGCCGAGAACCATATCTGCCGAGAGCCACTCTCGGCAAAGGAGGCCAATAGGAAACAGGCACGTGTCAGCCACCTGACAGCCTGGGCCTGCAACATACGCCGAGAGCCACTCTCGGTAAAGACTGCCAATAGGAAGCAGGCACGTGTCAGCCACCTGACAGACTGGGCCCGCAACATACGCCGAGATCCATGTTTGCCGAGAGCCGCTCTCGGCAACGACGACCAATAGGAAACAGGCACGTGGCCTCCACTGACAGGCCGAGTCTATTTTGTGCCGAGAGGCACTCTCGGCAAAACCTATCAGTCTCTTCAGGTTTGGCACGCTTTTCCGAGAGGGCTCTCGGTAAAGACATCAGGATCTACTGGCTTGACACCCTTTTCCGAGAGTCCCCTCGGTAAAGATGGTATCTCCCGAGAGTGACTCTTGGCAAAGGTTTGTCCAGTAGTCTTTTTTGTTTGTTTTTTGTTTCATCCTTGCAACAAAACATATACAACAGCAGTATGTAGTGCATGCCACATAGAACATCTCACATATGAGCAGTATCGCACAAAAAAAGCAATAATTCTCAAGCACATCCCGCATAGAAGCAATAGTGCATAAAAGGTGCAATATTTGTCAAGCACACTCGACTACCGCAAGTTCACAAGTCTCAAGAACACACAAGATGCAATAGTTCTCACGCACACACAAGGAAGAGTTTCAAACATCAACATAACATGAAGTTCACACGGTTTTGGAGATTGGAGTAGAAACATCAACATCAGAAGGCGTCACTTGGTTTGCTTCCCCAACTCCACCAACTTGAGGTGGAACTACCGGAATATTGTTCGACCCTTGTGATGGATTGAGCTGTAAGAATTTTGAGGCAATAAGATGAATGCATATGATAATGCCGAAAATGGTGATAGAAATAGTTCGAACGGAACTCACAATGTTCCACTCTGGCGTCGCTGGCATCTCTGGCACTGGTTTGCCTTGCATAGAATAAAGATTGGCCACCATATGTTGTAAAGACTTCACTAGATCATCTTGTGCCTTCAGCTTAGCCCGGTCTTCATCTCGTTCTTTCCGGGTGTCATTCAGCCGGGTCTACAATATGGCAATGCAAATGTCATTCGTGTTGAAATGCAAACATGCAGGACCATGAAGGATCAATGAAGTAGCACTGACCTGAATTTCCTCAATAATGGCCACGGTATGTGGTCCGTGACGCTCTATGGTAGGAGTAGAGCTAGTACTCGTAGCACGGAGCGTGCTGACTCTCGGAAGGGAGGAGGTTATGACGGAATCGAGGTGAACCGCCATCCGGCCATTCGGTCTACCGCCTGCCGCGGCAATGGCCACAAGAGGGTCAAACGGCACCACGTGAGGATCAGCCTCGTGCCCGTACGTCTCCTTTAATTTTTTGGTGTAGTTCTCCCCATCTGATCGGGCTTTAGAGCTGATCCAGTCCCTCTCTGGGTGGAGAGGGTCCTTGTCCTTGTCGGGTTTGGTGCGTTTGTTGGTCCACGCCGAGAAGTAAGAGAAATCCTCGCCGGTGTTTTCTTTCTGCAAAAGAAAGCAATCCAAGTAAGAGATATCCTCACAAATGAAAGAGAACATAATGAAAAGAAAAGGATTTTGTTGCCTACATGTTTGGAGACGACGCCTGGGATGGTGAGGTTGCCTTGACGGTGTCCTGGACAACCCATCAATTTACGCTTATCCCCTATTACCTTGTGTTCATCCTGCCAACATAGATCTGTCCACCGTTCGACGATCTTCTCCCAGCATGGACGTTTGTCAGCGCACCACCGAGGAATCACCTGTAATAAGTAAACAAATGCATCTTAGTAAGGAATCTAATTTGTGGTAATGTAGGGAATAACAAGCATCCATCGTCACTTGCCTTGAAGTATCCGTCCCATGTAAGATGCTCCCCTCGAGCATCCTTTTTGGAAATCTTCACGTTGAGATAGTCCGCGTGATACTTGACCACTAACCGGACGCACTCCTCATAGTGCATGTCGTTGACTAGTTTCTTGGCAATATTCTCAACCACCACATTGGCGCGATCCTTATCACCATCTGCGCAGGTAAAGAAATCCTACAAACATGCATACATGGGAGAAGGGTAAAATCATGACTTTGGCAAATTGAAACATTTTGGTATTGACATTGCGGTGTTTGAAAGAACTTACCCAGAAATTGTTGACCACTCGCAAGGCTCTGTTATCATAAACCCTCTGACATGTATCCAGGAAATCCGAAGCGTGTTTGTAGTGTTCCCATGACCAAGCTGGCTCAATGGTACCGTCTGGCAAAGTGACCAGTCCAGGATAATTTAACCTACATAGACCCCCAATGATGCCACTAGGCGAACGTGGCGGACGCCTCTCACCAGCTTTTATTAAGGTCCTGCATTAGGAAGAGTAAAGTCATTTTATATGTGATGAAATGACAAAGGTACAATTTATATGGGATTAGTCGATATAACCACTTACTTCTCTCCCACTGGTTTAATCAACACGTTTCTATGCACATATGGTCATTTAGGAAGCTTTGAAGGACCACGCAGCCACACTTTCCCTGTCGAAGTTGTGCTGATGGTCGAACCGCCCGGCTGTGAGCCGCTAACCTCGTGGTTCTCCGTCACTCGTGAGGGACCATCCCCACCCTTAGAAACATGACGAACAACCAGCCTCCTCTCGGCGTCGTCATCCTCCACCGCCTCCTCCTCAGCCTCCTCGTCCTCCACCTCCTCACTCGCCTCCTCCCCATCCTCTGTGTCCTCCTCCTCCAGCCTTCGTGCATCGTCCTCCTGAGGCTGGCGAACCACTGCACCAGAGGGTCCTGGAGAAGAAAGAGGTGCTCCTCGTCCTCCTACGTGTCCGTCTCCTCCGTCGACCACCACTCCTCCTCCTCCTCGTCCTACTCGTCCTCCTCGTCCCCCTCCTCGTCCTCCTCGTATGCCTCGAACTCGTTTCACCCGGTTTTTCGCGGGAAGGGGGTCTACACCCGCCGGTCGTTTGGCCTTCTTCGCGACTGTGGCAACCGACGCAGGAGCGGCCACCTCTTTCACCGGTTGATCATTGTACAGAGCTGCCACATCTTTCAAACTTTCCTTTGGATTCTTGTTGCCACCTGTCATGTTTCAATCACACGCACACACAAACACATCATACACACACACACACACACACACACACACACACACACACACACACACACACACACACACACACACACCAACAGCACACACACACACCCCAACAGCACACACTCACGCACACACAAACACATCACACACACACACACACACACTCACACATCACACATCACACACACACACACACACACACCCCAACAGCACTGACTCACACGCACACACAAACACATCACACACACACACACACACACACACTCACACACATAAATCACTACATATGCATATACAATATGTATAAAAAATTGAAAAAAAACGAGATTGAGGAGGGGCTCACCAACGGGGCAGGGGGGACGGCGGAGCTCGCTGGAAGGGGCGGCGGCGGCGGTGGCGGAGCTCGGTGGATGGGGCGGCGGAGCTAAGGGACGGCGGCGGACACCGGGGGGGGAAGAGAGGGAGTGAGAGGAAACAGAGAAGAGGGAGTGAGCGCGTGAGTTGGAAATTTTGTATAAGTCCCCGCGGGAAACTTTTTCGAGAGTCACCTACAAGAAGCTCTCGGTAAAGGTCATACCCTAGATCTCGCGGGCTTTTCCGAGAGTCATAAGAACGGTCGGTAAAGTTGGTAGCCCTAGATCTTGGGCACTTTTCCGAGAGCACTCTCGGTAAAGGAAAAGCCATAGACCTAGGTTTTGGACAATACCGAGAGCGACTCTCGGAAAAGTAAGCCATACCGGGAGCCAATCTCGGCAACATGTGTAGTCAACATCATTTGTGGCTATTTTCATGTATCCCTGCATAAAAGCATATATCAAAGCAATATAATTATCATAAACATTGCAGATCTGTAATTACCGGCGATGAAACCCTAGCAGAGGAATAAATGTCTCAAATATTGCACGCGGGTCCAAAAAATGAGGGGGCGTGGCACGTGTCATGCGATGGCCTCCTTTGATAGCACGGGAAGTTTCGAGGCCAACGGAGCAACAGGACCCGCGCTTCCTACACAAAACGGACAGGTCCCCTCTCGATACCCAGAGACTAGCTCGGAGATGGTGCGGTTTACAAGCGGCCTCAGGGGAGGCTTACTCGAAACGCGCCCAAATTTTTACCACACCCTAGAGGGGCCATGTGATGACACCGTGCCAGCTCTCGAGAAATTCTGGCATCGTACGATTTTCCGAGGATTGTTCTTCGCATGTCTACGAGTGTGGTTGGGGGCCTTCGGGGGGTAGCTATGTCACTAAATCTTGCGTTGAGCCCTCATACATGTCTGGAAGAGTGTGGTGGCTTGTCTGAAGAGTCAATACGCGTCTCCGTAGTGTGGCACCCATCCGGTGGCCCCGACGGTCTAGGGCGTTGACCGGCACCGAGATGGGGTAGGCCACGGTGAATACCTGCTTCTCCGTGTTACGGCGGGTCATCGTGAGATGCCAGGCCAAGTCTAAGCCCGTTCCGTCGCAGGATCGTCCGCCGTCGGATCGATCTCGGGGACGAACGCACCCGGTCCTTGACGTTCCCGTCCGTATGTGCGGTTTTTGAGGCATCTGCCACGTCAAGGATGTGCGTTGGGTATTCAAACACCACACCACCCTTTCATGCATATGCACGGCCCACACGCATGTACGGGTGGTTCCCGCCCCCGCCCCCCCTCGGGCGGTTTCCAGATCGAGCACCCATCCGGTGGCCCGGGCGGTCTACGGCATTGACCGGCACCGAGAGGGGGTAGGTCATGGTGAATGCATGCTTCTTCGTGTTATGGAAGGTCCCCATTCTCATGTTTTTTACTTTACAGTGCTTAGAAGTTGGGATTTCAAAAAAATCTAGCCCGAAACATAAGTCACTAAAAGTGATTGAATTTTGAAACTTTAGCCATAAAAAGACATGAAGTATCAGAAACAAAAAGAGAGCAAAAAAAACACAAAAGGAAGGAAAATAAAGAAGTGGTGCAACTGTTACCGAGCGTCGATATGCGGCTCTCGGTAATGCCCACCTTTTCCGAGAGGACCTCTCGGTAAAGGACCTAAACCTAGATCATGTATCTTCCCTGTGGTAGCCGTGCTCGGTAATATGTGTTATTCTTTTTTGTTGTTGCTTTCATCTCCTTTGTTTTCTTACATGATTGGCAAACCACGTTACCATTATAGTTACACTTTGTTTTCCGAGGATTTAAACAGTTGCATCAGGCATGCTACCGAGGTACTTTCGCCCCTCGGTGGTAGGGCCTGCCCCTCCCTCGTCTGCACAAGGCCTACTCATGCCGCAAGGACATCACAAAGGATTTTCAACGCCGCTTCCGGGCATGATTTCATGTGCCGCCTTGCAGATCTGCAATTACCGGCGATGAAACCCTAGCAGAGGAATAAATGTCTCAAATATTGCACGCAGGTCCGAAAAATGAGGGGGCATGGCACGTGTCATGCGATGGCCTCCTTTGACAACACGGGAAGTTTCGAGGCCAACGGAGCAACAGGACCCGCGCTTCCTACACAAACCGGACACGTCCCCTCACGATACCCAGAGACTAGCTCGAAGATGGTCCGGTTTACAAGCGGCCCCAGGGGAGGCTTACTCGAAACGCGCCCAAATTTTTACCACACCCTAGAGGGGCCATGTAATGACACCGTGCTAGCTCTCGAGAAATTCCGGCATCGTACGATTTTCCGAAGATTGTTCTTCGCATGTCTACGAGTGTGGTCGGGGGCCTTCGGGGGGTAGCTATGTCACCAAATCTTGCATTGAGCCCTCATACATGTCTGGAAGAGTGTGGTGGCTTGTCTGAAGAGTCAATACGCGTCTCCGTAGTGTGGCACCCATCCGGTGGCTCCGGCGGTCTAGGGCGTTGACCGGCACCGAGATGGGGTAGGCCACGGTGAATACCTGCTTCTCCGTGTTACGGCGGGTCATCGTGAGATGCCAGGCCAAGTCTAAGCCCGTTCCGTCGCAGGATCGTCCGCCGTCGGATCGATCTCGGGGACGAACACACCCGGTCCTCGACGTTCTTGTCCGTATGTGCGGTTTTTGAGGCATTTGCCACGTCAAGGATGTGCGTTGGGTATTCAAACACCACACCACCCTTTCATGCATATGCACGGCCCACACGCATGTACGGGTGGTTCCCGCCCCCGCCCCTCCCTCGGGCGGTTTCCAGATCGAGCACCCATCCGGTGGCCCGGGCGGTCTACGGCATTGACCGGCACCGAGAGGGGGTAGGCCACGGTGAATGCATGCTTCTCCGTGTTATGGAAGGTCCCCATTCTCATGTTTTTAACTTTACAGTGCTTAGATGTTGGGATTTCAAAAAAAATCTAGCCCGAAACATAAGTCACTAAAAGTGATGGAATTTTTAAACTTTAGCCATAAAAAGACGTGAAGTATCAGACACAAAAAGAGAGTGCAAAAAAAACACAAAAGGAAGGAAAATAAAGAAGTGGTGCAACTGTTACCGAGCGTCGATATGCGGCTTTCGGTAATGCCCACCTTTTCCGAGAGGACCTGTCGGTAAAGGACCTAAACCTAGATCATGTATCTTCCCCGTGGTAGCCGTGCTCGGTAATTTGTGTTATTCTTTTTTGTTATTGTTTTCATCTCCTTTGTTTTCTTACATGATTGGCAAACCACGTTACCATTATAGTTACACTTTGTTTTCCGAGGATTTAAACAGTTGCATCAGGCATGCCACCGAGGTACTTTCGCCCCTCGGTGGAAGGGCCTGCCCCTCCCTCGTCTGCACAAGGCCTACGCATGTCGCAAGGACATCACAAAGGATTTTCAACGCCGCTTCCGGGCATGATTTCATGTGCCGCCTTGCAGATCTGCAATTACCGGCGATGAAACCCTAGCAGAGGAATAAATGTCTCAAATATTGCACGCGGGTCCGAAAAATGAGGGGGCGTGGCACGTGTCATGCGATGGCCTCCTTTGACAGCACGGGAAGTTTCGAGGCCAACGGAGCAACAGGACCCGCGCATCCTACACAAACCGGACACGTCCCCTCTCGATACCCGGAGACTAGCTCGGAGATGGTGCGGTTTACAAGCGGCCTCAAGGGAGGCTTACTCGAAATGCACCCAAATTTTTACCACACCCTAGAGGGGCCATGGGATGACACCGTGCCAGCTCTCGAGAAATTCCGGCATCGTACGATTTTCCGAGGATTCTTCTTCGCATGTCTACGAGTATGGTTGGGGGCCTTTGGGGGGTAGCTATGTCACCAAATCTTGCGTTGAGCCCTCATACATGTCTGGAAGAGTGTGGTGGCTTGTCTGAAGAGTCAATATGCGTCTCCATAGTGTGGCACCCAACCGGTGGCCCCGGCGGTCTAGGGCGTTGCTGGCACCGAGATGGGGTAGGCCATGGTGAATACCTGCTTCTCCGTGTTACGGCGGGTCATCGTGAGATGCCAGGCCAAGTCTAAGCCCGTTCCGTCGCAGGATCGTCCGCCGTCGGCTTGATCTCGGGGACGAACGCACCCGGTCCTCGACGTTCCCATCCGTATGTGCGGTTTTTGAGGCATGTGCCACATCAAGGATGTGCGTTGGGTATTCAAACACCAAACCACCCTTTCATGCATATGCACGGCCCACATGCATGTACGGGTGGTTCCCGCCCCCGCCCCCCCCCCCCCTCGGGCGGTTTCCAGATCGAGCACCCATCCGGTGGCCCGGGCGGTCTACGGCATTGACCGGCACTGAGAGGGGGTAGGCCACGGTGAATGCATGCTTCTCCGTGTTATGGAAGGTCCCCGTTCTCATGTTTTTTACTTTACAGTGCTTAGAAGGTGGGATTTCAAAAAAAATCTAGCCCGAAACATAAGTCACTAAAAGTGATGGAATTTTGAAACTTTAGCCATAAAAAGACATGAAGTATCAGACACAAAAAGGGAGCCAAAAAAACACAAAAGGAAGGAAAATAAAAAAGTGGTGCAACTGTTACCGAGCGTCGATATGCGGCTCTCGGTATTGCCCACCTGTTCCGAGAGGACCTCTCGGTAAAGGACCTAAACCTAGATCATGTATCTTCCCCGTGGTAGCCGTGCTCGGTAATATGTGTTATTCTTTTTTGTTATTGTTTTCATCTCCTTTGTTTTCTTACATGATTGGCAAACCACGTTACCATTATAGTTACACTTTGTTTTCCGAGGATTTAAACAGTTGCATCAGGCATGCCACCGAGGTACTTTCGCCCCCCGGTGGTAGGGCCTGCCCCTCCCTCGTCTGCACAAGGCCTACGCATGCCGCAAGGACATCACAAAGGATTTTCAACGCCGCTTCCGGGCATGATTTCATGTGCCGCCTTGCAGATCTGCAATTACCGGCGATGAAACCCTAGCAGAGGAATAAATGTCTCAAATATTGCACGCGGGTCCGAAAAATGAGGGGGCGTGGCACGTGTCATGCGATGGCCTCCTTTGACAGCACGGGAAGTTTCGAGGCCAACGGAGCAACAGGACCCGCGCTTCCTACACAAACCGGACACGTCCCCTCTCGATACCCAGAGACTTGCTCGGAGATTGTGCGGTTTACAAGCGGCCTCAAGGGAGGCTTACTCGAAATGCACCCAAATTTTTACCACACCCTAGAGGGGCCATTTGATGACACCGTGCCAGCTCTCGAGAAATTCCGGCATCGTACGATTTTTCGAGGATTGTTCTTCGCATGTCTACGAGTGTGGTTGGGGGCCTTCGGGGGGTAGCTATGTCACCAAATCTTGCGTTGAGCCCTCATACATGTCTGGAAGAGTGTGGTGGCTTGTCTGAAGAGTCAATACGCGTCTCTGTGGTGTGGCACCCATCCGATGGCCCCGGCGGTCTAGGGCGTTGACCGGCACCGAGATGGGGTAGGCCACGGTGAATACCTGCTTCTCCGTGTTATGGCGGGTCATCGTGAGATGCCAGGCCAAGTCTATGCCCGTTGCGTCGTAGGATCGTCCGCCGTCGGCTCGATCTCGGGGACGAACGCACCCGGTCCTCGACGTTCCCGTCCGTATGTGCGGTTTTTGAGGCATCTGCCACGTCAAGGATGTGCGTTGGGTATTCAAACACCACACCACCCTTTCATGCATATGCACCGCCCACACGCATGTACGGGTGGTTCAAGCCCCCGCCCCCCCTCGGGCAGTTTCCAGATCGAGCACCCATCCGGTGGCCCGGGCGGTCTACGGCATTGACCGGCACCGAGAGGGGGTAGGCCACGGTGAATGCATGCTTCTCCGTGTTATGGAAGGTCCCCGTTCTCATGTTTTTTACTTTACAGTGCTTAGAAGTTGGGATTTCAAAAAAATCTAGCCCGAAACATAAGTCACTAAAAGTGATGGAATTTTGAAACTTTAGCCATGAAAAGACATGAAGTATCAGACACAAAAAGAGAGTGCAAAAAAAAACACAAAAGGAAGGAAAATAAAGAAGTGGTGCAACTGTTACCGAGCGTCGATATGTGGCTCTCGGTAATGCCCACCTTTTTCGAGAGGACCTCTCGGTAAAGGACCTAAACCTAGATCTTAACCGTTCCCCTTTCTTTCTCTCTCTCTGTTCGGCTCTCTGTTTCTCTGCTTATCTACGCCGCCGCCGAAATCGCCACTACCAGCATCTGCCGACGCCGCCACCGCCACCGCCACCAACTGCCGCCGCCGCCGCCAACGCCACCAGCTGCCGCCACCGCCGCCTCTTCCACTGCCGTCGTCTTCTTCATGGTCGGGGCGGGGCGTGGTGGTTCTTCTTTGCAGCGCAAGAACGGCGGCCGCCGCGGAGCGCCACCGGTGGCGCGGCAGCTCGACATGCGCTCAGGTACTCCCCTGCCCTCCTCTCCCACCCCCAACCACCCCCTCCCACCCCACTGCCCCCCACCCCACCTCTCAACCCCATCCCTCTCCCCTCCGGCCGGCGCCCTCTCCCCCTCAACACATTTCGTTTTTCATCTGTTTCATCATGATTGTATTGTGCTTAGGTAAATTTTGGTCAAGTAATTAGTCCTGTAACTTCAAATTTTAGATTAGGTAAATTTTCTTAAGTTATTTTTTATTAAGTAACATCTGATTAGGTATATTAAGGTAAAAGAAAATGGGATAGGAGGAGACAAAGAAAGGATCAGGGGTAGTGTGCTACTTGGTTTTGTAATGAATTTCATGTAAACTGCCTGTAATGCAGTGTTTGGTAATTTCTGCAGTCTCTTTGTGGGTCTGTAGTCTGTAGTTTTTAGTTTCAGTTTACTGAATTTTGGTCACTGAACATGCTGGACATGCGCGGGTTCGTGTTTTGTTTTCTCTCTGGTTTCATTAATAAAAATGGGACCGGGGGGTTTCCACCCCCTTTTATCTAAAAATTAGGTATATTAATTCAAAATGTCATTAGTGTGAGCTGCTGCTATTCAACTTGACATTAGATAAATTTAGATTAGCAATGGAACCAAAATTTTGCTTAGGGAACCAGGGACCTAAACTTGTATTGAAATTGACATTAGATAAATTTTGCTTAGGGAAATTTGAAGGACCGTAATGCTAAGTTGGATAGGTGATTTAGTGTGAGCTGTTGATATTCAACTCAATTGTGCCTTAACAACTCACTAACTCAATTGATCTGCTGATATTCAACTCAATTGTGCCTTGACAACTCACTAACAATCTTCTTTCTTTGGATGGCATGCTTCATCAGTTTATTGTATGCCCTAACTAGCCAATAGTATTATGCTAGTCTGATGCTTCTGTTTTAGTTTTTTATATTATTAGATAGCGGCTAACCATTCAACCAGTAAATTAATGATCTGTTGTATTATTTATAATTGTATTTTATTTTATTTTCATCTCTGTTTTAGTTACCAATATATTTTATTTTGTTTTCAGATTCTGAGGGGGGCTCTAGTAAGTACCAGAGAGTCTTGAGCGGTAGGGCGACCCACGTCAGCAACTCTGGCAGGACCGAGTCGTCCGGCTCCCTTCAGCTCGATACCGACGAGGAGTCGACATCGGATGACGATGTCGGAGTGGACTTTGATGTACCGGATCCGCTCGCTACCAAGTCAGGCGACATGGTGGCCTCGGACGGCTCGGGGTCTACCTCGAGCAACACTTCCAAGAAGAAGAAATTCGGGCGTGGTCCGGGGAAGGTCCCGGAACGAACGGCTGCCGGCGACCATCCTGTCATTACACCGAGGGGAGATTGGTAAGCATTTGATTTGCAAATTACTTTGGATACCACAGCTTTTCCACTCACATATGCTTGTCTTTGTCATCATGCAGTCAGTGGGAATTTGTCCCTGCCAAGCCTAAGGGGGCGCGATTGCCGAACCACATCATCGGCTCCCTCTTGAGGAAGTACTTCCCCGGGTTGGCCAAGCCGGGTGACGACCAACCGCCGTCGCCAGCTTTCACTTGGGAGCACTACTAGCACACCAAGGATGAGCACGATGTCACCATGGCCACCCGGGTCATCGACGGTTTTTATGTCAGTATCTTCGCCACTGCATTTTTCCATATCCGAATTTTTGTAATTAACTGCCATATGCTTTCTTGTAGGAAGCATTTTCTTGCGTGGATGGTGAGAAAGAGAAGGCGACAAAAGCCCTCGTGAAATCAGCCCGAAAGATACTCTCCGACGCCAAGCACACGCTGCGGTACAAAGCCATGATGCAGTGTCGGCCGGTTGATGGCAAGGGGCTTAAGATGACGAGGAAGTCTGCTTGCCGGACCAACTTGGACAGAGAAGAATACTTGTCGGTGGTAAGTGACACCATTGGTTGCTAGTACTTTGATTCATCCGCCTCTTGTAAGTCAATGATTCGATTTTGTCTGACTAGGTGAGGGAACCCTGGATGAAGGAGGATTGTTGGGAGGCCCTGGTTGACATGTGGTGTGACCCGGCATGGCAGGCGCAACATGTGGAGAAGGGAAACGATCGCGCCAAAATGCCAGGCCCGGCGCATGTCCAGGGGAGCCGGAACCTAACCACTCTGAAGCAACACATGGTATGTGGATTAAAAAGTTAACTTTTCCGCACGGTGCATCTCCGTTCATTAAGCTTCATGGTTACTTTTGCAGGAGGCGGAGCTTGGTCGCCTGGTCCACATCCTGGAGGCTTGGAAAAAAGGCCACAAGGGGAAGGATGGCGCCGAGTTCTGCAGCCTGTCGGCGGAGGAGAGGTACGGGACCTTCAAAAAGGTCTTCCAGGAGGTGCACCGGCAGGACGCCGAACCTACGTCCAAGCCCCTTGATCCTGAGCTGCTCATCATTGCTGGCGAGGGGAAGGGCCATGGCCGCCACCTCCTCTGCAACGGGGCGATCGCCACCTCCTCGCATCGCAAGCTCCATGAGATACGCGCGTCGAGCACAAGCTCAACTCCGTCCATACGGAGTCGCCCAACCGCCGCGTCACGTGAGATCGCACGTCTCAAGGTTAGCATCATAACCATTCATTTATGTCCATGCCTCAAAATAGCACCCTTGCAACCTATATGAGCCTAATGCCATATTATAGGCTTTAATGGACCAGCGGGCTGCTGAAGAGGAGCAAAGGCGGCAGGCTGAGCAGGAGAGCAGAGAGAAGGAACGAGCAGAAACGAACGAAAGGTTCAAGCTGCTCGAGAAACAACTACAGGTAGAACATTCTCTAAACAGGAGGTAGAACATTCATTATATAGCGACGTACAATGCTCACGTTACTCTACTCTTATAGGCTCTTATGCAATCTCAAGGCGGTGGAAATGATGCCCCTCCTCCTCCTCCTCCTCCAGAAGCTTAACCCGATGAAATGATGCCCCTCCTCCTCCTCCTCCTCCTCCAGAAGCTTAACCCGATGAAATGATGTCCCTCCTCCTCCTCAAGGTGGCGTATGAAGATCTGAACTTCTATGTGATGTGCATGTGTTTTGCAAGTAGTGAACATCCATAAGTTAACTTGTGTGTGATGTGTACTGTATGAAACATTGGCCTATGTGAAGAGTTATGCTTATGTGAACTACTTTAAATTATGCCTATGTGTGTGATGTGTTGCTTATGTGAAACATTGGCCTATGTGAGTTATGCTTATGTGAACATTTTCTACACTGAATATATAGACAAAAAATGCATTAGTTGTTTTCAGTTGCAGGGATTAGATAAGAAACAGATTCACAACAGAAGCAATGGGACATATTTCCGAGAGCCACACTCGGAAACACACACTTTTCCGAGGGCACCTCTCAGAAAAGGGGTCGCCTGAGCACTTTAGCTACTGTAGTGCCACTCTTTTCCGAGGGCCCCTCTTGGAAAAGTGGTCACGTGAGCACTTTGACTATTCCAGTAGTGCCACTATTTACCGAGGGCGCTAAAACTCGGTAAAGCTTCAACTGCCATGTGGGGCTCCTGGGCCCACAGGTCAGGTTTCAGTCAACGGACTTATACCGAGCGATATGAGGCAGCTCTCGGTAAAGATAGCGCACCATATAATTCTTTTAAAAAAAATTAACAAATAATAGTAAAAATTTACTGATAACTGGGTCCACCGGGACCACATGTCAGGTTTGAATGTTTCTGTTACATGTTTTTTACCGAGTGTTCCACGGCGGCGCTCGGTATACGTAACAGAAAGTGACGGCGCCGTCAGTTGCGATGGGGCTTGCCACGTGGCTTCTCGTTGCCGTGAGGAGCTCTCGGCATCTGCGACGTTTGCCGAACGTTGTTTGTTCGCCGGGATTCCGTGTCGGCAACGTTAGGTAGTTGCCGTGAAGCCATAGTTGCCGAGTGTTCCTCTCGACGTCTTTGCGTTTGCCGAGTGCCCGTGCTTTGGCGCTCGGCGAAGAGCCGAACACCCGGCGTATATGAAAATTCCAGTAGTGGAGTAGTATTTATACATCAATTATGTAGTCTACAAAAATGTATTTTTTGCATAAATCTAATGAAATTAATTCTGCAGATGTTGATATATATATATATATATATATATATATATATATATATATATATATATATATATATATATATATATATATATATATATATATGTGTGTGTGTGTGTGTGTGTGTGTGTGTCAATAGACTTGGTCAAACATAAAGAAATTCAATTTCGAATAAAGGAACTTTAAATGGCTTGAAATGGAGAGAGTTATCTGCCTACCTTGTTCCTTCATCCCCAGATGTTTTTAAATAAACGCAGGAGAGCTGTGTATTTCATTGATTAGAAGGAGAGGCGAAGAACGCCGAGTACAGGCTGCATGCTAAGAGCATCTCCAACAGGCGCGCTATCTTAGCCGCGCGCTGGAAAAAACCGCTTTATTGCGCGCGTGGGACCGAAACGGGCGCTCCAGCAGCCGCGCTAAAATCGCGCGCGCGGTAAAGTTGGTTCAGCGCGCGGAGGAAAACGGCATCGCGCGCTGCTTATTTGGTGTGCCCGCTCGCGCGCGCTGTAAAATCTGGGCTCCTGCGGATGGGGCCGCCGGATTGGGCGCCGTGTTTTTGCGCTTCTGGTAAAGCAAAACACCAGCCCAGTGCGCTAAAACGCTATTTCGGCGCTGCAAAAAAAACTTTAGCGCGCCACGCAACCGCGCATCTGTTGGAGATGCTCTAACGCATTAGCAAACAGGTCGAAAACAAAAAAAGGCCCAGGAGGCCGGATGGCAAGGACTACTCTCGCAAAAATAAGTGCCGGCCACCTGCCAGAGCCCAGTCACTTGCCTCCGATAGCAGGAGATGCAATATCTGTCGCGGTGAACGCTCCGTACCACTAGTGAAAATGCGAGCATTAAGCTCCTTCCAGATCCACCAGATGGTAAGCAGGGCAGCCGATCTCGCCACTTTCCTGGTGGAGAGGGTGCTGCTCATGTCGCTAAGCCATGTCACCAGGGAGCCGTGCGCCTTCCAAGCTGCGGGGTTTAGTTCCGGGGTACAGAACTTGTGCGCCACCAGGGCCCAAAGCTCCCGTGCCCAGGGGCAGTCCGCCACTAAGTGTGCCGCTGTCTCCAGGTTCCGAACACAGAGCGGGCAGAAGTAGGAGTTGGGCCATTGTCTTGCCAGCAGTCGGTCAGCCGTAAGGATCTTCCGTTGAGTGAGCAGCCAAGCGAAGATGCGGCATTTGGCCGGTGCCCAGGCCGCCCAGATCTCCTGGCGTAGTTGGAAAGTGGTGGAACCAATGAAGAAGAGCCGGTAAGTTGAAGCTGCCGTGTAGACGCCGTTGTCTGTTAGTCTCCAGCGGAAGCGGTCTACCACACCCAAGGTCAGCGGCTGGTGGCCGTGGACGCACATCCATAGCCTAACGAAGGACGGCAGCAGCTCGCTTGTCACCCTGCCGCGGAGGTCCTGAACCCATTTGTCGCCGGGCAGCGCCTGGAGACCGCGAACAACTCGGGGACGAGCAAGAACGGAGCGCCCTCGGTGAGCCAGCTGTCATACCAGAAGCTGATGCGGTTTCCATCACCAATGGTGACCGCGCAGGCTGCTGCGAACATGCGCCGCTCAGCCAGATCCACCGGGACGGGAAGCCCCTTCCATGGCACATCTGCAGTCCTCTCTGCCCATAGCCACCGGAGCCTAAGTGCTACTCCGAAACGCTCCAGATCAACTATGCCGAGGCCACCGAGGTCACGAGGGCGGCAGACGCGGCCCCACGCGACCTTGCAGTGCCCACCGTGGCAAGTCACCTCGCCGCGCCATAGCCATGCACGACGCAGCTGGTCGATCTCCTTGCGCGCCCACGGCGGCAGTGCGTAGACCGCCGACCAGTAGACCGTAAAGGCCGACAGGACGGAATTGAGGAGGACAAGCCTGCCGGCTAGTGATAGGAGCCTGGCCTTCCAGCAGGCCAGACGAGCACGGAGCCTGGCCTTCATCCCAAGATGTCGCATAAGGGCCCGCTTGGATTGCCGTTTCATGAATGTATTTACTTTCCGCGTGTAACTGATTCCACCCATATTAAACGGGGCACTTATGCGACAAAATCTGGGCGCGCGGAAAGAAAACGAGGGTGGAAGGTGTGTTCATTTTTTTTCCGGGTGAATCTGAACAAAACTATCCGTCTTTTGGATTTGAACGACCGACCAAGTGGTTGTTTCTCAGCCGCACCTAATTATTTTACGAGTGTATATCTTACGCATGGAGATCACTGCAAAACGGCAAACCAAGCGTGGCCTAATTAATTTGTTGATGTGAGGAGAGCGAATAAAATTTACTCTTGATGAAGAGGCATACGCTACGGAGGTTTTTTTACTCATGCATTGTTTTTCTCCCTGGTTAATAACAGGTCGCCTTAAAAAGTCAAGGTTGCCGAAACTTCAAGAACACAAGTAAGATACTTCATTGACTTCTTTGCCCGGATCATCGTTCGTCGTAGGTTGTCCGGTCAAATCACAAGCATGATGAGCACACTACGAAACGTCTTGGATCTGCAAATGAACTACATGGTTGAGCAAACACCATCAGTGATACTGGCATCTTCCACCACAGCTATTGCAGCGTGGTACGTGACCCCGTGTTTTCAATTGTACATGGTGTTTCCTAAATTTTAAAATAAGAAAGAGTAAATAAAAAATAGACATTGTGGGGTTTCACCCAAATTTCCTAACTAGTATAGGCACCATGTATAATCATTGTTACATGTTGATACAAACAGTTACCACTTGATTTTACAACTAGAAGTTGCATTTACCTAGCAAAAGAACTAAAATTTTAGCTAAGATTGAACTATTTGGCCGAATAATCCTTCAATTCAAAATGAGTCAGTTAGACCATAAACTACAAAAATAGGTACAATACTCCTCTAAAATTAGTTTGTGGATGGTTTCACGGATATTGCTAAATATGTGGCTGTTGACATGGTGCCTACCCAAGATTGTTGTCCCGTGTGGTAGTGAGTGTCATTTCAGACATTAACCAAGTATTGTATTTTATAAAAAGTATATAGGAGACTTCGAGTAGATACTCACTATTCAGGATGCACACAACCAGCTTATTACAAATCCATACCACATACTACCTTAGGGAAAAACCATGTAGCAATATAAAGGGCCACAAAAGGAAAGATGAAAACAAATTAATTTTGTGAAAGCTCTCAAGACGCTGTTAGACAAATGTTATGATGTCACCCATGCTAGGTAAAAAGGTCTATTCCGCCTTCACAAGCTCGTGGTCCTCCATTCACAGATGCACATACTAAGCCTAGAGGCAATGTGCTCATGAGTATATAGCCTATAAATGAGTTTTTTTCTCTTTTTTTGTGGTGTTATTACATTTTCTCTTCTGACAACATTTCTAGAAATCCGTAGTGACCGACATAGAGTCAAACCCCAACTAGGGTAAAAGCACTCAGATTTTTTTACTCCCCTTTATCAATTACCAAACATGTTAGCAATGCGTTGAGGAGTATGTAATTTAGATGTCGATTCGATAATTACTCACAATAAGAAGATATTTAATGGTCCCATTAGGATTGCTAAAGCAAATTTCTGAGTTCACCCTCCAATTTTTGTAGTAGAATTTCCTAATTTAATGCGGACATTTGGGTTTAAGATCTTGTGGACTTGAATTGAATTAGGTTTTCTCATATTTATTACATTGTTTGTATATACATGTTTTATTGAAAAGATCTAAGTTTATAAGGCATAAATAATAATTAAATTAAGGCAAATATATGGGCACTAATACATACACTAATGTATTTGTATACTCAATGAACAGGAGGGATGACCTGGAGAACGCCATGGGTTTGACAAGGACGTGGATGTTCTTAAGAGGATGTTGCTCCATAAAGACGAGGATAGTCTCCACCAAATGTTCATCTCCATAGTTGGGGAGAGTGGTGCCGGAAAGAACACACTCATAAAAAAAGTTTTGTCTGATGAGATATGTTCAAATACAGATGTTTTAATCAGGTACGACATGCAACCTGGCTCTAGCATGGGAGATCTTCTTACCAATGTGTACCAAATCGCATTGGGACAACTGGCAGATCACTATCATGAAGATGAAGGAGAAGTGGAAGATAAGCTTCGTCACCTCCTGGCCGGGAAGAGCTACATGTTGATTTTGGGTGGGATATCATCCAAAACCACCCTAAACCATGTGAGGGTGAGCCTACCAGATGACAATAATAATGGCAGTCGTGTGGTGCTAATATTGGACACTGAAAATGAAGAAGTCGCTTGGCATGCAAATACCATGAACAAAGATGGCAATAACGGGGTACACATGCTGACATGTTTGGACCGAGCTAGAACTTGGCAGATATTCTCTTGGAAAGTTCTTAGGAAAGGGCAACATGATTCATCGTCATTGATCTATGAGAAGGGTAGCAATCAGAAGGAGGAGGAGGATCGAGATAATTATGGGTCTTCCCATGAGATGAACAAAAATGAGGAGGAGGAGAACAAGAAGGATGATCAAGATAATTACGAGCCATCCCACAAAAGGAGAGGGAATACGGAGGATGATCGAGATAATTATAGAGCTATCTTCCGACATGAGCAAGTGGGGGTGGAAGAGGACGACGAGAAGTATAGAGATGAAAATTGCAAGAGAACTGTGCACGAGGTAACTAGAGGATATCCCATGGCAATAGTGCTTCTAACTTGACTTCTCCGGTTCAAGGAGAGGCCGATCCAGTGGGATGCAGTGCTGCAGGAGCTCGGTACTTCAAGGAATAACTACTATCAGCATCAAATGTGCAACACAAGAAGGGCGAGGGAAACCATCTTCTGGGCAAGCTTTGAGGACCTCCCTGAAGACCTCAAGTCGTGCTACCTCTACCTCGCCGGCTACCCCAAGGATAAATGCCAACATGCCGATGAGATCATTCGGATGTGGGTAGCGGAAGGCTTCATCAACAACAAGCGGCTGCGCCATGGGAAGTCTCTGGAGGATGTGGGACATGACTACCTCAAAGAACTTGTCTTGAGATGTCTTGTTGAGCTAGAGGAGACAAAACCAGGTGGTGGCATCATGACTGTGAGGGTTCACAGAAGCATCCTGGGGCTCCTGCAGTCAGAGGTCATCGAGGTTAGCTTCATGGATATCATCCACAATGTCACAGATGATGTCCTTGTGCCGCCATTCGTGCGCCACATGTTTATTCAGAGTGACAACAATGCAATGTACACCACCCAACAGAAATTCCTGAAGTTGCGTTCCTTCATATGTCACATCAATGAGAAGAAGCACAAAGAAGAGGAGGCCCAACGGAGGTGGACAAGAAACAAGTCTTTGCATGAAGGCCTCAAATTTCTTCGTTGGTCTAAGTTCCTTCGCGTAGTCTCTGTGAAGGGGTTGAGGCTTATGGAGGTGCCAGATGAGCTTGGTGACATGATCCACTTGTGGTATCTATGCGTCGACTGCCCCGACCTATGCTACCTCCCGTCGGGCATCGCTAGGCTTCCCAATTTGCAGACGCTTGATGTAAGCAACACCCAGGTTGAGGAGATTCATCAGGATTTCTGGAAGATCAAGACTTTGCGGCATGTGCTTGCAAAGAACCTCACACTTCCAAAAACAATGACAATGCCAGCAGGTGGGAAAGAAGATGATGAGGAAGGTGGCGAGCTACAGACACTCCATGGCGTAAAGCCCGCCGCCCCAGGATCGGAAGGGGAGTGGAGCATAAGGTGTTGTCCATTGGACAGGATGACAAACCTACGGTCGCTGGAGATGCATAGTTTCCACTATGCAACACACGGAGGGCCTTCCCTCAGGTCTGCTCTGCAAAACATGAATCTACTTGAGCACCTAAAACTGCAAGGTGATGAGATCCCCTCATGCATCTTCACCGAGCCAGGCCTTCGACGTCTCCAGACCATGGTGCTGAATGGAACTGTCAAGTGGGACAACATCGCCTACCCGACGACAGATCCTCTTCTTCTTCGTAAGGTCCGTCCGAACCTCATCCAGCTCAAACTCAATGATGCCAGCAAGGTGCCACAGACCATCAGAGACCAGCTGGGCGAGATATTAGTCCAAGAAGAGAATTGATTGAACCAGGCCCCCTTCTGCTTTGTGCTTTCAAATGTTCTTGGGGGAAACAATTACTGTGTTTAATTTCATTGTTGCTACTCATTACTTGTTTGCTCTGAACTGAATCTCTATGCGTTCAGGTTTTTCTGTTGTAAGTCAGTCGTTTATGTATATCAAATGAATGCAAAAGAAAACAAGTCCATTTGTATTCATGTTTTTTCCTCGTCGACTACATTCTTTTGAGTTTGTTTTCTTGTGTTGCTGAAGTAAACCTGAGCATCCGGCCAGAGTAAGAGTGAGTTAGTAGTTTTCCTTGTACCATGCATGCTTGTGCATTGTACAAAAATCAAGGATGTATTTGTTGTCGTTATGTGCAAATATATGAACCATTTGTAGAACTTGATGCGTACAATCATCAAATTCCAGAGCATCGTACCAATATGCAGGCTTCCTTTATCATGTCATAAGACCTAAATCGAGAACCGCAAGCAGCTTCATAATGGAGAACAAAAACGTTTCATGCTTTTATCCGTGCAACTGCCGCTCTCTCCAATACCTTGATCCGGTTACCCTCCATGCGCGCCCTCTACTCGTCCGTCATCTCCATTTTGCTGGGCTTATCTCTGCCTCTTTTGGAGCCAAGGATTCTCCAACGCCAGCTCCCTCTGTTTCCAGGTACCTGTTATGTATCATCATTGAAAACAGAGCATCACAGGTATGCAAAACATTCATACTAACCTACAAAGTCCAAAAACTTATGTGCACAGAATTTCTAGGCACAGCTTCTGTGCCTTTTTAGAAAACTTCTACGTATTTTATTTCCATGGGTGACATGAATGACATCAAACATACATGTGTGTTTTCTTTTTTGTTTTCTTTTCGATCTTTTACATACATTTTGTTTGTTTTCTTTTCACTCTTTTCTGTAGTAGTGTGCAAATGCAGTTGTAACTTGTAACGGATTTTTGCATGCAATAGAGGTGGGAATTAGCAAAGAAAAAAATCGTCTAAGCTAAGTTTTAGATATCTTGCTTGTTGGTAGCCTCCCAATACCTTGAAAATAATTTATGAAGAGGAAGTGGCAGTGCACATAAGAGAGTGGTGATACAGTAATAACAAACAAAAACTGGTGTGTATGTGAAAGATATTATTATTGCAAGCTCGAACATGAAGATCGAAATGCCCCGAAACACCTACGCACCATTGCTTTTAGCGTGGCAGACCAAATAGCTCAGGCAGATGTACGTTGGTAAGCTTGGTCCTTTTGGTGATCTCTTTCTGCTTCTTGGCCTTGGGCTTAGGTCGTTGGCCATGGATCTGCGCCACTGCAAGCCGCTTGGTTGTGTTGGTCGCTGGCTTGTGGCCATTCTTCAGGAGCTCCTTCTCAATGTCATCATGTACCGTGGCAGCTCAATCTCCTGGTACAACTGCTTCAGGTCAGCATCAACCTTGATGTTTGATTTCGGATCATTTAGGTACGCGATGTCCTCGTCGGAGTCCATGCTTGACAGCCACCAGATATCACCTGAGGCATTGAGAAACTGTATGTGAGCAGAAAACGAGCTATACATCAGACATCTAGGCTGAATTCTTGGTTTGCTCAAACCTTTGCAACAACAAAGAGCAAAAGCTACAGAACACACCTGGGCGTCTAGTAACACCAATACTGTGTGAAGTTGCAGAAGTCGGGGTTTCGTTTTTACTTTATTTATCCTCTATGCAAGACAAGACTCTCTGTTGTTCTGTTATTTCTGATAATGGAACTCTGACAAGACAAGACTGTATTGTTTCTGTTGTTCTGACTTGTCATGTTTCACTGCTCTATTTGTCTTGCCAGAAAAGAACCACCACTGCGAAACTGCAAGTAATTTCATTTATTTACTATGGTTGTATTCCATCACACAGGAAACACTGTTTCCAAGGAAATAAATTGCCAGTCATGGGATTCATCAACTTCATATATTCCTCACTGGTTCAAGCTAACCAAATATCTGATTATGTGTGGTTTGCCAAGGGGCTGTGCTGTTGTGTACAGTCCATCAACTTCCATGATTTACTAGCAGTGAAGTAATCAGAAGTTGAAATGTTCTAATAACCACTAGGAGTGCACAAAAAGGCAAGAACTAACATTAAAATGAAACCTTCATAGAAGCTTGAGGCCCTATAATAAGAAATTTGGAACATAAACAATGGAAGCCTAGCTAACCGTACTTCTACATATACGTAAACAAAAGCAAGGCTTGGTAAAAAAAATCCTTACATTAAAATACTGGAACCTCTGTACGTAAGACTACTTGGTTTCTGAACATTTGTACAGATTCAGTTATTTCAACCATCAAAGTAGCAGCTAACAGATTTCTCAAAATCTTAAACCAAGTATAACTTAGTCACCTGTAAATCATCCAATACAGTTGGATATGCATCCTTGACCTCCACAACAGGAAGACCCTCGGGAAACTTTCTAATCAAGTGAAGCAATTGATATTTCCCATTCAAATCATGCTTGGACTGCATAAGTTCAAATGTCAGGTCAATATGCAACCTAATATGAAATGGAAGACTAAAATAAAGACCACCAGACTCGAGGGCGTACATACATTCTCTCGCTCAAAATAAAAAAACTCAAGTCAACAGCCAAATGCTAAGTGAAAACTTCATTTATCAAAAGAGGCCTCAACATGGAAGGTTTACCTTGACAGCAAGAGGAATCATACAACATTCAACATAAACTGCTTTAATATTGGAGGGACAACATAAGAGACTATATGTGTAGCTCATAGGCATGGTCAAGTAAGTGTATCTTCCTTTAGTGTTCAATGATCGATAGAGAATGCAGTTTGATCAGCATGATGGCCACTTCAGGCATTGAAGGGATATTTTATTTATCAAAAGGTATAAATTCATTGACATGATTTTAAAAAACATTTCTGCTTTGGTACAACCCCCCAGACACATCAACGGAGGAGATTTCTCCGTACCCCTTAATAAAAAAGGGTAGGATGATCTTTTCTTTTCTTTTTTTTTGAGCGGTTGATTCTTTTTTAATTACGTCGCCCGCCAGCCGGAATGTACTGGGCCGGCCCATTGGTGACGGATGTAGGGAGTGCGGCGGTTCACTGAATCTAAAAATTCACAGAAGAAGTGTGTGCACTCACTAGGAATCAAATCGTGGACATCTTGCATGTGAGAGTGAGTGGCTTACCAGTTGAGCTGACTAGTGTTTGTGAAAAATGAGGAGTTTACAAACTTAAGAACTTGGCATGGTGTCTTGAATTGCTAATATAAGCTCATGGGAAAATTTATTTGATGGAAAAAAGATTTTAAAATTATAATTTATAACATTTGCTTAAAACTGTTATTTTGGTACAATATTTCAAAATTTTGAACAGGTTTCAAAAAGAATAATAAAGTTCAATAAGGAGAAAAATGAATTAACAAAAAAGAGCAGAATAATGCAAAAATAAAAAATAGAAAAAAACGCTTAGGCCTTGGCCCAACTAGGCGACGGTATCAAAAAGATTTATGCACAAACTAAAAAAAAAGGATTTTGAAATGTTTCCTGCTTCCAAAAATTCTTCACAGATCCAAATAGAAGTTTGCTTTTTTCCCAATTTTTTTGGTCGGGGTTTCAAAAACTGTTTGTGTTTTTTTTAAATTGCGTTTTTGAAGCTTTTTCATGTTTTTCTAAAAAAATAGAATTTTCAAATTTTGTTTGCATTTTTATAAACTGTTCAGGATTACCAAAAAAATTCACATTTAAAAATTTTTTACGAATCCCCATAAAATCCCATTTTCAAAAAATGTTCTGGAATTTTAAAAATTGTTCAATTTTTTCAAACAGTTTTGGAATCTAACAAATTATTTTATTTTTCCAAAAAATATTCGACATTTCTAAATTGTTCACATTTTTTTAAGAAAAGTTTTGATTATTTTTAGAAATATTTTTATTTATGAACATGTTCTTTGATCTTATAGAATACACGCTGTAGGAAATCACAGGCAGCCACTGGGTCGAGTGCTAAGCAGCGCGTGCTTTGATTGTCTTGAGTTCAAGTCCTATTGATCTCTGTTTTTGGGGAGCTCCTATTCGGCGCTTCAGGCGCCAGGGAAGCTCCCGGCCCATCTAGTCGAGCGCATTTGTGAAGAAAACAAAAAAAATCGTGAATTCAAAAAAGTTAATGGATTTTAAAAAAAGTTCATGAACTTTAAAAAAGGTTCATCGATTTGACAAAAAGTTCATCAAATTTGCAAAAAAAGTTCATTGATTCTGAAAAGAAAAAGTTCATCAAAACTGAAAAAAGTTTAAGTCCTGTTGATCTCAGTTTTTGGGGAGCTCCTGTTTGGCGCTTCAGGCGCTAGGGAAGCTCCCGGCCCATCTACTCGAGCGCATTTGTGAAAAAATCAAAAAATGAAAAAAATCATGAATTCAAAAAAGTTAATGGATTTTTTAAAAATTTACATGGATTTTTTCGATTTGAAAAAAGTTCATCAAATTTGGAAAAAAAGTTCATCGGATTTTGAAAAAAAGTTCATCAATTTTGAAAAGAAAAAGTTCATCAAAACTGAAAAAAATCATCAAAATCGAAAAAAATCATTGACTTTGAAGAAACAGTTCACGAATTTGAAAAAAGTTCATTGTTTTTAAAAAAAATTCACCAATTTGAAAAGTTCATCGAATCAGGAAGAAGAAAAAAGAAAAAAGGGAAAAGGGAAAAGGAAAAAGGAAAAAGGGAAAAAAACGAGGAAAGAACAAATGATGTAAAACGATGTAAGGAATCACATAACGTGAGGTGGCTGGTTGGTTAGTGCATTGTGGATGCGATCCGGAGGGGAGAATATCAGGTGCTCCGGTAGCACCTCATCTTAGGTGCTCTGGTAGCATCTCGGCCATTGGATCGTGATCCAACGGGCAACATTCACGGGATGTGGATCCAAGCGTCATTTCGGGAATGTTTGGGGGTTTTCTGCAAAAACTCGCATTGACCAAATGTTGTCCATTCGATTCACGATCCAACGGCCGAGGTGCACCGGGAGCACCTGATATTCTCCCCGATCCGGAGGTCGGGGGTTCGAGTCACACCACGCGCACACTCATTTTGCGGGTTTAAAACAGAAAAACAAGATGGATGGGCCGGCCCAGCTTGGAGGTCTTCAGGCACCCGTTTACAAAATGCACAGTAACGGCCTAACAGGCGCCTGACGCGCCAAATAGGACATGCCCAGTTTTTGCAGTTTTTTCTCTTCGTAAAACGAATGGACGTGACTTAATGGGCCGGCCCAGGCGCGTTGTCTCGTACGAGAGGTCTCCTTACGGCCTATACGTTTGGGCGGGTGACCCACCATACATACAAAAGTGGATACGGTCTGTCAAAGGTCCATATTGCCCTTTATACGTTTAGTGAGGGGGTTGTACCGAAGCGGGAGTGTTAAGAAAAATCACCGATGCATTTACCTCGTAAGAGAAACGCTTCCCATCAAACTGTACTTTGGGATTGTTCGTCAGACTATCAAAGACTGCCTTGTTACTATTAACTGTAACATATGTTGCTTCATTTATTTGCTCTACTGCATAAGCAAGTCTTGTCTGCAGGTTCAGAAGAAAAGAGGGGTATTTTTTTACACAGAACCCATTATAACATATATTCAAGACAAAAATGTAAGAGAACTATTATTTTTGTAACCGTACTACGAAGTCTGTCATTCAACTAATAAGTTGGAAATAAATCTAGAAATAAATATGTGAAATAAGGTGCAAACCAATTTCCCGCCGCGTATCAGATCTTCCAGACTGGTCGGCCAGGCTATGGAGGACGGGTCCTGGGCGATGGATATTGGCCCGAACATAGGACCGGATGCACTACAGGAGTTCCTCTCGCTTTGGCAGAGGGTTGTCACTTGGGAGCCAACCGAGAATGTGCCAGATGAGATTGCATGGTCTTGGGAGGCCAACGGGTAGTTCTCGGTATGGTCGCCATATGCAGCCAGATTTTGGGGAAGGGAAGTGATCCCCACGGAGGACCTCACCTGGAAGTCGCGGGCCCCTTCGCAAAGCAGATTCTTTACTTGGTTGGCTCATCGGGATAGATGCTGGACTTCAGATCGTCTAGCACGGAGAGGACTACCGCACCAAGACGCGTGCCCCTTTTGCGATCAGGAAGAGGAAACGATTAACCATCTCCTTCTCACATGCGTGTTCGCCAGGACGGTGTGGGCGGCGATTTGTGAGGCTTTGGGTCGGCCGGAGTGGACGCCGTCCCAACATGACTCCCTTGCTTCATGGGTGTGCGGCAAGCAAGGGCCCAACAACATGAGCAGGAAGGACCTATACACCATCTTCGTGTTAACAGTTTGGGAGCTGTGGAAGCACAGTAACGACATCGTCTTCAAGGGAGCACGGCCGTCGATCGAGCAATTACTACGTACAGTAAGGTTAGAGGGTTTGGTGTGGTCGTCGGCCGGCCTACTGAAAGGGAATGTAACCCCCTTCTTCGGTACGGTAGCAAGGTGGGAGAGTAGTGAGGAGTAGCGTGTCTTGATGTACTTGTAAACTTTGGTGGAGGCATTCTTTGCCTTTCTTCTTTAATATATGATATGTACACTCGTGCATATTCGAGAAAAAAAAATTCAGGGCTGAATAAATATTTCAATTTTTGCAAGGATCACCCGTATCTGATAATTTAGAGTGCAGTTATATATCATTTGTCACACAAGGCAACACTACAGTGGGAAAGGGTGGGATTTCACACGGAAACTGTGGCGTGAATGTCCAAATGCGCGGGCTGTGACTTGGTTCTGGATGTGCCGGGCATGTCAGCATTCGGAGTGGCGGAGGCCCAGAGTCCCCTCATTTGCTGCCGGTTTGTGGGATTTCAGACATACGGACCTGTCTGAACCATTTTGATTACCATCGGTGGATGGAAAACAAAGATCTGAACAGTCTGATCCAAATATTTTATGGGCGATTTTTTTTTTGAACAAGAGAGGGACCCCGAAGGATCCCGAACTATTTATTCAGATAAAGAGAGGTACAGCGTATTACACAAAGGACCCTGAAGAAACAACAAACGACTAACAAGTCCCTGGACTTTTGCAAGAAGGACCTCAATCTAAAGATCAAAAACGCGATCAGGTCCACATCGTCCTCAGCGGATACACCTCGCCGTCGCCGGGGACGAGACCACTTGGGGCGGCGAGGGAGCCATAGCAACCAGCCATGGCGACCGCCGGGACGAAGATCTGCCTCCCAATTGGCTACAAGGCCGGGAGGAATGAGGGTGGCCGCTCTTCGGCCAGAAGAAGCAGTAGAATGACGGCGGCGACCGGCCATCAACCGCCACAGCAGGCGCCAGCGCCTCCACCGCAATAGCTGCTGCTGTTGAGCTCGAACCCGATCTGACATCTTCAGATGACCGCTCCTCCCAAGCTCCTGCTCCATCACCACGACGGCTTGAAGAAACCGGGAGAATCGGCTGGCCTTCCTCCAGATCCGGGGCGCGAAGATCACGCGCTTATTTAGAGAGCTAGCACCAGAAACATCATCTCCCCTTCGCCACCACCATGGGAGAAGAGCAGAAGATGTCACCGGCGACCACCGGATACTGCGCGCGAGCGGCGGTGGATTGCGCTCCATCGGCATGACGCCAATCACCGGCACAAGGCCAAGCTCCTCTAAGGAAACACCTAAACTAGGCCTACTATCTACAACAGAGCGCCGCGCACCTCTCCCATCTCCTTCCCGTCCGGCATCGCCGGCGGCAAAGATCAGGGATCGGAGCGGGCCTGAGTCGCTCGCGTGGTCGCCTCTCTCGAACAGTAGAGAGAAAGGGGAGAAAGCCAAGATGCCTTTTACCCAGGACTCCTTTTTTTTATGGGCGATTTGACGATCCGTTGGAGATGCCCTCTCTTCTACTCTGTTGACGAGGCGACAGTATCTAGGAGCTGCTCAGGGCACGTCCCCGACCACTGCACGTTCCGCTACTGCTTCGTCCCGTCGCACGTGGCGACCCTCAATTGCTACGTTCAAAGCCTCCCTCCGTGGCAACTGAAGGTGACTTTTCTGTGTCTTGCAAGAATCTTTGTGTACTGGTCTGTCTCCTGTATATTTTTGAATAGAAAAAAAGAAGAAGAAAAAAAAATACTCCGGGCCTCTCTTGTGTAAGTAAAAAGAAAAGAAACAGCAGACAGACTTGCATGTCACATTTGACCTCGATCGTAAGCAAATTCTTGGAGCCCGCTCACAATTCAAACCCAATTCCGAGGTTCTTCCTAGGGATGCGCGCCTGATGTTTCCATCGTTAGTAGGACGGGAGAAAGATCAACCCTAACTAGTACGTAGTGGACTCGAATCTGGCTGGGCCGAATCGGTCAGTGTTCACTCGTGGAGATTCCGGGGCAGGAACAGTCGTAGATGTTCTTTTTTTGTGAGTGTCTTCTCTTCGTTTCATTTCTCTATCTATGGATGAGCAACAGAATACAGCAACCATGGCGTACAGAAGAGAAGAAAAAGCTGACTGACGGGAAACAAGGAGGTGGAGTGAAGCTATGGAACACGACGAGACGTACAGTACCAATGTCACATGCTGCCAAAGCGACCTAGACTGCTGATTACTAAGTACTCTAGTTAGGAGTGGTCAACTCATGTTAATCTATCCCGTCCGCCCCACGTGAGAGCGCGCCGGGAGTGTACCCGCTGCACGGATCTCCACCAAGCTCAACCTCTCTTTACTGTTGCCAGCGTCCAGCTGGCCATTTAGAAAGGAAGAACACACATGGAGGGAAGTACTTTCTTTCAAAAACGACATAAAACATGTGAACACATGTACCACGCATCACGCTGCTAATCTTCGAAGGATTGCCGGGTTTCATACCAGCAGAAAGATCTTACCGCGATGCACCGACGTTCACGGGTCGTTCCGTCCGACATGGTAGTTTGCTGAGTTCTAGTTTCCCGAAACTCGGCAAAGGAGAACAGCCTTTGCCGAGTACTCGATGATAAGAACTCGGCAAATTAATGAGTGTTGACGTACTCCCAGCCGAGTCATGTTTGACGATAACAGATTCGGAAACACACAATGTCGAGTTTTATCCTGGCTTTGCCGAGTACCCTGGAAACTCGGCAAAGTAGCTGATTCCACTAGTGCAGGATCTTAATCTCATTAGCAGATTCTTGGAACTTATTCACAATTCAAACTCAATTCCAAGGTTCTTTGCTCACTTCCACCCTAGTTATCTAGTACAAAATGCCAGGCAGGTCAGTGCCCTAGCAAAAAAGGCAATGTACCATGTATATATTGTTGAAGAAATCCAAATCAGGTCACCCTCCCTCACTGCTGCCGGTGTGAGCTGGCTAGATAGAAAGGAAGAGCACACATGACGAAGTACTTCCTTTAAAAAATAAACAAAAATGGCGAAGTACTGGAATTAATTATGAAGTTGATAGACCTTTCAGCGGTAATAATGTAACCGATTACTGCATTACTCAAATTACACTCACGGGATCATGCAATTAAGCTGCATTTTCCAACAGATTACCAGTGTTGTCTGACAAAAAAAAAAGACCCCGTTAAATCCCGAACGTTGGGTTTTTAAGCATGTCACCCCGAACGTTTTTATGGCAATTTTAGTTGGACATGAGGTGGCAAGTTTAGTTGTTAAAACATGGCAATTTTGTCGCAGTTCGTTTTTTTGTCAGAAAATTGTCATGTTTGCCAACCATGCGTCGAAATAAAGTTGGCATAAAAAACATTCGGGTTGCCATGCTTAAAATCCGAACGTTCGGAATTTATCATTTCCAGAAAAAATGCAAGTATTCATATTCATCACAGCTGGTATTATTGCTACAAACAAATAGATCTCATGATCCTCACTCCACATGACCCTCTCCCTAATTATGAGCCACACAGTAAAAAGGAAAATATCTTGCAAAAATACAACTGTAATGAAGATAACGGATAATTACAACATATAGTTTGCTTGATACGGGTTCCATTCTTGATCAACAACCAGCAACCATGGGCGCCGCTAGCAGTCGCATCCGCAGATTAAAAAAAATTCACACTCATTTTCTCTGGACTATTCGATCGTGAACCGATCCGTTTCACGATCCGACGGACCCGATCAAGTGCGACATAATTTCCTCCAATGGTGTCTGTATGATATGAGCTTCGGTCTATATGCTGTGTCAGAGGTATGCTTGATCAACGTAAGTGTAGCTAGTCCTGCTAGTACACTGGATGATAAAAAAATTTAATTGAGAGGGCAGAAGGGCGTGCCGGGCTTCTCCCGGTGACTGGGGATGACGAAGTGCCTGATCCGGCCCACCTGCTCGGCGAGGTACGCGTCGCAGAGGAACGCCTTGGAGAACCTGTCCTCCACCGTCCGGTCCACGTCGTGCACGAACACGTCCGTCGCGCCGTCGCCAGGCCGCCGCGCGCGCGCTACCATGCCGGCGGTGTAGATGGCGCCCATCCTCCCGGGCGCCTCGGGCGTCCACCCCGTGGGCGCGTCCACCATGACGAGGTCCCACTCGACCTCGTGGAACGCGGCCGGGAGGCTGCGGAGCGCGAGCCGGCAGGAGGCCTCGGCGGCGGCGGCGAGGTCCGGCTGCGCGGTGCAGCCCGGGTGGTCCCGGAGGGCGATGAGGTCGTCGGCCTCGGTGAGGCGGGTGTCGTAGACGACGTGGTAGGACTCGAGGCCCGGGTGCGCGGCGCGGACGGAGGCGATCCAGGACGCGTCCTCCTCGAGGAACACGGTGCGGCCGCCGTGGTTGAGCGCCGCCCACATGGGGCTGTCGAGCCCGAGCCCGAACACCAGGAAGTTGCAGGGCGAGCGGCGCTGCAGGACGCGCAGCGACACCCCGATCTCGGCCGCCGTCTGCTGCGGCGTCACGTTGGACGTCGCGTAGTGCACCAGCGCGTCGGCCACCGGCGCCGGCAGCTTGGAGCACGACCCGTCGTCGCCCGCGCTGCCGCTCAGGTGAGAGGCGGCGGAGCCGGGGGAGGAGGAGGAGAAGAGCGTGCGCGCGGAGAAGAGGAGGAGGAAGGCGGCGAGCGCGGCCACGAGGAGGAGGCGGAGGCCGAGGAAGCTCTGCAGCTTGGCCTTCATGGCGACTAGGTGGAGGGCCTTCCGGGCGTGCACGGGGCTCGACATGGACATACGGACGGGCAGCGACCAAGAAAGCCTCCACGGTTCTCCTTGTTGCCGGCCTACTCCGTTCTTGGTTCGTGAGAGGTTTATAGGCGATGATGATGCTTGAAGGAAGGAGTGGCGTTGAAAGATTGGTAATGGAGGGAGGCTGAGATCGATTGTGATGATGGGGTTTGGTGAGGAGGACAAGAGACCTGTAAATTTTGGTGTAGGGTGGTGGATGGATGGATGGATGGAGACGGATGGACGGATGGATCCTTTGTCTTGTGGGACTCTGTTTCGGTAGATGGCCGAATGTGGTGTCTTCGTCCACAGTATTTTATTCTTTAGGTCCTCTTTCACCTGAATTATATAGCAGGAAAATTGAACTACATGAATTACTGGTGAACGAAGAGATCTTCTGGCTACAGCAATCGCATGAGCGGTGGTTGCTCAAAGGCGATTTAAATACTGACTATTTCCATCGCATTGCTACTGGGCGTAAACGTAAAAACACGATTCACTCTCTTAAAGTTGGCGAGATGGAGATAGAGGGCACTGACAAACTAATTGCACATGCCACGGAGTACTACAAGGATCAGTTGTTTGGCCCAACTCCGGGGAATCAGTTCCACCTTGACCCCGACACTTTGTCGGCTAAGGAAAAACTTAGCGAATCTGATAACATAGATTTGTGTCGTGAGTTTACGGAGGAGGAGGTTAGGGAGGCTCTGTTTGATATGGCATCCAATAGAGCTCTGGGCCTGACAATATACCAGTAGAATTTTATCAAGTGTGTTGGGAGATAATAAAATATGATATTATGTCTCTGTTTACGCATTTTCATTGTGGGACGCTTGATGTACAGCGCCTAAACTATGGGATTATCACGCTGTTACCTAAATTGTCTGGAGCTGATAAGATCCAACAGTTTAGACCTATCTGCCTACTTAGATGCCCATATAAGCTCATTACTAAAGTTTTGGACCGCCGCGTGTCGGTGTATGCTGATAAATTGATCAGCCCTGTCCAAAATGCTTTTGTTAAAGGAAGGAACATTATGGATGGTGTTCTCTCACTCCATGAGATCCTCAATTATACTTATGTGAAAAAGAAAGTTGGTATTTTGTTGAAACTTGACTTTGAAAAGGCCTATGATAAGGTGAATTGGGACTTCCTGCTGGAATGTCATAGATTACGGGGTTTTAATGAAACCTGGTGCGGGTGGATCAACCAGATCCTCCGCAATGGCACGGTGAGCATCAAACTTAATAATTGTGTGGGGCTATACTTTCAAAGTGCAAAAGGGGTGCGACAGGGTGACCCACACTCCCCTTTCCTGTTTAATCTGGCCGCTGAGTGCCTTACTAAAATGATTAAGAATGCTCAACGTAACAAGCTGCTTGTTGGTTTAGCGGCGGACCTAATTCCTGATGGGGTGGCCGTATTGCAATATGCGGATGACACAATCATTTGCCTAGATCATGATATAGCACTGGTACAAAACAGGGCATTAGTCCCGGTTCCAGAGGGCCTTTAGTCCCGGTTCTGGAACCGGGACAAAACGATCGGGACAAATGCCTAAAACCTTTAGTCCCGGTTGGCCTACGAACCGGGACCAAAGGTGCTCCACGTGGCCGCTGTGGGGCGCGCGGGCAGGAGGACCTTTAGTCCCGGTTGGTAACACCAACCGGGACTAAAGGGTCTCCACGTGGCCGCTGCGCAGCACTCAGGCAGGAGGACCTTTAGTCCCGGTTGGTAACACCAACCGGGACCAAAAGGCAGCCACGCGTCAGCAGCTCGCAGGAGCTGGGTTTTTTTTTTGAAAGGGGGGGGTTTAGGGGTTTTGGAGGGTTTAGGGGTTTCATATTGTGTTAGCTAGCTAATAGAGAGAAGTGACCTCTCTTTCTCCGTGCTTGGTCGACGCTAGCTACTACATATAGAGAGAACTCGACGCTAGCTAGTAAGCAATGAAGGAACCATTAATTACACAACATCGTCATGCATGATCAATATATAGAGAGAAGTGACCTCTCTTTCTCCGTGCTTGTTGGTCGAAAAACAAGTTTTCGTATATCTATTCGACGCTACTACAGATAGTACACGTTGATGCATATATCTATTCAACAGGTTTGCAATTCCCGATGGCATTTTCCGTCTTTAGGAATGACGTGGTCAACAAAGAATCCCGCCAACTCCTCTTGAATTGCGCGTAGGCGATCAGCTGGTAGGAGTACGTCCCACTTCTGCCAGGTCTAATTTAAAGAAGGGGGGGTCAATATATATATATATATATATATATATATATATGAATGAAATCAACACAATTGATGGTGATAAAATAAAATTATGAATATTGTTTACGTACTTCAAATTGTTGTTTATTGAAGCCCCTCTCGGTGGTCTTTTGGTGAATGAACTCGCAAACGTAGTATCCACATAACTCAGTTCCGGGTTCCTGCCACATGCACTTTACGAGAATAGAGTTCAATCAAAATGATAATCAACCATGATAATGGTATTGAAACTAGATTCAATGAGAGATGCGCGGAACTAGCTAGTACTACTTACTCTGGGTTGTTTAAATCGCAGCTCCGGTCTCCATTCACCCTGAACCTGCGTGATGAACTTTTTCCATACCCTGCCCGGCAAAGAAAATGATTACTTGATATCAGGAAATGAACGAAAGTTGCCGATATAGTGCGATAATGATTGAACTTACTTCTGGAGCATTTCAATCATGTCCGCATACTCCGTAGCCTCTTTACGTCTTGAGTCCAAGACAGTTAATGCTCCCTCGTCAAGCTGAATGGCTAGCAGAATAAAGTGAAACCTGCGCGCACATAACTCATCAATTACACTTAACCTCGAGTCAGCGAAACAGAATATGCAGAAGACAGTAACACTCACTTTAAGTTGTAAGGAAAGAGTATTTCCCTTTTGTTTTGGTGTCGAAGGAACGAGCTGAGCAAGATTTTCTCAGTCTCCTCGGGGATCTTCTGTACCGACCATTCATTTACGATATTTGGGTTAATGAACCCAATGTTATAGATTTGTCCTTTTTTAAATTCGACGATCTTCAATCTGCATAATATAGTGAGGATAATTATATACATGCAATGAATGAGCTGAGCTAGAGACTTAATTACAGAAATAATACTTACAGACAATAACAAGCCACGAGACTTTTGTCGAGGGCGGCTTGATTGTATAACTGAAAGAGTTCGTCAAATTCAACGAAGATCGAGTCGACTCCAACAAACTTGTGCTCATCCTTAATTCCCACCAAGATACTGCCCGTCCCATCCTTGCAGGTTTCCAAGTACCATTTATGTAATGTTCGCATCATCGTTGGTAGATCTTGTTCCAGATCATCACTTCTGACGAGACGCTTCCCGTGCTGGTATTTAAAGGTGTCTACCGGCTTAGCGATTTCAAAATGTACATCATCGCCTAGGTAATCACCAGGATTGAAACCAGGAGCAACGGCCGCTACCCCCGGGGTATCGGTAAACACCTTGAGCAGGGGGCACGATTGCTTTTCCTGTTCGCCGAGCTGGGGAATTGTTTTCCCACTTCTTGCACCAGTACTGCTACTTCTCGACCGACTCTTAGCTTTGCCATATGTCTGTGCAATAATGCGGTCATAGTTTGATAGCAGCGGAGGTGGAGGTGGTCGCGTAAGGGCATCCAGAGTGCGATTCGCCTTTACCGGATCTATTTTTTCCTTCGGAGGTGGAACTTTCCGTGCAAAATGGGCCTGCACTTCGGCAGCACTGATGTCCTTGTTTTCCTCGTCGGTCCTCTCATATGGTAAATTTGGAGGAACCTTGAGGCTTGGAACAAATTTGAATTTCTTCCCGCCTTTTGTATTGCTAGCCGTCGGAGCGGCGGCGGATCTCTTCCGCTGTTGCTGACGAGGCGGAGTTCGTTGACGCGGCGGAGGCAGCTGCGGCGGCGGAGACGGCTGACACGCCGGAGACAGCTGAGGTGGAGGAGGATTCTGCTGAGGGGCCTCCTTCGTTAGAGTCCGCTGAGGCGGCGGAGACGGATGACGCGCCGGAGACGACTCAGGCAGCGGAGATAGCACAACTGGACTGTGAGGAGGAGTCTGCTGAGGATCCAACTGCGTCTGCTGAGGCGGCGTCCAGTTTGGAAGCTTGATGTACTCCTTTCTCCATAGACAGGTACTCCTTAAGGCATTTTCCAGAAGATCCTCCCCTTCACCTGTAGGGTAGTCAAGCTCCAGCCCCTCAAATCCCGCCATTATCTCATCCACCGTGACAATAGCATAGCCATGTGGAATCGGACGGCAATGGAAAGTTCCCTCAGTTCGAGGAGGTAAAACTGAGCCGACCGCCGCCTTCAAGGTCAGGTTCTGGCATTTCGCCATTAGTACACAATGTTCAGTCTCCGTGATACTATCCACGGGGTAGCGAGGAGCCATGATATCAGGCTGAAGGAGCTCCGTGGAAGCCACGCTGCTTCTCCGCTGAGATGGTGGGGTAGCTTCTGGGGCAGTGTCGAAGGAAGGATCTTCGTGCCGCTGAGATGGTTGGCCGGTAGCTCGCTGGCTCTCAAGTTCCTCTAGTTTCGCTAATCTTGCATTCATCTTCTGCATTTCGCTTGCTTCCCCTTTCTTCTTTCTCTATCGGCTTCTATAACCATCGCTGTCGGGAAACCCATCCTTCCACGGAACGGAGCCTGATGTGCCTCGTGTTCGTCCAGGGTGTTCAGGATTCCCGAGGGCATGTGTCAGCTCGTCATTCTCTCTGTCGGGATGTAACCTCCCTTCCTGTGCTGCCTGGATTGCTTCCTGAAGCTTCTTGACGGGTATTGCAAGTTGAGCTTTCGTCCAAACACACTCCCCTGTGTCTGGGTCCAAAGTTCCCCCAACCCCGAAGAACCAAGTCCTTGACCGATCTGGCCAGTGCAATGTCGCTGGTTGGACCCCTTTAGCAAGCAGGTCTTGCTCAGATTTGTCCCACGTAGGCCGGGCTTTGCTGTAGCCACCTGACCCCGTAACATGGTGATACTTCTTCTTTGCAGCATTTAGCTTATTTGTCGCTGACCTTTGCTTGCCCTTGTCCGATTTCTTGTAGGCCACAAATGCGGGCCAGTGATCTTTTATCTTCTCATATGCACCGGTGAATTCTGGAGTCTTGTCTTTCTCGACAAACTTTTTGTTCAAATCTTTCTTCCAGTTCTTGAATAGTTCTGCCATCTTCTTAAGAGAAAACGCCTTGACCTTATTCGGATCCGCCTCTGGCGGTAGGCTGAAATTTGTCATCAGCGAGGTCCAAAGATCATCTTTCTGTCTATCCTGGACATAAGAAACTTCAGGGTCCTTCTTCTTATTCCATTCTTGGATGCTGATCGGGACGCGGTCCCTAACAACCACTCCGCACTGATGTATAAATGTGTCCCTGCTCCGCTTGGGAGCAATCGGTTGGCCATCTCGACCGACTTCTTCGATCGTGAACCTTTCATCCTGGCGCAACCTTTTCTTCGGGCCTCGTCTCCTTACGGAAGTTTGGCTCGATCCGGAGGGCTAATTAAAAGAAGAAAGAAGCGTTAATATATGTACATACAAAACAATTGATGCATCAAGTCAGCAGAGGCTTAATTAATATATGTATATATACCTCGCCGAACTTTGCAACAGTTAAGGCTCCCTCCTCCGTTCGGTCACCGGAGCCGTCATGATCTCCTTGCTCCTCCGTTCGGTCACCGGAGCCGTCATGATCTCCTTCCTCCTCCACTCGATCACCGGAGCCCTCATGATCTCCTTCCTCACCATCGGTGTCATTGAGAAACGACAAGGGATCACCTCCGTCGCGGATTATATCCCCCAACAACTCTTCTTTTTCTAAGTCTCTGTCCATAGTTTCTGCAAATGTTACAACATGGCAATATACAACCATGAGAGATGGATTAGTGGCAAACATAGACCTAGCTAATCACAACAAGGAATCATATGCATATATGAGCAATGGATTAGTCGCAAACATCATGCAAAGTTATCGGGGGTTATACTTTGCGGACCGCCTCTCTCATGCATGTCCGACATCCCCCCTCATGTCGAAGTTATCGGGGTTATACTTTCAGGAGAGGACACTTTACAAAAAATAATCGCTATGCAGGAGATCGAACTATCCATTCTACCACATTGACCTATGCCGGCCGCCTACCGAATAAATAAAGTCCCTTCGGTTCACTGAGGTAAGACCGGTGAATTAGACGCCAATATATAGTATTATACATAACAATTACGGGTAGGGGCGGGAGGGGGTAGATCGACAACGCTCTTTCTTCTAGGGGGTTATGTTTTAACGAACACCCCCCCCGGCCCCCTCATGTCGATGTTATCGGGGTTATGTTTTAACGACCCCCCCCTCATGTCGAAGTTATCGGGGATATGTTGAATTCCCGAGAGAGTTAGGGGTGTTCTAACGCGGCACTACACGATATAGGTGAAGGGGGATAACATCCGGGAATACATCTTTTTTTTCGCTATGATATACATATACATCTACATACTAAAGTATACATACATACATATACATCTACATACATATATATACACTAAGCATCTACATATACATATACAACTCAACATATGAACCAACCATCATCCTATGAACAAAACTCAACATATATACAACAAATGGACACCTTTTGTTGAACAGCGGAGGGACGATAAGTGACCAACTCCACGGAGATGCAACACCACAACCTATAATTCCACCGAGAGTGAAAATTAGCATGGCAACAAATGGCATGACATGAATGTAACACCACAACCTGATAAAAAAAATTGTAGCTAGCTAGATACCAATTTGAAAGCAAGTTTCAAACTTAGAGAAAAATAGCATGGCATGGCATCCACAATACAAAATATTGACCAAGTTTTCATACATCAAAATGAACTCTAAATAAACTCTAAAGACAAAATATTGACCAAGTTTTCATACATCACAATGAACATCAAAATGAACTCTAAATCAACTCTAAAGACAAAATATTGACCAAGTATATTTGTCACCAATCCTTTTAATGTGGGTTTTAAAATTTTCTCCCAATCCTTTTAATTATATTATAAACATCAGTAGTAATTATTTTCATAATGATTTGGCCTCAAAAAAATTCTTTTATTAGTATTTTCAAACTCTAGAATGGCCCTGTTGCACTAGAACTATTTCAAATAATTCTTTTCAAATGCCACAAATTTTTTGAGAAGTCCTCTGATGCCTATAGATCATTTTTATGCAAAAAGCCACTTTGGTCATTTGAAAATTTTGAGCACAACTTCCATTTTTCAATTTTGGTCCAATCTTGGCATTGAACTACAACCCTATTTTTCCTTGCTCAAATAATTTTGAATTTTTTGCATCTTATAGTCCTTCCAACTAAACCCTTAAGTCCAGAAGGGCAGCCCCAATTTCATCTTGCAAGTCCACCAAAAAATTCCCTGTAGTTTCTGTCCAGAACTAAATTCTAATAAAACTTGCACTAACAAGTTTTTCCTTTTATCAAACCAACTTGACCATCATCTCTAACATCCAAGGAGACATCATCCTGCCAAGTTTCACATACAACAAAGTTCCCTAGCTAGCCCTAGCATTTCAACAAACACCTTGTGGACATGGCAAACACATTTCAACAAACTCTATGAAATCTTGCAACTCTCTGAACAGGGGCAACTTTATACATACAAGGAGGAAGGAGGGAGGAGAGGGGTGGGAGGGAGGAGGGAGTACCTGGCCGGCCGGCTAGCTGTGGAGCGGCGGCGTCGGGGGCAGGGCAGGGGCACGACGGCGTCGGGGAAGGGCAGGGGCGCGGCGGCGTCGGGGGCAAGGCAGGGGCGCGGCGGCGTCGGGGCAGGGCAGGGGCGTCGGGGCAGGGCAGGGCGTCGACGGCGAGGTCCGGCAGCCTGACGGCGAGGGCGTCGACGGCGAGCTCGGGCAGCCTGGCGGCGTCGTCGGGGGAACTGCAGATGGGGATTGGAAATTTCATAAGTGTTGGCTTATATAGCCCCACCTTTAGTCCCGGTTGGTGGCTGCAACCGGGACTAAAGGCCCCCCTTTAGTCCCGGTTGCAGCCACCAACCGGGACTAAAGGCCCCCCTTTAGTCCCGGTTGCAGCCACCAACCGGGACTAAAGGTCATTTTCAGCAGCGCAAAGGGCGGGAAGCACAGCCCTTTAGTCCCGGTTGGTGGCTCGGACCAGGACTAAAGGGGGGGCCTTTAGTCTCGGTTGGTGCCACCAACCGGGACTAAAGGGCTGCGGCTGGCACGACGTCGGGCGGGTGGATGTTTAGTCCCACCTCGCTAGCTGAGAGGCCTCGATAGTGGTTTATAAGCGCGGCTGCGCCAGCCCTGTCGAGTTCCTCTCTTATGCAGGCCTACGGGCCTAAATGTACCACCTCTGCCTGTGGGCCTACTGGGCCTGCTGCGGGCCTGCATCCTGGCCCAACTAGCGTGTTGGGTTTCTAGTCGTATGCAGGCCGTGGTGGCCCAGTAGGCGGCATTTTTTTAATTTTTTTTTTACTTTTTAGTCCGGGTTTGTGGTAGCAACCGGGACTAAAGGTCTTTTCCAGTATTTTTGGTTTGTTTTTTGCTTTATTTATTTTCTTTTGTTTCTACTTACAGCTAAATACTTAGAGTTTTTGAGTGATTCTTTTTTGCTTTAGGTCACAAAAAATTATAAACTTTCTGTTAGTGCCAGTAGTTTTCAAATTTGAATAGTTTAAATTTGAATTCTTTGAAATTTGTGTGAATCACTAGTTTGTGAATAACTTTACTTTAAAAATAGATTTTTGAGTGATTCTTTTTCCTGCTGTTTAATATTAGTGTGTTTTATCATTATATTCAATTTGGTAATTTTTAGGTTATTTTAAATGGGTGTTTTAATCAAAAACAGATTTTTTTATTTTAGTTTGCTATTAAAGTTTCTAACAAAAAATACTTTATGAAAAATTCTTTTTGCTATTAAAGTTTTGAACAAAAAATACTTTGATAATTTTAGTTGCATGAATTTTATATAATTTTAGTTTCAAAAATACTTTTATAATAACTAGAGGTTTATAAAAGCTTTTTAGTTGATTCTTTTTGCTCTTGAAGAATATTATAGTTTTGTTTTAGTTGATCATAACAAAAAAAAATTGATTCTTTTTAGTTCATTCTTTTTTCTATTAGAGTTTTATAAAAGCTTTTTAGTTCATTCTTTTCATGCATTTAATCTTTTTTTTGAGCTAACTGACCCTGAAATTGAAAATCACTACAAATGAACTCTGAAAAGGTTGAAAGTTGGCATGGTATCATCATTTCACCCACATAGCATGTGCTAAAAAGTTGAGAGGGTTATGGCAAAAACTGGATGCACTTCGTGTACAAAATGGACCCTGAAATTGAAAAGCAGTACAAATGAACTCTGAAAAGGACGAAAACTCATATGTTACAAAAGGCATTTCATTTCTTGACATGTAACTGCAGTGATATTCTAGATCAAAGCCATCATCAGAATAGTTGTGGAGAGAAAGTCTTCACTTTTTCTTTGCGCGTGTCCCTTGCTTATTGCGCCGTAACCATGGATAATCTTCATCGTTTAACAGGGTGCTTGGGTCAGCCTTCACTTTGAAGGGAGGAATTTCATGAAACTTTTCATAATCTTCAGACATGTCTGTCTTGCCCTCCACTCCCACGATGTCTCTTTTCCCTGAAAGAACTATGTGGCGCTTTGGCTCATCGTATGATGTATTCGCTTCCTTATCTTTTCTTTTTCTCGGTTTAGTAGACATGTCCTTCACATAGAAAACCTGCGCCACATCATTGGCTAGGACGAATGGTTCGTCTGTGTACCCATGATTGTTGAGATCCATTGTTGTCATTTCGTACTGCGGGTCCACCTGTACCCCGCCTCCTGACCGATTGACCCATTTGCACCGAAACAAAGGGACCTTAAAATCATGTCCATAGTCAAGTTCCCATATGTCCACTATGTAACCATAATATGTGTCCTTTCCCCTGTTGGTTGCTGCATCAAAGCGGACACCACTGTTTTGGTTGGTGCTCTTTTGATCTTGGGCGATCGTGTAAAATGTATTCCCATTTATCTCGTACCCTTGGTAAGTCAAGACAGTCGAAGATGGTGTCCTGGCCAACGAGTACAACTCATCTCCAACAATGTTGTTACCCATGAGATGTGTTTGCAACCAACTGCCGAAAGTCCTGATGTGTTCACATGTAATCCAGTCATCACACTGCTCCGGGTGTTTGGAGTGCAGAAAATTCTTATGTTCATTGACATACGGGGTCACCAAGGTAGAATTCTGTAGAACTGTGTAGTGTGCTTGAGCCCAAGAATGCCCGTCCCTACATATTATTGCATCCGCTCCTAGCGTGCCTTTTCCAGTCAGTCTCCCCTCATACCGCGATTGAGGGAGACCAATCGGCTTAAGGTCAGGAATAAAGTCAACACAAAACCCAATGACCTCCTCTGTTTGATGGCCCATGGAGATGCTTCCTTCTGGCCTAGCACGGTTACGAACTTATTTCTTTAAGACTCCCATGAACCTCTCAAAGGGGAACATATTGTGTAGAAATACAGGACCCAGAATGGTAATCTCGTCGACTAGATGAACTAGCACGTGCGTCATGATATTGAAGAAGGATGGTGGGAACACCAGCTCGAAACTGACAAGACATTGCACCAAATTATTCTTTAACCTTGGTAGGATATCTGGATCGATTACCTTCTGAGAGATTGCATTGAGGAATGCACATAGCTTCACAATGGCTAATCGAACGTTTTCCGTAGAAGCCCCCTCAATGCAACCGGAAGTAGTTGCGTCATAACCACGTGGCAGTCATGAGACTTTAGGTTCTGGAACTTTTTCTCTGCCATATTTATTATTCCCTTTATATTCGACGAGAAGCCAGACGGGACCTTCATACTGAGCAGGCATTCAAAGAAGATTTCCTTCTCTTCTTTCGTAAGAGCGTAGCTGGCAGGACCTTCATACTACTTTGGATGCATGCCGTCTTTTTCGTGCACACGTTGCTGGTCCTCCCGTGCCTCCGGTGTATCTTTTGTCTTCCCATACACGCCCAAGAAGCCTAGCAGGTTCACGCAAAGATTCTTCGTCACGTGCATCACGTCGATTGCAGAGCGGACCTCTAGGTCTTTCCAATAGGGTAGGTCCCAAAATATAGATTTTTTCTTCCACATGGGTGCGCGTCCCTCAGCGTCATTCGGAACAGATTGTCCACCAGGACCCTTTCCAAAGATTACTTGTAAATCCTTGACCATATCAAGTATGTGATCACCAGTACGGAGGGTGGGCTTCTTCCGGTGATCTGACTCACCTTTGAAATGCTTGCCTTTCTTTCGACATTGATGGTTGGTCGGAAGAAATCGACGATGTCCCAGGTACACATTCTTCCTGCATTTCTCCAAATATATACTTTCGGTGTCATCTAAACAGTGCGTGCATGCGTGGTATCCCTTGTTTGTCTGTTCTGAAAGGTTACTAAGAGCAGGCCAATCATTGATGGTTACAAACAGCAACACATGTAGGTCAAATTCCTCATGTTTGTGCTCATCCCACACACGTACACCTTCTCCATTCCACAGCTGCAAAAGTTCTTCAACTAATGGCCTTAGGTACACATCAATGTCGTTGCCGGGTTGCTTAGGGCCTTGGATGAGCACTGGCATCATAATGAACTTCCGCTTCATGCACAACCAAGGAGGAAGGTTATAGATACATAGAGTCACGGGCCAGGTGCTATGATTGCTGCTCTGCTCCCCAAAAGGATTAATGCCATCTGCACTTAAACCAAACCATACGTTCCTTGCGTCACCTGCAAAGTCCCCCCACCTTCTCTCGATTTTTCTCCACTGTGACCCGTCAGCGGGTGCTCTCAACTTCCCGTCTTTCTTACGGCCTTCCTTGTGCCATCGCATCAACTTGGCATGCTCTTTGTTTCTGAATAGATGTTTCAGCCGTGGTATTATAGGAGCATACCACATCACCTTGGCAGGAACCCTCTTCCTGGGGCGCTCGCCCTCAACATCACCAGGGTCATCTCGTCTGATCTTATACCGCAATGCACCGCATACCGGGCATGCGTTCAAATCCTCGTACTCACCGCGGTAGAGGATGCAGTCATTAGGGCATGCATGTATCTTCTGCACCTCCAATCCTAGAGGGCATAGAACCTTCTTTCCTTCGTACATACTGTCGGGCAATTCGTTATCCTTTGGAAGCTTATTCTTCATTATTTTCAGTAGCTTCCCAAATCCGTTGTCAGATACACCATTGTCTGCCTTCCATTTCAGCAATTCCAGTGTGGTACCGAGCTTTGTGTTGTCATCTTCGCAATTTGGGTACAATCCTTTTTTGTGATCCTCTAACATGCGATCGAACTTCAACTTCTCCCTTTCACTTTGGCATTGTCTCTTTGCATCAACAATGACCCAGCGAAGATCATCATCGGGCACATCGTCTGGTTCATCTTGATCTTCAGCTTCCCCCATTGCAGTATCACCGTATTCAGGGGGATAGTTGTCATCATCCTCTTCTTCTTCGTTGTCTTCCATCATAACCCCTCTTTCTCCGTGCTTGGTCCAAACATTATAGTGTGGCATGAAACCCTTCTCAAGCAGGTGGACGTGAAGGGTTTTCAAGTTAGAGTAATCCTTCGTATTCTCACAGACAAGGCATGGACAATACATAAAACCATTCTGCTTGTTTGCCTCAGCCACTTCGAGAAATTTATGCAGGCCCTCAAGATACTCGGAGGTGCGTCGGTCACCGTACATCCATTGCCGGTTCATCTGCGTGCATTATATAATTAAGTGTATCAAAAACCATTACAGAACATCATGAATAGAGAAGTGACTAAATTAATACAAGTTCATCATCACATTAAAACCAAAGTACAGTAGTGATCAAATGTTATTACTGAAAAAATAAATACATAAAGTTCATACATATATAGTTCTCATAGAACAACATATAGCTCTCTAGAGCATCTCATTAAAACATACATTGAAACTATGAAAAACAACAACAAATGCGATCATAATTGCAACTAAGGTAACAATTGATCCAACGGCATAATGATACCAAGCCTCATTATGAATGGCATATTTTCTAATCTTTCTAATCTTCAAGCGCATTGCATCCATCTTGATCTTGTGATCATCGACGACATCGGCAACATGCAACTCCAATTCCATCTTCTCCTCCTCAATTCTTTTCAATTTTTTCTTCAAGTAATTGTTTTCTTTTTCAACTAAATTTAACCTCTCGACAAGAGGGTCGGTTGGAATTTCCGGTTCACATACCTTCTAGATAAAAACATCTATGTCACGTTGGTCGGCATAATTGTCATAAACACTAAATGAAACAAATCATAATAAAAGATAATATACCACATCCGAATCATAGACAGGACGAGGGCCGACGGGGGCGGATACCAAAGTCATGGCACTATATAATAACAAACAACAATAAAAGTAAGAAAATTATACAAGTATCTATCTAAATCATACAAGTAAGAATTTTTTTTATTTTAAAAAGAAGATAAGAACAAGAGGCTCATCACGGTGGTGCCGGCGACGAGATCGGCACGGGCGATCGACGGCGGTGAGGACGGGGACGGGGACGGCACCCTACACATGTGCAGACTCTAAGATGTTAATTTCAGCTCAAATTGTGCATCTAAATCAAAAGAACTCCCACATACACTCCTCCACTAAAACCCACAAACCACTCTACTTGTAGAGCATTTGAAATGAGCTAAACTAGCAGTGAGAGATGAAACGATGAAGTTGCTAACCTTTTTAGAACACTTGGATAGTTGGTGCACCGCCAAACCTAGAGAAATCTTGGGCAAAATGGAGCTTGGAGAGGAGAGAAAACTTAAGTGTTGCTCGGGCATTTCATCGAACACCTCATGTGCATAGGAGGTGAGAACAGAGAGTAGCACACACCCTGCACACGCTGGCCGGCCAAAAAACAGAGGAGTGAGCGGCGGGGGCGGGGTATATATAGGCATTTTATTAGTCCCGGTTCGTGGCTAGAACCGGAACTGAAGACAGACCTTTAGTCCCGGTTCCAGACACGAACCGGGACTAAAGGGGTTGCGCCAGGAGCCAGGACCTTTAGTCCCGGTTGGTAGCTGGAACCGGGACTAAAGGTCCCAGACGAACCGGGACTGATGCCCGCCGAGGCCCGGCCGGCTCCCTCGCCGCTCGAACCGGGACTGATGCACCCATTAGTCCCGGTTCGTAACTCGACCGGGTCTAAAGCTCTGATCTGGCCAGGATCAAAGCCCTGTTTTCTACTAGTGTAGACAAAGCAGTAAATCTGAAGTTGCTGCTTTATATATTCGAGATGATGACTAGGTTAAAAGTGAACTTTCAAAAAAGTGAGATCCTTACTATGGGTGGGGATGGATCTGTAATAAAAGAGTATGCTGATTTGTTCAATTGCGATATTGGCAGCTTTCCCATTAAGTATCTTGTTTGCCTGTCAGCTATACCAATCTTAGGAATTCTGATTGGGAGTTTATAGTTTGTAAATATCTCAAGAGATTTGAGGCTTGGATAGGTAATGCTTCCTCCATGGGAGGGAGACATACTCTATTAGATTCTGTCATTACTAAGATTTCTTTATACCACATGTCCATGTGGCTAATGAACAAAACTTTCATTGAAAGGCTGGATAAACATAGAAGGAGGTTTTTCTGGCAAGGGTGCAACAAGAAAAAAAGATACTATCTTGTCAAATGGAATAGAATTTGTAGATCCAAAGAGAAGGGTGGTCTCGGGATCAAAGACCTTCGGAAACAGAACATCAGTCTTATGGTTAAATGGTGGTGGAAACTTGAAACTCAAAACGGGGTGTGGCAAGACATTGTTTGTGCTCGTTACCTTCGTAACAGAACAGTGGCTGAGGTTGGCCCCAGGTTTTCCGATTCCCCCTGCTGGAAAGCTTTGTTGAAAGTTAAGGAGATCTATATGGTTGGTAGGAAAATCATTGTTGAGTCGGGAAACATTGCTAGGGTGTGGAAAGATTCCATCAACGGGCTGCCCCTGTTTCAGGAACGATATCCACAACTTTTTGATATTTGTAATATCCCGGGATGTACTGTGAATCAGGTGGGTAAGGCCGAGGTAAATTCCTTCTTCAGGCGAAGGCTCACACCTGATTTGCTCGGGCAGTGGGGGAATATTCGCAAACTTATTAATGACCTGCCTCTCACTGATAAAGATGATCGGATATCGTGGGGCTTAAATCAGAATGGTAAATTCAGCACCAAATCTGTGTATAAGTGGCTTGAAAAGCCACTTGGTGGGTGCCATTATAAATGGATCTGGAGGGCTAAAATACCTCTTAAGATCAAAATATTCATGTGGCAACTTTCGCAGGATGCGGTCCTGACTAGACAAGTGATGAGAAAAAAGAAATGGCCCGGGAACCCAGCCTGTTCTTTTTGCAATGAGGTGGAAACCTCACAACATCTTTTCTTTACATGTCCGGTGGCCAAAGTTGTGTGGCGATCAGTTGGGGTGGTCCTTGGCACGGACAGATGCCCTAACAACTACTGGCAATTCTTTGCTTGGTGTCTTGTTTCCTCCCTGGTGGAGAGAAGTTTTATACGGTTGGTCTTGCAGCTGCCTGCTGGGCCATTTGGCTCGCATGCAACCGGGCTACCTTCGAAAAGAAACAGATTAAGACCCCCTTTGAAATTGTGTTTTCTATGTGCTCTTTTCTTTTGTACTGGATAGAGCTGCAACAGGGAGGTGACGCCGACAAGCTGCGCTCAGGTGCCGAGATGATCAGGGCCAGCACGATGCGGCTGATGAAGATGTGCGATGCTGTAAGTCGTCCGATCGGAGGAACATGACGAACACGCTTCTTCATACCTCTGCTGCGAGGGAGGAAGCTCTTGGGAGTACATCTTCGTAGGATTCGCTGTTTCTTTTGCTCGAACTAGAGTGGTTTCCTGATGCCTGTGGTGGATGTTGTAAGCGTATGAGTGCTTTTGTACTTTGTGTGCTGCCAAGGTTTTGCCCCACAGCATTCGTTTTGACGGCGAGCGAATGGCAGTGGGTTTCCTGGCAGTGCTTGAGCTCGCTCTACCTCTTTCCCTTCCCCTGACAATGTTCTCTGGAACTGGTTGTATTTCCGTTCATTTGAAATGGAAAGGGGTAAAGCCCGGTTCAAAAAAAAGTATTTTATTCTTTCTTTTATTTTTTGTCTTGTTCTGAGAAAAAACTGCTAGACCAAAACTCCTTTAGGAAATCAAAAAATCCACATACAAATGGAGCCAAATAAATATTACTCCCTCCATTCCATAATGAAGTGCGCCTGCGCTTCCCAAGATTTAAGTTTGACCATAAATCTAACCAACGTGTGCGACTGCAGCGGGAGCAAAAATTATACCATTGAATTCGTATTCGAAAGAAGTTTTCAATGGTATATTTTTTGCTCCCGCCGCAGTCATCCATGTTGGTTAAATTTATGGTCAAACTTAAATCTCGGGAAGCGCGGGCACACTACATTATGGAATGGAGGGAGTATTATATACATCGCACCATATTTTAATATTGTATTTATATAATTGGCGTTTATATTTTTACAATAAACTTGGTCAAATTTTACTAAGTTGGACTTTAAAAATAATTATATGCACTATATTCTAGAACAGAGAGAATATTAATTTAAGTTAATATTTCAGGTATAATATTTTCTATTTAAATGTTGTTCAAGTCACGATACTCTATTGTCATCTCTAACTGGAAAAAGGGGAAGAGAGCATATAGGTCATAGCCTCTTACCCAAACCCTTATGTTTGTAAATATATCCAACTATTCCTTGTTCTTTGCTGAATTTCTGGATTCTAGAAATTAGTTGGTCCTTATTTAGTCTTCTACTTCTATTTTTATTTGTATTGCTTTGCAAATTCAACCCTGATGCATCGAGAAGAGACTGCATGTTGAAACTCATCTGAATTGTTTAGGAGAAACTGATTTTGATTCTGGAATGGAGAATCAAATATAAGGCATCTCTAAATTCTGATACAGTTTGATTACATACGCTATTGCACTAATTTTTTTCAAGTATTGGTTGACTGGTATTGGACTAATCTCAACTTTTCATGTCCCTTCCCGGCTCTTATAATGTTACAGGTTGAATATTATTCAATTTTTTGACTTTAAAAACCATACTGCATGTAATCACCGTTTTACTTTGTTTGCATGTTCTCTAAGATTTATATGTTTAGCTTCTCTAAAGTAAAGGTTTTGGACCCGAATTAAAAAAAATGTACTTTATTTTGTATTTCTTGATAATTTATTTCATTAACGAAGTATTTGTGACTGCCAACAATTCTTTGCCAACTTTTTTTATGCATTTTAATCATTTATTGTGACTACAATTCTTCAAAATTATGTGAATTTGATGCACAAATTTGTAAACCGTGTATAAGGGGGTATACACAGTAAAATACGTGGAGGTGGGACTATGGAAGGATGCCTCCGACGAATCTCATAGCGAAGAAGAAGACACGCGATTTGACGAGTTTCGGGCGCCCGAGGTTGGTATCAGCCTCGCTCCCTGCCTTTGCCGATCTCTTATTACCCCGAGTACGGATTACATGTTTATATGGTGGCTATAGAGCTAAGCCCTAAACATAGAGCTCCTGGATCGATATTCCATAAATTTTGATGTCGAACGTTTCGTTGATGTTCACTAGTAGAAACACGAGCATTAGCAGCACCCCCCGGAAGCGGTTGTGACCAAGCATGACAAAGCCGCGTCTAATATTCCATCTGAGACAGTTATATTCGCCATGGAGGCGGTTGGAAATGAAACTGTCTGTAATAATCCAAGAAGGTGGTCTCGAATACTTAGCTGCCTCTAGTTCCGAAGTATTATTAGAGGCGACTTTGTAGCTATAACCACCTCACTTATATCTATTTCCCTCGTTCATCCCACTCTTGATCACCCCTAGATCTCAGATTTTGCGATGCCAACCCTCGACCAGTTGTCGTGTTCCAAGTGCTCTCCGCCGTGCTCCCACTTCCCGTTGCCGCAGCCACCACCGTTATGATATCAACGAGTAAGCCTAGTGCTCAGAACCTCCACATCTCCTCCAAATTTACCCCAAATCCCCTACACTGAAATTTCAACCTAGATAGATTACAATGCTTAATTATACAATAAGTGGATATCATTCCGTAGTGCTACATCTACTGCTTCATTGGTACTACAACTACTGGAATTTGTACAAGATTACCTAGAGAAACTACTGTATTACTCATTGTTGGAAAATATGTCGATGAAGCCGGAGCCAGAGGCCTCGTGGTCGTGGGTGCCAGCAGGAATGCCCGCATTCGGTGGTCGTCGCCGTCCTCGGATTCGCTGAGGTTGCGAATCATCTCCTCCGTCTCGCGCCTCGCGTTCGCCAGAAGGACGTGGTTGGCGGCGACCTCACACTCATCGTCAATCAATTCGGCAATGGTACGGTCCTCTGCCACCACCTCGGGGTCTGCATGGTTGGCGGTGATGACGGCGGCGTCTGCCAGCTCTGCAACAATTTGGTTCTCGGCGACGACGTGCTCCGCCGACGCCGCCGCCCTCCACGTTGACTTCCATCCCCTCCTCCTCCACCTCCATATCACCCCCCTCCTCCTCCTCCTCCACTGCCACCTCCGACGACGAGGACTCCGAAGAGGAGCTCGGGTCGGCGGCCGCAGCGGTGACCGCGTCACAAGTTGTGACCTCCTCAGCTACCGCCGTTGCGATTTGGGCTCGGTGTGGGGAGGGGGCCAGCTGTGCGTAGAGGTAGGATGATGAAAGACCATGGCTATGGCGGCGGCGAGTGCGGTGGCCGATCTAGATCGGCTTTTTTTGTGCTCCGGCAGCTAGGGTTAGGGTACAAGGCGGCAACAACTTCCATTTATAGTCGGTCGGTTGTATGGGGATTGGGCGGCATGGCCCACGAGGTCATTAGTGCCGGGGATTGAACGACAAATGCTAATGCTTCAACTTCTCTGTTAACATGAAAGCTACTACAACTTCTCAGTTTTATCTTCTCTGTAAAATGCTAACTGGTTCCACTTATTTGTTACAATGAAAATTGCTCGAACTTCACTGTGTTTATCTTCTCTGTGAAATGCAAGCTGCTACAACTTCTGCTTTATCTTCTACATAAAATGCTAACTGGTTCCACTTATTTGTTACAACCAAAATTGTTGCATTTTCTCTGTTTTATCGTCTCTATAAACGGTAAACTGGTTTGCACTAATGTGTTACAATACAAATTGTTAGAACTTCATTGTTTTATCTTCTCTACAGAACAATAGTGTTACCTGCTACATGGATTTAGCTCACATTACATTATCAATACCCTGCTTATTTGTTGTACATGTAGCTTGATTTTAGTTGCATTGCAGAAGAAGAACAAATGGCTAGCTGTGTGCTTTAGGGATATAAATAGAACCAGCTAATGACATCGAAAGGCGCTACCGGTAGAGCTCGAAGCAGGCCATGAATCATGACCGGCGAGCTGGGGTCGGTGCACTTAGAGCCCCTCTCAGGACAACGCATATATAAGAACATAGGATGACTTTGGACTTTTAAAACTTTTATAATATTTCAGTATCTTTGATTCATCTGAACTTGTAATAGATTTGTACTATGGATACTACAATGAATCATATGTTTTCTTTGTACTTATGTATTATAGTGTTTCATCTCATTGGCATGGGTACATAACTAGTAGTAAAATATTAGATCATTTACATACATAATTGGCAGCGGTTATTGGTACCAAACCGCCTGTAAAATGCACGGCATTGCAAGCGGTAATATATTTGAAATTGCCTGTGCTATTCGAGGTACTGGAGGCAGTTTCCAAAATATTGGCACTGGATCGAGTATTAGCTACGCACACCGCTCGATGTACCAAAACCGCCTGTAATGCACGATTCTCTACTAGTGGTTGTGGCTTGTATATGACATGGAAACGATAGGTCTTCTGTTCCCCTAAAATAAGAAGATGGATCTTCTTCTTAGGCCTTCGGGTCCTTTTATATGTGACCTGTATTGGCCCCCAGGATTGAAAACGACCCAGACATCAAATCCTCAGTGACTAAGGAAAGTAAATCTCCTTAGTCTATTTGACTCAGGAGTCCCTGGCATAGTATTTTTTTTGAAGAAAAGGGGTCCCCCACCCCATTTTATTAAAAACAAGGGGAAACGAGCCACATAACTGTTCATATCGCTCGGGCTAAGCCAAAGTAGCTGACCTAAAAGAACTTAAACCCCTACATCTAGCCACAAAGGTTGGGGGAGAGTATGAAATATCTCAAACGCAATGAAGGAAAGGAAATTAATCATCCAGGCTAACTATTACATGCCATTAACGTTTTAGATTGAACGCTCTCAAGATGAGTCCTCGCTTGTCACTCCTTTGGCCTACCCATATCATCATCTCCAAGCGATCTTCAGAAGCTCTCCTTTTTGCTAATCCAGGAGCAACAAACACTTTCTCAATAAGATTGATTGAGTATACACACATAGAATCCTCTATTGATGACGCATCACACTTACTCTTCCAAGAAGACTTTGGGTATTTGTCCACACCGCACCCTGAAAACAAAGATCATTAATTCTGCATTGTCAATAAGCTCGACATAACAACAACACATGATATACCAACCATAAACTTTTTATTTTTGGCACACCACAATATAGTTAAATCAGATATGTTACAAGGAATTTTGAAGTTAAAGAACTTTGCAACATCTCTCTAGATCTCTTTCGTGACAAGACAATCAAAGAGTAGGTGGTGAACAGACTCGGCCTCGCCACAAAAAAGACAAGCCAAATCATCTACATGTTAGCTTTTACTCAAGTTATCTCTTGTTAAAATTTTATTGTAGAAAGCCAATCACACAAAAATCAAATATCTGTGTGGAGAACAATAATTTACCAAAATTCTCCCAAATAGGTGTACAACCCCCTTCCCAATTAATCATGTTATAAAAGGAACGAACAAAATACACCCCGGAAGGTTCAAGCATCCACAAAGGTTAATCAGCATTAGCATTAGGAATATAGGTCAACAAGACAACCAACAAATCATGCCACTTAACTAGGAAACCGACATCCACACACCTCCTAAAGGTCAACTTAAGAGTACATCTATACCAAAGTTGGGCAACATGACAATTTTGTTGTTAGCAGATATCAAATACATCCCAAAAATATGTCTTTAGAGTTGTATCACCTACCCAAATATCATGGCAAAAGCTAATGCAGTTACCATTCCCAATATACCATTTATAAAAAGGTTGAACCCTAGCCAGAGCCCAAGTCACACCCATCCAAAAAGGGGATCCAATGTTTGTTTTAGACCAAAGACATTCTTACACGTTTTGCACTTGTAGTTTAGTAGTCAAATCCAATTTTTGTCTCCTCATAAAAAATCTCTTGGCCCAGGAAGGTAAAAGAGCCATGTTAAAATCTCTTAAATTGAGAACACCTAAACCCCCAAACCCTTTTTCTGGGATACAAGCCCCAAATTTTCCAGGTGATATTTATGGTTATCCCCAAGATTCCCTAGAACAAGTGAGCCATTTGTGAAGTGACTGCGTTAATCGCCCACTTAGCAGTTTAATAATGGACATCAGATATATAGGAATGCTAGCAATACATGTTTGTAGCAAAACCAATTTGGCTTCATAACTAAGAAGTTTGCCCCTCCACCCACACATTCTCTTGATTGTCTTATCTATAATAGGTTGAATGTCCCCTCTCTGAAGTTTAAGATAGTGCAAGCGAACACCCAGATACTTGAGAGGAAAGGAACCAATCTTGCAAAAAAAAATTGAGATAAAAGCTTAGAAGCTCAGCATCAAGATTTAATTGTCAATAAGTCACATTTGTCATGGTAAATCTTCATACCGGATAACTGGTCAAAACAGGACAATAACAATTTCATATTTCTAGCATAACTAGGGTTCGGGCCAAGAAATAGTATCGTATCATCAGCATATTGCAAACTAACTAGGCTACTAGGTATTATATGAGGAATAATCCCAGAAATAATATTTTCTTTGAAAGGTTTGTCCAGCATACGAGAGAAAACATCAGCTAGTAAATTGAAAAGCATGGGGGACAGAGGATCTCCTTGCTTTAAGCCTTTGCCACCAAGAAAGTAGGAACCATTAACATCATTTATCCTAACATAAAAGGAGCTTTGTTGTAGAATAGAAAGAATCCACCCAATCTACTTCTTTTCCAAACCCCCTATAGGTTAGCATCTCCACTAGGAAATCCAAGTTAACCCGATGATACGCTTTTTCGTAGTCTAGTTTGAGGATAACCCAGGCTTACCAACATTGTACACCTCATGGATAGTTTCATGAGATGTAACAACACTACCATGAATGAACCTCCCTCACACAAATGTAGATTGACATGGAGACAATAATCTTTGACCATTAGGAGAAATTCTATTAGTCATGGCCTTACTGAAATTTTTAACCGAACAGTTAATCAGACTTATAGGTTTGACCTTCCTCATATCCCTAGCATCTGGTTCATTAGGAATCAGAGTAATAATAACATAGTTAAGCCTATGTATTTCCAAAGAGCACATCTCAAAATCTCTGACTAAAGCCATAAAATCATTTTTAATCACTTCCGAGAAATGTTGGTAGAATAAAAAGAACAAACCATATGGACCAGGGAGGCCCAGTAGCATAGGAACCCATGATAGCTTCCTTAATTTCTTCCTCGGAGAAGGGTTTTTCCAGAAGATTTTTTTCACTTTTAGAGACCAACTCCTCATCTGACCAAAAAATTTCACCCAGGCGTATGTTAGGTTTAGGTTCAAAATACAAAAGGTTCTTATAGAAGATAGTAGCAACTTCAAGCATGTCTTTAGTGGAATAAACGGGCCCATCAGGTCCATTAAGAATAGAGATGTAATTTTTCCTTCTACATAGTATGTCAAACCTGCTTCTAGTTTCTATAATCTCGTACACCGTGAAATAGAAGATTATGTTAGACTTGTAGATGGGTACATGCCTCGTATCTTCTCATGTCTCATACATATGAATGCGGGTATATCTGTTGACACATGAGTATATAACATTTGCCTAATTTTTGTGTATGTGTTGTTTCTTGTAAATTTTATGTTCAAATTGCGAAATCAATATTAGTACATGCCTCGTATCTTCTCATGTCTCATACATATGAATGCGGGTATATCTGTTGACACATGAGTACATAACATTCGCTTAATTTTTGTGTATGTGTTGTTTCTTGTAAATTTTATGTTGAAATTGCGAAATCAAGATTAGTACATCCAAATGAATTAAACATGATGATTAATTTATGTATAAAATACAATCTCGAGTAGCCACAAAAATGTCCAAGAATCCACTACTACTAACTCTAGTTCAGAAAGTGGCATTAAGTTCTAACATAGATATGAAAATTCATTGACCCTCTCCCATGTAGATTAGACACATGCAAAGTATATTTTCAGTTTTTTTTTTGGTACACGTTGGCTTAGTAAAGTTAAAGTAGTAAACAAGAAGTGGGTTATGATAAGGATTTAAAAAAATCAATTTGCAGGAATTGAAAAATTAAAATATCTCACATAGTTCAGAAAGTGGCATTAAGTTCTAACATAGATATGAAATTTCATTGACCCTCTCCCATGTAGATTAGGCACATGCAAAGTATATTTTCATTTTTTTTATATTGGTACACCGAGTTGGCTTATTAAAGTTAAAGTAGTATAAACAATAAGTGGGTTATGATAAGGATTTAAAAAAAAATCAATTTTCAGGAATTCAAAAATTAAAATATCTCACATAGTCCTACTAGTTTTCAAATGGAATCTAGCTAAGATTTAAGAGCTAAGCATCGGCCGTGATGTCGTAACAATATGAAAACGGTTAAATTTTAGGTGCCGTCGGCACTTTTTTCAGCCCAGTAGTTGGGACTTTACAAGGTGACGTTGATTGTTAGTTACTGATGTGATAAGATTAAAGATCGCAGGTCACTAGCTTTGCTTGTAGTAGAGGACAATGATTTGGTTAAAGTGGTTGGGAACTAAAGCACATGCCTCCATGAGGAGCATGTCCCAAAAGTGGATCTTGCAAAGATATATAACTTCCAGCTTTCAACTTTCAGGTTTTCGAGAAATTGTTTCTTCTAGGTATTTCTACCCAACAACAGTTAGACCTGATTAATTAGCATAAATAGAATGTTTTAAAAAAAAGGCATAAAAGAATTTGTTGATGCATACTTGGGTAAATTTCTGTTCAATTATTTTGAGTGCCGAATGATGCCGCTATTGAACACTACGTACAAAGAATGATTTCCTGACCAAGATTTCTGGACAGAGGTACCATGACAAGAATTAAGATAGCAAAGAGACAAGATTCGCATGCACATGTGTGTACGCATAGGGAATTTCTCACTAGTAGCCACCTAGCTAGTTAGCCAGACTGGTCGCCTGTCTTGTCTAGGACCAGTAGGAGTATTATGCTGTCACCACTCACCACCATGAGCAGCTTCTTCGTCAAGGTTTCGAAGAAAGTGCACTGACTCTCACTGAAATCCATTGTGTAAGGACAAGGTACATCCATGGCCGGCCGGTGAGGTGAGGTCACATGGCGAGCGTTTCCTTTTTGTTGAGGTACTTTGTACTGTAGATGCTACCAAACAACTACTCGGTAGATCATGTATGCGCCCACTTTGGTGGCTTTCTGACGGGGGGCATGTGTCATCCTCACCAACTCCGGCGGCCGGCGGGCCATCCGCCATCGCTGATTGGGAACGCGTGCCCCGGTGCTACCGGCTACTGCACTGTTTGTGACTTTGTGTGGGCACAGGTGCGGCTAAGGCTAGGACACGTACGTACGATCACGGGCTCATTAATATTGCAGCAGATGCTTATGCATGTGCGCTCGGGAGTGGTTAGTCGCTAATCGTACTGTCGGATACTATAATTAAGTTTCCCTAAAAAAAGATATACTATAATTAAGTCCAGAACCTAATCCATTCTTTGCTTTTTGTTCCTTTTTTTTGGTGGTGGTGGGGGGGGGGGGGGGGGGGGGGGGGGGGGGGAAGCATTTCATTACTTAATGTTCGTCCAAAGGAACCCGTTTGGGGGCCGGTTATTTCTCGTGCCAATCAGCAGTTGAGCAAATGAAGCCTTAGTGATACAAATACATATTGGCACGAGAAATATTATTAGTAAGATCCAAACGATATATTAAGATGTAATACTTGTTTCTTACTAATAATATTGTGTCGCACGCTCGCACTGACGTGTGGGTCGCATAGTTTTACATCGCCGTTGACAGCTTCTCGAAATGGATAACTAAGTTACTGTATTTTGTTTATGAAAGCAGCATCGTTTTTTTTTCAAGGTAGGTACTTAGATAAAAAGCAGCATCGTTCTTGAGTGGAGTACAGATGGTAGATGATGCAGTGGCACATGCATGATGGATTTGGTTAGTGCGGCAATACACATCACTTTGGCTTGATAGGACACACACGGTTGGTGGTTTCTAGTCTTCTTTTTTTTTTTGAAAAGGGTGGTTGCTAGTCTGGATGGATCAAATGTCACATCGGCAGAGAACCGAGCATATCGATTATTAAAAAAAAAAAGCATATGGGTTCCAAACTCATCGTTAGTTTCCCTGATAAATAACAGAGTTTGCGTATACTCTGTATCGTTTGAGCAAAAGGGCCCTTTTCAATTTTTGAGGTCTTGATTGGATTGAGGGTATTTTTTCTGTGCTTCCCAGTGATCCAAGCAAAGCCTAACGCTTCGTTGGATGTCTCTATTGAGCACACTGAATTTTTATTTTATTTTATTTTTTTAGAAAAAGAGGATGACCCCCGGCCTCTGCATCTGGGAGATGCATACGGCCACTTTATTGATTATTCTCGAGGACCTTACAAAGTATTACAACAATATGCCTGAATCCACCATCTTGGCAAAAAGTGCCGCTACTCCTATCCATATGATGAAGGGGTGCTAGCTGGGCCACTACCCAGACCACTCACCTAAGCCTAACATCAAAAGCCGGAAGCCCCAGCCGAGCCACATACCGGGTCTGGGGCACAAACCGGTCAGACGCACTCGTGTGCTGTCGCCGCCATCTTCCACCGGTCCGTCTTCAGAGCAGATATTGAGGCTTCTACCTTGTCTAGCCACTCTGCCATCGACGTCACCATGACGCCAGACAGCTACCTCCTCCTGCGCGAGTCCATCTCCACGCATCGGACGCCGAGTCTCCACAGCGCCATGCCGCCGATATCCGCCGCCATCAATGTGTGAGATGAAGCACCGCTCCACCATCCCTCCAGCCAGCACTTGCTCCAAAACGATGCCCCCAGGAGGGAAAGCGATAAAACGCCATCATCGTCCGATCCAGGAAGACCCAGATCTAGGGTTTTCCCCGGAGCATCCCGAGCCTGATGACGCAAACTGCAACAGGCAGTTGCTCCACCAGACGAGCGTCGCCGACGTCCGCAGCCTCCAAGATGAAGCTGGCCAAAATGCGCCGACACCGAACCGCCGCCATCTCCACCACCGCTTGAGCAGCCCCCCAGCAACGCCTTCAGGAAGGAGCACGCCACCGCGGTGTCGTCGTCGCTTGGAACAAGGGGGTCTGAGGTTTTCACCTGAGCTCCTGGGAGGGGTGGAAGGAAGGGGATCCTCTCCGAAGCCTCCAACAAGGGGAGCAACACCCAAAGGCGCTGCCTTCGGAGTGGCCGCCGCGCCGGCCAAGGGATTCCCCTGGAACCCTTCCAGCCACCGGATCTGCAAGGCCAGCACCCAAGAACAGCGAGAAGCCATCAGAGGCCGGATCCGCTGCAGATCGGAGTAGATCGGGGTCGAGGACGAGCATCACCATGGCCACCAGCATCCAGCGAGAACCGCCGCCGCAGCCGACGCCCACCACCTTCCCGCCACCCACACGGCCACCGAGACCCGCCGGCCGAGCATGGGAGACCGAGACCGCGCCTGCAGGACCAGATCCGCGATGGATCCATGCCCACGCCGCCGCCCCGGAGCCAACCCCTCGCGCAGCCGCCACGGCCTGGCCGCCCGCTCGCTCCGCCGTCTGGCCGCCGCGCCGCCCGACGCGCCCTCGCCGCATCAGCATCAAGACTCCGCCGCGCCGCCGCATCTCGCGCTACAGCCACACGCCGGGAGGGGAAGAAGGGCCCCGCCGCCGCCGACGCGCACCGGGCTTCGCCCGGCGGCGCCTTCTGGCGGCGGCGAGGGGAGGGGATGGTGTAGGAGGCGGGCGCGGGGTGGGGGCTAGGGTTCCCCCGCCGCCGCCCGCGAGAGCGACGCGAGGGAATGAATGAACATAATTGAGCACACTGAATTGGATTGAGATGCAATACCAAATCAACCAATGCATTGGAATGGACTGCAATTCAAGGAATTTTGTTTGGATGTGGTGGCCTTGCTGGTGTCTTATGTTTGATCCAGAGTTTTGTGGATTTCAACGTTGTCTAGGTTTTGTGCAAGCTTTATTGTTTATTTGGGTTAATTTCGAATGTTGCATGCCTTATGGGCCTCACACACATATGCCTTCAACATAAAGGCTGCCTCAGGCCTTGTTGAGATCGAAAAAAGATGAAGAATGCCAAACGTTGGCCCAAAACAGATGTCCTATTACAGTTTGAGTAATGAAGTTGAAAAGGGACAAAACAGAGTGATACAATAAATAGAAAAATTACTCGTACATGCCCGCGGTCTAGTTTTTGTGTTATATATGAGAATCCGCCAAGAAAAATGTAAGAATATGAAGAGATCTTCACTTGTGAGGCTGGGCTTTTACATCTGAAATATTTGGGGCTCCTTGTGGATGCTAAAAGAATGAGTAATTCACAATGGGTTCCTACAGAGGAAAAAAATGGGAAACGGAAGGCTGGATGGATTGGTAATTTATTGTCCATTGGAGATAGGATCACTTTTGTTGATTCTTATTTGAGTTGTATTCCACTATATATGTTGTCCTTTTTGGAAGCTTGGAAAAGGGGTGCTTAATAAAATGAATTCTAGCAAAGCTAGGATGGCTTGGTAGGAGACCCAGGACAAGAGAAAATATCATCTAGTGAATTGGCCAGTTTTTTTGCATGCCTAAGAGCTCTGGTGGTTTGGGAATTTTGGATTTGGAGGTTATGAATAAATGCTTATTGATTAAGTGGCTTTGGAGGTTGGATACTCTGATGATATATATGGAAGGAGTTGCTTACTAGGATATACTTGCATGATCAAACCCTAACTGGACTTGCCGATGGAGCTAGTGGCTCCCATTTTTGGCAAGGGCAGATGAAAGTTGGAGAAGCCTTCATTAGCCCCACCAGTAGAGTGATAGGAGATGGAGCCAAAACTCTACTATGGGAATATGTGTGATTAGGGGATAAACCCCTTGCTGAATAAGTTCCCATAATGTATAACATCTCTTTTACTAAGATGGTTACTATTAAGCATGTCAAGAAGTCTCGATGGGAGTGTATCAACTTCAGGAGAAACCTGCATGGAGTGTATGCCGAGCAATGTGGGGGAAATGAAGAGCTTGGTGGATAATGTCATGTTGTGTGACAGATAGAGTGAAGTGGAATCTTAATAGCAAGAATACATTTCTGGTTAAGGACTTATACCTCTTTCTTAAATCATCTGCCTTGGTAGGCTATAGAGGTATTTGGAAGCTGAAATTATTATATAAAATCAAGGTGCTCTTGTGGTTAATGCTCAGAAATAACATTCTAATAAATGATAAGTTGAACACAAGGGGATGGAATGGTAATGATGAATGTCACTTTTGTGGGCATATAAAGAGAATGTCGATTGTCTTTTCGTCAAATCTAGTCTGGTAAGAATAGTTTGGCAAGTTATCATATGTGCCTTTGACCTACCTAGACGCCCTGAAGGGGTGGCTTATATACTGGGAACTTGGCTACATTCCTTCCTTATAAATCAGAGATATTTGGTTCTCAGGGTAGGGTGACAATTTGGTGGACTATCTGGAAGACAAGAAATAGTGCATGCTTTGATAAATAAGTTCCTGATGATCTTGTTGTTGTTGCTTTTAGATGATGCGATTATCTTAAGACTTATAGCATCTTGCAAAAAAAAAAACAAGACAGATAAAGATCTTAGGAAGGAGTCCTTAAGATCAAGATGGTGCTAGGAGAAGTTTTTGCTAGGGGGTATGGTTGGAACCCTTTTGCTCGGAGGATATGTTGATGTTGGGCTCTTTTCTTCACCTCAAAAACTCTATTTTTAAGTGCTCTGGGTTGTGTGAGCTCAAAAAACTTATGGTTGTGCTTTACGTCTGTCTTGGCTATGTTCTTGTTGCCTGCGTGCAACTTCTATTGACCTGATATGTTCTCATGCCTCTTTTGCATTACTATTTTTTCATGCCCTTTCTAGGTTTTCATGTAGTAATTTTGTGGCGGTTCCTTTATTGGGTATCAATGAGGAGGCTTGTTGTTTCCAAAAAAACCGTTGAGAAAAGGTTGTATACTCCTACAAAAAATATATATATATATATGAGCATGAAACACATATCTTGGTAAGAGAAGTTATTACAAATTAAGGTAATCTAGTTATAAGTACAATTGTTGCAGTACTTCAATAAGTGCATTGTTTTTCTACTTTTAGTTTATGCTTTCGTGCAGATGCCATGGTCAACTACGCAAACTTTGACCCTAAGCACTGCTATTGTAGTCAGGTTTGGTTTTAATATCTCATACTCATATTATAAATACAATTCACAATAATCATTTCATGGTTGCACTTTCAAGATAATTATCTATTTGCTCTTGGATAGCTGGGAAGTCGGACTCGGGTGTTGGGAGTAGGACACGACCAAGAAAACATAACATAATTACCTATTTGCTCTTGGATATATAGTTAGTGAGTCATACTGGGACATAGACTAAACCATGGGAAGCCGAACTCGGTACGGGGAGTCAGACTCGGCCATTTGGGAAGTCGGTCTCAGCAAAGGAAATGTAACATTACTATCAATTTGTTCTCAAAAATTTGGGGAGTTGGACAAGGTCTTGGGGTCGGACTTGGCTATGGGGGAAGTCGGACTCGACACAACAGATTCATCCATAGGGGAGGTAAACTTGCCTATCGGCAAAGTCGGAATCGCTATGGTGAAATAGGCCATCGGGGTAGGGAATGTATCCGGTGCACCCACCCTTATGGTGCTACCAGAGCGCCGGATGCCATAACAGATTTTAAAATGTTTGAAAAATCTGAAACAAATCTAGCACATTGACACAATATCAATGTATGTTGTCACAAAATTTCATATCAAAATTGAAAACATTGCTCGAGATACAAAAATGAAAAATTTAACACGTAATAGTGTTGAATTTGTTTTTTTTGTTGTCGAGCTATGTTGCAAATTTTGACTTTGTGACAGCGTACATTGATATTGTGTGAATGTGCTATTTTTCAGAATTTTCCGAACATTTTAAAATGTTCTACGAAAGTTTAGTGCACCACAAGCACCAGTGCATCAGATATTCTCCCTGGGACTTGGTCATGGAAAGTGTACGTACTAGGTAACGGGAAGTCAGATGGTCATGGGAAGCCCAACCTCGTCCATTTTGGAAGTCGGACAGTCCATGAGGGAGTTGGGTCCATTTGGAAATTTGAACAGTCAATAAAGGAGCCAGACAGTAGGAAATTGGATGTACTGGATTATGCAAAGTCGTACATGGGGGAAGTCAAACATTCCATGAGGGAGTAGGGCAATAGGAAAATTGGAAGTACTCAGCCATGGGGAGTCGGCCTCGTCTATTGCGGAAGTCAGACAATAGGAAAATTATACATAAGTTTTAGTAGTTTGAGATATAACCAAAGTGAGATAATAAAGAGCACATCAAATATTTAATCAATTGGATCATCTAAACTTTTCTTACAAAAGTAGAACCAAACATAAGTACAATGAGATAAAAAATCAAAGCATACAAAGACAACACAAGTCACAAGAGGTTATCTTCATGAAGAAAATGGTAACTAGAGAAACTTGCTCCAATGGGGAATGGATGCTTTCGCCATATATTCATAGGCTGTAATATTTCTTCTAATCAACAAGACATTATTAAGACCAACAAATTTTGATTGTACAAAAGGAATGCCATAAGTCAACAAAAAAGTAGCTACTCTCTAATTCATAACAAGAAAGTGCTTCTTCAATTCAGAACTAAAATTTAACATTTTAAACCTGACTTTTTCTTAATAAAAAGATGTTCTAAAAAGCATTTGATATTCAAAGCCCACTAGATTTGTTTGCTTCGGGATTCACACATAGATCTCCCCTCCCGGTGAAATTAAACCATATATCTCAGTGCAGAGTCAATCTCGAACAGTTACATACCTTATCAAGTACTACATGATCTTTATAAAGGCATAACCAATCTTGATAAATTATAATTGCGACGACATATCAAAATATGAACGACTACTAAATAATGTGACTAATGTGGTAAAGCTGCGACATTTTAAATTTGACAAACTCTGCATGATTACCTCATGTTGCTCAACATACTACAGTTTTGAGGCATCACTGTCCTATAAAACCATGGAGGGGTAAAAGGAATTACATATCTACTGCAAAGTAATAACCGAATGATTATCCATGTAATAAAAAGTTTGTTTCCTTTTGACATCTCCATATTACTACTTTTATCTTATAAGCACCAATGAAGTGGACATTGTCAGGATATCACTTTATTAGTATGGCAAGTATAGGTTTAATCTGTGCGTGGAACTTGTGAGAATTAAAATACCAAGTTCATTATGGAAAGTATAGTTTCTCAGAGTGTCATTGTTTTAAGACAAAACATGTTGTTTCACACCCTATATAGGTTCCAGCAAACTTCCCATGCAGCAATAGCAGTAAAAGGTCCTATCATCTTTACCTTTGATAGCAGGGGAAAGTGGACGAGCCTAGTTGTCGCATGATGTCAAATTATTGATTACAGAATAGAAGTATGCCTAAAATTAATTACATCAGTTGCTGGATGTACAAATAACCATTATATCATATTTTATGCTAACAACAAAAACACAACTTAGTTAGCGGATTAAGTTTGGAGGTCCAAATGCATGATGGCAACATAGGCAATCCTTTTTTCTGTTCTCGATGTGTTATCTAGCATGACAACTAAATTTCAATCATGCCATGATGAGAAGAATATGGCAATTCCTCACCGCCACCCAAATCATCCATAGCCAGCTAACTTTTATGGCTTCATACCAACATCCAGTTGTTTGGATCAGAGGGATTGATATCTTAGGTAAATACATGCATCGGCTAGAAGACAAAGAAACATTCATGATTGGATATAGAAAAATTCATGCAGCGGTTGGAAATGCATGCATTGGTTAGAAGTTCTGGATGTTGTTGTTATTACCATTTGGGGTGATTTTCCCCTGATGTATTGTATACATATCACTAGCGGAGCTAAGGGGAGTTATCCGTTTTGGGCTCTAGCTACCTTGGAACCTCGCGCACATGATTGGGTCCAACTAGAAGCTACGACCAGACTTTCGATCCAGATTAAACTCAGTTGGGTTGCTTCTTAGACTTGTTTGCGGCGTAGGGGGAGTGTTTTATCGATCAACACCATGTCGGTACATGGCATACAATGTGCTTATCTAGCTTTAAGGGACGGCACCACGCTCGCATCTTGCCGTAGTGCGTGGTGTGTTCATGCGTTGGCTGGATCAGTGCGTCCCTGGCAGCAAACATACCTAAAGCCAGCAACGGCCAGCTGACGGCCCAAGTAAGGTGGCTCACGGCGCAACACCAAATAACACTACTACAGCAGGCCTTTTCTCATTTTCTTTCTTACAACAATTTTTTCACCCATCGATCGACCGAGCGATCAGCAACATATTAGTTACATGCCTATACGTACAAATTTTCTGGTAGGAAATCAAGGTAGGGCGATGGTCGTAGTTTGCCTTATGTGGAGCTTCGCCAGTGGGTGCATCCCTACAGGGATAAATAAATCTATTCGAATAGCCATGTCCATGGTTATGCACGATTTGAAGCTTGTTAACTCGACCATATGACAATTTAACTAATAATCTCTAAAACTTGACCACCCTTAACTTTTATAGTAGATAGATCTTCAACATTAACAACAAAACTTGTCAATCGTGTGAGTGCCTTGTGAATTCTTCTTTGTGGAGATGTGAGGGGGAATGCAAGGTAGTGTTATGTTTGACGGTAAAATTAGTTGTTTCATATGCGATCTCTTACCTTATGCGCTCTCTTACCTTATCGGACCCAAGTTGTAGAGCAACTCTATACAATGCTTAGTGCTCGCTGCCGCTTAACCCCATATACCCCTTGGGAATGATGCATATTTGGTACATATATAATGTAAGTCTTATGAGTACAACTGTGTACTCAACTTGCTTAATTTACTCTTTCCTCCCGGAATTGCTGCAAATCAAACGGTACCATTTTTGGAACAGGCTTGTCGAAGGACGATGTTAGCTGGTCAACCCATAGACAGTGGTACGAGCACGGATATGGATGCCCTTTACTTTTCTTTAAATACTTCTTAAGACGTTTTTAAAGTTTACCTATCTAAGGTACATTCGCTTCCGTTGTATGAATTTCATCTTGGTCAAAAGACCCTTGTTGTATTCCTTTTTAGGGCCTCTTTGATTTGTAGGATTTTCAAAACGCAGGAATAGGAAAAATGTAGGAACATAATGGCATGTCACATTGAATACTACAGGATTGTAAGGATGTTTGATTGTGCATAGGAAAAACGTAGGATTCTTTCAAAGAGGTTGGAGTGGATGGAAAATTTCCTATGAAACCTAGTGCAAATGAATCTAAGGAAAAATTCCTATGGTTTGCAATCCTACGAATCAAACAACCCACGCAAGAAAAATTCCTAAGGATTGGAATCCTTCAAACTTCCTTTGAGAATCCTTTGAATCAAATAAGCCCTTAAATTTGACACTCCAAAGTTCCTGTATATATATTTGTTGTTGTCGCAAATTCTTTCATGATACGTGTTGTGATATTTAATTTCCACCTGCATAGCGTGTATGTCTTGATGTGCACGTTGTGTAAGGTGGCATCTTAGAATCGATGTTATGCGGAAGCTAGCATAAGTTCTAGATCTGCATGTTGCTTGTCCCGGGCGCTACAAAAGAGAAGAGAAACCATGAAGTAGGCAAGGGTGCAGAACAAATCGGATTAAGTGGGCTGAAGAACTTCATACTCTTCGTCCAGTTCGGCATGATTGTGGTTTTGTTGTGCCGCTGTGATTATATATAACATGTAATGAGAACAATGGTTAGGGTGGTAGCTGGCAACACTACTACAGGCGACCGCTAACGCGACACATGAATTAGAAACCCCGCGACCAAACTGTGTGTGATGCATGAATCGCAAATGATGTCGTAATAAAACCGTCGCCAATAAGACGAACTATGTGCGATAACGGAGACATCAAGCACGATTCAGATTAGAGACGCATGTGCGATACGTGGCATACAGTTGATCCATACGAACTGTTTGCGATACACGGCATACAGTTCGAGGTGTGTGCGATACACGGCATACAGTTCATTCGGATGAACTGTTTGTGATTACCCAACACAACAGAAACGGTCAGACAGATCAAGGTGTGTGCGATGCATGACATACAGTTCACTCGAATGAACTCTTTGCGATTACCCAACACAACAGAAACGGTTCAACTTAACAAGATGTGTGTGATATGCGGCAAACAGGCCAGTAATCCGAAATGTGTGAGAAGACGGATAACAACACGGACGATTCCTGCTAATAACCCGTGTGTGTTGTGGGCAAAAGCTTGCTGGTATACAATTGTCAGCGATTGATGAAATCATCACCAACGGGTTCCCTAGTTTAGCCCGTGGGCGATGTGATTTGCTCTGTCTGCACAACATCTATTCTCTGTCTAAAGAACAACAACATATATACTTATAAGGACATGATTGCATAACCAAATTAAACATCCAAATACGTTATATCATAAATACCAGAAAAATTGCAAGGTTCAAATTCCAGCATTACAAGGCCCAAATTCAAAGATTACAAGGTTCAAACTGTTCTTACAAATCAAATTCATCTTCTTCAGAATCTGAGCCATGCACTATTTCTGCGAATGGATCAGTCACCGAGAAGTCATATATCGGTTCGATAGTGTGACTTCCGAATAATCTGTCATTTGTAGTTCCAAACTGAAATTCAGCTTCTGCAGAGCCTTTTCCATTCAGTTGTAGACGCATGTGCTAATCAGCAAACCATTCACTTCCGCACACTAAATATAGGGCAAACCTCATTACCTTGAGCACACTTGATCTCTGAAAAAAGAACCTGGCAAATTTAATCTCTGGTGTGGTGCCTCGGTAGTGGTTCAAAGTAATTTCTGTGAGATGAACATCAAGGCATTCAATGGGATTGTTATATCGCGCCACATTTTCCACTTTCGAGCCTGCTTGTATCTGCAAATGTAGATAACATATTAGTGCCTAGCTGCATTTTTAAACATGGGAGAGGGTTATTAGCAGGATTTGGAGGATTTCTAAAAGACACGAATAGATTGACATGCCATCTTCAATCGTTCATTATTAACATCTCAAAAAAGATATGTATTGAAATCTTCCAAATTTCCTTTAGAAATCATACTACATTTGTCATTGTAATCATGGGTAAAAGTAACAACAAATTGAACTCCGTTGTGGTTAACAATTAACAGGAAAGGAGCCTCACCTCGATGTATAGCTTCTTCGTGCACGGAAAGCATCTAAGGAATCTAACAACTTCATCCAGATCGGGGCCGACAGATTGTAGTGCCAAGATCTTCACTGTGCGCAGAGATGGGGTCATGCTTGTGGGGATCATTTTCTGGATGATAGCCGAACATAGATCAACAAAAATTACATAAAATGTGATGTCCAATAAGAAGAAGGAGAAGAAGACTGTTGTACCTGAACGGATAATGATCCAGTAACAAGTTTGGAGAATTCAGCACACGAATAGCCCAACACTGTCAATTTCGGTGCGTCAATGACCCTGGTTCTTGTTGGACCTTCTTTATCAAGTACAAACAATCTCTCAAGGAAAGGCGCATTCCCAATGACCATATCGTGAAACACCTCAAATGACAGTCTGTTGCGGCACCAGCGATGCACATAAATCGTACGGGCATTCGCGAGACAATGTGGAGGCTACTGAACCCATCCATCACCTGAAGACGAAGGTACTCGAGCGCTGTACAGCCACCGAGCAGGCGCTCCAAATCCTCCTTCGAGATGCTGACACCAATGAGCTCGAGATCCTTCAGTTTAGGAGATGAAGAGCGGGTGCGGCATTAATTTAGGGGAAAAAGCACTGCCTGAACGTTGCGCGGCGCAGCGAGCACGGATATCCGGCATGAAAGCTGAGCTCCTCGAGCCGATCTAGGGCGGGGGATAGGAACCACTCGTGAAACTTGCGTTCGGCCTTGTAGTTGGAACGGAACTTGCCGATGGCAAGGTGTCTGACCGGCCCAGGGTGCGTGGCGAGGATGTGGGACAATGCGTCCAAGCATTTGCGCTGCTCGCTGTAGAGCTCATCGTCCTCAATGAGGTCCAGGGGGTGGAGTCCCAGAGGGGGCGCCACCGCCGGGAGAGGACGGTGGTTCGCACGCGAGATTTGATGGGGAGGAGGGATATGATGGTTACCAACATCTCGTCGAGGAGGCTGCTGATGAAGTCCATGCTCGCCGGAGGCTCTTGCTGTTCTGGCTTGACCCGCCCCCGCTTGTTGGCCGGCACGTCCTCCATCGCATCAGGCGGCTATCCTCGGCGGTGGCGCTTATAGACAAGAACAGACGAGTAGGAGGAGCACTGGAAACTGTTCTACGTACCTTCTCGAGGCGGCCGAAACCAAAACCATCAATAAATTTTGCTCGCTGGCAGGTCAAAGGGCTCGCTTCCCGATGAGCCTACGCGGTGAACTGCTCGCATGCATCCCGTCGAGCCTGCATGGCAGACAGCTCGCACGCGTCCCGTGTAATCAAATAGCTGCCCGCGGTAGTAAATGGTTAGTGGAACGCCCACGGTTGGAATAATACAAGCGTTTGTGATAATAATGTGGCAGCTATTTGTTCTAGAATGCCTAGAAAACTCAAATAATGTATAAGAAAGGCAAAAACGAACACTGAATAATTTCATATTTTAGCACGACAGTCCTATAGTTGCATGTTGCCTCTGTAAAATAAATCAAGGTGGGAAGAGTCAGCGTATGTCGTTTTGGACACAGAGGTGACACGTTCCCTCTCGGAACCATGAGGGCTCTTGAGAGAAGTTACGGTTTGTAAGAAGCTTATACCAAAACTTGTCCCAAATTGGAGAAAAAAATTACCACAACACGTTGGTGCCATGTCATGACACCATGCCAAGTTTCATGATTTTCAGGCGAGTTTTGGATTTACAGGAATTTTTAAACCAAGTTTCTCAATGTTTCCGGCCGAGCCACGATGCCCAGATGTTTGAAATTCCATCCCATTTCTTGCATGGGACCTAAACGTTTACCCAATGACACATATATGATTTTTCAACCAGTTGTGGTGCACTGTGGCATGTGCCTGTAGTTCAAATTTGATTTATGCACATTAAATGCCTAAAAACTCAAATAATGTATAAAAAGGCCAAACGAACCCTAAATAATTCCAAATTGTAACACGACACTCCTATAGTTGCATGTTGCCTCTGTAAAATAAATCAAGGCGGGAAGAGGCAGCGTATGTTGTTTTGCACACAGATGTGGCACGTTCCCTCTCGGAACCATGATGCTTCTTGAGAGGAGCGCCGGTTTGTGAGAAGTTTAAACCAAAACTTGTCCCAAATCGGCCAATTTTTTTACCACATCATGTTGGTGCCATGTCATGACACCATGCCATGTTTCATGCTTTTCAGGCGAGTTTTGGATTTACAGGAATTTTTAAACCAAGTTTCTCAATGCTAACGGCCGAGCCACGACCCCCCGATGTTTGAAATTCATTCCCATTTCTTGCATAGGACCTAAACATTCACCCAATGACACATATATGATTTTTCAACCCGTTTTGGTGCACTATGGCATGTGCCTGTGCTTCAAATTTGAATTATGCACATTAAATGCCTAGAAACTCATGTATGTATAAAAAGGCCAAACGAACCCTAAATAATTCCAAATTGTAACACAACACTCCTATAGTTGCATGTTGCCTCTGTAAAATAAATCAACGCGGGAAGAGGCAGGGTATGTCGTTTCGCACACAAAGGTGACACGTTCCCTCTCAGAACCATGATGCTTCTTGAGAGAAGCTCCGGTTTGTCAGAAGTTTATACCAAAACTTGTCCCAAATCCACCAATTTTTTTACCACAGCATGTTGGTGCCATGTCATGACACCATGCCAAGTTTCATGATTTTCAGGCGAGTTTTGGATTTACAGGATTTTTTAAACCAGGTTTCTCAATGTTTACGGCCGAGCCACGGCTCCCAGATGTTTGAAATTCATTCTCATTTCTTGCATGGGACCTAAACATTCACCCAATGACACATATATGATTTTTCAACCCATTCTGGTGCACTGTGGCATGTGCCTGTAGTTCAAATTTGAATTATACACATTAAATTAATGCCTAGAAACTCAGTTAATGTATAAAAAAGGCCAAACTAACCATGAATAATTTCAAATTGTAACACGACACTCCTATAGTTGCATGTTGCCTCTATAAAATAAATCAACGCGGGAAGAGGCAGCTTATGTCGTTTCGCACAAAGAGGTGACACGTTCCCTCTCGGAACCATGATGCTTCTTGAGAGAAGCTCTGGTTTGTGAGAAATTTATACCAAAACTTGTCCCAAATTGGCCAATTTTTTTACCACGGCATGTTGGTGCCATGTCATGACACCATGGCAAGTTTTATGATTTTCAGGCGAGTTTTGGATTTACAGGATTTTTTAAACTAGGTTTCTCAATGTTTACGGTCGTGCCACGGCTCCCAGATGTTTGAAATTCATTCTCATTTCTTGCATGGGACCTAAACATTCACCCAATGACACATATATGATTTTTCAACCCGTTCTGGTGCACTGTAGCATGTGCATGTAGTTCAAATTTGAATTATGCACATTAAATTAATGCCTAGAAACTCAGTTAATGTATAAAAAAGGCCAAACTAACCCTGAATAATTCCAAATTGTAACACGACACTCCTATAGTTGCATGTTGCCTCTGTAAAATAAATCAACGCGGGAAGAGGCATCTTATGTCGTTTCGCACAAAGAGGTGACACATTCCCTCTCGGAACCATGATGCTTCTTGAGAGAAGCTCCGGCTTGTGAGAAATTTATACCATAACTTGTCCCAAATTGGCCAATTTTTTTACCACATCATGTTGGTGCCATGTCATGACACCATGCCAAGTTTCATGATTTTCAGGCGAGTTTTGGATTTACAGGAATTTTTAAACCAAGTTTCTCAATGTTTACGGCCTAGCCACGACGCCCAGATGTTTGAATTTCATTCCCATTTCTTGCATAGGACCTAAACATTCACCCAATGACACATATATGATTTTTCAACCCATTCTGGTGCACTATGGCATGTGCCTGTAGTTCAAATTTGAATTATGGACATTAAATTAATGCATAGAAACTCAGTTAATGTATAAAAAAGACCAAACGAACCCTGAATAATTCCAAATTGTAACACGACACTCCTATAGTTGCATGTTGCCTCTGTAAAATAAATCAACGCGGGAAGAGGCAGCGTATGTCGTTTCGCACACGGAGGTGACTCGTTCCCTCTCGGAACCATGTTGCTTCTTGAGAGAAGCTCCGGTTTCTGAGAAGTTTATACCAAAACTTGTCCCAAATCCGCCAATTTTTTTACCACAGCATGTTGGTGCCATGTCATGACACCATGCCAAGTTTCATGATTTTCAGGCGAGTCTTTGCTTTACAGGATTTTTTAATTCAGGTTTCTCAATGTTTAAGGCCTAGCCACGGCGCCGAGATGTTTGAAATTCATTCCCATTTCTTGCATTGGACCTAAACATTCACCCAATGACACATAGATGATTTTTCAACCCCTTCTGGTGTAGTGTGGCATGTGCCTGTAATCCAAATTTGAATTATGCACATTAAATTAATGCCTAGAAACTCACTTAATGTATAAAAAAAGGTCGAACGAACCCTGAATAATTCCAAATTGTAACACGAACCTCCTATAGTTGCATGTTGCCTCTCTAAAATAAATCAACGTGAGAAGAGGTAGTTTATGTCATTTCGCACAAAGAGGTGACACGTTCCCTCTCGGAACCATGATGCTTCTTGAGAGAAGCTCCGGTTTGTGAGAAGTTTATACCAAACTTGTCCCAAATTGGCCAATTTTTTTACCACTACATGGTGGTGCCATGTCATGAGACCGTGCCTAGTTTCATGATTTTCAGGCGAGTTTTGGATTTACAGGATTTTTTAAACTAGGTTTCTCAACGTTTACGGCCGAGCCACGACTCCCAGATGTTTGAAATTCATTCTCATTTCTTGCATGGGACCTAAACATCCACCCAATGACACATATATGATTTTTCAACCCGTTCTGGTGCACTGTGGCATGTGCCTGTAGTTCAAATTTGAATTATGCACATTAAATTAATGCCTAGAAACTCAGTTAATGTATAAAAAAGGCCAAACAAACCCTGAATATTTCCAAATTGTAACACGACACTCCTACAGTTCCATGTTGCCTCTGTAAAATAAATCAACGCAGGAAGAGGCAGCTTATGTCGTTTCGCACAAAGAGGTGACACATTCCCTGTCGGAACCATGATGCTTCTTAAGAGAAGCTCCGGTTTGTGAGAAGTTTATACCAAAACTTGTGCCAAATCAGCCAATTTTTTTACCACATCATGTTGGTGCCATGTCAAAACACCAGGCCAAGTTTCATGATTTTCAGGCGAGTTTTGGATTTACATGATTTTTTAAACCAAGTTTCTCAATGTTTACGGCGGAGCCATAGCGCCCAGATGTTTAAAATTCATTCCCATTTCTTGCGTGGGACCTAAACATTCACCCAATGACACATATATGATTTTTCAACCCGTTCTAGTGCACTGTGGCATGTGCCTATAGTCCAAATTTGATTTATGCATATTAAATTAATACCTAGAAATTCAGTTAATGTATAAAAAAGGCCAAACGAGCCCTGAATAATTCCAAATTGTAACACGACACTCCTATAGTTGCATGTTGCCTCTGTAAAATAAATCAACGCGGGAAGAGGCAGCTTATGTAGTTTCGCACAAAGAGGTGACACGTTCCCTCTCGGAACCATGATGCTTCTTGAGAGAAGCTCCGGTTTGTGAGAAGTTTATACCAAAACTTTCCCAAATCGGCCAATTTTTTTACCACATCATGTTGGTGCCATGTCATGACACCATGCCAAGTTTCATGATTTTCAGGCGAGTTTTGGATTTACGGGAATTTTTAAACCAAGTTTCACAATGTTTATGGCCGAGCCACGATGCCCAGATGTTTGAAATTCATTCCCATTTCTTGCATAGGACCTGTACATTCACCCAATGACACATATATGATTTTCCAACCCGTTCTGGTGCACTATGGCATGTGCCTGTAGTTCAAATTTGAATTATGGACATTAAATTAATGCATAGAAACTCAGTTAATGTATAAAAAAGACCAAACGAACCCTGAATAATTCCAAATTGTAACACGACACTCCTATAGTTGCATGTGGCCTCTGTAAAATAAATCAACGCGGGAAGAGGCAGCGTATGTCGTTTCGCACACGGAGGTGACTCGTTCCCTCTCGGAACCATGATGCTTCTTGAGAGAAGCTCCGGTTTGTGAGAAGTTTATACCAAAACTTGTCCCAAATCCGCCAATTTTTTTACCACAGCATGTTGGTGCCATGTCATGACACCATGCCAAGTTTCATGATTTTCAGGCGAGTTTTAGTTTTACAGGATTTTTTAATTCAGGTTTCTCAATGTTTAAGGCCTAGCCACGGCGCCGAGATGTTTGAAATTCATTCCCATTTCTTGCATAGGACCTAAACATTCACCCAATGACACATATCTGATTTTTCAACCCATTCTGGTGCACTGTGGCATGTGCTTGTAGTTCAAATTTGAATTATACACATTAAATTAATGCCTAGAAACTCAGTTAATGTATAAAAAAGGCCAAACGAACCCTGAATAATTCCAAATTGTAACACGACACTCCTATAGTTGCATGTTGCCTCTGTAAAATAAATCAACGCGGGAAGAGGCAGCTTATGTCGTTTCGCACAAAGAGATGACACGTTCCCTCTCGGAACCATGATGCTTCTTGAGAGAAGGTCTGGTTTGTGAGAAATTTATACCAAAACTTGTCCCAAATTGGCCAATTTTTTTACCACGGCATGTTGGTGCCATGTCATGACACCATGGCAAGTTTTATGATTTTCAGGCAAGTTTTGGATTTGCAGGATTTTTGAAACTAGGTTTCTCAATGTTTACGGCCGTGCCACGGCTCCCAGATGTTTGAAATTCATTCTCATTTCTTGCATGGGACCTAAACATTCACCCAATGACACATATATGATTTTTCAACCCGTTCTGGTGCACTGTGGCATGTGCCTGTAGTTCAAATTTGAATTATGCACATTAAATTAATGCCTAGAAACTCAGTTAAAGTATAAAAAAGGCCAAACGAACCCTGAATAATTCCAAATTGTAACACGACACTCCTATAGTTGCATGTTGCCTCTGTAAAATAAATCAACGCGGGAAGAGGCAGCTTATGTCATTTCGCACAAAGAGGTGATACGTTCCCTCTCGGAACCATGATGCTTCTTGAGAGAAGCTCCGGTTTGTGAGAAGTTTATACCAAAACTTGTGCCAAATCGGCCAAATTTTTTACCACATCATGTTGGTGCCATGTCAAAACACCAGGCCAAGTTTCATGATTTTCAGGCGAGTTTTGGATTTACATGATTTTTTAAACCAAGTTTCTCAATGTTTACGGCGGAGCCATAGCGCCCAGATGTTTGAAATTCATTCCCATTTCTTGCGTGCGACCTAAACATTCACCCAATGACACATATATGATTTTTCAACCCGTTCTGGTGCACTGTGGCATGTGCCTATAGTCCAAATTTGATTTATGCATATTAAATTAATACCTAGAAATTCAGTTAATGTATAAAAAAGGCCAAACGAGCCCTGAATAATTCCAAATTGTAACACGACACTCCTATAGTTGCATGTTGCCTCTGTAAAATAAATCAACGCGGGAAGAGGCAGCTTATGTAGTTTCGCACAAAGAGGTGACACGTTCCCTCTCGGAACCATGATGCTTCTTGAGAGAAGCTCCGGTTTGTGAGAAGTTTATACCAAAACTTTCCCAAATCGGCCAATTTTTTTACCACATCATGTTGGTGCCATGTCATGACACCATGCCAAGTTTCATGATTTTCAGGCGAGTTTTGGATTTATAAGAATTTTTAAACCAAGTTTCACAATGTTTATGGCCGAGCCACGATGCCCAGATGTTTGAAATTCATTCCCATTTCTTGCATAGGACCTAAACATTCACCCTATGAAACATATATGATTTTTCAACCCGTTCTGGTGCACTATGGCATGTGCCTGTAGTTCAAATTTGAATTATGGACATTAAATTAATCCCTAGAAACTCAGTTAATGTATAAAAAAGACCAAACGAACCCTGAATAATTCCAAATTGTAACACGACACTCCTATAGTTGCATGTTGCCTCTGAAAAATAAATCAACGCGGGAAGAGACAGCGTATGTCATTTCGCACACAGAGGTGACTCGTTCCCTCTCGGAACCATGATGCTTCTTGAGAGAAGCTCCGGTTTGTGAGAAGTTTATAGCAAAACTTGTCCCAAATCCGCCAATTTTTTTACCACAGCATGTTGGTGCCATGTCATGACACCATGCCAAGTTTCATGATTTTCAGGCGAGTTTTTGCTTTACAGGATTTTTTAATTCAGGTTTCTCAATGTTTAAGGCCTAGCCACGGCGCCGAGATGTTTGAAATTCATTCCCATTTCTTGCATAGGACCTAAACATTCACCCAATGACACATATATGATTTTTCAACCCATTCTGGTGCACTGTGGCATGTGCCTGTAGTTCAAATTTGAATTATACACATTAAATTAATGCCTAGAAACTCAGTTAATGTATAAAAAAGGCCAAACTATACCTGAATAATTCCAAATTGTAACACGACACTCCTATAGTTGCATGTTGCCTCTGTAAAATAAATCAACGCGGGAAGAGGCAGCTTATGTCGTTTCGCACAAAGAGGTGACACGTTCCCTCTCGGAACCATGATGCTTCTTGAGAGAAGCTCTGGTTTGTGAGAAATTTATACCAAAACTTGTCCCAAATTGGCCAATTTTTTTACCACGGCATGTTGGTGCCATGTCATGACACCATGGCAAGTTTTATGATTTTCAGGCGAGTTTTGGATTTACAGGATTTTTTAAACTAGGTTTCTCAATGTTTACGGCCGTGCCACGGCTCCCAGATGTTTGAAATTCATTCTCATTTCTTGCATGGGACCTAAACATTCACCCAATGACACATATATGATTTTTCAACCCGTTCTGGTGCACTGTGGCATGTGCCTGTAGTTCAAATTTGAATTATGCACATTAAATTAATGCCTAGAAACTCAGTTAATGTATAAAAAAGGCCAAACGAACCCTGAATAATTCCAAATTGTAACACGACACTCCTATAGTTGCATGTTGCCTCTGTAAAATAAATCAACGCGGGAAGAGGCAGCTTATGTCGTTTCGCACAAAGAGGTGACACGTTCCCTCTCGGAACCATGATGCTTCTTGAGAGAAGCTCCGGTTTGTGAGAAGTTTATACCAAAACTTGTGCCAAATCGGCCAATTTTTTTACCACATCATGTTGGTGCCATGTCAAAACACCAGGCCAAGTTTCATGATTTTCTGGCGAGTTTTGAATTTACATGATTTTTGAAACCAAGTTTCACAATGATTACGGCCGAGCCACAGCGCAAAGATGTTTGAAATTCATTCCCATTTCTTGCGTGCGACCTAAACATTCACCCAATGACACATATATGATTTTTCAACCCGTTCTGGTGCACTATGGCATGTGCCTGTAGTTCAAATTTGAATTATGGACATTAAATTAATCCCTAGAAACTCAGTTAATGTATAAAAAAGACCAAACGAACCCTGAATAATTCCAAATTGTAACACGACACTCCTGTAGTTGCATGTTGCCTCTGTAAAATAAATCAATACGGGAAGAGGCAGCGTATGTCGTTTCGCACACAGAGGTGACTCGTTCCCTCTCAGAACCATGATGCTTCTTGAGAGAAGCTCCGGTTTGTGAGAAGTTTATAGCAAAACTTGTCCCAAATCCGCCAATTTTTTTTACCACAGCATGTTGGTGCCATGTCATGACACCATGCCAAGTTTCATGATTTTCAGGCGAGTTTTTGATTTACAGGATTTTTTAAACCAAGTTTCTCAATGTTTACGGCCTAGCCACGGCGCTGAGATGTTTGAAATTCATTCCCATTTCTTGCATGGGACCTAAACATTCACCCAAAGACACATATATGATTTTTTAACCTATTTTGGTGCAATGGAGCATGTGACTGTAGTTCAAATTTGAATTATGCACATTAAATGCCTAGAAACTCAATTAATGTATAAGAAAGGCCAAACGAACCCTGAATAATTCCAAATTGTAACACGAAACTCCAAAGTTGCAAGTTCACTGTAGATAAATGTTCTAGCAATTCAAACATTGTACTTTCCCGCCGTAACCCCATGTTGTTTTTCAAATCAGAATGCAAAAAATCAAGTATACCACAAATAGTTTATTAGCAAGAATCGTGTGCGTTGGAGTATAAAATATCTTGGGGCACCCTCATGTATGGCTTACGCCAGAAGTTTCGTAGGCTACAGTCCACCGCCAGCGCGTCAACCACACTTCCACCTCCTCCCCCCGACCAAAATCCACATTTCCACTGTTTCCTCCTTCCTTTCCAAGTTCAAACCTTCACTGCTTGCTTGCAGCGCCGCCTGCTCACCGGCGACGCTCCTTCCTGTTGCGCGGCCTCGTCGATATAGTCAGGTAATCCACACCCCACCCCCATCCTCCTCCTCCTTCTCCATCCCACATGCCCCGACCGCTGGCGCAACACCTTCCACCCAAATCACTGCCCCATCCTCCAAATAAGCGCCGCCCATAGCCATTTTGCACGCAGTATATATAGCCAGGAGCTCAAGGAGCATCTGGCAGCAGAGATGCAAATCGCGGCCACATGCGCGGATGAGGTCGCGATGGCTGCCATGCGTGCCGACCGCCAGATCTTGGAGAAGCACCTCGCCGTCGAGGCCACCGTCGACGCCTCACGCGCGGACGCCGCCACGCGGTTGGCTGCTTTAAACGACAGTTCGTGGTGTTTTCTTGAGGCCACCGCCGGTGTCTTCTAGTGAATTGCCATCTGTAATGTTAATATGCAATTTGATCTTCAGTTAACAGTTTGGTTTAACAATTGCTATATTTCCCAGTAGTTCTTAAGCATGTTTGGCTTGGTTAACTGTCTGATCTTCTAGTATACATTCTATTCTGCAATACGGTGCTCAGTTAACTGTTTGGTTCATTTGGTGTGCTGTCCAGTTAACTGTTTGGTTCAATTCTGCAATGTGATGTTCATTTGTTGTGGGTACAATTTTGTATTGTTATTCATGTGAGAAATAAATCGAATTTGGCTGTACAAAATACGTAGTACATGGGAAACATATACAATTGCTATATTTCCTAGGTCTTAAGCATGCTTGGTTTGGTTAACTAGCTTTTCCATGCGGCTCGAATTAATCTGCCGGATCTGCAATCTATTTATTTTCCATTAACATATTCTACTAATAGTATGCCAACTCTCACTTAACCTGATCAATACATGCCTTATATTTGTTGCAGGGAAACAATGAGAGGCACTGAGGTTTACCATCGAGGTTCGCACATGCATGGTCCTTTGTCTAATAGCACATTATTGTGCAATTGCAGGAACCATTCTAATATTTAGGTTTTTAACAATTTGGTCTTGCACATGTAGGTCCTGCCGTCAGAGGTTTAGACCCACCGTTTGACCCATTTTGCATATGGGGAAATGAGATGTCCATGAATATCAGTCAAGTCAAGAAACTCGGAAAGATTGTTAGGATAAAGAAACTAGCGACGAATAACAGCAAGAACTTTGTTTGCACAATGAAAAGGACATCAGTCAACTATAGGATGGTACTAACTCTTTTACCTTGTTTTTTTCCATTGCGCCATTTCAAAATTTAGAACAAATATTTATGCATATCTTTGGTTTCAGTCATTTCTAAAGCAGTTCACCGATGATTACCTCTCAGACCACCTGCATGGTCAAGAGGCGAGGAAGGTATTCATTCAGCACCCATGGTACAATATTGAAGTCTTCCTCAAGAGCACGAAGGTTGGGCGGGCAATTATCCACATCCACTGGCCTAAAGTTGCAAGGACATTCAACATCACTGAAGGCTCAATATGCGCCTTCCGCTTCAGCAGTTTTCCAGATGAGATTCATCTGCCTATTTACCGTGTATGATGCTACTTTTCAAAGTTTTTTGATGTTGCATGTGAAACTTGGTGCTGTTGTGTAATGCCGTAGGTAGCTATATGCCTATATGGTGTAACTGAGTGCTGAAGCTATGTGATGTTGTACTCTGATGTAATTCAGCTATGAAATCCTGGTTGCCATAATACGGCTATGAAACATCACTACAAAAAAAACACTTCCATGATGATACGTCTTTGTCACAGTAGGTCAAGTTTTCTGTCATGCATGTACATCCGTGACAATTTTATGACAGAATCAAGATAGTCATACCTATGCTGTCGTAGAAGTGTTCCATGACAATACTAAAATTATCATCACGGAAGTGTCCACTTCCATGACGATAAATGTCGCGTCATGGAAGTGTTTTCGTCAAGGGTGACCGACATGTGGCATCCACCGTAACGGGTCGCCGTTAAGCTATCGGGTTCCGGTTTGGATCCGATAACCCGTTAACAGCTCGGACCAATGGGGATTTTCCACGTGTAAAATTCTCTTTCGCCGTCGGATCCACGTGTCAGCTCGGCATTGCGACAGATGCCATCCATTCATTGGATAAGAGACGCCTATGATACGTCGACACGTGGCACTGCCCAACAGTGGCCCATTTAGGTTAAAAAGACCGGCCCATTTGACTTGGTCAAAAGTTAGTAGGCCGGCCCATGGAAAGCCTGTTACCGGCCTGTTCGCATACAGCCCATTTACGGCCCGGGTACTCACGGCCCGTTATGGCCTGTCAAAATTCGGCCCAGTAGCGTCATGTGAGCCGTCCCATATGATTCCAGCCCGTTGTCACTTTCGGCCCATCTATGGTCCGTGAAGTCTTTCGGCCCATATGAGGCCTTTTGCATCTCCGGGTCCATTAACGGCCCGTGATGAATCAGGCCCATCATGAACAGTAACTGCTTTGAGCCCATTAACGGCCCATGATTCAGTTGGGCCGTTTCCAGCCCGTGTTTTCTTTCGGCCTTCTAAGGGCCCATATATTCTTGGGCTCATTTCCGGCCCTCGATTACTTACAGTCCGTTACTGGCCTGTTATGCTAATGGGCCAAATTCAGCCCGTAGTAACAATCGGTTCGTTTGTGGCCCGTTAACCCGTTGGGCCGTTTTCATCCTCTCCTATAATCCGGCCCATTAACGACCCGTCATGCCTGTTGACAGAATTAAGCATGTGCTGTCTTCCGGCCTGTTAATGGCCCGTTATGGTCTGGGCCCATAAACGAACGGTTCAAATTTTGGCCCGTTTATGGTCCATATTGCGGTCCGGTTTTGGCCCACGAACAGTACGGTCCATGGATCCTACGGCGCGTATGAGGCCCATGCATCCTACGACCCGTAGGAGATCCATGGATCCTACGGCCCATAGGAGGCCCATCGTTACCACGTCCCGTATGTGGGCCATGGTTATTGCGGCCACTAGCAAACCGAGGAAAAAGAACTGCAGTGACTATAAGGAAACAAATAAACAAGACTATAAGTAAATAAATAAGGGAGCAACTAACGCTAGGCTATTACGGCGATTATAGACATTACATCCACTGGGCATCAAAGTTCGCCACCAGTGCAAATAAAGGGAACAACAAAGCACCATATTACATACACTGGGCGTCTAAATTGGCCACCAGTGTAGATAAACGCGGCAGCAAAACAAGTCCAGAACTGAAACAACTTCAGAAGAGCTCAAGAAACGTTATCCTGGGTATCCACCATGCTGGCAATAAGCTTAGCAAGCTTATTAGCTTTCTCTTGTTTGGCGCTAAAATCCTCCAACGCTTGCTGTTGCACCAGAAAGTATGCATCTGAATTCTCCAGGGACTTCCTCAGTCCTTTGGCTTCTTGTCGCAGCACAGCTGACCGATGTCTTTCAGCTTGTAGTTCGGACTCAAGAAACCGAACTGATTCAGACAGCGAGTTTGAAGAGCTTGTGCAAGCGGTAGTGGCCAGTAACTCGAACACTACATCAAGATAGGACTTTGGGGTTGTCTCACTGTCTTCAAGATAGTTTTCCTTATCTGTTTTATCAGCTCTGTTGGAGACCAGCAAGGTTGTCTCACTATCTTCAACCTTATCTGCATTACTTCCTTTACCATTGCTTAATGTGGTACTCTTCTCCAATATTCTGTCAGCATTCTAAAAGAAGAAACAAGCAGACACATAACAGGTTTAGCATGTAGTATATGAAACTCATTTGGTGAACCAGTTTAGTAGTAAGGTGGACAGGATTAAACTATCAAGTCTTCTATTGCAAAGTAGTACATTATAAAAGCATCAAACAAACATATATCTATGTGCTACTGTCACTGCATTGTCTTGCCAAATCAAAATAAAGACACAGTTCAAATCATACAGTCCAAGACAAAATAACATTGAAAGAATATAAGTGTGGGAAACTACACGGCACCACAAGATTTCAGATGGGTACCACGGGTATACATGTACAACTAACAACATTATTGGCTCTGTTTTGATGCTACTAATGTGCATGATATGAGAAGACAACTGTCTACACAATTGAAATTGAAATCAACATAGAGCAATTTAGAAGAGCAAACCAGTTAAAGAAACATGTTTAAACATACCTATTGTGCCATTGGAGTTTTGATTGGATCCTTCTATTTAAAAATTAGTTGGTATGAGTAAATATAGTGATACAAGAGCAAAGCAGTATGCACCACAGCTATGGAATCTTACCCGAGAACAGTTGTTCTGCAGGTTTAAGCACTTGTTCTACAAGAAGAGAGTACAGTAAGTCACAGCCATATAGTACTTCAAAATGAAATATGATCTCATAGACCCTACAAGATTCATGGGACTAGACCAATACAGAACAAGGCGTTCCCAGTCATCGTCTCGTAAATGTGTCTCCGGAGAAAGTAAGGGAATTTGGTGAGTTTCCTTGCCAGTGAAATACATTTTCTTCAGGTAATTCCGATACTGCCGCAAAGCTTTCTTGAAGATAGCAGAGGTATTAGCACAGGTTACCTCATCCTGAGTTTCCAAATCGGTCGTTCTCTACACAGAAAAATGGGAACATTTGCTGTGTTATAACCAGCAGGGAGGTAGAAAGTATGGGACAAAGCAAAGTAATTGCCATGAATACTTACACATAACTCCTGGAGGAACACCTTCAACTGGCTATTCCTTCATCTTTAGTATAATATTTCCATGACGGGAAGATACACACATAGGATTTAACAACATCAAATGAGATAGACGCTAAACTACGGATGGCTGGTTCTGATTCGTCCACAGGAATAGGTTACTAACTGGTGGAGTTGGGGTTCGCCGTGGAACTCCTGGCGCTTTGGGCACTGGAGCCGCCTTACTAACTGCTCTTGTTTGGGAGCTCTGTCGTGAAGATGGTGCTGTGTCAACTGGAACTGGGTTACTACCTGCTGGGGTTGGGGTTAGATTGGGTGAAGCTGGTTCTCTGTCGATCGGAGTAGGGGTACAATCTGCGATAGTCTGGGTTATGTGTGGTAGGGCTGGTTCTTGTGCAAGTACAACTGGGGTGCTATCCCCATCGACAGGTAACACTGTTTTATTTGAAGACTGTGTTTTTACTCCGCTAGATACTGCCATCACACCCTCCAATTCAAATGGCTGATAAACAAGAAAAGTAGTTGAATGTACAGACCTTGTATGAGACAGATGCAATAGATAGTGAGGAAAAAAAGGGCATGAAATAGTTCACATATATGTTGTTTAACTAAACAGGGTAGCATGACATAATTTCACATATATGATGTCTATCTAAACAGTATAGCATGACATAATTCAAAGATATGATGACTAACTAAAAAGGATGGCATGAGATAATTATATGATGTCTTTAATAAAAAGGTTTGCATGACATAATTCACATACATGTTATCTAAGTAAACTGGATGGCATGATATAATTCACATATGTGATTTATATACTAAGCAGATGGCATTCGCATATATGATGTCTAAACTAAGCAGATGGTGTTGAATATTGTGTATATGATGTCTAAACTATGCAATGCAAGACACCATATGCATGATACGAGCAGTATAACCCTGCCAAGTTAGAGCATACACCTCGGGGGGGGATAGGACTGGTCATCTGTCTCTGAATCCTCCTCTGAGGAGCTATCTGGACCCAGCAAGAGATCTGCTTCGACAGGTAGCACTGTCTGCTGTGAAGAACTTGTTTTCACTCCAGATTTTTTCATCACCCACTCAAATGGCTGATTCATAGGAAGAGTAGTTGAATGTACAAACATTGTCGACAAATGGAAATGTAATGAAAAAAAAAGGAATGGCAAGATATAATTCAAATATATGATGCCTGGTTAAACAGGATGGCATTGCATATTTCACATATATTATGGCTGGCTAAAAAAGATGGCATTGCATAATTCACATATATGATATAGAAACTAAACAGCATTACAGAACATGTCTAAACTAAGCAGATGACATATATGATGTCAAAAGTAAGCAAAGCAAGGCACCATATGCATGATATGAACAACATCATCATGCCAAGTTAGAGCAAACACCTCGAGGGGTAAATAGGAGTGGTCAGCTCCCTCTGACTCCACCTCTGAACAGCTATCTTCCTCTGGATTACAATCTGGAGGAGGGGGTGGGGTTGCCATTGCACCCACCATGGAGCGATGTCTGCATGACATTGTATTGCCGCGCAAGACTCTTCTCTTTTTCTCTACATGTTCAGCATGACTGTGTACAATAACTGACATGCATACGAAAAATATATAGTGAGATTAGGTAAGGAGAGCATTTAGAAATCTAGAGTGATGGTAACAACCAGTGGATAGATCCAAAAATAATGATAGCAGGCAAATGATAGCTTAATTTAATAAAAAGACAGATGATGGCTGCTTTACTGTTTGTTTCCCACCCAAGATGAACGACATAGTAGATACCCTAGATGAAACAGACAGTAGATCGATATACTATTCATTGCTGCCTCGATATGTGCCCCACAAGCATTTTAAAACTCAAGTTTGAACATTAATTTGGACCTGACTTAGTGTCTAAGAGATCAACAGGATGATAAACTAGCAGGTAATATTAAGCAATGCATAAAGTAAGTAGAAACAAAAGAGTGCGATCTCTCTTGCGGACCTGTGTACTCCTCAGGTTCATCTGCTGAGTCAATGATGGTGATGCAGTTATGGTGGCTGCCGGTGGCGGGGAAGGAGATCTGAGGCGGCGAAACACGGTAAGGAGTCATGATGTCTGGTATGGTGGACGCTGGAGCAGCTCAGGTGAGGTGGATGATGGTGCGGCAGGAGCAGGACAAACCACACAAAGTTTTCTTCAACACCTATCTGTAACTGAAGTAATTCTGTAACGGCTCCTTTGACTTGCAGGAAGAGCACAGGAATGCAAAGAAACATGGCCAAATTAAAGTCAAACCACCTGTAAATGTGTAAAGTTAGAATGTTATTATGCCTCTAATGCACTTAGTCTTCTTTTCATGCATAGGATTTTGATAAGTAGGTCCAGGTGGATGTTAAATTTTTTGTGTTTTTCCTTTGAAACAAACACGAAAGGAAAAAATCCTTGAGTTTTGTTTTGCTCCATTCCTTTCAACCAAATGCATGAATAATTGAATAGTAGAGTACCATAGGAAAAGTTCCTATTGCTATGATTTTCCTTCACTAATTCCTTTGAACCACAATAGCCCTAAGGGGTCGACATGAATGTAGAGTAAAAAGTGATGCGACAAGTGTACAACCTCTTTGGCGTAGCCGTCTCGACCTCAGCATCATTGGGTCGGTCGCTAAAGATGTTGCGGCGGAGGTGGCTATCGGAGCTAGGGAAGAAGATCTGAGGCGTCTGTAGACGGCGTCGAGGGTACTGCTCTGTTGTGATGGATGGTTCCGTCGTTGGAGCAGCTCCGGCGAGCTGTGCGACATCGAGGCTGAAGTAGTACAAGACGGACATCGTTAATCTGAAGTGGGATTCTAATACCATCTCCAATAGATGATGTAAAATACATCATGAAAAAGTGCTAGCTGTAAAATTAACATCACCAAAAAACAACCAACTCCAACAGAAGATGTAAAAACTGTTGACTCTGAACTTAACTGTCGAAACTAAATTTTACTGTCGAAACTGACAGTTACTATCGAAACTGAATTTTACTGTCGAAACTGAACGCACTAGTAGCAGAGAAGCACTTCATTGGTAGTTTAGACCGCTCGAGCACTAGTGGTAGCAGAGAAGAAGTGATCTAAATCAGCAGCCGCTCAACAGGGAACGCACTAGCAGATAGCAGCCGGAGCAGCAGCGCCAACGAGAGCTAGAGCAGCAACTCGTGTAGCTGCAGCAGCCCGTGTACTTGCATCAGCAGCGTGAGCGAGAGCAAGAGCAGAGTGGCAGCACGAGCGAGAGCAAGAGCAGAGCAGCAGCGCGAGCGAGAGTCGGAGCAGCAGCAGCAGCTCCGGCTGGTATGGACGCCGCCGCCGAGGGAGCCTCGCAATGGGGGAGATCCGCCATGGAGGATGTCGCCGGCGGCGCCGGCGTCAAGGGAGCCGCACCAAGGCAGAGCGGGATCGAGCACCGGCGGCGCCGTGAGGACGAGTGAAGGAGAAGATGCGATGAGTGTACAACCTCTTTGGTGGCACCGAGTAGGCCTCATCTTCATCCGAGGAGTCGGTGAGGATGTTGCGGTTCTGGTGGGGCAGGTTAAGGCAGCGCTGTGGGAATGGAGCAGCCGCGATAGACGAGGCGATCGTCGGAGCAGCTCCTTGGAGGTGGAGGACGGGGCGGCTGAACCGGCGGGACGACGAGATCGACGACGGATCCTCATCCGGTGCGGTGGATGAGGGACGTCGAGCTGTTGCGATGGACGACATCGTCGGGGAAGAGGCTCCGGCTGGGCGGCGATGGGAGGGCGGACGGAGGAGGGTGGGGTTTCGCGGCTGGTGGAGTGAGGTTTTGGCGGCCTCGGTTTTTGAATGGGGAAAAGAAGGGGATGGGAGGGGGAACCATGACTTAGGGACGCACTTGTCCGAAATGTAGGGTAAGTTACAAAAGTACCCCCACCAATTTGAACTAGCGGCTCTTTTCGATCAGGGGTAGAATGGGGATTTCGCGTGTCGGGATTTCGAAGGAGGAGGGGGTTTTCGCGCGCGTTGTAATTTCGGGATAGCAAGGTGCGGGTGGAGAAGGAGGGAGTTTTCGAAGCACAAACAGACAAAGAGATATCTTGAAATTTCGGCATAATAAGGCGCGGGTTGAAATTTCGGGACAAGTCTAACGTGTACGGTACCATATCAATTCGCACTTCCCTCAACCAAAAAAACAAAAAACAAAAACAAAAAACAATTCGCACCACACAAGAGAGGGTCTTGTCCCGTTTACTGTATGAATTACTACAAATGTCATTCAAAACTTTGAATCCATGTTTATTTCGCTAGGTGTATAATGCATGTAACCTAATCAAATGAACATTTTAGTGCATTCCAAATGTATATACTACCGCTGCAATATGAACTAAATTTGAATTCGTTTCACTATTTAAATAAGAATCTACAATCATGATTGTTGTCAACTTAAACCATCATCTGTATATTATCTTCACAACACACCACATGATTGATGTCAGGCTAGATATGAACTGTGTGTACTATATGAACTCGAATTCAAATTTTTAAATCCACTTTATGTTGATTTCAAATAATAGTATATTTCAAGCTCTAGCTAGATGCCTAGATCTTCATAATCTAAACCATGTTTCATATGTATAATGTGTTTGTCGCACTATGTATACTGCCCCGCCCCCTACGCCTACAAGTACTTAGCTGTGAGCTGCAAAAGCCACACATTATCACAAATTCAAATAAAATATGAGATTGTTCAATATATAATATATAGTATAACATGTTCATAACCACACCATGTGTATCACCATTATATTCATGCATGCATGGGTTTAAATCACTGTGATCTCTTATACAAATATCTGAATCCACATTTGTAATGAATTATGATCTCTGTTATACTTTACACCCACACAATCCTGTTCTCTTTGTAGCTAGCACTAACTTTCTCTGGTGCATGCACACGACCTCCTCGCCCCCCCTCTCCCTAAACATTCTCTCCGTCGCGCACATTCGTTATTTTTCTTTAGGTCGTTCACCCATGGTCTCTATAGGTCTCCCCAGCTCCTTCTTTCCGGCACACACCGATCGATATACCTCTCTAGCTAGGTCTGCCTACCACATACACACACTTTCCCTCTTCTCCTCTATCTCACCGTCCATGCCCTCTATCTCTCATACGGTCACACACATATGCACACTCTCGCCCCTCTTTTCATCGATCTCGCACTCGCACACTCCTCCATCTCTATATAGTAGGCCTATCGCACCAACTCGTAGCCGCATCCATGTCTCTCTATCCATCTCTCCGAGCCTTATTTGCCTCTAACACATGCATGTATATCGATCGATCTCCCTCTGTACATATAGCTAGGTCGACTATAACTCTTTTTCACCACGCACTGATCGATCTACCTCACTAGATAAGTCTCTCCCTTTCCCCGACACACGACGATTGCTCTACCTATCTAGTTAGGTCTGCTTACCAGAGACATATCGCCCCCACCCCCATCATCCATGCATGCCTCCCGACTCGTCTCTCACACACACACGCACACAGACACACATCGCCTCTCTTATTGATATTGCAGTCGTACCCTCCGTTTGTCTAGTAGGCCTCTCCCACCATCTCCGAGAAGCAACTCCACCACCACCCCTCTGGCACTCTAGCTCTGCCTCTCTCCCAACCTTAATTATTCCTCTCCTACACATATGCATGGATGCCGATCGATCTCCCTCAATACATAGCCAGGTCTCTCGTTCTCCACATGTCTACCTGTCGATCTACCTCTCTAGTTAGGTCTCTGCCCCCCCCCCCCCACACACACACAGGGGGTTTGCTTGCCTGGAAGCTCTGCGGCAAAAGAGGGGTCGTCAACGGAGTAGCAGTCCTGCGGGGCAGCGTCGGTCTCGGGGTCTAACGAAAGAGAAGAGGGGGAAGAAACAATAAATAAAAGCAAACAGTAGCAACACGATGCATGGCATGGCAAAATGCAGCGTTGGGGGTGAACTAATGCATTACTACACCTATCAGACGAAGCGGGAAAATATCTGGGATATTTTCCTGGCGTTTAAGCAGATTTCGGTACACTAAACCGGAGGGGAAGGTTCCATGTTCAGATAGTTAGCAAGGATGGTCAAGCATTTTGACCACATATTCGGATTCGTCTCATTTTTCTGATCAACTTTCATGTAGAAAGTTTTTCGATCCGAGCTACGGTTGAATTTCTATGAATTTTTAAAGATTTAAACAGTTTTCTGGAATTTCTGTAATTATTTTAATTATTTAAATTCGAATTATCCAAAATAGTAGCACATGACGTCATCATGACGCCAGCGTGACGTCAGCGGGTCAACTGAGCTGGTCAGGTCAAACCTGACCAGTGGGTCCCACTGGTCAGTGGCTCTGGGCTAATTAGGAATTAGTTTAACTAAATAGGGTTAATTAGTGAGGTGGGGCCCTACTGTCAGTGTCTATTTAGTCTAACTAATTAATTTTAATTAGCAAAATAGTTAAATTAACACGGGGCCATGCGGTCACCGGAACATGGCCGGCGATGAGCTCGTGCGGCGGCGAGTTTGGCCTCGGCGGTGCTACGGCCTAGAGCTCGTGGATGACCAAGAGAAGAGAGGGGAAAGACGGATGCTCACTGTGGGGATGCACGGTGCTCCGGTGGAGGTTTAGTAGCGCCGAGATGAGGCGGATCGAAGACAGCGGACGGCGGTGCCCGACGGGAAGGAGAAGCTCGATGCGGCGGATGTGGAGGCGCCCGGCTCGAATAGGTGGCTCCAGCCGACGTAGACGAGCGAGGCGGAGCTCGTGTACACGGTTAGACGCCGCGGCGGGCACGGAGGCCACGGGATCGAGGCGGCGCGGCCACGGCAGCGCTCGGCCGTCGGTGGAGAGCGAGAGAGAGAGCGATGGAGGAGGGGGAGAGTGGGTAGGAGGAGCCAGGGGAGCAGGTGGGGTTCCTCCTTATCGCCTCCGTCGTCCCTATGGCTCCACACGTCGAGGAGCAGCCGACGAGGAGGGACGCAGCCACGGCCATGGTGACACGGCGCGAAAAGGACGAAGGAGCAGGTGGGAGTGGGCTGGGCTGGCTGTGGCTACGGCCCAGAGGCCAGGTAAGGATTTTCCCTTTTTCATTTTTCTCTGTTTTCTCTTTTATTTAATAAACAGAGATAGAAAAGGAAATATTTAAGCTACCAAATGGCTAAGGAAAAATATGGATCTAGTCCACATAAATCCCTGGCATTTTTAGGCACTGCCACAAAAAGTTTGGGACTGAAATGAATTCATTTGTATTTTTCAAAAATGGAAATGGATTTAATAAGGCTGTTTTGGGTACTGTTTTGGTTGCTAGGGTCAAATTTGGAATTTAAATAATGTTGGCTTTATTTTTATAATTGCCTTGGGATTATTTGGATTATTGTGAACATTTTTGTTTTGCTGTTTGGATAATTACTAATTTTGACTTTATTTTAAAATTTGAATTTGAAGTTGGATTATTCTTAATTGTTTTTATAGGACTTAATGATGATGACTTGGCATGACTAATTAGCATAACTACTGTTTAGTAATTTGGGGATGTCACATGTACGAACTTGTGATGGTAAAGAAGTAAAAGTGACGGAGTGCATAATAAAGGTTGCCATCAGAAGGGGCAATATAACGTGACGTTCCTTTGCATTAAGGGCTTGTGCATCCAAAAATAAATAAAAAACGCATGACAACCTCTGCTTCCCTCTGCGAAGGGCCTATCTTTTACTTTTATGCATTTACTTTTATGTATTTACTTTTATGCAAGAGTCAATAAGTATTCATTCGCATTTCAACTTCAATTATTCTCTAGTTAGTAAGCATCGTGTGGTGGGGAAAGATCCAAGCACATATGGCCAGTCAAATATATTTGATCATGAATTATTATTGTTGACAATTATCTCTATGATAAATGAGTTGGGAGGCGAAAACTAAGCCCCTATCTTTCTCTGTGTTCGATGGATGCCATTTGTTCTAAAAATATACTTTGAGTACTATCAATCATAGAAGACTATATGATAATTGAGTATGTGGAGCTCTTACTTAGACTTTGTTGAAATTAAGTTAAATTGCAATTATTTGGTGACTAAGAACATAGGTTGTTAAATTTCAAGAGATTGCATTGTTTGAACCATAACATGTGAATTGATTGCTACTTTATCATGATGAGTTTTATGAGAAAGAGTTGTTGTTATGATGCTAAGAAAAGTGATTGAGATTACCATTGATCAAACTTATGCACTATGCTAGCATTCACACTTCATAAATTATTTCTTTCATCATTTACCTACTCGAGGACGAGCAAGAATTAAGCTTGGGGATGTTGATACGTCTCCAACGTATCTATAATTTATGAAGTATCCATGCCATGTTTATTATAGCTTTGTATGATTTTGGTGCACTTTTATATGGATTTTATATGATTTTCATGGACTAACATATTGACCTAGTGCCCGGTGCCAGTTGCTGTTTTCTGCTTGTTTTTGGTTTTCCAGAAAATCCATATCAAATGAAGTCCAAATGCAGCGAAACTTTTTGACGATTTTTTCTGGAAGGAAACAGACCCAGGAAGCTTCGGAGGAGCAGCAGAAGAGCCACATGGGCCCCACGAGCCACCTGGGCACGCCTGCCCCCCCCCCCCCTAGGCGTGCCCTGGTGCCTCGTGGGCCCCCTGTGGCACCTCTTTGCGTGATTCCAACGCTGAAAAATCGTATATATTCAGAAACCCCTGAAAGTTAACCTAGATGAGTTTTTACGCTGCCGCAAGCCTCTGTACCTCCACGATCTAATCTACAGCCCTTTTCCGGCACCCTGCCAGAGGGGGGAATCATCACCGGAGGCCATCTTCATCATCCCGGCGGTCTCCATGACGAGGAGGGAGTAGTTCACCCTCGGGGCTGAGGGTTTGTAACAGTAGCTATGTGTTTTATCTCTCTCTCTCATGTTCTTGATTTGGCACGATCTTGATGTACCGCGAGCTTTGTTAATATAGTTGGATCATATGGTGTTTCTCCCTCTCTATCTTGTTGTGATGAATTGAGTTTTTACCTTTGAGGTTTCACTATTATCGGATTGAATACTTTTATGGATTTGAGAACACTTGATGTATGTCTTGCATATGAATACCCGTGCTGACAATGGGGTATTATATTGATTCACTTGATGTATGTTTTGGCACTCAACTCGCGGATTCCCGAGGTGACATTGGGGTAATCTATGCATCGAGGTTGATGCACGTTTTCATTATCTTTTCTCCGATAGAAACTTTGGGGTGCTCCTTGGAGTTCTTTGTGTGGATTGAATATTATGATTATGAAGTTGTCTGATGCATATCGTATAATCAACTCACGGATACTTGTGGTGACATTGGAGTATCTAGGTGACATTAGAGTTGATTGATGTGTATCATATGGTGTTATTTTAGTACGAACTCTAGGGCTGTTTGTGACATTTATAGGAATGGCTCAATAGATCGATCGGAAAGGATAACTTTGAGGTGGTTTTGTACCCTACAAACAATTTCTATCTTATGTTCTCCGCTAATAGGAACTTGGGAGTGATTCTTTATCGCACGTTGAGGGATGGTTATATGATCCAATTATATTAGCATTGTTGAGAGATTGCACTAGCGAAAGTATTAACCCTAGGCCTTGTTTCTAAGCATTGCAATACCGTTTATGCTCACTTTTGTTACTTACTACCTTGCTGTTTTTTATTGTTCGCACTACAAAAACCTATATCTACTATCCATACTACACTTGTATCATCATTTCTTCGCCGAACTAGTGCACCTATACAATTTACCATTGTATTGGGTGTGTTGGGGACAGGGACGGATTCAAGGGGGGACGAGGGGGGGCGAGACCCCCCCTGACGATCGCGTCACCCCTGATGTCGATTAGTTACTAGCTAATTTTTTGCGTACGCACCAGCGTCCGTGTCATGTCTCGCCCCCCCTGTGCATCTGTCCCTCCAATTGCCAGGGCCCATGTACTCATAAAAGGCCCAAATCTTAGGAAAAGAAAAATGGAAAGAAGCCCACCATGGAAAACAAAGGGGCCAGGCTAGCAGCAGTACGCACGTCCGCATATGTCAGTTCTCCTCTAATCGCTTCCTTCCCAACTTGCCGCCTGGATCCTCCCTTCTCCTGAGATCGAATCTGTCGCCGGCTCGCCTGCTATCATCCATTGAATCTCTCCATTGAGAAGGGAAGGGGTTAATTAGGCAAGCACCTTCGCGCTGACCGACGGGCGCATGCCGGCCGGCCGGCCGGCCACATGGATTAGCGACCAAATCAAGAAAAAAAGGTTAGTTTATTTTCAGCATTAGATTAGTTTGTGCCTTTCAAACTGTATAAGTGGAATTTTAGAACTACAAACATTAACAACTAATAACTAGAAAAATTCTAATTAGTCTAATAGTCTAAGAATCAACTAGAGCGCTACGATGTATTGCCCTATGGTGTGCAGGCGTTTCAGCCGATGTCGTGTTGGCATCATGTGTAATCGCACATGACCGTATCCGCTAGCCAAACTCAGAAGGCGCAAATTTTATCCCACTAGATGGATATTGCATGAACGTTTGTTCGATAGATGTCTATTGTATTTGTGTAGACACGAAGATGAAGAGGACTGAATCAATTCATAACTTTATCAAGCCAATTTTTCCAGCATAACGCAGACTTTAAATTAATAGATATGCAACTTTTTAATTTTTATTCTTATTGCAGAACAACCACATATTTGCTATCTAGATCTTCCATTATCTACAACGGTATATGAACATGTATGCTATGATTTTGATGCTTCTAGTTCTTGCCCCCCCCTATCGCTATTTTCTGGCTCCGTCCCTGGTTGGGGACACAAGAGACTCTTTGTTATTTGGTTGCAGGGTTGTTTGAGAGAGACCATCTTCATCCTACGCCTCCCACGGATTGATAAACCTTAGGTCATCCACTTGAGGGAAAATTGCTACTGTCCTACAAAACTCTGCGCTTGGAGGCCCAACACGAGTCTACAAGAATAAGTTGTGTAGTAGACATCACAAAGCAACCGTGAGTACTCATCCAAAGTACTCGCAAGACTTACATCAGATCTATTCTATTTATGCATCGGTATCAAATGAAGGGGCTGTGACTGTAGACTAGACTGCAGAAATGCCAGAATAGAGGGGAAGGCCTAGCCTATCGAAGACTAGCAACTTCAGCGTCTTGCAGCATTAGAAGAGTGCAGAGTAGCAGCATAACATAAAGTAACAAGCATGTAGTAGCAAAGCCTAGAGATCCTTCCTCGACTCCCTGCGAGAAAGCAATCCCGGAGCTTACAATTAATTAACATGTATCCAGTTCAAGTTGTAGTAGATCGGGATACAACACTGAGCGTCCTGTTACCGTGGACACGGCTATTCGAATAGATAACTTCCCTGCAGGGGTGCACTACTGTTACCCAACACGCTCGATTAACTCTGGCCGGACACACTTTTCCGGGTCATGCCCGGCCTCGGCTGATCGACACGACGTAGTCCTACCTAGGCTCAGCAGAGAGGTCCCCGCCGGTCTACATCCTAAGCGCTCCGGGGTCTTGGGCCCATCGCCCTTTGCACTCCGGGTCGTTGTGTCGCGTATCGGAGTCCAAGCACCACCTCAGTCCTGGATGGCACTTGTCCCGACGGGATCACAATGCTGAACTGGAGATCTGACAGAGCTTTCGGCTGATACATACAGCGCCGGGGGCCCCATTAAACCATTATCCCGCGTGGTGGTAGTGCGTATAGGCCAGTGGCCAACTCAGATCAAATACCCAAATCCGTTAGTGAATTATTAGGAGCTCGCGGTGACGATCAGTACTCCTGTCGCCCCGTCTCGAGGAAGTGCAACAAGGGTCAGGCCCATCCCTCTCTAGGGCGGTCTCTACCTGCCCGGCCGCGCCTCGTAATTATCTCGCGGGTACCCTCCAAGTCAACCCGACTCCACAAGGGACTGTCGGGAACTCAGGTCCACCTCTACCGGGGTGGTACCGCCTGTCCCTTCAGTCCCACAATCAACAGTAAACCGGGGGCGCCAGTGAAAAGTAACAGTGTGTTCGGTAACATCAAGGGGGAAATCCGAGGAATCACCCTCGATGGATTCCCACTTGAGGGGTTGCACGACAGAGGCATCCTAGGAGGTGGTGAAAGAGGAATCACCCTCAGTAACCCATAACCGACTAGCTACACTACAGAGATATCATCAGGAGTGAGATAGGAGGTATCACCCTCGGCACTCGATAGTAGCTCTGCAGAGTCGTACAACTAAGGGGGTGTGAGGTGCTGTGTCGGTCTCTGGTCTCTGTACATCGATCACACTGATCGAGTCACCGGTGGTAAAGCATGGCAACAAGTACAAGGGTGTGGGGCCTTTGATGGATCACTAACCAGCCTATACTAAGCATTTAGGATAGCATGTAAGGTATCAACAGCAGGTTACAAAATCAGGCTATGCATCATAATAGGAGCAATCAAATACAGTAGCAAAATCTAATGCAAGCACGGGAGAGAAAGAATGGGAGATATAGGAATGATCAAGGGGTTTTGCTTGCCTGGAAGCTCTGCGGTAAAAGAGGGGTCTTCGGTGGAGTGGCAGTCCTCGGGGGCAACGTCGGTCTCGGAGTCTACCGGAGAGAAGAGGGGGAAAAACAGTAAATATAAAGCAAACAAATGCACACAGATGCTTGGCATGGCAATAGGCTGTGCTAGGGTGCCCTAACACAGTACTAAGTATTTTAAACGGAGCGGGAAAATATCCGGGAATATTTTCCCAGCTCCGGGCAGTTATCGGTATATTGATCCGGAGGGGAAGGTTCCATGTTCACCTAGTTAGGAGTGATGGTCAAGAATTTTGATCACATATTCGGATTCTTCATATTTTTCTGATCATTTTTCATATATAAATTATTTTCATCCGAGTTACGGTTTATTTTATATGATTTTTCAAAGTTTTAATCATTTTCTGGATTTTCTGGATTTAATTTTAATTCGAAATTTAAATAGCAAAATGCTAAATGCACCCAGCACAGTGTACACAGTGGCTGACAGGTGGGGCCTAGTCTGCTGAGTCAGCAGCCCAGTCAGCAGTCAACAGTTTGACTGTTGACTGGTCAAAACTGACCAGTGGGTCCCACTGGTCAGTGACTGTATAATTAACAGTGGGTTAAATTAAGTTAATTAGAATGTGGGGCCCAGTGGTCAGTGGGTCATTAGCTTATAGGGTTAATTAGTATTAAACCTAATCGATACAGTAGTGGGTCCACTTGTTAGTGGCTGTTTAGGCCCGGGTTAGTGCTAACTACCTGACACGCGGGCCCCACCGGCGTTTAAACGCCGGCGCGCGCTCCGGCGAGGCCACAGAGGCGTGCGGTGACGCGGAAGCCCACCGGAAACGCGGCTCCGGCGGCCATTTGGTGCGCGGAGACCACCGTTGGGTCGGGCTCGACGCGGCACGTCGTCTGATGGCCGCCACACAAGCATGGGAGGTCCGAGGTGAGCGCAGCTTCATCAATGGCGGCGGCGGCGTTCGGTGGTTCGACAAAAACGACGACACGGCTCGTTCGCGCGTGATCTAAATCTACAGAGAGAATCAGAGGGTAGCCCTGAGCTTGCTGGCGCGCTTGTTTGGCCACGGCAGGGACGGCAGCAGCAGCAGCGGGCTAGGCCGCGGCGACGGGAGCGGAAGCAATGGCGGCGGCAGCTAGAGAGCTCGGGCGGGACCGAAAGGAGAGGGGAAAAGTGGTGCTGCTCACATCGGTGACGGGGAGCTGCTCGTTGAAGCCGGAGGAGGTCGGAGGGCGGCGGATCGAGCGGTGACGCTCGACGGCCGTAGATGAAGAAGAGGGTGCGTGCGGCGTCGAGGTAGCTCCACAGCTCCGATCCGAGGGCGCAGGCGACGTAGCCGGTGCCGACGGAGTTGCTGGACAAGGCGGCACGACGTGAGGGAGTCGGTGGCCACGACGCTTACGAAGGAGCGTCCATGGCCGCGTTCGGGCGAGGTGGGAGAAGAGGGGAGAGGCGCTGGAGAAGGGAGAGGAAGAGAGAGTGAGGCCAGGGGGGAGCCGGGGCTCTTATCCACCACGGCGGGCGCGGGGCGCGCTGTCGACCAGCGGGAGGGGGGCAGAGAGCGGGAGCGCGCGGGCGCGCTGTGGCGTCGACAGAGAGGAGAGAGAGGGCGCGGGAGGTTAGGGGAGGCCGGGGTGGGCTGGGCCACAGTGCACTGTGGCACTTAGGCCCAGTGGCACAGTAGGTTTCGGCCTTTTTCTCTTTATTTTTCTGTTTTGTATTTTCTGCCACTGTATTGCATTAAGTAGAGCCACCAAATGATTTTTGTAAATAGTGAAAATTGTCACATAAATACAAAGTAATATTTTGGGCTACCACAAAAAGTTTGGGGTATATTTGAATTCATTTGAAATTTACATAAATAGAAATGGATTTAATAGTGCTGTTTTGTCACTGTTTTTAGATGTTATGGTAAATTTTGGAATTTTAATAATGTTCACTTTATTTTTATAATTGCTTTGGGAATATTTGCAACATTATGAACATTTTTGTTCTACTGTTTGGATAACTTTTAATTTTGACTTTATTTTAAATTTGAATTTGAAGTTGGATTATTCTCTAAATGCAATTTATTTAGGATGATCGTGATGACATGGCTAATTAATTAGCTTAATGACAGGGTTGAGATCTGGGGATGTTACAGGTATCTTGGAAGTGCTCATATGGGTAGCATGTGTGTGTGTGCGTGTGTGTGTTCAAAGGGGTGAGTGTATGTGTGTGTTGCTGAATATCTCACAGTTTTACTATCAAAGTCATTGCAACCTTTTGTATTTGTTTTATATGTTCTTTTGTAGCACACAAAGCATGGCAACTTATCTTGTTTTGTTTATCTCATCTTAGTCAACCACAACTGATCAAACATGGCAACTTTTTGATAGATGAAATGGATTCTTTCTTTTTCATGTATTTTTTGGCCTTGTTTTTTCGTTATCCGGTTGATGAAAGACTTTGAAAATCGTAGTAATATGAGAGTTAGTGCAATAGGATTTGAGCCTGTTCATTTTTTATTTTTCCTCCGAGATTTTTTGTTCCTTCCAGCGATGTGGTTTTTGTGCGAGTATTTTTACTAGTTTGGTACAAAATTAGTGTCTTTATGGGCCTGACCGATAGGAGCAAGGCTTGTGTTCGGCCCATTCATTTGGACAGCTTGATGGGCCTCGAAGGATGGCATTGCGTCGCTCGTGAAGCATTCAAGCGCGAACGGACACATTGCAGGGAAATCATTAGCACGCGTATGATATGTCTCGCTCCCGCGTTATAGGGGGCACGGTCATGCGCTATCGCGTCCAAATTAGTAGGTTTAAATGGAGGCCAAATTTACAGATGGGCACAATTAAGGTCGGGTCAAAGATCTGCTAGATATTCGATCGCGTTCACAAGTACTAAATAAGGCAATCTTCTTCGTACCTGTCACAATAATCTCTTACCAAATCACGGTGATCCCTCCACTATAAATCAACCCCTCCTCCCTCGCCGAAACCAGCAACTTTTTCTTCCTTCACTGGTTTTATCCTCTTGCCAGCAATGGCTCGCAACGTGACCCTCCAGTACATCACCCATGACTCGACCCGGCACGATAGATTCAAGAAGCGCGTCAAGGGCCTGATGAAGAAGGCGGACGAACTAGCCATCCTGTGCGATGCCAAGACCTGCGTACTGGTGTACGACGAGGGCAAGGCGGCGCCAGAGGTGTTCCCTTCCCATGCCGAGGCGGTGGGTATCCTGAATCAATTCAAAAGCATGCCGGAGCTGGGGCAGTGCAAGGAGGTGATGAACCAGGAGAGCTTCATCACCAAGCGCATTGACAAGCTCCGGGACCAGGTCGACAAGACCCGTCGCGAGTGCGAGGACGGCGAGATCAGGTACCTCCTCCACAAAATCATGCATGGCGACCTCTCGGGCCTCGTTGGTCTCAACATCGAGGAGCTCACCAAAGTTGGCTACAAGGTGGACGTGCTTCTCAAGAGCATCAGCGAACGCATGGCAAAAATCCATTCCCAGGCGCCGCCGCCAGCTCCATGTGTCACCACCGGCAACATAGACATGGGGTCTCCCGCGTTGTATCCGGCACCACCTCAGTAGCAGGAGGGCCGGCTTGACATGGTGAGCTCCGGAGGGGACCTCTACACCCTGGTCTATGGTGGCTATGCGGGCGCCAGCTTCTCTAGCAGCAATATGATGATGCAGATGCAGTCCTTTGATATGGGGTTCGATTCCTTTCCCTCCCATGTAAGCCAGGAGGCCAGCTACATGCGTCGATCGCATCTCATTTTTATTTGGCTTTGGTGGTTAGTATGAGACTTTCAGTTAATTTCTTGAAATTGTTACATTCGTCTATGTGCGTCGTTGTATTCATCGTGTTCTTTGAGCTAAATCATATTTAATTCCAATGTAATCATTGAAATTGTTATTCACTTGGTCTCTTCCCTAGGTTTGTTTGTTTGATCTCTGCTGTTTAGTTGGTCGTAAATCTTGAGTTGCACCTTCTCTTTTTTGTCAGCACCGTGTTTTCTCAGGCATAGTTGCACCAGCAACGTGCTAGGCAATTGCTTGATTGCTGATATAATTGGAAGAAAGAACCTTGGTCGTGCGTTGGGAGATCTAATGTTGGGGCCGTTAATTTCATGCTATTTTTGGTGTATGCTTTTTTGGGATAGAAACGAGTTGAAGATTCGTTCTCCTAGAGCCAGCCAGCTAAATGTGATGGATGATTAATATTTTCCTGGATAAATATTTGTGAATTAATTACCTTTTGTGACTTAATTACATGGTGACATCTCGCCACACGCAAACATCAGAAATAGTGATGCTCTACCTTGTGCTCTCGTTAGTTGTAGTCCTGATCTCTATTCTTCAGACCATCCTCCGTTGTGCTCTCCTTAGTTGGAGTCATGTTCTCTGTTCTTCAAACCGTCCTTCGTTCGTCCGACGCACAAGAGGACAATATTTGCTCATCAACAAGACATCGTGGCCGATCAAAGGTAACAAAGAGACATGGTGGCCTCGCTCGCCTTCATGCTGGTGGTAGCCGAAATCTTGACTCGTTGTCGGCGCCATACTGTGGCTTCCCTGAGGCTCTCAGAGCGCCTATGGCCAGGAGTTTCTCTGCACCTCTCCTTCCCATCAGTCCTCACCGTCCCACTTACCTAACCTCCTTCAGCATGTAAGTTTGAGATTATGCGCTATTTCCATGATGTATTGTGGTGTGAACAAGGTTATTTTTCTCTCAAGATTTCCGTAACAGACTGGTTACCGGATTTCCACTGGTTCTCGAGAAAAAGTGTTACCATTCTAATTTGCCTGAATTTGAACATCAAAAAGGGTCAAATAACATCCATATGTTACTTCTAACTTGTAGCATCCCATGGTGTGGTGTTATCGATCCTTCGTGTGCGTGTCATGGTCTTGTTATCAAATCCGGTCCACTTCGTGTTTTCTGTGCTGCTCTCTCTCTCTCTCTCACACACACACACACATGGGCCCTTCCTGGTTTAAAAAAAAGGAAAACTAGGTGCATAACAGAATTTGAACCAGTGACCTGTTTGAAGAGACGAGCTACACTGACTGCATGGCCAGGCGCATTTTGTGTTGCTAATAGGGCCACAATTTCCGAGACTTTTTGGAAATGGGCCCTTCCGGTCCCTACCGACAGAAAAGAAGGGTATCAAAATAATAATAAAAACTTGGGCGGTACATAGCAGTTGATATTGAGGTGGAAAGCCGAGCTTGAACCGAACGTCAAATGTGATAGACTCACTCAATCGGCACTATATAAGATTATCACTTCTGCTTCGGTACCCCCCCTAAACACAAGGACGGCTCAGATTAGCCCATACCTGTTCATAAGAAAGGACATGATGGTCATATTTAAGAAACTATTCGCCCGCCGTATTCATATACGGTGTACACCCGCGAGCTGGGCTGGCCCATCTATCTTTTTTCTGATTTTAAATCACCAAAAAATTGTGAGAGTGGCAGAATTTGAACCAACAAATTCTAGGTTCACAAGTTGACGCGATAACCAACCAGCCACGTTAGATGTTGTGATTACATACCTCTTTATCGTTATTTTCTTCTCTCCTCCTTTCCTTTTTCCTTTTTCCTTTTTTCTTTTTTTTCTTTTTCCTTTTTTCTTGTTCCTTTTTTTCTCGTTCTTTCAAACGGTTTTGTCTGGTTTTATTTTCCTTTTTACTTTTTTCTTTTTCATTATCTTTTCTTTTTTCTGTTCATTTTTTGTTTCCCTTTTTCTTTTCCAATGTGCAAACTTTTTTCAATTTCGCTTCCTTTAAAAATAAATAAACATTTTTTTCAAACTTTTTGAACATTTCTTCAAAATTCATGATTTTTTTCCACATTCATGAACTTTGCTTTTCAAATTCATGAATATTTTTTCAATATCGATGAACTTTTTTCAAAATAGATGAACTTTTTTCAAAGTCGATGAACTTTGTGTTTCAAAATCGCTGGACTTTTTTCAAAATTGATAAATGTTTTCCAAAATCGATGAACTTTTTTAAAATCCTTGAACTTTTTTTTTCCAAAATCCGTTAATTTGTTTTCAATTCATGGTATTTTTCAATTTGTGAACATGTGCAAATCCACGAACATTTTTTCAAATCCATGAACTTTTCCAAAAAGATGAACCCTTTTTTGAAAGTCAACGATCAAACGTCAAACATGTCAATGGTCAACTTGTCGACTAGGTCAACCATGAAGAAGTTTTTTTTGGTTGAACCACGAAGAAGCGATCGGGCGTATGCTCCTGACGAGCGACAGCTGATCGCTCGTGTAGTTGGGCCGGCCATGAAAGGTTGCGTGCGAGCGCTGCGTCCGCTAACTAGTGCAGCAAGAGCTGACTAGGAGCTCCCGCTGTACAGGGAGTAGCGTCACACAGAAGGGCGCACACATCCCTCCGTCCTCGGCTTGGCCTATTATTATTTTTTTACCTTCAAAAAATAGGTGCATGAAGTAGAATTCGAACTATGGACCTCTTGGATTACTTCCACCCGCTATAACTTTAAACTGTGAACTATTTCTCAAATTTGTGAATCTTTCAATTTCTCAAACCATTTTGTGCACCTTTTTTTAGTGAACTTTTTTTTGAAAATCTATGAATTTTTTGCACAGGTGGAATTATTTTTACAAAAAGATTCACAAATTCGGTATTTTTGGTTTTGGTATCGGTTTGTCGTTCGGTTTTTATGCCAATCCCTACCAAAAAATGTTTTGAAATGACCCCAACTTTTGCAAGCAGGCTGGCATGCCCATGGTAGGCATCCATGCCATATTTGAACAATTTCCGGTATCATATGCAAGTTGCGACACGTAAGGCCATCATTGGCCTTTTTTGACCGAGAAAACTTCAAAAAATACAAAATTTGTCGAAAACAAAAACAACTTGGCATGGTGCCTTAAATTGGTCATATAAGGCCATGCAAACATTAGGCCGTAAAGAATGTCGAAAAAAAACATGCTCTCAAACTGAGTCTTATGGCATACCCGAATACTCTCCGTTGAGCATGGTCTACTTTTGCACATTTTTCAAATGACTCGAACTTTTGCAAGTAGCTGGGCATGCCCATGGTAGGCATTCGTGTCAGGTAAGAATGATTTCCGACACATTATGCAAGTCGCGACACGTCCGGCCATTTATTGATTTTTTTTTACTGAGAAAACTGCAGAAAATGCAAAAATTGTCTAAAACCGAAACGACTTGGCATGCTGCCTTGAATTGGTCATATAAGGTCAAAACAAATTGGGTCCATTGCAAGGATGTCGAGAAACAACGTGCTCTCAGATGGATCCTCCTCGCCTACCCGAACACTCTCTGTTCAACATGATCTATTTTTGGACATTCTTGAACGGGCCACAACTTTTGAAAGTAGGTGGGCATGTCCATGGTAGGCATTCATGCCAGGTATGAACGATTTCCGATATCATACGCAAAATGTGACACGTCCAGCCATTTATCCCCTTTTTTACTGAGAAAACTTCGAAAAAGCGAAATTTGTAGAAAACCAAAACAACATGGCATGGTTCCTTGAATTGGTCATACAAGCAAATAAAAAAATTAGGATCATTTGAGAGATGTTGAGAAACAACGTGCCCTCAAATGGAGCCTTCTTGCCTTCCCGGACACACTACGTTGAACATGGTGTTTTTTCTACATAATACAAACAATGTTTGGGGAAATTCGTAAAAAAATGGTTTCAATATTTGTTCTTGTTTTTCTCAAAAAAATTGGAATTTCAAATTTGTTAGTGTTTTTTAAAAAATATTCATGTTCAAAATTTCGGTTGCTTTTTTTTAAAAAAATGTACATATTTTGACATTCTGAGAAATTTTGAAAGACGCAAACATTTTATTGAAATTTTTGTACAATTTTTTAAAATTTGAGCATTTGTATTTTATGAACAAAAATTGAAAAAGTAATCATTTTTTGAAATTTTGAACACATTTTTATAAGAGCGAGCATTTTTTTAAAAGAAAAATGAACAAAAATGAACAGTAAACAGGTCGCTGAGGGATATATTTTCATCTCTATTTTTCAAGTTTATTTTTATTTTTAACAAATGTTCAGAAATTTTAGAAGTGTTCAGAATTTTTAAAATTTGTTATTTTTTCCAAAAAAATTCCAGTTTTCAAATTTTGTTCAAAAAATCTTTTGTTTGTTTTTTTTTATGAAAATGTTCAAAAATTCGAAAAAAGCTTCAAAAAATGTTGAAAAATCCAAAAAAAATAGAATTTCGAAATTTGTTCACTTCTTTTCAGAAATTTTAAAAAGTTCAGAATCTCAAAATTTCCAAAAACGTTTGAATTTTTAAATTTTGTTCACAAATTCAGAAAATGTCCGTGAAATTCAAAAGATAATTCTGTTTTCAAAATTTGTTCACAAGTTCAAAAAATTATCAGGGGATTTCATAAAATGTTCCTGTTTTCAAAATTTGTTCACAAATTCAAAAGTGTTTATGTTTTCGAAATTCATCCGCAAATTCAAAAAATGTTCCAAGAATTTCATTAAATGGTCACGTTTTAAAAAAATTGTTCATAATTTCGAAAGATGTTCGGGTTTTCAATTTTTCCTGTTTTTCAGAAAATGTTCGTATTTTCAATAAATTGTTCATAGTTTCAGAAAATGTTCCCATTTCCAATTGTGTTCCTATTTTTTTCAAAAATGTTTGAGATTCCAAAACAATGTTCACAAAATGTTCGAATTTTTTAAATATGTGCCCAAATTTTGAATATGTTCGCATTTCAAAAAACATTTACTTTTGTCAAAAAGAAAATCACATACGAAATTTCAAAAAAGGTTTGATCTTTCGCGGCCTATAGTTCATATAAAGTGCGCTGCAATTATGGCCAACAAATCTTATGTACTGCAGTGTCTATTGGCGTTATGCACTCGCGGGATGTCCTGTGTTCGATCCCGCTAACCCATTTTAGTTTTTGCGATTTCGTGTTTAAGTTTTGCGGCTAGGTTCTTTTAGTGTCGCGCTTCTAATGTATCACAGCAGTCAGCTAGTCGAAGTGGCTAGCAACGCTAGTGAATCTACCCATGGTCGCGTGTTCGAGTCTCATCTACAGCGCTTATTTTAGTTGATTTCCTACCACGCGCTGCCGCAAATGGGCCGGCCCAGGCCATCTGTCTATGTGGCGTACGGAGTATATGTATACATACGAAAGTGGATGATTTGTCAAAAGTCTATATTACCCTTTATACGTTTAGTGAGGGGGGGTGTACCGAAGCGGGCTCTTAGATTATTTGATGCCCTTTTTTCTTTGTCCATCTTGCTCTCGAACAACTAGTGCTTGTATCAAACTATTGTCATTCGTAGATCTAGACCAGGAGATGTCTACATCGTGTTGGTGCTTTAACTCTGTTGAAGTGTCTCGCAAAAAAAAAAAAAAAAAAAAGCTCTGTTGGAAGTGAAAATGTGACTTGATGAGACGACGATGTAAACTTGATGGGGAAAAAGGGAATTTCGTGTGGGAGCTGGCTAGCTTGGAAGATATGTGTGGTGTATACTCGTCAGTAGTGCAAGAGGAAGAAGCTCGTTTGATTCTATATGTGCATTGGTTCGTGGGAGATTGCATTGCAGCTAGCTAGTAAATTAATCAAGCTCTAGCAAACAAGACAATTCCACCAGCATTCCTTGAAGAGAAAGAGTATACATCTCTGAATGCAATGCTACTTCACAGAGATTGATTTTCACTACATGAACAAACAAAAAATTGAGCTAGACATGAACAAATTTGTACTGTACATGTAGAAATGGTAAAATAAAAGCCAAAATTACGGGGGAATTCCGAGAATTGAACTCGGGACCTCTCGCAACCTAAGCTAGAATCATACCACTAGACCAAATGCCCTTTGGTGCCAAATTTTCAACGATCTGGATCTCACCAGCTAGCTAACTCGATCGATCAACTACTAGGTTGTCCTTTCAAGTACACACATGGTCTCATCGATCCCATCAACGACGGCCGACCGGTCGCCGGAGCAAGCTAGCCGATGGATCCACCGATGGCAGCTAGCATCCAGGATGATTTTGTTTTTGGATGGATCGGCTCGCGCGTCACGCAGGAGCTTAAACAAGGGGAGTACTTACTGATTAACAACTAGCTGCTCTGATTAATCAAGTAGCGATCTGAATCTGAGACGGCGTGCGTTCACCCCCATCGACATCGATCCATCTGTATCGTCACATGCCATGCGCATAGCTGCTTGACAAATGCCAATGCCGCCATGACCGTTTCATCAAATCGAATTTGATTAAGTAGCTAACTGCATCGGCCGATCGTCCTTGTTTGTTTGATCTGGCATGCAATGCACGACCGATCCACGCATGACGATTCCCTGAACCGCACCCTCGGACGCCCTCTACGCTGTCCGATTCGCCCGTGCCGCCTGCCTAACGCCCTCTCCACCGTCCGATAATGCTCATCACTAACGCGTGGTCAGTGGCCCAGCAGTGATGAGGGGTCAGTGTTGTTCGGATCTGTAGTAGTGAGGTGTGTGCCGGCTCAGTATCTTGGACGTGCTCATGGGATAGGGTGTGTGCGTGCGTTTATAGGTGTGAGTCTATGTATGTGTAATCCTGGATATCTCACAGTTTTATTATCAAAGTCATAACAATATTTTTCATTTTTTTATATGTTCTTTTGTAGCGCGCAAAACATGTCAACTTATGTTGTTTTGTTTATCTCATCTTAGTCAACCACAACTAATCAAACATGGCAACTTTTTGATACATGAAATGGATTCTTTCTTTTTCATGCGTTTTCTGAGCTTATTGTGTTGTTATCTGGTTGGTGAAAGACTTAGAAAAATCATAATAATATGAGAGTTAGTGAGCCTGTTTATCTTTTATATTTCGGCCGAGCTTTTTTGTTCCTTCCAGCGATGTGCTTTTTGCGTGACTATTTTTTTTACTAGTTTGGTACAAAACTAGTGTCTTTGTTGGGCCTAACTGATACGAGCAAGGCTTGTGTTCGGCCCATTCATTTGCACGGCTTGATGGGCTTAGTGGGATGGGATGCGTAGCATGTGAAGCTTCCAACGCGAACGGACACATCGCGTGGAAACCATTAGCACGTGTATGATATATCTCACTCAAGCGACATGGAGGACGGTCATCGCTACCGCTCCCAAATTAGTAGGTTTAAATGGACGCCAAATTTACAGATAGACACAATTAAGGTCGGGTCGAAGATCTGCTAGATATTCGATCGCGTTCACAGTTACTAAATAAGGCAATCTTCTTGGTACCTGTCACAGTAATCTCTTACCAAATCATGAAAGTAATCCCTAGGTGATCCATCCACTATAAATCCACCCCTTCTCCCTCACCGAAACCAGCAACTTTCTTTCCCTTCGCTGGTTTTATCCCTTTGCCAGCAATGGCTCGCAAGAAGGTGGCTCGCAAGGCGACCCTCCAGTACATACCCAACGACTCAACCCGGCGCGATAGGTTCAAGAATCGCCTCAAGGTCCTGATGAAGAAGGCGGACGAGCTGGCCATCCTGTGCGATGTCAAGACCTGCGTGCTGGTGTACGATGAGGGCAAGGCGGCGCCGGAGGTGTTCCCTTCTCATGCGGAGGCGGTGGGTATCCTAAGTGAAGCATGCCAGAGCTAGGGCAGTTCAAGGAGGTGATGAACCAGGAGGGCTTCATCACCAAACGCATTGACAAGCTCCGCGACCAGGTAGACAAGACCCGTCGCGAGTGCCAAGACGGCGAGATCAGGTACCTCTTGCACAAAACCATGCATGACGACCTCTCGGGCCTCGTTGGCCTCAACATCGAGGAGCTTACCAAAGTTGGCTACAAGGTGGACGTGCTTCTCAAGAGCATCATCGAACGCATAGCAAAAATCCATTCTCAGGCGCCGCCGCCAGCTCCATGCGTCACCACCGGTAACATAGACACGGGATCTCCCACGCTCTATGTGGCACCACCTCAGCAGCAGGAGGGGCGGCTTGACATGGTGAGCTCCGGAGGGGACCTCGACACCCTCGTCACGGTGGCTACACAGTACCAGCTTCTCCGGCAGTGATATGATGATGCAGATGCAGTCCTTGATGTGGGGTTTGGTTCGAGCCCTTTTTCTCCCATGTAAGCCAGGAGGTCAGCTACGTGCGTCGATCTCGTCACATTTTTATTTAGCTTTGGTGGTTAAGATGAGACATTCAGTTAATTTCTTGAAATTGTGATATTCGTCTATGTGCGTCGTTGTATTCATCGTGCTCTTTGAGCCAAGTCATTTTTAATTCTAATGCAGTCATTGAAATTGTTATTCAGTTGATCTCTTCCCTAGGTGGTTTGTTTGATCTTTGTTGTTTAGTTTTTTGTAAATCATAAGTTGCACATTTGTTTTGTCGGCGTCGTGTTTTGTCAGGCATACTAGCACCGCTACGTGTTAGGGCTATGCTCATCCGATGAAAAAAAAAGGGCCTCGACTTATGCTCAGTCGTGCACCCCAGAGAGGCGAGCCGTGGTCCACGAGGCTGCGATCGAACCCCAGGAAATCCCCCCGCGACCCATGCCTCCCTAGAACGACCACCCCTCCCGAACCCCCCTCTCCTCCCGATCCCCATTTTCTTCTGACCTAGCCGCCACGCCCAACCCTCTCTCGCGCGACCCGATGGCGACCGCTCGCTGATCTACCCCGCCGCCGATCTCGCCGTCCAAGATCTTCCGGTCCACCTCGCCCCTGCCCCTCCCCTGCTGCTCGGTCAACTCGCCGCCGCCCCTCTTCAACCTCGCCGCCGCCAGAGGTAGCACGACGTCGCCGCCGTGAGGGGTAGCACCTCCACCCTTATCCCCCCTCCCCGTCCGCCCTCCTCATCCCCTCCTTCTCCCTCCTCCCTTCCTTCCCCTAACCCCCTCCCCCCATCCTTCCTGCCTCGTCCGTCCTGTCGTGACGAACCCTAGCTTGTGAATTGTTTTATCTTGTACAGAGAGCTTTTTATGGTTAATTAGATTATGAGTATTTTGTTTTGTGAACTGCATTATCTTCTGTACAGAGAGCCTAATTCGTTGCATAAATTTCTTTATATCTCAAATGCATGAAGGTTGCCATTGCTATTAATTTGTATTCCTCTATTCCCTTCTGATTATGTTGTTTAGGTGGTAAGAACGAGCACAGTAGATGTTTCTCTTTCATATGTTGTAGCTATTGTGCTCAGATCTAATTTTGTTGATTGCTTGTCATGCTGAAAAAAATTGTGTGTGATAAGTTTTATTTGTTTTTATTTTTTATATGGATGAATTGGCAAGAAAACGAACAAATAAAATTATGAGAGGAGCCGGTCTAGTTGTTGCGTGAATTTCAAATGAGGCTATGTAATATGAATCTTGTGATGTACTGCTACAAACTATGGTTTTTATGGCTTATGTAATGTGAATCTAGTGATGTTAATATTGCTGATATTATGTTTCTAACATGTTTTATTGCTCCAATTATGCTGAGATATAAATCTAGTGATTTTTTCTTCATATCTATATATAGCCGAAATAATATGTTATTGTTCAGATTATGTTGAAACGGTGATGTTTTATTGCTCGAATTATTAGTGAAGTGTCGAAATGTTGTTCGAAATTGTATTGGCGCCAAAACTTTATTGATGCAGCCTACCTCAGATACAGGGTACCAAATCCAGTCTCAACACAACATGTTTAGCCTAATGCAGAGTACCAAATAAAGTCTCAGCTCGGCATGATTCAATATATGTATTATTATCAAACAACTGCACATGTATGTACCCAGCATGTCTAGACTTAGCATGTATCAGAGGGAAGCAAAACAAACAGCTACCAAACACACCTTTGGATATGCTATAACAACTCGTCTCCTCCTCGGACCCACCCGTCAGACCGGACAAACCAATCGTGTGCAAATTCCCTTGGTTGGGGCGTCAGTCGAGAGCACACACACTCTAAAAGTGCCACCCCGAACAGAATCTCCTTCGCTGAACCGCAAGCAGCGACAGCGCCGACGACTGAGGAGAGGAAGGGCTGCTGACAGCGGGATCGAGCGATGGCAGGTGAGCCCCGCGCCTGCCGCGCCCAATGGTGTCCTTCCACGTGTCTCCCCACCTAACTGGAGGAGCCGTCTGCCCTTGCAGCTGTCCGGTGGCAGGCGGCGGCGAAGCGGGGCGGAGGTGGCGCGGCCAAAAAGAGCGCATGGCTGGCGGCTGACGGGAGCAAGAGGTGTGGGGAGAAGTTCTTCCTGCTATACACGCCCTTCTGGCTCACGCTCTGCCTCGGCGTCGTTGGCCCCTTCAAGCTCTATGAGGTACTAGTACTAGCCGCCGTCACCTGTTGGTGGATCTATATCATCTTTGGAGCATTTTGGTGGATCCTAAAAGGAATATGGGATCCTAAGAGAAAGATTCGATCTTGGTAATTTGTTTTGTGGCGATTGGATTAAAAAATTTCTTCCTCTTAAGCGTTCTTGTATTTTTTTGTTGCGATGTGCAGAGTTTCACGGAGCTGGAATATTTGGTTGTTGGATTGGTGTCAACCGTGCCTGCTTTTGTCATCCCTCTTCTCCTCGTAGGAAAGGTAATTTGGCACGCTCCTACTCTCTCGTCAGATCAACTTCGGAAGATCTGTTCGATGTGATATTCAGGAGCAAAGGGATGACAAAAGCAGGCACGGTTGACACCAATATAACAACCAAATATTCTAGCTCCGTGAAACTTTGAACATCGCAACAAAAAATACAAGAATGCTTAAGAGGAAGAAAAATTTAAATCCAATCGCCACAAAACAAATTACCAAGATCGAATCTTTCTCTTAGGATCCCATATTCCTTTTAGGATCCACCAAAATGCTCCCAAGATGAGATACATCCACCAACAGGTGACGGCGGCTAGTACTAGTACCTCGTAGAGCTTGAAGGGGACGCCGAGGCAGAGCGTGAGCCAGAAGGGCGTGTATAGCAGGAAGAACTTCTCCCCTCACCTCTTGCTCCCGTCAACCGCCAGCCATGCGCTCTTTCTGGCCGCGCCACCTCCGCCCCGCTTTGCCGTCGGACAGCTGCAAGGGCAGACGGCTCCTCCAGTTAGGTGGGGAGACACGTGGAAGGACACCATTGGGCGCGGCAGGCGCGGGGCTCACCTGCCATCGCTCGATCCCGCTGTCAGCAGCCCCTCCTCCCCTCAGTCGCTGGCGTTGTTGCTGCTTGCGGTTCAGCGGAGGAGATTCGGTTCGGGGTGGCACTTGCGGAGTGTGTGTGCCCTCGACTGACGCCCCGACCAAGGGAATTTGCACACGATTGGTTTGTCCGGTCTGACGGGTGGGTCCGAGGAGGAGGCGAGTTGTTATAGCATCTCCAAAGGTGTGTTTGGTAGCTGTTCCACCCTAACATTGTTGTTTCCCTCTGATACATGCTAAGTCTAGACATGCTGGGTACATACATGTGCAGTTGTTTGATAGTAATGTATATATTGAAACATGCTGAGCTGAGATTTTATTTGGTACCCTGCATTAGGCTAGACATGATGTGTCGAGACTGGGTTTGGTAGCCTGTATCTAAGGTAGGCTGCATCAATAAAGTTTTGGCGTCAATACAATTTCGACACTTCACTAATAATTCGAGCAATAAAACATCACCGTTTCAACATAATCTGAACAATAAAATATTATTTTTGCTATATATAGATATGAAGAAAAAATCACTAGATTTATATCTCAGCATAATTGGAGCAATAAAACATAATATCAGCAATATAACATCACTAGATTCATATTACATAAGCCATAAAAATCATAGTTTGTAGCAGCACATCAAGATTCATATTACATAAGCCATAAAACCATAACTTGTAGCAGCAGTGCATCACTAGATTCATATTACATAGCCTCATTCTAATCAATCGTGTGCAAATTCCCTTGGTCGGGGCGTCAGTCGAGGGCACACACTCCGCAAGTGCCACCCCGAACCGAATCTTCTCCGCTGAACCGCAAGCCGCGACAGAGCTGGCGACTGAGGGGAGGAGGGGCTGCTGATAGCGGGATCGAGCGATGACAGGTGAGCCCCGCGCCTGCCGCGCCCAATGGTGTCCTTCCACGTGTCTCCCCACCTAACTGGAGGAGCCGTCTGCCCTTGTAGTTGTCCGGCGGCAGGCGGCGGCGAAGCGGGGCGGAGGTGGCACGGCCGGAAAGAGCGCATGGCTGGCGGCTGACGGGAGCAAGAGGTGGGGGGAGAAATTCTTCCTGCTATACACGCCCTTCTGGCTCACGCTCTGCCTCGGCGTCGTCGTCCCCTTCAAGCTCTACGAGGTACTAGTACTAGCCGCCGTCACCTGTTGGTGGATCTATCTCATCTTGAGAGCATTTTGGTGGATCCTAAAAGGAATATGGGATCCTAAGAGAAAGATTCGATCTTGGTAATTTGTTTTGTGGCGATTGGATTTAAATTTTTCTTCCTCTTAAGCATTCTTGTATTTTTTGTTGCGATGTGCAGAGTTTCACGGAGCTGGAATATTTGGTTGTTGGATTGGTGTCAACCGTGCCTGCTTTTGTCATCCCTCTGCTCTTCGTAGGAAAGGTAATTTGGCATGCTTCTCCTACTCTCGTCAGATCAACTTCGGAAGATCTGTTCGATGTGATATTCGGTCTTCAGAGGGTGTCCATGACTACTCTTCGTAGCAAAAAAGGGCAGTATTTGCACAGCAGTATACTGTTTCACCAAATTCAGGTGTCTGCCGTTAAGTGAGAATCGAGAAACATTATATGCATAAACATAGACATTAACATTTCGTTGCAATTAAGATGACAACCAGAGTTGAGAAAACATTTTATGTTGAGAATCTACTAGCATTTTGGTGTTTTGGATCAGCGGGCAATTCATGTTCCCAACCATAGCAGCAGTTTCTCTGGCCTACACAAAGGAATCCATCAGTGCTGCAGTAAATGAAAAATTAATAACGAGAGTAAGGGCAGGTATGCAAATATTAAATGCTGAGCGAACACATGACAAAAACTATAAAAGTGGGGAAAGAAATGGAAGAGAAGGGATGGGAGGAGAGGGTTGCCTCAGCAAGTCAGCTTCTCCATAAGGATGGGCTCCTCTCTCTTGAAGCTCTCTTATTTGAGCTTCAGTTTTGCATTGCATCTTTTCCCTTTTGATTTGTCTTCCTATTTTCGATCCTAAACTATATCTTCTTTAATTTGGTCCATAAAGGATAAAATTTCGAGCTTATTATGTTAACTCTTGTATGCTGGTGTCATATATTTGAAAGTTAACTTCAGTTTTTTTTCCATTTCAGGCAGATAGTATTAGAAGTTTAAAAGATCGTTACTGGGTCAAGGTATGTATTTTCAGTGTGGATCTTTTGTAAGCCAATTTGAGTTCCAGAAATGGACACAGTCCTGGAAAATCCCACAGTTGTATGTAATATGATTCTGATATATGGATCTGATTCAGGATTATATTTTTCACTACAATTATACCTTACTCAGATCTAACTTTGACCCACAGAAATTTAGAAGTGGTTTTATAACAGTTGATGTATCAAATGTTTACCATATTTTTGTCAAGTGACACTCATGAAAGCTTTTGTACGCACATGAAAGCTTTTGTAATATAAACTCAGCAAACTACCCTGTCTGAACAAACACTAGTGATATATATTCTTCAGTTACGACAGTACTTACTTTGTTGCTAAACTACTAATACAGGTATAATGAGTAGTACTTCTCATTGTCTATGGACTTAGTTTTATTTGGTAATGCATTTTCTCGTATTATCTCTTTGGAACTGTTTGCTAAATCCACGATACATCTTTCAATTGCAGGCTAATGTTTGGATTATAATTTTCAGTTATGTCGGTAACTACTTTTGGACACATTACTTTTTCACAGTTCTTGGCGCATCCTATACTTTTCCTTCATGGAGGATGAATAATGTAAGATCTTCACACAAGGGATGGATGGGTGGAGAAATTTCACCGAGTGCTACACATGTCCTTTTTACTTGCTAAACTTATAAAATCTTTTTTCGGAATACTAAACTTATAAAGTCAATCAATGGCTCAATGCTAAGGAAACTAGGAAATTGTCTCATTTCATTGCTTTGTTCCCACTTCATATATTCCCTTCCATCAATTCTCTTCTGCAAATTAGGGGTTAATAGCAGGGTTGATGTTTTTGCATATTAGTTGAGTACCGTACGCTGACTGTATCATTCATCAATTCAGATTTTATATTTAATTTTTAATTTTAATTTAAAACTTTGTTTGGTTGCTACATAGTTTCCGTCATGTTATGTACATTATTGACACAAACCAGACACATATCTGTTGCAATTCTGTTTGTAGTTCATCTGTGGGATAGTAACTAGTTATTCAAATGTGCTACACTAATTCTACTTATTTGTTTGCAATGCTTAATGATTTTTTTTCTTCATGTTTCAGGTACCCCATACAACATTTCTCCTAACTCATGCCTGCTTCTTGTTTTATCACATGGCATCGAATATGACACTTCGTAGATTACGTCACTCTACAGCTCACTTGCCACAGTCTATTCGGTGGTTGTTTGAAGCTGCATGGATTTTAGCACTCTCATACTTCATTGCATACTTGGAGACCCTAGCCATTGCAAATGTATGTTCCCGCATATATTTCTTCATGCATAGGGTGCTATGAATACTATGAGATTTTTTCTCCCCAATCTACTAATATTTAACTTTCATCTGCTTGCTTACAGTGGCAATCATCAATATTTTGTGCCTTAATTCTAGAGTACAAACTATTTTGATTGAATCCAATCTGTTATTACTTTTTGTGTGTGTATCTCATGTGGCTCAATTGCACAGAACCCATCTATTCTAACGATGTATCCTGCTGGACTAGGTAGATACCAGAGAACATGCAGCCAATGCCTTTTTTGAATCTCTAGTTATGGGCAATTGTGTATAAGAACTTCTAGGCAATCCTTGATATCTCTTAATTTTGTTGCTAACTACTACTCCGTCCGATCCATAATAAGTGTCGCAGTTTCCTTAGTTCAAAACTGCGACACTTATTTTGGATCGGAGGGAGTAGGTTATATCAAGTTTGTATTGTCCATTAACATATAAATCAGTAGTAGCTTGTACAATGCTTTCGACACATGTTCTACTGTTCACTGTGCGGGCATTGTGAGCCTGCAATCAATTCTCTGGTGCACTCGGAAGAATAAAATAACAATTAGGTAAACATAATCAAATACTTATACTTACATACAAAACAGGTGTCATATGTAAATAATTTTTAAAACAGCGCCTGGTTATTGCCACTTAACATTTTGAGGAAATTACTGCTTCATATTTTGGTTGCTTGACATGGAGAAATCCTTAGTTCCTAATGTAAATTGTATCATCTACTCCGTATTTGACTAAGATTCATTTACCTTATGTCTCACGAATTTAATGCTGTAGTGTTTACATTTTTGGTGTAAGCAGAGGTTTTTCTGTCAGTCTTGTTTATTTTCCATGCATCAGAATTTCGTAAGGTACTTGGGAAAAATAAAAAAGCAAAACATTCTACCCCCATGCTGCAACTATTTTGTGGCATCACATAACACTGTATTATGAAGTTATGTTATACACAGCCACAGTATGTCATTATTTGTGATGTACATACAATTGATACTGTTTTCACTTTTCAGTGATGCTATCCAGAAAGCTAAATGTTTCTTTGCTTATACTAAGATCTTTCCGCTTCTGCATCCTTTTTTTTATTTGTGAATGAAGTCTTCCCTTTCTGCTCCCCAAGATAATACATTCCTGATGTTGAAATTGACCTTGCAGTTTCCATATTACGAATTCGTCGATCGGGACATGATGTACAAAGTTGGATCATTGTTTTATGCAATATACTTCCTCGTCAGCTTTCCGATGTTCTCAAGGTAAAATTTGTCTGAATTTAGACGTGTACAAATGGTTTCATTGATAATGTCATCTTTGCTCTATTTCATATTGTTGATCTATCAGCTATGCATAGGGAGAATATTCTCCTTTGCTCCTCTATCTGCTATGACTTTTATCTATCAAGCTCATTGTTAAACAGCAATATCTGGTTCTGAACTCGGTCAATGCTTGCGAAAACATTTACTTTTCTCGAGTTGGCTATCTTAAACATCGCTAGCTTGAATACCCAAAATAATAAGTATAGTTCTAAATTCCAACAACTTACTTTCGCTCACATCATCGCAGCTGGGTGGATAGGCCTCTCACTGTTTTCTCTTTACCTAGTTGTCAATCTCATAATCCATATTCAACTCTGTGCAACTCTTATTTGGCATTCAGGATCGACGAAAAAGCAGAGAAGTGGGCCCTTTCCAGGGTAGCCGTTGACGCTCTGGGCGCAGCGATGCTCGTCACGATAATACTTGATTTATGGCGCATATTTCTTGGGCCAATCGTGCCCATCCCCGAATCAAGACGGTGCGGCCAGCCGGGGCTAGCATGGTTCCATGTGCAGAATGAAAGCGTCTAGTCCAGGAACGATGTGGATTCTTCTGTTCCCACGTGTACCGTTGACCCTCCGCCAGTGCCCGTGTTCTTCAAGAATCAAAAGAATGTTCGCCTCTCCATTGGAGGGATGAAAATTGCACCGTCAAGGCGTGGTTCTTGCTGATTAACGGATCGATTTCTTGTCTGCATGTTGTATTTGCTTTGTGCGAATAGCGAACTGGTAATTTGTAAGTTCAGCCTGATCTTAGAAACCATCTTGAATAAGGTGGAGGCAATGAAGATTTGATGTCAACCAGAAAGGGATTCTTTTTTTTTTCTTTGAGAAAACCAGAAAATGGTTCTTGACGCACCACGGTCTGAGTGCGGCTCGACGGTACCCTTCGGGGTGTTTGGGGGCATGCATGTCTAAGGTTAACTCCGACGCATTTGATCTGCGCGTGTCCGTTTGGGTTGAAACGAACAAAAGTGTCCGTTTGGGTTGAAACGAACAAAAACGACGGCCTAACGTGCCGACGCAAACCCAAATCATGTCCGCTTGGTGTTCGTCTGGACGGACCGAAAATTTGGGTTAGGTATGCGTCCACACGGACACGAGCGGACGCGTCGTGCGTTCTCTCGGTGTCCGCCTCGGGCCTGCGTGTTGGCCGGCCAACCATCGTCGCTGGTCCTATTAAATGCCACGCGCGCGCCCGGGTCTGCACGTCAGCCACACTTCCCGCATGCGTCCTTTTGAATGACAAGTGTGTGGTGGGGGGCCGGCCTTATCCACTTCTCGCCACACAAGTCCACATCTAGAGCTTGCTCCCTCGACGCCCGACACGAACCTTAGCCCGCCGCGGTCGCCATGGGCTTCTTCGGGCGCAGCAAGCGTGGCAAGCATGACCACAAGGCCGGCTCGTCGCGCCAGCCGGCCAACTTCATGTTGGCGCCTGGGGCGGCCGCCGGGGGGGGGGGGGGGGGGGGGGGGGGAGGGGGCAGGAGGCGGCCAGCGCGCGATCGACTCTACATCCCGGTGCACCCGGCGCAGTACCATTGGGAGTACCGCCTCCCGCTGCCGTGGCCGGACGTCAACCTCCCGAACGGCTGGCACCTCGACACCCACAGGATTCCGATGCCGACCGTGCCGCAGTCTGAGCGCGCGCGTGCTCTCTTGACGCCGGCGCAACGTCGTGACCCAGCCTACGCGTCGGACTCCCCAAACTGGGACGTCTGGTTCACGACAGAGCATGATGTGCGCCGCCGCAGCGTCGTCTAGATCGACGCCCGCCCTCCACCACCGCCGCCAGTGGTGAAGGAGGAGGATGAGGAGAAGGAGGACGCGTACCAGGCGCCCCTCGAGGAGGCCACATGGCGGGTCATCGAGGAGTCCGAGCGCGATGAGCTGGTCCAATGGCCTGGCCTCGAGGAGGCACTCCAGTTGTCGACGACCGGCGTCCATGCCTACCCACCGCCACCGCCACCGCCCCCACCCACGCCCGTGCTCATGCCCGAGACCTACCATTGGACGAGTGTGGTGCCCAGGTACGTGTCGTGCCCGCCCGTTTGGCTGGGCGCGATGGAAGATGAGGAGCGGCAGCACCTCTACGAGTGGGAGGGGCGTGCGCTGGCGGCCGAGTGGGCGGAGGTGGAGCGCCTGATGCAGTGGGAGCGCGAGGAGGAGGCCGATCGGCGTGAGCAGGAGGAGGAAGCGGCGCAGCAGCATCAGTCGGCGGCACCGGATGCGGCGCAGCAGGCTGCAACTCTGGCGGCCTACCAGCAGGCCTTCCCATGGGTAGAAGCGACGACGACGCCTAGGGCTACGGGTTGCGGCTGCGGGATGTTTTTTTTTAAGTTTTTATGTGATGTTTTATGTTTTAATTATTATAAGTGGACTTTCGCCTGCATTTTAATATGTACTAGTTTTTATTTTAAATATTTTATGCCTATTTTTTAAAGTTGGCTAAAACGGACACGCGCGGATCAAATGTGTTGGCTGCGTTGGGCGCACCTACTGCCCGCCGGGCAAAATCGAACATGCTCGTCCGCTCGGCCGATCCAAACGGACAAAAGGCGGACCAAATCCGCATCCATGTGCGTCGGCTAGTTGGACTTGGCCTAATACTCGGTTGCCTAGAACCCTAGCCGCCGAGCAAAGGGGATTTGAGGTCCTGCATCCCGGCCACGGTGGTCTGGGCTTCACAGTCGGCGGGTTGTGTGGAGGCCGTTTTGGCAGTCTGTTGCGGCGGCGTGGCAACCCACCCAACTTGTTGTACTGCGTCTGCGGCAGTGTGGCTACATCACATGAGGCGCCGCCTCCATCTGCTCCGGCTCGACCTCGCCAACTCTCTGCTCTACACCGCGCCACACACTTCTTGAAATCGTTGTCGCAGCGCTCCTTCCTCTTGCTCCGGATGGATCTCGTTGTTCCCTAGCAACAACACCAACAACAAACAACAATGGGTTTGTGCGAAAGCCCGACAATAATGGCGCCCATGGGCATCATTCAACCTTCCTAAAGGGGTCGCAAGAAAGCACAATTCCTGTCGTCCTCACGGGTCCTCGGCCGCAGTTCTATTAAGGGACTCGACAACAAAGCTCAACAACGACGACGTTTATGATTGTCATTCCCCTTCCTAAAGGCGTCGTTTTGCGAGCCGCTTGTGACGCCCCCGAACTCGACCGTGCACTAATCAACCACACAGCATGCACGATCTCGAACGGTGACTCACGGTAGTACCACAACACAACTCTACGATACAAATTTAAACATTATATTAGAAACAGGGGTCGTAAGACCCGATATTACAACAAGAGTTAGGTCTGACTACAGACGATTACAAAGGTGCCTTAAGAAGGCGAAAAGAAACAACGACTCTAGATCGAAAAGGCGCAGGCCTCCTGCCTGGGACCTCCGAACTACTCGGCGATGTCGAACTCCACGTAGTAATCATCGGCGATGGAACCTGCATCCGGGTGGCTACTATCTAATAGCAACAACCGAGTTGAGGAAAAAAGGTAGCAAAGTAACCGTGAGTACTCATCCAAAGTACTCGCAAGACTTACATCAGATCTATGCTACTTATGCATCGGTATCAAAGAAGGGGGTATATCAGTGGACTATACTGCAGAAATGCCAGAACAAGGGGAGAAAACTCTATGTATCACAAGGCCACCATCTTGCAGTAAGAGAAGAGAGGAGAGCATCTTGCAGCATTAGAAGAGTAGGAGCGCATACGATACCAACTTGTAATTAACACAACAATACCATACCCTGAGATCCTTCCTCGACTCCCTGCGAGAAAAGATCCGCGGGCATTCCATATTTATCTGGTGTGAGTAATTTAATAGTATCTGGTTCAAGTTGTATTAATATATAAGGTGGATGTGTTTTATTAAGTATCCGGTTAAGTGATAAAGATCGGGATAAATGTAACATCCAAGCGTCCTGTTACCGTGGACATGGCTATTCGAATAGATCAATCTTCCCTGCAGGGGTGCACCACATAGCCCGGTACGCTCGATTACCTCTGGCCGGACACACTTTCCTGGGTAATGCCCGGCCTCGGATAATCGACACGCCGTAGTCCTACCTAGGCTCTGCAGAGAGGTCAGCACGCCGGTCTACGTCCTAAGCGCGAAGGGGTCATGGGCCAATCACCCTAAGCACTCCTGCACGTTGCGCGACGAGCCGGGTCCTAGCACCACCTCTGTCCTGGATGGCACCTGCCCGACAGGCCCGCAGTCACCACGTGACGTCTGACAGAGCTTTCGGGAGAATGTACGACGCCGAGGGCCCCATAACCGTTATCCCGCGCAGCGGTTAGTGCGTATAAGCCAATGGCCAACTCAGATCAAGTACCCAAATCTCGTTAAGCGTGTTATTATGAGGTAACCGTGGATACCGACTAGGGACCAGGCCCACCTCTCTCCTAGGTGGTCTCTACCTGCCCTGCCGTTCCGCCATAGTGCATGTTTCGTGTCGGCTGTCGGGACAGGTCCCGAGCTACCACCACATCCTGGGTGGCACCGCTAAACAGCCAGCTGGCACGGGGAATCTCTCGCGGGAGCTCTCCGAGCCGACCCGACTTCGACATATTGTCACTCGCGGGCGCTCACCGAGCCGACCCGACTTTAGTATGAATATGTAGTGTGTAATAGTATAAGTATACCCGTGATCATCAACTTAGGTAGCAGTAGGTGACCTCAAAGGAATGAGGTGCCCTAATCATCAAGGGTGAATTCTGAGGAATCACCCTCAATAAATTCACGCTTGATATACTGCACGACAGAGTCATCATCAAGAGTGAAATATGAGGAACCACCCTCAGTAAGATCACACTTGATGTGCTGCAACTGCAGAGCCATGATCATCAAGGGTGCAGTCTGAGGAATCACCCTCAGTATGATATGAGGAATCACCCTCAATACGATCTGTGGAATCACCCTCGGTAAGATCACGCTTGATGCGCTGCTCTGCAGAGTCATACAATTGCATGGTCCTAATGATGTGTTCAAGTTTCGATACAACGACCAACGTGTTCGGATAACCCTGATAATATAGCTTGGCAACACGGACAAGGGGGTAGGGCCAACTGATGGAACACCAGCACAATTAAACTAGGCATGCTAGGATAACAGGTAAAGCATCTGTAACTGGCGACAAAAGTAGGCTATGCATCAGAATAGGATCTACCAAACAACAGCGGTGAAAATACCTAATGCGTGAAGTAGAGAGAAAGAATAGGCGATATAGGAATGATCAAGGGGGTTTTGCTTGCCTGGTTGCACTACAAGAAATTTGTTAATTCATGACGGATTTCTGGTGACGTTCTCAGAAACTGTCACCATCGATGACGGTTTCTTCTGGTTTGTCACGGAAACCGTCATGTATTAACAAGATGAGAAAGTGCTTCAAAAAACCAGCCCCCTTATGACAAACATAGAGAGACCGTCATGGAAACCGTCATGCGTTGACCAGCTTGACCGTTTTTCTCTTCTTTATACGCAATCCGGACCGTCATGGATGTTTTGTGCTGATGTGTCGTGCGTGCCCGTGTTTGTTTGGCGCGGCTCGTGCTAAGTTTTTTTTTTCTAAAGAAGTTTGCCCGACCAAATTAAATCGTTAATTAGGCCACGTCAGCCCACCGGAGTTTGGTCGCCAGCGACCTTACTTCGCGGCGGAGATGCATCGGGAGGCCACAACAGCAATGACTGAGGCTACCAGGAGGAAGCCGTCACTCGCGCGAGGCTAGGAAACCTAGCGGGGGCACCTGGGGTTGCCGGGAACGTCGCCGGTGACGAGCTTTGCGGCAGCACTCTCGCGGCCAGGATGAAGACAACGCTACAGGGCATGGGGAGACTAGCTAATCGACTCAGAGGAACCCTTGGAGCTCTAGGAACTCGAATTTGTGCTCGGTTTTGACGGCTGCCAACTCTAGCAACGATAGTGGCAGAGCTACGACCATGGGGGAAGCCTAAGCTAGAGGACACAAATGACGACCGGGGCAGAGGAATCACACGCGGAAGATCACTAAGAGGATGATGGTGTGGTCAAATAGGTCGAGGAAGCTCGGGCTTCAGTGAATCGGCGATGGCGGCTGGTCACCGTGGTCGCGGAAGACGATGTTCAGGGCACTAGAGCTCGATTCGATCTTCAGGGAGGCTTAGAGCGTGGCGGTGGTGCTCGGGGACAACACTGGGCGGCGACTCGAGTTCTTTGTCCACACGAGTGGAGGACGGCGGAGACTGTGATCTCGCGGACGTCCTAGGGAACACGAGACAGAGAGCGGAAGGAGGTCGAGGATTAGAGGGAAAAGGTAGAAGAGGCCAAAGGGGATCCAGCGCGCGGAGATAATCTTCGCGCGGGGGTGTGTGTGTGTGGGGGGGGGGGGGGGAGGAGGCGGCGGCCTCCCCGTGTGACTTCACCTCTGCCTACAGGCAGAGGTTGAAGACGACTCCGAAGCAGGTCAGCCTGGGCCTGAACTGATGGGCTAGGTGAGCAGCTTCTTCTTCTCTCTCTCTATCTCTTTTCTTTTATGTTTTATTTATTGCCACTCATTCGAAATTCAAAAGAGATGCAAACTAGTGCAAGTTCTTTTGAGAATATAAATGTAGCACATTTGGACCCTCCAACGTTACATGTAGAATTTAAGAAATTTCGAACTGATATTCTATTTAATATGAGTATAAATCAAATCCAAATGCAATATGAATTAATTCCAAAGTCCAAATGCAATATGAACTAATTCCAAAGTCCAAAGTTCTAGAAAATTAGGGTGGGACACAATGATTTTATATGGGCTCATTCCTAATTCTTAGGGTTTTAGAAAAGTTTTCTGGAATTTTTTGAACATATTTAGGGTCTTGCCCTTTAGTTAAAATAAGGCTTTGAACTAATCCTCCATTCAAATAACTAATTCATGATTTCTCCGAAAAATATGAATAATAAATAAAAATATTCAGAAAAATGTTCTATGTGTATTCTAATGATTTGATTAGATTTAATATCTAAATGATAGAAAACGAATTAAAAAATGCCCAACTTCGATATGAACAACGTAACATGGTGTGTTCCGTGTAGATTATACACAACTGCTTAGGAACATGTCGGGTTTGAAGGTGAAGTGTTAATTGGTTCATCGTTTGACCTGTAAAATTTCTCTGCACTCAGCATTCCCCATCACATGTTCCATGCCAAATTTAGCATATTTCCTGTAAAGGTGGACACTCTCCCTCGAAGTCTCCGAGTTTCAAACGGAAATCGCCGCCTGACACACACTCCATTTTTTAAATCATTTAAACTTGAAAATTTTATATGATTAATAAACACCATAAACGTCCGTGGGTGCGCCCGGTCAGTGTTCGAACGTGTCAAATCATTTAAACAAGGCTTATAAGTCCCTGGACATGTATATTTTTGAGTAGGTCTGCTATTTTCGAGGCACTAACTAATTTTCCGCCCACTAAAAAGCCCAGAACCCTCTTCGGTATGAAATAGCGTGCAAACTAGCTCCGAGATAGATTAAACTTGGCATGGTGTCTTTATTGGACCCATGTAGGGTGTGATAAAAATTTGAGAGTATTACGATAAAAACTTGATGCACCCCGTGTACAAATCGGACAGTCTCCCCCGAAGTCTCAGGGTTTCGAATGGAAACCGTCACCTTACACACACAAAACTCTTTTTTTAAATCATTTGAACTTCAAACTTTTTACACCATTAATAAACACCATAAATATGCCCATGCTCAAATTTAGCCACCTTTTGAGTTGGTCTGCTATTGTTGAGGCATTAACTGGTTTTCGCCCGCTAAAAAGTCCAGAACCCTCTTTGGTACGAAACAACGTGCAAACTAGCTCCAAAAGGGATGCAACTTGGCATGGTGTCTTAATTGGGCACATGTATGGTGTGGTAAAAAATTGAGAGTGTTACGGAAAAAACTTGATGCACCTCGTGTACAAACCGGATACTCTCCCGCGAAGTCTCAGGTTTCGAGCGGCAACCGCCGCCTTACACACACAACTCCCTTTATTTAATCATTTGAATTTAAAACTTTTAATATGATTAATAAAAACCATAAAAAGGCACATGCTCCAGTTTAGCCACCTTTTGAGTTGGTTTGTTATTTTTGAGGCATTAACTTATTTTTCGCTCACTGAAAAGTCCAGAACCCTCTTCGGTACGAAATAACGTGCAAACTAGCTCTGAATGGGATGCAACTTGGAATGGTGTCTTAATTGGACACATGTAGGGTGTGGTAAAAATTTGAGAGTCTTACGGAAAAAACTTGATGCACCTCGTGTACAAACCGGACATTCTCCTCCGAAGTCTCAGGGTTTCGAACAGAAACCGCCGCCTTACACATACAATTCACTTTTTTAAAATCATTTAAACTTTAAACTTTTTTATATGATTAATAAACACCATAAAAAAGGCCCATTTTAAAATTTGGCATTTTTCACTTGCATTTGCTTTATTTGAGCCATTAAATGCATGTCTAAGCATTTTACATTTTTCGAAGATGTTTATACATTGTAAATTGTTTTTGCGTAATATATGGGAAAAAAAATCACGGCACTCTAAAAATGTTTTTGCACATTTTTAAAAATTAGGCATTTACGAAAAATGTTTAACATGTTAAAAATATGTTCACTATTTATTCTGAAAATGTTCAACACGTGTTAAAAAGTTTTTGAACATGTATCTGAAAACAAAGTTTAATGTGTATTAAAAAAAGATCTATGCGTAATTAAAAAATGTTTAACGTGTATCTGAAAAATGTTAAACTCGTATTTGAAAAATGTTCAATGGGTATTTAAATAAAAGTTGACACATATTTGGAAAAAATGAACAGAAAAACCGAAAAGAACACCATGAAAACCAATAGAGAAACACGTAGAAAACATAGACTAAAGATCCCCAATAAGAATTTTGCGCAATACACGCAGTATATCATAGGTAAAAATGTATTGTGGTATATAAGTTAAATGTTTTTGCCAGTTTTTTTGAACTCGTAAATGTTTTTGCAAGTTTTTTAAACTCATATTTTTTTGCAAGTTACTTCACAACGTGTTTTTTTGAGCAGTTCACAACGGTTAATTAATTCGTTAATTAAATTAAACATAAAAAGAAGAAGAATGGGTCAAATTGTAGGCCTGCTTCACTCGGCTGGGCTGAACTCCAGAAAAGCCCACTAGGGTTCACAGGAGGCAATTCGTGCGTGAGGATCCTACGTGAGGCAATTCGTGCATTCTGATTGGCTGTTTCAACCCTCCCACGGATCAACACACGCCCACCGTCCGATCCTCCGAAATCCAACGGCGCTAACATCGGTCCTTCTCGCTCCTTTCTGCTGCCTACCCAGCGAGTTGCGCCGCCACCAACTCTCCCGATTTGTTCTTCCTCGTTCCCCAATCTGCGCCACCCCAACTCATCTCTCCCAGCTCCTCTTCCCAATTCGTTCATCCTAGGCGCTGGTAATCCCAGCGACGCAAGTACCCCGCCGTGAGGTCAGGTCGCCCCCGCAACCACCGGGATTACCGCGCTCGGCCAGTGGGCAGACTATGCCTACCCGTCGTTGGGGAGCTTCTCCGGTCCGTCGTCGCGGAGCTCGGCCGACCCATCGCCGCGGTGCTGTGTCGTGGTGGATGCTACCACCCAACGGCAAGCACTGCGCCGAGCCGTCGTCGCGGTGCCGTGCCGTGCCGTGGTGGTTGCCAAGGCAATGTGTACAATGTGCTGTCACTCTGCTGGTGGTGCCGTACTGAGCCGGCGAGGGCCCCTGGTCAAGTTGCGTCGCGGCGACCCGGGGGCTGCCTCGTGCTGGACCACTACTGCCAATTCATTTGCGCGAGGTCCGCATTTGTCTCCTTTGCCGTCCTCGCCATTAGCTTCGCCGTCGAGCTTGGCAGTTTGTGAGACATTGTCAATTCAGATTTTCCCCTCCCTTTTCCTTCAGATTCTGCCCTCCCTTTTGCTTCTGATTATTCGAGGTGTCTTAGTGTTTGTCGATGCGCAGGCAACCGCGGTTCAACGGCGTCCCTATCAGAGGAGACCTCAACTGGACACGAGCATGGGTCGAGTCAAGACTGTGGCGGATATGGCGTCTCCCTCTCATGATATTAGCGGATACAGGCATATCTGCAGACAGAAAAGCATGGGGATGAACCTCGATTGACGCCGTGCGAGCGCTGGGCGACGCGTGAATGGGGCTGTGGTGGCTGCAGAGTAGTATAGCTCTGGGACTATTTGTAATTTTTAGTTTCTTTGGATCTTTTTTTTCCTTTTTGTGGTATTGTTTGTAAAAGTATGTAGTTAATTGCGGTCTGCTTCTTCTTTTTCCTTAAAATGCTATTTTTCTGTTATGTTTATGCAATTGCCTTTTTATTTCATGAAATTAGTACATATTATTAGTAAAATTCTTATTGACTCAAAATTTCCCTGGACCAAACAAAAATGAGTGATGGACTAATTTCTTGGACCTAAATCAGTGGGCCTTGAACTGTCCTAACATTTAATGGGCCAAATTTCTTATGTGGCTGATTCAACATGGACCGATGGTCTTTGATAGTGTTGAAATTTAGTGGGCCAAAACTCGAATTGGATTGACTACTACATGGGCTGCCATGTCAGATCCATGTTGGCTTCCATGTCAGATGATGACATGGAATGCATGATTAACACCGTTATCTGATAGTAATCTGTGACGGCCATGTACCGTCATGGATCCATGACGGTCTTGGTAATCTGTCATGGAGTGTATGGTGGTCAAATTATGACGTGATATACATGACGGATTTCAAATCCGTCAAGGATGACCTAGCATGACGGATTTACGCACGTATATGACAGTTTGAATCTGTCATGGATTAACACATTTCTTGTAGTGTTGCTCTGCAGACGAAAAGGAATCTCCGGAAGTAGTCGATCACCGGATCATCAGCGGTCTCGGAGTCTACCGAAAAAAGCAACGTGGGGGAAGCGATATATAACAGAGCAGACAAATGCAACACAGATGCAATGGCACGGCAAGATGTATTGGTGATATGCTCTAATGCATTACTAAGCATTTTAATTGAAGCAGAAAAATATTTGGGATTATTTTCCCAGCTCCAAGCACTATTCATTTAGCGGTTCTGGTAGCAAATGTTCAACGTTTAGCATGTTAGAGGGGTTGGTCATACATGTGGATGGCATATTCAGATTCGTTATATTTTTCTGATCATTTTTCATGTATAAATTATTTTCATCTGAGTTACGGATTATTTTATATGAATTTCTAAAGATTAAATGATTTTCTGGAATTTCTGGATTTAATTTAATTTCGAAATTTAATTAAATGGAAATGCTATGGGCACACCAGAAGTGTACCCAGCAGAGTGACACAGAGGCTGACATGTGGGGCCACTGAGCTGAGTCAGCAGCCCAGTCAGCAGTTAACAGTTGACTGTTGACCTGGGTCAATCTGACGGGTGGGTTCCGCATGTCAGTGACCCATTTAGTTAACAGGTTATTAAACACGTTTTAGTTAACTTAATTAAGTGCGGGCCCCACTGGTCAGTGACACTGTTCACCGAATCGTTATTTCGCGGTGGGGCCCGATTGTCAGCGACTGTTAACTTAATTAACCGGTCATTAGCGTTAAACTAACTACCTGACCGCTTGGGCCCACATGGCAGCGACCCAGGGGCCAGTTCAAACGGTGGCACGCTGGCGGCGACCAAACACGCGACGGCGTCGCACTGGACCACGCCGGAAAACCATCTGTGACGCCCCCGATTTAATCGTGCACTAATCATACACGCAAATGCACACGATCAAGCCTAAGGACTCACTTGAAGATATCACAACACAACTCTAAACACAAATAAAAGTCATACAAGCTTTATATTACAAGCCAGGGGCCTCGAGGGCTCGAATACATAAGCTTGAGTGATACAAGCATCAGCGGAAGCATCAGATATCTGAGTACAGACATAAAAGTTAAACAGATAAGCTTTTAAGAAGGCGGGGCAAAACACGACAAAGATCGAAAAGGCGCAGGCCTCCTGCCTGGGTGCCTCCTATCTACTCCTGGTCGCCAGCGGTCTCCACGTAGTAGTACTCTCCACCAGAGGGATAGTAGTAGTAGTCGTCGGCTGGCGCAGCTGGCTCCTGGGCTCCGTCATCTGGTCGCAACAATCGGGTATGTGGGAAAAAGGGGAAGCAAAGTAACCGTGAGTACTCATCCAAAGTACTCGCAAGACTTACATCAGAACTATTCTACTTATGCATCGGTATCAAAGAAGGGCTATATCAGTGGACTGGACTGCAGAAATGCCAGAATAGAAGGGAAGGCCTAGCCTATCGAAGACTAGCATCTTCATCGTCTTGCAGCATTAGAAGAGTGCAAATTAGTACATAAATATAGTAGTAGCAAGAAGTAACCTCGCCCAGAGATCCTTCCTCGACTGCCTGCGAGGAAGCGATCCCGGAGCTATCATATTCAACCCATTTCTAGTTGTAGTAGATCGGGATACTTTCCGAGCGTCCTGTTACCGTGGACACGGCTATTCGAATAGATATACTTCCCTGTAGGGGTGCACCAACTTACCCAACACGCTCGATTAACTCTGGCCGGACACACTTGCTCGGGTCATGCCCGGCCTCGGTCTATCGACACGTCGTAGCCCTACCTAGGCTCAACAGAGAGGCCAGCACGCCGGTCTACATCCTAAGCGCTCAGGGGTCTTGGGCCCATCACCCTTTGCACTCCTGCGCGTTGCGAGGACGGCCGGGAGCAGACCTAGCCCCCTTAATACAAGCGTAGGCTTTCGCGGTCCAACCTGGGTGCGTGCCGCTCAACTACTGATGTCTGAAGAGCTTCGGCTGATACATACGACGCCGAGTGCCCATACTTATTCCCACGTGGTGGTTAGTGCGATAAGGCCAGATGCCTACTCAGATTACATATCCTAACCCATTAGTGCGTTGGGAGCTCGCGGTGACAAGCAGATACTCACGATCATGTGACCCCGTCGCCCCGTCTCGTGGACTTACAGCAAGGGCTAAGAATGCCCGGCCGTGCCACGTAATCATCTCACGGGTACCCTCATGGCCAACCCGAATCCACATCTCTCGCGGGTACCCCTCGGGGCCGACCCGTCTTTTCAAAAGACTATCAGGAACTCAGGTCCACCTCAACCGGGGTGGTACCGCCTGTCCCTTCAGTCCTGCAGTAACAGTAACAGTAAAAGGGAACAGGTGAAGTTATCCGTGTGTCCGTAACATCAAGAGGGTAATCTGAGGAATCACCCTCGTTGGATTCCCACTCGATGTACTCGTGAAGCTGAACCCGGAGGAATCACCCTCGATGGTATTCACACTTGCAGGGTTGCACGACAGAAGCTTCGTCGGAGGTGGTGAAAGAGGAATCACCCTCGGTAACCCACAACCAACTAGCTATACTACAGAGGCAACATTAGGAGTGAGTTAAGAGGTATCACCCTCGGCACTCGATGATAGCTCTGCAGAGTCGAGCAACTTAGGGGGGGGGGGTATATGTGGTGATGTGCTGGTCTCAGACCGTCGATCACATCGATCGGGGTACTGGTAACTAAGCGGGGCAACTAGAACAAGGAAGAGGGGTCACAGATGGCTTACCAACCAACCTATACTAAGCATTTAGGATATCAGGTACAGTATCAAAAGCAGTTACAAAAACAGGCTATGCATCAGTATATGATCAATCAATAGCAGTAGCAAATTCTAATGCAAGCAAGAGGGAGAAAGAATAGGTGATATAGGCATGCGTCAAGGGGGATTGCTTGCTGAAAGCACATTTGCTCCCTTGGTGGTTTTGGTAATTTATGCCAACATACATGTTGTTGGACTAATACTTTTATCTAGTGAATTTCAGACAAGTTCAACAATGGCGTGGCAGGGACAAGAGGATGTGGAACCCCTTCAAAATGCTAAGGACAAGGATTGGCAAAGGATCGAGACTCTACATTTTTGGTTTAGTGATCCAAGATCACATTGAGTCCATAGGAAAGCCAATACTATTAAAAGGGGATGAGGTGTTGCTTAATGGTCCTTTTGCTCAAGTGCTTAGTGACAGCATTCCTAAACCCTCAACCACTCTCTCAATCCCAAATATGTCCTAAACCCAAAGTTCAACTCGGCCCCACCGAAATTTCCAATCCGGCCCCACCGAGTTCATCCAAGACTTAGCCACTGCCAAACCCTAACAAATCGGATCCACCGAAACGGATCTCGGTCCCACCGAGATGGCCTTGCCAACTCTCTGTAATCGGTTGCATTCACTTCGGTCTCACCGAGTTATGCATACCGGTCTCACCGAGATGGCTTGCCAACTCTCTGTTGCCTTATTGCTTCACTGCGGTCCTACCGAGTTGATGCAATCGGTGCCACCGAGATGAGGATTGCCCTAGCCATTGCACTTCTGTCCATCCGAGTTGTTCGTATCGGTCCCACCGAGATTCCTAAAGTTCATATCTTTTACACAGTTCGGTGCTACCGAGATTATCGTTTCGGTGCCACTGAGTTGGGTCAAAAGTGTGTAACGGTTGGATTTTGTGTGGAGGCTATATATACCCCTCCACCCCATCCTTATCAGTAAGGAGAGCCATCAGAACGTGCCTACACTTCCACCATACATTTTCTGAGAGAGAACCACCTACTCATGTGTTGAGATCAAGATATTCCATTCCTACCATTTGAACCTTGATCTCTAGCCTTTCCCAAGTTGCTTTCCACTCAAATCCTTCTTCCACCATGGCCAAATCTGTGAGGAGTTGTTTGAGTGCTGGGGAGACTATCATTTGAAGCACAAGAGCAAGGAGTTCATCAACAACACACCGTCTATTACCTTTTGGAGAGTGGTGTCTCCTAGATTGGTTAGGTGTCACTTGCGAGCCTCCAACCAGATGTAGAGTTGAACCAAGAAGTTTGTAAGGGCTAGGAGATCGCCTACTTCGTGAAGATCTACCCCGAGTGAGGCTAGTCCTTCGTGGACGTAAGCCATGGTGGAATAGGCAAGGTTGCTTCTTCGTGGACCCTTCGTGGGTGGAGCCCTCCGTGGACTCGCGCAGCCGTTACCCTTCGTGGGTTGAAGCCTCCATCAACGTGGACGTACGATAGCACCACCTATCGGAACCACGCCAAAAATCCACCGTGTGTTCATTGCGTTTGATCTTCCATACTCTACCCCTTTACTTTCCGTATTATTGCATGCTTTACTATTTCCGCTGCTCAATCTCTAGATATGCATGTGTAGAAAGTATTGGAGTGATCTTAACTTGTGCCAAAATCTGCCTAAGTTCCAAGAGAAATTGTAAACTGCTAATTTGGCTGGTTAGGAGTCTATTCACCCCCCCTCTAGACCTATCTCCTCGATCCTACAATTGGTATCAGAGCTTTGGTCTCCATTGCTTTGGTTTCATCACCATTGGAGGGAGATGGATATGTCTACGTTCGGGAGTATTAGACGTAGAGTGCCTATTCTCAATGGGGAGTATTACAACTTTTGGAGGGATGAAATGCTTGATATCTTTGATGAGTTTAACTTGAGCAAGTATATTCATAATCCTTATGTGCCCCCTATTGATCCCTTGCATCCTACCCATGAAGAGGAAATTGACATGCTTCGTAATCTTAGAACCGTCAATCTTATCATTAGAGGATTACCTAAGATTGTGCTTGGTTGTATGCGAAACTTTGCATGTGCTTATACTCTATGGCATGATTTCGAAAAGCGATATCCCAATTATTCTCTAAAGAGTCTTGATAAGATTCTTCATAAGGCTGTCGTTTTTCACAAGATGAGTCCTAATGATCCTAAGTTTGATGATTTCTTGTTTGAGCTTCGTGATCTCATGCGTGCCAAAGGAGATGTTAGAACTATTAGCAATATTATCATGGAAACTGTTAGAATTCATAAACTTGAACATTGTCATGATCATGAAACTAATGAATCTGTTAATCACATGCATGATGATGATGATGTTGAGCACGACTATTATGATGAAGACGGAGACTTTGATATTGAACTTGAGAAGACCATGAGGAATCTCAGTCTTATGGCAAATCTTCGAGATTATATGGCCGGAGGAAAAGAGTGGATTCTCGATAGTGGATGTACCGATCACATGACCGGAGATAGAGACATGTTTCGTGAGCTTACAAAAAATGATGGTCCACGCAAGTATGTGACTTTTGGAGACAACTCCAAGGGTAAGGTACTTGGCCTTGGTAAGGTGGCCATATCCAATGATAGCTCCATACAAAATGTTATGCTTGTTGAATCTCTTGGTTACAATCTTCTTTCCGTATCTAGACTAGCCGATTTTGGTTTTAATGTTCTATTTACCAAAATAGATTGCCAAGTGTTTCGCCAAGATAATCATAATATGGTCTTTACCGGCATTCGTAGAGGTGATCTTTACATTGTTGATTTCACTAAGAGAGCCCAACCTCGTACATGTTTAATTGCAAAATCTTCTAAAGGTTGGTTATGGCATAGAAGACTTGGACATGTTGGTATGCGTAACCTTGATAAACTTATTAAAGGAGATCACATTCTTGGAGTAAAAGATGTTATATTTGACAAAGATCGACTTTGTAGTGCTTGCCAAGCAGGAAAACAAGTTGGAGGAAGCCATCCCGTAAAGAACATTATGACCACGAGGAGACCACTCGAGCTACTTCATATGGATCTTTTTGGTCCCAACTCCTATAAGAGTCTTGGTGGTAACTCTTTCGGTTTGGTCATTGTTGATGATTTTTCCAGATTTACGTGGGTGTTCTTTCTTGATGACAAATCGCAGGTACAAAAGATCTTCAAGAACTTCGCAAGAAAAGCTCAAAATCAATTTGAAGTGAAGATCAAGAAGGTTCGGAGTGACAACGGAACGGAGTTCAGGAACGCCAATGAGGACACCTTTCTTGATGAGGAGGGCATTTCACATGAGTTCTCGGCTACGTACACACCTCAACAAAATGGAGTTGTTGAGAGGAAGAACCATACACTTATTGAGATGGCAAGAACAATGCTTGATGAATACAAGACGCCAAGACATTTTTGGGCAGAAGCGGTTGAAACAGCTTGTCATGCAACAAACCGACTCTATCTTCACAAGCTTCTTGGTAAAACGGCGTATGAACTGCTCACCGGTAACAAACCACAAGTTGGATACTTTCGAGTATTTAGCTCAAAATGTTACATTCTTGATAAGCATCGTCGTTCAAAATTTGCTCCTAAATCTCATGAAGGTTTCCTACTTGGTTATGGATCGAACTCTCACACTTACCGTGTCTACAACAACTTCACTCGAAAAGTTGAAGAGACGGTAGATGTGAAGTTTGATGAGACTAACGGCTCGCAAGTCGAGCAATTGCCACTTGATGTAGGAGATAAAGAACCATCGGAAGCAATCCAAGACTTGCCCATTGGCGAGATTCGCCCCGTGGAAGTAAAGGAGAGTACCTCGTCTATTCAAGTGGAAGCCCCAACCTCACATCAAGGTGAACGACAAGCTGATATGGAGGCATCCACAAGTGGAACACGTCAAGACGATGGGAATGAGGAAGTGCAACAAGTTGATCCACCTCAACCTCCTTCTCCACCTCCACAAACAAACAACGACAACATCAACGAAGAAGAAGATGATGATGATGACGAGGAAGCCTCACCACAACCCAAGAAAAAGCTACCTCGAGTTAGAGCAAGAATCGACAAGGATCATCCCGTCGAACAAATACTTGGAGATATCCAAACCGGGAGAATTACTCGCTCTAATTCTCGTTTTGCTAACTTTTGTGAGCATTACTCATTTATCTGTAGTGTTGAACCCTTGAAGGTAGAAGATGCTTTCAAGGACCCCGATTGGGTGAAACTTTGAGAGGAACCAAGTTTGGACATTGGTTGAGAAGCCTAAGGAAGAGCAAAACATCATTGGAACCAAATGGGTGTTTCGGAACAAGCAAGATGAAGATGGACAAGTTGTACGCAACAAGGCTCGTCTCGTAGCACAAGGTTACACACAAGTCGAAGGTATGGACTATGGTGAGACCTATGCCCCCGTTGCAAGACTTGAATCCATTCGCATTTTACTTGCTTATGCCAATCACCATGATATCACTCTTTACCAAATGGATATTAAAAGTGCCTTCTTAAATGGTGAAATTGAGGAGGAAGTGTATGTTAAACAACCTCCCGGCTTTGAGAATCCCAAGAAACCTAATCATGTGTACAAACTTCGTAAAGCTCTTTATGGTCTCAAGCAAGCCCCTAGAGCTTGGTACAAATGCTTGACAAAGTTTCTTCTTGAAAAAGGTTTTGAAATTGGGAAGATTGATTCAACTTTGTTCACTAAGAGAGTTAATGGAGAATTATTTGTATGCCAAATTTATGTTGATGATATTATCTTTGGATCTACTAACTCCTCTTTTAGTGAAAAGTTTGGAAGGTTGATGTCGGAGAAGTTTGAGATGTCTATGATGAGTGAACTCAAATTCTTTCTTGGCTTGCAAATCAAGCAAACTAGGGAAGGTACCTTTGTCTCTCAAACAAAGTATACTAAGGACTTATTCAAAAAGTTCAACATTCAAGAGAGTAAAGGTATGAAAACTCCCATGCCCACGAGTGGACATCTTGACCTGACCAAGGATGGCAAACCGGTTGATCAAAAGGTTTATCGATCTATGATTGGTTCATTACTATATCTATGTGCCTCTCATCCGGACATTATGCTAAGTGTGTGCATGTGTGCACGATACCAAGCGGCACCAAAAGAGTGTCACCTTAAGGCGGTGAAAAGAATTGTGAGATACTTGATACATACACCAAACTTTGGCATATGGTATCCCAAAGGATCTTCTTTCAATCTTGTTGGCTACTCCAATTTGGACTATGCCGGAGACAAGGTTGACAGAAAATCCACTTCGGGTACATGTCAATTTCTTGGTAGATCTCTTGTGTCTTGGTCCTCATAGAAACAAAATTCCGTATCTCTATCTACTGCCGAAGCGGAATACATTGCCGCGGGATCATGTTGTGCTCAATTACTATGGATGACACAGACTCTTAAAGATTATGGTGTGCATGTGAGACATGTACCATTACTTTGTGACAATGAGAGTGCTATTAAGATAGCACACAATCCCGTGCAACATTCTCGAACTAAGCATATTGAGGTTCATCACCATTTCATTCGAGATCATGTTGAGAAAGGTGATATTGACCTTAAACATGTTCGTACTGACAAACAATTGGCGGACATCTTTACCAAACCCCTTGATGAGAAAGTGTTTTGTCACTTGAGAAGTGAGTTGAACATCATTGATGCTTCAAACGTGAACTAGAGGTTCATGTGGATGCATACAAGGGCTTGAGCATTCTTGACTAATCCATGATACTTTCATGATCATTTTATATCCTGGACATTTTGCTCCCTTGTATGGTATCTAACTTTTTGTAGGTACTTGGACAAGCGTCATGTCACAAGATTGCATCTCACTCTTATCTAGAGAAATCTTGTATAACCCAAGTATCAACAATTGATGGAGTAACAAGGAACAAGACAACCTAAACATATCCTTTGACAACATTTGAGTTATGCTTCATTCTTGTCATTTTGGATACACATGTTGTTCCTTGCAAGTCTAACCCATGTAGGAAGATGAACCACAAATGATAGGATAGCTCCAAACTTCAATTCATGAGCATCCACTGCAAGTTCAACTACACGATGGACTTCACCAAAACCCCAATGTAAGTTCTCACATCTTAGAGAAGCTTTACTCAAAGACATGAGCCAAAGCAACTCAACAAGATGTGAATACATTGAAATGCTTAAAGGAAAAATGGCAACCCCATTTTGAGCTTAAATGATGAGTATGACCTATGATCAAGTGTACTCACTTGACTCCTAAGTCAATATACTCTAACATAGGTGACCTAGTCGCCGACCCATCTAGATGAAGTTAAAAAAAAAACTTCATCTAGACTTTGCCTCTTATCTGTGTTCTATTTCCTTTCGCTTGATTCGCAGTTAATTCATTGCAAATCCTTGTGAGATTTCCTTGCCTAGTGAGCTGAGTTGACAAAATATTCCATTGCATCAAACTCGGTTCCACCGAATTGTCTCAACTCGGTGTCACCGATTTTGACTGCTCTAAGGAATTTTCTGTCAAATTTTCCCTGAGTTTTTCTGCTCCAGCTCCACTCGATGATTCTTATCCTCTACATGCATCTAGCTGTATTTCTCAAGGACCAAACTCACTTAATCAATAACCTTGAAGTCCCTTCTTGGAAATTGATGTCAAAGGGGGAGAGAGGAATACATCAAAGCTTAAGCTTATCTATTCAAAACAAAAGATGCACCTTACAAGAGGATAGAATGTTACATGTTTCTAAGAGGGGAGAAACATGATTAGTGATTAGTTTGTTCTTTGGCCGTTCTAGTTTTCTCACCCTACCTACTCCCAATATCCATGTCAGATTCAGGGGGAGAGGAAGTTCTTTAAGGGGAGACAGCTATTTCTTTTGGGGACATGTCTGCTTCAAAGAAGTATTCACCTAGTGATACTCTCTTCTACATGTCATCCCAATCTTGGTTTCTTGTTGATCTTGTGTCTTCTTCTTGAAGAAATTATCTTGTGTTATCTAACCCTGTTTTCTCAAGTGTATTTCTTCAGGTACTTGATCAAGAACTTCAAGGTAAGTATATGCATCACACTCAGGTACATGGTTGACCTCTTGCTAAGTATATATTGTTTGCAAGGAGAAAATCTTGTACATGTGGATACCCTAATGTCACACATATATATTGCTCTGATGCATATAGCCAAGATACATGTTACATGTATATTTCCCATAAGATACCATCATGTTATGCACATCTTCAGGGGGAGTTCAAGGGAGCTCATACATGTTACATGTTTTCCTCAAAGCTTTCATACATACCTCTGCTAAATCTTTATTTAAAGCTTTGATGTATTTGTCATCAATTATCAAAAAGGGGGAGATTGAAAGCACATTTGCTCCCTTGGTGATTTTGGTAATTTATGCCAACATACATGTTGTTGGACTAATACTTTTATCTTGTGAATTTCAGACAAGTTCAACAATGGCGTGGCAGGGACAAGAGGATGTGGAACCCCTTCAAAATGCTAAGGACAAGGATTGGCAAAGGATCGAGACTCTACATTTTTGGTTTAGTGATCCAAGATCACATTGAGTCCATAGGAAAGCCAATACTATTAAAAGGGGATGAGGTGTTGCTTAATGGTCCTTTTGCTCAAGTGCTTAGTGACAGCATTCCTAAACCCTCAACCACTCTCTCAATCCCAAATGTCCTAAACCCAAAGTTCAACTCGGCCCCACTGAAATTTCCAATCCGGCCCCACCGAGTTCATCCAAGACTTAGCCACTGCCAAACCCTAACAAATCGGATCCACCGAAATGGATCTCGGTCCCACCGAGATGGCCTTGTCAACTCTCTGTAATCGGTTGCATTCACTTCGGTCTCACCAAGTTATGCATATCGGTCTCACCGAGATGGCTTGCCAACTCTCTGTTGCCTTATTGCTTCTCTGCGGTCCTACCGAGTTGATGCAATCGGTGCCACCGAGATGAGGATTGCCCTAGCCATTGCACTTCGGTCCATCCGAGTTGTTCGTATCGGTCCCACCGAGATTCCTAAAGTTCATATCTTTTACACAGTTCGGTGCTACCGAGATTATCGTTTCGGTGCCACCGAGTTGGGTCAAAAGTGTGTAACGGTTGGATTTTGTGTGGAGGCTATATATACCCCTCCACCCCATCCTTCTCAGTAAGGAGAGCCATCAGAATGTGCCTACACTTCCACCATACATTTTCTGAGAGAGAACCATCTACTCATGTGTTGAGATCAAGATATTCCATTCCTACCATTTGAACCTTGATCTCTAGCCTTTCCCAAGTTGCTTTCCACTCAAATCCTTCTTCCACCATAGCCAAATCTGTGAGGAGTTGTTTGAGTGCTGGGGAGACTATCATTTGAAGCACAAGAGCAAGGAGTTCATCAACAACACACCGTCTATTACCTTTTGGAGAGTGGTGTCTCCTAGATTGGTTAGGTGTCACTTGGGAGCCTCCAACCAGATGTGGAGTTGAACCAAGAAGTTTGTAAGGGCAAGGAGATCGCCTACTTCGTGAAGATCTACCCCGAGTGAGGCTAGTCCTTCGTGGACGTAAGCCATGGTGGAATAGGCAAGGTTGCTTCTTCGTGGACCCTTCGTGGGTGGAGCCCTCCGTGGACTCGCGCAGCCGTTACCCTTCGTGGGTTGAAGCCTCCATCAACGTGGACGTACGATAGCACCACCTATCGGAACCACGCCAAAAATCCACCGTGTCTTCATTGCGTTTGATCTTCCATACTCTACCCCTTTACTTTCCGTACTATTGCATGCTTTACTATTTCCGCTGCTCAATCTCTAGATATGCATGTGTAGAAAGTATTGGAGTGATCTTAACTTGTGCCAAAATCTGCCTAAGTTCCAAGAGAAATTAAAAACTGCTAATTTGGCTGGTTAGGAGTCTATTCACCCCCCTCTAGACCTATCTCCTCGATCCTACACTTGCCTGGAAGCTCTGCGGCAAAGGAGGGGTCGTCAACGGGGTAGTCGGTCTCGGGAGCTACGTCGGTCTCGGAGGCTATCGGAAAGAAGAGGGGGAAGAAACAATAAATAAAAGCAAACAAAGCAATTCAGATGCATGGCATGGCAAAATGCAGTGTTGGTGGTGACCTAATGCAGTGCTACATGTCGCAGACGAAGCGGTAAAATATCTAGGATATTTTCCCGGCGTTTAGGCAATTATCGGTATACTGAACCGGAGGGGAAGGTTCCATGTTCATATAGATAGGAGTGATGGTCAAGCATTTTGACCACATATTCGGATTCGTCTCGTTTTTCTGATCAACTTTCACGTTGAAAACTGTTCGATCCGAGCTACGGTTGAATTTCTACGAATTTTCAAAGATTTAAACCTTTTTCTGAAATTTCTGGAATTAAATCTATTTAATTAATTCGCTTTATCCAGAACAGTGACTGATGATGTCAGTATGACATCAGCATGACGTCAGTGGTCAACCCCAGGTGTTCTAGGTCAAACCTGACAGCTGGGTCCCACTAGTCAGTGACACAGGACTAATTAGGGGTTAATTAAACTAAACAGAAACTAATTAGAGGGTGGGCCCCACATGTCAGTGTCTAATCTAATTAATAGATTAAATTTAAAAACCTAATTAGTTAATTAAGCGCAGGGGGCCCACTGGTCAGCGACACTGTGCTGCCACGTCAGCACAGTTGACCAGTCAACGTGGTCAACTGGGGCCCCTGGGCCCACTGGTCAGTGACCCAGGGTGCCCCACGTGGCGGCCAGCGTGGCAGCTGCCGGCGTTTAAACGCCGGCGACGCGCAAACACAGCGGAGACGCACGGGGGTCGCCGGAAATCGGCTACGCGCGGCCATTTTGCGCGCGCGACCCCGCGTTCGAACGAGCGCTCGCCCGCGTGTCGTTTGGTGGCGGTAGTTTGGCTGGAGCTGGCCGGAATCGACGACGGCGAGCGGCGGAGGCGGCGGCGCGTACGGGCTAGGACGGCTACGGCGCTACGAGGCACGGCAAGAGCAACGGGCAACTGCGTTGGGCTCGCACGAGCTCCAGGAGCTCGGCCATGAGCTCGGACGCGAGCTACGGCGACGATGGCTACGGCAGCGAGCTAGACGGTGGCGACGTGTTTGGCCTCGACGAAATCGGCCGCTACGGGCGCGGGGAAGGGCAGAGAAGAGAGGGAAGAGGAGGAGTAGCTCACCGCGCGGCACACGGCGGCCGGTGGGAGCTTAGGAGCAGCAGAGGGCGCCGGAATCGGAGGAGCTCGCCGGAGACCCAATGAAGAAGACGGCGGCATGGATCCGTGCAGCAGGGCTCCCCGGCTCGCGTTCGAGGGCGTGGTCGACGACGGCGAGGATGACGGACACGGAGAGGAGGCGGGGCGAGGAGAGTGGCCGCGGTGGAGCAGAGGTGCGGTGACAGCGGCGTTCGGGCGACGGCGGGAGCGAGCGAGAGAGAGGCGAGGGAGGAGCGGCGAGTGGATGGGGATGGAGGGGAGGCCGAGGAGGCCATCCTTATCCCCTCGCCCGGGCTCGGGCGTCGCCGTGTCGGCCGTTTGCCGGTGCGCGCCGGCGCGGCCACGGGCGGGACGACACGCGCGAGGAGAGAGAGGAGGGAGATAGGCCGGGGTGGGCTGGGCCGCACTGTGGACTTAGGCCCAGTCCACAGTAGCCTTTTCCTTTTTCCCTTTTTATTTTTCTGTTTTTCTTTTTCCAGTAGCTTTTGCATATTCTTTTAGCCACCAAATGACTTTGGAAAAATATGCAACTGGTGAAAACAAATACTAGGGACTGCAGTGCAGTGCCACAAAAAGTTTGGGCAATTTTGAAATCCATTTGAATTTTTCAAAAATGGAAATGGCATTAAAGTTGCTGTTTTTGGACTGTTTTAATGCTCTAGCCCATTTTAGAAAAATAGGTGATATTGTTTTCCTGAACATTAATTTGTTTTGGAATTTTTGCTACAACATGAACTATTTTCCAGAAATTTTTGAGCAACTTCAAATTTCACTTTGAATTTGAATTGAATTCAGTGGAGGAATTTGAAATGAGATATTAATCCACATTGATTAAACATTGCAAATCACAATGTCTTGGCATAATCTGTAGGGTAAACAGCAGAAAACAAAAATTTTCCGACCTACGTACCAGCCCAGGATCACTATGGAGACTGCATACAAGGTTTGATCTATTTCGTTACCGACTCGTAGCGCAGCGGAAGTAGAGTCGATGACGATTGGCGGTGCAGATCCCCGCAGCTAGGATTTTACAACCTCCCAACCGCGAGGATGTACTCCCACATCTGCCCCTCAGACAGCCCTCCGGGAGGCGGTCGGACAGTCCCTCGGACGGTGTCGCGGACAGCCCTTCAGGAGGACCTTCGAAACTCGGACGGTCACTCGGACAGCCCTTCGGGAGGACCCTCGAAACTAAGACGATCACTTGGACAGCCCTTCGGGAGGCACTCTCAAACTAAGACCGAAACTACGATCTCTCTACAGAGTTGCACACATACGGTGTCATCTATCCGGCAGGGCTTTGCCGTCCAGAACTAGTTCCTGCCGGAAACTAGACAGCCTTTCGGCTCTACGAAACTATTTCGCTGGGAGGGAGAGAGAAGCCAGACAAGTCTATGGCATGTGTATGAGAGCAAGCATGATCTGATTTTGGAGAGCAATCTCCACCTCTATTTATAGGAGGAGCAAGGGGTAGAGGAAAGACCAAAAGGACCTTCCTAGGATCTTTCCACCACATGCCACATAAGGGTGTGTAGAAGATATCCACCATGAGGTGGAAGGACACCTCAAGGAGGGCCCCCCCAAGCCATGGCTGAAATTTGCAGCCCCCTTGGGGAGCTCCACCTCCCTTTCACACACCAAAAGTGGTTTTCTTCTAGAAGAAAAACCCCATTTGCAAATCAGCCTAAAAAGTGCTTTTCACTATTCACGAACACATTTTTCAACGTCCGGTCGAACTGAAAATATTTATGTGGGCTTAGAACATTTCCAGTACCCACTAAAATAATTTTCAATGCGATCCGGAACAATTCCGGTTTAGTGATTTCATCTGCGAAAAGCATCTGAAGCGGTTTCGGCAGCTCCGGAACATTTCCGGTTTTCATCCCGGAAAATTCCAGAAAGTTTCCAGAATGATTCTAGCACCCTCCAAGAATTATCAGGCGTGTGCCAAAAACAATTTGACTTTATGGTATCCCCTGAAACAACTTTTCAGTTTTACCGAAACTGTTCCGGTGTTCTCTCTGCGGAACTTTTCCGCTGTCCGAAACTCTTCCGGTGTCCGAAAACTTTTTCGGTGATTTTCTCTCAGACTCCCCGTCTAGTATTCAGCAGATAGATGACCCTTAAGCGTGTGACCCTATAGGTTCGGTGAAGTATAGACATGACCCGGAACCCCTTCCGATCAATGATCAACATCGGAGCCGTGGACACCCATATTGACCCCTATACCCACACGAATGAATATTCGAGTGAACCTCCAGTTGCCGTGTGCTATTCCTGTTGCTTTGCGATATGTTACAAATACCCGAGGTGAGACATGTTGGCATCCCCGCGGATCAACAACTTGTCCACTATGCCAGTTACCTCGTTACCGGTATTGTTCTCTTTTCTCGTTCCCGTGTTCCGGTATCCCCGTGATCAAATCACAAAATGTCTGGCCAGACGATGATGGATACCGTAACACCGAGAGGGCCTAGAGATATCTCTCCATCGTCGGAGGAGCAAATCCCAATCTTGAGCTATCAAGTTACTTGACATACTTTTCCATGAACCCGTAAGCCGCCGTAATAGCCACCCATTTACGGATGACGTTTAACAAACCCCAAAGTTCATGAAGCAAGCATGAAGTAACTCGATACTCTCATGGTCTAAGGAATTATGCAAACGTTAACCATCTCTGTGTTATTAACCATTAACTTATGACGAATGAATCTCATAGCATAACATCAATTCGGGTCGATTCAACACAAGTGTTCTACCAACATTGCGCCCTCAAAATTGCCGGCATAGCCATGCCCATGATCAGGAAAACAGGATAATCATGCAATACTTGAGCCAGTCTTAGAGGCCAGACTAGGAATACATTTTACCGTTTTATTATCCCACACGTGCATATGAGTCTTCCTCCGAGCCTCGTGGTTATTGTAGACTCGAGAACCATAGCAGTTATAGCATGGAACATAAACCTAATTATGAACAGGGAGATAATCAATAACATTTATTATTGCCTCTAGGGCATATCTCCTACAGACTCCCACTTGCACTAGAGTCAATAATCTAGTCAATGCTAATGCACTTTACACCCATGGCATACTGGTGTAAAATATGCTTCGCATGTGGCATAGCCTGATGTCCAACGGATCTGACGACTTCAGCTCCGTGTGTAACTTTGCATATCCTCGCGTTTTCACGCTTTCACAAAATTCATATTTTGTGTGGACTTGGCTTTGCATATGTGTGAATCATTGGTCGAAACCTGATTCCTCAAACTGAGCTATGGAGCAACTATCTGCAATAGTGTCCCATAGACCAAAGCCATCTTGGAACCATACTAAGTTCATGAATGAACTATATGATTCAACAACTTCTTTGTCGCTTCTTAAGCGTCAACATACTTAGCCTTTGTTATAGAATTCGCCACAGTATCTTGTTTGGAACAATTTCCAAACACTGTGCCACCATATTGTGTGTTACACAAAACCCTTAATTTAAATCGAAAATCGCATGGAGCATTGATGAAGACTGTATCGATGTAATCACTTACAATGAGCACTTCATAATCTCTACTTGCGAGAAAACATGTCATCAGTGCTACTTTAGTACTTAATGATATTTTTCACTGTTGTCCCATGATCAGTACTTTGATCACTTTGGTATCTATACTCGCAACAGCTTTGGAGTATTGGACATATCTGGTTGTTTTACATACCATGGAATACATGATTAATCCAAACACGAAAGTGTGTGGATCTCCATCATGTATTTCGCTCATCAGTGTTTTGGGACACCGAGTCTTGCAAAAACTCTTTCCATGTGACTTCGGCAAGAATCACTCCTTGGCGTTTTAATGCTAAAAGGTTTTAGCATCTTGTCAATATGTATTTTTGGCTTTAGCCTATTAGGCAATTCTATCTCGTAGATAAATATGCCTAATGTCAAGGCTATTTAGCCCAAGCACTTCATCGAAAAAACTATTTTTAATGAAGTACTAATTCGTGTCAAGAAATTTCGAATCAACAATGTGTCAAGCACACAAAGTTTTTAGAAATATTATTATGCTCCCACTTACTTTCTTGAAACCACAAGCATCTTCGTTATCCATTGATGAAATCAAACTATTTCATCAAAAACGAAGATTCCAACTTCATTTTGCTCTCTTCTGTCCATCGCTGGAACTCTGAAGTTTGCATACTTACTAGCATCCTCTGGATCGACAAAATACTTTGGACTGTATCTCATACAAGTCCTAGGTTGCATTTCCATCATATGGAAATCCTTTTGGCATCCATGTTTCATATCTCATGTTGAAATATGTATTAATTGCTAGTTCAATCCGAACCGACCTTTAGCATCGCTACGGTGAGACAATCTCATCGTAGTCAACTCCTTGAACTTGTTATGGCAACAAGTCGAGCTTTATGGATAAAACCTTTTATCCACATCAGTTTATAGTTCCATAAATATTCGTTAGACTATAAGTCTTCCGAAAGGTGTAATAAGATTTTAATCTTGAATCAATTATACGGAAACTATCTCAGATTGTATTGGCATTTAGCCAATTCTGGAGTCAGGGCCCATCAACGCTTCCTTGTGTATTGTAGGTATACTGTTGTCTAACAACAATATCTCGTTTGCGCACCTGAGAGGTTTGCACGAGTTTTGCCTACGTGGTTCAACTGCAAGTTCGACTGAAGTCCATACATTTTATTGTAGAGACTTCCGTATCAGTCGCAGTAGGAAACTCTGGAATCACTTCCAAGGTTTCTTTCCTTTGATCTGATGACGAAGATACTGCTTATCTCGTCGAGTTGCACTGTTCTCCCACTCACCCTTTTGCAAGAACTATTCTCTTTAAAAGCATACCGTTCTCGGTGGCAAACCTTTTCCCTCGGTATAGTGGTGGAGGAATTTCCAATTACTTGGGATAACCTACAAAGTAGCTCTTGTCTGATTTGGAATAGGTTTGTAACCTTTTACACAAGCCCCATATTCCAAATGTTAAGGAAATACCAAGCATGGTTGGGCGTACCATACCATGGCGTCATTTCAACAGACCTGATGATGCTCTTTTCAGTGTAAAAGCCGCAGTCTCTAAAGCATTACTTTAAAAGGGATAATGGCAAATTGATTTATGTCATCTTTGATCTTACCATGTCGAAAATGGTTTGATTACATCTTCACAGACATTCCACACACAGTGGTGTTCCGGGAGGTGTAAGTTATGAAACTCCTTTCACAACTCATCAGACATTCGCTAAACTTGCAACTCAGATATTCCTTTCTGCAATCTAGTTTGCAGAAACATAATCTTTCTTGTTACAATAATTCCTACTTCATGTTGAAAACCTTTCGAATGATTTCAAAAGATCCAGACTTACGTCTCATCAAGTAAATATCCATATATCTACTTGAGTCATTTTTGAAGATAGACAAATCCACTGTTTTCAACAACATTTATCGGACTACACACATCAAAATGTATGATTACCAATAAGTTCATTGCTCGTTCCTTATGGCTTATGAACGGTATTTCAGTCACTTCACTTTTCGGAGGAAAGTTGCAAGTGTCAGATGATTCAAAATCAAATGACTTCAAAATCCATCATAATGGAATTTTTCCATGCGGGTTTCTCCAATGTGACCAAATGCAGTGCCACACTTGTGTGGTATTCTTTTAGTCTTGCGACATTTAGCGTCAGTGTTATGGATGTATCATATTACCATCAATATTCATAACATACGTTCCATCGTTGATGGAAGTATGGCCCTTATGTTATTCATGATTCCGAACAACAATTGTTCTTTCATGAACAACACTCTTGCAACAAACATTATGCAAATGGGCTAGAGTGTATAAAACTTTAAAATGATTTATGAAAGTAAATACAGAGGTAAAGTATTATTATCAATATTCATAACATACATCTCATTCATAATGAAAGTATGGCCCTTATGTTATTCATAACACCGAACATCAAAAGTTCTCTTATGAATAACCTTCTTGCAAGATACCTTATGCAATGGGCTAGAGTGTGTAAAACTCTATAATGAATTAAAAAATAAATACATAGGTAATACACCGATGGAAGGTATAGTAACTTTTACTAAGTTCCCAACATGTATTTAAACCTCATTCCTGGCTAGTCTTTCAGGCCACAGTAGTTCTTGCATCGAGTCGCAACAGAGTGCATTCGAGCGGGTATCTCTGTGATAAACTCACAATACCCAAGAATCAGTGATTAACAATTTAATCATAATTCTCAAGAACTATTTCTTTGACCAGCCTTCTATACATCATTAACTTGTATGACTTTCATACATGAGCTGGATATTCCAGTCTTCTCTCTTTTTGCCTTTATACTTCTAACAGTTTAACTTTTAGTATTTCTCCTAGTCTCAGAAGAAGCATCCAACTTAAGAGTGGCATTAGCCCCGGACTTCCTAGGCGTGAAAGTCTTACTAACACCCTTCGGACACTTCCTTTCTCTTTAAGTTGTTGTTTTATTCACCTTTCATCATATGACAGGCGTTCTTCTGGATCCCTCTCTTATCAGTCTAATGCATAGTAAACTCCTTTACTAATAGTTTGCAAACAAACATTGCTTTGGATATCTTATATCTTTTAGCCTTTGTCTGTCTCTGAAAATGATTTTCAGATTCCATGAATATCACATAACTATCCAAACTTTCGAAGTTCGGGTCTCATGGAAGCAAACGTATTGCACTTGACTGAAAACGGAATTCTAGCTTTTGGATCGAAGGACGAGAGTCACATGATCCATAGCATTAGCGGGAGAATACCGAAAACATGTGATAGGACAAAGTCCTTCTTGGCACACTTGAGGACAATCCTCACATTACGTTACCAACCGTAAAGTTTTAACCAGATATTTAACAGCTATTCAATTTAAATAGGGAAGGTGGAAACGCGAGTCATTATTCTACAACTATGATGCAAACCACACTTAGACAATGTTCAAAATTAATTGCACTGAGAATTAAACAAGTTAATTCTGCAGTGCGCTCCCACTCAAATCAATATCTCTCATAATTGATTGTGAGTGATTCAAGACCCACATTTCCATTCAACGCCATTGTTCGAGATGAACACTGATGGCGCAAACTTCAATTGGTAGGCAAACTTGCCAATCACATCTCCATGTGACTCTTGTTCATCTTTCGATGCGTGTGTTCCGAGCTCAGGACGATCCTGCCATGAACGTCAAGATAACCAAGTGATCTTGCTGCGAGGTCTGACCTCACCCGTCTTACACCCGTACAATCGTTCGTACCCATGTAGGTCATGGCGCACCTCGAAAGGAAGGATGCTGTGACGGTGCTACACTTGGGAGAACACTAACTACTTGATATTTTTGTGAGAGATCACCCTAATAAAAAGCGACTACCGCGCAATCAAGAAGGGTGCAACATAAGGGATAAACATCTCAGGCAATTCATAATAGCATGATATGGTATAGCCCTTTCTGACGGAGAAGTCTTTCATTTCTTCGTCTTCGGCATTCGCTTCGGTGTTCACCTTCACGAAGATTTCCACCACCTTGTGGATGCACCAGATAATATTGCTATCTCTATAGCTAATAAAATAAGTGCATTACATAAGGTTGACACGCAGGTCATTAAAGTGCAATCATATGGCTCCAGCCATCATGCCGAATCATGACCCGCAGGTCATGTTAATCAATTTACATCATATAGTCATCTCATACATAATCAAATTATTATGAACACTGCTATACCACATCATATGCACATGCAAACCATCCTGCAAAACCAAGTTAGACGCCTCTAATCGGTTCATGCAAAATTTCATTTTTCGTGGCTTCTAAGGTTTCGAAACAAACCGAATCTACCAACGTCCATCATCAAGCATGATAATCCAAGTTGCTAGATTAACCTTCCAGGGTGTATGAAACACGAGATAATAAAATCTCGAGCCCCATACTAAACTTCGTCATACGCGTGACCCCCGTGCAGATCATATCTGCATTGCCCTTGCGTCTGCGAAACATCCATCTTTCTCAACTATGGTGGAACCCAAAGAACTGTTAGCACTTCGTTGATCTGTCAATCAGCATACTCAGGAGCAGCATGAAAGGATCGCGGATTGCCAGAACTTTGTGAGATTCCACCATGCCGTCAAGATCAGGACTACGCAAATTCAGGGGAAGCAACAGGAACATCGGGTAACAGATTTCATCTGCTACCCGCACAAATAATTTTCAGCAATAGATCTCATCTACTACCTAATTATATTGTGCAACACCCATACATCTCTATGTATTCTAGATGGCAACCTGCATCTACTCATAGCACGGCTCTTGATGCCACTGTAGGGTAAACAGCAGAAAACAAAAATTTTCCGACCTACGTACCATCCCAGGATCACTATGGAGACTGCATACAAGGTTTGATCTGTTTCGTTACCGACTCGTAGCGCAGCGGAAGTAGAGTCGATGACGATCGGCGGTGCAGATCCCCGCAGCTAGGATTTTACAACCTCCCAACCGCGAGGATGTACTCCCACATCTGCCCCTCGGACAGCCCTCCGGGAGGCGGTCGGACAGTCCCTCGGACGGTGTCGCGGTCAGCCCTTCGGGAGGACCTTCGAAACTCGGATGGTCACTCGGACAGCCCTTCGGGAGGACCCTCGAAAGTAAGACGATCACTTGGACAGCCCTTCGGGAGGCACTCTCAAACTAAGACCGAAACTACGATCTCTCTACAGAGTTGCACACATACGGTGTCATCTATCCGGCAGGGCTTCGCCGTCCAGAACTAGTTCCTGCCGGAAACTAGACAGCCCGGCTCTACGAAACTATTTCGCTGGGAGGGAGAGAGAAGCCAGACAGGTCTATGGCATGTGTATGAGAGCAAGCATGATCTGATTTTGGAGAGCAATCTCCACCTCTATTTATAGGAGGAGCAAGGGGTAGAGGAAAGACCAAAAGGACCTTCCTAGGATCTTTCCACCACATGCCACATAAGGGTGTGTAGAAGATATCCACCATGAGGTGGAAGGACACCTCAAGGAGGGCCCCCCCAAGCCATGGCTGAAATTTGCAGCCCCCTTGGGGAGCTCCACCTCCCTTTCACACACCAAAAGTGGTTTTCTTCTAGAAGAAAAACCCCATTTGCAAATCAGCCCAAAAAGTGCTTTTCACTATTCACGAACACATTTTTCAGCGTCCGGTCGAACTGAAAATATTTATGTGGGCTTAGAACATTTCCAGTACCCACTAAAATAATTTTCAATGCGATCCGGAACAATTCCGGTTTAGTGATTTTCATCTGCGAAAAGCATCTGAAGCGGTTTCGGCAGCTCCGAAACATTTCCGGTTTTCATCCCGGAAAATTCCAGAAAGTTTCCAGAATGATTCTAGCACCCTCCAAGAATTATCAGGCATGTGCCAAAAACAATTTGACTTTATGGTATCCCCTGAAACAACTTTTCAGTTTTACCGAAACTGTTCCGGTGTTCTCTCTGCGGAACTTTTCCGCTGTCCGAAACTCTTCCGGTGTCCGAAAACTTTTTCGGTGATTTTCTCTCAGACTCCCCGTCTAGTATTCAGCAGATAGATGACCCTTAAGCGTGTGACCCTATAGGTTCGGTGAAGTATAGACATGACCCGGAACCCCTTCCGATCAATGATCAACATCGGAGCCGTGGACACCCATATTGACCCCTATACCCACACGAATGAATATTCGAGTGAACCTCCAGTTGCCGTGTGCTATTCCTGTTGCTTTGCGATATGTTACAAATACCCGAGGTGAGACATGTTGGCATCCCCGCGGATCAACAACTTGTCCACTATGCCAGTTACCTCGTTACCGGTATTGTTCTCTTTTCTCGTTCCCGTGTTCCGGCATCCCCGTGATCAAATCACAAAATGTCTGGCCAGACGATGATGGATACCGTAACACCGAGAGGGCCCAGAGATATCTCTCCATCGTCGGAGGAGCAAATCCCAATCTTGAGCTATCAAGTTACTTGACATACTTTTCCATGAACCCGTAAGCCGCCGTAATAGCCACCCATTTACGGATGACGTTTAACAAACCCCAAAGTTCATGAAGCAAGCATGAAGTAACTCGATACTCTCATGGTCTAAGGAATTATGCAAACGTTAACCATCTCTGTGTTATTAACCATTAACTTATGACGAATGAATCTCATAGCATAACATCAATTCGGGTCGATTCAACACAAGTGTTCTACCAACATTGCGCCCTCAAAATTGCTGGCATAGCCATGCCCATGATCAGGAAACAGGATCATCATGCAATACTTGAGCCAGTCTTAGAGGCCAGACTAGGAATACATTTTACCGTTTTATTATCCCACACGTGCATATGAGTCTTCCTCCGAGCCTCGTGGTTATTGTAGACTCGAGAACCATAGCAGTTATAGCATGGAACATAAACCTAATTATGAACAGGGAGATAATCAATAACATTTATTATTGCCTCTAGGGCATATCTCCTACATAATCATCATGGATTACTGTAGCTCATTACACAGGCGGTGTTCGAACGCGGGCAGAAGCGCGCGTCGAATGGAGGCAGCAGCGAATGCGGGGATGGCCAGAGCTAAGTGCGGCAGCGACGGCAGGCGGTGGCCGGAGCACGGGTCCAGCGGATCCGGCGTTTTCGTGCAAGACAGGACACGCGGCTGGGTTCGATGGCTCCCTGGGAAACCCAGGAGCACCCTACGGTGCTCAGCCGCGAGCTTGGGTGGCCCTAGCTACGGCGGCGAGCGCAACAGCGGCGGCGGGAGCAGCATCAATGGCGACAGCGGGTGGCGGCATGAAATCAATGCACAGAGAGAGGGGATTCAGGCGGATGCTCACCGAGAAGGCATAAGGAGGCCCGGTGATAGGTTAGTAGCAGCAGCGGCGTCGGATTCGTCGGAGAGGCGCCGGCGTCTGAAGCAGGGGAACGAGCTCGATCTGCACGCTGTCGTGGCGAGGAGCTCGGGCTCGAGGGCGAAGAGGACGAAGCAGACGATGGCGGAGCTCGTGGACACATCGGCGAGGTGAGGGGGGCTTGGTGGCTACTCAAGCGGCGGAGCCATGTCGACGGCAGAGGCGGAGCTGCGCGGGAGAGGAAGCAGCGGTACGAGGAGGAGGGAGGAAAAGATCTGCGGCTGTCCAGCGTGTGCGCGGCGTTGATTTTATCCTCCCACGATCGTCTGTAGCGACGCGGTGATGAGCTGGCTCGGCTCGGACGGCGCGGGCGCGGCGACAGTTGGAAGAGGGAGAAGGAGGAGGTGGGCTGGGCTGCTGCGTACTGTGCACTAGAGGCCCACAGACACAATAGCTTTCTTCTTTTCTCTTTTTCTTTTCTGTTTCAATTTTTGTTCTCTGTTTTGTATTTCTTTTTAATACCAAATGAATTTTGTTAAATGTGGAACTTGTCACAAAAATACTTTGCATTATTAAAGAGTTGTCCACAAGGTTTGGGGTTGTTTTGAATTTATCCAAAATATGTTTGACTTTAAATGCTCCACTTAAGTGCTGTTGGGTCTTTTAAAAAATAGCTAAGGGCATTTTTGGAGTTTCAAATGATGTTGGGTTCAACATGACTTTTGCTCAGTGGATTATTAGCAATAATATGAACAATTTTATATAAGTGTTTGGTGAGATAATTTCTGAGCTTGCATTATAATTCAAATTTGATTTGAATTTGGGACAAGTGGCAAATGACTTAGCAAAATATGATGGATCACTGTAGCTTAATACATGGGGATGTTACACCACTATCATGGGCTATGGGCTCTGGCTATGGGGTATGGTGGTACTGCTGTAGTGGTACCATGCTCCAAACCAACCCTAGTCCATCCCATGCTGCCCTCGACGTTAGCTCTCCTTTATTATGCCTACTCAAAATCCTCCCATGGGGGATGATGTGTTGCAGTGAGCATCATGTTCTCGGTGCGGTCCCGTTGATCTTTGCTCTTTAATGGCGTAGGATGCCGAGCCCACCTTGCAAGTTGTTTCGGTTGTCCTTGTGGTGGAGTCTCCACTCAAGGTTTGTGTTCGTCCATGGTCTCACAGCTTGCATTGCTCCAGTATCATGTCCCTTTGGCGGAGCATGGGGTCATGCCAATGACACTCGTTGATTGTGTTTGCTCCTTTATCGTGCCGCGAGGATCCGACACGTGCACGGTTGTCTCCGGCAACCTGCAACGTCTTGTATTGTGACATCCTTCGATGACGCCCGCATCTACTTGTAACTATCATGGTGATGATCATTGTATGCGTTGGCTAGGTTGTGCTTGTCATGGGCATCCACCTCTGTCTTCTTCTTTTTCCATTTTGCTACATATATGGTTTTTTGGCGCAGTTTTCCTCATAAAATGGGTCACCTATTTCGGTTTTCGATCCAGTTTCCTTTATAAACCGGATCAATCTTTTTTTTTGAAATGAGATCGTATTCAGGAGGGGAGACTTCCGCCCCGGTGGCGGTTTGAAAAATATTGTAGGATCGAGAGTATATCTACCAGAGGGGGGTGAATGGGAGATTCAAAATTTCTTGTGAAACTTTGAAACCTCTTAAGACACCACAACAGAAATAAAACTAAGTAGATGAAGTTCTACGAAAGAAAACAACTACTGAAAGAAAACATGCAACTCTACTTCAAAATGTTAATCAGAACATTGCTGAGAAGAATCACCAACTAACAGTAGATGAAAAACAGACGCACATAGAAACAAATCACCTTCAGCACAACTAGTTGAACTACGAAGACAAACATGTTGTGGTACATAAATTATTTCACTCAAACATACAGATGAACAACATATACAGAAAACATAATAGAATAATTCAAAGTAATGCTGTATATGGAATTGACTAGTGGTGCTCGATGGCGACAGGCAATTTGGTAGACCAGTTCACTCATCTGTAAAAGAGCTATGTCTGGTTGGAGGGGCTTGTGATTGAACACATGAGCAAACCTCTCTCCGTCCTATTCTCCTCAACGTGAAGTTCCTCAAATTTTAGTTGATTTCACTCAAGGTAGATCCTTATCGGCAATCTCCAAACCTACGACACACTTTGTCTTCGGAGACCACAATCACTCTTGGTCACTCAGACAGACACCTAACCGTCTAGAGAGTTAGCAGCTCTCAAGAGTAATAGGTTCAAAGCTCTTGACTTAGATCTCTGTGATGCTCAACCACTATCTAAGTTTTGGGCTTTGGGGTTTTCTCTCGGTGGATTTACTCAAATCTCTCAGAGAGGGGTGCTCACACAATCTTCTCGAAAATCAAACGGAGCAGCCAACCACAACGGTAGGCGCGGGGTGGCTATTTATAGCTGGAGCAATCCCGAGGGTGAAATGACCAATCGGGGTCTGAAGCCCAGCCAATGGCCAACCAACACATCTCCAACGGTCGGATTTCAAACTCACACAACAACTTTACTTGAGGAACAAGTAAAGCGGACTCCGTTGCTAGAGCAATTCTCTCGCAGCCCAGAAGAACTTCGACTCTGACTAGCTAGAAATTACTTTTCGCATGAAGAGATTTCTCTCAACTCACTTGGGATATTTTCGGTTAAGCATCATAAAGACAAAAATCTTGAAACACTAAACCCCTCTTAATAGTATGATGGTCCTATGACTCAAAGAAAGAAAATGAACTACAAAAGAAAAAAATACTACATCCTTTCTTTGTCTTCATTCTTCTCCGCTGCAGTCAATTTCTCTCGGATGCCATGCGTAGCAATTGCTTCGACTCAGCAGTATTTTTGGGGGTCGTCCCCGTCAGGCAATCTCCTCTATCGCTTTAGCATTCTTCTCTGCTACGCAGATAACAATCGCAGGAGTTTATAACAAACTCATCTTTACTCCAGGGACCTATATTCTCTGTGTGCACTAGCAAACACATTAGCCCCTCACTGTTTTTGTCCAAACAATCTCCAAAACTCTCGGGGCACTCGATTGCACCAACAATCTCCCCCTTTTTGGACGATTGTTGACAAAACAGTTTAAGCATCATAGATTATAGATAGATATGTAACCAATAACGTGCGGTAAGTAATTATAGTAAATATCTTGAAGATAAATATACCCCCTAAATGTAGGGAGCGTATGAATGATGAGCTTTTAGATAAACATGCATGTATTAGAATAGGCTCGACGGAGAGATATTTCATATCTTTTAGAAGAAATGGATTGCAGGTCTTAGAGCTAGTCTTGGCTTTTTATGGTCTTGGCTTTGCGTGGTCTTGGCTTTGTATATTTGAATCACAGGTCGGACATTGATTCCTCAGACTGAGCTATGGAGCCACTATCCCCAATAGTGGTACATTGACCTAAGTCATCTTGAAAACATACTAAGTTCATAAATGAACTATACGATCCAACACCCTCTTTTTGTCGCTTCTAAAGCGGCAACATACTTAGCCTTTGTTATAGAATTCGCCACGGTAACTTGTTTGGAACAATTCCAACTTACTGTACCACCATTTTGTGTATAAGACAAAACCCCTTAAGGAAAACGAAAATTGCATGGAGTACTGATAAAGACATCATCGATGTAACAACTCGCAACGATCTCCTCATAATCTCCGCTTGCGAGAAACATGTCACTACTCCTACTTTAATACTTAACGTCATTTTTCATTGTTGTCCAACGATCAGTACTTTGCTCACTTTGGTAACTTACTCGCAACTTATTTGGAGTATCGGACATATCTGGTTTGTTTACATACCATGGAGTACATGATTAATTCAAACAATAAGTGTGTGGAATCTCAATCATATATTTTTCTCATCAGTGTTTCAGAACACCGAGTCTTGCCAAAAACTCTTTCCATGTGACTTTGGCAACTAACTCTTCTTGGCGTTCCCATGCTAAACTGTTTTAGCATCTTGTCAATATGTATTTTGGTTTAGCCCTATTAGGCAATTCTATCTCCATATATTATTATGCCTAATACCAAGGCTACCTAGCCCAAATACTTCATCGAAAAACTATTTTCAGTGAAGTCCTAATTCGTGTCAAAAAAATTATATTATTTCCAATCAACAATGTGTCATGCACACAAAGTTTAAAAAAATATTATTATGCTCCGACTTATTTTCTTGTAAACACAAGCATCTTCGCTGTCCTTGATGAAATCAAACTCTTTGACTATTTCATCAAAACAAAGATTCCATCTCCATTATGCTTGCTTCTGTCCATTACTAGATCTGTGAAGTTTGCACACTCACTAGCATCCTCTGGATCGACAAAATACCTTGGACTGTATCATATATATGTCCATGATTGTATTTCCACCTCATGGAAATCCTTTTGGCCTCCATCTGTCATATCTCATAATTGAAATACGTATTAATTGCTAGTATAACCCAAACTGACTTTATGCATCGCTACGGTGAGACAATCTCATCGTAGTCAACTCCTTGAATTTGTAATTAGCAACAAGTCGAGCTTTATGGATAAAAATACTTTTATCCATACCAGTTTATAGTTTCATTCATATTCGTTAGACTCTAAGTCTTCTGGAGGGGTTTACCAAGATCTAATCTTGAATCATGTATATGGATACTATCTTAGATTATTTTGGCTTTTAGCTAATTCCTGAGTCAGGGCCCACCAATGCTTCCTTGTGTATTGTAGGTATACTGTTGTCTGACAACAATATCTCGTTTGCATGAGTTTTGACTAAGTGGTTCAGCTGCAAGTTCAACCAAAGTCTATACATCTCATGTAGGGGCTTCCGTATCAGTCGCAGTAGGAAACTCTGGAACTACTTCCAATGTTTCTTTCCTTTGATCCGATGACGAAGATTATGTTATCTCGTCGAACTGCACTATCCTCCCACTCACTCTTTTTGTAAGAACATTTTCTTCAAAATATGCTGCTCTATGTGGCAAACCTTTTGCCTCGGCATAGTGATGGAGGAACACCCAACATTTTGGGATATAACCTACAAAGTAGCACTTATCTGACTTGGAATAGGTTTGTAAACACTTTATAGATGTTTCATATTCCAAATGTTAAGAAAAGACAAAACATGGTTTGATGTACCATACCATGGCGTCATTTCAACAGATTCGATGACGCTCTTTTCAGTGTAAAAGCCGCAGTCTCTAAAGCATTACTTTAAAAAGGATAATGGCAAATTGAATTATGTCATCATTGATCTTACCTTGTCATATATGGTTTGATTACATCTTCTTGGACATTCCACTCTCAGGGGTGTTCCGGGAGGTGCGAGTTATGAAACTCTTTTTTCAACTCACCAGACAATTGCTAAACTTGTAACTCAAATATTCCTTTCCGCAATCCAATACAGAAACATAATCTTTCTTGTTAGAATAATTTCTACTTCATTCTGAAAATCTATTGAACTATTTCAAAAGATCTAGACTACTGTCTCATTAAGCAAATATTTACATATCTACTTGAGTCATCACTGAAGATAGACAAATCCACTGCGAGCAACAACACTTACTAGACTACACACATCAATATGTATGATTACCAATGAGTTTGTTGCTCGTTCCTCATGGCATGTGAATGGTATTTTAGTCACTTCACTTTCAAACAAAAGTTGCAAGTGTCAGATGATTCATAATCAAATTACTTCAAAATCCATCATGATGGAATTTCTCCATGCGGGTTTCTCCAATGTGACCAAATGCAGTGCCACACCTATATGGTATTCTTTTAGTCATGCGACATTTAGCGTCAGTGTTAGGATGTATTTATTTCATCATTAATATTCATAACATGCATCTCATTCATAATGGTAGTACCCATATGTTATTCATAACACCGAACAACAATTGTTCTATTATGAACAACCTTCTTGCATCAAACATTATGCAATGGGCTAGAGTATATAAAACTCTAAAATGAATACAAATGTGTGATAGCCTGGCTTAATAGGGATGATAGACTACTCATATCAGTAAGGAATTCCTTCTTTTCCGGGAGCCCATTCAGAAAGAACTCTAAAGTTAAGCATGCTTAGCTTGGAGTAATTGCAGGATGGGTGACCGACCGGGAAGTTGTTCCCGGGTGCGCACGACTGAGGACAAAGTGCGCAGGAAAGACCAGTATTGATCTGTGAGGCCAGGCTAGATCTCGCCAGGAGTAACGACCGCCGGCGAGTGTGTCTGGGGCGTTACAAGTTGGCATCAGAGCTGACCCTCGCGGTTACACGGATGTTTGCGAACAGGTGTGCGGTCATGTTGTTCATGACGTTTGTGACCCGTCGTGGCACACGACATGGCACATGTACCGGACTGGACGCACAGACATATGTGCCAAGAGGGAACGTTCCTGTGCCCGACGAGGACGCCGGTTCCTTTGAGTGGGGGTGTATGTGATAGCCCGGCTTAATAGGGATGATAGACTACTCATATCAATAAGGAATTCCTTCTTTTCCGGAAGCCCATTCAGAAAGAACTCTAAAGTTAAGCGTGCTCAGCTTGGATTAATTGCAGGATGGGTGACCGACCAGGAAGTTGCTCCCGGGTCCGCACGAGCGAGGACAAAGTGCGCAGGAAAGACTAGTATTGATCTGTGAGGCCAGTCTAGATCTCGCCAGGAGTAACGACCGCCGGCGAGTGTGTCTGGGGCGTTACAAAATTTAATACGCTGATGGAAAGTCTTGTAACTTTTATAGAGTTCCCAGAACATATCAAAACCTTATTACTAGCCATTCGATTAGGCTATAGTAGTTCTTGCATCGAATTGCAACAGAAAGCGATCGAACGGGTATCTTTGTGATCAACTTTTAATCACAATACCCAAGAATCAGTGACTAATAGTTTAATCACAATTCCCAAGAATTACATCTTTGACCAGCCTTCTATTCATCTATAACTCGTACGACATTCATACCTGAGCTGGACCTTCCAGTCTTTTTCTTTTTTGCCTTTATACTTCTAACATTTTTAATTCCAATATTTTCCCACTCACAGAAAAATCACTCAACTTTAAGAGTGGCGTTAGCCCTGGATTCCTAGGCGTGTAAGTCTCGTTAACACCCTTCGGACTTGTCCTTTCTCTTTAAGTTATTGTTTTGTTCGCCATCATCACATGACTGGCGTTCTTCTGATCCCATCTCTCATCAGTCTAATGCACAGTAAACACTTCACTAATACTTGCAAACAAACATTGCTTTGGATATCTCACATCTTTTAGCCTTTATTTTGTAATGCCCATGATGTGGTTTCTAATCCCTACGAAGACTTGCGAACTTTGCGGGGGCTAGAAGCACATTTGGCCGCCCCACCATATGACTTCATAATATACACGTAGGGTCATATGATAGTAACAAGGTGGACATCTGAAAGCACATTTGCTCCCTTGGTGGTTTTGGTAATTCATGCCAACATACATGTTGTTGGACTAACATTTTCATCTAGTATTTGTCAGGAAAAGTTCAACTTTGGCTGGCAAGGACATGAGAATGTGGACCCTTCGAAATGCTAAGGACATGGATTGGCAAAAGCTTCAAGACTCTACATTTTTGGTTAAGTGATCCAAGATCACATTGAGTCCATAGGAAAGCCAATACTATTAAAAGGGGATGAGGTTTTGATCATGAGTCAATTGCTCAAAGTGCTTGAAGATATTGCTCCAAAAACCCTCAACCACCTTCTCCAAATCCTATCTGTCTCACCGAGTTGCATTGACCAAGTTGCTGTAACCCTTCCATTCCATTTCGGAATCACCGAGTTGGTTTGATCGGAATTACCGAGACGAGGTCTTGCTTAGGTCATCACATATCGGTCTCACCGAGTTGTTCCATTCGGTCTCACAGAAAAGCCTAACATTCGAATCTTTTGTACTGTTCGATCTCACCGAGATTTCATTTCGGTGCCACCGAGTTATGCATAAAGTTTGTAACAGTTGGATTTTTGGTGAAGGCTATTTATGCCCCTCCACCCCCTGTCATTCAAAGAGAGAGCCATCAGAACGAAACTACACTTCCACTATTCATTTTCTGAGAGAGAACCACCTACTCATGTGTTGAGATCAAGAGATTCCAATCCAACCATTTGAATCTTGATTTCTAGCCTCCCCAAGTTGCTTTCCACTCCAATCCTTCTCCTACCCAAGCCAAATCTGTGAGAGAGTAATTGAGTGTTGAGGAGACTATCTTTTGAAGCACAAGAGAAAGGTGTTCATCATCTACAACACCGTCTATTACCTTTTGGAGAGTGGTGTCTCCTAGATTGGTTATGTGTCACTTGGGAGCCTCCAATATCATGTAGAGTTGAACCAAGGAGTTTGTAAGGCCAAGGAGATTGCCTACTTCGTGAAGATCTACCCCGAGTGAGGCTAGTCCTTCGTGGGCGTAAGCCATGATGGAATAGGCAAGGTTGCTTCTTCGTGGACCCTTCGTGGGTGGAGCCCTTCATGGACTCGCGCAGCCATTACCCTCCGTGAGTTGAAGTCTCCATCAACGTGGATGGACGATAGCACCACCTATCGGAACCACGCCAAAAATCGCCGTGTCTTCATTGCGTTTCATCTTCCTATCTCTACTCCCTTTACATTCTTGCTTGTGCATGTTGTATTTGTTCCGCTGCGCTATCTCTAGATATGCATGTGTAGAATGTACTGGTTGTCACTTAACTTGTGCTAAAATTTGCCTAATTCCCAAGAAAACTAAAAACTGCACCTTTATCCTATTAAGTGTCTATTCACCCCCCCTCTAGACCTATCTTCTCGATCTTTCAATTGGTATCAGAGCTTTGGTCTCCATAGCTTTGGTTTAATCACCATCGGAGGAAGATGGATGTGTCTACTTTGGGGAGTCTTAGATGTAGAGTGCCCATTCTCAATGGAGAGTACTATCACTTTTGGAAAGATGAAATGCTTGATATCTTTGATGAATTTAACTTGAGCAACTATATTCATAGCCCATATGTGCCTCCTATTGATGCCTTGCACCCCACTCATGAAGAGGAAATTGACATGCTTCGTAATCTTAGAACCATCAATCTTATCATTAGAGGATTACCCAATATTGTGCTTGGTTGTATGCAAAACTTTGAGTGTGCCTATACTTTGTGGAATGACTTGGAAAAGTGATAACCCGATTACTCTCTAAAGAATCTTGATGAGATTCTTCATAAGACTATTGCTTTCCATAATATGAGGCCTAGTGATCCTAATTTTGATGATTGTCTATTTGAGCTTCATGATCTTATGCGTGCTAAAGGAGATGTTAGAACTATTAGCAATATCATCTTAGAAGCTATTCGAATTCATGATCCCAAACATTGTTACAATCATGAAACTAACGAAAATGTTTTACAAGGTGATGATGACGTTGAACATGGCTATTATGATGAAGATGAAGAATTCGACATCGAATATGAGAAGACTATGAAGAATCTTAGTATTATGGCAAATCTTCGAGATTACATATCCGAAGGAAAAGAATGGATTCTTGATAGTGGATGCACCGATAACATGACCGGAGATAAAGAGATGTTTTGTGAGCTTGAACACAATGATGGTCCACGCAAGTATGTGACTTTTGGAGACAACTCCAAGGGTAAGGTACTTGGCCTTGGTAAGGTGGCCATATCCAATGATAGCTCTATTAAAAATGGCATGCTTGTTGAATCTCTTGGTTATAATCTTCTTTCTATATCTAGACTAGCCGACTTTGGTTTCAATGTTCTATTTACCGAAGTAGATTGCCAAGTGTTTCGTCGAGACAATCATAACATGGTCTTTACCGGCATTCGTAGAGGTGATCTATACATTGTTGATTTCACTAAAAGATCCCAACCTCGTACATGTTTTATTGCAAAATCTTCTAAAGGTTGGTTATGGCATAGAAGGCTAGGACATGTTGGTATGCGAAATCTTGATAAGCTTGTCAAAGGAGATCATATTCTTGGCGTTAAAGATGTTATCTTTGACAAAGATAGACTTTGTAGTGCTTGTCAAGCAGGAAAACAAGTTGGAGGAAGTCATCCCGTGAAGAACATCATGACCACGAGAAGACCACTTGAGCTACTTCATATGGATCTCTTTGGTCCCAATGCTTACAAGAGTCTCGGTGGTAACTCATTCGGATTGGTCATAGTTGATGATTTTTCCAGATTTATGAGGGTGTTCTTTCTCGATGATAAATCGCAGGTACAAAAGATCCTCAAGACCTTCGCTAGAAAGGCCCAAAATCAATTTGAGGTGAAGATCAAGAAAGTTCGGAGCGACAACAGAATGGAGTTCAAGAAAACGAATGTGGACACCTTTCTTGACGAAGAGGGTATCTCACTGTGGCACCCCGACTCAGAGGGACCGGAACGCCCCGTATTCCAGCCCAGAAATGTCTTCTGGAATACGGCACTGCTTGGCATAGAACAAATCAGCTTTATTACAAAGGATAAGGTTATAGAGGTCTGTTATTACACCGGTTACAATGGCACAGTGACACTACGCCTGCTAAGGCAGTCCTATGCTAGCAGCGGAATAACTCGTAGCAGCGGAACGATGACGACAGTGGTGAACTCCACTCCGCAGGGACTCTGGCTGGGACACGGCCTAGCTCGCACGAACGGAATCCACGACAAGCAATCAATCACAGCATCACCTGCAAACTGGCATGATAAGCCAGGTGAGTACTTTGAATGTACTCGCAAGCTCACAACAACCAAAAGCATCAAGGCAAAACAACAACATAGCATTAACAAATAAACTTATTACCAACTACTATGAGGTGGAAGTAAGAGTTACACAAACTAATACGGTAAGGCCCGAATCACTGATGAACCATCATAATGAATCACGAGAAACCATCTCACTCTTGGCTACCCGGCCAAGCATAATATCAACTTGATCAACTCATGATCAATACATCTTCATGATCACCGCGTGATCACATCACACCCTGAATGACCATCCTCAAGATCATCCCAACACCATCATCGGTGTCCTGCCAACCTGTTGCTTATCTACCTACAATCATGATATAAGTCATTCCGTCATTGTGAGTGTTGATCGAACGGTGTGACCTACAACGAACTGTGTCCATGACCGAGGACGCGGCTATTGATAGTTTATACACTCTGCAGCGGTTAGTACACTGTACCCACACTACGGAACTCATGGCCTCATGCTCCCATTCGGGTGGACCAACGACATTCCGACAAAACCAATCTATTGCATGACACTCTCCCGGCCACTCCCGGCAAACTCCCCTTTGGGCTATGTCCTGGGTGGCCCCTGATGTCACCTCGTGACATCCGCCACCTCTGTGGCTGCCACCGTCGTGGCCAACACAACAATCTTGTCCCACACGGGGACACCCGGGTACAACACAATTTGGGCACACAAGGTTATGACCGCCTACCGGGCCAGGGCAGCACGAGCGCATAACCTTCCCTAGTTGGAGGCACCGGCGAGAGGCATGCCAATAGACCGAGTTAGGCCCCCCCCATCTAGGCAAGTGTGGTTGCACTGGTGAGCTCGATTTGGTGGCACCTGACCAACGGAATGACGGAATTTATCCCCAAGATAAGTATGTGATAGAACTGTCACTCCAATGAGACATATCAACCTGTGAGCAATATCCATCCAAAATCCAGAGTATAAAATATATCCATATCATTAGCATGAATACCACTAATATTCAACATGACCGTGAATAAAGTATGACTACTATTAATACCTCCGAATTAATAGGTCATCCTTAATCTACAAAACATTAGTCCTAGAAATCCAAGCATCATCATGGCAGTAACAAACTCTTATATATCCAATCATAATACCGTGAGTAAATCATTTCTCAATAATGCAATATTAAGCAAATTTAATTCAAATAAACCATGCATTGCATTGCAATCATGCAAATGGAGGGTGTGTCTTGCCTTGCTCCAAAAGAGAGGGGAAAAGCTCCTGGTTTTCACCAACACACAACAAGCACTCTGAAAATATTTTTGCGAGCATTTAAGAATATACCAATATGCAAATACTTCTGTCCAGAAATTCTAGACAGAAGGTAAAAATACCAAATTCTACCAGAAAATAGAGGAGAACAAAATAAAAATAATGCAAAAAGAATCAGTTCATTTGGACTTATGGTTTGGGAGTTATTCATGGTCAAAGTTGAGGTCAAACTGGATTAAAAACAATTCCAGAAATCCTGGGGGGGGGGGGGGGGGTGACGTCGAAGGCGTAAACTGGCTTTACGCCTCCACTAGGGTACCGTTTCGGGAACGAAAGGGAGGCTGACGGGTGGGGCCACCACGTCAGTTTTGAAGGGAGAGAGAGGGAACAGAGGGAGGGCGGCTCACCGGCGGCCGTTCGCCGGCGTAGAGGCCCCTGAGGGGCTGGACGTCGACGGGGATGGATCGGGCACCCAACGGCGCATCCGGCCGTACCCGTAGCTCCGCGAATGGTGGCCGGACGGAGACGCGCCCTTTGTCTCCGGCGGCGGTGGACTTCGGGCGTCGTAGGGCCTGGCGATTCCGGCGACGATAGGCTAGGGAGAGAGGCTGGGGAGGACCAGGGAAAGGAGGGGAGCTCTCAGGTGAGCTTGGCTTGGGCGGAGGAGCACTGGAGCGAGCTCGAGGAGGAGAGGGCCGAACGGCGGAGCCGTGGCCGGAGAGGAGGAAGAAGAAGGCCCTGGCTTGGTTCTACGACTCTGCGGTGAAACTGAGAGGTGGTGGAGGTGAGTGGTGAGGAGAGACTGGCTTGGGGCTGCTTAAATAGGTGGGGGAGGAGGGGCTCAGGCCGGTTGCCGCCGCGACCAGATGGGCGAGCGCCGGCGAGAAGCCAAGCACACGCGGCTGCAACAGGGAGCTTGGACGGCGAAGGGGGGAGAGACTGAGAAGCGGGCCATGGCGCGGGAAAGCAGGGGAGGCAGGGCACACGCGGACGGGGCAGTCACGCACGCGCGGCCACTGTTCCCGCGTGCACCCGAGCTTTGGCTCAGTCCGGCGAGCTCCTAGCGGGGGAGGGCGAACCAGAGAGGCGAGGGCGAGCTTGGGAAGGACTGTGGCAAGGCGAGGTGGCGCACGGAGGAGGTTTCAACGGCGGCAGAGCGGGGCCAACGCACAGCGCACGCCTACTGCTGCCAGAGCGCGTGCACCGCCCATGTCAGTGGCGCAGTCACCGCGTGCACGGGCGCACACACGACGACTAAGCTCAGCCAAAGATGTCCATTGCCTTGTCCATCCGTCCTGTAGCCACTTTGATGTAACAGAGAGACTAAAGCTCCTTTGTGTTGAGCAGACTCATCACAAAAAGTTGGCAGCAGCAAACTTTTGCAAATTGCTGAAGTCAAATCAGTATGTAAAATGGTAAATGAGCTTGCCAAAGGGGTTGAAGGTTGGAAGAACTACAAGCTGACAAAAGTTAAGGCTAAATGGACAAGGTTAGCATGGGGTTGCTTTGCAATTGCATAATCTGGTCCAGAAGCAAAATCAGGAAGTGGCACTCACAAGGATTTTTGGTTTTGGCTGGAATTTGGCACAGGATGATTATTTGGATATGAGAAGCCACTGTAAAAATTTCACACCATTTGGCCAAACCAAAATGGTACTTTCTTCACAATGGACTCCCCTGGCCAGAAACTTAGAAAAATTACTGGGAATTATTGGCTTGATGAAATGAGCTCAAATTTGGTGGAGTAATGTTTTATAAGGGTAAGAAGGCTGGGGTAAATTTTCAGAAACTATGAAGCAATATAAATTGTAGTTGCTTCACAAACTGAAAATATCTCCAGAAACAAAGATTTGATGTTGAGCTCACATTGATGATTGGATAGAGGGGAAGTTTGGTGGAGAGCAATGATTTGAGCATATGAATGATCTTGCAAAATTTCAGCTCATTTGAATATTCCTAGCTAGCACTTCCTTCACAAATGTTTCCACTGGACAGAAACTTTGGAATTTTGCTCAGGGAGTTTGGCTAGGCAAATAAAGCTTAATTTTGGCATAAGACCATGATTTGGGCATGAGAGGATGCACAAAATTTTTGAGGGCAATCAAGAAAAGATAAATAGCACTTCCTTCACAAAGTGCCATTCTGGACATAATGGAAAATGAATATTGCTGAATTATTTTTGAACTAGGCAATGATGGGTTTGGACATATTTGGGCAATATATGATCCAAAGAATTTATGAGAATAATTTTGGAATTTTTGGAATACCAGAAATATAGGTTGCTTCACAACCTAGGTCACATAGGGTTATTCCTTAAATTAGAAAAGGAATATTCCCTAAGAAAAGAATTTTGGAATAGGGTTAGAATAGAAATGCCATGATCTTAGGAAAGATACAAGGATGAAATACCACTTGGGGAGAAGAAGAAATGACGATCTCCCAGATTTCAAGTCCAAAGAACTGCCTCAGAAAGAAAACCAGAGCAAAAACCAAATAAAACCAAAAGAAAAAGAAAGGGCCAAAAATCGGGGTGTTACACTCACATGAGTTCTCGGCTACATACACACCTCAATAAAATGGAGTTGTCGAGAGGAAGAATCGAACTCTTATTGAGATGGCGAGAACGATGCTAGATGAGTAGAAGACACCAAAACACTTTTGGGCAGAAGCGGTTGAGACGGCTTGTCATGCTACAAACCGGCTTTATCTTCACAAGCTTCTTGGTAAAACGGCATACGAGCTACTCACCGGTAACAAACCCCAAGTTGGATACTTTCGAGTATTTGGCTCAAAGTGTTACATTCTTGATAAGCATCGTCGTTCAAAATTTGCTCCTAAATCTCATGAAGGTTTCCAACTCCGTTACGGATTGAACTCTCACACTTACTGTGTCTACAACAACTTCACTCGAAAAGTTGAAGAGACGGTAGATGTGAATTTTGATGAATCTAATGGCTCGCAAGTCGAGCAATTGCCAAATGATGTAGGAGACAAAGATCCTTTGAAAGCAATACAAGACTTGCCCATTGGCAAGATTTGCCCCGTGGAGGTAAAGGAGAGTACTTCATCTATTCAAGTGGAAGACTCAACTTCACATCAAAGTAAACCACAAGTTGATATGGAGGCATCCACAAGTGGTACAGACCAAGATGAAGGAAACGAGGAAGTACAATAAGATCCACCACAACCTCCTTCTCCACCACCAAAAGAGAACGACAACGCCAACATCAATGAAGAAGAAGATGATGAGGAGGAGGAAGCTCCTGTAGGAGATATGCCCAAGAGGCAATAATAAATGTTATTATTTATCTCCATGTTCGTAATTAAGTTTATGTTTCATGCTATAACTGCTATGGTTCCCGAGCCCGTATATCCATAAAGGCTCTGAGGAAAACCCATGTGCACGTGTGGAATAATAAACGTTAAAAGTATTCCTGGTCATGCCTCTAAGACTGGCTCAAGTGTTGCATGATGATTACGTTTTCCTAATCATGGGCATGTCCATGCCGGCAACTTTGAGGACACAATGTTAGTAGAACACTTGTGTTGAATCGACCCGAATTGATGTTATGCTATGAGATACATTCGTCACCAGTTAATGGTTTATAACATAGAGAAAGTTAAAGTTTGCATAATTCCTTGGACCATGAGAGTATCGAGTTTCTTCATGCTTGCTTCATGAACTTTGGGGTTTGTTAAACGTCATCCGTAAAAGGGTGGCTATTACGGCGGCTTACGGGTTCATGGAAAAGTATGACAAGGAACTAGATAGCTCGAGATTGGGATTTTCTCCTCCGACGATGGAGAGATATTCTTAGAGCCCTCTCGGTGTTATGGTATCCATCATCGTCTGGCCAGACACAGTGTGATTTGATCGCAGGGATGCCGGAACGCAGGAACGAGAAAGGAGAGCAAAACCGGTAACAAGGTAACTGACATAGTGGACAAGTTGTTGATTCACGGGGATGCCGATAAATCTCACCTCGGGTTTTGTAACATATCGCGGAGCAACAGGAATAGCACACAACAACTAGAGGTTCACTCGAATATTCATTCGTGTGGGTATAGGGGTCAATATGGATGTCCACGGTTCCGCTATTGATCATTGATTGGAAAGTGTTCCGGTCATGTCTATACTTCACCGAACCTACAGGGTCACATGCTTAAGGGTCATCTATCTGCTGAATACTAGACAGGGAGTCTGAGAGAAAGTCGACGAAAAAGTTTTGGAGACGACAGATGTTTTCAGTCTGAAACCAGAAACGTTCTGGAGAAAAGTGTTCATACGAAATGTTTCGGAACGCGTCCAAAATTATTTTAGGGGGTACTGGAAATGTTCTGGACCTACAGAAATATTTTCGGATTTAACACACTGAAAATATTTTGTCATGAATAGTGAAAACTCTAATCGGTTGCTTTTTGGAAAAGCCACCTTTTAGTGCTTTTCCGAAAAGATCTAGGGGAAGGACAAGGGGAGGTGGGGGCCCCCTCACAAGGGGGCCCACCCTATGTGGCCGGTCAAGAGGTGCTCCTCCATGGAGCTCCACTTGCCTCCCCACTTTGCCCTTTATGTGTGACATAAAGCTTGGGCATTTTGGTATTTCCAAGTGGCACCCTACCCCTTGCCTTGGCTTATAAAAGGAGGTGGAGAGGAGCTCTCCACACTCAGTCAATCTCTCATACACAATGCCATGCAATGATCTGGCTTCTCCCTCACACGAAAGAGTTTCGTAGAGTCGAAAGGCTGTCTGGGTTTCGGTGGGAACTAGTTCTGGACGGCGAAGCCCTGCCGGATAGCTGACACCGTATGTGTGCAACCTGGTAGAGAGGTCTTAGTTTCGATCTTAGTTCGAGAGGGCCTCCCGAAGGGCTGTCCGAGTGACCGTCCGAGTTTTTGAGAGCCTCCCGGAGGGCTGTCCAAGAGACCGTCCAAGGGACTGGTTGAGGGCCTCCCGGAGGGCTGTCCGAAGGACCGTCCGGGGGACTGTGGTGGGAGAACATCCTCGCGGTTGGGAGGTGGTAAATTCCTAGCTGCGGGGATCTGCACCAACGATCTTCGCCAACTCTACTTCCGCTGCGCTACGAGTTGGTAACGATCAGATCAAAAACCCTGTATGCATCTTCATAGTGGTCCTGGGCTGGTACGTAGGTCGGAATTTTTTGTTTTCTGCTACGTTCCCCTATAGTGGCATCATGAGCCGTGCTATGCGTAGATGCAAGTTACGATCTAGAATACATGAGATGTATGGGTGTTGCATAATATAATTTTGTAGTAGATGAGATCTATTGCTGAAAATTATTTATGCGGGTAGCAGATGAAATCTATTACCCGATGTTCTTGTTGCTTCCCTTGAATTTGCGTAGTCCTGATCTTGACGGCATGGTGGAATCTTACAAAGTTCTGGCAATCCGTGATCCTTTCATGCTGCTCATGAGTATGCTGACTGACAGATAAACGAAGTGCTTCAGTGTCTTTGGGTTCCACCATAGTTAAAGAAAGATGGATGTTTCGCAGACTAAAGGGCAATGCAGATATGATCTGCAAGGGGATCATGCGTATGACGAAGTTCAGTATGGGGCTCGAGATTTTTTATCTCGTGATTCATACACCCCGCAAAGTTAATCTAGAGACTTGAATAATCATACTTGATGATGAATGTTGGTAGCTTCGGTTTGTTTCGAAACCTTAGAAGCCACGTAAAATAAAACTTTGCATGAACCGATTAGAGGCATCTAATTTGGTTTTGCAGGATGCATGTGCATGAGATGTGGTATAGTCTTCGTCATATTAATTTGATTATGTATGAGATGACTATATGATGTAAATTAATTAACATGACCCGCGTGTCATGATTCGGCATGATGGCTGGAGCCATATGATTGTCACTTTAAATAACCTGCGTGTCAACCTTGTTGTAATGCATTTATTTTATTAGCTATAGATATAGCAATATTATTTGATGCATCCACAAGGCGGTGACAAGCTCTTCGAAGGTGGAGACCGAAGCAAAAGCCGAAGACGGAGAATAAGAAGGAAACAGGCCTTGGCAGAAAAGTTCTGCCACGGCAGCGTTTTTTGACTAACTTCGCAAAGACGAAGAAGACTATTATGAATTGCCTGAGATGTTTATCCCTTATGATGCACCATTTTGATTGCGCAGTAGTCTCTTTTTATTAGGGTGATCTCTCACTTAAAAATATCAAAGTAGTTAGTGTTCTCCCAAGGGTAGCACCGTCACAACATCTATCCCTTCGGGGTGCGCCATGGATACATGGGTACAAATGATTGGAGAAGTGTAAGGCGAGTGAGGTCAGACCTCGTAGCAAGATCACTTGGTTGTCTTTAACGTTCAGGCAAGATCGTCCTGAGCTCGGAACACGCCCATCGAAAGATGAACAAGAGTCACATAGAGATGTGATTGGCAAGTTGGCCTACCGATTGAAATTCTCGTCATCAGTGATGTCCACATCAATGGTGTTGAATTGCAATGCGGGTCTTGGATCATTCAATATCAATTATGAGAGATATTGATTTGAGTGGGAGCGCACTGTAGAATTAACTTGTTTAAATCTCAGTGCAATTAATTATGAACATTGTCTAAGTGTGATTTGCAAAATAGTTATAGAACAATGGCTCGCATTTCCACCTTCCCTATTATAATTGAATAGCTGTTAAATATCTGGTTAAAACTTTACAGTTGGTAACGTAATATGAGGATTGTCCTCAAGAGTGCCGAGAAGGACTTTGTCCTATCGCATGTTTTCAGTATTCTCCCGCTAATGCTATGGATGATGTGACTCTCGTCCTTCGATCCAAAAGCTAGAATTCCATTACGGCCAAGTGCAATGTTTGCTTCCATGAGACCCGAACTTCAAAAAGTTTGGGATAGTTATGTGATATACATGGAACTTAAAATTATTTTCAGACACAAACAAAGGCTAAAAGATATGAGATATCCAAAGCAATGTTTGTTTGCAAGTATTTGTGAAGGGTTCACTATGCATTAGACCAACAAGAGAGGGATCCAGAAGAACGCCTGTCATGTGATGACGGTGAATAAAACAACAACTTAAAGAGAAAGGAAAAGTCCAAAGGGTGTTAGTAAGACTTACATGCCTAGGAAGTCCGGGGCTAATGCCACTCTTAAAGTTGGGTGCTTCTTCTGAGAGTAGGAGAAATATTGGAAATAAAACTGTTAGAAGTATAAAGACAATAAGAGAGAAAGCTGGAATATCCAGCTCATGTATGAATGTCATACGAGTTATAGATGTATGGAAGGCTGGCCAAAGATATGATTCTTGGGAATTATGATTAAACATGTTAGTCACCGATTCTTGGGTATTGTGATTAAAAGTTGATCACAGAGATACCCACTCGATTGCATTCTGTTGCAACTCGATGCAAGAACTACTACGGCCTAAAAGACTTGCCAGTAATCAGGTTTAGATACACGCTGGAAACATAGTAAAAGTTACTATACCTTCCATCGGTGTATTATCTCTATATTTATTTTCATAATTCATTTTTGGAGTTTCATACACTCTAGCCCATTGCATAAAGTATGTTGCAAGAAGGTTGTTCATAAGAGAACAATTGTTGTTTGGTGTTATGAATAACATAAGGGGCCATGCTTCCATTATGAATGGGATGTATGTCATGAATATTGATGATAATATAGTACATCCATAACACTAACGCTAAATGTCGCAAGACTAAAAGAATACCACATATGTGTGGCACTTCATTTGGTCACATTGGAGAAACCCGCATGGAAAAATTCCATTGTAAATGGATTTTGAAGTCATTTGATTATGAATCATCTGACACTTGCAACTTTCGTCCGAAAAGTGGAGTGACTGAAATACCGTTCACAGGACATATGGAACGAGCAACAAACTTATTGGTGATCATACATTTTGATGTGTGTAGTCCGATAAATGTTGTTGCTAGCAGTGGATTTGTCTATCTTCAGAGATGACTCAAGTAAATATGCAAATATTTGCTGAATGAGACATAAGTCTGAATCTTTTTGAAGTAATTCAAAAGGTTTCCAGAATGAAGTAGAAATTGTTGTAACAACAAAAATTATGTTTCTGCAATTCGATTGCGAAGAGAACTATTTGAGTTACAAGTTTAGCGAATGTCTGATGAGTTATGAAAAGAGTTTCAGAACTTGCATCTCCCGAAACACCACTGAGAGTGGAATGTTCGTGAAGATGTAATCAAACCATTTTATGACATGGTATGATCAAAGATGGCATAAATCAATTTTCCATTACCCCTTTTAAAGTTATGCTTTAGAGACTGCAGCTTTACACTGAAAAGAGCGCCATCAGATCTGTTGAATGACACCATGGCATGGTACGCCCAACCATGTTATGTCTTTTCTTAACATTTGGAATATGGGGCTTGTGTAAAATGTTTACAAACCTATTCCAAATCAGACAGGTGCTACTTTGTAGGTTATCCCAAATTATTGGGCATTCCTCCATCACTATGCCGAGGCAAAAAGTTTGCCACAAAGAATGGTATGATTTTGAAAAAAATGGTTCTTGCAAAAAGGTGAGTGGGAGGATAGTGCAACTCGATGAGATAACAGTATCTTCGTCGTCAACTCGTAGGAAAGAAACCTTGGAAGTAATTTCAGAGTTTCCTACTACGATTGACACAGAAGCCTCTACATGAGATGTATGGATTTCGGTTGATCTTGCAGCTGAACCACGTAGGCAAAACTCGTGCAAACGTCTCAGGTGCGCATACGAGATATTTTTGTTAGACAACATTATACCTACGATACACAAGGAAGCGTTGATGGGCCCTGACTCCGGAATTGGTTAAATGCCAATATAATCCAAGATAGTATCCATAAATGATTCAAGGTTAGATCTTGATGAACCCTTCGGAAGACTTAGAGTCTAACGAATATTAATGGAACTATAAACTGATATGGATAAAAATGTTTTATCCATAAAGCTCGACTTGTTGCTTATAACAAATTCAAGGAATTAACTACGATGAGATTGTCTCACCGTAGCGATGCTTAAAGTCGGTTCGGGTTGTACTAGCAACTAATACATATTTCAATCATGAGATATAATGGACGCCAAAAAGATTTCCATGAGATGGAAATACAACCTAGGACTTGTATGTGATACAGTCCAAAGTATTTTGTCGATCCAGATGATGCTAGTGAGTGTGCAAACTTCAGAGATCCAGTGATGGGCAGAAGCAAGCATAATGGAGTTGGAATCTTCGTTTTGATGAAATAGTCAAAAGAGTTTGATTTCATCAAAGGATAAGCGAAGATGCTTGTGGTTACAAAAAAGTAAGTGGGAGCATAATAATATTTCTAAAACCTTGTGTGCTTGACACATTGTTGATTAGAAATAATATAAATTTCTTGACACGAATTAGCAGTTCTTTGAAAAATAGTTTTTCGATGAAGTACTTGGGCTAGGTAGCCTTGATATTAGGCATAATTATCTACGGAGATAGAATTGCATGGTATGTAAAACAACCAGATATGTCCAGTACTCCCAAGTTGTTGCGAGTAAGATACCATAGTGATCAAAGAATTGATCATAGGACAACAGTGAAAAATGTCATTGAGTACTAAAGTAGCACTGATGACATGTTTTCTCGCAAGCGGAGATTATGAAGAGTTTGTTGTAAGAAGTTACATCGATATAGTCTTCACCAATACTCCATGCGATTTTCGATTTAAGTTAAGGGTTTTGTGTGGCGAATTGTAGGTCGGAAATTTCTTATTTTCTGCTGCGTAGGTCGGAAATTTCTTGTTTTCTGCTGCGTTCCCCTACAGCTCCTCAACCCAAGCAAAAGCTACCTTGAAAGATCGTGGATGTCGCCTAGAGGGGGGGGGGGGGGTGAATAGGCGCTTTAAAATAATTACGGTTTAGGCTTGAACAAATGCGGAATAAAACTAGCGTTTAATTTGTCAAGCACAAAACCTAAATCGACTAGGCTCACCTATGTGCCCCAACAACTTATGCTAAGCAAGATAAACAACTAAGTGATAGCAAGATATATAAATAGAAACAATATGGCTATCACAAAGTAAAGTGCATAAGTAAAGGGCTTGGGTGAGAGATAACCGAGGCACGCGGAGACAACGATGTATCCCGAAGTTCACACCCTTGCGGATGCTAATCTCCGTTAGAGCGGTGTGGAGGCACAATGCTCCCCAACAATGCCACTAGGGCCACCGTATTCTCCTCACGCCCTCGCACAATGCAAGGTGTCGTGATTCCACTAAGGGACCCTTGAGGGCGGTCACCGAACCCGTACAAATGGCAACCCTTGAGGGCGGTCACCGAACCCGTACACTTTGGCAACCCTTGGGGGCGGTCACCGGTACCCGACAAATTGCTCGAGGCGATCTCCACAACCTAATTGGAGACCCCGACGCTTGCCTGGAGCTTTACACCACAATGATTGAGCTCCGAGGCACCACCAAGCCGTCTAGGGCGCCAAGACACCCAAGAAGAACAAGCTCTAGGGTGCTCAAACACCCAAGAGTAATAAGCTTCTCACCTACTAACTTCCACGTATCACCGTGGAGAACTCAAACCGATGCAACTAATGCAATGGCAAGAACACACGAAGTGCTCAAGTCCCTCTCTCTCAAATCCCACCAAAGCAACAAAAGCTATGGAGGAAAGTGAGAGGAAGAACGAGGAGAACACCAAGAACTCCAAGATCTAGATCCACAAGGTTTCCCTCACATAGAGGAGAAAGTGATTGCTGGAAAGATGGATCTAGATCTCCTCTCTCTATTCCCTCAAGAAGGAGCAAGAATCATTGGAGGGATTGAGAGTTAGCAAGCTCAAGAAGATCAGCAATGGGGGGCAAAAACGAGCTCAAAGGATAAGATAACCGTTGGGGAAGAAGACCCCTTTTATAGCCCCCACCAAATCGATCCGTTACCTGTGCTGGACGCACTCAAGCGGTACTACCGCTCCAAGGAGCGGTACTACCAGCCGAAGCCAGTGAGTACAGTAAGCACAGGAGCGCGGTAGTGCCGCACGAAGCGGTACTACCGCACCCACAAGCGGTACTACCGCAAAGGTTCGCAGAATCAGCTCAGAAACGAGGTAGTGGAGCGGTACTGGAGCGGTACTACCGCCGCAAGCGGTACTACCGCCCAACAGCCGCTCAACTACCGCTATGGAAAAACAGGATACCAGTAGAATTTCAACAAGCGGTACTGGAAGCGGTAGTAGAAAGCGGAAGTACCGCATAGCGGTACTACCGTGCTACTACCGCTTACCAAAAACAGGATACCAGAAGAAAATCCCACAAGCGGTACTCGCTGCGGTAGACCACAGCGGTACTACCGTGGTACCGAGCGGTACTACCGCTTGGGTGACAAGAAAACTGCCCAGAGACTGAAACTGCCATAACTTCTGCAAATGAGCTCCGAATTGAGCAAACTCAAGCTTGTTGGATAGATAACGACAAGCACTATCCAACAGGGACTGGTTATAATAAGAAGTGGCAGGGGAGATATGCCTAACATATAGAGATGAGAAACCTCTATGAATGAAGAACCGGCATAAACTCCAACATCAAAAACATCATAGAAGATGCATATATGAACTCCGTTTTCGATGAACTCGAGCTTGTCATGAAGATGACCATAAGCTCAAAAACTCACAAAGAGAAACACCAAACACGAACCAAGAAAGATGATGCAAAGATGCAATGGTTTGAGCTCTCTACGAAGATACGATAAAGCTACTCACTTGAGAGCCCCCCTTGATAGTACGGCTATCGATCCTATAACCCGGTCTCCCAACTACCTCCATGAGACCGGTAAAGTAGAAAACCTATCAAGGGCAAACCTTTGCCTTGCGCATAGTCCACTTGAGCTAGATGATGACGATCTTGACCTCCTCAAGTTGGACCACCTTTCTTGATTGTGTCGGCTCGATGAAGACTAGTAGATTGCTCCCCCATACTCCACTATGGGTGAGCCACTCTTCGGCACATCTTCACAAGTCCATTGTCACCACAATGGACGGCAAGCTTCAAGCATGTGATCTCTTCGTGATGCTCCACTTGAACTTGCACACCGCAATCTTGATGACGATCACCACTTGATGTCATCCTCCATGGGTTGTATGAAATCTTCCTTTTGATACACGCCCATGGAAACAAACCTAACCCCACAAAGAACTCTTGCATAGAACATGGGTTAGTACACAAAGCGTAATGGACAATGCTTACCATACCGTGAGATCACTTGATCCCACTCGGTACATCTTCTACGCTTTGTGTGTTGATCAACTTGAATCACTCTTCATATTTAGTCTTGATCAACCTTGAATCTTCTATGGACAAACCCTTCAAATATAACTCAAGGCAACCATTAGTCCATAGGGATTGTCATCAATTACCAAAACCAAACATGGGGGCAGCGCATGTTCTTCCAATTCTCTTCATTAAGATGATGTCTTGAAGGTAAACATGAATGTCCACACAATCTTCTTCTTCAAGTCATGCTTGCAATAGGCTCATCTCTTACATGACCAATCTTTGGATAACTCCATGAATAACCACCTTGGTCATCTCAAAATCTCCTTGAAACCAACAAATGTACTTCAAGAAAAGCCTATGGACAAACCCTTCAAATATAACTCAAGGCAACCATTAGTCCATAGGGATTGTCATCAATTACCAAAACCAAACATGGGGGCAGCGCATGTTCTTTCATACCTCGAGTTAGAGCAAGAATCAACAAGAGTCATCCCGTTGACCAAATTCTTGGTGACATCAAATCCGGGAGAATCACTCGCTCTAAATCTCGTTTAGCTAACTTTTGTGAGCATTACTCATTCATCTCTAGCATTGAGCCTATGAAGGTAGATGAAGCCCTCGAAGACCCAGATTGGGTGAATGCAATGCATGAAGAGCTACACAACTTCAAGAGGAACCAGGTGTGGACATTGGTTGAGAATCCCAAAGATGAGCAAAATGTCATCGGAGCCAAATGGGAGTTTTGCAACAAGCAAGATGAAGATGGACAAGTTGTGCGCAATAAGGCTCGCCTAGTGGCTCAAGGCCACACACAAGTCGAAGGTATGGACTATGGTGAGACCTATGCCCCCGTTGCTAGACTTGAGTCCATTCACATTCTTCTTGCCGATGCTAATCACCATGATATCACTCTTTATCAAATGGACATTAAAAGTGCATTCTTGAATGGTGAAATTTAGGAGGAAGTTTATGTTAAACAACCTCCCGGCTTTGTTAATCCTAAGAAACCTAATCATGTTTACAAACTTCATAAAACTCTCTATGGTCTCAAACAAGCCCCTAGAGCTTGGTATAAATGCTTAACGAAGTTTCTTCTTGAAAAAGGGTTTGAAATTGGGAAAATTGATTAAACCTTATTCACTAAGAGAGTTAATGGTGAACTATTTGTGTGCCAAATATATATTGATGATATCATATTTGGATCTACTGACACTCTTTTTAGTGAAAAGTTTAGAAGGTTCATGTCGGAGAAGTATGAGATGTCTATGATGTGTGAACTCAAATTTTTCCTTGGTTTGCAAATCAAGCAAACTCGGGAAGGTACCTTTGTTTCTCAAACAAAGTATACCAAGGACTTATTCAAGAAGTTCAACATGCAAGAAGTAAAGGTATGAAAACTCCCATGCCTACAAGTGGACATCTTGACTTATCCAAGGATGGCAAACCGGTTGATCAAAAGGTTTACCGATCTATGATTGGTTCATTGCTATATCTATGTGCCTCCCGTCCTGACATTATGCTAAGTGTGTGCATGTGTGCGCGCTATCAAGCGGCACCAAAAGAGTGTCATCTTAAGGCCGTGAAAAGAATTGTGAGATACTTGATACATACACCAAACTTTGGCATTTGGTATCCCAAAGGATCTTCTTTCAATCTTGTTGGCCGGAGACAAGGTTGATAGAAAATCCACTTCAGGTACATGTCAATTTCTTGGGAGATCTCTTGTGTCTTGGTCCTCCAAGAAACAAAACTCGGTATCTCTATCTACCGCCGAAGTGGAATACATTGCCGCCGGATCATGTTGTGCTCAATTACTATGGATGACACAAACTCTTAAAGACCGTGGCATACATGTGAGACATGTTCCATTACTTTGTGACAATGAGAATGCTATTAAGATTGCACACAATCCCGTGCAACATTCTTGAACTAAGCATATTGAGGTTCGTCACCATTTCATTAGAGATCATGTTGCTAAAGGTGACATTGACCTTAAGCATGTTCGTACCGACAAACAATTGGCGGATATCTTCACAAAACCTCTTGATGAGAAGATATTTTGTCGATTGAGGAGTGAGTTGAATGTCATTGATGCTTCCAACGTGAACTAGAAACTCACTTGGATGCATGCAAGAGCATGAGCATATTTGACTAATCCTTGATATATATGTCATGAAGATCATCTTCAATCTTGAATACATTTGCTCCCTTGTATCGCATCTAACCCCTTGTAGGTACTTGGATGAGCACAATTCTACAAGATTGCATCCAACTCTTATCTTGAGCATCTTACATAAAGCAAGTGTCATCAAGCATGTTGTGTTCAAGGGACAAGACAACATCAAAATATCCTTTGACAACATATGTTATAATACTTCACTCTTGTCAATTTGGATATACACATGTTGTTCCTTGCATGACTAACCCATGTAGGAAGATGAACTACAAAAGAAGAAATGATGCTCCCAACTCCATCACATGAGCATCTACAACAAGTTCAACTACATGAAGACGTCAACAACAAAACCCAATGTAAGTTGTCACATCTTCGAGAAGCCTTACTCAAAGACATGAGCCAAAGCAACTCCACAAGATGTGAACACATAGAAATGCTTAAACGAAAAATGGCAACCCCATTTTGAGCTTAACGATGAGTATGACCTATGATCAAGTGCTCTCACTTGACTCCTAAGTCAACATACTCTAACATAGGTGACATTGTCGCTGACCCCTTCCTAGATGAAGTTCTCTTATGTTTATTTGTCTTGCTATTTCTCTTATGTCTTAGCTGTTTAAAAAAACTTCATCTAGTTGTTCTTTTCTTTCATTCTCTTTCTTGTCCCAGATAATATTATTTCTTCTGGTTAATTCCTTGCAAATCTTATCCAAATTCATTGCAAGTCCTTGTGAGAATTTAATGCAAAGTGAGCTGAGTTTGACAAAATTTTCTTTCTGTCATGAACTCGGTCACTCCGATCCGAAACACACTGGTGTCACCGAGCTGCAATTTACACTGCCTACACGTCAAATCAGTTACATCGATATGGACTGACTCGGACTCACACATGTGATCACTCAGTGAAATTCCCTTTCGGACTCACCGAATGATCCTACTCAGAGTCACCGAATTCACCTCAAAAAGAATTTTCTGCCAAAACTTTCTTCAGATTTATCCAGCTCCACTCAATGATTCTTTCCCCTCTGCCGCATTTAGTGTCATCTTAGCTAAATGTGATACTCAAGGATCCCACCTACTTGACCAATACCCTTCTTGGAAATTGATGTCAAAGGGGGAGAGTGCACATCAAAGCTTATCTTATTTGAGAGAAATGCGTTAGAGGAGAGAAGTCTATATGTTTCCAAGGGGGGAGAAACATATATCTGTTTGTTATTTGCTTTATCTGCTCTGATTGAATCTGCTTTGATTTTGTCTCACCCTACCTACTCCCAATATCTACTATCTAAGATTTAGGGGGAGAGGAAGTTCAAAGTCTAGGGGAGAAAAATATGTGGAACTTTATTGCAAATCTTTGTTTGATCTTTTGGGGACATGCTTGATCTTAAGCAAGGATTCACCTTGTGATACTATTCCCTTTACATGTCATCCCAGTCTTGGTATTCTTGATGTTCTTGCACCTTCTTGAAAAACTATTTTGTGTTATCTAACCCTGTTTTCTCAAGATTGTTTTCTCAGGTAAGCTGCTCAAGCACTTCAAGGTAAGTATATGCATCATCCTCATGGGCATGATGAACTCTTGCTTATTGCACATATTGTTTGCAAGAGAGAATCATACGCATGAAGTTGTTTCACTCAAATCCTTTGCTCTGATGCATATAGCCAAGATACATGTAACACATTAAGTTTCCCATCCTGTTGTGCCTTTGCATTCCAAAGCAACAAATCTTTTAAAAGGTCTGCACACTTGTGGGGAGAGCTTATGCATGTTACATGTCTCTCAAAGTCTTCATATTTTTTTGCTCTGATACATTCTTACTTGAAGCTTTGATGTATGTTGTCATCAATTACCTAAAAGGGGGAGATTGAAAGCACATTTGCTCCCTTGGTGGTTTTGGTAATTCAGGCCAACATACATGTTGTTGGACTAACATTTTCATCTAGTATTTTTCAGGAAAAGTTCAACTTTGGCTGGCAAGGGCATGAGAATGTGGACCCTTCAAAATGCTAAGGACATGGATTGGCAAAAGCTTCAATACTCTACATTTTTGGTTAAGTGATCCAAGATCACATTGAGTCCATAGGAAAGCTAATACTATTAAAAGGGGATGAGGTTTTGATCATGACTCAATTGCTCAAAGTGCTTGAAGATATTGCTCCAAAAACCCTCGACCACCATCTCCAAATCCTATCTGTCCAAAACCATAAAGCCCAACTCGGTCCCACCGAAAGTTCCACAACTGGACCCACCGAGTTGATCCTAGACAGTGTAGGAGATATGCCCTAGAGGCAATAATAAATGTTATTATTTATCCCCATGTTCCTAATTATGTTTATGTTCCATGCTATAACTGTTATGGTTCTCGAGTCTACAATAACCACGAGGCTCGGAGGGAAACTCATATGGACGTGTGGAATAATAAACGGTAAAATGTATTCCTAGTCTGGCCTCTAAGACTAGCTCAAGTGTTGCATGATGGTTCTGTTTTCCTAATCATGGGCATGACTATGCCGGCAACTTTGAGGACACGATGTTAGAAGAACACTTGTGTTGAATCGACCCGATTGATGTTATGCTATGAGATACATTCGTCACAAGTTAATGGTTAATAACACAGAGATAGTTTACGTTTGCATAATTCCTTAGACCATGAGAGTATCGAGTTTCTTCATGCTTGCTTCATGAACTTTGGGGTTTGTTAAACGTCATCCGTAAATGGGTGGCTATTACGGCGGCTTACGGGTTCATGAAAAAGTATGTCAAGGGACTTGATAGCTGAAGATTGGGATTTGCTCCTCCGACGATGGAGAGATATTCTTTGGGCCCTCTCGGTGTTACGGTATCCATCATCGTCTGGCCAGACACATTGTGATTTGATCACAGGGATGCCGGAACACGGGAACGAGAAAAGAGAACAAAACCGGTAACGAGATAACTGGCGTAGTGGACAAGTTGTTGATCCACGGGGATGCCGATGAATCTCACCTCGGGTTTTGTAACATATCGCGAAGCAACAGGAATAGCACACGGCAACTGGAGGTTCACTCGAATATTTATTCGTGTGGGTATAGGGGTCAATATGGGTATCCATGGCTCCGATGTTGATCATTGATCGGAAAGATGTTCCGGTCATGTCTATACTTCACCGAACCTATAGGGTCACACGCTTAAGGGTCATCTATCTGCTGAATACTAGACATGGAGTCTGAGAGAAAGTCACCAGAAAAGTTTCGGAGACAACGGAAAAGTTCCGGAGAGAGAACACCGGAATACTTTCAGTAAAACCGAAAGGTTGTTTCGGAGTATACCATTAAGTCAAAATGGTTTCGGCACACGCCTGGAAATTCTTAGAGGGTGCCAGAGTTGTTCTGGGAACTTCTGGGATTTTTCTGGAGAAAAAAACCCGGAAATGTTCTGGAGCTGCCGGAACCGCTTTGGTTGCTTTTCGCAGATGAAAATTACTAATCCGGAATTGCTTCGGAACGCATCCAAAATTATTTAGTGGTTACTTGAAATGTTCTAAGACCTAAAGAAATATTTTTGGATCTAACGATCGTGGAAAAATGTTTTCGTTAATAGTGAAAAGCACTTTTTGGTTGCTTTTTGGAAAGCCACTTTTTGGGGCTTTTACTAAAAGATCTTGGAGAAGGCTTGGGAAGGAAGGAACCCCTTTTTGTGGCTGAAATTTCAGCCCCTCCACCCATCCTTCTCCTATAAATAGAGGTGGAGAGGAGCTCTCCACACTCACTCCCAACTCTCTCACCAAATGGCATGCATGATCTGCCTTTCTTCTCTCCCTCACACGAAACAGTTTCGTAGAGCCGAAAGGTTGTCTGGGTTCCGGTGGGAACTAGTTCTGGACGGCAAAGTCCTGCCGGATAGATGACACCGTATGTGTGCAACCCCGTAGAGAGGTCGTAGGTTCGATCTTTTTGCCCGAGGGGCTGTTCGAGAGTGCCTCCCGAAGGGCTGTCCGAGTTACTGTCCGAGTTTCGAGGGTCCTCCCGAAGGGCTGTCCGTGACATCGTCCGGGGGATTGTCCGACCGCCTCCCGGAGGGCCGTCCGAGGGACTGTCCGAGGGGCAGATGAGGGAGTACATCCTCGCGGTTGGGAGGTTGTAAATCCTAGCTGCGGGGATCTGCCCCGACGATCAACATCGACTCTACTTCCGCTGCGCTACGAGTCGGTAACGATCAGATCAAATCTTGTATGCATCTCCATAATGATCCTGGGCGTGCTCGCTATACCGAATTTTTTTGTTTTCTGTCAAGTTCCCCTACAGACAGAGCCACAACCAAACCCTAACAAATCGGTCTCACCGAGATGACGATCGGTCTCACCGAGTTGCATTGACCAAGTTGCTGTAACCCTTCCATTCCATTTCGGAATCACCGAGTTGGTTTGATCGGAATTACGAAGACGAGGTCTTTCTTAGGTTATCACATATCGGTCTCACCGAGTTGTTCCATTCGGTCTCACCGAAAAGCCTAACGTTCGAATCTTTTGTACTGTTCGGTCTCATAGAGATTTCATTTCGGTACCACCGAGTTGTGCATAAAGTTTGTAACGGTTGGATTTTATGTGAAGGCTATTTATACCCCTCCACCCCCTCTCATTCCAAGAGAGAGCCATCAGAACGAAACTACACTTCCACTATTCATTTTCTGAGAGAGAACCACCTACTCATGTGTTGAGTTCAAGATATTCCAATCCAACCATTTGAACCTTGATTTCTAGCCTCCCCAAGTTGCTTTCCACTCCAATCCTTCTCCTATCCAAGCCAAATATGTGAGAGAGTGATTGAGTGTTGAGGAGACTATCTTTTGAAGCACAAGAGCAAGGAGTTCATCATCTAAAACACCGTCTATTACCTTTTGGAGAGTGGTGTCTTCTAGATTGGTTATGTGTCACTTGGGAGCCTCCAAGATCATGTGGAGTTGAACCAAGGAGTTTGTAAGGCCAAGGAGATCGCCTACTTCGTGAAGATCTACCCCGAGTGAGGCTAGTCTTTCGTGGGCATAAGCCATGATGGAATAGACAAGGTTGCTTCCTCGTGGACCCTTCGTGGGTGAAGCCCTTCGTGGACTCGCGCTGCCGTTACCCTCCGTGGGTTGAAGTCTCTATCAACGTGGATGTACAATAGCACTACCTATCGGAACCACGCCAAAAAATCGCCGTGTCTTCATTGCGTTTGATCTTCCTATCTCTACTCCCTTTACATTCTTGCTTTTGCATGTTGTATTTGTTCCGCTGCCCTATCTCTAGATATGCATGTGTAGAATGTACTGGTTATCACTTAACTTGTGCTAAAATTTGCCTAATTCCCAAGAAAACTAAAAACTGCACCTTTATCTAGTTAAGTGTCTATTCACCCCCCTCCTCTAGACCTATCTTCTCGATCTTTCAACATCACAACAAATACAACTAAAATGAAAGATGAGATACAAGAATACAACGTACGACATACAAATGTCATACATAACTAAATCACCAATCAGAGGTCACATGACCCAACATTACATTACAAGCAACATCCAGAAGGCACAATCCGAGTACGGATAAGAAGCAAATATGCCTAAGAGGCAAGGAGATAAGCAACATCCACCCTGCTAATCCCAGGCTGCTAACTGGGATCCCATCCTATTGATCGTCCTCGAAGAAGAACTCCAAATAGAACAAACATCGCTATCACGTTAGAGCATCGTTTTACATGTACCTGCATCTGGTGGTGTTGTAGTATCTGTGAACCTTTAGGACTCAGCAAGTCTCATTACCAAGGGTATCAAAACTAACAATACTTAATGGGTTGGAGATGGTTAAGTGGTGAGGTTGCACAAACACTAAGCATGGTAAACCATCTATTCCTACGAATACTAGAACAAGAAAAGATAAATCCTACGTAAAAGGGAGCGCAACTAGAATGATCAAGAAGTGATCCTGAACACCTACTTACGAGTCATTCATAACCCCACCGTGTCCTCTTCTTGATCCCAATCTCACAAGAAGAGACAATCACGGTACGCACCCGTTCCACCCAGTTCAAGGCCACGACAACCTAGTTTCGTTCAAGGGTGTTCGAAGTAACAAGCCATCGATCTAATGTAAACTAGTCCAGAAAGGCCTCCCGGTGTGTCGACCCGCTTCTGAGCCGCGCGCACTCTTCCCTGGACGCCACCGGATGGGAAAGCCTACAGGTAAAACCAAACCTTGCCCCACAGTCTGCCTGTTTTGAACCAACGCCCTCGGCACTGGCCCACCTGTGTATGATTGAAACCTCGAGGACATGACCCCCTATGCGAATAGTAACCTCAAGGGGGCGACCCTCTATGCGAATGTATGCGGGAAATTTTAGTACCAATGTTAGGCCTCTCTGGAAAAGTTCAACGCTAGAGCAAGTGATACAAGGGGGGCCCATAAACCCCACACACGTTAGGAGCGCTCATCAAGGAACATAACACCAGTATTACGAAAACTAGAGTGGCAAGAGTGGAACAAAACGCCGGGCATAGGCCTAAGCCTTCCACCCTTTACCAAGTGTATAGCCAAGATTAATTAATTAAGCATGATATAATGATATCCCAAGATATCCATGTCCCAACATTGAACAACTGCACCTGCAACTAGCAAAGCTATAAGAGGGGATGAGCAAGCGGTAACATAGTCAAACAAAGATTTGCATAGGTGATGGAGGTTAGAGGCTTTATCATGGCAATTGAGAGGCTTGCAAACAAGTGGTAGGTAGCAAGACCAAACGATAGCATCAAGACATCTAGCAAGCAAAGCTAGTAATGGTATCCAAGGTAATGATCATTCTTGCCTGGAATCCCGCTTTGAAGAAGATCGAATCCATGAAGTAGTCGAACGAATCCTCGCAAACCTCATCGTTACCAGGAACTAACGAGAAGAAGCAAAACCAGAAAGAAGCAAACGATACGAGTAAACAAACAAAGCATATTCATGGCATTATGCACAATCAATCATGATGCATGACAAGTTAAAGATGCATGGCATGGCAAGGTGCAACAAACAAATACTACACTTTAAGTGAAGCTTGATATGCAATGAGTCACATATCGACAAAACTCCACGTTTAAAGAAAGGGGTTCAATCTTGTTTAGCTACTCAAACCATTTTAAATGTTGTTAGCACGGCAAATACATGGCATATGATGATTACGGAGATGAGCTATAAACAACTTACACAAGTTAAATGGAGAGGAACTAATTATAAGGCAATTCCATGATTCTCCATATCTAAAGAAAGTCGGTTGATGTTGTTTTAGCTAAACATTAATTTTAAATGTTGTTAACATGCATAAGGATGACATGTTCAAGTTCTATGCAATTCTATGAAAATATTGATATATAACATGATATGGAGCATTTATCGCCATGGCGGAAAGATTGGGTGCCATGGCGGCGAAAACGGAAATGGTGCCACAACAATGTTCCGGTGATCCGGTAGCTCGTTTGAGATACCGGTGCACAAGATCAAGTGTGGATGTGAGCGTGTCGTGCAAAAGTGACGAGGAGTGATCCCGGTTACTGGGTGTCCCACGTGTCGGTGTCAAAGGCATACGAGGTACCTGCAACTACCAATTCGCATACGGTGCTAACACGAGCATCTCATACATCACATTCATCCATCCACGGGCGGTCGTCTCGGGGTTATACCTTTGAAGCGTGCTTTTCCGGAGCGGGTCGAGTTCGGCGGTGTAGAGGAGGTAGTGGTACACGACGGTCTCGGGTCTTGGCGATCCAAAATGAAGCAACACAAAAAGGCCTTGGTTCAGTGGTCGTGGTCTCAAGCTGGCAATGGTTAACCGTTACCCGTATCCCCGTGGGTAATTACTCTATTAGGGGACGGGGATGTGCCAGCTTTAATGCCCACGGGGAAGCTGGTGGGTCAGATACCTTACCCAGGACGCAAGATGGGGATGGGGATGGGATAGCATTACCCATGCCCGTTACCCGCCTTACTTGTGAAGACCTTACATGTGGGATCTAAAATTAGTAGAGCCCAGGTAATTTTCACCCATCCTACCCCTTTGGCCAAAAAGCCCTAAGAAATCCCTAACCTAGCCACAACATATTGTTTATTGTGCTGAAATGCTATTTTTTCTACTGAAATACTATCAAAGGTTGTTGTTGATTGGGTGTATGGGTTTCCCCATGGGGATAAAAACCCGACGGGGATGGGGATGAGAATCTTTTTATCCCCGCAGACGGGTATGGGGATGGGGACGGGCATGGGAAGGCTGTCACGGGGTCGGGGATGGGAGTCCAATACCCGCCTGGGTAATCCCCATTGCGAGCCTGATCGTGGTCGGATGGATAAAGGGCAGCGGCAGGAGCGCTCACCTGGAGATTGCACGCGTTGACTCCTGGAGTCCCTGCACGGGGCTGGTGATGTCCAGAACACGAACGCACGGAGGCGAGCGAGGGCAGCCACAGGAGGTGGTGGAGGACGCTGCCAGAGGGGGTTGGTGGTGAGCAGCAGCTCGGGGCAGAGGGGCCCGTGATGGTGCTGCTCGGCTTGAGCAGAGGCCATGGCGTCGGTCATGCTATGCATGGGGCGAGCTGGCCGAAGCTGTGTCCTGCCGGTGCGTGACGGTGGCGTGCAGGACGGCCACGACGAGGTCGAGCAGGGACGGAGCTCCGGCGGGACTGATTGACAGCAGAGGAGGACCCGCGGCAGCACGACGGCTCGGTCAGCGAGCTCCTGCTCAAGAGAAACCACGAGAGATGAGAGGAGGGACAAAAAAGAGCAGGGGAGATGGGGGCGTCGAAGCGGGTGCTCACCGGCGGCGGGGCTTGCCGGCCGGTCGCCGGAGATAAGGCAATGAGGCGCTAGAGCCATGGTGATGGGGGGCCGGCGTTGGCGCGTCCCAGCGGCTAGAGGCGGAGAGGAGAAGAGCCGCGGGAGGGAGGAAGGAGGGTGACGGACGCTCTCGCCGACCGGCGGTGAGGATACCGGAGGCGACAGAGGTCGAGGGCGCGTGGGGGCCATGGCACGAGGCGCGAGCACATGAGGTCGAGCGAGAGCATCGTGTGCCTCCTGTGTGGCGGCGCGAGGGGATCGAGAGGAGAGAGAGTGGGCGAGGGGATCGGGGGATCTGGAGAGCGAGGGGATCGAGCTAGGGTGGGTTAGAGGGGTTCAGGGGGATAACGAGGCCGACTTGGGCCTTAGATGGGATGCGGTGATGGGTCGGTTGTGCGGCTAGGCTGGCCTGACTGTGTATAGCTGAACAGATTCCATTTATTCAGAGAAGAAAAATCGAGAGGAAGAGAAAATAAAATATTTGAGGGTTCAAATATTTTCTGATTGAGCTGAAAATTTGCTTTGACATATATCAAAGCTCCACAACTCGAATTGGAGTATCTGGAGAAAGATCATGGATTTAGATATTTAGAAACAAAAGGGATTTAAATTGCATGTGTGTTAAAGGGCGATTCCGAAATAATGGAATATTTATTTTGGCTCCCTAATAATATTGGGAGGATATGTTCATGGGTTATAAAGAGAATCATCATGTGAATTCCCTCAATTTAAATAGATCAAAAGATCTTTGCAATTTACTTACTTGAGTTTTATTTGGTTGCAATTTTAAATAAAACAAGTGAGGGTTTTAAATTACCTCATTTCAAATTAAAGCATGATGACATGATGCAATGCAAAAATAAAATATAGCAAAAATATTATAACAATAATTATGAAAGAATCTAGAGAGTTGGCCTCGCGCTGTTACATGTTTGTATATGAAACTAACTTTCAATTCCATGAATATCACATAACTATCCCAAACTTTTGAAGTTCGGGTCTCATAGAACCAAGCATATTGCACTTGACCGTGACGGAATTCTAGCTTTTGGATCGAAGGACGCGAGTCACATCATCCATAGCATCAGCGGGAGAATACCGAAAGCATGCAATAGGACAAAGTCCTTCTCGGCAGTCTTGAGGACAATCCTCACATTATGTTAACAATCGTAAAGTTTTAACCAGATAAATAACAGCTATTCAATTTCAACAGGGAAGGTGGAAACACCAGCAAAAATTCTACAACTATAATACAAATTACAGTTAGACAATGTCCATAACTGATTGCATTGAGAATTAAACAATTTTAATTCTAAAGTGCGCTCCCAATCAAATCAATATCTCTCATAATTGATAATGAGTGATTCAAGATCCATATTTCAATTCAACGCCAAGGATGCAACAATCTCATGTGGCGAGAATTTCAATTGGTAGGCCAGCTTGCCGATCACATCTCCATGTGACTCTTGTTCATCTTTGATGGGCGTGTTCCGAGCTCAGGACTATCCTTCCCAAACGTCAAGAAAACCAAGTGATTTCGCTGTGAGGTCTGACCTTCACCCGCCTCATACTCTCAATTCGTTCGTACCCATGCAACCATGTGGCACCCCGAAAAGATACATATTTCAGACAGTGCTACACTTGGGAGAACACTAACTACTTGATATTTTAAGTGAGAGGTCACCCTAATAAAAAGGACTACCGCGCAATCAAATGGGTGCAATAAAAGGGATAAACATCTCGGCAAATCCATAATAGCATGATATGGTATAGCCCCTTCCGACGGAGAAGTCTTCATCTTATGGGGGGCGGACCCCGGAACAAAAATTCCCAGAATGACCCCTCGTGTCATCACCAGTCCCAGGAATTTAAAACTGGTGGACACGTCCATGATACAGAATAAAAAGCAATTACAAGGTTTGAATACAAGACCATAAAGGCCTAATGGTTGCAACAGTGGTTTCTAACAGTGGATGGCGGAAGTGGTTCGCGGATCTCCGACTCTGGTGGGGCTCCATTCCCACAGGGACGGCTGACCGGGATAACTCCTAGCTCACGTGGCCGCTATCTCAAGCTCCTAGGCTGGCATCTCTTCCTTGAATTCATGATCCTCCATGCCTGACCAAGTTAATAGCCAGGGACAAGCCAGTGAGTACGTTGAATGTACTCGCAAGACATCGTGGATAAAATATATAATGAAAGCAGGCAGAGTGCATGCAATTATATTTTCAAGCAGATCAAACATTATTATGACATGGCATGAAATCAATCAAAACATGAAATTAATCTAACGAGTATGCATGATTAACAATAGATTACTACTCCATTTCTTAATCATGGGCTAGTAATATTCTGTCTTAACAACGCAACCAAATCTTATGTGGTCTCAAACTTGTGAGGGAAATCCAACTTCATCTCAATCATGGATTATGGCAATTCAAACAAGATCAACTACTTCCTTCGAACATTCCTATTATCAATCCGAGAATAAAAGCATAGCATCAAACCATCCAAACACATAATCAGAATGTCATTAGGATGTAATCATATGTGAATGTTGCATATGCATAAGGAATAAAAAAGGGGTTAGTTAAACAAGATACAAAACATTCACATAACAAGCATTGGTTGAGGCATTCATATAACAAACATCGATTCTTACGAGGTAGAGACCGTCCCAGAAGAATCTTAAATAAATGTAAAAACAGAACTTCAGGCGATAGACCTCGCGAAGATCCAAAAGAAAAAGAACACACAAGCCAGACGGGTGTCTTCGCGATGCCACGAAAGGTCTTAAATAAATATAAAAGTGGAAATTCGGGCGTTAGACCTCCCAAAGTTCCAAAAGAAAAAGAACACACAAGCCAGATGGGTGTCTTCGCGACGCCACGAAAGGTCTTAAATAAATATAAGTGGAAATTCAGGTGATAGAACCACCCGAAGATCCCAAAAAGAAAATGAACACACGAGCCAATCGGGTGTCTGAAGCGACGCCTCAAAAGGTCTTGAAAATAATGTTGGGGAACGGAGCATGAATTTCAAAAAAATTCCTACGCTCACGCAAGATCTATCCATGGAGATGCATCGCTACGAGAGGGGAGAGTGTGTCTACGTACCCTCGTAGACTGTTAGCGGAAGCGTCTCACAACGCGGTTGATGTAGTCGAACAATCCTTCGAGCTCCACCGATCGAGTACCGAACGTATGGCACCTCCGAGTTCTACACACGTGCAGCTCGGTGACGTTCCTCGCCTTCTTGATCCAGCAAGACGTCGAGGTAGTAGATGAGTTCCGTCAGCACGACGGCGTGGCGACGGTGACGATGAAGTGATTCCGGCAGGGCTTCGGCTAAGCTCTCCGAAAATATGACCGAGGTGGAAAACGGAGATCGGGGCACCGCACACGGCTATGGGACAATTGTGTGTCTCCAAGGGGTGCCCCTCCTCCGTATATAAAGGAGGGAGAGGGGAGGAGGCTGGCCCTAGGGGTTGCGCCAAGAGTGGGGAGTCCTACTAGGACTCCTTAGTCCTAGTAGGATTCCACCTCCCATACGGAGTAGGAAAGGGGGAAGGGAGAGGGAAAGGAAAGAGGGGGCTGCGCCCCCTCCCCTAGTCCAATTCGGTTTGGGCAAGGGGGGCGCGTGCCTCCTCACGTGGCCTGCCTCTCCTTTTCCCGTATGGCCCAATAAGGCCCATTACTTCTCCCGGTGAATTCCCGTAACTCCCGGTACTCCGAAAAATACCCGAATCACTCGGAACCTTTCCGACGTCCGAATATAGCCTTCCAATATATGAATCTTTACCTCTCGACCATTTCGAGACTCCTCGTCATGTCTGTGATCTCATCCTGGACTCCAAACAACATTCGGTCACCAATCACATAACTCATATAATACTATATCGTCATCGAACCTTAAGTGTGCGGACCCTACGGGTTCGGGAATGATTTAGACATGACCGAGACGACTCTCTGGTCAATAACCAACAGCGGAACCTGGATGCTCATATTGGTTCCTACATATTCCACGAAGATCTTTATCGGTGAACCTCATATGACAACATACGTTGTTCCCTTTGTCCGGCGGTATGTTACTTGCCCGAGATTCGATCGTCGGTATCCAATACCTAGTTCAATCTCGTTACCGGCAAGTCTCTTTACTCGTTCCGTAATACATCATCTTGCAACTAACTTTTTAGTCATGGTGCTTGCAAGGCTTCTGTGATGCTGTATTACCGAGACGGCCCAGAGATACCTCTCCTATAGTCGGAGTGACAAATCCCAATCTCGATCCATGCCAACTCAACAAACACTTTCGGAGATACCTGTAGTGCACCTTTATAATCACCCAGTTACGTTGTGACGTTTGATACACCCAAAGTATTCCTACGGTATTCCGGAGTTGCATGATCTCATGGTCAGAGGAACGTGTATTTGACATAGTGAAAGCAATAGCAATAAACTGAACGATCATTTGCTATGCTAATGGTTGGGTCAAGTCCATCACATCATTCTCCTAATGATGTGATCCCGTTATCAAATGACAACTCATGTCCATGGTCAGGAAATCTTGACCATCTTTTGATCAACGAGCTAGTCTAGTAGAGGCTTACAAGGGACTCAGTATTTGTCTATTATCCACACATGTATTAAGTTTCCGGTCAATACAATTCTAGCATGAATAATAAACCATTATCATGAACGGAGAAATACGATAATAAACACTTTATTAATTGCCTCTAGGGCATATTTCCAACAGTCTCCCACTTGCACTAGAGTCAATAATCTAGTTTACATCTCCATGTAATTAACATCCAATCAGTTCTAGGGCTGATCATGTTTTGCTTGTGAGAGAGGTTTTAGTCAACGGGTCTGCAATATTCAGATCCGTGTGTTCTTGGCAAATCTCTATGTCATATGTAGATGCTGCTACCACACTCTGCTTGGAGCTACTCCAAAAAACGACTGTCCCACTTTACGTATCCGGTCTGAGACTCATAGTCTTCCGGATCGGTGTTTAAAGCTTGCATCGACGTAACCCTTTACGACGAACTCTTTATCACCTCTATTCCCGAGAAATTCTTCCTTAGTCCTTTTCAGGTACTTCAGGATATTCTTGACCGCTGTCCAGTGATCTACTCCTGGATCACTTTGGTACCTTCCCACCAAGCTAATAGCGAGGCATACATCAGGTCTAGTACACAGCATGGCATACAAAATAGAGCCTATGGCTGAAGCATAGGGGATGACACTCATCTTCTCTTTATCTTCTGCCGTGGTCGGGCATTGAGTCTTACTCAATCTCATACCTTGCAATACAGGCAAGAACCCTTTCTTTGACTGATCCATTTTGAACTTCTTCAAAATCTTGTCAAGGTATGTGCTTTGTGAAAGTCCAATGAGGCGTCTTGATCTATCCCTATAGATCTTGATGCCTAATATGTAAGCAGCTTCTCCGAGATCCTTCATCGAAAAACTTTTGTTCAAATAACCCTTTATGCTTTCCAGAAATTCTATGTCATTTCCCATCAACAATATGTCATCTACATATAATATGAGAAATGCCACAGAGCTCCCACTCACTTTCTTGTAAATACAAGCTTCTCCATAAGTTTGTATAAACCCAAATGCTTTGATCACTTCATCAAAGCGAGTATTCCAGTTCCGAGATGCTTGCACCAGTCCATAGATGGATCGCTGGAGCTTGCATACTTTGTTAGCGCCTTTAGGATCGACAAAACCTTCCGACCGCATCATATACAATTCTTCCTTAAGGAATCCATTAAGGAATGCCGTTTTGACGTCCATTTGCCAGATTTCATAATCATAAAACGCGGCAATTGCTAACATAATTCTGACAGACTTTAGCATCGCTACGGGTGAGAAAGTCTCATCGTAGTCAACTCCTTGAACTTGTCGATAACCTTTAGCAACAAGTCGAGCTTTATAGACGGTGATATTACCATCAGCGTCCGTCTTCTTCTGAAAGATCCATTTATTTTCAATAGCTCGCCGTTCATCGGGCAAGTCTACCAAAGTCCACACTTTGTTCTCATACATGGATCCTATCTCGGATTTCATGGCCTCAAGCCATTTTTCGGAATCCGGGCTCGCCATAGCTTCTTCATAATTCGAAGGTTCACCGTTGTCTAACAACATAACCTCCAAGACTGGATTTCCGTACCACTCTGGTGCGGAATGTGTCCTGGTTGACCTTCGAGGTTCAGTAGCAACTTGCTCCGAAGTTTCATGATCATCATCATGATCTTCTTCTCTGGTCTGTGTTGGTGTCACAGAAATTTCTTTCTGTGGCGTACTACTATCCAGAGGAGGTACAATTACCTCATCAAGTTCTACTTTCCTCCCACTCACTTCTTTCGAGAGAAACTCCTTCTCTAGAAAGGATCCATTCTTAGCAACGAAAACTTTGCCTTCGGATCTGTGGTAGAAGGTATACCCAACAGTTTCTTTTGGGTATCCTATGAAGACGCACTTATCTGCTTTGGGTTCAAGCTTATCAGGCTGAAGCCTTTTGACATAAGCATCGCAGCCCCAAACTTTCAGAAACGACAGCTTAGGTTTCTTTCCAAACCACAGTTCATACGGTGTCGTCTCAACGGATTTAGACGGTGCCTTATTTAAAGTGAATGCAACTATCTCTAATGCATAACCCCAAAACGATAGTGGCAAATCAGTAAGAGACATCATAGAACGTACCATATCCAATAGAGTACGATTACGACGTTCGGACACACCATTACGCTGTGGTGTTCCAGGTGGCGTTAACTGTGAAACAATTCCACATTGTCTTAAGTGAGTGCCAAACTCGTAACTCAAATATTCTCCTCCATGATCATATCGTAAGAACTTTATTTTCTTGTTACGATGGTTCTCTACTTCACTCTGAAATTCTTTGAACTTTTCAAACGTTTCAGACTTATGTTTCATTAAGTAGACATAACCATATCTACTCAAATCATCTGTGAACGTGAGAACATAACGATATCCACCGCGCGCCTCAATACTCATTGGACCGCGTACATCGGTATGTATTATTTCCAACAAGTCTGTTGCTCGCTCCATTGTTCCGGAGAACGGAGTTTTAGTCATCTTGCCCATAAGGCACGGTTCGCACGTCTCAAATGATTCATAGTCAAGTGATTCCAAAAGTCCATCAGCATGGAGTTTTTTCATGCGTTTAACACCGATATTACCTAAGCGGCAGTGCCACAAATATGTGGTACTATCATTATCAATTTTGCGTCTTTTGGCATCAATATTATGGATGTGAGTATCACCACGATCGAGATTCAACAAGAATAAACCATTCACAAGTGGTGCATGACCATAAAAGATATTATTCATCAAAATAGAACAACCTTTATTCTCTGATTTAAATGAATAACCGTCTCGCAATAAACAAGATCCAGATATAATGTTCATGCTCAACGCAGGCACCAAATAACAATTATTTAGGTTCATAATTAATCCCGAAGGTAGATGTAGAGATAGCGTGCCGACGGCGATAACTTCAACTCTTGAACCGTTCCCGACGCGCATCGTCACCTCGTCCTTAGCCAATCTTCGTTTATTCCGTAGCTCCTGTTTCGAGTTACAAATATGAGCAACCGAACCAGTATCAAATACCCAGGTGCTACTACGAGCATTGGTGAGGTACACATCAATAACATGTATATCAAATATACCTTTGTTGACGTTGCCATCCTTCTTATCTGCCAAGTACTTGGGGCAGTTCCGCTTCCAGTGACCAGTCCCCTTGCAGTAGAAACACTCAGTCTCGGGTTTGGGTACAGACTTGGGTTTCTTCGTGGGAGCAGTAACTGATTTGCCGTTCTTCTTGAAGTTCCCCTTCTTTCCCTTGCCCTTCTTGAAACTAGTGCTCTTCTTTACCATCAACACTTGATGCTCCTTCTTGACTTCTACCTCCGCAGCTTTGAGCATAGCGAAGAGCTCGGAAATAGACTTTTCCATTCCTTGCATATTATAGTTCATCACAAAGCCCTTATAGCTTGGTGGCAGTGATTGGAGAATTCTGTCAATAACCGAATCATCTGGAAGATTAACTCCCAACTGAGTCAAGCGGTTATGCAACCCAGACATCTTGAGTATATGCTCACTGACAGAACTATTCTCCTCCATCTTACAGCTAAAGAACTTGTCGGGGACATCATATCTCTCGACCCGGGCATGAGCTTGAAATACAAGTTTCAGCTCTTGGAACATCTCATATGCTCCGTGATGCTCAAAACGTCTTTGGAGCCCCGGTTCTAAGTCGTAAAGCATGGCACACTGAACTATCGAGTAGTCATCAACACGTGTCTGCCAGGCGTTCATAACGTCAACAGACGAGGGAGGGGACGCGACACCTAGCGGTGCATCAAGGACATAAGGCTTCTGTGCAGCAATGAGGATGATCCTCAGATTACGGACCCAGTCCGCATAGTTGCTTCCATCATCTTTCAACTTAGCTTTCTCTAGGAACGCATTAAAATTCAGTGGAACTACAGCGCGGGCCATTGATCTACAACATACAATTGCAAAGATTATTTAGACTATGTTCATTATAATTGAAGTTCAATTAATCAAATTACTTAAGAACTCCCACTTAGATTAACATCCCTCAAGTTGTCTAAGTGTAACATGATCCACATCAACTAAACCACGTCCGATCATCACGTGAGGTGGATTAGTTATCAATGGTGAACATCTTTCATGTTGATCATATCTACTATATGACTCATGTTCGACCTTTCAGTCTCTTGTGTTCCGAGGCCATATCTGTATATGCTAGGCTCGTCAAGTTTAACCCAAGTATTCTGCGTGTGTAAAACTGGCTTACACCCGTTGTATGCGAACGAAAGAATCCATCACACCCGATCATCACGTGGTGCTTAGAAGCGTCGAACCTTCGCAACGGTGCATACTAGGGGAGAAAACTTATCTTGAAATTTAGTGAAGGGATCATCTTATAATGCTACCGTCGTCCTAAGCAAAATAAGATGCATAAAAGGATTAACATCACATGCAATTCAATATATGTGACATGATATGGCCATCAACGTCTTGTGCCTTTAATCTCCATCAGCAAAGCACCGTCATGATCTCCATCGTCACCGAGTTGACACCTTGATCTCCATCGTAGCGTCGTGACACCATGATCTCCATCGCAGCGTCGTGGTCGTCTCGCCGGCTATTGCTACTACTACTACTGCTAACTCATAGCGGTAAAGTAAAGCAATTACATAGCGTTGGCATTGCATACAATAAAGAGACAACCATAAGGCTCCTGCCGGTTGCCTGATAACTTTACAAAACATGATCATCTCATACAACAACTTATATCACATCATGTCTTGACCATATCACATCACCAGCATACCCTGCAAAAACAAGTTAGACGTCCTCTACTTTGTTGTTGCAAGTTTTTACGTGGCTGCTACGGGTTTGCAAGAACCGTTCTTACCTACGCAAAACCATAACGTGGTGTAGTGATTGCTTTTTGATCTTCTAAAAGAACCCTCTTCATTGAAACCGATTCAACTAAAGTGAGAGAGACAGACACCCGCCAGTCACCTTTATGCAACGAGTGCACGTAGCCGTGAAACCTGTCTCGCGTAAGCGTACGCGTAATGTCGGTCCGGGCCGCTTCATCTCACAATACCGCCGAATCAAGTATCAACTAGTAACGGCAAGCAATATGTATACACCCACGCCCACAACTCACTTGTGTTCTACTCGTGCAAAACACATCTACGCATAGACCTGGCTCGGATGCCACTGTTGGGGAACGGAGCATGAATTTCAAAAATTTCCTACGCTCACGCAAGATCTATCCATGGAGATGCATCGCTACGAGAGGGGAGAGTGTGTCTACGTACCCTCGTAGACCGTTAGCGGAAGCGTCTCACAACGTGGTTGATGTAGTCGAACAATCCTTCGAGCTCCACCGATCGAGTACCGAACGTACGGCACCTCCGAGTTCTACACACGTGCAGCTCGGTGACGTTCCTAGCCTTCTTGATCCAGCAAGACGTCGACGTAGTAGATGAGTTCCATCAGCACGACGGCCTGGCGACGGTGACGGTGAAGTGATTCCGGCAGGGCTTCGGCTAAGCTCTCCGAAAATAAGACCGAGGTGGAAAACGGAGATCGGGGCACCGCACACGGCTATGGGACAATTGTGTGTCTCCAAGGGGTGCCCCTCCTCCGTATATAAAGGAGGGAGAGGGGAGGAGGCTGGCCCTAGGGGTTGCGCCAAGAGTGGGGAGTCCTACTAGGACTCCTTAGTCCTAGTAGGATTCCACCTCCCATACGGAGTAGGAAAGGGGGAAGGGAGAGGGAAAGGAAAGAGGGGGCTGCGCCCCCTCCCCTAGTCCAATTCGGTTTGGGCAAGGGGGGCGCGTGCCTCCTCACATGGCCTGCCTCTCATTTTCCCGTATGGCCCAATAAGGCCCATTACTTCTCCCGGTGAATTCCCGTAACTCCTGGTACTCCGAAAAATACCCAAATCACTCCGAACCTTTCCGACGTCCGAATATAGCCTTTCAATATATGAATCTTTACCTCTCGACCATTTCGAGACTCCTCGTCATGTCCGTGATCTCATCCTGGACTCCAAACAACATTCGGTCACCAATCACATAACTCATATAATATTATATCGTCATCGAACCTTAAGTGTGCGGACCCTACGGGTTCGGGAATGATTTAGACATGACCGAGACGACTCTCTGGTCAATAACCAACAGCGGAACCTGGATGCTCATATTGGTTCCTACATATTCCACGAAGATCTTTATCGGTGAACCTCATATGACAACATACGTTGTTCCCTTTGTCCGGCGGTATGTTACTTGCCCGAGATTCGATCGTCGGTATCCAATACCTAGTTCAATCTCGTTACCGGCAAGTCTCTTTACTCATTCCGTAATACATCATCTTGCAACTAACTCTTTAGTCACGGTGCTTACAAGGCTTCTGTGATGCTGTATTACCGAGAGGGCCCAAAGATACCTCTCCGATAGTCGGAGTGACAAATCCCAATCTCGATCCATGCCAACTCAACAAACACTTTCGGAGATACCTGTAGTGCACCTTTATAATCACCCAGTTACGTTGTGACGTTTGATACACCCAAAGTATTCCTACGGTATCCGGGAGTTGCATGTTCTCATGGTCAGAGGAACGTGTATTTGACATAGTGAAAGCAATAGCAATAAACTGAACGATCATTTGCTATGCTAATGGTTGGGTCAAGTCCATCACATCATTCTCCTAATGATGTGATCCCGTTATCAAATGACAACTCATGTCCATGGTCAGGAAATCTTGACCATCTTTTGATCAACGAGCTAGTCTAGTAGAGGCTTACTAGGGACTCAGTATTTGTCTATTATCCACACATGTATTAAGTTTCCGGTCAATACAATTCTAGCATGAATAATAAACCATTATAATGAACGGAGAAATATGATAATAAACACTTTATTAATTGCCTCTAGGGCATATTTCCAACAAATAAATGCCACAGTCGGGTGTCTGAAGCGATGCCTCATAAAGGGCTTATATAAGAAAAGTAAAAACACACAAGTATCAAGCAGGGCATAATGAGTATCTAGGAGGTAGAACATTCCCAGAAGATACCCAAATAATACATAAGAGAAAGGGTTAGTCCATAATAGCATTAGTAATAATATTCATGATAGCACCGATAATAATAGCAATAGCCACCAAGTGATTCACGGTCAGTTCTTTATTTAGTTATTTCCTCCGAAGACCGACACTAAGACTGACACTTGACCCTTCCAAACTGAAATCCTTAACCACGGACACGGCTATTCGAATAGGTTTTAAACTCTGCAGAGGTTGTGCTCTTTACCCACATGTAAAGGATTTCTTTTGCCAACACCAGAGTGTTAACAAGAGATTTTCCAATTATGATCTTTGGGTAGTAACACACCTGTCCTAAGCACACCAGCTTTAATCTTTTCTCTGAGCCAGGAATCACCCCAAGCATCGGACAATTAAAACCTTAAGTGGGGAGGTCACAACCTCGAATAGCATGAGCAGACGACCATGATTATAATGTGCACAACTAGGGGTGCCCCCCTCTTCGGTCCCAACCGGAAACACTCATGCCCCCAGACCAAGTGACCAGCATCACCCAGTGTCCCGGAACCATCACGTTGGCCCCTCTGTATGGTGTGTATAGGAAAGGGGTTAACAACTTACTGAACCATACCCTATCTGTGGTAGGGACATGTGGTAGCACGGATCGAGTTTGGGGGTTAACGGTACAAGACTCGATCTATGGTCGACTCTGGAGGCTTATGTTTCCTGCAGTGGTTAGTACAATATATGTCATTTCATTTACAACATCAGACAGGGTCACAACCCGGCATGTCCCAACATGCCAACCTCAATTCATTCACGTCACAACGTGATCTCTGTTTCTCGGTCACTTTTATTTGTGATAGATTCCTCCCTGTTCCTGCAAGTTAGCCAAGTAGGCATAGGTATGCATGACACAAGGAAATAACATAATAGCATGTATCCCATATTTATCTGAGTTCAAAGTGATGAGCATTCAACCAAACAAACAAGCCCTAGTCATCACTATGCATATTCATTCGGTATCACATAAGCACGTTAGGAAATACTAGCAAGCAATCAACCAAACAACCATCATATCAAGTGTTCAAGATGCTTGCCTTAAGTATTTAGAAGAGTTGAGTATTCTCCACAAACTTTGGAAAAATAATTATCCCTCCTTTTTCCTATTTTCAAAAGTATACAAAAACCACATAAATCTAAAACAGTACATAAAAGTGTTTGATAAATTTTTGAAATAAATACTAAAATAAACTAGAGGAAAAATAAAGAATACCAGAAAAAGAATCAATTTATTTGGAGTTGTGGTTTAAAAGTTAGACACGGTCAAAGTTTTGGTCAGAATTTGGTTTTTATTAAAATTCTAAAAAGAAAACGGTTCGGCCGGTAATACGCCTCCTAAAGAAGAAAGCGTAGTTTTGCGAATACGTTACCACTTAAAAACAGTGCGGTGCGACCTGCGATCGCTGACAGTGGGTCCCGCGGCCCCACCAGTCAGGTTTGACTGGTCTTCCTCGCGCGGGGACAGGGGAGGCCTCGGCCGGCGGCGCCCCTCGGGAAACTGAGCACATGCATGTGCTCAGGAGGTCGAGGCGACCCCGTGGAGGTAGGTTTTGGTCCTCGGGATTGATGGAGTCGCCGGCGGCGAGCTTCCCCGAAGAACTTCGGCGGGGTCGAAAGAGGGCTTTTGCCCACGGCGCATCTTCGTTGAAATTAGGAGGTGGGATCGAAGCGCGGTTGAAAGAACTTGTGCTGCCCCCATGTTTGGTTTTGGTAATTGATGACAATCTCTATGGACTAATGGTTGCCTTGAGTTATATTTGAAGGGTTTGTCCATAGGCATTGCTTGAAGACCATTTGTTGGTTTCAAGGTTATTAGAAGAAGAATATGTGTTGACCAAGGTGCTATTCAAGGATTGATCCAAAGATTGTTCATGTGAGAGTTGAGCCTATTGCAAACATGTCTTGAAGAAGAAGATTGTGTGATCATTCATGTTTAGCTTCAAGACATCATCCTAATGAAGAGAGTTGAAAAGATACAAGGTTGAACAAGAATAAGTACAACGAGTGATTCAAGTTGATCAACACACAAAGTGTAGAAAATGTACCGAGCGGGATCAAGTGATCTCACGGTATGGTAAACATTGTCCATTACGCTTTGTGTACTAACCCATGGTCTACGTGAGAGTTCTATGTGGGGTTAGGTATGTTCCCATGGGCTGCGTCAAGAGGAAGATCTCATTCAACCCATGGAGGATGACATCAAGTGGTGATCATCATCAAGATTGCGGTGTGCAAGTTCAATTGGAGCATCACGAAGAGATCATGCTTGAAGCTTGCCGTCCATTGTGGTGACAATGGACTTGTGAAGATGTGCCGAAGAGTGGCTCACCCATAGTGGAGTATGGGGGAGCAATCAACTAGTCTTCATCGAGCCAACACAATCAAGAAAGGTGGTCCAACTTGAGGGAGTCAAGATCGTCATCATCTAGCTCAAGTGGACTATGTGCAAGGCAAAGGTTTGCCCTTGATAGGTTTTCTATTTTACCGGTCTCATGGTAGTAGTTGGGAGACCGGGCTATAGGATCGATAGCCGTACTATCAAGGGGGGCTCTCGGATGAGTAGCTTAATCGTATCTTTCGTAGAGAGCTCAAACCATTGCATTCTTGCATCATCTTTCTTGGTTCTTGTTTGGTCTTTTTGCTTTGGGAGTCTTTGAGCTTTTGGTCACCTTCTTGACAAGCTCAAGTTCATCGAGAATGGATTTCGTTTCCTTCATCTTGTATGTTCTCGATGTTGGGGTTTATGCCGGATCATCACTGATAAAGGTTTCACATCTCTATATCATAGGCATATCTCTACTGCCACTTCTTACTATATCCAACAAGCTTGAATTTGCTCAATTCGGAGCTCATTTGCAGATGTTATGGCAATTCTAGTTTTTCCTTTTCTGGCGGTTGTACCACTAGTGTATGCGGTTGTCCCGGCCGACCAGTACTTCCGGGACAACCACCACCCTTGGGTTGCAGTCTCCAGGTGTCTGCCAAGCGGTTGTACCGCTGTCTCCGGGCGGTTGTACCGCCTAGTAGTTGGCGAACCCCAGGACAGCTGCTCGGCGGTTGTACTGGCCAAGTACCGCTCCAACCACCGCTAAGGAGTGACTCCCGTCTGATGTGGAGCGGATGCTGGGCGGTGCTGAACCGGTAGTTCGCGGATGGCTTAGGCGTACCGGTACTACCGGTGACTAGAGCAGTTGTACCGCTCCAGACTTATCCACCACAAGTACTTGGTCCCAACGGTTGTACCGGTCCTAGTACCGCTCCAACTACCGGTCAGGGGTGATTCCCTACTGTTTTGGAGCGGTAGTAGGGCGGTGGTAGCCCAGTAGTTCCCGGATGGTTTCAGCCGACCGGTACTACCAGTGCAACCTCCGGTTGTAACGCCTGGCACTCTGCTTCAGGGGAACCCGCAAAAAGCGGTTGTACCGGTCCTTGGACCGGTTGTACCGCTACCGTGTTATTCTGCAACATAACGGGCAGATTCGTGGGGTCCTATAAAAGGGGGTCTTCTTCCCCAATGGACCTAATCTCTTGAGCTCGTGTTTGCCCCCCATTGTTGACCTTCTTCGAGCTTGCTATCTCTCAATCCCTCCAATGATTCTTGCTAGTTCTTGAGGGAAAAGAGAGAGAAGATCTAGATCTACATTTCCACCAATCACTTTCTCCACTATGTGAGGGGAACCCCTTGGATCTAGATCTTGGAGTTCTTCGTGTTCTCTTCTTCGTTCTTCCTCTCGTTTTCCACCCTAGCATTAGTTGCTTTGGTGGGATTTGGGAGAGAAGGACTCGGCATTACATTTGGTGCATCGTTTTGAGTTCTCCATGGTGATACGTGGACGTGAAGTTTGAGAAGCATTTTACTCTTGGGTGCTTGGTACCCTAGAGCTTGTTCCTCTTGGGTGCTTGGGCGCCCTAGACGGTTGGTGGTGCTTCGGAGCTCAATCATTGTGGTGTAAAGCTCCGGGCAAGCGTCGGGGTCTCCAATTAGGTTGTGGAGATTGCCCCGAGCAATTTGACAGGTACCGGTGACTGCCCCCAAGGGTTGCCAAAGTATACAGGTTCGGTGACCGCCCCCAAGGGTTGCCATTTGTACGGGTTCGGTGACCGCCCTCAAGGGTCCCTTAGTGGAATCACGGCATCTTGCATTGTGCGAGGGCGTGAGGAGATTACGGTGGCCCTAGTGGCTTCTTGGGGAGCATTGTGCCTCCACACCGCTCCAAACAGAGATTAACATCTGCAAGGGTGTGAACTTCGGGATACATCGTCGTCTCCGCGTGCCTCGGTTATCTCTTACCCGAGCCCTTTACTTATGCACATTACTTTGTGATAGCCAAAGTGTTTCATGTTATATATCTTGCTATCACTTAGTTGTTTATCTTGCTTAGCATAAGTTGTTGGTGCACATAGGTGAGCCTAGTTGTTGTAGGTTTTGTGCTTGACAAATTAACCTCTAGGTTTATTCCGCATTTGTTCAAGCCTAAACCGTAATTATTTTAAAGTGCCTATTCATCCCCCCCCCCTCTAGGCGACATCCACGATCTGTTAGCGGTGGCTGGGTGAATCCATTGGTGAAGGAATCAACTGTGGGGAGGCTCGGGTTGCGTCGGAATCATCCGAAAGACCATGGCGGCCGTGGTTGCCGGAGGCGGGGAAGACAACCACCTCCGGTCGTTTTGCTGCTTCGGGTGGCTTACAGAGAAGCGTGGAGCGAGCTCGGGGAAGGCTTAAATAGGCGGAGGACGTCAGTGCCGTGAGCTCCAGAAACGGAACACGCGACGGAGGCCATTGATGGCAATTCGCGGTCGGTGGAGAGGTGGGTGAGCTCCGAATGATCTCAAGTGGTTGGCAGTTAAGAGAGGGATGCGCTGGTTGGCTCAGAAGGGATCCATGTGGCTCGGGCGGCGTCATCCCCGAGTTGACTACGGCGGCGGCCGGTGCAGGTCGGTGGGTTGCGGATGGGCTCTGGTGGTTGGCACTTGAATGAGAGGTGAGCTGGTGGCCTCTGGTTCGAGCCAGGTGTTGCGGACGGTGCCGTATCCGAGACGGCGGTTACGGGCGGCAGCGCTGGTCGGTGCTGGTGACGAGCTTTGGTGTGGGGGAGGTCGAGTCTGGTCCAGGTGGTGGCTTAGGCATGCTAGGGAGCCAGGGGAGGCGATGCTGGGGATGTGCGGGTGCGGGCGGCGTTCTGGTGTGCAATACACACGCTCTGGACGCGCCCGGTGCGCCCGGGACACGCACATAGTGTGCTCGACAAAATGCCAGGGTGGTCCAGAATGGCTTGCTGGCTTTGGAATTTGGTGTAGTGGCAATACTTGGTCTGGTAAGGATGATGGACAAGTTGGTTTGGCCAGAGGAGTAAGTGTCAGATGGAGTTTAGAGAGTTGCAACGTTTTAGCCATGCACACAAGGTGTTTGATGAAATAAAAAAGTGCTCTAGGGGTTTTTGTTGGATGTGAGACTTGGCAGGATGATGCTTCATTGCATGATATAGAGGTTGGACAGGTTGGTTTGTCAAAAAAAATAACTTGCAAGTGCAAGTTTTAGTGAATTCTAGTTCTGATCCAAACCTGGAAGGAATTATTTAGTGGACTTCCAAGATGCCAAAGAAGCTGATTTTCTGGACTTAAGGGTTTCTATGGAAGGACTATAAGATGGAAAATTTTCAGAATTGTTCAAGCAAGATAGAATAGGGTTGTAGTTATAAGCTAGGAATGGGGCAAAATTGAAAAATGGAAGTTGTGCTCAAATTTTTCAAAAGAGCAAGATGGGTTTTTGCATAAAAGTGATCTATAGGCATCAGAGAATCCTACAATTTTTTTGGCATTTTTATAAAATTTATTTGAAATATTTTCAAGTCAACAAAAGCATTTCAGGTTTTGAAATCATTAGTAAAAGCATTCTTTTTTAGGCATATTACTTATGAAAATGATTCCTACTGAAATTTGAGAAGTAATAAAAGAGTTAGGGTAACATTATTAAAGTCATCATTATTTTCTAAAAATTTCTATAAAGAGAGGGAACTTGGAAAGAAGAAAACAGAAAAATGACTTTAAAATTATTAAAAGATCCAATTTAATTGACAAAATTATTTCTATCAAATTTTTTTATGCAAAAACTTTGGGTTTAAAATTTGGGGTGCAATACATATAAAGAGAATGATCGGATCACTTATTCAATATCAAAGTACTAATCATGCAAGGGTTCATCCAAATCCTCAAGAACTAATACAACTACTCAAACAACATAGATGGAGAGGGCAAGTTACAAGCCGGCATGAAGCCGATGGAGGAGAGGAGCATGGCGGCGGTGATGGTGCTGGCGACGGCGATGGTGGTGGTGATGGAGACGGTGGCGGCGCCGGCGGTGAACACCGCACCGGCCCGAAAGCCGGTGCGCGTGGTGGAGGCACCCCCTCTTCCTCCTCTTGGCTTGGCCCTTCTCTTCTCTATGGAGGTGGTCTTGGAGCAACAATGGAGATGGATGACGGCTGCGTGGATGAATGAGATAGTGTGTAGACGGCGCCTAGGGTTGGAGGTGTATATAAAGAGGTGTCTCTGTTTCTCCTCCGTTGATGTGGCATCCAAGGGCTCAAGATGAGCCTTACCCTCTCCCAAAATCTTTCTTATTGTTCAAGGATCTCGTGCGGACAAATGGGGATGAAATCAGTGAAGAATCCCGTCTGTAGAGGCAACTTTCGGGCCTGATTTCCTTCCATATGACCATCCATACGATCAGGAATGGTCGTATGGTCTTTTTCCCTTTTTAGTAAATCGGCCGCCATTTCTTCATACGAACTCAGAATTTGACGTTCTTGAGCTCGTTGGATTCGTATGAATGACACCGATCCATTTCTGGTATTAGATCTTGGTTTTGAGAATTTTGGAAAAATGATTTTTTTTTCACTCTCCGAAACGGCTAAGTGTGGTACTGGTACTGTGAGTCCTCCGTATTCAGCCCGCCCTTGGTCCTTTCTTCGTGCTTGGTCCTAGGTTGCTCCAATACACCTGTAGACAAAAGAGAACAAAGAAAACTAATAAAAACCAAATACAAAACTAAATGTGCAATGCTCAAAATGATAAGTGTAAAAACCGGTAATCATGCATAATGGACAACTATTTGGTTCAATGGGACATAATATATAGAGAGAACATGCAACAAATGAGCTCTAAAAATGCGTAAAATATAGAGCCATCCCCCGATTCGATCGTCCCTTTGAGCTGGAGACAGACGCATCTGACTTTGGCATTGGTGCCGTCTTGATGCAAGATGGGCACCCATTGGCATTCTTCAGTAAGCACTTGGGTCCCAAGCAACACGGGTTATCTACTTATGAGAAAGAATTCATGGCCATCCTTGCAGCTGTGGATCAGTGGCGGTCGTACTTGCTGCACGGTGAATTCGTAATCTGGACTGACCAGAAGAGCCTCACTCACCTCAACGATCAACGCCTGACTACGCAGTGGCAAAAAAAAGCCCTGACAAAAATGCTGGGCCTACAGTACCGCCTTCAATATCGCAAGGGGGTTGAAAATAAGGCAGCGGACACCTTGTCCAGACAAGAAGGAGAAGTGGCTGCTGTCTCTCTCTCGCTTCCAGTTTGGTTGGACGAAGTAATCAGCGGTTACCAAAGCGATGCTGCTGCTCAAGAAATGTTACAGAAGTTCAGTGGAGCTGATGATCTCTCCTCCAACTATACAGTGTGTGACGGGGTCATCAGATACAAGGGACGTGTTTGGATTGGCCATAACAAACAAGCACATGACCAAATTCTCAGGTCTGTCCATTCCAGTCCCACAGGTGGTCACTCAGGGATGCATGCCATGTACGACAGATTGAAGAAGCCGTTTGCTTGGCCTGGGATGCTCAAGGATGTCCATCAGTTTGTTTCGGAATGCACCACTTGCAAGCAAGCAAAACCTAAGCATGTTCGATACCCGGGGCTATTGGAACCACTACTGGTGTCTCCTCACCCATGGCACACAGTCACGTTGGATTTCATCAAGGGGCTGCCATTGTCAAAGGGGTATTCCTGTATACTGGTCGTGGTGGACAAACTGACACGCTATGCTCATTTCATACCATTGTCTCAACCATTCACAGCCTTGCAAGTAGCCATGGTTTGCCTTATGCTCTGGTATCTGATCGAGATTAGGTGTTCACCAGTTCGTTATGGAAGAAGCTATTCAAGCAAGCTGGTACGCAACTCAAGATGTCCTCGGCATACCACCCACATATGGACGGCACCACGGAACGAGTCAACCAAGGTGTGGAGGCGTATCTGCGTTGTTTCGTCCATGCTTTCCCACATCAGTGGTTTTACTGGCTCCACCTCGCAGAATTCTGGTATAACACCTCTCAACACTCAGCTCTGGGCTCCTCCCCGTTTGAGGTCATGTATGGTCATCCTCCTCGCCAATTCGGTATTATGGATGCATCTGCCGGCGCCCCTGCCGATCTGACAGCCTGGATGCATGAACGGGCGCTCATGCTGGCCCTTCTGAAACAACATCTGGAGAGAGCACGTCAGCGGATGAAGGATCGAGCTGACAAGAAAAGATCCGAGCGTTCATTTGCTGTGAATGATTGCGTGTTCCTCAAACTCCAACCGTATGTGCAGACATCCGTGGCGGACCGTGCTAACCACAAACTGTCTTTTCGATATTTTGGTCTGTTTCAATGGAGATGGATGACGGCTGCGTGGATGAATGAGATAGTGTGTAGACAGCACCTAGGGTTGGAGGTGTATATAAAGAGGTGTCTCTGTTTCTCCTCCGTTGATGTGGTCATCCAAGGGCTCAACATGAGCCTTATGTAACATCCACATGTATTAAGCTACAGTGATCACCCTTTTGATAATGCCAAGTCATCATGATTAACAGTGCTTGATCATCATTTGGATCATATCTCATTTCAAATTCCAATTCAAATTTAAAGTGAATTTAAAAGTTGTTCAAATCCAGGAACTAAATAGTTCATAATGTTGCAAATATTCCCAAAGCAATTATAAAAATAAAATCAACATTAATTGAATTATCTAAGTGACTCTAACATCACGAAACAGTACCTAAACAACAATTTAAATTGCCAAATCATTTAATAAAAATTCAAATGAAATATTTTTCTCTCCAAACTTTTTCTGGCAGTGGTAAATATTGCCATGTAATTATGTGACACAACCCCTCATTTTACAAAAGTCATTTTATGGCCAAACATTTTGCAAAACAGAAAGAATAAAAGAAAACAGAAAATAAAAAGGAAAAAGGCCTAACACTACTGTGCGACTGGGCCTAAGTCAAATAGTGCGGCCCAGCCCACCACCGCGCTCCTCCCCTACCTCTCTCCCTCTCTCCTATGCGTGTCGGCCGCGCGCTCACTCCCGCCGGCGATGTGCATGCGTCGATGATCCCCCGGCCGCGTGTGTGGTTAAGAGCATCCCCGCGCACCCCTGACAAACCCTAGCTACCTTCCCCCCCTCTTCCTCGCACCCCCATCGTCCTCCCCGCAAACACCCGACGCCGTCGACATGGCCGAGCTCGCCGGCGTGGCCACAGACCTCCCCGGCGCCTGAGACCGAGCCCAGCCGCTCCGCCTGCCTCTTCTACTTACTCTCCGACCACGGGATCGAGCCCTGCGCCACTACAGCGAGGGGATCGAGCTCCTCCCCATCTTCGGTCGCCGGCGCTCCTCCGTCCAATGCCGCCGCCCTGCTGCTACTAATCCACCACCGGGCCTCCGTGTGCCTCCCCGGTGAGCAGCCCCACCTTTCTCCTCTCTCAGCGCTGCCTCTAGACGCCCGTAGCCGCCGCTGCCATTGCCGCCCGAGCCCAGCTCCGCCGCGTAGCTCGCCGCCGTCGCCGTAGTTGATGTCATGGCCGTCTGAGCACGTAGACATGCTCAGCTCCTCCCCGTGAGCCCAACGCACGCACGCGCGTGCCTCCTCGTGCCCCGCATCGTCGATCCCGACCACGCCCGATTTCCGGCGTCCGCCGCTGTCGACGCCGCCGCCGACTCCGGCCATTTTATCCCGCGCCATTACCGTAGATCGACGCAGATCATTGTCCCCGTTCGAACGCGAGCAACCGCCGTCGATTTGATCGCCGGAGTGCGAAATCCGGCCACCTCCCGTATGCGCCGCCACGCGAAATGGTCGCCGGCGAAGTTCCGGCGACGATGCCGACGTGACTGCCACCTGGCTGCCCCGTGCCATTGACGAGTGGGCCCGGTTGACCTAGTTGACCGGGTCAATTGCTGACTGGGCCCGCATAGTCACTGACATGCGGGCCCCACTAATTTAAACGTTTAAAAAAATAAATAAAACACTAATTAATCTGTTAATCCTAATTAAGTTAATTAGTTAACTAATCTAACACTGACAGTAGGCCCCACTAACTAATTAACCTAAATAGTTAATTTAACCTCTCTGTTTAAGCTACTCTGTATGACAAGTGGGACCCACTGGTCAGGTTTGACCCTGGTCAGCCGGGTTTGACCGCTGACGTCACCCTGATGTCATGCTGACGTCACCAAACACTGTTTTGGATAATTCAAATTAAATAATTTCAGAAATTCCAGAAAATGATTAAAACTTTGAAAAATCATATAAAAGAAACCGTAACTCGGATGAAAATAATTTATATATGAAAATGATCAGAAAAATATGATGAATCCGAGTATGTGATCAAAATGCTTGACCATCACTCCTAACTAGATGAACATGGAACTTTTTGCCCGTATTCGATCGATGAATAGTGCATAACCTTGATCAAATAATTCCTGATAAATTCCTAAATCATCTAAAATATTTAGAAAGGCAATATATCACACATGCATATCATTTAGGCATGTCATGCATAGTGATTACATTTGTTGCCGTGTATTTATTGTTTCTTCCCCCTCCTTCTCTCCCGATAGACCCCGAGTCTACCGACAACACTGCTGCGTACGACTACGTCGCCGACGACCAGACCCCTTCAGCAGAGCTTCCAGGCAAGCAAGCCCTCCTTGATCATCCAGACACCGCCTATTCTTTCCCTCTTATGCTTGCATTAGAACTGCTACCGTTGATATTCCGGCAACTCCTATTCTGATGCATAGCCTGATTTTGTAACTGTTGTTGATACCTTTCCTGATACCCTAATTGCTTAGTATAGGTTGGTCAGAGCCCCAGCAGTTGGCCCTACACCCTTGTCCATGTTGCTATGCTAGAATTCGGGTCGTGATCCCCGTTGGCGGTAATCACGAGAATGCTCACACAGTTACTTTCATTTATTGTTAGGGAACTGAAGGGCTGGCGGTACCATCCAGCCGTGATGGACCTGAGTCCCGACAGCTTCCGTTGTTAAAGACGGGTCGGCCCCAAGGGTACCCACGAGTCATACGGTGGCGGTGCGATGGGTCAGGCGGAGACCACCTAGGAAGAGGTGGGCCTGGTCCCTTGACTGCGGATTACCGAGATGGGGCGACAGGGATCCTGTTCGTCTCCGCGAGTTTCTAAATACGCCTAATCGATTTGGGTATTTGATCTGAGTGGGTCGTTGGCCTTATTCGCACTACCACCACGTGGGATAATGGTTATGGGACCCTCTACATCGTATGTATTAGCCGAAAGCTCTTCAGATGTCACAGCTCAGAGATGCGGGCTGATTGCCGGGGTGGGCTGGTAACGTCACTTGTGTATACAGTGTCGCACCTGGGCCCCGGCCAGTCACGCAACGTGCAGGAGTGCAGAGGGCGATGGGCCCAAGACCCCTTCACACTTAGGATTTAGACCGGCGTGCTGACCTCTCTGCTGAGCTAGGTAGGACTGCATCGTGTCGATTACCCAAGGCCGGGTATTACCCAGCAAGTGTATCCGGCCAGATGTAATCGAGCGTGCTGGGTAACAGTAGTGCACCCCTGCAGGGAAGTTATCTATTCGAATAGCCGTGTCCACGGTAACAGGACGCTCAAAGTTGTATCCTGATCTGCTACAACTACAAACGGATACTGTTACAATATTAAACTGCTACTACTGCTCTCGGGATCACTTTCTCGCTGGGTAGTCGAGGAAGGATCCCAGGGCATTACTAAAATATGATTGATTATATATTATCTTGTTCTACTCTCTTCTGATGCTGCAAGAAATGCTTCAAGATGCTAGTCTTTGTTAGGATAAGCCTCTCCCCCTCTGTTCCGGCATTTCTGCAGTTTAGTCCAAAGATATAGCCCCATTCCTTTGATACCGATGCATACTTAGTGTAGTTCTGATGTCACTCTTGCGATTACTTTGGATGAGTACTCACGGTTGCTTTGCTATCTCTTTTCCCCATGCCCGATTGCTGCGATCAGACGACGGAGCCCAGGATCAGGAGATCCCCGGAGGAGCCTACTACGACGTGGAGATCCCCGATGACCAGGAGTAGTTCGGAGGCCCTAGGCAGGAGGCCTTCGCCTTTTTGATCAGTGTCGCTGTTTGTGCTAGCCTTCTTAAGGCAAACTTGACTAACTATGTCTGTACTCAGATATTATTTGTTTGTATGACTTATGTATTCGGGTCCTCGTGACCCCCTGGTTTGTAATATGAAGATTTATGTTTAATTGAGTTTAGAGTTGTGTTCTGATATCTTTCCGTGTGTCTCTGATCTCGAGCGTGCACGTTTGCGTGTATGATTAGTGCACGGTCGAGCAGGGGCGTCACAAGTTGGTATCAGAGCCGACTACCTGTAGGAAGCCCCTTCCGATTCCTTGGTCGAAGTTGAGTCTAGTCTTTGAAAAACTATATTTTACTAACAGTGCTGAGTGGCTTACGGGCCCACGTTGCATATGGATGGGATTAGGATCTTTTATTCCTCTTCCTTACTCCTTACTCTGGGACTCTGATCTCTCTTCTTTTCGGGTTAAATGATTTTGCTAACTCCGACACTAGGTTCTCGTAATCACGTCCACCCGGAGAGCTGGATTATCTGCACTTATTCCTTCCCATTGATCTGATTAATCTGAAAATCACATTTTCCTTTCCATTGGTCTGTTTAACCTTTTCTTTCCAAGTTATCTTATGCTTCTCACACTGTCATTTGACATCTGCACTATCTTATTTCAGATGCGTCCCGCAAGACAACTAGTACGCCAGACCATGGCTCGTGATGCGACTGGGTTTCCGGCCATTTTGGTCGATCTTTTGACCAGGCTGGGATATCGCTGGTATCCTGAGTACACAGTTTACGAGGATTACCGCGAGTTCAGCCAGGAGCAGTACCATGCTGAGGTTCGCATCTTTGATCGGCAGGACAGATCCATTACCGGGTTGCACACCTTCCACGGTATTGGAGTGACTGTTGACATGGCAGTCCATGATGCTGCCTATACAGCTATTGCCCATCTCCGTAGAGAGCACACCCGCTTGGAGCAGACTGGGTTCAGATATATCCCGTATGCTCCCGCTGGGGATGAGACTGGATACTATACTGTTGTTTGTACTCCTTACGTGTCGCGTCGCTATGACCCGCAGGTTTTGGTTCAGTACACACAGGCTCTGGATTGCACTACTCGAGCTCTTGCTGTTGAGTTGTATGCCACTCGTACTCGTCTTTATGACGCTCTGACATAGTTGCTGCCAGCAGTCAGTGCAAGGATGCACCCAGAGTACATTCTTTACCCGCGCAGGACGGAGATGCCACCAGGTCGTGAGTGGCCTGTTGTTGGAGGTTTTACCCCTCCACGTGGTCCTCTTGTTCTAGTTCGGGACCAGGTTCTGCACCAGAGTGTTCACGAAGCGCAGGATCCTTCTATCGAGGGTGCCCTGCGTCGTCACCTGCAGTTACCTGGGTTCAGTGGTTTTCTCCGACGTTGATGTAGCAATCGCTATGTCCCGTTGTTGTATCCCTCCACCGCGTGCCTGCGTGCCGCCTAGTGTGTCTAGCTTTCCTTTACACTGTCGTAATGCTGGCCTGTAACCGAATCTATGTACGATTCTGTATGTCATGATTAACTATGATGTTGTATCTATTGTACTTCCTTTTGTTGTGCGTGTCATTCATGAATGATCCCTTACACCTGCAAATACTCATTGTTAAACTACCCCCTGTTGAATTTTAGCAGGATGGTTAGGCCAGGTGCTCATGGTCGTGGTTGTGGCCGTGCTCCCGAACAGCCACCCCCGCCAGACTATATGGCAGTTATGATGCAGCAATTCGAGTTGAACCGACAGTTCATGGTTGGAATCATGGCTCAGTTCCCACACCAGAACCAGAATGCTCAGAATCAGCACCCTGCTTCAATAACTCTGCAGGAGTTTGTGCGTCTCAGTCCTACTGTTTTCCGCAACTCTGAACAGCCACTGGATGCTGATGACTGGCTTTGCGACATCACCCACGAGATGGAATTTGCCGATGTCGCCCCTGCCAACCTTGTCACCTTCGCATCCTACTTCTTGAAGGGTCCCGCTGCTCAATGGTGGGACACCCACAGGCGTTCACTACCTACTGGGACAGTTGTTACCTGGATCGAGTTTCAGACTGCTTTCCGTGCCCGATACATTCCTCAGGGAATTATGGACCGGAAGAAAACAGAGTTTCGTAATCTCACTCAGGGCAATAAGACTGTCGAAGATTATCAGCGGGAATTCCTTAACCTATCCCGCTATGCCGGAGAAGACATTGCCACTGATGCTCGTAGACAGGAGAAATTCCGTAATGGACTCCACCCAGACCTCAAGCTTGCACTTGCTGTTCATGACTTCCCCGACTTCGCCACCCTGGTGAACAAGGCTATCCAGGTTGAGACCGCTCAGATGGAGCACAAGGAATCACAGAAGCGCCACCGTGACGTTGGCTCATCTTCGAGCTCAGCACAGAGGCGTCAAATCTGGATCCCCCACAGCATGTATCTTCCAACTGCCCCTGCGCCAAGGCCCTCCTATGCGGCACCTCATCTGCCTCCTCCACCACCGAGGCAGCCGAGAGCTCAAGCTGCTCCACCACGTGCTGTTACTCTTCGTCCTGAAGATGGTCTGTGTTTCAAGTGTCGCCGCCCAGGTCACCTTGCCAAAGACTGCCGCCAGAGTCAGAATCAGTTGGCACTTCCTCCTACTGGCCGTGGAAATGGCCGTGGTAACAACCAAACCCGCAACTATAATACTGGGTCTTCTGCTTATGGTCGTGGACATGCTTACCACGTTGATATTGAAGAAGTTCAGGATCAACCTGCTACTGTGATGGGTACCCTTCTCGTTAACTCAGTACTCGCTTCTGTTTTATTTGATTCAGGAGCATCGCATTCATTCATGTCAGAAGCATTTGCATCATCACATGACATTACATTTGAAAAGATGAACCTACCAATAGTTGTCCGCACCCCAGGAAGTCATTGTCACACCTCTATGATTGTGACGCCCCCGACTTAATCGTGCACTAATCATACACGCACATGCACACGATCAAGCCTATATCACAACACAACTCTAGACACAAAATAAAAATAATACAAGCTTTATATTACAAGCCAGGGGCCTCGAGGGCTCGAATACAAAAGCTCGAGTCATACAAGCATTAGCGGAAGCAAAGTATCTGAGTACAGACACAAAGTTAAACAAGTTGCCTTAAGAAGGCTAGCACAACAGCGACACTGATCGAAAAGGCGAAGGCCTCCTGCCTAGAGCCTCCGAACTACTCCTGGTCATCGGGGATCTTCAAGTCGTAGCAGGCTCCTCCGGGGATCTCCTGCTCCTGGGCTCCGTCGTCTGGTCGCAGCAATCGGGTATGGGGGAAAAGAATAGCAAAGCAACCGTGAGTACTCATCCAAAGTACTCGCAAGACTGACATCAGATCTATACTAATTATGCATTGGTATCAAAGGAATGGGGCTATATCTTTGGACTGAACTGCAGAATGCCAGAATAGAGGGGGAGAGGCCTAGCCTATCAAAGATTAGCATCTTGAAGCAATCTTGTAGCATCAGAAGAGAGTAGAGAACAGTAACATATGATAGCAATTATATTTTAGTAATGCCCTGAGATCCTTCCTCGACTACCCTGCGAGAAAGTAATCCCGAGAGCAGTAGTAACATTTTATCATTGTAACAGTATGCATTTGTAATTGTAGCGGATCAAGATACAACTCCGAGCGTCCTGTTACCGTGGACACGGCTATTCGAATAGATAACTTCCCTGCAGGGGTGCACTACTGTTACCCAACATGCTGGATTAACTCTGGCCGGACACACTTTTATCGGGTCAAGCCCGGCCTCGGCTGATCGACACACCGCAGCCCTACCTAGAGCTCAGCAGAGAGGTCCCCGTCGTTCTACATCCTAAGTGCTCAGAGGTCTTGGGCCCATCGCCCTTTGCACTCCGGGTCGTTGCGCACATGGCGGGTCTAGGCACCATCTCTATCCTGGATGGCGCCAGCTCAACCGTGCCGCAATGCTGAACTGGACGTCTGACAGAGCTTTCGGCTGATACATACGGCGCCGAGGGCCCAATAAACCATTATCCCACGTGGTGGTAGTGCGTTTAAGGCCAGCGGCCTACTCAGATCAAATACCCAAATCTGTTAGGCGTATTTAGTAACTCGCAGAGACGAACAGGGTTCCTGTTGCTCCGACTTGGTAACATACGGCTCGCGGGTGCTCTTGGAGCCGACCCGTCTTTAGTGTTATTCTCTCGCGGGCACCCTTGGGGCCAGCCCGACTTTACCAGTTTAAAGTATTGCAATAAATAAACATTTCCGTGATCATCACCCGGAGTGATCATGGCCCGGTAACAAGCATGGCAACGGACAAGGGTGAAGGGCCACAGATGGGACAATAGCATAGCTAACTAAGCATCATGGGACAGCAGGTAGGTATCAACAGTAGGCGACGAAATCAGGCTATGCATCAGAATAGGAGCTAACGGAGTAACAACAGAAGCAATTCTAATGCAAGCATAAGAAGGAAAGGAATGGGCGATATCTTATGATCAAGGGGTTTTGCTTGCCTGGAAGCTCAGCTGAAAGGGTCTGGTCGTCGGCGACGTCGTCGTACACTGAAGTGTCGTCGGCAGTCTCGGGGGCTATCGGGAGAGAAGGAGGAGGAAGAAACAATCAATACACGGCAATAATGCAACAGGGATGCATGACATGCCTAAATGTTATGCAGAGTTGATATAATGCCTATCTAATTGCATTAGATAATTTAGGAATTTATTTGGAATTATTTTATTAAAGTTATGCACTATTCATTTATCGAATACGGGCAAAATGTCCTATGTTCAGTATGTTAGATGGGTGTGGAAGGAATGGGGATAGGTTATTCGGATTCTTCACATTTTTCTGATCATTTTTCATATATAAATTATTTTCATCCGAGTTACGGTTTGTTTTATATGATTTTTCAAAGTTTTATTGATTTTCTGGAATTTCTGAAATTATTTAAATTAGAATTATCCGAAACAGTAAACGATGACGTCAGCATGATGTCACTGTGACGTCAGCAGTCAACTCTGGATGACCAGAGTAAACCCTGACATGCGGGTCCCGCCTGTCAGCGTCTGTTTAGGCTAATTAGGGTTTTGTTTAAACTGATTACAGATTAATTAGGCTAATTAAATAATTAGCTTAATTAAACAGAATTAATTAAGTTAATTAATTAATTGGTTAATTAATTATTTATTTATTATTTATTTATTTATTTTAATTCTTTCTTTTTTTTCGTTTTAACAGGGGCTGGGCCCAAGTGATCAGAGGGCACAGACGGACATGTCCGGGCTGTGCCCTGCCAGGGCCGGACACGTCCGGATCAGCGTGCGCGCGAGCAGAGACGGCCGTGGCCAGCGGCGGCGCGGCGAGGCCGAGGGGAGGAGCGGCGAGCGCCGGCGTGCGCGGGGCCGCGGGCGGCAAGGGCGAGCACGGGCGAGCGGGCGCGGACGGGCGGAGGCGGGCGCGGCAACGGGCGCGCGCGAGCGGATGGCGGCGAGGCGCGTGCGGGCGACGGCGAGCGCGAGCAGCTCGGGGCGGAGCAGGGGCGGCGCAGTGCGGCGCGCGAGCGGGCGAGGGCGAGCACGAGCGGGAGCCACGGCGGACGGCGACGGCGACAAAGAGAGGGAGGGGGAGACGGGGTTCCTCACCCCCGATGCAGGGGTACGCCGGCGAGGCTCGACGGAGTCCGGCGAGGAGGAGGTCGGGGAGGCGACGGGGACGAGGACGAGGTGGCGATGGGCGGCGGCATCGATTGCGGGAGAGCAGCGACGAGGGGAGGGGGAGGGGATTAGGGTTTCCAGGGGGCCTTATAGGCCAGGGCGAGTGGGTGGGCCGGCTGGGCCGAGGCCCAGTGAGGAAGGGGGCCTTTTGTTTTTATTTTTATTTTTATCTTTTGTTTTTCTGTTTTGCAATTAGTTTAGGCACAAATGGAGTTTTATAAAATAAGTGACTTGGCCCAATATTTGCAGTGCAATTTTAGTTACTACCAGAAATTGGTTTGGGAAAAATATGATTTCATTTGATTTTTAATTAAATGAAAAGGTATTAAAAGTTGATGTTTTGCTACTGCCTTAGGGTGTTAGGCTCATTTACCTAATTCAATTATTGTTGATTTTATTTTTATAAATGCTTCTGGATTATTTGCAATATTATGAACATTTTGGTTTTGAAATTTGAACAACTTTTATTTTCACTTTAGATTTGAATTTCAATTTGAATTGGAAATTGAAATGAGATAAGATGCAATGATGATCAAGCATAGTTAATCATGATGACTTGGCATTATCAAAAGGTGATCACTGTAGCTAATACATGGGGATGTTACAATTCTCCTCCTCTAAAAGAAATTCTCGTCCCGAGAATTAAGAGGTAGGCTGAAAGAGAGTGGGGTATTCATCACGAAGACGATCTTCGCGTTCCCAAGTGGCTTCATGCTTAGAATGGTTCGACCACTGAACTTTAAGGAATTTGATTGCCTTTTGACGGGTTCGACGCTCAGCTTGATCAAGAATGCGGATCGGATACTCTTGATAAGAAAGATCCTCTTGCAATTCAAGCATTTCATGATCCACTGCTCGGATAGGATCCTTGAAGCAGCGACGGAGTTGCGACACATGAAAGACATCATGTACTTGAGAAAGGTTTGGCAGCAATTCCAATTGGCATGCCACTTCTTCTCGACGGGCGAGGATACGAAACGGGCCAATGTAGCGAGGAGCTAGCTTGCCCTTGATTCCAAATCTATGAGTGCCTTTCATCGGAGTGACGCGAAGTTAAGCTTGCTCGCCAGGTTGATAGACCATTACCTGGTGCGTTCGATCATAGTTGCTCTTCTGGCGAGACTGAGCAGTTTTTAAGTGTTCACGGACAATGCGGACTTGTTCTTCAGTTGTTGAATAATGTCCGGCCCAACGAGTGATCGTTCCCCAGTTTCTGACCAATTCAGAGGAGTTCGGCACTTACGTCCATAAAGAACTTCAAATGGTGCCATCTTCAGACTAGCCTGATAGCTATTGTTGTAAGAGAACTCAGCAGACGAGAGAGATTCCTCCCATTTCTTACCGAATGAGATGACACAAGCTCGAAGCATATCTTCAAGCACTTGATTGACTCGTTCAACTTGTCCCTGGGACTGGGGGTGAAAAGCGGTGCTGAAGGATAGATGAGTTCCCATAGCTTCCTGAAAACTGTTCCAAAACCTTGAGGTAAAGAGGCTGCCATGATCTGAACTGATCTCCAACGGAATACCGTGAAGCGACACGATTCTGGAAACATATAAGTCTGCTAACTGACTAGCAGTGATCGTCTCCTTGACTGGCAGAAAGTGAGGAACCTTGGAGAATCGGTCAATGATGACAAAGATAGCATCATGACCTTTCTGCAATCCGGGAAAACCAGTAATGAAGTCCATTTCGACTTTGTCACATTTCCATTCAGGAATATCAAGGGGTTGCAGAAGTCCAGTAGGCCTTTGATGTTCTTCCTTGATGCGACGGCAAACGTCACCCTCAGCAACATAGCGAGCAATGTCTCGCTTCATATCAGGCCACCAATATCTCTGTCGAATATCTTGGTACATCTTGGTGCTACCAGGATGAATTGAAAGAGGTGTATCATGAGCTTCTTTCATGACACGCGGGGTCAGATCCAGGTTGTCCTTTCTAGGAACCACTAAGCGATTTTTGAAGAACAAGGTGCCATCAGCATCAATAGTGAAGAATGAGGGCCTTCCCCTTTTGAGATCGCGCTTAATCTTCTCGACCTCAGAGTCAGCTTTCTATATATGCTTGATAAGGTCCTTGAGATCTGGTTCAACTACCAGGGTATTTAGATATCCTTGAGGAACTATCTTGATGTTCAGCTTTCGAAGCTCTTCATATAGAAGTGGTTGATGTAGTTGAACCTCAAGTTCGCAACAGTAGGATTTACGGCTCAAAGCATCAGCCATCACATTAGCCTTGCCAGGGGTGTAAGAAATACCCAAATCATAGTCCGTAATGGCCTCCATCCATCTTTGCTGACGGAGGTTCAGAGATGGTTGAGTGAATAAGTATTTCAAACTTTTATGATCCGTGTAGATCTCGCAACGATTACCAAGTAGGTAATGTCGCCATAACTTCAATGCATAAATAACTGCTGCCAGTTCGAGATCGTGCGTTGGATAGTTCTCTTCATGAGGACGCAACTGTCGAGAGCCATAAGCAATTGCCTTGCGCTCTTGCATTAGAACACAGCCTAATCCTTGACGAGACGCGTCACAGTAGATCACAAAGTCCTTCCGAGAATCTGGAGGGGCAAGCACTGGTGCAGATGTCAGCTTGTCTTTGAGTGTCTGAAAACTTTCTTGACATTTGTCTGTCCACTCAAACTTAACGCCTTTGTGAAGCAGATCAGTCAGAGGCTTGGCAATCTTGGAGAAGTTCTCGACAAAACGGCAGCAATAGCTGGCAAGTCCGAGGAAACTCCTGACTTGCTTGACATTCTTCGGAGGAGTCCATTCAAGAATAGCCTGAACTCGTTCTGGGTTAACAGCAATGCCATCTTTGGAAATCACGTGGCCGAGATATGTCACTTCAGATAACCAGAACTCACACTTAGAATACTTGGCATACAGTTGATGTTCACGCAGCTTCTCCAGTACAAGCCGAAGATGTTCGGCATGTTCTTCTTCATTCTTGGGAAATATAAGGATATCATCCAAATAAACCATGACGAATTTGTTGAGGTAATCCATGAAGATGTAGTTCATCAGTCGAGAGAATGTTGCTGGAGCATTGGTTAAGCCGAAAGACATGACGGTGTACTCGTAAGAACCATAGCGAGTAACAAAGGCTGTCTTCGGAATGTTCTCTTTACGAACTCGGATCTGGTGGTATCCCAATCTCAAATCAAGTTTAGAGAATACTGAGGAACTAGCAAGTTGATCATACAGATCGTTGATTCTGGGAAGCGGATACTTGTTCTCAATTGTTGCTTGGTTGATAGGTCAGTAATCTTGGACCAACCGGTTTGTCCCATCCTTCTTCTTAACGAAGAGCGAAGGTGCTCCCCAAGCAGAAGAACTGGGGCGGATGAAACCCTTTTGAAGTGACTTGTCGATTTCCTCCTTAAGTTCAAGGATTTCATGAGGCGGCATCTTGTATGGGCGCTTGGCAATAGGGGTGGTGCCTGGTTTCAAGTCGATGACGAATTCGACTGCTCTAACAGGGGGTACTCCTGGAAGTTGCTCTGGGAAGACATCTTGAAAATCGCGAATGACTGGAACGTTCTCAATTCCCTCAAGAGGTGAAGCGTTCAAAGCATTCAGAGCATATATTTGGCTCTCGGCATTTTGAATTGTCCGAGCGGAGTAACTGACTGTCTGGCCGGAAGGGTGTGTGAGTCGGGCTGTTTCAGTGGCACAGTCAATCAAAGCTTTATGAGATCTCAACCAGCCCATACCCAGAATGATGTCTATGTCGGCAGTCTTGGGAGCAATGAGAGAAACGGGGAACACCAATCCTCAAATCACAATGTGGTTACCGTGGCTTATCATGGTAGTTTGCCAGTTAGCCCCAGGTGACTGGATTACTAATGGGGTGGACATCTCCTCTAAAGGTATATCATGGCTTCGTGCAAAACTTTCGGACATGAAGGAGTGCGATGCTCCAGAATCAAAGAGGATAGAAGCTGGGATTGAATTCACTAGAAGGGCACCCATCACAATTTTGGTGCCCTGGCGAGCTTCTTCCATCTTGACATGGTTGACACGAACAAGTTGACTAGCGGGTGGTCTGGTATCAGCGTTGCTGGGATGGTGATTTCGACGGCCCCTCTTACGACCAACAGGAGGGCATGATGTATTCTGAGGCTGACCCTGGCGACAGTTGAGAGCACGGTGCCCTGGCTGTCCACACTTGTGGCATAAACCATCATTATGGGGAGGAGCCATAGTATTGGGCTGTCCACTTGAGATATTCAGTTGTCTTGGGGATGGAGGCAGATGAGGTGCAACATAAGAAGGCCTCGGTGTTGGAGCAGGTCGATGATGGACATTATGCGGAATCCACACTCTGCGCTTCTGAGCAGACTGACCCGAGGATGAGCCAATATCTCGAGTACGCTTGAGCGATTCCTGGTACTCAGTCAGACCCATTTCAACCCGGAAAGCTTGGCTTACAAGCGTCGCAAAATCCGCGCAATCATGGACAACAAGTGCGAGCTTTATGTCAGGACGCAGTCCTTCACGGAACTTCTCTTGCTTGCGAGCATTAGTGCAGACGTCATCTTCAGCATAGCGGGATAAATCGAGAAAATTCCTCTGATATTCATCCACAGTCATTTTGCCCTGATTGAGTTTGCGGAACTCCTTCTTCTTCTGGTCGATTAGACCCTGAGGAATGTGCCGTGCATGAAAGGCTGACTGAAATTCCTGCCAAGTGGTTACAGTTCTAGCAGGCAGCATACGCCTGTGGCTTTCCCACCATTGAGCAGCTGGACCCTTCAGGTGAAATGCCGCAAAGGTGACGTAACTGACGGGGGCAACCTTAGCTGACTCCATCTCAAATAGGATGTCACGATGCCAATCATCAGCATCCCTAGGATTGGAGGAGTTGCGGTAAACAGACGGGTTGAGGCGCACGAAATCTTGAAGTGATATCGGTCCAGGCTCCTGACGAGCATCGTTGCGTTCCAATCGATTTACCAGACTCTCGTTGAGCTGACGGTTCAGTGCAAATTGATGCATCATTGCGGCAATATAGGGTGGAGGCGGAGGATCATCAGCCATTCTGCCAAAACAATAGGGGCAGTTTAGCAAGAACAACTACATTGAATGAGGCTATTCATAATGTAACATGAGCAATGAACAAGAAGTGCATTAGATACATATTAGTAGTCATTAAACACAAACAGATCCATGCACAGAGTTGGATTCAAACGGATAGTACGAGCTCGGAAACACTCGCAGCTAGACAACTAGACGGTGGAGAGATACAACAACGAGACATAGCAAAGGCTACACCAACGTCGGAGAAAACCACTGGAACGAGGAATCTGCAAGAAACAACGTAGGGTGTCCTCGATAAAAAAGGATCCTGCGGTCCGTGGGCATTGTGCAGCAGAACCTAGCCCTCATCTTGAAGGGGGGTTAATTCAGAACTCCGGGTGGATGTGATCACGAAAACCTAATGTTAGAGTCAGTAAAAATGGTTAACCCGAATAGAAGAGAGAGTAGAGTCCCAGAGTAAGGAAGAGGAATAAAAGATCCTAATCCCATCCATTGGCGACGTGGGCCCGTAAGCCACACAGCCATGTTAGTAAAATAGGTTTTTCAAAGACTAGACTCAACTTCGGCCAAGGAGTTGGAAGGGGGGTTCCTACAGGCAGTCGGCTCTGATACCGACTTGTGACGCCCTCGACTTAATCGTGCACTAATCATACACGCACATGCACACGATCAAGCCTAAGGACTCACGGGAAGATATCACAACACAACTCTAGACACAAAATAAAAATAATACAAGCTTTATATTACAAGCCACGGTCCTCGAGGGCTCGAATACAAAAGCTCGAGTCATACAAGCATTAGCGGGAGCAAAGTATCTGAGTACAGACACAAAGTTAAACAAGTTGCCTTAAGAAGGCTAGCACAACAGTGACACTGATCGAAAAGGCGAAGGCCTCCTGCCTAGGGCCTCCGAACTACTCCTGGTCATCGGAGATCTTCAAGTCGTAGCAGGCTCCTCTGGGGATCTCCTGCTCCTGGGCTCCGTCGTCTGGTCGCAGCAATCGGGTATGGGGGAAAAGAATAGCAAAGCAACCGTGAGTACTCATCCAAAGTACTCGCAAGACTGACATCAGATCTATACTAATTATGCATTGGTATGAAATGAATGGGGCTATATCTTTGGACTGAACTGCAGAATGCCAGAACAGAGGGGGGGAGGCCTAGCCTATCGAAGACTAGCATCTTGAAGCAATCTTGCAGCATCTGAAGAGAGTAGAGAACAGTAACATATGATAGCAATTATATTTTAGTAATGCCCTGAGATCCTTCCTCGACTACCCTGGGAGAAAGTAATCCCGAGAGCAGTAGTAACATTTTATCATTGTAACAGTATCCATTTGTAATTGTAGTGGATCAAGATACAACTCCGTGCGTCCTGTTACCGTGGATACGGCTATTCGAATAGATAACTTCCCTGCAGGGGTGCACTACTGTTACCCAACACGCTCGATTAACTCTGGCCGGACACACTTTTATTGGGTCATGCCCGGCCTCGGCTGATCGACAAACCGCAGCCCTACCTAGAGCTCAGCAGAGAGGTCCCCGCCGGTCTACATCCTAAGTGCTCAGAGGTCTTGGGCCCATCGCCCTTTGCACTCCGGGTCGTTGCGCACATGGCGGGTCCAGGCACCACCTCTGTCCTAGATGGCGCCGGCCCAACCATGCCGCAATGCTGAACTGGACGTCTGACAGAGCTTTCGGCTGATACATACGGCGCCGAGGGCCCCATAAACCATTATCCCACGTGGTGGTAGTGCGTTTAAGGCCAGCAGCCTACTCAGATCAAATACCCAAATCCGTTAGGCGTATTTAGTAACTCGCAGAGACGAACAGGGTTCCTGTCGCTCCGACTTGGTAACATACGGCTCGCGGGTGCTCTTGGAGCCGACCCGTCTTTAGTGTTATTCTCTCACGGGCACCCTTGGTGCCAGCCCGACTTTAACAGTTTAAATTATTGCAATAAATAAACATTTCCGTGATCATCACCCGGAGTGATCACGGTCCGGTAACAAGCATGGCAACGGACAAGGGTGAAGGGCCACAGATGGGACAACAGCATAGCTAACTAAGCATCGTGGGACAGCAAGTAGGTATCAACAGTAGGCGACGAAATCAGGCTATGCATCAGAATAGGAGCTAACGGAGTAACAACAGAAGCAATTCTAATGCAAGCATAAGAAGGAACGGAACGGGCGATATCTTATGATCAAGGGGTTTTGCTTGCCTGGAAGCTCAGCTGAAAGGGTCTGGTCGTCGGCGACGTCGTCGTACACTGCAGTGTCGTCGGCAGTCTCGGGGGCTATCGGGAGAGAAGGAGGGGGAAGAAACAATAAATACACGGCAATAATGCAACAGGGATGCATGACATGCCTAAATGTTATGCAGAGGTGATATAATGCCTATCTAATTGCATTAGATAATTTAGGAATTTATTTGGAATTATTTTATTAAAGTTATGCACTATTCATTTATCGAATACGGGCAAAATCTCCTATGTTTAGTATATTAGAGGGGTGTGGCAGGCATGGGGATAGGTTATTCGAACTCTTCACATTTTTCTGATCATTTTTCATATATAAATTATTTTCATCCGAGTTACGGTTTATTTTTTATGATTTTTCAAAGTTTTATTGATTTTCTGGAATTTCTGAAATTATTTAAATTAGAATTATCCAAAACAGTAAATGATGACATCAGCATGAGGTCACTATGATGTCAGCAGTCAACTCTGGATGACCAGAGTCAACCCTGACATGCGGGTCCCGCCTGTCAGCGTCTGTTTAGGCTAATTAGGGTTTTGTTTAAACTGTTTATAGATTAATTAGGCTAATTAAATAATTAGTTTAATTAAACAGAATTAATTAATTAATTAGTTAATTAATTAATTTATTATTATTTATTTATTTATTTATTTTAATTCTTTCTTTTTTTTCGTTTTAACAGGGGCTGGGCCCAAGTGGTCAGTGGCACAGACGGACATGTCCGGGCTGTGCCCTGCTAGGGCCGGACACGTCCGGATCAGCACGCGCGCGTGAGCAAAGACGGCCATGGCCAGCGGCGGCGCGGCGAGGCCGAGGGGAGGAGCGGCGAGCGCCGGCGTGCGCGGGGCCACGGGCGGCAAGGGCGAGCGCGGGCGCAGACGGGCGGAGGCGTGCGCGAGCGGCGGCAGGGGCGCGCAAGCGGACGGCGGCGAGGCGCGCGAGGGCCAGGCGGGGCGCGTGCGGGATAGGGCGAGCGCGAGCGGCTCGGGGCGGAGCAGGGGCGGCGCGGTGCGGCGCGCGAGCGGGCGAGCGCGAGCGCGAGCCGCGGCGGACGGCGTCGGCGACTGTGGCACCCCGGCTCAGAGAGACCGGAACACCCCGTATTCCAGCCAAGAGATCAAGTCTTCTGGAATACGGCACTGCTTGGCATAGAACAAATCAGCTCTTTATTACGAATAAACGGGGTACAAGGGTTCGATATTACAAAAGTTACAGGGGCATGGCGACACTACGCCTGCTCAGATAGCTCTATGCTAGCAGCGAAATAACCCAAAGCGGAATAACTTCTAGCAGCGGAACACGATGACGGTGATGAACTCCACTCCGCAGGGACTCCGGCTAGGACGTATCCTAGAGCACAACCTCGAGGTCCTCGACAAACAAGCAATCACGGCATCACCTGCAATCTGGCATGACACGCCAGGTGAGTACTTTGAATGTACTCGCAAGCTCACAGCAACCAAAGCAATCAAGTCATACAACAGCATGGCATTTACAGGTTAATCATCAAAGATGAACACGATACTACTAGAACAACATGAGTATGACAACAACATGAGTATGATAACAACATGAGCATGGCAACAACATGAGCATGGAAACAACATGAGCATAGCATGTATATATAATTCATGAACATGATGATACTAGCACTAGCATGCAAGGGGGGTCAACGTTTAAGGTCTCATGGACCCACTTACTCTGCTCGGAGGTTATCTCGTAACCACCATATGTATCAATCTTTCTTACTATCGTGATCATCACACGATCACCTCATGATCAATCATCATCAAGAATACCATCGTGATCATCTCATGACCACATAAAGATCAACCAACTTCTTTCTTCATCGAACCAGGGTTGTTATTATTCAGATTATTATTTCTGTTGACCCATAGTGTGACCTACTACGAACTGTGTCCATGACCGAGGACGCGGCTATCGATAGATTATACACTCTGCAGAGGTTAGTACACTGTACCCACACTACGGAACTCATGGCCTCGTGCTCCCATTCGGGTGGACCAACGACGTTCCGACAAAACCAATCTATTGCATGACACTCTCCCGGCCACTCCGACAAACTCCCCTTTGGGCTATGTCCTAGGTGACCGCGATACCAACATGTGACACCGTCGTGGCCAAACATAAACATCGTCCCAAACGGGGACCTCAGTACCATCAAAACTCGGGTCCTCAAGGCTATGGTAGCCTACCTGATTAGGGTAGCGCGCACCCATAACCTTCCCTCGTAGGAGGCACCGGCGAGAGGCATGACAATAGAACGCATTAGGGCCTCCCCATCCAGTCAAGTGTGGTTGCACTGGTGAGCTCGATTCGGTGGCACCATGACTCAGCCAACAGATTTGTTCAAGTTCGATTAATGTCAAGTTCAACTTGAAAGGTGATGAGCTGAGTCATAATAACATAATGAAATGACAATGCATATGAGCCTAATATCAGTGTAACCATGGATGGGCAACATAACCATTTAACATCATACATGAACGATGATAAATCATTTATTCTACGGGATGCACATGAGCATGGCATAACGATGATCATGAATATCACAAGTATTTGCATGACAAATCCCAACTATTCATATGAGCATATTATTATTACTAGCATCAGAAATAATTACAAGAATAAAACATGATAAGAATATCATTAGCAATTAATCATATCACTTACTAGATGAAGATGACCATGGCATAAGCAATGAGCATGGATTCACCAACATATACATAGCATTCACAAAATAATTAAATGAACAAACAATTATTAAATATTCAAGTGGAAACCATGGCTACTGCAAGGCCATCATGCAAGCGGCTGTCGTGGCTTGCCTGGGGATGGAGGAACCATCGGGGAGAAGTGCGGAGACACTCGCGGAAAAATCGCCGGAAAAGTTTCCCTCTCGAAGGGGCTGAATAAGGGCAGGGGCAAAATGGTCATTTTCACAGTGTGACAACCTCATGAAAATGATACCATTGGAACGGGCTCGACGGACTGAGATCGTGGGCTTTGGAATCACCTGAATTGGAGTTACGGTTGCCGAGATACGGACGTTCGTTCATTAGGCAGAAATCAAATAAAAACTTATTCATTTCTGCTCTTAACCAGCGAACGTTCGCAATATAAAGGTTTCGGCCGGCGGCTAGAGATAGAAAGCGTATTTTTGAAAAGACATCTTTGCTTCTGGAAAACGCATTCCTGGCCGAAGGAGAACCAGAATAAGTTTTCAGTTAACGAAGACGTACTTCTCCGAAATACGCCTCCACTTAACAAAACGCGGGCCCGGGGTTGACTCCTTTGAGAGGCTTACACGCGGGCCCCACTCCATCTCCTCTCTCTCCTCCCGCCTCCATCTTCTCTCCCCGATGCCCGCGCACATAACAAAGGGGGTCGCCGGCGCCGGCGCTCGTTCCGGCGGCTCCGGCCACCAACGGCGGCGTCCCGCACATGGGCGTGCTCAGGGCGTCGTGCCGCATCCGTCCAGGCAGGGCACGGGCCACGGGGAGGTCGAGCATGAGTGCTCCTTCGAGTGCGGCGGAGACCGGCGACGGGCGAGCTCGGGCTCGGAGGCACGGCCCACCGGAGAGGGAGAGGAGGTGCTGGGGTGGTGCTAGGAGGTCGAGGAAGCTCTCTGGTGGAGGAATGAGTGGGGGTCGAGCTCGCCATTGCCCGAATTTTAGAGGAGGTCGGCGGCTGCCATGGTGGCCATTGGAGAGGCTGAGGGCTCCTCGAGCTCGGGGAAGAGGCTAGGCGGGGCTAGAGGACGGTGGTGAGGAGGTTGATCAGCTCGAGAGGCCTCGGGGTGGGCTTATATAGCCGGGGCGAAGGAGCCGTCCCCGAATGTCGCCGCGGCCGGATGGAGCAGGCTCTGGCGACGTCCGCGTACGCGTGCGCACGCGGGCAGGCGTGGATGGCGATGGGAGAGGGGTAGTGGGATGGCAGACGCGGGCGGTGCGGTGTCCGGTCGGCCACCAGCCACTGTGATCACGCGGCCGCGGCCACCGTGGCGCGAGGAGGGCGAAGGAGGAGGGGGCCCGGACATGAGCGGACGCGGGGGACTGTGGGCGATGCGGTAGACAAGGTGAGACGGGCGAGAGTGGCCGGGAGGACAGTGCTTGGAGCTAGCCGACGCGCAGAGCGCGCCAAACGCATGCCAACGGCATGCTCATCGCGTGGCATGGCGAGGAGAGGGCACGATGGCCTGCAAAAAGATGTCTACCGTATTGTCCCTCCAACCTACAGTCCTACTGATGCGATGGCTCGGCTAAAGACACTGTGAGATGATGGGAATGATCGACTGAAGTTTGTTGTATCCAACTTGGGCATGAAATAGTGATCAGATGAGATGGGATAAGAGCTAACCAGAATGTCTCAGGGGTTTAGGGTAGGAAGGACTATGATCCTGTGAAAAATGAAATGATTTGGACCAGTAGTTAATATAGTTGCTTCACAACCACATATTCTGGTCCAGAAAGAAGATCATGAAGTAGCACTCACATGGTTTCTTGAGTTGAGCTTAAAATTTGTGTAGTATTATCATTTGAGCATATGAAGGTACCATAAAAATTTCATCCCATTTGGATAAGTATAAATGGTACTTCCTTCACAATGATCCATACTGGACAGAAACTTGGGGGAATTTTGTGGAGCAAATGGCTTGGAAAAATAATGTGAGTTTTGTAATGCTCACATTATTTATGGATATTAAGGTCCTGGACTAATTTCAGAATTTTTGAAGCAATATAAAATATAGTTGCTTCACAAACTGAAATTGTGACCAGAAACAAAGATTTGAAGGTGTGCTCACATAGATTGTTGGATGGAGATGAAATTTGGTGGAGAGCAATGATTTGACCATATAAATGATCTACCAAAATTTCAACTCATTTGGATAAGCCTAGATAGTACTTCCTTCACAAAGCTTCTCTCTGGACAAAAACTTTGGAAATTTGCTGAGGAAGATTTACTAGGCAAATGAAGTTGAATTTTGGCATGTGGCAATTATTTGGATGAGAAAGAGTGCACAAAAATTTTGGGGTCAATCAAGAAAAGATAAATAGCACTTCCTTCACAAAGTGCCATTCTGGACAGAATGGAAAATGAATATCCCAGAATTATTTTTGAACTAGGCAACGATGACTTTTGGCATATTGGTGGAAGATATGATTCAAAGAATTTATGAGAATTTTGTGGGAATTTTGTGGAAGACAGAAATATAGGTTGCTTCACAACCTAGGGCAAACAGGGTTATTCCTTTAATAGAAAAAGGAATATTCCCAATAAATAAATATTGGAGTTGGGCTAAGATGGAAATGACATGGCCTTAGGATAGATTTGAGAATGACAAACCACTAGAAAGTGGCAGGAGAGAATATTTTCCCAGGTTTCAAGACCACATAGCCACGGAAAAAGAACTCCAAACAAAAATTCGAAGAAATCCAAAAGAAAAAGAAAGGGCCAAAAATCAGGGTGTCACAGCGACGGCGGCAGAGAGAGGGAGGGGGAGACGGGGTTCCTCACCCCCGATGCAGGGGTACGCCGGCGAGGCTCGACGGAGTCCGGCGAGGAGGAGGTCGGGGAAGCGACGAGGACGAGGACGAGGCGGCGATGGGCGGCGGCATCGAGCGCGGGAGAGCAGCAACGAGGGGAGGGGGAGGGGATTAGGGTTTCCAGGGGGCCTTATAGGCCAGGGCGAGTGGGTGGGCCGGCTGGGCCGAGGCCCAGTGGGGAAGGGGGCCTTTTGTTTTTATTTTTCTTTTTATCTTTTGTTTTTCTGTTTTGCAATTAGTTTAGGCACAAATGGAGTTTTATAAAATATTGACTTGGCCCAATATTTGTAGTGCAATTTTAGTTACTACCAGAAATTGGTTTGGGAAAAATATGATTTCATTTGATTTTTAATTAAATGAAAAGGTATTAAAAGTTGCTGTTTTGGTACTGCCTTAGGGTGTTAGGCTCATTTAACTAATTCAATTATTGTTGATTTTATTTTTATAAATGCTTCTAGATTATTTGCAATATTATGAACATTTTCGTTTTCAAATTTGAACAACTTTTATTTTCACTTTAGATTTGAATTTCATTTTGAATTGGAAATTGAAATGAGATAAGATGCAATGATGATCAAGCATAGTTAATCATGATGACTTGGCATTATCAAAAGGTGATCACTGTAGCTAATACATGGGGATGTTACAATGATGGCACCTAACATCACCGTCGAAATCGAAGGATTAAAATTCCTTGCCTCCCCCATTGTTCTGAAGTCTTCCACCATAGACCTCATTATGGGAATGGATTGGTTGAAAGCTCACATTGCTTCGATCAATTGTGCCACCAAAGTCGTCCAACTCCTTCACCCCTCCGACGAGATAGTGAACTACACCGCCCGAATTCCCCGGAATGCCGAAGCTCAGATATATGCTCTGAATACTTTGAACGCTTCACCTCTTGAGGGAATTGAGAACGTTCTAGTCGTTCGTGATTTTCCGGATGTCTTTCCAGAAGAACTACCAGGAATACCCCCTGTTAGAGCCGTTGAATTCGTCATCGACTTGAAACCAGGCACCACTCCTATTGCTAAGCGTCCCTATAAGATGCCGCCACATGAACTCCTTGAGCTTAAGGAGGAGATCGACAAATCACTTCGCAAAGGCTTCATTCGTCCAAGTTCGTCTGCTTGGCGAGCACCTTCTCTCTTTGTTAAGAAGAAGGATGGAACTAACCGATTGGTCCAGGACTATCGGCCTATTAACGAAGCAACAATCCAGAACAAATATCCACTTCCCCGGATCAACGATCTTTATGATCAGCTTGCTGGATCCTCTGTGTTCTCTAAACTCGACTTAAGGTTGGGTTACCATCAGATCCGAGTTCGTAAAGAGGATATTCCGAAGACCGCTTTCGTTACCCGTTATGGATCATACGAGTACACCGTCATGTCCTTCGGACTAACTAATGCTCCAGCAACCTTCTCTCGATTGATGAACTATATCTTCATGGACTACCTCGACAAATTCGTCGTGGTTTATTTGGATGATATCCTTATATTTTCCAAGAATGAAGAAGAACACGCCGAACATCTTCGGCTTGTATTGGAGAAACTTCGAGAACATCAATTGTTTGCCAAATTTTCCAAATGTGAATTCTGGTTATCTGAGGTGACCTATCTTGGTCATGTGATTTCCAAAGATGGCATTGCTGTTAACCCAGAACGAGTTCAGGCTATTCTTGACTGGACTCCTCCGCAGACTGTTAAGCAAGTCAGAAGTTTTCTCGGTCTCGCTAGCTATTGCCGCCGTTTCGTCGAGAACTTCTCCAAGATTGCTAAACCACTGACTGATTTGCTCCACAAAGGCAAGAAGTTTGAGTGGACGGAAAAGTGCCAAGAAAGTTTTCAGACACTTAAAGACAAGTTGACCTCTGCCCCAGTGCTAGCACCCCCAGATACCCGCAAGGACTTTGTGATATATTGCGACGCATCCCGTCAAGGATTAGGCTGTGTCCTAATGCAAGAGCGCAAAGTGATTGCTTATGGCTCTCGTCAGTTGCGTCCTCACGAAGATTAGTATCCAACACATGATCTCGAGTTAGCAACAGTTATCTATGCTGTGAAACTGTGGCGACATTACCTTCTCGGTAATCATTGCGAGATATACACGGACCACCAAAGTCTGAAGTATATGTATACTCAACTAGATTTGAACCTCCGCCAACAAAGATGGCTCGAGACAATAGCTGACTATGACATGGATATTTCTTATACCCCTGGCAAGGCTAATGTAATGGCCGATGCTTTGAGTCGCAAGTCTTATTGCAACAACCTCATGGTTCAGCAAGCACAACCCCTTCTCCATGAGGAACTTCACAAGTTGAACCTTCACATTGTCCCACAGGGTCATCTCAATACCCTGGTTGTTGAACCAGATCTCGAGGACCTCATCAAGCATATACAGAAAGCTGACTCCGAGGTCGAGAAGATTAAGCGCGATCTCAAAAAGGGAAGGCCCTCATTCTTCACTATTGATGCTAATGGCACCTTGTTCTTCAAAAATCGCTTAGTGGTTCCTAGAAAGGACAACCTAGATCTGACCCCGCGTGTCATGAAAGAAGCACATGACACACCTTTGTCTATTCATCCGGGTAGTACTAAGATGTACCAAGACATTCGTCAACGGTACTGGTGGCCTGATATGAAGCGAGACATTGCTCATTATGTTGATGAGTGTGACGTTTGCCGTCGCATCAAAGCAGAACATCAAAGGCCTGCAGGAACTCTACAACCACTTGCTATTCCTGAATGGAAATGGGACGAAGTTGAAATGGATTTCATTACTGGTTTTCCCAGATCGCAGAAGGGTCATGATGCCATTTTTGTCATCATTGACCGATTCTCAAAGGTTGCTCACTTTCTGCCAGTCAAGGAGACAATCACTACTAGTCAGTTAGCAGACTTGTATGTTTCCAGAATCGTATCACTCCACGGTGTTCCATTGGAGATCAGTTCAGATCATGGCAGCCTCTTTACCTCAAGGTTTTGGAACAGTTTCCAAGAAGCTATGGGGACTCGTCTGTCCTTCAGCACCGCTTTTCACCCCCAGTCCCAGGGACAAGTTGAACGAGTCAATCAAGTGCTTGAAGATATGCTTCGAGCTTGTTTCATCTCATTCGGTAAGAAATGGGAAGAATCTCTCATGTATGCCGAATTCTCTTACAACAATAGCTATCAAGCTAGTCTGAAGATGGCACCCTTTGAAGTTCGCTATGGACGTAAGTGCCGAACCCCTCTGAATTGGTCAGAAACTGGGGAACGGCCACTCTTCGGTCCGGACATTATCCAACAAGCTGAAGAACAAGTCCGCATTGTCCGTCAACATTTGAAAACTGCTCAGTCTCGTCAGAAGAGCAATTATGACCGAAAACACCAGGTAATGGTCTATCAACCTGGCGAACAAGCTTACCTTCGCGTCACTCCGTTGATGGGCACTCATCGTTTTGGGATCAAGGGCAAGTTAGCTCCTCGGTACATTGGCCCGTTCTGTATCCTCACCAGACGTGGAGAAGTGGCATATCAATTGGAATTGCCGCCAAACCTTTCTCAAGTTCATGATGTCTTCCACGTGTCGCAACTCCGTCGCGGCTTCAAGGATCCTATCCGAGCAGTGGATCATGAAATACTTGAGCTGCAAGAGGATCTTTCTTATCAAGAATATCCGATCCGCATTCTTGATCAAGCTGAACGTCGAACCCGTCAGAAGGCAATCAAGTTCCTTAAAGTTCAGTGGTCGAATCATTCTGAAGACGAAGCCACTTGGGAACGCGAGGATCGTCTTAGTGAAGAATACCCCGCTCTCTTCCAGCCTACCTCTTAATTCTCGGGACGAGAATTTCTTTTAGAGGAGGAGAATTGCAACATCCCCATGTATTAAGCTACAGTGATCACCCTTTTGATAATGCCAAGTCACCATGATTAACAGTGCTTGATCATCATTTGGATCATATCTCATTTCAAATTCCAATTCAAATTGAGAATTCAAACTTAAAGTGAATTTAAAAGTTGTTCAAATCCAGGAACTAAATAGTTCATAATGTTGCAAATATTCCCAAAGCAATTATAATAATAAAATCAACATTAATTCAATTATCTAAGTGACTCTAACATCATGATACAGTACCTAAAAAGCAATTTAAATTGCCAAATCATTTAATAAAAATTCAAATGAAATCTTTTTCTCTCCAAACCTTTTTCTGGCAGTGGTAAATATTGCCATGTAATTATGTGACACAACCCCACATTTTACAAAAGTCATTTTATGGCCAAACATTTTGCAAAACAGAAAGAATAAAAGAAAACAGAAAATAAAAAGGAAAAAGGCCTAACACTACTGTGCGGCTGGGCCTAAGTCAAGTAGTGCGGCCCATCCCACCACCGCGCTCATCCCCTAACTCTCTCCCTCTCTCCTATGCGTGTCGGCCGCGCTCTCGCTCCCGCCGGCGATGCGCACGCGTCGACGATCCCCCGGCCGCGTGTGTGGTTAAGAGCATCCCCGCGCACCCCTGACGAACCCTAGCTACCTTCACCCCCCCCCCCCTCTTCCTCGCGCCCCCATCGTCCTCCCCGCAAACACCCGATGCCGTCGACATGGCCGAGCTCGCCGGCGTAGCCACAGACCTCCCCGGTGACTGAGACCAAGCCCATCCGCTCCGCCTGCCTCTTCTACTTCCTCTCCGACCACGGGATCGATCCCTGCGCCACTACAGCGAGGGGATCGAGCTCCTCCCCATCTTTGGTCTTCGGCGCTCCTCCGTCCAATCCCGCTGCCCTGCTGCTACTAATCCACCGCCGGGCCTCCGTGTGCCTCCCCGGTGAGCAGCCCCTCCTTTCCCCTCTCTCAGCGCTGCCTCTAGACGCCCGTAGCCGCCGCTGCCATTGCCGCCCGAGCCCAGCTCCGCCACGTAGCTCGCCGCCGTCGCCGTAGTTGATGTCATGGCCGTCTGAGCACGTAGACGTGCTCAGCTCCTCCCCGCGAGCCCAACGCACGCACACGCGTGCCTCCTCGTGCCCCGCATCGTCGATCCCAACCACGCCCGAACTCCGGCGTCCGCCGCGGTCGACGCCACCGTCGACTCCGGCCGTTTCAGCCTGCGCCAGTACTGTAGATCGACGCGGATTGTTGTCCCCGTTCGAACGCGACCAACCGCCGTCGATTTGGTCGCCGAGGTGCGAAATTCGGCCACCTCCCGTACGCGCCGCCACGCGAAATGGTCGCCGGCGAAGTTCCGGCGACGACGCCAACGTGGCGTCGACGTGGCTGCCACCTGGCTGCCCCGTGCCACTGACGAGTGGGCCCGGTTGACCCAGTTGACCGGGTCAACTGCTGACTGGGCCCGCACAGTCACTGACATGTGGGCCCCGCTAATTTAAACGTTTTAAAAAAAATAAAACTCTAATTAATCTATTAATACTAATTAAGTTAATTAGTTAACTAATCTGACACTGACAGTAGGCCCCACTAACTAATTAACCTAAATAGTTAATTTAACCTCTCTGTTTAAGCTATTGTGTATGACAAGTGGGGCCCACTTGTCAGGTTTGACCCTGGTCAGCCGGGTTTGACCGCTGACGTCACCCTGACGTCATGCTGATGTCACCAAACACTGTTTTGGATAATTCAAATTAAATAATTTCAGAAATTTCAGAAAATGATTTAAACTTTGAAAAATCATATAAAACAAACCGTAACTCGGATGAAAATAATTTATATAAGAAAAATGATCAGAAAAATATGACGAATCCGAATATGTGATCAAAATGCTTGATCATCACTCCTAACTAGATGAACATGGAACTTTTTGCCCGTATTCGATCGATGAATAGTGCATAACCTTGATCAAATAATTCCTGATAAATTCCTAAATCATCTAAAATATTTAGAGAGGCAATATATCACACCTGCATATCATTTAGGCATGTCATGCATAGTGATTACATTTGTTGCCGTGTATTTATTGTTTCTTCCCCCTCCTTCTCTCCCGATAGACCCCGAGTCTACCGACAACACTGCTGCGTACGACTACGTCGCCGACGACCAGACCCCTTCAGCAGAGCTTCCAGGCAAGCAAGCCCTCCTTGATCATCCAGATACTGCCTATTCTTTCCCTCTTATGCTTGCATTAGAACTGCTACCGTTGATATTCCGGCAACTCCTATTCTGATGCATAGCCTGATTTTGTAACTGTTGTTGATACCTTTCCTGATACCCTAATTGCTTAGTATAGGTTGGTCAGAGCCCCACCAGTTGGCCCTAGACCCTTGTCCATGTTGCTATGCTAGAATTCGGGTCGTGATCCCCATTGGCGGTGATCACGAGAATGCTCACACAGTTACTTTCATTTATTGTTGGGGAACTGAAGGGCTGGCGGTACCATCCAGCCGAGATGGACCTGAGTCCCGACAGCTTCCGTTGTTAAAGACGGGTCGGCCCCAAGGGTACCCGCGAGTCATACGGTGGCGGTGCGACGGGTCAGGCGGAGACCACTTAGGAAGAGGTGGGCCTGGTCCCTTGACCGAGGATTACCGAGACGGGGCGACAGGGATCCTGTTCGTCTCCGCAAGTTTCTAAATACGCCTAATGGATTTGGGTATTTGATCTGAGTGGGTCGTTGGCCCTATACGCACTACCACCACGTGGGATAATGGTTATGGGACCCTCTACGTCGTATGTATCAGCCGAAAGCTCTTCAGATGTCACAGCTCAGAGATGCGGGCTGATTGCTGGGGTGGGCTGGTTACTGTTGGGGAACGTTGCATGGGAAACAAAAAAATTCCTACGCTCACCAAGATCAATCTAGGAGATGAACATCTACGAGAGGAGAGATTGCATCTACATACCCTTGTAGATCGCTAAGCGGAAGCGTTAAGAAACGCGGTTGATGTAGTCGAACGTCTTCGCGATCCAATCACGATCCGTCCCGCGAACTCCCGATCAAGTGCTGAACGGACGGCACCTCCGCGTTCAACACACGTACGGCTTGATGACGCCTTCACCTCCTCGATCCAGCGAGCGATGGTGAAGTAGCAGCTCGAGTCCTCCGGCAGCACGACGGCATGGCGGCGGTGGTGGTGGAGCAATCTCAGCAGAGCTTCTCTAAGCTACGCGGAGAGAGAGAGGAACTACGAGGGAGAAGGAGGGCAGCGCCGTGGCATGGATGGGTGCAGCTGCCCTCTCTCTACCCCTCTATATATAGGGGAAAGGGAGGAGGAGGAGGCGCCCTAGGGTTTCTCCTAAGGGGGCCGGCGGACACAACAGATGGGGGCGCCCCTAGGGAAACCATAGGGTGACTTGCCCCCCAAGCCAGGTGGAGGCAGCCCTAGGGGGGCGCCCCACCCCCTCTGGTGATCGTGAGATGGGGTGAGGGGGCGCACAGCCCCTTAGTGGGCTGGTGTGCTTCCTCCCCTTGGCCCATGAGGCCCCTCAACACTTGTCGGGGCCCCCCGAAACCCCTTTCGGTTCTCCTGGTCATAACCCGGTACCCCTGGATCATTTCCGGACTCCGATTCCCTTCGTCCTATATATCGATCTTCACCTCCGGACCATTCCGGAGTTCCTCGTCATGTCCGGGATCTCATCCGGGACTCCGAACAACCTTCGGTCACCAACATAAAAACTCGACTATACTTATATCGTCACCAAACGTTAAGTGTGTAGACCCTGCGGGTTCGAGAACTATGCAGACATGACCGAGACACCTCCATGGTCAACAACCAATAGCGGGACCTGGATGCCCATATTGGTTCCTATATATTCTACGAAGATCTTTATCGGTCGAACCTCGATGTCAAGGATTCAGTCAATCCCGTATGCAGTTCCCTTTGTCCATCGGTATGTTACTTGCCCGAGATTCGATCGTCGGTATCTCCATACCTAGTTCAATCTCGTTACCGGCAAGTCTCTTTACTCGTTCCGTAATACAAGATCCCGTGGCTAACTCTTTAATCACATTGCTTGCAAGCTTATTGTGATGCTGTATTACCGAGTGGGCCCTGAGATACCTTTCCGTCATACGGAGTGACAAATTCCCAGTCTTGATCCATGCCAACTCAACAGACACCCTCGGAGATACCTGTAGAGCATCTTTTTAGTCACCCAGTTACGTTGCGACGTTTGATACACACAATGCACTCCTCCGGTGTCAGTGAGTTGCATGATCTCATGGTCATAGGAACAGATACTTGACATGCAAAAACGATAGCAATAAACTTGACACGATCATATGCTACGTTCATAGTTTGGGTCTTGTCCATCACATCATTCTCCTAATGATGTGATCTCGTTATCAAATGACAACTCATGTCTATCTTATTCGACCACTCGGAAAAAATACATGGTTAAGTACTAATTGCACAACGATCTGAATCTGAGATGGAGTCAACAACTCTCTTGTCGATCTGGCCATCACGTGAGCGTGCATGGCATGCTGTCACAGTGAACGACAGACAGTTCAGGAATGTTTATAACTAAGTTATTACTGTTGGGGTTATAAATTTCTCTTATTCAGAGAATACATACGTCTGATTTAGCCCATCTTTTTCTTCTTCTTTCCGATCTTTGTGTTCCATTTATCGCATTCTCAGCTTGTCCACGCTAATGACTTCTTCTTCTTCTTCCCACTTGTAATATCAAAATAAAAGATCCAATCAAATCAAATCTTATGCCCGTGCACGCGCTCTCCATCTAACAGCTTTCTACCTAAGGCGATCGGTCACCTAGCGCGCTTTAGAGCATCTCTAGCAGATCCCGTAAACGTGGTCAAACCTTTCAATCTATCTATAGTACAGGTTGAAAAACACGCACCGAATAGATCCCGTAAAATAGCAGATCACGTAAAAAAAACAGGTTTCCGTATTTTAGAGCAACCACTAGTGCAGAATCAGCCTTTAGTCCCGGTTCGTAAGGGCCTTTAGTCCCGGTTCAACAACCGGCACTAAAGGGTCGCGACTAAAGGACCCCCCCCCCCTTAGTCCCGGTTCGTCACGACCCGGGACCAAAGGCCCACCACGTGGCACGAGCCCGCGCCGGGGGCTGGGGGGCCTTTAGTCCCGGTTGGTAACACCAACCGGGACTAAAAGGTATAGGGGTTTAGGGGTTTATGTTTTATTTTTCCTTTTATTTTGTGTTTTCCATTTAATTCTTTTTTTTTGCGAGAAATTCTTTTTCATTTCAAACATTTACGCTACTACATACATATTGTACACGTCATGCATATATAAATAGAATTTCTCGTAGCCAATCATATATATATCATAGAATTTCTCGTACGACCATATGCGCATACACATATATATATATATATATATATATATATATATATATACAATTTGGTATATACAATTTCTCCTACAATTTGCAGATAATTACATGCATGCAAAAGCAGGATTTTTGGGATGTATGACCTGGTCAACCAAAAATCCCGCAATTTGTAGACCAAAAATCCCGCAATTTATTCAGCCGTGTAATGGTATGCTCCTTTGGGATGTATGACCTGGTCAACCAAAAATCTCGTAATTTCCTCTTGAAGTGCTCGTATGCGGTCCGTTGGTAGGAGCTTTGCCCGCATCTCCCTCAGCTTTAAAGAAGGAGATCAAGATGAATATATTAGTTATGTGTATATATATTAGATCATGATAAAAAAATGTGGATAGTGTTCTGGCAAACGTACCCAAAGTTGTCTTTCAGATCTGCTCCATTCGGACGTCATAATGCGAATGTTCTCGCAAACGTAGTATGCACATAAATTATTCCCCGACCCCTGACTCATGCACTTTACGAGAATAGAATTCAATCAGATAATAATTAATCAAGCATGATAATGGTATTGAAACTAGAATTAAAAATATGCGCGGACACGTAGCTAGTACTACTTAATTACGTACCCTGGGTCGCACCCATTTCAGCTCTTGTTTCCATGCGCCTGGGACCTGTTTGATGAAGCTTTGTCAAACCCTGTCCGGCAAGGAAAATGAATAAAGCAGTTATTAATTAGTTGATATCAGGAAATGAAATAAAGAGCTCGCTGACATAGTGCGATAATGATTGAAATTACCTGTCGACCATCCCCTTCACGATTAAGTACTCTTTAGGTTCTTTAAGTAGTGAGTCTAGTACTTTAACTTTTGCCTCGTCAACTTCAATGATTAGCAGGATCCAGTGAAAACTGCATGCGCACACGTTTGTATAATTAAGCGGGCATGTGCATAACTCATCAACTACACTTATTAACATCTAGTAAGCAAAATAGAATTTGTAGTACAAGACAGTAACACTCACCCGAAGTTGTAAGGAAATACTATTTCTGGTTGGGTATTTAGTTGCTTCAAAAACTCTAGCAAGTACTTCTCTGTTTCTTTTGGGTGACGTGACCACACCTCTTCACTAATGGTATTTGGGTCAATGAACCCAATGCCATAGCGTCCATCTCTTTTCATTTCATAAATCTTCATTCTGCATAATACCATAGAAAAGAATATAGTGAGGATAATTACAGGCAACGAACGAGCATAGCTAGAGACTTAAATTACAGAAAGAAATCACTTACAGACAATAGCAACTGACGAGAGATTTGTCGAGTGCCTCTTGATTGAATAACTGAAACAATTCTTGAAACTCAACCCACAAATCTTTTGCATGGAAGTAATGCTCTTCCTTGACTTTCACCATGAGGGAATCTCGCCCCTTCTTGACTTCTCTCTGGTACCAGTCATGCAAATGGCGCATTCTCGTTGATAGATTCTCGACCTCCCTGCCCAGATCTTGGCCGGGGGCATATTTCCATGCTACTTCGTGATCTTGAATCTTGGGGAGTTCCTCGATGCCTAGGAGTTGTTCAACAGTGACACCGGCGTCTCTAGCCATCTGTCTATGAGCGTCGGTTATTACCGGCTGATCGGCGGTACTCACACCATGTGATTGTACAATGAGCGGGGGGTCGATTGCACTGCCTGTTCTCCCAGATGGGGAACAGTTTTCCCGCATTTACTACTCCTTGCTTGGCTCGAGCTCGACTCCTTATCTTTTTGTGCCACATATAACTTCTTAATACAACGCTCATAGTCTGAGTCCGTCCTCTTCACAGCCGGTTGAGCATTATCAATAAAGTGTTGTATGACTTCATCAGGTATTTTCTCCTTCGGCGGGGGCTGTTTCGGTGCAAAATGGGCCTTCACTTGGGCAGCCACTTCGGCCTTGTTTTCCTCGATAGTCATCTCGTAAGCCAACTTCTTTTTGGCAGGAGGAGAGGCTTTCTTGCTTAGTGCTCTCTTCCGCTTTGGAGAAGGCTGACGCGCCCGAGATCGATATGGCGGACTCGCGCTGATGGGCTCCGTCTCGGGGTGGGGTGGTGGAGACGGCTGACGCGGTGGCGGACTAGCGCCGCGCTGCGTCTCGGGCAGGGTTGGAGTCGGCTGACGCGGTGGCGGACTTGGAGGAGGAGTCGGTGGCCTTGGAAAGACGATGCAATCCTTTCTCCATAGAATGATACGATGTATGGCCTCTCCCAGTGTGCGCTCTTCGTCACCTCCAGGAATGTGAAGCAGTAGCTCGTAATATCCTGACATCACTTCATCAACCCCGACACGAGCATAGCCAGCTGGAATCGGATTGCAATGGAAGTTTGCTTCAGGGGGATTTGTTAAAGCATAGCCGTCCGCCACCTTCATGGATATGTTCTTCACTTCCATGTGTAGCTCACAAGGTGTCATATGTTTGATATCATCCACAGGGTATCTATCCAGCAGTGCATCATCGGCCGGGGTGGAACCCACGCTGCTTTTCGGCATAGATGGGACGGTTGTATCCAATGCTCGATCTGCTTGCTGCTGCCGCTGAGACGCCCTTTCCTGGCTAAGTGAGTCGATCTGCTCCTGCTGCCTTTGGTAAGCGCGTTCCAACTCCGCGTGCTTTGATTCCATCAGTTGAAGGCGGTCTGCTGCCTGCTTCCTCTGCTCCTCCTCCTGCTTCCTCTGCTCCTCCTCCTGCTGCTTCTTTCTCGCACGGCTTCTGTAAGTGGCGTTCCAATCCGCAAACCCCTCAAACCACGGAACAATGCCTTTGCCTCGTGTTCGTCCCGGGTGTTCAGGATTGTTCAGGGCGCGCGTAAGCTCGTCATTCTCTCTGTCGGGCTTGTACTTTCCCGTTCGAGCATCTTGTATTGCAACAAGTAAAGCGTCGGAGGCTTCTTTAAGACTTGCCCGCTCCATAACCAGCCCTGTCTCTGGGTCCAACTTCCCCCCATGCGCATAAAACCAAGTCCTGCACCTGGGGGGCCAACTCAATGTAACTGGAGTGACCCCTGCAGCAATCATCTATTCCTCAGCGAGATCCCACTTAGGTCGGCCGACCTGGTAGCCACCTGGCCCCAGAGTATGGTGCCACTTTTTTTTCGCAGCATTAATCTTGTTTATTCTCGACCGTTCCTTAGCTTCTTCCGATTCCTTGAACTGCACGAAAGCGTCCCAGTGATCTTTTGCCTTCTCCAGTGTTCCCTTGAATGATGGAGTCTTCTTTCCGTCTGCTTGGTACTTGGCCCATATTCTTTTCTTGTGGTTGTTGAATGCTATCGCCATCTTCTTAAGAGCACTCTTCTTGACTTTCTCCCGTTCTTCATCTGTCAAATGATCTGGTAGAGTGAAATGTGCCATGAGCGATTCCCAAAGCAGATCTTTTGCTCTTCCGTCGACAAAAGTAACTCCTTGATCTCCCTTTGCTGGCTTATTCCATTCTTGAACGGAGATCGGGATTTGGTCCCTGACAATAACTCCGCATTAACGAGTAAATTTGTCCGCATTCTTTTTAGGAGCAAGCGGTTCGCCATTTTCTTTGATGGCATCGATGTTGTACTTTATACCAGCCTGCAACCTTCTGGCCGGGCCTCGTACTGCCCTGCTTGTAGAAGATTTGCTCGATCCGGAGGGCTAAAACAAGAAAGATCGATTCGTTAATATATATAAATCAATTAATACATGTAATGATCACCAGAGGCCTTATATATATATATATATATACCTCGTCGGTCTTTGTTATTTGAAGAACATTTCCTTCGTCATCATTGTTGTGGCCTTCGTCTCTTCGTTTGTCTTCATCAAATATTAATACTCCCTCACCGGAATTATTAATGTTCAGATATTGCGAGCCGTCATCTTCGGGTTCATTCTCATCTGGGCTCGGGGAGCGTATGATGTCGAACATGGTCTCTTCTCCGTCTCTGCCGGTATTGTCCATAGCTTATATTAACTAATCCAGAAGAAAGACAAAATAATTTAGTATTCAAATTAGAATGCAATCAATAAGGAAAAACTGAATCATAGTAGATAATATGCATCTCGAATAATATCACTAATACATCTCGAATAATCCAGATAATATGCATCATCGAATATAATCTCGAATACATCGTCTCGAATATTATCGAATATAATCTCGAATACATCTCGAGTACTAATTATCACTAATACATCTCGAATATTATCATATAACATCACTAGCTAATACAGATCGAATATTATCGAAGAATCTAGTTCACTCGCGGTTCTTGAGGCGCGGGCGGTGGACACCCAAAGAGAAGGAACCATCACAGGATCATAGCTCGGGTGAGATCCCTGAAGAACCTGCCAGGTATTGGAGAACCTGACGTCCAACGCAACCATGTAGCGACGGACGTGCTCGTCCTCCTCCCTGACACGGAGGCGTACCACCTCCGCGGGGGCCGGCTGCCTCCGCACCGAAAGTGGCCCACGCGACCGCCACCAAAGAAGCTCCGGGTCGACGACGGGAGCCCGGTTCCTCACCAAGCTGCGCGCCCCGGAAGGTAGCACCTCCCAGTGCCAGCCCGGCGGAGCCCAGTCCCGGACATGGCGCCTCTCAAGCAGGTTCTCGCCACCGAGTCGACGACGAGGATGCGGGCCGGGCATCGTAGACGTCGAGAACAAATTCTATGCAAATTTAACATTTTTTAAATGCTTGATTGTGATTTTTGTAATTCTTTTTCACTTGATTTTGCAAATACATGACAAACTTTTGCAAATACAACATTAAGATATATATTAACATTAAAATATTATTAATACATGGTCAACTTTTTTCTATGCAACTTTTTCCTATGCAACTTTTTTCTATAAGTATAAAAAACTAAAAAACTAAAAATCTATGCAAATTCCACCGTTCATCTACATATACATATATACATACATTGTATAAAAAAACTAGTGGAAAAAAAACTAAAACATACATACATATAGTGAAAAAATAATCATCTAAAACATCAAAACATACATACATATATACATACATTGTATACTAGTTAATAATAATCTAAAACATATCTAGTGAAAAAAAAATCGCCGGAGGGGGCGGCGCGAGCTCACAGCGGGCGAGGTCGAGGCCGGCGACGGCGAGGTCGATCGAGGCCGGCGACGGCGAGGTCGAGGCCGGCGACGGCGAGGTCGAGGCCGGCGGGCGCGGGCGGCGTCGGAGAGGAGAGGCGCGGGTGGCGTCGATCGGGGAAGAGGCGCGGGCGGCGTCGGGGAGGAGGCGCGAGCGGCCGGCGTCAGGGGCGGCGTCGGAGAGGAGAGGCGCGAGCGGCCGGCGTCAGGGGCGGCGTCGGAGAGGAGAGGCGCGGGCGGCCGGCGTCGGGGCAGGCGGCGGCGTCTCTGTGTTTGGCGTCGAGAGAATGGAGAGGATGGATTCGTAAGTGCCGCTTATATATGAAAGCCTTTAGTCCCGGTTGGTGGCTCCAACCGCGACTAAAGGCCCCCTTTAGTCCCGGTTGGAGCCACCAACCGAGACTATAAGCCCCGCCGCGGCTACCGTGTCGAGCTCCTCTCTAAGCAGGCCTTTGTGGGCCTACCGAACTTGTGCTGCCCTGTGGGGCCTATTGGGCCGTGCGGGCCTACATCCTGGCCCAACTAGAGGTTGGGTTTCTAGTCGTATGCAGGCCGTGGCGGCCCAGTAGGCGGGCTTTTTTTTCCATTTTTTTTTGCTTTATTTATTTTCTTTTGTTTCTACTTACAGCCAAATATTTAGAGTTTCTGAGTGAATCTTTTTGCTTTAGGTCACAAAAATTATAAACTTTCTGTTAGTGCCAGTATTTTTCAAATTTGAATAGTTTAAATTTGAATTATTTGAAATTTGTGTGAATCACTAGTTTGTGAATAACTTTACTTTAAAAATAGATTTATCAGCGATTCTTTTTTCTGCTGTTTAATATTAGTGTGTTTTATCATTATATTCAATTTGGTAATTCTTAGGTTATTTTAAAAAATGAAAATGCCTTTGTAACAGATGAGTTTTCGTCCGAAACCCTGATACTTCGAAAGAGATTGTCCATTTTGTACACGAAGTGCATCCAGTTTTTGCCATAACCCTCTCAACTTTTTAGCACATGCTATGTGGGTGAAATGATGATATCATGCCAACTTTCAACCTTTTCAGAGTTCATTTGTAGTGCTTTTCAATTTCAGGGTCATTTAGCTCAAAAAATTCATTAAATGCATGAAAAATAGCGAATGAAGTCAGAAAGGGTTGAAAATTGATGTTGTGGCTTTGAATGGTGCATGTTGAACTCACAAAATGTCTGGAGTTGAAATAAGTTAAAAAAATGAAATACCTTTGTAACAGATGAGTTTTCGTCCGAAACCCTGATACTTCAAAAGAGATTGTCCATTTTGTACACGAAGTGCATCCAGTTTTTGCTGTAACCCTCTCAACTTATTAGCACATGCTATGTGGGTGAAATGATGATACCATGCCAACTTTCAACCTTTTCAAAGTTCATTTGTAGTGCTTTTTAATTTCAGGGTCATTTAGCTCAAAAAGTTCATTGAATGCATGAAAAATAGCGAATGAAGTCAGAAAGGGTTGAAAATTGATGATGTGGCTTTGAATGGTGCATGTTGAACTCATAAAATGTCTGGAGTTGAAATAAGTTAAAAAAATGAAATGCCTTTGTAACAGATGAGTTTTCGTCCGAAACCCTGATACTTCGAAAGAGATTGTCCATTTTGTACACAAAGTGCATCCAGTTTTTGCCGTAACCCTCTCAACTTTTTAGCACATGCTATGTGGGTGAAATGATGATACCATGCCAACTTTCAACCTTTTCAGAGTTCATTTGTAGTGTTTTTCAATTTCAGGGTCATTTAGATCCAAAATTTCATTAAATGCATGAAAAACAGCGAATGAAGTCAGAAAGGGTTGAAAATTGCATCCAGTCCTTAAAGATATATTTCTTCGCCTTTCAAATGCCAAAACACATATATACCCTAACTATTACAAAGATTCCATCCGGTTTGTCCGAAGTGGGACTTTCGAGATAAGTCCGGAAACTCACTAGAGAAGAAAGTGATGACGGTGAAGCCGGTCACATCCCAGAGTGGGATCTTTGGGTATAAAACTTTTTCTTCGCGTGTGTCCCTTTGCGCCGTAACCATGGACAATCTTCATCATTTAACAGGATGCTTGGGTCAATCTTCACTGTGAAGGGAGCAATTTCATGAAATTTTTCATAATCTTCTGACATGTCTGTCTTGTCCTCCACTCCCACGATATTTCTTTTCCCTGAAAGAACTATGTGGCGCTTTGGCTCATCGTATGATGTATTCGCTTCCTTATCTTTTCTTTTTCTCGGCTTGGTAGACATGTCCTTCACATAGAAAACCTGCGCCACATCATTGGCTAGGACGAATGGTTCGTCTGCGTACCCAAGATTGTTGAGATCCACTGTTGTCATTCCGTACCGCGGGTCTTCCTTTACGCCGCCTCCTGACAGATTGACCCATTTGCAACGAAACAAAGGGACCTTCAATTCACGTCCATAGTCAAGTTCCATATCTCCTCTATGTAACCATAATATGTGTCCTTTGGCCTATTGGTGTTTGCTGCATCAAAGCGGACACCACTGTTTTGGTTGGTGCTCTTTTTATCTTGGGCGATCATGTAAAATGTATTCTCATTTATCTCGTACCCTTTGACAGTCAATATAGTCGAAGATGGTAACTTGGACAGCAAGTACAGCTCACCTCCAACACTGTCGTCATGCATGAGACGTGTCTGCAACCAACCGCCGAAAGTCCCCGTGTGTTCACGTGTAATCCAGTCGTCAGACAGCTCCGGGTGTTTGGAGCGTAGAATATTCTTGTGTTCGTCAATATACGGACCCACCAAGCTGGAATTTTGTAGAACTGTGTAGTGTGCTTGTGCCCAAGAATGCCCGTCCATACATATTACTTGGTCCTTTCCTAGCGTGCCTTTTCCACCAAGTCTGCCCTCATGCCGCGATTCGGGAACACCAATCGGCTTAAGGTCAGGAATAAAGTCAACACAAAACTCAATGACCTCCTCTGTTTCATGGCCCTTGGAGATGCTTCCTTCTGGCCTAGCACGGTTATGAACATATTTCTTTAAGACTCCCATGAACCTCTCAAAGGGGAACATATTGTGTAGAAATACAGGACCCAGAATGGCAATCTCTTCGACTAGGTGAACTAGGACGTGCGTCATGATATTGAAGAAGGATGGTGGGAACACCAACTCGAAACTGACAAGACATTGCACCAAATCATTCTGTAACCTTGGTAGGATTTCTGGATCGATTACCTTCTGAGAGATTACATTGAGGAATGCACATAGCTTCACAATGGCTAATCGAACGTTGTCCGGTAGAAGCCCCCTCAATGCAACCGGAAGCAGTTGCGTCATAATCACGTGGCAGTCATGGGACTTTAGGTTCTGGAACTTTTTCTCTGCCATGTTTATTATTCCCTTTATATTCGACGAGAAGCCAGACAGGACCTTCATACTGAGCAGGCATTCAAAGAAGATTTCCTTCTCTTCTTTGGTAAGAGCGTAGCTGGCAGGACCCTGATACTGCTTTGGATGCATGCCGTCTTTTTCGTGCATACGTTGCTGGTCCTCCCGTGCCTCCGGTGTATCTTTTGTCTTCCCATACACGCCCAAGAAGCCTAGCAGGTTCACGCAAAGATTCTTCATCACATGCATCACGTCGATTGCAGAGCGGACCTCTAGTTCTTTCCAATATGGTAGGTCCCAAAATATAGATTTCTTCTTCCACATGGGTGCGTGTCTGTCAGCGTCATTCGGAACAGATTGTCCGCCAGGACCCTTTCCAAAGATTACTTTTAAATCCTTGACCATATCAAGTATATCATGACCAGTACGGTGGCGAGGCTTCTTCCGGTGATCTGCCTCACCTTTGAAATGCTTGCCTTTCTTTCTTAAGACATGATTGATCTGAAGAAATCGACGATGTCCCAGGTACACATTCTTCTTACATTTATCCAAATATATACTGTCGGTATCATCTAAACAGTGCGTGCATGCGTGGTATCCCTTGTTTGTCTGTCCTGAAAGGTTACTAAGAGCAGGCCAATCATTGATGGTTACAAACAGCAACGCTCGCAGGTCAAATTCCTGCTGTTTGTGCCCATCCCACACACGTACACCTTCTATACTCCACAGCTGTAAAAGTTCTTCAACCAACGGCCTTAGGTACACATCAATGTCGTTGCCGGGTTGCTTGGGGCCTTGGATGAGCACTGGCATCATAATGAACTTCCGCTTCATGCACAACCAAGGAGGAAGGTTATAGATACATAGAGTCACAGGCCAGGTGCTATGATTGCTGCTCTGCTCCCCGAAAGGATTAATGCCATCTGCACTTAAACCAAACCATATGTTCCTTGCGTCATCTGCAAAGTCCTTCCACTTTCTCTCGATTTTTCTCCACTGCGATCCGTCAGCGGGTTCTCTCAACTTCCCGTCTTTCTTACGGTCTTCTTTGTGCCATCGCATCAACTTGGCATGCTCTTTGTTTTGGAACAAACGTTTCAACCGTGGTATTATAGGAGCATACCACATCACCTTGGCAGGAATCTTATTTCTGGGGCGCTCGCCCTCAACATCACCAGGGTCATCGCGGCTGATCTTATAGCGCAATGCACCGCATACCGGGCATGCAATCAAATCCTCGTACTCACCGCGGTAGAGGATGCAGTCATTAGGGCATGCATGTATCTTCTGCACCTCTAATCCTAGAGGGCAGACAGCCTTCTTTGCTTTGTACGTACTGTCGGGCAATTCGTTGTCCTTTGGAAGCTTCTTCTTTAACATTATCAGCAACTTTTCAAATCCCTTGTCAGATACACCATTCTCTGCCTTCCATTGCAGCAATTCCAGTGTGGTACCCAGCTTTTTCTTGTCATCTTCGCAATTTGGGTACAACAATTTCTTGTGATCCTCTAACATGCGCTGCAACTTCAGCTTCTCCTTTTCACTTGCGCAGTTTCTCTTTGCATCGGCAATGGCCCGACCAAGATCATCAGCGGGCTCATCTGATGCCTCTTCTTCAGCTTCTTCCCCCATTGCCGGCTCAAATTCTTCCCCCATTGTTGTACCATCGTATTCAGGGAACCCATGGCCAGGATAGCTGTCATCATCCTCTTCTTCTTCATTCTCTTTCATTAGGACCCCTCTTTCTCCGTGCTTGGTCCAACAGTTATAGCCGGACATGAAACCGGACGTAAACAGGTGGACGTGAATGGTTCTTGAGTTAGAGTAATTGTGATCATTCTTACAGACAGCACATGGACAACACATAAAACCATCCGCCCGCTTGTTTGCCTCAGCCGCAACCAGAAAAGTACGCACGCCATTAATGAACTGGGGAGAGCATCGGTCATCGTACATCCATTGCCGGCTCATCTTCATTACACAACACCGAAAAGACCAAATTAATACAAGTTCATACATATAGTTCATACACACTTATTCTCATAAAACAACATACAAACTCTCTAGCTAAAGCATTTAAATGCAACAACAAATGCGATCAAGATCGCAACTAAGGTAACAATTGATCCAACAGCATAGTGATACCAAGCCTCTTGATTAACGGCATATCTTTTCAATTTTATAATCTTCAAGCGCATTGCATCCATCTTGATCTTGTGATCATCGACGACATCGGCAACATACAACTCCAGTTTCATCTTCTCTTCTTCAATTCTTTTCAATTTTTCTTTCAAATACTCGTTTTCTTTTTCAACTAAATTTAACTTCTCGACAAGAGGGTCGGTTGCAATTTCCGATTCACATACCTCCTAGATAAAAATATCTATGTCAACTTGATGGGCATAATTGTCATAAACACGAAATGCAACAAATAGTTATAAAAGAGAATATATATACCACATCCGAATCATAAACCGGACGAGGGCCGACGGGGACGGATATCAAAGTCATGGCACTATGTATAACAAACAATCATACATGTAAGAAAATTATACAATTAACTATCTAAATCATACAAATAAGATTTTTTTTTATAAAAAGGATAAGAACAAGAGGCTCACCAAGGTGTGGTGCCGGCGACGGGACGGTGCGGGCGATCGACGGTGGTTAGGACGGGGACGGGAAGGCACTAAGTAAACCACACCTACACATATGTAAACTAAGAAGTTAATTTGAGCTCAAATTGCATATAAATCAAATAAACTCCCACATAATTACTCCCAAACTAGAACCCACAAATCACTATACTTATAGAGCATTGCACGAGCTAATCTAGCAATGAGAGATGAAAGGACAAAGTTGCTAACCTTTGTGAACACTTGGATTGATGAGGTGCCTTCAAATCTTGACAAATTTTTGCAAAAATGGAGGATGAGCTCGAGCAAGAGGGGAAGAACAGAGAGAAGAGGAAAGGGGAAAAACAGAGAGCTTCGGCTCGGGCTGGACAAAGGGTTTATATAGTGACACCTTTAGTCCCGGTTCATGTAACAAACCGGGACTAAAGGTTAACCTCTAGTCCCGGTTTGTGACACGAACCGGGACTAAAGGGGATCGTGGGGCCCCAGCCTGACACCAGCCTGCCACCAGACCTTTAGTCCCGGTTCATTTAACAAACCGGGACTAAAGGTTAACCTCTAGTCCCGGTTTGTGACACGAACCGGGACTAAAGGTGATCGTGGGGCCCCAGCCTGACACCAGCCTGCCACCACACCTGTCACAAACCGGGACTAAAGGTTCAACACGAACCGGGACTAATGATTCCCCTGCCCCTAGCCGTTGGAACCGGGACTAATGGTCACATTAGTCCCGGGCCGTAGTCAAACCGGGACTAATGATGCGAACGTAAAGTCGTTTTTCTACTAGTGAACCATACCTCATATATGGAGTTTTCAAGCCTTCTTTGAGGGAACCTGTAAACCGGTCAACGCCGGAGCAGGGGGCTGGTGACGCCGCGCGCGAGCAGGCGGAGGAGCTCGGCAGCGGCTGGTCGGAGCATCGCCGGGAGCACGCATCGGGCCGAAGCGTTCGTCGGAGCAGGCGGTATGCCGGAGCGGCACCGTTCTGGCCGGCTGGAGTTCGAGTTTGCCCATGCGTGCGTCCAGGGGAAGAAGAAGCGTGGGGAGAAAAGGAGAGAAAAAAAACTTTTACGGTATGAGTTTACGGGCCCGACGCCTCGCGGTACCGTAAATTCGTTTTAGAGAGGGGCCTGTATACTGTTTTTACATGACGCGGTTTTGCATGATCTGCGAGTGATGCTCTTGGGTGTTGTCCTTTCTAAGTACACACACGCGTGGGAAGCTCGCATGAATCCCATCAATAACCGACGGCCCGCCGGCCGGCCTGAGCTCGCCGGATGCCGATCCACCGATGCCCGCTAGCAGTAGCATGCACGACGAAACACAATTTGGATGGATCGGCTCGCGCCTCACGCACACGCAGGAGCTTAAACAAGTAGGAGTACTTATTAACTGATTAACAGCTAGCTCTTCTAATTAAGTAGTGCTAGTAGGTAGCGATCTCTGAATCTGATCCATCCCCATCGTCACATGCCAGGGGCATCCCCTGTTTGATCAAATGCAGGGGAATCTGATCAAGTAGCAACTGGCTAGCTGCATCGCATCGCATCGATGGTGGTTTTGTTTACTCTGTTATCATCATCGTATAAGTATGCAGTACAGGTGTGTTGGCGTTTGTTTGTTTCCCTGCAAGCATGTTTTGGCCTGTTACTATCGTATATCGATGCATGTGATGTGCATGTGCCATCCGCTCGCGTCCATCGATCGGATCCAGGCATCCACTTGCTCCGATGCTATCAGGAAATAAAAAGGGAATAAAAAATAAACACATGCTAGCTAGCTATCGACCAAAATCCACCCTTCGGGGAATGCTGAGCACAAAATGATCTCTGCCAGAAAATTTAACACAGTCTAACCCATTTTCATGCAGTTTCAAAAGTCGATAGCGTTGCTGATGCACTGTGCAAGTGCAATGCCAGTGTATTCGACGTTGCTATTATGTGCAAGTGCAACGCCGCGACCCATCAAGTACTGCATTAACTAGTATTGCTTCAAGATGATGGCAACGTCGTAGACCTCCTTGTAAGAGTTTTGTGCTCGAAACAGTGATTTTCCGCTCAACTTTCTCCAAACAGTGATTTTGGCAGTGGCCATGCTGCTGCAGTGCTGCGGCCGTGGTGTACGTTGGCTGGCGCTTTCCGTCGGGCACGTGCGTACGTGCACGTGCATCCATCAGTTGATGCGGCAGATCAGGCCGGCCGTCGATGTCGCCGTGGACCGTCGGATCAGACCCACCCACGCGCCCTGGCACCTCGCGTGTAGGTCTGTTGCTGTAGGAGCATATATGCTCCAGCCAGTGGCCATCGTGCCAGATGAGATGAGGAGATGCGATCAAGGATATCTCATCCCGTCGCGATGCATGAGATGAGGTGACAGCTGAGTGAGGGTCATTCATGAGTTGTTTTCTGTGTTTTGACCCTTTACGTGAAGTTTAGCCGGATCTGACCCCGGCTGGAAAAAAATTCGGGATCTGACCCTTTTCCTACCGCCAGGTACCATGACGGTAGGGTTGTGAATGCTACCGCCGAACTCCGTGGCGGTAGCTAGACGGCAGCCGCCGTCAGGGTTGCTGACGTGGCGAAACGGCTATACCGCCATGGACACTGGCGGTATGGTAGCTAATGTTACCGACAGGGGAGTCGGCGGTAGGGGTTTGCCAGCCGTCTGCGCGGGCGAGGCTTCTGTGACGGGGAACGCGCGGCTGCACGGCGGTAGGGTATCACACCCTACCGCCAGGGTGTCTGGCGGTAGGGTGTCCTGTGCGCTCAAGGCTTCTGTGACGAGAAACGCACCAATTTCTGCGGTAGGGTATCACACCCTACCGCCAGGGTTGCTGGCGGCAGTGGCGGAGCCACAGGGTGGACAGGGTGGGCCGCGCTCCACCCTGAGATTTCGGCCTGGCCTATATAGGATGGCATTTTCAGAGACGGGCCGAGACAAAAAACAAGCCCATTAACAAGCGTACGCTGCGCGGGGCTGAAGACAGTGCTGAAGCCGAACGAACAGGGCACATCCTCTCCTCTGCAACCACGCACAGCCGCCACAGCCGGTCAAGTTCGATCCGCCGCCAGCCAAGCCGCCCCTCGCCGTCGCCGGCCCACCGCCGGAGCCCGGACCTCCCTGACGCCCGCCCGCCCCGGCTAGCTACTGTCCGCGCACGGCGCACGGCGCACCACCGCGCCCAGCCGCCCCTGACGGCTGCGGGCCGCGGCCTGCCTGCTCCTCTCGCCGCCCGGCCGCCCTGCGCAGCAGCGCGCTAAGCAGCAGCGCTCCCGGACCAGGAGCAACCACTGCGCAGCCGCCCTGCTAGCCGGAGCCAGCGAGTCGCCCAGTCCCCTGCTGCTCTGCAGTCCTGCACTCCCTTCCGAGAGAGCTCTACAGCTCAGAGAGAGAGAGAGAGAGGTACTGACCGCCCAAATCCTCAATCCCCATCAGCCTATTTCAGTTAAATTTGTTTGTTTGTTTGACAGGGAATGGAAAGGAGATGCAATGCTTATATATTACATAGATGCTCTCTGGCAATTTTCAGTTAAATTTGTTTGTTTGTTTGACAGGGAATGGAAAGGAGATGCAATGTTTATATATTACATAGATGCTCTCTGACATAATTTTTTTCATCTTAACAATGTAGTGTATCAGTATCATGTATGTTGTCGGAATGTCTGTTAACAAACTAGTAGATGAACTGTGAACTGATGAACACATACACATAAATTTTGCAGAATTATTGAAGAATGAAGAGGGCAGGAAACATTGCTTCCCTTTTTGAGAGACATGCTCAGAAGACAGGGAAGAAAGCTAGTATTCCGGATGTGCATGGGACTGCGGATGTGGCCGAAGAGCAAACCAGAGAATTTGTGGTTCAAGAGCAAACTCAAGAAACAGTGGTGTCTATGTCAAATGTGACGGTTGAGCAAACTCCAGAACCAATGGTTCGACTTGAAGATGTCTCACCGCCACCGCCGCTTTATGATTTTAGCCGTCTTAAACATGATCCTGGGGAAAGGCCACCCATTGCAAGTTATCCTGTCAATGATCAAGACGCAGTTCGGAGAGCATATATCCTTAAGGCTGCATTCAAACCTTATGCACATAACTTTGAAGCAAGAAGAATTGGGAATAGAGTTCGGTCATTCAGTCCTTTTTGGCTTCATAAACATAGTTGGCTTGAATATAGTATCAAGGAGAAAGCTGCATTTTGCTTTGTATGCTTCTTGTTCAAAGAGAAAAAAAAACTAGTGGGAAGGGAACTAATGCATTTACTGATGGCGGTTGGAGAAATTGGAATAGAGATGATGCTCTTGATAAGCATGTTGGTGGTGTAACAAGTGTGCACAATGCAGCTCAAGAGAAATATGACTTATTTGTGAATCCCCGTGCAACAATTAATGATCTTCTTGTGAAGGTGAATAGTGAGGATCTACGTCTTTACAGGATGAGGTTGAAGTATTCACTTAGATGCTTGCAGTTTCTTCTTCATCAAGGATTGGCATTTCGTGGGCATGATGAAAGTGAACAATCTAGCAACAGGGGAAACTTCATTGAGCTATTGAAATGGCTTGCAACAAATAGTGAGGAGGTGAATAAGTATGTCTTGAAGAATGCACCAGGTAATTGCAAATTGACTTCTCACCAGATACAAAATCAGATTATTCAATGTTGTGCACTACATACTAGAAATCAAATTATTGAACAAGTTGGTGATGATCATTACGCTATTCTAGCTGATGAGTCTAGTGATGTATCACATAAAGAACAACTAGCTCTATGCTTGCGTTTTGTTGATAAAGTAGGAAGGCCAAGTGAGCACTTTCTTGGAGTTGTTCATGTAAGTGACACTACTGCATTGTCACTTAAGGAAGCAATTCAAACTTTACTTGCCAATCATGGTTTGACTATAACTCAAATTCGTGGGCAAGGTTATGATGGGGCTAGTAACATGAGAGGAGAAATTAAAGGACTGAAAACATTGATCATGAAAGAGTCACCTTCTGCCTATTACATCCATTGTTTTGCACATCAACTCCAACTAGTTCTTGTTGCTGTTGCCAAGGGAAATGATGACTGTGTGTGGTTTTTTGATCGAGTGTCTTTATTGTTGAACATTATTGGAGTTTCTTGTAAGCGCCATGACATGCTTAGAGATGCTAGACTTCATAATATCATGAAACTACTTGAATGTGGTGAGTTACAAACTGGGAGTGGTCTGAATCAAGAGATGGGGTTACCTAGGCCTGGTGATACTAGGTGGGGCTCTCATTACAAAACTGTTCTCAACATTATTGCTATGTATCCCACAATTCGTGATGTAATCATCACTCTTGGACAAGATGCTTCACAAAGGAGTGATTGGCCAAAAATCCATACTATTGTTGGAGTGTTTGAGTCATTTGACTTTATTTTCAATGCCCACTTGATGCTTGTCATTCTTGGATACACAAGTGATTTGTTTGATTGTTTGCAAAGAAGAGACCAAGACATTCTTTCTGCAATGGCAATGGTTAGATTGGCAAAAGATAGAATACAAGAACTGAGGTCTAATGGGTGGGATGCATTTCTTCAAAGGGTCACATTATTTTGTAACAAGCATAGCATTCAAGTTCCTACAATGGAAGATAATTATGTGCCTTATGGAAGATCAACACGGTTTGTTCGACCCCAAACAAATGATGATCACTTTAGAAGAGACATTTTTCTTGGAGTAATTGATCAAATTAGTCAAGAGCTTGAAAATCGGTTTGACGAGATCAATATGGAGTTGCTATCTTTATGTCTGATTTGAATCCTGCCAACTCATTTGCTGCTTTTGATGCACACAAGGTACGCAAACTTGCTGAGTTCTATCCTGAAGACTTTTCAAGTGCTGACTTGATACACCTTGAACTACAACTTGATAACTATATTGATGACATGAGAAAAGATGAGAACTTCCAAGGCCTTGGAAATCTTGTTGATCTCTCAGTTAAGCTTGTTCAAACAGGGAGGCATATAGTTCATAATTTTGTGTACTTGCTTCTAAAATTGGTATTGATTCTACCAGTGGCAACGGCAAATGTTGAGAGAGCATTTTCTGCCATGAGTTTAGTCAAGAGCAAGTTGAGAAATAAGATGGGTGATAGTCTTTTGGATGATTGCCTGGTCACATACATTGAGCGGGATATTTTCTCCCAGGTGAATGAAGATGACATAATTGATACTTTCATGGCCATGCAGAAGCGTAGGCCGGAAACATAGTCTTCTTTGGACTTCTCATGGTATGTAGCATGTACTATGTCTATGTAGTCTTCTTTTATGCAAAACTGAGACATAATTAAGAATTTTAGTGTGTTTGTAAGACCATATTGATCTATTTCTATGTGTTATTGATAATTAGTTAGATCGTTCACATGTCATATTTGTTGTCAAAAAAAATGGAAGCGGCCCACCCTGTTGTCAAATGCTAGCTCCGCCACTGGCTGGCGGTAGGCTGTGAGACATTACCGCCGGGATATCTGGCGGTAGGGTCCTCTGTCACTTATTTTTTGAAAAGATCTTGATCATTTCAACCAGAAATATGAATGATAGTTCAACACACAGCAGCAAAAATTGTTTGCAAATCGAAATGTGAAGATCTCACATATTGTAAGTAGCAAATCGACATATGAAATAGGTTCGACATATCAAATAAGTTAAACATAGTTCAAAGGTAGCAAATCGACATCACCAACATAGCATACAAGTCTTGTTCACAACTAGTTCACTAAGCGACATCACCAACACGACCATATCACTTGCTCCTCCCCCTCTTGGCGGTACGCTCCTCATTCCTCTTCGAGCGGCCTTCGTCCGGCTTCTTCGTGCGACGACGAGGCGGAGGTTTCTGAAACGGGGATGGACTGTTCCAGTCCTTCCTCGGAATTTTCCCTCTCTTCTCCTGGGTTGGCTGAGTCGGTGGAGGTCCGTCATCGTCGTCGTACTCCTCCTCCTCCTCATCACCTCCTTCATCGCCTTGCTCCTCTTCCTCGTTTTCTTCTTCCCCTTCCTTGTCATCTTCTTCCTCTTCCTCCTCAACAGCGCGAGACGATGAGGCGGCATGGGTAGAGGAAGCTCCGCCGGCGTGGCTTGATGAAGCGATGAAACGCATCGACCCTCGATGAGCAGGATCATGGACATCGGCCGCGCGAGCGCACCCAAGCATACCCACTATCTTACGACAACGGGTCATGAACTTCTGCAATAACAAACAACCAAGAACATAATACGAATCAACTTTAGGGTTACAATTTAACTATAACATGGCTAGGAGGCTCGATGTTACCTTCACCGTTTCCCTCAGCTTTGTCTCAGATTCCACGGTTCCGGCGTCATAAAACGAAAGCGCGTTCGAGCCATCAAGAATGCTTCTGTTGAGCTCTGAAGCTGCACATGTAATCATCATGTTAAAGGCCAAGTGACACTCACTAAAGCAATTTTCACCCAACCGCTTACAGCTCAAAACAGTAAAGAACACCACTTACCACTCTGTTCATCATGGGTGCATACTCCCTAAAATCACCTTTGAGCTCTCTGAGCTGGTCACGGTAGGCTTCTTCCTCGGAGTCATCCTCCTCCATATCGGCGATATCGGCTGTCGTCCATTGTGGCCTCAGGCGCAGACGGAACTTCACGCCATCGTCATACCACTTCATGTGTTCTTCACCGTATGCGTCCCAGTCACATGCTCTCCTCTCGCCGTCTTTGCGAAACCTCCTCTCGTCCCACGCTTTCACGTGGTCCTTGTGCTCCTGCCCCCAGTCTATGATGGACTGACAATGCTGCCTACTCTTCCTGCAAGGCATAAGAAGCAGTGGACGTCATGATAACGTCAAACACAAACGAAAACACAACCGTTGGTGAAGATCTTGTACAGCGTACTGGCCTTGCCAGCGTAGACCTTGACCTTGTCCCAATGGTACGCGACGATCGGGTATCGAGCACTGTCGCCTTCTTCGCCATACTCCGTCCATGGAAGGCGGCCATCTCTCTCAGGACGGCCGACCGGCAACCGCTCCCACATCCAAATAGAGAGGGCCCAGACAAATCCACACATTCCGGAGGTCGCTTCGGTCCTCTGCGTTGCGTCGTCCAGCTACAAAAATCAAATGATGATCAGATAACACAATCTAAAGCAGCATACATATGTCCATAAACGAATATTGAGATTTTTTTTATCGTACCGAGTGGTATAGGTAAGCGAGGCCAGCGGACCCCCAGCTGTACCCCGCATCCCAGTCCTCCAGGAATCCGAGATACATCCATAGGGCGCTATCCCCCGAGCAGTCTGGAAAAACGACCTCCGTCAGAAGGTACCACAAGTAGGCCCTCGCGTACTGCTCCACGGTCCGCTCATCGGCATCTTGCGGGCATACGGACCGGTTATCCTTGAGCCACTTGAGTGGCACACCGGATGTTCTGTTCCCCTTCATCGGAGGGCAGTCGCCGATGAGGGCGATGACCCTCTCCCGCCAGTTGGTCCTCTCCAGTCGCCCAGTGATAGCATGGCCCTGGATCGGTAGGGCCGTGATCATGGCGAAGTCCTCGAGTGTCACCGTCATCTCACCACATGTGAGGTGGAAACTATGCATCTCGGGGCGCCACCGGTCGATCAATGCCGTGAGAGCCGAGTGGACGAGCGTCGGCGGCTTTCGTTTGAACTGAAGCACGAAACCCAGTAGCCGTGCTCTCCTAAAGTACGACGTGTACCGCTCATCATACTGCATCTCAAGGGCCTGGGTGTGGCCCCTCATCCGCAATGGGGGTAGCATCTGCGAAAATGTAAACGGAAATAGTTAGTAACTTCATTTCTCATAATAACCAATACAACAACTTAATCATAGACATTACCACTCCATTCTCCATAAAACGGGCGCGATGACCGTTGTCGAAAGCATGGTCAAGCATGGTGTACTTGACGCCGATTTCGGGCGCAAGGGGGGGCCGCCTAAAACAATAGAAAATGAATCAAGTTCAAATATAAATGATATCATTTTCAACCAACTTGAATCATTCTCAACCAACATGAAACATATCAAGTTCAAATATAAATGAATCATATCATTTTCATCCATTATCACATATTCAACCGACATTAATATCATATTCATCCAATATAAATGATCAACGCAAATGAATCATATTCAACCAACACCATTCATTCAACGATATTCAACCATCATTCATTCATTTATTTATTCAGCATTTATAAAAAAATTGAAATACGCATATGCATAATTCACCAAAATCCATCATATTCAAACATTGTACTATATGATACGATTCATTCATTCAACAACATCCATCATATGTAGTCAACTAGTTACAATCCCTCCAACATCAATCATATGACCATTCATTCAAACAAAAATTGAATCTCCAACTAATTTGGTGATGAACTAGGGTTCATATGAACACTACATAGAATATCTCCAACTAGTTACTAGAGTTCATATTCAACCCCATAGATCATAGAATCAAGCTAAACAAACACAACCAAAATTAAAATCTAGTAGGAAAATACGGTTTATTTGCACCAAATAATGCATCGAATCGAAAGCGTTTTGACTAAAACTAATTGGAGGGATTGAGAGAGCTTACTTTTCTCGTTTCGGAGCCATCTCGATCCGCAAATATGGTGGAGAAACGAAGAAGATCGGAGGGGGGGAGTGGAGGGGGGAGAGAGGAGTTCCTCTCTGTTCTTCCTGGGCGGCGCGGCGTGGGCGTAGGGGAGAAGAGGGGGCTGGGGTTCGTGGGTGGGCCCCGCGCCCCGGCCCCCGCGCACTAGTAGAAAACAGGGCTTTGGTCCAGCCCTGAAAAGCCCATTAATCCCGGTTCACTCATGAACCGGGACCAATGGGGGCATTGGTCCCGGTTCGTGAGGCCAGGGCGCCGGCCGGGCCTCGTGGGCCATTGGTCCCGGTTCGTCTGACCCCTTTGGTCCCGGTTCCAGACACGAACCGGGACCAATGGGCCTCGCTCCTGGCCCACAACCATTGGTCCCGGTTTATGGCTGGAACCGGGACCAAATGATGTCCTTTAGTCCCGGTTCCAGCCACAAACCGGGACCAATGGTCGGCCTATATATACGCCCCTGCCCGCGAGGAGAGCAGTGCACTCCTCTGTTTTTTTGGCCGGCCGTGGGAGAGCTTTGTGGTGCTCTAGCTCACCTCCTATGCACATGAGGTGTTCGATGAAATGCCCGAGCCACACTTAAGCTTTCTCCTCTGGAAGCTCCTTGTCCAAGCTCCATTTTCCTCAAGATTTGTCTAGGTTTGGCGGTCCGTCCTGTCCCGTCCCCGTCCTCACCGCCGTCGATCGCCCGCGCTCATCTCGGCGCCAGCACCACCGTGGTTAGCCTCTTCTTCTTATCTTCTTTCTAAAAGAAAAAAGTTCTTACTTGTATGATTTAGATAGATACTTGTGTAACTTTCTTACTTTTATTATTGTTTGTTATTATATAGTGCGATGGTTTTGGTTATATGTTGTTCTAGATAGTTCTTACTTGTATGATTTAATTAGATGCTCTAGAGAGTTATATGTTGTTCAATAATGAGAACTATATAACGCACGCAGATGAACCGGCAATGGATGTACGGTGACCGACGCACCTCCGAGTATATTAAGGGCCTGCATAATTTTCTCGAAGCGGCTGAGGCAAACAAGCAGAATGGTTTTATGCATTGTCCATGTACTGTTTGTGAGAATACGAAGGCTTTCTCCAACTCTAAAACCCTTCACTTCCACCTGCTTGAGAAGGGTTTTATGCCACGCTATAATGTTTGGACCAAGCACGGAGAAAGAGGGGTTATGATGGAAGACAACGAAGAAGAAGAGGATGATGACAACAACCCGCCCCCTGAATACGGTGATGCTGCAAAGGGGGAAGCTGAAGATCAAGAGGAACCAGACGATGTGCCCGATGATGATCTTCGCCGGGTCATTGTTGATGCACAGAGAGAATGCCAAAGTGAAAGGGAGAAGTTGAAGTTCGATCGCATGTTAGAGGATCACAAAAAAGGGTTGTACCCAAATTGCGAAGATGACAACAGAAAGCTCGGTACCACACTGGAATTGCTGCAATGGAAGGCAGACAATGGTGTATCTGACAAGGGATTTAGTTCGCTACTTAAAATAATGAAGAAGAAGCTTCCAAAGGATAACGAATTGCCCGGCAGTACGTACGAAGCAAAGAAGGTTCTATGCCCTCTAGGATTGGAGGTGCAGAAGATACATGCATGCCCTAATGACTGCATCCTCTACCACGGTGCGTACGAGGATTTGAACGCATGCTCGGTATGCGGTGCATTGCGGTATAAGATCAGAAGAGATGACCCTGGTGATGTTGAGGGCCAGCGCACCGGGAAGAGGGTTCCTGCCAAGGTGATGTGGTATGCTCCTATAATACCACGGTTGAAACATCTGTTCAGAAACAAAAAGTATGCCGAGTTGATGCAATGGCACATAAAAGACCGTAAGAAAGACGGGAAGTTGAGAGCACCCGCTGACGGGTCGTAGTGGAGAAAGATCGAGAGAAAGTGGAGCGACTTTACAGGTGACCCGATGAACGTATGGTTTGGTTTAAGTGCAGATGGTGTTAATCCTTTTGGGGAGCAGAGCAGCAAGCATAGCACATGGCCTGTGACTCTATGTATGTATAACCTTCCTCCTTGGTTGTGCATGAAGCGGAAGTTCATTATGATGCCAGTGCTCATCCAAGGCCCTAAGCAACCCGGCAATGACATTGATGTGTACCTAAGGCCATTAGTTGATGAACTTTTACAGCTATGGAATGGAAGAGGTGTACGTGTGTGGGATGAGAACGAACAGGAGGAATTTGACCTACATGCGTTGCTGTTTGTAACCATCAACGATTGGCCTGCTCTCAGTAACCTTTCAGGACAGACAAACAAGGGATACCACGCATGCACACACTGTTTAGATGACACTGACAGTATATATTTGGACAAATGCAGGAAGAATGTGTACCTGGGGCATCGTCGATTTCTTCCGACCAACCATCAATGTCGAAAGAAAGGAAAGCATTTCAAAGGTGAGGCAGATCACCGAAAGAAGCCTGCCTTCCGTACTGGTGATCACATACTTGATATGGTCAATGATTTACAAGTAATCTTTGGAAAGGGTCCTGGCGGACTATCTGTTCCGACTGACGATGCGGGACGCGCACCCATGTGGAAGAAGAAATCTATATTTTGGGACCTACCCTATTGGAAAGACCTAGAGGTCCGCTCTGCAATCGACGTGATGCACGTGACGAAGAATCTTTGCGTGAACCTGCTAGGCTTCTTGGGAGTGTATGGGAAGACAAAAGATACACCGGAGGCACGGGAGGAACAGCAACGTGTGCATGAAAAATACGGCATGCATCCAAAGCAGTATGAAGGTCCTGCCAGCTACGCTCTTACCAAAGAAGAGAAGAAAATCTTCTTTGAATGCCTGCTCAGTATGAAGGTCCCGTCTGGCTTCTCGTCGAATATAAAGGGAATAATAAATATGGAAGAGAAAAAGTTCCAGAACCTAAAGTCTCATGACTGCCACGTGATTATGACGCAATTGCTTCCGGTTGCATTGAGGGGGCTTCTACCGGAAAACGTTCGATTAGCCATTGTGAAGCTATGTGCATTCCTCAATGCAATCTCTCAGAAGGTGATCGATCCAGAAATCCTGCCAAGGTTAAGGAGTGATTTGGTGCAATGTCTTGTTAGTTTCGAGCTGGTGTTCCCACCGTCCTTCTTCAATATCATGACGCACGTCCTAGTTCATCGAGTCGACGAGATTGTCGTTCTGGGCCCTGTATTTCTACATAATATGTTCCCCTTTGAGAGGTTCATGGGAGTCTTAAAGAAATATGTTTGTAACCGCGCTAGGCCAGAAGGAAGCATCTCCATGGGCCATCAAACAGAGGATGTCATTGGGTTTTGTGTTGACTTCATTCCTGACCTTAAGAAGATTGGTCTCCCTCAATCGCGGTATGAGGGGAGACTGACTGGAAAAGGCACGCTAGGAGCGGACTCAATAATATGTAGGGACGGGCATTCTAGGTCTCAAGCACACTACACAGTTCTACAGAATTCTACCTTGGTGACCCCGTATGTCGATGAACACAAGAATATTCTGCGCTCCAAACACCCGGAGCAGTGTGACGACTGGATTACATATGAACACATCAGGACTTTCGGCAGTTGGTTGCAAACACGTCTCATGGGTGACAACACTGTTTCTGATGAGTTGTACTCGTTGGCCAGGGGACCATCTTCGACTGTATTGACTTACAAAGGGTACGAGATAAATGGGAATACATTTTACACGATCGCCCAAGATCAAAAGAGCACCAACCAAAACAGCGGTGTTCGCTTTGATGCGGCAACCAATAGGGGAAAGGACACATATTATGGTTACATAGTGGACATATGGGAACTTGACTATGGACATGATTTCAAGGTCCCTTTGTTTCAGTGCAAATGGGTCAATCTGTCAGGAGGCGGGGTACAGGAAGACCCACAGTACGGAATGACAACAGTGGATCTGAACAATCTTGGGTACACAGACGAACCATTCGTCCTAGCCAATGATGTGGCGCAAGTTTTCTATGTGAAGGACATGTCTACCAAAGCAAGAAAAAGAAAAGATAAGGAAGCGAATACATCATACGATGACCAAAGCGCCACATAGTTCTTTCAGGAAAAAGAGACATCGTGGGATTGGAGGGCAAGACAGACATGTCCGAAGATTATGAAAAGTTTCATGAAATTCCTCCCTTCAAAGTCAAGGCTGACCCAAGCACTCTGTTAAACGAGGAAGATTATCCATGGTTACGGCGCAATAAGCAAAGGACACAAGCAAAGAAAAAGTGAAGACTTTCTCTCCACAACTATATCATTGCAGTTACATGTGAAGAAATGAAATGCCTTTTGTAACAGATGAGTTCATTTGTAGTGCTTTTCAATTTCAGGGTCATTTAGCTCAAAAAATCAGTAAATGCATGAAAAATACCAAATGAAGTCAGAAAGGGTTGAAAATTGATGATGTGGCTTTGAATGGTGCATTTTCAACACACAAAAAGTCTGGAGTTCAAATAAGTTCAAAAAAATGAAATCCCTTTGTAACAGATGAGTTTTCGTCCGAAACCCTGATACTTTGAAAGAGATTGTCCATTTTGTACACGAAGTGCATCCAGTTTTTGCCGTAACCCTCTCAACTTTTTAGCACATGCTATGTGGGTGAAATGATGATACCATGCCAACTTTCAACCTTTTCAGAGTTCATTTGTAGTGCTTTTCAATTTCAGGGTCATTTAGCTCAAAAAAATCAGTAAATGCATGAAAAATACCAAATGAAGTCAGAAAGGGTTGAAAATTGATGATGTGGCTTTGAATGGTGCATTTTGAACACACAAAAAGTCTGGAGTTCAAATAAGTTCAAAAAAATGAAATCCCTTTGTAACAGATGAGTTTTCGTCCGAAACCCTGATACTTCGAAAGAGATTGTCCATTTTGTACACGAAGTGCATCCAGTTTTCGCCGTAACCCTCTCAACTTTTTAGCACATGCTATGTGGGTGAAATGATGATACCATGCCAACTTTCAACCTTTTCAGAGTTCATTTGTAGTGCTTTTCAATTTCAGGGTCATTTAGCTCAAAGAATGAACTAATAGCAAAAAGAATGAACAAGAAAACTTTTATGAAACTCTAATAGCAAAAAGAATGAACTAAAAATAATCAATTAAAATATTTTTGAAACTAAAATTATATAAAATTTATGCAACTAAAATTATCAAAGTATTTTTTGTTCAAAACATTAATAGCAAAAAGAATTTTCATAACGAATTTTTTTGTTAGAAACTTTAATAGAAAACTAAAATAACCAAACAGTAAGTAGGAACAAAATAAAATAAATAAAGCAAAAATCAAAACAAAAAAACTGGATTTTTTTTTTAAAAATGCCACCTACTGGGCCACCACGGCCTGAATACGACTAGAAACCCAACCAGCTTGTTGGGCTAGGATTCAGGCCCGCAGAAGGCCCAATAGGCCCACAGGCAGTGACAGATTAGGCCCGGAAGCCTGCAGTTGAGAGGAGCTCGAGAGGGTGTGCGCATCAGCGCTTATAAACCACTCTCGAGCTTTCTCAGCTAGCGAGGTGGGACTAAAAATTTGGCCCCGGGCAGCACCACCCTTTGGTCCCGGTTCGTGGCACCAACCGGGACCAATGCACCCCTTTAGTCCCGGTTGGTGCCACCAACCGGGACCAAAGGTCCCTGTTTCCCGCCCTTTGGGCTGCTGAAAACTGACCTTTGGTCCCAGTTGCGGGAAACAGGGACCTTTGGTCCCGGTTGGTGGCACCAACCGGGACTAAAGGGGTGCATTGGTCCCGGTTGGTGCCACCAACCGGGACCAATGCTCTGTGTATATAAGCCCACACTTAGCAGTTTCTCGAAATCACTTGTTCTTCTCCGCCCGATGCCCCCAGGCTGCTCCTCGTCGCCGTCGCCGCCGAGCCTTGCCCCAACGCCGTCAGGCTGCCCCACCTCGCCGTCATCGCCGTCGCCGAGCTGCCCCGACGCCGTCCCCGCTCCCACTGTGAGCCGCCGCGCCGTTCCCCTCCTCTCCTCCCCCCCCCCCCCCCCCCGCGCCCCGACGCCGCGACGCCGCCGCCGCCTCTGCCTTTTTTTTGTTCATATGTATGCATTGATGTATATGTATGCAGATGTATATGGATGATCCATGGATATGTATGCATTGATGTATAATTTTTTTGTTCATATAACTTTTTTCTGTTCATAATTTTTTTTTGTTCATAGAAAGTTTTTATATATGATCCATGGATATATGAGCAATGATGATGTTGTTGATGATATGAGTTCTTTGATGAGGGGTGAGCGTCGTTGTCGTCTACCCCCTCCCCGATAACTTCGACATGAGGGGGGACGTCGGACATGACATGAGGGGTGAGCGTCATTGTCGTCTACCCCCTCCCCGATAACTTCGACATGAGGGGGGCCGTCGGACATGACATGAGGGGTGAGCGTCGTTGTCGTCTACCCCCTCCCCGATAACTTCGACATGAGGGGGGACGTCGGACATGACATGAGGGGTGAGCGTCGTTGTCTTCTACCCCCTCCCCGATAACTTCGACATGAGGGGGGACGTCGGACATGACATGAGGGGTGAGCGTCGTTGTCGTCTACCCCCTCCCCGATAACTTCGACATGAGGGGGGACGTCGGACATGACATGAGGGGTGAGCGTTGTTGTCGTCTACCCCCTCCCCGATAACTTCGACATGAGGGGGGACGTCGGACATGACATGAGGGGTGAGCGTCGTTGTCGTCTACCCCCTCCTCGATAACTTCAACATGAGGGGGGACGTCGGACATGACATGAGGGGTGAGCGTCGTTGTCGTCTACCCCCTCCCCAATAACTTCGACATGAGGGGGGACGTCGGACATGTCATGTGGAATTTTTTTTGTTCATATAGAAAACTCCGGTAACATAGATTTATCAAGAATGCCCCCATTATGGATTTGCACAAGTTGATCCAATTTTTTTCTGATCTCATCTATATATATATTCTTCTATATGTCACGTTGTCTGTCAAAGTATTCAAGAAATCCATGGCTTCATCATTAGCCAGAAGTAACAGGCGTATGATGCTACGAAGCTCTTCAAAGTTGTTTTGGAACGGAGTTCCGGATAGAATAATTCGCTTTTTGGTACGAATTTCAGCAAAGGCCTTCCAAATAGCGATATTCGGAAGGCTCTTGCTGAACTTCGTACCAAAAAGCTAATTAATTATCCTATCCGGGACTCCGTTCCAAAACAATTTTGGAGAGCTTCGTACCATTATGCGCCTGTTACTTCCGGCTAATGATGAAGCCATGGTTTTCTTGAATCCTTTGACACTAGACAACGTGACATATAGAACGGTAGATGAGATCAGGAAAAATATGGACCATTTTCTGCACATCCAGAATGGCACCATTTTGTTAATTAAATCCCTTAAAGGTTAAGAGAATCCCTTGTTTGACATTCATGAGAGAGGCGGTCCGGACGTCGGACATTCATGTTTGTATATTAATTGCCATGTTGTAATATTTGCACAAACTATGGCTCAAAGAGACTTGGAACAAGAACAGTTGTTGGGGGACATAATCCTCGGCGGACGTGATGTCTTGTCGTTTCTCAACGACACCGATGGTCTGGAAGGAGAGGATGATGGCTCCGGTGATCGAACAATGGAGGAGGAAGGACATGATCATGATGGCTCCGGTGACCGAATGCCGGAGGAAGAAGGAGACCATGATGACGGCTCCGGTGACCGAACGGAGGAGGGAGCTGTTGCAAAGTCCGGCGAGGTATATATATTAATTAAGTTTGTGATGACTAGCTAATTGATGCATTAATTGTTTTGGTATGTACATATATTAACTCTTCTTTCTTCTTTTATAGCCCTCCGGATCGAGCCAAACTTCGGTAACGAGACGAGGCCCGAAGAAGAGGTTGCGCAAGGATGAAAGGTTCACGATCACAGCACTCGCGGACGTTGGCCATCCGATTGAACCCAAGCGGACCAAGGACGCATTTTCTGCTCAGTGCGGAGTTATTGTTAGGGACAACATCCCGATCAGCATCAAGCAATGGAATAAGCCTAAGGACGATGCCCCTGAAGGTGATTATGTCACCGATAGACAGAAAGATGATCTTTGGACCGCGCTGAAGGCAAATTTCACCCTACCGCCAGAGGAGGATCTGAATAAGCCAGTTATAGAGCCACTGGTCAAGGCGTGTGCTCTTAATAAGATGGCAGATCTATTCAGGAGGTGGAAGAATGAGTTGAAATCAAAGTTTGTCGACAAAGGGAAGACTCCAGAATTCACCGGCCGATTTGAGAAGATAAGAGATCACTGGCCCGCATTTGTGGCCTACAAGACATCGGACAAGAGTAAGAAAATGTCAGAGACAAACAAGAACAACGCTGCAAAGAAGCAGTATCACCATCACACGGGGTCAGGTGGCTACCTCAAAGCCCGGCCGTTGTGGGACAAAGCTGAGAATGACATGATTGCTAAAGGGGTCGTACCACAGACATTGAACTGGCCAGACCATTCAAGGACTTGGTTCTTCGGGGTTGGGGGAACTTTGGACCCTGAAACAGGGAAGTGCCGTTGGACGGACGAGCAACTTGCAATACCCGTCACGAAGCTTCAGAAGTATATCACCGCAGCGCAGGAAGGGACGTTCATTCCCGACAGAGAGAAGGATGAGCTGACTGAGGCCCTAGGGAATGCTGAGCACCCTGGACGAACACGAGGCACACCAGGCTCCGTTCCGTGGAAGGTTGGGTTTCCCGACACAGGCGGTTACAGAAGCCGGGAGAGAAAGAGGAAAGCGGAGCTGAGCGACATGCAGAAGCTCATTGCAAGACTACAAAAGCTAGAGGAAGCTGAGAGCCAGCGAGCTGCCGGCCAACCATCTCAGCGGCACGAAGCTACCCCAGAAGCTACCCCGCCATCTCAGCGGAGAAGCAGTGTCGCTTCCACGGAGCCCGTTCAGCCTGACTTCACGTCTCCTAGCTACCCCGTGGATACTATCACGGAGGCTCAACATTGAGAGCTTATGACGAAATGTCGGAACTTCACTTTCAAGGCGGCTGTCGGCTCTGTTGCACCTCCTCAACCCAACGGAACTTTTCACTGCCGTCCAATTCCAGATGGCTATGCTGTTGTGATGGTGGATGAAGTAATGGAGGGATTTGAGGAGCTCAAGCTTGACCACTCTACAGGTGAAGGGGAGAATCAGCTGGTTCGTGCTCTGAGGAGTACATGTCTATGGCAAAAGGAGTACATCAAGCTTCCAAACTGGACACCTCCGCCTCCTCCTCCTCCTCCGGCGAGTCAGGGCACTCCGCCTCCTCCTCCTCCTCCTCCTCCGGCGAGTGATCAGGGCACTCCGCCTCCTTCTCCGGCTCTTCCGACGCGTCAGGGCACTCCGCCTCCTCCTTCGCCTACTCCGGCGCGTCGGAGCAGTCCGCCTCCTCCTCAGCCTCGTCGGCAACGGCGGAAGACAGACGCCGCCGCTCCGGCTCCTCCGGCGCGTCGGATTTCTCCGCCTCGTCAGCAACGACAGAAGAGAGACGCCGCCGCTCCGGCGGCTAGCAGTACAAGCAGAGGCGGGAGCCAATTCAGATACGGTCCATCTCTCAAGCCTCTGGAAAAGTTACCATATGAGAGGACCGAGCAGGAAAACGAGGACATATGTCATGCCCAACTGAGGGACCATTTTGCAAAGAAAACTCCAACTCCGAAGGAGAAGGTAGATCCGGTGAAAGTGAAGCGCACTATCAATGCCCTGAAGCGACCACCACCGCCTCCGCCGGATTCCAACTATGACCGCATAATTACTAAGACACATGCTGAAGCGCAGCAGTCGGGAAGTACTTCCAGTGCTGCAAGAGCGAAAAAACAAAGAAGTGGGAAAACAATTCCCCAGCTCGGCGAACAGGAGAAGCAATCGTGCCCCCCGCTCAAGGTGTCTAGCGATATCGCTAATCATCCGGTGCTACTGCCCGGTACCACTCTTGATGATTACCTGCCCGATGATGTACAGTTTGAAACGGCTGAGGTAGTAGACGTCTTTAGATACGAGCACGGGAAGCCTCTCGTCAAACCTGATCATCCTCATCTAACAACGATGATGCAAAAATTGCATGACTGGTACATGGAAACCTGCAGGAAGTCTGGGAAAGACAGTTTGTTAGTCGGAATTAAAAAAGAGCATGACTTCCCTGGAGTCGACCTGCTGCCTGTTGAATTTGTGGAGTTATTTCAATTATACAATCAAAAGGCCCTCGACAAACAACTCATGACTTGCTACTGTCTGTAAGTATTACTTCTATAATTAAGTCTCTAGCTCAGCTCGTTCATTGCATGTATATATAATTATCCTCACTATATTATGCAGATTGAAGATGGTCGAATGCAAAAAAATAGGAATCTTCGACGTTGGGTTCATTAGCCCAAATACCGTAAATGAATGGTCGGTACGAAAGGCGGCTGAAGATACCGAGAACAACTTGCTAGAAACGTTCCTTACACATCAAAACAAAAGGGAAATACTCTTTCCTTACAACTTCAAGTGAGTGTTACTGTCTTCTGCATAGTCGGTTCCGCTTACTCGTGGTTAAGTAATGTAATTGATGAGTTATGCGTGCGCAGCTTCCACTATATTCTGCTATCCATTAACCTTGACGGGGCATTAGTAACTGTCTTAGACTCGCTCCGTAAAGATCCCAAGTATTATGCGGACATGACTGCAATGCTCCAGAAGTAAGTTCAATCAATACCGGGACCATATCGGCAACTTTCGTTCATTTCCTGATATCAAGTAATCATTTTCTTTGCCTGCCAGGGTTTGGAAAACGTTCACCGCTAAGGTTCCGGGTCTGAAGAAGGAGCTGCGATCTACACACCCCAAAGTAAGTTGTACTAGCTAGTTCCGCGCATCTCTCATTGATTCTAGTTTCATCAATACCATTATCATGCTTGCTTATCAGTTTGATTGAACTCTATTCTCGTAAAGTGCTTGTTGCAGGCACCCAACACTCATTTATGTGGATACTACGTATGCGAGTTCATTCGCTACTATACCTCTGAACGGGCCTCCTCTGAGAAACAATTTGAAGTACGTAAACAATATTCACAATTTTATTTTATATATTACCATCAATTGTGTTGAGTTTCATTCATATATATGTATTGACCCCCTTCTTTAAATTAGATCTGGCAGATGCGGGATGAACTCCTACCACATGATCGCATACGAGCAATTCAAGAGGAATTGGCGGGATTCTTTCTTGACCACGTCATACCTGAACACGGAGAATACCATGTGAAATTGAAATGGTTGTAAGGGATGTTATATATTGTACATATGTAGCAGCGTCGGATAGATATACGAAAACTTGTTGTTCGACCAAGCACGAAGAAAGAGATGTCACTTCTCTCTATATATGTTCATGACGATCTTGTGTAATTAATGGTTTCCTTTATTTGCTTACTAGCTAGCGTCGAGTTCTCTCTATATGTGTAGTAGCTAGCGTCGACCAAGCACGGAAAAAGAGAGGTCACTTCTCTCTATTAGCTCGCTAACACAATATGAAACCCCTAAATTAACCCTCCAAAACCCCAAAAACCCCCCTTCCAAAAAAAAACCCCCAGCGACTGCGAGCTGCTGACGCGTGGCCGCCTTTTGGTCCCGGTTGGTGTTACCAACCGGGACTAAAGGTCCTCCTGCCTGGGCTCCCGTAGCGGCCACGTGGAGCCCCTTTGGTCCCGGTTCGTAAGAGAACCGGGACTAAAGGTTTTGGGCTTTAGTCCCGACCCTTTAGTCCCGGTTCCAGAACCGGGACAAATGGGCCTCTGGAACCGGGACAAATGGTTCTATAAATGATCAACGCAAATGAATCATATTCAACCAACACCATTCATTCAATGATATTCAACCATCATTCATTCATTTATTTATTCAACATTTATAAAAAAAATTGAAATACGCATATGCATAATTCACCAAAATCCATCATATTCAAACATTGTACTATATGATATGATTCATTCATTCAACAACATCCATCATATGTAGCCAACTAGTTACAATCCCTCCAACATCAATCATATGACCATTCATTCAAAAAAAATTGAATCTCCAACTAATTTGGTGATGAACTAGGGTTCATATGAAAACTACATAGAATCTCTCCAACTAGTTACTAGAGTTCATATTCAACCCCATAGATCATAGAATCAAGCTAAACAAACACAACCAAAATTAAAATCTAGTAGGAAAATAGGGTTTATTTGCACCAAATAATGCATCGAATCGAAAGCGTTTTGACTAAAACTAATTGGAGGGATTGAGAGAGCTTACTTTTCTCGTTTCGGAGCCATCTCGATCCGCAAATATGGTGGAGAAACGAAGAAGATCGGAGGGGGGGGGAGTGGAGGGGGGAGAGAGGAGTTCCTCTCTGTTCTTCCTGGGCGGCGCGGCGCGGGCGCAGGGGAGAAGAGGGGGCTGGGGTTCGTGGGTGGGCCCCGCGCCCCGGCCCCCGCGCGGGTTTATAACTGTTCGGCAGCTACCGCCGGGGACCCTGGCGGTAGGATTATACAGGCTACCGCCGGGGACCCTGGCGGTAGCGTGGACGGCAGGAGACGGTTGCCGTTTATTCATGCTGACGTGGATGAGTGGGCTACCGCCAGCCTCCTCGGCGGTAGGAAAAAGGGTCAGATCCCGAAATTTTTTCCCACCGGGATCAGATCCGGCTAAACTACACGTAAAGGGTCAAAACACAAAATTTAGCCCAGGCGGGGCATTCATGCGTTGGGCATGCATGCATGCATGTGTGCCTGCCAACGGAGGGGAGCGGAGGAGGTAGGTTGGCTGTCCGACGCACACCACGTGCGCGACGTGGCCGGCGGCCCCCACCCTCGATCACCTCCACTTGCCCGTATTTTTTTGAAAGCCATCAACGTGTGCATTCAAACCGATAAGAAGGTAAACAGCCCAAACACGTCGACAAGCACTGGAAACATCCAGCGAGACAGAGAAGCCGGAGAAATTACAGAGACAACCCTGGAAAAAGAAAAACAACAGAAATGTCCCTCCAGGTCCCTGTAGCCGCCATCGTCGCCGCTCGCGCCATCTCGCTGCCGTCGCCGCAGCAACGAGGAGATGGACAAGCTACCGCCAACCCGAAGCTCGAGAGGAATCCCTCGCAGCCCAGCTGCTTTGTGGCATCCACCTGAGGCCCGCAACTTTGGCGATAGGGCACACCGGTGGGGAAGAGCCCCACAACTCCTCCGAGCACAGCACCGCCGATTTCCATCGAAGAAGACGGAGAGACAACGCCGGCGCTTCCACCATCACCCAACGAACCACTCCAACCCAGCTGCCATCGCCAGCAAACGCTCCTGTACAAGCTCCTCGGCTCCACAACGACACCGGAGCACTCGTCGTCGCAACGGCGAAGCCGGAGCACAAAAGACCACCACAAGGTCGCCGCCGCCGCGGCGCCGACCTCGGCCGGAGAAACGGGCACCAAGATCCATCAGCTGCCGCCACAAGACGCCGCGCCAGAGGAGGATCTCGGGCCACCTTATTCACTGGATCCACCGTCGCCATCGCCACCCACCCGAGACGAGCAGCACCGCCGGCGGCAAGCACCCCGAAAACCTCAAAGCCTAGCTACCCTAGCTAGCTATATACAGGTCCACCCGGTGATTCAACCCCCTCCCCCCCTCCAACGGCACCGAGGCCGTCAGAAGGGAGGAGATCGGAAGAATTACCGGCAGACAAACGAATCCCCTCTCCGGACGCTTCCTAGCAACTGTAGCAGGGGAACGGGAGGAAGAGGGGAAAAAGGGGCCCGTATTGTAACGTCGCCGTTTGTCCATTTTCGGTGTGCGTGGCCGTGGATCCACTCACTTTCCGGTTTCAAACACGCAAATTTTGAGTTCGACACGCGCGTAGTTTTCTCAACAAAAACAAAAGGAGTTCGATCGACACGCCGTACCAAACACATTCAACAATAGTCTGATCTCACTTTACTAAGCACACCTTGAAAATCACGTTTGTATTCTTTTTTTCCCCTCGGGATAAAACGTCTAGGGCCTCTTTGTTCAGACGATAAGTATATAAGATTTGGAGGATAGGGTTTCCATAGGATTTTTTTTCCTTTGGTATGCCATTTGAAACATAGAAATTGCCATCCCACGTTTTCTTTGTGTTTCCATAAAAAAATTCAAAACGTCATTTTGTCTACAATTTCTGTACATTCACTTCGCGGCCTCGAAAGTCGAAACGACAGTCTTCCTTGCAGTTTTCTTGTGGCTAAACACAGAGTTGGGAGCGTCGGTAGGAATTTAGATTGGAGCTTCAACATGCTTAAGGGGCCGTTTGGAATGAAGCCACCAACTACCTTAAAAAAAATTCGGCATTGCCTGGCGGTGTTGACGTGTGTCTAGGCTGGGTAGTGGATTGATTGTCCGATGAACGCCGAGAACCATTCAGTTTGCACGCCAATTGCCGGTTGAAGTGGCGGCGTCCAAATCCTCCGCCAAATAATTGACGCGCCACAATTTGGGAGGGCGGGTGGTGGTCGCAATTCAAACAAACCCTAAATACGAAAAATCCAACCGCCAACGTTGCGCGTGGGGGTCCTAGTGCACACTATCGCCTTTTAGCTTAGCTCGCGTGATTCAAACTAAAATGAGTCGTTAAAGAAAATACATTGTAGATTCAGCATTTTACGAATACAAGGACTAGAGCCTATTTACAGGGCAAGTACCGTTACTGTAGGCGTATTATTATTTAACTCGCATATATCAAAAGAGACTAGGAAAAAAAGGCACAGATGCGACAGCTCAGTGGCATCGGGGTATGCATGTGTGCCAACGGAGCTGAGCTGAGCTTGACACTGACTGACACCGCGCACGCGAGCGGTTGTCCCATCCTCTCCTGGAGATGCTTGCCCGTATTGCCATTTGTCTGCTTTTGTTGTGTTTGATTTAAGAGACGCAAGCAAATTTGTTTGTTTCAGCCTGGCCTTGGCCACCTTAATGATTTCCAGCAGCTTCGAGCGGCAATGTCAAGACCTACTTTCTTTGGTTCATCATAACTAGGTTGTAACGGAAAAAAAAATCACATGCCTATAACCTAATAAGCATGGCTCACGACCCGCACAGGTCCAGGATCTCTATTTCAACACGGTGACACACTTGTGTCACAACACAATGGAGTGTTTAAAACTTTAAAAGCAAACCTCATCGAGTTGAACATGAGCCCCCCCCCCCACCCCCCCAACACACACACACACACAAACTACTCTTTGCACCTGGTCCATACCCGCCTCTCGTAAGGATTTTGACTACAATAAAGAGCGACCTTGTTATCGAAAAGGGGAGTTTGGAAGCAATCTCCCTCCTTGGACAACCACGGGGCTTAGTCGGCCCGACTTTCCCAAATGTCGGCCACCGGCCCTTTTCCTGAAAACACAATTGCAAGATAACACATGCACCTTTGTATTTAAGAAGTGAATCCGAGGCCAAAATAGTACTATCTTCTGCTGACCGTTCCACATATCAAATTTAGTCCATCTACATATCGTATAGCAAGAGAGGGAGGTTTGAAGGAAGGGGAGGATCTAACCTTGGATACTGCGTCGTCGCCAACCTCGTTCGCCTCTCTGAACTGAATATTATGTCTGAAATATCCAAAATTAATAATTGTTGATAGTATTTATAGTGCTTCCCTACTACTCGAGGAAGGTAATATACGGCGAGACGAATGCGACAGCGTTATCGCCTCAGCCATGTACGCCTCCCTTCTCACCAAGCCTAACTACAACAACAGACTTCAGTCCTTACATGCCAAACAAATAGCAGCAACGTTAATGTTTATGCACTGCTTAAAAGCATTTGATAAATTATTAGTAGTACAAAATTATTACAAAAAGATCTAGCGCATGTTCACACAGCAATTATTTTGCATCTTGTTGTAGAAATTTATCAATATGCGCAATTAGCGTAAACTAAATTATAGGATTGTACGTACGCAACACATAGCCACACATGTACTCTCTGAACTTCCCAGGCTTTTCCATTGATGCTGATTGACCCCTATATGATTCACTGATCTACCGAAGGGATGTGTTGGCGTCGGTAGCGCTCAGCTCCCAACGAGGGGAATCAATCTCTTTTCAGTCATCAGTCTCCAGCATGCTTGCACCCCCCCCCCCCCCCCCCCCCCCCCCCGCGCAATGGTTTCTAGCGTTCCATTGTGTGCCACTGCCAACCTAGGTTATAGCACTCAAAAGATGAAAAGAAGACTCACATATGTTTCGCTGCTTCTTTATTTTTCGGAGACCAATGAACGTCTTGTTATTAGTACCACCAATTATATGCCACTCTATGGATTAGTCTATGTGAACATAGTTATGTCTTGATTTATTTGCCGCTAGATTCGCTCGCCACACCACCGAATCAATCAAGACAATAAGACACCGATTCTCTGCCGCACCACCGATCTGCTTTCATCGCTCGCCCGCACCAACTTCCAACGATCCCAGTCGAAGGAGCACAACGGTTGGTTTTCTTCAGACTTTATGCGTACAACATTGGTTACCGGCGACAGCACTCAAATTTTGGACGACGACCATGTTGCAGGTGAGCCTCGGGGGCTGGTCGTCATGCAGCTAGAGCACGAGGCGCCGTAAAAGCCTGCTTGTCGAACTTGTCGGTGCTGCAGATGTCACGGAGGTTGCAGGCGAGCTTGATGACTTGCAGCTTGCCGGCGATGAGCAGGTCGCGCGCGCGTTTGGGCTACGTGTCGAGGACCACCCATATGAAGAAGTCAGGCCACAATATACGCACCTAGATGAAGTGCCCCGCGGGATCAGCCTCGGCGGACGTCTCCTCGCCCGGCGGCTCCTCCGCCTCCACGGGATCCACCCTCACCTCTTTCCGAGCCGAATCGCTAGATTTTTTCGGCGTGCCTCCAGATCGAGTAGGATTAGGGTGCGATGTTGGGCCATAGAACGGGCTGAGGCCCAGGCGAGCGACGGAGGAATCGGTACGCGAGTTGATGAAAAAACCGATCGTACGAACCATTAACTTTGAGGGTAATTTTCTAAAAAAAAACTTCGATGACGGTGAGCGGGCGAAAGCAATAGGTGCTTTATTATTAGGTAAAGATAATATCATAGAAACAGAACAATCATAGGAATCAGATGCCATGATCTGGTTTTTAATAACAAAAACTCTTATTTCGTTGTACGCACTCGCTTCATACGTGGTCGTTGCTTCACCGTACGGAGTACCAACCACTGTTCAAAGCGGTGTGTACGTGATTGAAGCGGGTGGCCATGGAGGTTTTTCTCAACATGGGTGGCAGCATAACCTCCGTATTGTTCCATCATCTCTTTCGACATCGGCATAGTGACAGTCCTATTTGACTCTACTAGTGCCCATATGTCCGTTTTTTTATAATCTTTTTGTCTTTTTCAGACTGTCTGTGTTTGGCTGTATGCATCCTAACTATGTAGAGGCCGGGTGTTACTCATTATGATTTGTATCCACTTGATGCTACATTTTGAGTTAATAAAAGTGCTCTTTATCGAAAAAATGTATCTCAAATTTATAGAAAAAGAGATGTCATTTGATTCTTGGACATTTAGTCTAGGTTAATGCTTTTTCTATAAAATACAAAGGATTGATTCCTATTGCATATAGGAATATGATTCTATTACTACAAACTAAAGTGCTCCAAAAAAAATCCTACGAAATTTCTATCATGTAGAATTGATGCAAAAATCTTGTAAAGCAAAGGAGGCCCAAGTTTTTGGCAAAAGTAGCGAATGATTAAATCTGATAAGTGGGGCGCACCCATGTACGCGCATATCATAATATCATGACAAGAAAAAAGAATTCACTTGTATCCTCAATTAAAAATGAAATAAGAGATGAATGAAAACATAATCAGGTTTGCTAATTCCTAGGTACTCCTTTTTTTTTTGCAACCGTCGGTCAGTCGGTCACTTTTCCAAGACGCGGCATAGCCGTGGACGAGCGGGAGCCGGCAAGGGCGGGTCAGAAACTTGACGGGCGTGGGTCGGGGGGTGCGGGGTCATCGGAATATCTATTCACGGGCGAGTTAGAGGATGACCGGCAGCACGGCGGTCTGGCGGGTGGTGCACGGGGGTGGACGGCGGCGTGAGGTTGAAGATGAACAGTGCGGCTAGGGGCTGAGGATGATCCCGCGCCGTTGGATCTCAATCGTGTGGCAAAAAAAAGTGGCTGAGGGTTTTAAAAAAACCATTCATGTACGTGACCAATAGGTGGTGCTCCCAAACAAAATCGGCCCGGATTCAAACATTTGTTTTAGGAGCAATATTTGAGGCGAGTGGTGCAGGATGGATGGATGGATCGAGATCGCATCTCATCTGATGTGTGTTGCATGCCCACATGCATGCCCACATGCGTCCCCATGCTCCCTGATCTGATTCCGGAGTTTTTGTCCAAAACAACCACCTGCCCAACGGAATTGCCAGAAAAGACCCCCTCCGGATGAAATTAGTAAAAAAGACCCCCTGGGCCATGACGGCAGGCGCGCCAGCCGACACGTGGCACCTGCCGCCACGTCCGGAGGCGGCAACACTGTTCATTGTACTGTTCGCGCAGGAGACGAGGAAAACAACGACGAGACGAGTGAACAGTACCTGCCGCCTCACGCAGTGGCGGCAGCACTGTTCGCGCGTGAGTGAACAGTGATTTCGAAAAAAAATAAAAACCACTTGAGCTAGTGCTCTCTTGGGTTCTTTTCTTGTTCATTTTTTCTTGCTTGCCTAGCTAGCTTGCGAATTCGTGATGCACGCGCCGGTGACTGCTCCGTCACGTGAATGCCATGCGGAAATTGCTACTGTTTGGCCTCTAGTTTCCTCTGTTTTCTCCGTCCGTCCGTGCTGCTGCTGCTGCTGTTGTTCTAGTAGGATGACGAATTGACGATGAATTTGCTCTTGGTTTGTTTTGTTTCCCCGATCTGTGCCGCTAATAAGAGTTGAGCGCTGCTCCAGCTGCTGGTTAATTAGCCAGCGGTGTATGTATGTGTACATACACATACAGAGATGGGAGATGAGCAGTAGATCCGGTCAGGCCTGTCCGTTTCCGGTTCTAGATAGGACTAGGAGGGGCAGTTTTCGTCCGGGTCAGACGTTGCTAGTACTACTCCTAGATGACAAATGGGGGGAGGGCAGGGGAGTAAATGCAAGCGCACCTCCCAGTTCCCACCAACCCCAAAACCTCCTACAGTACTCTAATCCCCACCCCCACCCCGCTCCCAAACCCACAACACTCCAGTCCAGTCACACCACAATACTCTACGCCGCGGAGAGCGGAACGGAGTGCGGGGGATCTGGTCTCCTCCTCTTCTGCTTCTCTCCTGCTGGTAAGCAACCAACCCTCTGCCCGCTTCCATTGATTCACTGCTCTACTAGTCCGTCCGGTGAGCCCACGCCGGCGATCCACCATCCTCCTCCTCCTCCGCTTCTCTTCCTCTGCTCTCGCCCGTGACCGTGAGCGGATCCAATCCACGGCCTCCCCGGATTTCCAGATTTGCCGCATCCTGTCTGTCTTCCGCACGCCCCAAGCGCCCCCCAGAAAAAGACAATTTGTTTTGCTGTCTTTTTTTTGTTCCTGGCAAAGAATCTACATTTTTGCTCCTTTTTTTGTTTCTCTTCTGGGGGGCGGCTCTGTTAGGGAAAGGCGTCCCTTTCTGTTAATCTTTTTTTTTATCCCCACATTCCGCAGGGGAGCCGTGAGCTAGCTTCACCACAGCTCTGCTGGATCTAGTCAGTCTTTAGGGATTTTTTTTTAGGAGGCCACTCAGCTGTTTATCTTCGTGATAATTTCTCAGCTGCAGATCTCTCCGCTCGGTGCTCGCATGCATCAGTTTGGTGTCCGAGAATCTGCTTCGGTTCGGTTTGGTGTGGCTGGTGCCCCACCTTATCCTTTTTAGCACAGATGCTCAGCCGAATTTCTATAAACTGAATGAAAAAAAAATATATATATATATATACATATATATATATATATATAACATCTGTAGGAAATCTTCAGTCAGTGTTTGCCCCGACGCTTCTTAGCATAATAGCATGCCGTTGTTCTATGATTGGGAATTTGCAGCAACAAATGACTGTTTCCCGTGGATCTGGATTGATCTATCTAACTTGTTCTAGTTCTATATGTATGGTGACAATGTGGCGTTTTTACATGTGAAACTCTGAATCTTAGAGTGGATAGTATCATTGTTAGTAGGAGTAGTAATCAATGATGATGCAGTGCCAGCATGGCGTTTTTTCTTATGAAAACTCTGGATGTTAATGTTAGATAGTATCATTGTTAGGAATGGAAGGTGATGCGGTGCCGATGTAGCATTTTTTCTTAACTTGTGAAATTCTGACTCCTCATGGAGTAGTAGCTGATGTGATGTCCAGTGATTTGGTTGCTGCACTGCCCTGTCCCTGAATGATAAGCCTCTTTGTTTATTGTCTATATGTTGATCCATTTGTGTATGATGAATATATGCTCATCGATGTTGCTGCATCATTTTCACTTAGTTTCTTAACATTATATGTCAATTAAACATGGAATTGGGATGGATAAGTCTTGCAGCCATGAGAAAAGGACTACTGCTTCTGTTGTTTTTCGTCTTCCCTCTGTAGAATCTCTCTCTGATATGCTTCCTGTAAGTTAAATATAACATCATGGCTCAGCTAACATCTCTTTGTACTCCTTTTTCATTTCAGAAGTCAGCCTCCAGCCATGGCGGATCTGCAGACGCCACTGGTGCGACCAAAGAGGAAGAAGGTTCTGGTGGATTACCTGGTGCAGTTCCGATGGATCCTTGTCATCTTCGTGGTCCTTCCGGCCTCAGCTCTCATCTACTTCAACATCTACCTGGGTGACATGTGGTCCGCCATGAAGTCGGAGAAGAAGCGCCAAAAGGAGCATGAGGACAACGTGCAGAAGGTCGTCAAGCGGCTCAAGCAGCGCAACCCCAAGAAGGACGGCCTCGTCTGCACGGCCAGGAAGCCGTGGATCGCCGTCGGCATGCGCAACGTGGACTACAAGCGTGTCAGGCACTTCGAGGTCGACCTCTCTGCCTTCAGGAACATCCTGGAGATCGACGCCGAGAGGATGGTCGCCAAGGTTGAGCCTCTCGTCAACATGGGCCAGATATCCAGGGCCACCTGCCTGATGAACCTCTCCCTCGCCGTGGTGGCGGAGCTCGACGACCTTACCGTCGGCGGCCTGATCAATGGCTACGGGATCGAAGGGAGCTCTCACATCTACGGGCTCTTCTCCGACACGGTGGTCGCGCTGGAGATCGTCCTGTCTGATGGCCGGGTCGTCAGAGCCACCAAGGACAACGAGTACTCTGACCTTTTCTATGGCGTGCCCTGGTCTCAGGGAACTCTCGGGTTCCTTGTTTCAGCTGAGATCAAGCTCATCCCCATCAAGGAGTACATGAGGCTCACCTACACCCCGGTGAAGGGCCCTCTGAAGGAGGTGGCGCAGGCGTACGCCGACGCCGTCGCACCGAGAGACGGTGACCCCGCAAAGGTCCCCGACTTCGTCGAAGGGATGGTGTACAGCGCAACGGAGGGTGTGATGATGACCGGCGTGTACGCTTCCAAGGAGGAGGCCAAGAAGAAGGGCAACAAGATCAACAGCGTGGGGTGGTGGTTCAAGCCATGGTTCTACCAGCACGCGCAGACGGCGCTGAAGAAGGGCGAGTTTGTGGAGTACATCCCGACGAGGGAGTACTACCACAGGCACACCCGGTGCCTGTACTGGGAGGGGAAGCTCATCCTGCCCTTCGGCGACCAGTTCTGGTTCAGGTTCCTCTTTGGCTGGCTGATGCCCCCCAAGGTGTCCCTGCTCAAGGCCACCCAGGGTGATGCTATCAGGAACTACTACCATGACAACCATGTCATCCAGGACATGCTGGTGCCCCTGTACAAGGTTGGAGACGCTCTGGAGTTCGTCGACCGGGAAATGGAGGTATGGTTCTCTTCTACTTAACATTCATGCTGATATGTGAAATATGCTAGGCTGTGCTATTGTGTAGTTGTTGCTTGCTCTGATTGTTGATCCAGTAGGTACCTAATGTTGTTGATTTAATGTTGATGCAGTATAATATTGTTGCTAATGTTAGTCTGAAAGAAAGAAAGAAAGAATGTTGTTGGTTACTCTGACTGAAGCTGAATGAACAACGTTTGGTTTGGTATTTCTCATCATAATATTATGATATAACAGGTGTACCCGCTGTGGCTGTGCCCTCACCGTCTGTTCAAGCTGCCGGTGAAGACGATGATCTACCCGGAGCCTGGGTTCGAGCACCACCAGCGGCAGGGGGACACGAGCTACGCGCAGATGTTCACGGACGTGGGGGTGTACTACACGCCGGCGTGCATCTTCCGGGGGGAGGAGTTTGACGGGGCCGAGTCGGTGAAGCGGCTGGAGCAGTGGCTGATCGAGAACCACAGCTACCAGCCGCAGTACGCGGTGACGGAGCTGAACGAGAAGGACTTCTGGCGCATGTTCGACGCGTCGCACTACGAGCACTGCCGGCAGAAGTACGGCGCGGTGGGCACGTTCATGAGCGTGTACTACAAGTCCAAGAAGGGGCGCAAGTCGGAGAAGGAGGTGCAGGAGGCCGAGGCCGCCATCCTCGAGCCCGCCTACGCCGACGAGGCCTAGGCCGTTGCCGTCGTGTTCGTCGTCGGCCGTCTGTGTCTCGCCGGTTTCGGTTTCTTGAGTCGTTGGAACTCTGGATTAATTGATTTGCTTTTGCTTGCTTATTATTAATAAGTAGAACTTGATCGATCGTGTAGCGTTGGCTGATTCGTAGCTGTCTGCAGTCTGTACCACTATCTGTCATTATTGTCGTCCGTAAGTACTTGATTCACCTACTACTACTTCTTTATGTTGATGGTATTAATTGCTTAGAACTTAAAATCAGGCAGATGTGTATGTGGTGATTGACTAGTGGGAATAATATTGTGATGAAATGAATGCTTTGTGGTGAACACTGTTGTGTCCGCCAAGGATCTGTGCACCAAGCTGAGAACCTGAATGCTGTTGGGATGTACTCCGACTAGTAAGTGCGCAATGGGGCTGTGCTCATCAGATGAGTGTGTTTGTGGCTTGAGTAACCGAGCTTGTCTGCTGGTTTCAGTTTAGTGCCAACAACTTTGCAGTCACACTGTGATTGTAGGATATTTTTGAAACGCGTCCCTTGGGGCCCGATTCATTAAAAAAGGTGTGATTGTAGGATATTTTTGAAACGCGGTCCCTTAGGGCCCGATTCATTAAAAAAGGTGTGATTGTAGGATATGGAAGGTGGAGAAGTGATTCGGAGATGAAAATTGCAAGAAAAATGACGGCTGTGTCGGTGGGTGAGTGAGTGATGATGGTGTAGTAATGTGTTTGCCATTGCTTGCACTTGCCGGATGAAGTTGAGAATTGATTCAGAGATACAGTAGAAATTGAAAGATAAAAACAGTGACCAAAACTGAGTTAGTGATGTACTAGTGTGCTTGCTCGTGTGGGGCCGACCAAAAGTGACCATCCATCCTTTTTTTGTGTGCTGGCTGGGTGGTAATAATAGTATTGTGTGATGGTCACGGGTCAACCCGGCAACCCGACCCATGGGCGGCCGCGCCCATGGGCACCCGACCCGAATGGGTAGGGTATGGGTCGCCATCTTCACCCGTGGGTAAGCCCGATGGGTAACCCGATTAGTCGTGGGTAGGGTATGGGCATAAGGTCCTGCCCGTGGGTCGCCCGATGGGTCGCCCGATTAGCTGACACGCACAGCCAGCAACCAACGATCCAGTCCATAAACGAACTAGATGTTAGTTCTTTGCATTCATGGCACATGCCCATTAGCTGGGTAGCTAAGCAGCAGCCTCCACGTATTGCTTTTGAGTAGCTAGCAGTCTCCACGGAGTAACATGTTGGCTTCTTGTTGGGCGTATGAAGCCAGCCCATATCCTGCTTTGCATGCACGGTAGCACGTGAAGCTACACAGGTTGCCAGCTTGTTTAGTACCACCTCGCCTAGTTGGGTAGGAGGGAGGTGCAGCTCTGCCTATATAACCAGACTACAGGGCACTCAAGCAGCATCCAGTTCACAAGCCCCAAGCGCTATGTGCTGGGCATAATTAATAAATTTATTAAAGAAAAGCTATGCCCGATGGGTAACCCATTGGATCGGGTTATCCGATGGGTACGGGCATGGGTCTGCTCCTATGCCCATGGGTAGGGTCATGGGCGAAGCGGTAGACCCATTTACTTATAGGGCATGGGTCTGGTTGAGGTCGACCCGACCAAACCCGACCCGACTGCCAGGTTGAGTCATGGGAGGGGGAGGGGCTGCAGCTGCATGTGATAGAAATTGAAAGGTAATGATACTGCCTGTGTGGGACCGACCAACCATCCATCCTTGTGTGCTGTCTGGGTGGTAATGATACTTGGAATGGACCCAGCGGAGTGATGGTCACGGGAGGGGGAGGGAGAGACGCTGCATGTGGTATCTATCACCTGATATTTTGCCTGAGGGAGGGACATGCACATACGGTGAGAGAGAGAGAGAGAGAGAGAGACAACCTCCCTAGATCGTCCCTACCCATACAGATACAGTGGGTACGTGAACGCGGTGCAGTGCACGTGATGGCGCTGCTCATTCACCAGTTGTCATGCAATGCAAGAAAGGAGCGAAGCAAAACCGTGTACCAGGCCACGTTCTCCTCTTGTTTCGTTTATCAGTGTTGTTGAGAATTCAGAAGAGGAGGAGCGATGGACGGTCGTGAGCGAGTGGCCGACGCTGGCCGCTCACAGCAGGCCAGCAATCAATCAATGAGCACAAGGGCGTGGTCTCCGTGTTAGATACAGTAGTACCTAGCTGCACTGCACCTCTGTCGACTGTCTGTCTGCCACCACCACTGCTGCTTGCTGGTGTTATTACATAAGCGACAACCCTTCCTCACGGATCTCTCTCTTGAGCCTATAGCTAGAACCCTCGCAAACCCCTCCCACTTGCAGAGCTCAAGCTAGCATCCATGGCGCCGAGGCAGCAGCTTCTCACTCGTCTCCTCCTCCCTCCTCTGCTTCTGCTGACGCTCCTCCTCGCCGCCCACCACCATCAGGCTGCCGCCACTTCCGATCCACTGGTAAGCAAACTACACAATCAAGCACGCAGTGTCAGCCTCAGATCTCACCTCTTTTCGTGCTGCAGCTGACCACGACGACGACCCACGGCAGCACGAGAGCCAGCAGCAGGTCCCTGCTCCAGCAGCAGCAGCCTCCGAGGCTAGGTAAGAAGCCAAGATCCTAATTCAGTAAGCCGTGCATGGATGGATCTCATTGCAGAGATGGATGCATCTTCGCCCATGGAATGCTTGCTAACTCACCGTGCTCTTGTGGTGGCGCCGGATCGGAGCGCAGACTGCCCCAAGGTGTGCTTGGGCCGGTGCGCCAACAACTGGAAGAACGAGATGTGCAACGACAAGTGCAACGTCTGCTGCCAGCGCTGCAACTGCGTCCCCCCCGGCACCGGCCAGGACACCCGCCACATCTGCCCCTGCTACGACCACATGACCAACCCCCACAACGGCAAGCTCAAGTGCCCCTAGACCACATCTTCTTCTTCAGATTTGCTCTGTTTCTCTCAGTCATGGGTATCATGCCATGGTCTACTAGCATGTATGTATGTATGTATGTGATCTTCAGACACTGCAGTGTTCCCACCCTCAGGGAATATTGGTGATAACAGTATCAATAAAAGAGTTTCTGTTGGTTTCCTTACTTGTTGGTGACCAGATCTATATTATTATTATGATGATGATGACGACGACGATAGAGCCAGAGTTTCTGTTAATTTCCTGCATAGTTGTTCATCAGATCTATATTATGCAGCTACAGAGTTAGATACAGGGCTGGTCTGAGTTAAGTTACAGACATATATATGTACACACACATCACGGGTGACCTAATCGAATTAAACAGGTGAACCCCAACTAGCAAGCAGTGGGCTAAACATTTCTGGTCTGGTTTCAATTGAGCAGCACCTCCACATGTACCTCTATCTCAAATATATACAGGGTAACACAGGCAGACGGCGCCGCTCAGTCGGCATGGTTGGTTCTGGTTACAGGGGAAGAGGCGTTGGTCCGTCAGCATTCTGAAACATGGTGCGCGCACGCCCCTGGAGCCGTCTACCGTTGCTGCCGGGACAGGAAGAACTCATAGTCCGGGTGCCTGTTTCTGCGAGTCTGGTCCTTCCACACGTCCGCCCTCGCCATGGCGGCCGCGGACTGGTTCAGCGTCGACAACCTCTGTCTCAGAACCTTGGATGGCTGGCTCGACGAGGACGCTGCATCTTCCGAACCGGATCTGCTCGTCTGAAACCACCACTCCCCCTGCAACACAAGATGCAAAGAGTGGCCACATGAACATGACAAGCATCTGTCGTTTCCAGAGCAAAAATAAGCGAGCAATCACACTAGCCAATCTGTTTGTTTCGACAACGAGTCAACTGAAAGCATACACACACTTGACCAAAACTAGAGATACTACTAAGTACTAACACACTGAGGGTTGACTTGGGACCAAAAGAGCAAGAGCCCTTGCCAAAGCTCGATGTTTCATTCCCGATAGAACTTTCTGACCATGACTTGGAATGAACGAAACCACAAGATATTGAACTGGGATCTGTTGAAAATAAGACCAATGAGGATCGCTCTTTAGCCAAATGAAGGGCTGACGAATAAGAAGCATCAAACACCTTAGGAGTTTGTTCAGCGATATTCATGTCACCGTCTGCAATTTTACCTCAGAACCAACATGACTTTCAACGTCAGGGGTCTTAACACCAACTTAAAACAATCTTCGGTTAACATGTATGTATGTATGTATGTATGTGCCAGGAGAAAAACAACCATTTTACCTTGTCATTGTAAGATTGCAAACCCATGACTGGCAAAACAGCATGACTATGGTCAGCCTGGTCTGGTGAGCTTCCTCGATGAACCCAGTGTCCAAGAGAATGATATGTCAGGAAAGCAGCCTGAAATTTCCCATCAGGTATACGATATATGGGATACCACGCAACACAGTACCTGAAATTCAGAGTAATGTGTTATCTAAAATATAAAAACAAGCTCATCCTAAAATAGTTTTACATATCACGCAAGAATGTGCCGATGATAATGGGGCAGATACTCATTCTCCAAAAAGATAATACTGGGGCAGATACTACTAGAGCATAGAACGGACCAAGAGGCAGGATGAAGATCTTGCAGGTTGAGCTCCAGATTCTTTGGGTCTCCTGATATTTGGCAATTCCATTGTTTTGCACCACCAATCAACTCCTTTACCCTAGTAAAATTGAAATGAGATTTCAATAAAATCATCTCAGAAACAAGGCAGCTTTTCCTAGAGTTCAGTGTACAAGCATGAGATGTGAGTTAAAATTCTTAAGCAATAATACATGGCCTAAGCCCAGTTGCATGGGGGAATCACAAGATTGAAGATTTGCGCAAGGCATCACATTCATCACTACAACAGGAAAAATATAGCTCTAACGGCTACATGTGATACGTTTATTATCTCCTGATGCAGGATCAAGTAGTCATATGCATTGAACTACTTGATATTAGCAGAGCTTTGTTTTGCTCATATATTTTCTTCTATTTCTAGTACACCGGCAATGTAGTGCAATACACCATTACAATAAGTAGATATGAAGGTCTATACTATCAAAGCATAAAAAGGCAAACAAATAAGCACCAGAACTCTGGACGCCTTTGTCCATGAAAGCATACTCGCACTCACTTGTCAAATAATTGTCGCCGCCAAAATGGTTGTTCTGATTCAAAAAATTCAAATATGAGCTCTGTAGTCTCCAACTGTTGATCATCTTTAACATGGAAAGCCGGTGAGCTATTTCTTTTATTAGACTCTTGAGGCAGAAGCTTCGCTAAAATTGGGAGAGAGCTCATACATGGAGCTGTTTTAGATTTTGCACCTGTATCGGCTGCATCCTTATCATTGGCTCTCTTAGGTTGCCCAAACAATTGAACCGCCGATAGATATGGCACAAAGTAGGCATTAAACTGATAATGACTATTCCAGAAGCCTTTCGATCTACGGAGATCCTGTGCCTTCACTTCTAAGCCATAGCAGCCAGGTTCTTCATACCACTGCCAAATGCTACTTAGGGAAATATCCGCAGTCTGATGACAGCACAAGCCATCTCTAATCCATTCCTGTGAAGAAGAGTTGCAGCCAGTAGGGCAAGAGCTACAGTGCAGAACTGGAGAAGCAGAGTAAATAAATTGTTCAAAATCAGCAAGAGGCCTGCCAATGTGAAGTTGAATATCTTCCGCTCTCTGTTGGGCGCTATGAACATCACTGACTGCCTCTCTTATCATGCTGAAAACAGTTCCATTGTCAATATGTCCTTGGCATTTCAAATCAAGCTGTCCAGATGGCTTCGGTTTAGCAGTCAACTCAGTAGCAACTTTGCTGCATTCACTTTTAGTTGACGCAGGAGCATCTGAAACATTTCTCTGCACGTCTATATTAGCAGAAGCGGAAACATCATTAGCTGGAACTGATGCTTCAACAACAGATGCCTCCAGAACATCCAAATGGGTTATATCTTTCTTTCCGATAGGAACCCATTTATGTGACATGTGCCCAGCAGCAGAATATGACTTCACACATTGGGTTTCTTCCATTTCGGCAGCGCAAGGATCGACGCACAAGTTCCTGGGGTCCAAATCTGTTGATATGGCCTTATTTTCAAGGCAAAGAGAGTGACTATCGTCTTGAATGACCGATGTGCATTGTTCCTTGGATGTAGCCTGTGGCACCAAGTGAGAACCCAAGCTGTAAGATGCTAGTGTTGCTTTCTCAGTACCAGTTGTGATTGATGTATCGCTGATGTCCCTGGCACATGGTAGCTGTAACATCGACGATCCATCAGTCTGTTGCGAGTGATTCTTGGGTGTCTTGGGGCTACCATTCTTAGGAGCGTAGTAGTTCCTCGGCGACGGACAACCACCCTTTTTACATGGCAAACTTGTTTGTTCACACAGAATTGGGGTTTGCTTCTTGTGCTGTTTGCATGTTTTTCTACAACGATGTTTATCCGTTGGCCTATTTGGATCGTGCTGCACACCCTTGCTATCATCTTCTAGTGCACTTTTATCCTCAACTGCTGAAACAACCACATGTCCTGCTCCAGATGAGTTTTCCTTATCAGGTTTTTCTACTTTCTGCCACACAGAAACTGGACTGTCTTTTCCACTATGCTTGTGCCTATTAGAACCTACTACCCTATTAGTCGCAGTCAAATTAATACAGCTCGATTTGTTTCTTGATTTTCTGCCGCTCCTCCCCGGAGTAACTGGAAGAAACGTCTTGCTGCTACAGGCTTCACTGCTGCACTGAACTCTTTCAGAATGACTACTACTATCAGTAACATCTTCAGCATGAGCGCCACTTAAATGGACATCTGTCAAATGGCATGCCTTATTTACACTATCCAGACAAGTAGAAGCGCCATGTTGCAAACCATCTCGTGTATTTCCCTCAAAATCAATACTGCAGTCCCCACAGTTTTCACTGTTCCAACCCGTAAAGAATGAAGCTGTTGTTGCATCACTGGAGTTACAAACACAGGCACACAATGACTTCTGGCAGCTATTGCTTTCTTCTCTCACATGCGAACATGCATGTTCAGTGACAGATGGTCCACCAAATTCTGAAGAATCCGCAGTATTTGGCCAATCATTCAGGTAAGGAGCACCTTTGCAGCTAACTCTTTCGCCTACATTTATATTAGATGACCCTGCACATCCAGAGCCATCCTTCCCATCACTTCCGTGTTCCACATATTCGTTGTTGCTCTCACCATTATGTTTGCCCAAATGGGCATCTTTAACCAATGAGCAGGCAGAGGATGAGGTATCTGACAATTTATCAGCTAGTACATCAGGCAGAAATACCTCAACAGGAGAAGCAGTATCAATATGCTCTTCACAGGGGAGTTCTGGTAACAAATTAAGCTTTTCACTGGTTGCTCGTCTGCACTGTTTCCACTTGTTTACTTTCTTCTTAGAACTCCTTTTAGGAGGCTTATCATCGTCATGCAAAATATCAGAATCAGATCCCAGAGGAGCAGTATCAGGCCCAGAAGAAGTACTTGCAACCACGTGGCAGGGAGGGCAAGCTGTCAATGACTTCTTAATCTTTTTCCTATGCCGATGTTGTCCTAAAGTGCTTCCTCCATTGGGAAGTGGTTTAGAAGAAATGTCCTGATCATGCATGTTCTTTTCATTCGGCAGATCTAGCCAGTATACTATTGTTGGCTGTGGGAATAGCAACTCAAAGCCCTCTGTAGCAGCAGTTCCTAATGTCAAATATCTTGTCCTGTTGACCTCCTGTCTGCTAGACGAAAATGGTGCCAATTTCCAATCTGAACTGTGCCCAAGAGAAAGCACCGTAAATGGACTGTCCCTGCCACACCACAAAAAGACAGTAAACAAGTAGCTTCCCGAAAAATTGAAGAACAGGTGAGAGGACCACAGTGACTGCCCTGAAAAGTTAAAACAAAAAGGATACTGAGGGTAGAAACTATGAAGTGTTTGGATATGGTGATTGTGTCATGCATACGAGAAAGGTACACATAGGTCATTGTAAGCTGGCAAGTGCACAATGTTAACAAACTAGCAGAGAAGAATAACAAAAGGCATAGAAAATAAAATAAAATGGTAGTTTCAGTGATAATTTGTTCATGTACAACCATTTTCTAGTCATCTCACATTTTCACAAATGGCCCCAGCAAAAGAAAAGGCTTCATGACCACTATTTTCGCACACAAAAAATCATCTACAAATACCCTTCATAGCTGCATCCAGGGCAGCCTGGGTTTTAACCCTGTGCTTAGACCCAAAATACCACTTAGTATCTCTTATAAAATTAAAATAAAGAACAGAAAAAATTGAGAGTTCAGACCAGAACACGGGCCAGCCTGGATCCGCCCCTGCCTATATGGCACAGTGAATATACTTGTCATGCAGCGGATTACTCACAATTAGTCAACAGTTATACATTAATACCTGCACTCAAGGTCCATACTGTACAGACCACCGTACCAATATTACAAATTATCGAATTGATATTGGCATGTTTTTAAGTGAAATTAAGAGGCACATTATTCATAACAGTTTACCTATCAGCTATCACTGACTACAAATATAGATATACACGCCTTAGACATTCATCAACCATCAATTATGTACTCCTACTCCCAACCTAAGTTTCCTAGATTCATCAACGGCGACCCTATCATACATGTGGAACATAAGTTGATCACAAACGCTTATTTGTTAGCCTTTCACATTCAGTAGCAAAGTTGGGCAGTCCCCAAAAACAGTCAAACAGACATGAACACCAACTGTCCCAAAATGGTTACGTATATGCGTTTCTTAAATTTTATTGTTGCATTTCCTAACAGTAAGATATACTAGTGGTCTTTCCTATTGCTTCTCCTTTTTCTTCATTTTTATAACCCTGTAAAAGTTGTAGCTTTTCAAGTTCATAGAATTAGTTTTAGACTAGTTCATTTCATGCATGAATCTCTTGTTTCACTAAATACATGTACTGCATCAGCAGTAAGTCAGATATCAAGCTTAGTCAAGTACTACCTCCGTCTCAACATATAAAACGTTTTTGTAGGCTAAACCCCCGTCTCAAAATATAAGACGTTTTTGTAGCCTACAAAAACGTCTTATATTTTGAGACGGAGGTAGTACATCCCACTGAAGATGGTTGTTATTAGAAGGGTCTGGTGACAAATAATTACTTGTTATCAGGGAAGCCGTAAACCGGTCTGTGAATTAGATGGTCCTGATCGATGAGAAGATAAAAGTGGCAATTCATTAAATCCCATGAGAAGACCGGTAATCTTTCTGGTGAACAATGGAACACATTTGTGCGGTAGAATGTTATAAACCTCTGGAAAGCAGTTGTCGCTGTTCCCAACCGGTCCGTTACACCGCATACGCGACGTGTTCTTCGGCCTTTTGTCAGTTACTTCGAGCGCACATGGCATGACATTTATCGGCAATCCTGCGATGACAGTAGCAGATTTAATGCAACACATGTGCAACAACCACCGAAACTGCCTAATCAGTCATTAAGCAAGTATTATATTTAGTACAAATGATATAGCAAAACCACATCTTCTACTAAACTAGTAGTACATGAACAAAAATGGAACTGCTAGGCTAACTTGGAGCACCCTGGCCTCTCTATGTAATGGCATCGTAAACTCTACCAAGCAGTCATCAAGCAAGCAAAGATTTGGGTCAAGAAAGCAACAATGTTTATATTAGCGCCATCGTAATTCGTAAGCACTGGTCTTAGCATGACGGCCGTGACAATTCAGAACAGCTTGCGCTTAAGCTGTAGCGGGATCGAAGCGGCCGTCACTGAATCTCCGACTAATCGGCGCGCAGAGCTCTAATCACACCAGAATATGAACGAGCGGCGACCTGCCCAGTCGCAATCACGCGGGAATCTACACGAACAAGCACCCAATCGACGCGCAGCAGCAGTAAAAACGACCTTGCTCCTCCTAATCCAGCACCCAATCGACGCGCAGCAGCAGTAAAAACGACCTGAGAAAGGTTTCTGCATCGGGAAGCAAGAGAAAGGTGGGGATAGGACGGACGGACCTCACGAGCTCATCACGGTCGGTCTGTCGGTCGCCGGCGCCGGCGGAGAGCAGCGGAAGGGGCGGGGAGGCAAATCCGGAGCGGAATCTAAGGAAAAAAAAACACGAACTTTTGTTAGGAGAAGGGAAGGGGGGCGGGCAGCGATGAGACGCCACACAAAAATTGGAGGCGCTAAAAAAAGGCAGGAGGAAAGCACGCGGATTCGCGGCCGCCGGCGGTTTACTCGAGGGAAACGTGCGATTACTCGGAGCGATCGACGGCGCCCCCGCGGCGAGGAGACGATTCTTCGGCGAACAGTGGCGGCAGCGGCAGCTTTGCAGTGAGAGTGGGAATGTGTTCTTCGGATTTGGGGGGCCTCCTGTTTCCTGGGGGCGCCTAGCAAAATGCACCTCACCTCACGCAAGCAAAAGAAGAGAGAGATGGAGAGAGGAAGAAAAGAATATGCTTATCCAATGGTATTCCCTTTCATCTCAAGTATCTATACAAAATACCAAATCACAAAAAGTTTACAATTATTGCTTATATAGGTTATAATGCTGATATGGATGGAATAGATGAACATGGTGTATGTGGTGAGCAACCTCCGATCAAATAATATCAGGAAAAAGAAAAAAGATGAACATGGTTTGGTAGGCTTGATGGCTCTCCTCCCCCCCTCACTCGCCATTCCACCTCGCCAGAACACCAGCGTCGACTACCATCATCCCCATACCTCCCACCAACAAAACGCCCCAAGCCAGCAAGCCCCACGCCCATCCGGTTAGTGGTCCTGCATCGGCCCGGTCAATCTGGGAAGTCCGTCTGTAGATGCTCTGGGCTCCCATATGTCAAGTCTGGGCAGCTAGCACTACGCTGCCTCCTCCACTGCGGCAACACCATGGTCCTGGAGTTCGAGGATGATTGCCGCCGGGATCTCCGTCTGCCGATCTCAACACCCGACCTGCACCTCGCCTACCTGCTCTTCATCACCTTCGAGTACACCCATCGTGACCTCGACTCAATCGTCGTAGCCGCCCTATTGCAGGCTACCATTGGCGGCTGTGCGTCTGATTTTTTCGTCGCCGTGGTCTCGCCCCTTCAATTCGGGTTCCATGTCGCTTCTAATCGCATTGTCGCCCTCCTACTTGATGAACAACCAGTGCACCACCGCAACTACGACTTCTCCTTCCACCGAATGCCCCTTTCCGTCACTGGCGCAGACTCACTGTCGTCGGCTACTCATTCTACACATCCCTGAGGACCTTGTCGCACATTCTACACATCCCCGAGGACCTTGCCCTAGACATCGAGCGTCTAGACAGGTGCCGCCTTCTGTCCTCTGTCACTTGCCCGCCACTCTCTAACGTGCATGGCTGCCTCATGTATGCTCGGATCACCCAGTTTCTCGATGGACGTTGATGTCGATTGGTTCTCGCTCGTCCTTTGTTGTCTCTTTGGCGGTGAACTCCTACTCTTCAACTTCAGTGACGTCGGCAGCTCTCGCTACTCATTCAACGTCACCAACCTCGTCGTTGCCTCTCTCCTTGCAACATGCGGCGACTTCAGGAAGGTCGGGATGCTCATCAGATTCCTCGAGTCAGCCATGTCTACCCCACCGCCGCCACGGCTAATGCTCGACGCTGCTCCGAGCTGCGCGCCACATTCTGTGAGGATCTCTGCTACATCGCCGGCAACTGCTCCTGCAACAACAGTGATGCAACCCCACTTCTCGACGACACTAACGTTAGACAATTTCGACCCGGTATGAAATTCTATTACCGTTTGCGCGTTGCTTTGCTCCCTGCCCTACCCAGCCTAGATTACAACCCAAGACCCCCACTAAACCATGAACTTTGTATCACTTTTCTACCGATCTTAGCTAAACCTTCTGGTCTGATGGTGTTTATGTACTAAACGACTGATTTTTGATTAAAAATGAGTTTCGGGATAATCAAGTACACGAGTTACTTCCCAAATTAGTTGCCCATTCAAATGTTGTCCGATGGGAAATACTAAAAATTAAACAACTAAATTTCCACTGCTTTTGTCTCGACCTGTTTGACCGGTTTGAACTAAATTTCAAGTACGTCGCTACAATGCAGCCTACCGGAATTTGTTTAATTTGGCGAACGGCCCAACGAGTTTTTCCAATTAGGACCGGGGTCTGTATTTGTCTCATACAACACAAAATTGTCCTGTTCCTTGACCCAAATATAGTCCATCACTAATTAGTGCGTATCCACACACAAGTTGAATGAACATGCACGACCACGTCCCACCCAAGATCTTACTATCGACCGCGACCTACCAATGCCTCCGAACCGTTTTGTCCAGTCGGTGAATCTTGCAAACGATGCCACTTCTGCTACATCGCGGCCCGCGTATATTGAGGCCTCTACTCCATCTGCATGCATGCTGGACTCGCCCACAATGGCAAAAAAAAGGGCAAACCTCATCGAGTGCATACTCTTACACACGCGTGCACTCTCTGTCCACGCCCCACTGGCAGCAAGGTAAAATGGCTCCACTCGATCCCCACACTTTCACCAACAAAGTTTACAAAAGCTCTCTATGATCCTCTAGCTTTTGATGAGGATAATGTAAATGGTGTTGGTCCAACCAAATTAAATTGAATTGTTTTATACCAAACTTTTATATTTGTAAATTTATTTTTATAATAGTGCGGTTTTTAAAGGATATTGCTTTTGGCTCCAGGGAGTATATGCTCCTGCGCGTCAAAAATGAATTTTCCCGAGGTCAATTTTTTTTTAAAAAAAATAGATGTGTTCATTGTCACACCCAAATGCTAGGGAAAGCTTAAGCATATTGACCTATTCAAAAAAAAAAAAGTCAAACGACAAATGATACCTCCAAATGTTACACTTAATTTTTGTTTTTTCACCGACGAAACATTGCTATCCCATTTTGCATGAAAATTGGCAAGCACGCTTGTTACCCTAACATGAACATCTAGAAAAAAAATCAGAATTTTTAAAATTTATTTACTACTTGTTTTTAATTTACAGTTCACCGGGGAGCATATGCTCCCTAGAGCCAAAACTCCGCGTCCGGTTTTTAAGTAGTATATTTTTTATTAGGTAGATGGTGTAGTTAGCCACATAAATATATTGCTAAATATGAATTATAGTGTTCTTGATACACATTTGTAATGTGTATTGTTGAAAAAAAATTAAATGTATGTTGTAAGAAAAATATTTGAATGATTTTTTAATGGTGGTACAAATTATAGTGTATACATATATATTGTGTGTATGTGCATGTGTACCATGTATTTTAATATCATTAAATAATATGGTAGAAATCTCTAAAGTGCATTAATATCTTAACGATGGAATATCTTAATAGTGGTTCCCAAAGTATTATTAGCTAGGTAGACATACTTAGGGCCAGTTTTTTTTTAGGTTTATGGTTGGTTGTGGAAATAAGCTGCCATTTCCCAGTTTATTCTAGAAGACCAACCTAAATTTTTATTTTAAAAACCCACTAATTAAGACTTTTTTTTTGGAATAGTTTGAATTGCTTACCACATATATCACGTGGTTAATTAAGACTTAACTAGTAGGATTTTAAAATAAAATTTTAGGCTAGGCTTCTAGAATAAGCTAGGGAGAGGGCAACTTATTTCCACAACAGGACATAAGCCCCACAAGAACTGGCCCTTAGAAACTTCTAGAGTTGGACCGTGGGCAGATATGTCTTGCAAGTTGTGTTCAATAATAAGTTCATCACATATGCTTGCTGTGTACTTGTCAATGAAATAGCATCGCTTATATTAATCACCAACAAGCATAAAAATGATGTCAATTCTACTCGGGCGCTCTTGAGACGCATCTGCTTGCCATCATCTTTTTGTGGAAGCAGAACAGGCCACTACCCATTTCTTCATGAAATATTCTGATCATGAAGTTTGTCCAAGGCAGTGTAGCAGACATTGCACATTAGGTGCCAGAGTGCTTGTTTAGTCGCCCTACGATTTATGTAACAAGTGGTACATTGTTGTATGTGTGCCAGGTTACCAATCTTATTGACAGTGGATGACCAGTGTATAGGAAGGGGAGGGGTTTACTGAAAGTTGAGGTAAAGATAGATTGCTTGCATGACAAGCGCATCAACAACGATGGCGGTCGGTCACAGGAAGGAGATCTTGCCGATAGCGATCATACATTTATGTATATATAGAAGGGCAAATTCGTCGATTGAGGATACTTGTACAGATCGTTACAACCACAACTATTAGTTCTTATCTACACATGCACTCGGTTAGGTTTGTTAGGCTACGGCCTATAAAGATTTACATACTCTCTCCATTCGAAACTATGAGGCGCATTACTCTTTTAAAAAGTCAAACTCTCCTATGTTTTTGAAAGACTTTGCAGAAAAATATATTAGACAAAGGGCATTTGGTCTAGTGGTATGATTCTCGCTTAGGGTGCGAGAGGTCCCGAGTTCAATTCTCGGAATGCCCCCCCCCCCCCCCCCCCCCTCCTTTTTTCTTTTCTTTTTACCCCCCAAAAGAATTCCATTTAGATGCCATGAAAATCAATTCCTTCTACGAGCTAGCAGGCAGACGGACCACGAGGCAGTACAGAATGTGATTCTTGTATGTCATGACAAGAAAGATATTGTGATTCTTGGCGAAAGAAGAGCTATTCAATTTGATTAGTGCACGTCCGATAAGGGCAATTTTAACCGATCCCCTATCCGGCGTTAGAGGAGTAAAAAGTCGGTTTTACTCCTCCAGTGCACACCTAACCGATCCTCAAAAACGGTTAGTGGAGAAAAAATTATCCTCCAGTGCCTCTCCCTCTCCTAAATACTCCATCCGAAGGTGGCCGAGGATAATTTTTCTTCACGCAAAGGCCTCCTTGTGGCCGGCCGGTCACTCACGTGAAGCTCCCTTGGCCTCGTCGGCGACCCCTGCCCGTACTACTACTGGTACAGCCACTGTGTGTTGCTGCTGCTCGCCGCCCCCGGTGCGTGCTGCTGCTGCTCCTCCTCCCCGTTGCGTGCTGCTGCTGCTACTGCTCGCCGCCGGTGCATGCTGCTGCTACCGTTCGTCGCTGGTTCGTGCTGCTACTGCTGCTGCTCGCCGCCACCGGTGCGTGCTGCTGCTGCCGCTGCTCCTCCCTGCTGCGTGCTTCTGCTGCTGCTCACCGCCGGCGTGGTCACCATGGTCGCCACTCGCCGCGGAGGTGCATAGGAAGTGTTCGACGAAATGTATGAGTCAAATTTAAGTTTACCCCGTTATAAATAAGGGATCGGTTAGGTCCGGCCAAAACTTAGTGGAGTAAATATACTCCATTAACGTTTACTTCAATATTTACCCCTCTATGTTTTTAGGGATCGGTAGAAATGCCCTCGGATCATCGATCACAATTCATTGAGAGCAACATGTACACCACACATACCGATCGGCATACATATGTGACTGGGATTGATCTTCTTTTAGCCTCGATCCCGCACAACATTCCCCTTTTCACGAGACCTTTCCCCCATCAATTATAGGTACCTCATCATCGTCTCATCGATTCACACACGACCTTCACAAGCATGTCGATCGTGTGGCAGTGACGGCCGGAAATCCAGAATGACCAGCAGTATTATCAATGACCAGCTTACTCAGGCCAGTGTGACCCGACCTTGGTTGCCTTCCGCGAGCAATCAGAGGCTGGCGAGCTTGGTGATCTATTTTTTTTTCAAAAAGGAGGATCTCTGCATCAGGGCGATGCATGCAATCATTTTATTAATTATTCATCAAGATCTTATAAAGTAATACATGAATAAGTCTGAAGCCACAATCTTGGTGACATCTGTCGCTACTCCTATCCATTTGATGAAGGGGTGTAGATTGTCGGGGCCGTATACCCAAACGTCACACCAAAGCCCAACATCTAAAGTCGGAGGCCCCAACCAAGCCGAATTGTCGGGTCTGGGTCACACACCAGTCCGACACACTCACAGCGGGCACCGCATGCGCACGCTGCAGAGGCCGTCGCCACCGGCTTCCACCGATCCATCTTCAGAGCAGGTACTGACGCATCCACCTTGTCAGGCATGTCGTCGACGCCACCAAGGCGCCAGACAACGCCACCTCCCTACGCGTCTCCATCATCACGCATCCATTGCCGAGACCCTGTAGCGCCACGTCGCCGAGACTCCACGTCGTCAATGCATCACAGGAACCGTCGCTCCACCGCAGAAGCCGTCCAATAGTCCCTCGAGTCTATGCACACCTTCAAGAATAACGCCCCCAAGGGGGGAACGACACAAGAGCGCCGCCGTCATCCGATCAACCGATCTAGGGTTTCCTCCGGAGGTAGCGAATAGAGGTCTGGAGCTTCTCCTCGGCGATGCCTTCAAGAAGGGAGCAACATAGAAGAGCGCCGCTATCGCCGGCCTTGGCAACTAGCCGAGAGTAAGGTTTTCACCCGGATGTGCTCGACAAACCATCACATTTATGAGCATGTCAACCACTGGTGGTGAAGGACGCACGTACATGCGGTGATTAATTTTTTTTTGGCAAACATGCAGTGATTAAATGTGATGGTGCTATCAATTGGAGCCCATGGATCACCAAGCTCACCAAAAAATAATAATTTAATCACCACATGTACGTGCCTCCTTCACCACCGGTAGTTGACGTGCTGGCAACCCATGATGACTGCCACAGAAGGCATAAGAAGTCGCTTCATCGTCTCTCCTGCGACTTCCACCTGCCTCAAGCTCGAGTCGCTCTTCAGGACTACCTACATCCGTGCCTGCATCGCGTGTCGTTGTGGGAAGATATCGCCATTGACTTCATAGAAGGGCTTCCCAAAGTTGGTGGCAAGTGCGTGGCAAAGGCATTCTTCTCCAACATTGTCCGCCTCCATGGCCTGGGTTCATGCCTTCATCGTCTTCGGCCGTGATGTCGTGTTTCGGAGGGCTTTTTTCACGCCTTCACGCACTCGTGTGCATATGAGGTCTGCCTTTCATCCACAATCTGAAGCCGTTAGTCGTGTAATATCTATGTACCCCCGCTGACTCACCGACGACCGTCCTCGCCAATCTTCAATGGCTGCCATGGGCCGAGTATTACTACAACACCTCCTATCATATTCATACTGCTCTGAAAGGGTACGCCATTTCGCGTGGTATATGGTCGTGACCCCCCATCCTTTTGTGCATATACTCATGGAGAACTTCGCAATCAGACGGTGGCGCGCAATACGTTGACCACGACCAATTCCTCCTCGATGTTCACGAGATACTTCTACAAGCACTACTATGATGGAAAGCGGAGTCCTCTCCTTTGACATCAAAGAATGGGTTTGGCTCCCCAACACCACCGCACAACTGTGTTCCTTGTTCCGGCACCAAAGGCAAGCTTGCGGCCCAGTAGTATGGGCCATACAAGGTCATTGATAAGATTGACTCTGTCGCTTACCGTTTGGAACTGCTGCCTCGTGCTTGCATTCATAATGTCTTTCATGTGGGTCTCCTAAAGAAGTACCATGGTCCTCGTCCAGAGATGTCTCCAGGGCTTCCAGCCATTTTCCAAGGACATGCACATCCGACTCCTCACAAAGGCGTTGTGAGCCTACCTTGCCAAGGGAATGCAGTCGATCCTGAGTTGGTGAGAAGGCCAGTCGGCATATGAGGCCTCATGCAAAGATGTCCCAACTTTCAAAGAATGCTACCCGACCTTCCTGCTCGTGGATGAGCTATTTCAGAATGGAGGGGGAGATGTCATGTGAGGGGCAACCTACAGGAGGCGCAAGCCAAGTCCTAACCAGATGGCTAGGGATGTGTTCAAGTTTATTTAGTCTAAATAAGGTAGTAAGATTGAAGATAGGAAGGTTTTGTCCCGTAGAAGGTTTTCCATACTATCTCCAAATCTGTAGGAATCAGTTTCTGTTGCCTTTACGTTGTTGGCTTAGCCTCCAAGCTTTTTTTTAGGGTAAGATGCTGCTTTATTTCACTAGAAAGAATAGACTGGGATCTCATCAGAGACCACCCCTAGGATAAAATCTGGTGGCACCATCAGCCACACCTTACATAATTCTTCTCCTACACCTACTTTTGCTAATTTATGAGCAGCAGCATTTGCCGACCGACTAACCCACGTCACCCTCGCCTCCTGCAAAGAAAGAAGTAAGGTTTTGATCTCTTCAATCCTTGGTCCCGCCGCTACCAAGTTCTTCCCTGGATCGCGGCTTAGCCTCCAAGCTGTATTGTATATATAGCTCCCCTCAGTGGCGGAGCTAGCACAAGATCATTGGGGGAGCCAATTGCAAAAGATGGATTCCTGAAGAGGCAAAAGTATCTATTTTTCTCAATCTATGCTACCACAAAAAAAAAATCTACACCTACTTTTCTCAATCTATGCTTCCCCCCCCCCCCCCCCCCCCCCCCCCCCCCCCCCCGCCATACACATAGCTCCGCTGGTGGCTCCCCTGGACGTAGAAGAAAGCAAGTACTCCCTCCGTCCCAAAAAGCTTGTCTTCTATTTTGTCTAGATACGGATGTATGTAACACTAAAACGTCTCTAGATACATTCGTATGTAGACAAATCTAAGACAAGCATTTTAGGATGGAGGTAATATAAATTTATTCGATCTATTTTCCTTGCTCTTGCGCCCTGGTGCCTCATCCCAACCTCTCTTTTCAGCGGTAGGTACCGACCGCGTCATCTGATCTCCCGCAACTACTACCTGAGATCACTTCCGTTCCTTCCTATCCAAGTAGGCCCGCGACAATACATGTATCACATTTTCTTTCATATAGCTAGCTTAGATGTCATGAAAAATCAATCAGTGGCGGTGATGAATCCGGCCGACAATCTAGAAGCCTGAGAGAAAAGTCTTGAGAGAGGGGAGGTTTGATGATGACATGTGGGCCCTGCTTCCAACTAAACGGTCAATCAAACGGAGTTGACCTTGTGGTGCCACGTGGACCTGACGGGAGGGCCAGGCATGTCATAGTCAGGGTCAATTCCGGCTGAATCGGCAGCTAGTGCGAAGTGTTAGTTTTTTTTTTTTTTGGCCAAAAATTAGACTCTAAGTTGTAGATTTTTGTAACCTAGTTTTTTTATAGAATCCTAAATCAAGGAGGAGGCCCATCTTTGGGCGTTAGCGGGCGTGAAATACTTGAGTAATGTAATGCTGCGAGAGTAGTTGTTTTTTTCCCCGCGTTGCGGGCATATGTCTAAACCTTCTCCCTTAATTAATGAAAATGGCAAATATTTTGTTTTGTTTCAAAAAAAAAAACTCCAATTGTGATAGTTTTCCGCTATTTACTCCAATGCATTCAGAGATACATTACTAGTCATAGCCTCTCTTTTTTACAATCCTTGTGCTCCTGTCCAATGATGGAGGAATCGTCTTCTTTGTTAGAGCTTAATTTACCAGCTGCAAATCTCCCACGAACACAGAATCAATCTACAGCTTCCTTTTGCAAGTAGCGACGCTTGCGTGAGAGCAACGTGCACACCACACGTACCCACATACACATATGTGACTGGGATCGGTCTCTCAAGATAGCTAGCTCCCACACAGAATTCCCCTTTTCAAGAGCCTTTTCCCCCATCATGGCATCATCTATACATACCTCATCACCGTCTCATCGATTCAAACTTTCACTTACACCAGAATTAAACTTTGGTCTGATAAAACGACCACACGATCCTCATAAGCACGTCAACGATCGACCGTGTGGCAGTATTTAATCTATCTGGCCAGCAGCAACTCAGAATGGCCAGCTAGCGATATTACTGATGTCTAGCGCCAAAGCATATATAGTTTCTGAATCTAGCTAGTGTAGTACTATGTACTCCCTCTGTTCCAAACTATAAGGCGTATTGTTGTTTTAAAAAGTCAATCTCTCATATGTTTTTGATTGAATTTATAGAAAAATATAGCAAACAAAGGGCATTTGGTCTCGTGGTATGATTCTCGCTTAGGGTGCGAGAGGTCCCGAGTTCAATTCTCGGAATGCCCCCCTGTTTTTCCTTTCCTTTTTTTTATACCATTTTTACACGTATAGCAGAATTTCTTTCATATAGCTAGCCAATTAGATGACACGAAAATCAATCTGTGTGAACTAACATCGTATTCAGAGATATATAGTTAATGGCGGAATCATCTTCTTTGTTGGAGCTTAATTTACCCGGCTGCGGTCTCTCAAGATAGCTACTAGCTCCCACACAAAATTCCCCTTTTCAAGGGCCTTTTCCCCCCTCAACTGTAAATAGTTCATCATCGTCTCATCAAGTCACACTTTGTCAAGGAGCCCAATGGCGAATCGCTTTCGGAATGCCCCCTTTTTATTTATTTTTATTTCGCATTCAGAGATATATACTCTTCTCGCATTGTATGTATCAACTATCTTGTTTGCATTGGCCTTCAGTATTGCTCGCATGTCATTGCAGTCTTGGCGAAAATTCAATATGGGTCGTACTTCCATATGCTCTTATTATCTGGAGCGTTAACATGTCTCGGGATCTGGGTTCTTCAGTGTATTATGATCTGTATTTTTGTTTTCTCTTTATATTGCAACTGTTTGTAGGCCTACCTCTGCAATGCATTGATTTTGCATGCTGCCGTTGGATAGCCGGTGGCTGTACAACATTTACTCATCCAACTGCCACCGAACTATCACTGCATGTATGTCTCCCTTGGCTATATACTCAGTCGCGAGCCCTGTTCATCACATGCTTTTTTGATTCCACTTCAGTTTTACAAGAAACCTGGAGTACATGTTATCCCCCTTTTTTTTTTTGAATTGGAGTACATGTTATCCTGGAGCAAAGGTTAAGCACTGGATATGCTTTTCACCGTTATGCACGTGCTTTATCTCCTTTGCGGTCCATTTAGTGGCAGCTCTTATGCGAAACAGCGTCATGAGGTCACTGCCTTCATTCTTCACCACGTTTTATGTGATTCTCCAGCCGTCACACCCTGAGCCACACGTGCGTCAGAAGTACATACGTACTATCACTGTATTCCAGCGAGGCACCAATTTCCCCAGCTCGCACCCATTGGCATTAACTGCTGCTGCACAGCTCATCATGCTGGTACTTGCGGTCCAGATTTTTTTCGATAAAGGGCGATTTTATTATCTCAAAATGTAGCATCAAGCGGATACAAAGCATTATGAGTAACACCCGGCCTCTGCATAGCTAGGATGCACACAGCCAAATCCGAAGGTCTAATAAAAATTCATGAAATAAAAATCGACAAATCGACAAAAGTAGAGTCCTATAGACCGACACTATGCCTATGTCGAAGGAGGTGGTGGATCGATCCGAAGGTTATGCTGCCACCCATGTTGGGAAAAAACCTCCGTAGCCACCTGCTCCAATCGCGTACACACCGCCGTGAACAGCGGTTGGTACTCCCGTCGTTGTAGCATAGACCACGTACGTAGCGAGTGCGTACACCGGAAAATAACCTACAAAGGAGAAGCATTTTTGTCATTAAAAACCAAATCATTTCTACATAGCCAAAGCGACCAAATTAAGGCATACGCTCCCACCCTTATTAGCGTTTTAAAACTTTTTGGAATACCGTCCAACCAATGACCAAAAATATTGGCAACACTTATGGGCGGATGCAAATTTGACGCTATTTGGATGACTGACCACGTAGAACGTGCAAACTTGCATTGGAAAAAGAGGTGTTTAATTGTCTCGTCATGAGTACAAAAACAACACTTCTTACTCCCTTGCCAGTTGCGTCGTGCGAGGTTGTCTTTTGTTAACACAACTCCCCTACGAAGATACCACATAAAGATTTTCACTTTTAGTGGAATCTTGGACTTCCAAATTTTCTTGTTATTACTCACCGGTACCTCAGAATGTGTGAGCGCACGATACATAGAGTCTACGGTGAAAGACCCCGATGTAGTAAGGTTCCAGCGAAACACATCCCGGCCTTGTGTCAGGTTAATCGAATCCAGCCGAGATAAAAGATTATGCCATGACACAAGTCGGGGGCCAATCAGATCCCGCCTGAACGAAATATTCGGCGGGGATGAACTGAGCACCTGCGCAATAGTAGTATTCTTATCGCGAGCAATGTTGTATAAGGCTGGATATTGTTCTTGGAGACTGGCATTGCCTAGCCAGATGTCTTCCCAAAAACGAATCTCAGACCCGTCCATTATCGCGAAAGACCCAAAGCGAAAGAGATGTTTCTTCGCCGCCATTAGGCTAGCCCAAAAGTGCGAGTCGCCAGGTTTCCAAAATGCCTAGGACAACGTCTTTTGGCCTAGATACTTATTGCGCAGCATGGTTTGCCAAACACCATCCTCAGTAAGAAGTTTGAATAACCATTTACTGAGTAGGGCCTCATTCTTGACCTGCAGGTCATGAATTCCAAGGCCACCTTGGTCTTTCGGTCTACAAACCACGCTCCATTTAGCCAGCCTGTATTTTTTCTTTTCACCGTCTCCTTGCCAAAAAAATCTGGATCTAAAATAGTCCAGTCTTTGTAGGACCCCTTTTGGAAGTTGGAAGAAAGAAAGCATATAGAGAACCATATTTGTGAGGACAGAGTTAATCAAAACCAACCGTCCTCCAACTGATAACAGTTTGCCTTTCCAACTGCTCAACCGTTTCTCTAGACGCTCCTCTACATGCTTCCACTCCGCAATGGTGAGGCGCCGATAATGAATCGGTATTCCCAGATATTTAATTGGGAATTGGCCATGTGCACAACCAAATAGGTCAGCATAGTCGACCGCCGCCTGAACGGCTTCTCCAAAGCAGAACAATTCGCTTTTATGGAAGTTTATTTTGAGACCCGACATTTGCTCAAACGCTGAAAGCAAGAGTTTCAGGTTTCGAGCCTTGTCCAGATCATGTTCCATAAAAAGAATTGTGTCATCGGCATATTGCAAAATAGAGAGGCCACCATCCACAAGGTGTGGCACTACTCCTGCAATCTGGCCGTCCAGCTTGGCGCGCTCAATCAGAATAGCCAGCATGTCAGCAACAATGTTAAATAACATTGGGGATATGGAGTCACCTTGTCGTAGGCCTTTTTTTGTCTGAAAGTAATGGCCTACATCATCATTGACTTTGATGGCCACACTACCTCCAGTTACAAAATTTTCGATCCACTGGCGCCATTTATCGGAGAAACCTTTCATTTTTAGGGCCTGTTGGAGGAAAGACCATTTGACCTTGTCATAGGCTTTTTCAAAGTCAATTTTGAATATCACTCCACTCATGTTTTTCCGGTGCATCTCGTGGACGGTCTCATGCAGGATTACTACACCATCTAGTATATTCCGTCCTTGCATGAATGCCGTTTGAGATGGCCGGACAACATGGTCAGCTACCGAATTTAACCTATTCGTAGCCACTTTGGTGAAAATCTTGAAGCTAACATTAAGGAGGCATATGGGTCTGAACTGCTGGATCCGTTCGGCCTCCTTCATCTTCGGCAACAAGACAATCTCACCAAAATTCAGCCTGAATAGCTCAAGTCGGTCGGCATGAAGACAATTGAACAACTCCAAAAGGTCAGTCTTGATGATATCCCAGAAATTCTGATAGAATTCTGCGGGGAAACCATCAGGGCCTGGAGCCTTATTGTGTTCCATTTGAAACACAGCCGCCCTCACCTCCTCTTTTGAGAAAGGTGCCGTGAGGATATTGTTCTCTTCTGCCGTGACTTGTGGAATATCATCTGTTCGGGTCTCGTCAAGGGTGATATTCCCTTCGTCCGGCGCCCCAAACAGAGATTTGTAGTATTTGGTGATATACGTTTTGAGCTCCTCCTGACCTTCGATCCGCCCCTCATCCTGTTGGAGACTATGAATACATTTCTTCCTATGGCGACCATTGGCGACCAATTGAAAGTATCTTGTATTACTATCTCCCATGAGGATGAAGTCAGCTTTGGACCTCTGGTAGTATTTGATTTCCTCTTCTCGTAGAAGACGGGCAACCTTCTCATTAGATTGATTTTTCAATTCAATCTCTTGTTGAGATAAGGTGCGGGTCTCTGCAATTATGTCGAGGTCATCAATGATGGTACAGAGGCGCTGCTTTTCCTTTTTGTATAACCCATTGGTGTGTTTTGCCCATCCAGAGAGATGCTGCCTCATGGCCCTTATTTTAAAATTCCATCTCTGAATCGGTGTATGACCAACGGAAGGCCTTTGCCAAACGTTTTTGATTATGTCTACAAAACCCTCCCGATGCAGCCAGCTCAATTCAAATTTGAATGGGCGACGGGCAGAATGGTTCGTAGAGTTAGAATCAAGAATGATTGGCGCATGATCCGATATTGCCTCGATTCGCTCTAGGGCTCGCACGGTTACCATAGGAAATTTTAGCTCCCATTCGGTATCCATAAGTACCCTATCGAGCTTCTCGTACGTCGGCATCGAACGGTTATTAGCCCAAGTGAACTGCCGCCCGGACATACAAGCCTCCCGAAGATCCAAACTGTCAATCACAGCATTGAATAGGAAAGGCCAATGAGTTTCGAAGCGGTCATTATTTTTCTCTTCCTGGTACCTAAGGATATTAAAATCCCCTCCAATAAGCATTGGGTACGGGTTATCCTTAGCCAGGTTCACCAATTCACGAAGGAAAGCAGATTTATGCTCATCTTGGGCAGCCCCATAGACTGCGACCAGGCTCCATGTAAAATTATCAGCCCTGTTTCGTAGGTGGAATTTGATATGAAATTCACCGGTCGAAAAGGCCAACAAATCCATGGTCGTGGTCTGTATCCCAAGAAGGATTCCTCCAGACCTCCCACGAGCTGGTAGACTATGCCACGTGTAGTCAAAACCACCTGATAGGTGATCGAGGACATGCGGGTGGAAGTCACATTTACCAGCCTCGGAGATTGCCACAAAATCCAATTCGTGTTCTCGCACACAATCACTAACGTGTTTATGTTTAGCCAAGTCTGAGAGACCTCTGCTATTCCAAAACATGCCTCTCATGTGGAAACTCGGATTGGAGTGGAGCATTTCGCCTTCTTGGGCGGTTTTTGTTTATTTTTAGAGGAGTGCGATTTAGATTTCCGCGAAGACGCTGTGAAGTCACAAAACATGGACCCAGGTCTTGCGTCATCAAAACCAACCTCGGTAACCTCCCCAACCAAGTGGGAGATAAGCAGACCATCATAGTTGGCATCCGTTTCATCATCCTCCCCGGTTTTGGGGTTAGGTAGGGTGTTATTACACTTCGGAGAAACCTTTAAACGGTCAATCTCCATGTGTTTAAGCGCCCCGATCGACATGTTAATTTCATCATCATTTTTTCCCATAGATACACCAACATTCTTTAAGCTAGAGGAAATGTGAGTATCTGAAAAGGAAAGAAAAGATTGCACGGAAGAGGTACCTGGCGTAGGGTCCAAATTCCTCGAGGCTTGGCGGCGCATTGCCTTCGCTAGTGAATGCTCATCAGTCGTAGAGGAACCATCAGCGGACATGGAATGACGATTACTACGTCGAAGGGGCGAAGCCAGCCCTCCAGACATAGTACCTGTTGGTGCCTTCGGTTGAGCCGCAAGTGAAGAATTCTGTACTCTTGGAGGAGTCCGAACTGTCCCAGAGGTTGGAGAAGAGGGACGCGCCGCAGGACCCACCGGAGCGGTCACAAATGTTGCCGAGGCAGAACCAGTCACACAGACCGCCGTTGGACCAAGAGGAAGCACGGCTACCGAAGTGCTAGTTGAAGAAGCCGTCGCGAATGCCGTCGAGGATCCACACACGTGAACCGAAGCAGCAGCAGCTGCCTGCTCAGCTGGCGGTGCAACCTCGCGCGCAGCCGGCTGCACCAGTAGAGAGGCTGCATCAGCAGCATGCGGTGCACATGCACCATCAGCCTTGTGCACCCGTGCTGACATGCACACATGGGCAGCCACCCCATGCACATCACCCAACACGTCCGCTGCGGGCTGCATGGGTGCACATGCATGCATGGAAGCCTCCGCAGCATCCCCATGCACGTGCATGGATGGATGTTTTGCACGCCCGGCAGCCGGCGCCTCCAGGGCCGCTCGCATGGGCGTTGTAGCTGCCCCTAGACCATCAGTAGCTACCGCCTGTACCTGCAGCAGAGTAGCCCCCTGGACTGGAGGAGCAATGTCTGATCGCCGTACTTCACAAGCAGGAGACGTCGTGGGTTGCACCCGAGGTGATACTGGCATATCATGAGCTATGTTTTGCAAATTATTGGTTTGGTGTGGAAGTGTAGCGAAGTCAGAGCCCAACTGAGAAGTCTGCATGGGAACGGTAGTTGTTTGAGCCCCCGACACCGTACTTCCACCATCATATTGGGCGCCTTTTGGTCTCTTGCTTGCATCCCTATCTGGCATATCCTCATCGCGGTTAGCACCATCGTCATGCCCGTCATCGTGATGCTCCCAAATCTGCGGAATGAAGTCAGCATCGGGGACGAAATCATCCCCCTCCAGCACAAACCGAAACGCATATCCATTGAGCTTGACATAAACATCAGAGGAGACCGAGCCTTCATCAGACCCATCTTTTTTTGAGAAAATATCCAAGGAGTGAACAGCCACCTGGATTCGCACAATACCATGTCGGCGCAAGCAAACCAAGTCGACATCCTGCGTGGCGCCAATAACTGATCCCACTGCCCACAGACCAAGGAAATGGCGGAGAGGTGGTGGGACACCTGTGACATGAACCCAAACTGCCTGCAAAGGAAGTAGCGATGAAACCTCTTCAACTTTCCATTCACTAAAAGCAATCTTCACATCATGGGATTTGACATTGTACTCAAAAGCGGCCACACGCTGCAAAATCTCCACGGACGGGAAGGAAACTAAGAAAGTATTGGCTCCATGATGGACGGCTTCCCACTTCCATGAGCTCTGGACCGAGGCTATCTTAGCGACCTCGGCCTCCACCACATCAGCAGACAAAGAACCACCAGAAATCGTAACCAAAGCAGTTGGCAAAATTGGTGGCGCAAGATTCTCCTTGAACAATGTGTCTGGTAACTGCACGAACATTGAGTTAACCAAACCGCATCCACCGAGCGATGCAGTAGGCCTTGGTTGCTTGAGAACAGTGCAGCGATGCAATGGGTGCTTGTTATTGTCGCAAATGTGACAGTAGTGAATGACTGCGCAATCCTTGGAGAGATGATCATTTGTTCTGCATTTGAAGCACCAAAGGCCAGTTTTTTTACCCTTCGGCACATGTCCAGTAGCATCAACAGGGCCCAAAGCCACCGGATGGATTTCACGTGAATCTTGATTCTGAATATCCTGAGCGGCCACCACAGCTGGGGGCGGGAACGTCGGCGGAGGGCGCGCAGCCGGAGGGACGGCACCAGCGGTAGTGGCATCACGACGTCCCCCCTTGCGCTTGTTCTTGTGGCGGCGAGCAGGGGGCGCCTCGGCGGCAGGCTGGTTGGCGGCACCGAAGATAATATGAGCAAATGCCGGTACGAGCCATATCGCTGCTCTCCAGTCTTGGCGACGAGTTTCAAACTGTTCTTTCATAACGTGCAGCTCATGCTTGAAAAAGCTGCTACTTTACATTAAATAGTTTCTGAATTTAGCTAGCTGTTCGAACAGGTGTATGCAGTTACTACTATCAGGCAACCTGGAAAAATAGGGTGAACGCCTTAAGAATCACATCAAAAGCTAATTAACTAATGCTTGCATTCCATGAGAAGAAAAAATCATCAAGCCAAGCCACAGTCTGAAATAGTGAACCAGCTTAGGGAATATCCATGAAGAGCATAAAAAAACTTCAGGTCCACTGATCTTTTCAGTCACCAGGGCATAGCAACCAGCAATCGATGTATATCCCATTACGAAAAAAACCATCTTATATATTGTCCAATGCTTGACCTTCACCATGCCCATCACCGATGCGAGCCGCTGCCTAGGCACGAACATATATAACTAGTCAGTAGCCAATGTGTACTCTGATGAAAAGTGACCGATACAAAAAGGAAGGTATTCCAATAGGACAGTTTAGATTTGCCACAGCAGATGCGTATTTATTTAACCACTTGGAAAAGTTACTCGCTACGGTGCCAGATTAGGAATAGATAAACAAAGGAATGCACTAAACTCATTTTGACACTCCACAAAATAGCATGCTCGTCCACCTCACAACAATACCCATGAATATGTGGCTGACAGACTAACATTTTCACATAATCTGATGCTGAAGGGGATTATAGTGCAGCTATCCACATAAGAAAACTTCCGTGACACAAACTTATGCACATGGCTAAATAGACAAGAACAATACCCACCCTTGAGTTATGCTGCTCTTATAGAATTCATCCGGCAGCAAAAGAAACAACTGAAACAACATGTACTAAAATGATAATCACAAAACTCAAGCGTACGTTATGACAGGCACTTTCATCAAGCAATTATTGAATACATCAAAAGGCCATTTGTTATGCTGGAAGGTGAAGATTACATAAAGGCATGGTATTACCTGCAGCATAGAAACTTGGGAATGCATGATAGATAAGGATATCCCTGGCACTGCCACTGTTGCAGAGTCTCTTGAACGTCATGGACTGGAGATGGACCATGAAGACGCCACAAGATGTCCTTACAAGCGTCACATTGTTTTCCTCGTCGAACCCCACTAGGGCTAGAGGCTTCCTCTTGCCTGCTGCTCCTAGCGGCAGAAGCTTGTCCAGTTCAATGGTCCTTCCAAGAACCCATGTCGCATCATCCCGACGAACACCAGCTTTCCACTTACATAGTTGGGCGCGGAAGTCCGACACAACGATTAAGCCAAGGCCACCATCTTCAGCCGGCATAACCGCGAAAACGGTATCGTCGTGGGCATATGCATCCGGCGGCGGCTCTATCACTGCCAGCCTCTGCCTGTCCAAATCAAACTCAATTATGCAAGCTCCACCAAGAACATACGACCAATAGAGTTAATTCCCAATCAAGATAGTGGGAGTGATGACAGGTTGAAAAGATTTCATAGCTGCAGATGCTTTGATCATGGAATGTATGAACGGTATTGAGATAATTTCGCCCCATTGGCTGGTCGCCGACGAGTAAATGGTTCCGAAAAGATGAGAATGGCTTCTTCTGACTCTGGCTATCAGAGCCACTTGGAAATGGCCGGGGCGACGACAATCGCCATGCGCGTGTCCCTGGTCGCCGGCAGAGCAAAGCAGCGCCCCGGTCAAGATGATGGTCCCGTCGCCGTAGAGCTCCGGGGGGACGGCCAGGCGGGTCTGGTCGCCGGTGACGGGGTCCCACAGCAGGAGGAAGGGCCACGGCGGCCTCTTGACGACGAGGACGCGGCCATGGCGGCAGCCGAGGAACTGGTAGTGGCCGACCTCCCCGGGCCGGAAGGAGAAGCGTGCGGAGGGGATCCGGTCCGGCGGGTTGAGCGCGGGGATGAAGGTGGGGTACCCGAAGGTGGAGAAGAAGCCGAGGACGGGAGGCCTCCGGTGGTGGGCGCGGAAGCGGCGGAGGAACGCGGGGTAGCAGACGAGGCGACGCCAACACTTGCAAACGAGGGAGGCGCGCGGGAGGGCGGACGGCAGCGGGGGCAAGCGGAGCAGGATCTCCCCGAGGAGGTCGTCGTCGTCCATCTGGGGTGCTGGCGAGCGGCGGAGGCGGCTCGTCGTTCGTGATCGTGGCAGGGTGAATGAATAGTCGCGGTCGCCAGGCCCATCAGTTGGCCCACGAATGCATACCCATTTGAGCCCAGAAACGGAGATGGCGCCAACCCACCTCGTCGTCCCCGCCAAAACTAATCCATCTCCCCGCCGCCCACCTCGTCGAGCTCCCATCCGGAGGACAAATTGTTCTTGTTCAATCTTTTACTAGTACTCTGTTTTATTCCTGCAAGTGGGCATGATATATGGCCTCTTTTGTCTGCACAAACGAGTAAAAACAAACATTTCAAAAAAATGGAAGGGAAAATATGCGTCCCTGGATTTATTCAGTTCTAATAATTTGCTGCATATGTGGCATCAAAACTCAAAATATGAACAAATATTAGAACCTGCTATTGCTCACAGTACTACACATGTGCTTACCCTTACGCCGGCCACTTTTGGGCTTTCGGCCTCCTAATTTTGAGTTTGTGTCTTGCTGTTAGGTGGAGGACCTCGGCAATATGATAAAGCTTTACACAGATTGGAAGAGAATATGCATTTCTGAACTGAAGGATAGGGTAGCCAGAGGGGGAGACCCTACACAGCTGCATGAACCACCAGTGGAAGAAGCCATGCCCGAGGCCGAGGGGAAACCTGGTCTGATTTGTTTACAGTGCAGATATGCAAACCTTTAGATTTTTGGTTTACAAGTTTCCTGGATCCCTAACCTAGGGTTGTGATTTGTGAATGTGTTCAAAATAAATAGCTTGCATGAATACAGATGATCAGATAGAACATACCGATAGTGTGCTAAGGTAAATCACGAGGCAAATGCCCTTCCCAAGACTTCATTGCGGTAAATGTCAGTGCTGGGTCTGCTAACCAAAACAACTATGAAATTCAGTAATTTGAAGTTAACATTTAACTATCTAAAACAAATCCATAAGCCAAAGACTATAGTCCCAATGGTCAATCCCCCACCCCTGACCTCAATATTTAAGCCCCAAATCTACCAATCTCCAAATCAGTTAGCAGTCTTATCTAACCATCAAAAGGTCATGAGCATGATATATCTTTTTTCTTCTTCCAGGCATTTTGTTGTACTATATGAAATCCTCATGTTCGCTTAAATGTCGATATGTTGCAGACGGACCATTGTTTTTTCCACTGATCACTGGCATTAAAATACAGTCCCCCAAATGATTCATGAGTAAGTTTTCCAAGTCAACAAATAAGTAACTACGCACTGGGTCATCTAAACTATCCTAGCGTAAATCCCTTCCTTCTTGTAACGAATGCCTTTTGCCAGAATATTCATTGGCTACTGACTGATTATATATGTTGGTGCCACAGGCGAGTCCAGTAGCTAGGCTTCAACAGGCTCTAGCCTACTCTCGAAAAAATAGATTTTTTTTTTACTGCTACACTTCATCTCAGCCCAACAGCCCAACTGCCCAAGTGTAGTCTCAGCGGCCCAGGCCATGTAGCGAGCAGCACATCTCCAGACTCCAGTCGAGGGCACGACCGCACCAGACCGAGACGCCACCTGCTCCTGCCCCCGCGACCAGACCTAACCTAGCGGTGGCCGGCGGCGGACCAGCCGAGAAGGGAGCCTGCCGGAGCACCGAACCAGGGAGCCGGCGGGGGAGGCGGACTGCCGGGCCTCCGCGCCAGCAGCAAGTCGCGCCCCCATCGCTGCTGCGCCGTCCGCCCTGCACTTCATGGCTGCGCCCTGCTCTCCGACGGTACTCGCCGGCTAGCGGCTGCCCTCCAGTTCTGCTGTCTTGCCGGACTGGAGGAAGGAGAAGTTGAACAACTCTGCAGCCTGCTATTGCTGATTTCAGTGGGTAATTTGGTTCAAAATTTGATATTGTCTGCAAATTGTCTAAGTCTGTAAGTGTGCATATTGTCTACATTAGACAATTTTGAACCAAATCTGCTTTGTACACTTCTAGAGGCATTCATGATGACCAAATCATGATACAATTCTAGAAAATGAGGAATCGAAAAGGACATTTGCCTCATGAGTTTAATGTGATTCCTTAAAGGTATAGATGTCAGTCTTACTAGTTTTAATACTTAGTTCTGCATGACTTCTTGTTGTATCACTAACACTAACAAGTGTCTTAATTTGGACAGATGGCTTGCGGTTGGTGACTTGTTCTATATTTTGGTGTGGAGGTGTTCTATAACTACAGTGCCATTAGTAAGAAGTAACATCTCATTGTCTTTTGTTGTTGCCTCTCCAGTACTTTGATGCCTTGGTCTCTGAATTGTATGAACCTTTCTCGTATGATTAAGCATGTTACTAGTATTGGTCTTGAAACATTTTGTGTCATTTTGAGCACTAGTTTGGCAGATATTGTGTATATAAATTAGCAATACCAAATATTTAGTCCAAAATTTGATTTTTTTTAAAAAATCCAGAAAAATTACAATAAATATTACATGTTTCGGGTAGAATTCTGGGAAAATTTCAGCTTATTTGGGCAAAAGAATTACGAAATGATGTTTTATTCTTCAAATGAACGTTTCGTTTTTTTTCCACCGTTAACTTTGAGCCCACCCTCCATTTTCGTTCTGGATTCGCCACTGGTTGGTGCCCAGGCAACGGCATTGGTGATGGGCATGGTGAAGGCGAAGCATTGGACGATATAAGTTGGTGCCCAAGCTTTTTTCCTGATAGTACGTTGCTGGTTGCTATGCCCTGGTGACTGAAAAGACCAGTGGAATAAGATTATTTTCTCCTGAAGAACTTTGATGCTATCCGTGGATATTTATTTATGCTGGTTCACACAGATTGATTTTCTGAATGAAATGCTACTTCACACAGATTGATTTTCATGACATTTGATTCGCTGGCTACATGCAAGAAATTCTGCTATACATGTAAAAATGGTTTAAAAAATCTACTATATATGTAAAAATGGTAAAACAAATAAAGAGAAAAAAAAAACAGGGGCATTCCGAGAATTGAACTCGGGACCTCTCGCACCCTAAGCGAGAATCATACCACTAGACCAAATGCCCTTTGTTTGAAATTTTGCAAAAGTGTGCTTATATCAGGACTAGTATATTTATACCAGCTAGTAAGAACTTACATCAGCTATCTTTATAGGTTTCGTTCAGCAAGCCTTCTTGCATGGGATTCACGTCGTTGCTTCCCACCATTGGAGGATCGATATCTTCTTGCACCAACTCCGTGTCCTGATTGTCCGTCGACGGAGGTTCTGTCCGAAGGATTGGTTCTTCCCGTGTGTCTCCATCGGCAATGCAACAGCTAATGAATGGGAATGCTTTGATTAAAATGGCTGGGGAATGGGAATTGCTCTTCTGACGAGACTGAGCAGTCTTCAGATGTTCGCGAACAATACGAACTTGCTCTTCAGCGTGTTGGATAATGTCCGGACCGAAGAGTGGCCGTTCCCCAGTTTCTGACCAATTCAGAGGAGTTCGACACTTACGTCCATAAAGAACTTCAAACGGTGCCATCTTCAGACTAGCCAGATAGCTATTGTTGTAAGAGAATTCAGCATATGGGAGAGATTCCTCCCATTTCTTGCCAAAGGAGATGACACAAGCGCGAAGCATATCTTCAAGCACTTGATTGACTCATTCAACTTGTCCCTGAGACTGGGGGTGAAAAGCTGTGCTGAAGGACAGATGAGTTTCCATAGCTTCTTGGAAACTGTTCCAAAATCTTGAAGTAAAGAGACTGCCACGGTCTGAGCTGATCTCCAACGGAACACCGTGAAGTGACACGATTCTGGAAACATACAAGTCTGCTAACTGACTAGCAGTGATCGTCTCCTTGACAGAAAGAAAGTGAGCAACCTTGAAGAATCGGTCAATGACGACAAAAATAGCATCATGACCCTTCTGTGATCTGGGAAATCCAGTAATGAAATCCATTTCAACTTTGTCCCATTTCCATTCGGGAATATCAAGTGGTTGCAGAGTTCCAGCAGGTCTTTAATGTTCGGCTTTGATGCGACGGCAAACGTCACACTCAGCAACATAGCGAGCAATGTCTCGCTTCATATCAGGCCACCAGTACCGTTGACGAATGTCTTGGTACATCTTAGTACTACCCGGATGAATAGACAACGGTGTGTCATGTGCTTCTTTCATGACATCCGAACGCGAGTCCAGGTTATGCTTTCTGGGGACCACTAGGCGGCCTCTGAAGAACAAGGCACCATCATCATCAACAATGAAGAACGATGGATTTCCTTTGGAGAGATAGTTCTTGATCTTCTCGACTTCGGAATCATACTTCTGCCTTATCTTGATGTTGTGCTCGAGATCTGGTTCAACAACCAAGGTATTCAGATATCCTTGAGGAACTATCTCGAGATTCAGCTTTTGAAGCTCTTCATACAGAAGTGGTTGCTGTAGCTGAACCTCAAGTTCACAACAGTAGGATTTGCGGCTCAAAGCATCAGCCATTACATTAGCCTTACCAGGGGTATAAGAAATACCCAAGTCATAGTCCGTAATGGCCTCCATCCATCTTTGCTGACGAAGGTTCAGAGATGGCTGAGTGAACAAGTACTTCGGACTTTGATGATCAGTGTAGATCTCGCAACGATTACCAAGTAGGTAATGTCGCCATAACTTCAATGCATAGATAACTGCTGCAAGTTCAAGATCATGCGTTGGATAGTTCTCTTCATGAGGACGCAACTGTCGAGAGCCATAAGCAATCACCTTACGCTCTTGCATTAGGACACAGCCTAATCCTTGACGGGATGCGTCGCAATAAATCACGAAGTCCTTGTGAGAATCTGGAGGAGCAAGCACTGGGGCAGATGTCAGCTTGTCCTTGAGTGTCTGAAAACTTTCCTGACATTTTTCTGTCCACTCAAACTTAACGCCTTTGTGAAGCAGATCAGTCAGAGGCTTGGCAATCTTGGAGAAGTTCTCGACAAAACGGCGGCAATAGCTGGCGAGTCCGAGAAAACTCCTGACTTGCTTGACATTCTTCGGTGGAGTCCATTCAAGAATAGCCTGAACTCGTTCTGGGTTAACAGCAATGCCATCTTTGGAAATCACGTGGCCGAGATATGTCACTTCAGACAACCAGAACTCGCACTTGGAATACTTGGCATACAGCTGATGTTCACACAGCTTCTCCAGTACAAGCCGAAGATGTTCAGCATGTTCTTCTTCATTCTTCGAATATACAAGGATATCATCCAGATAAACCACGACGAATTTGTCGAGGTAATCCATAAAGATGTAGTTCATCAATCGAGAGAATGTTGCTGGAGCATTGGTTAAGCCGAAAGACATGACAGTGTACTCGTAAGAACCATAGCGAGTGACGAAGGCTGTCTTTGGAATGTCTTCTTCACGAACTCTGATCTGGTGGTATCCCAATCTCAAATCAAGCTTAGAGAATACTGAGGAACCAGCAAGTTGATCATACAGATCGTTGATTCTGGGGAGCGGATACTTGTTCTGAATTGTTGCTTGGTTGATAGGTCGATAATCTTGAACCAACCGATTCGTACCATCCTTCTTCTTGACAAAGAGAGAAGGGGCTCCCCAAGCAGAAGAACTGGGGCGGATGAAACCCTTTTTAAGTGACTTGTCGATTTCCTCCTTAAGTTCAAGGAGTTCATGCGGCGGCATCTTGTATGGGTGCTTGGCAATAGGAGTGGTGCCTGGTTTCAGGTCGATAACAAATTCGACAGCTCTAGCAGGTGGTACTCCTGAAGTTCCTCTAGGAAGACATCTTGAGAATCACGAACAACTGGAACGTTTTCTATTCCTTCAAGAGGTGAAGCATTCAATGCGTTCAGAGCATATATCTGGCTCTTGGCATTTTGAACTGTCTGAGCTGAGTAACTGACTGTCTGGCCGGAAGGGTGTGTGAGTCGAACTGTTTCAGTGGCACAGTCAATCAAAGCTTTATGAGGTTTCGACCAGTCCATACCCAGAATGATGTCTATGTCGGCAGTCTTGAGGGCAATGAGAGAAACGGGGAACACCAATCCTCCAATCACAATGTGGTTACCGTGGCTTACCATGGTAGTTTGCCATCTAGCCCCGGGTGACTGGATCACTAAAGGGGTGGACATCTCCTCGAAAGGTATATCATGGCTTCGCGCAAAACTTTCGGACATGAAGGAGTGCGATGCTCCAGAATCAAAGAGGACAGAAGCTGGGATTGAATTCACTAGAAGGGCACCCATCACAATTTTTGTGTCCTGTCGAACTTCTTCCATCTTGACATGGTTAACATGAATAAGTTGACTAACAGGTGGTCTGGCATCAGCGTTCCTAGAAGGATGTTTTCGACGGCCCTTCCTGCGACCAACAGGAGGATGTGGTGTACTCTGAGGCTGGTTCTGGCGACAGTTGATAGCACGGTGCCCTGGCTGTCCACACTTGTGGCATACACCATCATTATGGGGAGGAGCGGTGGCATTGGGCTGTCCACCCTGAATCGTTAGCTGTCTCGGCGGCGGAGGCAGACGAGGTGCGACATAAGACGGCCTGGGTGTTGGAGCAGGTCGGTGATAAACATTGTGCGGGATCCAGACTTGACGTTTCTGAGCAGGCTGACCCGAGTATGAGCCATCATCACGAGTGCCCTTGAGCGACTCCTGGTACTCATTCAGACCAGTTTCAGTTCAGAAAGCTTGGCTGACAAGCGTCACAAAGTCTGCGCAATCATGGGCAACAAGTGCGAGCTTTATATCAGGCTGCAGTCCTTCACGGAATTTCTCCTGCTTGCGAGTGTCAGTGCAGACATCATCCTCAGCATAGCGGGATAATTCAATGAATTTCCTCTGATATTCATCCACAGTCATTTTGCCCTGTGTGAGTTTACGGAACTCCTTCTTCTTTTGGTCCATCAGACCTTGAGGATGTTGGGGAACGCGACAGAAAACAAAAATTTTCGGTACAACGAGCACGCCCAGGATCACTATGGAGACTGCATACAAGGTTTGATCTGATCCGTACCGACTCGAAGCGCAGCGGAAGAAGAGTCGGTGTAGATCGTCGGTGCAGATCCCTGCAGCTAGGATTTACAACCTCCCAACCGCAAGGATGTACTCCCACTCCGGACAGCCCTTCGGGAGGCGGTCGGACAGTCCCCCGGACGATGTCGCGGACAGCCCTTCGGGAGGACCCTCGGAACCCGAACAGTAACCCGGACAGCCCTTCGGGAGGACGCCGGAAATCCGAACGGTAACTCGAACAGCCCTTCGGGCAAAAAGATCGAAACTACAATCTCTCTACGGGGTTGCACACATACGGTGTCAGCTATCCGGCAGGGCTTCGCCGTCCAGAGCTAGTTCCTGCCGGAACCCAGACAGCCTTTCGGCTCTACGAAACTATTTCGTGGGAGGGAGAGAGAAGCCAGAAATCTCTATGGCATGTGTATGAGAGCAAGGGATGAAGCATATGGGGCTGCCCCCTCCCCTCTATTTATAGGAAAACCAAGGGGTAAAAATGGTATTCACAAATACCAAAAGTGCCCCCACTTTATGCCTTTTCTAAAAAGAATAAAGCAAAGAAGGGTGGCAAGTGGAGCTCCATGGAGCCCCACCTCCCTTGGCCGGCCACCCTTGGGGGGTCCCCCATGAGGAGCTTGCTTGCTCCCCAATCCCTTCTAGAAGCCTTTTTGGAAATATCCAAAAAGGTGTTTTTCCACAAATATCCAAAAAGCACTTTCACTATTCACGACGACATTTTTCAGCGTCTGATCGAACTGAAAATATTCATGTGGGCTTAGAACAATTCCAGTACCCACCAAAATAATTTTCAACGCGAGCCAGAACAATTCCGGTTTAGTGATTTCATCTGCGAAAAGCATCTGAAGCGGTTTCGGCAGCTCCGGAACATTTCCGGTTTTCATTCCAGAAAATTCCAAAAAGTTTCCAGAACGATTCTGGCACCCTCCAAGAATTATCAGGCATGTGCCAAGACCAATTTGAATTTATGGTATCCCCTGAAACAACTTTTCCAGTTTCACCGAAACTCATCCGGTGACCTCTCTTTGCGGAACTTTTCCGCTGTCCGAAACTTTTCCGGCGCCCGAAACTTTTTCGGTGTTTTTCTCTCAGACTCCCTGTCTAGTATTCAACAGATAGATGACCCTTAAGCGTGTGACCCTATAGGTTCGGTGAAGCATAGACATGACCCGGAACCCCTTCCGATCAATGATCAACATCGGAGCCGTGGACACCCATATTGACCCCTATACCCACACGAATGAATATTCGAGTGAACCTCCAGTTGCCGTGTGCTATTCCTGTTGCTTCATGATATGTTACAATTACCCGAGGTGAGACATGTTGGCATCCCCGTGGATCAACAACTTGTCCACTATGCCAGTTACCTCGTTGCCGGTATTGTTCTCTTTTCTCGTTCCCGTGTTCCGGCATCCCTGTGATCAAATCACAAAGTGTCTGGCCAGACGATGATGGATACCGTAACACCGAGAGGGCCCAGAGATATCTCTCCAACGTCGGAGGAGCAAATCCCAATCTTGAGCTATCAAGTTACTTGACATACTTTTCCATGAACCTGTAAGCAGCCGTAATAGCCACCCTTTTACGGATGACGTTTAACAAACCCCAAAGTTCATGAAGCAAGCATGAAGAAACTCGATACTCTCATGGTCTAAGGAATCATGCAAACATTAACCATCTCTGTGTTATTTAACCATTAACTTGTGACGAATATATCTCATAGTATAACATCAATTTGGGTCGATTCAACACAAGTGTTCTACCAACATCGTGCCCTCAAAATTGCCGGCATAGCCATGCCCATGATCAGGAAAACAGGATCATCATGCAATACTTGAGCCAGTCTTAGAGGCAAGACTAGGAATACAATTTACCGTTTATTATACCACACGTGCACATGAGTTTCCCTCCAAGCCTCGTTTAATTTGCAGACTCGAGAATCATTGCAGTTATAGCATGGATCATAAACATTCATTACAAACTCGGAGATACAAAAGTAACTGAAATTACTGCCTCTAGGGCATATCTCCTACAGACTCCCACTTGAACTAGAGTCATAATCCAGTTACATGGCTTCCCTAAGACCAATGGCAATCCGGTGTTGCTCATGCTTTGCTCGTGGTAGAGGCTTCGTCATCGGGTCTGACACATTCAGATCCGTGTGAACTTTGCGTACTTTCACTAAACCTTCTTTGACATGATGTCGAATGAGTTTAAATTTGCGTTGAATATGCATTGTCTTATGGTGCGAACATGGTTCCCTTGCCTGAGCCACGGCGCCACTATTATCACAATAGATCTCCACCGGGTCCAGAGCACTTGGAACCACACCAAGATCTTCAAGAAATTGCTTGATACCGACAGCTTTCTTGGAGGCTTCTGAAGCAGCAACATATTCTGCCTCCGTCGTAGAATCCGCCACAGTCTTTTGTTTGGAACTTTTCCAATCAACTGCGCCGCCGTTCAATATGAAAACATAGCCAGATTGAGATTTGAAGTCATCTGGGTCAGACATGAAGCCTGCATCAGTGTAACAACTTACAATGAGCTCTTCATCACCTCCGTACACAAGGAGTAAATCCTTGGTCCTCCTGAGGTACTTAAGAATACCCTTGACTGCGGCCCAGTGTTCCAATCCTGGATCACCTTGGTACCGGCTGCTAACACTTAGCGCATAGGAAACATCCGGTCTTGTACATAGCATGGCATACATAATAGAACCAACTGCCGAAGCATATGGAATATCATTCATTTGTACTCGCTCATCAAGGGTCCGAGGACTCTGATTCTTGCAAAGCACTGTGCCAGGTGACATGGGGAGTAGGCCTTTCTTGGAGTTCTCCATGTTGAACCTTTTCAACACCTTGTCAATGTACGTGCTTTGGCTTAGCGCTATCAGGCGTCTTGATCTATCTCTATTGATCCTGATGCCTAATACATATGCCGCTTCGCCTAAGTCTTTCATTGAAAAACTCTTCTTCAATGAGTCTTTTATTTCGCTAAGAAAATTCATGTCATTTCCAATCAACAATATGTCATCCACATACAAGATTAGAAATGCTTTTGCGCTCCCACTAAACTTCTTGTACACACAAGATTCTTCATCATTCCTGATGAAGCCAAACTCTTTGACCACTTCATCAAAACGAATATTCCAGCTCCTTGATGCTTGCTTCAGACCATAAATGGCTTTCTGAAGCTTACATACCTTTCCAGCATTCTTAGGATCGACAAAACCTTCTGGCTGTATCATGTATACATCCCGATCAAGGTTTCCATTTAGGAAAGCCGTTTTGACATCCATCTGCCATATTTCATAATCGAAATAAGCAGCAATTGCTAGTAATATCCGAACAGACCTAAGCATAGCTACGGGCGAGAAAGTCTCGTCGTAGTCCTCTCCTGGAACTTGCGTGAACCCTTTCGCGACAAGTCTAGCTTTGTGGATAGTAATGTTACCATCCGCGTCCGTCTTTCTTTTGAAAATCCATTTACAACCAATGGGTTTTACGCCATCTGGGAGTTCTTCCAAGTTCCAAACTTGGTTTTCGTACATGGATTCCATTTCGGATCTCATGGCTTTGTGCCATTCCCTTGAACTAGGCCCCGCCATCGCTTCCTTGTAGTGCGCAGGTTCATCGTCTTCAAGAATGAAGATTTCGTTATGAAACCACTCAGGTGGCTGGATAGCCCTACCTGATCTGCGCGGTTCAGTTACAACAGTGTTTGAAGTTTCCGCATCATATGCGACAACTTCCGGCTCAGTTGTAGGGATAATTAGCGGAATTTCTTCCGGTTCCTTAGCCATATCAACAGTTGCCGAAGATTCACTAATCTCATTAAGTTGTACTGTCCTCCCACTCACTTCTTTAGCGAGAAACTCCTTTTCAAGAAAGATTCCGGTTTTTGCGACAAACACTTTGCCCTCGGATGGGTGGTAGAAGGAATACCCAAAGGTTTCCTTTGGATAACCTACAAAGTTACATTTGTCTGATCTGGGATCGAGTTTGCTCGGTTGTAAACGTTTTACATAAGCTTCACAACCCCAAACTTTGAGATGCGACAAATTGGGTTTCTTCCCTTGCCATATCTCATATGGTGTCGTCTCAACAGACTTAGACGGTGCTCTGTTTAGTGTGTGAGCAGCAGTTTCCAGTGCGTGACCCCAAAAAGATATCGGAAGATCTGTAAGAGACATCATCGACCTTACCATGTCTAACAGGGTTCGGTTACGTCGTTCCGACACTCCGTTTCGTTGTGGAGTTCCGGGAGGCGTAAGCTGTGAAACGATTCCACGGTCACTCAGATGTTGGCCAAACTCGTGACTAAGATATTCGCCTCCGCGATCAGACCGCAGAAACTTAATCTTTTTGTTACGATGATTTTCCACCTCATTCTGAAATTCTTTGAACTTTTCAAAGGTTTCCGACTTATGCTTCATTAAGTAGATATAGCCATACCTACTTAAATCATTAGTAAAAGTCACGAAGTAGAAATACCCACCCCGTGCGATTGTGCTCATTGGACCACATACATCACTATGTATTATTTCCAATAAATCACTCGCCCGTTCAGGATGACCCGTGAACGGCGTCTTGGTCATTTTTCCCATCAAGCAAGCTTCACATGTGTCAAATGATTCAAAATCAAAGGACGGTAAAACTCCATCTTTATGGAGTCTTTGCATGCGTTTCTTTCCGATGTGGCCAAGCCGACAGTGCCACAAGTAAGTGGTGGTGGTATCAGCCTTCTTAAGGCGTTTAGCATTCACGTTAAAGACATCATTTCCACATTCAAGATTTAGTATGAAAAGGCCCCCAACAATGGGTGCAAATCCATAAAACATATCCTTACAATAAAGTGAACAACCATTGTTCTCAGACTTGTAGGAGTACCCATCGTGTACTAAACATGATCCAGAGATAATGTTTCTACACAGCAACGGAACAAAATAACAGTTACTAAGTTCCAAAATAAATCCTGAAGGGAGACGTAGAGGCATAATGCCGACGGCTTGAGCGGCGATCCCAGCGCCGTTCCCGACACGCATCACGACTTCATTCTTTGCCAGCTTGCGCACCTTCTGAAGCCCCTGTATCGAGTTGCAAATGTGAGCAACCGATCCGGTATCAAATACCCAAGACTTAGAATTTTCGCTAGCAAGCAAAACGTCAATGACATTAACTTGTACAACAATTATACCTTTTCCGGTTTTCCCGGACTTCTTATCTTCCAGATACTTCTTGCAGTTTCTCTTCCAGTGTCCTGTGCCCTTGCAGTAGAAGCACTCAGTTTCATTCTTGGCTCCGCCCTTAGATTTGCGTTGGAAGCCGGTCTTACCGGCGCCCTTGCCCTTCTTTGTCTTGCCTTTCTATTTGAAACTGGCAGTTTTATTCACAAGCAACACTTGCTTGCGATTTTTCTGCAGTCCTCCTTCAACAGTTTTCAGCATGGCAAGCACCTCATTAGGCGTTTTGTTCATCCCATTCATGTTGTAGTTCATGATAAAACCGCTATAAGACGGGGGAAGTGAACCTAGCAACAAGTCCATAACATGCTCTGGCGGAAGTGGAAATTCCAGGGTTTTAAGCCTTTCAGCGTAGCCAATCATATTGACTACGTGCTCGCCAACTGAACTGCCCTCAGCCATCTTGGTCTCCGCCATCATTTTCATGATATCAAAACGTTCAGACCGTGCATTAAACTTGTACAGAGCATCCAGATCTTTGATCATATCAAAGGAGTTATGGAATTCAAAACGTTTTTGAAGCTCTGAACTCATGCAAGACAGCATGAGGCACTGCACTAAGTTGAAATCATCATCCTTAGTGGCCCAGACATTTTGTTCGTCTGCCGGGGCTGTTTCCGCCGGCTTAGGTGGAAGAGGTCCGTCAAGCACGTACACTTTCTTAGCGCTCCTGAGGACAATCCTCAGGGTACGGACCCAGTCCGCATAGTTGTTTCCATTCGCAGCTAACTTCTCTTTCTCTAACATCGGGCCTAAGTTGAACGCGCTGTTGCGAGCCATTTGATCTACAACGGAAAACACAATTTCACTTAGACTTTGTTCATAATGATTTTTGCACTAGTGAATAAACAATTTTATTCTAAAGTGCGCTCCCACTCAAATCAATATCTCTCAAAATTGATTATGAATGATTCAAGACACGAATTTAATTTCAACGCCATTGATGGTGAGCATCACTGATGACGAGAACTTCAATCGTTAGGCAAACTTGCCGATCACATCTCTATGTGACTCTTGTTCATCTTTCGATGCGTGTGTTCCGAGCTCATGACTTTCATGCCTGAACGTCAAGACAACCAAGTGATCTTGCTGCGAGGTCTTAACTCACCCGCCTCACACATCCCTAATCGTTCGTACCCATGTCAGCATGGCGCACCCCGAAAAGTTAGGTGCCGTGACGGTGCTACACTTGGGAGAACACTGACTACTTGATATTTTTAGTGAGAGATCACCCTAATAAAAGCGACTACCGCGCAATCAAAAAAGGGTGCAACATAAGGGATAAACATCTCAGGCAATTCATAATAGCATGATATGGTATATCCCCTTCTGACGGAGAAGTCAAGTATTTCTTCGTCTCCGGCATTCGCGTCGGTGTTCACCTTTGCGAAGATTGCCACCACCTTGTCGATGCACCAGATAATATTGCTATCTCTATAGCTAATAAAATAAGTGCATTACATAAGGTTGACATGCAGGTCATTAAAGTGCAATCATATAGCTCCAGCCATCATGCCGAATCATGACACGCAGGTCATGTTAATTACATCATATAGTCATCTCATACATAATCGAATTAATATGAGCTTTGCTATACCACATCACATCTCATGCACATCCTGCAAAACCAAGTTAGACGCCTCTAATCGGTTTATGCAAAATTTTATTTTACGTGGCTTCTAAGGTTTTGACTTAAACCGCAGCTACCAACGTTTCATCATCAAGTATGATAATTCAAAATTGCTAGATTAACATCTCGGGGTGTATGAAAACACGAGATAATTAAATCTCGAGCCCCATACTAAACTTCGTCATACGCATGACCCCCGTGCAGATCATATCTGCAATGCCCTTTCATCTGCGAATTTCATCTTTCTTTTGACTATGGCGGAACCCAAAGAACTGTTAGCACTTCCTTGATCAATCAGGATCGCGGATTGCCAGAACTTTGTGAAATTCCACCATGCTGTCTCGAGATTGAGCAAACGCAAATTCCAGGGAAGCAACAAGAACATCGGGTAACAGACTTCTTCTGCTACCCGCATAAATAATTTTCAGCAATAGATCTCATCTACTCCAAAATTATATTATGCAATACCCATACATCAACATGTATTCTAGATCGTAACCTGCATCTACGCATAGCCTGGCTCTTGATGCCACTGTTGGGGAACGCGACAGAAAACAAAAAATTTCGGTACAGCGAGCACGCCCAGGATCACTATGGAGACTGCATACAAGGTTTTATCTGATCCGTACCGACTCGAAGCGCAGCGGAAGAAGAGTCGGTGTAGATCGTCGGTGCAGATCCCTACAGCTAGGATTTACAACCTCCCAACCGCAAGGATGTACTCCCACTCCGGACAGCCCTTCGGGAGGCGGTCGGACAGTCCCCCGGACGATGTCGCGGACAGCCCTTCGGGAGGACCCTCGGAACCCAAACACTAACCCGGACAGCCCTTCGGGAGGACGCCGGAAATCCGAACGGTGACTCGAATAGCCCTTCGGGCAAAAAGATCGAAACTACAATCTCTCTACGGGGTTGCACACATACGGTGTCAGCTATCCGGCAGGGCTTCGCCGTCCAGAGCTAGTTCCTGCCGGAACCCAGACAGCCTTTCGGCTCTACGAAACTATTTCGTGGGAGGGAGAGAGAAGCCAGAAATCTCTATGGCATGTGTATGAGAGCAAGGGATGAAGCATATGGGGCTGCCCCCTCCCCTCTATTTATAGGAAAACCAAGGGGTAAAAATGGTATTCACAAATACCAAAAGTGCCCCCACTTTATGCCTTTTCTAAAAAGAATAAAGCAAAGAAGGGTGGCAAGTGGAGCTCCATGGAGCCCCACCTCCCTTGGCCGGCCACCCTTGGGGGGTCCCCCATGAGGAGCTTGCTTGCTCCCCAATCCCTTCTAGAAGCCTTTTTGGAAATATCCAAAACGGTGTTTTTCCACAAATATCCAAAAAGCACTTTCACTATTCACGACGACATTTTTCAGCGTCTGATCGAACTGAAAATATTCATGTGGGCTTAGAACAATTCCAGTACCCACCAAAATAATTTTCAACGCGAGCCGGAACAATTCCGGTTTAGTGATTTCATCTGCGAAAAGCATCTGAAGCAGTTTGGGCAGCTCCGGAACATTTCCGGTTTTCATTCCAGAAAATTCCAAAAAGTTTCCAGAACGATTCTGGCACCCTCCAAGAATTATCAGGCATGTGCCAAGACCAATTTGACTTTATGGTATCCCCTGAAACAACTTTTCCAGTTTCACCGAAACTCATCCGGTGACCTCTCTTTGCGGAACTTTTCCGCTGTCCGAAACTTTTCCGGCGTCCGAAACTTTTTCGGTGTTTTTCTCTCAGACTCCCTGTCTAGTATTCAACAGATAGATGACCCTTAAGCGTGTGACCCTATAGGTTCGGTGAAGCATAGACATGACCCGGAACCCCTTCCGATCAATGATCAACATCGGAGCCGTGGACACCCATATTGACCCCTATACCCACACGAATGAATATTCGAGTGAACCTCCAGTTGCCGTGTGCTATTCCTGTTGCTTCATGATATGTTACAATTACCCGAGGTGAGACATGTTGGCATCCCCGTGGATCAACAACTTGTCCACTATGCCAGTTACCTCGTTGCCGGTATTGTTCTCTTTTCTCGTTCCCGTGTTCCGGCATCCCTGTGATCAAATCACAAAGTGTCTGGCCAGACGATGATGGATACCGTAACACCGAGAGGGCCCAGAGATATCTCTCCAACGTCGGAGGAGCAAATCCCAATCTTGAGCTATCAAGTTACTTGACATACTTTTCCATGAACCTGTAAGCAGCCGTAATAGCCACCCTTTTACGGATGACGTTTAACAAACCCCAAAGTTCATGAAGCAAGCATGAAGAAACTCGATACTCTCATGGTCTAAGGAATCATGCAAACATTAACCATCTCTGTGTTATTTAACCATTAACTTGTGACGAATATATCTCATAGTATAACATCAATTTGGGTCGATTCAACACAAGTGTTCTACCAACATCGTGCCCTCAAAATTGCCGGCATAGCCATGCCCATGATCAGGAAAACAGGATCATCATGCAATACTTGAGCCAGTCTTAGAGGCAAGACTAGGAATACAATTTACCGTTTATTATACCACACGTGCACATGAGTTTCCCTCCAAGCCTCGTTTAATTTGCAGACTCGAGAATCATTGCAGTTATAGCATGGATCATAAACATTCATTACAAACTCGGAGATACAAAAGTAACTGAAATTACTGCCTCTAGGGCATATCTCCTACAGAGGAATGTGTCGTGCACGAAAGGCTGACCGAAATTCCTGCCAAGTGGTTACAGTTCGAGTAGGCAGCATACCCCTGTGACTTTCCCACCATTGAGCAGCTGGACCTTTCAGGTGAAATGCCGTAAAGGTGACGTAACTGTCAGGGGCAACATTCGCTGACTCCATCTCAAACAGGATGTCACGGAGCCAATCATCAGCATCCATAGGATTGGTAGAGTTGCGGAAAATGGACGGGTTGAGGCGCACAAATTCTTGCAAAGTTATTGGGGCAGACTGTTGCTGAGCATTCTGAGTTGGAAATTGGGCCATTACCCTAGTCATAGCTGACGATTCAGCTCAAACTGCTGCATCATTGCGGCAATATAGGGTGGAGGTGGAGGAATCGTCAGCCTTCCTGCCAAATCAACAGGGGCAGTTTAGCAAGAAAAACTGCAAGTGTATTGAGTCATTCATGATGTAGCGTGGGCAATGAACAAGAAGTGCATTAGATACATATCAGTAGTCATTAAAGACATACAGATCCATGCACAGAGTTGGTTACAAAAACGGCGGTAGGAGTTCGGAATCGCATGCAGCTAGACAAACTAGACGGTGGAGAGATACAACAACGAGACATAGCAAAGGCTACACCAACGTCGGAGAAAACCACGAGAGCGAGGAATCTGCAAGTGAGAACACAGGGTGCCCTCGATAAAAGGCTCCTGCGGTCTGTGAGCATTGTGTAGCAGAACCTGGCCCTCAACTTGAAGAAGGGGGGGGGGGGGGGGTAAATTCAGAACTCCGGGTGGATGTGATCACGAGAACCTAATGTTAGAGTTAGTAAATCTTTAACCCGAAAGGAAGAGAATTCAGAGTCCCAGAGTAAGGAAGAGGAATAAAAGATCCTAATACCACCCATTGGCGACGTGGGCCCATAAGCCACACAGCCATGTTAGTAAAACCGTTTTTGGAGACTAGACTCAACTTCGGCCAAGGAGTTGGAAAGGGGGTTCCTCCAGGCAGTCGACTCTGATACCAACTTGTGACATCCCTGACTTAATCATGCGCTAATCATACACGCAAATGCACACGATCAAGCCTAGGGACTCACTTGAAGATATCACAACACAACTCTAAACACAAAATAAAATAATACAAGCTTTATATTACAAGCCAGGGGCCTCGAGGGCTCGAATACACAAGCTCGCATACAAGCATTAGCGGAAGCAACAACATTGTCTGAGTACAGACACAAAGTTAAACAAATATGCCTTAAGAAGGCTAAAACAAACAACGGCTCTGATCAAAAAGGCGCAGGCCTCCTGCCTGGGAGCCTCCTAAACTACTCCTGGGCGTCGGTCTCCACGTAGCAGTAGGCTCCACCGGGGTAGCAGAAGTCGTCGACGGGGACAGCTGGCTCCGGGGCTCCGTCATCTGGTCGCAGCAATCGGGTATGGGGAAAAAGGGAAGCAAAGCAACCGTGAGTACTCATCCAAAGTACTCGCAAGACTTACATCAGAACTATTCTACTTATGCATTGGTATCAAAGAAGGGCTGTATCAGTGGACTGGACTGCAGAAATGCCAGAATAGAGAGAAAGGCCTAGCCTATCGAAGACTAGCATCTTCAGCGGTCTTCCAGCATAAGAAGAGTGCAGATTAGTACATAATTAAAGTGGCAAGCATGTTGTAGCAAAGCCTAGGGATCCTTCCTCGGCTCCCTGCGAGAAAGCGATCCCGGAGCTTCAATTAAATAACATGTATCCAATTCAAGTAGTAGTAGATCGGGATACAACACCGAGCGTCCTGTTACCGTAGACACGGCTATTCGAATAGATAACTTCCCTGCAGGGGTGCACTACTGTTACCCAACACGCTCGATTAACTCTGGCCGGACGCACTTTCCTGGGTCATGCCCGGCCTCGGCTGATCGACACACCGCAGCCATACCTAGAGCTCAACAGAGAGGTCCCCGCCGGTCTACATCCTAAGTGCTCAGGGGTCCTGGGCCCATCGCCCTTTGCACTCCGGGTCGTTGCGCACATGGTTAGATCCAGGCACCACCTCTCTCCTGGATGGCGCCGATCCTGCCGTGCCGCAATGCTGAACTGGACGTCTGACAGAGCTTTCGGCTGATACATACGGTGCCGAGGGCCCAATTAAACCATTATCCCGCGTGATGGTAGTGCGTATAGGCCAGTGGCCAACTCAGATCAATACCCAAATCCGTTAGTGCATTATTAATTTTAGTGACGGCTGTCGGGACAAGTCCGGAGCTACCACCACAACCTGGGTGGTACCGCTAAACAGCCAGCCGCCACAGTAACTCTCGCGGGTGCTCTCCGGGCCCGCCCGACTTTCATACGTATCTCGCGGGTACCCCTCGGGGTCGACCCGTCTTTATCCAGTATCTGTAGTAAAATCCCGGTAATCGTGTGTCCATAACATCAAGATGGAATCCGAGGAATCACCCTCGTTGGATTCTCTCTCGATGTACCCGTCAAGGAGAACCCGGAGGAATCACACTCGATGGTATTCACACTTGCGGGGTTGCACGACAGAAGCTTCGTCGGAGATGGTGAAAGAGGAATCACCCTCGGTAACCCACATCCAACTAGCTGTACCACAAAGGCAACATCAGGAGTGAGATAAGAGGTATCATCCTCGGCACTCGATATTAGCTCTGCAGAGTCGAGCAACTTAAGGGGGTGTGTGGTGATGTGCTGGTCTCAGCCCGTCGATCACATCGATCAGGGCACTGGTAACTAAGCGGGGCAACTAGGACAAGGAAGAGGGGGCCACGGATGGATTTCCATCCAACCTATACTTAGCATTTAGGATAGCAGGTAAAGTATCAATAGCAGTTTACAAAAACAGGCTATGCAACTGAATAGGATCAATCAAATGCAGTAGCAAAATCTAATGCAAGCAGGAGGGAGAAAGAATAGGTGATATAGGCGTGCGTCAAGGAGGTTTGCTTGCCTGGAAGCTTTGCCAGAAAAGAAGGGTTGTCGGTGATGAAGTAGTCCTGAGGGGCCACGTCAGTGCCGGAATCTACCGGAGAGAAGAGGGGGAGGAAACAGATAAATACACAGCAAACATATGCAACACAGAGCATGACAATGCTAAAATGCAGTGAAGGGGTGACCTAATGCATCTCTAAACCGTTTTAGTTATTTTAGGATTTAAGTTGGAATTATTAACCGGTATGTATGCACTATTCATCTACCGGAAACAGACAAAAAGTTGCGGGTTCTCCTACGTAGAGGGTCCCGACATGAAAACAGACGGCACGATCGGATTCGTGGGATTTTTCTGAGCAACTTTCATGTAGAAAGTTTTTCGATCCGAGCTACGGTTGAATTTCTACGAATTTTCAAAGATTTAACCTATTTTCTGAAAATCCTGGAATTAAAACTAATTCGAAAAATTACAGAAGAAGAAATACTACGTCAGCCTGACATCAGTATGACGTCAGCGAGTCAACCCGGCTGGTCCAGGTCAAACCTGACCAGCGGGACCCACCTGTCATAGACAGAGACTAACTAATCTAACTAACAGAGTTAATTAGCTAGGTGGGGCCCTATGTCAGTGACTAACTAACTTAATTAATTAAGTTTTAATTAAAAATGGTGCAATTTAGCTAATTAACAGAGGGGGGCCCACACGTCAGCGGCAGAGATGAACAGTAACTCGCCTTGACTAAAGTCAACGGGGTCAAATGGCGGCCTGGGGCCCACTGGCAGTGACCCGGTGGTGGGCCCCGGCCACGCCAGGTCAGCGCCGGCGCCGGAGCTGCTCCGGCGAGCTCCAGACGCGGCGGCGAAGCACGGCGAGCGGCGGAAATCGCGTAGGGGGCACCGTTTGGCGCGTGGGGCAGCTCGTTCGAACGGCCGTTCGACGCCGCGGCCGTTGGCAGTGTTGGTTGGGGTCGGGGAGGTCCTATGCGACGGCGGCGAGCACGAACGCGGCGGCCGGAATACGGGCTCGAGCGGGCGCTCGGCTACGGGGCTCGGGAGAGCTATCTAGCGGTGCGGGCGACACCAGTGAGGTCCCCCGAGCACGCCCGTGGGCTCAACGGGGCATGGCAGCAACGACAACGACGACGACGAGCTCCGGCAATGGCGAAAGCGGCGCTGCGGCTAGCTACGGCGCGTACGCGTGGCAGAAAGAGAGGGAGGAGGAGCGGATGCTCACCGGGTGGACGCACGGCGGTCCGGTGGCGGCTTAGTAGTAGAAGAGGAGGAGATCGACGGCGGCGTGGTTCGGGGACCGAAGGTTGACGACGAGTCGATGCCGGCGTTGCAGGGGTCCCCGGCTCCAGCTGCTGGACGCAGGAGGCGTAGTCGAGCTCGGCGGAGCCCCTTGACACGATGAGGAGGCACGGGGTCGTCAGTGGCCGCGGTTGCGACGAGCAACGGCGACGACGGCGCTCGGCAGTGGTGGGGAAGGAGGGAACCGGTGCGAGAGAGAGGGAGAGCAGTGGTCTCGGCGACCAGGGGAGATGGGGGGAGGCCGCCCTTATCCTCCCAGCTACCTGCCCCGTCGCGGTGGCGAGCAGCGGCCGGAGCGCGCGCGTGCAGCCATGGCGACGATGACACGCAGGCGGGAGCAGGTGAGGTTGACGACGGGCCCCAGTGGGCTACACTGTAGCACTGGGCCAAAAGCCAGGTGAGCACTTCTTTTTATTTCTTTTCTGTTTTCATTTATACTTTCTGTTTTGCATTTTATTTTTGCTCTAAACTAGTTTTGTAAAATATACAACTTGTCTCTATAATTATTATGCATTATTCCTTACTGTCTCAAAAAGTTTGGGAGTGTTTTGAAATCATTTGAATTTTTCATAAGTAGAAAAGTGATTAAATGGCTGAATTGGTACTGTTTTTGGATGTTGGGGTCAAATTTGGAATTCAATAAATGTTGATTTTATTTTTATAATTGCCTTGGGATTATTTGAAATAATATGAACTATTTTGTTTCAAAATTTGATCAACTTTTATTTTGACTTGCATTTTGAATTTTTGGTTTAAAGTGGAATTTAAAATGAGATATAAACAAATGACGATTTAACACTGCAAATAAGGATGACTTGGCATGAATAGAAGATGATCACTGTAGCATATTACAAGGCGGTGTTACACGCCATCTCACAGCGGCCGGAGTCCGTGCATTTTTGCCGTATGCGATTACTCTCTTGGAAGAGTCCACGTGCTGATAGTGTTGTAGAGCGAAATCAAAGAAGACAAATGAAGAATCTAATTTTTTTTTTAAAAGAAGGATAACCCTTTGGTCTATCGGGCCATGCACATAGTCATTCTTTATTAATTATTCAACAAAGTCTAACAAAGTAATACATCAATTAGTCTAAAGCCACATTTCTGGCAACATCTGTCGCTACTCCTACCAACTTGATGAAGAGGGTGCACATGATCGGGGCCGCCTACCCAGACCTCGCACCAACTCCGATCATCTAAATCCGGAGGCCTCGACCAATCCGCCCAACAGCGGGTCGGGGGCACAAATCGGTCCAGCTGTCTCAACGAGCACCGTATGCGCACGCTCCAGAGGCCACTGTCACCGTCTTCCGCCGATCCATCTTCAGAACTGGCATCAACGCATTGACCTTGCCAGGCCAGCCGTCGACGCCGCCACGATGCCAAACAACGCCATAGCCCTAAACACATCCATCATCACGCATCTGTCGCCGAGACCATGCAGCGCCACACCACCGAGACTCCACGTCGTTGATGCGTCACATGAAACACCGATCCACCCCTGTAACTGTCCACTGGTCCCTCGAACCGATGAACACCTCCAAGAACGACGCCCAAAGGGGGGAATGACACAAGAGCGCCGTCATCATCCGATCGACTGCTCAACGGTTTCCCCCGGAGGTAGAGGATAGAGGTCTGGAGCTTCTCTTCGGTAATGCCTTCAAGAAGGAGACGACACAGAAAGCGCCGCCGGCTTTGGCAACTAGCTAGAGCAGGATTTTCACCTGGATCTGCTCCACGAACCTCCATCCAGCATCATGTGCACCGAATAGCCGCCTTCAGAGATCTCAACTACGGCCAAAACGGGCCAGACCCATCAAACGCACGCTGACACGAACCGGATCAACGGAGCCTGCAGCCATGGCGCCCGCGGCAGCCGGCACCACCAAAATGAACACCACGGGGGGATGAACCACCACCCGGACAGGGCTAGTAGGAGCGCAGACATCCACACCGCCGGAACGCCTAAAGGCTGACCCACGCCGCAGATCACGCCGATTTGCCTTGCACCGATTCGCGCCGCCAGAAGCGCGCTGATCCTCGTCCACTGTTTCGCACCGCAGGTGCCGTTCCTGCCAAAGATCGTCGCGGGGCCTGACCGACCACGCGAGGGTCCGCCGCCACCGACTCCCGCAAGGGCTTTGCCCTGGCGGTTCCAGCCGGCGACGGCGAGTGGGGCAGCGGCGGCGCCACCCGTATCGCCTGCTCGGGACGACATGAGGGTTAGGGTTAGTCTGGCCCGACCTTTTCTGAATCTTTTCCTGACTTAGATGAGTGGCAAGAGCCCAAATGATTCATTTATTTCATTACAATGTGGAAGACCCACTTATATACATGATGAGGGGGTGTCCTCGTGGGAGGCATCCCTCACATACAATTGATCACATGTTTTATTTCAACACAAGCAACACACTGATATGGACCCATTGAGGTGTAGACATCGATCCATTTGTTGTTGTTGTGCACCTAATCCTATATCCTATATTCTTAAAAAGGTTATCCTAATTCTCTCAACATGCAAAGTGTCCAACTCAATGTCCCCACTAAGCCATGCATTTAAGTCTTATCTCACACTACATTCGTGAATTTAAGTCTGTCACATAAGCAAGCCATACATTTAACTTATAAATTACAATTATTTAGGCGACACTGAAGAGCTGGTGTCAATTTTTCTTGGTTATGAGGGTAGCGAGGGGAGGAGCGGAGGGCGATCCTGGTGTCCTCATGGCTTCGGCAGCGGCGATTCTGTGGTCAAGATCTCGAGGCCTAGTCTGGCAAGATGGCCCTCCCTCGGGTTGGGTCGGTGCCTTTGGTACCTCTAGTGACACGGATGAGGCTCTGAACAAAAGCTCCGCGCGTTGGCACCGACAACCGTGTTGCCTGCGGGTGTCCTTACCTCTTGATGGCATTGTCGGGGGTTTCCTCTCCGTGTCAGGGTTTTGAGTGAAAACCCTAGCCCGTCGTTTCTTGCTCGGCGGCGGTGGCGTGTTGCATCGTTACCCTCTTGGGAGCGTCGTCGAGGTACTCATGTGCCATTTGGTGCAGCGCTTCGGTGGCTTGCTTTACTCCTGGCACGAAGCTTCTTCGACTCTGGAATGGAGTGGATTCGATGGTCTCCTATCTTTTAGACGTGTCCTCATTGTCACCGTCCTCGGTTCTCACTATCCGTTGGCAGGATCGGAGCTTCATGGCGTGGAGCGAGAGGGTAGACGGCTGCCCTCTCCGATGATATCTTGGTGTGTTTGGTGATCGGGCTTCCGTGGTTTCCCAGGGCGACGCGGTTCAGTTCATGTTCGATAGTCTAGGTCGTTTTTTTGTTAGGTGTGACGGCTCCTATTTTCTTGCTCGGCTTCGGGTTGGTGGCATTTTCGCCATTCCCTCGGTAGTTTTTTTCTTCTTCTTCTTGTTTTGACCTGCTTGTATGGGATGTTCCCCACCAGTTTGTGTCGGTTCGGTCCTTTGGACTTTATATATAAAGCAGGGTGAAAGACTGTAATGAGAATGTGCGCCAAAGTAGTTAACTTGTCAAGGCAAGTGCGTGGATTCCTTATAGAGAAAGCTGGCCAGCTAGCTATGCTATTCCAACATCAGCGCAACGGTAGGGAAACAAGCCAATGGTCCGTGCCGACTCTTCCCATCCTATACTGTTTCAGATCTGCAAAATAAATAACTCTCTGTGCCCCTCTCTCAACCGGCCCACACCAAATTTTGAGCAGGTGCGAACAACGCGACACCACACATTTGTGTTTAGGTGGAGCACTTGGTGCTGAGAATCAGGAGACACGACAATGACGATGAGCAGGATTACGACAATGAGTGGGCCAAATTGTCGATCTGGTGGGAGCCCTCGTGCCATGCGGGTTTTGGTGGCTGATGGCGGGATCCCTGGGGTAGACTCATGAAGAGGATTTTGTCAAGCAGGCCTGAATGGCCCGAGTCTTCACGAAGAAAATCACTAGGCTGAGCCGATGTGGGCATTAAAAGACTGGCGTTACCAACTGCGCCATCAAGTCTTGTTATGTAACGACACGATCAATACAATGGTAATGATCACGCTTACTGCACCATTATTATTACGTGATCATGCGGCCGTTATACTCTCTGTCTCATCACCCATGTATGAGGCGAGACAAAGGTAGTTTCTAAAGAAGTTAGAATAGGTTCTAGCAGGTTCCAACAAGATACACGAGATAGAGAGAACATCGGCAAGATCTCAACATACCCACATTGTAACCTTCATGTTCACACAAGATAAAAGAATACAACATGAGTAGGGTGTTACGAACAGGGGGCCAAACCTGGCTAAAATTTCATTGTGTGAACTCTCGTCCTAGATCATTCACGTGTGTCTTGCCTTCACAAAATCCTCAAATCAGGAGTATTTCTGCAAAATCACCGCACCAGTGGCCATGCCGAGTTAGCCATGGATAGCATACACTCTAGTGTCCCTAGGAGGGCAGTGTGATTGGCTCGGAAGAACGGGATGTGAGATACCCTTGCAAAAGATGTCATGGGATCAGCATGACTAGGTTGTACCATGTAGTTCTCTTAGTTGTACAATATAGTTTCTTGGTGGTTGGTTCTGAAGGACGGGGCAAGGTTTCAAATTTCAATGTAGTTCTCTTAGTTGTAACATGTAGGGTCATTGCTGAGCTATAAAAGAAGCAAAACAGAGTTATGTGTATGTTTCAACTAAACGATAACCTCTTAGCATAAGAGATGTGTTTGTCTACCGTATGAGATGTGTTTTCTCAGTTATATGTTTCTAATTTAATTTCAGCCATAATATAATTTTGGACAAATCTTGCAAAAGGATGTTTCAGCAGATAAGAAACCCAAACACAGGGCCCGTGTCTTACTGGTGTGATTAATTGGACATTTTCAGAATATCCATGTAACATTGCACACATAACTATATAGCATATGCACTGAAAACGGTAAGAGGTTTGTTATCTCACCGATTTAAATAGCAGAAGGTTCCCTCCGGTATATCATATGTAAGCTTGCCACCTGAATCTCCAGTAACCAGCCGATCACCGACAATTAGCAACTGATTGGAAGTAAGAAGAAAGTGCATACTAGCTTTTTTAATGGATGCCAGAACCCAGAAAATTTTGTAACACTTCCATGGACGGCGGCACATAAGTCTCCTAGGAGGATCAGGTAGTACCTCAAAACGTGACCAATGGAAAATACAATATGAACATGTTTGGTTTGAATGGGACAGAACTGTGTATGATATGCCTATCGTTCTCATGTTCGTGGAGGTAGTTTGGAATCAAAGCAGTCTTGACAAGAAAGGTAAAATGTACTAGGACTTTTGCAGAATTCCATATTTACGTATATAGTCGTACAATCAATCAACACGGTACTGTGATTCCAAGAGGGAAGACTAACAATCAGAATCAAAACCCTAATTGCAGTCTCACTACATCACCCAAATCACCGTCAGCATGGACACGAAGGAGTACAAAGGAGATGGACTACTGAGTGTTACTGCTATTGAGTTGTGTACTGTGTTAAACTTAAAATTTATCATCTATTCTTGAAAATAGCCACCATCAAGAAAAAAAATTGGTAAAATGAGTAATAAACTACGAAAAAATAAACATATTATCAGCGTTCTATTAATCAGTGATTCTCTATAGGATTATTATTGGGTGAAAAGAGAAGCAAAAAATCCATGCTGAAAACTTAAGCAAGGAGAAAAAAGACACCCCCCCACCGCCTCGTTGCCCCATTCTGGCAACATAGGGGAAACCCCGCCGCCGGCGCCTCACAAACCATCCTCTCCCCCCTCGTCTCGTCGCTGCCTGATGAGACTACCGGCGAAGCTTGCGTGGGATCCAGTGAGGGCGGCGGCAGGGCATCTTGTCTAGCGGCGGCGCGCTCAGATCTGGGCGGCTCCATGGGGTCCCAGCGATGGCTTCCTCGTCGCTCATGGGGGCTACTCTAGGTCGTCAACGAGGTTGCCGCTCATGGTCGCACGGTGGTCTGGCGCCAGAGCAGAGCGCGGTGGGCGCACGATTTGCAGCCGTGTAGGCTCGATCCGGGCCCATACGAGTCTGAGGGCAGGTGCATGAGGTTGACGACGCGACACTCGACCTGCGGTGGGTTGGGTCACGTCGGGTGCTCTCATCCGGGGCGGCGGTGCACCGGCGCCTGGCTAGGGCTCTACTCTGGTCTAGTTCTATCGGCACCTAGGTGGTGGCTCACGGTGGTTGCACCGGTCGCCTATGCGTCATGGCAGTTGGCATTCGATGGTGGGGTGCGGGTGGTCGTGGTGTCCTTCTCATTCTTGGGTCTGAGCCGACGGCAGACGGGGTGCTCGCAGCACGACAATGGCTCCGACCTAGGGTTCACGCTTGGTGGGCTGGATTTGGGCCTGAGGTTGTCGCTCTGGGTAGGTGAGGTTGGGCTCGGCTTGGGTGGTGAACGCGGGTGTTGAGGTGCCTCTTCCTGCGGTTGTGGTGGTCTGTGGTGGTGGTGGTAGTCGTGGCGCCGCTAAACCGTCGGATGGATCGGCGTCGAAGGCCACATACATGGCGTTGTGCGAGCTTGCCTTGGCCAAGGCCGGAGTGCTATGGCCAGGGTGGCGGCCGTCGGCAGCCATAGGGGCGTGTCCCCTCCCCCCGGTCCACCAGGACTGGCTGGGGACGGAGGTGTGAAAGCTTTCTACCGTGGAGGCGTTGACCCTGACTCGGTAGATGATGCCGAGCTAGGAATGGAAGGAGGTGCCTTTTGCTCCTCCTAATGTGGTTAGTGCGTAGTGAAGTGGATGGTTGTCGGAGTCTCGGGCCATGGATGCCGGGGCGGTGGCCCCGGATGGCGGTCCGCATGGTTGGCTCTCTGGCAGGCTTTATGGCGGCGGCTATGCCTCTTGTTGTTCTTGGCGACGAGGGGTGTAGCAGTAGGTGGCTTGGGCTCACTCTCCGTCGATGGCAGTGGCGACGCCCAGATCTGGATGTAGAGGTTTATGCCCGTAACTGTTGTCCTGGGCGCCTTATGGTGGCACGGGTGTGTTGCCGAGCAAAATCTCCGCGCTCTGGTGCCAACTGTGGCGAGGCCCGCAGGTGACGTTATCCTCTTGAGGAGAATGTGATCCTTCATGCCAAGGTTCTGAGTGAAGACCCTTACCCGTCTCGGACTTGGCAGCGGCAATGCTTAGCGTCGTCTCCCATTCTGAGGGCGTTGTCATGGAGCTTAGGTGTCCTAGGGCGTGTCGTGGCGTTGTATTCTGGCATATTTATGTTATCTTCAGCAATGTAGCCGTGTGCGTTTATGTACTCGATCATCAAAGAATCAAAGGGCTTTCTCATTATCTTGTATCGTTCGACCGTATACTTTGGTTTGTGTTTCATCTATAATGCGGGGTGAAAGGCTGTTTCAAGAAAGAAGAGAAGCGAAAATGGAGTTATGTGTCTTTAAACTAATCTCTTAGCATAAGCTGTGGCTCACTTTTAACCAAAATATAGTTGTAGACACAACCTACCGTATACATTAATTAATCGATATAACATTTGTAGAAGAGCAACCTATTACCTCCGTTCAGGTTTATTAGGCCCCATTGGATTTTGGGTCCAACTTTGACCATCCATTTGACTAAAAATATATAAAGTATATGCTACAAAAAATGTATTGTTGGATTTGTATTTGAAAAAGATTTTCGTGACATAATTTTTGTGACATATAGTTTACATTTTATTAGTTAAATTCATGGTCAAACTTTGGCTCAAAATAAAAGGGGTCTAATAAACCCGGACGGAGGGAGTACCGTACGACAGGCTTTTATTGTCATCTTAGATGACGTGGAATCTTAACACAAGGATACACATTGACCAATATACGAACGTGGTTAATTAGTCAGGGCATGGCCAATGCATAGCCCAGGGTGATGCCTTGCATGCCATGTAGGATCGGATGTCAGGAAAAGTAGGTTCGGACAGGGAAGCGGGATCCTCTCCAGGTGGCGGGTGCTTGAAGAGAAAAAGTGTAGTCCGATGTAAAAAGCTGAAAAAGTTAGAGTGAAGAGTAGAGATGTATGTGTACTAGAGTTTTTATTTTCTATTCCTTAATGAGGCTCACTAGTGATAGCTTGTATTGGAGAGAAAAAATCAATGATGTAGGTACCCTAAACTACTTTTTCTCGTGAGGCCAACTATGCCCTCACAGACCAGTCGCTGCTGGGGCTGAGCAGAGCTTCACGTCAGCCACCGACCAGTGTTCAATTATTGATTTGGAGCGCAAGGTGAACGTGTGTGCATGCGTGGCCATGAGTGTCAGGCGAGTGGGTACCATGCATAGTGTGCATCATTAATCGTTTTGGTTTACTTCTGGCGTTTTTGTTTACTTCTGGCTGCAAATGCTGCAACCACTACGTCACCACGTACAGGTGTACTGTACATCGATTTGTGGCCCATTCCGCCTCATGTTTCCTTGGTCACGCAGTTGGTGTGCATATGATTCATTAAAGACTTGGTGTGTGTGTGTGCACCATATGATTCATTGCGGCAAGTGACTAGTTTCCTTACCGAGAGAGCTGGAGAGCTGGTCAGCTAGCTCACTGCTCCAACATCAGTGCAACAGTCCCTGATTAAGGGAAACAGGCCAATGGTCCTCTCCCACTATTCCCATCCTATACTATTTCAGATCCACAAGATAAATAATTGCTTGTCTCTCTTGCTTTCCCAAAAACAGAGTAAAAACATAGATGCTCATATACACACAAGAACAATCGCTCATATGAACACACTCACACACGCCTTACCACTATGTACAACTTCGAGTTATTGAGCCAGTAAATCTTGAGATTGATGAAGTCATCACATTCACATCGCCTCATAGTCAACGGGAGCATCACCCCTCACTGAACAAATATTATCAATTTTTTTGAAATAAATCTAAGAAAATGCGAGCAGCCCTGCTAAGTCTAGAACTTGAACCCAAGTGGGATGTTCCACCACAAGGTAGCTAACCATATGCGCTCAGCTCTCTCTCTCTCTCTCACACACACACACACACACACACAAAACCAACCAATCAACTCCAAATTTTGAGGAGGTGTGAAGAATGCAACAAGGCAAATGTGGTTGGAATCAGGACACACACCAATGTTGATGAACGTGATTATGACAGCGAGTGGATGAAGTTGTAGATCCCACCGGAGCACTCAAGCCATGCAAGGGTAGTGGCCAGGACAAGTCCATCGTGGATAGCCTGCAATCTGGTACAACTAGGAGGGCGGTGTGGATGGATCGAAAGGAGGCGACGTGGAAGGCTTTTTCAAGGAGATGACATAAAATCGGTACGCAGTAGTGGCCGTATGGCTGATGTATGTGTCGGTCATCTTCTTTTATTTCATGAAAATAAAAGCCTACGTTAGACGAAAACAAGTGGACATTTCTTCGGAGACAAAACTCCATTTCATCTGAAATTAATGTATGTAATATTCATATTTATATTTTATGTTGATGCAAGCAAACTCATATTTTAATGGAAGTAATTATTTGGTTGATGGATCAAAAATGTTGCTTTCGGTGTTAAAACAACTGCATTTAGCACAAAATTTCCTATAAGGTTAAAAAAATTATAGTTGCCATGAAAGCACATTCTCTAGTCACACAATGATTTGTGTCAGATCCCACCAATATCTTAACAGTTTTGCTTTATACCCAAGGAAATTGCATGTAAGTAACAAAAATAAATAAAAGAGTTAATCTAGATATTTTAATTGGAAGATCCAAATCGTTTTGATTCATAAAAGTCTATAATAGTTTGATTAAATATGAGGTGCAAGTGATGCAATGTCTGTAACAACTACGGAAAAAATGCTTTTATGGAAAGTACCTATGGCTTTGCTGACTCCATTCCTTCGGTCACTTTGTAAAGGACCGCTTAAACTGCGTGCATACACAAAATACTCGGCAAAGTCCAAGCTTTGTCGAGCGCTCAAAATAAAAAAAAACAACTTGGCAAAAGCAGGGCACTCAACAAAGCCAACCTTTGCTAATTTGTCATATGGACGACACTCGGCAAACCATGTGACATGTGTCTGTCGCCGCCGTGGTTGATGGGAGGGTGACAACGCGGTCACCTTTGCCGAGTACCTGACAATGAGCACTAGGTAAATCGTTTTCCTCCATTTTTTTATTTGTTTTCTTTTATTTGATTTACTTCCCCCTCTTCTCTTTTCTTTTGTCCTTATTCTCCTTGCTTTTCTTTCTTCTCATTTCCTTTCTTTCCTTCCTTCTTTCTTTTGTTTTCTTTTCTTTCTTCTCTTTGATTTTCACACACACTGCTACTTGTAGTCTGCGTTGGTATTTCCCCGAAGAGGAGAGAATGATGCAGTACAGTAGAGATAAGTATTTCCCTCAGTTAAGAACCAAGGTTATCAATCCAGTAGGAGAACCAAGCAAAATTCCGTTAAGCGCACCTGCACACACAAGAGCAAACACTTGCACCCAACGCAAATAAGATGGTTGCCAATCCTCTTAGCGGTTATTTGCAAGGATTAAATCATATCGAGGTAAATAGATAAACTAAAATACTAATTAAAATAAAAGTAAATAAATTGCAGCAAGGTATTTTAGATTTTTTATATGATAAAGATAGACCCGGGGGCCATAGCTTTCACTAGAGGCTTCTCTCTTGAGCACAGAAACATACGGTGGGTAAACAAATTACTGTTGGGTAATTAATAGAAAAATAAATAATTATGACGGATTCATGGCAATGATCATGTATATAGGCATCACGTCCGAGACAAGTAGACCGACTCCTGCCTGCATCTACTACTATTACTCCACTCATCGACCGCTATCTAGCATGCATCTAGAGTACTAAGTTAATAAAAACAGAGTAACGCCTTAAGTAAGATGACATGATGTAGAGAAACAAATTCAAGCAATATGAATAAACCACATCTTTTTATCCTTAATGGCAACAATACAAATGCGTGTCATGTCCCCTTCTGTCACTGGGATTGAGCACCGTAAGATTGAACCCATCACAAAGCACCTCTCCCATTGCAAGATAAATCAATCTAGTAGGCCAAACCAAATTGATAGATCGGAGAGAAATACAAAGATATAACAATCATGCATAAAAGAGTTCAGAGAAGACTCAAATATTTCTCATGAATAATCTGATCATAAACTCACAATTCATCGGATCCCAACAAACACACCACAAAAGAAGATTACATCGGATAGAACTCCAAGAACATCGAGGAGAACATTATATTGAAGATCAAAGAGAGAGAAGAAGCCATCTAGCTACTAGCTATGGATCCGTAGGTCTGTGGTAAACTACTCACACATCATCGGAAGGGCAGCAAGGTTGATGTAGAAGCCCTCTGTGATCGATTCCCCCTCCGACAGAGTACCGGAAAAGGCCTCCAGATGGGATCGCGGAAGAACAGAGGCTTGCAGCGGCGGAAAGATTTTTTGTTCTGGCTCTCTGGGGTTTTTCCAATATTTGTGAATTTATAGAAGTGGAATTAGATCAAACGGAGTCACGTGGGCCCCACAAGGCAACACGCCCTGTTGCCTTGTGAAGCCTCCGTGAGGCTTCTGGCCTCCTCCAGAAGCTTCCAAGGTTTCTTTTGTCCAGAAAAAAATCTCCACAAAATTTCGTGGCATTTGGACTTCATTTGGTACTGTTTCTCTGAAAAGCTAAAAACATGCAGAAAACAGCAACTGGCACTGGGCACTGGGTTAATAGGTTAGTCCCAAAAAATGATATATAATTGAATATAAAAACATCCAAGATTGATACTATAATATCATGGAACAATCAAAAATTATAGATACGTTGGAGACGTATCAAGCATCCCCAAGCTTAATTCCTGCTCGTCCTCGAGTAGGTAAATGTTAAAAACATAATTTTTGATGTGGAATGCTACCTGTCATGTTTTATCATGTAATCTCTCTCTTACGGTATGAATAATAAGATCCAAATGATTCAAAGCAATAGTCTATAATTTGATATAAAGACATCAATACTCAGGCATACTAGCAAACAATCATGGCTTTCAAAATAAAAATGCTAAAGAACGTTATCCCTATAAAATCATATAATCCTGTCATGCTCCATCTTCTTCACACAAAGTATTTATCATGCACTACCCCGATGACAAGCCGAGCAATTAGTTCATACTTTTTAACGCGCTTCAGCTTTTTCAACTCCCACTCAATACATGAGCGCAAGCCATGGATATAGCACTATGGGTGGAATAGAGTATGATGGTAGAGATAAATAAGAGAAGTCAAAAATAGAGAAAGTCTCACAGCGACGAGGCTAATGAACGGGCTATGGAGATGCCCATCAATTGATGTCAATGCGAGGAGTAGGGATTGCCATGCAACAGATGCACTAAGAGCTATAAGTGTATGAAAGCTCAACATGAAAACTAAGTGGGTGTGCATCCAACTTGCTTGCTCATGAAGACCTCGGGCATTTGAGGAAGCCCGTCATCGGAATATACAAGCCAAGTTCTATAATAAAAAATTCCCACTAGTATATGAAAGTGACAAAATAGGAGACCCTCTATATGAAAAACATGGTGCTACTTTGAAGCACAAGTGTGGAAAAGGATAGTAATATTGCCCCTTCTCTCTTTTTCTCTCATTTTTTTTTCATGGCTCTTTTTTGCCTCTTTTTTTTAGAAACGATCTCATGGACCTCATCCCCACTTTTTCGAGGACTCATTAGTCTCCATCATTCTTTCCTCACTGGGACAATGCTCTAATAATGATGATCATCACACATCTATTTACTTACAACTCAACATTACAACTCGATACTAGAACAAAAATATGACTCTATATGAATGCCTCTGGCAGTGTACCATGATGTGAAATGATGCTAGCGTAACATGTATAGCAATGATGAACAGTGGCTGAGCCACAAATACCATGTCAGCTGTATGATCATGCAAAGCAATATGACAATGATGATGCATGTCATAAAAAAACGGAACGGTGGAAGTTGCATGGCAATATATCTCAGAATGGCTATGGAAATGCCATGATAGGTAGGTATGGTGGCTGTTTTGAGGAAGATATAAGGAGGCTTATGTGTGATAGAGCGTATCATATCACGGGGTTTGGATGCACCGGCGAAATTTGCACCAACTCTCGATGTGAGAAAGGGCAATGCACGGTACCGAAGAGGCTAGCAAATTGCGGAAGGGTGAGAGTACGTATAATCCATGGACTCACATTAGTCATAAAGAACTCACATACTTATTGCGAAAGTTTATTAGCCCTCGAAGCAAAGTACTACTACGCATGCCCCTAGAGGGATAGATTGGTAGGACAAGGTCCATCGCTCATCCCCAACCGCCACTCATAAGGTAGACAATCAATAATAAATCATGCTCCAGCTTCTTAGCATAACGACAGATCATACGTGCATGCTTCGGGAATCACAAACCTTAACACAATTATTCTTACTAAACCACAATTATCTACTAATACCTCCCCCATATTACCATCTTAATATCACAAAACTATTGCAAGGAATCAAATTTATCATATTCAGTGATCTACATGAAAGTTTTTATTATATTCTTTTAAAATATAACCACCACCGTGCTCTAAAAGATATAAGTGAAGCACTAGAGCAACTGCCTAGCTCAAAAGATATAAGTGAAGCACATAGAGTATTCTAACAAATCACGAATAATGTGTGTCCCTCTCAAAAAGGTGTGTTCAGCAAAGATGATTGTGACAAACTAAAAAGCAAACAAACTATATCACAAGACGCTCCAAGTAAAACACATATCATGTGATGAATAAAAATATAGCTCCAAGTGAGTTATCGATAGATTGTAGACGAAAGAGGGGATGCCTTCCGTGGCATCCCCAAGCTTAGACGCTTGAGTCTTCCTTGAATATTACCTTGGTGTGCCTTGGGCATCCCCAAGCTTAGGCTCTTGCCGCTCCTTATTCCTTTATCCATTGTAGTCTCACCCAAAACTTGAAAACTTCAGCACACAAAACTCAACAGAAACCTCGTGAGATCCGTTAGTATAACAAACAAATCTTTAACTTTAGGTACTGTAGTAAATTGATTCATATTTAATATTGGCATAATGCTACTGTACTCCAACTTCTCTATGACTCATACCCCCCGATACGATCCATAGATTCATCAAAATAAGTGAACTATGCAACAAAAATAAAATCTGTCTAAAACAGAACAGTCTGTAAAGATCTATTTAAAATCCATACTTCTGTAACTCCAAAAATTCTGAAAAATTAGGACACCGTAAACAATTCATATACCAATACTTTATAAAAATTTCAGATTTTTCTGACACTCCAGTACAGAATTAAAATTCCAGCACTGGACGCAAAACTTTCTGTTTTCCAAACAGCATCAATTATATGATCATTAACATCATCCCAAAGGCATTACTTGGCACAAACACTAATTAAAAGATAAAAACACAATCACAACAGAAGCTATAATTGTAGTCTGCATTGGTATTTCTCCGAAGAGGAAAGGATGATGCAGTACAGTAGAGATAAGTATTTCCATCAGTTAAGAACCAAGGTTATCAATCCAGTAGGAGAACCAAGCAAAATTCCGTTAAGCGCACCTGCACACAAAAGAGCAAACACTTGCACCCAACGCAAATAAGAGGGTTGTCAATCCTCATAGCGGTTATTTGCAAAATTAAATCTTATCGAGGTAAATAGATAAACTAAAATACTAATTAAAATAAAAGTAAATAAATTGCAGCAAGGTATTTTTAAGTTTTTTATATGATAAAGATAGACCCAGGGGCCATAGTTTTCACTAGAGGCTTCTCTCTTGAGCACAGAAACATACGGTGGGTAAACAAATTACTGTTGGGCAATTGATAGAAAAGCAAATAATTATGATGGATTCATGGCAATGATCATGTATATAGGCATCACGTCCGAGACAAGTAGACCGACTCCTTCCTGCATCTACTACTATTACTCCACTCATCGACCGCTATCCAGCATGCATCTAGAGTACTAAGTTAATAAAAACAGAGTAACGACTTAAGCAAGATGACATGATGTAGAGAAGCAAATTCAAGCAATATGAATAAATCCCATCTTTTTATCCTTAATGGCAACAATACAAATGCGTGTTATGTCCCCTTCTGTCACTGGGATTGAGCACCACAAGATTGAACCCATCACAAAGCACCTCTCCCATTGCAAGATAAATCAATCTAGTAGGCCAAACCAAATCTATAGATCGTAGAGAAATACAAAGCTATAACAATCATGCATAAAAGAGTTCAGAGAAGACTCAAATATTTCTCATGAATAATATGATCATAAACTCATAATTCATCGGATCCCAACAAACACACCGCAGAAGAAGATTACATTGGATAGAACTCCAAGAACATCGAGGAGAACATTGTATTGAAGATCAAAGAGAGAGAAGAAGTCATCTAGCACTAGCTATGGACCCGTAGGTCTGTGGTAAACTACTCACACATCATTGGAAGGGCAGCAAGGTTGATGTAGAAGCCCTCCGCGATCGATTCCCCTCCGGCAGAGTACCGGAAAAGGCCTCCAGATGGTATCGCGGAAGAACAGAGGCTTGCGGTGGTGGAAAGGTTTTTCTTCTGGCTCTCTGGGGGTTTCCCAATATTTGTGAATTTATAGAAGTGGAATTAGGTCAAACGAAGTCTTGTGGGCCCCACAAGGCAACACGGCGCCCCCTCCTGGGGCGCGCCCTGTTGCCTTGTGAAGCCTCCGTGAGGCTTCTAGCCTCCTCCAGAAGCTTCCAAGGTTTCTTTTGTCCAGAAAAAAATCTCCAAAAAGTTTCGTGGTATTTGGACTTCATTTGGTACTGTTTCTCCGAAAAGCCAAAAACATGCAGAAAACAGCAACTGGCACTGGGCACTGGGTTAATAGGTTAGTCCCAAAAAATGATATATAATTGCATATAAAAACATTCAAGATTGATACTATAATAGCATGGAACAATCAAAAATTATAGATACGTTGGAGACGTATCACACACACACACACATGTTTGCATGCGTAGCGTCGGGCCACTTCGTCCATTGGCCTTGAAACTGTTTCTACACTCGGTATACACGATGAAATCACACATGTTAGATTTTGTCCCTTTTTGGACCTGTTTGCTATATTTAAGCATATAAGTGTATTTCTAGGCAGTTAACGAATGAAATTCATAATTTGAATTGCTTGTATCTTAAATCATGGCTAGTAATGGGTTGAATTTTTTTTCTATTTGTGTACTTGAGTAAATGTTTAGGCCTTATCCAATAAAAGAATTCGCAAACACTATTTATTGACATTTTATTCACAAAGATTAAATGAAGTCAGCAAAACCTGAAACTTGGCATGGTATGATGATTGTGCCCCTGGAGTCGGTACTAATAATTTTCGGATGTTTCAACAATGTTGTCACGCGGACTACTCAGAAAATTGACCTTCTACGAGGAAGAACCTTGATTTCGAGAGGAAATGGGTCAGGTTTGAAGGCACAATGTTGGTTGCTTCATCATTTGACCTTGAAATGTTTTCTATACTCAACATATATCATCACATGTTCCATTTCAAAATTTAGCATTTCTTCGGGCTCGTTAGCTTTATTTAAGTCATTATGTGCACTTTTAAGCATTTAGCAGATATAATTCAAATCTGAACTGCAAGTGCATAAAAAAGTTGGCCGACAGTTTCCATCCTATTTCAATTCTACAAAATAAATAATACTCCCCCCTTTCTCTCTCCACACACACACACACACCAAATTTTGAGCAGGTGTAAATAAATCGACAAGACAAATTGTATTTCGGCCCCACAGTTGTTTTGAATCAGGGTATACGACAATGGCGATGAGCAAGATTATGATGGTCAGTGGGGGACGTTGTAGATCCAATGGGAGTGCTCTCGCCATGCAGGTCGTGGTGGCCAAGACGAGTTCATCGATGATAGTACCCAGTCCAGTACGGCTAGGAGAGCGGTGTGGATGGATCAGATCGGCATGACTGAGCCGTGGTTGTTGTGGGAACCGTATCTGCATGTATTTCAAGAAAATCAAAGTCTAGTTAGGATAAAGTATGTAATCTTCGAAAGGACTTTGTATATGATGATGCAAACGAATTCCTATTTGAATGAAAGAAATTGTTTGGTCGATGGAAACAAAAATATTGTTGTACGTCTCAGAAAAAAAATTACAGTCACAATCTTCTGTTTGTTCCAAAAACAAATTATGGTTGACATGAACGCAAATTCTCTAGATCAAGAAATATGTTTCAGTTGCTTTAGTTAGAAGCAAAACAAACCATTACAGACATGATTTGTGTGAGATCCCAGACGATTTATCTTATAATCAAAAGCAAAAAAAAGTGCAACTCCAAACAAACTTTCTTCATACTAAATTAAATAAATAATTTCGAAATAATAAGTGAATATACTATGCTAGATCAAAAAAGATCTTAGCTGCACACAAAATCGCCATAACTATATATGCACGACTGCCCCACCTGTCTGCTCACATTCGGATCTAATTTGGAATGTGCTTTAATAGACAACTAGTCGTCAGAACATTTACTATGTATAATTTTAAGTAAATATTATGATTAAGTGGTTATTAGGTGATGATGGTTTTACAGTTATTTCATCGTCTTATTGTGGAGACAAACGTGACTATTGTGTATCCATTTTTTGTTAGTACACATATCAATGCATTTGTAGGCATTTTATAAGTATGCTTTCCAATTTGGGAAATTGTTATCAAAGTTTATCCCACATTGGACACACCACATAAAACACATAACTTTAGTTTATATAAATATAATTAAATGTGGTTGGCCTCTACGATACAGAGAATGCTAAGTTCTTGTGGGGAAAACAATAATCTTTTTTTGTCGGAGATTACTGCTTTTACGATTGAAATGAACATCTGATCCCTTATTAGAGTTCCCTTTATATATAGTTTTTATATCCATTCATGCTAGTAAGCTTTTTAATTTGCATGGTAAGATCCACTTCTTTGTTTTGCTAGTGGGCAGCCAACTTTGGAACACCTTCCGAATCTCTTAATGTAAACGCAAAGAATGGGTCCTCTTCGACTTGACCCATGCACATTGTATACATCCGTCATGGTTAGATTTTTTACTTCGCACGATTAGATCCACTTGCTCTGCTCAAAAGGATAATTCTAGAACGCCTTCCAAAGGTCCTACTATAGATGGAGACAATGGATTTTCTTTGACCCGTCCTATGAACATATACGTGCTAGTTAATGTGTTGCTTTATATCTCGTTGTATCCATCTATCATGCTCAGATTTTTACTTCGCTTGTATAAATCCAGTTGTTGCTCGAGTGGACAACTGCTAATTCTGAATGCCTTCGGAAGTTCCTACTGCGGACGTAGATGGTGGCTCCTCTTCGACATGACAGATACAAATGCACATGCTAGTTAGTTTGTTGAATTTTGTGATGTACTTAGGTTAGAAACATAATTTACATACTGTAATATTAGTTATTATATTTCTATTTTATAATTATTGTATAGGAATAATTTAATTTTGTTATGATTTACTATAAGTTTTCTTTGTAGCTGTCAAAACGTGTGTACTAAGATCGCAACATTTTGTCTGTAGTGTAATAGGTGTGAATTTTGCCAGGAGAGGTTATGTGCATTTGGAAAAATATTGTTAGAAAAATTGAAGTAACATTGTAATTTTCGTTTTTACCTTTTTAGTATTTTTTGGGGGGGATTCATTTTCAGTAGTTAACATATATCAAGACTGATATAATATTTTTATACATTTTAATATAAAAATTACTTTGATAATATGATTTGTTTTCTAGAAAGTCAGCCGTGGGTACTGAGATCTGCGCATATTTATTAAATCAAAGCGTACACCATTGCTTCATGTTGCTTTTTCAGGGTTTCACGTTGACTTTTTAAATGGAGAGATAGGAAGAAGAGAGACCGTGTAGAGTTTGGATTCCAAACTGTCCCCGACTGCTGAACGTTGATTATTTTTTACAGGGTTCACTTTGATTTTTTTACTGGAGGAATATAGTAAATTAAAGCTGCTTGTGGATATTAGGTACGGCTGTGTTTTTCTATCACGTAAGGCAGTTTTTTTTTAAGCATCACGTAAGGCTATTGGAAGTTAGAGGCTGAGCAACTTATGTACTCCCTCCGTCCGGAAATACTTGTCCGAAAAATGGATGTATCTAGATGTATTATAGTTCTAGATACATCCATTGTATCCATTTCGGTGACAATTATTTCCGGACGGAGGGAGTATTTGCGTACGGCTGTGTTTTTTTAGATAACCTACGGCTGTTTTTTTTTTTTTTTTTTGTGGGAAGATCATATACTGCTTGTGGATGGGTGTCCAACATGTACGTATAAAAATAGGACTCTTTTTTTTAGGGGTAAATAGGACTCTTTTTCTATCATGTAATCTTAGCCACATAATTATGATCTAAAAGCTAATATTAGTTGTTTTCTACAATTAACGTGGATGCTTCAATTGTGCCTATAATTAGTAAATATAAGATATTTATATGTAGGAATGGGCAGGGTCAGAGACGGGGCCCAGGGTTGTGTGACGGTGCACCTGGTCCATTTTGCACTGTTTTGCACTTGGTATGATGCATCTCTAGGCTCTCTAGCTATATATACTCCTTAACCAACACATATGTAATGCATCTAGCAAGCTATAGGCTACATATATATGTTCTTTTGGGGTGCAGTGTGGATTCTTCGTGAATTAATTTGTTCTTGTAGTGGAGATCTAGCATTAGTTGGGGTACATGGAGGACTCGAGCTTCATGCAGTGGGCGATAAACACGCTGGACCAGCACACCTTCCCCGCCGCCGTCTCTCCCGTATACGATATTGGCAGCTTCCACTCCGGTGAGCATACTGCCGCTGCCTTCCCCTCGCAGCAGGAACTCTGCACCGCTCCCCAGCCTCCGCCGACGACGGCCGGTGACAACCCGGACCTGACGGTGCAGGTCGACAACCAGTACCGGGCCAGCAGCTCCGGCGCTGCGGTGGTCCATACTGCTGTCGCCAGGGCTAGCACGCCAATGAGCTGGAAGTCCAGTGCTGCGTCGACGCAGTCGGCCGCGAGAGGAGGACATAAGCGTGCTGCCGGGAGGAGATCTGGGAGCAACTTGCAGGGCTCCGCTGTGTCAGCAGCGTCGGCGTCGTCGATGTCCCCTGATCCCGCCAAGGACCACATAATCGCGGAGCGCTGCCGGAGGGAGAAGATCAACCAGCGGCTCATGGAGCTCTCCACTCTTATCCCTGGCCTCAAGAAGGTATTCTCTTGTATCCATCACTAGCTCCCCAGGAACACGCTTTCTATTAAAAACAAACTTGTTAGCCAACGTTACATGCTTTTTAATCTTTTGTGTTGTAAAAGTTTTCTTGGAAAAATCGATTTTTCTTATAAAGTGAAACTTACACATGCTCAACATTTTTCGGAAACGAATAAAAGCGTAATTTTTCCACAGGGGTGTGTTTGAATTGCTCTGCTACTAGATTCTGACATACTCGTACCTGCTAGAAGAAATGTTGTGACGATGCTGCAAACGTTAAAAAAATGCCGCTGTGCGCGGAGATCATCTGCTGCGATTGGACAGGCTGAAAAATTGAATTATGAAGGGCCAGACGAATGGAGTGGAGGCCGGTTTTTCTCCAGGCCGCCTTTTAGGTGGCACCTAGCGCTGCCCATATTTTTTAGAAGAACTAGTAGGATGGTAAAACACACGGTAAATCAAATGGCACTAGGCCTTGCCACATGAAGATAGCATATTCGTATGATATGCTCTAAAATTTGAATCAACTTGGATTAATTTAGCATATTGGTATGTTGTCCTTATGTGTGCACGCTTGCATGCATCAATTAATTAGTCAACCAATCTATTAAGAATTTAAGATTGCATGTGTTATTTAAGATTGAGAAAGATGGTGGTGAACTGATGTGATTCTGATGTGGCAGATGAACAAGGCAACGATTATTGGCGATGCGGTGAAGCACGTGAGAGAGCTCCAAGAGAAGGTGAAGATCCTGGAGAACAACAACAAGCATGCTGCCACCACCACCATCTGCTCCACTGTGCTCGTCCACAAGAACAGACCCTGCCTAGGCGGCCTCGCCAGCAACTACGGCGATGATAATGTCGGTGAGCCGAGCCAGTTTGGCACATGGCTTCCAGAGATCAAGGTCCGGTTTTCAGATAAGAGTGTGCTAGTGCAGATCCACTGTGAGAACACAAATGGACTACTAGTGAGGGTGATGGCAGAGGTGGAGGTACTCCGACTTGCCATCACCCACACCAGCAGCATGCCATTCCTAGACGACACCACCATCATCAACATTACGGCCAAGGCAAGTGGTATTCAAACTGTTATTTTTGCACATCTGAGATTTTTAAAACAGGGGAACGCCTGGGCTCTGTATCAATTGATGCATGAAGCTATTTTCCTCATGATGTATCAATCCGTAAAAAGTATAGTAGTTCCACAAATAGCTAGTAATTGCCTAGCCGGATTGCAATCAAATTACACTAGAAATCACCACATATAGTTTCACAATATCAATTCACGTACTGTTTGATGAGATATGAAAAGTATATACAAGTATGCATACACGGTGTCTAGATGTGGTTAGCAAGAAAAAAAAGTGTCGTAGGATAGACGAAATGTTCATATGTTGTAAGTTGTAACAACCATGCTTAATTATGGGATACCAGTACTTAATAAGCACATACGCATCAATAGTTTTTCTTCACATAAACCGACAATATAACAACTTGAGCACATAGGAATATTGGTGATTGTATATACAGATAGTCCTGTATATGGACGCTTGATGCTTTTTCTAGGTTCTCTAAATAAACATCCGTCGGGTCGGCTTGTTTAGATGTACAAAACCTTTGTTTTATAAATAATACAGAAAGTGTCTTCCTCAGAGAATATAATAGCATAGTGAAATGATAGAAGTGGAATCAAGTATCTCACAAGCCTTTCCGTAATGCTACCTCATTTCTCGTCCTCCTTGGATCGGTGGCTCTCCTCGTCAGTTTTCTATGCAGGCCCACCTATGAATGTCTACACATATTTTCTTCAAAACCAAACTGCTCTTTAACATCTTATCCTTTACACAAGTCTACATGTACAACAGTTAACAACCAAACTGATGCACACTACACATACTCATGCACACATATATCACACCAATTCTCTCACATCCATCTCACGCACATATATAAATCATCAAGATTAGTACAATTGACCTAGTGTTTTTATGGAATGGAAGAAATGTAGAACATTTTGCTAAGAGAAAATTGGTACATTTCAGTGATTGTCAAAGAAAAAGAAATGCGATTAATAGACTAGAATAAAAAAATCATTTTCTTGATTACATTATTTCCTTCATGATAGTAGAATCAATATCCATCTTGCCTCATCATTCCATCGTCTAACACCCAAGAGTTTCTGAGCTCAAAGCATGCTCAAGATTTATATACACGAATGAGAAGATAGGGATAAATATGAATAAATTCAATATAGCTAGTTTAAAAGGTTATACATATAGACCAGAGAGGGGCTAGTTAAGTAAAGGAAGGGCGCACAAGAATATCATTATCATTTAATGTTAGATTAATCTGCTATCAATTGACTTCTTGTCCATATTATCTTATTTTGGATCATGCTCAAAGCTAAGAGCATGAACACATGATTTCTATGGACTGTTGAAAATTCAAGATAAGAAATTAATTATCAGGTCATTTTGTGCAAAGTCACTGAAATGGAGCATCAATCGACGCCGCCTGTATATTTTAGTCACTCTTTCCAAAAAATGTGTGGCGCACCAAAATGCCACAATGACGATGAAACATAGTATATGAGGCAGGGGTGTACGGTACCCCATCTCGGCTAGAGAAAGTATGAATAAAAAGGTTTATTTCTAATACAAGAGCCAACAATAGTAAATAACACGAAAAGAGAAAGAGAAAGAGAGAAAGTGAAAACGACATGACAACCCTATTATATTAGTGATTAATATTGATGTTGATGACATGACAACCATATATAGTTAGCTGTTGGCTATATTATTAGCCATGATCTTATCTATATATTCTAGTTAGCCAACGTTTCTAGTCTGCTATGAAAATCCTGCCGAGCCATAATTCTTGGACCGCCATGGATAAGTGCCATCTTGATACAGGATGTTTTGCGCCAACATATACAGGACAACGACTAATGAACACCCACCTATATATGAAGCTCCATCTGATGTGGGCCTTTTTGTATTAGTGTGCTAGGCTACCAAAACACAGGTGATTTTGGTGATAATTTTCAAAATTTGTACCAAAGAGATTAAATATATCTACGTATGATGTTTCAAGTTTTTTTAATACAAATCCAGTTCACGACTTGATGAACAAAGAAGGAAAACAGGTTACAAATAGTATCAAATTCGAATCTAAATTGAATAATATGTACCATGTTGATATATGCTATTGACAATTGAATGTCTTTCTTTTCTTGCGCCATGAGATCCAAATATTGTTTTATGAAATTTAGATAATTGATGGAAGGTTTTAAAAAAAGTCGGCAAACTATAACTTTGTACACTAGTACATCTTAAGGTGCTAGTGCATTCGGCCAATAATACCCAAGCAAATCTTATTTAAAACATGTATAGACATGTAAAAAAACCAAATAACAAAGATAAAATTTAAACATAATGAAAATGGGGACAAATGATCAATCAAGATTTAATTTGGGGATTCTAGCTTTATGAAGGAGACATCCCAGCCAGGATATAATATATGAAGTGCTTGATCAAGTAATTAGTTCAAATGTTAGACTCGAACATGTATTTTGATGCTAGGTAGATCATAAGGGATTAGGTAGATTATGTCTTGAAGTACAACAAAAGTTTATGAAATCTAGTATTTTCCTCCGTGCATCATGAGTAGATAATGAAATAATCCAAAAGCAATGAAATAATCATTCATGAACATAATTTAGATGTAACAAAATATTTTTCCAATGAGGTTGGGAGAAGTTATCTTTTTGTATTTTTTATTAACAATTGCTAGAAAGCATGATCCTTGATTATATTTTTTTAGTTTCACTATCCTGCACGGTTGCCGTTTGTTTCCCAATAAACATATTTAAAATTGCAGCATTCACTAAAGACAATTAGGTGGTGAGTACTCAGTTGGTTAGTTAGTTAACATATGACACCTCATCTCGCTATTAGGAAAATATAATTATTTCATCTCTAATAAATTTCAGGATTGTAAAAACTCTCGTCATAAGACTCAAACATCACGTGGTGAATTATTTATTTAAAAAATGCAAATTGTATTCAATTGTGAGGGATGCTTGTGGGACATGCATGTATTATACAAACATATTTAAGCTTTTGTATGAGATTTAGATATGAGCAAAAAATATAAATGAAGTAACTTTAGTATTTCATCTGTGTGCGTTGCTTACACTAATATGGTGCAACTTAATTTATTTAACTTCAGTTGGAAGAGGGGTTCAACTCAACAATGGAGGAGATGGTCAGAAGGCTCAATTCGGTGCTGGATCGACATTAGGGTATCCACAACTTGTGCAATACACCGTGGTCAAATTGGTATTTGATGTTTTCGCATTGATGCTCACCATCATGGGCCCATCCCCAAATAGAACAAAGTGGCAACCGAAGTAACTAGGTGCTCCAATGCCACTTGCTTAGTGGAAAGATGGGTTCGACTTAGCAATAAACACATCATTATTATGCCTGCTCAGAATCCAAACATGAGTGATGTTGTTTCTAAGTAACGAAAGTTACATTGAGAATGGCAGGTAGTTATATTTGATTTTGTAATAGTTAGCTTTTGTCCATTAAGACACATTACTATAGAACACACTACTGCCCACTGTTAAATAACCTCAAGCACATAGTTTATGGGCTAATCACTATGAGCTTGTCATTGACGTGAGGGCATCATTGCACATAGAATGATGGCCATTGGGGTGTAATGCTCATTGTACATGTTCCTTCTGAACACATGTTTGCAATGTAGCCCTCATTACACACGACCATGCTACGTCGGTCGTGTGTCATGTGGACCTCATCGCAGATGTTTATTTGGAACGATGGTGTTGGCTTGCTTTCTAGTGTATTTCCACAACAACCGAGATAAAAAAACATCATCCAAATTACATAGCAAACATAAATATCTTAAGATATCGATCATATAGATTCACAAGGACATCGATACAGATTTCATCCAGACATAAGATACCATATTTTTCTAAGGAATAGTAGTTGTAGTGTACAAAGAAAAAGAAATAAATACAAGTAATAAAATAATTAAAGACAAAAACCTTTGCTTTCTCGGTTAATTCTTTTCTTCCACCAGTAAAAGATTCATACAATCGGTCTTGCCTCTTCGCTCCAATTGTAGGAAAGAGTGATCATCCCACTCATGTCTACTCAAAATATCTGTACATGATTGACTTTGCTGTTTTTCTAATTGCTCAAGAGACATCTTTAATTATTTTTGTTCCAAATTTTAAGCATAAAAATAACACCATATTAGAGACCATGTGTGTGCATATGTGATAGTATACCATTAAGCACAATTCAAATGTGTGCCACGGAATATAAAAACACAATTCAAATGCCGACAAATAATGGAACGAGATAATTGGTCGGTAACATAAATAATCAAGTCCATGGTAACTAAAGGTACAGAAGTACAAATTCATCAATCAGTTTCTATATGGTTCTAAATCAGTACTGGGAGTGACCTAAGTAACTTGGTTGGCCATTGTTCGTACTTAACTAGTTGATTGGAAAATTGAAGTTAATATGAGTTGATCGATGGTTGATGTCTACTACACAACTTATTCTTGTAGACTCGTGTTGGGCCTCCAAGCGCAGAGTTTTGTAGGACAGTAGCAATTTTCCCTCAAGTGGATGACCTAAGGTTTATCAATCTATGGGAGGCGTAGGATGAAGATGGTCTCTCTCAAACAACTCTGCAATCAAATACAAGAAATCTCTTGTGTCCCCAACACACCCAATACAATGGCAAATTGTATAGGTGCACTAGTTCGGCGAAGAGATGGTGATACAAGTGTAGTATGGATAGTAGATATAGGTTTTTGTAATCTGAAAATAAAAAAACAGCAAGGTGACAAGTAACAAAAGTGAGCACAAACGGTATTGCAATGCTTAGAAACAAGGCCTAGGGTTCATACTTTCACTAGTGCAATCTCTCAACAGTGCTAACATAATTGGATCATATAACAATCTCTCAACGTGCGACAAACAATCACTCCAAAGTTCCTATTAGCGGAAAACATAAGATAGAAATTGTTGTAGGGTACGAAACCACCTCAAAGTTATCCTTTCCGATCAATATATTGAGCCATCCCTATAAGTGTCACGAACAGCCCTAGAGTTCGTACTAAAATAACACCATATGATACGCATCAACCAACTCTAATGTCACCTAGATACTCCAATGTCACCACAAGTATCCGTGAGTTGATTATTCGATATGCATCAAACAACTTTAGATTCATAATATTCAATCCACACAAAGAACTTCAAAGAGTGCTCCAAGATTTCTACCGGAGAAAGTAGGACGAAAACATGCATCAACCCCTATGCATAGATTACCCCAATGTCACCTCGGGAATCCGCGAGTTGAGTGCCAAAACATATATCAAGTGAATCAATATAATACCCCATTGTCACCACGGGTATTCATATGCAAGACATACATCAAGTGTTCTCAAATCCAACAAAGTATGCAATCCGATAATAGTGAAACCTCAAAGGTAAAAACTCAATTCATCACAACAAGATAGAGAGGGAGAAACACCATATTATCCAACTATATTAACAAAGCTCGCGATACATCAAGATCGTGCCATATCAAGAACACGAGAGAGAGAGAGATCAAACACATAGCTACTAGTACATACACTCAGCCCCGAGGGTGAACCACTAGTAGAAAACGGACCTTTTGTCCGCAGCATTAGTCCCGGTTTGGTTTTGAACCGGCACTAATGTGACCATTAGTCCCGGTTCGGAACGGGCATCATTAGTCGCGGTTCGTTCCGGACCTTTAGTTCCGGTTCGTAACACGAACCGGGACTAAAGGGGTTGTGCCAGGCTGGTGTCAGCTGGGGCCCCCACGAGCCCCTTTAGTCCCGGTTTGTATCACCAACCGGGACTAAAGGCCCCCCCTTTAGTCCCGGTTGGTAACACCAACCGGGACTAAAGGGGTTGAGGCTTTAGTCCCGGTTGGTGTCTCCAACCGGGACTAAAGGTGGAGCCTTTAGTCCCGGTTGGTAACACCAACCGGGACTAAAGGTCCTCCCTCCCCCGCCCCAGCAGCGCCACGTGGAGCCTTTAGTCCCGGTTGGTAACACCAACCGGGACTAAAGGTCCTCCCTCCCCCGCCCCAGCAGCGCCACGTGGAGCCCCTTTAGTACCCGGCCGTGACGAACCGGGACTAAAGGGGGGGGGGCTTTAGTCCCCCCCCTTTAGTGCCGGTTGTAGAACTGGCACTAAAGGCCCTCCCAAACCGGGATTATAGCCCTGTTTTCCACTAGTGAACTACTCCCTCCTCGTCATGGAGACCGCCGGGATGATGAAGATGGCCTCCGGTGATGATTCCCCCCCCCTCCGGTAGGGTGCCGAAACGGAGCTCTAGATGGGATCGCTTCGAAACAGAGGCTTGCAGCGGCATAAAAACTCATTTAGGTTAACTTTTGGGGGTTTCTGAATATATATGATTTTTCAGCGTTGGAAACATGCAAAGAGGTGCCACAGGGGGCCCACGAGGCACCAGGGCGCGCCTGGGGGGTGGTGGCGCACCCTGGTGGCTTGTGGGGCCCCTGTGGGTCTTCTGGTGCTCCCCCGAAGCTTCCTGGGTCTGCTTCCTTCCAGAAAAAATCATCAAAAAGTTTCGCTGCATTTGGACTTCATTTGATATGGATTTTCCGGAAAACCAAAAACTAGCAGAAAACAGCAACTGGCACTGGGCACTAGGTCAATATATTAGTCCATAAAAATCATATAAAAGCCATATAAAAGTGCATCAAAATCATACAAAACTATAATAAACATGGCATGAATACTTCATAAATTATAGATACGTTGGAGACATATCAGCATCCCCAAGCTTAATTCCTGCTCGTCCTCGAGTAGGTAAATGATAAAAGAAATAATTTATGAAGTGTGAATGCTAGCATAGTGCATAAGTTTGATCAATGATAATTTCAATCACTTTTCCTAGCATCATAACAACAACTTTTTCTCATAAAACTCATCATGATAAAGTAGCAATCAATTCACATGTTATGGTTCAAACAATGCATTCTCTTGAAACTTAACAACCTATGTTCTTAGTCACCAAACAATTCCAATTCAACTTAATTTCAACAAAGTCTAAGTAAGAGCTCCACATACTCAATTATCATATAGTCTTCTATGATTGCTAGTACTCAAAGCATATTTTTAGAACAAATGACATCCATCGAACACAGAGAAAGATAGGGGCTTAATGTTTCGCCTCCTAACTTATTTATCATAGAGATAATTGTCAACAATAATAATTCATGATCAAATATATTTGACTGGTCATATGTGCCTCGATCTTTCCCCACCACATGATGCTTGCCAACTAGAGAATAATTAAGGTTGGAATGAGAAGTAATACTATTGACTCTTGCATAAAAGTAAATACATAAAGTAAAAGATAGGCCCTTCGCAGAGGGAAGCAGAGGTTGTCATGCACTTTTATTTTTGGATGCGCAAGCTCTTAATGCAAAGGAACGTCACGTTATATTGCCCCTTGTGATAGCAACCTTTATTATGCAGTCTGTCGCTTTTATTTCTTTACCATCACAAGTTCGTACAACGCTTATTTTCCCTTGCAATAAAAGTTCATACATATTTTAGGAGCAATTTTTATTGCTTTTTGCACCGATGACAACTTACTTGAAGGATCTTATTCAATCCATAGGTAGATATGGTAGACACTCATGGGAAGAAACTGGGTTTAAGGGTTTTTGGATGCACAAGTAGTATCTCTACTTAGTACGAATTTTTGGCTAGCAAAAGATCTTAAGCAAGCACCACATGTTGGAGGATCCATAACAATATAACTTCTATGCAAATATACCCAAACATAACTCATTACGTTGTCTTCCTTGTCCAACTTCAACTAATTTGCTCAAGCTTGAAAATAATTAATGGGTATTCACAATCATAAAAGATGTCCAAGATAATATATTTATATGTGAATGTTCTCTTCCTTATACTAATCATTCATGAATTGCTTGTATGACCAATATTGTGATTGTCAAGCTTCAATAGATTTCACTTTCTAAACACAATGTGAAACTACTACTGGGCATGATACAAGCATATGAAGCAAATATAATTTCAAATTTATTATATTCAATTCTTTCACAATTTACTCATAGGATATAAGTGAAGCACAAGAATAAATGACAAACTACTCCAAAAGATATAAGTGAAGACCAAATGAGAAGTTAAGTAAATAGGTAGCTATGTGAGGACTCTCTCTCATTCAAGATTTCAGATCTTGATAATTTTATTCTAACAGAAAACAAAACAAAATAAAATGACATTCCAAGAATAGCACATCTCATGTGAAGAAGCAGCAAAAACTTAGGCTCAACCAAGACTAACCGATAATTGTTGATGAAGAAAGGTGGGATGCCTACCGGGGCATCCCCAAGCTTAGATGCTTGAGACATCTTGAAATATTAACTTGGGATGCCTTGGGCATCCCCAAGCTCGAGCTCTTGTGTCTCCTTAATTCCTCTCATATCATGGCTTCTCCTAAATCTTAAAAACTTCATCCACACAAAACTCAACAAGAACTCGTAAGATAAGTTAGTATAAAACAACTCAAAACCTTAACATTATCTATTGTAGCAAATCACTAAAATTATAATTAAACATTGCATATTAAATGCCTTTGCATATTTAATACTCCTATCCTCAAATAGAATCATTAAAAGAGCAAACATATGCAAACAATGCAACTATAACAGCAATCTGCCAAAACAGAACAGTCTGTAAAGTGTGAATAAGAATTCATACTTCCCTAACTCCAAAAATTCTGAAAACTTACCACGTGACAGAGAACTCATGCATGCTTACTATGTAAAAATTTAAGATTTTTATCATGTTCTGACTATTCAGGAATATTCTGGACATAACAGAAAACTTTCTGTTTTCAAACAGCAACACATAAACTTGCAAACTGAGCATGGTAAAGGCTATAATTGGCATTTTATTGAACTAAAAGATACAAAACATGATTATTGATAACAGCAAGCAAGTCTCAACAAAATAAAATGATGCTCCAAGCAAAACACATATCATGTGACGAATAAAAATATAGCTTCAAGTAAGGTTACCGATAATGTTGAAGACGAAAGAGGGGATGCCTTCTGGGGCATCCCCAAGCTTAGACGCTTGAGTCTTCCTTTAGTATTACCTTGGGGTGTCTTGGGAATCCACAATCTTAGGGTCTTGCCACTCCTTATTCTCCTCATATCGATATCTCACCCAAAACTTGAAAACTTCAATCACATAAAACTTAACGGATCTTGTGAGATAGGTTAGTATGATAGAAATAAATCATCCACTTAGGTACTGTCAAGACAAGTTTCATAATTGTTCTCACATAATACCTACTGTATTATATCATTTGCACAATTTATATTACTCAATATAAGCTATGGAAACACTAAAACAAGCAAACTATGCACCGAAAACATATTCTGTCAAAAACAGAACAGCATGTAGTGAGCGATTTAAAAACCATAATTCTGTACCTCCAAAAATTCTGAAAAAATAGAAAACGTAAAAAATTTGTAACCCAATACTTTGTAAAAATTTCAGAATTTTCTCACGCTCCAGTACGGAATAGAAATTCCAGCACTGGATGCAAAAGTTTCTGTTTTTGCACAGAATCAAATCGACAAGTATCCACACTATCCCTAAGGCTTTACTTGGCACATTATTGAAAGAAAACATATAAAACATGATTAATACAGTAGCTTAATCATGTGGACACACAAAAACAGTACGTATAAATATTGGGTTGTCTCCCAACAAGTGCTTTTCTTTAATGCCTTTTTAGCTAGGCATGATGATTTCAATGATGCTCACATAAAAGTATAGAATTGAAACACAAAGAGAGCATCATGAAGCATATCACAAGCACATTTAAGCCTAACCCACTTCCTATGCATAGGGATTTTGTGAGCAAATAGTTTATGGGAGCAAGAATCAACTAGCATAGGAAGGCAAAACAAGCATAACTTCAAAACTTTCAACACATAGAGAGGAAACTTGATATTATTGCAACACCTACAAGCATATGATCCTCTCTCATAATAATTTTCAGTAGCATCATGAATTAATTCAACAATATATCCATCACACAAAGCATTCTTGTCATGATACATAAGCATAGAAATTTTATTACTCTCCACATAAGCAAATTCCTTCTCATTCATAATAGTGGGAGGAAACTCAACAAAATAACTATCATGCGATACTTGATTGGAATAATCCAATTGAAAATAAAAATCATTCATGATTATCATTATTCTTTATAGCATACACGTCATCACAATAATCATCATAGATAGCAACTTTGTTGTCATAATCAATTGAAACCTCTTCCAAAATAATGGAATCATCTTTAAATAAAGTCATGACCTCTCCAAATCCACTTTCATAATTATAATCATCATAAATAGGAGGCATGAAATCATCATAATAAATTTGCTCATCAAAACTTGGGGGACTAAAAATATCATCTTCATCAAACATAGCATCCCCAAGCTTATGGCTTTTCATATCACTAGCATCATGGATATTCAAAGAATTCATACTTGCAACATTGCAATCGTGCTTATCATTCAAAGATTTTATGCCAAACATTTTATTGAATTCTTCTTCTATCAATTGAGCACAATTTTCCGATCCATCATTTTCTTGAGACAGTTGGGTATACCTTCTACTTCAGATCCGAAGGCAAAGTGTTTGTCGCTAAGAATGCCCGGATCGAGAGATATGAGATCTCCGATAAGTTCTATGCTTGCAAGATGGAGGAGAACGGGTCTATCAGTGATCACGTACTCAGAATGTCTGGGTACTCCACCCGTCTGGCTGAATTGGGGATGCCCCTTCCGCCAGAGGCTATCACTGACAGAGTTCTTCAATCATTGCCACCTAGCTACAAGAGCTTCATGTTGAACTATAACATGCACGGGATGAACAAGTCAGTCGCCGAGCTGTTTGCGATGCTGAAAGCCGCTGAGTCTGAAATTCAGAAGGAGCATCAAGTGTTGATGGTCAATAAAACCACTAGTTTCAAGAAAAATGGCAAGGGTAAGAAGGGTAACTCCAAGAAGAGTGGCAAAGCAGTTGCTCCTCTCATGAAGAAACCCAAGGCTGGACCCAAACCAGAAATTGTGTGCTTTCATTGCAAGGGAACTGGACACTGGAAGTGGAACTGCCCCAAGTATTTGGCTGACAAGAAGGCGGCCAACAACAAACAAGGTATATATGATATACATGTTATTGATGTGTACCTTGCCAACTCTCGTTGTAGTGCCTGGGTATTTGATACCGGTGCGGTTGCTCACATTTGCAACTCAAAACAGGAACTACGGAATAGACGGAGGCTGGCAAAGGACGAAGTGATGATGCGCGTGGGAAATGGTTCCAAGGTTGATGTGATCGCCGTCGGCACGCTCGCTCTTCGATTACCATCGGGATTAGTGATGAACCTGAATAATTGTTATTTAGTGCCTGCGTTAAGCATGAACATTATATCTGGATCTTGTTTATTGTGAGACGGTTACTCATTTAAATCAGAGAATAATGGTTGTTCTATTTATATGATTAATATCTTTTATGGTCATGCACCCGATGTGAGGGGTTTATTCTTATTGAATCTCGATAGTAATGATACACATGTTCATAACATTGATGCCAAAAGATGTAGAATTGATAATGATAATACCACTTTCTTGTGGCACTGCCGTTTAGGTCATATTGGCGTAAAACGCATGAGGAAGCTCCATGCTGATGGACTTTTGGAGTCACTTGATTTTGAATCACTTGACACATGTGAGCCATGCCTCATGGGCAAGATGACTAAAACGCCATTCTCTGGAACAATGGAACGGGCAAGTGACTTATTGGAAATCATACATACTGATGTGTGCGGTCCGATGAGTATTGAGGCGCGCGGTGGTTATCGTTACTTTCTCACCTTCACTGATGACTTAAGTAGATATGGATATATTATTTAATGAAACACAAGTCTGAAACATTTGAAAAGTTCAAACAATTTCAGAGTGAAGTTGAGAATCATCGTAACAAGAAGATTAAATTCCTACGATCTGATCGAGGAGGAGAATATCTGAGTTATGAGTTTGGCAGTCACTTAAGACAGTGTGGAATTGTTTCACAATTGACACCGCCTGGAACACCACAGCGTAATGGTGTGTCCGAACGTCGTAATCGAACCTTATTAGATATGGTGCGATCTATGATGTCTCTTGCCGATTTGCCACTATCGTTTTGGGGTTATGCATTAGAGACAGCTGCATTCACTTTAAATAGGGCACCATCGAAATCCGTTGAGACGACGCCATATGAACTTTGGTTTGGCAAGAAGCCAAAGCTGTCGTTTCTTAAAGTTTGGGGATGTGATGCTTATGTCAAAAAGCTTCAGCCTGAAAAGCTGGAACCCAAAGCGGAGAAATGCGTCTTCATAGGATACCCAAAAGAGACAGTTGGGTATACCTTCTACTTCAGATCCGAAGGCAAAGTGTTTGTCGCTAAAAACGGAACATTTCTTGAGAAAGAGTTTCTCTCGAAAGAATTGAGTGGGAGGAAGATAGAACTTGATGAGGTTGTTGAACCTTTGCTTCAACCTGAGAGTAGCGCAGCGCAGAAAGATGTTTCTGTAGAGCCTACATCAGCCGAAGAGGAAGTTAATGATGATGATCATGAAGCTTTGGATCAAGTTGCTATCGAACCTCGTAGGTCGACAAGGACGCGTACTGCTCCTGAGTGGTACGGCAACCCTGTCTTAGAGGTCATGTTGTTGGACAACGATGAACCTACGAGCTATGGAGAAGCGATGATGGGCCCGGATTCCGAGAAGTGGTTAGAGGCCATGAAATCCGAGATGGGATCCATGTATGAAAACAAAGTGTGGACTTTGAAAGTATTACCTGAAGGGCGTAAGGCCATTCAGAACAAATGGATCTTTAAGAGGAAGACGGACGCAGACGGTAATGTCACCGTCTATAAAGCTCGACTTGTGGCAAAGGGTTTTTCACAAGTTCAAGGAGTTGACTACGATGAGACCTTCTCACCCGTAGCGATGCTTAAGTCCGTCAGAATCATGTTGGCAATAGCTGCCTTTTTCGATTATGAAATTTGGCAGATGGATGTCAAAACAGCGTTCCTTAACGGTTTCCTTAAGGAAGAGTTGTATATGATGCAACCAGAAGGTTTTGTCGATCCAGAGAATGCTGACAAAGTTTGCAAACTCCAGCGATCCATTTATGGACTGGTGCAAGCATCTCGGAGTTGGAATCTTCGCTTTGATGAAGTGATCAAAGCGTTCGAGTTTATACAAGTTTACGGAGAAGCTTGTATTTACAAGAAAGTGAGTGGGAGCTCTATAGCGTTTCTAATATTATATGTGAATGACATATTACTGATTGGAAACAATATAGAAATGTTGGAAAGCGTGAAGGAATATTTGAACAAGAGTTTTTCAATGAAGGACCTAGGGGAAGCTGCTTTCATATTAGGCATCAAGATCTATAGAGATAGATCGAGACGCTTAATAGGACTTTCACAAAGCACATACCTTGACAAAGTTTTGAAGAAGTTCAAAATGGATCAGTCCAAGAAGGGGTTCTTGCCTGTATTGCAAGGTGTGAAGTTGAGTAAGACTCAATGCCGAGTGACTGCAGAAGATAGAGAAAAGATGAGTGTCATCCCCTATGCTTCAGCCATAGGCTCTATCATGTATGCAATGCTGTGCACCAGACCCGATGTCAGCCTTGCCATAAGTATGGTCGGAAGGTTTCAAAGTGATCCAGGAATGGAACACTGGACGGCGGTCAAGAATATTCTGAAGTACCTGAAAAGGACTAAGGACATGTTTCTCGTTTATGGAGGTGATCAAGAGCTCGTCGTAAAGGGTTACGTCGATGCAAGCTTTGACACTGATCCGGATGACTCTAAGTCGCAAACCGGATACGTATTTATTCTTAATGGGGGTGCGGTTAGCTGGTGCATTTCCAAGCAAAGCGTGGTAGCTGATTCTACATGCGAAGCGGAGTACATCGCTGCCTCGGAGGCAGCGAAGGAAGGTGTCTGGATGAAGGAGTTCATGACAGATCTTGGAGTAGTGCCTAGTGTGCTTAACCCAATGACTCTGTTTTGTGATAATACTGGTGCCATTGCTCTAGCCAAGGAACCAAGATTTCACAAGAGGACCAGACACATAAAGCGACGTTTCAATTCCATCCACGATTACATCAAGGAAGACGACATAAATATTTGCAAAGTACACACGGATCTGAATGTTGCAGATCCGATGACTAAACCTCTTCCAAGGGCTAAACATGAACAACACCAGAACTGCATGGGTGTTCGATTCATTACAATGTAAAATCACATAGTGATGTGAACTAGATTATTGACTCTAGTGCAAGTGAGAGACTGTTGGAAATATGCCCTAGAGGCAATAATAAATTGGTTATTATTATATTTCCTTGTTCATGATAATCGTTTATTATCCATGCTATAATTGTATTGATTGGAAACTCAAATACATGTGTGGGTACATAGACAACACTGTGTCCCTAGTAAGCCTCTAGTTGACTAGCTCGTTGATCAAAAGATGGTGAAGGTTTCCTAGCCATGGACATGAGATGTCATTTGATAACGAGATCACATCATTGGGATAATGATGTGATGGACAAGACCCAAACTGTAAACGTAGCATATGATCATGTCAGTTTATTGCTATTGTTTTCTGCATGTCAAGTATCTGTTCCTATGACCATGAGATCATGCAACTCCCTAACATCGGAGGAGTACCTTGTGTGTATCAAACGTCGCAACGTAACTGGGTGATTATAAAGGTGCTCTACAGGTATCTCCGAGGGTGTCTGTTGGGTTGGCATGGATCAAGACTGGGATTTGTTACTCCGTGTGACGGAGAGGTATCTCAGGGCCCACTCGGTAATACAACATCATAATGAGGCTTGCAAGCAAAGTGACTAAAGAGTTAGCCACAGGATCTTGTATTACGGAACGAGTAAAGAGACTTGCCGGTAACGAGATTGAACTAGGTATAGAGATACCGACGATCGAATCTCGGACAAGTAACATATCGAAGAACAAAGGGAACAGTATACGGGATTAACTGAATCCTTGACATAGAGGTTCGACCGATAAAGATCTACGTAGAATATGTAGGAGCCAATATGGGCATCCAGGTCCCGCTATTGGTTATTGATCGTAGAGGTGTCTCGGTCATGTCTACATAGTTCTCGAACCCGCAGGGTCTACACACTTAACGTTTGGTGACGATTAGTATAGTTGAGTTATTGTGTTGGTGACCGAAGGTTGTTCGGAGTCCCGGATAAGATCCCGGACATGACAAGGATCTCCGGAAGAGTCCGGAGGTAAAGATTGATATATGTGATAATAGTGTTTTGATCTCCGGAAGGGTTCCGGAAATCACCGGAAGGGGTTCCGGGTGTTTACCGAAGTGTTCGGGTGCAGCAACACTTTATATGGGCCAAAGGGGTAAAGCCCACGAGGTATTGGAAAGTGCAAAAGGAAGTTTTGCTGCTGCCTTAAGCGGTACTACCGCTGGTAAGGCAGTACTACTGCGTAAGCGGTACTACCGCTTGTGTGAAGCGGTACTACCGCTTGTGCGCGGTACTGCAGGGATCCGAGTTGGACTCTTTCCCTGCGGGCCAAACCGACCTTGTGCGGGCAAAACCGACCTGGAGGAGGCTTTTACTCCAAGTTTAGACCCCAAGGCTCAACATATAAATAGAGGGGCAGGGCTAGCACACGGGATACATCAAGATTTCCCAAGCCGTGTGTCGGTAACCCTAACCCTCTAGTTCTCCCGTCATAATCTCCGTAGTGCTTGGCGAAGCCCTGCAGAGATTGTTCCTCACCACCATCACCACGCCGTCGTGCTGCCGGAACTCATCTACTACTTCACCATCGCTTGCTGGATCGAGGAGGTGAAGGCGTCATCAAGCCGTACGTGTGTTGAACGCGGAGGTGCCGTCCGTTCGGCACTAGTTCGTGATCGGATCGAGGGACGACTTGCGATTTGGATCGCGGAGACGTTCGACTACATCAACCGCGTTTCTTAACGCTTCGCTTAGCGATCTACAAGGGTATGTAGATTCACTCTCCCTCTCGTAGATGCTCATCACCATGGATAGATCTTGTGTGTGCGTAGGAAAATTTTTGTTTCCCATGCAACGTTCCCCAACACTAACATAATTGGATCATATAACAATCTCTCAACGTGTGACAAAGAATCACTCCAAAGTTCCTATTAGCGGAGAACATAAGATAGAAATTGTTGTAGGGTACGAAACCACCTCAAAGTTATCCTTTCCGATCAATCTATTGAGCCATCCCTATAAGGGTCACGAACAGCCCTAGAGTTCGTACTAAAATAACACCATATGATACGCATCAACCAACTCTAATGTCACCTAGATACTCCAATGTCACCACAAGTATCCGTGAGTTGATTATTCGATATGCATCAAACAACTTCAGATTCATAATATTCAATCCACACAAAGAACTTCAAAGAGTGCCCCAAGATTTTTACCGGAGAAAGTAGGACGAAAACATGCATCAACCCCTATGCATAGATTACCCCAATGTCACATCGGGAATCCGTGAGTTGAGTGCCAAAACATATATCAAGTGAATCAATATAATACCCCATTGTCACCACGGGTATTCATATGCAAGACATACATCAAGTGTTCTCAAATCCAACAAAGTATTCAATCTGATAATAGTGAAACCTCAAAGGTAAAAACTCAATTCATCACAACAAGATAGAGAGGGAGAAACACCATATGATACAACTACATTAACAAAGCTCGCGATACATCAAGATCGTGCCATATCAAGAACACGAGAGAGAGAGAGAGAGAGAGAGATAAAACACATAGCTACTAGTACATACCCTCAGCCCCGAGGGTGAACTACTCCCTCCTCGTCATGGAGACCGCCGGGATGATGAAGATGGCCTCCGGTGATGATTCCCCCCCCCCCTCCGGCAGGGTGCCGGAACGGAGCTGTGACATCCCCAGATTACTAAACTGTACTTATGCTAATTAGTCATGCCAAGTCATCATCATTAAGCCCTATAAAAACAATTAGAGAACAATCCAACTTCAAATTCTAATTTAAAATAAAGTCAAAATTAAAAGTTATTCAAAAAGCAAAACAAAAATGTTCATAATATTACAAATATTCCCAAAGCAATTATAAAAATAAAACCAACATTAATTGAATTCCAAATTTGACCCTAGCAACCAAAACAGTACCCAAAACAGCCTTAATAAAACATGCTTGCTACTTTAATTATGTACTAATCTGCACTCTTCTTATGCTGCAAGACCGTTGAAGATGCTAGTCTTTGATAGGCTAGGCTTTTCTCTCTATTCTGGCATTTCTGCAGTCCAGTCCACTGATACAGCCCTCCTTTGATACCAATGCATAAGTAAAATAGCTCTGATGTAAGTCTTGCGAGTACTTTGGATGAGTACTCACGGTTGCTTTGCTCCCCTTTTTCCCCCATGCCCGATTGTTGCGACCAGATGATGGAGCCCCGGAGCCAGCCGCCCCAGCCGACGACTACTACTACACTTCTGGAGGAGCCTAGTACTATGTGGAGACCGCGGACGACCAGGAGTAGTTAGGAGGCTCCCAGGCAGGAGGCCTGCGCCTTTTCGATCGGTGTTTTGTTTTGCCCTGCCTGTTTAAGGCCTACCTGTTTATCTTTTATATCTGTACTCACATATCTAATGCTTTCGCTGATGCTTGTTTGACATCGACCTTATGTATTCGAGCCCTCGAGGCCCCTAGCTTGTAATAATAAGCTTGTATTATTTTATTTTGTGTCTAGAGTTGTGTTGTGATATCTTCAAGTGAGTCCCTAGGCTTGATCGTGTGCATTTGCGTGTATGATTAGTGCACGATTAAGTCGGGGACGTCACAGGAGCTCCAGATGGGATCACTTCGGAACAGAGGCTTGCGGCGGCGTAAAAACTCATTTAGGTTAACTTTCGGGGGTTTCTGAATATATATGATTTTTCAGCGTTAGAATCACGCAAAGAGGTGTCACAGGGGGCCCACGAGGCACCAGGGCGCGTTTGGGGGGGGGGGGGGGTGGCGTGCCCTGGTGACTTGTGGGGCCCTTGTGGGTCTTCTGCTGCTCCCCCGAAGCTTCCTGGGTCTGTTTCCTTCCAGAAAAAATCATCAAAAAGTTTCGCTGCATTTGGACTTCATTTGATATGGATTTTCTGGAAAACCAAAAACAAGCAGAAAACAGCAACTGGCACTGGGCACTAGGTCAATATGTTAGTCCATAAAAATCATATAAAAGCCATATAAAAATGCACCAAAATCATACAAAACTATAATAAACATGGCATGAATACTTCATAAATTATATATACGTTGGAGACGTATCAATGGTTTATATGCTACATTAGATTGGTCTATGAAAATAAATTTTATTACAAAATGACAAATTGTTTGCAGTAGATAATTTAAATATTAGTAGGTGAAGCTAAAATGTTTTGGTACAAGATATAAGATGTGTAATTGAGGTGGCTTCCGTGCAGAATTGTTGATCGATTCTTCAGTCAGTCAATGGTAAGCACACTGACCTCATTGGTAGAATATATCTATTTGATTCCAATAATCTATATGTCATTATTTTAGTAATTTAAATGTTTCCCAGCTAAAATAAATAAATATTAGATCAATGATTGCTCGACACCAAACTTTTACCGGTAAATAGAACTAAAATCTATGACCTCTGTATGGGAAATTTATGCATCTGTATCTTCCATTTTATCTCTTGTTTTAGAAGATTACTCGCCAAAAGTACCTACTCCCTCTCTTGCAATATGTAAGGCTCCCTCGCATTTTGGGTCAAAGTTTGACCATGAATTTTACTAGTAAAATTTAATTTATGTCATGAACAATATACTTTTGCATACCTGTTCAAAATATATTTCCAACTTCATAATTGTTTGTTACCCATAACAGATGTCTTATTAGTAGAATTATTGTCAAAGCTTGACCCAAAATACGATGGGCCTTACAAACCGAAACGGAGAGTAATCGATCACGACACCCAGAAAATGAAAAATATGGACATGCCGACCCATCACCATTATGGAGGTCTCACGGGGCTAGTTTGGGCTTGAGACTAGACCATCATAGTATTAACGACCAGGTATTGTTAACTGTTGATCGTTAATGATCTACTAGTGGTGTAGTAAGAAGTAATCAATCATTGGTCAGATTTGTTGTTCCTTGCAGACATATGTGTGGACCATGCATGCTTCTCAGGTCAATAGTATCTCACCATCACTCCTGCACGGACCGCATGGACCACTTCCTGGGCTAGCTGGAACTTGCAGCACTATGCTGCATTATATTGACGTTGGCTTAGCTTGCATGGTCCATATATATGTCTGCAAAGAACGACAAAATAGAGATGAATCCGGTGGGAGATTGCGATAGAGGTCGAAGTATCATTCATGTACTATAAACAGTGTGTGTTAAACTATTGGTTTTCTATTTCTGATAGAACGGTAGGTATTGCCGTGTTTTTCAATAATGAAAGATGACAACTTTAATTAGTCTGTAGTCAAAGAGCGCATTATTGGTCAGTAAATTTAAAATTGGACTTCAAAGAAGAAGTGTGTGGTATTGGTAAGAAATGTCACTTGAGAGTAGTGAGGAACTTGCAAGGTTATGACTCACCATGGTTCCGATTTTTCAGGGTAAGAAGGTTGAGGTTTCATTTGAACCACCACCGCAAGGGAGAGATTTCAAGTAGACTGACACTTACAAAAGTATCATACTTAAAATATAAATAATAGTATGAGTGAGGAGCGACTCATTCCAAAATCAGTCTAAAACAAACTTTCTACTCCTAAGTAACCAACAGAATATATATCCTTATTAATTGTAAACTCCGTGTTTTGTTCATCCCAGATACAAAATCATAGTCAAACACGTAACAATAGCAAACTAAGCACGAAAAAACAAAGATATGATAAAAAAAATAGATGGATGTTGGACTCATAAAATCTTATCACTTGCTAGGCATAATTTATTGAAGACATGTATCAATAAAATTGTTATGCGAAAATTTCTCTCAGCTTCTTCTTCAACATGGATCATAATAACATGTGTGCGGGATAGATATGAGCAAAGCCTGTCATATGTTAGCATGCGAGATCAACGTAAGGTTTCAAAAAAGAATTGATGAAATATTTGCCACAAGATGTGTCATCCTTTGTCATATGTTTTCAAATATAATTTTTATCATAACATTATGTTAGACACAAGCATATTTTTAGTTTTGCTTCGTCACACCCCCCTTAAAAGTTAGCACGAATCTAAAAGTCACTTAAAAGAAGTTTTCTCGTACATTCATGATCAACTAATTCTAATCCCTATTCTCCCAATACATCAAACAAGAGATCAGAACAATCTAATCTTTTTGACTAAAGGTGTAACTTCTAATCTCCACATTTAATCTGCATCGAAATCTATCAACATTTCTAAGGGGGTGTACCGAAGCAAAACTCGCATATGTTAATTACTAGGTTATAATCACTATACGCTAACATATTGCATAAGAGATTTGTATTGGCATTAGTTGACGTGAAACCTTAAGGGAAGGAAACATACCGACTATTTGCATAACGTGTCTCATTACACTCCTGCCATTGCCAGTGTTCATTGCAGTGCCACGTGAACGTGTACCGTACATTATTGTCATGCATGCCGTGTCAGGCTACACACGCCAGTGGGTACCTATATCAGGCTACACGCGCGAGTGTGTAACTGTGTATCATTATTATTATTTTGTTTGATTCCAGCTGCACATGTGTGGCCCCTTTTGCTGCACGCGCTGCATCACAACACACGTACGTACATACGTACCTTTTTTTTTTTTCTGTTGGCAATAATTTATCTATAGTGCAAGTAGGTTTGTATTTGGTCAAGATGTGAGAAGTCATCAAAGCGTAGTTAGAAATACCGTAGTAGTGTGTATCCGAGCTAGTCTAAGCTGGTTCGCTTTCATACGAGTTTGGCTTCCTTCTACATGAGCCCTATTTAGATTAGGGGCCTTGTACAAAGTTACAAAGTTGAGACACTTATTTTGGAACGGAGGAAGTACTTCAATAATAATTAGTACGGTGACCGCTGTTTATTGATTTAACTATGAACTGCCAAGCGCTCAAAATTTGTTCAATTTGCACATGTTTATTTGCATGCAGGGAGCATCTGTAAACATGCGACAATTACGTAGCTGGTTATGGTTTCCTTGCAGGGAAAGCAGATCAGTTGCTAGCTAAGTGGTCGACCATCAGTGCAACACTCCCTTACAATTAAGATTTTTTTCTAAAAAAGAAGCTAGTGGTTGCTGCCTACTATTCCGATCGTAAAGTATTTAGATTTACAAAATAAATAATTGCTCGGTCCACACCATATTTGGAGCATATGCAAACGTCGCCAACATGACACATTTGTCTTTGAAGAACATGGTGGTTGGATTCAGGGACAGGGTACATGACAACGATGGTGAGCATGATTATGATGGTGATCAGTGGCGGATCTAGGATTACACTACGGGGGGTGCCACTAATTTTTTTTTTGCTGCGCAAAGCTCACAATTTAAGTGTAATGCAAACATCGCAAATTCACATATTGTAACAACTATGAAAATGTCGAAAACATACATGGTAATTACCTTGTTTGACTACACCAGACTTGCACATGCTTCTTGTTCTGGAGCAGTCCCCTGTTCTTGAGTGTGCCCTTCAGCAGCCTCTTCTACTAGAGCATTAAGAGCAGTAGCCACCGGTGATGCCGCCGGTCCTATTTTTTGCACATTTGCTTCATGCTTCCGAAATAGGGACATTATGGCATTATCTCTCTTCATGTTTCAATAAATCTACATAACAAATGATGAATAATTAGACAATAGCTTGCTGCTAGGTAAAGCAAATAACTAGTATCATCATTAGTCAGTACAGAGCACCACTTCAAAGGAAATTAAAAAAGAAGATAATTTTGTTGTGGATAGCATGCATGTAAGCCACTATCTGCAAAAAATTTGTCTTAAGATAATTTTGTGTCATTGTCAGAATCGAAATAGTAGTGTTGATGCAAACAAACTTATATTATAATTAAAGCAATTATCTAGTCGATGGAAGAAAAAAATTTATTTTTTGTGTGTATTCAAAAGTCAAAACATAAGATTTGCCTCTATTGGGATTATGGATGATGTTGTCCAAAATTGATTTTGGAAAGGTGCAGTTGGTGCTGTCTGTGAGGTGTGTTGTTTCTGAATAGGGGCATTTCCCTTGTTCTCAAACTTGTATTGGTGAGTCTCTTCATACGGACTCTTGTTCTCACGGTCAACTATGAATGCTTTGTTGACCAGAGTTTGAAAATTTGGGAAGTTGAGGGCGCTAAGTGGCCCTCGAAGTGAGCAGTGGAGGTCGTCGAGAAAGCAGTCAAATCCTCCTTTTTTCGGTGGAGACATCATGGCTGGCATACCTGGCCAACTTATTGATTTTTTCAGGATGCCTTGAGTTAGAGAAAGAAATTCTCTCTATTTCAGCTTGATGATTCCCTTAGGAATATGTGTCTTTCTGAACTGATCCTTGAATTCATACCCAGGTTTTCTCCTCCATTCAATATCTTTTTGAGATTGTCCAACCAAACTCCTTCGTATCCTTCTAGGTAATGAATGGCAAAAGAAACATTATCTGCCTCATCACAACGAGATATCTCATGCTCGGATCCTTCCAGGTAATGAGTGGCAAAGGAAACATTATCTGCCTCATCACAACGAGATATCTCATGCTTCTTTTCAATGGTACTCAGCCAATCATTGGCCTCGAGAGGGTCAACTGCTGGAGAGAAAGTTGGCGCGTTAGTTTTCTGAAATTCTGGCAGTTTGGTTCTTGGGGCATGGCTGCTACTTGTAGTCTGCGTTGGTATTTCCCCGAAGAGGAGAGCATGATGCAGTACAGTAGAGATAAGTATTTCCCTCAGTTAAGAACCAAGGTTATCAATCCAGTAGGAGAACCAAGCAAAATTCCGTTAAGCGCACCTGCACACACAAGAGCAAACACTTGCACCCAACGCAAATAAGAGGGTTGTCAATCCTCTTAGCGGTTATTTGTAAGGATTAAATCTTATCAAGGTAAATAGATAAACTAAACTACTAATTGAAATAAAAGTAAATAAATTGCAGCAAGGTATTTTTAGGTTTTTTATATAATAAAGATAGACCCGGGGACCATAGTTTTCACTAGAGGCTTCTCTCTTGAGCACATAAACATACGGTGGGTAAACAAATTACTGTTGGGCAATTGATAGAAAAGCAAATAATTATGACGGATTCATGGCAATGATCATGTATATAGGCATCACGTCCGAGACAAGTAGATCGACTCCTGCCTGCATCTACTACTATTACTCCACCCATCAACTGCTATCCAGCATGCATCTAGGGTATTAAGTATAAAACAGAGTAACGCATTAAGCAAGATGACATGATGTAGAGAAGCAAATTCAAGCAATATGAATAAACCCCATCTTTTTATCCTTAATGGCAACAATACAAATACGTGTCATGTCCCTTTCTGTCACTGGGATTGAGCACCGCAAGATTGAACCCATCACAAAGCAGCTCTCCCATTGCAAGATAAATCAATCTAGTAGGCCAAACTAAACCGATAGATCGGAGAGAAATACAAAGCTATAACAATCATGCATAAAAGAGTTCCGAGAAGACTCAAATATTTCTCATGAATAATCTGATCATAAACTCACAATTCATCGGATCCCAACAAACACACCGCAAAAGAAGATTACATCGGATAGAACTCCAAGAACATCGAGGAGAACATTGTATTGAAGATCAAAGAGAGAGAAGAAGCCATCTAGCTACTAGCTATGCACCCGTAGGTCTGTGGTAAACTACTCACACATCATCGGAAGGGCACCAAGGTTGATGTAGAAGCCCTCCGTGATCGATTCCCCCTCCGGCAGAGTACCGGAAAAGGCCTCCAGATGGGATCGCGGAAGAACAGAGGCTTGTGGTGGCGGAAAGGTTTTCTCTTCTGGCTCTCTAGGGGTTTCCTAATATTTGTGAATTTATAGAAGTGGAATTAGTTCAAACGGAGTCACATGGGCCCCACAAGGCAGCACGGCACGCCCCCCCTGGGGCGCGCCCTAGTGCCTTGTGAAGCCTCCGTGAGGCTTCTGGCCTCCTCCCGAAGGTTCCCAGGTTTCTTTTGTCCAGAAAAAAATCTTCAAAAAATTTCGTGGCATTTGGACTTCATTTGGTACTGTTTCTCTGAAAAGCCAAAAAACAAGCAGAAAACAGCAACTGGCACTAGGCACTGGGTTAATAGGTTAGTCCCAAAAAATGATATATAATTGCATATAAAAACATCCAAGATTGATACTATAATAGCATGGAACAATCAAAAATTATAGATACATTGGAGACGTATGAAGCATCCCCAAGCTTAATTCCTGCTCGTCCTCAAGTAGGTAAATGATAAAAACAGAATTTTTGATGTGGAATGCTACCTATCATGTTTCATCATGTAATCTCTCTCTTACGATATGAATAATAAGATCCAAATGATTCAACGCCGAGCAATGAAGTCTATAAAGTCTATAATTTGATATAAAGACATCAATACTCAGGCATACTAGCAAACAATCATGTCTTTCAAAATAAAAATGCTAAAGAACGTTATCCCTACAAAATCATATAATCCTGTCATGCTCCATCTTCTTCACACAAAGTATTTATCATTCACTACCCCGGTGACAAGCCGAGCAATTGGTTCATACTTTTTAACGCGCTTTAGCTTTCTCAACCCCCACTCAATACATGAGCGCAAGCCATGGATATAGCACTATGGGTGGAATAGAGTATGGTGATAGAGATAATTAGGAGAAGTCAAAAATGGAGAAAGTCTCACATCAACGAGGCTAATCAACGGGCTATGGAGATGCCCATCAATTGATGTCAATGCGAGGAGTAGGGATTGCCATGCAACGGATGCACTAAGAGCTATAAGTGTATGAAAGCTCAACATAAAAACTAAGTGGGTGTGCATCCAACTTGCTTGCTCATGAAGACCTCGGGCATTTGAGGAAGCCCGTCATCAGAATATACAAGCCAAGTTCTATAATGAAAAATTCCCACTAGTATATGAAAGTGACAAAATAGGAGACTCTCTATATGACAAACATGGTGCTACTCTGAAGCACAAGTATGGAAAAGGATAGTAACATTGCCCCTTCTCTCTTTTTCTCTTATTTTTTTTAATTTTTTTTCTTTTTTTTCTTTATATTTTTTTCATGGCTCTTTTTCGCCTCTTTTTTTTCTATATTTTTTTCCTTTTTTTCTTTTTTTTTCGTCCGGAGTCTCATCCCGACTTGTGGGGGAATCATAGCCGCCATCATCCTTTCCTCACTGGGACAATGCTCTAATAATGATGATCATCACACCTCTATTTACTTACAACTCAAAATTATAACTCGATACTAGAAAAAAAATATGACTCTATATGAATGCCTCTGGCAGTGTACCAGGATGTGCAATGATGCTATCGTAACATGTATAACAATGATAAACGGTGGCTGAGCCACAAATACTATGTCAGCTATATGATCATGCAAAGCAATATGACAATGATGATGTATGTCATAAAAACGAACGGTGGAAGTTGCATGGCAATATATCTCGAAATGGCTATGGAAATGCCATGATAGGTAGGTATGGTGGCTGTTTTGAGGAAGATATAAAGAGGCCCATGTGTGATAGAGCGTATCATATCACGGAGTTTGGATGCACCGGCGAAGTTTGCACCAACTCTCGATGTGAGAAAGGGCAATGCACGGTATCGAAGAGGCTAGCAAATTGCGGAAGGGTGAGAGTGCGTATAATCCATGGACTCACATTAGTCATAAAGAACTCACATACTTATTGCGAAAGTCTATTAGCCCTCGAAGCAAAGTACTACTACGCATGCCCCTAGGGAGGAGGTTGGTAGGAGTTAACCAGCGCGCGCCCCTGACCGCCACACAAAGGAAGACAATCAAGAATAAATCATGCTCCAACTTCTTAGCATAACGACAGATCATATGTGCATGCTTCGGGAATCACAAACCTTAACACAATTATTCTTACTAAACCACAATTATCTACTAATACCTCCCCCATATTACCATCTTAATATCGCAAAACTATTGCAAGGAATGAAATTTATCATATTTAGTGATCTACATGAAAGTTTTTATTATATCCCTCTTGAATACCTATCATATCAGGACCAAATTCATAACCCGTGCATATTACCATTGCTATCATGAGACTCTCAAAAAAGATATAAGTGAAGCATGAGAGTGCAACTATTTCTTTAAAATATCATCACCGCCGTGCTCTAAAAGATATAAGTGAAGCATTAGAGCAACTGCCTAGCTCAAAAGATATAAGTGAAGCACATAGAGTATTCTAACAAATCACGAATAATGTGTGTCCCTCTCAAAAAGGTGTGTTCAGCAAAGATGATTGTGACAAACTAAAAATCAAACAAAAGCAAACAAACTATTTCACAAGACGCTCCAAGTAAAACACATATCATGTGATGAATAAAAATATAGCTCCAAGTGAGTTACGGATAGATTGTCCCAAGCTTGGACGCTTGAGTCTTCCTTGAATATTACCTTGGGGTGCCTTGGGCATCCCCAAGCTTAACCTCTTGCCGCTCCTTATTCCTTTGTCCATCGTATTCTCACCCAAAACTTGAAAACTTCAGCACACAAAACTCAACAGAAACCTCGTGAGATCCGTTAGTATAACAAACAAATCTTTAACTTTAGGTACTGTTGTAAATTGATTCATATTTAATATTGGCATAATTCTACTGTACTCCAACTTCTCCATGACTCATACCCCCCGATACGATCCATAGATTCATCAAAATAAGCAAACTATGCAATAAAAACCGAATCTGTCTAAAACTGAACAGTCTGTAAAGATCCATTTAAAAACTATACTTCTATAACTCCAAAAATTCTGAAAAATTAGGACAACGTGGGAAATTCATATACCAATACTGTGGAACAATTTCAGATCTTTCTGACGCTCCAGTAAAGAATTAAAATTCCAGCACTGGATGCAAAACTTTCTGTTTTCCAAACAGCATCAATTATACTATCTTCCAAATCATCCCAAAGGCATTACTTGGCACAAACACTAATTAAAACATAAAAACATAATCCTAACAGAAGCTATAATCATGCAAACACTCAAGAACAGTAGGTAAAAGCAAAAAATTATTTTATTCATTGGGTTGCCTCCCAACAAGCGCTATTGTTTTATGCCCCTAGCTAGGCATAATACATAGTTTCAAGTGTTGTCATCCTTCAAATTGATTCCATAAGTGGCCCTCATAATGGATTCATCTGGTCATTTAATTCTCTTCCTAGGGAAGTGTACCATCCCTTTCTTTAGTGGAAATTGAAATCTTATATTACCTTCTTCCATATCAATAATAGCACCAATAGTTCGAAGAAAAGGCCTACCAAGTATTATGGGGCAAGAAGGATTGCATTCAATGTCAAGAACAATAAAGTCCACGGGCACATAATTTCTATTTTCAAGAATAAGAACATCATTTATCCTACCCAATGGCTTTTTAATAGTGGAATCCGCAAGATGCAAATTAAGGGAACAAGGATCCAAGTCGGTGAGACCTAGCACATCACACAAAGACTTTGGTATAGTGGAAACGCTAGCACCAAGATCGCAAAGAGCATTACATTCATAATCTTTAATTTTTACTATAATAGTGGGTTCCCATTCATCTTGTAATTTTCTAGGAATTGATACTTCCAACTCAAGTTTTTTTTCATGCGCTTTCATCATGGCTTCTACAATATGTATAGTGAAAGCTTTATTTTGTTCATATGCATTTGGTGAATTAATCATGCATTGCAACATGGAAATACACTCAATTAAAGAACAACTATCATAATTAAAGTCCTTGTAATCCAAATTAGTGGGTGCATTACTATTTAAAGTTTTAACCTCTCCAAACCCACTTTTTTCATTTTTATGATCAAGATTATCACCCTCCAAGCAAGTGGGACTCCTTCTTTCTAAAGTTGACTCTTCTTCAGTCCCTTTTTCATCAAGTTTTATATTATTAAACAAATATTCAATAGGTGTAACACCAATCATTTTAATATCTTCATCATTACTACGATAGAAACCGGGTGGAATCGCTTTTTCTAGAAATTCTCGCTTAGCTCTCAACCTAGCGGTCCTTTCTTTACTTTCATTAATGGAGACATAGATAGCTTTAATAGACTCATTTATATCATGCTTAGATGGCAAAATTTTAGTTTTGAGATTTTCGACATCGTGAGAGATTATATCCATGTTCGTAGCCAATTCATCAACTCTATTCAATTTTTCTTCTATCATAGCATTGGAATTCTTTTGAGAACTAATAAATTCATTAATATTACTTTCAAGATCGGAGGGCATCCTATTATTATTATTATAAGAATTACCATAAGGATTGCCATAATTATTAGAGGAATTTCCAGGAAACGGTCTAGCATTGAAATTACCCCTATAAGCATTGTTGTTGAAATTATTTCTAGAGACAAAATTCACATCAATAGCATCATTATTTTGCTCAATCAAAGTGGACAACGGCACATCATTAGGATCAATATGAGCATTTTTATTAGCAACCAATTTTAATAAAGCATCCATCTTATCACTCAAAGTATTAATTTCTTCAACAGAATTTACCCTCTTACCAGTTGGAGTTCGTTCAATGTGCCATTGAGAATAATTTGCCATAATATTATCAAGAAGTTTTGTAGCTTCTCCCAATGTAATTTCCATGAAAGTGCCACCTGCGGCAGAGTCTAGCAAATTTCTAGAGGCAAAGTTTAGTCCCGCATAAAAATTTTGTATGATCATCCATAAATTCAAACCATGAGTTGGGCAATTTCTTATCATTAATTTCATTCTCACCCAAGATTGGGCAACATGTTCATGCTCAAGTTGCTTAAAATTCATAATTTGATTTCTTAAAGAAATAATCTTAGCGGGAGGAAAATACTTGGTAATAAAAGCATGCTTACACTTATCCCAAGAATCAATACTATTTCTAGGCAAGGATGAAAACCAAGTTTTAGCACGATCTCGTAGTGAGAACGAAAATAATTTTAATTTGACAATATCATTATCCACATCTTTCTTATTTTCCAAATCACAAAGTTCAACGAAAGTATTTAGATAGGATGCAGCATCTTCATTAGGACTACCAGAAATTATTCTTTCATAACAAGATTAAGCAAGGCAGCATTAATGTCACATGACTCCGTACTAGTGGTGGGAGGAGCAATAGGAGTACTAATAAAATCATTATTATTAGTATTAGAAAAGTCACACAATTTTGTATTTTCTTGAGACATCGCGACAAAGCAAGCAAACTAGCAAAAGCAAATAAAATATTTTTGTGTTTTTGTAAAAAAAATTAGAAGTGGGGGAGATGAAAACAAGAGCCAAATGCAAATAAAAGGTATATAAAGTAAATGCAAGTGAATGATAATTTGTGCAAAGGTACTTGGTAATTTTGATGATGTCTCCCCGGCAACGGCGCCAGAAATTCCGCCTGCTACTTGTAGTCTGCGTTGGTATTTCCCCGAAGAGGAGAGGATGATGCAGTACAGTAGAGATAAGTATTTACCTCAGTTAAGAACCAAGGTTATCAATGCAGTAGGAGAACCAAGCAAAATTTCGTTAAGCGCACCTGCACACACAAGAGCAAACACTTGCACCCAACGCAAATAAGAGGGTTGTCAATCCTCTTAGTGGTTATTTGCAATGATTAAATCTTATCGAGGTAAATAGATAAACTAAACTACTAATGAAAATAAAAGTAAATAAATTGCAGCAAGGTATTTTTAGGTTTTTTATATAATAAAAATAGACCCGGGGACCATAGTTTTCACTAGAGGCTTCTCTCTTGAGCACATAAACATACGGTGGGTAAACAAATTACTGTTGGGCAATTGATAGAAAAGCAAATAATTATGACGGATTCATGGCAATGATCATGTATATAGGCATCACGTTCGAGACAAGTAGACCGACTCCTGCCTGCATCTACTACTATTACTCCACCCATCGACTGCTATCCAGCATGCATCTAGGGTATTAAGTATGAAACAGAGTAACGCCTTAAGCAAGATGACATGATGTAGAGAAGCAAATTCAAGCAATATGAATAAATCCCATCTTTTTATCCTTAATGGCAACAATACAAATACGTGTCATGTCCCTTTCTGTCACTGGGATTGAGCACCGCAAGATTGAACCCATCACAAAGTAGCTCTCCCATTGCAAGATAAATCAATCTAGTAGGCCAAACTAAACCGATAGATCGGAGAGAAATACAAAGCTATAACAATCATGCATAAAAGAGTTCAGAGAAGACTCAAATATTTCTCATGAATAATCTGATCATAAACTCACAATTCATCGGATCCCAACAAACACACCGCAAAAGAAGATTACATCGGATAGAACTCCAAGAACATCGAGGAGAACATTGTATTGAAGATCAAAGAGAGAGAAGAAGCCATCTAGCTACTAGCTCTGGACCCGTAGGTCAGTGGTAAACTACTCACACATCATCGGAAGGGCAGCAAGGTTGATGTAGAAGCCCTCCATGATCGATTCCCCCTCCGGCAGAGTACCGGAAAAGGCCTCCAGATGGGATCGCGGAAGAACAGAGGCTTGCGGCGGCGGAAAGGTTTTCTCTTCTGGCTCTCTGGGGGTTTCCCAATATTTGTGAATTTATAGAAGTGGAATTAGGTCAAACAGAGTCACGTGGGCCCCACAAGGCAGCACGGCGCCCCCCCTGGGGCGCGCCCTAGTGCCTTGTGAAGCCTCCGTGAGGCTTCTGGCCTCCTCCCGAAGCTTCCAGGTTTTTTTGTCCAGAAAAAAATCTCCAAAAAGTTTTGTGGCATTTGAACTTCATCTCTACTCCTAATGGAGCAGTTGGTAGGCCGGTACTTCGGTTTTATTTTGGTACTCCGGTTTTATTTTCGTCCCACCTCCCACCACCCCCTCTCACTAGTTTTCTAATAGATTGGTTTATTTTTCTCTCCACTCTTTTCTTTCAAAAAATCAACACTTTCCTAACATACAAAAGATCACGGATCTAACTTTCCTAACTTATTCAAATCAACCGATCTCTCTCATTAATGCAATTTGTTTTGGGAAACAAATAATTGATTTTCAGGAAACAAATAATCAATTTTAAATCCTAACTTTCCTAACACATGGATGCCTGCCTTGCCTCCGCATCGTATGACTCTCAGGTTTTGTTTTCTCTCACGTCGGCCCCCTTCCCTCTGGTTTTTTTATCCTCCTGACCCCAAACCCGCTGCCCCTCTCCCTCTCCCTCTCATACTCTCGTGTCTCCACCCAAACGCGGCCGCGGCCGCCACCCCATTGCAAACATCTGCGGGAACGTCCCCAAGAGGAGATCCGCCGCCGCCAGTCACTCGAACGGGTCGGGTGCATGGACGTAGCAGCCGCACAATTCCCAGCGTGGGCCTGTATGCGCGTAACCCTAGAACAGTATCGAGGCGAGATCCGCCGTTGCCCGTCATCTTCACCGTCCAGCCCGTCCACATACACCAAGCCGGAGAGGCTTTGGCTCAAGGGAACAGACCAACTGTCAAAGATCTCAATTCTTTGCTCCCCGATCCCGCTCCTCTCCATGGCGTCATCTCCTGGGATGGTCGCTGTTCATCGTCGAAGGTCGCCGGCCTCCCCCGCCTCGCGCAGGATCGCCACGCTCGCCACCAGGAAAGACATCATCCCTGCTGCACTGCAAGGTAGCCGGCCACCTCCTCTCTATCTTTTTTTTGGCAATTGTACAGTGGACTCCATGGCATATTCCATATTGATAATTGTTTCTTCTCCATTCCTGGTCGCCTGAGCACCGCCACCACAATATTGGTTATTACTCATTAGTCAATCTGCTCAAGGGGGCTAGCTGGGTGAATTATTGTGCGGATTATGTGTGGAGCGGGCTGCAGGGATAGTGTCCACCACCTCTACACGCTGGGATTTGTCTCATAATCTATTATTCGAGCGGTTCACATCAGGCTATCAACCCATACCTCGCCAAGGTAATCAGTAATCACGTCCACCTGGATGCTGGTGGCGATAGATCCTAAAGATTGATGTGATCTGTATAATGAAGTTGTATGTGTTTCCTTTACCTGCATTTTTGTCTCTTTTTAGTTTACGGTATTGATGCATGTGCCAATCAAGTTCAGGATCTTAGACGATGATGTGAGTGGTGTAGCCCAAGCTTGGTTTATTCATTTGTCTTTCTTAATTCCGTTATTGATATTCTCTGCATCGGGGCAACTCATACATCACGCAAGGATGATCTTCCGGATAATATCTTTCAGCGAAGGAGGCTTTTGCGTTTTTCTAAAATGATAGCTGGTGATCAAGGTTATGCTGACTGTTGTGATGATGAGTGGTGTGTGTTTTGCAGGTCTGGTCCTATTGCATTCGTAGTTGGAGTGGCATGGCGGCATTGCTTGCGATGGCGGAGGTCAGCGAGCACCCGGAGATGCTATACTTGATAGAATCTTTTTAACGGGAGCAGCAGCATGCAATCGGACCACAACCTCGACGCCTGGGTAGTTCTGTGCATGTGCTCTAATAAGTCGACATGCTCTGCGAGCTTGCCCACCGTCTCCAGGATAGGTACGCATGCGCCCGCGACTGAGAACCGCCCCTCCTTATCACCATCAAAGCTCGTGAGCTCTCCCTCTACTCTTGCTGCTGCCGTTCCCAGCCGCACCCACTCTCTTCTACAATATTGCGGTGACTTTTTAATGACTGTAGCCCAATTTATCTTCATTGTTGTTTGGTTTTTTTTGGGAGATTCAACAAATTTCTTCCAAATTATCACAAATGGGGAAGTTTGTCTGAACCATTATGTTAAAAGATTGGAATGACTGGCATATTAAATTCAGGCATAGTTGCATGAACAAGTGAGTACTGATTAGCAAAGCGATTCTTGCCGATTCAAGGATCAGAATGTGTGCTGGCAACATAATAGGACCAATAAAACAATGGGACTAAATTTCTTACAAATTTACTCTTACAACAAGGTGAGCAGTATATTACAGAGGCTTGCAGCACGTGGCTCTTTTTATGCAAGTTTTCTCGAACAGTTGAAGGTAACCTGCAACTTTCTTACCTTTATTTGGACTATTAATATTTTCCTTGTCTGATCCCACCAAAAGATATTTCATGCAGCTATTTATAATTTAATTTAAAGCAGGATGACTTTCAGCAGTTCCTTTTTAATTTTCATTCATTTATCAAGAAAGCTATACTTTGTTACTTGGAATGATAAAATAGCTACAGCGAAGATATACTGATTTTGCGTTTGAATCAATGTGTTCTGTTATGATGAATGCCTCTTATATTTGCCAAACTGTTGTGCTCCTTTATTGGTCTCTTGTTGCAAAACCTGTGGACGGCATATTCATTTCAAGGTATAACTGTACTCTGTATCTTCTAGCACACAACCATTATGATTGTTTCTATGAACGTTAGGATTTGGCAGATGTAGATTCAATTCTTTTGAGGGAACTCCCCTCTATACAAGATGCTCAAGCAGTCGATTCCGTACAACTCTTTGTCCCCTCACGGGACAAGCATTTGCATATGATATTCTATTCCTTTATGAAAGATTGTCTTCTACAATTTGTATTGCTGTACAGAGACTTGCACTAAAAAGAGATTAGTGGACATCAAGTGATACAAACAAGTGATCCCCTAGAGATTCTTGTGTATAAGCAATCGGCTAAATGAGTTTATTTGACATCTTGGTTGTTTCCTGAGGCGTAGTATAGTGGTGACCAATATCAATGCTTTGATCACATTAAATTGTAGACAGTATCACGACGCCCACTGGATCCCTCTGCCACGACCCCCATGGCCAGATCCGCTGCACTCGCGCGCGTAGCAAGGGAGGAGGCGTCGTCAGGGACAGGAGAGCCGGCTGGAGAGGGGTGGCGCCGCCGTGCGACGAGGAGAGCTCCGCAGGGGAACCGCCCTGCGCCAACGGGAGGCCAGGCTCCGCCACACAACACCACAAGAGGCTGGAATGCCCTGCCGTCACCCTCGTTGGGCACGGGCAGACTTCGCTGGCGTCCTCTCCGGCGGCGAGGACGCGAGGGGGTCGATCTGGGGAGCCGGCCGGCGGCGCGGCTAGGATTCCCCCCCCCCACCCCCCCACCCCCCCCCACCCCCCCCCCCCGAGTCGCCTAGGTGGCGGCGCCGGGGGTGGTAAATATGGATTCAATTTGCATTTCTTCCTACTATTGTCACACACGTTATAAAAATTTGAAAGAGAGATTAGACACATGACGGGAGTGAAGGTTGAGTAGAAGGATGTTGGTTTTTCTTCTTGTAAGGTTTGCCTTCTTGTAAGGAGAGGGTTGTTGAGGACAAGATGTTAGTTTGTCTTATTGTAAGGTTTACCTTCTTGTAAGGAGAGGATGGTTAAGGAGGCACAACGATGGTCCCAGAGGAAAGGAGTGAGAGAGAGAGAATTAGTTTGTCGTTATATGAACATAAATCACACACCATTATGTTTACAAACATTTTTGGATTAAAACATAATTTATTTTATTTGTGGCAACACACGGACATTTCTGTGTTGAGGGAAGGGAGGCGGCGGGGACAAGAGCAGACAGGCTCCGCCAGTGGCATGGAGAGGAGGAGCGCCGACGCTGTGAAGGGAGAGGAGGGGCTGGTCGTGGCAGGGAGAGGAGGAGCCGGCCAACTCCGTGGAGGGGAGAGGAGTGGTCGGGCGACGGCGTGGAGCGAAGGGGAGGCATCATGGAAACAATGGTTGTGTGGAGAGAGTGAGAGGATTGCCCTATCTTGTGGGCGCTTTGTGGTGAGGATATGGTATTTCAACGAGCACGCGCGGGTAAATTTAAAATTTTCATTATCATAATAAACAAGAAACAAGCATTTATTTTTGCTATCACTATATTCAAGATAATATCAATTTACGAAATTGCAGAGATATGTCTGGCTATTTTGTTTTTTATTTTATGCTCTCGTGGAACGGTAATGAATTGGTTTGCACGGTGAGTATTCTCCGTTGCACATTTTTGGACCTTTCACGTGAAATATTGGCGCTAACTACATATATTGCTTGTGCAGCGTAGTTATGAGTTGAGGGAGAAGTTCTTATTATACTTTTCTTAAATATCGTGTGAATAAAGTTAAACACAACATTTTTTATATTGTGCAGAATATCTTAAGGGCATCAAGTAGATCTTAATTTGTAACAGATTATTAGTTAGATCACCGCTCTCTATGTATACATTGTCAAATTACCTTTTTATCAGCTTATACTGTAAGTGAGGTGGATTTCAATTATTACATGATTGTTACAGGCTATCTTTTCTATACATGTGAAATTTGACATGCATATATATAACTCCAGCAAAATATTTCAAATGCCCGTGGCAACGCACGGGCGTTCTACTAGTTTGGTACTGTTTATCTGAAAAACCAAAAACAAGCAGAAAACTGCAACTGGCACTAGGCACTGGGTTAATAGGTTAGTCCCAAAAAAGATATATAATTGCATATAAAAACATGCAAGATTGATACTATAATAGCATGGAACAATCAAAAATTATAGATACGTTGGAGACGTATCAATGGCCATTCCCATTTCCATATCCATTCTCGTTGCCATTTTCATTAGCATGGATTCCATTCACGATATAGTTGTGTATACGGGTTGTTTTCTCTCCTCTCTTTTCTTCCCGTATAAGGTGCATCTCAATCCAATGAGGATCATGCGGAGGAGGTACCTGTTGGTGTTTGTTCTGCGGGTCTGAACTTACAGAAATTTAAATTGAACCACATAAATTATCTTGTCATTCACTTGTTTATAGTTTATAGCATTAGATCTCTCAATGTGTCAAACTTCACCAATTTAAATGTGAAACGTGTTAAGACATCTCACTTCCTGCTATGACATTGGTGTAGTGCACATTAGTATGCCCAATTATCGGAACAACTCCTCGATGAGCCACGCTTTGGTACAACCCCCCTCACTAAACGTATAAAGAGCAATATGGACCATTGACAAATCGTAGTACGTCTTACGTTCCCTGATTCCTATCTTTTTCTTTTCTTTTTTTAACCTTAAAATTTTGGTGTGTGAAGTGGGATTCAAACTCTCAACCTCTTGGTGGACTTCCACAACATATTACCAAGTGGGAAAGCAACCTTGTTGTGTCTAGTTAGTTTCTTTTTTCTTCTTGTTGCGCCTCTTCACTGTCTGTTTTTTTTTGTTTTATTCTTTTTCTCTTTTTCTTTCCTTTTCCATTTGCTTAAATTGGCGATTTTTTTAAATCATAAACTTTATCAAATTCATGATTTTTTTTTCAAATCCATAACATTTCCCAAATCATTGATTTTTTTTCAAATTTATGAACATTTATTCAAATCTAAGAATTTTTTTCAATTTCGAAAACTTTCTCCAAATTCGTGAACTTTTTTTTCAAATCGATGAACTATTTTAAATTTTGTTAACTTTTTCCAAATTCCTCAACTTTTTTCAAATGATGAAATTTCAATGGCACATATTCGTGAACTTTTTCTTTTCCATTTGCTTAAATTCTTGATTTTTTTAAAAAAATATTGTACATAATGTTTTTAAAAAAACTGTTCGTGTCTTTCAAAATTGATCAGAATTTGAAACTTTTTTGGATTTGTGAATAATTTTTTAAATCAAAAACACTTTTTGAAACTCTGAACAAATTTCGACAACGCGGACATTTTTTCGAATTTACGACCATTTTTTTTGAATTCTGGACATTTTTTAAATTTTTGAACATTGATTAATAAATATGGAAAAATTGAAACGTGATCAAATATTTGGAAAATTTGAACATTTTCTGTATTTTTAGAACATTGATTAATAAATATGAAAAATTTCATAATCTAAACAATTTTTTTGAACATGACATATTTCGAAATTCTGAACATGAAATATTTCGAAATTCCAAATAAAATTTTGAAATTTTGAAATCTTTGAATTTAGGAAAAATAGAAACGATAAACAAAAAGAAGGAAACTGTCAAAGAAAACGAAAAAAAGGAAAGAAAAGAAACAGATAAAAATAGGAAAGAATATAAAAAGAAAAAAAAACGCTGTTCAGGAACCCCCTAGAAGATTCCCAAAATAGGGAAAAGTACAGCTGGGAAGCTGAGGTTCCCAAAACCGGGAACGCTATTTATTGCAACTTTTCTAAGTGAACTTTTTCTGAAAATCTGCGAAAAATTTTAAATTCGTGAACATTTTTTCAAAATCGATGTACTTTTTTCAAATCCGCGAGCGCTTAGGCCGGCCCAATAGGCACCCGACGAGATCGATGCCATCACCTAGTTGGGCCATGGGCTAAGCGTTTTTTTCTTTTCTATTTTTTCATTTTTTTTTCTATTTTTTTGTTAATTCATTTTTCTCCTTATTGAACTTTATTATTCTTTTTGAAACCTATTCAAAATTTGAAATATTGTTTGGAATACCAAAATAATATTTTTAAGTAAATGTTTTAAATTATGACTATAAATTCTTTTTTCCATCAAATATTTTGTTAAATGCTTTAAAAAGAATTTACTATTTTCAATTTTCTCCCTTTGTATTTATTAGTTATGTCAAAAACTTAAAATAATAGTTTTAAATGCCTATTTAATTTATTATTTTTGAAATACTTTTGTTCTTTAAACTTGACGTGGATGCCTACTATGGACATGCCCACCTTCTGTTAAAAGTTGGGGCCACTTCAAGAATGTCCAAAAAACATCAGGTTCAACGTAGGGTGTCCAGGTAGGCCAGAAGGCTCCGTTTCAGAGCACATTGTTTCTCGACATCTGTCAAATGATCCCATTTTTTTCATTGGCTTGTATGACCAATTCAAGGCACCTTGTCAAGTTGTTTTGGTTTTTGACAAATTTTGCATTTTGGAGTTTTCTCAGTCAAAAAAGGTCGATGAATGGCCGAACGTGTCGTAACTTGCATAAGAGTGTCAGAAATCATTCAAAACTGGCATGGATACGTAGCATGGGAATGCCCACCTGCTTACAAAAATTGGGGTCATTTCAAGAATGTCCAAAAATAGACCATGTTCAACGGAAGTTGTCCGAGTAGGCCAAAAGGCTCCGTCTGAGAGGACGTTGTTTCTCGACATCTTTGAAATGGCCTAAATTTTTTTTCATGGCCTTTTATGACCAATTCAAGGCACCATGCCAAGTTGTTTGGTTTTCGGCAAGTTTTGCATTTTTTGAACTTCTCGGTGAAAAAAAGGTCGATAAATGGCCGGATGTTTCAATGTGCATGCTGTGTCGGAAGTCGTTCACACCTGACATGGATGCCTACCATGGGCATGACCACCTTGTGGCAAAGTTGGGGTCATTTCAAGAATGTCCTAAAAACACCATGTTTAATGTAGGGTGTCCGGGTAGGCCAGATGGCTTCGTTCGAGAGCACCTTTTTTTTCTAACATCCGTCAAATGGCACAATTTTTTTTCCATGGCCTTGTATGATCAATTCAAGGCACCATGCTAGGTTGCTTGGGTTTTTGACAATTTTTCATTTTCTGGAGTTTTCTCGGTCAAAAAAATGATGATAAATGGTCGGACGTGTCGCATTTGCATACGGTGTCGGAAGTCATTCAAACCTGGCATGGATGCCTACCATGGGCATGCCAACCTGCTGGCAAAAGTTGGGGTCATTTAAAAAATGTCCAAAAACACCATGTTAAATGTAGGGTGTCCGGGTAGGCTAGAAGGCTCGGTTTAAGAGCACGTTGTTTCCTGACATCCGTCAAATGACCCCAATTTTTTTCATTGGATTTTATGACCAATTCAAGGCACCTTGCCAAGTTGTTTCGGTGTTCGACAAATGTTGCATTTTCTGGAATTTTCTCGGTCAACAAAGGTCGATAAATGGCCGGACGTGTCGCAACTTGCATAAGGTGTCAAACATTATTCAAACCTGTCTACCATGGGTATGCCCACCTGCTTGCAAAAGTTGGGGTCATTTTCAGAATGTCCAAAAATAGACCATTCAACGAAGGGTGTCCCGGAAGGCCAAAAGGCTCCGTCTGAGAGCACGTTGTTTCTCGACAATCTTAAAATAGTCCCACTTTTTTTTCACGGCCTTGTATGCCAATTCAAGGTACCATGCCAAGTTGTTTTGGTTTTCGACAAATTTTGCATTTTCTTGAGTTTTCTCGGTCAAGAAAGGCTGATAAATGTCCGGATGTATCGCAACTTGCATACGGTGTCGAAAAATGGTAAAACCTTATATGGATGCCTAGCATGGGCATGTCCACGTGCTTGAAAAGTTGTGGTCATTTATCCATAGTCCAAAAAACCACAGTTGACAGGATTGTGCCAGACTAGGTCAGACGGGTGCATCCGTGAGCATGTAGTTTTTCCTATTTTCAATGCTTCTCTTATTTGCAATTCCTATCATTATCAATCAAAATGAACATTTTCCTATGTCCTAAACATTTCTTGAATTTCGTAAACAATTTGGGAATTTGTATGAAATTTACAACTAGAACACTTTTTCCAAATTGGTGACAAATTCCCAACAATTGATGAGAATTTTGAACACAAATTGCAAACCATGAGTTATTTTAAAATTTTATCAACTTTTTTTGAAACACAATCCTTTCTTAAATCTGTGAACTAAAAATTCAAAAACTGGAACATTTTTTGAAATTCCAGAATATTTTCTAAAATTGTAAACAATATTTGAAAACATGAACATTTTTTGGTATTCCAATTTTTAAATAGGTTTCAAAAATAATAATAAAGTTCAAAAAGAAGAAAAATGAATTCTCGAAAAATAGAGGAAAAACAAAGAAATAGAAAGAAAAATGCTTAGGCCTTGGCCCAACTAGGCGACGGCATCGCTCTTGTCAGGCGCCTGTTGGGCCGGCCCAAGTGTCCGCGGATTTGAAAAAAGTTCATCAATTTTGAAAACATTGTTCACGGATTTGAAAAAAAAATCAGATTTGCAATAAAGTTCAAAAAATTGAAAAAGATTCACAAATTTGAGAAAAAGTTCATGAATTTGATTTTTTATATTTTTTTTGAAAGATCACACATTTGAAGAAAAGAAGAAAAAATAAAAACAAAAAGGGAAAAGGGAAAAAAGGAAAACGAAAAAAAACCCAAAATAAAAGAGAACAAAACATGGTTTAAAAGTACACGAAAAAGGTCGGTCTGAAAGGTCACGAAGTTACATTTGCCACGTAAGAAGCGAAAGACAAAAGCAAGTGGGCACAACAAGTAACTTGTCCCGGTTGGTTACTAGAACTTCAAGTAAACCTTGACGGTTGGAGTTTGAATCTCTTGTGGGGTACATTTTTTGAAGATTAAACTGAAAGAGAAAAATTATGTCGGGCCGTGTATGGGCGGTATGTACACAGGCCACCGCTCGGCGCGGATGACGTATTTTTTGAAAAAGACCATCCCACCCTTTATTATGAAGGAGTACAGAGAGATCTCATCCGTTGATGTATTTAAGGGGGCTGTATCGATGCGGGGCTCCTCCTCGATGTTGTTAGCAAAATTAACAAAAATTAAATGATTGTGATTCTTTCCAGGCCGATGATTTCCTTGTTCCATCTGTTTAGTTGACAGACATTGACAACTTCCGACTATTACAAATATTTGGGCAACGGTGGAATAAAAGCAATGCGGTAGAGCATTTCTTTCGACAAAGGGTGCATTTTATTAACTCAAAACGGAGCATCAAAAGTATACAAAACATAATGAGCACACACCCGGCCTCTGCATAGTTAGAATGCACACAATCAACATAACACACACACACGAAAATGCGCCATTACTAGCAAAGTCATACAAGACCAAAGCTATGTGTAGGCGCGAAAAAAAAAACAAAGCGATCAGATTCGCGATCGAAAAACTACACCAAAAAACCATATCAGCACCAACTATCTCATAACACTACATGGACGACAAGATTCTTCAATAGCAACGCCTTCAGGACGGGAGCGAACTCCAGCGCCGTCGTTACTGGATCCGACCACCAAGGCCAGGGTCTAGGTTTTCATCCTGAAAAATCAATCCGAGCAAATTCGAGCAATGTCTTCAACAAGGTAACGACATAAAAAAAAACATCGCCATTGCTTGGCGTAACCAGCTTGGTCCGGACCTTGGATTTCACCTTGGAGCTCTAAGATGAACACTCCCATAGATCTTGGGACCATCTCCTTCGTGGAGCCATAGAGATCAATGCAACATAGTCTACTGTCAACCTGTTCCGGCCAACCAAATTTGGATCACCACCATCAAGCCGTGGACTGTAGCGCCACTGGCCGGCCACCGCTCACGCAGAAGGCCAACATGTCGCTGTCGCGGTCCACCTCCTAGTAGACATCCCGACGCACATCGACCCTGACGCCAAATCCGGTCGGATCTGATCGGAGACCGACCGCACAAGGACGTCTCCGTGCAGCAGCACCCAGGCTGTGAGTTCATAATCGCCCCACCCAGCCGCAAGACGGAGCCAAGAGACGAGGAGAATGAAGCCATGCGCGCGTTGGGCAGGCTAAATCAAGCCGCCGCCGTATTGGGCACGGGAAGGCCGATCCACCCCTGCAGACCGAGCAACGGCGGCCGCCGCGAGAATGCCCACGGATATGTGCGTTCCTCCACCATACATCAGCTCCTCCACGACCACGCGCTCACAGGGCCGTACCCGGCGAAGCCGTCGGGCATCCACGCCCGAGAGTGCACCACCGCGTCCACCGCAGGTCTCCCTCGCCACCTTTGGATGTAAAAGGTCGAGACGGGACTATTTCATAATTCGAGGAATCCCCCACAGGACCCAAACATATCCTAGCACAACTGGCCGCAGCTTATCAATCTGGGCAGGGAGGTCTCGAGTTCGATCCAATTCTGGTTTACCAAGGCTCGGTGTACGTGTGACGGACAAAAATCATCATAATTTAGTACCACTTCGGATAGTAAAAAAATCTCAAAGAGTCAAAAATAATAATATGGGTGAAGGGATGGAAAAAATCGGAGAAACGCACCTTACTTTATTAGTAGGCATAGATATATATAGATGCAATGTAAAAATAATCTGTATCGGGCGATCTTTCGTCCGTCGGAATCCATGGACGTCAGAGACCTCCTGTTCAGTGCCTTGAGAGCTCGTATCTCCGCTCTCCACATTTTTTTTGAGCGGTCGCTCTCCACAAATGCTATATGTCGCCTTCTGCGAGCGCAAGCAAGCGCTCGCTTAGAGCGACGAGAGGTGGGCTGTGGCCCAGTCAGGACGGACGGTTTTCATTGCGTATTTTACATAACTTGCAGCTACCTTCTCTGATTTTCTCACGTGATTTTCACAAAGCGGTTTTGCGAAGCTTCTGACAGGCTTCGTGACGGATTTCAACCGGTTTATTAATTCTTCGTTTTCTTAGGTATTTGTTCATTTTTCTCTTTTTTGTTTTCCTTTTTATTTTTCAATTTTTTTCTTTTTCTATTTTAGATTTCATGATTTTTCTTTTCAAATTAATGAAATTTTGCTGCTTGGTTTCTTTGTTTAATTTTTTTATGGATTTATTTTTGGTTTTGTTTTCTTCTCTTTTCCTTTTACTTGTTTTCCTGTTTTTCTTTCTATTTTTGTTTTTCTTGGTGTTTTCCACTTTTTTTCCAGTTTTCTTTTGTTTTTATTTTTCTTTATGTTTTGCATAGGGTTGTCTTTTTTCTATTTTTTTTTGTTTTTCTTGATGTTATCCATTGGTTTTTTTGGTTTTCTTCTGTTTTGCCTTATCTTTATTTTCAGAACCTTGTTCACAAATCCATGATTTTTTTTTCAAATTCACGGACAATTTATAAATGCATCAAATCTTTACGAATCCGTGAACATTTTTAGAATACATAAACATTTTTTGGACCCATGAACTTTTTTGTCAATTATGGAGCGATGTTTTAATACGCGGACATATTTTCAATTCCTGGGCATTTTTTCGAGTCCGTAAACATTTTTTCAAATCATGAATTTTACTTGAATCCATGATTTTTTCCCAAATTCCAGGAAATTTTTAAAATTCCATTACTTTATTTAAATTCATGATTTTTTTATTTCCCATTTTATTAATTGATGAACATTTTTATTTCTGAAATATTTTTCAAATTCGTGAAATTTTAAAATTCAGAATTTTGTTTGAAATATGTCTAGATTTTTATAAATGTTCAAAATGCTTATATAAGGGGGAAAGCAAAAGGTAAAAAAAAAACTAGTAAACCCGTACGTCAGTCATTCGCATATGTTTTTTTTAGACAAAGGGAACCCATACGTCGCAAACCCCATACGTGAGTGTAGTGTGAAAATAAGTGTATGTGAGGGAGGTGCGGCAGCTTGTTACAGCTCCATCGGGCTCCATCGGGTTTTTGTTTTGAGAATTCCATCTGGATTGCTATATGGGATATGTTGAGAAATAAAACATGTGATCAATTGTATGAGAGAGATGCCTCCCAGAAGGTGTCTTCCTAACACACCCCTTCATCTTGTATATAAGTGGGTCTCTCACATATTGCAATGGACGAGTGAATCATTTGGACTCCTTCTTTGTCTCTTTTGCTTTCGCTTTACAACACGTTATCAGCACGTAGTCTCTGCCTAGAGAGCAATCCGGCCAAGAAAACAGCGGTTACACGCAACGATGACGGCGAAGCGCACTTTCACCCGAGACGAAGAAGCGGCCTCATGTCTCGCGGCTCTCCGTCTGTCATCGGCGATTGCAGGCCGGCACTAGGCGGCGCCCATCCGGACGATGAGGCGCGAGATGCGAATGGCGATCGCGGCGACGGCCACAGCACGCGATGGCACGGTTGGCTGCGCAGGCACATGCAGCGGCAGCACCATGGAGCATACATGCATCCGTACAGGAGATTAATCATGAGAATATTAATTTCGTTTGTCTTCTTGTGATTAAGAAATATGGCGCCCTATCTCACCAGAATCAGCCACGAAGAGGCCGGCCGCAAACATGGCAGCCGTGCACGGCAGTGCGGCTGCGGTTAGGCACTGAAGGTGGTGACACACCATGCCGTCCGCGGCAAAAGGCGCCCATACATGAATCATTGCAAGAAACTGATCAGAAGAAAACCAAATTGGTTTTCATTCTAATTAAGATCAAAGACCTAATGCCTAATTGTGTATTGTCTGTACGATACATGTAGGAATTGCTGGAAGATGATCTTGACCCGAAGAACGCGGACTTTCACGGTGGGACACACGCGCTTGGGAAATCGCTGCCGGCAAACGTGGTTTCCCAAGCTCGTGCAGACTGCGAGGCGCAACTTCGCTACCCACTGCGCTGTGCACCGGCGAGATTGCGGCAGTAGTGTGCAGCGAGACACTCCAGCCGGCATCCTACCGGTGTGGCGACCTCGAAGTGGCCGCAACGCACTCTGGCGCAGAAGCGGGCGCTCGTGCCCGCGGCCTCCCGAAGGCGGCTAAAGGTTGGGGTTGGCACCCCGCCCGATCGGCGTCGAGGCCGAACCGGTGACGACGCCTGCGGCTTCCTCCGGCGTGGACTCGAACGTCCGGCGGCGGCAATTACAAAAATTGAACCGACGGGAGAACAAGGAAAGAATCTAGCTCCTTGGTGATTTTACAGATCAACCCTCGGTTGCTATGCAAATCAAAGTCCTTGCATTTTCTGGGTTAGCCCTTAGGCTTATCCGAACTTGCTGACAAGCCCTCGGGCTTATTGAAAATTATAAATGAGCAATGAGGCTCATAGGACTTTGTAGTTTAGCCTTCGGGCTTGCTATTTTCAGCACTTTAACCATAAGGTTATTGTTATTTGCGTTTTATGCCCTAGGCTTCGGAGCAAATATACATGATAGACCATCGGGTCTTGCTGAATTGCATAATAATTCATTATGCATCAGACTGTTTGAGGCCCCCCAAGTCCTCATATATGTTGCACAAGTATGTTTATACTTCTGCATTTTATTTGTATTACATGAGTAATACAGTTGCACGGCAATATGTTGATTCCATTATTCACATAGAATATGGAACTTGCTTGCAAATTTAAAAACATGAGGTAGTGAAGTGTATGACATTGCCTGACTATGTCAAATTTACATTTGTCACAAGAAATCGACAAATGGTACCTCCTGCTTAATTGCAGATTGTCCAATGTTATTGTGAGGTCTATATTATGTCATTCTGACATAATGACTAAGTTCAATTTTGCACACAACTTATGGATTGCATTATGGCAACGAATTAATTTCGTTCACAACTGCGAGGTCTACACCACCATGTGGTGATTACCTTCACTGTGTTTTAATTAACACAAGGTTGTGAGAATCTCCATAAGAGTGAGGTCTACACTACTTAGTAGTAATTATATCCATGTGTTCAAAGCAAAATTGATAGCACAAAACTTATGACATAGCCATTATGAGGCCTACACTGTTGGTGCCTACCTTCATGATTTTTTTTTAAATAGCATTTGTCATTGGTTGTGACTATAATGTCACATACTCCATCATGAGAGGAATCCAAGACATTCGTGACGACTATGTCGCATATTGTGCTATGAAGAGAATTATGCAAAATGCTTGCATATTTTGGTGATTAACTTCCATGAGTACACAACTTATGAGATGTAATCATAGCAATGAATTAAATTTCGTGCACAACTAAGAGGTTTATGCCACTTCATGGTAAATACCTCCATGTGTTTTAAATAACATAATGTTGTGGAGGCTATGATCGATTGAAATTGTCCATAAGAGTGAGGCACCACTAGGTGGTTGATTACCTCTATGTGTTTTATGGGAATTAAAGGTTTATCCTTTCTGAGGTGACTACATTTAATGTGGTGATTATCTTCTTGTGGAAGGCTTACCCTATGGGTCACTAAGAATCACCATGATCATGATTATGCTTAGCCATAGCATTTTCATTGTACTTAATTTACCAAAGGTAAATTAGTGCATGAGAATTTCATGCAACATATGGTTGACCTTTTTCGAAAGGAAATGCGATGTGATGACATAAGGTGGAAATAATTACTGAAGATGGGTCATGGACATTAATGATTTTGTCGACCTGTGGCCTTGTCGCCATAGAGACTCCACCTGCAGAGAATGTCATGGCTATTTGTAAATAGCTAAAATGTGCATATTTGCATTTATGTGACATCACAATGTCTCGGTTTTCAAACTGAGTATTTAGTGGACAATGAATATCCATTTGCCCTTTGGGACTCCCTTAAGGAGATATATGTTGTCATAAGCATCACACGAATGAGAATTCATTCATATTAAGGACTTCAAGTCTATTGATGCTTATAATTCGGTTGTCTATAAATCGACACCAAGTTGAGATTATGTGATAATACAGTCTTAGATCTTGATCTGATTGTATGTCCTTATTGCACTTTACATACTCCTATGATGGTAAAAGAAATACCATCTTTATTTCAGGGTGAAAATATGATGAACTTCTTGTGAAGAATCATCGGGTATACCCAAGGGGTGTTATACCATTACCTGAAATCTGTGCTAGTGCTTACAGTACTAAGCAATTTTGTGGTTAGAGAACCACGAGGAGTTGAACGTAAAGTGAAAGAAAAATAGACAAGCAGAATCTAGTGTATATCTCGCAAAAGAATGGATCATTTAAGATAAATGATCACAAGGACAACTATCAAGTTTGTCAAATGGGTGGTTGTACGAAATATCGTACCAACGATTACCAAACTGTCAAGTATTGCGTTGAATCAAACCACCAACTCATTGGAGAAGGCGAATGAGTTGAACGGGATAAGTTTGAAGTTCTACTTCAAATGGACAACCAGAAAATATTCTGGCATGGTAGAACGAGAATGAACTCCTCTACATTGATGATATGCTTGTGGAATGATATTCCCAAGATATTTTGGAGATCTCATGTAGCCTCCTAATTATCCCGAAATAACATTAGCCTATAATTGTACTACTACATGTAGTATAATTTGCAACATCTTGTCCATGGGACATGATAGTTGTGAGAAATTGAGTGTATGAATCAATTCATACTCAATATTGTTGCGTACACAATAAGTTTTCCTCCTTTATCAGTCTGGTATGAGGACGATTAGAAAAATTATTGATAATTCTGTTGGCCACAACAAAGTTGCAATATTCCCAACAATCGTCAGATTTTATGTGCACTGCATGTGCCTTAGGGAAATTTTAAGGCACTCCTACCTTAAAATTTGAAATGAGCCAGCTTCACATTCAAGAATATATGTGGATTGCTCAACTATTGTCTGGGTTATGTTGGCACTTCCTGGTATTTATAGACGCATCAAGAAGATGGTCCTAGGTGTGTATCATCCACACAAAACCATGTGTTTACTGAAATAATGCTCAAATTGACGAATTTAGAGCAGATGGGATAATTCCATTGGAATGGAAATGACATTGAATTTGATTCACGAGCATTCAATGGTCATATTCAGTACATTGTGCACATAACCAAAATGGTCTGGCTAGATCTCTACCCAAAGAGAGTCAAAATTGCATGGCCACTGTTGCAGAATTGTGATGCACCAACATTTTGTTGGTGGTAACATGCGGTCTCACACACCGCATATTTGGTTTAAATGAGACTAAATGCATATAATACCGTGTCCCCTTACGGTCCGTACGTGGAAATCAGTGAAGTATTTCCCATCTGCGGTAATTCGGTTGCATATCGATATCACCACCCGAGCGTACATCAAGGGCATTCACATATATTTGGGATCTATGTGAGGAATAACTGTGGTACGATTGTTAATCCGTCAAATACCTTAACCCGAGTGAGGGAGTTATTTGTAGCCTGTGCGCTGATTGCTTTTGCAATAAGGACATTTTCTGGCATTAGGGGGAGAAATGTACCACATAGAATGCCAGGAAATGCATAAGAAATGTCGTAGACATTTTGTCCACGTACTTAAGATTCTGAACTGGAGGTTCAGGCTATGAGAAATTTGCAACATATTGCAAATAATCTGCCATATACATTTACTGATGACAAAGGTGTCACTAAAATCTAGTACCAGACTGAGTGGAGGTACCTAATAACCACTCGTATCCCCAGATGAGAGCAAGAAGGGGAGAATTCTGGTCACATGAGATTAAGTTCTCATATGTTTCCGCGGAAATAGAGGAAATGGTCTCCTCAATCAGTAAATGTTATTCAACCTCGGGTTGAATGACACGTGACGGATGCGCGTCATCCAAAGCCCAACACATATGTGCACACATTTTTAAGTGTTGGGACATCGAAACACCTTGACTCCGTTGTTGTGGGAAATCACAAGGAGTTAAGAGGCGTAACGAGAATTCCACAAATGATATTGATTCATGAGAATCGTATATGAAAAGTCTACATATGTCGACATAAATTTCTTCTTGAGAATTGCTGAAATCCTTTTGGGCCCTGAACCAAAATCCATGGAGAGTGTTGTTTACACTTATATTGGTTCAAATGAAAGGAAGCAATTTAGGAAGAGTGGCACTCGCTCATCAAAAGAGAGGTGTTTACCATAGTAAAACATGCTCCTCATAAGTATCTTCTGTAGAGAAGAGAAGTGATTTTTCGTTCAGAAACGAAAATAAATGAGGTGGTGAGAAAGCGAGGCTTGTAGCGCAAGGGTTTCCGCAGAGACCTGACATCGGTTACGATGTAGCATACCTTCTCGGTATGAGTGGAATTATGTTTCGATACTGAATTGGCAGTACATATCCATGTAGTTGATGTATGTAGTGGCTACATACTCGCATGGATCACTCAGTTTGGATATTTATATTGAAGTCATCGAAAGGGCTTAATATTCCGAATCCAATGATAAATCGCAACATGTTTGTGTAAAGTTTCAGAAGTCATTCTATGACTCTGAAGAGGTCGGAGAGTTGTGTGGTACAACCAACTAAGTGAGTTACTCCTTGATAAGGATTACTCTAATAGTAATGATTGTTGATGTGTATTCATGAATATATCCTAAATTGGATTTACATCAGCTTAGTGATGTGGATGATCTTATCATCATTGTCTATACAAGACATATGAGATACACACAATCATTTTAAGACGGATATTTGGGTCAAACCAAATGATGCTAAGTTCATAGCTTGAGCATATTTGCCTCGGGAATAAATGTATATCAGTCTACATATATCTAGAAATATTGAAAAGTTCAATATGGATATATGAATATATCAAAGACACCTATGGTCATATTATACCTGACATGGGATACAAGCCCATTCAGATTGAGGGGAGATGGTGAAGTGATAGTGGACCTAAAGTTCCATATTTGAATACCTTCGAGCACTCATATATCTTGCAAAATACGCCAGGCCTGACATTTTTTGTTGTCAATTTATTAAGAGTGCAATCCCCAAATAAAAGGTATAAGTGTTGGTGTAAGGATTATCCTCAGATATGTCCCAGACACAAAAGGTCTTGATTAATTCCATCGGGGAAATCAAGATGGGACCATGGTGTGATATCCTGATAATGGCTAATAATCTGATCCCAACAATGCCATATCAAAGACTGGATTTACTGGAAGAGTATTCTGAAGGAAGCCTTCAGGATAGAATCAAATCGGTACTTCCAGTGATCATTCTGCCGTAATTATGAAGCATGACAAGATATACATGCCTTCGCAAAATGACTGGCCACATACGAGATCATGTGGAGATTCATTGGAATCAGCTATCATTATCTACCAAGATAATGTCACTTGTATTGCTTACGGGTTATATTTATCCTCGCGAATTACAGAAATGTAAGAGGATAATTTGGAAACAGATTATTGTGATATTCGCAATATATCTACCAATGTTTATATTCCAGAATCAGGTTCGTGGAATTAGTATGAGACAACATTGATGTTTGTAAAGTTCAGGGGGAGTAAAATCCCAAGTTATAACCTGTTGGTGATCTTCAGATCATTCATATTGTACTCTTTTTCCCTTTATGAGTTTTCCATGATGGTTTCTCATATAAGGTTTTTAATGAGACAATATAAATACAAGTGCGGATATATGCCATATTGGTTTCTCCTTATATTTTTTCCCACTGGGTTTTAAAGGAGTTTTCGATGGCATATTGTTGTAATGTTTCTCCTCAATTTTTCCCACAGGGTTTTAGGAGGAGTTTTCAGTTTGCAATATACAGATGACGAATTGATCAAGGGGGAGTGTTGAGAAATAAAACATGTGATCAATTGTATGGGAGGGATGCCTCCTAGAAGGTGTCTGTTGGGGAAGAGGTGTCTCCCCAACACACCCCTTCATCTTGTATATAAGTGGGTCTCCCACATATTGCAATGGACGAGTGAATCATTTGGACTCCTTGTTTGTCTCTTTTGCTTTCGCTCTACAACAGGATATATATCATCACCCGCTGCTCTATGCGGCAAACAGCTGCCCTTTCGCACAGGGTATGCCCGACGTTGTATACTGCAGCGAACCGAACCGGCACTGTAGAAAATAGGATTGTGTTGGACAGTCAGTGTAGCAAGCTGATACCGTAGCATGTATTTTTTTTAAATGTGATCATTTATAAAAAAAACAAATTTTTTGGAAAAGGGACATTTAAAAAAGAATTGAAATCCTGAAAAGTTTTTTAAAAACATGAACATTTTATGATTTTTCTAAAAATTGAGAAAAACGCAATTTGTTCAATCAAAAAACTTAAACTTGTTCAAAATTTGAACATCTATTTCAAACCTGAACAATTTTTGATTTTTTGTCATTTTAAGAAATACAAACAATTTTTTAATTTTTTATGAAAACGCAATCAATCTTTGAAATACCGAACAATTTTGAAAAACATGATCATTTTTTCAAAACTTTATGCATAAGTATATTTTTAAGAAACAACCAGATCATTTTTTTTTCAAAAGAACAATTTGATGAAAACGTGATTTGTTTTTTGTAAAAACATGATCATTTTTTGAAAATTTGCAAACATTTTCGAAGGACGAAAAACAATTATAAGGAATGAAATAGTGGCGTAATTATTACCATTAAAGAAGAAATAAAATAAAATAAAATATAAAAGAAAAAATGCTGAAGTTTTATACGGAAGAATAAATTAGTAGCATTGGTATTATCCTTAAAGAAGAAGAAAAATAAAATGAAAAATAAAAAATACAAAAAATAAAGTATTACAAGGAAGAATGAATTAGTGGCATTGATATTATCCTTAAAGTAGAAAGAAGATGAAAAATAAAGTAAACAAAATAATAAAAGGAATATGTATGCCCGTTGAGACACACGGGCAATTAGATAGTAAGCATATAATAGTGCAATTTTTACAAAAAAGAAAGTTTTCTAAAAAGGAATGAATTAGTGGCTTTTGTATTAATATAAAAGAAGGAAAATGAAATAAAACTAAAACAAATCTAAATACTAAAGTTTTATAAGGAAGAATTGATTAGTGGCTTCGGTATTAGGGCATCTCCAATGCTGACCCGCAAACTGGACACACATCCGTCTACGAACCGAGGGGGCAGTACAAACCTATCTGCATACATTTCAAACCGGATTTCAACAAACCGAACGAATTACATGTAAACTGGATGATTTTCATACAAACCGGAGCACATTCATTACATTTCAGACAATTTTCATTAAAAAAAGGGGATCGGACCTAAACCTAGCCTATGACGGCGCTCGTCATCCAAGTCCTTGTTGTTCCCTTCCGGCGACCACGTCCTCCATCTGTCGTCTCCATGAGCGGCGGGGACAAGACCCGCGAAATGGAGGTGCGGCTGCTTGCGAGGAAGAGTAGAACATGGACGGGTCGAAACTGTCTCCTTCCACATGCATGCACGACAGTTCGGTGGTGGCACGTACGACGCGCAGCTGGCAGCGTTCACGTCCTCGATCGCCTCTGCCGCTGCTTCTTGTAGTCTGTGTTGGTATTTCCCCGAAGAGGAGAGAATGATGCAGTACAGTAGAGATAAGTATTTCCCTTAGTTAAGAACCAAGGTTATCAATCCAGTAGGAGAACCAAGCAAAATTCCGTTAAGCGCACCTGCACACATAAGAGCAAACACTTGCACCCAACGCAAATAAAAGGGTTGTCAATCCTCTTAGCGGTTATTTGCAAGGATTAAATCTTATCGAGGTAAATAGATAAACTAAAATACTAACTAAAATAAAAGTAAATAAATTGCAGCAAGGTATTTTTAGGTTTTTTATATGATAATGATAGACCGGGGGCCATAGTTTTCACTAGAGGCTTCTCTCTCGAGCACAGAATCATACGGTGGGTAAACAAATTACTGTTGGGCAATTGATAGAAAAGCAAATAATTATGACGGATTCATGGCAATGATCATGTATATGGGCATCACGTCCGAGACAAGTAGACCGACTCCTGCCTGCATCTACTACTATTACTCCACTCATCGACCGCTATCCAGCATGCATCTAGAGTATTAAGTTAATAAAAACAGAGTAACGCCTTAAGCAAGATGACATGATGTAGAGAAGCAAATTCAAGCAATATGAATAAACCCCATCTTTTTATCCTTAATGGCAACAATACAAATACGTGTCATGTCCCCTTCTGTCACTGGGATTGAGCACCGCAAGATTGAACCCATCACAAAGCACCTCCCCCATTGCAAGATAAATCAATCTAGTAGGCCAAACCAAATCGATAGATCGGAGAAAAATACAAAGCTATAACAATCATGCATAAAAGAGTTCAGAGAAGACTCAAATATTTCTCATGAATAATCTGATCATAAACTCACAATTCATCGGATCCCAACAAACACACCGCAAAAGAAGATTACATCGGATAGAACTCCAAGAACATCGAGGAGAACATTGTATTGAAGATCAAAGAGAGAGAAGAAGCCATCTAGCTACTAGCTATGGACCCGTAGGTCTGTGGTAAACTACTCACACATCATCGGAAGGGCAACAAGGTTGATGTAGAAGCCCTCCGTGATCGATTCCCCCTCCGGCAGAGTACCGGAAAAGGCCTCCAGATGGGATCGCGGAAGAACAGAGGCTTGCGGCGGCGGAAAGGTTTTTTCTTCTGGCTCTCTGGGGGTTTCCCAATATTTGTGAATTTATAGAAGTGGAATTAGGTCAAAAGGGGTCACGTGGGCCCCACAAGGCAACACGGCGCGCCCCCCTGGGCCGCGCCCTGTTGCCTTGTGAAGCCTCCGTGACACTTCTGGCCTCCTCCCGAAGCTTCCAAGGTTTCTTTTGTCCAGAAAAAAATCTCCAAAAAGTTTCATGGCATTTGGACTTCATTTGGTACCGTTTCTATGAAAAGCCAAAAACATGCAGAAAATAGCAACTGACACTAGGCACTTGGTTAATAGGTTAGTCCCCAAAAATGATATATAATTGCATATAATAACATCCAAGATTGATACTGTAATAGCATGGAACAATAAAAAAATTTAGATACGTTGGAGACGTATCAAGCTTCCGCAAGCTTAATTCCTGCTCGTCCTTGAGTAGGTAAATGATAAAAACAGAATTTTTGATGTGGAATGCTACCTATCATGTTCCATCATGTAATCTCTCTCTTACGGTATGCATTATAAGATCCAAATGATTCAACGCAATAGCCTATAATTTGATATAAAGACATCAATACTCAGACATACTAGTAAACAATCATGTCTTTCAAAATAAAAATGCTAAAGAACGTTATCCCTACAAAATCAGATAATCCTGTCATGCTCCATCTTCTTCACACAAAGTATTTATCATGCACTACCCCGATGACAAGCCGAGCAATTGGTTCATACTTTTTAACGCGCTTCAGCTTTTTCAACTCCCACTCAATACATGAGCGCAAGCCATGGATATAGCACTATGGGTGGAATAGAGTATGATGGTAGAGATAAATAAGAGAAGTCAAAAATGGAGAAAGTCTCACATCGACGAGGCTAATCAACGGGCTATGGAGATGCCCATCAATTGATGTCAATGCTGTTGGGGAATGCGATAGAAAACAAAAAAATTCGGTACAGCGAGCAAGCCCAGGATCACTATGGAGATGCATACAAGATTTTTGATCGGATTGTTACCGACTCGTAGCACAGCGGAAGTGGAGTCGATGTAGATCGTCGGTGCAGATCCCCGCAGCTAGGATTTACAACCTCCCAACCGCGAGGATGTACTCCCTCGTCAGCCCCTCGGACAGTCCCACGGACAGCCCTTCGGGAGGCGGTCGAACAGTCCCCCGGACGGTGTCACGGACAGCCCTTCGGGAGGCACTCACAGAAACTCGGACGGTCACTCGGACAGCCCATCGGGAGGCACTCTCGAACAGCCCCACGGGCAAAAGATCGAACCTACGACCTCTCTACGGGGTTGCACACATACGGTGTCATCTATCCGGCAGGGTTTCACCGTCCAGAACTAGTTCCCACCGGAACCCAGACAGCCTTTCGGCTCTACGAATCTATTTCGCGGGGAGGGAGAGAGAAGGCCAGATCATGCATGGCATTTATATATGAGAAAGAGTGAGTGTGGAGAGCTCCTCTCCACCTCCTTTTATAGGAAAACCCAAGGGGTAGGGTGGCACTTGAAAATACCAAAATGCCCATGAAAGGTGTCCTTCACAAGGGCATAAAGGGGAGGGCAAGTGGGCAAGTGGGGCGCCATGGAGGAGCCTCCCCTTGGCCGGCCACATCCCTTGTGGGTTCCCCCCCCAAAGGGGCTCCCATCCATCCATGTCATCCCTAGATATTTTGGGACAAAGCCCAAAAAGGTGACTTTCCAAAAAGTAACCAAAAAGTGATTTTCACTATTCACGGAAACATTTTTCCGCGACCGTTAAATCCGAAAATATTTCTGTAGGTCTTAGAACATTTCCAGTACCCACTGAAATAATTTTGGACGCATTCTGAAACAATTCCGAATCAGTGATTTTCATCAGCGAAAAGCAACCAAAGCGGGTCCGGTAGCTCCGGAACATTTCCGGTTTTTTCTCCGGAAAATTCCTAGAAGTTCCCAGAACAATTCTGGCACCCTCCAAGAATTTCCTGGCATGTGCCGATACCATTTTGACTTAATGATATACTCCGAAACAACTTTTTGGTTTTACCGAAACTATTACGGTGTTCTCTCTCCGGAACTCTCCCGTTGTCTCCGAAACTTTTCCGGTGACTTTCTCTCAGACTCCCTGTCTAGTATTCAGCAGATAGATGACCCTTAAGTGTGTGACCCTATAGGTTCGGTGAAGTATAGACATGGCCGGAACACTTTCCGATCAATGATCAACATCGGAGCCGTGGACACCCATATTGACCCCTATACCCACACGAATAAATATTCGAGTGAATCTCCAGTTGCCGTGTGCTATTCCTTTTACTTCGCGATATGTTACAAATACCCGAGGTGAGATTTATCAGCATCACCGTGGATCAACAACTTGTCCACTATGCCAGTTACCTCATTCCGGTTTTGTTCTCTTTTCTCATTCCCGTGTTCCGGCATCCCTGTGATCAAATCACAATGTGTCTGGCCAGACGATGATGGATACCGTAACACCGAGAGGGCCCAAAGAATATCTCTCCATCGTCGAAGGAGCAAATCCCAATCTTGAGCTATCAAGTCCCTTGACATACTTTTCCATGAACCCGTAAGCCGCCGTAATAGCCGCCCATTTACGAATGACGTTTAACAAACCCCAAAGTTCATGAAGCAAGCATGAAGAAACTCGATACTCTCATGGTCTAAGGAATTATGCAAACGTTAACTTTCTCTGTGTTATTAACCATTAACTTGTGACGAATGTATCTCATAGCATAACATCAATTCGGGTCGATTCAACACAAATGTTCTTCTAACATTGTGCCCTCAAAATTGCTGGCATAGTCATGCCCATGATCAGGAAAACAGGATCATCATGCAATACTTGAGCTAGTCTTAGAGGCATGACTAGGAATACATTTTTCAGTTTATTATTCCACACGTGCACATGAGTTTCCCTCCGAGCCTCGTGGATATTGTAGACTCGAGAACCATAGCAGTTATAGCATGGAATATAAACATAATTATGAACATGGAGATAAAAATAACATTTATTATTGCCTCTAGGGCATATCTCCTATAGACTCCCACTTGCACAAGAGTCAATAATCTAGTCAATGCTAATGCACTTTACACCTATGGCATACTGGTGCAAAATATGCTTCGCTTGTCGTGTAGTCTGATGTCCAACGGATCTGACAACTTCAGCTCCGTGTGTATATTTGCATATCCTCAGGTTTTCACGCTTTCACAAAATTCATATTTTGTGTGGACTTGGCTTTGTATATATGTGAATCACTGGTCGAACCTTGATTCCTCAGACTGAGCTATGGAGCAACTATCTACAATAGTGTCCCATTGACCAAAGCCATCTTGGAACCATACTAAGTTCATGAATGAACTATATGATTCAACATCTTCTTTGTCGCTTCTAAAGCATCAACATACTTAGCTTTTGTTATAGAATTCGCCACAGTAACTTGTTTTGAACAATTCCAACTTACTATGTCACCATATCGTGTATTACACAAAACCCTTAACTTAAATCGAAAATCGCATGGAGCATTGATGAAGACTGTATCGATGTAATTACTTACAATGAGCACTTCATAATCTCTACTTGCGAGAAAACATGTCATCAGTGCTACTTTAGTACTCAATGACATTTTTCACTGTTATCCCATGATCAGTACTTTGATCACTTTGGTATCTACACTCGCAACTGTTTGGGAGTACCGGACATATCTGGTTGTTTTACATACCATGGAATACATGATTAATCCAAACACAAAAGTGTGTGGAATCTCCATCATGTATTTTGCTCATCAGTGTTTTAGGACACCGAGTCTTGCAAAACTCTTTCCATGTGACTTCGGCAAGAATCACTCCTTGGCGTTTTTATGCTAAACTGTTTTAGCATCTTGTCAACATGTATTTTTGGCTTAGCCTACTAGGCAATTTTACCTCAATAGATAAATATGCCTAATGTCAAGGCTACCTAGCCCAAGCACTTCATGAAAAAGCTATTTTCAATGAAGTCCTAATTCGTGTCAAGAAATTTATATTATTTCCAATTAACAATGTGTCAAGCACACAAGGTTTTTAGAAATATTATTATGCTCCCACTTACTTTCTTGTAACCACAAGCATCTTCGCTATCCTTTGATGAAATCAAACTCTTTTGACTATTTCATCAAAACGAAGATTCCAACTCCATTTTGCTCTCTTCTGTCCATCGCTGGAACTCTGAAGTTTGCATACTCACTAGCATCCTCTGGATCGACAAAATACTTTGGACTGTATCACATACAAGTCCTTGGTTTTATTTCCATCTCATGGAAAATCCTTTTGGCATCCATGTATCATATCTCATGATTGAAATATGTATTAATTTGCTAGTTTAACCCGAACCGACTTTAAGCATCGCTACGGAGAGACAATCTCGCCGTAGTCAATTCCTTGAATTTGTTATAAGCAACAAGTCGAGCTTTATGGATAAAATATTTTTATCCGTATCAGTTTATAGTTCCATTAATATTCATTAGACTCTAAGTCTTCCGAAAGGTGTACCAAGATTTTAATCTTGAATCATTTATATGGAAACTATCTCGGATTATATTGGCATTTAGCCAATTCCGGAGTGAGGGCCCATCAACGCTTCCTTGTGTATCGTAGGTATACTGTTGTCTAACAACAATATCTCGTTTGCGCACTTGAGAGGTTTGCACGAGTTTTGCCTACGTAGTTCAGCTGCAAGTTCAACCGAAGTTCATACATCTCATGTAGAGGCTTCCGTATCAGTCGCAGTAGGAAACTCTGGAATCACTTCCAAGGTTTCTTTCCTTTGACCTGATGACGAAGATACTGTTATCTCGTCGAGTTGCACTTTCCTCCCACTCACCTTTTTGCAAGAACCATTTTCTTCAAAATCATACCGTTCTTTGTGGCAAAACCTTTTGCCTCGGTATAGTGGTGGGGGAATACCCAATAACTTGGGATAACCTACAAAGTAGCACTTATCTGATTTGGAATAGGTTTGTAAACATTTTACACAAGCCCCATATTCCAAATATTAAGAAAAGATATAACATGGTTGGATGTACCATACCATGGCGTCATTTCAACAGATCTGATGGCGCTCTTTTCAGTGTAAAAGCCGCAGTAGGTAAATCATTATTTTAAAAGGGATAATGGAAAATTTATTTATGTCATCTTTGCTCGTACCATGTCATAAATGGTTTTATTACATCTTCACGGACATTCCACTAACAGTGGTGTTCCGGGAGGTGTAAGTTATGAAACTCTTTTCACAACTCATCAGACATTCGCTAAACTTGTAACTCAAAATATTCCTTTCCGCAATCTAATTGTAGAAACATAATTTTCTTGTGACAATAATTTCTACTTCATTTTTGAAAACCTTTCGAATGACTTCAAAAGATCCAGACTTATGTCTCATCAAGTAAATATCCATATATCTACTTGAGTCATTTCTGAAGATAGACAAATCCACTACTATCAACAACATTTATCGGACAACACACATCATAATGTATGATCACCAATAAGTTCGTTGCTCGTTCCTCATTGCCTGTGAACGGTATTTCAATCACTTCACTTTTCGGACGAAAGTTGCAAGTGTCAGATGATTCATAATCAAATGACTTAAAAAATCCATCATTATTGAATTTCTCCATGCGGGTTTCTCCAATGTGACCAAATGCAGTGCCACACATATGTGGTATTCTTTTAGTCTTGCGACATTTAGGGTCAGTGTCACGGATGTATTATATTATTATCAATATTCATAACATACATCTCATTCATAATGAAAGTATGGCCCTTATGTTATTCATAACATCGAACATCAAAAGTTATCTTATGAACAACCTTCTTAAAAGATACTTTATGCAATGGGCTAGAGTGTATAAAAACTCTAAAATGAATTATGAAAATAAATACATAGGTAATGTACCGAGTATAGCAACTTTTACTATGTTCCCAATGCATATCTAAACCTCATTACTGGCAAGTCTTTTAGGCCATAGTAGTTCTTGCATCGAGTCGCAACAGAATGCAATCGAGCAGGTATTTCTGTGATCAACTTTTAATCACCATACCCAAGAATCAGTGACTAACAGTTTAATCACAATTCCCAAGAACTATTTCTTTGACCAGCCTTCTATACATCAATAACTTGTATGACTTTCATACATGAGCTGGACATTCCAGTCTTCTCTCTTTCTTTGCCTTTATACTTCTAACAGTTTAACTTTCAGTATTTCTTCTACTCTCAGAAGAAGCACCCAACTTAAGAGTGGCGTTAGCCCTGGACTTCCTAGGCGTGTAAGTCATACTAACACCCTTTGGACATTTCCTTTCTCTTTAAGTTGTTGTTTTATTCACCTTTATTACATGACAGGCGTTCTTCTAGATCCCTCTCTCATCAGTCAAATGCCCTGTAAACACTTTACTAATACTTTGCAAACAAACATTGCTTTGGATATCTCATATCTTTTAGCCTTTGTCTGCATCTGAAAACAATTTTCAGTTCCATGAATATCACATAATTATCCCAAACTTTTAAGTTTGGGTCTTTATGGAAGCAAACATATTTCACTTGACCGTAACGGAATTCTAGCTTTTGGATCGAAGGACGAGAGTCGCATCATCCATAGCATTTGCGGGAGAATACCGAAAGCATGCGATAGGACAAAGTCCTTCTCGGCACTCTTGAGGACAATCCTCACATTACGTTACCAATCGTAAAGATTAACCAGATAAATAACAGCTTATTCAATTTTAATAGGGAAGGTGGAAACACGAGCCATTATTCTACAACTATTATGCAAATTTCACTTAGACAATGTTCATAATTAATTGCACTGAGAATTAAACAAGTTAATTCTACAGTGTGCTCCCACTCAAATCAATATCTCTCATAATTGATTGTGAGTGATACAAGATCCACATTTCAATTCAACGCCATTGATGTGGACATCACTGATGACGAGAATTTCAATTGGTAGGCAAACTTGCCGATCACATCTCTATGTGACTCTTGTTCATCTTTCGATGGGTGTGTTCCGAGCTCAGGACTATCCTGCCTGAACGTCAAAGACAACCAAGTGATCTTGCTACGAGGTCTGACCTCACCCGCCTCATCCCTCTCGATTCGTTCATAGCCATGTGGACATGGCACACCCCGAAAAGATACGAATTTCAGACGGTGCTACACTTGGGTGAACACTAACTACTTTGATATTTTAAGTGAGAGATCACCCTAATAAAAAGCGACTACCGCGCAATCAAAAGGGTGCACCATAAGGGATAAACATCTCAGGCAATTCATAATAGCATGATATGGTATATCCCTTTCTGATGGAGAAGTCTTTAATTTCTTCGTCTTCGGCATTCGCATCGGTGTTCACCTTCGCGAAGATTGCCACCACCTTGTCGATGCACCAGATAATATTGCTATCTCTATAGCTAATAAAATAAGTGCATTACTTAAGGTTGACATGCAGGTCATTAAAGTGACAATCATATGGCTCCAGCCATCATGCCGAATCATGACACGCAGGTCATGTTAATTTTACATTATATAGTCATCTCATACATAATCAAATTAATATGAGAACTGCTATACCACATCACATGCGCATCTCATGTCATCCTGCAAAACCAAGTTCGACGCCTCTAATCGGTTTATGCAAAATTTTATTTTACGTGGCTTCTAAGGTTTCGAAACAAACCGAAGCTACCAACGTTTTGTCATCAAGTATGATTATTCAAGTCGCTAGATTAACTTTGCGGGGTGTATGAAACACGAGATAATAAAATCTCGAGCCCCATACTGAACTTCATCATACGCATGACCCCCGTGCAAATCATATCTGCATTGCCCTTTTGTCTACGAAATTTCATCTTTCTTTTAACTATGGTGGAATTCAATGAACCGTTAGCACTTCGTTGATCAATCAGGATCGCGGAATGCCAGAACTTTGAAACTCCACCATGCCGTTATTAAGATCAGAAATACGCAAATTTTAGGGAAGCAACAAGAACATCGGGTAACAGATTTCATCTGCTACCCGCACAAATAATTTTTAGTAATAGAACTCATCTACTACAAATCATATTGTGCAACACCCATACATCTCTATGTATTCTAGATCCTAACCTGCATCTACGCATAGCACGACTCTAATACCACTGTTGGGGAACGCGACAGAAAACAAACATTTTCGGTACAGCGAGCACGCCCAGGATCACTATGGAGATGCATACAAGGTTTTTGATCTGATCGTTACCGACTCGTAGCACAGCGGAAGTAGAGTCGATGTAGATCGTCGGTGCAGATCCCCGTAGCTAGGATTTACAACCTCCCAACCGCGAGGATGTACTTCCTCGTCAGCCCCTCAGACAGTGCCACGGACAGCCTTTTGGGAGGCTGTCGGACAGTCCCCCGGACGGTGTCACGGACAGCCCTTCGGGAGGCACTCACAGAAATTCGGACGGTCACTCGGACAGCCCTTCGGGAGGTACTCTCGAACAACCCCACGGGCAAAATATCAAACCTATGACCTCTCTACGGGGTTGCACACATACGGTGTCATCTATCCGGCAGGGCTTCGCCGTCCAGAACTAGTTCCCACCGGAACCCAGATAGCCTTTCGGTTCTACGAAACTATTTCGTGGGGAGGGAGAGAGAAGGCCATATCATGCATGGCATTTGTATGTGAGAAAGAGTGAGTGTGGAGAGCTCCTCTCCACCTCCTTTTATAGGAAAACCCAAGGGGTAGGGTGGCACTTGAAAATACCAAAATGCCCATGAAAGGTGTCCTTCACAAGGGCATAAAGGGGAAGGCAAGTGGGCAAGTGGGGCTCCATGGAGAAGCCTCCCCTTGGCCGGCCACACCCCTTGTGGGTCCCCCCAAAGGGGCTCCCATCCATCCATGTCATCCCTAGATATTTTGGGACAAAGCCCAAAAAGGTGGCTTTCCAAAAAGTAAACAAAAAGTGATTTTCACTATTCACGGAAACATTTTTCCGCGACCGTTAATTCCGTAAATATTTTTGTAGGTCTTAGAACATTTCCAGTACCCACTAAAATAATTTTGGATGCGTTCCGAAACAATTCCGGATCAGTGATTTTCATCAGCGAAAAGCAACCAAAGCGGTCCCGGTAGCTCCAGAACATTTCCGGTTTTTTCTCTGAAAAATTCCCAGAAGTTCCCAGAACAATTCTGGCACCCTCCAAGAATTTCCAGGTGTGTGCCGAAACCATTTTGACTTAATGATATACTCCGAAACAACTTTTCGGTTTTACCGAAACTATTCCGGTGTTCTCTCTCCGGAACTCTTCCATTGTCTCCGAAACTTTTCTGGTGACTTTCTCTCAGACTCCCTGTCTAGTATTCAGCAGATAGATGACCCTTAAGCATGTGAACCTATAGGTTCGGTGAAGTATAGACATGGCCGGAACACTTTCCGATCAATGATCAACATCGGAGCCGTGGACACCCATATTGACCCCTATTCCCACACGAATAAATATTCGAGTGAACCTCCAGTTGCCGTGTGCTATTCCTTTTACTTAGCGATATGTTACAAACACCCGAGGTGAGATTTATCGGCATCCCCATGGATCAACAACTTGTCCACTATGCCAGTTACCTCGTTACCGGTTTTGTTCTCTTTTCTCGTTCCCGTGTTCCGTCATCCCTGTGATCAAATCACAATGTGTCTGGCCAGACGATGATGGATACCGTAACACCGAGAGGGCCCAAAGAATATCTCTCCATCGTCGGAGGAGCAAATCACAATCTTGAGCTATCAAGTCCCTTGACATACTTTTCCATGAACCCGTAAGCCGCCGTAATAGCCACCCATTTACGGATGACGTTTAACAAACCCCAAAGTTCATGAAGTAAGCATGAAGAAACTCGATACTCTCATGGTGTAAAGAATTATGCAAACGTTAACTTTCTCTGTGTTATTAACCATTAATTTGTGACGAATGTATCTCATAGCATAACATCAATTCGGGTGGATTCAACACAAATGTTCTTCTAACATTGTGCCCTCAAAATTGCTGGCATAGTCATGCCCATGATCAGGAAAATAGGATCATCATGCAATACTTGAGCTAGTCTTAGAGGCATGACTAGGAATACATTTTTCGGTTTATTATTCCGCACGTGCACATGAGTTTCCCTCCGAGCCTCGTGGATATTGTAGACTCGAGAACCATAGCAGTTATAGCATGGAATATAAACATAATTATGAACATGGAGATAAAAATAACATTTATTATTGCCTCTAGGGCATATCTCCTACAAATGCGAGGAGTAGGGATTGCCATGCAACAAATGCACTAAAAGCTATAAGTGTATGAAAACTCAACATGAAAACTAAGTGGGTGTGCATCCAACTTGGTTGCTCATGAAGACCTCGGGCATTTGAGGAAGCCCGTCATCGGAACATACAAGCCAAGTTCTATAATGAAAAATTCCCACTAGTATATGAAAGTGACAAAATAGGAGACTCTCTATATGAAAAACATGGTGCTACTCTGAAGCACAAGTGTGGAAAAGGATAGTAACATTGCCCCTTCTCTCTTTTTCTCTCATTTTTTTTCATGCCTCTTTTTCGCCACCCTCTTTTTTTATTTCAGAGAACGATCTCATGGACCTCATCCCCACTTTTTCGAGGACTCATTAGTCTCCATCATTCTTTCCTCACTGGGACAATGCTCTAATAATGATGATCATCACACCTCTATTTACTTACAACTCAACATTACAACTCGATACTAGAACAAAAATATGACTCTATATGAATGCCTCTGGCAGTGTACCAGGATGTGCAATGATGCTAGCGTAACATGTATAGCAATGATGAATGGTGGCTGAGCCACAAATACTATGTTAGCTATATGATCATGCAAAGCAATATGACAATGATGATGTATGTCATGAAAACAGAACGGTGGAAGTTGCATGGCAATATATCTCGGAATGGCTATGGAAATGCCATGATAGGTAGGTATGGTGGCTGTTTTGAGGAAGATATAAAGAGGCTTATGTGTGATAGAGAGTATCATATCACGGGGTTTGGATGCACCGGCGAAGTTTGCACTAACTCTCGATGTGAGAAAGGGCAATGCACGGTACCGAAGAGGCTAGCAAATTGCGGAAGGGTGTGAGTGCGTATAATCCATGGACTCACATTAGTCATAAAGAACTCACATACTTATTGCGAAGTTTATTAGCCCTCGAAGCAAAGTACTACTACGCATGCCCCGACAGGGATAGATTGGTAGGACAAGGTCCATCGCTCGTCCCCGACCGCCACTCATAAGGTAGACAATCAATAATAAATCATGCTCTAACTTCTTAGCATAACGACAGATCATACGTGCATGCTTCGGGAATCACAAACCTTAACACAATTATTCTTACTAAACCACAATTATCTACTAATACCTCCCCCATATTACCATCTTAATATGGCAAAACTATTGCAAGGAATCAAATTTATCATATTCAGTGATCTACATGAATTTTTTTTATATCCCTCTTGAATACCTATCATATCAGGACCAAATTCATAACCCGTGCATATTAGCATTGCTATCATAAGACTCTCAAAAAGATATAAGTGAAGCATGAGAGTGCAACTATTTCTTTAAAATATAACCACCACCGTGCTCTAAAAGATATAAGTGAAGCACTAGAGCAACTGCCTAGCTCAAAAGATATAAGTGAAACACATAGAGTATTCTAACAAATCACGAATAATGTGTGTCCCTCTCAAAAGGTGTGTTCAGCAAATATGATTATGACAAACTAAAAATCAAACAAACTATATCACAAGACACTCCAAGTAAAACACATATCATGTGATGAATAAAAATATAGCTCCAAGTGAGTTACCGATAGATTGTAGACGAAAGACGGGATGTCTTCCGGGGCATCCCCAAGCTTAGAAGCTTGAGTCTTCCTTGAATATTACCTTGGGGTGCCTTGGGCATCCCCAAGCTTAGGCTCTTGCCGCTCCTTATTCCTTTATCCATCGTGGTCTCACCCAAAACTTGAAAACTTTAGCACACAAAACTCAACAGAAACCTCGTGAGATCCGTTAGTATAACAAACAAATCTTTAACTTAGGTACTATAGTAAATTGATTCATATTTAATATTGGCATAATGCTACTGTACTCCAACTTCTCCATGACTCATACCCCGCGATACGATCCATAGATTCATCAAAATAAGCGAACTATGCAACAAAAACAGAATCTATCTAAAACAGAACAGTCTGTAAATATCTATTTAAAAGCCATACTTCTGTAACTCCAAAAATTCTGAAAATTAGGAAAACGTAAAAAATTCATATACCAATACTATGTAAAAACTTCAGATTTTTCTGACGCTCTAGTACAGAACTAAAATTCCAGCACTGGACGCAAAACTTTCTGTTTTCCAAACAACATCAATTATACTATCATCAACATCTTCGCAAAGGCATTACTTGGCACAAACACTAATTAAAAGATAAAAACGCAATCACAACAGTAGCTATAATTGAGTAAACACTCAAGAATAGAAAGTAAAAACAAAAAATTATTTTATTCATTGGGTTGCGTCCCAACAAGCGCTATTGTTTTATGCCCCTAGCTAGGCATAATGCATACTTTCAAGTGTTGTCATCCTTCAAGTTAATTCCATAAGTGGCCCTCATAATGGATTCATAGGGTGCTTTAATTCTTTTCCTAGGTAAATGTTCCATCCCTTTCTTTAGTGGAAATTGAAATCTTATATTACCTTCTTTGATATCAATAATAGCACCAATAGTTCGAAGAAAAGGCCTACCAAGTATTATGGGGCCAGAAGGATTGCATTCAATGTCAAGAACAATAAAGTCCACGGGCACATAATTTCAATTTGCAAGAATAAGCAAATCATTTATTCTACCCAATGGGTTTTTAATAGTGGAATCCGCAAGATGCAAATTAAGGGAACAAGGATCCATGTCGGTGAGACCTAGCACATCGCACAAGGACTTTGGTATAGTGGAAACGCTAGCAGCAAGATCACAAAGAACATTACATTCATAATCTTTAATTTTTACTTTAATAGTAGGTTCCCATTCATCTTGTAATTTTCTAGGAATTGATACTTCCAACTCAAGCTTTTCTTCATGTGCTTCCATCATGGCTTCTACAATATGTTTAGTGAAAGCCTTATTTTGTTCATATGCATTTGGTGAATTAATCATGGATTGCAACAAGGAGATACACTCAATTAAAGAACAACTATCATAATTAAAGTCCTTGTAATCCAAATTAGTGGGTGCATTACTATTTAAAGTTTTGACCTCTCCAAACCCACTTTTTTCATTTTTATGATCAAGATTATCACCCTCCAAGCAAGTGGGACTCCTTCTATCTAAAGTTGACTCTTCTCCAGTCCCTTTTTCATCAAGTTTTATGTTACTAAATAATAATTCAATAGGAGTGACATGATACGTCTCCAACATATCTATAATTTTTGATTGTTCCATGCTGTTATAATATCAATCTTGGATGTTTTTATAATCATTTACAGCAATTTTATATCATTTTTGGAGACTAACCTATTAACTTAGTGCCCAGTGCCAGTTGCTGTTTTCTGCCCTGTTTTTGTTTTACAGAAAATCAATACCAAACGAAGTCCAAATGCAACGAAACTTTTTGGAGATTTTTTATTGGACAAGATAAACATCAGAAACTTCGAGAGGAGGCCAGAATACCTTGGTGGGCCCCACGAGCCACCAGGGCGCGCCTGGGGGGGAGGGGGCAGGCGCGCCCTGGTGCCTTGTGGGCCCCACCAAACTCCGTTTGACCTAATTCCAGCACTATAAATTCCAGAAAAATCAGAAACCCTAAGGAGAGTCCACGAAATACTTTTTCCGCCGCCGCAAGCTTCTGTTCCAGAGAGATCGCGTCTGGGGTCCTTCTCCGGTAATCTGCCGGAGGGGGAATCGATCACGGAGGGGCTCTACATCAACCTTGCTGCCTCTCCGATGATGCATGAGTAGTTTACCACAGACCTTCGGGTCCATAGGCAGTAGCTAGATGGCTTCTTCTCTCTTTTTGATCTTCAATACAATGTTCTCCTTGGTGTTCTTGGAGATCTATCCGTTGTAATCTCTTTTTGCGGTGTTTTTGTTGGGATCCGATGAATTGTGAGTTTATGATCAGATTATCCATGAAATTATTTGAGTCTTTGCTGCACTCTTTTATGCGTGATTATTATAGCCTCGTATTTCTTCTCCGATCTATTGATTTGGTTTGGCCAACTGAGTTGATTTATCTTGCCATGGGAAGAGGTGCTTTGTAGTGGGTTCGATCTTGCGGTGCTCAATCCCAGTGACAGAAAGGGACATGACACGTATGTATTGTTGCTACTAAGGATAACAAGATGGGATCTATTCATTGGGTTTATTAATTCGTGAGTTTATCTTGTCTACTTCATGTCATCGTTCTTAAGGCATTACTCCGTTCTTATGGACTTAATACACTAGATGCATGCTGGATAGCGGTCGATGTGTGGAGTAATAGTAGTAGATGCAGGCAGGAGTCGGTCTACTAATCTTGGACGTGATGCCTATATACATGATCATTGCCTTGGATATCGTCATGATTATTTGCTTTTCTATCAATTGCCCAACAGTAATTTGTCTACCCACCGTATGCTATTTTCTCGAGAGAAGCCTCTAGTGAAATCTATGGCCCCAGGGTCTATCAAAATCATATTACTAAAACCCTAAAAATATTGCTGCCATCTTTTTATTATTTATTTTATTTTGTATTTTTGTTTCAATCTATCACATACAATTTAATCTTGCAATTTACCGCCGAGAGATTGACAACCTCTCGTTTGCGTTGGGTGCAAGGGTTTGTTGTTTGTGTGCAGGTACTGCTAACGAGGTGTTGTGTGATTCTCCTACTGGTTCGATAACCTTGGTTTCATAATTGAGGGAAATAATTATCTCTACTGTGCTGCATCATCCCTTCCTCTTCAAGGAAATACCAACGCAAGCTACAAGTGGCATGACACCAATCATTTTAATATCTTCATCATTACTACGATAGAAACCGGGTGGAATCACTTTTTTTAGAAATTCTCGCTTAGCTCTCAACCTAGTGGTCCTTTCTTTACTTTCATTAATGGAAACATATATAGCTTTAATAGACTCATTTATATCATGCTTGGATGGCAAAGTTTTAGTTTTGAGATTTTCCACATCATGAGCAATTCTATCCATGTTCCTAGCCAATTCATCAACTCTATTCAATTTTTCTTCTATCATAGCATTGAAATTCTTTTGCGAACTAATAAATTATTTAATATTACTTTCAAGATCAGAGGGCATCCTATTATTATTATTATAAGAATTACCATAAGGATTGCCATAATTATTAGAGGAATTTCCAGGAAACGGTTTAGGATTGAAATTACCCCTATAAGCATTGTTGTTGAAATTATTTCTAGAGACAAAATTCACATCAATAACATCATTATTTTGCTCAATCAAAGTAGACAATAGCACATCATTAGGATCAATGTGAGCATTTTTACTAGCAACCAATTTCAATAGAGCATCCATCTTATCACTCAAAGTATTAATTTCTTCAACAGAATTTACCTTCTTACCAGTTGGAATTCGTTCTGTGTGCCATTGAGAATAATTTTCCATAATATTATCAGGAAGTTTTGTAGCTTCTCTCAATGTAATTTCCATAAAGGTGCCACATGCGGCAGAGTCTAGCAAATTTCTAGAGACAAAGTTTAGTCCCGCATAAATTTTTTGTATGATCATCCATAAATTCAAACCATGAGTTGGGCAATTTCTTAACATTAATAATTTCATTCTCTCCCAAGATTGTGCAACATGTTCATGCTCAAGTTGCCTAAAATTCATAATTTGATTTCTTAAAGAAATAATCTTAGTGGGAGGAAAATACTTGGTAATAAAAGCATCCTTACACTTATCCCAAGAATCAATACTATTTCTAGGCAAGTATGAAAACCAAGTTTTAGCACGGTCTCGTAGTGAGAACGGAAATAATTTTAATTTGACAATATCATTATCCACATCTTTCTTCTTTTGCATATCACAAAGTTCAACGAAAGTATTTAGATGGGATGCATCATCTTCATTAGGACTATCAGAAAATTGTTCTTTCATAACAAGATTAAGCAAAGCAGCATTAATGTCGCATGACTCCGCACTAGTGGTGGGAGGAGCAATAGGAGTACTAATAAAATCATTATTATTAGTATTGGAAAAGTCACACTATTTTGTATTTTCTTGAGACATCACGACAAAGCAAGCAAACTAGCAAACAAGCAAATTTTTTTTTTGTGTTTTTGTAAAAAAAATTAGAAGTGGGGGAGATGAAAGCGAGAGGAAAATGTAAATAAAAGGAAAATAAAATAAATGCAAGTGAATGATAATTTGTGCGAAGGTACTTGGTAATTTTGATGATGTCTCCCGGCAACGGCGCCAGAAATTCTTCCTGCTACTTGTAGTCTGCGTTGGTATTTCCCCGAAGAGTAGAGGATGATGCAGTACAGTAGAGATAAGTATTTCCCTCAGTTAAGAACCAAGGTTATCAATCTAGTAGGAGAACCAAGCAAAATTCCGTTAAGTGCACCTGCACACACAAGAACAAACACTTGCACCCAACGCAAATAAGAGGGTTGTCAATCCTCTTAGCGGTTATTTGCAAGGATTAAATCTTATCGAGGTAAATAGATAAACTAAAATACAAATTAAAATAAAAGTAAATAAATTGCAGCAAGGTATTTTTAGGTTTTTTATATGATAAAGATAGACCCGGGGGCCATAGTTTTCACTAGAGACTTCTCTCTCGAGCACATAAACGTACGGTGGGTAAACAAATTATTATTGGGCAATTGATAGAAAAGAAAATAATTATGACGGATTCATGGCAATGATCATGTATATAGGCATCACGTCAGAGACAAGTAGACTGACTTCTGCCTATATCTACTACTATTACTCCACTCATCGACCGCTATCCAGCATGCATCTAGAGTATTAAGTTAATAAAAACAGAGTAACGCCTTAAGCAAGATGACATGATGTAGAGAAGCAAATTCAAGAAATATGAATAAACCCCATATTTTTATCCTTAATGGCAACAATACAAATACGTGTCATGTCCCCTTCTGTCACTGGGATTGAACACCGCAAGATTGAACCCATCACAAAGCACCTCCCCCATTGCAAGATAAATCAATCTAGTAGGCCAAACCAAATCGATAGATCGGAGAGAAATACAAAGCTATAACAATCATGCATAAAAGAGTTTAGAGAAGACTCAAATATTTCTCATGAATAATCTGATCATAAACTCACAATTCATCGGATCCCAACAAACACACCGCAAAAGAAAATTACATCGGATAGAACTCCAAGAACATCGAGGAGAACATTGTATTGAAGATCAAAGAGGGAGAAGAAGCCATCTAGCTACTAGCTATGGACCTGTAGGTCTATGGTAAACTATTCACACATCATCAGAAGGGCAGCAAGGTTGATGTAGAATCCCTCCGTGATCAATTCCCCCTCCGGCAGAGTACCGAAAAAGGCCTCCAGATGGGATCACGGAAGAACAGAGGCTTGCGGCGGCGGAAAGGTTTTTTCTTCTAGCTCTCTGGGGGTTTCCCAATATTTGTGAATTTATAGAAGTGGAATTAGGTCAAACGAAGTCACGTGGGCCCCACAAGGCAACACGGCACGACCCCTAGGGCGCACCCTGTTGCCTTGTGAAGCCTCCGTGAGGCTTCTGGTCTCCTCCCGAAGCTTCCAAGGTTTCTTTTGTCCAGAAAAAAATCTCCAAAAAGTTTCGTGGCATTTGGACTTTATTTGGTACTGTTTCTCTGAAAAGCCAAAAACATGCTGAAAACAGCAACTGGCACTGGGCACTGGTTTAATAGGTTAGTCCCAAAAAATGATATATAATTGCATATAAAATCATCCAAGATTGATACTATAATAGCATGGAACAATCAAAAATTATAGATACGTTGGAGACGTATCAGCCGCCAGTGCCATGTCTGCGTCCGGCTGCTTGAGCACACGCGGCCTCGTAGAGCGCCCACTGCTCAGCCACGCAGTTGGAGTTTGCCTCGCGCACTCGCCGTAGATTTGGCCCTCGGTAGCTGGTGCTGCTCGAGGAAGTACAGGTTGTACCGCTGTTCCTCCTATGCCTGCCGGAACGCCGACATAGGTGCCGGCGTAGGCTGCTCCTACGCCATGGCGGCGACGAAGTACGCCTGTGCCTGCTCCATGGTCAAGCTGGCAAGCAGCGGCACGGGCTCTGGTGCTGAGTCATCGTCGGAGCCCGTCTTGTCGTCGTCGGAGACCTTGGGGGAGTTGGCCGGCATGCTAGCCTAGATCCACCTGGCACGGTGTCTCTGCCAAGCGGCAGCTAGGGCGGGCACCTCTCATGCTTCTGCTCTGTAGAGAGGCCCTCCCACAGAACGCTCCCGCTCGCGGTCATGGCGGATATGGTACATAGGAGGAAGATATGCAGCAGATGTGTTGTGGTGTGTTGTGAGCTTGTTGTGGCCGCCTTAATTTAAATAGCGGATTCCAGTGAGGCCAAGCATCCGGGTGTGTCTATGCGTGGGCGCCGAAGTTGGTTCCTCGGCCGATGAGCCTCTTTAATGACGAAGACGAACGGACATGCATTGAACGGGTGCGATAGAAATCCGTCTTGTCCCATCCAGTAAACGTCTCTTCGGAATTGAACACGCGCGGACACTGGGGGACGTGGCATGGGTGGCGCCCTAGGCCGGCGAGCCACTTCAACGTCGGCGCTAGTGAGAGGTCACGTCTGCTCTGGGATTTCTGGTTTGCGAGAAAAAACACATCCGGACCAGTCGACGGACCGATCCAAGACCGCGTTGGATGGCAAAACACGTCCGGACCGTGTGGTTTGAGGGTCAGCGTTGGGGATGACTTTACCGTTTAAGAAGAAACAAAATCAAATAAGAACTAGGAAAATAAAAATTATGAGATTTTATAAGGAAGAATGAATTAGTCTAATTGGTATTACCATTAAAGAAGAAATGAAATGAAATAGAAAACTAAAACAAAATCAAAATAATGCAGTTTTCCTAAGAAGAATTATTTAGTGGCTTTGGTATTACCCTTTAAGAAGAAAGAAAATGAAAAGAAAACTAAAACAAAATCAAAATTATTAATTTTTCTAAGGAATAATGAATTAGTGACATTGGTACTACCCTTTAAAAAGAAAATGAAATGAATTCACATAGAAATTGCGTTTTTCTATAATATGCAAGAATAATCGTATAATAGTGAAATTTCGTAAAAAGGAAATTTTCAAGAAAGAATGAATTAGTGCCATTGGTATTACCCTTAAATAAGAAAGAAAATAAAAATGAAACTTAAAGAAAATTAAAATAATGAAGTTTTCTAAGAAAGAATGAATTAGTGACATTGATGTTATCCTTTCAGAAGAGAGAAAAAGAAATAAAAACTAAAACAAAACAAAAATAATAATGTTTTCTAAGAAAGGATGAATTAGTGGCATTGGTAGTACCGTTTAAAAGGAAACAAAATGAAATATATATATAAACAAACAATGACCCAATTTGCACACAATATACACAAATTTGCGCTCTTTCTAATATGCAAGAATAAACATATAATAGTGAAACTTTCGTAAAACAAGTTTCCTAAAAAGGAATGAAATAGTTGCATTGGTATTTAACTTAAAGATGAATAAAATAAATAATAACTCAAACAAAATCAAAACGATGAAGTTTTATAAGGAACAACGAATTAATGACATTGTATTACCTTTTAAGAAGAAAGAAAATGAAAACCAATTATAAAAAAGTTGCACACAAATTTACACTAAAACTGCGCTTTTTTACAATATGCAAAGAATAATCATATAATAGTGCACCTTTTGCACATATTTTATAGTATATGTGTATATACACTTACGCTCACCTAACATCCCGAAAATACTCAAAAAAGAAAAAATAGACTAATAAAGTAAACAAAAAAGCAAATAAAAACATAGAAGAACAAAGTGAGAGAGGGGAGGGTTGGGTTGCACAGGAATAGTTTAAGCCCGTTAAGGATTGACTGACCCGAACATGTGGTCAGTCGAAAATACCCAGCCCAAAACAACTCGCATAGTAGAACAAAAAAAAAACACGGATCTTCAAGCAGAAATCAACGGCCAAAAAAATTGACTGGCCGAAAATCAATTTTTAGGCGACTTACATATAGCTATAGTGATGCCAGAAATACCTATGCCAAAAATACCCATGTAAAAAAGAAAAATCCACTAATACAATACTCCCACCGTCCTTTGTACTAAGTCCGCGACACTTATTTTCGGACGGATGGAGTATAGAGAGAAAAAAAAGCAAAAACACATACAAACAGAAAAACACATGCAATGTGTATCGGGATTCAGGCCCAATAGAAAAAATGATTTACCCCAAACAAGGGCAAGTCAAATATTCAGCCTAAGATAAAATAAAATTACCCCAAACTAGGGCAAGTCAAAACTCTAGTCTAAGAAAAAATTGACTTACTTGGGGCAAGTAAACAATCAGCCTCCAAAGCCATGAAACAACATTGAAAAAAACAGAAATCTTTACAAAAGAATCAAGGGTCAAAAAATTGACTTACCCAAATTTTAAAATCAGGCGACTTATATATACCTAAAATGATACACCCTCCGTCCCAAAATAAGTGTCTTTGATTTAGTACTCCCTCCGTCCCAAAATAAGTGTCTTAAGCTTAGCACAACTTTGTACTAAAGTTAGTACAAAGTTAAGACATTTATTTTGGGACGGAGGGAGTACAAAATAAGTGTCTTTGATTTAATACAACTTTAGTACATAGTCGTACTAAATGAAAAACACTTATTTTGAGACTGATGGAGTAAGAGATAGATAGATGTATAGTATCAATATTCGTTGCAAAATTAAAAGCTATGGCATAAAAGTAGATAGATAATGTGAACGCATAGCGACCTTGCGCAGCCGCGGCCGCCTCCTGGCTTCTCTCCCCAAAAAAAACTTAGGGTTCCTCTGCCTCCCGTCGGCGCTGCCGCCGGTCCGCCTCGTCTCCGGTGGCCTTATGGCCATGGAGGCATGGTGGATCCCGACGCTTGCCAGCGGGAGGGCTCCGTTTGTAGATGTTTCTTTAAATTATGTTAGGGTTTGTGTCCTGCTCAGGAAGGCGAGACGACGGCGGCCCCCTGGAGATGGAATAAGGTTCTCCCAGCCTAGCCCCCATTCCAGTGGTGCGTCTAGCATCGTGGGTGGGCGTGTGGAGATGTGTGTCTGGTGGAGTTGTCTTGGTGGATCTACTCGGATCTGGTCGTTGTTCGTCTACGTTCGAGTGTGTTCAGATTGGATCCTTTCGATCTATGCTACTCTTAATCGGCGGCAGTTGCTTTTCTGGTGCGCTGGTCCTACGGGGCCTTAGCACGATGACTTCCCGACTGTCTACTACAACAAGTTTTGTCCGGCTCCGGCAAGGGACGGGCGATGACGGCGGCGTGCCTTCGGGATGCTTCAGTGCTTTTATTCGTCGCTACGTGGTCTACGGATCTGGATGCAATTTTTATTATTTCTGGTGTTCGTTGTACTGCCTTGATTGAAGATGAATAGATCGGAAGTTTTCTTGAAAAAATTTGATAGATAATACTCCCCCACCACAGAAATACTTGTTGGTCAAAGGGATGTATTTAGCACCAAAAGGACGAAGAGAGTATATGGACTAGATACATCCAAATAACATTTGGTATCAAAATGAAGCCCATGACATTTGCTCGAGCCACTATACATGCCAGTTGTACTACAAATAGCAGCTCGCTGTCCTAGAGTTCCACTTCCACTCCACAAAGCGCAGGCTGCAGGCAGACACGATGCACGGCGAGGTGTGTGGGTGGCATGTGGTGATGGTGCCGTTCCCGGCGCAGGGGCACGTTGCCCCGCTGATGCAGCTGGCGCGCATCCTCTACAGCCGCGGCGCCCACGTCACCTTCGTCCACACGCAGTTCAACTACCATCGCCTCCTCCGCGCCAAGGGCGAGGCGGCCGTCCGCCCGCCGTCCGCCACCGCCGCCCGCTTCCGCGTCGAGGTCATCGAGGACGGCGTGTCCCTCTCCGTGCCGCAACACGACGTGGCAGCCCTCGTCGACGCCGTGGGCCGCAACTGCCCCGGCCCCTTCCGCGGTCTGCTGAGGAAGCTCGCCGACGAGGAGCACGCCGGGTCGCCCCCCGTCACCTGCGTCGTGGCCGACACGGCCATGGCCTTCGCGGCAGCCGCGGCCAGGGAGGCCGGCGTGGCGGACGCGCTCTTCTTCACGGCGTCTGCGTGCGGCCTCGTGGGGTACTCGCAGTTCGATGAACTGCTCAGGCGAGGGCTTCTCCCTCTCAAAGATGGGAGCTGCTTGACCAACGGATATTTGGACACGCCGCTGGACTGGGTGCCCGGGATGAAGCACATGCGGCTCAGGGACATGCCGTCCTTCTGCCGCGCCACGGACGCCGACGACGCCATGCTCAACGGGGTCATCGAGCAGATGAAGAGCGCTGCTGACTCCAAGGCCATCATCCTCAACACCTTCTACGAGCTCGAGAGCGATGTGGTGGACGCGCTCGCCGCCATCTTCCCGCCGCCTGTATACACCGTCGGGCCGCTGGCCCATGTCATCGCCTCCTCCGCCGCCGCGAACGACGGCCTCGACGCCATGGACATCAGCATCTGGCAGGAGGACGCGCGGTGCCTGACATGGCTTGACGACAAGCCACACAAGTCGGTGGTCTATGTCAACTTTGGCAGCGTCGCCGTCATGACGGCGGAGCAGACGCGCGAGTTCGCGCTGGGGCTGGCGACGTGCGGGTTCCCGTTCCTGTGGGTGAAGCGACCCGACATCGTGGACGGCGAGGACGTGGCGCTCCCGGAGGTGTTCCGCGACGAGCTGGAGCGCGGCGGGGGCCTCGTCGTGCCGTGGTGCCCGCAGCCGGCGGTGCTGAAGCACGCGGCGGTGGGCCTGTTCGTGACGCACTGCGGGTGGAAATCCCTTCTGGAGGCGGTGGTGGCTGGCCTGCCGATTCTCGCCTGGCCGGTCTTCGCCGAGCAAACGATCAACTGCAGGCAGGTGTGCGAGTGCTGGCGGAACGGCTTGGATCTTCCGGAGGAGGTGGAGAGCGGCGCCGTGTCGAGGCTGGTGAAGGAGATGATGGCCGGGGAGCTGGGGAAGGAGAAAAGGGCCAAAGCGGCGGCCACCATGGAAGGCGGCTCGTCGTTGCGCAGCGTCGACCGACTGGTCAACGATGTGCTGCTGCTCGGGAACAAGTGAGACTGCATCCATTGCTCACTTATGTTAATTACCATTGCTGAATTTCGTACGTAGAATTGGGTGGCCACGATTGCTAGTCTCGCGCCGAGCGCTCGGCCGGTCGCGCTCGCGTCGTTCGATGGGATAAGAATCCCACGTCGCTCCAGCACCCATATATATAATACGTGGCTGGGTGGCTCTATTCTTTTTTTTTTTTTTTTTTTGAGGGTAGGCTCTATTCTGACTCAATCTTATCACTTCAAGAGGTGTCTTCTCTGTTCGCCCCCTTTCTCGCACGAACCCACGCAAGGACCTCACACCACCACCGCTGGGACGCCGCTCCCTCCGTCCTTTTTTTGGCTCCACGTCGGCGAGCCGTCCGCGCGTCCCGCTCCCTCCGTACTTTTTTTGGCTCAACGCCGGCGACCCGGCCGCGCGCCTCCGCTCCATCCATCCCTCTAGCTTCACTCCGATGAGCCGACCTCCACCGCCGCTGCAAGCCACCAGCCGACCACCACCCCCGGGGAAGCTGCAACCTGCGTCCGGCGTAGATGCGACTGGGGGCGGTGGTGGAGGATGTTGCGACCGGCCGGTGACGTCTGGTGCTGGGACCGGCAATGGCCTGCGGCGATCGAGAAAGCTGGAGACGACGACCACAAGATTGGAGGCGACGGCGACAAGTGCTGCAATCAGTACCCACCGGTGCTGGAGACGGCGGATACAAGTGTTGGCAGACCAGCGGCGGCCGGCGTACAGGATGTTGGAGCTACGGTGACAATGCTGGAGATCCCGGCGAGGTTTTTTTTTTGCTGGACCCAAGGTTTTTGTTTGCTGGAACCAGCTTCAAATTTTGCTACCACAGTCTTCGGGTTTTTGTTGGAACAAAACCATATTTTTTTGCTACTATGCTTTGTTTACTTTGCTGGAACCAGTGTATCAATTTGCTACCACCGTCTTCAAATTTTGCTGGAACTGACCAAATTTTGCTGGAACTGACCACCGCTGGAACCATTGTACCACTTTTGCTACAACCGTTTTGGATTTTGCTACTACTGCGTTGTCGATTGTTACATACATTTTTTATGACGTTACCGAGATCCGCGACTATGTGATTTTTGCTGCAACTACTGTCGATTTTTGCTACTACCGGTGTCGACGCTTGCTGCTTTCATACCGTGCGAATAAGAGCTACAACCAAAAACGGCGGCGAGCTGCAGCGGCGGTGTGGGGGTGTTTTTTCAAGCAAGGTGTTTTTTCGGCTGCAACCCCATCCATGGCGAGGACTACGTTTTTTTGCTGCTAGCAACTACAGCTCCGCCCGGCTAGCCATGGAGGAGACCTCGCCGGAGCTCGTTGGCCATGGCCATGACGGCAGGGGCTCTGCGTCAACAGGACAAGGTGTGACGCGGGCAAGGTGTGACGCCCCGACTTAATCGTGCACTAATCATACTCGCAAATGCACACGATCAAGCCTAAGGACTCACTTGAAGATATCACAACACAACTCTAAACACAAATAAAAGGCATACAAGCTTTATATTACAAGCCAGGGGCCTCGAGGGCTCGAATACATAAGCTCGATGTCATACAAGCATCAGCGGAAGCATCAGATATCTGAGTACAGACATAAAGTTAAACAGATAGGCCTTTAAGAAGGCAGGGCAAAAAAAACACTAGATCGAAAGGCACAGGCCTCCTGCCTGGGTGCCTCCTAACTACTCCTGGTCGTCGGAGGGCTCCTCGTAGTAGTAGTATCCGCCAGGGGGGTAGTAGTAGTCGTAGTCGACGGCTGGGGCAGCCGGCTCCTGGGCCCCATCATCTGGTCTCAAGTATCGGGTATGGGGAAAAAGGTAAGCAAATCAACCGTGAGTACTCATCAAAAGTACTCAGCAAGACTTACATCAGATCTATTCTAAATATGCAATATTATCAAAGGAAGGCTGTATATGTGGACTGGTCTGCAGAAATGCCAGAATAAGAGAGAAAGGCCTAGCCTATCGAAGACTAGCATCTTCAGCGGTCTTGCAGCATAAGAAGAGTGCAGATTAGTACATAAATATAGTAGTAGCAATAAGTATAACAGTAGCCACGCCCAGAGATCCTTCCTCGACTACCTGCGAGAAAGCGATCCCGGAGCCACAAATTAATCCAGTTCTAGTTGTAGAAGATCGGGATATTTTCCGAGCGTCCTGTTACCGTGGACACGGCTATTCGAATAGATATACTTCCCTGCAGGGGTGCACCAACTTACCCAACAAGCTCGATTAACTCTGGCCGGACACACTTGTTCGGTCCATGCCCGGCCTCGGCTGATCGACACGTCGTAGCCCTACCTAGGCTCAACAGAGAGGCCAGCACGCCGGTCTACATCCTAAGCGCTCAGGGGTCTTGGGCCCATCGCCCTTTGCACTCCTGCGCGTTGCGAGGACGGCCGGGAGCAGACCTAGCCCCCTTAATACAAGCGCAGGCTTTCCCACTCTAACCCGGCGTGTGCCGCTCAATCGCTGACATCTGAAGAGCTTCGGCTGATACTACGACGCCGAGTACCCATATTATTCCCACGTAGCGCGAAAAGGCCAGAGGCCTACTCAGATTACATATCCTAACCCATTAGTGCGTTTGGAGCGCGCGGAAACGAGCAGAGACTCACGATCCTGTGACCCCGTCGCCCTGTCTCGTGGACTTACGGCAAGGGCTAAGAATGCCCGGCCGTGCCACGTATTCATCTCTCGGGTACCCTCATGGTCAACCCGAATCCACATCTCTCGCGGGTACCCCTCGGGGCCGACCCGTATTTATCCAGTAACAGTAGTAAGGTCACAGTATCCGTGTGTCCATAACATCAAGAAGGAATCCGAGGAATCACCCTCGTTGGATTCCCACTGGATGATCCCACCAAGGTGAACCCGGAGGAATCACCCTCGATGGTATTCACACTTGCGGAGTTGCACGACAGAGGCTTCATCGGAGGTGGTGGAAGAGGAATCACCCTCGGAAACCCACGACCGACTAGCTGTACTACAAAGACGACATCGGGAGTGAGACAAGAGGTATCACCCTTGGCACTCGATGATAACTCTGTAGAGTCAAGCAACTTAGCGTTGTGCGGTGATGTGCTGGTCTCAGCCCGTTCGATCACATCGATCGGGGCACAGGTACTAAAGCGGGGCAACTAGATCAAGGAAGAGGGGCCACAGATGGTTTACCATCCAACCTATACTAAGCATTTAGGATATCAGGTAAGGTATCAATAGAAGTTACAAGAAATAGGCTATGCATCAGAATAGGATAAATCAACAGCAGTAGCAAATTCTAATGCAAGCAGGACGGAGAGAGAATAGGTGATATAGGCATGCGTCAAGGGAGTTTGCTTGCCTGGAAGCTCTGCGGCAAAGGAGGGGTCGTCAGAGGTGTCGTCGATCTCCTGAGCTGCGTCGGTCTTGGGGGCTATCGGAGAAGAAGAGGCGGAAGAAACAATAAATAAAGGCAGACAAATGCAACACAGATGCATGGCATGGCAGTATGCAGAGTTAGTGATGACCTAATGCATGGCTATACATGTCGCAGACGAAACGGGAAAATATCTGGGATATTTTCCCGGCGTTTAGGCTGATTTCGGTATACTGAACCGGAGGGGAAGGTTCCATGTTCAGGTAGTTAGGAGCGATGGTCAAGCATTTTGACCACATATTCGGATTCGTCTCGTTTTTTGATCAACTTTCATGTAGAAAGTTTTTCGATCCGTGCTACGGTTGAATTTCTACGAATTTTCAAAGATTTAAACTCTTTTCTGAAATTCCTGGAATTAAATCTAATTAAATAATTCGCATTATCCAAAATAGTAACTGATGACATCAGCATGACGTCAGCCAGTCAAGTCCAGCGGGTCCAGGTCAAACCTGACGGCTGGGACCCACTTGTCATACACAGAAGTTAATCCAGTAGTTTAAAATAACTAAACAGAGATTAGCTAGGGTTGGGCCCCACATGTGAGTGCCTGATTAATAATTAGGTTAATTTTAATTATCCAATTAGTTAAAAAAAAGCGGTGGGGCCCGCATGTCAGGGTCAACCGTGCACAGTCAGCACAGTTGACCCGGTCAACTGGTCAACTGGGCCCGCGGGACCCAGCTGCCAGTGACTCGAGGAGTCGCCATGTCATTCCGGCGAGCCCTCCGCGGCGGTTGTCTCGCCGGCGAGGCTCGGGTTTGCGCTACGGTGGGTCTCCGGACCCACGGTTAGGCGCGTTCGACGCGGCTCGACGTCGCGCGCACGATGGTGCTACTGATTGGACTCGGGGGTGGCCGGAACGTCGCCAGCGACGAGTGGAGGCGGCGGTGGCGTTCGGGCGACAGTGAACTCGGCGAAACAGCGCACATTGGCTCGAACGAGAGGGGTTGGGGGGCTCTACGCGAGCTTGCGAGCCCGTTGGACATCGCTACGCGGTCGTGCGGTCACCGGATCATGGCTGGGGATGAGCTTGGCGGCGATGGGCTCGGCCGCGTCGGGAACGACGACTAGAGGTGGCGCAACGAGGAGGAAACGGAAGGAGGAGGAGCGGAGCTCACCGTAGCGGCTCATGGTGGCCGGTGGTAGCTTTGTAGCGTAGGGGACGGCGGATCGAGGCGGTGGAGCTCCAGTGGCCGATGGGGAAGACGAGGTCGATCTCGTCAATGCGGTGGCCTCCGGCTTGCAACGAGTGGCGTAGTCGACATAGCCGTGGACGACGATGACGACGGGCACGGAGAGATGGCGCGGTGACGACTGTGGCCGCCCTACCGCACGGTCATGGCGGTGGCGGCGTACTGCAGAGGAAGAGAGGAGAGGCGAGCGTGCGAGGAAGAGGGACAGGAGGACTGAGAGCGTCCAGGGGAGAGGGAGGAGGGCGCGGCCTTATCCCAGCCACCTGCCTCGTCGCGGTGGCGGCTGGAGACGGCGTGCCGCGCGCGCCGGATGCGGCCGCGGCGACACGGCAGAGGGAGCAGGTGAGGTCGACGATTCGGTTGGGCTGGGCCGCGCTGGGCCTTCGGCCAGGCGCCAGGTAAGCCCTTTCTCTTTTCCCATTTTTCCTTTTCTGTTTTTCCATTTATTAATAAATAGAGATAGAAAAGGAAAATACTTAGGCTATTAAATGGCTAAGGAAAAATATGGAACTTGGCCCATTAAATCCAGTGCATTTTTAGACACTGCCACAAGAAGTTTGGGAAATATTTGTATCCAATTGAATTTTGCAAAAGTGGAATGGCATTTTAAATTGCTGGATTAGCACTGTTAAATGCTAATGCTCATTTTAGCATGATGGTGATGTTGTTTTTCTTAACATTAAATTGTTTAGGAATATTTGCTAAATGATGAACATTTTTGCAGAAACTTTAGTGCAACTCCAAAATTCACTTATGAATTGAATTTGAATTCAGAGAGGAATATGAAATGAGATATTAACCCAACATGATTATCATTGCAAACCACAGTAGCTTAGCATCATCAGGATGGATCACTGTTGCTCATTTACATAGGGGTGTTACAATTCTCCTCCTCTAAAAGAAATTCTCGTTCCGAGAATTCAGGAGGTAGAAGGGAAAAGGTCGGGGTATTCCTCCCGAAGACGATCCTCACGTTCCCAAGTGGCTTCATCTTCAGTATGATTTGACCACTGCACTTTAAGGAACTTAGTTGTCTTCTGGCGGGTCCGACGTTCAGCTTCATCGAGAATGCGGATCGGATGCTCCTTATAAGAGAGATCATCTTGTAAATCAAGCAATTCATGATCCACTGCTCGGTGCGGAGATTCCTTGAAGCAACGGCGAAGTTGCGACACATGGAAGACGTCGTGGATATGAGAGAATTGCGGCGGCAACTCCAATTTATAAGCCACATGTCCACGTCTGGCGAGAATGCGGAAGGGGCCGATGTAGCGAGGAGCTAACTTGGCCTTAATTCCGAAGTGGTGAGTGCCCTTCATAGGAGTGACACGAAGATAAGCTTGCTCACCAGGTTGATAGATCGATCCCCAGTGTTTACGATCATAATTGCTCTTCTGGCGAGACTGAGCAACTTTGAGATTTTCCTGCACAATATGGACTTGCTCTTCAGCGTGTTGGATAATATCCGGACCGATGAGCGGCCGTTCCCCAGTTTCTGACCAATTCAGAGGGGTTCGACACTTACGTCCATAAAGAACCTCGAAGGGTGCCATTTTCAAGCTGGCTTGATAGCTGTTGTTGTAAGAGAATTCGTCATACGGGAGTGATTCTTCCCACTTCTTGCCAAATGAAATAACACAAGCTCGCAGCATATCTTCCAGCACTTGATTAACCCGTTCGACCTGTCCTTGGGACTGGGGGTGATAAGCTGAACTCCAGGTAATATGAGTTCCCATAGCTTCTTGGAAACTTTTCCAGAACATTGAGGTGAAAAGGCTGCCACGGTCTGAACTGATCTCCTTCGGAATACCGTGGAGTGATACAATTCTGGAGATATACAGATCTGCCAACTGACTAGCAGTGATCGTCTCCTTGACTGGCAGAAAGTGTGCAACTTTGGAGAGTTGGTCAATGACGACAAGAATTGCATCATGACCTTTCTGTGACCTGGGAAGGCCAGTGATAAGGTCCATTTGCACTTTGTCCCATTTCCATTCAGGGATAGGGAGCGGTTACAGTATTCCAGGAGGCTTCTGATGTTCTGCTTTCACGCGATGGCAAACGTCACATTCAGCAACATATCGAGCAATATCCCTCTTCATCCTAGACCACCAGTACCTTTGTCGGAGATCACGATACATCTTGGTGCTAGCCGGATGAATAGACAGTTGTGTATCATGTGCCTCTTTCATAACCTTGTCGGTCATAAGTTCGAAGCGAGGTACCACAATGCGGCCTCTGAAATACAAAGTTCCATCTTCAGAAAGTGAGAAATCTCTGTACTTTTCAAGGTGAACATCTCTTTTCATCAGATCAACTTCAGCATCTTTAGCTTGCGCATGTTTTACAGCCTTCTCAAGATCTGGCTATATAACAAGGGTATTAAGAGAACCCTGTGGAACAATGTGAAGGTTCAGCTTGCGCAATTCTTCATATAGATGGGGTTGAGCTCGCTGAACCATAAGGTTGTTGCAATAGGACTTGCGGCTCAAGGCATCGGCCATCACATTAGCCTTGCCGGGGGTATATTAAATACCACAGTCATAGTCCGTGATTGTTTCCAACCATCGCTGTTGGCGGAGATTGAGATCCGGCTAAGTAAACAAATACTTCAGACTTTGATGATCAGTATATATCTCACATCGATTACCAAGAAGGTAATGTCGCCACAGCTTCAATGCATAAATCACTGCAGCAAGTTCGAGATCATGCACTGGGTAATTCTCTTCATGAGGATGCAACTGTCGCGAGGCATAAGCGATTACTCTGCGCTCTTGCATCAGCACACAGCCTAATCTTTGACGAGAGGCGTCGCAATAAATTACGAAATCTTTGCGAGAATCCGCGGAGCAAGCACTGGTGCAGATGTCAGCTTGTCCTTGAGGGTCTGGAAACTTTCCTGACATTTATATGTCCACTCAAACTTAGCGCCTTTGTGAAGAAGATTAGTCAGAGGCTTGGCAATCCTTGTGAAGTTCTCGACAAAGCGACGACAATAGCTTGCAAGTCCGAGAAAACTTCTGACTTGCTTGACATTCTTCGGAGGAGTCCAGTCAAGAATAGCCTGAACTCGTTCTGGATTGACAGCAATGCCATCCTTGGAAATGACATGACCAAGGTAGGTTACTTCAGATAACCAGAATTCGCACTTGGAATACTTGGCATATAGCTGGTGCTCTCGAAGCTTTTCCAGAACCAGACGAAGATGTTCAGCATGTTCTTCCTTATTCTTGGAATAAACCAGAATATCATCCAGATAAACCACGACGAATTTGTCGAGGTAATCCATGAAGATATAATTCATTAGGCGGGAGAACGTTGCTGGAGCATTCGTTAACCCGAAAGACATAACAGTATACTCATAAGAGCCATAGCGAGTAACAAAGGCAGTCTTGGGGATATCCTCTTCGCGAACACGGATCTGATGATAACCCAACCTCAGGTCAAGTTTAGAGAACACTGATAATCCAGCAAGTTGATCATACAGGTCATTGATCCGAGGAAGCGGATACTTATTCTGAATGATGGCTTGGTTGATAGGCTGGTAATCTTGGACCAATCGGTTTGGACGGATGAAACCCTTTTGAAGTGACTTATCGAGTTCCCCCTTAAGCTCGAGAAATTCATGCGGAGGCATCTTATAAGGACGCTTCGCAATAGGAGTTGTGCCTGGTTTAAGGTCGATGACAAACTCGACAGCCCTAGCAGGGGGTACTCCTGGAAGTTCTTCCGGGAATACATCTTGGAAGTCGCGGACGATTGGAACGTTTTTGATCCCCTCAAGAGGTGAAGCGTTCAACGCATTCAGTGCATAAATCTGAGACTCGGCACTTTGAACAACATGAGCATGGTAATTTACTAGCTCATCAGATGGGTGCAGGAGGTGTACGACTTTAGTGGCACAATTGATCAAGGCATAGTGAGCCTTCAACCAATCCATTCCTAGAATGAGGTCAATCTTTGAAGACTTCAAAATAATGGGAAAAGCACGAAACTCCAACCCTTCAATTTCAATAGTAACATCGGGGCTGAACATAGAGGTTCGACAATGGCCCGCGGGAGTGTTAACCACTAACGGCTGGTGCAAATTTTCATGTTTAATGCCATGCATGAATGCAAACTCTTCTGATATAAAAGGATGCGATGCTCCTGTATCAAATAAAACAGATGATGGTACTGAATTAACAAGGAGAGTACCCATCACAGTTTCTGGTTGATCCTGAGCTTCAGCCATGTTGACATGATAAGCCTGCCCACGACCATATGAAGGTCTGGCATTATAGTTGCGAGGCTGATTAATACCACGGCCATTTCCATGGCCAGCAGAAGGAAGCACAAGCTGGTTCTGACTCTGGGAGCAGTCTCTAGCACGGTGACCTGGATGGCCACACTTGAAGCAGAGTCCATTGTCGGGACGGGGAGCAGGAGCTCGGGGCATTGGAGCCTGAGGTCTGAACTGCCTTGGAGGTGGGGAGGCATACGTGGTGCAACATATGATGTGTTGGGGAACGTTGCATGGGAAACAAAAATTTTCCTACGCACACATAAGATCTATCCATGGTGATGAGCATCTACGAGAGGGAGAGTGAATCTACATACCCTTGTAGATCGCTAAGCGGAAGCGTTAATAAACGCGGTTGATGTAGTCGAACGTCTTCGCGATCCAAATCGCCGAGCGTCCCGCGATCCAATCACGATCCTTCCGATCTAGTGCCGAACGGACGGCACCTCCGCGTTCAACACACGTACGGCTTGATGACGCCTTCACCTCCTCGATCCAGCGAGCGATGATGAAGTAGTGGTTGAGTTCCAGCAGCACGACGGCGTGGTGATGGTGGTGAGGAACAATCTCTGCAGGGCTTCGCCAAGCGCTACGGAGATTATGACGGAGGAACTAGAGGGCTAGGGTTGCCGGCACACGGCTTGGGAAATCCTGATGTGTCCCGTGTGCTAGCCCTGCCCCTCTATTTATATGTTGAGCCTTGGGGTCTAAACTTGGAGTAAAAGCCTCCTCCGGGTCGGTTTTGCCCGCACAAGGTCGGTTTGGCCCGCAGGGAAAGAGTCCAACTCGGATCCCTGCCGAACCGTGCACAGCCGCGCACAAGCGGTAGTACCGCTTCACACAAGCGGTAGTACCGCTTGGGCGGTAGTACCGCTTCACACAAGCGGTAGTACCGCTCGGGCGGTAGTACCGCTTCACCAAGCGGTAGTACCGCTTACGCGGCAGCAAAACTACTTTTGCACTTTCCAATACCTCGTGGGCTTTATCCCTTTGGCTCATATAAAGTGTTGCTGCACCCGAACACTTCGGTAAACATCCGGAACCCCTTCCGGTGAACTTCGGAACTCTTCCGGAGATCAAAACACTATTATCACATATATCAATCTTTACCTCCGGACTATTCCGGAGATCCTCGTCATGTCCGGGATCTTATCCGGGACTCCGAACAACTTTCGGTCACCAACATAATAACTCAATTATACTAATCGTCACCAAACGTTAAGTGTGTAGACCCTGCGGGTTCGAGAACTATGTAGACATGACCGAGACACCTCTACGGCCAATAACCAATAGCGGGACCTGGATGCCCATATTGGCTCCTACATATTCTACGAAGATCTTTATCGGTCGAACCTCTATGTCAAGGATTCAGTTAATCCCGTATGCTGTTCCCTTTGTTCTTCGGTATGTTACTTGCCCGAGATTCGATCATCGGTATCACTATACCTAGTTCAATCTCGTTACCGGCAAGTCTCTTTACTCATTCCGTAATACAAGATCTCGTGGCTAACACTTTAGTCACATTGCTTGCAAGGCTCATTGTGATGTTGTATTACCGAGTGGGCCCTGAGATACCTCTCCGTCATACGGAGTAACAAATCCCAGTCTTGATCCATGCCAACCCAACAGACACCCTCGGAGATACCTGTAGAGCACCTTTATAGTCACCCAGTTACGTTGCGACGTTTGATACACACAAGGTATTCCTCCGGTGTTAGTGAGTTGCATGATCTCATGGTCAAAGGAACAGATACTTGACATGCAGAAAACAATAGCAATAAACTGACACGATCAAATGCTATGTTTACAGTTTGGGTCTTGTCCATCACATCATTCTCCTAATGATGTGATCCCGTTTATCAAATGACATCTCATGTCAATGGCTAGGAAACCTTAACCATCTTTGATCAACGAGCTAGTCAACTAGAGGCTTACTAGGGACACAGTGTTGTCTATGTACCCACACATGTATTTGAGTTTCCAATCAATACAATTATAGCATGGATAATAAACGATTATCATGAACAAGGAAATATAATAATAACCAATTTATTATTGCCTCTAGGGCATATTTCCAACAGTCTCCCACTTGCACTAGAGTCAATAATCTAGTTCACATCACTATGTGATTTACATTGTAATGAATCGAACACCCATGCAGTTCTGGTGTTGTTCATGTTTAGCCCTTGGAAGAGGTTTAGTCATCGGATCTGCAACATTTAGATCCGTGTGTACTTTGCAAATATTTATGTCGTCCTCCTTGATGTAATCGCGGATGGAATTGAAACGTCGCTTTATGTGTCTGGTCCTCTTGTGAAATCTTGGTTCCTTGGCTAGAGCAATGGCACCAGTATTATCACAAAACAGAGTCATTGGGTCAAGTGCACTAGGCACTACTCCAAGATCTGTCATGAACTCCTTCATCCAGACACCTTCCTTCGCCGCCTCCGAGGCAGCGATGTACTCCGCTTCGCATGTAGAATCTGCTACCACGCTTTGCTTGGAACTGCACCAGCTAACCGCACCCCCATTAAGAATAAATACGTATCCGGTTTGCGACTTAGAGTCATCCGGATCAGTGTCAAAGCTTGCATCGACGTAACCCTTTACGACGAGCTCTTGATCACCTCCATAAACGAGAAACATGTCCTTAGTCCTTTTCAGGTACTTCAGGATATTCTTGACCGCCGTCCAGTGTTCCATTCCTGGATCACCTTGAAACCTTCCGACCATACTTATGGCAAGGCTGACATCGGGTCTTGTGCACAGCATTGCATACATGATAGAGCCTATGGCTGAAGCATAGGGGATGACACTCATCTTTTCTCTATCTTCTGCAGTCACTGGGCATTGAGTCTTACTCAACTTCACACCTTGCAAAACAGGCAAGAACCCCTTCTTGGACTGATCCATTTTGAACTTCTTCAAAATCTTATCAAGGTATGTGCTTTGTGAAAGTCCTATTAAACGTCTTGATCTATCTCTATAGATCTTGATGCCTAATATGAAAGCAGCTTCTCCTAGGTCCTTCATTGAAAAACTCTTGTTCAAATATTCCTTTACGCTTTCCAGCATTTCTATATTGTTTCCAATCAGCAATATGTCATCCACATATAATATTAGAAACGCTATAGAGCTCCCACTCACTTTCTTGTAAATACAAGCTTCTCCGTAAACTTGTATAAACTCGAACGCTTTGATCACCTCATCAAAACGAAAGATTCCAACTCCGAGATGCTTGCACCAGTCCATAAATGGATCGCTGGAGTTTGCAAACTTTGTCAGCATTCTCTGGATCGACAAAACCTTCTGGTTGTATCATATACAACTCTTCCTTAAGGTAACCGTTAAGGAACGCTGTTTTGACATCCATCTGCCAAATTTCATAATCGAAAAAGGCAGCTATTGCTAACATGATTCTGACGGACTTAAGCATCGCTACGGGTGAGAAGGTCTCATCGTAGTCAACTCCTTGAACTTGTGAAAAACCTTTTGCCACAAGTCGAGCTTTATAGACGGTGACATTACCGTCCGCGTCCGTCTTCCTCTTAAAGATCCATTTGTTCTGAATGGCCTTACGCCCTTCAGGTAATACTTCCAAAGTCCATACTTTGTTTTCATACATGGATCCCATCTCGGATTTCATGGCCTCTAACCACTTCTCGGAATCCGGGCCCATCATCGCTTCTCCATAGCTCGTAGGTTCATCGTTGTCTAACAACATGACCTCTAAGACAGGGTTGCCGTACCACTCGGGAGCAGTACGCGTCCTTGTCGACCTACGAGGTTCGATAGCAACTTGATCCAAAGCTTCATGATCATCATCATTAACTTCCTCTTCAGCTAATGTAGGCTCGACAGAAACAACTTTCTGCGTTGCGCTACTCTTAGGTTGAAGTAAAGGTTCAATAACCTCATCAAGTTCTATCTTCCTCCCACTCAATTCTTTCGAGAGAAACTCTTTCTCAAGAAATGTTCCGTTTTTAGCGACAAACACTTTGCCTTCGGATCTGAGGTAGAAGGTATACCCAACTGTCTCTTTTGGGTATCCTATGAAGACGCATTTCTCCGCTTTGGGTTCCAGCTTTTCAGGCTGAAGCTTTTTGACATAAGCATCACATCCCCAAACTTTAAGAAACGACAGCTTTGGCTTCTTGCCAAACCAAAGTTCATATGGCGTCGTCTCAACGGATTTCGATGGTGCCCTATTTAAAGTGAATGCAGCTGTCTCTAATGCATAACCCCAAAACGATAGTGGCAAATCGGCAAGAGACATCATAGATCGCACCATATCCAATAAAGTTCGATTACGACGTTCGGACACACCATTACGCTGTGGTGTTCCAGGCGGTGTCAATTGTGAAACAATTCCACACTGTCTTAAGTGACTGCCAAACTCATAACTCAGATATTCTCCTCCTCGATCAGATCGTAGGAATTTAATCTTCTTGTTACGATGATTCTCAACTTCACTCTGAAATTGTTTGAACTTTTCAAATGTTTCAGACTTGTGTTTCATTAAGTAAATATACCCATATCTACTTAAGTCATCAGTGAAGGTGAGAAAGTAACGATAACCACTGCGCGCTTCAATACTCATCGGACCGCACACATCAGTATGTATGATTTCCAATAAGTCACTTGCCCGTTCCATTGTTCCAGAGAACGGCGTTTTAGTCATCTTGCCGATGAGGCATGGCTCACATGTGTCAAGTGATTCAAAATCAAGTGACTCCAAAAGTCCATCAGCATGGAGCTTCTTCATGCGTTTTACGCCAATATGACCTAAACGGCAGTGCCACAAGAAAGTGGTATTATCATTATCAATTCTATATCTTTTGGCATCAATGTTATGAACATGTGTATCATTATTATCGAGATTCAACAAGAATAAACCCCTCACATTGGGTGCATGACCATAAAAGATATTACTCATATAAATAGAACAACCATTATTCTCTGATTTAAATGAGTAACCGTCTCGCAATAAACAAGATCCAGATATAATGTTCATGCTTAACGCAGGCACCAAATAACACTTATTTAGGTTCATCACTAATCCCGACGGTAATCGAAGAGCGAGCGTGCCAACGGCGATCACATCAACCTTGGAACCATTTCCCACGCGCATCGTCACTTCGTCCTTTGCCAGCCTCCGTCTATTCCGCAGTTCCTGTTTTGAGTTGCAAATATGAGCAACCGCACCGGTATCAAATACCCAGGCACTACAACGAGAGTTGGTAAGGTACACATCAATAACATGTATATCATATATACCTTGTTTGTTGTTGGCCGCCTTCTTGTCAGCCAAATACTTGGGGCAATTCCGCTTCCAGTGTCCAGTTCCCTTGCAATGAAAACACACAGTTTCTGGTTTGGGTCCAGCCTTGGGTTTCTTCACGAGAGGAGCAACTGCTTTGCCACTCTGCTTGGAGTTACCCTTCTTACCCTTGCCATTTTTCTTGAAACTAGTGGTTTTATTGACCATCAACACTTGATGCTCCTTCTGAATTTCAGACTCAGCGGCTTTCAGCATCGCAAACAGCTCGGCGACTGACTTGTTCATCCCGTGCATGTTATAGTTCAACACGAAGCTCTTGTAGCTAGGTGGCAATGATTGAAGAACTCTGTCAGTGATAGCCTCTGGCGGAAGGGGCATCCCTAACTCAGCCAGACGGGTGGAGTACCCAGACATTCTGAGCACGTGATCACTGATAGACCCGTTCTCCTCCATCTTGCAAGCATAGAACTTATCGGAGATCTCATATCTCTCGATCCGGGCATTCTTCTGAAAGATAAACTTCAACTCCTGGAACATCTCATATGCTCCATGACGTTCAAAACGTCTTTGAAGTCCCGGTTCTAAGCCATACAACATTGCACATTGAACTATTGAGTAATCATCAGAACGAGCCTGCCAGGCGTTCACAACGTCTAGAGACTCAACTGGAGCGGGTGGATCACCAAGCGGTGCATCAAGGACATAAGCCTTCTGGGAAGCTGTAAGGATAATCCTTAGATTACGGGCCCAGTCCACAAAGTTACTTCCATCATCTTTCAACTTAGCTTTCTCTAGGAACGCATTAAAATTCAGGGGTGCTACTGCGCGAGCCATGATCTACAACATAAATACTGCAAAGACAACTTAGACTATTGTTCTTAGATAATGAGTTTAGTTAATCATATTTAAAAAACTCCCACTCAAATTGACATCCCTCCGATCATTCGAGTGTAACATGATCCAAATCCACCAACTCAAGTCCGATCATCACGTGAGTTGAGGTGGTTTCAATGGTGAACATCTTCATGTTGATCATATCTACTATATGACTCATGTTCGACCTTTCGGTCTCTTGTGTTCCGAGGCCATGTCTGTACATGCTAGGCTCGTCAAGTTTAACCCGAGTGTTCCGCACGTGCAACATGGCTTGCACCCGTTGTATGCGAACGTAGAGTCTATCACACCCGATCATCACGGCGTGTCTCGAAACGACGAACTTTCGCAACGGTGCACACTTGGGGAGAACACAATTTATCTTGAAATTTAAGTGAGGGATCACCTTATAATGCTACCGTCGTCCTAAGCAAAATAAGATGCATAAAAGGATTAACATCACATGCAAATCATAAGTGACATGATATGGCCATGAACTTGTGCTTTTGATCTCCATCTCCAAAGCACCGGCATGATCTCCATCGTCACCGGCATGACACCATGATCTCCATCATCTTGATCTCCATCAACGTGTCGCCATAAGGTTGTCGCGCCGACTGTTGCTTCCACGACTATTGCTAACGTTTAGCGATAAAGTAAAGCATTACATAGCGCTTAATGATTGACACGCAGGTCATACAATAATTAAAGACAACTCTATGGCTCCTGCCAGTTGCCGTACTCATCGACATGCAAGTCGTGATATTCTATACAACACATGATCATCTCATACATCACATATATCTCATCATGTAATTGGCCATATCACATCACAACATACCCTGCAAAAACAAGTTAGACGTCCTCTAATTGTTGTTGCAAATTTTACGTGGCTGCTACGGGTTTGCAAGAACCGTTCTTACCTACGCAAAACCACAACGTGGTGTAGTGATTGCTTTTTGATCTTCTAAAAGAACCCTTTTCATTGAACCGATTCAACTAAAGTGAGAGAGACAGACACCTGCCAGTCACCTTTATGCAACAAGTGCACGCAGCGGTGAAACCAGTCTCGCGTAAGCGTACGCGTAATGTCGGTCCAGGCCGCTTCATCTCACAATACCGCGGAATCAAGCATCAACTAGTAACGGCAAGCAATATGTATACATCCACGCCCACAACTCGTTTGTGTTCTACTCGAGATCTCATCTACGCATAGACCTGGCTCATGATGCCACTGTTGGGGAACGTTGCATGGGAAACAAAAAATTTCCTACGCACACATAAGATCTATCCATGGTGATGAGCATCTACGAGAGGGAGAGTGAATCTACATACCCTTGTAGATCGCTAAGCGGAAGCGTTAATAAACGCGGTTGATGTAGTCGAACGTCTTCGCGATCCAAATCGCCGAGCGTCCCGCGATCCAATCACGATCCTTCCGATCTAGTGCCGAACGGACGGCACCTCCGCGTTCAACACACGTACGGCTTGATGACGCCTTCACCTCCTCGATCCAGCGAGCGATGATGAAGTAGTGGTTGAGTTCCAGCAGCACGACGGCGTGGTGATGGTGGTGAGGAACAATCTCTGCAGGGCTTCGCCAAGCGCTACGGAGATTATGACGGAGGAACTAGAGGGCTAGGGTTGCCGGCACACGGCTTGGGAAATCCTGATGTGTCCCGTGTGCTAGCCCTGCCCCTCTATTTATATGTTGAGCCTTGGGGTCTAAACTTGGAGTAAAAGCCTCCTCCGGGTCGGTTTTGCCCGCACAAGGTCGGTTTGGCCCGCAGGGAAAGAGTCCAACTCGGATCCCTGCCGAACCGTGCACAGCCGCGCACAAGCGGTAGTACCGCTTCACACAAGCGGTAGTACCGCTTGGGCGGTAGTACCGCTTCACACAAGCGGTAGTACCGCTCGGGCGGTAGTACCGCTCGGGCGGTAGTACCGCTTCACCAAGCGGTAGTACCGCTTACGCGGCAGCAAAACTACTTTTGCACTTTCCAATACCTCGTGGGCTTTATCCCTTTGGCTCATATAAAGTGTTGCTGCACCCGAACACTTCGGTAAACATCCGGAACCCCTTCCGGTGAACTTCGGAACTCTTCCGGAGATCAAAACACTATTATCACATATATCAATCTTTACCTCCGGACTATTCCGGAGATCCTCGTCATGTCCGGGATCTTATCCGGGACTCCGAACAACTTTCGGTCACCAACATAATAACTCAATTATACTAATCGTCACCAAACGTTAAGTGTGTAGACCCTGCGGGTTCGAGAACTATGTAGACATGACCGAGACACCTCTACGGCCAATAACCAATAGCGGGACCTGGATGCCCATATTGGCTCCTACATATTCTACGAAGATCTTTATCGGTCGAACCTCTATGTCAAGGATTCAGTTAATCCCGTATGCTGTTCCCTTTGTTCTTCGGTATGTTACTTGCCCGAGATTCGATCGTCGGTATCACTATACCTAGTTCAATCTCGTTACCGGCAAGTCTCTTTACTCATTCCGTAATACAAGATCTCGTGGCTAACACTTTAGTCACATTGCTTGCAAGGCTCATTGTGATGTTGTATTACCGAGTGGGCCCTGAGATACCTCTCCGTCATACGGAGTAACAAATCCCAGTCTTGATCCATGCCAACCCAACAGACACCCTCGGAGATACCTGTAGAGCACCTTTATAGTCACCCAGTTACGTTGCGACATTTGATACACACAAGGTATTCCTCCGGTGTTAGTGAGTTGCATGATCTCATGGTCAAAGGAACAGATACTTGACATGCAGAAAACAATAGCAATAAACTGACACGATCAAATGCTATGTTTACAGTTTGGGTCTTGTCCATCACATCATTCTCCTAATGATGTGATCCCGTTTATCAAATGACATCTCATGTCAATGGCTAGGAAACCTTAACCATCTTTGATCAACGAGCTAGTCAACTAGAGGCTTACTAGGGACACAGTGTTGTCTATGTACCCACACATGTATTTGAGTTTCCAATCAATACAATTATAGCATGGATAATAAACGATTATCATGAACAAGGAAATATAATAATAACCAATTTATTATTGCCTCTAGGGCATATTTCCAACATGATGGCCTCTGAATAGGTACAGCCGGACGGTACATGCTTTGAGGGATCCAGATGCGGCGTTTCTGAGAAGACGAGCCCGCCTCACGGGTGCGCTTGAGAGCGTCCTTGTTATCCTTAATACCAGTCTCAACCTGAATAGCCTTGTTCACCAAGGTGGCGAAGTCAGCAAAGTCGTGGACTAGGAGTGCCATCTTGATTTCAGGGTTGAGCCCTTCACGGAACTTTTCCTGTCTGCGGGCATCAGTAGCAATGTCCTCCTCAGCATAACGAGATAACTCCAGAAATTCCCGCTGATAAGCTTCTACAGACTTGTTGCCCTGGTGATGCGGAGCATCCTACGGACATCACCATGTCAAGAGTCCGTTTGGCAAGTGACACATGCCACATCTACGTCACATACATAAAGGTGAATCATCTCCTTTACACGTGTTCACTTGACCCCTTCGAGGATGGTATACTACTTGACACTCCTCTCGTGTGCATGCATAGGTATTGTCGGAACTTCACGGATGACGAGGAGGAGTGCAAGCGCAAGGGAACAACTACACCATCCAAGAGGGAAGCTTGGGAGCGGAGAAGGAACCGTCAAGAAGAAGGCGAGGTTCCACGTGCATCGACGGATGTCCACGAGAAGGCGACGAGCCATGAAGCTTCTGGACACCCCGTGCGCACGGGCCATTAGACCCCGTGCAGACGGGACCCCATGCCCACGGTACATGCCCGTGCGCACGGGCTAAGTCGCCAGGTCTCTGGATACCCCGTGCGCAAGGGCTCCACTTACCCCGTGCGCACGGGGCCTCCTGAGTGTACCTGTTGGGCTTTGCGTTGTATTTCCCATTACGCCCCTGCTTACCCCTTCATTGCCTAGGACTATATATACTCCTCCTCTTCCTCCATTTAGCTTTAGCTAAGATTAGATCTAGACATTGGAGCTTAGCTCATGTATCTCCCCTTGTGGGAATCCTCTTGAGAGAGGCACACTCCATTGGAGTTCAAGACCTCCATTGGAGAAGATCCTTAGGGATATCAAGACCCCCTTGTGGGAAGGATCTATCTAGATCATCAAGACCCATCTCTCCTAGAGATTTGGATGAACTACCTTTGTATCTTTATTTCCCTTGTTGTTCTTGGATCTTGATGCACCTCTTGTATTGCTTGTGATTTGAGGAGTACTTGGTGTGGATCTTGTCCATTAGAGTGTTGTTCTTGTGTTTTCCCCCTTTGTGTTCTTGGTGTTCTTCCTCAAATCCACCTCCAATTCGTGAACATCGGGCCACCTAGGGTCTTGCCCTACATCATCTTGGTATCATGAGCCACATTGACACGAATTTGGAGCCCTACCCCCCATGTTCTAGCCTTTAGTTCGATTTTTTCTTGCCAATTTCGAAAATTCCCCACAAAAAGAGCCATACCAAATTTTTTGTGATTTGTTGTTCCTTGTGAGTTTTTGTTGATTTTGATCCGTGGATCTGGTGTTTAGCAAGTAGATCCATCTCCTATTGCGTCCCCATAGCCCAAATTTTCTTTTCCCCCTTCGAATTTGGAGTTGAAATCGCAATTTTTCTGCCACCCCCGTGCCCACGGGCTCCCCACCCCGTGCCCATGGGCCCCCGATACGTCTCTGGACACCCCGTGCCCACGGCCCGTGTACCGTGTGCACGGGACCCCGTGTCCACGGGCCTTAGACCCCGTGTGCACGGCCCTCCCAGGATCAACCGCCACTGCTTCACTGTTTTGCCCATATCTCCCACTTCTAAACTCCGATTTGGGTGTTCTTTGGCTCGTTGAAAAGCTAGCGACGTGCCCGAGCTGCTCATCTTGGTTTTACCACCTTTTGACTCCATCAATTTTTGTGCTTTTTTGCATCTTTGCATAGGCCCTCCGCCATACCTTCCGCACCACCACCATAGACTTCCGCAACCTAACCCATTTTGGTTCCCATTACATTTGTGGTTGTTTGAGTTGTGATTTGAGTCTCCTAAGGTGTTTCGGCTACTTAGGGATGGTTACATCTTCATCACCACCGACGACATGGAGAGATACGAGTATTGACTAGTTCCATCCACTACATCCACCACGACATCCCGCATCGACGACGACCATCCATCCTTTGAGACCATCTTCAACCGGAAGCAAGGCCGGTTACCCCCGACTTCGTGAAAGGTTAAGTGTGACGAAGGTATCCATTCCATCATAAACTTTTCCTTCCTTGCCATTACATCTTGATGGCCCCACCATCTTTGCGAATACCTTCATACCTACTGAGACTAGCTATCCGAGTATTGTCGGGCTTCGCGAAAACTTGTGCACCTTAGTGATACGATATCATATTGTTGCATCATTTGATATATCATATTGTGCAATTGCTTGCTCCCGTGCATATCTTGCGATACTTATCTCATGTTTGAGGTTGAGGCTCATTAAGCATAGTGGAAAGGAAGAAAAAAAAGAAGCTTTTAAGCAAGAAAAACAAAGATCATAAGCTTATAAGCAAAAGAGTGTTGAGCATGAAAAGAGATACTTGTGCATGAGGATACATGGAATAGGAAATGTTTTGCTTCCATACATATAGGTTGGTGCCAAGTCGTGAATCGTGCCCAAACGTGCAATCAAGCTAGCGTCTCTCCTTGTGTTTGTGCAACACGAGCTTAGTCTTCGTTAGGCAATTTTGTATTGCTCATCCCTATAGTTGCACAAGCCCCATTATCCCACCGTGTGTGTTTCTTTATTGCCCTCCTCTATATATTTGTGATCACTTGCTTTGCATTTTGAGTCCTTTGGCTTGATTTCAACATTTACATATCTTGGACTTCAATTTGCATGAATTTGTGCCACTAACCCCACCGAGCTCCACTATAAGCCATTTGTGTAGGTTGTGAGGATTGGACAAGGTTTTTCACCAAGTGCACTCTTTTCCTTGCATACATTGTGGACTTTGAGATCCATCTACAACTTCGGAAAGAGGTAACTTTGGTATGTTCATTCCATCTCGTTCTCACACCTTCTCGAGTGCTTCTATGGATAGGGACGGCACATCTCCTTCGGTCTACAACCACGACGACGAGTTCGATGCCATGAAGAACTTCATCGACGCCAAGATGGACAAGTACATGGAGGAGTTCAAGGTCCTCATCAAGTCCGGCAAGCGGTCTTCATCATCTTCGAGAAATCGCTCAAGTGCAAAGACTCCCGAGCTACCATCTCCGGCAAGTACACAACGGCATCGACACCGGCAAGACCATGCAGAGCAACCTTCTGGGCGAGAGTTGGCTGCTCTGGCACCCCCGTGCACACGGGCCTGCGACCCCTGTGCACACGGCCTCCTGCACCCCCGTGCGCACGGGCCCTACAGTACAGCAACATCGACCTCAAGGCTGCGGCTTCATCCACTACATTGGCATCTTCGCCAAGTGACTTCACGGCATCTTCGCCTTCGGATGTATGGCATCTTCGCCTACTCCACGAGCTCAAGTCCGCGACTTCCACGAGCTACTACGACCTCGACACCGACCATGAGCTTCCGTTCTATGGGACTCGAGACCCCGAGGAGTATCTCGAGTGGGAGCGCAAGATGGATGACTACCTCAAGCTCCATCAAGTCCCCTCCGAAGATCAAGTGAAGTGCGCCACAAGTACCTTCCACGACTACGCGTTGACATGGTGGCTTCACACACCTTCGAAGAGCTACAACACGAGTTGGCCCAAGATGAAGAAAGTGATGCGGCGAGAATTTGTGCCTTCCGCCTACACGGAACATCTTCTTCACCAATTGGAGAATACCATACAAGGATCCAAGTCCCTCGACAAATACTTCAAGGAGATGAAGAAAGCCTTGCGACGAGCCGGTGTGGATGACCCCATTTGGATGAAGTTCCACTTCACGATGGGATTGAACAACGATATCGCCAACACACTCTTCACCAACAACTACGAGTCCCTCGACGACATGTACATTGGTGCTCTCCAAGCGGAACAAGAACACATGAAGGCCAAGTCGACTCGACCCCGAGCACACTTTACGACAACCACGCTCCAAGACGGTGAGCATGCGGCTAGTACCACCAAGATGTCCACGCCCGACGAGTTCCAAGACGATGCTTCCAAGTTCGACTTCACCGCCATACCTCTTTGTGGCATTGACGATGCCGAGTCTACCACGACTCTTTTTGAAGCGGCACGGCGACGACTATGACAACGGAACAACTCGAGGATCAAGATTTGGAGGCGAGCGACAAGGTGGCGAGCAAGGATGATGCTTCCATCTTTGGAGGCGAGAGTGATGATGTGCCATCTTCGGCCTTCATCCACGGCGACGACGAGACGGTTGAGCATGGGATTTTCCCTTCGACCAAGGAGGCGTATGATGATGAGTTGAGCGACTTCTGCCACCATATTGAGAGTGAGAGTGACTTCACCACTAGCCCCATATATGATGAGATGACCCAATTCCCATGTGAGGAGAGCCACCACCACCACCACTTGAGTGATTTGAGTGACTCCACCATATGTGACATTGAGTGCACCTATTTTGAGGGAGTGAGTGAGCCACCACATAGAGAGAGTGAGGTAGTTGATAGGGCATGTGAGGCCATTTCGATTTCTCATGACTTACCTTCTACCTCTATTGTGTCTTCTCATTTGGTGCTAGGTCACATATACGATGACGCCCCGATCTTCGACGACTTCGTCCTTCCTTTGGACAAGACGATGGCCATGGTGGACTATGATACACCCCGCACATGGTTCCATCACGATGATGATGACTACGAGTTGGTCCTTGCCACCTCACCTACACCACATGAGTGGAATGAGAAAGGTAAGATAGGTGAAGGTGATGCTCTTGTCCCACTAGTGGACATTCTTGACATTGCTTGCTTGCATGATGTAGATCCTCCTATTGACACGATTCATGCTAGTATGATTTCCCCATGCAACGATTTACCCATTTATGATGAGTTTGATGATTGCCATGCGGAGTCTATTAGTTGTGATGCCATGTTGCATAGGATTTCTTGTGCTAATTCTATCGGTCACATCATGTTTGCAACCCCTCTTGACTTGTCATATGCTATGAATGAGATCTCCCATATGTCATTTTTGCAATCTCATCATAGTGACTATGCATATTCCATTAAAATAAACCCAATTTGCACATATGGCATAGATGACAAACCCATGGTTATCGGCATTTGTTTTTCTTGTGATGATATGGATATGCTCCCTTTGCATCATTTCTCTCATATGCCATGCCATGACCACCTAGCTTTGAACATGCATTGTTTGCCATGTTGTCAATTTTCTCCATATTATGCGTCCGCTATTGCTCATGAGGCGACCCCCATAGTTTCCTCATACATGTTAGGAGATTTTGACCCATCCTATGAAATGCATGATTCCCATGATTGTGTGCACCATATGCATCCCATGAATGAATATGATATTGATGTGCCATATACTTGCATGCTAAATTTGTGTCCCCATCGTGTTATACATAACAACTATTTTTCATGATGGATGACATGTTCATATACCATGCCTCAAATTTCTTTGAGCATTGCTTGTTTTGTGCTAACTCTAATGTGCACATACACATCATGATGGATGATGTGTACATTTACCATGCACACACTGTGTTTCGTTTGTCCCCATGTTGTGTAGGTACACATGCTTCCTCGTCGACCTCGCAAGCACAAGAGTTGACGAAACGAGCTCTAGAGAGCAATGATGATTTGGGATTCCGTGGATTGTCATTCCCACCGCTCCCACCGCGCAATGACTTCGCGCAATTCTTCTACATGGCCCTCACATGGTTATGGGTTATTGTTCATTACATCCTCTATGCCCATATTGCCATGTTCACTTAGCATGATATGCTCATTCCTATGCCTTTGCCATGCATTTGTGACCCATGCTTTGCATCTCACATGACACTTGATTCTAGTACTTGTATGTGTGGTTGCATGCTTCGTGGACATATCACTTGTTATTGCCATGTTTGCTATGTACCACATGCCTATGATGATACTTTGATCATATTTCGCTTTCGTGCTGTTGATATGTCATGTGCATTGCCTACGCCTACTATTTGCTTACATGACATGATTGCCATGATTTCCTCTAGTGCGTTGCATCTTCGCTCCACTAGTTTGCATGACATGATTACTATGATTGCTTGCCTTCTTGCATCACCGATGATTCATACTTGCTCGTTTCATGCGGTTGATAGCATCCATTCACATGCTTTGCACATGATTCATATTGCTTCTTGTCATATATCTCCGTATGTTGCCTCTCGCATGCTAGATGATTTGCCATGTATTGAGTGCAACAATGCTTTTAGTCTTGCTAATGAGATTGCCCCCATAGCTTTCTCCCATATACTCGGAGCCTTTGACATATTTCATATGAAGCATGCTTGTCTTCCTTCTTTGCACCATATGCCTAGTGCCATGAATATATCCATTGTTGCATCATATTATTCCTGCACTTTTGCTTCTAATGGTTAGGTGCAAAAGAAGAGAACCATCATAATGGATGATGTGTTTATCTACCATGCACATACGTTCTTTGCTTTGTTTTGTGCATGTGTAGGATCGTTCGACCTCGTGTCAACTTCTACTTCACGCGAGTTGACCATTCGAGCTCTTGAGAGCGAGCCACTTTCGACCGACGTGCTTCTACAACGGATTTTCTACCACTTCGGCATTGTGAAGGACGCACAAGAGCACACTTTTGAGGTGACATCCTTCTTGAGCATGGATATTGTGTATCATACTTCATGTGTTGCTTGCACTATGACACATTGCACACATGCTAGAAATTTTGTTTTGACTTGTCATTGCCACATTGCCATGCCTCATGATATATATGTCTTTTGTGTTGCATCGAACATGATTACCCCATGCTATTCCCATGTGTTTGATTGCAACAATGTCATTTCTTCACATATGCCATGTCACATTGCTTGCTACATGCTTGACTTGATTGCCTCACACATGATGAACACTTGCTCTTTCCATTGTGTTGAGTGCCACACTATCTTCACTACACCATGTGCACATTATGCTTGGATTGTCTTACATTTTGGCTTGCCTATTGCACATTTCATGCACTTGATGCCCCATGTGTTTGGACATATCATTTTCCTTGGTGTTGTGAATGATTCCTATGCCTACCATAGACCTTTTGTTGAGCACCTTGTGCATGCTTGCTAGGACATTGAGGTAGATGCTTGTTTGATTGTCACACATATTAGCATATCTACCTTCCATTTACATGCTTGTTTCTGTGATGCCTTTCATTGTGCTCAATTGATATGCTTACATGACATGCCACTATCCTTTGTCACACAATATGCTATGCATGATGACGACACTTGTTCGGTGAATCACCACTTGAATGTTTGGTTTTGCACTAACGCTAACCACATTTGTTTTTCCAAGTGTTTGTTGTCATTGCTCCTTTTGAAGGAACCACAAGACGGTGCGACATTGGAGAGTGCCCATTTCGAACTTCAAGATGATGAATGCTTGGTGATCGTCCACTTCTACTCGGCGACGCCATCTCTTTCCCATGGTGATTTGGTTTTTGATCCGAGGACAGATCTTTCCCAAGGGGGAGGGGATGATGCGGAGCATCCTATGGACATCACCATGTCAAGAGTCCATTTGGCAAGTGACACGTGTCACATCTATGTCACATACATAAAGGTGAATCATCTCCTTTACACATGTTCACTTGACCCCTTCGAGGATGGTATACTACTTGACACTCCTCTCGTGTGCATGCATATGTATTGTCGGAACTTCACGGATGACGAGGAGGAGTGCAAGCGCAAGAGAACAACTACACCATCCAAGAAGGAAGCCTGGGAGCGGAGACAGAACCGTCAAGAAGAAGGCGAGGTTCCACGTGCATCGACGGATGTCCAGGAGAAGGCGACGAGCCATAAAGCTTCTAGACACCCCGTGCGCACGGGCCATTAGACCCCGTGCACACGGGACCCCGTGCCCACGGTACATGCCCGTGTGCACGGGCTAAGTCGCCAGGTCTCTGGATACCCCGTGCGCACGGGCTCCACTTACCCCGTGCGCACGGGGCCTCCTGAGTGTACCTGTTGGGCTTTGCCTTGTATTTCCCATTACGCCCCTGCTTACCCTTCATTGCCTAGGACTATATATACTCCTCCTCCTCCTCCATTTAGCTTTAGCTAAGATTAGATCTAGACATTGGAGCTTAGCTCATGTATCTCCCCTTGTGGGAATCCTCTTGAGAGAGGCACACTCCATTGGAGTTCAAGACCTCCATTGGAGAAGATCCTTAGGGATATCAAAACCCCCTTGTGGGAAGGATCTATCTAGATCGTCAAGACCCATCTCTCCTAGAGATTTGGATGAACTACCTTTGTATCTTTATTTCCCTTGTTGTTCTTGGATCTTGATGCACCTCTTGTATTGCTTGTGATTTGAGGAGTACTTGGTGTGGATCTTGTCCATTAGAGTGTTGTTCTTGTGTTTTCCCCCTTGTGTTCTTGGTGTTCTTCCTCAAATCCACCTCCAATTCATGAACATCGGGCCACCTAGGGTCTTGCCCTACATCACCTGGGTAAGATTGCGGAACTCATGCTTCTTCCGATCCATAACTCCTTGTGGAATATAACGGGCACGGAAAGCAGCCTTGAACTCTATCCAGGTGATAATGGTTCCGGCAGTTAAGGTTTGCCTGTGAGTGTCCCACCATTGGGCTGCGGGTCCCTTCAGAAAGTAAGAGGCGAAAGTGACATAGTTGGCAGGGTCCACATTCGCAGACTCCATCTCAAAAGCGATATCGCGGAGCCAATCATCAGCATCTAGCGGCTGAACTGAGTTGCGATAGATAGTTGGATTCAGTCGCACAAATTCTTGCAAGGTGATTGCGGCTGGCTGTTGGTTGGCATTGGGGCGGGGAAACTGATCCATCAGCCCTTGCATAAACTGGCGGTGCATTTCAAATTGTTGCAACATGGCTGCCATATAGTCGGGCGGTGGTGGATTGTTGGCACCATGGCCACGACCTGTGGGTCTAACCATCCTGCTAAAATTCAACAGGGGTAGTTTAGCAACGAGCATTGCAATTGTATGGATTCATTCATGAAGTAACATACACGACAAAAAGAAGTGCAATAGATACATCAACATAGTCAACATGACATACAGATCCATACATAGGTTCGGTTACAGGCCAGCGTTACAACAGCGAAAAGAAAAGCTAGACAATTAGGCGGCACGCAGGCACGCGGTGGAGGGATACAACAACGCGACATAGCGATATGCTACATCAACGTTGGAGAAAACCACTAAAGCCAGGTAGCTGCAGGTGATGATGCAGGGCACCCTCGATGGAAGGATCCTGTGCTCCGTGAACACTCTGGGGCAGAACCTGGTCCCGGACTGGAAGAAGAGGACCACGTGGAGAAGTAAAACCTCCAACAGCAGGCCACTCAAGACCTGGTGGCATCTCTGTCCTGCGCGGGTAAAGAATGTACTCTGGGTGCATCCTTGCACTGACTGCTGGTAGCAACTGTGTCAGAGGGTCGTAAAGACGAGCACGAGTGGCGTGCAACTCGATAGCAAGAGCTCGAGCAGTGCGGTCCAGAGCCTGGGTGTACTGTACCAAAACCTGCGGGTCATAGCGACGCGACACGTAAGGGGTACAGACAGCAGTGTAATATCCAGTCTCATCCCCAGCAGGAGCATAGGGGATGTATCTGAAAGCAGTCTCCTCCAAGCGACTATTATGCTCTCCACGGAGATGGGCAATAGCAGTATAGGCAGCATCATGGACGGCCATATCGACAGTCACCCCAACACCATGAAAGGTGTGCAGCTCAGTGATGGAGATGTCCTGCCGATCAAACATGCGAACCACAGCATGGTACTGCTCCTGGTTGAACTCGCGGTAACCCTCGTAAACTGTGTACTCGGGATACCAGCGATATCCCAGCCTGGTCAGAAGATCGACCAGAATGGCCGGAAACCCAGTCGCATCACGAGCCACGGTCAGACGGACAAGCTGTCTTGCGGGACGCATCTGGAACAAGGAGTGCAGAATGTCAAAAGACAGTGTGAGAAGCATAAGATAACTTGGAAAGAAAAGGTTAAACAGACCAATGGAAAAGAAAATGTGATTATCAGATTAATCAGTCCAATGGAAAGGAATAAGTGCAGATAATCCAGCTCTCCGGGTGAATGTTAGTACGAGACCCTAATGTTAGAGTTAGCAAAATAATTTAACCCGAAAAGAAGAGGATTCAGAGTCCCATAGTATAGAAGAGGAATAAAAGATCCTAATACCACCCATTGGCGATGTGGGCCCGTAAGCCACACAGCAATCTTAGTAAAATAGTTTTCAACGACTAGACTCAACTTCGGCCAAGGAGTTGGAAGGGGGTTCCTACAGGCAGTCGGCTCTGATACCAACTTGTGACGCCCCGACTTAATCGTGCACTAATCGTACTCGCAAATGCACACGATCAAGCCTAAGGACTCTGTGACATCCCCAGGTATTAAGCACAGTGATCATCTGCTAATCATGCCAAGTCATCATATTGAACAGTGCTTGATCACAATTACATCATATCTCATTTCAAATTCCAATTCAAATTTAAATTCAAATATAAAGTGGAAATAAAAGTTGATCAAATCTGAGAACAAAATAGTTCATAATTTTGCAAATAATCCATAAGCAATTATAAAAAGAAAATCAACATTAATTGAATTAGTTAAATGACTCTAAGATCATGAAACAGTACCAGAACAGAAGTATTTGATCCATTTTCATTTAAATAAATTTCAAATAAAAACATCTGGACTCCAAACCATTTTATAGCAGTGTCAAATATTGCCTGGTATTTGTTGGGCCAAGTCTCTTATTTTACAAAAGTGTTTCTGTGGCCTAACAATTTGCAAAGACATAAAAGATTAAAGAAATCAGAAAAAGAAAAGAAAAGAAAAGAAAAGGGCCGTCGCACCTGGGCTCTAGTCACCCGCGCCAGGCCCAGCCCCCCTCGTTCGCCCCCTTCCTACTGCTCACACGTGCCCGACCGCGCGCACCCGACCCCGTCGCCGTCTTGCCGTCGCAGCCGCGCCCGGCCGGCTCCCGCGTCGCTACAGGGCGGAGGGGGAAGGATAAGGACGCCACCGCAACCCTAGCTGCCCCGGATATTTTCCTCGCCGCTCTCTCCCTCTCTTTTCCCCACCTCACCCAACGCCGCCATTGCCGTGCCGCCATGAAGCTCCGGCCGCCGCCACAGCCGCGCCTCGCCTCCGAGTTAGATCGGACCGCCAGCGACCGCTACGTCCTCCCCCGCCATCCACTCGAGCCGGGAGGCCCCCGTTCGTCGTCTTCGAGCTCGACCCCGTCTCTCTGCCTTGCCTGTCGCCCTTTGTCGATTCGCCGCCTCCACCGCTTCCCCGAGCCCACTGACCACCCTGCCGACCTCCGCTGTGAGCCGCGCTCCTCCTCGACCCCTCGTCCCCATTCCCTGTGTCCTCTAGCCATCGCCCCCGCTTTGCCTGAGCCGCCGTCCGCCATGGCCGACGAGCATCACGCTCCCGTGCTCCTCTGGCCGCGCTAGTGTTGCCGTCGTGCTCCTGGCGAGCTGCAGCCCCGCCTAGCCACTTTCGCGTGCCCGAGAGAGCCTAACAACCGCGATTCCATTCGGGACCGAAAACGGCCGCCACCACGGCTCGTCGCTGGCGTCCTTGCCGACCTCCTCAGCCCCCGCAGCCACCGCCACTGGATGTGCGAGTGCGCCAGCTGCCCGTAGAGCCTCTCCGCGCGCCGAACCGTGACCTGTAGCGAAATTCCGGCCAACTCTGGCGTGCTGCCGCCGCGGGTTTGGTCGCCGGCGTTGTCGCCGGCGCCGCCGCTGACCTGGCCTGGCCGGTGGACCCTCCTGGGCCACTGACTGTTGGGCCCCACTGCCACGCTCGCCCGGTTGATTAAGTCAACCTGCTGACTGGGTTGACCAGTCACTCACATGTGGACCCCGCGGAAATTAAAACATTTTATAAATAATAATTTACTAATTATTCAGTTAATTATTCTCTTAATTAAATTATTAACTAATCTGTCACTGACTAATGGGGCGCACATGCTATTTAATCATTTTTAGTTACATTAACTCACTGGATTAAGCTATTGAGTATGACATGTGGGACCCACTGGTCAGGTTTGACCCTGACCAGCTGGAGTTGACTACTGACATCATCATTTAGTCATGCTGACATCACATCACACTATTCTGGATAATCCGGATTTAAATAATTAAAACAATTCCAGAAATTCAGTAAAACATTGAAAAATCATATAAAATAAACCGTAACTCGGATGAAAATAATTTATATATGAAAAATGATCAGAAAAATATGAAGAATCCGAATATCCCACCCACATACCTGCCACACCCCTCTAACAAGATGAACATGGAAAATTCTCCACCGATTCATCTGTCCGATAAATGCCCGGAGCTGGTAAAACACCATCAGATGTTTCCCGCTCCGACTAACTTGCGTAGTACTGCATTAGAGCATCCCTCGAATATCGTATTGCCATGCCAAGCATCTGTGTGCATTGTTTGCTTTATATTTACTGTTTCTTCCCCCTCTTCTCTCCGGTAGACTCGGAGACCGACGCTGCCACTGAGATCGACTACGTCACCGACGACCCTTCCTCCTTTTCAGCAGAGCTTCCAGGCAAGCAAAACCCCCTTGATCATTCCTATATCGCCTATTCCTTCTCCCTCATGCTTGCATTAGATTTTGCTACTGTAATTGCTTGCTCCTATTCTGATGCATAGCCTGCTTTTGTAACCAGCTGTTGTTACTTTACCTGTCATCCTAAACTGCTTAGAATAGGTTGGTTAGTGATCCATCAGTGACCCCTCACCCTTGTCCCAGTTGCCTCGCTATATTACTAGTGCCTCGATCTCTGTGATCGATGTGCCGAGACCGACACAGCACCGCACACCCCCTCAGTTATACGACTCTGCAGGGCTACTATCGAGTGTCGAGGGTGATACCTCGTAATGCACTCATGATGATATCTCTGTAGTATAGCACCTCGATGGTGATTGCAGAGGGTGATTCCTCGATCTCCCCTTCCCGATGATGACTCTGTCGTGCAACCCCTTAAGCGGGAACCATCGAGGGTGATTCCTCCTGGTTCTCCTTAAAGAGCTACATTGAGTAGAATTCCAACGAGGGTGATTCCTCGGATTCCCCCTTGATGTGATGAACACACAGTTACCTTGCACTGTTGCCCCAATGTACTTGTTACTGCGGGACTGGAGGGACAGGCGGTACTACCCCGGTAGAGGTGGACCTGAGCTCCCGACAGTCTCCTGGGAAGTCGGGTTGTCCTGGAGGGTACCCGCGAGATAATTACGAGGCGCGGCCGGGCAGGCAGAGACCGCCCTAGAGAGGGAAGGGCCTGGCCCTTGTTGCACTTCCTCGAGACGGGACGACTGATTGTCACCGCGAGCTCCTAATAATTCGCTAATGGATTTGGGTATTTGATCTGAGTTGGCCACTGGCCTATACGCACTACCACCACGTGGGATAATGGTTTAATGGGGCCCTCTACGCCGTATGTATCAGCTGAAAGCTTTGTCAGACGTCCAGTTCAGCATTGCGGCACGGTTGGGCCGGCGCCATCTAGGACAGAGGTGGTGCCTGGACCTGCCATGTGCGCAATGACCCGGAGTGCAAAGGGTGATGGGCCCAGGACCCTGGAGCGCTTAGGATGTAGACCGGCGGGGACCTCTCTGCTGAGCTCTAGGTAGGGCTGCGGTGTGTCAATCAGCCGAGGCCGGGCATGAGCTAGGAAATTGTGTCCAGCCAGAGTAAATCGAGCGTGTTGGGTAACAGTAGTGCACCCCTGCAGGGAAGTCATCTATTCGAATAGCCGTGTCCACGGTAACAGGACGCTCAGTGTTGTATCCCGATCTACTACTATTTGAACCGGATACTTTAATTAATTGGAAGCTCCGGGATCGCTTTCTCGCAGGGAGTCGAGGAAGGATTTATAGGCTTTGATACAACATGCTTGTAACTTTAATTATGTTACTAATCTACACTCTTCTAATGCTGGAAGACGCTGAAGATGCTAGTCTTCGATAGGCTAGACCTTCCCCTCTATTCTGGCATTTCTGCAGTATAGTCCACAGATATAGCCCCATTCATTTGATACCGATGCATACTTAGCATAGTTCTGATGTCAGTCTTGTGAGTACTTTGGATGAGTACTCACGGTTGCTTTGCTATTCTTTTCCCCCATACCCGATTGGTACGACCAGATGACGGATCCCAGGAGCCAGCTGCTACCGCCGACGAATGCTACTACACTTCCGGTGGAGCTTACTACTACGTGGAGACCGACGACCAGGAGTAGTTTAGGAGGCTCCCAGGCAGGAGGCCTGCGCCTTTTCGATCAGTGTCGTTGTTATGCTAGCCTTCTTAAGGCAAACTTGTCTAACTTTGTGTCTGTGCTCAGATACTGTTGTTGTTTCCGCTGATGCTTGTACGCGCAAGCTTATGTATTCGAGCCCTCGAGGCCCCTGGCTTGTAATATAAAGCTTGTATGAGTTTTATTTGTGTAGAGTTGTGTTGTGATATCTTCAAGTGAGTCCCTAGGCTTGATCGTGTGCATTTGCGTGTATGAATAGTGCATGGTCGGGCCGGGGGCGTCACAGGTTGGTATCAGAGCCGACTGCCTGTAGGTAGCCCCCTTTCCATATCCTTGGCCGAAGTTGAGTCTAGTCTTCGAAAAACGATTTTACTAACATGGCTGTGTGGCTTACGGGCCCACGTCGCCAATGAGTGGTATTAGGATCTTTTATTCCTCTTCCTTACTCTGGGATCCTACTCTCTCTTCTATTCGGGTTAAAATTTTAATAACTATGACTCTAGGTTCTCGTGATCACGTCCATCCGGAGTTTTGACTATCTGCGAATTACTTACTTAAAATACACGATGCAAGAATTCACTCACTGTCATTTGACAATCTTGAAATTTCCTCTGTTTCAGATGGATCGCTTATTCCCGCCGCGTCCCACGACGCAGCTTGTACTTGGGACTTGTGCTCGTGATGTGACTGGTTTTCCAGCTATCCTGATCGCCCTCCTGACCAGATTGGGCTACCGCTGGTACCCCGAGTACATGGTTTATGAGGATTTCCGCGAGTTCAACCAGGAGCAGTACCATGCCGATCTTCGTATCTTTGATCAGCAGGACGACTCCGACACTGAGTTGCATACCTTCCACGGTATTGGCGTGACGATTGATATGGCAGTTCATGACGCTGCCCATTCTGCTGTCGCACATCTTCATGGCGAGCATAGTCGCTTGGATGACTCAGAGTTCCGATACATCCTGTATGTCCCTGCTGGAGATGATACCGGATACTACACAGCTGTCTGTGCCCCTTACGAGCGACGTCGATACGACTGACATGTTTTGATTCAGTGCACTCAGGCTCTGGATCGCACTGCCCGGGCTCTTGCGGTCGAGTTGTTTGCCACTCGCGCACGTCACTACGAGGCCATGACACAGTTGCTGCCAGTTGTTCGTGCAGGGATACAGCCAGAGTACATTCTTTACCCGCGCAGGACTCAGATGCCTGCAGGTATCGATTGGCCTGCTGTTGGAGGTCGCACCCCCACACGTGGACCTATCCTTCCAGTTCAAGATCGGGTTCTGCATCAGAGTAATCACGGAGCGCAGGACCTTTCCTCTGTGGGCACTCATCGTCCGCACCTACAGTTACGTGGTTTCGGTGGTATTCCCCGACGTTGATGTAGCCTTTGCTATGTTCCGTTGTTGTATTCCCTGTCGCGTGCCTGCGCGCCGCCTAGTATGTTTAACTGTTTAATTTCTGAACTTATGCTCTCTGCATGTAAATGACTTTGTGTATGGATCTGTATGTCTTAATTGGCTACTGTTATGAATCTATTGCACTACTTGTTCACTGTCCTGTTACATCATGCTTGTCTCTGAACACTTGCAGTGGTTTTACTAAAACTACCCCCTGTTAAAACTTAGCAGGATGGTTAGACCCGCAGGTCGTGGTCGTGGCCGTGCTGCCAACGATCCACCCCCGCCAGACTATATGGCAGCTATGATGTAGCAATTCGAGCTGAACCACCAGTTCATGGTTGGAATCATGGCTCAGTTCCCAAACCAGAACCAGAATGCTCAGAATCAGTAACCTGCTCCAATAACTCTGCAGGAGTTTGTGCGTCTCAGCCCTACTACTTACTGCAACTCTGAACAGCCACTGGACGCTGATGACTGGCTTCGCGACGTCTCCTTCGAGATGGAATCTGCCAATGTCGCCCCTGACAACCTCGTCACCTTCGCGTCCTACTTCTTGAAGGGTCCCGCTGCTCAATGGTGGGACACTCACAGGCGTTCACTACTTGCTGGGACAGTCGTTACTTGGATCGAGTTTCAGTCTGCTTTCTGTGCCCGTTACATTCCTCAGGGAATCATGGATCGCAAGAAAATAGAGTTTCACAACCTTACTCAGGGCAATAAAACTGTTGAAGCTTATCAGCGGGAATTCCTTGAATTATCCCGCTATGCTGAAGAAGACATTGCCACTGATGCTCGTAGACAGGAGAAGTTCCGTGACGGACTCCACCCAGACCTCAAGCTTGCACTGGCCGTTCATGACTTCGCCGACTTCGCCACCCTGGTGAACAAGGCTATCCAGGTTGAAACCGCTCAGATGGAACAGAAGAAAGCCATCAAGCGCACCCATGACGTTGGCTCATCTTCGGGCTAGTCATCGCAGAAGCGCCGTATCTGGACTCCCAATAGCATGTACCATCCAGCTGCACCTCCTCCACCGCCGGGACAACCAAGATCTCAGGCTCCACTGTTTCGAGCTCCTGCTCCCCATCCCAGTGATGGGCTCTGCTTCAAGTGTGGCCGTCCAGGTCACCGTTCCAGAGAATGCCCTCAGAACCAGAATCAGCTTGTACTTCCCTCTGCTGGCCGTGGTAACAATCAGCCCCGCAACAATAATGCCAGACCTTCTTATGGTCGTGGTCAAGCTTACCATGTTGATCTGAATGAAGCTCAGGACCAGCTTGCTACTGTGAACGGTACTCTTTTTGATTAACTCAGTACCAGCTTTTGTTTTTAATTATTCGGGAGCGTTGCACTCGTTCATGTCAAAAGTTTTGCATACATGCATGGCATTAAACGTGACGAGTTAAAATCGTTCCAGTCGTTCACGACTTCTGAGGGGTACTTCTAGAAAGACTTTCCGGAATGCCCTGACCCCTTCTCCTTTCTACCTCTTAATTCTCGGGACGAGAATTTCTTTTAGAGGAGGAGAATTGTGGCATCCCCAGGTATTAAGCACAGTGATCATCTGCTAATCATGCCAAGTCATCATATTGAACAGTGCTTGATCACCATTACATCATATCTCATTTCAAATTCCAACTCAAATTTAAATTCAAATATAAAGTGGAAGTAAAAGTTGATCAAATATGAGAACTAAATAGTTCATAATTTTGCAAATAATCCATAAGCAATTATAAAAATAAAATCAACATTAATTGAATTAGTTAAATGACTCTAACATCATGAAACAGTACCAGAACAGAAGTATTTGATCCATTTTCATTTAAATAAATTTCAAATAAAAACATCTGGACTCCAAACCATTTTATAGCAGTGTCAAATATTGCCTGGTATTTGTTGGGCCAAGTCTCTTATTTTACAAAAGTGTTTCTGTGGCCTAACAATTTGCAAAGACAGAAAAGATTAAAGAAATCAGAAAAAGAAAAGAAAAGAAAAGAAAAGGGCCTTCGCACCTGGGCTCTAGTCATCCGCGCCAGGCCCAGCCCACCTCGTTCGCCCCCTTCCTACTGCTCACACGCGCCCGACCGCGCGCACCCGACCCCGTCGCCGGCTTGCCGTTGCAGCCGCGCCCGGCCGGCTCCCGCGTCGCTACAGGGCGGAGGGGGAAGGATAAGGACACCACCACAACCCTAGCCGCCCCGGATATTTTCCTCGCCGCTCTCTCCCTCTCTTTTCCCCACCTCACCCGACGCCGCCATTGCTGTGCCGCCGTGAAGCTCCGGCCACCGCCACAGCCGCGCCTCGCCTCCGAGTTAGATCGGACCGCCAGCGACCGCTACGTCCTCCCCCGCCATCCACTCGAGCTGGGAGGCCCCCGTTCGTCGTCTTCGTGCTCGACCCCGTCTCTCTGCCTTGCCGGTCGCCGTTGTCGATTCGCCGCCTCCACCGCTTCCCCGAGCCCACTGACCACCCTGCCGACCTCCGCTGTGAGCCGCGCTCCTCCTCGACCCCTCTTCCCCATTCCCTCTGTCCTCTAGCCATCGCCCCCGCTTTGCCCGAGCTGCCATCCGCCATGGCCGGCGAGCATCACGCTCCCGTGCTCTTCTGGTCGCGCTAGTGTTGCCGTCGTGCTCCTGGTGAGATGCAGCCCCGCCTAGCCACTTTCGCGTGCCCGAGAGAGCCTCACAACCGCGATTCCATTCGGGACCGAAAACGGCCGCCGCCACGGCTCGTCGCCGGCGTCCTTGCTAACCTCCTCAGCCCCCGCAGCCACTGCCACTGGATGCGCGAGTGCGCCAGCTGCCCGTAGAGCCTTCCCGCGCGCCGAACCGTGACCTGTAGCGAAATTCCGGCCAACTCCGGCGTGCTGCCGCCGCGGGTTTGGTCACCGGCGTCGTCGCCGGCGCCGCCGCTGAACTGGCCTGGCCGGTGGACCCTCCTGGGCCACTGACTGCTGGGCCCCATTGCCACGCTGGCCCGGTTGACAAAGTCAACCTGCTGACTGGGTTGACCAGTCACTGACAGGTGGACCCCGCGAAAATTAAAACATTTTATAAATAATAATTTACTAATTATTCGGTTAATTATTCTATTAAATAAATTATTAACTAATCTGTCACTGACTAATGGGGCCCACATGCTATTTAATCATTTTTAGTTACATTAACTCACTGGATTAAGCTACTGAGTATGACATGTGGGACCCACTGGTCAGGTTTGACCTTGACCAGCTGGAGTAGACTGCTGACGTCATCATTTAGTCATGCTGACGTCACATCACACTATTCTGGATAATCTGGATTTAAATAATTAAAATAATTCCAGAAATTCAGTAAAACTTTGAAAAATCATATAAAATAAACCGTAACTCAGATGAAAATAATTTATATATGAAAAATGATCAGAAAAATATGAAGAATCCGAATATGTGTGACACCCTGGTTTTTGGCAACGTTTTATTTTCAAAATCTTTCTGGCTTTATTTGCTATTTGGATGGATTTTGAATCTTTTCAGTTGACTTTGGACTTATGAATTTCTCTGAATGATCCAAAGCCCTCAGCATCTTGCCAAAATCTTGTCACTCACCTTCTGGATCAATTTCCAATTCCCAATCTTTCCCAATTATCCATTTTCTTCCTTTGGGAAAATCTGTTATCACTATGGGTTACAAAGCAACCTATAGTTTTGATGATCAGAAAAATTCCAAATTAATACCACACCTTCTTGTCATCATCTACTCCCACAATCTTCAAAAACATTTCATGGTCCAGTACAAGATTTTGTCTAGAAAACCCCATTTATCTTCTGAATAGTACTGGCCCTTTGTGAAGCAACTCATATTTTCCCAACTCAGAAAACTCCCAGGAAATTCCCTGAGATACTAGGGAACCTGTCTTGCCACAATATCCAAAAATATCATCTTGTCCAGTACAAATTTTCATCAGCAATATTCTGCCAAGTTTCTGTTCAAATGGAACCTCTGTGAAGGAAGTACCAGCTAGAGGTATCCAATTGAGCTGAAATTTTTATGGCATCTTATATCAACCAAATAACCCTCCCACACCAATTTTCAGCTCCACCAGATCAACCAAATGAGTGCTACAAGCTCATCTTAGATCTGTTCCAGTAACAGCAGTTGTACATGATCTATATTCAAACTTTGATGAAATTTCCTCAAATTTGGCCAGTTTGGAGTCCTTCCAAGATAGATCATCCCAGACATCTCCACTGGCCTCATCTCCAGCTCACCTCTCCTCTAGATCTCTCCCAAAGTTTCTGTCAGAAACTATTCATGAAGCTACCCTTCGAACCAGAGTGAATCTAGACGAGCCAGTGGCACAGAGAGGCTAAGGGATCAAAGGAGAACATGCTAGACATGGTGCGCCAGACTTGCGTGTCCTCCAAGTGCCAATGCCCGTGGTGAGCACGGCACTGGCATGCCAAATTGCGCGCTCTGCATCGCGCCCGTGTCTGATGCGTCGCGTCCGGCTGCCCCGCGTGATCCTAGCTTGTCCCCGTGCGCCGGCATCTTCTCCTTCCCCCACCTGGCCGTTCTGGAACTTGCCCCTCACCGGAATCGTCCCCGGCGGCCGCCACGCACGCGGGCACTGTGCCGCCCGTGCGGGCACAGTGGCTCTGCGGCTCGTCTTCTTCTTCCGCTAGCCGCCACCGTCCGCCATAACTCCTCTGCTGGCTCCCATCGCGTCGCCCGCGTCGAGCCAGCCAGCGCGGCGTCCTTGCGCCGGCGACGTGTTCCGAGCCCCGCCGCTCCAGAAGCTCCTCCTCTCTCCTATAAATAGGCCTCCCAGGCCTCTCTCCGCTCCTCACCCCACTCCTCCACCTCCTAATCGAGCTCCCGAGCCCCGAGCCAAGGCCAAGAGGCCCTCTGGCCTCGCACCTCGCCGGAGATCCGCCGCCACCCGAGCCCAGCCACCTCGCCGTTCCACTCCTCCCCAGCCTCCCCTGACTCCACGAGCGAGTTCATCTCACTCTCCTGACCCCGCCCAAGCTCTTGCTCGACCGAATCCCTGCCGGAAACGTCGTCGCCGGCGACACCCGAGAGCTGCAGCCACCGGAGAGGAAGGGGACGACGCCGTCCGGCCATCTCTCGTCACCCTACTGGTACGTGCGTGTTCGTCTCCAAGCGCTCGTTCCATCCCTGCTCTCTCCCAACCTCGCCGTTGACTGCATCGCCGGCGACCGTCGCCGGAGCTCCGCCGTTCTCTGTTTCCCTCCTCCCTCTTTTAAATCTGACAGCGGGGCCCGCTCGCCAGTGACACGCCGAAGCGGTAAGTGGAGGCGCCCTGGCAAAGTGCGCCTTCGACGTGGCCCCCAGTGGATTTTCTTATTTTCTGTTTTAATTTCATATTTGACCAGAAACTTTGACCATTCATAACTTTTTATCCACAAGTCCAAATCAATTGATTCTTTTTTGCTCTGGGTTTGTCTTGAGCCCCTTTATTTTCTGGCAAAGTTTGGTATTTTTCTCTTGCACACAGAATTTCTGGTGCACAAAACAGTAGTATGTGACATTTTAAATTGCCTTTTTAAAATATTTTCAGAGGGAAATTCCTTTGGTTTTGAAGCCCAGGAGTTTGTGGACAACCCAACAGAGCAAGGCAAGCCATGTCATCCATTTCATGAAGCATTTCAATAGTGTTGGTTGTTTAATTGAATTATATGCATTATTTTTCATATGTGATAATTCCTAGTAATTTATTTTGATGCATAGCTACTGCCATGTTTAGTATTAACGCAAATCCATGCTTGATAAATACTTGACAACATTAAACTTAATTGGTTGATCAAGTGTCACCTATCCGGACTCATCCGTGCAGCCACATTCGCCAGTATGGGACGGCCTTGACTTGGTCTGGCTTGGTGCTCTTTTATCGGTACCACCACACTAGGGAGGGTTATGCGTGCGTGCTGCCCTGATCAGGTAGACGACGATAATCCTGTGAGCCCCGTTGAGTTATTTTGCCGGCGTCCCCGTTTGGGACAGTTTAGTTGGCCACGACGGTGGCAGGTGTCACGGGGTGACACAGGTGCCACCCAGGACATGACCCTGGGAGGGTATGATTGTCGGTGGTACGATAGGAGGGTCACGGGTCAGACAGGTTTCGTTGGAGCAGCACCGGTCCACCCGAATGGGATCACGAGGCCAGGAGCTCCATAGTGTGGGTAAAGTGTGCAACCTCTGCAGAGTGTAAGAATCTATTTGAATAGCCGCGTCCACGGTATTGGACAGTCCGTACTAGGCCACTGTATGGTCAACCGCAATAATGATAATAATGATGGAAGAACTCGTCTTATGTTCGGAAGTGCTCAGTGGATTATGATCATTCCGAGGGTTGTGGGACAACCCGGAAGAGAGTAAGTTGGTAACAGTAAGCAACTTAAGCACTTAATCTGTTAATTGCCATGCTGTTGTTTGCTGCATTGTTTTGGTTGCCGTGAGCTTGCGAGTACATTCCAAGTACTCACCTGGCGTATCATGCCAGATGCAGGAGAAGCCGAGGACGGAGGTCCTGAAGGTTCGTGCTACACTAACTAGGCCGTGTCCCAGCAGTGTCCCTGTGGATGGAGTTTTCCGCGCTATGTTCCAGGACGCCGTAGAATCACCCAGTAGTATCGAGGCCCTGCTATGTTCCATAAATAATGTAGATATTGTCATAGCACGTGCAGTGCTTCTGGCCTCGCTTTCTATGTAAATTAAGAGTTTGTACTCGAGATATTTCAATAAAGTTCAGTTCAGTTCTGTTCTGTTCCAAGTTGTTGTGTGTTTCCAGAAGACATGATCTCTGGGTTGGAAACACTGGGTAAACCGGTCCTCTGAGCCGGGGTGCCACAATATGCCACCCACATACCTGCCACACCCCTCTAACATGATGAACATGGAACATTCCCCTCCGATTCATCTGTCCGATAAATGCCCGGAGCTGGTAAAACACCATCAGATGTTTCCCGCTCCGACTAATTTGCGTAGTAGTGCATTAGGGCACCCCTCGAATAACGTATTGCCATGCCAAGCATCTGTGTGCGTTGTTTGCTTTATATTTACTGTTTCTTCCCCCTCTTCTCTTCGGTAGACTCGGAGACCAACGCTGCCACTGAGATCGACTACGTCACCGACGACCCTTCCTCCTTTTCAGCAGATCTTCCAGGCAAGCAAAACCCCCTTGATCATTCCTATATCGCCTATTCCTTCTCCCTCATGCTTGCATTAGATTTTGCTACTGTAATTGCTTGCTCCTATTCTGATGCATAGCCTGCTTTTGTAACCTGCTGTTGTTACTTTACCTGTCATCCTAAACTGCTTAGAATAGGTTGGTTAGTGATCCATCAGTGACCCCTCACCCTTGTCCCGGTTGCCTCGCTATATTACTAGTGCCTCAATCTCTGTGATCGATGTGCTGAGACCGACACAGCACCGCACACCCCCTTAGTTGTACGACTCTGTAGGGCTACTGTCGAGTGCCGAGGGTGATACCTCGTACTGCACTCATGATGATATCTCTGTAGTATAGCACCTCGATGGTGATTGCAGAGGGTGATTCCTGGATCTCCCCTTCCCGATGATGACTCTGTCGTGCAACCCCTTAAGCGGGAACCATCGAGGGTGATTCCTCCAGGTTGTCCTTAAAGAGCTACATCGAGTAGGATTCCAACGAGGGTGATTTCTCGGATTCCCCCTTGATGTGAGGGACAGGCGGTACTACCCCGGTAGAGGTGGACCTGAGCTCCCGACAGTCTCTTGGGAAGTCGGGTTGTCCTGGAGGGTATCCGCGAGATAATTACGAGGCGCGGCCGGGTAGGTAGAGACCGCCCTAGAGAGGGATGGGCCTGGCCCTTGTTGCACTTCCTCGAGACGGGACGACAGGAGTACTGATCGTCACCGCGAGCTCCTAATAATTTGCTAACGGATTTGGGTATTTGATCTGAGTTGGCCACTGGCCTATACGCACTACCACCACGTGGGATAATGGTTTAATGGGGCCCTCTACACCGTATGTATCAGCCGAAAGCTTTGTGAGACGTCCAGTTCAGCATTGCGGCACGGTTGGGCTGGCGCCATCCAGGACAGAGGTGGTGCCTGGACCCGCCATGTGCGCAACGATCCGGAGTGCAAAGGGCGATGGGCCCAGGACCTCGGAGCGCTTAGGATGTAGACCGGCGGGGACCTCTCTGCTGAGCTCTAGGTAGGGCTGCGGTGTGTCGATCAGCCAAGGCCGGGCATGACCCAGGAAAGTGTGTCTGGCCAGAGTTAATCGAGCGTGTTGGGAAACAGTAGTGCACCCCTGCAGGGAAGTTATCTATTCGAATAGCCATGTCCACGGTAACAGGACGCTCAGTGTTGTATCCCGATCTACTACTATTTGAACCGGATACTTTAATTAATTGGAAGCTCCGTGATCGCTTTCTCGTAGGGAGTCGAGGAAGGATTTCTAGGCTTTCATACATCATGCTTGTAACTTTAATTATGTTACTAATCTACACTCTTCTAATGCTGGAAGACGCTGAAGATGCTAGTCTTCGATAGGCTAGACCTTCCCCTCTATTCTGACATTTCTGCAGTATAGTCCACAGATATAGCCCCATTCCTTTGATACCGATGCATACTTAGCATAGTTCTGATGTCAGTCTTGCGAGTACTTTGGATGAGTACTCACGGTTGCTTTGCTATTCTTTTCCCCCATACCCGATTGCTACGACCAGATGACGGATCCCAGGAGCCAGCTGCTACCGCCGACGACTACTACTACACTTCCGGTGGAGCTTACTACTACGTGGAGACCGATGACCAGGAGTAGTTTAGGAGGCTCCCAGGCAGGAGGCCTGCGCCTTTTCGATCAATGTCGTTGTTATGCTAGCCTTCTTAAGGCAAACTTGTCTAACTTTGTGTGTGTACTCAGATACTGTTGTTGTTTCCGCTGACGCTTGTATGCGCAAGCTTATGTATTCGAGCCCTCGAGGCCCCTGGCTTGTAATATAAAGCTTGTATGAGTTTTATTTGTGTAGAGTTGTGTTGTGATATCTTCAAGTGAGTCCCTAGGCTTGATCGTGTGCATTTGCGTGTATGAATAGTGCATGGTCGGGCCGGGGGCGTCACAGACTCACTTGAAGATATCACAACACAACTCTAAACACAAATAAAAGGCACACAAGCTTTATATTAAAAGCCAGGGTCCTCGAGGGCTCGAATACATAAGCTCGATGTCATACAAGCATCAGCGGAAGCATCAGATATCTGAGTACAGACATAAAGTTAAACAGATAGGCCTTTAAGAAGGCGGGGCAAAAAAACCACTGGAACGAAAGGCGTAGGCCTCCTGCCTCGGTGCCTCCTAACTACTCCTGCTCGTCAGAGGGCTCCTCGTAGTAGTAGTATCCGCCAGGGGGGTAGTAGTAGTCGTAGTCGACGGCTGGGGCAGCCGGCTCCTGGGCTCCATCATCTGGTCTCAAGTATCGGGTATGGGGAAAAAGGGAAGCAAAGCAACCGTGAGTACTCATCCAAAGTACTCAGCAAGACTTACATCAGATCTATTCTAAATATGCAATATTATCAAACGAAGGCTGTATATGTGGACTGGTCTGCAGAAATGCCAGAATAAGAGAGAAAGGCCTAGCCTATCGAAGACTAGCATCTTCAGCGGTCTTGCAGCATAAGAAGAGTGCAGATTAGTACATAAATATAGTAGTAGCAATAAGTATAACAGTAGCCACGCCCAGAGATCCTTCCTCGACTACCTGCGAGAAAGCGATCCCGGAGCCACAAATTAATCCAGTTCTAGTTGTAGAAGATCGGGATATTTTCCGAGCGTCCTGTTACTGTGGACACGGCTATTCGAATAGATATACTTCCCTGCAGGGGTGCACCAACTTACCCAACACGCTCGATTAACTCTGGCCGGACACACTTGTTCGGTCCATGCCCGGCCTCGGCTGATCGACACGTCGTAGCCCTACCTAGGCTCAACAGAGAGGCCAGCATGCCGGTCTACATCCTAAGCGCTCAGGTGTCTTGGGCCCATCGCCCTTTGTACTCCTCCGCGTTGCGAGGACGGCCGGGAGCAGACCTAGACCCCTTAATACAAGCGCAGGCTTTCCCAGTCCGACCCGGCGCGTGCCGCTCAACCGCTGACATCTGAAGAGCTTCGGCTGATACTACGATGCCGAGTACCCATATTATTCCCACGTGCTGGTTAGCGCGAAAAGGCCAGAGGCCTACTCAGATTACATATCCTAACCCATTAGTGCGTTTGGAGCGCGTGGAAACGAGCAAAGACTCACGATCCTCTGACCCCGTCGCCCCGTCTCGTGGACTTACGACAAGGGCTAAATATGCCCGGCCGAGCCACATATTCATCTCTCGGGTACCCTCATGGTCAACCCGAATCCACATCTCTCGCGGGTACCCCTCGGGGCCGACCCATCTTTATCCAGTAACAGTAGTAAGGTCACAGTATCCGTGTGTCCATAACATCAAGAAGGAATCCGAGGAATCACCCTCGTTGGATTCCCACTCGATGATCCTGCCAAGGTGAACCCGGAGGAATCACCCCGATGGTATTCACACTTGCGGAGTTGCATGACAGAGGCTTCATCGGAGGTGGTGGAAGAGGAATCACCCTCGGAAACCCACGACCGACTAGCTGTACTACAGAGACGACATCGGGAGTGAGACAAGAGGTATCACCCTCGGCACTCGATGATAACTCTGTAGAGTCGAGCAACTTAGGGTTGTGCGGTGATGTGCTGGTCTCAGCCCGTTCGATCACATCGATCGGGGCACAGGTACTAAAGCGGGGCAACTAGATCAAGGAAGAGGGGCCACAGATGGTTTACCATCCAACCTATACTAAGCATTTAGGATATCAGGTAAGGTATCAACAGAAGTTACTAGAAACAGGCTATGCATCAGAATAGGATAAATCAACAGCAGTATCAAATTCTAATGAAAGCAGGAGGGAGAGAGAATAGGTGATATAGGCATGCGTCAAGGGGGGTTGCTTGCCTGGAAGCTCTGCGGCACAGGAGGGGTCGTCAGAGGTGTCGTCGATCTCCTGAGCTGGGTCGGTCTCGGGGGCTATCGGAGAAGAAGAGGCGGAAGAAACAATAAATAAAGGCAGACAAATGCAACACAGATGCATGGCATGGCAGTATGCAGAGTTAGTGATGACCTAATGCATGGCTACATGTCGCAGACGAAACGGGAAAATATCTGGGATATTTTCCCGGCGTTTAGGCTGATTTCGGTATACTAAACCGGAGGGGAAGGTTCCATGTTCAGGTAGTTAGAAGTGATGGTCAAGCATTTTTGACCACATATTCGGATTTGTCTCGTTTTTCTGATCAACTTTCATGTAGAAATTTTTCGATCTGAGCTACAGTTGAATTTCTACGAATTTTCAAAGATTTAAACTCTTTTATGAAATTCCTGGAATTAAATCTAATTAAATAATTCGCATTATCCAGAATAGTAACTGATGACATCAGCATGACGTCAGGATGATGTCAGCCAATCAACTCCAGCGGGTCCAGGTCAAACCTGACGGCTGGGACCCACTTGTCATACACAGAAGTTAATCCAGTAGTTTAAGATAACTAAACAGAGATTAGCTAGGGTTGGCCCCCACATGTCAATGCCTGATTAATAATTAGGTTAATTTTAATTATCCAATTAGTTTTAAAAAATGCGGTGGGGCCCGCATGTCAGGGTCAACCGTGCATAGTCAGCACAGTTGACCCGGTCAACTGGTCAATTGGGCCCGCGGGACCCAGCTGCCAGTGACTCGGGGAGTCGCCACGTGGGAGCCACGTTGGACGCCGGCGCCGGAATCGTTCCGGCGAGCCCTCCGCGGCGGCTGTCTCGCCGGCGAGGCTCGGGTTTGCGCTACGGTGGGTCTCCGGACCCGCGGTTAGGCGCGTTCGACGCGGCTAGACGTGGCGCGCGCGATGGTGCTACTGGTTGGACTCGGGGGTGGCCGGAACGTCGCCGGCGACGAGTGGAGGCGGTGGTGGTGTTCGGGCGACAGCGAACTCGGCGAAGCAGCGCGCATCGGCACGAACGAGAGGGGTAGGGGGGGCTCTACGCGAGCTTGCGAGCCCGTTGGACATCGCTACTCGGTCGTGCGGTCACCGGATCATGGCCGGCGATGAGCTTGGCGGCGATGGGCTCAGGCACGTCGGGAACGACGACTAGAGGTGGCGTAACGAGGAGGAAACGGAGGGAGGAGGAGCAGAGCTCACTGCAGCGGCTCATGGTGGCCGGTGGTAGCTTAGTAGCGCAGGGGACGGCGGATCGAGGCGGCGGAGCTCCGATGGCCGATGGAGAAGACGAGGTCGATCCCGTCAATGCGGTGGCCTCCGGCTTGCAACGAGTGGCGTAGTCAACGTAGCCGTGGACGGCGATGACGACGGGCACGGAGAGACGGCGCGGTGACGACTGTGGCCGCGCTACCACATGGTCATGGCGGTGGCGGCGTACTGGAGAGGAAGAGAGGAGAGGCGAGCGCGCGAGGAAGTGGGAGAGGAGGACTAAGAGCGTCCAGGGGAGAGGGAGTAGGGCACGGCCTTATCCCAGCCACCTGCCTCGTCGCGGTGGCGGCTGGAGACGGCGTGCCATGCGCGCCGGATGCGTCCGCGGCGACACGGCAGAGGGAGCAGGTGAGGACGACGATTCGGTTGGGCTGGGCCGCGCTGGGCCTTCGGCCAGGCGCCAGGTAAGCCCTTTCTCTTTTCCCATTTTTCCTTTTCTGTTTTTCCATTTATTAATAAACAGAGATAGAAAAGGAAAATACTTAGGCTATTAAATGGCTAAGGAAAAATATGGAACTTGGCCCATTAATTCCAGTGCATTTTTAGACACTGCCACAAGAAGTTTGGGAAATGTTTGAATCCAATTGAATTTTGCAAAAGTGGAATGGCATTTTAAATTGCTGGATTAGCACTGTTAAATGCTAATGCTCATTTTAGCATGATGGTGATGTTGTTTTTCTTAACATTAAATTGTTTAGGAATATTTGCTAAATGATGAACATTTTTCCAGCAACTTTAGTGCAACTCCAAAATTCACTTATGAATTGAATTTGAATTCAGAGAGGAATTTGAAATGAGATATTAATCCAACATGATTATCATTGCAAACCATGGTAGCTTAGCATCATCAGGATGGATCACTGTTGCTAATTTACATAGGGGTGTTACACAAGGGAAGGTGGGATATCGCTTGCAACGCGGGCCCGATGGAAAGCGCCAGCCAGCGGCGTCAGCAGCATGGCCACTAGCTAGCTATGTCTCATGCCATCTTCAACGCCGACGTCCGCACACGTCCGGACCGCGGGCCGGTATCGGTCCGTTCGACGGTCCGGATGCACTTTCTCCCGCAAAGTGCAAACAAAGTGGGGGTTTTTTGCTGGAGTCCGGACAACAGCCACGGTGGACTTCGACACCCCGGGCCCACTAAATCCGCTCTCCCGGTCCCATTTTCTTTCACTTCACCACGTCTCCCTCTTATTTTGCGTCCGCAACCTCCACCTCCACCGCCGCCACTATACCTCTCCGGCCGCCACACAGGCATTGCCGGACGTTCGCAACCAGCACCGACGTGCCTGCTCGCCTTTTACGATGGCGCTGTTCATCCTGGAGCCGTTTGTACCAAGATACACTCCGTCACAGTAATGCTCATATTAGCCTTGCCAGGGGTATAAGAAATATCCAAAATGTTCATGGAGGAAAGAAAGGTGAACGGGCAGCCGCCAGTGTACTACTGTGGTCTTGTTCCTTGCTCATTTTGGATATACTTGCTGAATGGAAATGGGACAAAGTCAAAATGGATTTCATTACTGGTTTTCCCAGATCGCAGAAGGGTCATGATGCTATTTTTGTCGTCATTGACCGATTCTCCAAGGTTGCTCACTTTCTGCCAGTCAAGGAGACGATCACTGCTAGTCAGTTAGCAGACTTATATGTTTCCAGAATCGTGTCACTTCACGGTATTCCGTTGGAGATCAGTTCAGATCGTGGCAGCCTCTTTACCTCAAGATTTTGGAACAGTTTCCAAGAAGCTATGGGAACTCATCTGTCCTTCAGCACCGCTTTTCACCCCCAGTCCCAGGGACAAGTTGAACGAGTCAATCAAGTGCTTGAAGATATGCTTCGAGCTTGTGTCATCTCATTTGGTAAGAAATGGGAGGAATCTCTCCCTTATGCTGAATTCTCTTACAACAATAGCTATCAGGCTAGTTTGAAGATGGCACCCTTTGAAGTTATCTATGGACGTAAGTGCCGAACTCCTCTGAATTGGTCAGAAACTGGGGAACGGTCACTCTTCGGTCCGGATATTATCCAGCAAGCTAAAGAACAACTCCGCATTGTCCGTGAACATTTGAAAACTGCCCAGTCTCGTCAGAAGAGCAATTATGACCGCAAACACCAGGTAATGGTCTATCAACCTGGCGAACAAGCTTACCTTCGCGTCACTCCGATGAAGGGCACTCATCGATTTGGAATCAAGGGCAAGTTAGCTTCTCGCTACATTGGCCCATTCCGTATTCTCGCAAGACATGGAGAAGTGGCATATCAGTTGGAAGTACCGCCGAATCTTTCGCAGGTTCATGATGTCTTCCATGTGTCGCAACTCCGTCGCTGCTTCAAGGATCCTATCTGAGCAGTGGATCATGAAGTGCTTGAATTGCAGGATGACTTGTCTTATAAGGAACATCCGATCCGCATTCTTGATCAAGCTGAACGTCGAACCCATCAGAAGGCAATCAAGTTCTTTAAAGTTCAGTGGTCAAATCATTCTGAAGATGAAGCCACTTGGGAACGCGAGGATCGTCTTCGCGAAGAATACCCCGATCTTCTTCCTTCTACCTCCTGAATTCTCGGGACGAGAATTTCTTTTAGGGGAGGAGAATTATAACACCCCCATGTAATGAGCTACAGTGATCACCAAGATTATGCTTAATCATTTTGAATTACCATGCTTGATCACATTGGAATCATATCTCATTTCAAATTCCAATTCAAATTGAAATTCAAATTTGAGGTGAAAATAAAAGTTGTTCAAATCCAGGAACTAAAATGTTCATAATTTTGGAATTACTCCATTGTGAATTATGTTAAGAAAAACAACATCACCAAAATTAACTAGATGTCTCAAACATCTTGAATACAGTGCCAATACAGCAATTTAAATGCCTTTTTCTTTATGGAAAATTCATTTGGAATTATTTGGCCCCCAAACCTTTTTATTCCACTGTCTAATATTGCAACATATTTAACTGGCCAGGTTGCACATTTTTCAAAAGTATTTTGGTGGCCTAATATTTTGTAAAACAGAAAGGAAATAAGAAACAGAAAAGAAAAATGAAAAATGCCTAAATCCTACTGTTGCACTGGGCTTTGAGTTGCCACAGTGCGGCCCAGCCCAGCCCCACCGGCCTTTCGCCCACCTCCTGCCGAGGCAGAGGCTATGGCGTTGGTCGGGCGGACGCACGCCGTCCACGCGCGGATCTCGCTCGTGTCGTCCATCCAACCACCCTGGTGATGGATAAGGACCCTCCCCCACCCGGACCCCAATGACAAACCCTAGCAGCCCCTCTCTCTCTCTCCTTCGCTCTCTCTCCCACACCCGAGAGCTCTCCTCGCCGTCGCCGTCGATACCGCGGCCACCGGCCGCCTCTCGCTCAACCGCCGTGTCCACGGGCTCCGCCGGCCTCGGCTTCGACCTCTGCACCGATCAACCGGAGTCAGAGACCACCGTAACGTCGCCCACGAGCTCGCCTTCCCCTCTCGGTCACTGGTGATCGCTGCCGCCGATCTGCCACCACCGAGCCTCCCCGAGCCCGCTGCCACCCTCTACCGCTCCGCAGTGAGCTCCGCCTCCCTCTCCCTCTCTCCCCGTGCTCTTCTCCGCGCCGTAGCCGCCGCTCCGTCCATGGCCATACCCACCGCCGCATGAGCTCGCCGCCGGCGTGGCTCCGGTGACCCATTGGTCACGCGCATGTGTCCAATCGGTTCGTTGGCGCACGTAGACGCCGTAGGAGCTTCGCGCCGTCCATTTTGCTCGCCGTAGCCCCGAACCCGATGGCACCCGAACTCCGGCGCCGCTTTTGGTCGTCGCCGGCACCGTTCCGGCCATCCCCGACGCCTTCCATCGCCACCATCGGACGCGCGACGTCGAGCCGCGTCGAACGCGCCTAACCACGGGTCCGGAAACCCACCGTAGCCGAATCCCGCACCTCGCCGGAGCGCTCCGCCGCGTTCGAGGCTCGCTGGAGTTACTCCGGCGACGACACCGACGTGGCGCCGACGTGGGCGCATGGGGCCCACCCCTGTGCTACTGACTGTGGGCCCAGTGGGTCCCGTTGACCGGGTTGACCCAGTCAACCCTGCTGACTGGGCACCCCTGGGCCACTGACATGTGGACCCCACCTGTTTAGAACGTTTTTATAATTAATAAAAATATTAATTAAACTGTTAATATATCTGTTAGTTAATTAGTTAGCTAATCAGTCGCTAATAGTAGGCCCCACTAACTAATTAACCTAAATAGTTAATTTTAACCCCTTTGTTAAAGCTACTGTGTATGACATGTGGGTCCAACTGGTCAGGTTTGACCTGGTCAGCCGGGTTTGACCGCTGACATCACTATGACGTCATGATGATGCCACAATACACTGTTTCGGATAATTCGAAATTAAATAGATAAAATAATTCTAGAAATTAGTAAAACTTTGAAAAATCATATAAAATAAACCGTAACTCGGATGAAAATAATTTATATATGAAAAATGATCAGAAAAATATGACGAATCCGAATATCCTACCCACATACCTGCCACACCCCTCTAACATGATGAACATGGAACTTTCCCCTCCAGTTCATCTGTCCGATAAATGCCCGTGGCTGGTAAAACACCTCCAGATGTTTCCCGCTCCGACTAACTTGCGTAGTACTGTATTAGAGCACCCCTCGAATAGCGTGGTGCTGTGCCATGCATCTGTGATTGCATTTGTTGCTTGTATTTATTGTTTCTTCCCCCTCCTCTCCGGTAGACCCCGAGACTGACGCTGCTGCCGAGTACGACTACGTCACCGACGACCCTCCTTCCTTTTCAGCAAAGCTTCCAGGCAAGCAAAACCCCCTTGATCATTCCTATATCACCTATTCCTTCTCCCCCGTGCTTGCATTAGATTTTGCTACTGTAATTGCTTGCTCCTATTCTAATGCATAGCCTGTTTTTGTAACCTGCTGTTGTTACTTTACCTGTCATCCTAAACTGCTTAGAATAGGTTGGTCAGTGATCCATCAGTGACCCCTCACCCTTGTCCCTGTTGCCCCGCTTTAGTACCAGTGCCTCGATCATTGTGATCGATGTGCAGATACCGTCACATCACCGCACATACCCCTTAGTTGTACGACTCTGCAGGGTTACTATCAAGTGCCGAGGGTGATACCTCGTACTACACCCCTGATGATATCCCTGTAGTATAGCACATCGATGGTGATTGCAGAGGGTGATTCCTCGCTCTCCCTTTCCCGATGATGACTCTGTCGTACAACCCCTCAAGTGGGGACCATCGAGGGTGATTCCTCCTGGTTCTCCTTACCGGATTACATCAAGTAGGAATCCATCGAGGGTGATTCCTCGGATTTCCCTTTGATGTTTCAGACACACGGATACCTTGAATTTACCTCAGCCCCCTGGTTAAAGTCGGGTCAACCCCGAGGGGTACCCGCGAGAGGTCTGAAGTCGGGTTGACCGTGAGGGTACCCGCGAGATAATTACGAGGCGCGGCCGGGTAGGCAGAGACCGCCCTCGAGAGGGATGGGCCTGACCATTGTTGCACTTCCTCGAGACGGGGCGACAGGAGTACTGATCGTCACCGCGAGCTCCTAATAATTCGCTAACGGATTTGGGTATTTGATCTAAGTTGGTTACTGGCCTATACGCACTACCACCACGTGGGATAATGGTTTAATGGGGCCCTCGGTGCCGTATGTATCAGCCGAAAGTTCTGTCAGATGTCCAGTTCAGCATTGTGAGCCCGTCGGGACAAGTGCCATCCAGGACTGAGGTGGTGCTTGGACTCCGATACGCGACACAACGACCCGGAGTGCAAAGGGCGATGGGCCCAAGACCCCTGAGCACTTAGGATGTAGACCGGCGGGGACCTCTCTGTGGAGCCTAGGTAGGACTATGTCGTGTCGATCAGCCGAGGCCGGGCATGACCCGAAAAAGTGTGTCCAACCAGAGTTAATCGAGCGTGTTGGGTAACAGTAGTGCACCCCTGCAGGGAAGATTATCTATTCGAATAGCCGTGTCCACGGTAACAGGACGCTCAGTGTTGTATCCCGATCTACTACCACTTGAACTGGATACATGTTAAGTAATATGTAAGATCCGGGATTGCTTTCTCACAGGGAGTCGACGAAGGATCTCTGGGCTTTGCTTCTACATGCTTGTTACTTTATATATGCTAATCTGCACTCTTCTAATGCTGAAAGACGCTGAAGATGGTAGTCTTCGATAGGCTAGGCCTTCCCCTCTATTCTGGCATTTCTGCAGTTTAGTCCAAAGATATAGCCCCATTCCTTTGATACCGATGCATACTTAGCATAGTTCTGATGTCAGTCTTGCGAGTACTTTGGATGAGTACTCACGGTTGCTTTGCTACTCTTTTTCCCCCATACCCGATTGCTGCGGCCAGGTATGATGGATCCCAGGAGTCAACTGCTACCGCCGACGACTGCTACTACACTTCCGGTGGAGCTTACTACTACGTGGAGAACGACGACCAGGAGTAGTTTAGGAGGCTCCCAGGCAGGAGGCCTGCGCCTTTTCGATTAGAGCCGTTGTTTGTTTTCGCCTTCATAAGGCAGATTTGTTTAACTTGGTGTCTGTACTCAGATACTGTTGTTGTTTCCGCTGACGCTTGATCGCGAGCTTATGTATTCGAGCCCTCGAGGCCCCTGGCTTGTAATATAAAGCTTGTATACCTTTTATTTGTGTTTAGAGTTGTTTTGTGATATCTTCCCGTGAGTCTGTGATCTCCACCGTGTGCATTTACGTGTATGATTAGTGCACGGTCGAGCAGGGGTGTCACAGCTCCCCTTGTGTCGAATCAATAAATTTGGGTTGAATACTCTACCCTCGAAAACTGTTGCGATCCCCTATACTTGTGGGTTATCAGCGGCATACACTCACCCACGGCGAGCAGATCCAGTGGATCACCGTGATAACCCATAAGTATAGGGGATCGCAACAGTCTTCGAGGGTAGTATTTCACTCAAATTTATTGAGTCGACACAAGGGGAGCCAAAGAATATTTGCGAGTATTAGAAGTTGAGTTGTCAATTCAACCACACCTGGAGAACTAAATATCTGCAGCAAAGTGTTTAGTGGCACAGTAGTAATAGTAGCAATAGTAACGGAAGCAGTAACAGTAGCAGTAATAGTAGTAACTTAGCAAAGATCAATATGCGAAAAAGCGTAGCCATTGGATCAGTGATGGATAATTATGTTGGATGACATTCATCATGTAACAGTCACAACCTACAGCGATACACAATGGCTCCAATTCATCAATGTAATGTAGGCATGTATTCCGTATATAGTCATACATGCTTATAATAAGAACTTGCATGACATCTTTTGTCCTACCCTCCCGTGGCAGCGGGGTCCATAAGGAAACTAAGGGATATTAAGGCCTCCTTTTAATAGAGAACCAGAACAAAGCATTAACACATGGTGAATACATGAACTCCTCGAATTACAGTCATCCCCGGAGAGTATCCCACACAATTGTCACTATGGGGTCTATGAATCAGAACAATAACAAGTGCATATGACAAGCGGATAGGATCAAGAACTCAAATATACTCATGAAAACATAAAGGTTCAGATCTGAAATCATGACACTCGGGCCCTAGTGACAAGCATTAAGCATATCAAAGTCATAGCAACATCAATCTCAGAACATAGTAAATACTAGGGATCAAGCCCTAACAAAACTGACTCGATTACATGATAAATCTCATCCAACCCATCACCGTCTAGCAAGCCTACGGAGAAATTATTCACACCCGGTGGTGAGCATCATAAAATTGGTGATGTAGGATGGTTGATGATGACGACAGCGACGATCCCCCTCTCCGGATCCCCGAACGGACTCCAGATCAGCCCTCCCGATGAAGAACAAGAGGTGGCCGCGGCTCCGTATCGTAAAACGTGATGAAACTTCTTCTCTTATTTTTTTTCACGGAGAAAGAGAATTTATAGCGTTGGAATTAGGTCAGGAGGACCTCTATGGGCCCCACAAGGCATCAGGCGCACCCCCGAGGGGGTCGCGCCCTATTGCCTTGTGAGCAACAGGGGCCCCCTCTGCAGTTGATTCTTGCGCCAATATTTCTTATATATTCCATAAAAATCTCCAAAAAGTTTCGTCCAATTCCGAGAACTTTGATTTCTGCACAAAAACAACACTATGGTAGTTCTGCTGAAAACAGCGTCAGTTCGGGTTAGTTCCATTCAAATCATGCAAATTAGAGTCCAAAACAAGAGCAAAAGTGTTTGGAAAAGTAGATACGACGGAGACGTATCACACCGCCCGGTTGTGGCAGCATGCCGGGGGACTGCCTCCCCGATGAGTGGATCTGCTTCGGGGACCCCCGCTCCTCCTTTTCACCCTCACCAATGCCTCCCCGCACATTGTCGAACGCGCCTTCCTGACATACTGCACCTCCTCATCGAGGCCGCCTTCGCGCTCCCCCGGTGGCTGGACCCCAACCGTGTCTTCCTCTTTCGCAGCGAGCTCCACGTCCTCCCGCCCTCTCCCTCTTTCCCCTGACATGTCCTCCCTCCACACCTGGTACTCCAACGCCGTCCAGGGCACTGTAAAGCACTGCATCGTTGGGATGTCGGAGAGGGCCGTTGTCGAGAACCTCCACACGACATGCGTCACCGTCCTAGCGCCCGTGGCCAAGGTGCTCAGAGCATCTACAGCCGCATATGGCAAATCCAACCCCTCAAACGCCCGCGGATGCGCCCGGGCGCGTTCGCGGACACTAACCGGTCACGCCTCAAATAATGCATTCCACATCCGGATACCTCAAATTAGAAACCTCAAATCCATATTATTACATGCAACGTAAACCGATCTTTAAGCGGAGCTCGTCCGGCTCCGCCGTGCCCATGTCCGGTGGCCGGCTGCACTCCCCAGAGTGTTGGTCCGGTCGCCGGCAAGGTAGAGTAGAGCATGGGACACGAGCGGACTCACGGGACTCAAGGCGCCACCGTCTCCCATGCCCAACTCTTCCACGTCGGAGCCCGTAACCCGGACGGTGCCGGTGGACATCAGGTCGATGATGGATCCATCCTGGGACGAACCGACATCCACCACGACGCGGTTGCAGCGCCCGGACTGCACCATACGGGGCGCCGGAGAATGCGACTCCGCCTCGCCGACGTCCGCCGCCGCGAGGGCTGCCGCCACCTCCCGCACCCGCTCCCTCACGCGCCGGGCACGCCGCGCCATGTTTGCGTCGGACGGCAAATGATATGTTCATTTTGCATCATGTTTCCTACTATTATTTATAGTGTTTTTAATCAATATAACACTTTGTGGAGCAATTCTAATGCCTTTTCTCTCTTAATATGCAAGATTTACACAAGGAGGGAGATTGCCGGCAGCCGGAATTCTGGACCTGAAAAAGCTATGTCAGAGATACCTATTCTGCACATCTCCAAATGAGCTGAAATTTCATGGAGATTTATTTTGGAATAAATAAAAAATATTGGAAGAAAGAAGTACCAGAGGGGGCCACCCAGGTGCCCACGAGGCACCAGGGCGTGCCACCCCCCCCCCCCCCAGGCGCGCCCTGGTGGCTTGTGGGGCCCCTGGCCAGCCTCCGGTGCCCATTTTCTGGTATATAAGCCCATTTGCACTAGAAAAATAAGGAGAATACTTTTGGGACGGAGCGCCGCCGTCTCGAGGCGGAACTTGGGCAGGAGCACTTTTGCTCTCCGGCGGAGCGATTCCGCCGGGGATACTTCCCTCCGGGAGGGGGAAATCGGAGCCATCGACATCACCAATGATCCTCTCATCGTGGGAGGACCAATCTTCATCAACATCTTCACCGGCACCATCTCATATCTAACCCTATTTCATCTCTTGTATTCAATCTTTGTCTCAAAACCTCAGATTGGTACCTGTGGGTTGCTAGTAGTGTTGATTACATCTTGTAGTTGATGCTAGTTGGTTTATTTGGTGGAAGATTATATGTTCAGATCCATTATGCTATTCAATACCCCTCTGATCTTGGACATGAATATGATTTGTGAGTAGTTACTTTTGTTCTTGAGGACATGGGAGAAGTCTTGTCATAAGTAATCATGTGAATTGGCATTCGTTCGATATTTTGATGATATGTATGTTGTTTATTCTCTTAGTGGTGTCATGTGAACGTCGACTACATGACACGTCACCATATTTGGGCCTAAGGGAATGCATTGTGGAGTAGTAATTAGATGATGGGTTGCTAGAGTGACAGAAGCTTAAACCCTAGTTTATGCGCTATTCCGTAAGGGGCTGATTTGGATCCATATGTTTAATGCTATGGTTAGATTTATCTTAATTCCTCTTTCGTAGTTGCGGACGCTTGCGAGAGGGGTTAATCATAAGTGGGAGGCTTGTTCAAGTAAGAACAGCACCCAAGCACCGGTCCACCCACATATCAAATTATCAAAGTAACGAACGCGAATCAAACAAACATGATGAAAGTGACTAGATGAAATTCCCGTGTGTCCTCAAAAACGCTTTGCTTATTATAAGAGATTGTTCCGGCTTGTCCTTTGCTACAAAAAGGATTGGGCCACCTTGCTGCACTCTTTGTTACTATTGCTACTTATCACTTGTTACAAATTATATTGCTATCAAACTACTCGTTACCGATAATTTCAGTGCTTGCAAAAAACACCTTGCTGAAAACAGCTTGTCATTTCCTTCTACTCCTCGTTGGGTTCGACACTCTTACTTATCGAAAGGACTAAGATTGATCCCCTATACTTGTGGGTCATCAAGACTCTTTTCTGGCGCTGTTGCCGGGGAGTGAAGCGCCTTCAGTGAGTGGAATTTGGTAAGGAAACATTTATATTACGTGCTGAAATTTATTGTCACTTGTCACTATGGAAAGTAATCCTTTGAGGGGTTTGTTCGGGGTATCTTCACCTCGACCGGAAACACCAAGAGTTTCTCCTCAACCTACTGCACCTACTAAAAATATTTATTATGAGATCCCTTCGGGTATGATAGAGAAACTGCTAGCTAATCCTTATGCAGGAGATGGAACGGTACATCCTGATATGCACTTAATCTATGTGGATGAAATTTGTGGATTGTTTAAGCTTGCAGGTCTATCCGGAGATGGAGTTAAGATGAAAGTATTCCCTTTATCTTTGGAGGGAAAGGCATTGACATGGCATAGGCTATGTGATGATACTGATACATGGGACTGGAACCGGTTGAAGCCGGAATTCCACCAGAAATTTTATCCTATGCATTTGGTTCATCGTGATCGGAATTATATATATAATTTTTGGCCTCGTGAAGGAAAAAGCATCGCTCAAGCTTGGGGGAGGCTTAAGTACATGATGTACACATGCCCCAATCATGAGCTCTCAAAAGAAATTATCTTACAGAATTTTTATGCTCGGCTTTCTCATGATAATCAAACCATGCTCGATTCTTCTTCGACTGGCTCCTTTATGAAGAAGACTATTGAATTCAGATGGGATCTTCTGGAAAGAATTAAACGCAAATCCGAAGATTGGGAACTCGACAAAGGTAATGAGTCAGGTATAACACTTAAGTTTGATTGTGTTAAATCTTTTATGGATACCGATGCTTTTCATAAGTTTAGCACTAAATATGGACTTGACTCTGAGATAGTAGCCTCCTTTTGTGAATCATTTGCTACTCATGTTGATCTCCCTAAGGAGAAGTGGTTTAAATATCATCCCCCTGTTAAAGAAAAGATTGAAGAACCCGTTAGTGTTAAAGAAGAAACAATTGTTTACCATGTTGACCCAGTTGTGCCTACTGCTTATATTGAGAAACCACCTTTTCCTGTTAGGATTAAGGAACATGCTAAAGCTTCAACTGTGATTAACAAAAGTAATATTAGAGCACTTAGACCCTCTGAACAAATTAAAGTTGAACCTAATGTTGCTATGGTTAAAGATCTCTTGGTCGATAATATAGATGGGCATGCTATTTACTTCTGTGATGAAGCAGCTATAATTGCTAAACCAGATCCTAAAGATAAAAACAGACCTATAGTAGGCATGCCTGTTCTCTCTGTTAAAATAGGAGATCGTTGTTATCATGGCTTATGTGATTTGGGTGCTAGTGTGAGTGCTATTCCGTTTACCTTATATCAAGAAATTATGAATGATATCGTACCTATTGAAATAGAGGACATTGATGTTACTATTAAACTTGCAAACAGAGATACCATTACACCGCTTGGGATCGTTAGAGATGTTGAAGTCTTGTGTGGAAAAATAAAATACCCTACTGATTTTCTAGTCCTCGGTTCTCCACAAGATAATTTTTGTCCCATTATATTTGGTAGACCTTTCTTGAACACTGTTAATGCCAAGATTAATTGCGCCAAAGAAACTGTTAGTGTTAATTTTGGTGGTATGTCTCATGAGTTTAATTTCTCCAAGTTTTGTAGACAACCTCATGATAAAGAATTACCTAGTAAAGATGAAATTATTGGTCTTGCTTCTATTGCCGTACCTCCTACTGATCAGTTAGAATAATATTTGCTAGACCATGAAAATGATATGCATATGAATGAAAGAAATGAAATAGATAGGATGTTCTTTGATCAACCACCTATCCTCAAACACAATTTTCCTATTGAAACTCTTGGAGGCCCTCCTCCACCTAAGGGTGACCCTGTATTTGAACTGAAACAATTGCCTGATACATTGAAATATGCTTATCTAGATGAAAAGAAGATATATCCTGTTATTATTAGTGCTAACCTTTCAGAGCATGAAGAAAAGAGGTTACTAGAAACCTTGAGGAAGCACTGTGCTGCTATTGGATATACTCTTGATGATCTTAAGGGCATTAGTCCCACTCTATGTCAGCACAAAATCAATATGGAGCCTGATGCTAAACCAATTGTCGATCACCAACGACGATTAAATCCTAAGATGAAGGAAGTGGTAAGAACTGAAATATTAAAGCTTTTGGAAGCAGGTATAATCTATCCCATAGCTGATAGTAGATGGGTGAGTCCCGTTCATTGTGTCCCTAAGAAGGGAGGTATTACTGTTGTTCCTAATGATAAAAATGAACTCATTCCACAAAGAATTGTAACTGGTTATAGGATGGTAATTGATTTTAGAAAATTAAACAAAGCCACTAGAAAAGATCATTACCCCTTACCTTTTATTGATCAAATGTTAGAAAGATTGTCTAAGCATACACACTTTTGTTTCCTAGATGGTTATTCTGGTTTCTCTCAAATACCTATATCACCTGAAGATCAAGAGAAAACCAGGTTTACTTGTCCTTTTGGAACTTATGCTTGTCGTCGTATGCCTTTTGGTTTATGTAATGCACCTGCTACCTTTCAAAGATGTATGACTGTTGTATTCTCTGACTTTTGTGAAAAGATTGTTGAGGTTTTCATGGATGATTTCATCGTGTACGGAACTTCTTTTGATGATTGCTTAAGCAACCTTGATCGAGTTTTGCAGAGATGTGAAGAAACTAATCTTGTCTTGAATTGGGAGAAATGCCACTTTATGGTTAATGAAGGTGTAGTCCTTGGGCATAAAATTTCTGAAAGAGGTATTGAAGTTGATAAAGCTAAGGTTGATGCTATTGAGAAAATGCCATGTCCTAAAGATATTAAAGGTATAAGAAGCTTCCTAGGTCATGCTGGTTTCTATAGAAGGTTTATAAAAGACTTGTCTAAAATTTCTAGACCTCTTACCAATCTCTTGCAAAAAGATGTTCCATTTGTTTTTGATGATGATTGTGTAGAAGCCTTTGAAACACTTAAGAAAGCCTTAACCACTGCACCTATTGTTCAACCACCTGATTGGAACTTGCCTTTTGAAATTACGTGTGATGCTAGTGATTATGATGTTGGTGTTGTTCTAGGACAGAGAGTTGATTAGAAATTAAATGTTATCCATTATGCTAGTAAAACCCTAGACAGTGCTCAAAGAAATTATGCTACTACTGAGAAAGAATTTCTAGCAGTTGTGTTTGCATGCGATAAATTCAGATCCTACATAGTTGATTCTAAAGTAATTGTTCACACTGATCATGCTGCTATTCAATACCTTATGGAAAAGAAAGATGCCAAACCTAGACTCATTAGGTGGGTTCTATTGCTACAAGAATTTGACTTGCATATTACTGATAGGAAGGGAGTTGAGAATCTCGTAGCCGATAATTTGTCTAGAATGGAAAATGTTCTTGATGACCCACTTCCTATTAATGATGATTTTCCTGATGAAAAATTGGCTGTCATAAATGCTTCTCGCAATACTCCTTGGTATGCAGACTATGCTAATTATATTGTTACTAAATTTATACCACCTAGTTTCACATACCAACAAAAGAAAAAGTTCTTCTTTGATTTAAGACATTACTTCTGGGATGACCCACATCTTTATAAAGAAGGAGTAGATGGTATTATTAGATGTTGTATACCTGAGCATGAACAGGAACAAATCTTACGGAAGTGTCATTCCGAGGCTTACGGAGGACACCATGCGGGAGACAGAACTGCACATAAGGTACTACAATCTGGTTTTTATTGGCCTACTCTTTTCAAGGATGCTCGTAAGTTTGTCTTATCTTGTGATGAATGTCAAAGAATTGGCAATATTGGTAGACGTCAGGAAATGCCTATGAATTATTCACTTGCTATTGAACCATTTGATGTTTGGGGATTTGATTATATGGGACCTTTTCCTAAATCCAATGGGTACACTCATATTTTAGTTGCTGTTGATTACGTTACTAAGTGGGTAGAAGCTATTCCAACTAGTAGTGCTGATCATAACACTTCTATTAAAATGCTTAAAGAAGTTATTTTCCCGAGGTTCGGAGTCCCTAGATATTTAATGACTGATGGTGGTTCACATTTTATTCATGGTGCATTCCATAAACTGCTTGCTAAATATGATGTCAACCATAGAATTGCATCTCCCTATCACCCTCAATATAGTGGTCAAGTTGAATTAATCAATAGAGAAATAAAGTTAATTTTGCAAAAAACCGTCAATAGATCTAGAAAGAATTGGTCTAAGAAACTTGACGATGCATTATGGGCTTATAGAACTGCTTATAAATATCCTATGGGTATGTCTCCTTATAAAATGGTTTATGGAAAAGCATGCCATTTGCCTCTTGGGTTAGAACATAAAGCATATTGGGCAATTAAAGAACTCAATTATGATTTTAAAGTTGCCGGTGAAAAGAGGTTATTTGATATTAGCTCACTAGATGAATGGAGAACCCAAGCTTATGAAAATGCCAAATTGTTTAAAGAAAAAGTTAAAATATGGCATGATAGAAGAATTCAAAAACGGGAATTCAAAGTGGGTGAATATGTTCTATTGTACAATTCTCGTTTGAGGTTCTTTGCAGGAAAACTTCTCTCTAAATGGGATGGACCGTATATCATCGAAGAAGTTTATCGCTCTGGAGCCATCAAAATAAACAACTCCGAAGGCACTAATCCGAGAGTGGTGAATGGACAAAGAATTAAGCACTATATTTCAGGTACTCCCAGTAATGTTGAAACTAATATTATTGAAACAATTACACTAGAGGAATACATAAGAGAGACCTTCTGGAACACTCCAGAACCCTGAAAAGGAAGAGGTACGTGATACAGTAAGTAAACCGACTCCAAAAATTCCATAAAAATACTTTCTGTCAGTTTTGGAATATTAGAAAAAATACAAAAATAAGAAACAGCCGAGGGGACCCACGAGGTGCACACGAGGCACCAGGGCACACCACCCCCCCTAGGCACCCTGGTGGCTTGTGGGCCCCTCGTGAGCCTTCCCGGCTCCGTTTTCTTCTGGATTACTTGTTTTGCAAGATAAAAATTATTTATATATACTCCCAGACGTTTTGACCACCGTATCGCAGAAATCTCCTCTGTTCTTGTTTCGTGCTATTTTTCTTACAGATCTAGATCGCTATGGCTCCACCAAGCTCGTCCAAGGACAAGTTCTACGAGAAGGTCATCAACCCCTACCTACCGGTGGTGATGAAACACCCTCAAGCCATCGAGATGCGTGAGGGGGTGCTTCACATACGGGATGTTCAAGGACCCAAGAAGACCGGGAGCGTGGAGGCTAGGCTCGAAGCGGTGGAGCAGGAAATTTTCAAGTGCCAAGGGATGGTAGAACGTGGACTCGGCGCCAACCACTCCATGATCACGGAATTCACCCACGATCACAAGGTGGATGGCCAATCAATGGGGGACATCATCTTCAAGCTCAATGAACGAATTGACTATCTCCAAGGCCAAATCTATGATCTTCAAAACCAAAATTTTGAGTATGAGGCAAGATTCAAACGTATGAGTTTAGCTGCAAGTTTCAGTACTCCGGAGACTCGTTCATCTTTTTATGATGGGGAACCTATGCCATGGAAGCCGAAGGACAAGCCCACCACTTCATCACCACCACGATCACCGAAGAAGGAAACTTGAGTACATGGGAATGGGCACTCCCCTTGGCTTGTGCCAAGCTTGGGGGAGGTGCCCCGGTATCGTATCACCATCACCTTTATTATCTTTACCTATTTCTAGTTTGATCCTTAGTTATTTCGTGATCTAGTTGAATAAAAGTTTAGTATGATCTATTTTCGAGTGCTAGTTTCGTGATCTATCTATCTATGTAATTGAGTTGAGAGTTCTATAATAAAGAGTAGTTTGAGTTTTTGCTTCTTTACTTTTATGTTTCAATCCTAGAAATGAAAATAACGAAAAAGATCATATGCTAATCTTATGGAAAGTAATGACATTACATAAAGAAAAAGTATAAGTGGTAAAATTTATTGAAAGTTAACAAACATAGCATTGGTCAATGATACAATTCATGAAAAAATTAATAAGGGAAGAGAAGATTCACATGCAAATACACTATCTTGACATCTTTTATGATTGTGAGCCCCCATTAAGTATTTTATGTCAAATTGTTGACGTTGGACAAGGAAGACAACGTAATGAATTATGTTTGCTTATATTCACTTAGAAGTTATATTGTCATAGATCCTCCAACATGTGGTGCTTGCCCAATATCTTTGCTAGCCAAAAATCCGCACCAAGTAGAGATACTATTTGTGCATCCAAAACCCTTAAACCCAGTTTCATGTCATGAGAGTCCATTATATCCACCTATGGATTGAATAAGATCCTTCAAGTAAGTTGTCATCGGTGCAAAAAGCAATAAAAATTGCCTCTAAATATGTATGAACTCTTATTGTAAGGGAAAATAAGCTTTGTATGAACTTGTGATGGTAAAGAAATAAAAGCGACGAACTGCATAATAAAGGTTGCTATCACAAGGGGCAATATAAAGTGGCGTTCCTTTGCATTAAGAGCTTGTGCATCCAACAACAAAAAGCGCATGACAACCTCTGATTCCCTCTGCGAAGGGCCTATCTTTTACTTTTATGTATTTACTTTTTATGCAAGAGTCAATAGTGTTCTCCCCTATTCCTTTTTTATTTTTCTCTTTTGCAAACATCATGTGCTGGGGAAGATCTAGGCATATATATCTAGTTGGATATGAGTGATCATGAGTTATTATTGTTGACATCACCCTTGAGGTGAATAAGTTGGGAGGCGAAATCATAAGCCCCTATCTTTCTATGTGTCTGGCTGAAACTTTTTGCTCGATATATATGTTGTGAGTGTTAGCAATCATAGAAGACTAAATGATGGTTGAGTATGTGGACTTGCTAAAAAGCTCCTACAGGAGACCCTTCCTGAAAATATGATGGATTGCAATTGCATTGTTGACTGAGAACATAGTTTGTTAGTTTTCAAGAAAGTTTATGTCTTATACTTCGTTGTTGTGATGAATTGTTACTTGCTCATGAGAAGTTTTATGATAATGAATATTGTTGTTATAATAATGATCATGATGCTACTATGTCCGTATTTTTTTTATCGATACCTTTCTCTCTAAACATGTGGACATGACTATCGATATCGGCTTTCGCTTGAGGACAAGCAAGGTCTAAGCTTGGGGGAGTTGATACGTCCATTTTGCATCATGTTTTCCTACTGTTATTTATAGTGTTTTTAATCAATATAACACTTTGTGGAGCAATTCTAATGCCTTTTCTCTCTTAATATGCAAGATTTACATAAGGAGGGAGATTGCCGGCAACCGGAATTCTGGACCTGAAAAAGCTATGTCAGATATACCTATTCTGCACATCTCCAAATGAGCTGAAATTTCACGGAGATTTATTTTGTAATAAATAAAAAATATTGGAAGAAAGAAGTACCAGAGGGGGCCACCCAGGTGCCCACGAGGCACCAGGGCGTGCCACCCCCCCCCCCCCCAGGCGCGCCCTGGTGGCTTGTGGGGCCCCTGGCCAGCCTCTGGTGCCCATTTTCTGGATATAAGCCCATTTTCCCTAGAAAAAATAAGAAGAAGACTTTTGGGATGGAGCGCCGCTGTCTCAAGGCGAAACTTGGGCAGGACCACTTTTGCTCTCCGGCGGAGCGATTCCGCCGGGGATACTTCCCTCCGGAAGGGGGAAATCAGAGCCATCGACATCACCAACGATCCTCTCATCGTGGGAGGACCAATCTTCAGCAACATCTTCACCAGCACCATCTCATCTCTAACCCTAGTTCATCTCTTGTATTCAATCTTTGTCTCAAAACCTCAGATTGGTACCTGTGGGTTGCTAGTAGTGTTGATTACATCTTGTAGTTGATGCTAGTTGGTTTATTTGGTGGAAGATTATATGTTCAGATCCATTATGCTATTCAATACCCCTTTGATCTTGGACATGAATATGATTTGTGAGTAGTTACTTTTGTTCTTGAGGAATGATACGTCTCCAACGTATCTATAATTTATGAAGTATTCATGCCATGTTTATTATAGTTTTGTATGATTTTGGTGCATCTTAATATGGCTTTTATATGATTTTTATGGACTAACAGGTTGACCTAGTGCCCAGTGCCATTTGCTGTTTTCTGCTTGTTTTTGGTTTTCCAGAAAATCCATATCAAATGAAGTCCAAATGCAGCGAAACTTTTTGACGATTTTTTCTGGAAGGAAATGGACCCAGGAAGCTTTGGGGAAGCAGCAGAAGAGCCACAGGGGCCCCACGAGCCACCTGGGCGCGCCACCCCCCCCCCCCCCCCTAGGCGCGCCCTGGTGCCTCATGGGCCCCTGTGGCACCTCTTCGCGTGATTCCAACGCTGAAAAATCCTATATATTCATAAACCCCCGAAAGTTAACCTAGATGAGTTTTTACGCCGCCGCAAGCCTCTGTACCTCCACGATCTCATCTACAGCCCTTTTCCGGCACCCTGCCAGAGGTGGGAATCATCACCGGAGGGCATCTTCATCATCCCGGCTGTCTCCATGACGAGGAGGGAGTAGTTCACCCTCGGGGCTGAGGGTATGTACTAGTAGCTATGTGTTTGATCTCTCTCTCTCGTGTTCTTGATATGGCACGATCTTGATGTATCGCGAGCTTTGTTAGTATAGTTGGATCATATGGTATTTGTTCCCTCTCTATCCTTGTTGTGATGAATCGAATCTTTTCCCTTTGAGGTTTCGTTATTGTCGGATTGAATATTTCAGATTTGAGAACACTTGATGTATGTCTTGCATATGAATACCCGTGGTGACAATGGGGTATTATATTGATTCACTTGATATATGTTTTGGCACTCAACTCGCGGATTCCTGTGGTGACATTGGGGTAATCTATGGATAGGGGTTGATGCACGTTTTCATTATCTTTTCTCCGACAGAAACTTTGGGGTGCTCCTTGGAGTTCTTTGTGTGGATTGAATAATATGATTATGAAGTTGTTTGATGCATATCGTATAATCAACTCACGGATACTTGTGGTGACATTGGAGTATCTAGGTGACATTAGAGTTGGTTGATGTGTATCATATGGTGTTATTTTAGTACGAACTCTAGGGCTGTTTGTGACACTTATAGGAATAGCTCAATAGATCGATCGGAAAGGATAACTTTGAGGTGGTTTCGTACCCTACAAACAATTTCTATCTTATGTTCTCCGCTAATAGGAACTTGGGAGTGATTCTTTATCGCACGTTGAGGGATGGTTATATGATCCAATTATGTTAGCATTGTTGAGAGATTGCACTAGCGAAAGTATGAACCCTAGGCCTTGTTTTTAAGCATTGCAATACCGTTTGTGCTCACTTTTGTTACTTGCTACCTTGCTGTTTTTATATTTTCAGATTACAAAAACCTATATCTACTATCCATACTACACTTTTATTACCATCTCTTCGCCGAACTAGTGCACCTATACAATTTACCATTGTGTTGGGTGTGTTGGGGACACAAGAGATTTCTTGTATTTGGTTGCAGGGTTGTTTGAGAGATGCCATCTTCAACCTATGCCTTCCACGGATTGGTAAACCTTAGGTCATCCACTTGAGGGAAAATTGCTACTATCCTACAAAACTCTGCGCTTGGAGGCCCAACACGAGTCTACAAGAATAAGTTGTGTAGTAGACATCAAGCTCTTTTCTGGCGCCGTTGCCGGGGAGGTGAGTGCTTGAAATTATATCTTTAGATCTTGCAATCGAATCTTTTAGTTTCTTGTTTATCAGTAGTTTGGCTTATAAAAGAAAACTACAAAAAATGGAATTGAGGTTGCCTCATATTATTCGTCTTTATAATGTCTTTCGTGAAAAATGATGGAAAGGAAAATGATGCTCAATTGATAGAAGAAGAATTCAATAAAATGTTTGGCATAAAATCTTTGAATGATGAGCATGATTGCAATGTTGTTAGTATGAATTCTATGAATATCCATGATGCTAACGATATGCAAAGCCACAAGCTTGGGGATGCTATATTTGATGAAGATGATATTTTTAGTCCCTCAAGTTTTGATGAGCAAATTTATTATGATAATTGCATGCCTCCTATTTATGATGATTACGTTGATAAAAGTGGACTTGGAGAGGTCATGAATTTATTTAATGATGATTCCACTATTTTGGAAGAAGTTTCAATTGATTATGACAACAAAGTTGCTATCTACGATGATTATTGTGATGACATGTATGCTGTAAAGAATAAGGATAACTATGAAACTTGTCATCATGATTTTAATTTTCAATTGGATTATGCCAATCAAGTATCTCATGATAGTTATTTTGTTGAGTTTGCTCCCACTATTATGAATGAGAAAAAATTTGCTTATGTGGAAAGTAATAAAAATTCTATGCGTATGTATCATGACAAGAATGCTTCGTGTGATGGATATATTGTTGAATTTCTTCATGATGCTACTGAAAATTATTATGAGAGAGGATCATATGCTTGTAGGTGTTGCAATAATATCAAGTTTCCTCTCTATTTGTTGAAAGTTTTGAAGTTATGCTTGTTTTGCCTTCCTATGCTAGTTGATTCTTGCTCCCATAAATTGTTTGCTCACAAAATCCCTATGCATAGGAAGTGGGTTAGGCTTAAATGTGCTAGTCATATGCTTCATGATGCTCTCTTTGTGTTTCAATTCTTTACTTTTATGTGAGCATCATTGAAATCATCGTGCCTAGCTAAAAAGGCATTAAAGAAAAGCGCTTGTTGGGACACAACCCAACATTTATACCTAATGATTTTGTGTGTCCACATGATTAAGCTACTGTAGTAATCATGTTTTATATGTTTTCTTTCAATAATTTGCCAAGTAAGACCTTTGGGATAGTGTGGATGATAGTTGATTTGATTCTGTGCAGAAAAACAGAAACTTTTGTGTCCAGTGCTGGAATTTCTATTATGTACTGGAGCGTGAAAAAATTCTGAAATTTGTCCACAGTATCGGGTTACAAATTTTTTACGTTTTCCTAATTTTTCAGAATTTTTGGAGGTACAGAAGTATGGTTTTTAAATCGCTCACTACATGATGTTCTGTTTTTGACAGATTCTGTTTTTATTGCATAGTTTGCTTGTTTTAGTGTTTCCATAGCTTATATTGAGTAATATAAATTGTGGAAATGATAGAATACAGTAGGAATTATGTGAGAACAATTATGAATCTTGTCTTTATAGTACCTAAGTGGATGATTTATTTTTATCAAACTAACCTATCTCACGAAGTTCCGTTAAGTTTTGTGTGATTGAAGTTTTCAAGTTTTGGGTGAGATATCGATATGAGGAGAATAAGGAGTGGCAAGACCCTAAGCTTGGGGATGCCCAAGGCACCCCAAGGTAAAATTCAAGGAAGACTCAAGCGACTAAGCTTGGGGATGCCCCGGAAGGCATCCCCTCTTTCGTCTTCAACACTATCGGTAACCTCACTCGGAGCTATATTTTTATTCGTCACATAATATGAGTTTTGCTTGGAGCGTCATTTTATTCTGTTTATATTTGCTTGGTGTTATCAATAATCATGTTTTGTATCTTTTAGTTCAATAAAATGCCAATTATAGCCTTTACCATGCTCTGTTTGCAAGTTCATGTGTTGCTGTTTGAAAACAGAAAGTTTTCTGTTATGTCCAGAATATTCCTGAATAGTCAGAACATGATAAAAATCCGAAATTTTTACACAGTAAGCATGCATGAGTTCTCTGTCACGTGGTAAGTTTTAAGAATTTTTGGAGTTAGGGAAGTATGGATTCTTATTCCCCTTTTACAGACTGTTCTGTTTTGGCAGATTGCTGTTATAGTTGCATTGTTTGCATATGTTTGCGTGTTTAATGTTTCTATTTGAGGATAGGAGTATTAAATATGAAGAGGCATTTAGTATGCAATGTTTAATTATAATTTTTGTGATTTGCTACAGTAGAGAATGTTAAGGTTGTGAGTTGATTTATACTAACTTATCTCACGAGTTCTTGTTGAGTTTTGTGTGGATGAAGTTTTTAAGATTTAGGGAAACCTTGATATGAGAGGAATTAAGGAGACACAAAATCTCAAGCTTGGGGATGCCCAAGGCATCCCAAATTAATATTTCGAGAAGTCTCAAGCTACTAAGCTTGGGGATGCCTCGGTAGGCATCCCACCTTTCTTCTTCAACAACTATCGGTTAGTCTTGGTCGAGCCTAAGTTTTTGCTTCTTCACATGAGTTGTGCTATTCTTGGAATGTCATTTTTTTTTTCTTTGCTGTTTGAATAAAATACTTAAGATCTGATTTTTTTATGAGAGAGAGTCCTCACATAGCTACCTATTTACTTAACTACTCATTTGGTCTTCACTTATATCTTTTTGGAGTAGTTTGTCGTTTACCCTTGTTCTTCACTTATATCCTATGAGTAAATTGTTGAAATGAATTGAATATCATAAAGTTGAAATTTATATGCTTCATATGCTTGTCCCATGGGGAGTAGTGACTTCACATACAAGAAGTATAAGTGGTAAAATTTATTGAAAGTTAACAAGAATATAAATTTAGTGACTTCACATACAAGAAGTACAAGAATTTTGAAGGAAGAGAAATTTCACATATAAATATACTATCTTGGACATCTTCTATGATTGTGAGCCCCCATTAATTATTTTCAAGCTTGATCAAGTAGTTGACGTTGGACAAGGAAGACAACGTAATGAGTTATGTTTGTTTATATTCACATAGAAGTTATATTGCCATGGATCATCTAACATGTGATGCTTGCTTAGGATCTTTTGCTAGCCAAAAATTCGTACTAAGTAGAGATACTACTTGTGCATCCAAAAACCCTTAAACCCAGTTTCTTGCCATGAGTGTCCACCATATCTACCTATGGATTGAATAAGATCCTTCAAGTAAGTTGTCATCGGTGCAAAAAGCAATAAAAATTGCTCCTAAAATATGTATGATCTTTTATTGCAAGGGAAATAAGCGTTGTACGAACTTGTGATGGTAAAGAAATAAAAGCGACGGACTGCATAATAAAGGTTACTATCACAAGGGGCAATATAACGTGACGTTCCTTTGCATTAAGGGCTTGTGCATCCAACAACAAAAAAGCGCATGACAACCTCTGCTTCCCTTTGCGAAGGGCCTATCTTTTACTTTTATGCATTTACTTTTAAGTATTTACTTTTATGCAAGAGTCAATATTATTTCTTCTCGTTTCAACCTCAATTATTCTCTAGTTGGCAAGCATCAGGTGGTAGGGAAAGATCCAGACACATATATCCAGTTGAATATAGATGATCATGAGTTATTATTGTTGACATTATCCATGAGATAAATAAGTTGGGAGGCGAAACATTAAGCCCCTATCTTCCTATGTGTTTGACTGAAACGGTTTGTTCTAAAAATATGCTTTGAGTGTCAGCAATCATGGAAGACTAAAAGATGGTTTAGTATGTGGAATTTGCTAGATCAAAGCTCTTACATAGACCCTTCATGAAAATAAGATGAATTGCAATTGTTTGATGACTGAGAACATAGTTTGTTAGTTTTCAAGAAAGTTTATGGCCTATACTTTAAACATGTGAATAGCTTGCTACTTGATCATGAGAATTTTTATGAGATGAGCTACTGTTTATGATATATAATGATGCTAGAAAAAAGTGATTGAAATTATCATTGATCAAACTTATGCACTATGCTAGCATTCACACTTCATAAATTATTTCTTTTATCATTTACCTACTCGACGACGAGCAGGAATTAAGCTTGGGGATGCTGATACGTCTCCAACGTATCTATAATTTATGAAGTATTCATGCCATGTTTATTATAGTTTTGTATGATTTTGGTGCATCTTTATATGGCTTTTATATGATTTTTATGGACTAACATATTGACCTAGTGCCCAGTGCCAGTTGCTGTTTTCTGCTTGTTTTTGGTTTTCCAAAAAATCCATATCAAATGAAGTCCAAATGCAGCGAAACTTTTTGACGGTTTTTTCTGGAAGGAAATGGACCCAGGAAGCTTCGGGGAAGCAGCAGAAGAGCCACAGGGGCCCCACGAGCCACCTGGGCGCGCCACCCCCCAGGCGCGCCCTGGTGCCTCATGGGCCCCCTGTGGCACCTCTTCGCGTGATTCCAACGCTGAAAAATCCTATATATTCAGAAACCCCCGAAAGTTAACCTAGATGAGTTTTTACGCCGCCGCAAGCCTCTGTACCTCCACGATCTCATCTACAGCCCTTTTTCGGCACCCTGCCGGAGGGGGGAATCATCACCGGAGGCCATCTTCATCATCCCGGCGGTCTCCATGACGAGGAGGGAGTAGTTCACCCTCGGGGCTGAGGGTATGTACTAGTAGCTATGTGTTTGATCTCTCTCTCTCGCGCGTTCTTGATATGGCACGATCTTGATGTATCGTGAGCTTTGTTAGTATAGTTGGATCATATGGTGTTTCTTCCCTCTCTATCCTTGTTGTGATGAATCGAATCTTTTTCCTTTGAGGTTTCGTTATTGTCGGATTGAATATTTCAGATTAGAGAACACTTGATGTATGTCTTGCATATGAATACCCGTGGTGACAATGGGGTATTATATTGATTCACTTGATATATGTTTTGGCACTCAACTCGTGGATTCTCGTGGTGACATTGGGGTAATCTATGGATAGGGGTTGATGCACGTTTTCATTATCTTTTCTCCGACAGAAACTTTGGGGTGCTCCTTGGAGTTCTTTGTGTGGATTGAATAATATGATTATGAAGTTGTTTGATGCATATCGTATAATCAACTCACGGATACTTGTGGTGACATTGGAGTATCTAGGTGACATTAGAGTTGGTTGATGTGTATCATATGGTGTTATTTTAGTACGAACTCTAGGGCTGTTTGTGACACTTATAGGAATAGCTCAATAGATCGATCGGAAAGGATAACTTTGAGGTGGTTTCGTACCCTACAAACAATTTCTATCTTATGTTCTCCGCTAATAGGAACTTGGGAGTGATTCTTTATCGCACGTTGAGGGATGGTTATATGATCCAATTATGTTAGCATTGTTGAGAGATTGCACTAGCGAAAGTATGAACCCTAGGCCTTGTTTTTAAGCATTGCAATACCGTTTGTGCTCACTTTTGTTACTTGCTACCTTGCTGTTTTTATATTTTCAGATTACAAAAACCTATATCTATTATCCATACTACACTTTTATTACCATCTATTCATCGAACTAGTGCACCTATACAATTTACCATTGTATTGGGTGTGTTGGGGAAACAAGACATTTCTTGTATTTGGTTGCAGGGTTGTTTGAGAGATGCCATCTTCAACCTACGCCTCCCACGGATTGATAAACCTTAGGTCATCCACTTGAGGGAAAATTGCTACTTTCCTACAAAACTCTGCGCTTGGAGGCCCAACACGAGTCTACAAGAATAAGTTGTGTAGTAGATATCAAGGACATGGGAGAAGTCTTATCATAAGTAATCATGTGAATTTGGCATTCGTTCGATATTTTGATGATATGTATGTTATTGATTCTCTTAGTGGTGTCATGTGAACGTCGACTACATGACACTTCACCATATTTGGGCCTAAGAGAATGCATTGTGGAGTAGTAATTAGATGATGGGTTGCTAGAGTGACAGAAGCTTAAACCCTAGTTTATGCGCTATTTCGTAAGGGGCTGATTTGGATCCATATGTTTAATGCTATGGTTAGATTTATCTTAATTCCTCTTTCGTAGTTGCGGACGCTTGCGAGAGGGGTTAATCATAAGTGGGAGGCTTGTTCAAGTAAGAACAGCACCCAAGCACCGGTCCACCCACATATCAAATTATCAAAGTAGTGAATGCGAATCAAACAAACATGATGAAAGTGACTAGATGAAATTCCCGTGTGTACTCAAGAACGCTTTGCTTATTATAAGAGATCGTTCCGGCTTGTCCTTTGTACAAAAAGGATTGGGCCACCTTGCTGCACTCTTTGTTACTATTGCTATTTGTCACTTGTTACAAATTATATTGCTATCAAACTACTCGTTACCGATAATTTGAGTGCTTGCAGAAAACACCTTGCTGAAAACCGCTTGTCATTTCCTTCTGCTCCTTGTTGGGTTCTACACTCTTACTTATCGAAAGGACTATGATTGATCCCCTATACTTGTGGGTCATCAGCAACCATGGCGCGTCGTGCTGCTCCCGCGCCAACGGAGGGGTTGCGCATCCGCCACCGCGTTCGGACGCCAGGGGGACCGCACCGCCTCCGGTGAGGCAGCCACGGCTCCCCGAGCACCCGATCCATGCGCCATTTGGGCGGACGCGATGGATTCCCGACGGAAGGAGTCCGTGCGCTGCCTCGCACGGGCCTCGTCCCGAGAGCGGCGGAGTGCAAGCCGGACGGCCATCTCCTCCTCGGGGCCGCGTGGGATGAGCTCGGGGTCGATGGATCTGGAGGTGAAGGACTCGGATCCGCTCCCCGCCATGCCGGAGATGGCCGGAGATCGGTGCAGGTGAGCTTGGGTGGCGGAGGGGAGTGGAGTGAAGTGGCTAGGGTTTGGTCCGGTGACCGGATCGGGAGGAATATATGTGGGGTCGAGGCGGGCCAGCGCGGGCCAGGCCGACGTGGCGGGCGTGCCCGGGCGCCCCCATATCCGCCCCATATTTGGGCTAGATATGAGGGGTGCTGGTCAGCCCGGGCGTTTGAGGCCCGTTTGAGGCGCCCGGCTGGGTCGAAAAATCATGACCTGTCAGTGACCGGGTGGCCCGCCCGGGCGTTTGAGGGGGGTTTGAGGTGCCCGGCTATAGATGCTCTCAAGGAGGATCCCTACCGCATCGTCCGGGCGGTCGAGGGTTTCTATGACCGGCAGGGGTTCCATACATCGCCACATCGTCGGGATGTGCCTGATTGTGCGTGACGTCGAGGCGCAGTCAACGCGGACAGAGAGAGAGAGAGGAGATAGTATTTTTTTTTCATTTTTTGGGGTGGGTCCCACATGTAAGGAGGTGCCCGATCAATAGTCAAAACAATCTCTAATGAGTCAAAACCGGGCAGAGGGTTGATTCCTGAACCGGGTGGTTAGTCTAGGGTTAGGGTGGTGAACCGAAGAGGACTAAATAGGGCATGAATCGACGGGTAGTGACCCAATTCCTCCCTCAGCTTTCTTGAGGATGCGCGCGAGCTTGCGCCATCTCCCCGCTCGCAGGAGTTCGATGCCGCGGTCCCCCTTCCTGCACTCGGAGAGCCTAACTGAGTGGGAACGGCTGATTTGATTGTTCCTCGCGAGCCTGTCTGAGATGTGCTTTTAAGTTTCGTGCTATGCAGACCCAACAATGCTCGTAGGCAACCATACAGGCCAAAAACGCATCCCTAGGGCCCGACGAGAGGGTATGCAGGCTACCAAACACGCCCAAAGTGTTTCGCGCACTATGGTTCCCTTTCCTCACATCAATCATATATATATGTTGTGAAGACTGAGCAAATCACATCACATATGGAATAAACTACGGAACCCGTCGGTGATGATTTCATCAATCGCTGGAGGTGCCTGGAAGAAGATGCAAACCCCAGAATGATGTGTGACCGCCTACGCAAATGGTATGAGCATGATGACCTATGGTCGAAGCTGCATATGCGGTTGGTTTGGCTAATTTTTTTTAAATAATACACTTTTTTATTAATTTTCAGAAATATTACGCCGTTTTATTTTAAAAAAATAATAATACAGCGTCGGCCACCTGGAAGCCGACTGGCTTCAGTCGGCCTTGGGTAAGCCAATTAGTACCCTTTCGGCGTAGGGGTGGCCGATTGACCTCCTGTTGGCCTAGGGGTGGTCGACAGGCCTCTCGGCCGCTGGTAGTGGTTCCTGTCGGCTAACTGGTGACCGACTGGAACCTGTCGGCTAACTGGTGGCCGACTGGAACCTGTCGGCTAACTGGTGGCCGACTGGAACTAAATGGCTACCCCTAGGCCGATAGGTGCATGGCACGCTTGATATTTATTCTTTTTTTCTAATCAGAATTAGCAATTTTATTTACTTTGACTGTATGTTCCCCTTAGTGAAATATTAATCCTCAAATTATTAACAAATAATAAAGTCTATAATGATCGAATGAAAATACCCAAAAATCTTATTATTTGTTTGTTGCCCAGAAAAACCCTTTGGTTTTGGATGCTCATTACCGCTGGAAAATGATCTTGATTTTACTAAAGAATAAGATTGTACTATGGAAAAATAAGTCTTTTTCTTTCAAATATTTTTACGAATACGCTTTTTTGACATTGAAGTACGTTTTTTTGGAACTGCCATTCAAAAAGGAAATTACTTTTTTTTAGTTGTATGTGAAAGACATCTATTGCTGCAAATCACACTCCCCCTCCGTTTTCCGCTTCTGGGTTCCCGCTTATATATCGGGCCGCCGTTTCCGCCAGTATCTCCCGCCACATTTTACCGCTTTATAGTTCCGACCACATTTTTCCGCTTTCTAGTTCCCGCCATATTTTTCCCGCTTTCTAGTTCCCGCCATATTTTTCCTGCTTTCTAGTTCCCGCCATATTTTCCAGCTTTCTAGTTCCCGTCATATTTTTCCCGCTTTCTAGTTCGCGCCATATTTTCCCGCTTTCTAGTTCCCGCCTATATCTCCTGCGTTCACAACCTTGTAACCAGCGCACCCACTGGGAGTCTCGCTCTATTGGCCTCAAATAAAAGTAAATGATTGAACTTGACTGTGTCCACAATGCATGAACACCGACGGTGTGTGTTTCAGTATTAAGCCCTAAACTTGCTGTCACCCATTCTTTCAACTGACTGACTGACCATGTTTGAGGGTTGGTCAGTGGCACCTCTATGTAATCAAATTCACCCAGATCAGCTCCCGTCTCAGTTGTTTGGATAGTACCAGAACCGTAGTAAAATACGAACTTCACTACATCAGACATCTCGACTCACCTAAAAAAAAATTCAGTAGTAAAAAACAACTATTAAGCAGCATGACAAACTAAATATATTAGCACTCCTAAATAATTGACATGTACATATATTACGGAATATTACCGAACCAACTACAAATATTCACACACCTAAAAATTTGAACTCTAAATATATTACGGATATTACCGGAGCAACTACAAATATTGACAGAACTAAATATTTGACATCTAAATATGTTACGGATATTACCGGAGCAACTAAAAATACTGACACACCTAAATTTTTGACATCTAAATATATTACGGATATTACCGGACCAACTACAAATACTGACACACCTAAATATTTGACATCCACATATAGTACGGAATATTACCGGAGCAACTAAAAATATTCACACAACTAAATATTTGACATCTAAATATATTACGGATACTACCGGAGCAAATAACAATATCCGCACACCTAATATATTTCACATCCAAACATACTACCGAATACTACCGGAGCAACTACGACAGGTAAAATGTATGTTGAATTATACCCTTGAAGCGTGCGAAGCAACGACGAACGGCAGACTTCAATCATCGGAACCGGAGCCGGAGACTCCACCACACCGCTGGAGCTTCACCTCCACCACCTCCACCACACCGCCCGAGCTTCACCACCGCCACCTCCACCTTCACCGCCACCACAACCTCCTCCAATGTGCTCAAAAAAAGCTCCAACAAAATGCTCACCACGACCACCACGAGCTACCCCATCAGTAGATCGAGGTTTCCCTTGCCTCCCCCAACTATCTACAACGCATCCACGGTGGCAAATCGGCCATTAAATGGCTGATTTTGCTGTATAAATGAGAGAGTTTTCGAGTGACAGAGAGAAGAAACGAAGAACACAGAAGAAAGAACAGAGAAAGAGGAAGATAAGGGAAGAAAAGGGCACGGGTGCGGGGTTGCCACCCTGTCGGCCTGCGGGTGGCCGACAGGGCGCTGTCGGCTGGGCCCCAGCCACCGACAGCAGCAGGCGGGCCGACTGGGAGCGGGGCGACATGGGCTGCCCACTACTCGGTTGACACGTAGACGATAGGCCATTTGTCGGCCACCGATAGGACGATAGGTCTCTGTCGGCCAGCAGTAAGCCGACGCTGTATTATTTTAAAAAAAAAACAACGTAATATTTGTGAAAATTAATAAAAAAAAGTGTAATATTTAAAAAAAAATTAGCGTTGGTTTGGCCGCATGTCGTCGCTGTCGGGATGGAGACAACAAAGGAGAGGCGCACAATCCTGGCAAACGGCTGAGCGCAACGCAACGAATCTATTTCCTATGCTAGAGAAAAATATATTTATGAACACTAACATCCGAATAAAATGAAAAATGAGGGGCCATCAAAATGAAATTGAGGTTCCGAACCAAGTAAAAAACAGGGGCGCCCGGTTCGAGTTACACCTACCTGCGCTGTTTTTGCCCGAATTTCATTCCTTTTCAAAGAAAGTGGGACCCGTGGGGCTCGTGTCGTGGACTCGTGGTTCGCCACCCACCCACCACCATCACATCACACACGGAAAAGAAAAAGAAAAAAGGAGCTTCCTTTCTTCCCCCTCCTCGGATTGGATCCCTTCCCTCCCCCTGATTCCATTGCAGCGCAGCGCAGGCGGCGGTGGAGTGAAGATCTTGCCATTGGTAACGAATCCGAATTGCCTTTGTTTTGGGTTTCTTCTAGTATCTTTCTTGATCTCATCTCTCCCCCTCCCCTGATTGATTCAGACAGGCCTGCCTGCGCCCCTCCCTCCGCACTCCCCACGGCGGCGAGACCGACCGGCGAGGTAACGCTCCCTCTTCCCCTTCTCGTCTCGTCCAATCACCGGAGACCGTGGGGCTTAGGCGGATTTGGTAGAGTGTATATGAAGGGGATCCATCATCGGAGAGGAGGGGAGACGGATCCATTTCTCCTATCTTGGCGGAGCGGAGAGAGGGAGCTGAGCGAGGGCCATTTGAGAGAGAGGGAGGAGAACACGTCTTATGACTAGACCGTTTCAGAGCTTCATTCATGCTATAAGCAACATCTTTACTGTATTACCATTTTTCCCTTTACAACGAACTTGTGAAGATCTGCTCCAGTGTTTGTTTTCTTCAGCTCAGTGATAATCACAAGTGCTCTGCTCCTTGCCTGATTGTTTGAGATCACCTAATAAGAAGGAAAAGGAATTCCCTGATGTTTGTTTGATGGAACAACTTTGCTAAGTATATTAAAGCTCTGGAATCGCCTCATTTGCTCTGTTTGAGATCTCAATGCACAATTGTTTAGCTATCTAGTAGTTCAGGATGGTGTATTCCTTATTGCAGCATGACGGTATGAGCTCAAGTGCATAATTTCCATATCTTTTTACAGTGATGAATATGTTGTCATGTTGAATGAATTAGCTGCTTTGGTTACTGCTGTCAACTTTTTTGGTGAATAATGTGCTTCTTCTGTTCATGTCAATGCAGCCCTGAATCAGCTAATATGGCGGCCCTGCCATTGGCCACGGCGGAAGTCTGCGACGCCAACTCGCACCTGATCACCGGCGGCGAGCTCCGCGCGCTGCAGCCCATCTTCCAGATCTATGGGAGGCGGCAGGTCTTCGCTGGCCCCATCGTGACGCTCAAGGTGTTTGAGGACAACGTGCTCGTCCGCGAGTTCCTGGAGGAGAAGGGCCAGGGCAGGGTCCTGGTGGTGGACGGCGGCGGCAGCATGCGGTGTGCCATCCTGGGCGGCAACCCCGTCCAGCAGGCGCAGAACAACGGGTGGGCGGGCATCGTCGTGAACGGGTGCATCCGGGACGTGGATGAGATCAACGGGTGCGACATCGGCGTGCGCGCCCTCAACTCGCACCCGATGAAGGCCAACAAGAAGGGGATGGGCGAGAAGCACGTCCCAGTCACCATCGCGGGCACCCGGATCTGTGACGGCGAGTGGCTCTATGCTGACACCGACGGCATCCTCGTCTCCAGGACCGAGTTGATCGTGTAGTAGAGGCCGCCTCATTGTCTGTGTTGTTCCACTATGTGGTTGTATTTGCTTGTCTGTAAAATGATGGACGAACTGAGCTCTGCATAAAAGACAGGAGGGTGCTGTTGCTGCTTCTGCCCTCCCTGATTGAATGGTGTTGTATCTGAACTTCAGATTCAGAAGCTCTGAACTTGTAATAATTGTAAGCTTATCTTGCCTGATCAAATGGAATGAAGAATGGGAATAAAATTATCAGTTGTATGCCTGCATTGCACTGTAAAAAATGTTAACAGAGGAGGGCTGCTGCTGCTGCCTCAGAATCTCTGAACTGAATGGTGTTATATCAGAACTTGAGATTCAGGAGCTCTGAACTGAACTTATTTTTTCTGAGAGAGCACTGAACTGAACTTGTAATAATGATAAGCGTGTCTTGCTTAATCAAATGGAAAGAAGACTGGGAGTAATAATATCAATTGGATGCATGCATTTCACTGAATGGAACTTACTGGGACTGATAAAAATGTACTACTGTAAATACATGTTTGCAGTGGATGAGCTTAAGCCCGTCGTTGGTCAATTTGCAACTTAATCTGTTGTTGCTCGTATCTGCTATCAACAGTCTATTGTGTTTTGATAAGTGATCTTCTCCATGGTCGCAATTGGTTGTGCCGAGTTGCCATCCTTCTAGTCATTTGAATTTGCTAGCATTCTTTACCAGTGCTTAATAAACCCATTTTTACTCAAACATGGATTTGTTAGCATTCTTGCCAGCGCTTAACAACATTAGTTATCCTCACACACATCGACCTCCCCCCCACCCACCCACACCGCCACACACACACACAGAGAGTTTATGCAAGATGGCATCATGATATGACCTGCATTTTGAAGAATTAGCATTCTTATGGCAGTAGACAGATGGAGGCGGAATTTTGGGACTCAGCTCCAGGCGAGGATGAAATTAGGTCTGCTGGTTCTTGCTTTGTGATTTCAGTTTATTATAGCGAATTCTAATACAGATGCAGTACGAGCTGGTAATCATCAAATGCATTCGATGGACACGGTACCGAATGGGGCATCTGCATTTATTGTAGTCATTTTGCGTTGAAGTAGGTGCGGACTCACGGGGTGTTTGCGCAATTTTTGACCACCAGTTGTGTGCTTGTGATGTTGCTTTTCATCTTTATTATTGTCGCAGACCTCTTAGCCGTCTCCCTCTCACATGTAAAACTACGTGTCCAATGTAGTTGGACTTGTGATTAGGGGTGACTTAGGTGTTTAAGTCGAACACATATATCCCGGGCTTATTACCATGTGATAGCCAGATATACTAGAGATAAGCTACTAGGCTGGACATAGATCACGAGAGGGACGATCCGGTGCCCGTGGCAGGGGTTGTCGGATCCGCCGTGGTTTGGTGGCCGGAGTGCTGTCTAATGGCCTCGGTGGGCTTATCGTCAACTGTACTACATTGATTACATGAGGAGGAGTGCCCGTAGTAATGCCCGGGATGTAGCCATGTTGGTGAATCTCATCAACAAATTCCGATGTCATTGCTCATGCTTTGTGTAATTACTTATTCTCGATAGATTGATGTGCGTTTTGGATTATTCTAACAAATGGTATCATGACCAAAGTCGCAGATAATGAACTAGAGGATGGATCCTTGTCGAGTCCGCATGATGACAACGTGCGGAAGATGCAGTTATCGAAGCTATAAGTTGATCGATTGGAAGTTTTTTTTTCTCATGAGGCAGTCGTCCGGTTTCGATTGGGCGAGATCAAAGAGAAGAGGCAGGAGCAAGGGCGCCTCCTATTTGGCGCGCAGGTCACCAGCGAGCGACCTGGCACGTAACCGCTCACGCGCTAGGTATTCGGATGGGCCGGCCCATTTTCCGGATTTCATCTCCACAACCTTCTCTGAACCGTTTTTCCTGTCCCGTCTTTCTTTCGGTTTTTCTTTCTTTTTCTTTTGTTCTTTCTTTTTCTTTTCTGTTATCCTACTTCATTTTAATTTTTTCATTTTTCGTTTTTTATTTATTTTTTGTTTTCTTTTTATTATTCAATTTGCGAACATCCTTCAAATTCGTGAACATCTTTTGAAACTGTGAACATTTGCAAGTACACGAACATTTTTTGAAATCGTGAATATTTTAAAATTCATTAACATTTTTACAAATCCGTGGACATTTTTAAAATTCACGGATATTTTTTGAAATTGCGTAAAATATTTGGAACACGTGAACAAATTTTTTGAACCGGCGAGCATTTTTTGAAATTTAGGGACTTTTCTCTGTTTTGATTAAGATTTTTTGAGTTCATGAATACTTTTTGAATGAGCGAACATTTTTGGAAATTTGGGAACAACTTTTTTAATTTCTCGAACATTTTTTGAATATTGTGCATATTTTCTAGAAATTCATGAATATTTTTTAGAAATTCATGAATATTTTTTGAGATTTTGATCTTTTTTAATAGATGAACACTTTTTTAAATCATGAACAATTTTCTAAACCCAAGCCTTTATTATTTCACGAACATTTTTTTCACAATCCGAAACTTTTTATAAATTCTAATTTTTTTAAAAAAAGGAAAAAACTTAAAACAGGAAACAAAAAGAAAACCTAAGGGGCTTCCCACAGCATGGAAGGCCGCGCGGAGGCCTAGGCGAGGCGCTGGCTCAGGCTGGTATTTCTCGTGGGAGGGGTTGTGACCCATGATGCGAGAAGACCCAGGGGGGTGCTGGGGAGGCTCTGTTTAGCGAAGCCTCGCTTCAAGAAGCCGGCCTAAGGCCTTGTACAATGCAAGGTGCTTAGGGGAGGTGCTTAGAGAAATAAACCAGGCTTTTCTTAAGCACTGGTGCTTATTTGTATAGGGTAGACGCTTAGTTAGGCGTCTCTCCTGTAGAAATAGGCACCGGTGCTTCAGAAAAATCCGGTTTATTTTTCTAAGCACCTCCCTAAGCACCTACCATTGTACAAGGCCTAACAGGAGCCAGATGCCTCTAGCACTTTTTTCTTCCGTTTTTTCTTAACATTTCTGCTTTTTTTTTGCTTTTTTTTATATATCTTCAAATATTCAAAATATATCTATTATAAAATTCATTTTACAAACATAATTGAAAAATGTCAATATTGTATTTAAAAAATGTAAATATGTATAAAAGATGTTCCTGATGTATACAAACAATGTGTAGTGTGTGCGAAAAAAGTAAACATAAAAAACAAATATATATAGAAAAATGTTAGCCATGTTTTTAATAAAAAATTAACTTATATATGAAATTTTTCCTGATGTATACAAAAATGTACAATTGTTTATTAAAAAGTAGACATAAAAATACAAGTTTAAAAAATGTTAATCAAGCTCTTAAAAATTCTAAACATATGTATAAAAATGTTCCTCATATATAAAAAACGTATAATGTGTATGCAAAAAGTAGACATCAAACAAAATATATGTATGACCAAATGTTAATCTTGAATTGAAAATGTTAAATGCGTGTATAAAAAATGTTCCTGGTGTATGAAAAAATGTTCCCAGTGTATCAAAAAATGTTACCAGAAAAAATGTAGAATGTCTATGAAAAAAGGTTGACCTAAAAAATATGTGTTTTATAAAAGTTTTAATCATGTATTTGAAAAAATGTTCAATGTGTATACAAAATATATTTCATGTATTTAAAAAATGTTAAATGTGGTTAAAAAATGTTCATGTTCTAAACGTAAAGAGAAAGAAAAAACGATGGAAACAAAAAGGAGAAACAAAGAAAAGCAATGAAAACAGAAAAAGGAACAAAGAAACGAGAGAAAAAATAAAACCAAAGAAAGATTGGAAAAAATGAAGATCGAGAAAAAGAAACAAAGGAAACCGACAAAAACCATGAAAGAAACGAAAAAGATGAAGAAAGAAAGGAAAGAAAAGAAAAAAAAACACAGTGAGAACTGACAAAGAAATAAAGAAAAACGAAGAAAAAGAAGAACAGTGGCAACCGTGTAAGAAATGAAAAATATCGATGAAAAAAAAACAAATAACTGAAGAAAACTGATGAAGAAACATAGAAAACCGAAAAGAAAAAAAGAAAGCAAAAAGAGAAAAAGAACGAAAAAAACCCAGAAGGAACAAGCGAGCGAAGCGAGCGTCTCGATCTATCAAACAGTGAAAAAATGACAACAATGGGCTGGCCCAATAGCTATAGAGGGAGGAAACCCCTTCAGGCGAGCATACGATTCATCTCGCTATAAGCGAGATATAGAGCTCGCGCCTGTTTACGGTGCAGGATGTGTTGTGAGGCTGCATGCAACAAGATTTGTTGGAAAAAAAAGGTCTGTGCGCACATAAAAGCCAATGGCGGACATGGAATTATGTTTTTTAATTTAACAGGAATAAGACTTTATTCTCAAATGATAGTCATGTCACTTACAAGTATATGAGAAATAAAGTTGGGGATTGAATCTTCCCAAAAACTAGAGGATCTAGTGCTATAAGAATGGCTAGCTAAGCAACCAGCCACTTCATTTGCCTCCCGAAAACAATGGGAATATGAAAGTTTTGAGAACTGCATTCTAAGCTGATTGCATTCTGATATGGTTGCAACTTCTGTACCGTTATAATCATCTTGCTGTTGAATTGACTCGACCGTGTAGCTGGAATCGGACTCAATGATCACGTCTCTACATCCAATTCGAGCAGCTAAATATAGCCCATGTATTTTCATCCGGTATTTGATTGCCTGGCTCGATGGTGATTAGGAGTTAACAACTACACTTAAACCAGAGCACCTCGGCCAGCACGGCGGCGTACGGTATATCGCCTCAGTACTCTATCGAGACCGTCCACGAGTAGAGCTCCTGCTCTGGCACACCGACCACGAATGTGGCTAGGCCGGAGCCGTCGTTGTAGGAGAAACCAACCGCCTCTGAATCCACATCCACGCCCTTCGGCCTCGCTGAGGAGTAGGCTCCAACGGTGCCCGCACCCCGCACTTTCACCTCCACACCAGTGTCGTCACCGTACCTCACCTCCGTCACCGCCCCACCGGAGTAGAACATCCCGATCAGGCCGATCGGCTTGAAGGAGGCGCCGTTCGTCAGCCGCTTCAGCGGCACCCGGATGAACACCTCGTACTCGCGCGGCTTCAGCGTCACCGGCAACGCCGCGTCCTTGAAGGCCCCGATCACGCCGGAGTGCGCGTTCAGGTTACAGATCTTGAGAATGCTACAGTCCATCACCAAACGGTTCAGAGAAATTCAGAACCGTGTCAGTATCATCAACTAGTAGAAACAAAGTTGCTTGCGGCAGAGTTCCACTGCCGCGCTAACCTTTTGCCGTCCCTTGCAGGATCAGAGAAGCACAAGCTTCCTCAGCAGATCGAAGTCATGGTTCGGGCGACGACGCTTCCGGCTGCGGCAGAGCTCCTGTCCGCGAGGTCGAGGCTGCGGCAGAGCTGCTGCTTCGGGCGACCATGCTTCCGGCTCTGACGAGGAGGTCGACCAGGAGGCAGACGCGTCCTCGCCGGATCCAGTGCCGGGCGGGAGCGGTGGAGGCCGCGGCGGCGTCCCGATGTCCTACTTGGCGACGGCGGTGGCCCGATGTGGGCGAATCTAGAGGGAAGGAGGGGATGCGGCGTGAGCGCGCGTGGCAGGGCTTGCCGGCGGTGGGGTCTGCCGGGACGGTGGGTAAGTGAGTAGGCCTGCCGGCGGCGGGGCAGTGAGCACACACGGTTGTGTAGAAAAAAGAGACTAAGTGAAGAAGATTAAGAAGGTAATTACGTTCAAACAGTACAACCAAAGCCACCCATGTGCGCTCCAGAGCACCGCTCGGGCATGGCTCGCTGGAAAATGTTGATTTGGGAGTTTCAGCGATGCAGGTCGAGAGGTGCTTTAAGAATTATCCTATGCAGGCCCAACAATGTTTGCATGTAACAAAACAGCCCGACGCCTAAAAGATGCTACATACAACGGACTTGGTTGAGCTTTTGTGGGCAACCAAACGCGCCCCAAAGTGTTCTCTCTCCTTAATTGCTTTACCATGTCATTTTTTCGCCACGGCCTTAGACATGTACATATATATATTTTAGTTGACCAAACATGAGCTGACGTCAGATCAATAACATTTTCGATAACAAAAAGTTTCCGCCTGTGCCAGCCAAAGCTCAGATGCGACCTTGGGAGGGGAGAAAATTAGCATCGGACGCGGTCTAGAGAACCGCACTATCATTGCTCATTGATGTTGATGAGCTTAGTACACATATATAGGAGTAGTTTACTTGACCAAAAGACGAGCTACCGGAAGGTCCTTGTATTATATGTATGTGCTCCAGTGACTAACAAAGTTGAACAGGCTGGCCGGCTAATTAGCATCAACATATCGCTTACTTCAGAACCCATCTTAGTTACGGCGAACAATGGTAGTTGAACCATGCTATACATAGCAATCAGTAATGCAGCAGGATGGTTTGGCAGCCGCGCCCAAAGACTTGGTTGAGCTGAGCATGGAGATGATGTTGACGATGGAAATGCTCGAAAAGATTGTGTTATTACTAAGAGATCTCTATTACTAATTGAAATGAACGGATAATTAATTTACTCATGTTGGGATTAACAACCAAGTACGACCTAACTCGCCCGGCTGCTAAGACATATAATCTCATTCCTTCAAGTTTGTGTGTCTTCACATATATAATCCCAGTTGAGCGATGTTGGAGCCATGTTAGTTTTGCATTACTTCAAGTTTGTGGAGATGCACATGAATGGAGATTAAAATACTTGCCTCCCGAATAAGTTATTTTACCAATCCACCATCCGTCACTTTCGTCAAGATCCGTGCAGGTTTTATACACTATTTTCAAACATTCAGATTACACATAGCAATACATGTACTAGTGTCAGATATTGTCAGCTTTTACAGAGGAGAGAGAGTTAGAGTGGAGAGAACGGTGCATGCATGCATGCATTATCTCACGCCATACATATGACATGCATTTTATTTTCCTCCTCATATATTTAATGATTCATATCTTTTGAACCAAATGTCCATTATTGAAACTTTTTATATATTTGAATTCGTGGTGACAAGACCTTCAGAACAAGATCAATTTTGGATATGTTTGAAATATATTTTATTTTATATATTTCAATTATCTTTGAAATCACTTTCATAAAACATTAGATTGTATCACTATTTCATAAAAGTTTTTTCTAGTGTTTCACTCATTTTCACAAACTGGAATATGGAACTCACAAAGACACGGATATATTTGATACAACATTTTTTCTAGTTTTTCCTAGTGTTTCGCTCATTTTCACAAACTGGAATATGGAACTCACAAAGTTTTTTCTAGTGTTTCGCTCATTTTCACTCGTTTGAAAAAACATATTTCACTCGTTTCCAAAGATGGATTTAGGCCCATTCAAAATGATGGATATCACTCATTCCAAAATTTATTTCACACATTTCAGAAAACTGATTTCACTCATTGCATCAAACAATTCATTTCACTCATTTGATACAACTTATTTGAGTCGTTTCAATTGAAAGAAATACATGTTTCAATAATTTTAAAAGCTAATTTCAATCATTTGAAAATAAAAATATTCTTGTTTCAATAAGCTGGTATATGTCACAAAAATAAACTTAAATTATTTCATAAAATTAACTTCACTCATTTCAATAACTCATTTCAATTATTTCAAAAAACCGATTTCACTCAATTGAAAAGAAAAAAATCGCTCGCTTCATAAAATAGATTACGCTCGTTTCAAAAAGTATATTTCACTCATTTCAAAAGCGAATTCACTCATTCAAACAATGATTTCACTCAATTCATAAAATTTGTTTCACTGAATTCAAAAAACCTATTTCACTTATTTCAGTTAATTGAAATTACGCATTTCATAGTTTTATATTTTTTCCACATATTTCAGTTAATTGAAATATGGTTTGAATCGTCAAATTTAGACTGCTTTCAAATGTATCAAAGATTGGTCTTGTTTTGAAGGCCTTGTCGTGAGGAATTGAAATATAAAAAAAAATCAAAAACAAACTTTTAGTTCAAAAGATATGAATGATTGAAACTATCAAAAGATAAATAAAAGCCATGAATTTATAGGGTGAGAAGTGTGTCTGCGTCTGTGTCATGCATGCACTTTCGTAGGACCCAGTAGTACCTTTCTATGACCAAACGCATGCAATAGTACACATGTCAGAGTAAATAAGAGAAGTACCAAACGTGTGCAGCTGAATACATGGAAATACCAAACGCGGTGCGCAAATCTCAAAGCTAGTCAACCGTGGATATCTCACCGGCACATACCGGTTCCGGTAAAAAACACTTTGCGACTTGCCTCCTCTTTTCCTTTCTTACTTACAATAGAATCAATATAGGCCAACGACTTGCCTGTGGTCTCGGCCGGAGACCCGAATCCACTTGCGGCGACGGTGTGTGAACCAACCTGCAGGTTCGTGGTGAGCTGGGACATCGACCGGCGGCACAAGCCTCCGCGCTTCCGGCGGCCGGAGATGGTGGCGAGGAGGGCCACCAGCACGCGGCAGGAGGACCAGAAGATTAACCGGCGCCTGATCAAGCTCTCCACCATCGTCCCCGGCCTCAAGAAGGTATATATTTTCTGATTTAGCACCGGCACATCTCAGCCTATAAAAGCATGCGTCAGTTGATTTCCTGGGCTGGCGTATGCGGCCTTCGGGGTGGATAGAATGGTCGTCCACTGTATTCAAATCGGGTTGCCACACTCATGCATAGGTGCTCCCGTATATTTTACTTGAGCAAAGATAAGCTGATCGTCAGGTCAATCAGATTTTCGATAAAAAAACAGTTTCCGCCTGCAGCCAGCCAAAGCTCAGATGCGACCTTGGGAGAGGAGAAAATTAGCATCGGATGCGGCCTAGAGAACCGCAGTACTACCATTGTTCATTGATGAGCTTATTGTACACATATATAGGAGTAGTTCACTTGACCAAAAGACTAGCTACCGAAAGGTCCTTTTGGTCCTTTTGGTTGTCCTCTGACCAAGGCTAGAGAGAACCTCTTTCACGCTTGCGTCCCCTCCAGGGGCCCCCGACCCTCCCTCCCTCCTTGCTTCCCTGCTGCCGCTGGAGGAGGCCGGCAAGCGAAGCTCGCCCGGCGGACGGCGGACAGCGGGCTCTCCTCCTCTCTCCGTGAGGGGATCTCTGGCCGAGACGCAACGACGATCCTGGGCGCCCGGCGTGGAGGCAGAGTTGTCACGATTGGGCGGCGGCTCGATGGGATTCCGGTGGCGGCTGGGCCACTGGCTGCGGGGACAGCGTGGGGCCGGCCAAGGCGGCTGGCGGCGGTGGATCTGGAGTTTCCCACCCCAGATCGGTTCTCCTCAGTCATCACGCGGACGCCTGCGGCGGCGACCTGGGCTTGGCGATGGTGGTCATGTCCTTCGTCGGAGGTGGTCGGCCTGAAGGCTGGGTGGTCGGATCTCGAGATCCGTCATCTAGTCCCGGCCGCGAGTCGGGGAGACATAGTTGTCGGTGAAAACCGAGCCGGCGGCGGGCGATGGCATCGTTCTGCGCCGTTACCTTGATGAAGGCATCGTCGTGTAACTACTGTCGACCCACTCGTGCTGCTCCGAGGGAAACCCTAGGATCTGGTCTTCCAGATCGGACAATGCCTGCACTGCGGTGTCGTTTCTCTCTTGAGAGCATCGTTTGTGGAGTAGCGCTAGACGACAGAGGCAGGAGGTGGAGCGGCTTCATCTTGCACGGAGCTTCGGTGGAGATGTCAAGTCATGCCTGACCGACAGGTGCTACGCTGTGTCATGCCAGTTCGGCAGGTGGTACGCACAACAGATCTTCCAGAGACTTCAAGCTGCTGTAGGAGATATGCCCTAGAGGCAGTAATAACAGTTACTTTGTATCTCCGAGTTTGTAATGAATGTTTATGTTCCATGCTATAACTGCAATGATTCTCGAGTCTACAATAACCACGAGGCTCGGAGGGAAACTCATGTGCACGTGTGGTATAATAAACGGAAAATGTATTCCTAGTCATGCCTCTATGACTGGCTCAAGTATTGCATGATGATCCTGTTTTCCTGATCATGGGCATGACTATGCCGGCAATTTTGAGGGCACAATATTAGTAGAACACTTGTGTTGAATCGACCCGAATTGATGTTATGCTATGAGATTCATTCGTCACAAGTTAATGGTTAATAACACAGAGATAGTTAATGTTTGCATAATTCCTTAGACCATGAGAGTATCGAGTTCCTTCGTACTTTCTTCGTGAACTTTGGGGTTTGTTAAACGTCATCCGTAAATGGGTGGCTATTACGGCGGCTTACGGGTTCACGGAAAAGTATGGCAAGTAACGAGATAGCTCAAGATTGGGATTTGCTCCTCCGACGATGGAGAGATATTCTCGGGCCCTCTCGGTGTTACGGTATCCATCATCGTCTGGCCAGACACATTGTGATTTGATCACTGGGATGCCGGAACACGAAAACGAGTAAAGAGAACAATACCGGTAACGAGGTAACTTGCATAGTGGACAAGTTGTTGATCCACGGGGATGCAATAAATCTCACCTCGGGTATTTGTAATATATCGTGAAGCAACAGGAATAGCACATGGCAACTGGAGGTTCACTCAAATATTCATTCGTGTGGGCATAGGGGTCAATATGGGTGTCCACGGCTCCGATGTTGATCATTGATCGGAAAGAGTTCCGGGTCATATCTATACTTCACCAAACCTATAGGGTCACACGCTTAAGGGTCATCTATCTGCTGAATACTAGACGGGGAGTCTGAGAGAAAATCACCGAAAAAGTTTCGGACGAAACGGAAACGTTCCGGAGAGAACACCGGAATAGTTCCGGTGAAACTGAAAAGTTGTTTCAGGGTATTCCATTAAGTCAAATTGGTTCCGGCACACGCCTGGAAATTCTTTGAGGGTGCCAGAATCGTTCTGGTAACTTCTGGGATTTTTCCGGAGGAAAAACCGGAAATGTTCCGGAGCAGCCGGAACCGCTTTGGTTGCTTTTCGCTGAAGAAACATTGTTCCGAAATTGTTTCGGAATGCGTTCAATTTTTTTTGGTGGGTACTGGAATTATTCTAGGCACACAGAAATAATTTGGGATTTAACGGACGCAGAAAAATGTCTTCGTGAATAGTGAAAGTGCTTTTTGGATATTTTTTTGGAAAGCACCTTTTGGGATATTTCCAAAAGGCTTTCTAGAAGGACTTGGGAGCCAAGGCACCCCCATGTGGGGGGGGGGGCTCTCAAGGTGGCCGGCCAAGCATGGTGGAGCTCCTTGGAGCTCCACATGGCACCCCTTTTAGCTTTATTCTTTTTTGAAAAGGCATAAAGTAGGGGTACTTTGGTATTTTTTGTATGCCATTTTTACCCCTTGGCTATCCTATAAATAGACGCGAGGTGGCTGCCCCAAAACTCATCCTTGCTCTCATACACATGCCAAGCTCGTCCGGCTCTCTCTCTTCCTCCCAGCGAAATAGTTTCGTAGAGCAGAAAGGCTGTCTGGGTTCCGACAGGAACTAGCTCTGGACGGCGAAGCCCTGCCGGATAGCTGACACCGTATGTGTGCAACCCCATAGAGAGATTGTAGTTTCGATCTTTTGCCCGAGGGGCTGTTCGAGTGTCCTCCCGAAGGGCTGTCCGAGTTTTGGTTCGAGTTTCGAGGGTCCTCCCGAAGGGCTGTCCGCGACATCGTCCGAGGGACTGTCCGACCGCCTCCCGAAGGGCTGTCCGGAGAGGGAGTACATCCTTGCGGTTGGGAGGTTGTAAATCCTAGCTGCAGGGATCTGCACCGACGATCTACACCGACTCTTCTTCCGCTGCGCTTCGAGTCGGTACGGATCAGATCAAACCTTGTATGCAGTCTCCATAGTGATCCTGGGCGTGCTCGCTATACCGAATTTTTTTGTTTTCTGTCGCGTTCCCCTACAGTGGCATCATGAGCCGTGCTATGCGTAGATGCAGGTTCTGATCTAGAATACATGGAGATGTATGGGTATTGCATAATATAATTTTGGAGTAGATGAGATCTATTGCTGAAAATTATTTATGCGGGTGACAGATGAAATCTGTTACCCGATGTTCTTGTTGCTTCCCTAGAATTTGCGTATTTCTGATCTCGAGATAGCATGGTGGAATTTCACAAAGTTCTGGCAATCCGCGATCCTGATTGATCAACGAAGTGCTTCAGTTCTTTGGGTTCTGCCATAGTCAAAAGAAAGATGAAATTCGCAGACGAAAGGGCAATGCAGATATGATCTGCACGGGGGTCATGCGTATGACGAAGTTTAGTATGGGGCTCGAGATTTAAGTATCTCGTGTTTCATACACCCCGAGATGTTAATCTAGCGACTTGAATAATCATACTTGATGATAATACGTTGGTAGCTGCGGTTTAAGTCAAAACCTTAGACGCCACGTAAAATAAAATTTTGCATAAACCGATTAGAGGCGTCTAACTTGGTTTTGCAGGATGTGCATGTGATGTGGTATAGTAGTGCTCATATTAATTCGATTATGTATGAGATGACTATATGATGTAAATTTATTAACATGACCTGCGTGTCATGATTCGGCATGATGGCTGGAGCCATATGATTGTCACTTTAATGACCTGCGTGTCAACCTTAAGTAATGCACTTATTTTATTAGCTATAGAGATAGCAATATTATCTGGTGCATCGACAAGGTGGTGGCAATCTTCACGAAGGTGAACACCGACGCAAATGCCGAAGATGAAGAAATGCTTGACTTCTCCGTCAGAAAGGGCTATACCATATCATGCTATTATGAATTACCTGAGATATTTATCCCTTATGATGCACCCTTTTGATTGCGCGGTAGTCGCTTTTTATTAGGGTGATCTCTCACTTAAAAATATCAAGTAGTTAGTGTTCTCCCAAGTGTAGCACCGTCACGGCACCTATCTTTTCGGGGTACAACATGGATACATGGGTACAAACGATTAGTGAAGTGTGAGGCGGGTGAGTTGAGACCTCGCAGCGAGATCACTTGGTTGTCTTGATGTTCCGGAGGATCGTCCTGAGCTCGGAACACGCCCATCGAAAGATGAACAAGAGTCAGATAGAGATGTGATTGGCAAGTTGGCCTACCAATTGAAATTCTTGTCACTTGAGATGGATACATCCTTGGCGTTGAATTGCAATTTGGGTCTTGTATCACTCATAATCAATTTTGAGAGATATTGATTTGAGTGGGAGCGCACTTTAGAATAAAATTGTTTATTCACTAGTGCCAAAATCATTATAAACAAAGTCTAAGTGAAACTTGTGTTTTCCGTTGTAGATCAAATGGCTCGCAACACCGCGTTCAACTTAGGCCCGATGTTAGAGAAAGAGAAGTTAGCTGCGACTGAAAACAACTATGCGGACTGGGTCCGTAACCTGAGGATTGTCCTCAGGAGCGCTAGGAAAATGTATGTGCTTGAAACTGCTCTTCCAGCTAAACCGGCGGTAGATGCCCCGGAAGATGAACAAAATGTCTGGGCCACTAAGGATGATGATCACAACTTAGTGTAGTGCCTCATGCTAGCTTGCATGAGTGCAGGGCTTCAAAAACGTTTTGAATTCCATAAACCCCGTGATATGATCCGGGATTTGGATGCCCTGTACAAGGAAACCGCAAGGTCTGAACGATTTGATATCATGAAGTCCTTGATGGAATGCAAGATGGCTGAGGGTAGTTCAGTTGGCGAACACGTAGTCAAAATGATTGGCTATGCTGAAAGGCTTAAAACCCTGGAATTTGCACTTCCACCTGACCATATGATGGACATGATGCTTTCTTCACTCCCCCCGTCTTACGACGGTTTTATCATGAACTACAACATGAGTGGGATGGAGAAGACACCGGAAGAGGTGCTCGCCATGCTAAAAACTACGGAAGGAGGACTGCGGAAAAATCGCAAGCAAGTGTTGCTTGTGAATAAAACCTCCAGTTTCAAAAAGAAAGGCAAGCCAAAGAAGGGCAAGGGCGCCGGTAAGACCGGCTCCCAAACCAACTCTAAGGGCGGAGCCAAGAATGAAACTGAGTGCTTCTACTGCAAGGGCACAGGACACTGGAAGAGAAACTGCAAGAAGTATCTGGAAGATAAGAAGTCCGGGAAAACCGAAAAAGGTATAATTGTTATACAAGTTAATGTCATTGACGTTTTGCTTGCTAGCGAAAATTCTAAGTCTTGGGTATTTGATACCGGATCGGTTGCTCACATTTGCAACTCGATACAGGGACTTCAGAAGGTGCGCAAGTTAGCAAAGAATGAAGTCGTGATGCGCGTCGGGAACGGCGCTGGGATCGCCGCTCAAGCCGTCGGCATTATGCCTCTACGTCTCCCTTCGGGATTTATCTTAGAACTAAATAACTGTTATTTTGTTCCACTATTGTGTAGAAACATTATCTCCGGATCATGTTTAGTACACGATGGGTATTCATACAAGTCTGAGAACAATGGTTGTTCACTTTATTGTAAGGATATGTTTTATGGATTTGCACCCATTGTTGGGGGCCTTTTCATTCTAAATCTTGAATGTGGAAATGATGTCTTTAACGTGAATGCTAAACGCCTTAAGAAGGCTGATACTACCACCACTTTCATGTGGCACTGTCGCCTTGGCCGCATCGGAAAGAAACGCATGCAAAGACTCCATAAAGATGGAGTTTTACCGTCCCTTGATTTTGAATCATTTGACACATGTGAAGCTTGCTTGATGGGGAAAATGACCAAGACGCCGTTCACGGGTCATCCTGAACGGGCGGGTGAATTATTGGAAATAATACATGTAGGGGAACGCGGCAGAAAACAAAAAATTTCCGACCTACGCACCAGCCCAGGACCACTATGGAGACTGCATACAAGGTTTGATCTTTTCGTTACCGACTCGTAGCGCAGCGGAAGTAGAGTCGATGACGATCGGCGGTGCAGATCCCCGCAGCTAGGATTTACAACCTCCCAACCTCGAGGATGTACTCCCTCGTCAGCTCACCGGACGGATCTCCAGGCAGCCCTTCGGGAGGCCTCGGGACAGTCCCTCAGATAGTCCCACCGGACGGATCCTCGGACAGCCCTTCAGGAAGCCTCTGGACAGTCCCTCGGATAGTCCCACCGGACAGATCCTCGGACAGCCCTCCGGGAGGCCTCTGGACAGTGCCTCGGATAGTCCCACCGGACGGATCCTCGGACAACCCTCCGGGAGGCCTCTGGACAGTCCCTCGAATAGTCCCACCGGACGGATCCTCGGACAGCCCTCTGGGAGGACCGTCGAAACTCGGACGGTCACTCGGACAGCCCTTCGGGAGGACCCTCGAAACTCGGACGGTCACTCGGACAGCCCTTCGGGAGGCACTCTCGAACTAAGACCGAAACTACGATCTGTCTACAGAGTTGAACACATACGGTGTCAACTATCCGGCAGGGCTTCGCCGTCCAGAACTAGTAACTGCCGGAACCCAGACAGCCTTTCGGCTCTACGAAACTATTTCGTGGGGAGGGAGAGAGAAGGCCAGATCATGCATGGCTTGTGTATGTTGAGAAAGAGTGTGTCTTTAGGCAGCCCCCTCCACCCCTTTTTATAGGCCAAGCCCAAGGGTGGCTTCTCCAAGAAGCGAAGGGGAAAAATACCAAAAGGCCCTCAAGGTGGCTTCTCCAAGAAGCCACCCAAAAAGCACTTTCACTATTCACGGAAACATGTTTCCACGACCGTTAAATCCGAAAATATTTCTGTGGGTCTTAGAATAATTCCAGTACCCACACAAATGATTTTGGACGCGTTCCGAAACAATTTCGGATTAGTGATTTTCATCTGCGAAAAGCAACCAAACCAGTTCAGGCAGCTCCGGAACATTTTCGGTCTTTATCCCGGAAAAATCCCAGAAGTTTTCAGAATAATTCTGGCACCCTCCAAGAATTTCCAGGCGTGTGCCAGAACCAATTTGACTTAATGGTATACCCCAAAATAACTTTTCAGTTTTACCGGAACTATTCCGGTGTCCTCTCTGGAAGGTTTCCGTTGCGTCCGAAACTTTTCCGGTGATTTTCTCTCAGACTCCCCGTCTAGTATTCAACAGATAGATGACCCTTAAGCGTGTGACCCTATAGGTTCGGTGAAGTATAGACATGACCCGGAACACTTTCCGATCAATGATCAACATCGGAGCCGTGGACACCCATATTGACCCCTATACCCACACGAATGAATATTCGAGTGAACCTCCAGTTGTCGTGTGCTATTCCTGTTGCTTCGCGATATGTTACAAATACCCGAGGTGAGAAACATCGGCATCCCCGTGGATCAACACTTGTCCACAATGCCAGTTACCTCGTTGCCGGTTTTGTTCTCTTTTCTCGTTTCCGTGTTCCGACATCCCTGTGATCAAATCACAATGTGTCTGGCCAGACGATGATGGATAGCGTATCACCGAGAGGGCCCAGAGATATCTCTCCATCGTCGGAGGAGCAAATCCCAATCTTGAGCTATCAAGTTACTTGACATACTTTTCCATGAACCCGTAAGCCGCCGTAATAGCCACCCATTTACGGATGACGTTTAACAAACCCCAAAGTTCATGAAGCAAGCATGAAGAAACTCGACACTCTCATGGTCTAAGGAATTATGCAAACATTAACTATCTCTGTGTTATTAAGCATTAACTTATGATGAATGAATCTCATAGCATAACATCAATCGGGTCGATTCAACACAAGTGTTCTACTAACATTGTGCCCTCAAAGTTGCCGGCATAGTCATGCCCATGATCAGGAAAACAGAACCATCATGCAACACTTGAGCTAGTCTTAGAGGCCAGACTAGGAATACATTTTACCGTTTATTATTCCACACGTGCATATGAGTCTTCCTCCGAGCCTCGTGGTTATTGCAGACTCGAGAACCATAGCAGTTATAGCATGGAACATAAACATAATTATGAGCATGGAGATAAACAATAACATTTATTATTGCCTCTAGGGCATATCTCCTACAGACTCCCACCTGCACTAGAGTCAATAATCTAGTCAATGCTGATGCACTTTACACCTATGGCATACCGGTGTAAAAAATGCTTCGCTTGTGGTATAGTCTGATGTCCAACGGATCTGACAACTTTAGTTTCGTGTGTATCTCTGCATATCCTCGCGTTTTCACGCTTTCACAAAATTCATATTTTGTGTGGACTTGGCTTATATATGTGAATCACTGGTCAAACCTTGATTCCTCAGACTGAGCTATGGAGCAACTATCTTCAATAGTGTTCCATTGACCAAAGTCATCTTGGAACCATACTAAGTTCATGAACGAACTGTACGATTCAACATCTTCTATGTCGCTTTGAAAGCGGCAACATACTTAGCCTTAGTTATAGAATTCGCCACAGTAACCTGTTTGGAACGATTTCCAAACACCGTGCTACCATATCGTGTATTACACAAAACCCTTAACTTAAATAGAAAATCGCATGGAGTATTGATGAAGACTGTATCGATGCAATTACTTACAACGAGCACTTCGTAATCTCTGCTTGCGAGAAAACATGTCAGCAGTGCTACTTTAGTACTCAATGACATTTTTCACTGTTGCCCCATGATCAGTACTTTGATCATTATGGTATCTATACTCGCAACTCCTTGGGAGTACTGGACATATCTGGTTGTTTTACATACCATGGAATATATGATTAATCCAAACACGAAAGTGTGTGGAATCTCCATCATGTATTTTGCTCATCAGAGTTTTGGGACACCGAGTCTTGCAAAAACCCTTTCCATGTGACTTCGGAAAGAATCACTCCTTGGCGTTTTAATGCTAAACGGTTTTAGCATCTTGTCAATATGTATTTTTGGCTTTAGCCTATCAGGCAATTCTATCTCGTATATAAATATGCCTAATGTCAAGGCTATTTAGCCCAAGCACTTCATCGAAAAACTATTTTCAATGAAGTCCTAATTCGTGTCAAGAAATTTATATTATTTCCAATCAACAATGTGTCAAGCACACAAGGTTTTAAGAAATATTATTATGCTCCCACTTACTTTCTTGTAACCACAAGCATCTTTGTTATCCATTGATGAAATCAAACTCTTTTGACTATTTCATCAAAAACGAAGATTCCAACTCCATTTTGCTCTCTTCTGTCCATTGCTGGACTCTGAAGTTTGCATACTTACTAGCATCCTCTGGATTGACAAAATACCTTGGACTGTATCACACGCAAGTCCTAGGTTGCATTTCCATCACATGGAAATCCTTTTGGCGTCCATGTATCATATCTCAAGATTGAAATATGTATTAATTGCTAGTTTAACCTGATCTGACTTTAAGCATCGCTATGGTGAGACAACCTCATCGTAGTCAACTCCTTGAACTTGTTATTGCAACAAGTCGAGCTTTATGGATAAAACATTTTATCCACATCAGTTTATAGTTCCATTAATGTTCGTTAGACTCTAAGTCTTCCGAAGGGTTTATCAAGATATAATCTTGAATCATTTATATGGAAACTATCTCGGATTATATTGGCATTTAGCCAATTCCGGAGTCAGGGCCCATCAACGCTTCCTTGTGTATCGTAGGTATACTGTTGTCTAACAACAATATTTCGCTTGCGCACCTTAGAGGTTTGCACGAGTTTTACCTACGTGGTTCAGTTGCAAGTTCGACCGAAGTCCATACATCTTATGTAGAGGCTTCCGTATCAGTCGCAGTAGGAAACTCTGGAATCACTTCCAAGGTTCCTTTCCTTTGATCTGATGACCAAGATACTGTTATCTCGTCGAGTTGCACTGTTCTCCCACTCACCTTTTTGCAAGAACCATTCTCTTTAAAAGCATACCATTCTTGGTGGCAAACCTTTTTGCCTCGGTATAGTGGTGGAGGAATTTCCAATTACTTGGGATAACCTACAAAGTAGTACTTGTCTGATTTGGAATAGGTTTGTAAATATTTTACACAAGCCCCATATTCCAAATGTTAAGAAAAGACAAAGCATGGTTGGGCGTACCATACCATGGCGTCATTTCAACAGACCTGATGGCACTCTTTTCAGTGTAAAAGCCACAGTCTCTAAAGCATTACTTTAAAAGGGATAATGGCAAATTGATTTATGTCATCTTTGATCTTTACCATGTCACAAAATGGTTTGAATACATCTTCACGGACGTACCACTCATAGTGGAGTTCTGGGAGGTGTAAGTTATGAAACCTTTTTCACAACTCATCATACATTCGCTAAACATGTAACTCAAATATTCCTTTCCATAATCCAATTGCAGAAACATAATTTTCTTGTTACAATAATTTCTACTTCATTTTGAAAACCTTATGAATGATTTCAAAAGATTTAGACTTACGTCTCATCAAGTAAATATCCATATATCTACTTGAGTCATTTCTGAAGATAGATAAATCCACTGCTAGCAACAACATTTAACGGACTACATACATCAAAATGTATGATCACCAATAAGTTCGTTGCTCATTCCTTATGGCCTGTGAACGGTATTTCAGTCACTTTACTTTTCGGAGGAAAGTTGCAAGTGTCGGATGATTCGTAATCAAACGACTTCAAAATCCATCATTATGGAATTTCTCCATGCGGGTTTCTCCAATGTGACCAAATGCAGTGCCACACATGTGTGGTATTCTCTTAGTCTTGCGACATTTAGCGTCAGTGTTATGGATGTATCATATTACCATCAATATTCATAACATACATCCCATCCCTGATGGAAGTATGGCCTTTATGTTATTCATAATTCTGAACAACAATTGTTCTTTTATGAACAACCCTTTTGCAACAAACATTATGCAATGGCTAGAGTGTGTAAAAACTCTAAAATGAAATATGAAAGTGAATTCGGAGGTAATATATTATTATCAATATTCATAACATACATCCCATCCATGATGGAAGCATGGCCCTTATGTTATTCATAACACCGAACATCAAAAGTTCTCTTATGAACAACTTCTTGCAAGATACTTTATGCAATGGGCTAGAGTGTATAAAAACTCTAAAATGAATTATGAAAATAAATACATAAGTAATGTACCGAGTATAGCAACTTTTACTATGTTCTCAGCGCATATCTAAACCTCACTCCGGCAAGTCTTTTAGGCCGTAGTAGTTCTTGCATCGAGTCGCAACAGAATGCAATCGAGCGGGTATCTTTGTGATCAACTCACAATACCCAAGAATCAATGATTAACATGTTTAATCATAATTCCCAAGAACTATTTCCTTGACCAGCCTTCTATACATCAATAGCTTGTATGACTTTCATACATGAGCTGGATATTCCAGTCTTCTCTCTTTTTGCCTTTATACTTCTAACAGTTTTAACTTTTAGTATTTCTCCTACTCGCAGAAGAAGAACTCAACTTAAGAGTGGCGTTAGCCCCAGACTTCCTAGGCGTGAAAGTCTTACTAACACCCTTCAGACATTTCCTTCCTCTTTAAGTTGTTGTTTTATTCACCTTCATATTATGACAGGCGTTCTACTGGATCCCTCTGTTTTTAGTCAAATGCATAGTAAACACTTTTACTAACAGTTTGCAAAACAAACATTGCTTTGGATATCCCATATCTTTTAGGCTTTGTTTGTGTCTGAAAATGATTTTCAGTTCCATGAATATCTCATAGCTATCCCAAACTTTTTGAAGTTCGGGTCTCATGGAAGCAAACATATTGCACTTGACTGTAACGGAATTCTAGCTTTTGGATCGAAGGACAAGAGTCACATTATCCATAGCATTAGCGGGAGAATACCAAAAGCATGCGATAGGACAAAGTCCTTCTCGGCACTTTTGAGGACAATCCTCACATTACGTTACCAACCGTAAAGTTTTAACCAGATATTTAACAGCTTATTCAATTTTAATAGGGAAGGTGGAAAACACGAGCCAATATTCTATAACCATTATGCAAATTTCACTTTAGACAAAGTTCATAATTAATTGCACTAAGAATTAAAACAAGTTAATTCTACAGTGCGCTCCCACTCAAATCAATATCTCTCATAATTGATTTTGAGTGATTCAAGATCCACATTTCAATTCGACGCCATTAATGTGGACATCACTGATGACGAGAATTTCAATCGGTAGGCCAACTTGCCGATCACATCTCTATGTGATTCTTGTTCATCTTTCGATGGGCGTGTTCCGAGCTCAAGACGATCAAGCCAGAACGTCAAGACAACCAAGTGATCTCGCAGCGAGGTCTGACCTCACCCGCCTCACACTTCCCTAATCGTTTGTACTCATGGAGACATGACGCACTCCGAGAAGATAGGTGCCGTGACGGTGCTACACTTGGGAGAACACTAACTACTTGATATTTTTGTGAGAGATCACCCTAATAAAAAGCGACTACCGCGCAATCAAGAAGGGTGCATCATAAGGGATAAACATCTCAGGCAATTCATAATAGCATGATATGGTATAGCCCTTTCTGACGGAGAAGTCTTTAATTTCTTCGTCTTCGGCATTTGCGTCGGTGTTCACCTTCGCGAAGATTGCCACCACCTTGTCGATGCACCAGATAATATTGCTATCTCTATAGCTAATAAAATAAGTGCATTACTTAAGGTTGACACGCTGGTCATTAAAGTGACAATCATATGGCTCCAGCCATCATGCCGAATCATGACACGCCGGTCATGTTAATTTTACATCATATAGTCATCTCATACATAATCAAATTATTATGAGAACCGCTATACCACATCACATGCACATCTTATGTCATCCTGCAAAACCAAGTTAGACGCCTCTAATCGGTTTATGCAAAATTTTATTTTACGTGGCTTCTAAGGTTTCGAAGCAAACCGAAGCTACCAACGTCCATCATCAAGTATGATTATTCAAGTCGCTAGATTAACTTTACGGGGTGTATGAAACACGAGATAATAAAATCTCGAGCCCCATACTGAACTTCGTCATACGCATGACCCCCGTGCAGATCATATCTGCATTGCCCTTTTGTCTGCGAAATTTCATCTTTCTTTCTAACTATGGTGGAATTCAAAGAACTGTTAGCACTTCGTTGATCAATCAGGATCGCGGATTGCCAGAACTTTGAAACTCCACCATGCTGTTATCAAGATCAGAAATATGCAAATTTTAGGGAAGCAACAAGAACATCGGGTAACAGATTTCATCTGCTACCCGCACAATTAATTATCAGAAGTAGAACTCATCTACTACAAATTATATTGTGCAACACCCATACATCTCTATGTATTCTTGATCGTAACCTGCATCTACGCATAGCACGGCTCATGATGCCACTGTAGGGGAACGCGGCAGAAAACAAAAAATTTCCGACCTACGCACCAGCCCAGGACCACTATGGAGACTGCATACAAGGTTTGATCTTTTCGTTACCGACTCGTAGCGCAGCGGAAGTAGAGTCGATGACGATCGGCGGTGCAGATCCCCGCAGCTAGGATTTACAACCTCCCAACCGCGAGGATGTACTCCCTCATCAGCTCACCGGACGGATCTCCGGGCAGCCCTTCGGGAGGCCTCGGGACAGTCTCTCAGATAGTCCCACCGGACGGATCCTCGGACAGCCCTTCGGGAGGCCTCTGGACAGTCCCTCGGATAGTCCCACCGGACGGATCCTCGGACAGCCCTCCGGGAGGCCTCTGGACAGTCCCTCGGATAGTCCCACCGGACGGATCCTCGGACAACCCTTCGGGAGGCCTTTGGACAGTCCCTCGGATAGTCCCACCGGACGGATCCTCGGACAGCCCTCCGGGAGGACCGTCGAAACTCAGACGGTCACTCGGACAGCCCTTCGGGAGGACCCTCGAAACTCGGACGGTCACTCGGACAGCCCTTCGGGAGGCACTCTCGAACTAAGACCGAAACTACGATCTGTCTACAGAGTTGAACACATACGGTGTCATCTATCCGGCAGGGCTTCGCCGTCCAGAACTAGTTCCTGCCGGAACCCAGACAGCCTTTCGGCTCTACGAAACTATTTCGCGGGGAGGGAGAGAGAAGGCCAGATCATGCATGGCTTGTGTATGTTGAGAAAGAGTGTGTCTTTAGGCAGCCCCCTCCACCCGTATTTATAGGCCAAGCCCAAGGGTGGCTTCTCCAAGAAGCCAAGAGGAAAAATACCAAAACGCCCTCAAGGTGGCTTCTCTAAGAAGCCACCCAAAAAGCACTTTCACTATTCACGGAAACATTTTTGCGCTACCGTTAAATCCGACAATATTTCTGTGGGTCTTGGAATAATTCCAGTACCCACACAAATGATTTTGGACGCATTCCGAAACAATTTCGGATTAGTGATTTTCATCTACGAAAAGCAACCAAACCGGTTCAGGCAGCTCCGGAACATTTTCGGTTTTTATCCCGGAAAAATCCTAGAAGTTTCCAGAATAATTCTGGCACCCTCCAAGAATTTCCAGGCGTGTGCCAGAACCAATTTGACTTAATGGTATACCCCAAAACAACTTTTCGGTTTTACCGGAAGTATTCCGGTGTCCTCTCTGGAACGTTTCCGTTGCGTCCGAAACTTTTCCGGTGATTTTCTCTCAAACTCCCCTTCTAGTATTCAACAGATAGATGACCCTTAAGCGTGTGACCCTATAGGTTCGGTGAAGTATAGACATGACCCGGAACACTTTCCGATCAATGATCAACATCGGAGCCGTGGACACCCATATTGACCCCTATACCCACACGAATGAATATTTGAGTGAACCTCCAGTTGCCGTGTGCTATTCCTGTTGCTTCGCGATATGTTACAAATACCCGAGGTGAGAAACATCGGCATCCCCGTGGATCAACACTTGTCCACAATGCCAGTTACCTCGTTGCCGGTTTTGTTCTCTTTTCTCGTTTCCGTGTTCCGGCATCCCTGTGATCAAATCACAATGTGTCTGGCCAGACGATGATGGATAGCGTATCACCGAGAGGGCCCAGAGATATCTCTCCATCGTCGGAGGAGCAAATCCCAATCTTGAGCTATCAAGTTACTTGACATACTTTTCCATGAACCCGTAAGCCGCCGTAATATCCACCCATTTACGGATGACGTTTAACAAACCCCAAAGTTCATGAAGCAAGCATGAAGAAACTCGACACTCTCATGGTCTAAGGAATTATGCAAACATTAACTATCTCTGTGTTATTAAGCATTAACTTATGACGAATGAATCTCATAGCATAACATCAATCGGGTCGATTCAACACAAGTGTTCTACTAACATTGTGCCCTCAAAGTTGCCGGCATAGTCATGCCCATGATCAGGAAAACAGAACCATCATGCAACACTTGAGCTAGTCTTAGAGGCCAGACTAGGAATACATTTTACCGTTTATTATTCCACACGTGCATATGAGTCTTCCTCCGAGCCTCGTGGTTATTGCAGACTCGAGAACCATAGCAGTTATAGCATGGAACATAAACATAATTATGAGCATGGAGATAAACAATAACATTTATTATTGCCTCTAGGGCATATCTCCTACAATACATAGTGATGTATGTGGTCCAATGAACGCAGCCGCACGGGGTGGGTATTTTTACTTCGTGACTTTTACTGATGATTTAAGTTGGTATGGCTATATCTACTTAATGAAGCATAAGTCGGAAACCTTTGAAAAGTTCAAGGAATTTCAGAATGAGGTAGAAAATCATCATGACAAAAAGATTAAGTTTCTGCGGTCTGATCGCGGAGGCGAATATCTTAGTCATGAGTTTGGCCAACATCTGAGTGACCGTGGAATCGTTTCACAACTTACGCCTCCCGGAACTCCACAGCGAAACGGAGTGTCGGAAAGATGTAACCGAACCCTGTTAGACATGGTAAGATGGATGATGTCTCTTACAGATCTGCCGATATCTTTTTGGGGTCACGCACTACTCACTGCCGCTTATACATTAAACAGAGCACCGTCTAAGTCTGTTAAGACGACACCACATGAGATGTGGCATGGGAAGATTCCTAGCGTGTCGCATCTTAAAATTTGGGGTTGTGAGGCATACGTAAAGCGTTTACAGCCAAGCAAACTCGATCCTAGATCAGACAAATGTTACTTTGTGGGTTATCCCAATAACACCATTGGGTATTTCTTCTACAACCAGTCCGAGGGCAAAGTGTTTGTCGCAAAAGTTGGACACTTTCTCTAGAAAGAGTTTCTCGCTAAAGAACCAAGTGGGAGGACAGTACAACTTAATGAGATTAGTGAATCTTCGGAAACCGTTGATATGGCTAAGGAACCGGAAGAAATTCCGCTAATTATCCCTACAACCGAGCCGGAAGTTGTCGCATGTGATGCGGAAACTTCAGACAATGTTGTAACTGAACTGCGCAGATCAGGTAGGGCTATCCAGCCACCTGAATGGTTTCATAATGAAATCTTCATTCTTGAAGATGATGAACCTGCGCACTACAAGGAAGCGATGGCGGGGCCCAGCTCAAAGGAATGGCACAAGGCCATGAAATCCGAAATGGAATCCATGTACGAAAACCAAGTTTGGAACTTGGAAGAACTTCCAGAAGGCGTAAAGCCCATTGGTTGTAAATGGATTTTCAAAAGAAAGACGGACGCGGATGGTAACATTACTATCCACAAAGCTAGACTTGTCGCGAAAGGGTTCACGCAAGTTCCAGGAGTGGACTATGACGAGACTTTCTCGCCCGTAGCTATGCTTAGGTCTGTTCGGATATTACTAGCAATTGCTGCTTATTTCGATTATGAAATATGGCAGATGGACGTCAAAACGGCTTTCCTAAATGGAAACCTGAAAGAGGATGTATACATGATACAATCAGAAGGTTTTGTCGTTCATAAGGATGCTGGAAAGGTATGCAAACTTCAGAAAGCCATTTATGGTCTGAAGCAAGCGTCAAGGAGCTGGAACATTCGTTTTGATGAAGTGTTCAAACAGTTTGGCTTCATCAGGAATGACAAAGAATCTTGTGTTTACAAGAAGTTTAGTGGGAGCGCAAAAGCATTTCTAATCTTGTATGTGGATAACATATTGTTAATTGGAAATGACGTGAATTTTCTTAACGAAATAAAAGACTCATTGAAAAAGAGTTTTTCAATGAAAGACTTAGGCGAAGCGGCATATGTATTGGGCATCAGAATCTATAGAGATAGATCAAGACGCCTAATAGCGCTTAGCCAAAGCACGTACATTGACAAGGTGTTGAAAATGTTCAACATGGAGAACTCCAAGAAAGGGCTACTCCCCATGTCACCTGGCACAGTGCTTTGCAAGAATCAGTGTCCTCGGACTCTCGATGAGCGAGTACAAATGAATGATGTTCCATATGCCTCGGCAGTTGGTTTTATTATGTATGCCATGCTATGTACAAGACCGGACGTTTCCTATGCGCTAAGTGTTAGCAGCCGGTACCAAAGTGATCCAGGATTGGAACACTGGGCCGCAGTCAAGGGTATTCTTAAGTACCTCAGACGGACCAAGGATTTACTCCTTGTGTACGGAGGTGATGAAGAGCTCATTGTAAGTGGTTACACTGATGCAGGCTTCATGTCTGACCCAGATGACTTCAAATCTCAGTCAGGCTATGTTTTCATATTGAACGGCGGCGCAGTTGATTGGAAAAGTTCCAAACAAAAGATTGTAGCGGATTCTACGACGGAGGCGGAATATGTTGCTGCTTCAGAAGCCTCCAAGGAGGCAGTATGGATCAAGCAATTTCTTGAAGACCTTGGTGTGGTTCCAAGTGCTCTGGACCCGATGGAGATCTATTGTGATAATAGTGGCGCCGTGGCTCAGGCAAGGGAGCCAAGTTCGCACCATAAGACAAGACATATTGAACGCAAATATAAACTCATTCGACATCATGTCGAAGCGGGTTTAGTGAAAGTACGCAAAGTTCACACGGATCTGAACGTGTCAGACCCGATGACAAAGCCCCTATCACGAGCAAAGCATGAGCAGCACCGGATTGCCATTGGTGTTAGGGAAGCCATGTAACTGGATTATGACTCTAGTGCAAGTGGGAGTCTATAGGAGATATGCCCTAGAGGCAGTAATAACAGTTACTTTGTATCTCCGAGTTTGTAATGAATGTTTATGTTCCATGCTATAACTGCAATGATTCTCGAGTCTACAATAACCACGAGGATCGGAGGGAAACTCATGTGCACGTGTGGTATATAATAAACGGAAAATGTATTCCTAGTCATGCCTCTATGATTGGCTCAAGTATTGCATGATGATCATGTTTTCCTGATCATGGGTATGACTATGCCGGCAATTTTGAGGGCACAATGTTAGTAGAACACTTGTGTTGAATCGACCCGAATTGATGTTATGCTATGAGATTCATTTGTCACAAGTTAATGGTTAATAACACAGAGATAGTTAATGTTTGCATAATTCCTTAGACCATGAGAGTATCGAGTTCCTTCGTACTTGCTTCGTGAACTTTGGGGTTTGTTAAACGTCATCCGTAAATGGGTGGCTATTACGGCGGCTTACGGGTTCACGGAAAAGTATGGCAAGTAACGAGATAGCTCAAGATTGGGATTTGCTCCTCCGACGATGGAGAGATATTCTCGGGCCCTCTCGGTGTTACGGTATCCATCATCGTCTGGCCAGACACATTGTGATTTGATCACTGGGATGCCGGAACACGGAAATGAGTAAAGAGAACAATACCGGTAACGAGGTAACTTGCATAGTGGACAAGTTGTTGATCCACGGGGATGCAATAAATCTCACCTCGGGTATTTGTAATATATCGTGAAGCAACAGGAATAGCACACGGCAACTGGAGGTTCACTCGAATATTCATTCGTGTGGGTATAGGGGTCAATATGGGTGTCCACGGATCCGATGTTGATCATTGATCGGAAAGAGTTCCGGGTCATGTCTATAATTCACCGAACCTATAGGGTCACACGCTTAAGGGTCATCTATCTGCTGAATACTAGACGGGGAGTCTGAGAGAAAATCACCGAAAAAGTTTCGGACGAAACGGAAACGTTCCGGAGAGAACACCGGAATAGTTCCGGTGAAACTGAAAAGTTGTTTCAAGGTATTCCATTAAGTCAAATTTGTTCCGGCACACGCCTGGAAATTCTTGGAGGGTGCCAGAATCGTTCTGGTAACTTCTGGGATTTTTCCGGAGGAAAAACCGGAAATGTTCCAGAGCAGCCGGAACCGCTTTGGTTGCTTTTCGCTGAAGAAACATTGTTCCGAAATTGTTTCGGAATGCGTTCAAAATTATTTTGGTGGGTACTGGAATTATTCTAGGCACACAGAAATAATTTGGGATTTAACGGACGCAGAAAAATGTCTTCATGAATAGTGAAAGTGCTTTTTGGATATTTTTTGGAAAGCACCTTTTGGGATATTTCCAAAAGGCTTTCTAGAAGGACTTGGGAGCCAAGGCACCCCCATGTGGGGGGGGGGGGGCTCTCAAGGTGGCCGGCCAAGCATGGTGGAGCTCCTTGGAGCTCCACATGGCACCCCTTTTAGCTTTATTCTTTTTTGAAAAGGCATAAAGTAGGGGTACTTTGGTATTTTTTGTATGCCATTTTTACCCCTTGGCTATCCTATAAATAGACGCGAGGTGGCTGCCCCAAAACTCATCCTTGCTCTCATACACATGCCAAGCTCGTCCGGCTCTCTCTCTTCCTCCCAGCGAAATAGTTTCGTAGAGCAGAAAGGCTGTCTGGGTTCTGACAGGAACTAGCTCTGGACGGCGAAGCCCTGCCGGATAGCTGACACCGTATGTGTGCAACCCCATAGAGAGATTGTAGTTTCGATCTTTTGCCCGAGGGGCTGTTCGAGTGTCCTCCCGAAGGGCTGTCCGAGTTTCAGTTCGAGTTTCGAGGGTCCTCCCGAAGGGCTGTCCGCGACATCGTCCGAGGGACTGTCCGACCGCCTCCCGAAGGGCTGTCCGGAGAGAGAGTACATCCTTGCGGTTGGGAGGTTGTAAATCCTAGCTGTAGGGATCTGCACCGACGATCTACACCGACTCTTCTTCCGCTGCGCTTCGAGTCGGTACGGATCAGATCAAACCTTGTATGCAGTCTCCATAGTGATCCTGGGCATGCTCGCTGTACCGAATTTTTTTGTTTCCTGTCGCGTTCCCCTACAGCTGCGTCGGCTGGTGGTACTTGGCAGCATGGTGCTGCGGGGTACCGGGGGTAACCGCGACGTGCTCAGCAGTTTGCGCGGAGGGAGGTGGTGCCGTTGGGCGCCGTGGTGGTGTCGACGGATGCCCGGACTGGCAAGGATGATGCGGATATCTTTCTTGAAGATGTGTCAGCAGTTCGATGATGATGTCGGCTTCTAAAACGTGTGCATGTGGTGTACGCTTTAGTTTTGCTGCACCGGCTGTTGGTTCCGATACGTTATGTGGATGGATTGGCAACGACACCGGTTTTAGATATGGGGAATGAGAGCACTCCACATTATCAAGTCTGTAGGTGTGAGTGGTGGCTTCGGATGGCTTGATGTATGTTCTTGTCATACTTTTGTTGAATAATTAATAAAGATGGTTGTATGCATCGATTGATGCAGAGGCCGGGGGTTTTAACCTCCTTTTCCAAAAAAAAGCTACCGAAAGGTCCTTGTATTATATGTATGTGCTCGATGTGACTACATCTTAGTTACGGTAACCAATGGTAGTTGAACCATGCTATGCATATAGCATAGCAATGCAGTATGATGGGTTGGCAGCCGCGCCCAAAGACTTGGTTGAGCTGGGAGATGATGTAGACTATGGAACTGCTCGAAACGTGTTGGTATTAACAAAACAGTACGATCTTTTTTTTGATAAATGGCGCTTTTATTATTTCAAAATGTAGCATCAAGCGGATACAAAACATTATGAGTAACACCCGGCCTCTGCATAATTAGGATGCACACAGCCAAACAATAAAAGTCTGACAAAAGGAAAAGTAACAAAAACGACAAGTCGGTAACAGTAGAGTCCTATAGACCGACACTATGCCTATGTCGAAAATGGAGGTGGATCGATCCAGAGGTTATGCTGCCACCCATGTTGGGAAAAAACCTCTGTAGCCGCCTGCTCCAACCGCGTACACACCGCCTTGAACAACGGTTGATGCTCCGGTCGTTGTAGCGTAGACCACGTACGAAACAAGTGCGTACAACGGAAAATAACCTGTAGAGGAGAAGCATTTTTGTCATTAAAAATTAAATCATTTCTACATAGCCAAAGCGACCAAAGTAAGGCATACGCTCCCACCCTTATTAGCGTTTTGAACCTATTTGAAATACCGTCCAACGGGCGGATACAAATTTGACGCTATTTAAATGACTGACCATGTAGAACGTGCAAACTTACATTGGAAAAAGAGGTGCTTGATTGTCTCGTCATGAGCACAAAAACAACACTGCTTACTTCCTGGCCAGTTGCGCCGTGCAAGGTTGTCTTTGGTTAGCACAACTCCCCTACGAAGATACCACATGAAGATTTTAACTTTTAGTGGAATTTTTGACTTCCAAATTTTCTTGTTATTACTCACTGGTATCTCAGAATGCATTAGCGCACGATACATAGAGTCTACTGTGAAAGACCCCGATGTAGTAAGGTTCCAGCGAAAAACATCCCTGCCTTGTGTCAGGTTAATCGAATCCAGACGGGATAAGAGATTATGCCATGACATAAGCCGGGGGCCAATCAACTCCTGCTTGAACGAAATATTCGGCGGGGATGAACTGAGCACGTGCGCAATAGTATTATTTTTATCGCGAGTAATGGTGTATAAGGCTGGGCATTGTTCTTGGAGACTGGCATTGCCTAGCCATATGTCTTCCCAGAAACGAATCTCCGGCCCGTCCTTTATCGCGAAAGACCCAAAGCGAAAGAGATGTTTCTTTGCCGCCATTAGGCCAGCCCAAAAGTGCAGGTCGCCAGGTTTCCAATAGGCCTGAGCCAGTGCCTTTTGGCCTAGATACTTGTTGCGCAACCATTTACTAAGTAGGGCCACATTTTTTACCTGCAGGTCATGAATTCCAAGGCCACCTTGGTCTTTCGGTCTACAAACCACGCTCCATTTGGCCAGCTTGTATTTTTTCTTTTCACCGTCTCCTTGCCAAAAGAATCTGCATCTAAAATAGTCCAGTCTTTGCAGCATCCCCTTTGGGAGTTGGAAAAAAGAAAGCATATAGAGAACCATATTTGTGAAGACAGAGTTAATCAAAACCAGCCGTCCTCCAATTGAGAGCATCTTGCCTTTCCAACTGCTCAACCGTTTCTCTAAATGTTCCTCTACATGTTTCCACTCCGCAATGGTGAGACACCGATAGTGAATCGGTATTCCCAGACATCTAATCGGGAATTGGCCATGTGGGCAACCAAATAGGTCAGCATAATCGGCAGCCGCCTCAGCAGCATCTCCAAAGTAGAAAAGTTTGCTTTTATGAAAGTTAATTTTGAGACCCGACATTTGCTCAAATGCTGAAAGTAAGAGTTTCAGATTTCGAGCCTTGTCCAGGTCATGTTCCATAAAAAGAATTGTGTCATCGGCATATTGCAGAATAGAGAGGCCACCATCCACAAGGTGTGGCATTACTCCTGCAATCTGGCCGTCCTGCTTGGCGCGCTCAATCAGAATAGCCAACATGTCAGCGACAATGTTAAATAACATCGGGGACATGGGGTCACCCTGTCGTAGTCCTTTTTTTGTCTGAAAGTAATGGCCTACATCATCATTGATTTTGATGGCCACACTACCTCCAGTTACAAAATTTTGGATCCACTGGCGCCATTTATCGGAGAAACCTTTCATTTTTAGGGCCTGTTGGAGGAAAGACAATTTGACCTTGTCATAGGCTTTTTTAAAGTCGATCTTGAATACTACCCCACTCATATTTTTCCGATGCATCTCGTGGACAGTCTCATGCAAAATTACTACGCCATCGAGTATATTTCTTCCTTGCATGAATGCCGTTTGAGATGGCCGGACAACATGGTCAGCTACCGAGTTTAACCTATTCGTATCCACTTTGGTGAAAATCTTGAAGCTAACATTAAGGAGGCATATAGGTCTGAACTGCTGGATCTGTTCAGCCTCCTTAATCTTTGGCAACAAGACAATCTCGCCAAAATTAAGTCTGAATAGGTCTAGTCGGTCGGCATGAAAACAATTGAACAACTCCAAAAGGTCAGTCTTGATGATATCCCAGAAATTCTGATAGAATTCTGCAGGGAAACCATCTGGGCCTGGAGCTTTGTTATGTTCCATTTGGAACACCGCCGCTCTCACCTCCTCTTCTGAGAATGGTGCCGTTAGGATATCATTTTCTTCTGCCGTGACTTGTGGAATATCATCTGTTCGGGTCTTGTCGAGGGTGAAGTTCCCTTCAATTGGCGCTCCGAACAGAGATTTGTAGTATTTGGTGATATACTTTTTGAGCTCCTCCTGACCTTCGATCCGCCTCTCATCTTGTTGGAGACTGTAAATACATTTCTTCTTATGCCGCCCATTGGCGACCAATTGGAAGTATCTTGTATTACTATCACCCATCAAAATGAAGTCGGCTTTGGATCTCACCTAACTCGCCCGGTCCTGCTAAGAGATATAATCTCATTTATTAACATATACAATCCAAGTTGAGAGATGTTAGTTGGAGCCATGTTAGTTTTGCGTTACTTCAGGTTTGTACAGATCCCCCGCAAAAAAAAAAAAAAAGGTTTGTACAGATGCACATCAATGGAGATTATAATACCCACCACCTTTTTTTTCCTTTCTTACAATAGAATCAATATAGGCCAACTCCGTGCCTGGGGTCCCGCCCGGACTCCACTTGCAGCGACGGTGGGTGAACCAACCTGCAGGTTCGTGGTCAGCTGGAACATCGACCGGCGGCACAAGCCTCCGCGCTTCCGGCGGCCGGAGATGGTGTACGTGTCACGGCCGGCGAGGAGTGCCACCAGCACGGGGCAGGAGGGCCATGTCATGACGGAGCGGAAGCGCCGGGAGAAGATTAACCGGTGCCTGATCGAGCTCTCCACCATCGTCCCCGGCCTCAAGAAGGTATATGCTCCGATTTAGCACCGGCACTTCCTCCACGCCAAGCACATCTCGGTGCAGCAACTCAATATCAGTGTCCAGCTGAACAGGGCGACGATCCTTGCCGACGCGACGAGGTACGTGGAGGAGCTGCAGCAAAAGATCAAGGCCCTCCAGGAGGCAACCACCGGCGGCAGCAGCACGAGCCTCGTCAAGAACGTCTGCTACGATGCCGGCCCGCCCTGCTCCTCCTCGTCGTCGTCGTCCTCGTCAGGGGCGCCGGCTGGGAGGAACCCGCGGCCGGAGATCGAGGTCCAGTTCTCAGAGAAGGGCGTGATGCTGAGGATCATCTGCGGCGACGCCAAGGGGGTGGTGGTCAGGGTGCTGTCGGAGGTGGAGGAGGGGCTCCACCTCAGCATCACCCACGCCAATACCATGCGGTCCACGGCCTGCACTCTCATCATCACCATCACAGCCGAGGCAAGTTTTCCCTTGATTCCCCATCTCCTGTCCAATATAGGTATCCCCCACACAGGATTAATCTGTCAAAAACAAAGTTTTCCTATTATTGTTTAATCCCTCAAAAAGGAAAAGTCGACATTCGGTTTAAGTTGTTAGGAATAAGCCACGCATGAGTATGTGCTCGTGTGTGTGATCTGTGTGCATGGGTGTGACCGTGTGCATGCAAGATTTTGTTAGTGCATGCCCTGATTAGTTAGCTAGTTTGTTGGCTTGGCCGGGTCGCCGGACGAGCGCGTATGGGTGCGTACGTTTCGGTGAGAGAGCTAGCTAGCTAGGTAGGCGATCCGTTGGGATCGGCCGTGGCGTGCGCGTCGTGGGCGCGCACGGCCGGGCATGCGGATCCTGCGGGCGGGGTGGGCTGTGCGTAGTGCGCCAGCCCGGGTATAAATTCTGTAGACCGCGGGATGGTTGTAATGCACTGAGTTGAGCACCATGTAGACATTGCAAAGAGAAGAAAGATTCGGGCGTTCGTGCGCCCACGGCGGCGTTCGTGCGCCGGCCCGAGAAACTTGTGTCCACTGTGTTCATCTCCTTCCTTCTTTCTTGTTCGAGCGAGTGAGAGAGAGAGAGAGAGCAGCCAGGCTTGGCGTCAACATTTGGTATCAGAGCTGGTTCATCTTGGGCATCGTTCTTCTTGCCGGAGGCGTGCCGGCGGTGGCGGAGTTCGCCGGCGGCTGCGCGATGCTCCGGGCCGTGTGTCGGCCTATGGAGGTGCGCAGCGCGGCGAGGAGGCCGCGGTGGCTGCGGCGGCACGGTGAGGAGGCCGCGGAGGACCTGCGTGGTGGCGGCTTCAACGACGACGACGGCGCGGCGAGCGCGTCGCGGCGGCTCGGCGCGACAACGGTGGAGGCGCGTGGCACGGAGCCGCGGCGCTCGTGTCGGATGCGTCAGGCGCGTGTATGGGCGCGCGCCGGGCGTGTCAGGCGCGGCGGGACCATGGTGTAGGGTGGCCGTTGGCGAGCGGGGGTGTGCGCGTTGAGCTGGTCCATCGCGGGCTCGCCGCGCCCAGACGTGTGCGTGCATGTCGGAGTGGGCGCGGGCAGAGCGGGCAGGACGGGCGCTCGACGTGGGCTGGGACGTGGGTGCGTGCCCGGTGCGTCCCTGGGTATAAACCCCCCGTGTACGTTGTAATGGCAGTGCCCGGAGTCGAGTTCGAGCTCGAGGGAATCAAGGCCGTTGGTGCGCCAGGAAGAGAAGCTGCGGCGTGTGTCGCCGGAGATGAAGAAGGGCGTTCTCCGTGGCAGTCGACGAGAGGCCGGAGTCCTGTCAGGATGGGCGGCGAGGTTGTGGCTTAGAGGGGAGAATGTTAGGAATAAGCCACGCATGAGTATGTGCTCGTGTGTGTGATCTGTGTGCATGGGTGTGACCGTGTGCATGCAAGATTCTGTTAGTGCATGCCCTGATTAGTTAGCTAGTTTGTTGGCTTGGCCGGGTCGCCGGACGAGCGCGTATGGGCGCGTACGTTTCGGTGAGAGAGCTAGCTAGCTAGGTAGGCGATCCGTTGGGATCGGCCGTGGCGTGCGCGTCGTGGGCGCGAACGGCCGGGCATGCGGATCCTGCGGGCGGGGTGGGCTGTGCGTAGTGCGCCAGCCCGGGTATAAATTCTGTAGACCGCGGGATGGTTGTAATGCACTGAGTTGAGCACCATGTAGACATTGCAAAGAGAAGAAAGATTCGGGCGTTCGTGCGCCCACGGCGGCGTTCGTGCGCCGGCCCGAGAAACTTGTGTCCACTGTGTTCATCTCCTTCCTTCTTTCTTGTTCGAGCGAGTGAGAGAGAGAGAGAGAGCAGCCAGGCTTGGCGTCAACATAAGTGTCCATTACCAATCTCTGATCTATAGAGTCCAACTACAAAAACATTTCAACAATTTTAATCAGTAACGCTAAAGGAAGGATAAATAGGTAACACTGGAATCTGATTAAGCAATATGGGGAACCATGAGCGCAGTTTAACTACCTCTCTATAGCACAAATTCAGAGCGCTATGCTTCGGCCTCTATTTGACATAGCATGGTATTTAAAACTTTGATCTGAACACGGATATATTGGAGGAGGGCATTAACTTAGAAAATATATATCAAAATCTCAACTTTGATATGGCAGAACTGAAATACTTAGACCTAACATAATGTCAGTGTTGAAATCAACATTATTTCAGGCTAACTCCATATGATGCATTCATTTCACATCAATAGCTTGATTTTTTATTCAGGTGGATGAAGGCTTCAGCCTCACATCAGAGGAGATCATAGGAAGGCTAAACTCTGCATTGGAACAGCATAGCAGCTGCATTTCTGCTGAAGATAATTGAAACAATAGTACCTTGTTTTCCATTAATTCCCTATGCATTAGAAAAATCCACATCTTGGATTTCAGTGTGTCTTCGAAGGATTGGATCACTATCCTCACGCATATTCATAAATGCGAATGTATCCTGCTCTGTTTTGGATAAGGCAATGTGTTTGCTGACGTTCGTTCACACATGTAAGTTTCTAGCCTTTTAGTATGTCGTATGACGCCTAAACTGGATTCTGGATACTGATATGGTAACTAGGAATAAGGTACCCCTCCAATATAATTTCCATGTGAGCTCACTTCTGCCATTGCCATGGAAACAATGTGTGTTACTAATGTTTTAAGGCCGAGCTATAAGCAGTAGGTAGCTTCCTCATCTCCCGTGACTGTTGACTGTTGTGCATGCTTACAATTTTGTTTATTCTAGTCATCTGTCTCAATCGTTTTTCTCTGGTTCTGGATCTTCTTAAACTTTGGTATATCTCTATATGCCCACATATTCCACACTCACTATTGGAATCTGGAATTTTTCCCAGTACCAGGTGTTTATCGAGTGCATTTCATCCTTCTTGCACTTGGCAAACAACTCTTTGCCGAGTGTATTTTTTATTTGCATTGGGAAAAGAACCCTTTGCAGAGTGCCTTTTATTTTGGTATCAGCAAGCACTTATTTTTGCCGAGTGCATTTGTTTTTGCACTCGACAATTTTTTTTCTTTTTCCCTTTTTCTTGTCCTTTCTCTTTGCGGAGTGCCTGTTTATTGCTCTCGGCAAACACTTCTTTTTTGGTTTTTTCTCCTTTCTCTTGTTTATTTTATTTTGTACATTGTTTGTTTTATTTTTTTGTTTTATGCCATGTTCTTTTCTACAATATTTATTTATTTTTCCTCCCTCTCTATTTCCTTTTAAGCATGACGTGAATTTTCAGCCATTAGACATTTAGTGAATATAAACAAAATTTAAAGTACAAGTACATGAAAAGGATGGAAAATTGGGTTGATAAATCTTTTATGTTCTCGAGTCCATTTATTCCTTATCCAAGAAAAGGAAAGAAATTTGAAACATGTGGGTGCCAAGATTCAAATCCACAAATGGAGTTTATTGGTTTTTAATTCTGAAAAATTCAAACAAAGCCCACAAAGTATGAAACTTGGCATGTGTGCCATCATATGTCTCCTACTGTTGTGGCAAAAAATTGAGAATGTTTTCAAAAGGTTGTGACGTAAACTTCTTGGACCATCTCTCAGGAAGAAGCATGGTTTCGAGAGGGAACATGTGATGTTTGAAGGTGATGCGACCATTGCTTCATTCGTTGGCCTTGATTTTTTTTCCAAAACTCAAGATGTAAAAATTTGGCATCTTTGGGGGTCCATTTGCTATATTTAAGCCATTAAGTGTATTTCTTGGCATTTAGGGAATATAATAAAATTTTGAACTGCAAGTGCATGAAAAAGTTGACAAAATTGGATTGAAAAATAATATTTGTTTTATTGAGTCTATGTTTAGGCCTTATACAAGAAAAGGAAAGGAATTACCTATATGAGGGTGTCAATACTCGACCCCCGAACATGGGATTTTTTTTTACATTCCAAAAAATGTAAACGAAGTCCGAAAGGCTTGAAACTTGGTATGTTGTCATGATGTGATAACTAGAGGCCACAGTAAAACGTTTAGATGATTTCCAAAAAGTTATGATGTACACTACTTAGAAACCGGACCTACTCTGAGGAAGAAACTTGGTTTCGAGAGGGAACGAGTGGTGCTTGAAGGCGATACAACTTTTGCTTCATCAATTGGCATTGAAATTTCTTGTATACAAAAGATACACCACTAAATATTCCATGTAAAAATTTGGCATGTTTCGAGGTCCTTTTGTTTAAGCTATTAAGTGTATTTCTAGGCATTTAGTGAATAAATGAATAACTGCAAGTGCATGAAAAGTTTGATAAAATTGGGTTGAAAGATCATATTTGTGTTATTGAGTCCAGTTTTAGGCCATATACAAGTAAAAGCAAGGAATTCCATACATGAGGGTGCCAAGGATTGACCCAAAACATGAATTTTATTGGTTTTTAAATTTCAAAAAATGCAAACGAATTCTGAAAATGACTAGAGGTCATGGTGAAAATTTGAGAAGGTTTCGAGAGGGAACGTGTGAGGTTTGAAGGCGATGCAACCACTGCTTCATCCGTTGGCCTTGGAAAAAAAATCTACACTCAAGACACACCATTAAAGATCCATGTAAAATTTTGGCATCTTTCAGGGTCCGTTTGCCATATTTAAGAACTTTAATTTAGTTAATTTTATTTATTCTAAACCGTCGATTACAAATCGAATGACAAAGAGGGAGCAGAGGCTCATCGAGCTGCGCTCTAACTCGCCGTAGACGGAGAAGACAGCTACCGAGTGGTTCGGGATCGAAGGGAACATCATCTCGGTGTTCCTCCGGTTACGTAAAATAAGGCCGGGGTGAGGCGTGATGCAGTGAGTTCGATGGTGTCCTCAGCAGCGTCGAGCGCTTCCTCAGGCAGTGGTGGCGACTTGCTAGAGCGGCGGTGGCGCTAGTTTGGCCTTGGGTGTCATTGCTCTCCTTGTCTCTGTACGTCCTGGCGAGAAAGCGGAGGTGAGAGAGGTAGAGCGGGTTGTGGAGAATCGAACTGGAGCAAGAATAGGGGTAGGGGATCATGGGTGACGCCGGAATAGCTCGCCGGAGCGGTGTGCAGGCGTCACCGAGAGGTGTGCGGGCGAGGGGAACTAAGAGAGGAGGTCGAGGTATTGAATTGGAGGCGGTCAGGGGCTCATGGGCGCCCACGTGTGAGTCATGCAATCGTGGCAGTGGCGGTTGAAGGAGGTAGGGGGTGATCCTAACTGGTGGAGCCCACATGGCAACGACAGGGGACTAGGGGGTGACACAGGATGACTGCCAGCCATTATATCTAAAGAGATCCGACTGCCGCGACTTATTTAGCTCGCGTGCCACCTCAGGAGGAATAGTTGGGCCAGGCTGGGCAGGCCTGCTGTGATGTGCTTTGCGCCGGTTGGATTATCTCGGATGGTTAGGTTAGCTTTTATGTTCCTTTTCTTTCTTTCTGATTACTTTTCCTTTTTGATTTTGAATTTCATTTGAAAACCAAATCTGCTCCGAATCTTTTAGGAAAATTATAGAGGCTCAACTTGATATTTGGGAATTAGGGATAATGTTTTCCTGCCAAAATGTTACTAACACTGATAGTCTTATTTTGAATATTATAATTATTCCCCCTTTGATTTGAATTGTTTCAAAGATCAAATTAATCTAAACTTTTGGGAGAAAATTCATAGGGGTCCAAATGAATATTTGGGACTTAGGAAATATTTCAGCCTAAACTAAATAATTAATTTGTCACCCCTTTTTGGTATATTTATTTTATTCCCTAAATAATTTTAGGGTTCAGTTTAATTCCCAAAATTTATCTTAGGGTTTCAGTTAATGTTTGGGACTTACGGAAATTATTTTCCTACCCAAATATAAAATAGAAGGTCACACACACATTTTGTGAGCTAAATATTTGGCTTTAGAAATAATCCCAAAATGACAACTTAGTATTCTGAATAATTTCCAACTATTTTGAGCTAGAAATATTAATCAACTCAATCAACTCCTAGTCAAATTTAGCTATGATCCAGCAATCACAAACAAATTTGAAGAATTTTAAATTTACTCTAATTTAATTTTAACATTCCAAAACTGGCAAAACTTTCGGATGTGACATACTAGCTCTTGATTTTTCTGTTTGCTTTTTTATTGGTGATACTAGCACTTTTTAACACGAGCCGCATATCGAACATGACATAGTTTCGTTATTCATTTGAATAACAAGAGGAAAGGTTCGAACAAAGGAGTCAAAAAAATCTAGACTAAGTGATCAATGAAGATCTTGTCTCAAAAGTCAAAACCTACTCTGCAGCACAATCATTCGAAAAAAGGTACTCTTTTTTTTGAATTAAGGATGTAAGGAGTGCCCCCAATTACATTTATCACAATGAAATTAATACAACAACCAAACCCCAACTTGAGCATCTTTGCTACGCATACAACAATGTCGTTGGACTACCCCCACACTAACACTACCACCTCAAGAAAGATTGGCACATAAGGCTCTAATACCAGAACAACACTAGGAAGACTAACGGTGAAGCAACCACCAATCCTATGCAAAGCCAGCGCCCATCAAATACTTGTTGTGAAACAGCTCAGTGGACTAAAGGGAAAGAGGTACTTGTGCATATGACATGTCATATATGTCTCTTGTTTCATCTAATTTTAGTAGACGTGCAGCTGCTATGCTGTTCCAATGCAGAGTGGAGGCTTGCTACGAGATCCTCTACTGTGACGGTGAAGCCTTCATCCACCTGAAGAGAAAATCAAGCTATTTGTCAGGAAGTATGCATTATATATATTGAGTAGTTCTGTATTTATGTTCTCCTAGTTATGCGGATGAATATTATAGGTGCGAACATGCATTAAGAAAATGCCCCCGCAAAAAAAGATAGATTAAGAAAATCTTTTGTTTTATTCCCTCAAACAAAGAGAAAATGTTTTGTTTTTGTGCCGCAAATAATGGTCATCAAGTATGTATAGAGGCCTATACGAAGTGAAGCCAAAATAAAGGGATTGTATTTGACCACCAACCTCCCTTAGTCACTAGCAAAACATCAATGTCTTTACACGGTGATTGCAATAATGTACAATCGTAAGCTACTTAACTATAAGCATCCAGAATTTCAAAAAAAAAAAAAACTCTTCCAATGCATGGAAGAGTTTAGTTGCTAAATCAAAGGAAGCTTAGCTACTACTCCGAGTTGGTTATACCTTGGAATGGTGATGTTATTGCATCGTTATGTTGTTGAAGGCATTGCTCGGACGGGTTTTTCAGGGTGAAAACCTAGAATCTAATCTTTGGTGGTCGGATCTGGTGACGGCGGCGCTTGAGCATCGCTCCCTTCCTGGAAGCGTTGCTATTGAAGAACATGTTGTCCTTGTGGTGCTATCAGATGATTGGTGCGGATCTGGTCATAGTTGTAGTTTGTCGATCGCGTATTTGATCCCTTCGGGTTTTTTTTCCTCGCTTAAGGCATACCTTTGGTCTTATATGACTTTGCTATTTATTTGTCGGTGTATTTTGTTGTTGTGTGTTAGTGTTGGCTGTGTGCATCCTAACTGTGCAGAGGTGAGGTGTGTGCTCATTATGTTTGTATCCATTTGATGCTTCATTTTGAGTTAAAATCCACCATTTATATCAAATAAAAAACATCAGAGGCCGGCCGTATCTCCATGTTGAGATTCATGGAGAAATTAATAGGAGAGAATCAAGAATAGATTAGAAGATTATCATCATCGACTTATAGACATCATCATTATTAAGATTAGATTAGATCAGAGAATCAAAAGTCACAGGAGGATTTTTGCTTAGGGGAGAACTTACCTTGGCCGTGATAGTTATGATGAGAGTGCAGGCCTTGAACGGCATGACATTGGCGTTGGTGATGCTAAGGTGGAGCCCCTCCTCCAGCTCCGACATCACCCTCACCACCACCCCCTTAGCGTCGTGGCAGAGGATCCTCACCATCATGGCCTTCTCCGACAACTGCACCTCGATCTCGGGCGCCCCTGACGTCGCCGGCAAGGGTGAGCCGTTCTTGACGAGCACCACGGTGCTGCTGTTGCGGCCGGTGGGTGCCTCGACCTCGAGGGCCCTGATCTTCTGTTGCAGCTCCTTCACGTGCCTCGTCGCGCCGGAAAGGATCGTTGCCTTGTCCATCTGGATCAACAGATTAATGGATACCGGTATTCATGCGCTGCAGTGGGAATTCATCGGAATCAGCAATCGGAGGGGACCTTCTTGAGACCGGGGATGAGGGTGGAGAGCTGGATGAAGCGCTGATTAATCTTCTCCCGGCGCTTCCGCTCCGCCATGGTATGGTCCTGCCCCTTGACGGGTCCCGTGCTCCTCGCCGGCTGTGACCTGTACACCATCTCCGGGACGCCGGCCCGGGCGCTGTCCAGTGGCAGTGCACAATCCCCGGCCGGCAGGGCGCCGAAGTTCCAGCTTATCACGGGCAGGTTGCTGCCAGGGTTCGGGGACTGGGGCCAGACAGGGTGCTGCATGGCCGCCGGTAACGAGTAATTGCCACCACCTCCGCTGCCGTCGGTGGTTTCACCGGAGCTCCCGCTGCTCGCCGCATGGGCTTCCGTGATCATCTCTCGGAAGGCGAGAGCTGCGTGGGAGACCTCACAGAGCGCCTGGAGCGAGGGGAAGGCCGCCTTGCCGCAGTCACCGTCTACGACCGCAGCGGGATGCTGGTGCTCCAGCGCGCCCATGGCCCTTTCCATGAACAGGGCCGAGTCGTCCATGTTGCCAGCCAGCTCGTGTAACCGAACCAGACTCCACAACCAAGCCCTTCTTTCTTTTTTCCGGTAATCTTTGCAGAATGGACGAAGGTGTATAATCCAATTAGCATGCAAATGCATTTTCTTTTGAAGGTGTGTGAGGGGAAATGAATGATGAGTTTTAATGTGAGAAATCATCAGGTAAAAAAATTCTAATCAGTTTTAGTAGGAAAAGCACCGGAGAAGATGACCAGACTATGTAATGCAAAACATGAATAATAAGATCAATACAAGACTTGATTACCTACAATCGTTCCCTGATTAGCGCAGGTCTCCTCCAATTATTTAGTGTGCGACACTACCCAAAGAAGCAGTGGAAGATTTTTTGCCTTATATTGATACATATAAGGCTGTCACAGTCGCTGTAATGCGTGCTCATATCATACATGAGGCCTCTATGGCCCCCTCCCCCTTGAAAGGACAATAATGGGAGTAAACAACCATTTGAACAGATTCTAGATTTGTCGCCTAAATCAGGCGAAAATGTTGTTTTGCGCACTTGGCACTCAATAGGCCAGGTAAACTAAAGTAGTACAACAACTGATGTCCACGAATCCACGCGTTGATTTGACATACGTAGCTCTTCAAATGATCTCAGGAGCAACGTTTTTTCGTGTTATAATTCGTTCCTGATCAATATCACAATTAATCTCCACTCCCCGCAACCGCATGGCAAATGTGGTGAGCAACCTTAAAACCAAACAAAAAAAATCTCTACTCCCCGCAAAAGAAAATAATAATTAACAGCCTCTATATTTCAAAAAGAGAAAAAAGGACCGTATTCTATACATTTCAAAAAAAAAAAAAACAGTAGTATCGCAATCTCCAGCCCGCAGCACACACATATCTTTCACCTCAGGGTGACACTTCGGGACAATTGAACACGCACTGGATGACGATATGATTCGTGCGGACTTGGATCAGTTAATTTAGTCCATTGTGGTGAAAACTAATCGATTTGGTACACAATGGATCGGTGGGTGTGCTGGTGCTTTATGGTGATTATGTATTATATATGGTGCGAAACGAATAACTATTATAATCTCCATCTGCCACTCCACCAACTACCTAGAAAATTGAGTGCAATGTGGAGCCATCATTGACAGTTTAGCACACTGATTGTACCATAGGATTCAAAATTTGGTCTAACAACAGTAGGTACCTGCAATGGATTGTTCCGAGTTTTTGGTGGCGACTGGCACTTGTTGTGGCATGACTGTCTGCATGTGCAAGCATGGTCTATACTTGCATGTCATCTCACATCAAGACCATACTAGATACTACACATGTAGTTGCAGGGATCACAGAAAGTGGTGACGACAACACATGATGACTTAGGTTTTCTGATACTTCTCGCATACCGAGTCTCGAGTTTCAAGGTGAAAAAACAAGGTCTGATCCTAATTGGTTATACTTGGTAATGGTGGTGTTGTCGTAGTTTGCTTGTTGAAGGCATTAGTCGAATTTGTTAGGACTTTATCTTCAGGGTGAAAACATAGGATTTGACCTATGATGGTTGGATCCGGCGACGGCGGCGTTTGAGCGTCGTTCCCTTCCTAGAGGCGTAGCTACTGGACAACCTTTCTTATTGCCTTTGTGATGCAAAGAGATGGTTGGTGTGGATGTCTGTTGTACTCCCATGCCGTAGTTTGTAGATCGCCGTTTTGATCTCTTTGGAGTTTGTTGCCTTTTCTTTTTCCTCCGCCTAGGCAGAGCTTCCGCGGCGTATGGTTTTGTACATTGTTAGTGTAATCTTTTGTACTCCCTCCGTACCGGTGCATTAGGCATCTTAGATTATGCACCGTGATCAAGGTGGAGGGAAAACGAGAGAACTTGATGTTATTTGCTAATTAATATCATTGCATGTAGAGAACTGACAACTGCATGTCGTGCTAGTTAGTCTCAAGTCATTGAATGCATACACGCCTCACATCCTCTCTTGGCTGATTCCTTTTTTCGTGCCAAGAAACAGAAAACAAGGTGGGGAGTTATTGCATCGCACCTAATCGTTTTGGGATTATTTGGTTTTCGTAATGTGCCTAATGCACTACGGAGGGAGTATGTGAGTGTTGGTGTTAGTTGTATACATCCTAGTAGCCGGTCATTGTGTTTATATTCCCTTGATGCTTCATTTTCAATCAATAATGTCTATTTATTGAGAAGGCACATGTCGTGTTGTCGTGCGAGTATGGTTCGCAATAATTGGAGCATCCAACAACACAATTTAAGGCCTTCTTGGTTCATAGGATACGAATATCATAGCAATAGAGAACTCATAGAAAGTGAGATGAGATGCATCTCAATTTCTATAAGGAAAGATATGTCATTCGATTAATTTCTACCCTTTTAGGGGGGTAGATTAATTTCCTATCCTACATAGGAATATGAATCCATTCCTACAAACCAATGGGCTCCAATAGAATTTTTCTTACAAGATTCATATCCTTTCAAATTCCTGTACAGCAAAAGAGACCTAAATGTCTACTGCCAACCAACTTCACCGTGTACAGTGGCAGCACAAATTCTGAAGTGGTATTGAAAGTCTGAAAGAAGCAGTAAATAAAGAAAAGGCCGAGTGATTGCTTTGAAGTCTAACTTTACAAATACAATTATCTATTCATTGACATTAATAGCCGACTGAAGAATGCAGTCATTCAAAATAAGCTACCAGGTCCCCACACTCCCATGCCCTACCCACTGCCGATGAACCACAGCTCACCGCTGCTCCACTCACTAGATCAACGAGACCCCTCTGCTTCGACTCTGCACGGAGCGCGGCCACGCCTGTCCCTGGTCCGCTCGCCGCTGGCAGGGACGGGGCTAGAGGTTGCTCTGAAGGCGGACGACGACTATTCGGCCGAGGAAGGTTTGCTGGTGAGATCCACTGATGGCGCAGCGAGGGGGGGTGGCCTCAGATCGGGAAATCATGAGGCTGATGGAAAACATGGAGAGGTTGCGGCGGGCAGCAGTTCGAGCGGCAAGAGATGCGGAGATCGCGGACGGGGCTGCGTCGGATGTGATACGTCTCCAACGTATCTATAATTTTTGATTGTTCCATGCTGTTATAATATCAATCTTGGATGTTTTTATAATCATTTACAGCAATTATATATCATTTTTGGAGACTAACCTATTAACCTAGTGCCCAGTGCCAGTTGCTGTTTTCTGCCCTATTTTTGTTTTATAGAAAATCAATACCAAACGAAGTCCAAATGCCACGAAACTTTTTAGAGATTTTTTTATTGAACAAGATAAACACTGGAAGCTTCGGGAGAGGGCCAGAAGATGAAGGAGTGGGCCACGAGGCACCAAGGCGCGCCACAGGGGGGGTGGCGCGCCCTGGTACCCCTGTGGCGCGCCCTGGTACCTCGTGGGGCCCACCCAACTCCGTTTGACCTAATTCTTCCACTATAAATTCAGAAAAAATCAGAAACCCTCAGGAGAGTCCACGAAATATTTTTTCCGCCGCCGCAAGTTTCTGTTCCAGAGAGATCCCATCTGGGGTCCTTCTCCGGTAATCTGCCAGAGGGGGAATCGATCACGGAGGGGTTCTACATCAACCTTGCTGCCCTTCCGATGATGCGTGAGTAGTTTACCAAAGACCTTCGGGTCCATAGGCAGTAGCTAGATGGCTTCTTCTCTCTTTTTGATCTTCAATACAATGTTCTCCTCGATGTTCTTGGAGTTCTATCCGATGTAATCACTTTTTGCGGTGTGTTTGTTGGGATCCGATGAATTGTGAGTTTATGATCAGATTATCCATGAAATTATTTGAGTCTTTGCTGCACTCTTTTATGCATGATTATTATAGCCTCGTATTTCTTCCCCGATCTATTGATTTGGTTTGGCCAACTAGATTGATTTATCTTGCCATGGGAAGAGGTGCTTTGTAGTGGGTTCGATCTTGCGGTGCTCAATCCCAGTGACAGAAAGGGACATGGCACGTATGTATCGTTGCTACTAAGGGTAAAAAGATGGGGTTTATTCATACGTGAGTTTATCTTGTCTACATCATGTCATCGTTCTTAAGGCATTACTCCGTTCTTATAGACTTAATACACTAGATGCATGCTGGATAGCGGTCGATGTGTGGAGTAATAGTAGTAGATGCAGGCAGGAGTCGGTCTACTTGTATTGGACGTGATGCCTATATACATGATCATTGCCTTGGATATCGTCATGATTATTTGCTTTTCTATCAATTGCCCAACAGTAATTTGTCTACCCACCGTATGCTATTTTCTCGAGAGAAGCCTCTAGTGAAATCTATGGCCCCCGGATCTATCTAAATCATATTACTAAAACTCTAAAAATATTGCTGTCATTTTCTTTTATTTATTTTATTTTGTATTTTTGTTTCAATCTATCTATCTATCACATACAATTTAATCTTGCAATTAACCGCCGAGGGATTGACAACCCCTCGTTTGTGTTGGGTGCAAGGATTTGTTGTTTGTGTGCAGGTGCTGCTAACGAGGTGTTGCGTGATTCTCCTACTGGTTTGATAACCTTGGTTTCATAACTGAGGGAAATACTTATCTCTACTGTGCTGCATCATCCCTTCCTCTTCGGGGAAATACCAACGCAAGCTACAAGTAGCAGGAAGAATTTCTAGCGCCGTTGCCGGGGAGACATCATCAACATCTATAAAGTACCTTTGCACAAACTCTCATCTCCTTGCATTTACTTTATTTGCCATTTGCCTCTCGTTTTCATCTCCCCCACTTCTAAAACGTTTTTACAAAAATACAAAAATATTTTCCGTTTGCCCTTTGTCTTGTTTGCTCTTTTGCTTGATTTGCCATCATGACTAGCATGAATATCCCTCCTTTGTCGCCGGATTTTGAAGTACTTTACTTCAAACAAAAACAAGGAGAAAATCTTAAAGATGCTTGGTATAGGTTAATGGAATCCTACCGTGTTTGCTCTGTAAAAGGGGATTTAAAAATTTTGATTCGCAATTTCTATATAGGTTTAACCATGCATCATAGACAACTTTTGGATTTTTCCGCAAAAGGAAATTTTATTGAAAGTGAGGCTAATACTGCCTATGAAATAATAGAAGGTATATTGGGGATTCCACCACCACAAAAGGGTTTTGCTTTTACTCAAGAGGGGGCTCAAATATTGGACAAATTGAGTGATATGCAGAAAAATTTGGTTGAGTTGCAAAAGTCTAATGAGCCTCTTAAAAATATTAGTGGAAATCTCAATCGCACGAATACTTTGATTTCTTTATGTAATAAGCGATTGGATATTTTGGATCTTAAAATTGCTTCTTTTTCTGAGAATAATGGGAAGCTTAAAGAACCGCCCGGGTTTGAGAAAACTCCTATAAAGATTACTAAAACCAAAGATGACAATACTTGAAAATTATGCATTATGCCTAGCTAGGGGCATAAAATAATAGCGCTTGTTGGGAGGCAAACCAATGAATAAAATAAAAAATTTCTTTTATTGTGTGTTTTCACTGTCATGCTACTGGTATGATTGTGTTTTTGTGTTTTTAATTAGTGTTTGTGCCAAGTAAAGCCTTTAGGATGATTTGGAAGATAGTATAATTGATGTTGTTTGGAAAATAGAAAGTTTTGCGTCCAGTGCCCGAATTTTGTTTCTGTACTGGAGCGTCAAAAAAATCTGAAATTTTTACACAGTATTGGTATATGAATTGCCCACGTTGTCCTAATGTTTCAGAAGTTTTGGAGTTACAGAAGTATGGCTTTTAAATAGATTGCTACAGACTGTTCTGTTTTTGACAGATTCTGTTTTTGATGCACTACTTGCTTGTTTTGATGAATCTATGGATTGTATCGGGGGGTATAAGCCATGGTGAAGTTAGAGTACAGTAGGTATAATGAAAAAATAAAATATGAATGGGTTTGCAACAGTACTTATAGTAGTGATTTATTTTGTTATACTAACGGATCTCACGAAGGTTTTGTTGAGTTTTGTGTGATTGAAGTTTTCAAGTTTTGGGTGAGATCACGATGGATGAAGGAATAAGGAATAGCAAAATCCTAAGCTTGGGGATGCCCGAGGCACCCCAAGGTAATATTCAAGGAAGACTCAAGCGTCTAAACTTGGGGATGCCCCGGAAGGCATCCCCTCTTTCTTCTACCAACCATCGGTAATTTTACTTGGAGCTGTATTTTTATTCGTCACATGATATGAGTTTTGCTTGGAGCGTCTTGTATTATATGAGTATTTGCTTTATTTTCTTTTTAGTTTGTCACAATCATCTTTGCTGAACACACCTATCTTGAGAGAGCCACACGCTTATCATCATTTGTTAGAATACTCTATGTGCTTCACTTAAATTTTTTGAGCTGGGCAGTTGCTCTAGTGCTTCACTTAAATCTTTTTAAGCACGGTGGTGGCTATATTTTGAAGAAATAAACTCTCATGCTTCACTTATATTATTTTGAGAGTTGATTAAAATTTTGAAGAAATGAATTCTCATGCTTCACTTATATTATTTTGAGAATTGACAAGACTAAAATTTTGAAGAAATGAATTCTCATGCTTCACTTATATTATTTTGAGAATTGATAAGATTGAAATTTTGAAAAAATATTTTCACTCTCATGCTTCACTTAAATCTTTTTGAGAGTTGATGATAGTAACGGTAATTTGCACATGATATGAAGTTAGTCCCAAAGTCATGAATATTCAAGAGGGATATAAATAAAAACTTTCATATAGATCATTGGATATGATAAGTGTGATTCCTTGCAATAGTTTTGCGATATGGAAATGATAATATGTGAGTCATGTTAGTGAGTAATTGTGATTTAGTAAGAATATTAGTGTTAAGGTTTGTGATTCCCTATGCATGCACGTTAAGTCAATAGTTATGCAATGAAATTATATCCTACTTATGGTGCATTATTCGGTGTTAGTTGTGTTCAATGCATGTTTATGACTGTTTTCATTTTTTGGTTGGTTGCTTCTCAATCTATTTGCTAGCCTTCATTTGTACTAAGCGGAAATACTGCTTGTGCATCCAAACTCCTTAAACCCAAGTTGTGCCAAATGAGTCCACTATATCTACCTATATGCGGTATTTCAATGCCGTTCCAAGTAAATTTGCGTGTGCCAACTCTAATTTTCAAAATAATTTTCCGTTTTGTGTACCCGTACCGCTCATGAAACGGCAGGGGGTGGCCATTATTTTCCATGCTAGGTGTGTTATTCTCACGATGAGTGTTTATTCACTTGTCATTGCACGAGAGAATGGTTGGTAATAGGCAAGCCCAGTACCACAATGAAATCAAATTAATAACAACAAAATTCCTTGGAAAGTGTTGGTATGGAGGGAACCCGTGGATACGGCTAGCCATGGATTGTGAAAGAATGGTGGAAAGGAAATAAACTTTATTTTCTGTTTGGGAACCACCATATATGACGTGTCTAGCATGGAAAATATTGGGAATTCTCGGTCGTTTTCGTTGACAGGAAAAGCATGCCTCTCAAAATATTTTTATCTCTTTAATTTCAGCTTTGAGCTCTGGCACATTTGACAAATCTCTGCTTCCCTCTGCGAAGGGCCTATCTATTTACTTTTATGCGAAAAAAAATTGAGTCTCCATCTTCTCTTACAAAAGCACCAACTAGAGAGCACTATTGTCATACTTGTGCATTGGATGTAGCTAATATTTGAGTGTGTTTCATGAATGGATCAATGATTGAGCATAATGGGCTAGGGATAACTTTCTTTAGCGTTGATATTTTGAAAGACATGGTTGCTTGTTAGCATGCTTGAGTATTTATATGTTCATGTCAAACTATAGACTATTGCTTTGAGTCATTCAAGTCCAATGTCCATGCTACAAAAGAAAAGAATATGTGATGAATATGTTAGGCAGCATTCCACATCAAAAATTCTGTTTTTATCATTTACCTACTCGAGGACGAGCAGGAATTAAGCTTGGGGATGCTGATACGTCTCCAACGTATCTATAATTTTTGATTGTTCCATGCTGTTATAATATCAATCTTGGATATTTTTATAATCATTTATAGCAATTATATATCATTTTTGGAGACTAACCAATTAACCTAGTGCCCAATGCCAGTTGCTGTTTTCTGCCCTGTTTTTGTTTTACAGAAAATCAATACCAAACGAAGTCCAAATGCCACGAAACTTTTTGGAGATTTTTTATTGGACAAGTTAAACACTGGAGCTTCGGGAGAGGGCCAGAAGATGAAGGAGTGGGCCACGAGGCACTAGGGAACGCCCCAGGGGGGGTGGCGCGCCCTGGTACCTCGTGGGGCCCACCCAGCTCCGTTTGACCTAATTCTTCCACTATAAATTCAGAAAAAATCAGAAACTCTCAGGAGAGTCCACGAAATACTTTTTCCGCCGCCGCAAGTTTCTGTTCCTGAGAGATCCCATCTGGGGTCCTTCTCCGGTAATCTGCCGGAGGGGGAATCGATCACGGAGGGGTTCTACATCAACCTTGCTGCCCTTCCGATGATGCGTGAGTAGTTTACCACAGACCTTCGGGTCCATAGGCAGTAGCTAGATGGCTTCTTCTCTCTTTTTGATCTTCAATACAATGTTCTCCTCGATGTTCTTCGTGTTCTATCCCATGTAATCACTTTTTGTGGTGTGTTTGTTGGGATCCGATGAATTGTGAGTTTATGATCAGATTATCCATGAAATTATTTGAGTCTTTGCTGCACTCTTTTATGCATGATTATTATAGCCTCGTATTTCTTCCCCGATCTATTGATTTGGTTTGGCCAACTAGATTGATTTATCTTGCCATGGGAAGAGGTGCTTTGTAGTGGGTTCGATCTTGCGGTGCTCAATCCCAGTGACAGAAAGGGACATGGCACGTATGTATCGTTGCTACTAAGGGTAAAAAGATGGGGTTTATTCATACGTGAGTTTATCTTGTCTACATCATGTCATCGTTCTTAAGGCATTACTCCGTTCTTATAGACTTAATACACTAGATGCATGCTGGATAGCGGTCGATGTGTGGAGTAATAGTAGTAGATGCAGGCAGGAGTCGGTCTACTTGTATTGGACGTGATGCCTATATATATGATCATTGCCTTGGATATCGTCATGATTATTTGCTTTTCTATCAATTGCCCAACAGTAATTTGTCTACCCACCGTATGCTATTTTCTCGAGAGAAGCCTCTAGTGAAATCTATGGCCCCTGGGTCTATCTAAATCATATTACTAAAACCCTAAAAATATTGTTGCCATTTTCTTTTATTTATTTTATTTTGTATTTTTGTTTCTATCTATCTATCTATCTATCTATCACATACAATTTAATCTTGCAATTAACCGCCAAGGGATTGACAACCCCTCGTTTGCGTTGGGTGCAAGGATTTGTTGTTTGTGTGTAGGTGCTGCTAACGAGGTGTTGCGTGATTCTCCTACTGGTTCTATGACCTTGGTTTCATAACTGAGGGAAATACTTATCTCTACTATGCTGCATCATCCCTTCCTCTTCGGGGAAATACCAACGCAAGCTACAAGTAGCAGGACGCGAGGCTCACGCTGGCGCTGCGGGCCATGTTGAGGACAAACCTGGAGGAGAGAGATCGGTTGTTCGCGTTGGGGCAGACGCTCACTCTGGCGCTGATTCTGAATTGGGCGGCGGAGGAAGCAGTATCTACCTCCCGAGAACAGCGACGAAGATGGCGTCTGTTTCGGGTGATTCCAGACTTGTGAACTCCCTTGGCTGGCCGAAGAGGGATTTGGAGCCCTGTATTCACCTGAGTCTGCAGGATTCTAGGGGATTCATCTTCGATTCGATCCCCTGGAGCTTGAGTGCTGGTGTTGTTGGTGAGATTTCTCTTACTAGGGTTTCTGATTCGTGTGGTGATAGAATCGCGGGGACACCGCCTGGTTCTCAATTGCTGTTCCAGGGATTGGCTTATGTCAACGAGCCGCGATGTCGCCGGAGAGATGCTTCGCCGGCGCCGTTGGAGATGGGATCCCCTGTGAGAAGAGTCAATGGTAACAGGAGAGCTGCTGTCAAGCGGACCCTACTAGTCGGTGGCCCAGTGGATAGATGCTTGGGCAGTTTGACACCTGGCACATCTGGAGCCGTTGATGCCGCCTTGGGGGATCCTCTGGACACAACTCCCAAGACCCTACTGCCGACCCCTCTCCCAGGAGATCAGATCGACTCTGGTGAGGGGGAAAGAACTAGGGTTCATCGCAGCAAAGTTCCACCTCCAAATTTGGTCTGGGTTAGGAAGGATTTGTTTATGTGTGGAGTCTTCTCGCTGAGGATTGCTATCTGGTGGGTATAACTGATCATCTGCCACAACCGAAGTACTTTAGGTTTTCGATTGATTTCTGGTCCAAGAAAACCGGCAAGATCCCCTTTGTTGTTGTTGCTCGAGGTATGGCTGGAGGCGGTCGGGATCAGGGTACCAGAGGAGGTCGCTATGGGGCTGAGAGAGGACACACTGTTGGGAGAAATCCAGCTGCTGGTGCTAATACAGCTATGCCGCCAGAGCAGGTTCCCCCTCCCCCCCGCTCCTCACCCACCACCCATGTCCATATATGCAAAACTACCCATCTTCCCTATGGCTGCAGCTCCACCTGTCCCTATGCAAGGAGGTCAGATGTTTGCTGGGTATCCAGGCAATAATCAGTTTTAGTAGATTGGTTCTTGGACATAGCAGCCGCAATTCCCTTACCAGTTTGTGCCTCCAATACAGAACTTGGCCATGCCTTATCAACAGCATCAACCAGTAGTGAGTGGGGACAGTCTTTCTAGCAGTGGTGCTCAATATGGACAGCCAGGGACTAGCAAAAGTAAGAGGAAGCAGAAAGCAAAACAACAAGCCCCTGTTGCTGGTACTTCACAGGTTCAGAATATGAAGCCCATTGATGAGAGTATTCCATTTCAAGTTGACCCCAAGTTCATTGGAGCTATCTGTTATAATTGTGGCCTTCCTGGGCACTTTGTTGGCATGTGTTCCGTGCCAAAAGGGTGCTTTATCTGCAAAACCCCTGGGCATCATATGGATGCATGTCCTACTTGGTATAAACCATACCTAGCTGCTCATTATTGGGGGAGTGCTTGTTTTGGACTAGGTTTTTTTCATGTTGATACAGGGGATGTAGGTTACAATGAATGGCTGAATATTGGCAATGTTGGGCTGTTGGTAATTGAAGAGGGTAACATAACTGGCAAAGAACTTGGATAGTGTTTCTCTGATATTGATGACCCACAAGTATAGGGGATCAATCGTAGTCCTTTCGATAAGTAAGAGTGTCGAAGCCAACGAGGAGCAGAAGGAAATGATAAGCGGTTTGCAGCAAGGTGATTCGTAACAAGTAACAATAGTAACCAAAGTGCAGCAAGGTGTCCCAATCCTTTTTATAGCAAAGGACAAGCTGAAACGTTCTCTTATATTAAGCAAAGCGCTCTCGAGGACACATGGGAATTCTCGTCTAGTCCCGTTCATCATGTTTAGTTGATTCGCGTTCGCTACTTTGATAATTTGATATGTGGGTGGACAGGTGCTAGGGTGCTGTTCTTACTTGAACAAGCAACCCTCTTATGATTACCCCCCTCTCGCAAGCATCCGCAACTACGAAAGAAGAATTAAGATAAATCTAACCATACCATGAAACGTATGGATCCAAATCAGCCCCTTACGGAATAACGCATAAACTAGGGTTTAAACTTCTGTCACTCTCGCAACCCATCATCTACTTATCACTCCCCAATGTCTTACCATAGGCCCAAGTATGGTGAAGTGTCATGTAGTCGACGTTCACATGACACCACTAAAGGAAGAACAACATACATATGATACGTCTCCAATGTATCTACAATTTTTTATTGTTCCATGCTATTATAGTATCAATCTTGGATGTTTTATATGCAATTATATGCAATTTTATATCATTTTTTGGGACTAACCTATTAACCTAGTGCCCAGTGCCAGTTGCTGTTTTTAGCTTGTTTTTGGCTTTTCAGGAAATCAATATCAAACGAAGTCCAAACGGAGAAAAAACATTGGATTATTTTTTTCTGGACCAGAAGAGACCCTAGAAGCTGTGGGAGAAGACCAGAGGAGTCACGAGGGAGCGACAAGCTCAGGGAGAGCGCCCCCAGGCTTGTGGGCCCCTCGTGGCACCTCTTGGCCCAATTCATTTGCTATAAATTCCTACATATTCCCATTATACCAGAGAGACACACACGAGAAAACTTTTCCGCCGCCGCAAGCTTCTGTTCTTCCGCGATCCCATCTGGAGGCCATCTGCCGGAGGGGGAATCGATCACGGAGGGCTTCTACATCAACCATGCTACCCTTCCGATGATGTGTGAGTACTTTACCACCGACCTACGGGTCCATACCTAGTAGCTAGATGGCTTCTTCTCTCTCTTTGATCTTCAATAAAATGTTCACCTCGATGTTCTTGGAGTTCTATCCGATGTAATCTTCTTTTGCGGTGCATTTGTTGGGATCCGATGAATTATGCGTTTATGATCTGAATATTTATGAATATTAATTGAGTCTTCTCTGAACTCTTTTACTCATGATTGTTATAGCTTTGTATTTCTCTCCGATCTATCCGTTTGGTTTCGCCAATTAGATTGATTTATCTTGCAATGGGAGAGGTGCTTTGTGATGAGTTCAATCTTGCGGTGCTCTATCCCAGTGACAGAAAGGGACAAGACACGTATTTGTATTGTTGCCATTAAGGATAAAACGATGGAGTTTATTCATATTGATTGGATTTACTTTGTCTACATCATGTCATCTTGCTTAAGGCGTTACTCGGTTTTATACATAATACTCTAGATGCATGCTGGATAGCGGTCGATGAGTGGAGTAATAGTAGTAGATGCAGGCAGGAGTCAGTCTACTTGTCTCGGACGTGATGCCTATATACATGATCATTGCCATGAATATCGTCATAACTATGCGCTTTTCTATCAATTGCTCAACAGTAATTTGTCTACCCACCGTATGCTATGTGTCCGAGAGAGAAGCCTCTAGTAAAAACTATGGCCCCCGGGTCTATCTTTATCATATAAACAAAAACCCTAAAAATACTTTGCTGCAATTTATTTACTTTTATTTTATTTTGCAATTTACTTTATTTATCTGTCTACCACTACAAGATTTGATTCTTGCAATTAACCGCCGAGGGGAATGACAACCCCCTTGTTCGCCTTGGGTGCAAGTATTTGCTTTTGTGTGTGCAGGTGCTGCTAATGAGGTTATGCTTGGTTCTCCTACTGGATTGATAACATTGGTTCTTAACTGAGGGAAATACTTATCTCTAATGTACTGCATCATCTTCTTCTCTTCGAGGAAATCCCAACGCAGCTCACAGATAGCAGGAAGAATTTCTGGCGCGGGAAACATCATCAAAACTTATCAAGTACCTTCGCACAAAATATCATCTACTTGCTCTTATTTTATTTGCCTTTTTATTTGCATTTGGCTCTCATTTTCATCCCCCCCCCCATTCTAAAATATTTTACAAAAAACACACAAAAAAATTGTTCGCTTGTTCGTTTGCTTTGTCGCTATGTCTCAAGAAAATACAAATTGTGTGACTTTTTAAATACTTATAATAATGATTTTATTAGTACTCCAATTGCTCCTCCCGCCACTAGTGCGGAGTCTTATGGTATTAATGCTGCTTTGCTAAATCTTGTTATGAAAGAACAATTTTCTGGAAATCCTAATGAGGATGCTGCTTCACATCTTAATAATTTCGTTGAATTATGCGATATGCAAAAGAAAAAAGATGTGGATAATGATATTATTAAGATGAAATTATATCCTTTCTCACTAAGAGATCGTGCTAAAGCTTGGTATTCGTCCTTTCCTCGCAATAGTATTGATTCTTGGGATAAGTGAAAAGATGCTTTTATTGCCAAGTATTTTCCTCCCGCAAAAACTATTTCTCTAAGAAATCAAATTATGAATTTTAAGCAACTTGAGCAAGAACATGTTGCACAAGCATGGGAGAAAATGAAATTAATGATAAGAAATTCTCCCACTCATGGTTTAAGTTTATGGATGATCATACACAATTTTTATGCGGGACTAAACTTTGTTTTTAGAAATCTCCTAGACTCTGCTGCAGGAGGTACTTTTATGGAAATCACATTGGGAGAAGCTAAAAAACACCTTGATAATATTATGATAAATTATTCTCAATGGCATACCGAAAGAGCTCCAACTGGTAACAAGGTAAATTCTGTTGAAGAAATCTCTACTTTGGGTGATAAAATGGATGCTATTATGAAAATGCTTCCTAGTAAAAAATGCTCATGTTGATCCTAATGATGTGCCATTATCTACTTTGATTGAGCAAAATAATGATGCTATTGATGTGAATTTTGTCTTTAGAAATAATTTCAACAACAATGCTTATAGAGAAAATTTCAATCCTAGACCGTTTCCCGGAAATTCCTCTAATAGTTATGGTAATTCCTATGGTAATTCTTATAATAATAATAATAATAATAATAATAATAATAATAATAATAATAATAATAATAATAATAATAGGATACCTACTCATCTTGAAAGCAATATTAAAGAATTCATTAATTCTCAAAAGAATTTTAATGCTATGATAGAAGAAAAATTGAATAGAAGGAAAATCATGTATTTGAAAAAATATTCAATGTGTATACAAAATATGTTTCATGTATTTAAAAAAATGTTAAACGTGTATTAAAAATGTTCATGTTCTATACATAAAGAGAAAGAAAAAAATGATGGAAACAAAAAGGAGAAATAAAGAAAAACGAAGAAAAGCAATGAAAACAGAAAAAGGAACAAAGAAACGAGAGAAAAAAGAAATCCAAAGAAAACCAGTGCAAAAGATTGGAAAACAATGAAGATCGAGAAAAAGAAACAAAGAAAACCGACGAATACCATGAAAGAAACGAAAAATATGAAGAAAGAATGGAAAGAAAAGCAAAAAAACACAGTGAAAACTGACAAAGAAATAAAGAAAAACGAAGAAAAAGAAGAACAGGGACAACCGTGTAAGAAATGAAGAAAACCGATGAAAAAACGAAAAAACAAATAACTGAAGAAAACTGATGAAGAAACATAGAAAACCAAAAAGAAAAAAGAAAGCAAAAATAGAAAAACAACGAAAAAAACCCAGAAGAAACGAGCGAGCAAAGCGAGCGTCTTGATCTTTCAAATAGTGGAAAAATGACAACAATGGGCTGGCCCAATAGCTATAGAGGGTGGAAACCCCTTCAGGCGAGCATACGATTCATCTCACTATAAGCGAGATATAGCGCTCGCGCCTGTTTACGGCGCAGGATGTGTTGTGAGGCTGCATGCGACGGGATTTGTTAGAAAAAAAGGTATGTGCGCATATCTCTATTTCTAAAGGAGGAGTTGGTAGTCTCGCCTCACTCCCACCAACCCCTAGGCAAACACTATACTACGCTCGTGAGCGTCTTACGGGCGATCTTTCGCTCAGGCGCAACTAATTTGGACCGGCCCATTTAACGCGTGCATTAACTCAATCAAATCGGCACTTTCCCAAAACAACGCCATGCATTAAATCATACAAATCAAATCTTCAGAAAATCTTAACTAAATCCAAACTTTCCTTCATTTCCACTACTCATACCCAAATCAAATCAAATCTTACCAAAACATCAACTATAATCAAATTTGGCTGGCCATTTGACGTATACATCCTAGTAGTCGTTCATTGTGTTTATATTCCCTTGATGCTTCGTTTTCAATCAATAATGTCTATTTATTGAAAAGGCACATGTTGTGTTGTCGTGCTAGTATGGTTCGCAATATATTAGAGGACCCAACAACACGATTTAAGGCCTCCTTGGTTCATAGGATACGAATATCATAGCAATAGAGAACTCATAGAAAGTGAGATGACATGCATCTCAATTTCTATAAGGAAAGAAATCGGGGGGGGGGGGGGGGGGGGGTAGATTCATTTCCTATCCTACATAGGAATATGAATCCATTCCTACAAACCAATGGGCTGCAATATAATTTTTTTCTTACAACCAACTTCACCTTGTACAGTGGCAGCACGAATTCTGAAGTCTACTGAAAGTCTGAAATAAGCAGTAAATAAAGAAAAGTCTGAGTGACTGCTTTGAAGGTTAACTTTACAAATACAGTTATCTTTACAAATACATTGCGCGGATCAGATCAAATGTTTAGCAGTGCATGAACGTCAGTAGAAACGTGTTACACGTACCTGTGCCTACTGGTGCATCTTGTGCATGTCAGTAATTCCATATATTAGTTGGATGGGACTAGTAGGCATCGATCAACCTTTTGTGGTAAAGCGACGTGTGCCATTAATTTTTGTCTGCTTAATCCAACACGGAGGTGGACTCCCTTCATCCAAGTTTATTGTTGAGCACCTCTTATTTTTTATTTTATTTTTAGTTGAGAGCACCTCTTATTTATGGTTAAAATTTGACCATATATTTAATTAATACTCTCTCCGTTTCTAAATATAAGACATTTTAGAGATTTCAATATAAATTACATACGGATGTATATAGACGTAATTTAGAGTGTAAGTTCACTCATTTTTCTCCGTCTGTAGTCCATATTAAAATCTCTTAAAAGGGCTTATACTTAGGAAGGGAGGGAGTAAAATATAACAAGTCCCGCTTCGGTACAACCCCCCTAGTAAACGTATAAAGGGCAATATGGACATTCGGCAAATCATACCCACTATTGTATGTATACGCGGTACGGAGACCTCGTGTACAAGGCTCTCTGCGTCAGTTCTTGCGCGCCTGAGCCAGCCCATTAAGTCAGTTTTATGTAGAAAAAATATTGCGAAAAGGACATCACACTACTAGGGAAAACCCTATAGGTAGACAGGTAATAGCAGCGCGGGCCAAACAGGCCGCGCTACTGCTACTTATCAGTAGTGCGAGCTAAACACCAGCACTGCAGGTGGACATTAGCAGTAGCGATGGCCGACCGCACCTGCGCTACTACTATGTGGGCCCCACCGTGCCCCCAGGGGCTGGCCATAGTAGCATCGCAGGTCAAGTGCCCTCGCTACTGCTAAGCCTATTAGCAGTAGCGTGGCCCCCCTAACCCGCGCTACTACTCTGGCCACCCCGGGCCCAGCTCCCCGGCCCCACTTAGCAGTAGCGTTGGCCCTATACCCGGTGTTACTGCTAAGCTCGACTTATCCTCTCCCAGGCCATCCCTTTCCTCCTCACTCTCAATTCTTCACTCTCCTGCCGCTGCCCGCCGCCGTCGCCCATCGCCGCCGACTCTCCCGCTCCTCCTCCACCGAGGTAGCTTCTCCCTCCCTCCTCCCTCCTCCCTCCTACTTCCACCTCCCTCCTCCTCCCTCCCTTCTTCCCTCCTCCATCCTCCTTCCATCTCCCTCCCTCACTCCTGCCTCCTCCCTCCCTCCTGCATCCACCTCCCAGCTCCCTCCCTCCTCCCTCCTCCCTCCCTCCCTCTGTTGGGGAACGCAGCAGAAAACAAAAATTTCCGACCTACGCACCAGCCCAGGACCACTATGGAGACTGCATACAAGGTTTTTGATCTTTTCGTTACCGACTCGTAGCGCAGCGGAAGAAGAGTCGATGACGATCGGCGGTGCAGATCCCCGCAGCTAGGATTTACAACCTCCCAACCGCGAGGATGTACTCCCTCGTCTGCCCCTCGGACAGCCCTCCGGGAGGCAGTCGGACAGTCCCTCGGACGGTGTTGCGGACAGCCCTTCGGGAGGACCTTCGAAACTCGGACGGTCACTCGGACAGCCCTTCGGGAGGACCCTCGAAACTCGGACAGCCCTTCAGGAGGCACTCTCGAACTAAGACCGAAACTACGATCTCTCTAAAGAGTTGCACACATACGGTGTCATCTATCCGGCAGGGCTTCGCCGCCCAGAACTAGTTCCCACCGGAACCCAGACAGCCATTCGGCTCTACGAAAACTCTTTTTGTGGGAGGGAGAGAGAGAGAGCCAGATGAGCATGGCATGTGTATGAGAGCAAGCATGAGGTTTGGAGAGCACCCCTCAACCTCTATTTATAGGAAAGCCAAGGGGTATAGTTGGCATACAAAAATACCAAAAGTACCCCCACTTTATGTCTCACATAAAAGAATAAAAGGGAAAAGGGGTGCCATGTGGAGCTCCATGGAGGAGCACCACCTTGGCCGGCCACCTCTAGCCACCCCCCCCCCCCCCACATGGGGGTGCCTTGCTCCCCAATCCCTTCTAGAAGCCTTTTGGGAAATATCCCAAAAGGTGCTTTCCCAAAAAAATATCCATAAAGTGATTTTCACTATTCACGGAACCAATTTTCCGCGACCGCTAAATCCGAAAATATTTATGTGGATCTTAGAATAATTCCAGTACCCACACAAATGATTTTGGACACGTTCCGAAACAATTTCGGATTAGTAAATTTCATCTGCGAAAAGCAACCAGATCGGTTCCGGCAGCTCCGGAACATTTCCGGTTTTTATCCCGAAAAATTCCTAGAAGTTTCCAGAACACTTCTGGCATCCTCCAAGAATTTCCAGGCGTGTGCCGAAACCAATTTGACTTAATGGTATCCCCTGAAACAACTTTTCAGTTTTACCGGAACAATTCCGGTGTCCTCTCCGGAACGTTTCCGTTGTGTCCGAAACTTTTCCGGTGATTTTCTCTCAGACTCCCTGTCTAGTATTCAGCAGATAGATGACCCTTAAGTGTGTGACCCTATAGGTTCGATGAAGTATAGACATGACTGAAACTCTTTCCGATCAATGATCAACATCGGAGCCGTGGACACCCATATTGACCCATATACCCACACGAATGAATATTCAAGTGAACCTCCAGTTGCCGTGTGCTATTCCCGTTGCTTCGCGATATGTTACAAAATCCCGAGGTGAGAATCATCGGCATCCCCGTGGATCAACACTTGTCCACAATGCCAGTTACCTCGTTGCCGGTTTTGTTCTCTTTTCTCGTTCCCGTGTTCCGGCATCCCTGTGATCAAATCACAATGTGTCTGGCCAGACGATGGTGGATACCGTAACACCGAGAGGGCCCAGAGATATCTCTCCATCGTCGGAGGAGCAAATCCCAATCTTGAGCTATCAAGTTACTTGACATACTTTTCCATGAACCCGTAAGCCGCCGTAATAGCCACCCATTTATGGATGACGTTTAACAAACCCCAAAGTTCATGAAGCAAGCATGAAGAAACTCGACACTCTCATGGTCTAAGGAATTGTGCAAACATTAACTATCTCTGTGTTATTAACCATTAACTTGTGACGAATGTATCTCATAGCATAACACCAATTCGGGTCGATTCAACACAAGTGTTCTCCTAACATTGTGCCCTCAAAATTGCCGGCATAGACATGCCCATGATCAGGAAAACAGGACCATCATGCAACACTTGAGCTAGTCTTAGAGGCATGACTAGGAATACATTTTACCGTTTATTATCCCACACGTGCATATGAGTCTTCCTCCGAGCCTCGTGGTTATTGCAGACTCGAGAACCATAGCAGTTATAGCATGGAACATAAACATAATTATGTTCATGGAGATAAACAATAACATTTATTATTGCCTCTAGGGCATATCTCCTACACCCTCCACCTCCCTCCCTCCCTCCTCCCTCCCTTCGTCCCTCCCTCCCCCTCCCTCTGTTTTTGAATGTAGGTTTATTCTAGTAATCTAGTAATAGAAATTTTTAGTAAAAGAATTTAGTAATAGAAATTTTTAGGTATAGAAATGTATTGGAATGCTATATGAGAAATTTTTAGTAAATGTAGGTCTTTTGAATATAATAGAAAATTTTCTGTAAATGTAGGTCTTTTGAATAGAATAGAAAATTTTCAGTAAATTTTCTTCTTTTGAATAGAATAGCAAATTAGTAAATGTAGAATAGAATAGAAAATTAGAAAATTTTCAGTAAATGTAGGCCTTTTGAATACAATAGAAAAAATTTATTCATTCGATGTAGGTCTTTTGAACCTGTTAGAAGGGATAGAGAGAGATTGGTGGAATTGATGTTTATTGCTTGAGCCTCGTGGGCATATATATAGGAGTACAATGACCAACTTGGAGTACAAGACAAGGCAGGAACAAATCCTAGTCTATCCTATACTTCCTAATAATCAATATACTCAACATCCCCCCGCAGTCACAACGGTAGCGACGCAGACAGTGAGACTGGAGAAGAATCCGAAGGTAAGCCGACGGACATCCCCCCCACAGTCGTAACAGTCGATGCATCACGGAAGTTGTGGCTGGAGTGGAAACCGACGAGGTTGCTCAAGAAAGGCGGTAGCCCTTTGTGCTGATGTCGTTGTAGCCGAGAGCATAGGGTGGTGTAGCTGTGGTCGAGGTAGCCGTGCGAAGAACGCCGTGGTCGATGTCGAGTCGGGGTAGCCGGTGTCGAGGAAGTTGTCGTGGAGCCGCGGGCGCAAGGAGGCGCCGAGTTAGTCATGGGCGCAGTGGTGTCGAAGTAGTGATGCGCCGGGAAGAAGACGGTGTTGACGAGGCGTCGCGTCGGGTTTGCCAAAATCGGGGACACATCGTAGACGAAGGCACGTGTCGGTGTTGCCAGCACCGGGCATGCGTAGACGGACGAAGACGAAGTTGACGAAGCGTCGCACCAGGCTTGCCAGGCCTAGGGACACGTCGTGGACGAAGGCATGCATCGGTGTTGCCAGCACCGGGCATGCGTAGACGAGGGACCTGTACGAGCTGTTCTCCATGTCGAGGAGTCAAACGGGCCAGCAGATAAGGAGACTCGACGATGGTTGTGGCGCCAATCGGCGTGGGGCCGATGTCACCAACGGTGGTCGGAGTAGACGAAGTGGTCGGGGAAGATGACGGCGACGCTGGCGATGGGCTGGTGCTGGACGAAGACGAAGGGGGTGGACTAGCGGCGCGGCTCGGCTCGGGTGAGCGAGCGGCAGCGGCGCTGAGGTAGTACAGCGATGGCAGCGGCCTGAGGAGGTGGCGGCGGCTAGGTTAGGAGCGCGGCGGCGGTGCTCAAAGTAGGCGAGGAGAACCCAACAGCATGACGAAGACCGGCGCGGACGGTAGCGTTCCCGCGCCAAGGGAGGCGGCGCGGCGCATACCACGGGAAGTCGACGCGCGGTGACGGCGGAGTGGACCGCGGGCCGCGGCGCTACGGCCCGAAGGGGCGACGCAGTGGCGGCGGGCAGGTCGGGGCGACGGCGGGAAGACCTCGGGCGGCGGCGTGGACCGCGTGCCGCGTCGCTACGGCCCGAAGGGGCGGCGCAGCGGCGGTGCGTGGGTCGGTGATGCCGCGGGGATGTCCTCGGGCGGCGGCGGTGACCGCGTTCCGCGGCGCTACAGCCCGAAGAGGCGGTGTAGCGATGGCTCACGGGTCGGGGCAGCCGCGGGGAGAACCACTGGCCGGGGGCGACGGCCCGACGGGAGCCGGCGTGGACCGTGTGCCGCGAAGCGACAGCCCTAAGGGGCGACGCAAAGGCGGTGGCGGCGGCGACGGGGGTAGCCAGCAGGAGGATCTCGGGGCGGCGGCATGGACCGCGTGCCGCGGCGCAACAACCCAAAGGGACGTCGGCGGGAGCGGCGCGCGGGTCGGGGCAGCAGGCGGAAGACCTCGGGGCGGCAACGCAGCGGTCCGAAGGGACGATGCGATGGCAACCTGTGGCTCGATCGGCGGAGGGGGCGCGCTGAACTCGGGGACGATCTTCACAGGACATGCGGCGGCGCGCGCAACCGACGGGCCCGATCGGTCGCACGGCGCGGGCGGGATGGATCGCGGCGCGGGCGGGTGATCAATCCGATTGCGCGCGAGGTCGGGGACATCGCTCGGTAGAGGCGGGGTGGTGGCGGAGTCCGAGCTGAAACCAGCGACGACGGCCGGCGTGTGATGACGAGCGGACAAGCGCGTCAGCGCCGGCGCCCGGGCGGCCAATGCAGAACCGGCGCCCGACCGGCCAGCCCCAAGAGGCGAACGCAACGCCGTATGAAGGCGGCCGTACATACGCGACGAAGGCGGGGTGGTGATGCAGGAATCCTGTTCGGAGCAGGGCGACGACGGCCGGCGCAAAACGACGGGTGGGGGCGCGCAGCGACGGCCGTGATGGGCCGCCGTGTCGCGCGAGGCCGCTGGGTCGAAGAGGAGGCCGGGTGGTCACGCCGGTGTCGGAGTAGAGGCGCGGGGTCAACGGTGGCGGCGGGCGACGCAATCCGATCTATGATCGGTGAACCAAAGAAGAAAAACGCCGATCAAAGCGACCGGCGGGAGAGAGAAAAACCCAGATCATGAGATCGGGAAAAAGACTCTCTAGGGCAGCCGGTCAACACGACCGGCAGACGAACCCTAGGTACAGGCGGCGCGGCCCCCGGCGGCGGTCATGGTGGCCGACCGCCCCGGGGGCGGCGCGCGGGGCGGAAGCGGCGGGTGGCAGCTAGGGTTGGATCGGTTAAGCTGATACCATGTTAGAAGGGATAGAGAGAGATTGGTGGAATTGATGTTTATTGCTTGAGCCTCGTGGGCATATATATAGGAATACAATGACCAACTTGGAGTACAAGACAAGGCAGGAACAAATCCTAGTCTATCCTATAATTCCTAATAATCAATATACTCAACAGAACCAAATACCTTTAAGTATTTTAGGTATCAAATAAAATATAAAAATGTTGAATACAAGAATGTTAATAGTGAATGGTGTTGCTCATACAATTTTTATGAATGGTATTGTAGGATTTCTCGTGTCGCGTCTCCCTCTCCCGCTCGGTCCCGTCCCGCCCACCGTGAGCACCTCCCTCTCCTCTCTGTTTAGTTTTAGGTTCAGTTTTTTTAATATATATGTGAATGGATGTATGTTTGCTAGATGGATGGTTAGATGGATGGATGCATGGATGCATTATTGCTTGTTGCACTTTTGTTTCATTTTGAAAAAAGCCGACAAAATGGATGCATGGATGCATTTTGCAGGGAACACCTCCGAGTGGCCTATGTTTTGCCGGAATGTTGATTCATTTCCGTTCCGGCAAATTTCAGGCGCTCGATATGTCCTATTTTAGAAAAGGTCACCCCGAAATTTTTCGTGAATTTTGGCATGACGTGTGCTAGAACGTAGGAAATATCAAGTACCCGTGATTTGCCGGAACGGGAATTAATCAACATTCCGACAGAACATAGGCCATTTTTTATGTCATTGCTCCATATATGTAACGGGTTGACTTTCAGTCTGTCGCTGCTCCTTGAGTGACTTTCAGTCTGTTCTTGAAGGAAGGATGCCGACTGTTGTCGTGGGGGTCGTTTCCTCTCCTTCTTCTCGTGATATACCTTGGTAATGCACGAGAGAAGGAGGCAAAGCGACCATCACCGACGGTCGAAATATCTGTGAGGGAGTGTCCACCATATACTGTCGAAATATCAGAGAGGAAGAATCCTGACTGTTGTCATGGGGGTCGCTTCTCCTTAGTTCCTGGGTGCTAGGTGTAATGCACTCGGGAACGAACGGAGGAGCGACCATCACCGACGGTCGCAATATCAGCGAGGGAGTGCCCACCATATACACCACGTGAGATGAGAGTTTTTCAAGGAAGTCTCAACAGACCGAAAGTCAACCCGTGCTCAATAGTGATATGTGTGTTGAGTTTCCTAGTAATTGTCGTCGATCGATTTTTAATCTTTGAATTATGAACATAGGAAATGTCTGACGACGATAGGATCCCTGAGTGCGACTACTGCAGCGACGACCGGGGTATGTGCGATAGGCCTCACCTAGAAGACGGTCGGCGCTTCACTATTAAGCTTGACGAGATCTTCGATGTTTGTACGGTACGCAACGACGACAAGTATTTTTTCGTAATTAAGCATGACTTCTGCTTCTTTGCTTCAACGTGTAATTTCCGTTTTTTACAATTCGACTAGTGCATCCCCTGCCATGCAAGACCTTATGTCTTGAATAAGCTGGATTTCGAAGATCGTGAGAATATGGAGACGAAGAGAGTTCACCTGAGGACCCAACATGGTTACGCTTTTGCCGTTAAGCTATACAATGCAGTGAACTACTCTCATTTTGGTTGCTCGAATTGGATAGCACTATGCAAGGCATATGGATTTCAGGAGGGTATGCATGTCACCTTCGATATTCATCGTGAAGATGACATTGAAGATAATATCGACATTTGGGTCGATGTGGATACGCTTCCAGTTCTACCTCTATGTGAGTTTCTCAAACATATTTATTAAGTAATTTATATTGTTTATTTAAAAATAGTTGACAGCTTATTTCCATTGACATCTTATTGTCATTCTTCAAGAAATGTACGGAACGTAGTAGACAAAACCTACTACACTTATGAGTCTGAACTAACTTGCGAGGAGATAAATCATTTTGTTTCATGGATTAATGATGTTGAGACTTTCAAGACAAAACATCATATTCCTCCCAATTATGGTCAATACGTGCCACTAGTCCACGTGTTGAACTACGGTAACATCCATCGAGATATCATGGTAAGATTTTTCCTATTATGTCACCAATGCATCTTTTGCATATACATTCTTCTTAATCTAAACTACATTGCTAAGTATGTTATTATGATGTTCTTCAACAGAAACTCCCGGCGGATTGTGTGCCTCGTCTTATGCATATGAAAGGTGACATGAACATTATTAGCTTGCAGCCAAGTTGGCCTACGTGTCACCGCAATGCATACACGATTTCTCGAAGAGATAAAGTCCTCACAATCAAAGACTGGAGAAAAGTTCTGAATAATCGCAGGGAACTACTTGGGGGCAACATGAAGCGCAGCCCACAAATGGGAGACATGTTGATCTCTATTCTTCATAATGGAGATTCAATGGTTTACCTGTTTTATACTATTTTACCTTCGAGAGAGTAGCAGGTCTTAGGTAGTACTCATCATGTGCTAAGAACAATTAGCTAGTGTTGGTTATGACTATGATGATGATGAGGAGTTGTTATTATGATGATGATGAGTTATGTGCTACATTGTGCTAGAATGATGAGCTAGTTCTTATATGACTATGATGTGAGTTGTTATTATGATGATGATGATGATGCATGAGTTCTTATATGAATATGATGATGATGAGTTATTATATCATTGGGTGGAAGGAACGCGGATCGTCGATCCTACTAATCCAACTTTTGGTCACTTTGGATCCATCCACTTGAATCTAATCCGCGATCCTTCCACCCAATGATATAATAACTCATCATGATCATAATGATATAACAATATCTTAATTGCTACTGTATCAAAATTTATATAAACGTGTATAAATACAATATATAAAAAAATACAGACAATTAGCAGTAGCGTGGGTCAGAGTCCACGCTGCTACTATTTATCAGTAGCGCAGGGCAATACCAACGCTTCTGATAACAGAATTAGTAGTGGCATGGGTCAAACCGGCGCTACTGCTAAAAGTTAACTGTAGCGCCCTATCAGTAGCGCAGGACCCGCGCTACTATAGGCATATACCCCCGCGCTACTGCTAGTGTTTTCCTAGTAGTGTCATGAGGACTCAAACTTGGGACCTCGCAGTATTGGTCATCGCTGCTTGCCACTCAACATAGCAACTGCTTCTGATTTAATATAGCGCGAAGTATATAAGAACACACAACCTCGTTCATATATAAAAAACATTTTTGAAAAAAAAAATGAAACTTTTCTTGAAAAAAATGTGAACAATTTGGAAATGCCTAATATTTTTTGGAAAAAGCAAATAATTTTGAAATTCCAATACATTTTTCAAAAACCTTGAAGAACTTTTGGGATTCCAAACATTTTCTGAAAAATGTAAACAATCTGAATTTATAAAAATTCAGACAAAATTTGAAAGTTCCAAACATTTCTAGAAAAACACGAAAAAAATCAAAAACACAATTTTTTTTTAAAACACGAACACTTTTTTAGAACATGAGAACATTTTTAGAAACCCCGACCAACATTTGGAAAAAGCAAACTTTTTTGGATTTGTGAAGAATTTTTGAAAGCGGGAACATTTTTTGAAATCTCAACTTTTTTTGAATTTGAGAACAAAAATTAAAATAAGAATATTTTTTTAACTTCTGATTTTTTTTTTGAAAAGAGCAATTTTTTTAGTATTCCCGGATATTTTTTGAAAGGAAGAAAAAGAGAAATAAAACAGAAGAAAAACCCGCCCAAAACAAAAACTGAAAGAACAAAAGAAAACCAAACAAGAAAGCTGCGGTGTGTTTTTTAGCGTTGATTTGAAGAAGAAAAAAGAAGTAAACTAGGCATGTCGGGTCAGTTGTCCCACTTGGTTAGTACAGTTGCATTTAATCGGGAGGTCATGAGTTTGAATCACGTCGCCGCACATTATTTTGAGGTTTAAGAAAAAAGAAAAAAGAAAATGGGCCGTGCCCGGAGAGGAGGGGGCGGTACGTACACAGGGCGCTTGATGAGGGCAACGTATTTTCAAAAAAGATAATCCTACCCTTTGTTATGAAGGGGTATGGAGAGATCTCCTCCGTTGATGTATTTAGGGGGTTGTACCGAAGCAGAAGCAGTCACAAAAATTATGTGATAAGAATCTTTTCTGGAAAACAAATACAACAGTATACTTTTATAACATATAAATTATGAGATGGCAGAGATGAAGCCGTTGTAGTCGGGTTCATGCAGGAGGCCTTGGAGGATGTGGGAGACGATGCCGTCCTCATCGAGCAGTTTTCCGGCGGCTGCTAGTTCGTCAGCGATGACCTTCATCTTGGTGAAGTAGGACACTGCCGAGAGCTTCTCCTTTGTGGGTGTTGCCGAGCTGCGAGTGGAGTTCGATGGTCCTCGCCGTGGATTGCAAGGAGAAACTCTAGAGCAAAGCTTTCTATATGCTTGCAGCGGTCGTGAAGGTACTAACTTGCAATAAAACTTCACGAGAGAGAGAGATGCGAGCAGAAATGTGAGAACTTGCTAATCCTAAGTGACCCACACGTCATGCTCAGGGTTTGGTGTGGAGGTGACCTCCTTCTTGCCGGATACTTCCTTCTCCGAGAGGATGGTAGCGAGGGGCTCCTGGATGGAGCCGTCGAGATAGCCCGTCAACCCTGCCGCCTTGAATTGTGGAAGAGGGAAGTTCTCCCAGGTGAGCTTCCGGCGATGATGTGGCCGAGAGCAGCGAGGGAGGGGCGGCCATGTCGACAGAAGAGCAGCGAGGGAGGGGCGGCCATGGCGACAGAAGAGCAGGAGGCAGACGACATGACATAGATGCGATGGAAGAGACTAGCTCGGTATACCATGTGAAAATAACGAGGCTTAAGCGTTTGCATTAGCAGGGACGCATGCATATTGATATACAGGCAGAAGCCGAGATTTACAAGGGAGGTTAGGCATAGAATTGATCCACAAGAAAACTACTAACAGCCTGGACCAGATCACTACGATCTAGGACGTGTTTGGTTGCTCGCATCATTTTTTGCCAATTTGCATATTTGTCCCAGTTGGGCCTGGTTGACCTAATGCAGGCAAAACAACATCTCCATGTTGTTTGGTTGCCTGCATCCCCTCTACCTACATTGTTGAACACCTCTACGCACTGTGTTTGGTTGCTCGCATAGGCTGTGCTTATACTGGTGCACGATGTTTGTTTGCATACGAGCATAGAGGTGTAGTCACCTTATACCCTACGTGGTGAGCTTAACCGCTACTACACCTCACACGCGATCACACCAACAAAACAACACTACAATCACGACGAATATGATGAAGTTCTTCAGCCCAAAGTGTCGATCCGCCTTGTCAAGTTCAACATTGCATGCCTACTTCAGCACGGCCTTGAAGTCAGCATCCTCTGCCGCCTGCCTAATCTTAAACCCTCTGTGCCAGCTGTTCTTGTAACCTGACACTTGTGCATTGCATGCTTCTCATGAACTGTAAACCCCTAGAACCCTCCCATGGAACACCACATTCCACTTGTCCTAGCATTGGAGAAGAGCAACAGATCAAACACCAAGCAATGGAGCACACTAGACATGAAACATAAGTAAGCATGCATGATCATACGAGCGTCTGCGTCCGTACCATGGTAAAAAAAAAAAAAAAAAAAACTTGATAGCGTGGTGGGCGAGCAAGGCGGGCCGGGGAAAGAGAAACCCAGTGGAAACCGTACGTCATTGGCTAGCGTACTATAAGGACTTGATAGCCGGGGTAGGGTGGACGCGTTTGCGTGGGCGGCGGCACCGGCGAATGCCTGCCCCAACCAATGTGGCGCTGGCTTGAGCGTGGAGCTTCGTTGATTACTGTTTCCAACGTATCGAGGGCCGGCGATGGAGCGGGAAAAGGGCGTCTCTGTCGCCACCTCCACGTGAAATGGTACCAGGTACTACTTGCGATGCAATTCATGCATGCATCCCGATCGATCGAGCCAAGCAAGGGAGACTAAACTACTCCATGTGGTGAGGAGAGGACGCCAACACAGGCAGCTCCCTCGCTCGGATCCTACTCCTACATATGCATCTCGCTCCCACCACCGTTCTGCACCTCCATCACCGTCATTTCCGTACGCAGCAGCGGGTGTTGGCCGCGCAAGATGGACCAGTGCGGCGGCGAGGGCGGGGGCCGGTACGCGACGGTGGCGTCGGCGCCACCCAAGCGGCGCACCGGGCGGACCAAGTTCAAGGAGACGCGGCACCCGGTGTACCGCGGCGTGCGGCGCCGCGTGGGGCGGTGGGTGAGCGAGGTGCGCGAGCCCAACAAGAAGTCACGCATCTGGCTCGGCACCTTTCTCACGCCGGAGGCCGCCGCGCGCGCCCATGACGTCGCCGCCCTGGCCCTTCGCAGCGAGGCCGCCTGCCTCAACTTCGCCGACTCCGCCGCGTTGCTCCGGGTCGACCCGGCCACGCTCCGCACCGCCAAGGACATCCGCGCCGCCGCCGTCAAGCTCGCCGAGGCCGCATGCGCTGCCGCTCCGGCGTCGTCCGCGCCGCCGGCATTGGCAATGATGCGCCAGGGGACGTCGATGCAGGAGGCGGCAGCCGCGCAGTGCCACGACTACGCCATGCAGTACGGCAGCATGGGGGCCTTGGACCAGCATTCCTACTACTACGACGGGATGAGCGGCGACTGGCACAGCCCGTGGCATATGGAAGACGACGACGACCACCACCGTGGGGGCTACGGGGCCGGCGACGTGACGCTCTGGAGCTACTGATCCGCTTGCTCCTCTTGCTGATCCTAGGAGGATAAACAAGACGAAATAAAAGTTGTCATCGATCGAGCTTAATTTGAGTAGTAGTAATTTTTAACCTTTTCTTTAATTTAATTTAATTTTAAAAGGGATTTTTATTAATTTTTAGTTGCCTGGGAATTTTGCGATACGTGGCTGAATCGAGGAATTAGAGACCAAAATCCCATTTCAAGTTTGAAATGTAAAAGTTGTTCGGCCTTAAATTTGGATGGCTTAACTAAATCTTAATCGTTCTAGTTTGACAATGTTTTGCCATCAGTTTGACTAGAAGGGAGAGAGAGAGAATGTATGCAAAATTTTCGTTCTCGCCTCTGACCTCGGACGTCACGCACATAGTATTAAGCTAGATAAAATTGTATTAAAGCTGCGACAAGTGGATCAGAGAAAGTAGTATATCTATTTTGCTTCGGGGTAGAGTGGGCGGCGCAAGGAGTACGTGACGTGTGTAATATATATACTCATCACTCAAATTGCACAAGCGTTGACTTATTTTTTTCGAAAAGGAGGATTACCCCCGGCCTCTGCATCAGCATGATGCACACAGTCATCTTTATTAATTATTCACACTGACAAAATGAATACAAAGATCAACACAAAGCGACCTTCTAGGCGAACAAAGTCGCCGCACCTACAAGTATATAGATGTGCCCTGTCCGCATAACAGTCACTATCTAATCCGGCGGCCTAAAGCCCAGCCGGTCTAGGCGTCCCATAACGTGCACCGCACGCGCACGCTCTAGGATCCACCGCCGCCATCTTCCGACATCCCGTCTTCAGGAGAAATCACTGCATAGATCTACATCTACTGTCGACGTCACCACGACGCCAAACAGTGCCACCACTCTGCGCCCGTCCATTAACACACGTCCATCGCCGAGACCCCGCTGCGCCACGCCGCCGAGCCCCGCCGTCGCCGACGCGGTAGATGCCACACTGCCACCACCTCTGGCAGTAGGAACCATCCGCTCGCCGCGCACACCCTCCATCTCAATGCCCAAGACGGCGCCTCCAGGGAGGTGACGACGCCATGGCGCCGCCGCCGCCCATTCACGGGGAACTAGGGTTTTCACCCGGGCAAAGAGGGAGGAGGGAGCAGGGTGGAGTTGACCTCGCCGTTGCCACCAAGGAGGGGAATGACGCCAGAGTGCCATCGACGACGTGGCCGCCGCCGTCGGCCAGAGGTTTCCCTCGGACAAGCTCCCGCCCCGGCACCCATCAAGCCCGCCTCCAGCACTTCCGAGCACGGACGCCAGAGATCTGGACCACCCGATGGGGAGAGCCGCGTGCTAGGTTGGTCCGCCACAGATCTAACAAGAGGGGAATGGGGAACCGCATCACGCCAGGATCGCCGTCCACTGGTACCCTGCTGCCCAAGCAGCCAAGGAAGTCCGGCCTACCGCACTGACGAACGCCCACCGCCGACAGACGGACGCCATCCTCACCAATGGAGGCCGCCGCCTCATATCCAGGCCCTCACCCAAGGCATGGGATCAGCCGAAGGCCTCGCCGCCCCCTTCACTGGCGGGTGCACTGCAAGCCGGCGACCCTCTCCGGAGGCGACGAGGGAAAGAACGAGGGGAGGAGGAGCCGCCGGAGGGCAAGGCTTCGGCGCCTCCCGAGACGCACAAGACGCGTTTGCACGGGCGGACTGTCACCTCTGTCCACTTGATTTGGTTAAGTTTGCTACTCCATCCGATCCATATTACTTGTCTTATATTTGTCTAGATACGGATGTATACGAAAGACGCCATCAGGATGCAGCTACCTTGTTCATCGACATGCCGCCGCCATGGGTTCTCCTTGCCTCCGCCGTCCACGGCTGCGGCGGGAGGATGGGTGAAGATGGATCTCGTAGGTACTTTATAAGTGATTTGTCGTTGGCGACATTGAGGCAGCGTTGGCAATGGAAATAATGGTCCACTGGCTTTCTCAATGTTGATGTCTTTCATCGCAGTTCTGTTGACGAATTGGGGGATGGCGTCAATCACGGACACTCAATCTAACGTGATTAGTGTTTTTCACGGCGGCGGCTGCGCGCGAAGGTGATGATGTTGCGGCGTGTTTCTTTAATCTAGTCCCAACACCGTATGATGAAGCTCAGCCGCATACGGCTCTATTGAGGATCCTTTGAAGTTTGCTCCCCCTCCTTCATCTGGACGGAGTCAGGAGGTAAAGCCGTGCGTTTTCTGTTCTACATCGACGTCTCCTTGGTTGCTGCTTCTTAAAGATCATGGGTTTCACCTAGGGTGCTTCGATGGCCCAAAATCACGGACAAGTCTTGCTCATGACACATCGCCAATGGATGCAGAAGGACGTTGATTCTGATTTTTTTCAAGAATTTGCCTATAAATTCTTATGAGAAAAATCCATATGAGGTCGCTAAATTTGTAGCGGAATTCAATTTGGTCACTGTACTACAAAATACCAAAGAAGTGTTCTAAGTGGCTCTGATACAGTCACTCATATGCTTTGGTGTACGTATTTCATCTAGGTGGCTATGATTGACCAGTCAATCACCACGTGGCGACAACTGTGTCGACAACCACTAGTAGAAAAAGGACTTTACGTGAGCCCCATTAGTCTCGGTTTGGAAACGGACCGGTACTAATGTGACCATTAGTCCCGGTTCCAACGGCTAGGGGGGCGGGCATCATTAGTCCCGGTTCGTGTTGAACCTCTAGTACCGGTTCGTGACACGAACCGGGACTAAAGGGGTGGTGGCAGGCTGGTGTCAGGCTGGGGCCCCACGATCACCTTTAGTCCCGGTTCGTGTCACGAACCGGTACTAGAGGCTCGCCTTTAGTCCCGGTTTGTGTAACGAACCGGGACTAAAGATGCTCCTATATAAACCCTTCGTCCAGCCCTAGCTCTCTGTTCTTCCCCTTTCCTCTCCTCTCTGTTCTTCCCCTCTTCCTCGAGCTCATCCTCCATTTTTGCCAAAATTTGTCAAGATTTGGAGTCACCCCATCCATCCAAGTGTTCACAAAGGTTAGCAACTTTGTCTTTTCATCTCTCATTGCTAGATTAGCTCTTGCAATGCTCTATAAGTATAGTGATTTGTGGGTTTTAGTTTGGGAGTATTTATATGTGGTAGTTTATTTGATTTATATGCAATTTGAGCTCAAATTAACTTCTTAGTTTGGATGTGTAGGTGTGGTTTACTTAGTGCCTTCCTGTCCCCGTCCTAACCACCGTCGATCGCCCGCACCGTCCCGTCGCCGGCACCACCTTGGTGAGCCTCTTGTTCTTATCCTTTTTATAAAAAGAAAATCATGTTTGTGTGATTTAGATAGTTACTTGTATAATTTTCTTACCCGTACGTTGTTTGTTATACATAGTGGCATGGTTTTGATATCCGTCCCCGTGGGACCTCGTCCGGTTTATGATTCGGATGTGGTATATTCTCTTTTATAACTATTTGTTGCATTTCGTGTTTATGACAATTATGCCCATCAAGTTGACATAGATATTTTTATCTAGGAGGTATGTGAAACGGAAATTGCAACCGACCCTCTTGTCGAGAAGTTAAATTTAGTTGAAAAAAAAACGAGTATTTGAAAGAAAAATTGAAAAGAATTGAAGAAGAGAAGATGAAACTGGAGTTGTATGTTGCCGATGTCGTCGATGATCACAAGATCAAGATGGATGCAATGCGCTTGAAGATTAGAAAATTTAAAAAATATGCCATTGATAGTGAGGCTTGGTATCACTATGTTGTTGGATCAATTGTTACCTTAGTTGCGATCTTGATCGCATTTATTGTTGCATTTAAATGCTTTAGCTAGAGAGTTTGTATGTTGTTTTATGAGAACAAGTGTGTATGAACTTTATGTATGAACTTGTATTAATTTGGTCTTTTCGGTGTTGTGTAATGAAGATGAGCCGGCAATGGATGTACGATGACCGATGCTCTCCCCAGTTCATTAATGGCGTGCGTACTTTTCTGGTTGCGGCTGAGGCAAACAAGAGGGCGGATGGTTTTATGTATTGTCCATGTGCTGGCTGTAAGAATGATCGAGATTACTCTAACTCAAGAACCATTCACGTCCACCTGTTTGAGTCCGGTTTCATGTCCGGCTATAACTGTTGGACCAAGCACGGAGAAAGAAGGGTCCTAATGGAAGAGAATAAAGAAGAAAGAGGATGACGACAGCTATCCTGGCCATGGGTTCCCTGAATACGATGGTACAACAATGGGGGAAGAAGCTGAGCCGGCAATGCGGGAAGAAGCTGAAGAAGAGGCATCAGATGAGCCCGTTGATGATCTTGGTCGGGCCATTGCCGATGCAAAGAGAAACTGCGCAATTCAAAACGAGAAGCTGAAGTTGCAGCGCATGTTAGAGGATCACAAGAAATTGTTGTACCCAAATTGCGAAGATGACAAGAAAAAGCTGGGTACCACACTGGAATTGCTGCAATGGAAGGCAAAGAATGGTGTATCTGACAAGGGATTTGAAAAGTTGCTGATAATGTTAAAGAAGAAGCTTCCAAATGACAACGAATTGCCCGACAGTATGTACGAAGCAAAGAAGGCTGTATGCCCTCTAGGATTAGAGGTGCAGAAGATACATGCATGCCCTAATGACTGCATCCTCTACCGTGGTGAGTACGAGGATTTGAATGCATGCCCGGTATGCGGTGCATTGCGCTATAAGATCAGCCACGATGACCCTGGTGATGTTGAGGGCGAGCGCCCCAGGAAGAAGATTCCTGCCAAGGTGATGTGGTATGCTCCTATAATACCACGGTTGAAACGTTTGTTCCAAAACAAAGAGCATGCCAAGTTGATGCGATGGCACAAAGAAGACCATAAGAAAGACGGGAAGTTGAGAGTACCCGCTGACGGATCGCAGTGGAGAAAAATCGAGAGAAAGTGGAAGGACTTTGCAGATGACGCAAGGAACCACTACTAGAAAAATGGCTATAGCCAATATCCCTATTAGTGGCGCACCATGGTGGTGGTGCGCCACTGCTATATAGCAATGGCGCACCAGAAGCAGGTGCGCCATTGTTCTTTTTTTAGTAGTGGCGCACCACCTGAGCAGTGCGCCATTGCTATTTTTTTTGTCCATCCCCCACCCCACCAGACATAGCAATGGCGCACCACACCTAGGTGCACCACTGCTATGCTACATAGTAATGGCGCACCTTGGTGTGGTGTGCCATTGCTATGTCTGGTGGGGGTGTGTGCCTGCGTGTGTGTGAGGTTAGTAATGGCGCACCCTCCCTGGTGCGCCATTGCTAAGGTTAGCAATGGCGCACCAGGAGGGTGCGCCATTACTAACGTCTCACACACACAAACACACACCCCCACCACACACACACACACACACACACACACACACACACACACACACACACGTGGATCGCCTTTTCAGTTTAAAATAAAATAAAAGAAAATGATAAAAGATTCAAATTTAAAAATCCTTCGAGATGCCCATGTGTTATGTGTTCTAGTTGTTAGGAAAATTAACAAACATGAATTTCGAATTTTTTTGCAAAAGGCCGCCGTGTTTCAGTAAAATGACCATAACTTTTGCATACGACCTCCGATGAAAAAGTTTTTTATATGAAAAAGCATCTACTCGAAAAGTTACATCCGAATTCAACTGACTACGCCCGTTATCGATTTTTTAGAATCCTCAAAAACCCCACAGAAAAAAAGTTACGATGCTTTTAAGATCTGGAGGCAAAAAAATAAAAAAAATAAAAAAAGTTAGCAATGGCGCACCAGTGCATAGTGCGCCACTACTATTTTCCCGCCTTCAAAATTCAAAAAAATTTAAAAATAGTAATGGCGCACCACACCTAGGTGCGCCACTGCTATGCTACATAGTAATGGCGCACCACACCTAGGTGCGCCATTACTATGTACCATAGCAATGGCGCACCACCCCATGGTGCGCCATTACTATGTCACAAGCCCCACCACGTACGCACCCACCCACCCCTCTCCTTCCTCTCTCCTTATCCCCTTCCCCCTCCTCCTCCTTCCTTCTCCTTCCCCGACATGGCTGCCACCCGCAGGCTTCCTCTATCCCGAGACCGGCGCCTTCATCTCGCCGGTGACCGAGCCACAGGAGCGCCGCCGCCCGTCGCGCCTCCCCTTCCCCTTCCCCTTCTTCCTCCCTTCCCCTTCATTCTTCTCCTCCTCTCCTCCACTCCATCTCCTCCTCTCCTCCTCTCCTCCACTCCATCTCCTCCTCTCCGGCGACCTCCTCCTCCTCACGGTGCTCCTCCTCCGGTGACCTCCTCCTCACGGTGCTCCTCCTCCGGCGACCTCCTCCTCCCTCCTCTCCTCCTCACGGTGCTCCTCCTCCGGCGACCTCCTCCTCCCTCCTCTCCTCCTCACGGTGCTCCTTCCTCTCCTGCTCACGGTCCTCCTCCCTCCTCTCCTCCTCACGGTGCTCCTCCTCCGGCGACCTCCTCCTCCCTCCTCTCCTCCTCACGGTGCTCCTTCCTCTCCTGCTCACGGTCCTCCTCCTCCTCTCCGGCGACCTCCTCCTCCCTCCTCTCCTCCTCACGGTCTCTCCTCCCTCCTCCTCTACTTCCGGCCACATGTGGAGCTCCCCCGGCACAAAGAACGTAAAAGATCCAGGTCGAGAACGAAATTTGAAAAAAATTTAACCAAAAAAAACGAGCCAAAAAAATGAGCCAGATCTAGATCCAGATCCAAATTCAAAATTCAAAAATAGCAATGGCGCACGGTGGGGGTTAGACGGTGTGCCACTACTATTTTCCCGCCTTCAAAATTCAAAAAAATCAATAAATTTCAAAAAAAAAGTTACCAGTGGCGCACCTGTAGCAATAGTAATGGCGCACTACAAGGTGCGCCACTGTTACCTGCAATACTAATGGCGCACCAGAGGTGCGCCATTAGTATTTGTTACTAATGGCGTGGTAATAGTGGCGCACCTATAGTGCGCCATTAATGGCAAAAATAGGTGCGCCACTAACAGTCCTTTTTCTAGTAGTGAACGTATGGTTTGGTTTAAGTGCAGATGGCATTAATCCTTTTGGGGAGCAGAGCAGCAATCATAGCACATGTCCTGTGACTCTATGTATCTATAACCTTCCTCCTTGGTTGTGCATGAAGCGGAAGTTCATTATGATGTCAGTGCTCATCCAAGGCCCCAAGCAACCCGGCAACGACATTGATGTGTACCTAAGGCCATTAGTTGAAGAATTTTTAGAGCTGTGGAGTATAGAAGGTGTACGTGCGTGGGATGAGCATAAACAGCAGGAATTTGACCTGCGAGCGTTGCTGTTTGTAACCATCAATGATTGGCCTGCTCTCAGTAACCTTTCAGGACAGACAAACAAGGGATACCACGCATGCACGCACTGTTTAGATGATACCGACAGTATATATTTGGATAAATATAAGAAGAATGTGTACTTGGGACATCGTCGATTTCTTCCGAGCAGGCATCCCGTAAGAAAGAAAGGCAAGCATTTCAAAGGTGAGGCAGATCACCGGAAGAAGCCTCGCCACCGTACTGGTGATGATATACTTGATATGGTCAAGGATTTAAAAGTAGTCTTTGGAAAGGTTCCTGGCGGACAATCTGTTCCGAATGACGCTGACAGACGCGCACCCATGTGGAAGAAGAAATCTATATTTTGGGACATACCCTATTGGAAAGACCTAGTGGTCCGCTCTGCAATCGACGTGATGCACGTGACGAAGAATCTTTGCGTGAACCTGCTAGGCTTGTTGGACGTGTATGGGAAGACAAAAGATACACCGGAGGCACGGGAGGACCAGCAACATATGCACGGAAAAGACGGCATGGATCCAAAGCAATATCAGGGTCATGCCAGCTACGCTCTTACCAAAGAAGAGAAGGAAATCTTCTTCGAATGCCTGCTCAGTATGAAGGTCCCGTCTGGCTTCTCGTCGAATATAAAGGGAATAATAAATATGGCAGAGAAAAAGTTCCAGAACCTAAAGTCTCATGACTGCCACGTGATTATGACGCAACTGCTTCCGGTTGCATTGAGGGGGCTTCTACCGGAAAACGTTCGATTAGCCATTGTGAAGCTATGTGCATTCCTCAATGAAATCTCTCAGAAGGTAATCGATCCAGAAATCATACCAAGGTTAGAAAATGATTTGGTACAATGTCTTATCAGTTTCGAGTTGGTGTTCCCACCATCCTTCTTCAATATCATGACGCACGTCCTAGTTCACCTAGTCGAAGAGATTGCCATTCTGGGTCCTGTATTTCTACACAATATGTTCCCCTTTGAGAGGTTCATGGGAGTCTTAAAGAAATATGTTCATAACCGTGCTAGGCCAGAAGGAAGCATCTCCAAGGGCCATGAAACAGAGGAGATCATTGAGTTTTGTGTTGACTTTATTCCTGACCTTAAGCCGATTGGTGTTCCTGAATCGCGGCATGAGGGCAGACTGGGTGGAAAAGGCACGCTAGGAAAGAATTCAGTAATATGCCATGACGGGCATTCTTGGGCGCAAGCACACTACACAGTTCTACAAAGTTCCGCCTTGGTGGCTCCGTATATCGAGGAACACAAGAATATTCTACGCTCCAAACACCCGGAGCAGTCTGACGACTGGATTACACATGAACAAACGGGGACTTTCGCCGGTTGGTTGCAGACACGTCTCATGCATGACGACACTGTTGCAGATGAGCTGTACTTGCTGTCCAAGTTACCATCTTCGACTATATTGACTTTCAAAGGGTACGAGATAAATGGGAATACATTTTACATGATCGCCCAAGATAAAAAAGAGCACCAACCAAAACAGTGGTGTCCGCTTTGATGCAGCAAACACCAATAGGCCAAAGGACACATATTATGGTTACATAGAGGAGATATGGGAACTTGATTATGGACGTGGTTTGAAGGTCCCTTTGTTTCGGTGCAAATGGGTCAATCTGACAGGAGGCGGGGTAAAGGAAGACCCGCAGTACGGAATGACAACAGTGGATCTCAACAATCTTGGGTACGCAGACGAACCATTCGTCCTAGCCAATGATGTGGCGCAGGTTTTCTATGTGAAGGACATGTCTACCAAGCCGAGAAAAAGAAAAGATAAGGAAGCGAATACATCATACGATGAGCCAAAGCGCCACATAGTTCTTTCAGGGAAAAGAAACATCGTGGGAGTGGAGGACAAGACAGACATGTCAGAAGATTATGAAAAGTTTCATGAAATTGCTCCCTTCACAGTGAATATTGACCCGAGCATCAAGTTAAATGATGAAGATTGTCCATGGTTACGGCGCAAAGGGACACATGCGAAGAAAAAGTTTTATACCCAAAGATCCCACTCTGGGATGTGACCGGCTTCACTGTCATCACTTTCTTCTCTAGTGAGTTTCCGGACTTATATATCTGGAAAGTCCCACTTCGGACAAACCGGAGGGAATCTTTGTAATAGTTAGGGAAGAAATATTATGTCCAAAGCCACGTCATCAATTTTCAACCCTTTCTGACTTCATTTGCTATTTTTCATGCATTTACTGATTTTTTTTTTACTAAATGACCCTGAAATTGAAAAGCACTACAAATGAACTCTGAAAAGGTTGAAAGTTGGCATGGTATCATCATTTCACCCACATAGCATGTGCTAAAAAGTTGAGAGGGTTACAGCAAAAATTGGATGCACTTCGTGTGCAAAATGGACATTCTCTTTCGAAGTATCAGGGTTTCAGACGAAAACAAATCTGTTACAAAGGCATTTCATTTTTTTAAACTTATTTCAACTCCAGACTTTTTGTGCGTTTAGTATGCACCATTCGAAGCCACGTCATCAATTTTCAACCCTTTCTGACTGCATTTGCTATTTTTTATGCATTTACTGATTTTTTTTTACTAAATGACCCTGAAATTGAAAAGCACTACAAATGAACTCTGAAAAGGTTGAAAGTTGGCATGGTATCATCATTTCACCCACATAGCATGTGCTAAAAAGTTGAGAGGGTTACGGCAAAATCTGGATGCACTTCGTGTACAAACTGGACAATCTCTTTCGAAGTATCAGGGTTTCTGACGAAAACTCGTCTGTTACAAAGGCATTTCATTTTTTTAAATAACCTAAGAATTACCAAATTGAATATAATGATAAAACACACTAATAATCACTGAAAAATCTATTTTTAAAGTAAAGTTATTCACAAACTAGTGATTCACACAAATTTCAAATAATTCAAATTTAAACTATTCAAATTTGAAAACTACTGGCACTAACAGAAAGTTTATAATTTTTTTTACCTAAAGCAAAAAGATTCACAAAGAAACTCTAAATAAAGCAAAAAACAACTCAGAAACAAAAGAAAATAAATAAAGCAGAAAACAAAAAAATAGAAAAATAAATAAATTAAAAAAAAGCCCGCCTATTGGGCCGCCACGGCCTGCTTACGACTAGAAACCCAACCTCTAGTTGGGCCAGGATGCAGGCCCGTACAGCCCAGTAGGCCCCACTGGGCGGCACAGGTGCGGTAGGCCCAGAAGGCCTGCATTAGAGAGGAGCTCGACACGGTAGCCGCGGCGGGGCTTATAAACCGGTGCGAGCTCCTCTCAACTAGCGAGGTGGGACTAAACATCCACCGCGCCCCTCGCCTGGCACACCACCTTTAGTCGCGGTTGGTGGCTCCAACCGCGACTAAAGACCCCCCTTTAGTCGCGGTTGGAGCCACCAACCGCGACTAAAGGCTTGTCTTCCCGCCGCTCTGCCTGGCCAAATTTCACCCTTTAGTCCCGGTTGGTAGCTCCAACCGGGACTAAAGGTGCCTCCTATATATACAACACTTACGAATTTTCCCCAAATCTGCCTTTCTTCTCGACGACGCCGAACGTACCACCACGCCGCCAGGCTGCCGGAGCTCGCCATCGCCGTCCGTCCGCGCGCCCCTGCCCCTCGACGTCGCCGTCCGTCCGTCCGCGCCCCTACCGCACCTCGACGCCGCCGTCCGTCTGCGCCTCTGCCGCACCTCGACGTCGTGGCCGCCGCGCCCCTGCACCTCGCCGTCGCCGTCGCCGTCCGTCCGCGCCCCTGCACCTCGACGCCGCCGTCCGTCCGCGCCCCTGCACCTCGACGCCGCCGTCCGTCCGCTGTGAGCTCGCGCGGCCGCCCCCTCCGGCGATTTTTTTTCACTAGTCTTTTTTATACATGTATGCATGAATGTTTGATGTTTTATTTAGATGTTTTAGTTGTTTTAGATGATTATTTTTTCACTAGTATATATGTATGTATGAATGCATGTTAGATGGATATAATTAGTGTTTAATTAGTATAGATTTTTTTTATATAATATTGTTTTTCTGTTTTTTAATGGATGTATAAAAGTATGCTTAATTAGTGTTTCTTTTTCTGTTTTTTAATTTTATATAATGTTGTATATCATAGTATAGAAAAAATTTGCATATAAAAAAGTTGCATAGGAAAAAGTTGACCATATATATATTTGTTAGAAGGACTATATATAAGTGGGAAAAGTTTCGGAATTTTTTGAGAAAGGAATATTATTAGGGTAGTTATAACCTAGGAATGGGACATTATAATTGAAAAGAGGATATTTTGCTCAAAATTTCCTAATAAAATGACATTGCATATATAGGAATTTTTTTCATAAGAATTTGTTCTCGACGTCAACGATGCCCGGCCCGCATCCTCGTCGTCGACTCGTTCGCGACGACGTCCTGCTTCAGAGGCGCCACGTTCGGGACTGGGCTCCGCCGGGCTGGCACTGGGAGGTGCTACCTTCAGGGGCGCGCATCTGCTTGGTGAGGAACCCGGGTCCCGTCGTCGACCCGGAGCTTCTTTGGTGGCGGGCGCGTGGGCCACATTCGGTGCGGAGGCTGGCGTCCCCCGCGGAGGTGGTACGTCACCGTGTCAGGGAGGAGGACGAGCACGTCCGTCGCTACATGGTTGCGTTGGACGTTAGGTTCTCCAATACCTGGCAGGTTCTTCATGGATCTCACCCGAGCTATGATCCTGTGATCGTTCCTTCTCTTTGGGTGTCCACCGCGAGTGATGTTAATTAGCTAGTGATGTTATATATATGATAATATTCGAGATGTATTAGTGATAATACTCGAGATGTATTCGAGATTATATTCGATAATATTCGAGACGATGTATTCGAGATTATATTATTCGATAATATTCGAGACGATGTATTCGAGATTATATTCGATGATGCATATTATCTGGATTATTCGAGATGCATATTATCTACTATGATTCAGTTTTTCCTTATTGATTGCATGCATTCTAATTTGAATACTAAATTGTTTTATGTTTCTTTTGGATTAGTTAAATAAAAGCTATGGTCAATACCGGCAGAGAAGGAGAAGAGGCTCTGTTCGACATCATACGCTCCCCGAGCCCAGATGATCATGATGACGGCTCGCAATATCTGAACACTACGGGTGAGGGTATGATGTTTGATGAAGACGAACGAATAGATGAATGCGACAACAATGATGACGAAGGAAATGTTCTTCAAATAACAAAGACCGGCGAGGTATATTTATTATATAAGCCATCCGGTGATCATTACATGTATTAATTGATTTGTATATATTAACGAATAGATCTTTCTTCTTTTAGCCCTCCGGATCCAGCAAATCTTCTACAAGCGGCAGGGCAGTTCGAGGCCCGGCCAAAAGGTTGCAGGCTGGCGTAAAGTACAACATCGATGCCATCAAATCAAATGGCGAACCGCTTGAACCTAAGAAGAATGCGACCAAGTTCACTCGTCAATGCAGAGTTATTGTCAGGGACCAAATCCCGATCTCCGTTCAAGAATGGAAAAAGCCAGCAAAGGGAGATCCAGGAGTTACTTTTGTCGACGAAAGAGCAAAAGATCTGCTTTGGGAATCGCTCATGTCACATTTCACCCTACCAGATCATTTGACAGATGCAGATCTGGCGAAAGTCAGGAAGAGTGCTCTTAAGAAGATGGCGATAGCATTCAACAACCACAAGAAAAATATATGGGCCGCGTACGTCAGAGCAGGAAAGCAGACTCCAGAATTCAATGGAACACTGGAGAAGGCAAGAGATCACTGGGACGATTTCGTGAAGTTCAAGGAATCGGAACTAGCTCAGGAACGGTCGAGACAAAACAAGATTAATGCTGCGAAAAAGAAGTGGCACCATACTCTGGGGCCAGGTGGCTACCAGGTGGCCCTGCCTAAGTGGGATCTCGCTGAGCAAAAGATGATGGATGCAGGGGTCACTCCAGTTACATTGGACTGGCCCCCCAGGTGCAGGACTTGGTTTTATGCGCATGGGGGGAAGTTGGACCCAGAGACAGGGCTGATTATGGAGCGGGCAAGTCTTAAAAAAGCTCAGGACGATTTACTTGTTGCAATAGAAGAAGCTCGAACGGGGGTGTTCACGCCCAACAGAGAGAACGACGAGCTTATGCGCGCCCTGAAGAATCCTGAACACCCGGGAAGAACACGAGCAAAGGCGTTGTTCCGTGGTTTGAGGGGTTTGCGGATTGGAACGCCGATTACAGAAGCCGTGCGAGAAAGAAGCAGCAGGAGGAGCAGAAGAGGAAGCTGGAGGAGGAGAAGAGGAAGAAGGAAGCACTCCGCCTTGAAGGCCTAGAATCAAGGCACTTGGAGTTGGAACGCGCTTTCAGGCGGCAGCAGGAGCAGATCGACTCACTTAGCCAGGAAAGGGCGTCTCAGCGGCAGCAGGAGCAGATCGATCCAGCATTGGATAGCACCGTCCCATCTATGCCGAGAAGCAGCGTGGGTTCCACCCCGGCCGATGATGCACTGCTGGCTAGATACCATGTGGATGATATCAAAGATAGGACTACTTGTGAGCTACACATGAAAGTGAAGAACCTATCCATGAAGGTGGCGGACGGCTATGCTTTAACAAATCCCCCTGAAGCAACCTTCCATTGCAATCCGATTCCAGCTGGCTATGCTCGTGTCGGGGTTGATGAAGTGATGTCAGGATATTACGAGCTACAGCTTGACATTCCTGGAGGTGACGAGGAGAGCACACTGGGAGAGGCCATACATCGTATCATTCTATGGAAAAAGGATTGCATCGTCTTTCCAAGGCCACCGACTCCTGCTGCAACAAGTCCGCCACCGCGTCAGCCGACTCCTGCTCCTCCAAGTCCGCCGCCGCGTCAGTCGACTCCTCCGCCGGCACCGCGTCAGCCGACTCCTCCTCCTCCAAGCCCGGCACCGCGTCAGCCGACTCCTCCTCCTCCAAGTCCGGCACAGCGGAAGAGAGGCGTCGCAGCTACGGCGGCTAGCGGTACAACAGGCAAGAAATACAAATATGGTCCAAGCCTCAAGCCTCTTCCGAAATTGCCTTACCACCTGACTGAGGAGGAAACCAAAGCCGAAGTGGCTGCCCAATTGAAGGCCCATTTTGGACCGAAACCGCCCCCGCCGCCAAAGGAGAAAGTACGTGAGGATGTCATACAACACTTTATTGATAATGCTCAACTGGCTGTCAAGCATACGGACTCAGACTATGAGCGTTGTATCAAGAAGTTATATCAGGCACAACAAAAGAAGGAGTCGAGCTCGAGCTCGAGCCAAGCAGTTGGCAAAAAAAGCAAGAAAACTGTTCCCCAGCTGAGAGAACAGGCAGTGCAATCGATCCCCCCGCTCATTGTACAAAGACATGTGAGTACCGCCCATCAGCTGGTAATAACCGACGATCATAAAAGGCAGTCTAAAGAGGCCGGTCTCACTGTTGAACAACTCCTAGGCACCGAGGAACTCCCCGTGTTTAAAGAGGAGGAACTAAGATGTAAATATGTCCGCGGCCAACCTCTAGTCAAGCCTGAGCAGGTCCCGCTTCTACCAACGAGAATGTACAATTTGCATAAGTGGTACATGATAGAAGCAGCAAAGACCGATCGAGAGTTCCTCATGGTGAAAGTCAAGGAAGAGCATTACTTCCATGCAAAAGATTTGTGGGTTGGGTTTGAAGAGATGTTTCAGTTATTCAATCAAGACGCACTCGACAAATCTATCGTTAGTTGCTATTGTCTGTAAGTGATTTCTTTCTGTAATTTAAGTCTCTAGCTAGCTGTGCTCGTTCATTACCTGTAATTATCATCACTATATTCTTTTCTGTGGTATTATGCAGAATGAAGATGTATGAAATGAAAAAAGCTAGACGCTATGGCATTGGGTTCATTGACCCAAATACAATTAATCAAAAGACATGGTCAATTGAATGGTCGAGAAAAGACACAGAGATCAGCTTGCTAGAGTTTTTGAAGCGACTAAACACCCAACCAGAAATACTACTTCCTTACAACTTCGGGTGAGTGTTACTATATCTTGTACTACAAATTCTATTTTTGCTTACTAGATGTTAATAAGTGTAGTTGATGAGTTATGCACATGCCCGCTTAATTATACAAACATGTGCGCATGCAGTTTCCACTGGATCTTGTTAATCATTGAAGTTGGCAAGGGAAAAGTTCAAGTACTGGACTCACTATATAAAGACCCATCCGACTACGAAATCGTGAAGGGGGTGGTCGACAGGTAATTTCAATCATTATCGCACTGTGTCGGCCTCTTTAGTTCATTTCCTGATATCAACTAATTAATAACTCATTTATTCATTTTCTTTGCCGGCGGGCAGGGCTTGGCAAAAGTTCATCAAAGAGGTCACCGGCGAATGGAAACAATAGCTGAAATGGGTGCGACCCAAGGTAATTAAGTAGTACTCCCTCCGTCCGAAAAAGCTTGTCTCTCAAATGGATGTATCTAGCACCAAGTTAGTGCTAGATACATCCATTTGAGGCACAAGCTTGGGACAAGCTTTTTCGGACGGAGGGAGTACTAGCTAGCTTGATTAATTCTAGTTTCAATACCATTATCATGCTTGATTAATTATTATCTGATTGAATTTTATTCTCGTAAAGTGGCTGAGCCAGGCGCCGGGGAATAATTTATGCGCATACTACGTTTGCGAGACCATTCGCATGATGACGTCCGAAATGGAAAAATCTGGAAGACAACTTTGGGTACGTTTGCCAGAACACTATCCACAATTTTTATCATGATCTAATATATATACACACAACTAATATATTCATCATGATCTCCTTCTTTAAAGCTGTCGGAGATGCGGGGCAAGCTCCTACCAACGGATTGCATACGAGCAATTCAAGAGGAAATAGCGGGATTTTTGCTCGACCAGGTCATAGATCCCAAAGGAGAATACCATTACAAGCTGTAATGCCTGCATGTAATGATCCGCAAATTGTAGGAGAAATTGTATATACCAAATTGTATATATATATGTGTGTATGTGAATGGTCGTATGAGAAATTCGATGATATATATATGATCGGTTCTACAAGAAATTCTATTTATATATATATGCATAACGTGTACAGTATGTAGTAGCGTAAAATATGTTTGAAATGAAAAAGAATTAAATGAAAACACAAAATTAAAAGGAAAAATAAACCATAATTCATAAACCCAGAATTAAATGAAAAATAAACCAACCGGGACTAAAGGTCCCCCAGCCCCCGGCGCCGGCTCGTGCCACGTGGTGGGCCTTTGGTCCCGGGCCGTGTTGAACCGGGACTAAGGGGGGGGGGCTTTAGTCCCCACCCTTTAGTACCGGTTCCTGAACCGGGACTAAAGGCCCTTACGAACCGGCACTATAGACCGATTCTGCACTAGTGAACGTGGCATCACATTTTGCAAAAAAAAAAATCTTGAATGGGTGGGCCCACCTGTCAGACATGGCGAGAGAAATAAAATGGAGACGCCAGCTCCATCCAGGACCAGCTGGGAGTGTGATCTTTTGTGCTTATGACTGCAGTCCCTCCCACTGTCTTCTTGGTCTTCGTCATCTTGTCCTTTGGCCGGCGGAGCAGGAGGGGGCACTGACCCACCCTTTTTTGGCAGTTCTGGTTCGCAGCGGATCATATATCCAGAGTGGTTCACAAAGATGTGATTGAAGAAGAACAGTTTAGGTGAGTTGTTGCAGAAAACAAGCACACGAACAGGACCGAAACGGAAGCTCAACCACCACCTCAGTCAGGGCGAACGGCTGGAGAGCACTCTTGAGCACTGCCTGGTCTTTCTCTAGGGTATTGGGAGCTCCCCAAAATTTTGCCAACCCAAGCTCCTTACAGGGTGCAGCAACATTGCGCGTCTGTTGTGGGTTCATCAAAGAGCACCACAATTTTGGACAAGGACAGTTTCATGCCACCACTTTTCAGGCAAAGGCGCAAACTTTACTTGTTAGGAAAATCCACTAGGAAGTCTTTTCCGGAAATTTGAGACACTACCCAATCCCAATCTTCTACTTCAAGCAAGCAGTTAAGTTCCAAAGTCAAATCCTCCAACGAAATCCCAATCCCAGTTTTCTACTTCAAGCAAGCAGTTAAGTTCCAAAGTCAAATCCTCCACCGAAATCGTACCGGACTCCAGCATGATGGAGGCAAGAGTCCCGAGTCCATTCTCCATCGGGCTCCCTTGATGTCAGGTAAATCAAGGTGAAAGAATCCGTCTCCCTGGATCCTATGGCCCATCATCTTGAGTAGCGGCGCGGTCGCCGGGACGTGAGTGGGATACACTCCCTAGTGCTTTTCTCTCTTTCTGTTTATTTCGGGCATCAGCTGTGATCCTCATCGGTTTGTGCCTTTGAGTCCTTCAACATCGATTTTTGTCAATTCCTTGGTCTCGACTTTGTGACGTGGTTTGACGATGTTGGCAGCACATCAGTGTCTGCGGCATGGTCTCCAACCTTGGCAGGATGTCGTTTCATTGAGGTTGTACATGTTTGTTGGGTGTGTGTGTGTGTGTGTGGGGATCATTCGGTTTATACTCAACAAAAGAAAAAAATGTTTAAAAAAGAAAAGGAAAGAAAGAAAAATCCACACGATAATGATAGAGCAGAGCTCCACCCCGTCGTCTCCTCTTGTTGCTCTGCTCTGGTCCGCTCGAACCCACCGCAGACCGGAGCCACGCTCGCGGGCCGAGATCCGCCGCCGCCGCCCTGATTCGTCCTTCCCTCCAACTCCAAATCTCTACTCCATCACCAGTCTCCCGCCTTCGTTACGCCGCGGTCGAGGGGCAGTCTGCCTTTCCTGGCGCCGGAGGGAGACGACCGCCGGCTACCGGAAAGGAGTAGGGAGGCGCGCGCGTCCGGGACGGCGTTGGCTTCGTTCTCGAGCCGTAAGTCGGACGCCGACGCTGACGCACCCCGGTAAGTGCGCGGCTCCATGGTCCTTGGTTACTCTTGTCAATCAGTCAATCTCCTCGGCATATAAATTAACTGTAATCCTGTTCCTATCTGATAGGCCGCCTGCTTTATAGAAACCAAAAGTTCACAGCTGGGTACTCCAGCAGATTCAAGTAGCATCATTACAGACCAACACCTATACAGCAGATGGGTGTTCCTATCTGATGGCATGGCACACGCTAAGAACTCACTGTTACCTGATGCCTTGCCTCTCACCGATGACCAACTGAAGCTCTCTGGAGCTTGTTTTTGGCTGTCAACATCGCCTCCTTATGGCCTTGCCGGCAAGAGTGGCACGACCACCGCGATAGGGAAGCAGTCTGATGGCTTTCTTCAGTCTATGATGACTTACGGATACGGAGCTTCTGAAAATTGCAGATCATCCACGTATTATAAACTCAGCTTAGTACGCCCGCCCCTGGTCCGTTCGAGTTGTTTTATATGAACTTGACTAACTTTTTGCTGATTTGGTCTGATCATGTCCGGTGGTCAGGGAAATCACAACAAATCGCTAAGGCTGCATTTTTCTGTTTCTCTCTTCTTTAATTTTAAGGAAAAGGGTTGCACAGATTGATTCTAGAGAGTAGTGATGACTTGGTGGGAGGATCCGTAGTCAGGGGCTGATAGATGAGCAAACAGGAAGTGTGAGTGCTAAAAGGCTGGCTTGGTGGTTCCCTTTCTTCTGTCAAAACGTGAATTTCTCATCAACTGAGGCTGACTTGGTGGTTTTTGTGTTCCATGGAAAATTTAGTTTACCCTACGTTCATAAGGAAATGGTCCTTTTTTTTCGATAAAGGGCTTTTCATTGACTTGAAATATCGAGTTGATACAAACGCATCAAAGATCACCCGGCCTCTGCATAACTAGATGCACACAGCCAAAAGTTCGAAGAAGTCTAGAACAACAAATATGGCCCAATAGCCACAATTGTAGAAAAAGTAAAACAAGCCTAAAGCGGTGTCAATCCTATCCGAAGATCACACCGCCATCCATGGGGGTAGAAAATGTCCCTGGCCGAGCACTCCAGCCGTGTAGACGCCATCATAAAAAGGGATCTGTCCTCCGGCCGCTGCAGGATAGACCACATACGGAGCCATCTCGAGCATATATGGATAACCTGCATAGGAGAAGGAACGCATTTACGGTTAAAAACAATGTCATTCCTGGTGAGCCAGAGAGCCCAACATAAGGCAGCCGCCCCCACCAGGATGTGTTTAGAAAATTGTTTATCTATTCCCCTCAACCAGTTGCCGAACATATTACGTGCACTACGTGGAGGGTATAAATTCGAAGCTATTTGGACAATGGCCCATACCGATCGAGCAAACTTGCAATCAAAAAATAAGTGCTTAATTGACTCGTCATGGTGGCAGAAAACACATTTTTTGCAGCCTAGCCAGTTTCGTCGTGCTAAATTGTCTCTAGTTAAGATGACCCCCTTAGTGAAAAACCATAGGAAAATTTTCACTTTTAGAGGAATCTTGAGCTTCCACAATTTCCTATTATCCATTGGAACCTCGTTATGAACCAGTGCATCATACATGGATTTAACCGAAAACTTTCCACTATGATGCAATTTCCATTTAAAAATATCCGGTTCCGCTGACAGCTGGATGGCTCCCAGTCGGGTTAGCAGATCATCCCAAGCTGCCAATCGCGGGCCAATAAGAGTCCTACGAAAAGAAATATCTGGATTTTCTTGTCCCAGCACTTGTTTAATCGTGACAAACTTATGTCTTACTATCCGATATAAGCTTGGGTATTGCACATTTAAGGGGTTGTTACCCAACCAGGTGTCTTCCCAGAAACGTATCTGGGAGCCATCCCTAACCGAAAACGTTCCAAATTGGAAAAAGAATTCTTTAGCTTTCATCACCCCACTCCAAAAATGTGAATCTCCGGGTCTCCAGTAGACTTGGGATATTGCTTTGGAACCCACGTATTTATTACGAATGATTTCCTGCCAAACACCGTTCTCAGTGAGTAATTTATATACCCATTTGCTGAGAAGTGCTATATTTTTTATCTCAAGATCCTGGATACCAAGCCCCCCTTGGCTTTTGGGACGACATAATACGTTCCACCGTGCCAAACGATATTTCTTGGTTTCATTATCGCTCTGCCAAAAAAATCTTGATCTATAATAGTCAAGACGCTGGAGCACTCCTTTTGGGAGATGAAAAAAAGATAACATATAAAGAACCATATTGGTAAGGACCGAATTGATCAGGATTAGTCGACCTCCATAGGAAATGGTCCTTTAGATGTTCCAATCACATGAATTTTCACCATGTTTGTTTCCTCAATGGAGTCCCAGCATTTCATCCACCTGAGATCTATTCAACTGTTAAGCTACATATAACTGAACAATATGTCTTCCTTATTGCAGCATTATAAGCTCAAGTGCATGATTTGTTGCTATGCAGATTGAATGAGCAGCTTTACTCCTGCTGACAGTGCTTGTTTTTCTTGAAAAGGTGCTGACAGCGCTCGTGCAGCAGCCCTAAAGCCAAAATGGCGGCCTTGCCACTGGCCACCGCGGAGGTCTGCGACGCGAACTCACACATGATCACCAACGGCGAGCTCCGCGCGCTGCAGCCAGTCTTCCGGATCTACGGGGGGCGGCGGCTCTTCGCGGGCCCTGTGGTGACGGTCAAGGTGTTCGAGGACAACGTCCTGGTCCGTGCGCTCCTGGAGGAGAAAGGCCTGGGCAGGGTCCTGGTGGTCGACGGCGGCTGGAGCCTTCGCCGCGCCCTCCTAGGGGGGAACATCGCCATGCTGGCGCAGAACAACGGGTGGGCCGGCATCGTGATCAACGGCTGCGTCCGGGACGTCGACGAGATCAACGAGTGCGACATCGGCGTGCGGGCTCTCGGCTCGCACCCGATGAAGTCGGACAAGAGGGGGATGGGCGAGAAGCACGTCCCGGTCACCATTGCCGGCACCAGGATCTGTGATGGTGAGTGGCTCTACGCCGACGCCGACGGCATCCTCGTCTCCAGGACCGAGCTCAGCGTGTAGTGCAGGCCTCCTCATTGCCTGTGCTGTTCTCCTCTGTGTATGCATTTACTTGTGTGTAAAATGATGTATGAACGGATGAACTGGTCTCTGCACAAAACAGAGGAGGGCTGTTGCTGCTTCAGAACAGAAGCTCTGATATCTGAACTCGAGATGTCAGGAGCTCTCAACTGAACATGTAAATAATAATGGCAAGCTTGTCTTGCTTGATCAAATGGATGGAATGAACAATGGGGAATTGGGGATTATGATACTTATTGGATGCCTTCATTGCAGTGCCAAGTTTCTGCGTTAGGCTGTTCTGAATGAAGCTTATTCAGGCTGTTCTATGGTGGAGCAAAGTGAAGCAGATCAAACAGTGTGCTTATGTTAATCTTGATGAAAATCCTAGTTAGCAAATCTAACCACTGTCAAAATGTGTGTTATGTTCTGTTAATGAAATTTATTCTAGTGAAGCAGAGCAGAGCAGAGCAATACTCTGCTATTCCTGACGAAGTGTTTTTCTGAAGAAAGCAGCACTCCACCAACCAAACCCCTTCACTCCCCCCACACCGGCCCCTTCCCAAAGCGAATCCGGCGGCGCCGCCGGCCACCGCGCCACCGCCCGTTCCCAGCTCGAGCGTATCCTAGGGGAAACCGCCGGCGAGCGTCAGAAAAAGATGCTCTTTTAGGGGAAACCAACTACCCCCCGTCGCCATGCTGGTTCTGGCGCCGGGCGTCAGGCTCTAAACCCAGCTAGGGTTTCGGCCGGCGGCGATGCGGGCTACTAGTGTGCCGCGCTACTCCGTCGCCGCCGGGGCCGGGGCGGTCTTCCTCGGCGACGGCGACGTCGACCCCGAGGCCCTCACCGAGGAGGACAGCCTCGTCGGCGGCGGCGACTCCAACTCCGTGGTAACCTCACGCCCCCTCCCTCTCTCTCTTTCCTAACCCGCGTGCACCTGCTCACACTGGACCCATGGCTGATTAGCTCGTTCCAATCTGTGGGGAAACCAAGTGTTGTCCGGAGCAGAGCAGACTGCTTCAACCCCTGATGAATGTACCAAATTCGTACTGGAAAACAGGCGGTTCCTTCGGGGAAATGGGGGCGTAATCTGCGCGGTGGTTCGACTAGGAAGGAAGTTACTAGGCTTTTGTGCGGCGTTAACGGTCGGCGCGTTTTGTCGGTATTCGACCGACCACCTGGTGCTGGCTGTGGTGCTGCAAGTTGTGCTTTTCTTGTTAGGATTTGCCATTTTTATCATGTGTTTCGTTGTAACCAGGATGTGAACCTAAATGCATAATAACAAGTAAAAAGACTCTTATTATTGGGAATTTACTTCGATCGACCAAAAATGGGATGCATTTTCCTTTTACTGATCCAGAATAGCATGTATCATGTGTCAAGGCAGGCTGCAACAGCAACGCATGGTTTTGATGTCAGAACTGAACTTGTAGTAATGTTAAGCTTGTCTTGCTTGATCAAATGGAATGATGCACAATGATATTTATTGGATGCCTTCATTGCCCCGTCAAGTTTTTGTATTAGGTTGTGCGGAATGAAGCTTATTCAGACTGATAATACGTTTTTAAGTGGAGCAAAGTAAAGCAGGATCAAACAATATGTTTCATGTTATAATCTTGATGGAAATCCTATCTAGAAAATCTAATCCCAATCTTTTGGTAGCAGATGTTTGTGCTGCACTGTCAAAATGTGTGTTATCTTCTGTTAATGAAATTTATTCAGAGTGATAGATAATAAAAATGTCTTTTAGTGCAGCAGAGCAGAGCAAACAGGCTCTGCTACTCTTGTGAAGTTCTTTTTCTTAGCAAAGCATTACTCCACCAAACCCCTTCACTTCCCCCGAACCGCCCCTTCACTTCCCCCCAAACCCAAACCAAAGCCGGCGCCGCCGGCCGCCGGCCACTGCCCCCACAATCCATTCCCAACTCAAGCGTATCCTAGTAAGTGAGCTTCATAAAAGAAGATGTTCTTTTAGGGGAAACCAACCAGCCCCCATCGCCATGCTGGTACTGGGCGTTAGGCTGTAAACCCAGCTAGGGTTTTGGCCAGTGGCGATGCAGGGTCTGCTCCGCCGAGATACTCCGCCTGTGCCAGGGCTGGGGCGGCATTCCTCGGCGACGACGTCGACCCCGAGGCCCTCACCGAGGAGGACAGCCTCGTCGGCGGCGGCGACTCCAACTCCGTGGTAACATGGCGTCCCCTCTCCCTCTCCCCCTAAGCTACACGCACTGCTCACACTGAACCTAGCAAATTAGCTTGTTCCAATTTGTGGGGAGAGCAAGTGTGGTCCGGAGCAGACTAGACTGATTCAAGCTCTCAGTGTAGTTCCATTTCATACCAAATTCTTACTGGAAAGCAGGTGGTTCCTTCGGGAAGTTGGTGCGGTGTTTCGATTAGGAAGGTAGAAAATGCTGTTATAATTTACTAGGCTTTTGCGCTACATTAACTGTTGGTGCGTTTTGTCGGTATTTGATCGATGCAGCTGGTGTTGGATGTGATGGTACAAGCTATGCTTTTCTTGTTAGGATTTGCCATGTTTTTTATGTGTGTATCGAGTTAAAACCAGGACGTGAAGTTAAATGCATAACAAGTACAAGATTTCCATGGCTCAGATTTTTTAAATTTCTTTCTCAATATACAAGCTCTTTGTATCGAGCACTTCTCATGTTAGGATTATAACCAGGATGTAATTTAAATGCATAAGTACAAGATTTCCGTGCCAGAAATTTTGCTTTGGTTTTGTGGAATGGGGCGGTAGGGAACTGTCGTTTTGTGCAATGAAAATGCTCTGTGTTTTTGTTTTTTTCAAGGTAGACCATTGGCATTTACTTTGACTGGCCAAAAATGTGGAGGTAGGAATGTGTTGTTTTGTGAAATTAAAATATTCTGTGTATTTATTTATTCTTCAAGATAGACTGTTGGCATTTACTTCGACCGACCAAAAATGGACGCATTTCCTTTTAGTGCCCCAGAATAGCATGTTTCTTGTAACAAAACACGTCACAACCACATCAACGTCATGGTTTTGAGTGTTAACCGTTGCTTTATCTGCTAGGATTGCTTGCATGGATCATACAGCAGCTCTTTAAGCCTCCATGGTGTCAGAGTTGACGACGAACACTCGGCTCTTGAGAACAGCAGCAGGCCTCCTAGTCATATTAATATCCTAACACCACAAGGTACAACTCTTCGAAATTCATCCGGCTCTGTCTGCTGTTAGTGCTTTCTCTGCCTGATTCCCCTCTTCATTACAGATGTTGTACCCATCGAAGTGGCACGGTCTAGATTCCTGGACATCATCATTGACCATTTTATTGGCCAGAATGTTATTGAGGTGGCAGAACCCTCTCTGTATGACTCTATCCTGGCCAGCAATAGAATGAACAAAAGAAAGCAACAAGAGGTACGATACGAAGGTGACCCGAGGTTTGCTTTGCCCTTGATGTACATAGCGAACTTGTATGAGTCTTTGGTGAGCGACGTCAATGCACGTCTTGCTTCCTTGACTGGATCCCGTGAGAAAACTATGGGGGTAGCTCTTGAAGCTGCCGGCGGCTTGTACAGGAAACTGACTCAAAAGTTTCCCAAGAAAGGTATGATGATTAGTGAACAGCAATTTGTATTTGGTTGCGCCCACTCTGGTTATTTGTTCTTCTCATCCGAGTCTCCTTTGATGTTACGCTACAGGAGATTGTAGCTTCAGGAGGAGGGAGCTGGCTACTTCTAATGCAACAAAGACAAAGTTTCCTGAACTTGTAGTACAGGAAGAAAAGCGGGTCCGTTTTGTTGTAATCAATGGTTTGGTGATCATAGAGAGGCCAAATAATATGAGAATGCAGGATGCAGAATGGTATTTTCTCTGATTCACCCTGTATTTCCTTATGCATGTGTTGGTTGTGTTCTATATTGGGGGCATTATAGGAAATTGCTGTTCACTAATCATCATTTCTTAGGAAACTTTTGTTATACTCCCTTCAGTGCTAGATATTATCAAGCCATTTCTGAGTAACCCTTTCTTATACTCCCTCCGTTCCATATTAGTTTTCACTGAAACGGATGTATCTAGACGTCTTTCAGTGTTAGATACATCCGTTTGAGCGACAACTAATATGAAACGGAGGGAGTAGTAAATATGGACTTGAAACTGATAAGTTGCTTGATAGTATTTCTTACTATAAATGATGCTCTCTTGTAAATTGTGTGATAAAGTTACTGTTTTCATAAGCCAAAATAATGCATATTCCTGAATTGGTGCCCCAGTTATAAAAAAAATATTTTCCTTTGACCAAATTCTGCTTCTAGACACCCTTCCTTGTTTTGAACTTACAGAGTCTGTATTAAATATGCACTTGAAACATATACTACATTGCTTTCTAATATTTCTTATTATAAACCATCCTCTCTCGTAAGTGGTGTGGATAAAGTTACCTTTTTCATAAGCCAAATAATGCATATTCTTGAATGACAGACTCCGTTCCTTTGTTGGCATTTCCTTGGAACAAATCATATATATTTGGCTGGTTCACAATTTTGTGGAAGGCAAACTTTGAGTATTTTATATGCACCAATATGTTTGCCTCAACAGGGCTTAATTGTACCAATCTGCAAAGTTGTTTCCTTGCTTAAGGTAACTATAAGAAATTGACTGTATTCCTGTCCGATCGCTTTCAATAGAGGATGAATTATGAATACGAAACTTCAGAAGTTTGCTAATATAATCAAATCTTTGGTTAATTAAATTAAGGGATCCCTTAAATTAATTATAATTCCAGGCAAAAGCTTTATTTATCCTCACTTTCCACTTTGACTCTTGGTACCCTCTGATATGCCATGATTTATGTATTTCTAAGTCTTGATTTTTTTTCTTCTAAATGTGCAGGTTCAAAAGATTGACCGGTCGAAATGAAGTGGCCATTTCATCAAGAGATTACAAATTCTATTCACCTCGACACAAGTACAGGCGTACCCTGCAGCCTGTATTTGACATTCCTGGCACGTCTGTAAGTGCATACTGGATTTAAGATTCTAAGGTTGCAGCTAAACCAATTCGATTATTCGTTTAATGGGTTCCTCTGTCCAGGCTTTGTCAGAGGATGAGACTTCTCCATTGGTTAGTTCTTCAGAATTTCGTCCACCATTTGAGGTAACTCTTATCTTTTGATACCTGTTCATGACTAATGACAACATCCCAAATTCACAAGTGACTTCTCCTGTCCTTCTACTTTGTTAAATGAGATTATTTTTTTCTGGTTCATCCACCTTTTCAGTTGGCCGCCACTAATAGCTTGCTCTCTTCCAGATGCAAAACCAACATGAGTCATCATCGAAGCGACACATTGAACAGATAGAAAGTCAACCTTACTTGCACTTTCTCGATCAAGCAGAGCATGACAACATCCAGCAAAACCAACATAGTTCTCAGTTCCCTCCTATTCATCCATGTGCATCGTCCTCACAACTATCAGATAACCCCCAGCAGCACCAGTCCTATCTATCTTCCATGCAAGCTGGACACAGCCACCTTGGAGGACGCTCGAATATTCTTGTGAGTGAATCTTTATTTAGTACCGGCCAAGTCAGATGCCAAATATAGTACTCCCTCCGATCCATATTACTTGTCGCTCAAATGGATGTATCTAGACGTATTTCAGTGCTAGATACATCCGTTTGAGCGATGAGTAATATGGATCGGAGGGAGTAGTATCAAAACGTTCATCATGTTCCGGAAAGAAAAGGCAACTTCCGTCATGCAGTGATTAGTTGCAAGTCATCCTGTCTGTCTGCACTGCATTATTTCGACAGCTGAACAAAAACAGCAATCTACTTTTAATGTTCAAATCAGGTGCACTGTTATTGTGAATTGTCTTGATGGTATGTTTTGTATTTCAGCCAAGCAGCCCTGCAAAGTTCTGCGACGAGTGCGGTTCGCCGTATTTAAGGGCGACATCCAAGTTCTGTTCAGAGTGTGGCACCAAGAGGCTTGGGATCTGACTGAGTGATGCATAGTTAAGGAATTTTGTCGCAGTTGAATGTTGTTTCTTTTTTCTGCGGGGAGTTCAATGTTGTTTCGGCCATGATGCAGAACCCTGCAGAATGGGTTTTGGTTTTGAGTTCACTCTTGCTTCCTTCAATGGAAATATATATCGATGGATGTGACTCCCTCATGTATTAACTGTTGTGCCTTACTATGATCTATATACTTTTTCTTTAAGTGCAAACAATTTATGGAATAAATGGAATATATTTTTAGCCGTTGTAGTCAGCATACAGTTTACGGAAAAATGAGCCATTTGCTTGTTTTGTGTAAATTGAAAGGAACTTTGCATATCCATTTTATCACTTTTTCATTCTAGAATTGTCTACTATAGATCTCATAAAATACACTACTTGTCAAACAAACTATGAACCATTGGTCTTATATTGGAGACCGAATTAACACCCCACAAATTGGTCGTCGCTTATTTCTTGAACAAAAGATTCTCTTTACCAAATTAGCTTTAAGCCATTTGTTTCATCACCTGGCATCTGCTCAAACATGTACTCCCATCTCGGTCTTGACAGACTCGAGGGAACCCTTCCCCTGGAAAATAGTTAGGAAACCAAGTCAGACTACTCATTGTTATGAGCATAAACATAAATTGCACAATAATTTTTGTTACTAAACTTTAACTAGTGATGTAGCAATAAGTAGCAGTAGCAGTCACTAGTCAGTTCGTCAACGCCAGAAACAAAACCTCCCGCAACGATACCCCAATGACGGATCACGGAATGCAGGCTTGGATAAACATTGACAATACGGCATGTAAGTTAGCGGTACACGCGGCAGTGTGTGTGGGTTGTGCGCATCTGTATTGCACTCGCTTAATTAGAAAAGGCATATCAGGGAGTTTCAGCAAAGTTCAGATGCGCCTTTTCTTGCATGTTAGGTAGCGGTACCACAGCAAAGAGAGAATAACAAAAATGAGCATCTAGTCTCAGGGATCGAGAAAATGAAGAGGACTCTTTTCTTGTTATTCTTCTTATAAGAATCGACCATCTTTGTCCTTTTTTTTTCTGTGCCGGAAACAGCTCATTAAAACATATTCACATAAATAGATAAATCGACCAAAGCAAGACAAGATAATCACTTGGAAAAAATAGCATGAAGAAACCTCAAGAAATCCTAGTATGATAAATAAACAATGCAATAATATTTAGTTTCTCGCTACAGTACCGATGAGCACTATATAGAAAGAAAAAAACATAAGAAACAAGCACTAGTAGAAGGAAAAAGAGAAAACATAAGAAAAAAACAGTTTTCAGTTTGTCCGGCGGTTCTACAGGTAGGCGTGGCTGAAGATTCAGAAACAAATGGTGAAAAGGCTAACTAAATGGTCGACAAAAAAAAAGACTACTGCAGTGCCCTCAGAACAATCTGACTAAAACTTTTCCTATGTTCAATTCATCGACCGACGACCAACCCGCAAAGTGGCTTGCTGTTTTTATCCGAGCCAGTGGATATATGATAACATGCATTTGACGAGTAATCTGAAGCTTGAAGAAGGCAGAATTAACTGACTAAAATGGAGCAATGTGAGATTTATTGGTTCCATGAAGGTTCTCACCATTGGCGCAAAATCATCATCGTCATCGTCAACGTGTCTGCTGCTGCTACCGCCGTTCCCGAGCACGAATGCTGTCTTTTGCCCGATCTCGATCTTGGCAGACCACGGGGAATCACCTACCGCCATGCCTCCCTCCCTTTGGAAATTATGCAACAGAGTAATCTGTAATTGTCACGCGAGTAAAGATCAGTCAGATCTATAATGAATTTTGTCACTGAATCTCATGCGTTAGCAATCAGTTGTAGTGACTAGTCAGTCCATGGAAACGAGTCTAATAAACCAATGGTTCAAGAAGCGATACGGTCCATGGACGTTTTCTTTCTGTAATCTTCTCAAGAATCCTAGCAAAGGTGATGTTCGATCCATCAATCGGAAATTTGAAAACAACCACACGCACATATGTATCAATAGGAGTAGATGTATATGTAATTATGTATGCATAAATAAATGAATGAATGAAAGGAGTTGGAGAGGGGGCTTGCTTTGATGGGCTCGTCGACGACCGCCATGGCACTTGCGTCGGGGCCAGGCTCCGATGTAGAGGGAGGAAGGGGAATGGGAAGGGGATGGGGATGGAGTCGGAGGAGGAAGGAGAGATGATAGTACTGCTACCACGTACTATAACGGAATGGGAAGGAGCTTGGCCGACCGTTGGGCAGCGACGGTGATCCGCGATATTTACGGTTGGGATTGTTTCTAGACTTGCTTGTAAAGACTGTAAATTGGGTTCATGTACATGTATCTAGCTACGAAACAGATTAAGATTGATTGGGTGGTGGACTCGTTGCAAAAATCTGTGCGTACGAGGCATGAACACAACAGTTAGATTGAGACGCAACGACGAAGGGTGAGCAGCAGCCAACGGAGGCCCTGTCACGGCCGACGGAGGGAAGAGCATGGCTCGAGTCGCCAGCGGCGGAGGATGTGCAGTAGCGGACGGAGGGGCCGTCCCTGCCATCGGAGGGGCCGTTGCTGCCGTCGGAAGGCAAGGGCTAATGGCCGCCGAAACGTGATTCTCCATGGCGGTGGCAGCGTATAAGATTGAAACGTGAACCTATCATAGGGACACACGGGACGCAGATTTTTAGAGCACCTGCATCCAGCCCTTCTATCCTGATTCTTCAATATCGCTTTAAGATCCGTACGACACAACTAACTTTCTACATGAAATTTTCTCTTTTTTGTTTCTCTCATATAGTACATGTCTTGAAGTTTAAACCTTTGCAGCGCGGCAAAGCTTTCTAACTAGAATATAGGATAAATCTTTCAGAATTTTTTGTCCGACTTAAATACTAAAAATAAGATTTTTTTAATCAAACAAAACTTATTTTGTATATTTATGTTGGACCAAAAAATCTAAAATTTTAATCCTAGATTCTAGTTAGAAAGCTTTGCTGTTCTGCAAAGGTTTGAACTTCAAGACATGTTCTATATGAGAGAAACAAAAAAGAGAAATGTATTTGCACGAATCGCGATGTGTGGAATGGATGGCCATGATAGAAGGGCCTGGGTGCAGGTGCTCAAAAATATGTTTTCGGGGACACACGAAGGATTTTTCCTCCTTGATGGTGGACAAGTCAGGGGATTTTCTGCTAATTGCGTTTAAGTGGATGGTTAGACATCCCACCTTTGATCAGTGCCGTTCGTTATAGATCTGATGGACCACATGAGAATTTTCAGATTTTCACTGAAAACCTATTTTCACCTGATACTTCTCCCCTTTCCAAAGGAGCTGAAAATCAGATGATTTGTTTCCATGCAACCCAGATAATAAATAGATAGATAGATATCTACTGTTGGGAATGGTTTCCGTTGACTACTCCATCATTTTGTTAGTCAGCTGACGTCCGTAGGGCTTGTCATCCTTTAGAGCATGATTAATAATACAACCAATTGCTGACTATAACATGTTGCCATATCATTTATAGCCAACACATATATTATAAGATTAGTACTTTTTCTCACCTTCTCTCTATCTTTTTTTTCATATTTATTGCATCTGCTTAGGAGCACGCATATAGCTAGGATCTTGCATGAGAGCCCACTCCCCTTACGTTTTCATGTCACTCTCCTCCACATAGGAAAAATTGCCATGTAAGCGGGCTATAAGCCTCCTATTGTACTTGCTCTTATACCCTAGTTTTCAAAATCGGACCAGTGCTTTTTTTTTTTGGGGTAAAGTTGGACCAGTGGATGAACCAGTGAAGTTTTTTTTTTTACGAAAAAACTTCCGATATATTCATCTTCAATCATGGAAGTACGACGAACACCAGAAATAATAAGAATTACATCCAGATCCGTAGACCACCTAGCGACGCTACAAGCACAGAAGCGAGCCGAAGGCGCGCCGCCGTCATCGCCCCTGTCTCGTCGGAGCCAGGCAAAACTTGTTGTAGTAGATAGTCGGGAATTCGTTGTGCTAAGGCCCCATAGGACCAGCACACCAGAACATCAATCGCTGCCGATGAAGAGTAGTGTAGATCTAAAGGATCCAACCTGAAAACACACGAACGTAGATGAACGACGACCAAATCCGAGCAAATCCATCAAAGACAGGTTTGCCGGAGACACACGCCCACCGACATGCTTGACGCACCACCGGGATGGGGGCTAGGCGGGAGAGAACCTTATTCCATCTTCAGGGAGCCGCCGTCGTCTCGTCTTCCTGAGCAGAACACAAACCCTAACAAAACTTGAAGGAATATCTAAAATCGGAGCCCTCTCACCGGTAAGGGTCCACCGCGCCCCCATGGCCCTAAGGCCACCGGAGACGAGGCGGCGCCGGCAGGAAGCAAAGGAACCCTAATTTCTTTGAAGAACCAGTGAAGTTGTCGGTTCAAGTTTTCATCTATTTTTTAAGGCTACAAAATTTATTTATTTAGTATAGTAAGAAAATGGTCAAATAGGGTCATTTCCATTTGTTTTACAGCATCATGGACTTTTTCCGGGGGGACAACAACATGGACTAGGAACAAATATTTTTTTAGCGAGCCAGTAGCTCGCCTCGCCTCAAGGGATCCCGTAGTAGCCCTACCAGTAGGGAGCCAGTTACTTTGTTTCGTTCGTTTGTTTGTGTTTGATCTTTTTTTATAAAAAATCTTCATATTCAAATTATTTTTTGAATATTACTTTCTTTAATTTTTAAAAAGTTGATCAGCATTAAAATGTTCATGTAATGTAAAATATTTTTTGCATAATTTTTTAAAAAATGTTCATAATATTGAAAAAAAAACTATTATCATATTTTAAAACTGTTCATGTGTTTAATAATAAGTTCGCTACATTTAGAAAACTATTCATACAATGTTAAAATTTGTTTGCGTACTCTTCAGAAAATGTTTCGTAGCATTCAAAAAAAGGTTCATGACATTTTAAGAAATGTCCGTAGCACTTAAAAACTGTCTGCACGATTTTTAAAAAAATCACGGCATTTATGAAAAAGGTTCATTGTGTGTTTAAAAAAATGTTCACATTGTATTTTGAAGATAATTAATGTGTATTTGAAAAATAAATATTCAACTTGTTTTTGGAAAATGTTTAACGTGTTTCCAAATAAGTTAAACATGTATATGAAATTTTTCAACGTGTATTTAAATAAAGTCTACGTTTATTTAAAAATGCAAAAAAAAGAAAATTAAATAAAAAACTGACGAAAATCAATAAAGAAAACACACGCGAACCAACCTGTGGTTGGATGGTTAGAGGTAAACCCGGGCATGGACAGCCCGGCCCGAGCCCGGCCCGAAAAACCCGGGCTTCGGGCTTGGCATTCGAGCCGGGCTCGGGCTTCATTTTCCAGCCCGGAAGGAAGTTCGGGCCGGGCTCGGGCTTCTCTTTTCCTTGATTTCGGGCCGGGCTTTCGGGCTTCGGGCCGGGCTTGCACGTGGAGGTTCTGAAAAGAGTTGTTCGGGCCGGGTTTTCAGGCTTCGGGCCGGGCTCGGGCTTTGAAAGAGCGTGATTTTCGGGCTTCGGGCCGGGCTTGGGCATGGGATTTTTTGGCCGGGCTTTACAAAGCCCGGCCCGAACCTGGCCCGGCCCGAAGAATGTCCGGGTTTAGTTAGAGGGACAGTGGTATCCCCAGCCCATCAGGGTTCAAGTCCTGATGCTCGCATCATATATACAAGTATTATAGCTGCTAAGCTAGGAGCTCCCAGGGCGCTCGCCCGTTGTGGCGCTGGGCTACCTCCCGGCCGCCACTTGTCTCCACGCGAACAGTACCCACGGATAAACAGTAATCTCCAGTGAACAGTACCACTGGACAAAACAGTAGCGCTAGTGAACAGTAGCCCTGGACGAACAGTACCTTTTGTGAACAGTGCTTTCTCGATTTTTTCCCCTTTCCCCGAGTTTTAAAACGAAGTAGTGCCCTGTGTTTTCCCCCTTTTTTTAGCCCCCTCTTTTTTTCCGAAATTAAAATTAAAAAGTAAAAATTTACAAAAGAAACATTTCACCGAGTTTCAAAACAAATATTACAATACTTTCTTATTTTCCCCCTTTTCCTAAAAAAATCCTGTTTTCCAAAATATTAAAATTAAGCAGATAAAAAACAAAAACAAAAATGAACCCTGCGATGAACAATAACCCTTTTTTTTCTCTTCCTTTTGAAATTCCCCTCTTTTTTGAAGCTAAAATTTACACCACTTTTAAAAATTAAGAAGATAAAAATACCAAAAAGTAAAATAAAAAATACATCGCTTTTCTATAAAATAGTAATGGTGGTCAACCAACAATACCTCCCCCCCCCCCCCCCCAATTAATCCTGCGATGAACAATAACCCTTTTTTTCCTTTTTCCCTTTTGAAATTCCCCTCTTTTTTGGAGTTAAAATTTAAAAGTTAAAATTTACAAAAATATGTTTCCCCAAGTTCGAAAACAAATATTACACCACTTTTTAAAATTAAGGAGATAAAAATACCAAAAAAAGTGAAAATAAAAAATACATTGCTTTTCTATAAAATAGTAATGGTGGTCAAACAACAACTACGAGTACCATGAACAACACCTGCCCCCACCCCCCCCCCCAATGAACAACCTACCTCTTTTTCCCCCTTCTTCTTTAAAATTTAAATTAAGGAGATAAAATTCCCAAGAAAAATAAAAACATATATTATTCTCTTTTTCCCCCTTCTCCTTTGAAATTAAAATTATTAAGATTACAAAATTACCAATTCTTTCCCCTTCTTCTTCAAAATTTAAATTAAGAATATGAAATTACAAAAAAAAAATGAAAACAAACATTACATCACTTTTTTGTAAATAGTAATTGCGGTCAAACAATAAACTCACGTGTTTCCTTTTAAGATATGATTTTTCTTATTTTTTTAGTGTTTATTGTTGTATTTTTTTAGTACTGTACAATTGAATTCACTCATGTACACGAACATCCACTTATCCCTATGAACGCACCCATGCACATCATATCCATACAAGCACCTCCCATATACTAAGCCGATATATTTTACGAAGTCAACCATAGACGCCCAGTCCACGGGAACGTCTCATCCCACTGAACGAACATCGCTGGAAGTGTTTACTGTTGATCTTTTAATCAGAGTACAATCGAAATTGCTCACATACATGAATATACACTCATCCTACGAACGCACACGTGCACATCCTACCCATATGAACACCTCTCAAAGACTGAGTCGACATAACATCTTGAGATTTTACAAAATCATCATAGACGTCTTGCAGTTCACAGGAACATCACATCTCACTGAACGAACATCGCCGGAAGCTTGAAATAAATTAGGAATAGTGCAAGCATCAATATCAAATGTAGGATTTGAATCCTGGTGGGCTGGGAAGCTAATAAGGTAATTCAATCTTTTATTTTTCTCACCACACACAATGGTCACTGCTTTGTGCAAGTATACATAGACAGAACTCTCTAACAACAACATGCTTTGTGGTATCAGTATGCAACTCCATTTAGTTTTCTTATTAGATAACATCAAACTAGAGAATGCAAAGAAATGCTCTCTATGGATGCTTTTTTTTTATTTGTTGAGTTGCTCGGCCCTACCGAATTGGTCCAACAATAGTTTGAGCTGGTCATGTTTTTATACATCTTTTCTATGGCATCATACTGTTTTGATTAGCATATGCATCTTATGTACTTGGAAAATTCTTTTGACACGAGACTTGATATCCTGCATAATAAATGACTATATTTTTTGCTCCGCTCAATATTTTTCGGACATTACAAAAATGACATTAGTGTAAAATCTTCTCTGCATTATTGCAAAAGTGACATTAGAGCAAAACCTTCTTGGTTGGAGGATCCTCTTCTTCCAGCCGCGCCCACAGATTTGGATGCTAATTTTATAACTATTAAAACTCTCCAGGGAAGAGATGTGCAAACTATTTGGCAATATGAAATAAGTTTACTTTGTATAAATAAATTTTTAGAAATTTACCAGCTAAGCAAAACTGATTCTTTCAAATGTCAAAACTACCAAAGGTGCAACAATCAATTGAGTTTGCACATTTTAAATACATTTCTCTTCTCTCTAAATTAATGATAATACATTTCTCTTCTCTCTAAATGAATTGGTGAACAGTACTTTCTTTTTTCGGTTTTAAAACGAAATAGTGCCTTGTGTTTTCCCTTTTTTTGACCCCCCCTTTTTCCGAAATTAAAATTAAACAAGTTAAAATCTACAAAAAAAAAACATTTCCCCGAGTTTTAAAACAAATATTACACCACTTTTCTGTAACAAACAGTACTTTCTTAATTTTTCCCTTTTCCTAAAAAATTCTTGTTTTAAAAAAATTTAAAATTAAGGAGACAAAAATACAAAATTTGTTTTTAACCCTGCGATGAACAATAACACTTTTTTTCCTTTTTCCCTTTTGAAATTCCCCTCTTTTTTGGAGTTAAAATTTAAAAGTTAAAATTTACAAAAATACGTTTCCCCAAGTTCTAAAACAAATATTACACTACTTTTTAAAATTAAGGAGATAAAAATACCAAAAAAAGTGAAAATAAAAAATACATTGCTTTTCTATAAAATAGTAATGGTGGTCAAACAACAACTACGAGTACCATGAACAACACCTGCCCCCCCCCCCCCCCCCCCCCACAATGAACAACCTACCTCTTTTTCCCCCTTCTTCTTTAAAATTTAAATTAAGGAGATAAAATTCCCAAGAAAGATGAAAACATATATTATTTCTCTTTTTTTCCCCTTCTCCTTTGAAATTAAAATCATTAAGATTATAAAATTACCAAATTTTTCTCCTTCTTCTTCAAAATTAAAATTAAGAATATAAAATTACCAAAAAAAACTGCAAACAAACGTTACATCACTTTTTTGTAAATAGTAATTGTGGTCAAACAATAAACTATGGTTACAATGAACAGTGTCTCCCCCAAACAATACTTCCACATTTTTTCCTGCTTCTTTAAAATTAAAATTAAAAAGATAAATTTTAAAAAAATACAGCAAATATTACATCACTTTCCTATAAATAATAATAGTGCGTAAACGGTAACTATAGCTAACCAATAATTATAACGAACAATTTTTTACGATTTTTTCCAAATGAAAAGATAAAATTACCAAAAAAATATATGAAAACAAATATTACATAAAAAACAAATTTGCTAAATGACGGGCTTAAACTCGGGTGCGGCGTGTCGCCGCACCTTCTGCCCTACTAGTTTCTGGATTTATTTCAGGATTTCCGCGCGACGCGCTTTCAGTGGGAGGAGACATTCCCGTCGACGACGAGGTGCCTACGTTGACTTCGTAAATCTCAAGATGATATGCCGGCTCAGTCTCTCGAAGGTGCTCATAGGGGTAGGGTGTGCGTGTGTGCATTCATAGGGGTGAGTGTATGCGCGTATGTATGAGCACTTGCGTCTGTACCGTGTTCAAAAAAATAAAAAAAACACAAAGGAAAAAATGAAGTATACCGAAAAAACACAGAAAAATAAAAAGTAAAAAAAAATCATTCGGAAGGTTCCAAAACAAGTCTGTACCGGTCCGTACAACCTCGCCAAATCCGGACCATTGGGCCCACCAACTAAGGTGGGCTCATAGGCGAGCTCAGGTTATATCTTGCTATAAGCGAGCGAGATATAGCCATTGCTCAGTTGTATAGGTCTATTTTTGAGCTGTTTACTACAAACCCAACTAAAAGGTCGTCTACTGTAAAAAATTTAAAAGATGCTGACAATTTTAGTAATTTTCACCGTCTTTAAAATATTTCAAGAATTTTAAATATTTCCCAATTAAAAATATTTCATGAAATTTTAAAATTTTCACAAACTAAAAAAGTCATGGTTTGTAAAAATATTATTTAATTTTTTTCAAAACATTCGTGACTTTGGAAAAAATCATAAATTTATAAAATGTTTGAAAACATCAAAAGTATGTTCATGGATTTCGAAAATGCTCATGAATCTAAAAGTAATCAAAATTGAAAAAGGTTTCAAAATGAAAAAATGTTTTCAAATTACAATGTGTGTACACAAAATTTAAAAACACTTCACAAATTTTAGAAAATGTTCATATATTTTGAGAAATAATCACTAATTTTGAAAATATTCATGAATGACAAAAGCTATTCCCAAATTAAAAACGAAAAATTAAGCTATTTAAAAGAAAAATGATTAGGAAACGATAATGAGAAGGAAAAAGAAAAAAAAAGTTCCTTGAGAGGACGTTATATAGTGAGTTATGACTTGACCATGGTGTGAGGTGAAATTGGTCCTGGTCCATAAAATGAAAGGTGTTGGGGAGGTGACAAGAAAATGAGATCACTCGAGGATCCAATATTATATTCCACGAAGGAAGTATCCTGAAAATCCTTGATTTAATTTCGAGTAATAAACTAAGAAAACCTTAATCAAAACTATTCAACTAGCCTAAAAATAAAATAAAAACCTTCAATGAAAGAGTTTACCTTTTTTTGCAAAAATTCTAGGTAAAGCCTGGGGTGAAAACACAGAAAAGAGAAAAAAGAAAATTTTGGATGAAGAATGTTCTGGAATGTTTCTAACACCCAAGGAAAGAAACAGAAAATGAAGTTGGTTCATTAATTTGGTCCGACCCAATAGCATGCGAGTGAGATTGGCAGGGTGAGCGTTTGCTCCACACTCGATGTGGTACACACGGAGTAGGATTTCCGCAATACAACTTATAAGTTAATTTATGTGTGCCGGCCAGTTTCGGTCTCATGGTCACTGGAAAACCACCCGGTTAGACTGGTTCACTCTTGTCCTATGGCATGGCGGTTTTTTCCTGTCCAGCCGGTGTCCCGATTCGGTATGTAAAACTATGCTTCACACACAAATATTAACGATGCACCTCACATGCCTCTGTAAGAGAGTGGGGTCTGAAATCCCTAACTCTCCACTCTCTCTTCTTAACTCTTCAAAAACTCCTCTGTCTTCATCGACGGATCCAGCGGCCTAACCACTCTTCCCCTTCGCCGCCACCACCAGTACGATATGTCCCTTTCCCACCGCATGTGTGTAGATCTGACCCCCTTCCAACCATAGTTTTAAAAGTCGGGCCAGGCCGTTGGTCCGACCAGGAAAACCTAGAACCGCCGCCACACACGTTTTTCTTTTCTTTTGAGATGCACCATTATGGAATGCATCATCCCTCAGAACTTTGTTTGATCCTGAGTTAAGAAATAAAGACTGCAGCTCGATAGGTCTTGAATATTCGATGGAAGTTTCTTGAACATTTAACAACAGTTTGTGCTAGTAAATATCTGCCTGGCTTATTCGTAAATGATGGATCATAACTCAGAACGCATTTAATTCTATCCAGCACAAAAATATCCTATATATATTATCAGATCTTACATATGATCTTGAGGTGGATTTCTTGCAGCATTTTTGTATGAAGATTATATCTTCATTCACAATTGATTATCCAGTTGCATGATTTAAAATTACCTCTTTTTACATGCTACATTTTCTTTAGAAGGAATAGATCAGAACTTTTGTTCTTTTAGTTAGCACTACTATTTTCAACTCCACTACAAAAACACAAAACACACCGAAACCGTAGCAGATACTAAAAAAACACAAAAAGGTCAACTCTCAAAATGAACAAGACATACAACAAAGTTTTTCAACATTTAAAAAAAATATTCACAAACAAAGTAATGATGCGCGGCGTGCCGCCTCGCACTACCCGCTAGTACTCTCTAGAATGCTAATACACGTAGAATAGGTGACCAATTGCCCATGCGGCGGTGCATTGGGCCGACTCACATTCAGGGTTCTGCCGGTTTTCTTTTTTGTCTTTTGTTTCCCTCTTTATTTCTTCCTGTTGTGCTTTTTTCCTCTAGTTTTCTATTGTTTTTCGAGTTTACCTCTTTCTTGTGCTTACATGAAAATTTTACAAACATGTTATTGATATAATGATGAAAAATTTCTAAATACACGATGAACATTTTAGAAATATGGAATGATCATTTTTAAATACGCCTGGACAATTTTTAAAATACACCATTATCGTTTCATATACATGAATCATTTTCATTTTCCACAATGTAACATTTTCCATTCTGAATTTTTTTACCTATATCACTATTATTTATTTTAATATCTTATAAATAAAAAGTGCCATTTTTGAGGCAAAATAATAATAAAAAAGTGCCTGAAAAAGAACAATAACGAATAACGCAGTCCAAATTCGTGTATGGGTCGGCCCAGGAACCTCGGGCGCGGAATAGGAACCCTGCGCGCGAGCTCTTCTCTGCTCTCCTCCGTTTCCCCTCTCGCTTATTGCCACTTCTCCGCCGCAAAATGTCGGAACTCCACGGCGGGGCGGCAATGGCGCCGACGACGAGGGCTGGCGCTCGCCGTGCCCTCTTTGTCGACGAGGTAAGTATGCCCCCCCCCCCCCCCCCCCCCCCCCCCAGCCCCCACTCCCGCGTTGGGATTAGCTGTTAGGATTTTGGCGCCTAGGGTTAGTCAGGGTTATCAAGAACTGGTCGATTCTGTTCCAAACTGCGAAAGTCTGTGCAGAAAGGGTTTGGTTGAATTCGGTGCCAGGGTTTCGATTGCAGTTCATCTGTGGCTGGTTTTCTTATGCTGTACATTGACTAGGGGGTTCCAAGATCTGGAATGAACGGTGACTCTGTTCATCTCTGCAAGTGTGTTGACAGTGACACTCTGTGCTTAATTTGATTTGCAGCCAAACGAACTTTGTAGTCACATACGATTTTATATGACTCAGATCTGAATAACACAATGTGAGCCGCTTTATATCCGTTTCTGGATATTGATTATTGATATTTGACAGATCGTAGCAAGTAGATTGTGGGTTCAGTGGGATATCATCCTGAGCTATGTTGTTTGGAGATGAGTCCTGTTTGGTTTGTTTTACCATTGATAATGCCTGAGGTTTCCTGCAATTTTTCTAAACCAAAAACATTATCTGGAATGTCATAGTAGATCCTGCACGTATGGCCTTCTAGCTGGTTTTATGCTGGAGGGTTGCTTTGTAGAATCGGTGTTGTGAACATTTGGTATGAATGTGGTGCAAAGCTCAGTTCTCTGGAGAGTTTTAGGCGATCGTGTGTAAGGTGATGGACTGGAATTAGCAACATTAGATAGATGAATGTTTATTTACCTTGTTTTTTTTTCAGTCCATGGCGCATGACCTTTCGGATGCTTGCTCATGTACCAATGAAGATAGGGAAAGAGCTATAAGGAAGAGAAAAAGGTCCCAGGAACGTTTTTCATACGCATATGAACAAGACGGCAGAAAGCGGAGAAGGGTGGCCTACTTCAGTTCAACCTTTGCTGTTGTTCTTCTGATTGTCATATATATGTTTACTTACATGGAAGGCGAAGAAGAGGAAGAAGACGACGAAGATGGTATCTATCTCAGTGCTGATCTCCTTGAGAGTGGTCTGGATTGCCTGAAAGCGATGAAGGGAAGGATCGACCGTGAGTTTGGTCCAGAGAATGTGATATGCGAAGAACTCCTTGACATGCTGGAAGGGGAGTGGGATACAGGGCAAGATGAGCTGTTGAGTGCCCACGAGATCTTTGCATCGAAGGATAGCAAGTTCAGATCACTGATGGCACTTGATACGGATACGAGGTTTAAGTGGCTGTTGGTGCATGTCAGGAAGCTGTGAAGACAATGACCAGCTTCAGCTGTACTGAACTTGTATTGGTTGTTGTGCCGTATGGGATTATCATGGTTTGCTTTGAACTTATCTTGTCTGTAGGTTATGCAATTGGAGGAACTGGCTGCTGAAGTTGATCACTCGCGAGGGATGCTATGCATTGGTCACTCTGTACCATATTCTGTCAGATTGTTGTATCTGCACTGCAGTATGCTCTCCTCTGCTCAGAAACTCTTTGTTTCTGCAGTATATTGTTTCTGAAGTGTTAGAATTAGCACCAGATGAATTTTGCTAATTAACGAACGTCATTAGTAACTGTCAGCACCAGGTTGTTGCCCATCATCGTCGTCTTCTTGTACCGGCCTCTGCCGCCACCGTGCTACTGCAATTGAACACACCACCGCTGCTGTATTGACCCAGAATTTGGTTCGAATTGATGTATTGTCCCATGTCAGATGTAGATGAGCACCCTTCAGCTTATTGCACGGAGTGGGAGTTGGTCATTCAGAATTCAGTAAACACATTTTAGGCATTCATTCAGTCTCAGGATGCCTTGCACACCATTGTTGATTTCAATAATTTGCAACTGAATATGCTTACTACAATGATATCTGCTTCATTCAGAATTTAATGAAGCCACTAACTGAACAGGTACAATCTGCTAAGCTCGACCGGAAAAAGGCTGATAATAGAAGAGATGAGATCAGAACAATGACCAATCCCATTTAAAAATTAACATATACTAACCACGTACGGTAAGTGGATATTGCGGTCCTCGAAGCCTGGTATGGTGCGAGAGTTTGCAGGTGTCTCTTTCCTTCACCGTGTTGGTTCAGTGCAATTTTCTATCTCCGACAGATGGCGTACAATCGAAGAAAGAAGAAGGCTAATATAATTTTCAATGTAATTTTATTTTTTATTGACCGTTCTACGTCCAGTTGTCTATCCATTGTACTGACTTTTGTTTTCCTTAATATTAGTTAGATATAAGATGCTCGTTAAGCGTCGTTATTCAAAAAATAATATCACATCTAAAAAAAGACAACTACCAGTGCTTAGTGATCACCCAATCAGAACCAAACCTCTTCTCGGAGTCTCCATTCGCAATTCAGAAGCCTACGAGCGGATGCAAATTGAGATAGCGAGAAAACTTTAGGCATTCACAATTCAGCATGTACTAAGGGCATTTTCAACGGCGACCCGCAAATTTTCTCCCGCATCCGTCCATGGACACGGATGCGGGAGGCCGTCATCCAACGCTGCCCGCATACATTTCAATCCGCATTTGAACTGACCGGACGAAATTCATGCAAACCGGCCGATATTCATTAAAGTTCGGATAAAAAATAGCACAAATCATCCATACATAGTATGCAAATTAAGTCTAGTATAACAATGTCTTAAATTCGACCGGATGTCCAACAAGTTTTTCATCAACGGATCATGCTCTCCCACACATACTCCCCCTTCAGCTTCATCCAACAATGTGTGTACGTAAATGGTCGTCCCTCTATCCTGTGGTACACCACGGTAGCGCGTGCGGGCTACGTAATGTGTAGAGCAACATTGAGTGAATGAATCAATCAACAAGTTGAGCAAGAGGAAGCAAAACTTACGAGCTCGTCCTCTGTCGCGTGCAATGGCTACCTTGCCTCCAACTGATGAACCACGTCAAAAAACTTGGTAACGCTGGTCTGAATAGCCATACGATAATGACCCCACATTGCGTTCTTGAATGATGTACATGTCGTAGAGCGCAACGTGCTTTCGTGCGTGAAACGTTTCATGCACTTGCTACCAGAAGGTCCCCCCTCTGCTCCTATTTATGAAATCCGTGGATACGGCCAACCACGCATCGCACAACAACTCATCCTCCATGGTCGAGTAGCTCACCATCCTTCGTGCTCTAAAAAACGATATAGCGTTCGAAAATAAGCTCAATGGCATTTGACCGAACACCTGCCAAGCGTGGTGTCCGCCATGGAGCTTGTCTATAGGGTGGCGGAGTGTACCTGGGTACAAACGGCTCGAGGGTGGACAACGCCGTCGTAGAGGCGAGCGGGCGCGTCAGTGCTGGTTGCGGACGTCCGACAATGCCTCCGTGGTAGCCGGAGACGTACAACAGCGGCGGCGGAGGTGAAGGGTGCGTATGCAAAGCAAGGGGGAGAAGGGGCAGAGTGGAAGGAAATGCGACCGGGAGGGGGGATTGGATTGACCGGGGGTGTCGGAGTCCTACGTGTCTGCTGTCCGGACTCCCGCAAAACTCCCCCCACTTTGTCTCTAATTTGCGGAAGAAAACACGTCTGGACCGCTCGACGGACCGATACAGGCCCACGTTGGATGACTACCACGGTCCCGACAGCGCGGTCCGGACGGATGCGGGCGGTTTGAGGGTCGGCGTTGGAGATGCCCTAAGACGTTTGCATGCGTGTGTTTGCCCACGGAAGAACCGACCCAACTACTTGCTTAGGGCATGCACAACTTTTTTTAGGGAATGCCATCATAGTCAGCTTTATGAATTAAACCACACTTGCACAGTCAATTAGAAATTGCCCAACAAAACTTGGTGGATCCTCAACCCACATACCGGGTTGATGGCCAATTCTTTGCTAACTCAAGTGCTACAAAATTTGCTTCCCTATGCCAAAACACATGATCAACTTTTTTATGACTTGCAAAGCAGGAGCTGTACTGATTTCATTAAGAAAGAAAAGAAATACATAATGGCCCCATTTATATGGGAAACTAGGCTCAAAACCACAACACAACATAGTTGATTGAGGGACAACCATGCAAAAAACAACAACAAACTAAAAGAAAGAACAACAATGCTGATACCGGCCAACCCAATCTACCACCAACATGCCCACAACCCAGAGATGATTGAGCGAGCTCTCCGAAGACGCCTTCAAGAAGGATAACAACGCTCTTGGGTGCCATCGTCGCGAGCATCGATCCCCGTCAAAGATATGTAGCTAAGAGATGACATCTAGTACAATGTTTGCATGCTCTTAAATTTGTGGGATGATTAAAATTAAAGTAGAAAATATGTAGCTAAGAGATGACATCTAGTACATGGATATAATTATCTTATCTTCTTTACTAAGAGACCATCTCTTAGGTAAGAGATGGCAAGCCTTTTTTTTCTCCATTCTCTCTCTTCTAACTCAACAATTATCCTTGGTGATATTGCGAAGATAGCACCATCGTACATGCCCTAAGGTAGATAGCTTTGTATGAGCTTGTCGTGCGGGAGGGCTGATGCATGATGCATTGATGATGGCCCACGTGACTCGGAACGACAGCAGATGTACCATTGCCAGTGCCAACGATACCCGTCATTGTTGGCATTGACATGACAGAGTGCTACTGGTGAAATATTATATTTTTGAAATTTATGTAATAAAAAATAATATTTAAAATATTCCCCCAAATAGAAAAGGAGTACCTTGCTTCTCTCCATCTAGTGGCCCATACCCACCAGAAATCGAATGAGTACCCTACTTTTTTACACCGGTCTAGCCAAAGAATGCCATCAAGTATTAATGAACCATAGAGAAAGACATCCATTTATTCATGTTAGGCAAGCCTGGATTAATGTGTAACTGGCCTGTGCTTGGAGCCATCCACCCCATATGTATAGCAAATCAGGGAGTACCTTGCTTTCCGTCGGGTTGTCCAACCGAATGATACCATCAAGTATTAATGAGCCCTAGATAGAAAGACATCAATATATTTGTGCAAGTCACCATTTTAGCATGGATTAATGTGCATGTGGCTCCGTATCAGGAGCTTCCCACCTCACGTCGTTCGACAGCCTAGTCGAAAAGTGGAAGTATTAAAGAGCCAAAAAGAAAGACATCAATTTATTCGTGCTAGACACCGTTTCAGTTTTGAATAATGCACACCCTGGGAGCCACCCCCTCGAATCGGCAGGAAACCAGGGAGTACCTTGCTTCTGTTTGGTTGTCTGGCCGAATAGTAACACCAATCATTAATAAGTTGTAGAGAAAGAGATCAATTTATTCATGCTAGTCACCAGACAGATGAATACATACCAAGAGTCGCCCCCTCAAATTGACAAGTAGTGTAAAGAAATGCTTGATTCTTCTTCTGCGGGTTCTTTCTCAAGCAGACAAACTGAATTCAAATGGGATCTTATTGAAAGAAATAAACGAAACACTAAAGATAGGGAAGTCGACAAAGTTAAAGAGTCAGGTATAAATCTTGAATACAATTGCGTTAAGTCTTTTGTTGAAACTGATGTTTTTCATGAGCTTAGTGCAAAATATGGACTTGATTCTGAGATAGTTGTTAATTTATGTAAATCTTTTGCTGCTCATGCTGATCTCCCTAAGGAGAAATGGTTTACATATCATGAACCCGTTAAATATATTTGTGAAGAACCCATAATTGCTAATACTGGAGTGCAATCTTTTGCTGTTAATCCTGTTGTACCTACTACTTATATTGACAAGCCTCCTTTTACTATTAGATTTAAGGAGCACTCTAAGGCTACAACAGTGGTTCATAAAAGTAAAAAGATCCACAAAAGCATAGAGAAAGCTTTCTCGCCGTGCATAGATTTAGAAAAATCTAAAAATGAAACCTTTATTTAAAAAAATAAAGGACAATGAATTAGGTCCGACAGCGGGTTTTCCAACAGGCTGTAATAAGGTACCTCAACATTCTGAACAAATTAAAGTCGAACCTTCAATTGCAATGGTTAAGGATCTTCTGGTTGAAAATATTGATGGGCATGTTATTTATTTATGTGAGGATGCTGCTAGAATTGCTAAACCTATTAGAAATAAACAAGATAGGAAAGATAAAAATAAAAGAGTAGTTGGAATAGAAACATTATTAGGATTCTCAACATATTTTCTGTACCAGGTTCACTAGAAGCATGCACAAGTTTATTCATACTCTTCCTCTTTTTCAGTGAACTAGGTGCACTATCATTAATTCTGTGAGTATCTTCTTCAATTCTTTTAGGATGACTCTCAGGATATAAAGGACCCTGGGTAACTTTACCACCTCTGGTTATTACTCCAACATTATGCTTGTTAAGTTTATTATTCATGTCCCTAAACAAATCATTTTGTGATCTAGAAACTTGTTCAAGCTGAGTGTGGACCATAGAATAGTGCTTGCATAAACCTTTAACATCATTGAAAATTCTAACTAGCACATCACACAAATGTTCAATAATGATAGAATTTTGTTTCAATCGATCACTAATGTGCATATTAAAGTTTTGTTGTTTAATGAAAAAATTATCAAATTCATCTAAGCATTGACTTGGAGACTTATTGTATGGAATATCACCTTCATCAAATTTATAGAGAGAATGTACACCTACTACCTGTTTCGGAGTGTCGAGTCCATGTATTTCTTCAATAGGCGGTAGATTCTTAACATCTCTAGATTTAATAGCTTTTTCCTTCATAGATTTCTTAGCTTCTTGCATATCTTCAGGACTGAGGAATAGAATACCTCTCTTCTTCGGAATTGGCTTAGGAGGTGGTTCTGGAAGTGTCCAATCATCGACATTTTTCAATAAATTATTCAATAATTCTTGAGCCTGTTCAACTATTCTTTCCCTGAAAACACAACCAACACAACTATTTAGTTAGTCCATGGATTCATCGATTAGTCCATTATAGAGGATATCAAGGATTTCATTATTTTTAAGAGGATGACAGGCAAAACATTTAGTAATTGGAGAAGCCTCCCCCAAGCTTGAGGGAGATGCTCTTCCTGAGTTGTTTGAAATTATATATTTCCTATAAGGCAGCTTGTTTCATATGAGCAGGAAAATATTTTTTGGAGAAATAATATATCATATCCTGGGGACTACGCACACAACCAGGAGCAAGATTATTAAACCATATTTTGGCATCACCCTTTAATGAGAAAGGAAACAACTTAAGAATATAATAGTAGCGAATCTTTTCCTCTTGAGGAAATAGAGTTGCAATATCATTCAGTTTAGTAAGGTGAGCAACAACTTTTTCAGATTCATAACCATGAAAAGGATCAGATTCTACCAAAGTAATAAGTTCAAGATCAACAGAGAATTCATTGTCCTCATCATCAGCAAAAATGGAAGAAGTTGCAAACTTAGGATCATTTTTCATCACTTTGTTCATGGCCTTTTCCTTAAGTATATCAATAAAGCCATCAATACCTTTATTAGTATCATAAGCCATAAAATCTATAGTAATCTCATCATCAAAGTGTAACCGTCGGGAACATCAAGTATTTTAGTTCTAGCAGGAGTACTATGTGTAACAGGTGATTCATAGTTTTCAGTAAATTCAGTTTCTTTAGCTTTAGCAATATGAGCATCTAGCAATTCACCAAGTGGCACAATTTTATCAAGCAAAATAGAAGCATCATCTTGAGTATCATCAATAGCTGAAACAGTGTCTATTACTTGTGACATATCAGATTGTAAAGCAGGTGGTGGTGTCACAAGTTAACTCAAAACAGTAGGTGAATCAAACGTAGAGCTAGTTGGCAGTCCCTTACCTCCCCTCGCCTTGGAGGGCATGATCTTAGTTCTGGATTCTTTGAGGTTCTTTATAGTAAAGATAAATTGCAGAAGATAATTAACTCCCAAGTGAACTTAATAAATAGAGTTATGCTCCCCGGCAACGGCGCCAGAAAATAGTCTTGATGACCCACAGGCCACAAGTACATGGGATCGCAATAGTCTTCGAGGGTAGTATTTCACCCAAATTTATTGATTCAACACAAGGGGAGCCAAAAAATATTTATAAGCCTTAGCAGTTGAGTTATCAATTCAACCGTACCACACCTGAGAATCACTTCCTTACAGCAATTTATTAGTAGAACAATAATATGATAGCAGAGATAGCAAAGTAACAGTAGCAACAACAGTAGTAGTAACTTGAGCAAAGGCAGTAGTATTAAAGCGGAGGCGTGGAGTAGCGATGGATATTGAGATGAGATTCAATATATAACTGTCGCAACCTAGAGCGACACACAATAGCTCCAATTTATTAATCATATGTAGACATGTATTCTGTATATAGTCATACGTGCTTGCGATAAGAACTTGCATAACATCTTTTGTCCTACCCTCACATGGTAGCAGAGTCCTAATGGAAACTAAGGGTAATTAAGGGGCTCCTTTTAATAGAGAACCGGAACAAAGCATTAACACATAGTGAACACATGAACTCCTCAAGTTAAAGTCATCCCCGTCGATATCCCAATTCATGGTCACCTTGGGGGTCTAAGGTTCAGAACGATAACAGGTGCATACAACTTGCAGGTACGTAAGATCAACATCTCAAATATATTCATGAAAGCATATATGTCCAGATCTAAAATCATGAAATCATGGTACTCGAGCCCTAGTGACAAGCATTAAGCATAGCAAAGTCATAGCAACATCAATTTCAGAACATAGTGGATACCGGGGATCAAGCCCTAACAAACTGACACGATTACATAAGAAATGCCATCCATCTACCTTCAGTATGCCTACAAGGAGATTACTCACACATGGTTGTGAGCATCATGAAAGTTTTGATGGAGAATGGTTGGTGATGATGACGGTGACGAATTTCTCTCTCCGGATCCACGAACGAACTCCAGATTAGGGCTCCCGACAAAGAACAAGAGGTAGTAACGGCTCCGTATCATAAAATGCAATGAAACTTTCTCTCTTATTTTTTTCTTAGGAAGACGGAATATATAACGCTGGAATTAGGTCAGCCGGAGGTCCAGGGGCCCCACAAGCCACCATGGCACGCCCTGGGGGGTGGGCGCGCCCCTGGCTTGTCGGCCCATGGTGGCCCCCCTCTGGTACTGCTTTAATCCAGTATTTTTTATTTCTGCACAAAATAACACCAAGGTAGTTCTGCTGAAAACAACGCCAGTGCGGGTTAGTTTCATTCAAATCATGCAAATTAGTGGCCAAAATAAGAGCAAAAATGTTTGGAAAAGTAGATACAATGGAGACATATCATTACCTTGTTACGAATTATCTTGCTATCAAACTATCTATCAAAACTATCTTACAACACTTGCAGTGAAATCCTTGCTGGAAACGGCCTATCAATTCCTTCTGCTCCTCGTTGTGTCCGACATACTTATCGAAAGGACTACGATTGATCCCCTATACTTGTGGGTCATCATACTTTTCGACACATGCAAAAAAATGCACGGGCTGTGCACACTTGATCCTATACTAGAAAATTTGTGAAACATTACGTATTTGACATTTTTTTACATTTTCCACTCTTAAACTAGTGGGGCTACCTAAAAACTAATTCTAGGTTGGTTCATTGCAATGCCAAGTTTCATAAAACTACCCCGGTTGTTTTGATGGAACGTTGTAGCTTATTCTTCCACTTTTCAGACCCTTGTCCCGGTCTAAGTGTTCTGTTAGAAAACAAACTACAAACATTTATTGCGTAGCCCCGTCCAAAATATAGTAGATACATAATATTTCCTTCTTATATAATTAGGTTTTGTTGGCTCCTTCTGAGAAAAAGCCATGTACATATTATTTTATGGGCCATAATAAACTAGAGTCTAAGTTTATTACCAATAAAGAACACATATTTCGTTGGCTCTGGGCATACCAAATGGAGGCAGATTGATGCTCAGAGTAACATATGTATTATACCATGATTTACCAAATGACCTAGTGTTTTATAATAAGTTGATCTTAGTGTATCTTTCCTAGCTGCTAGCTCAAATTTTGAAGTTAAGGCCCAAAGCAAGGTCCATGTTATACTGGCATATTATGGATTAAATGGTCACTTCTAGAAGAGATAGTGCCGAGTAGAGGATATGTATTTAATCAATGTGATCACTAAAAGATTAGGATCCAATCAATGTGATCATTAAAGGATTTGGATGCAATTAATTACCAAATAAATATGACCACAGTTATGTTATATATTGGAGTAAAACTTAGTTGGGTTTAACTCCCATTACACTTCTAGATAAGGACGTGGATGTGATAAAAATAGCAATCATTTAATGGTTCTATTTTTTGGGGAAGCGTTAATGGTTCTATATATGGATGTGAATACTCACACATGGAAAAAATACATATGTATATATTTGGCTGATAATTAATAGGATCCATAAACTAGAACATTTTATAATTTATTTATATTATTTTTTACTAAAGATTTACAAGGTCCGAGTCTAGTCAAATAGCATTCACACTTACAACCCTTTTGCTTCTATATAAAGGGAGTACATCTTCTCATATTCCACACAAGTATCTCCTTAGCCAACTGCATCGGCAAATCTCTATAGATCCTTGTGCTTACTATTTGTAGTAGTAAGTTTATTCCTTGTTCTCCATATTAGTATGCCGAGGAAAGAGCGGCGGTCAGGTGTGGCGTACATCCATAATGACAAAGACCGTGATGTCACCTTCTACAAGCGACGTGCCGGTTTGTTCAAGAGGGCGTCTGACATCTCTGCCCTCGCTAGGGCTAGGGTTGCAGTCGTCCTAGAGACCAACAATGGAAAGATGCACTCATTTGGGACGCCATTGGCCGATCCCATTGTTGATGCTTTCCTTGTTGGAGCTCTACCAGCAGTTCCCTCCGCCGACGAAGTAACCACTGCGAGGATTGGAAGCCTACAAAATGAGGTGGCTCAGTTGGACATGGAGAACATGATGGAGGAAGACAGGAACCAACTTTCCATCCTTCGTATGAAAAATATCCAAGAAGAGAATCCAGGTATGGTGGCAAATCTTCTCTTCACGAAGGAACAAGATCTTAGTCTTGAAGATCTCAACAAGCTCTTCAATGAGCTCTCTCAGGTCCAAAAAGACATTAGATGCCGGCTACCTCCATTGCATGGTCGTGAAGCCAAGACCAGTGGCACATGTGTGGGACAAGATCTGCAACTACCAAGTGTTCTATCGGCGGATCAGTTGGGTACTACTCATTCAGTAGTGCAGTCATCGTGGCCTCACCATCTTCCACAACTCCAGCTGCCATCGGCTCCACTACCATCACAACCAGAACAAACTTTGGCACCACTTTTTCCTATGCAGGTACCACAAATGTTCCAGTCTACACCACCATCTTTAGCTCCACACTTGGCTTCCCATCTCCAACCCATACCAAACCAGGTACATGAGCAATCTCCACCGCAGGGATTGCACGTTCAAAACTATGAAAATCCTTGCAACATAGTGCAACCAGAACAAAATGTTGCAAGCCATGACTCAACATCTGGGCACAATTTGGAGGCCTCTCCACTATTGGTGCACTCGAATGGCAATGAATTTTCTGTTGATGACCCATTTAACATTGAACAATGGGATTATGCTCTACCTAATAAGTCGTGCTACAACAGTTTCCTAGGGATGGATGCTTACTTAGGCTGCAACAGTACTGATCTAGGACAGTCTTCCATAGGAAATGGTGGATGGGTTAATGCGCCGCCCTCTTCCACTGAACAAGATATTGATAGTCAGACACAAAATGAAGAGCTTCCCTAGATGCTAGTTAGCGCTTCCATTTAAGTGCTATATTGTTATAAAATATATTTATATTTCGACTTCATTATCATTTGGACTACTTTCTTGATTAAGGCTCTTTGAGGAGTATTATTAATTGCAATTTTATTAATATTTCAACTTCACTATCATTTGAATTAATGTGAAAGTATGAGATCATTGCAATTACAATGAACTTACAATGCCATAACGACCAGTCTGGGCTCCTCTGGCCTGGGCGCAGCGCGGGCGTCGCGGTGTGGCGGTGCGCGGGGCGCCTGGGGGGCGATGGCGCGGTTGCTACGCTTCGGGCGGCGTGGATGGTGGCGGGGCGCGTGGGAGCGGCTGTGGTGGCGGGGAAGGTCAGGCCAGATCCGTCCAGCGGCGGCTGCTCGCGGCGCGGGCTGTGCGCGGCGATGATGGTGGTGCGCGCCTGGTCGCGACGACCGGCTGGCCGGCAGGCGTCGCGGGCCGAGTTGGCTCCGGCTAGTGGCTATACCCCGTCCTTCTGCGGGCATAGTCCTTGCGTTGGTGGGCTCTTCCTGTTCTTGGCGAGGCTGCGAGTAGACAGGGCGGCGGTGCGTCCTTCGGAGGGCTACGGCGGCGCGGCGGCTGTGGGGTTCCGGGTGGCGCGGGGTGGCGGTGACGTCCTCCTTCTCCTGGATGTGTACCGTCGGTAGGTACAGATCTAGGGTTCGTGCTCGGGCGGGCTAGATCTGGGTCCTGGGCAGATCAAAGCTTGTGCTTCGGGTAGGAGAGGTCAGGCTTGGCCCGGGGTGTGCTTGCGTGTGGTGCTCGTGCTCTGCTCGCGGGCATGGTGGTCGGTGGTGGTGGTCGGGTCTCTGCTATCCTGTCGGGCAGATCGGTGCCGGTGACCATGGTTGAGGCGTCGCGCGAGCGGGCTCGATGGCGGCCATGGGTAGTCACGGGGTTGTGTCCCCCCCGGTCCACCTGGACTGGCTGGGGACGCAAGCGTGGACGCCCCCTACTATGGGGGCATCGACCCAGATCCCCTGACTGATGACGGGCTAGGAATGAAAGGAGACCTCTTTCTTTTCTCCTTTCGAGGTTGGTGCTCCGTGATGTGGACGGATGGTGGTGGCTTGGACGTGGATGCCGGAGCGGCGGCTTCGGATGGCGGTCCGCATGGTTGGCTTTCCGGCGGGCACCATGTCGGTGGTGGTGGCTCTCCCTCTTGGCCGTGTGGGCGGTAGGAGGGTAGCGGTGGGTGGCTCGGGTGTTCTCCCTGTCTTTGGCAGTGGCGTCGCCCCAATCCGGATCTAGGAAGCTGAACTCGTTGCGCCTGTCCTGAAGACCTCGTGTGGCACGGGGGAGCTGCCGAGCGAAAGCTTTATGCTTTGTCGCCGACGACGGTGACGCTTGCGGGCGCCGCTATCTTCCTGAAGACGTCGTCGTGATGCTCCTCTTCGTGCCAGAGTTCCGGGTGAAGACCCTTGTCCCTTCTGGACTCGGCAGCGGCGACGCTTTGCGCCGTTTTCCCTCCTGGTGGCGTTGTCGTGGAGCTTAGGTGTTTAGGGTTGTGTGTGGCGTTGTACTCGGTGCTCCCAATGCTTTCATTCGGTAGCGTAGTAGGTCTGCGTGATCCGGTTATCTTGGGATCGGCATTGTATGAGGGCTACCTCATCATCCTGTATCGTTCGGCCGTGTACTTGGTTCGGTTGATTGCTTTATATATAAAGCGGGGTGAAAGCCTGTTTCGAGATCACTGATGGCACTTGATACGGATACGAGGTTTAAGTGGCTGTTGGTGCATGTCAGGAAGCTGTGAAGACAATGACCAGCTTCAGCTCTACTGAACTTGTAATGGTTATTGTGCCGTATGGGATTATCGTAGTTTGCTTTGAACTTTATCTTCAGGGCCGGGCCCATAGATGTGCAAAGTGTGCGGCCCGCACAGGGCCCATAAGTTTTAGGGGCCCCAAAATTTGTATATAGACCTAGTATTTTTTTTAAGAAAAAAACTATTCGTAGCAAGCGCTGGGCCGCTGTGCACTGGCGATGGGCCGCTGGGTGCTGGCGCTCCGCCTGACTCGCTTGAGTCGAGGGCATCGAGCGCTGCTGCGCTGGACCCTGGTGCTCGATCGATGTTCCTCATCACAAAAAAAAAAGCTGCTCGATGCCTCGATCGAGATGGAAACGGGATCGTCCGTCTGAAAAAAAAGGCATCATGGACTCGATCGATCGCAAAACCGTAATAGCAGTTGCGGCGGCCTGGCTGAAACGGGATTGTCTCCTTCGCGGCTTCGCCTCATGCCCTCAGCCCTCATCATATCGATCTTCAAGCCGCAAGGAATTCACGCCGCTGCAGCTGTTGCCTTTCTCTTCCAAGTTTTAGACTCGTCGCCCTGTCGGATGGATCCTCGCCTTGTTAGATCGATCGGCGACCGACTCCAGGTGCTTCACGGCTTCAAAACAGGTAGTCGGCCGCTAGCGAGTCATTTTTTCTGATTAACTTCGGCTACTACTCCTAATTCCTAATTTCTTAAATCGTAATTAAATTTTGGCAGGGATCGTTAGAGATCGGTTCTTGCCTTCTTGGTTAAAGAATATAGTGTAGTAGTTCAACCGGACAGGACACGAGCCTAGGTGTGTTAGACGGTTTGTCTAACTGCCAAACATTGACGCATAATTTCCAAATTAATATTTGCTGCCGTATCACTTTAATTTTATTTTATTCATCTTTTGTATCTTGTGTTTCAAAATTACAGATTTGAGTTATCATAGGGAAACATCAATCTGGTTCCAGAAGCGCAAGAGAAAAGAAAGGGAACATAATTTGATTAATAAATCATATAAAGGTGGTATGAACAAGTTTGTTAGAAAAGAAGCATCACAAGTGTCATCCGGTAAGACATTATATCATATACATTATAATTGTTCGTTAGTTCATTTTACCAAGATAGGGCCCCATTTTTTAGTTTCGCACAGGACCTTGGATTTTGCCGGCCCGGCCCTGTTTATCTTATCTGTAGGTTATGCAATTGGATGAACTTTATCTTATCTGTAGGCATTCATTCAGTCTCAGGATGCCTTGCACACACTTACTGATTTCAATAATTTGCAATTGAATATGCTGACTGCAAATCACATCTGCTTCATTCAGAATTTAATGAAGCCACTAACTGAACAGTAACAATCTGCTAAGCTCGGCCGGAAAAAATCTGATAATATAAGATGAGATCAGAACAATGACCAATCCCATCTAAAAATTAACATATACTAACCTCGTACGGTGAGTGGATACTGTGGTCATCAAAGCTTGGTACGGCGAGAGAGTTTGCAGGTGTCTCTCTCCTTTAATGTTGGTTTAGTGCAATTTTCTATCTCCTATAGATGGCGTACAATCGGAGGAGAAGAATGCTAGTATAATTTTCAATATAATTTTACTTTTTATAGGGTCATTCTACGTCCAGTTGTCTGTCCATTGTACTGACTTTTGTTTTCCTTAATATTAGTCAGATCTAAGATGCCCTTTAGGTGTCTTTATTGAAAAAAATATATCACATCTAAAAAATGACAACTACCAGTGCTTAGTGATCACCCTATCAGAACTAAACCTCTTCTCGGAGTATCCATTCGCAATTCGGTAGCCTACGAGTGGATGCAAATTTGAGATAGCGAGAAAACTTTAGGCATTCACAATTCAGCATGTACTAATGCGTTTTCATGCGTGTGTTTGCCCACGGAAGAACCGACCCAACTACTTGCTTAGGGTATGTACAACTTTATTTAGGGAATGCCATCATAGTCAGCTTTATGAATTAAACCACACTTGCACCGTCAATTAGAAATTGCCCAACAAAACTTGGTGGATCCTCAACCCACATACCGGGTTGATGGCCAATTCTTTGCTAACTCAAGTGCTACAAAATTTGCTTCCCTATGCCAAAACACATGATCAACTTTTTTATGACTTGCAAAGCAGGAGCTGTACCGATTTCATTAAGAAAGAAAAGAAATACATAATGGCCCCATTTATATGGGAAACTAGGCTCAAAACCACAACACAACATAGTTGATTGAGGGACAACCATGCAAAAAACAACAACAAACTAAAAGAAAGAACAACAATGCTGATACCGGCCAACCCAATCTACCACCAACATGCCCACAACCCAGAGATGATTGAGCGAGCTCTCCGAAGACGCCTTCAAGAAGGATAACAACGCTCTTGGGTGCCATCGTCGCGAGCATCGATCCCCGTCAAAGATATGTAGCTAAGAGATGACATCTAGTACAATGTTTGCATGCTCTTAAATTTGTGGGATGATTAAAATTAAAGTAGAAAATATGTAGCTAAGAGATGACATCTAGTACATGGATATAATTATCTTATCTTCTTTACTAAGAGACCATCTCTTAGGTAAGAGATGGCAAGCCTTTTTTTTCTCCATTCTCTCTCTTCTAACTCAACAATTATCCTTGGTGATATTGCGAAGATAGCACCATCGTACATGCCCTAAGGTAGATAGCTTTGTACGAGCTTGTCGTGCGGGAGGGCTGATGCATGATGCATTGATGATGGCCCACGTGACTCGGAACGACAGCAGATGTACCATTGCCAATCATAAACGGATCATGCTCTCCCACACATACCCCCCTTCAGCTTCATCCAACAATGTGTGTACGTAAATGGTCGTCCCTCTATCCTGTGGTACACCACGGTAGCGCGTGCGGGCTACGTAATGTGTAGAGCAACATTGAGTGAATGAATCAATCAACAAGTTGAGCAAGAGGAAGCAAAACTTACGAGCTCGTCCTCTGTCGCGTGCAATGGCTACCTTGCCTCCAACTGATGAACCACGTCAAAAAACTTGGTAACGCTGGTCTGAATAGCGATACGATAATGACCCCACATTGCGTTCTTGAATGATGTACATGTCGTAGAGCGCAACGTGCTTTCGTGCGTGAAACGTTTCATGCACTTGCTGCCAGAAGGTCCCCCCTCTGCTCCTACCTACGAAATCCGTGGATACGGCCAACCACGCATCACACAACAACTCATCCTCCATGGTCGAGTAGCTCACCATCCTTCGTGCTCTAAAAAACGATATAGCGTTCGAAAATAAGCTCAATGGCATTTGACCGAACACCTGCCAAGCGTGGTGTCCGCCATGGAGCTTGTCTATAGGGTGGCGGAGTGTACATGGGTACAAACGGCTCGAGGGTGGACAACGCCGTCGTAGAGGCGAGCGGGCGCGTCAGTGCTGGTTGCGGACGTCCGACAATGCCTCCGTGGTGGCCGGAGACGTACAACAGCGGCGGCGGAGGTGAAGGGTGCGTATGCAAAGCAAGGGGGAGAAGGGGCAGAGTGGAAGGAAATGCGACCGGGAGGGGGGATTGGATGGACCGGGGGTGTCGGAGTCCTACGTGTCTGCTGTCCGGACTCCCGCAAAACTCCCCCCACTTTGTCTCTAATTTGCGGAAGAAAACACGTCTGGACCGCTCGACGGACCGATACAGGCCCACGTTGGATGACTACCACGGTCCCGACAGCGCGGTCCGGACGGATGCGGGCGGTTTGAGGGTCGGCGTTGGAGATGCCCTAAGACGTTTTCATGCGTGTGTTTGCCCACGGAAGAACCGACCCAACTACTTGCTTAGGGCATGCACAACTTTTTTTAGGGAATGCCATCATAGTCAGCTTTATGAATTAAACCACACTTGCACAGTCAATTAGAAATTGCCCAACAAAACTTGGTGGATCCTCAACCCACATACCGGGTTGATGGCCAATTCTTTGCTAACTCAAGTGCTACAAAATTTGCTTCCCTATGCCAAAACACATGTGTTTGATGTAGTTTTGTACGTAATTTAACAAGAAAATTTATTCATGGAAATGAATGAATTTCCTAAGTACACAACCTCCTCATGTGTGTGTTTAGTGCTGAAACTATGCATGGCCCTACGTGCATACCCTAGTGCATGTGCACGTACGTGCATGGCCATGATGTTATGCACTGGTACTTGTACGTACTGGAGGCCAGGTCTATACGTGACCAAATACCCGTGCTGAACCGCCGGTGTACATGTATGTACCCGAACACTCGCATGGCCGATCTTACGTGCATACTAGTGCATACCTGTCTATCATCACATGATGCGAGTCGACTGCATTGCGGCCGCGTTTGGATACGTGTATTCGGGCACGCGGCCGGCAGCCGACTACACGTATATACAAGAGACTGGCTTAAGCTTAGACTTGGCCGAATCGATCACGTTCCGGTTGCAAACATACAAGCGACCCAAGTACACGAATATTTTCTTGTGCTCTGTTTTGCAGCCTTGTTGATCAAGGAGCCGATTGACTTGGACGGGGGGTTGAAGCACCGGCGTGATCATCTTAAACCGATAACCTACCTTCTCCAGCTGCCCATAAATTAGGGGGGGGGGGGGGGGGGGGGCAGAGGGAAACCCACGGCGCATACATACATCCATCCATCACCCAAGCACGCATCCATCCATCACGCACTCGACGTGCGCTGAAACCCACGGCGCATACATCCATCCATCACCCAAGCACGCATCCATCCATCACGCACTCGACGTGCGCTCGTCTTCCTTCTCGTGCAGGCGGCCGGGAAGGGAAGGTGAGCAGGCATGCAGCAGAACGACGAGCTGTGCGTCGAACTCCGACGAGACGACCATGCCGATCATGTTGTGATTGTGGTACATAACACTTTGATGTTGAAAGCGTGGATCAGGTCCTGTAGTATAAGTAGCACATATAATGGTTATAGGATGGAAACTTTGTATTATTTTGCCATCGTCTTTCGTTTGTGAAACTAGCTGCAGCAAGTAGCAATCTGAATTGATGCAAGCAAGTAATTAACGCCTTGATTAGAAAAGACAAGGTCAGCTAGCGGCTCGCGCACGTCTTCCATGGGAGCTGAGCAGGTAGCAAGCGGCACGGGTGGCATCACTGGCATGAGCGACACCAGAGCACCCACGTCTGCTAGCCGCATCGGTCCGTTGCTTTGCGGCTGGAAGGTCATTCACGGCCAGCGTCAGTGCATGTGGCTACTTGCAGCCTTGCCGTTGTCTGCACTTACTGCACAGCGGTGCTCTTCCTCCACCGTCGCGTGCTGCTGCTCCAGCTCCGCATAACTCCTTCCTCTCCACTGCAATAGATGGATGTACGAACCTGTGGTAACCTGCTCCTTTACCCTTCCATGATGTGAGATCAAAATATTGTTGTTTTCTCTGGTGACTGTGCAGTTCCGGTCAAGCCAAAGAGGGGCTAATCTCTAACAATCTTTAGCAAGAACTCGATCCACTCATCTGGTCTAATTTACACCGCTGAAATTCTGCATCCACAACTTTCTCTTTCCGTGAAAGCCCTTGCTGAATTCTGTATCCACATCCCTCCTGTTACATACATTCCATTGAGTATTAAATAAATTATTTTCCGGTTAATTGCAATAGATTTAATTAGGAGGGCAAGTAATTATGGGTGATAACTACTTAGTTTATTTTTGTACTCTTAGAGTCCTGTAGGATTTTGTAATTGGGCTGAGATTTGTTGTCTGAATCTAGATTTTTATTCTTAGAGTCTCTGTCCATGAACACCATCCGCCGTCCGCCCATGCTCCACACTTTGCCGGAACTCCGTCTGTCGGTTCTCCATTTGAGGTATGTATGAAGCTAACCTTGGAATTTCCTGATAGTCGTCTACACGCCCATGTTTTGTTTGCACCAGGTCATGTCATACTCCTTTAGTACGGATGTTTTTTTTTACTTTTTTGCTGGGAGGCTTAGCGATGTAATCGTGACGATGTTCTTCGGTCAGCACTACTACAGCATGCTCCTCCCTTTACTTACTTGTATCTGTAGGGTGCCCGGTAGTTTGTTCTCTACTACTGAAAGTATTTTCTTCAGTTGCGGCAACTGTAAGCTTGGGTACCAGTTTTACACCAAATTTGTGTCTAACTGTCGATAGTGAATGTCTAAACTTGAGTGCTAGACCTACTTATGGTTAATAAATCCTGTTGTTCTCAAGACTCAACTATGGATGTCGAAATGTAGATACTGAATGTCTAAACTTGAGTGCTAGACCTACTTATGGTTAATAAATCCTGTTGTTGTCAAGACATAACTATGGATGAACAATTTTGCAAACTTTGTCTGTTGGCATAGACTCAAGCAAGCACCTCTTTGAGTTGTACTTGCCAGATTTAGGAGTTAGTTAATCCTCTTTGTTCCTATTGATGCACACGAATTTGGATAGATGATTATTGATTCATGTTTGATCTATGATATACACGTGAATAGGTCGAGCAGGTGGAGCTATAATTAAGCACCTATTGTACTGGGTCGATATATGACATATTCTCTATTACCTGAGTCAACACCCACTGCAGAGCATAGGGCCGGCTTGAACATTAGCAGGCTGGGTGCACGCCCACACATACACCTATTTCTCAACTAATCATAATTTATAAGGAACATGGCCTCTTCGAAGCATGCTATTTGCATAGTATCTTGAACGATGTTATGAAAGATAAAATCATAACAGTAAGAACTCAAGTTTGTTCAGTCTCTTTGTGCAACCAGTCATGCCATGGCTTTTCGTAATTAGGTAACTAAATAGATTAATCATTAGGTAAAGATATACTGATATTTATTTGCAATGATTCCATCTTTCTTTTCACCTCCCTGTTCTTCTTGCTGGTGGTTTTGATTTTAATCAAGCAGTCCGAAAGTCTACTGGTAAACAATGTCGTGTTATGTTGCGTTTGTATAGCGACTCTAATTAACAATTTGGGCTCTAGAAAAATGATAAAAATCATTGCGTTCCAATCCAATTAGAGGCTTATCTGATACCCATCATATTCTTCGTTCGTTATTCAGCTTGTTGTTGTGTGTATGTAGCAAAATCCCGGATGCTATAGCTGAAGTAGCTTTTGTTCGATGTTGCTATTCTGTCCATTTTCCTGATTTTTATTACGACAACAGCATTGTAGTTTAATTATGGCTGATGTGTACGCCAGAAATAGGCGGATCCGGAAATGATTAATTATATTAGAATGTAAAATTTTGTCATACCGTCGCTATGCTTGTGCTGAAGTTCAATACATAGGGAATCCACTGAGCTACTATTTGTCTTTCATTAGTTTATTTTTCTTCTTTCCATTGGATGAAGTGTAGATTCTTTTCCTGGTCTTTTGATGGTCTGCTAGAGTGTGTTTTGACAATGCTTTAGGCCATGTTTGGCTGCTCAGTTTTTTAAACTACGGTTTTAAATGCTTTGACGCGTTTGGCATCAAGTAATACAGTAGTTTCATAAACCGAAGTTTCAGTATCGTGGTATTTTTGGAGTATTTGAAAAAGAGCTCAACATCTCTTTTTTCTAAACCAAAACGAGAAAGCTTTGGTATTAGTAACTGAAGTATTCACAGCCCAGGCATTGGACTACTGAGGTATTAAATTACTATGGTTTCGAATAAACTATGTTGTATCTGTTTGGTTATGGCAAGTATCAATGTGAATTTTTAATTCTTGCAGTTGCTAATGCACTGGTATTTTAAGTTCGTTTTATTTCAGAAATAATATTCAATTTAGAGACATGGACATAGCAGAGGCGACCATGTTGTATCCAGGTGGCATCCCCACATCATTCAAATTTCTTAATTTGGAAGGTGTAGAGTGGTGGGCAGAGGATATTACTATTGTGGCATGGGTTCACTTCATAAATACAAGTGCATGTGTTACCTTTAGAAATTTCATTTCATGGAAGTATTTGGTGGTGTTTTCTCGCTCCTGATTGTAGTCAATCCTTACGAAGGATGGTGTATGGACCAGGTAGCCCTCACATTCAACTCAACGAGGTTATTTTTTGAAGTTTTCATCATTGCCTTGCGCAGGTCCGGTTCAATGATAACTCACCTAAGGATTGACCAAGTTTGAACCCACTGTGAATCAGATGACGTGGATATGTGGGGTCTTTAGCCATGTTTATCAGACCAGCAGCGTGTGATTTTTTTTTCCTTCCATTGCAACGCACGGGCCCTTTTTGCTATAAATACCAAAGCATCCATGTCGGCCCATGGTGGCCCCCCTCTGGTACTGCTTTAATCCAGTATTTTTTATTTCTGCACAAAATAACACCAAGGTAGTTCTGCTGAAAACAACGCCAGTGCGGGTTAGTTTCATTCAAATCATGCAAATTAGTGGCCAAAATAAGAGCAAAAATGTTTGGAAAAGTAGATACAATGGAGACATATCATTACCTTGTTACGAATTATCTTGCTATCAAACTATCTATCAAAACTATCTTACAACACTTGCAGTGAAATCCTTGCTGGAAACGGCCTATCAATTCCTTCTGCTCCTCGTTGTGTCCGACATACTTATCGAAAGGACTACGATTGATCCCCTATACTTGTGGGTCATCATACTTTTCGACACATGCAAAAAAATGCACGGGCTGTGCACACTTGATCCTATACTAGAAAATTTGTGAAACATTACGTATTTGACATTTTTTTACATTTTCCACTCTTAAACTAGTGGGGCTACCTAAAAACTAATTCTAGGTTGGTTCATTGCAATGCCAAGTTTCATAAAACTACCCCGGTTGTTTTGATGGAACGTTGTAGCTTATTCTTCCACTTTTCAGACCCTTGTCCCGGTCTAAGTGTTCTGTTAGAAAACAAACTACAAACATTTATTGCGTAGCCCCGTCCAAAATATAGTAGATACATAATATTTCCTTCTTATATAATTAGGTTTTGTTGGCTCCTTCTGAGAAAAAGCCATGTACATATTATTTTATGGGCCATAATAAACTAGAGTCTAAGTTTATTACCAATAAAGAACACATATTTCGTTGGCTCTGGGCATACCAAATGGAGGCAGATTGATGCTCAGAGTAACATATGTATTATACCATGATTTACCAAATGACCTAGTGTTTTATAATAAGTTGATCTTAGTGTATCTTTCCTAGCTGCTAGCTCAAATTTTGAAGTTAAGGCCCAAAGCAAGGTCCATGTTATACTGGCATATTATGGATTAAATGGTCACTTCTAGAAGAGATAGTGCCGAGTAGAGGATATGTATTTAATCAATGTGATCACTAAAAGATTAGGATCCAATCAATGTGATCATTAAAGGATTTGGATGCAATTAATTACCAAATAAATATGACCACAGTTATGTTATATATTGGAGTAAAACTTAGTTGGGTTTAACTCCCATTACACTTCTAGATAAGGACGTGGATGTGATAAAAATAGCAATCATTTAATGGTTCTATTTTTTGGGGAAGCGTTAATGGTTCTATATATGGATGTGAATACTCACACATGGAAAAAATACATATGTATATATTTGGCTGATAATTAATAGGATCCATAAACTAGAACATTTTATAATTTATTTATATTATTTTTTACTAAAGATTTACAAGGTCCGAGTCTAGTCAAATAGCATTCACACTTACAACCCTTTTGCTTCTATATAAAGGGAGTACATCTTCTCATATTCCACACAAGTATCTCCTTAGCCAACTGCATCGGCAAATCTCTATAGATCCTTGTGCTTACTATTTGTAGTAGTAAGTTTATTCCTTGTTCTCCATATTAGTATGCCGAGGAAAGAGCGGCGGTCAGGTGTGGCGTACATCCATAATGACAAAGACCGTGATGTCACCTTCTACAAGCGACGTGCCGGTTTGTTCAAGAGGGCGTCTGACATCTCTGCCCTCGCTAGGGCTAGGGTTGCAGTCGTCCTAGAGACCAACAATGGAAAGATGCACTCATTTGGGACGCCATTGGCCGATCCCATTGTTGATGCTTTCCTTGTTGGAGCTCTACCAGCAGTTCCCTCCGCCGACGAAGTAACCACTGCGAGGATTGGAAGCCTACAAAATGAGGTGGCTCAGTTGGACATGGAGAACATGATGGAGGAAGACAGGAACCAACTTTCCATCCTTCGTATGAAAAATATCCAAGAAGAGAATCCAGGTATGGTGGCAAATCTTCTCTTCACGAAGGAACAAGATCTTAGTCTTGAAGATCTCAACAAGCTCTTCAATGAGCTCTCTCAGGTCCAAAAAGACATTAGATGCCGGCTACCTCCATTGCATGGTCGTGAAGCCAAGACCAGTGGCACATGTGTGGGACAAGATCTGCAACTACCAAGTGTTCTATCGGCGGATCAGTTGGGTACTACTCATTCAGTAGTGCAGTCATCGTGGCCTCACCATCTTCCACAACTCCAGCTGCCATCGGCTCCACTACCATCACAACCAGAACAAACTTTGGCACCACTTTTTCCTATGCAGGTACCACAAATGTTCCAGTCTACACCACCATCTTTAGCTCCACACTTGGCTTCCCATCTCCAACCCATACCAAACCAGGTACATGAGCAATCTCCACCGCAGGGATTGCACGTTCAAAACTATGAAAATCCTTGCAACATAGTGCAACCAGAACAAAATGTTGCAAGCCATGACTCAACATCTGGGCACAATTTGGAGGCCTCTCCACTATTGGTGCACTCGAATGGCAATGAATTTTCTGTTGATGACCCATTTAACATTGAACAATGGGATTATGCTCTACCTAATAAGTCGTGCTACAACAGTTTCCTAGGGATGGATGCTTACTTAGGCTGCAACAGTACTGATCTAGGACAGTCTTCCATAGGAAATGGTGGATGGGTTAATGCGCCGCCCTCTTCCACTGAACAAGATATTGATAGTCAGACACAAAATGAAGAGCTTCCCTAGATGCTAGTTAGCGCTTCCATTTAAGTGCTATATTGTTATAAAATATATTTATATTTCGACTTCATTATCATTTGGACTACTTTCTTGATTAAGGCTCTTTGAGGAGTATTATTAATTGCAATTTTATTAATATTTCAACTTCACTATCATTTGAATTAATGTGAAAGTATGAGATCATTGCAATTACAATGAACTTACAATGCCATAACGACCAGTCTGGGCTCCTCTGGCCTGGGCGCAGCGCGGGCGTCGCGGTGTGGCGGTGCGCGGGGCGCCTGGGGGGCGATGGCGCGGTTGCTACGCTTCGGGCGGCGTGGATGGTGGCGGGGCGCGTGGGAGCGGCTGTGGTGGCGGGGAAGGTCAGGCCAGATCCGTCCAGCGGCGGCTGCTCGCGGCGCGGGCTGTGCGCGGCGATGATGGTGGTGCGCGCCTGGTCGCGACGACCGGCTGGCCGGCAGGCGTCGCGGGCCGAGTTGGCTCCGGCTAGTGGCTATACCCCGTCCTTCTGCGGGCATAGTCCTTGCGTTGGTGGGCTCTTCCTGTTCTTGGCGAGGCTGCGAGTAGACAGGGCGGCGGTGCGTCCTTCGGAGGGCTACGGCGGCGCGGCGGCTGTGGGGTTCCGGGTGGCGCGGGGTGGCGGTGACGTCCTCCTTCTCCTGGATGTGTACCGTCGGTAGGTACAGATCTAGGGTTCGTGCTCGGGCGGGCTAGATCTGGGTCCTGGGCAGATCAAAGCTTGTGCTTCGGGTAGGAGAGGTCAGGCTTGGCCCGGGGTGTGCTTGCGTGTGGTGCTCGTGCTCTGCTCGCGGGCATGGTGGTCGGTGGTGGTGGTCGGGTCTCTGCTATCCTGTCGGGCAGATCGGTGCCGGTGACCATGGTTGAGGCGTCGCGCGAGCGGGCTCGATGGCGGCCATGGGTAGTCACGGGGTTGTGTCCCCCCCGGTCCACCTGGACTGGCTGGGGACGCAAGCGTGGACGCCCCCTACTGTGGGGGCATCGACCCAGATCCCCTGACTGATGACGGGCTAGGAATGAAAGGAGACCTCTTTCTTTTCTCCTTTCGAGGTTGGTGCTCCGTGATGTGGACGGATGGTGGTGGCTTGGACGTGGATGCCGGAGCGGCGGCTTCGGATGGCGGTCCGCATGGTTGGCTTTCCGGCGGGCACCATGTCGGTGGTGGTGGCTCTCCCTCTTGGCCGTGTGGGCGGTAGGAGGGTAGCGGTGGGTGGCTCGGGTGTTCTCCCTGTCTTTGGCAGTGGCGTCGCCCCAATCCGGATCTAGGAAGCTGAACTCGTTGCGCCTGTCCTGAAGACCTCGTGTGGCACGGGGGAGCTGCCGAGCGAAAGCTTTATGCTTTGTCGCCGACGACGGTGACGCTTGCGGGCGCCGCTATCTTCCTGAAGACGTCGTCGTGATGCTCCTCTTCGTGCCAGAGTTCCGGGTGAAGACCCTTGTCCCTTCTGGACTCGGCAGCGGCGACGCTTTGCGCCGTTTTCCCTCCTGGTGGCGTTGTCGTGGAGCTTAGGTGTTTAGGGTTGTGTGTGGCGTTGTACTCGGTGCTCCCAATGCTTTCATTCGGTAGCGTAGTAGGTCTGCGTGATCCGGTTATCTTGGGATCGGCATTGTATGAGGGCTACCTCATCATCCTGTATCGTTCGGCCGTGTACTTGGTTCGGTTGATTGCTTTATATATAAAGCGGGGTGAAAGCCTGTTTCGAGATCACTGATGGCACTTGATACGGATACGAGGTTTAAGTGGCTGTTGGTGCATGTCAGGAAGCTGTGAAGACAATGACCAGCTTCAGCTCTACTGAACTTGTAATGGTTATTGTGCCGTATGGGATTATCGTAGTTTGCTTTGAACTTTATCTTCAGGGCCGGGCCCATAGATGTGCAAAGTGTGCGGCCCGCACAGGGCCCATAAGTTTTAGGGGCCCCAAAATTTGTATATAGACCTAGTATTTTTTTTAAGAAAAAAACTATTCGTAGCAAGCGCTGGGCCGCTGTGCACTGGCGATGGGCCGCTGGGTGCTGGCGCTCCGCCTGACTCGCTTGAGTCGAGGGCATCGAGCGCTGCTGCGCTGGACCCTGGTGCTCGATCGATGTTCCTCATCACAAAAAAAAAAGCTGCTCGATGCCTCGATCGAGATGGAAACGGGATCGTCCGTCTGAAAAAAAAGGCATCATGGACTCGATCGATCGCAAAACCGTAATAGCAGTTGCGGCGGCCTGGCTGAAACGGGATTGTCTCCTTCGCGGCTTCGCCTCATGCCCTCAGCCCTCATCATATCGATCTTCAAGCCGCAAGGAATTCACGCCGCTGCAGCTGTTGCCTTTCTCTTCCAAGTTTTAGACTCGTCGCCCTGTCGGATGGATCCTCGCCTTGTTAGATCGATCGGCGACCGACTCCAGGTGCTTCACGGCTTCAAAACAGGTAGTCGGCCGCTAGCGAGTCATTTTTTCTGATTAACTTCGGCTACTACTCCTAATTCCTAATTTCTTAAATCGTAATTAAATTTTGGCAGGGATCGTTAGAGATCGGTTCTTGCCTTCTTGGTTAAAGAATATAGTGTAGTAGTTCAACCGGACAGGACACGAGCCTAGGTGTGTTAGACGGTTTGTCTAACTGCCAAACATTGACGCATAATTTCCAAATTAATATTTGCTGCCGTATCACTTTAATTTTATTTTATTCATCTTTTGTATCTTGTGTTTCAAAATTACAGATTTGAGTTATCATAGGGAAACATCAATCTGGTTCCAGAAGCGCAAGAGAAAAGAAAGGGAACATAATTTGATTAATAAATCATATAAAGGTGGTATGAACAAGTTTGTTAGAAAAGAAGCATCACAAGTGTCATCCGGTAAGACATTATATCATATACATTATAATTGTTCGTTAGTTCATTTTACCAAGATAGGGCCCCATTTTTTAGTTTCGCACAGGACCTCGGATTTTGCCGGCCCGGCCCTGTTTATCTTATCTGTAGGTTATGCAATTGGATGAACTTTATCTTATCTGTAGGCATTCATTCAGTCTCAGGATGCCTTGCACACACTTACTGATTTCAATAATTTGCAATTGAATATGCTGACTGCAAATCACATCTGCTTCATTCAGAATTTAATGAAGCCACTAACTGAACAGTAACAATCTGCTAAGCTCGGCCGGAAAAAATCTGATAATATAAGATGAGATCAGAACAATGACCAATCCCATCTAAAAATTAACATATACTAACCTCGTACGGTGAGTGGATACTGTGGTCATCAAAGCTTGGTACGGCGAGAGAGTTTGCAGGTGTCTCTCTCCTTTAATGTTGGTTTAGTGCAATTTTCTATCTCCTATAGATGGCGTACAATCGGAGGAGAAGAATGCTAGTATAATTTTCAATATAATTTTACTTTTTATAGGGTCATTCTACGTCCAGTTGTCTGTCCATTGTACTGACTTTTGTTTTCCTTAATATTAGTCAGATCTAAGATGCCCTTTAGGTGTCTTTATTGAAAAAAATATATCACATCTAAAAAATGACAACTACCAGTGCTTAGTGATCACCCTATCAGAACTAAACCTCTTCTCGGAGTATCCATTCGCAATTCGGTAGCCTACGAGTGGATGCAAATTTGAGATAGCGAGAAAACTTTAGGCATTCACAATTCAGCATGTACTAATGCGTTTTCATGCGTGTGTTTGCCCACGGAAGAACCGACCCAACTACTTGCTTAGGGTATGTACAACTTTATTTAGGGAATGCCATCATAGTCAGCTTTATGAATTAAACCACACTTGCACCGTCAATTAGAAATTGCCCAACAAAACTTGGTGGATCCTCAACCCACATACCGGGTTGATGGCCAATTCTTTGCTAACTCAAGTGCTACAAAATTTGCTTCCCTATGCCAAAACACATGATCAACTTTTTTATGACTTGCAAAGCAGGAGCTGTACCGATTTCATTAAGAAAGAAAAGAAATACATAATGGCCCCATTTATATGGGAAACTAGGCTCAAAACCACAACACAACATAGTTGATTGAGGGACAACCATGCAAAAAACAACAACAAACTAAAAGAAAGAACAACAATGCTGATACCGGCCAACCCAATCTACCACCAACATGCCCACAACCCAGAGATGATTGAGCGAGCTCTCCGAAGACGCCTTCAAGAAGGATAACAACGCTCTTGGGTGCCATCGTCGCGAGCATCGATCCCCGTCAAAGATATGTAGCTAAGAGATGACATCTAGTACAATGTTTGCATGCTCTTAAATTTGTGGGATGATTAAAATTAAAGTAGAAAATATGTAGCTAAGAGATGACATCTAGTACATGGATATAATTATCTTATCTTCTTTACTAAGAGACCATCTCTTAGGTAAGAGATGGCAAGCCTTTTTTTTCTCCATTCTCTCTCTTCTAACTCAACAATTATCCTTGGTGATATTGCGAAGATAGCACCATCGTACATGCCCTAAGGTAGATAGCTTTGTACGAGCTTGTCGTGCGGGAGGGCTGATGCATGATGCATTGATGATGGCCCACGTGACTCGGAACGACAGCAGATGTACCATTGCCAATCATAAACGGATCATGCTCTCCCACACATACCCCCCTTCAGCTTCATCCAACAATGTGTGTACGTAAATGGTCGTCCCTCTATCCTGTGGTACACCACGGTAGCGCGTGCGGGCTACGTAATGTGTAGAGCAACATTGAGTGAATGAATCAATCAACAAGTTGAGCAAGAGGAAGCAAAACTTACGAGCTCGTCCTCTGTCGCGTGCAATGGCTACCTTGCCTCCAACTGATGAACCACGTCAAAAAACTTGGTAACGCTGGTCTGAATAGCGATACGATAATGACCCCACATTGCGTTCTTGAATGATGTACATGTCGTAGAGCGCAACGTGCTTTCGTGCGTGAAACGTTTCATGCACTTGCTGCCAGAAGGTCCCCCCTCTGCTCCTACCTACGAAATCCGTGGATACGGCCAACCACGCATCACACAACAACTCATCCTCCATGGTCGAGTAGCTCACCATCCTTCGTGCTCTAAAAAACGATATAGCGTTCGAAAATAAGCTCAATGGCATTTGACCGAACACCTGCCAAGCGTGGTGTCCGCCATGGAGCTTGTCTATAGGGTGGCGGAGTGTACATGGGTACAAACGGCTCGAGGGTGGACAACGCCGTCGTAGAGGCGAGCGGGCGCGTCAGTGCTGGTTGCGGACGTCCGACAATGCCTCCGTGGTGGCCGGAGACGTACAACAGCGGCGGCGGAGGTGAAGGGTGCGTATGCAAAGCAAGGGGGAGAAGGGGCAGAGTGGAAGGAAATGCGACCGGGAGGGGGGATTGGATGGACCGGGGGTGTCGGAGTCCTACGTGTCTGCTGTCCGGACTCCCGCAAAACTCCCCCCACTTTGTCTCTAATTTGCGGAAGAAAACACGTCTGGACCGCTCGACGGACCGATACAGGCCCACGTTGGATGACTACCACGGTCCCGACAGCGCGGTCCGGACGGATGCGGGCGGTTTGAGGGTCGGCGTTGGAGATGCCCTAAGACGTTTTCATGCGTGTGTTTGCCCACGGAAGAACCGACCCAACTACTTGCTTAGGGCATGCACAACTTTTTTTAGGGAATGCCATCATAGTCAGCTTTATGAATTAAACCACACTTGCACAGTCAATTAGAAATTGCCCAACAAAACTTGGTGGATCCTCAACCCACATACCGGGTTGATGGCCAATTCTTTGCTAACTCAAGTGCTACAAAATTTGCTTCCCTATGCCAAAACACATGTGTTTGATGTAGTTTTGTACGTAATTTAACAAGAAAATTTATTCATGGAAATGAATGAATTTCCTAAGTACACAACCTCCTCATGTGTGTGTTTAGTGCTGAAACTATGCATGGCCCTACGTGCATACCCTAGTGCATGTGCACGTACGTGCATGGCCATGATGTTATGCACTGGTACTTGTACGTACTGGAGGCCAGGTCTATACGTGACCAAATACCCGTGCTGAACCGCCGGTGTACATGTATGTACCCGAACACTCGCATGGCCGATCTTACGTGCATACTAGTGCATACCTGTCTATCATCACATGATGCGAGTCGACTGCATTGCGGCCGCGTTTGGATACGTGTATTCGGGCACGCGGCCGGCAGCCGACTACACGTATATACAAGAGACTGGCTTAAGCTTAGACTTGGCCGAATCGATCACGTTCCGGTTGCAAACATACAAGCGACCCAAGTACACGAATATTTTCTTGTGCTCTGTTTTGCAGCCTTGTTGATCAAGGAGCCGATTGACTTGGACGGGGGGTTGAAGCACCGGCGTGATCATCTTAAACCGATAACCTACCTTCTCCAGCTGCCCATAAATTAGGGGGGGGGGGGGGGGGGGGGGGGGGCAGAGGGAAACCCACGGCGCATACATACATCCATCCATCACCCAAGCACGCATCCATCCATCACGCACTCGACGTGCGCTGAAACCCACGGCGCATACATCCATCCATCACCCAAGCACGCATCCATCCATCACGCACTCGACGTGCGCTCGTCTTCCTTCTCGTGCAGGCGGCCGGGAAGGGAAGGTGAGCAGGCATGCAGCAGAACGACGAGCTGTGCGTCGAACTCCGACGAGACGACCATGCCGATCATGTTGTGATTGTGGTACATAACACTTTGATGTTGAAAGCGTGGATCAGGTCCTGTAGTATAAGTAGCACATATAATGGTTATAGGATGGAAACTTTGTATTATTTTGCCATCGTCTTTCGTTTGTGAAACTAGCTGCAGCAAGTAGCAATCTGAATTGATGCAAGCAAGTAATTAACGCCTTGATTAGAAAAGACAAGGTCAGCTAGCGGCTCGCGCACGTCTTCCATGGGAGCTGAGCAGGTAGCAAGCGGCACGGGTGGCATCACTGGCATGAGCGACACCAGAGCACCCACGTCTGCTAGCCGCATCGGTCCGTTGCTTTGCGGCTGGAAGGTCATTCACGGCCAGCGTCAGTGCATGTGGCTACTTGCAGCCTTGCCGTTGTCTGCACTTACTGCACAGCGGTGCTCTTCCTCCACCGTCGCGTGCTGCTGCTCCAGCTCCGCATAACTCCTTCCTCTCCACTGCAATAGATGGATGTACGAACCTGTGGTAACCTGCTCCTTTACCCTTCCATGATGTGAGATCAAAATATTGTTGTTTTCTCTGGTGACTGTGCAGTTCCGGTCAAGCCAAAGAGGGGCTAATCTCTAACAATCTTTAGCAAGAACTCGATCCACTCATCTGGTCTAATTTACACCGCTGAAATTCTGCATCCACAACTTTCTCTTTCCGTGAAAGCCCTTGCTGAATTCTGTATCCACATCCCTCCTGTTACATACATTCCATTGAGTATTAAATAAATTATTTTCCGGTTAATTGCAATAGATTTAATTAGGAGGGCAAGTAATTATGGGTGATAACTACTTAGTTTATTTTTGTACTCTTAGAGTCCTGTAGGATTTTGTAATTGGGCTGAGATTTGTTGTCTGAATCTAGATTTTTATTCTTAGAGTCTCTGTCCATGAACACCATCCGCCGTCCGCCCATGCTCCACACTTTGCCGGAACTCCGTCTGTCGGTTCTCCATTTGAGGTATGTATGAAGCTAACCTTGGAATTTCCTGATAGTCGTCTACACGCCCATGTTTTGTTTGCACCAGGTCATGTCATACTCCTTTAGTACGGATGTTTTTTTTTACTTTTTTGCTGGGAGGCTTAGCGATGTAATCGTGACGATGTTCTTCGGTCAGCACTACTACAGCATGCTCCTCCCTTTACTTACTTGTATCTGTAGGGTGCCCGGTAGTTTGTTCTCTACTACTGAAAGTATTTTCTTCAGTTGCGGCAACTGTAAGCTTGGGTACCAGTTTTACACCAAATTTGTGTCTAACTGTCGATAGTGAATGTCTAAACTTGAGTGCTAGACCTACTTATGGTTAATAAATCCTGTTGTTCTCAAGACTCAACTATGGATGTCGAAATGTAGATACTGAATGTCTAAACTTGAGTGCTAGACCTACTTATGGTTAATAAATCCTGTTGTTGTCAAGACATAACTATGGATGAACAATTTTGCAAACTTTGTCTGTTGGCATAGACTCAAGCAAGCACCTCTTTGAGTTGTACTTGCCAGATTTAGGAGTTAGTTAATCCTCTTTGTTCCTATTGATGCACACGAATTTGGATAGATGATTATTGATTCATGTTTGATCTATGATATACACGTGAATAGGTCGAGCAGGTGGAGCTATAATTAAGCACCTATTGTACTGGGTCGATATATGACATATTCTCTATTACCTGAGTCAACACCCACTGCAGAGCATAGGTCCGGCTTGAACATTAGCAGGCTGGGTGCACGCCCACACATACACCTATTTCTCAACTAATCATAATTTATAAGGAACATGGCCTCTTCGAAGCATGCTATTTGCATAGTATCTTGAACGATGTTATGAAAGATAAAATCATAACAGTAAGAACTCAAGTTTGTTCAGTCTCTTTGTGCAACCAGTCATGCCATGGCTTTTCGTAATTAGGTAACTAAATAGATTAATCATTAGGTAAAGATATACTGATATTTATTTGCAATGATTCCATCTTTCTTTTCACCTCCCTGTTCTTCTTGCTGGTGGTTTTGATTTTAATCAAGCAGTCCGAAAGTCTACTGGTAAACAATGTCGTGTTATGTTGCGTTTGTATAGCGACTCTAATTAACAATTTGGGCTCTAGAAAAATGATAAAAATCATTGCGTTCCAATCCAATTAGAGGCTTATCTGATACCCATCATATTCTTCGTTCGTTATTCAGCTTGTTGTTGTGTGTATGTAGCAAAATCCCGGATGCTATAGCTGAAGTAGCTTTTGTTCGATGTTGCTATTCTGTCCATTTTCCTGATTTTTATTACGACAACAGCATTGTAGTTTAATTATGGCTGATGTGTACGCCAGAAATAGGCGGATCCGGAAATGATTAATTATATTAGAATGTAAAATTTTGTCATACCGTCGCTATGCTTGTGCTGAAGTTCAATACATAGGGAATCCACTGAGCTACTATTTGTCTTTCATTAGTTTATTTTTCTTCTTTCCATTGGATGAAGTGTAGATTCTTTTCCTGGTCTTTTGATGGTCTGCTAGAGTGTGTTTTGACAATGCTTTAGGCCATGTTTGGCTGCTCAGTTTTTTAAACTACGGTTTTAAATGCTTTGACGCGTTTGGCATCAAGTAATACAGTAGTTTCATAAACCGAAGTTTCAGTATCGTGGTATTTTTGGAGTATTTGAAAAAGAGCTCAACATCTCTTTTTTCTAAACCAAAACGAGAAAGCTTTGGTATTAGTAACTGAAGTATTCACAGCCCAGGCATTGGACTACTGAGGTATTAAATTACTATGGTTTCGAATAAACTATGTTGTATCTGTTTGGTTATGGCAAGTATCAATGTGAATTTTTAATTCTTGCAGTTGCTAATGCACTGGTATTTTAAGTTCGTTTTATTTCAGAAATAATATTCAATTTAGAGACATGGACATAGCAGAGGCGACCATGTTGTATCCAGGTGGCATCCCCACATCATTCAAATTTCTTAATTTGGAAGGTGTAGAGTGGTGGGCAGAGGATATTACTATTGTGGCATGGGTTCACTTCATAAATACAAGTGCATGTGTTACCTTTAGAAATTTCATTTCATGGAAGTATTTGGTGGTGTTTTCTCGCTCCTGATTGTAGTCAATCCTTACGAAGGATGGTGTATGGACCAGGTAGCCCTCACATTCAACTCAACGAGGTTATTTTTTGAAGTTTTCATCATTGCCTTGCGCAGGTCCGGTTCAATGATAACTCACCTAAGGATTGACCAAGTTTGAACCCACTGTGAATCAGATGACGTGGATATGTGGGGTCTTTAGCCATGTTTATCAGACCAGCAGCGTGTGATTTTTTTTTCCTTCCATTGCAACGCACGGGCCCTTTTTGCTATAAATACCAAAGCATCCAAGCCCACGATGAGGGGGGGACGGGGGGGGGGGGGGGGGGGGGGGGGGGACGGACGGAGGGCCAGAGGGAAACCCACGGCGCATACATCCATCCATCACCCAAGCACGCATCCATCCATCACGCACTCGACGTGCGCTCGTCTTCCTTCTCGTGCAGGCGGCCGGGAAGGGAAGGTGAGCAGGCGTGCAGCAGAACGACGAGCTGTGCGTCGAACTCCGACGAGACGACCATGCCGATCATCTTCTCTCAAGGTGAGGGCCAAAACTAATCTCTTTTATCCCTTCTCTCTCTGCACATCTCGACGATGGCCATCGGAGCTGTGGCCGCACGGCCGGAGACGGAGCCGGCCGCTGGCTCTATCTCTTGCCGCTGAAGACAAACGATGTGCCGGGGCTGCCGTTCATGTGTAGCCCCCGGTGCATCACTCACCGGCGACGACGTGCCGGGGTTGCCGCCTACGCGCGACCTCAGGCGCACCTTCCATGCAAGACGACGACGTACCGGGGCCGCCGTCCGTGCGCAATCTCCGGTGCACCCTCCACGTCGAGTCTGCCGGCAACACCATCATGCCGGGACTCGGCGACATGCAGCGTTCAACGCGGCGCAATCTAGTGCGCCACCACTTCTACCTACACCACCGGCGGCGCCTGGGCAGGCTCCGCCGCATCGCGAGGTCTCATTCGCCGCCGTCTCGCCGGTCCATGGAGGCGCCATAGGCTTGCCGGGACTCGGTGACATGGTCCGTGCGACGCGCCGGCGGCGGCGCGAGGTGGCGACTTCCTCCGCTATTGGCGGCGGTGTATGCGGTCATCTTCGGATGTGTGCACATCTCGTGTCACACATCCATCCATTCCTTTTCATCCTTCCAACATCTACTCCCGCGGGGCATACCCCTCGCACTCCCGGCGAATCTACGAAGTCATCAACGATGTCCAAGCCGAGCCCAACCATGCATGCTACCTCAACAACAACATCGATGCCGCTCGAGGCCAACGAGGCAAGACGGCGTAGGCGGACGTGGCCGGAGCAAAGGCCATGTTTTCGACGGCGCGTGTACCCCCTTGTACACGGACTCTGCCGCCGCCACACACACACCACCACCATGCATGAGGAACGCGAAGCGAAGACCGAAGACGATGACTGCACAGCTTAATCGGAGGTGTCCCGTCGTACTATCCGCGGGAGTAATTAACCGGGGGCTTTCCGAGGCCCCCGGGAACCAGGAGACCACGATCGCTTGATCACTTGGCCACGCCAGCAGGCCCCTCTTTCTTTTTCTTCTTCTTTCTTGTGTTTGTGTACTGTGTACACTGGCACGCCCGCAACATTCTTTTGTTCCCCGGTGCAAAGGGAGACGCTTATACGAAACCCTCTATTCTTTTTGTATGAGCGCAAGTCTTTCCCTTTTCGTGTCAAACAACACGATCAACTTTTTTATGACTTGCAACGCAGGAGCTGTAATGATTTCATTAAGAGAGGAAAGAAATACATAATGGCCCCGTTTATATGGGAAACCAGGCTGAAAACCACAACACAGTTGATTGAGGGACAATTATGCAAAAAACCGCAACAAACTAGAAGAAATAACGACAATTCTGATACTGGTCAACCCAATTCACCACCAACATGCCCACAACCGAAGAGTTTGCAGGTGTCTCTTTCCTTCACCGTGTTGGTTCAGTGCAATTTTCTATCTCCGACAGATGGCGTACAATCGAAGAAAGAAGAAGGCTAATATAATTTTCAATGTAATTTTATTTTTTATTGACCGTTCTACGTCCAGTTGTCTATCCATTGTACTGACTTTTGTTTTCCTTAATATTAGTTAGATATAAGATGCTCTTTAGGCGTCGTTATTCAAAAAATAATATTACATCTAAAAAAAGACAACTACCAGTGCTTAGTGATCACCCAATCAGAACCAAACCTCTTCTCGGAGTCTCCATTCGCAATTCAGAAGCCTACGAGCGGATGCAAATTGAGATAGCGAGAAAACTTTAGGCATTCACAATTCAGCATGTACTAAGGGCATTTTCAACGGCGACCCGCAAATTTTCTCCCGCATCCGTCCATGGACACGGATGCGGGAGGCCGTCATCCAACGCTGCCCGCATACATTTCAATCCGCATTTGAACTGACCGGACGAAATTCATGCAAACCGGCCGATATTCATTAAAGTTCGGATAAAAAATAGCACAAATCATCCATACATAGTATGCAAATTAAGTCTAGTATAACAATGTCTTAAATTCGACCGGATGTCCAACAAGTTTTTCATCAACGGATCATGCTCTCCCACACATACTCCCCCTTCAGCTTCATCCAACAATGTGTGTACGTAAATGGTCGTCCCTCTATCCTGTGGTACACCACGGTAGCGCGTGCGGGCTACGTAATGTGTAGAGCAACATTGAGTGAATGAATCAATCAACAAGTTGAGCAAGAGGAAGCAAAACTTACGAGCTCGTCCTCTGTCGCGTGCAATGGCTACCTTGCCTCCAACTGATGAACCACGTCAAAAAACTTGGTAACGCTGGTCTGAATAGCCATACGATAATGACCCCACATTGCGTTCTTGAATGATGTACATGTCGTAGAGCGCAACGTGCTTTCGTGCATGAAACGTTTCATGCACTTGCTGCCAGAAGGTCCCCCCTCTGCTCCTACCTATGAAATCCGTGGATACGGCCAACCACGCATCGCACAACAACTCATCCTCCATGGTCGAGTAGCTCACCATCCTTCGTGCTCTAAAAAACGATATAGCGTTCGAAAATAAGCTCAATGGCATTTGACCGAACACCTGCCAAGCGTGGTGTCCGCCATGGAGCTTGTCTATAGGGTGGCGGAGTGTACCTGGGTACAAACGGCTCGAGGGTGGACAACGCCGTCGTAGAGGCGAGCGGGCGCGTCAGTGCTGGTTGCGGACGTCCGACAATGCCTCCGTGGTAGCCGGAGACGTACAACAGCGGCGGCGGAGGTGAAGGGTGCGTATGCAAAGCAAGGGGGAGAAGGGGCAGAGTGGAAGGAAATGCGACCGGGAGGGGGGATTGGATGGACCGGGGGTGTCGGAGTCCTACGTGTCTGCTGTCCGGACTCCCGCAAAACTCCCCCCACTTTGTCTCTAATTTGCGGAAGAAAACACGTCTGGACCGCTCGACGGACCGATACAGGCCCACGTTGGATGACTACCACGGTCCCGACAGCGCGGTCCGGACGGATGCGGGCGGTTTGAGGGTCGGCGTTGGAGATGCCCTAAGACGTTTGCATGCGTGTGTTTGCCCACGGAAGAACCGACCCAACTACTTGCTTAGGGCATGCACAACTTTTTTTAGGGAATGCCATCATAGTCAGCTTTATGAATTAAACCACACTTGCACAGTCAATTAGAAATTGCCCAACAAAACTTGGTGGATCCTCAACCCACATACCGGGTTGATGGCCAATTCTTTGCTAACTCAAGTGCTACAAAATTTGCTTCCCTATGCCAAAACACATGATCAACTTTTTTATGACTTGCAAAGCAGGAGCTGTACCGATTTCATTAAGAAAGAAAAGAAATACATAATGGCCCCATTTATATGGGAAACTAGGCTCAAAACCACAACACAACATAGTTGATTGAGGGACAACCATGCAAAAAACAACAACAAACTAAAAGAAAGAACAACAATGCTGATACCGGCCAACCCAATCTACCACCAACATGCCCACAACCCAGAGATGATTGAGCGAGCTCTCCGAAGACGCCTTCAAGAAGGATAACAACGCTCTTGGGTGCCATCGTCGCGAGCATCGATCCCCGTCAAAGATATGTAGCTAAGAGATGACATCTAGTACAATGTTTGCATGCTCTTAAATTTGTGGGATGATTAAAATTAAACTAGAAAATATGTAGCTAAGAGATGACATCTAGTACATGGATAGAATTATCTTATCTTCTTTACTAAGAGACCATCTCTTAGGTAAGAGATGGCAAGCCTTTTTTTTCTCCATTCTCTCTCTTCTAACTCAACAATTATCCTTGGTGATATTGCGAAGATAGCACCATCGTACATGCCCTAAGGTAGATAGCTTTGTATGAGCTTGTCGTGCGGGAGGGCTGATGCATGATGCATTGATGATGGCCCACGTGACTCGGAACGACAGCAGATGTACCATTGCCAGTGCCAACGATACCCGTCATTGTTGGCATTGACATGACAGAGTGCTACTGGTGAAATATTATATTTTTGAAATTTATGTAATAAAAAATAATATTTAAAATATTCCCCCAAATAGAAAAGGAGTACCTTGCTTCTCTCCATCTAGTGGCCCATACCCACCAGCAATCGAATGAGTACCCTACTTTTTTACACCGGCCTAGCCAAAGAATGCCATCAAGTATTAATGAACCATAGAGAAAGACATCCATTTATTCATGTTAGGCAAGCCTGGATTAATGTGTAACTGGCCTGTGCTTGGAGCCATCCACCCCATATGTATAGCAAATCAGGGAGTACCTTGCTTTCCGTCGGGTTGTCCAACCGAATGATACCATCAAGTATTAATGAGCCCTAGATAGAAAGACATCAATATATTTGTGCAAGTCACCATTTTAGCATGGATTAATGTGCATGTGGCTCCGTATCAGGAGCTTCCCACCTCACGTCGTTCGACAGCCTAGTCGAAAAGTGGAAGTATTAAAGAGCCAAAAAGAAAGACATCAATTTATTCGTGCTAGACACCGTTTCAGTTTTGAATAATGCACACCCTGGGAGCCACCCCCTCGAATCGGCAGGAAACCAGGGAGTACCTTGCTTCTGTTTGGTTGTCTGGCCGAATAGTAACACCAATCATTAATAAGTTGTAGAGAAAGAGATCAATTTATTCATGCTAGTCACCAGACAGATGAATACATACCAAGAGTCGCCCCCTCAAATTGACAAGTAGTGTAAAGAAATGCTTGATTCTTCTTCTGCGGGTTCTTTCTCAAGCAGACAAACTGAATTCAAATGGGATCTTATTGAAAGAAATAAACGAAACACTAAAGATAGGGAAGTCGACAAAGTTAAAGAGTCAGGTATAAATCTTGAATACAATTGCGTTAAGTCTTTTGTTGAAACTGATGTTTTTCATGAGCTTAGTGCAAAATATGGACTTGATTCTGAGATAGTTGTTAATTTATGTAAATCTTTTGCTGCTCATGCTGATCTCCCTAAGGAGAAATGGTTTACATATCATGAACCCGTTAAATATATTTGTGAAGAACCCATAATTGCTAATACTGGAGTGCAATCTTTTGCTGTTAATCCTGTTGTACCTACTACTTATATTGACAAGCCTCCTTTTACTATTAGATTTAAGGAGCACTCTAAGGCTACAACAGTGGTTCATAAAAGTAAAAAGATCCACAAAAGCATAGAGAAAGCTTTCTCGCCGTGCATAGATTTAGAAAAATCTAAAAATGAAACCTTTATTTAAAAAAATAAAGGACAATGAATTAGGTCCGACAGCGGGTTTTCCAACAGGCTGTAATAAGGTACCTCAACATTCTGAACAAATTAAAGTCGAACCTTCAATTGCAATGGTTAAGGATCTTCTGGTTGAAAATATTGATGGGCATGTTATTTATTTATGTGAGGATGCTGCTAGAATTGCTAAACCTATTAGAAATAAACAAGATAGGAAAGATAAAAATAAAAGAGTAGTTGGAATAGAAACATTATTAGGATTCTCAACATATTTTCTGTACCAGGTTCACTAGAAGCATGCACAAGTTTATTCATACTCTTCCTCTTTTTCAGTGAACTAGGTGCACTATCATTAATTCTGTGAGTATCTTCTTCAATTCTTTTAGGATGACTCTCAGGATATAAAGGACCCTGGGTAACTTTACCACCTCTGGTTATTACTCCAACATTATGCTTGTTAAGTTTATTATTCATGTCCCTAAACAAATCATTTTGTGATCTAGAAACTTGTTCAAGCTGAGTGTGGACCATAGAATAGTGCTTGCATAAACCTTTAACATCATTGAAAATTCTAACTAGCACATCACACAAATGTTCAATAATGATAGAATTTTGTTTCAATCGATCACTAATTTGCATATTAAAGTTTTGTTGTTTAATGAAAAAATTATCAAATTCATCTAAGCATTGACTTGGAGACTTATTGTATGGAATATCACCTTCATCAAATTTATAGAGAGAATGTACACCTACTACCTGTTTCGGAGTGTCGAGTCCATGTATTTCTTCAATAGGCGGTAGATTCTTAACATCTCTAGATTTAATAGCTTTTTCCTTCATAGATTTCTTAGCTTCTTGCATATCTTCAGGACTGAGGAATAGAATACCTCTCTTCTTCGGAATTGGCTTAGGAGGTGGTTCTGGAAGTGTCCAATCATCGACATTTTTCAATAAATTATTCAATAATTCTTGAGCCTGTTCAACTATTCTTTCCCTGAAAACACAACCAACACAACTATTTAGTTAGTCCATGGATTCATCGATTAGTCCATTATAGAGGATATCAAGGATTTCATTATTTTTAAGAGGATGACAGGCAAAACATTTAGTAATTGGAGAAGCCTCCCCCAAGCTTGAGGGAGATGCTCTTCCTGAGTTGTTTGAAATTATATATTTCCTATAAGGCAGCTTGTTTCATATGAGCAGGAAAATATTTTTTGGAGAAATAATATATCATATCCTGGGGACTACGCACACAACCAGGAGCAAGATTATTAAACCATATTTTGGCATCACCCTTTAATGAGAAAGGAAACAACTTAAGAATATAATAGTAGCGAATCTTTTCCTCTTGAGGAAATAGAGTTGCAATATCATTCAGTTTAGTAAGGTGAGCAACAACTTTTTCAGATTCATAACCATGAAAAGGATCAGATTCTACCAAAGTAATAAGTTCAAGATCAACAGAGAATTCATTGTCCTCATCATCAGCAAAAATGGAAGAAGTTGCAAACTTAGGATCATTTTTCATCACTTTGTTCATGGCCTTTTCCTTAAGTATATCAATAAAGCCATCAATACCTTTATTAGTATCATAAGCCATAAAATCTATAGTAATCTCATCATCAAAGTGTAACCGTCGGGAACATCAAGTATTTTAGTTCTAGCAGGAGTACTATGTGTAACAGGTGATTCATAGTTTTCAGTAAATTCAGTTTCTTTAGCTTTAGCAATATGAGCATCTAGCAATTCACCAAGTGGCACAATTTTATCAAGCAAAATAGAAGCATCATCTTGAGTATCATCAATAGCTGAAACAGTGTCTATTACTTGTGACATATCAGATTGTAAAGCAGGTGGTGGTGTCACAAGTTAACTCAAAACAGTAGGTGAATCAAACGTAGAGCTAGTTGGCAGTCCCTTACCTCCCCTCGCCTTGGAGGGCATGATCTTAGTTCTGGATTCTTTGAGGTTCTTTATAGTAAAGATAAATTGCAGAAGATAATTAACTCCCAAGTGAACTTAATAAATAGAGTTATGCTCCCCGGCAACGGCGCCAGAAAATAGTCTTGATGACCCACAGGCCACAAGTACATGGGATCGCAATAGTCTTCGAGGGTAGTATTTCACCCAAATTTATTGATTCAACACAAGGGGAGCCAAAAAATATTTATAAGCCTTAGCAGTTGAGTTATCAATTCAACCGTACCACACCTGAGAATCACTTCCTTACAGCAATTTATTAGTAGAACAATAATATGATAGCAGAGATAGCAAAGTAACAGTAGCAACAACAGTAGTAGTAACTTGAGCAAAGGCAGTAGTATTAAAGCGGAGGCGTGGAGTAGCGATGGATATTGAGATGAGATTCAATATATAACTGTCGCAACCTAGAGCGACACACAATAGCTCCAATTTATTAATCATATGTAGACATGTATTCTGTATATAGTCATACGTGCTTGCAATAAGAACTTGCATAACATCTTTTGTCCTACCCTCACATGGTAGCAGAGTCCTAATGGAAACTAAGGGTAATTAAGGGGCTCCTTTTAATAGAGAACCGGAACAAAGCATTAACACATAGTGAACACATGAACTCCTCAAGTTAAAGTCATCCCCGTCGATATCCCAATTCATGGTCACCTTGGGGGTCTAAGGTTCAGAACGATAACAGGTGCATACAACTTGCAGGTACGTAAGATCAACATCTCAAATATATTCATGAAAGCATATATGTCCAGATCTAAAATCATGAAATCATGGTACTCGAGCCCTAGTGACAAGCATTAAGCATAGCAAAGTCATAGCAACATCAATTTCAGAACATAGTGGATACTGGGGATCAAGCCCTAACAAACTGACACGATTACATAAGAAATGCCATCCATCTACCTTCAGTATGCCTACAAGGAGATTACTCACACATGGTTGTGAGCATCATGAAAGTTTTGATGGAGAATGGTTGGTGATGATGACGGTGACGAATTTCTCTCTCCGGATCCACGAACGAACTCCAGATTAGGGCTCCCGACAAAGAACAAGAGGTAGTAACGGCTCCGTATCGTAAAATGCAATGAAACTTTCTCTCTTATTTTTTTCTTAGGAAGACGGAATATATAACGCTGGAATTAGGTCAGCCGGAGGTTCAGGGGCCCCACAAGCCACCATGGCACGCCCTGGGGGGTGGGCGCGCCCCTGGCTTGTCGGCCCATGGTGGCCCCCCTCTGGTACTGCTTTAATCCAGTATTTTTTATTTCTGCACAAAATAACACCAAGGTAGTTCTGCTGAAAACAACGCCAGTGCGGGTTAGTTTCATTCAAATCATGCAAATTAGTGGCCAAAATAAGAGCAAAAATGTTTGGAAAAGTAGATACAATGGAGACATATCATTACCTTGTTACGAATTATCTTGCTATCAAACTATCTATCAAAACTATCTTACAACACTTGCAGTGAAATCCTTGCTGGAAACGGCCTATCAATTCCTTCTGTTCCTCGTTGTGTCCGACATACTTATCGAAAGGACTACGATTGATCCCCTATACTTGTGGGTCATCATACTTTTCGACACATGCAAAAAAATGCACGGGCTGTGCACACTTGATCCTATACTAGAAAATTTGTGAAACATTACGTATTTGACATTTTTTTACATTTTCCACTCTTAAACTAGTGGGGCTACCTAAAAACTAATTCTAGGTTGGTTCATTGCAATGCCAAGTTTCATAAAACTACCCCGGTTATTTTGATGGAACGTTGTAGCTTATTCTTCCACTTTTCAGACCCTTGTCCCGGTCTAAGTGTTCTGTTAGAAAACAAACTACAAACATTTATTGCGTAGCCCCGTCCAAAATATAGTAGATACATAATATTTCCTTCTTATATAATTAGGTTTTGTTGGCTCCTTCTGAGAAAAAGCCATGTACATATTATTTTATGGGCCATAATAAACTAGAGTCTAAGTTTATTACCAATAAAGAACACATATTTCGTTGGCTCTGGGCATACCAAATGGAGGCAGATTGATGCTCAGAGTAACATATGTATTATACCATGATTTACCAAATGACCTAGTGTTTTATAATAAGTTGATCTTAGTGTATCTTTCCTAGCTGCTAGCTCAAATTTTGAAGTTAAGGCCCAAAGCAAGGTCCATGTTATACTGGCATATTATGGATTAAATGGTCACTTCTAGAAGAGATAGTGCCGAGTAGAGGATATGTATTTAATCAATGTGATCACTAAAAGATTAGGATCCAATCAATGTGATCATTAAAGGATTTGGATGCAATTAATTACCAAATAAATATGACCACAGTTATGTTATATATTGGAGTAAAACTTAGTTGGGTTTAACTCCCATTACACTTCTAGATAAGGACGTGGATGTGATAAAAATAGCAATCATTTAATGGTTCTATTTTTTGGGGAAGCGTTAATGGTTCTATATATGGATGTGAATACTCACACATGGAAAAAATACATATGTATATATTTGGCTGATAATTAATAGGATCCATAAACTAGAACATTTTATAATTTATTTATATTATTTTTTACTAAAGATTTACAAGGTCCGAGTCTAGTCAAATAGCATTCACACTTACAACCCTTTTGCTTCTATATAAAGGGAGTACATCTTCTCATATTCCACACAAGTATCTCCTTAGCCAACTGCATCGGCAAATCTCTATAGATCCTTGTGCTTACTATTTGTAGTAGTAAGTTTATTCCTTGTTCTCCATATTAGTATGCCGAGGAAAGAGCGGCGGTCAGGTGTGGCGTACATCCATAATGACAAAGACCGTGATGTCACCTTCTACAAGCGACGTGCCGGTTTGTTCAAGAGGGCGTCTGACATCTCTGCCCTCGCTAGGGCTAGGGTTGCAGTCGTCCTAGAGACCAACAATGGAAAGATGCACTCATTTGGGACGCCATTGGCCGATCCCATTGTTGATGCTTTCCTTGTTGGAGCTCCACCAGCAGTTCCCTCCGCCGACGAAGTAACCACTGCGAGGATTGGAAGCCTACAAAATGAGGTGGCTCAGTTGGACATGGAGAACATGATGGAGGAAGACAGGAACCAACTTTCCATCCTTCGTATGAAAAATATCCAAGAAGAGAATCCAGGTATGGTGGCAAATCTTCTCTTCACGAAGGAACAAGATCTTAGTCTTGAAGATCTCAACAAGCTCTTCAATGAGCTCTCTCAGGTCCAAAAAGACATTAGATGCCGGCTACCTCCATTGCATGGTCGTGAAGCCAAGACCAGTGGCACATGTGTGGGACAAGATCTGCAACTACCAAGTGTTCTATCGGCGGATCAGTTGGGTACTACTCATTCAGTAGTGCAGTCATCGTGGCCTCACCATCTTCCACAACTCCAGCTGCCATCGGCTCCACTACCATCACAACCAGAACAAACTTTGGCACCACTTTTTCCTATGCAGGTACCACAAATGTTCCAGTCTACACCACCATCTTTAGCTCCACACTTGGCTTCCCATCTCCAACCCATACCAAACCAGGTACATGAGCAATCTCCACCGCAGGGATTGCACGTTCAAAACTATGAAAATCCTTGCAACATAGTGCAACCAGAACAAAATGTTGCAAGCCATGACTCAACATCTGGGCACAATTTGGAGGCCTCTCCACTATTGGTGCACTCGAATGGCAATGAATTTTCTGTTGATGACCCATTTAACATTGAACAATGGGATTATGCTCTACCTGATCAGTCGTGCTACAACAGTTTCCTAGGGATGGATGCTTACTTAGGCTGCAACAGTACTGATCTAGGACAGTCTTCCATAGGAAATGGTGGATGGGTTAATGCGCCGCCCTCTTCCACTGAACAAGATATTGATAGTCAGACACAAAATGAAGAGCTTCCCTAGATGCTAGTTAGCGCTTCCATTTAAGTGCTATATTGTTATAAAATATATTTATATTTCGACTTCATTATCATTTGGACTACTTTCTTGATTAAGGCTCTTTGAGGAGTATTATTAATTGCAATTTTATTAATATTTCAACTTCACTATCATTTGAATTAATGTGAAAGTATGAGATCATTGCAATTACAATGAACTTACAATGCCATAACGACCAGTCTGGGCTCCTCTGGCCTGGGCGCAGCGCGGGCGTCGCGGTGTGGCGGTGCGCGGGGCGCCTGGGGGGCGATGGCGCGGTTGCTACGCTTCGGGCGGCGTGGATGGTGGCGGGGCGCGTGGGAGCGGCTGTGGTGGCGGGGAAGGTCAGGCCAGATCCGTCCAGCGGCGGCTGCTCGCGGCGCGGGCTGTGCGCGGCGATGATGGTGGTGCGCGCCTGGTCGCGACGACCGGCTGGCCGGCAGGCGTCGCGGGCCGAGTTGGCTCCGGCTAGTGGCTATACCCCGTCCTTCTGCGGGCATAGTCCTTGCGTTGGTGGGCTCTTCCTGTTCTTGGCGAGGCTGCGAGTAGACAGGGCGGCGGTGCGTCCTTCGGAGGGCTACGGCGGCGCGGCGGCTGTGGGGTTCCGGGTGGCGCGGGGTGGCGGTGACGTCCTCCTTCTCCTGGATGTGTACCGTCGGTAGGTACAGATCTAGGGTTCGTGCTCGGGCGGGCTAGATCTGGGTCCTGGGCAGATCAAAGCTTGTGCTTCGGGTAGGAGAGGTCAGGCTTGGCCCGGGGTGTGCTTGCGTGTGGTGCTCGTGCTCTGCTCGCGGGCATGGTGGTCGGTGGTGGTGGTCCGGTCTCTGCTATCCTGTCGGGCAGATCGGTGCCGGTGACCATGGTTGAGGCGTCGCGCGAGCGGGCTCGATGGCGGCCATGGGTAGTCATGGGGTTGTGTCCCCCCCGGTCCACCTGGACTGGCTGGGGACGCAAGCGTGGACGCCCCCTACTGTGGGGGCATCGACCCAGATCCCCTGACTGATGATGGGCTAGGAATGAAAGGAGACCTCTTTCTTTTCTCCTTTCGAGGTTGGTGCTCCGTGATGTGGACGGATGGTGGTGGCTTGGACGTGGATGCCGGAGCGGCGGCTTCGGATGGCGGTCCGCATGGTTGGCTTTCCGGCGGGCACCATGTCGGTGGTGGTGGCTCTCCCTCTTGGCCGTGTGGGCGGTAGGAGGGTAGCGGTGGGTGGCTCGGGTGTTCTCCCTGTCTTTGGCAGTGGCGTCGCCCCAATCCGGATCTGGGAAGCTGAACTCGTTGCGCCTGTCCTGAAGACCTCGTGTGGCACGGGGGAGCTGCCGAGCGAAAGCTTTATGCTTTGTCGCCGACGACGGTGACGCTTGCGGGCGCCGCTATCTTCCTGAAGACGTCGTCGTGATGCTCCTCTTCGTGCCAGAGTTCTGGGTGAAGACCCTTGTCCCTTCTGGACTCGGCAGCGGCGACGCTTTGCGCCGTTTTCCCTCCTGGTGGCGTTGTCGTGGAGCTTAGGTGTTTAGGGTTGTGTGTGGCGTTGTACTCGGTGCTCCCAATGCTTTCATTCGGTAGCGTAGTAGGTCTGCGTGATCCGGTTATCTTGGGATCGGCATTGTATGAGGGCTACCTCATCATCCTGTATCGTTCGGCCGTGTACTTGGTTCGGTTGATTGCTTTATATATAAAGCGGGGTGAAAGCCTGTTTCGAGATCACTGATGGCACTTGATACGGTTACGAGGTTTAAGTGGCTGTTGGTGCATGTCAGGAAGCTGTGAAGACAATGACCAGCTTCAGCTCTACTGAACTTGTAATGGTTATTGTGCCGTATGGGATTATCGTAGTTTGCTTTGAACTTTATCTTCAGGGCCGGGCCCATAGATGTGCAAAGTGTGCGGCCTGCACAGGGCCCATAAGTTTTAGGGGCCCCAAAATTTGTATATAGACCTAGTATTTTTTTTAAGAAAAAAACTATTCGTAGCAAGCGCTGGGCCGCTGTGCACTGGCGATGGGCCGCTGGGTGCTGGCGCTCCGCCTGACTCGCTTGAGTCGAGGGCATCGAGCGCTGCTGCGCTGGACCCTGGTGCTCGATCGATGTTCCTCATCACAAAAAAAAAAGCTGCTCGATGCCTCGATCGAGATGGAAACGGGATCGTCCGTCTGAAAAAAAAGGCATCATGGACTCGATCGATCGCAAAACCGTAATAGCAGTTGCGGCGGCCTGGCTGAAACGGGATTGTCTCCTTCGCGGCTTCGCCTCATGCCCTCAGCCCTCATCATATCGATCTTCAAGCCGCAAGGAATTCACGCCGCTGCAGCTGTTGCCTTTCTCTTCCAAGTTTTAGACTCGTCGCCCTGTCGGATGGATCCTCGCCTTGTTAGATCGATCGGCGACCGACTCCAGGTGCTTCACGGCTTCCATCCTCTGGGTGCTTCACGGCTTCAAAACAGGTAGTCGGCCGCTAGCGAGTCATTTTTTCTGATTAACTTCGGCTACTACTCCTAATTCCTAATTTCTTAAATCGTAATTAAATTTTGGCAGGGATCGTTAGAGATCGGTTCTTGCCTTCTTGGTTAAAGAATATAGTGTAGTAGTTCAACCGGACAGGACACGAGCCTAGGTGTGTTAGACGGTTTGTCTAACTGCCAAACATTGACGCATAATTTCCAAATTAATATTTGCTGCCGTATCACTTTAATTTTATTTTATTCATCTTTTGTATCTTGTGTTTCAAAATTACAGATTTGAGTTATCATAGGGAAACATCAATCTGGTTCCAGAAGCGCAAGAGAAAAGAAAGGGAACATAATTTGATTAATAAATCATATAAAGGTGGTATGAACAAGTTTGTTAGAAAAGAAGCATCACAAGTGTCATCCGGTAAGACATTATATCATATACATTATAATTGTTCGTTAGTTCATTTTACCAAGATAGGGCCCCATTTTTTAGTTTCGCACAGGACCTCGGATTTTGCCGGCCCGGCCCTGTTTATCTTATCTGTAGGTTATGCAATTGGATGAACTTTATCTTATCTGTAGGCATTCATTCAGTCTCAGGATGCCTTGCACACACTTACTGATTTCAATAATTTGCAATTGAATATGCTGACTGCAAATCACATCTGCTTCATTCAGAATTTAATGAAGCCACTAACTGAACAGTTACAATCTGCTAAGCTCGGCCGGAAAAAATCTGATAATATAAGATGAGATCAGAACAATGACCAATCCCATCTAAAAATTAACATATACTAACCTCGTACGGTGAGTGGATACTGTGGTCATCAAAGCTTGGTACGGCGAGAGAGTTTGCAGGTGTCTCTCTCCTTTAATGTTGGTTTAGTGCAATTTTCTATCTCCTATAGATGGCGTACAATCGGAGGAGAAGAATGCTAGTATAATTTTCAATATAATTTTACTTTTTATAGGGTCATTCTACGTCCAGTTGTCTGTCCATTGTACTGACTTTTGTTTTCCTTAATATTAGTCAGATCTAAGATGCCCTTTAGGTGTCTTTATTGAAAAAAATATATCACATCTAAAAAATGACAACTACCAGTGCTTAGTGATCACCCTATCAGAACTAAACCTCTTCTCGGAGTATCCATTCGCAATTCGGTAGCCTACGAGTGGATGCAAATTTGAGATAGCGAGAAAACTTTAGGCATTCACAATTCAGCATGTACTAATGCGTTTTCATGCGTGTGTTTGCCCACGGAAGAACCGACCCAACTACTTGCTTAGGGTATGTACAACTTTATTTAGGGAATGCCATCATAGTCAGCTTTATGAATTAAACCACACTTGCACCGTCAATTAGAAATTGCCCAACAAAACTTGGTGGATCCTCAACCCACATACCGGGTTGATGGCCAATTCTTTGCTAACTCAAGTGCTACAAAATTTGCTTCCCTATGCCACAACACATGATCAACTTTTTTATGACTTGCAAAGCAGGAGCTGTACCGATTTCATTAAGAAAGAAAAGAAATACATAATGGCCCCATTTATATGGGAAACTAGGCTCAAAACCACAACACAACATAGTTGATTGAGGGACAACCATGCAAAAAACAACAACAAACTAAAAGAAAGAACAACAATGCTGATACCGGCCAACCCAATCTACCACCAACATGCCCACAACCCAGAGATGATTGAGCGAGCTCTCCGAAGACGCCTTCAAGAAGGATAACAACGCTCTTGGGTGCCATCGTCGCGAGCATCGATCCCCGTCAAAGATATGTAGCTAAGAGATGACATCTAGTACAATGTTTGCATGCTCTTAAATTTGTGGGATGATTAAAATTAAAGTAGAAAATATGTAGCTAAGAGATGACATCTAGTACATGGATATAATTATCTTATCTTCTTTACTAAGAGACCATCTCTTAGGTAAGAGATGGCAAGCCTTTTTTTTCTCCATTCTCTCTCTTCTAACTCAACAATTATCCTTGGTGATATTGCGAAGATAGCACCATCGTACATGCCCTAAGGTAGATAGCTTTGTACGAGCTTGTCGCGCGGGAGGGCTGATGCATGATGCATTGATGATGGCCCACGTGACTCGGAACGACAGCAGATGTACCATTGCCAATCATAAACGGATCATGCTCTCCCACACATACCCCCCCTTCAGCTTCATCCAACAATGTGTGTACGTAAATGGTCGTCCCTCTATCCTGTGGTACACCACGGTAGCGCGTGCGGGCTACGTAATGTGTAGAGCAACATTGAGTGAATGAATCAATCAACAAGTTGAGCAAGAGGAAGCAAAACTTACGAGCTCGTCCTCTGTCGCGTGCAATGGCTACCTTGCCTCCAACTGATGAACCACGTCAAAAAACTTGGTAACGCTGGTCTGAATAGCGATACGATAATGACCCCACATTGCGTTCTTGAATGATGTACATGTCGTAGAGCGCAACGTGCTTTCGTGCGTGAAACGTTTCATGCACTTGCTGCCAGAAGGTCCCCCCTCTGCTCCTACCTACGAAATCCGTGGATACGGCCAACCACGCATCACACAACAACTCATCCTCCATGGTCGAGTAGCTCACCATCCTTCGTGCTCTAAAAAACGATATAGCGTTCGAAAATAAGCTCAATGGCATTTGACCGAACACCTGCCAAGCGTGGTGTCCGCCATGGAGCTTGTCTATAGGGTGGCGGAGTGTACCTGGGTACAAACGGCTCGAGGGTGGACAACGCCGTCGTAGAGGCGAGCGGGCGCGTCAGTGCTGGTTGCGGACGTCCGACAATGCCTCCGTGGTGGCCGGAGACGTACAACAGCGGCGGCGGAGGTGAAGGGTGCGTATGCAAAGCAAGGGGGAGAAGGGGCAGAGTGGAAGGAAATGCGACCGGGAGGGGGGATTGGATGGACCGGGGGTGTCGGAGTCCTACGTGTCTGCTGTCCGGACTCCCGCAAAACTCCCCCCACTTTGTCTCTAATTTGCGGAAGAAAACACGTCTGGACCGCTCGACGGACCGATACAGGCCCACGTTGGATGACTACCACGGTCCCGACAGCGCGGTCCGGACGGATGCGGGCGGTTTGAGGGTCGGCGTTGGAGATGCCCTAAGACGTTTTCATGCGTGTGTTTGCCCACGGAAGAACCGACCCAACTACTTGCTTAGGGCATGCACAACTTTTTTTAGGGAATGCCATCATAGTCAGCTTTATGAATTAAACCACACTTGCACAGTCAATTAGAAATTGCCCAACAAAACTTGGTGGATCCTCAACCCACATACCGGGTTGATGGCCAATTCTTTGCTAACTCAAGTGCTACAAAATTTGCTTCCCTATGCCAAAACACATGTGTTTGATGTAGTTTTGTACGTAATTTAACAAGAAAATTTATTCATGGAAATGAATGAATTTCCTAAGTACACAACCTCCTCATGTGTGTGTTTAGTGCTGAAACTATGCATGGCCCTACGTGCATACCCTAGTGCATGTGCACGTACGTGCATGGCCATGATGTTATGCACTGGTACTTGTACGTACTGGAGGCCAGGTCTATACGTGACCAAATACCCGTGCTGAACCGCCGGTGTACATGTATGTACCCGAACACTCGCATGGCCGATCTTACGTGCATACTAGTGCATACCTGTCTATCATCACATGATGCGAGTCGACTGCATTGCGGCCGCGTTTGGATACGTGTATTCGGGCACGCGGCCGGCAGCCGACTACACGTATATACAAGAGACTGGCTTAAGCTTAGACTTGGCCGAATCGATCACGTTCCGGTTGCAAACATACAAGCGACCCAAGTACACGAATATTTTCTTGTGCTCTGTTTTGCAGCCTTGTTGATCAAGGAGCCGATTGACTTGGACGGGGGATAACCTACCTTCTCCAGCTGCCCATAAATTAGGGGGGGGGGGGGGGGGGGGGGCAGAGGGAAACCCACGGCGCATACATACATCCATCCATCACCCAAGCACGCATCCATCCATCACGCACTCGACGTGCGCTGAAACCCACGGCGCATACATCCATCCATCACCCAAGCACGCATCCATCCATCACGCACTCGACGTGCGCTCGTCTTCCTTCTCGTGCAGGCGGCCGGGAAGGGAAGGTGAGCAGGCATGCAGCAGAACGACGAGCTGTGCGTCGAACTCCGACGAGACGACCATGCCGATCATGTTGTGATTGTGGTACATAACACTTTGATGTTGAAAGCGTGGATCAGGTCCTGTAGTATAAGTAGCACATATAATGGTTATAGGATGGAAACTTTGTATTATTTTGCCATCGTCTTTCGTTTGTGAAACTAGCTGCAGCAAGTAGCAATCTGAATTGATGCAAGCAAGTAATTAACGCCTTGATTAGAAAAGACAAGGTCAGCTAGCGGCTCGCGCACGTCTTCCATGGGAGCTGAGCAGGTAGCAAGCGGCACGGGTGGCATCACTGGCATGAGCGACACCAGAGCACCCACGTCTGCTAGCCGCATCGGTCCGTTGCTTTGCGGCTGGAAGGTCATTCACGGCCAGCGTCAGTGCATGTGGCTACTTGCAGCCTTGCCGTTGTCTGCACTTACTGCACAGCGGTGCTCTTCCTCCACCGTCGCGTGCTGCTGCTCCAGCTCCGCATAACTCCTTCCTCTCCACTGCAATAGATGGATGTACGAACCTGTGGTAACCTGCTCCTTTACCCTTCCATGATGTGAGATCAAAATATTGTTGTTTTCTCTGGTGACTGTGCAGTTCCGGTCAAGCCAAAGAGGGGCTAATCTCTAACAATCTTTAGCAAGAACTCGATCCACTCATCTGGTCTAATTTACACCGCTGAAATTCTGCATCCACAACTTTCTCTTTCCGTGAAAGCCCTTGCTGAATTCTGTATCCACATCCCTCCTGTTACATACATTCCATTGAGTATTAAATAAATTATTTTCCGGTTAATTGCAATAGATTTAATTAGGAGGGCAAGTAATTATGGGTGATAACTACTTAGTTTATTTTTGTACTCTTAGAGTCCTGTAGGATTTTGTAATTGGGCTGAGATTTGTTGTCTGAATCTAGATTTTTATTCTTAGAGTCTCTGTCCATGAACACCATCCGCCGTCCGCCCATGCTCCACACTTTGCCGGAACTCCGTCTGTCGGTTCTCCATTTGAGGTATGTATGAAGCTAACCTTGGAATTTCCTGATAGTCGTCTACACGCCCATGTTTTGTTTGCACCAGGTCATGTCATACTCCTTTAGTACGGATGTTTTTTTTTACTTTTTTGCTGGGAGGCTTAGCGATGTAATCGTGACGATGTTCTTCGGTCAGCACTACTACAGCATGCTCCTCCCTTTACTTACTTGTATCTGTAGGGTGCCCGGTAGTTTGTTCTCTACTACTGAAAGTATTTTCTTCAGTTGCGGCAACTGTAAGCTTGGGTACCAGTTTTACACCAAATTTGTGTCTAACTGTCGATAGTGAATGTCTAAACTTGAGTGCTAGACCTACTTATGGTTAATAAATCCTGTTGTTCTCAAGACTCAACTATGGATGTCGAAATGTAGATACTGAATGTCTAAACTTGAGTGCTAGACCTACTTATGGTTAATAAATCCTGTTGTTGTCAAGACATAACTATGGATGAACAATTTTGCAAACTTTGTCTGTTGGCATAGACTCAAGCAAGCACCTCTTTGAGTTGTACTTGCCAGATTTAGGAGTTAGTTAATCCTCTTTGTTCCTATTGATGCACACGAATTTGGATAGATGATTATTGATTCATGTTTGATCTATGATATACACGTGAATAGGTCGAGCAGGTGGAGCTATAATTAAGCACCTATTGTACTGGGTCGATATATGACATATTCTCTATTACCTGAGTCAACACCCACTGCAGAGCATAGGTCCGGCTTGAACATTAGCAGGCTGGGTGCACGCCCACACATACACCTATTTCTCAACTAATCATAATTTATAAGGAACATGGCCTCTTCGAAGCATGCTATTTGCATAGTATCTTGAACGATGTTATGAAAGATAAAATCATAACAGTAAGAACTCAAGTTTGTTCAGTCTCTTTGTGCAACCAGTCATGCCATGGCTTTTCGTAATTAGGTAACTAAATAGATTAATCATTAGGTAAAGATATACTGATATTTATTTGCAATGATTCCATCTTTCTTTTCACCTCCCTGTTCTTCTTGCTGGTGGTTTTGATTTTAATCAAGCAGTCCGAAAGTCTACTGGTAAACAATGTCGTGTTATGTTGCGTTTGTATAGCGACTCTAATTAACAATTTGGGCTCTAGAAAAATGATAAAAATCATTGCGTTCCAATCCAATTAGAGGCTTATCTGATACCCATCATATTCTTCGTTCGTTATTCAGCTTGTTGTTGTGTGTATGTAGCAAAATCCCGGATGCTATAGCTGAAGTAGCTTTTGTTCGATGTTGCTATTCTGTCCATTTTCCTGATTTTTATTACGACAACAGCATTGTAGTTTAATTATGGCTGATGTGTACGCCAGAAATAGGCGGATCCGGAAATGATTAATTATATTAGAATGTAAAATTTTGTCATACCGTCGCTATGCTTGTGCTGAAGTTCAATACATAGGGAATCCACTGAGCTACTATTTGTCTTTCATTAGTTTATTTTTCTTCTTTCCATTGGATGAAGTGTAGATTCTTTTCCTGGTCTTTTGATGGTCTGCTAGAGTGTGTTTTGACAATGCTTTAGGCCATGTTTGGCTGCTCAGTTTTTTAAACTACGGTTTTAAATGCTTTGACGCGTTTGGCATCAAGTAATACAGTAGTTTCATAAACCGAAGTTTCAGTATCGTGGTATTTTTGGAGTATTTGAAAAAGAGCTCAACATCTCTTTTTTCTAAACCAAAACGAGAAAGCTTTGGTATTAGTAACTGAAGTATTCACAGCCCAGGCATTGGACTACTGAGGTATTAAATTACTATGGTTTCGAATAAACTATGTTGTATCTGTTTGGTTATGGCAAGTATCAATGTGAATTTTTAATTCTTGCAGTTGCTAATGCACTGGTATTTTAAGTTCGTTTTATTTCAGAAATAATATTCAATTTAGAGACATGGACATAGCAGAGGCGACCATGTTGTATCCAGGTGGCATCCCCACATCATTCAAATTTCTTAATTTGGAAGGTGTAGAGTGGTGGGCAGAGGATATTACTATTGTGGCATGGGTTCACTTCATAAATACAAGTGCATGTGTTACCTTTAGAAATTTCATTTCATGGAAGTATTTGGTGGTGTTTTCTCGCTCCTGATTGTAGTCAATCCTTACGAAGGATGGTGTATGGACCAGGTAGCCCTCACATTCAACTCAACGAGGTTATTTTTTGAAGTTTTCATCATTGCCTTGCGCAGGTCCGGTTCAATGATAACTCACCTAAGGATTGACCAAGTTTGAACCCACTGTGAATCAGATGACGTGGATATGTGGGGTCTTTAGCCATGTTTATCAGACCAGCAGCGTGTGATTTTTTTTTCCTTCCATTGCAACGCACGGGCCCTTTTTGCTATAAATACCAAAGCATCCAAGCCCACGATGAGGGGGGACCGGGGGGGGGGGGGGGGGGGGGGACGGACGGAGGGCCAGAGGGAAACCCACGGCGCATACATCCATCCATCACCCAAGCACGCATCCATCCATCACGCACTCGACGTGCGCTCGTCTTCCTTCTCGTGCAGGCGGCCGGGAAGGGAAGGTGAGCAGGCGTGCAGCAGAACGACGAGCTGTGCGTCGAACTCCGACGAGACGACCATGCCGATCATCTTCTCTCAAGGTGAGGGCCAAAACTAATCTCTTTTATCCCTTCTCTCTCTGCACATCTCGACGATGGCCATCGGAGCTGTGGCCGCACGGCCGGAGACGGAGCCGGCCGCTGGCTCTATCTCTTGCCGCTGAAGACAAACGATGTGCCGGGGCTGCCGTTCATGTGTAGCCCCCGGTGCATCACTCACCGGCGACGACGTGCCGGGGTTGCCGCCTACGCGCGACCTCAGGCGCACCTTCCATGCAAGACGACGACGTACCGGGGCCGCCGTCCGTGCGCAATCTCCGGTGCACCCTCCACGTCGAGTCTGCCGGCAACACCATCATGCCGGGACTCGGCGACATGCAGCGTTCAACGCGGCGCAATCTAGTGCGCCACCACTTCTACCTACACCACCGGCGGCGCCTGGGCAGGCTCCGCCGCATCGCGAGGTCTCATTCGCCGCCGTCTCGCCGGTCCATGGAGGCGCCATAGGCTTGCCGGGACTCGGTGACATGGTCCGTGCGACGCGCCGGCGGCGGCGCGAGGTGGCGACTTCCTCCGCTATTGGCGGCGGTGTATGCGGTCATCTTCGGATGTGTGCACATCTCGTGTCACACATCCATCCATTCCTTTTCATCCTTCCAACATCTACTCCCGCGGGGCATACCCCTCGCACTCCCGGCGAATCTACGAAGTCATCAACGATGTCCAAGCCGAGCCCAACCATGCATGCTACCTCAACAACAACATCGATGCCGCTCGAGGCCAACGAGGCAAGACGGCGTAGGCGGACGTGGCCGGAGCAAAGGCCATGTTTTCGACGGCGCGTGTACCCCCTTGTACACGGACTCTGCCGCCGCCACACACACACCACCACCATGCATGAGGAACGCGAAGCGAAGACCGAAGACGATGACTGCACAGCTTAATCGGAGGTGTCCCGTGGTACTATCCGCGGGAGTAATTAACCGGGGGCTTTCCGAGGCCCCCGGGAAACAGGAGACCACGATCGCTTGATCACTTGGCCACGCCAGCAGGCCCCTCTTTCTTTTTCTTCTTCTTTCTTGTGTTTGTGTACTGTGTACACTGGCACGCCCGCAACATTCTTTTGTTCCCCGGTGCAAAGGGAGACGCTTATACGAAACCCTCTATTCTTTTTGTATGAGCGCAAGTCTTTCCCTTTTCGTGTCAAACAACACGATCAACTTTTTTATGACTTGCAACGCAGGAGCTGTAATGATTTCATTAAGAGAGGAAAGAAATACATAATGGCCCCGTTTATATGGGAAACCAGGCTGAAAACCACAACACAGTTGATTGAGGGACAATTATGCAAAAAACCGCAACAAACTAGAAGAAATAACGACAATTCTGATACTGGTCAACCCAATTCACCACCAACATGCCCACAACCGAAGAGTTTGCAGGTGTCTCTTTCCTTCACCGTGTTGGTTCAGTGCAATTTTCTATCTCCGACAGATGGCGTACAATCGAAGAAAGAAGAAGGCTAATATAATTTTCAATGTAATTTTATTTTTTATTGACCGTTCTACGTCCAGTTGTCTATCCATTGTACTGACTTTTGTTTTCCTTAATATTAGTTAGATATAAGATGCTCTTTAGGCGTCGTTATTCAAAAAATAATATCACATCTAAAAAAAGACAACTACCAGTGCTTAGTGATCACCCAATCAGAACCAAACCTCTTCTCGGAGTCTCCATTCGCAATTCAGAAGCCTACGAGCGGATGCAAATTGAGATAGCGAGAAAACTTTAGGCATTCACAATTCAGCATGTACTAAGGGCATTTTCAACGGCGACCCGCAAATTTTCTCCCGCATCCGTCCATGGACACGGATGCGGGAGGCCGTCATCCAACGTTGCCCGCATACATTTCAATCCGCATTTGAACTGACCGGACGAAATTCATGCAAACCGGCCGATATTCATTAAAGTTCGGATAAAAAATAGCACAAATCATCCATACATAGTATGCAAATTAAGTCTAGTATAACAATGTCTTAAATTCGACCGGATGTCCAACAAGTTTTTCATCAACGGATCATGCTCTCCCACACATACTCCCCCTTCAGCTTCATCCAACAATGTGTGTACGTAAATGGTCGTCCCTCTATCCTGTGGTACACCACGGTAGCGCGTGCGGGCTACGTAATGTGTAGAGCAACATTGAGTGAATGAATCAATCAACAAGTTGAGCAAGAGGAAGCAAAACTTACGAGCTCGTCCTCTGTCGCGTGCAATGGCTACCTTGCCTCCAACTGATGAACCACGTCAAAAAACTTGGTAACGCTGGTCTGAATAGCCATACGATAATGACCCCACATTGCGTTCTTGAATGATGTACATGTCGTAGAGCGCAACGTGCTTTCGTGCATCAAACGTTTCATGCACTTGCTGCCAGAAGGTCCCCCCTCTGCTCCTACCTATGAAATCCGTGGATACGGCCAACCACGCATCGCACAACAACTCATCCTCCATGGTCGAGTAGCTCACCATCCTTCGTGCTCTAAAAAACGATATAGCGTTCGAAAATAAGCTCAATGGCATTTGACCGAACACCTGCCAAGCGTGGTGTCCGCCATGGAGCTTGTCTATAGGGTGGCGGAGTGTACCTGGGTACAAACGGCTCGAGGGTGGACAACGCCGTCGTAGAGGCGAGCGGGCGCGTCAGTGCTGGTTGCGGACGTCCGACAATGCCTCCGTGGTAGCCGGAGACGTACAACAGCGGCGGCGGAGGTGAAGGGTGCGTATGCAAAGCAAGGGGGAGAAGGGGCAGAGTGGAAGGAAATGCGACCGGGAGGGGGGATTGGATGGACCGGGGGTGTCGGAGTCCTACGTGTCTGCTGTCCGGACTCCCGCAAAACTCTCCCCACTTTGTCTCTAATTTGCGGAAGAAAACACGTCTGGACCGCTCGACGGACCGATACAGGCCCACGTTGGATGACTACCACGGTCCCGACAGCGCGGTCCGGACGGATGCGGGCGGTTTGAGGGTCGGCGTTGGAGATGCCCTAAGACGTTTGCATGCGTGTGTTTGCCCACGGAAGAACCGACCCAACTACTTGCTTAGGGCATGCACAACTTTTTTTAGGGAATGCCATCATAGTCAGCTTTATGAATTAAACCACACTTGCACAGTCAATTAGAAATTGCCCAACAAAACTTGGTGGATCCTCAACCCACATACCGGGTTGATGGCCAATTCTTTGCTAACTCAAGTGCTACAAAATTTGCTTCCCTATGCCAAAACACATGATCAACTTTTTTATGACTTGCAAAGCAGGAGCTGTACCGATTTCATTAAGAAAGAAAAGAAATACATAATGGCCCCATTTATATGGGAAACTAGGCTCAAAACCACAACACAACATAGTTGATTGAGGGACAACCATGCAAAAAACAACAACAAACTAAAAGAAAGAACAACAATGCTGATACCGGCCAACCCAATCTACCACCAACATGCCCACAACCCAGAGATGATTGAGCGAGCTCTCCGAAGACGCCTTCAAGAAGGATAACAACGCTCTTGGGTGCCATCGTCGCGAGCATCGATCCCCGTCAAAGATATGTAGCTAAGAGATGACATCTAGTACAATGTTTGCATGCTCTTAAATTTGTGGGATGATTAAAATTAAACTAGAAAATATGTAGCTAAGAGATGACATCTAGTACATGGATAGAATTATCTTATCTTCTTTACTAAGAGACCATCTCTTAGGTAAGAGATGGCAAGCCTTTTTTTTCTCCATTCTCTCTCTTCTAACTCAACAATTATCCTTGGTGATATTGCGAAGATAGCACCATCGTACATGCCCTAAGGTAGATAGCTTTGTACGAGCTTGTCGTGCGGGAGGGCTGATGCATGATGCATTGATGATGGCCCACGTGACTCGGAACGACAGCAGATGTACCATTGCCAGTGCCAACGATACCCGTCATTGTTGGCATTGACATGACAGAGTGCTACTGGTGAAATATTATATTTTTGAAATTTATGTAATAAAAAATAATATTTAAAATATTCCCCCAAATAGAAAAGGAGTACCTTGCTTCTCTCCATCTAGTGGCCCATACCCACCAGCAATCGAATGAGTACCCTACTTTTTTACACCGGCCTAGCCAAAGAATGCCATCAAGTATTAATGAACCATAGAGAAAGACATCCATTTATTCATGTTAGGCAAGCCTGGATTAATGTGTAACTGGCCTGTGCTTGGAGCCATCCACCCCATATGTATAGCAAATCAGGGAGTACCTTGCTTTCCGTCGGGTTGTCCAACCGAATGATACCATCAAGTATTAATGAGCCCTAGATAGAAAGACATCAATATATTTGTGCAAGTCACCATTTTAGCATGGATTAATGTGCATGTGGCTCCGTATCAGGAGCTTCCCACCTCACGTCGTTCGACAGCCTAGTCGAAAAGTGGAAGTATTAAAGAGCCAAAAAGAAAGACATCAATTTATTCGTGCTAGACACCGTTTCAGTTTTGAATAATGCACACCCTGGGAGCCACCCCCTCGAATCGGCAGGAAACCAGGGAGTACCTTGCTTCTGTTTGGTTGTCTGGCCGAATAGTAACACCAATCATTAATAAGTTGTAGAGAAAGAGATCAATTTATTCATGCTAGTCACCAGACAGATGAATACATACCAAGAGTCGCCCCCTCAAATTGACAAGTAGTGTAAAGAAATGCTTGATTCTTCTTCTGCGGGTTCTTTCTCAAGCAGACAAACTGAATTCAAATGGGATCTTATTGAAAGAAATAAACGAAACACTAAAGATAGGGAAGTCGACAAAGTTAAAGAGTCAGGTATAAATCTTGAATACAATTGCGTTAAGTCTTTTGTTGAAACTGATGTTTTTCATGAGCTTAGTGCAAAATATGGACTTGATTCTGAGATAGTTGTTAATTTATGTAAATCTTTTGCTGCTCATGCTGATCTCCCTAAGGAGAAATGGTTTACATATCATGAACCCGTTAAATATATTTGTGAAGAACCCATAATTGCTAATACTGGAGTGCAATCTTTTGCTGTTAATCCTGTTGTACCTACTACTTATATTGACAAGCCTCCTTTTACTATTAGATTTAAGGAGCACTCTAAGGCTACAACAGTGGTTCATAAAAGTAAAAAGATCCACAAAAGCATAGAGAAAGCTTTCTCGCCGTGCATAGATTTAGAAAAATCTAAAAATGAAACCTTTATTTAAAAAAATAAAGGACAATGAATTAGGTCCGACAGCGGGTTTTCCAACAGGCTGTAATAAGGTACCTCAACATTCTGAACAAATTAAAGTCGAACCTTCAATTGCAATGGTTAAGGATCTTCTGGTTGAAAATATTGATGGGCATGTTATTTATTTATGTGAGGATGCTGCTAGAATTGCTAAACCTATTAGAAATAAACAAGATAGGAAAGATAAAAATAAAAGAGTAGTTGGAATAGAAACATTATTAGGATTCTCAACATATTTTCTGTACCAGGTTCACTAGAAGCATGCACAAGTTTATTCATACTCTTCCTCTTTTTCAGTGAACTAGGTGCACTATCATTAATTCTGTGAGTATCTTCTTCAATTCTTTTAGGATGACTCTCAGGATATAAAGGACCCTGGGTAACTTTACCACCTCTGGTTATTACTCCAACATTATGCTTGTTAAGTTTATTATTCATGTCCCTAAACAAATCATTTTGTGATCTAGAAACTTGTTCAAGCTGAGTGTGGACCATAGAATAGTGCTTGCATAAACCTTTAACATCATTGAAAATTCTAACTAGCACATCACACAAATGTTCAATAATGATAGAATTTTGTTTCAATCGATCACTAATTTGCATATTAAAGTTTTGTTGTTTAATGAAAAAATTATCAAATTCATCTAAGCATTGACTTGGAGACTTATTGTATGGAATATCACCTTCATCAAATTTATAGAGAGAATGTACACCTACTACCTGTTTCGGAGTGTCGAGTCCATGTATTTCTTCAATAGGCGGTAGATTCTTAACATCTCTAGATTTAATAGCTTTTTCCTTCATAGATTTCTTAGCTTCTTGCATATCTTCAGGACTGAGGAATAGAATACCTCTCTTCTTCGGAATTGGCTTAGGAGGTGGTTCTGGAAGTGTCCAATCATCGACATTTTTCAATAAATTATTCAATAATTCTTGAGCCTGTTCAACTATTCTTTCCCTGAAAACACAACCAACACAACTATTTAGTTAGTCCATGGATTCATCGATTAGTCCATTATAGAGGATATCAAGGATTTCATTATTTTTAAGAGGATGACAGGCAAAACATTTAGTAATTGGAGAAGCCTCCCCCAAGCTTGAGGGAGATGCTCTTCCTGAGTTGTTTGAAATTATATATTTCCTATAAGGCAGCTTGTTTCATATGAGCAGGAAAATATTTTTTGGAGAAATAATATATCATATCCTGGGGACTACGCACACAACCAGGAGCAAGATTATTAAACCATATTTTGGCATCACCCTTTAATGAGAAAGGAAACAACTTAAGAATATAATAGTAGCGAATCTTTTCCTCTTGAGGAAATAGAGTTGCAATATCATTCAGTTTAGTAAGGTGAGCAACAACTTTTTCAGATTCATAACCATGAAAAGGATCAGATTCTACCAAAGTAATAAGTTCAAGATCGACAGAGAATTCATTGTCCTCATCATCAGCAAAAATGGGAGAAGTTGCAAACTTAGGATCATTTTTCATCACTTTGTTCATGGCCTTTTCCTTAAGTATATCAATAAAGCCATCAATACCTTTATTAGTATCATAAGCCATAAAATCTATAGTAATCTCATCATCAAAGTGTAACCGTCGGGAACATCAAGTATTTTAGTTCTAGCAGGAGTACTATGTGTAACAGGTGATTCATAGTTTTCAGTAAATTCAGTTTCTTTAGCTTTAGCAATATGAGCATCTAGCAATTCACCAAGTGGCACAATTTTATCAAGCAAAATAGAAGCATCATCTTGAGTATCATCAATAGCTGAAACAGTGTCTATTACTTGTGACATATCAGATTGTAAAGCAGGTGGTGGTGTCACAAGTTGACTCAAAACAGTAGGTGAATCAAACGTAGAGCTAGTTGGCAGTCCCTTACCTCCCCTCGCCTTGGAGGGCATGATCTTAGTTCTGGATTCTCTGAGGTTCTTTATAGTAAAGATAAATTGCAGAAGATAATTAACTCCCAAGTGAACTTAATAAATAGAGTTATGCTCCCCGGCAACGGCGCCAGAAAATAGTCTTGATGACCCACAGGCCACAAGTACATGGGATCGCAATAGTCTTCGAGGGTAGTATTTCACCCAAATTTATTGATTCAACACAAGGGGAGCCAAAAAATATTTATAAGCCTTAGCAGTTGAGTTATCAATTCAACCGTACCACACCTGAGAATCACTTCCTTACAGCAATTTATTAGTAGAACAATAATATGATAGCAGAGATAGCAAAGTAACAGTAGCAACAACAGTAGTAGTAACTTGAGCAAAGGCAGTAGTATTAAAGCGGAGGCGTGGAGTAGCGATGGATATTGAGATGAGATTCAATATATAACTGTCGCAACCTAGAGCGACACACAATAGCTCCAATTTATTAATCATATGTAGACATGTATTCTGTATATAGTCATACGTGCTTGCGATAAGAACTTGCATAACATCTTTTGTCCTACCCTCACATGGTAGCAGAGTCCTAATGGAAACTAAGGGTAATTAAGGGGCTCCTTTTAATAGAGAACCGGAACAAAGCATTAACACATAGTGAACACATGAACTCCTCAAGTTAAAGTCATCCCCGTCGATATCCCAATTCATGGTCACCTTGGGGGTCTAAGGTTCAGAACGATAACAGGTGCATACAACTTGCAGGTACGTAAGATCAACATCTCAAATATATTCATGAAAGCATATATGTCCAGATCTAAAATCATGAAATCATGGTACTCGAGCCCTAGTGACAAGCATTAAGCATAGCAAAGTCATAGCAACATCAATTTCAGAACATAGTGGATACTGGGGATCAAGCCCTAACAAACTGACACGATTACATAAGAAATGCCATCCATCTACCTTCAGTATGCCTACAAGGAGATTACTCACACATGGTTGTGAGCATCATGAAAGTTTTGATGGAGAATGGTTGGTGATGATGACGGTGACGAATTTCTCTCTCCGGATCCACGAACGAACTCCAGATTAGGGCTCCCGACAAAGAACAAGAGGTAGTAACGGCTCCGTATCGTAAAATGCAATGAAACTTTCTCTCTTATTTTTTTCTTAGGAAGACGGAATATATAACGCTGGAATTAGGTCAGCCGGAGGTCCAGGGGCCCCACAAGCCACCATGGCACGCCCTGGGGGGTGGGCGCGCCCCTGGCTTGTCGGCCCATGGTGGCCCCCCTCTGGTACTGCTTTAATCCAGTATTTTTTATTTCTGCACAAAATAACACCAAGGTAGTTCTGCTGAAAACAACGCCAGTGCGGGTTAGTTTCATTCAAATCATGCAAATTAGTGGCCAAAATAAGAGCAAAAATGTTTGGAAAAGTAGATACAATGGAGACATATCATTACCTTGTTACGAATTATCTTGCTATCAAACTATCTATCAAAACTATCTTACAACACTTGCAGTGAAATCCTTGCTGGAAACGGCCTATCAATTCCTTCTGCTCCTCGTTGTGTCCGACATACTTATCGAAAGGACTACGATTGATCCCCTATACTTGTGGGTCATCATACTTTTCGACACATGCAAAAAAATGCACGGGCTGTGCACACTTGATCCTATACTAGAAAATTTGTGAAACATTACGTATTTGACATTTTTTTACATTTTCCACTCTTAAACTAGTGGGGCTACCTAAAAACTAATTCTAGGTTGGTTCATTGCAATGCCAAGTTTCATAAAACTACCCCGGTTATTTTGATGGAACGTTGTAGCTTATTCTTCCACTTTTCAGACCCTTGTCCCGGTCTAAGTGTTCTGTTAGAAAACAAACTACAAACATTTATTGCGTAGCCCCGTCCAAAATATAGTAGATACATAATATTTCCTTCTTATATAATTAGGTTTTGTTGGCTCCTTCTGAGAAAAAGCCATGTACATATTATTTTATGGGCCATAATAAACTAGAGTCTAAGTTTATTACCAATAAAGAACACATATTTCGTTGGCTCTGGGCATACCAAATGGAGGCAGATTGATGCTCAGAGTAACATATGTATTATACCATGATTTACCAAATGACCTAGTGTTTTATAATAAGTTGATCTTAGTGTATCTTTCCTAGCTGCTAGCTCAAATTTTGAAGTTAAGGCCCAAAGCAAGGTCCATGTTATACTGGCATATTATGGATTAAATGGTCACTTCTAGAAGAGATAGTGCCGAGTAGAGGATATGTATTTAATCAATGTGATCACTAAAAGATTAGGATCCAATCAATGTGATCATTAAAGGATTTGGATGCAATTAATTACCAAATAAATATGACCACAGTTATGTTATATATTGGAGTAAAACTTAGTTGGGTTTAACTCCCATTACACTTCTAGATAAGGACGTGGATGTGATAAAAATAACAATCATTTAATGGTTCTATTTTTTGGGGAAGCGTTAATGGTTCTATATATGGATGTGAATACTCACACATGGAAAAAATACATATGTATATATTTGGCTGATAATTAATAGGATCCATAAACTAGAACATTTTATAATTTATTTATATTATTTTTTACTAAAGATTTACAAGGTCCGAGTCTAGTCAAATAGCATTCACACTTACAACCCTTTTGCTTCTATATAAAGTGAGTACATCTTCTCATATTCCACACAAGTATCTCCTTAGCCAACTGCATCGGCAAATCTCTATAGATCCTTGTGCTTACTATTTGTAGTAGTAAGTTTATTCCTTGTTCTCCATATTAGTATGCCGAGGAAAGAGCGGCGGTCAGGTGTGGCGTACATCCATAATGACAAAGACCGTGATGTCACCTTCTACAAGCGACGTGCCGGTTTGTTCAAGAGGGCGTCTGACATCTCTGCCCTCGCTAGGGCTAGGGTTGCAGTCGTCCTAGAGACCAACAATGGAAAGATGCACTCATTTGGGACGCCATTGGCCGATCCCATTGTTGATGCTTTCCTTGTTGGAGCTCCACCAGCAGTTCCCTCCGCCGACGAAGTAACCACTGCGAGGATTGGAAGCCTACAAAATGAGGTGGCTCAGTTGGACATGGAGAACATGATGGAGGAAGACAGGAACCAACTTTCCATCCTTCGTATGAAAAATATCCAAGAAGAGAATCCAGGTATGGTGGCAAATCTTCTCTTCACGAAGGAACAAGATCTTAGTCTTGAAGATCTCAACAAGCTCTTCAATGAGCTCTCTCAGGTCCAAAAAGACATTAGATGCCGGCTACCTCCATTGCATGGTCGTGAAGCCAAGACCAGTGGCACATGTGTGGGACAAGATCTGCAACTACCAAGTGTTCTATCGGCGGATCAGTTGGGTACTACTCATTCAGTAGTGCAGTCATCGTGGCCTCACCATCTTCCACAACTCCAGCTGCCATCGGCTCCACTACCATCACAACCAGAACAAACTTTGGCACCACTTTTTCCTATGCAGGTACCACAAATGTTCCAGTCTACACCACCATCTTTAGCTCCACACTTGGCTTCCCATCTCCAACCCATACCAAACCAGGTACATGAGCAATCTCCACCGCAGGGATTGCACGTTCAAAACTATGAAAATCCTTGCAACATAGTGCAACCAGAACAAAATGTTGCAAGCCATGACTCAACATCTGGGCACAATTTGGAGGCCTCTCCACTATTGGTGCACTCGAATGGCAATGAATTTTCTGTTGATGACCCATTTAACATTGAACAATGGGATTATGCTCTACCTGATCAGTCGTGCTACAACAGTTTCCTAGGGATGGATGCTTACTTAGGCTGCAACAGTACTGATCTAGGACAGTCTTCCATAGGAAATGGTGGATGGGTTAATGCGCCGCCCTCTTCCACTGAACAAGATATTGATAGTCAGACACAAAATGAAGAGCTTCCCTAGATGCTAGTTAGCGCTTCCATTTAAGTGCTATATTGTTATAAAATATATTTATATTTCGACTTCATTATCATTTGGACTACTTTCTTGATTAAGGCTCTTTGAGGAGTATTATTAATTGCAATTTTATTAATATTTCAACTTCACTATCATTTGAATTAATGTGAAAGTATGAGATCATTGCAATTACAATGAACTTACAATGCCATAACGACCAGTCTGGGCTCCTCTGGCCTGGGCGCAGCGCGGGCGTCGCGGTGTGGCGGTGCGCGGGGCGCCTGGGGGGCGATGGCGCGGTTGCTACGCTTCGGGCGGCGTGGATGGTGGCGGGGCGCGTGGGAGCGGCTGTGGTGGCGGGGAAGGTCAGGCCAGATCCGTCCAGCGGCGGCTGCTCGCGGCGCGGGCTGTGCGCGGCGATGATGGTGGTGCGCGCCTGGTCGCGACGACCGGCTGGCCGGCAGGCGTCGCGGGCCGAGTTGGCTCCGGCTAGTGGCTATACCCCGTCCTTCTGCGGGCATAGTCCTTGCGTTGGTGGGCTCTTCCTGTTCTTGGCGAGGCTGCGAGTAGACAGGGCGGCGGTGCGTCCTTCGGAGGGCTACGGCGGCGCGGCGGCTGTGGGGTTCCGGGTGGCGCGGGGTGGCGGTGACGTCCTCCTTCTCCTGGATGTGTACCGTCGGTAGGTACAGATCTAGGGTTCGTGCTCGGGCGGGCTAGATTTGGGTCCTGGGCAGATCAAAGCTTGTGCTTCGGGTAGGAGAGGTCAGGCTTGGCCCGGGGTGTGCTTGCGTGTGGTGCTCGTGCTTTGCTCGCGGGCATGGTGGTCGGTGGTGGTGGTCCGGTCTCTGCTATCCTGTCGGGCAGATCGGTGCCGGTGACCATGGTTGAGGCGTCGCGCGAGCGGGCTCGATGGCGGCCATGGGTAGTCACGGGGTTGTGTCCCCCCCGGTCCACCTGGACTGGCTGGGGACGCAAGCGTGGACGCCCCCTACTGTGGGGGCATCGACCCAGATCCCCTGACTGATGATGGGCTAGGAATGAAAGGAGACCTCTTTCTTTTCTCCTTTCGAGGTTGGTGCTCCGTGATGTGGACGGATGGTGGTGGCTTGGACGTGGATGCCGGAGCGGCGGCTTCGGATGGCGGTCCGCATGGTTGGCTTTCCGGCGGGCACCATGTCGGTGGTGGTGGCTCTCCCTCTTGGCCGTGTGGGCGGTAGGAGGGTAGCGGTGGGTGGCTCGGGTGTTCTCCCTGTCTTTGGCAGTGGCGTCGCCCCAATCCGGATCTGGGAAGCTGAACTCGTTGCGCCTGTCCTGAAGACCTCGTGTGGCACGGGGGAGCTGCCGAGCGAAAGCTTTATGCTTTGTCGCCGACGACGGTGACGCTTGCGGGCGCCGCTATCTTCCTGAAGACGTCGTCGTGATGCTCCTCTTCGTGCCAGAGTTCTGGGTGAAGACCCTTGTCCCTTCTGGACTCGGCAGCGGCGACGCTTTGCGCCGTTTTCCCTCCTGGTGGCGTTGTCGTGGAGCTTAGGTGTTTAGGGTTGTGTGTGGCGTTGTACTCGGTGCTCCCAATGCTTTCATTCGGTAGCGTAGTAGGTCTGCGTGATCCGGTTATCTTGGGATCGGCATTGTATGAGGGCTACCTCATCATCCTGTATCGTTCGGCCGTGTACTTGGTTCGGTTGATTGCTTTATATATAAAGCGGGGTGAAAGCCTGTTTCGAGATCACTGATGGCACTTGATACGGTTACGAGGTTTAAGTGGCTGTTGGTGCATGTCAGGAAGCTGTGAAGACAATGACCAGCTTCAGCTCTACTGAACTTGTAATGGTTATTGTGCCGTATGGGATTATCGTAGTTTGCTTTGAACTTTATCTTCAGGGCCGGGCCCATAGATGTGCAAAGTGTGCGGCCTGCACAGGGCCCATAAGTTTTAGGGGCCCCAAAATTTGTATATAGACCTAGTATTTTTTTTAAGAAAAAAACTATTCGTAGCAAGCGCTGGGCCGCTGTGCACTGGCGATGGGCCGCTGGGTGCTGGCGCTCCGCCTGACTCGCTTGAGTCGAGGGCATCGAGCGCTGCTGCGCTGGACCCTGGTGCTCGATCGATGTTCCTCATCACAAAAAAAAAAGCTGCTCGATGCCTCGATCGAGATGGAAACGGGATCGTCCGTCTGAAAAAAAAGGCATCATGGACTCGATCGATCGCAAAACCGTAATAGCAGTTGCGGCGGCCTGGCTGAAACGGGATTGTCTCCTTCGCGGCTTCGCCTCATGCCCTCAGCCCTCATCATATCGATCTTCAAGCCGCAAGGAATTCACGCCGCTGCAGCTGTTGCCTTTCTCTTCCAAGTTTTAGACTCGTCGCCCTGTCGGATGGATCCTCGCCTTGTTAGATCGATCGGCGACCGACTCCAGGTGCTTCACGGCTTCCATCCTCTGGGTGCTTCACGGCTTCAAAACAGGTAGTCGGCCGCTAGCGAGTCATTTTTTCTGATTAACTTCGGCTACTACTCCTAATTCCTAATTTCTTAAATCGTAATTAAATTTTGGCAGGGATCGTTAGAGATCGGTTCTTGCCTTCTTGGTTAAAGAATATAGTGTAGTAGTTCAACCGGACAGGACACGAGCCTAGGTGTGTTAGACGGTTTGTCTAACTGCCAAACATTGACGCATAATTTCCAAATTAATATTTGCTGCCGTATCACTTTAATTTTATTTTATTCATCTTTTGTATCTTGTGTTTCAAAATTACAGATTTGAGTTATCATAGGGAAACATCAATCTGGTTCCAGAAGCGCAAGAGAAAAGAAAGGGAACATAATTTGATTAATAAATCATATAAAGGTGGTATGAACAAGTTTGTTAGAAAAGAAGCATCACAAGTGTCATCCGGTAAGACATTATATCATATACATTATAATTGTTCGTTAGTTCATTTTACCAAGATAGGGCCCCATTTTTTAGTTTCGCACAGGACCTCGGATTTTGCCGGCCCGGCCCTGTTTATCTTATCTGTAGGTTATGCAATTGGATGAACTTTATCTTATCTGTAGGCATTCATTCAGTCTCAGGATGCCTTGCACACACTTACTGATTTCAATAATTTGCAATTGAATATGCTGACTGCAAATCACATCTGCTTCATTCAGAATTTAATGAAGCCACTAACTGAACAGTTACAATCTGCTAAGCTCGGCCGGAAAAAATCTGATAATATAAGATGAGATCAGAACAATGACCAATCCCATCTAAAAATTAACATATACTAACCTCGTACGGTCAGTGGATACTGTGGTCATCAAAGCTTGGTACGGCGAGAGAGTTTGCAGGTGTCTCTCTCCTTTAATGTTGGTTTAGTGCAATTTTCTATCTCCTATAGATGGCGTACAATCGGAGGAGAAGAATGCTAGTATAATTTTCAATATAATTTTACTTTTTATAGGGTCATTCTACGTCCAGTTGTCTGTCCATTGTACTGACTTTTGTTTTCCTTAATATTAGTCAGATCTAAGATGCCCTTTAGGTGTCTTTATTGAAAAAAATATATCACATCTAAAAAATGACAACTACCAGTGCTTAGTGATCACCCTATCAGAACTAAACCTCTTCTCGGAGTATCCATTCGCAATTCGGTAGCCTACGAGTGGATGCAAATTTGAGATAGCGAGAAAACTTTAGGCATTCACAATTCAGCATGTACTAATGCGTTTTCATGCGTGTGTTTGCCCACGGAAGAACCGACCCAACTACTTGCTTAGGGTATGTACAACTTTATTTAGGGAATGCCATCATAGTCAGCTTTATGAATTAAACCACACTTGCACCGTCAATTAGAAATTGCCCAACAAAACTTGGTGGATCCTCAACCCACATACCGGGTTGATGGCCAATTCTTTGCTAACTCAAGTGCTACAAAATTTGCTTCCCTATGCCACAACACATGATCAACTTTTTTATGACTTGCAAAGTAGGAGCTGTACCGATTTCATTAAGAAAGAAAAGAAATACATAATGGCCCCATTTATATGGGAAACTAGGCTCAAAACCACAACACAACATAGTTGATTGAGGGACAACCATGCAAAAAACAACAACAAACTAAAAGAAAGAACAACAATGCTGATACCGGCCAACCCAATCTACCACCAACATGCCCACAACCCAGAGATGATTGAGCGAGCTCTCCGAAGACGCCTTCAAGAAGGATAACAACGCTCTTGGGTGCCATCGTCGCGAGCATCGATCCCCGTCAAAGATATGTAGCTAAGAGATGACATCTAGTACAATGTTTGCATGCTCTTAAATTTGTGGGATGATTAAAATTAAAGTAGAAAATATGTAGCTAAGAGATGACATCTAGTACATGGATATAATTATCTTATCTTCTTTACTAAGAGACCATCTCTTAGGTAAGAGATGGCAAGCCTTTTTTTTCTCCATTCTCTCTCTTCTAACTCAACAATTATCCTTGGTGATATTGCGAAGATAGCACCATCGTACATGCCCTAAGGTAGATAGCTTTGTACGAGCTTGTCGTGCGGGAGGGCTGATGCATGATGCATTGATGATGGCCCACGTGACTCGGAACGACAGCAGATGTACCATTGCCAATCATAAACGGATCATGCTCTCCCACACATACCCCCCCTTCAGCTTCATCCAACAATGTGTGTACGTAAATGGTCGTCCCTCTATCCTGTGGTACACCACGGTAGCGCGTGCGGGCTACGTAATGTGTAGAGCAACATTGAGTGAATGAATCAATCAACAAGTTGAGCAAGAGGAAGCAAAACTTACGAGCTCGTCCTCTGTCGCGTGCAATGGCTACCTTGCCTCCAACTGATGAACCACGTCAAAAAACTTGGTAACGCTGGTCTGAATAGCGATACGATAATGACCCCACATTGCGTTCTTGAATGATGTACATGTCGTAGAGCGCAACGTGCTTTCGTGCGTGAAACGTTTCATGCACTTGCTGCCAGAAGGTCCCCCCTCTCCTCCTACCTACGAAATCCGTGGATACGGCCAACCACGCATCACACAACAACTCATCCTCCATGGTCGAGTAGCTCACCATCCTTCGTGCTCTAAAAAACGATATAGCGTTCGAAAATAAGCTCAATGGCATTTGACCGAACACCTGCCAAGCGTGGTGTCCGCCATGGAGCTTGTCTATAGGGTGGCGGAGTGTACCTGGGTACAAACGGCTCGAGGGTGGACAACGCCGTCGTAGAGGCGAGCGGGCGCGTCAGTGCTGGTTGCGGACGTCCGACAATGCCTCCGTGGTGGCCGGAGACGTACAACAGCGGCGGCGGAGGTGAAGGGTGCGTATGCAAAGCAAGGGGGAGAAGGGGCAGAGTGGAAGGAAATGCGACCGGGAGGGGGGATTGGATGGACCGGGGGTGTCGGAGTCTTACGTGTCTGCTGTCCGGACTCCCGCAAAACTCTCCCCACTTTGTCTCTAATTTGCGGAAGAAAACACGTCTGGACCGCTCGACGGACCGATACAGGCCCACGTTGGATGACTACCACGGTCCCGACAGCGCGGTCCGGACGGATGCGGGCGGTTTGAGGGTCGGCGTTGGAGATGCCCTAAGACGTTTTCATGCGTGTGTTTGCCCACGGAAGAACCGACCCAACTACTTGCTTAGGGCATGCACAACTTTTTTTAGGGAATGCCATCATAGTCAGCTTTATGAATTAAACCACACTTGCACAGTCAATTAGAAATTGCCCAACAAAACTTGGTGGATCCTCAACCCACATACCGGGTTGATGGCCAATTCTTTGCTAACTCAAGTGCTACAAAATTTGCTTCCCTATGCCAAAACACATGTGTTTGATGTAGTTTTGTACGTAATTTAACAAGAAAATTTATTCATGGAAATGAATGAATTTCCTAAGTACACAACCTCCTCATGTGTGTGTTTAGTGCTGAAACTATGCATGGCCCTACGTGCATACCCTAGTGCATGTGCACGTACGTGCATGGCCATGATGTTATGCACTGGTACTTGTACGTACTGGAGGCCAGGTCTATACGTGACCAAATACCCGTGCTGAACCGCCGGTGTACATGTATGTACCCGAACACTCGCATGGCCGATCTTACGTGCATACTAGTGCATACCTGTCTATCATCACATGATGCGAGTCGACTGCATTGCGGCCGCGTTTGGATACGTGTATTCGGGCACGCGGCCGGCAGCCGACTACACGTATATACAAGAGACTGGCTTAAGCTTAGACTTGGCCGAATCGATCACGTTCCGGTTGCAAACATACAAGCGACCCAAGTACACGAATATTTTCTTGTGCTCTGTTTTGCAGCCTTGTTGATCAAGGAGCCGATTGACTTGGACGGGGGGTTGAAGCACCGGCGTGATCATCTTAAACCGATAACCTACCTTCTCCAGCTGCCCATAAATTAGGGGGGGGGGGGGGGGGGGGGGGGGGGGCAGAGGGAAACCCACGGCGCATACATACATCCATCCATCACCCAAGCACGCATCCATCCATCACGCACTCGACGTGCGCTGAAACCCACGGCGCATACATCCATCCATCACCCAAGCACGCATCCATCCATCACGCACTCGACGTGCGCTCGTCTTCCTTCTCGTGCAGGCGGCCGGGAAGGGAAGGTGAGCAGGCATGCAGCAGAACGACGAGCTGTGCGTCGAACTCCGACGAGACGACCATGCCGATCATGTTGTGATTGTGGTACATAACACTTTGATGTTGAAAGCGTGGATCAGGTCCTGTAGTATAAGTAGCACATATAATGGTTATAGGATGGAAACTTTGTATTATTTTGCCATCGTCTTTCGTTTGTGAAACTAGCTGCAGCAAGTAGCAATCTGAATTGATGCAAGCAAGTAATTAACGCCTTGATTAGAAAAGACAAGGTCAGCTAGCGGCTCGCGCACGTCTTCCATGGGAGCTGAGCAGGTAGCAAGCGGCACGGGTGGCATCACTGGCATGAGCGACACCAGAGCACCCACGTCTGCTAGCCGCATCGGTCCGTTGCTTTGCGGCTGGAAGGTCATTCACGGCCAGCGTCAGTGCATGTGGCTACTTGCAGCCTTGCCGTTGTCTGCACTTACTGCACAGCGGTGCTCTTCCTCCACCGTCGCGTGCTGCTGCTCCAGCTCCGCATAACTCCTTCCTCTCCACTGCAATAGATGGATGTACGAACCTGTGGTAACCTGCTCCTTTACCCTTCCATGATGTGAGATCAAAATATTGTTGTTTTCTCTGGTGACTGTGCAGTTCCGGTCAAGCCAAAGAGGGGCTAATCTCTAACAATCTTTAGCAAGAACTCGATCCACTCATCTGGTCTAATTTACACCGCTGAAATTCTGCATCCACAACTTTCTCTTTCCGTGAAAGCCCTTGCTGAATTCTGTATCCACATCCCTCCTGTTACATACATTCCATTGAGTATTAAATAAATTATTTTCCGGTTAATTGCAATAGATTTAATTAGGAGGGCAAGTAATTATGGGTGATAACTACTTAGTTTATTTTTGTACTCTTAGAGTCCTGTAGGATTTTGTAATTGGGCTGAGATTTGTTGTCTGAATCTAGATTTTTATTCTTAGAGTCTCTGTCCATGAACACCATCCGCCGTCCGCCCATGCTCCACACTTTGCCGGAACTCCGTCTGTCGGTTCTCCATTTGAGGTATGTATGAAGCTAACCTTGGAATTTCCTGATAGTCGTCTACACGCCCATGTTTTGTTTGCACCAGGTCATGTCATACTCCTTTAGTACGGATGTTTTTTTTTACTTTTTTGCTGGGAGGCTTAGCGATGTAATCGTGACGATGTTCTTCGGTCAGCACTACTACAGCATGCTCCTCCCTTTACTTACTTGTATCTGTAGGGTGCCCGGTAGTTTGTTCTCTACTACTGAAAGTATTTTCTTCAGTTGCGGCAACTGTAAGCTTGGGTACCAGTTTTACACCAAATTTGTGTCTAACTGTCGATAGTGAATGTCTAAACTTGAGTGCTAGACCTACTTATGGTTAATAAATCCTGTTGTTCTCAAGACTCAACTATGGATGTCGAAATGTAGATACTGAATGTCTAAACTTGAGTGCTAGACCTACTTATGGTTAATAAATCCTGTTGTTGTCAAGACATAACTATGGATGAACAATTTTGCAAACTTTGTCTGTTGGCATAGACTCAAGCAAGCACCTCTTTGAGTTGTACTTGCCAGATTTAGGAGTTAGTTAATCCTCTTTGTTCCTATTGATGCACACGAATTTGGATAGATGATTATTGATTCATGTTTGATCTATGATATACACGTGAATAGGTCGAGCAGGTGGAGCTATAATTAAGCACCTATTGTACTGGGTCGATATATGACATATTCTCTATTACCTGAGTCAACACCCACTGCAGAGCATAGGGCCGGCTTGAACATTAGCAGGCTGGGTGCACGCCCACACATACACCTATTTCTCAACTAATCATAATTTATAAGGAACATGGCCTCTTCGAAGCATGCTATTTGCATAGTATCTTGAACGATGTTATGAAAGATAAAATCATAACAGTAAGAACTCAAGTTTGTTCAGTCTCTTTGTGCAACCAGTCATGCCATGGCTTTTCGTAATTAGGTAACTAAATAGATTAATCATTAGGTAAAGATATACTGATATTTATTTGCAATGATTCCATCTTTCTTTTCACCTCCCTGTTCTTCTTGCTGGTGGTTTTGATTTTAATCAAGCAGTCCGAAAGTCTACTGGTAAACAATGTCGTGTTATGTTGCGTTTGTATAGCGACTCTAATTAACAATTTGGGCTCTAGAAAAATGATAAAAATCATTGCGTTCCAATCCAATTAGAGGCTTATCCGATACCCATCATATTCTTCGTTCGTTATTCAGCTTGTTGTTGTGTGTATGTAGCAAAATCCCGGATGCTATAGCTGAAGTAGCTTTTGTTCGATGTTGCTATTCTGTTCATTTTCCTGATTTTTATTACGACAACAGCATTGTAGTTTAATTATGGCTGATGTGTACGCCAGAAATAGGCGGATCCGGAAATGATTAATTATATTAGAATGTAAAATTTTGTCATACCGTCGCTATGCTTGTGCTGAAGTTCAATACATAGGGAATCAACTGAGCTACTATTTGTTTTTCATTAGTTTATTTTTCTTCTTTCCATTGGATGAAGTGTAGATTCTTTTCCTGGTCTTTTGATGGTCTGCTAGAGTGTGTTTTGACAATGCTTTAGGCCATGTTTGGCTGCTCAGTTTTTTAAACTACGGTTTTAAATGCTTTGACGCGTTTGGCATCAAGTAATACAGTAGTTTCATAAACCGAAGTTTCAGTATCGTGGTATTTTTGGAGTATTTGAAAAAGAGCTCAACATCTCTTTTTTCTAAACCAAAACGAGAAAGCTTTGGTATTAGTAACTGAAGTATTCACAGCCCAGGCATTGGACTACTGAGGTATTAAATTACTATGGTTTCGAATAAACTATGTTGTATCTGTTTGGTTATGGCAAGTATCAATGTGAATTTTTAATTCTTGCAGTTGCTAATGCACTGGTATTTTAAGTTCGTTTTATTTCAGAAATAATATTCAATTTAGAGACATGGACATAGCAGAGGCGACCATGTTGTATCCAGGTGGCATCCCCACATCATTCAAATTTCTTAATTTGGAAGGTGTAGAGTGGTGGGCAGAGGATATTACTATTGTGGCATGGGTTCACTTCATAAATACAAGTGCATGTGTTACCTTTAGAAATTTCATTTCATGGAAGTATTTGGTGGTGTTTTCTCGCTCCTGATTGTAGTCAATCCTTACGAAGGATGGTGTATGGACCAGGTAGCCCTCACATTCAACTCAACGAGATTATTTTTTGAAGTTTTCATCATTGCCTTGCGCAGGTCCGGTTCAATGATAACTCACCTAAGGATTGACCAAGTTTGAACCCACTGTGAATCAGATGACGTGGATATGTGGGGTCTTTAGCCATGTTTATCAGACCAGCAGCGTGTGATTTTTTTTTCCTTCCATTGCAACGCACGGGCCCTTTTTGCTATAAATACCAAAGCATCCAAGCCCACGATGAGGGGGGGGGGGGACGGAGGGCCAGAGGGAAACCCACGGCGCATACATCCATCCATCACCCAAGCACGCATCCATCCATCACGCACTCGACGTGCGCTCGTCTTCCTTCTCGTGCAGGCGGCCGGGAAGGGAAGGTGAGCAGGCGTGCAGCAGAACGACGAGCTGTGCGTCGAACTCCGACGAGACGACCATGCCGATCATCTTCTCTCAAGGTGAGGGCCAAAACTAATCTCTTTTATCCCTTCTCTCTCTGCACATCTCGACGATGGCCATCGGAGCTGTGGCCGCACGGCCGGAGACGGAGCCGGCCGCTGGCTCTATCTCTTGCCGCGGAAGACAAACGATGTGCCGGGGCTGCCGTTCATGTGTAGCCCCCGGTGCATCACTCACCGGTGACGACGTGCCGGGGTTGCCGCCTACGCGCGACCTCAGGCGCACCTTCCATGCAAGACGACGACGTACCGGGGCCGCCGTCCGTGCGCAATCTCCGGTGCACCCTCCACGTCGAGTCTGCCGGCAACACCATCATGCCGGGACTCGGCGACATGCAGCGTTCAACGCGGCGCAATCTAGTGCGCCACCACTTCTACCTACACCACCGGCGGCGCCTGGGCAGGCTCCGCCGCATCGCGAGGTCTCATTCGCCGCCGTCTCACCGGTCCATGGAGGCGCCATAGGCTTGCCGGGACTCGGTGACATGGTCCGTGCGACGCGCCGGCGGCGGCGCGAGGTGGCGACTTCCTCCGCTATTGGCGGCGGTGTATGCGGTCATCTTCGGATGTGTGCACATCTCGTGTCACACATCCATCCATTCCTTTTCATCCTTCCAACATCTACTCCCGCGGGGCATACCCCTCGCACTCCCGGCGAATCTACGAAGTCATCAACGATGTCCAAGCCGAGCCCAACCATGCATGCTACCTCAACAACAACATCGATGCCGCTCGAGGCCAACGAGGCAAGACGGCGTAGGCGGACGTGGCCGGAGCAAAGGCCATGTTTTCGACGGCGCGTGTACCCCCTTGTACACGGACTCTGCCGCCGCCACACACACACCACCCCCATGCATGAGGAATGCGAAGCGAAGACCGAAGACGATGACTGCACAGCTTAATCGGAGGTGTCCCGTGGTACTATCCGCGGGAGTAATTAACCGGGGGCTTTCCGAGGCCCCCGGGAACCAGGAGACCACGATCGCTTGATCACTTGGCCACGCCAGCAGGCCCCTCTTTCTTTTTCTTCTTCTTTCTTGTATTTGTGTACTGTGTACACTGGCACGCCCGCAACATTCTTTTGTTCCCCGGTGCAAAGGGAGACGCTTATACGAAACCCTCTATTCTTTTTGTATGAGCGCAAGTCTTTCCCTTTTCGTGTCAAACAACACGATCAACTTTTTTATGACTTGCGACGCAGGAGCTGTAATGATTTCATTAAGAGAGGAAAGAAATACATAATGGCCCCGTTTATATGGGAAACCAGGCTGAAAACCACAACACAGTTGATTGAGGGACAATCATGCAAAAAACCGCAACAAACTAGAAGAAATAACGACAATTCTGATACTGGTCAACCCAATTCACCACCAACATGCCCACAACCCAGAGATGAGTGAGCGAGCTCTCCAGAGACGCTTTCAAGAAGGATAACGACGCTCTTGGGCGCCATTGCCGCTAGCATCGACCCCCGCCAAAGATTTGTAGAAGAGATGACATCTAGTACAATGTTTGCATGCTCTTAAATTTGTGGGATGGTTAAAATTAAACTAGAAAATATGTTGCTAAGAGATCACATCTAGTACAATGGATAGAATTGTGTTATCTTCTTTAGTGAGAGACCATCTCTTAGGTAAGAGATGGCAAGCCTTTTTTTTCTCCATTCTCTCTCTTCTAACTCAGCAATTATCCTTGGTGATATTGCGAATATAGCACCATCGTACATACCCTAAGGTAGCTAGCTTTGTATGAGCTTGTCGTGCGGGAGGGCCGATGCAGGATGCATTGATGATGGCCCACGTGACTCAGAACGACAACACATGTACCATTGGCAGTGCCAACGATACCCGTCATTGTTGGTATTGACACGACAGAGTACTACTGGTGAAATATTATATTTTAGGGACATTTACATTTTTGCCCCTAATTTTTTGCTATGCTCAAATTTGCTCCTAAAAAGCATTTTAGGTCACTAGAATGCCCTTTTGCCTGGTCAAAGTCGTTTGGCCATTACTTTGAAAGTTCGTAACAAATTCATATGAACTCAGAAAAATGCTAATAAGATATCAAAATGTTCAGAAAAACATCACCAATACGTGCATGTCATTTACATTCATCACCTATATGTGTATTCATTTGCATTCATCCTAAACATAGTATTAATGGTATTAACCCTAAATAGGCTTAAACAGTGCGTTTGTCATGAGTGTAAATGACATGCACATGTAGATGATGTTTCTCTGAATTTGTGATATCTTATTTGCATTTTTCTGCGTTCATATGACTTTGTTATGAATTTTGAAGTAACAGTGAAATGACTTTGACCAGACGAAAGGACATTTTGGTGATTTTAGGTGCCAATTTTAGCATAGCAAAAAATTAGGGGTAAATATGAGTGGGCGCAAATTAGGAGAAAAAATGTAAATGCCCCTATATTTTAAGGTTAGATTTTTAAATTTATGTAATAAAAAAAATATTTAGAATATTCCCCCAAATAGACAGGGAGTACCTTGCTTCTCTCCATCTAGTGGCCCATACCCACCCAAAATCAAATGAGTACCCCGCTTTTGTACACCGGCCTAGCCAAAGAATGCCATCAAGTATTAATGAGCCATGGAGAAAGACATCCATCTATTCATGTTAGGCGAGCCTGGATTAATGTGTAACTGGCCCGTGCTTGGAGGCATCCACCCCATATGGATAGGAAATCATGGAGTACCTTGCTTTCCGTCGGGTTGTCCAACTGAATGATACCATCAAGTATTAATGAGCCCTAGAGAAAGACATCAATATATTTGTGTAAGTCACCATTTTAGCATGGATTAATGTGCAAGTGGCTTCATATCATGAGCTTCCCACCTCACGTCTTCCGGCAGCCTAGTCGAAAAGTGAAAGTATTAAAGAGCCAAAAAGAAAGACATCAATTTATTTGTGCTAGTCACCGTTTCAGTTTGGAATAATGCACACCCCGGGAGCCACCCCCCTCGAATTGGTGGGAAACCAGGGAGTACCTTGCTTATGTTTGGTTGTCTGACCGAATAGTAACACCAATCATTAATGGGTTGTAGAGAAAGAGATCAATTTATTCGTGCTAGTCACTAGACAAATGAACACATACCAAGAGTCATCCCCTCAAATTGACAAGGACTGTAAAGAAATGCTTGATTCTTCTTCTGTTGGTTCTTTCTCAAGCAGACAAATTGAATTCAAATGGGATCATATTGAAAGAATTAAACGCAACGTTAAAGATTGGGAAGCCGACAAAGTTAAAGAGTCAGGTATAAATCTTGACTACAATTGCTTTAAGTCTTTTGTTGAAACTGATGTTTTTCATGAGCTTAGTGCAAAATATGGACTTGATTATGATATAGTTGTTAATTTATGTAAATCTTTTGCTGCTCATGTTGATCTGCCTAAGGAGAAATGGTTTACATATCATGAACCCGTTAAAGATATTTGTGAAGAACCCATAATTGCTAATACTGGAGTGCAATCTTTTCCTGTTAATTCTGTTGTACCTTAAAAAGCCTCCTTTTCCTGTTAGAATTAAGGAGCACTCTAAGGCTACAACTGTGGTTCATGAAAGTAAGAAGATCCACAAAAGCATAGAGAAATCTCTCTCACCGTGCATAGATTTAGAAAAGTCTAAAAACGAAACCTTTATTTTGAAAAACAAAGGGCAATGAATCAGGTCGGAGAGCGGGTTTTCCAACAGGCTGTAATAAGGCACCTAAGCATTCTGAACAAATTAAAGTAGAACTTTCAATTGCAATGGTTAAAGATCTTCTGGTTGAAAATATTGATGGGCATGTTATTTATTTCTTAGAGGATGCTGCTAGAATTGCCAAACCTATTAGAAATGAACAAGATAAGAAAGATAAAAATAAATGAGTAGTTGGAATAGAAACATCATTAGGATTCTCAGGTTTTTCTATAACAGGTTCACTAGAAGTATGCACAGTTTATTCCTACTCTTCTTCTTTTTCTTCTTAGGTGAACTAGGTGCATGCTACTTGTGAACTGCGTTGGGATTTCCCCGAAGAGGAGAGGATGAGGCAGTACAGTAGAGATATGTATTTCCCTCAGTTAAGAACCAAGGTTATCAATCCAGTAGGAGAACCACACAGAACCTCGTTAGCAGCACCTACACACACAAAAGCAAACACTTGCACCCAACGCAAATAAGAGGGTTGTCAATTGATAACCCACAAGTATAGGGGATCAGTTGTAGCCTTTCTCGATAAATAAGAGTGTCGAACCCAACGAGGAGCTAAAGGTAGAATTAATATTCCCTTCAAGTTCTATCGACCACCGATACAACTCTACGCACACTTAATGTTTGCTTTACCTAGAACAAGTATGAAACTAGAAGTACTTTGTAGGTGTAATGCTAGAACTACTTTGCAAGAATAAAACTAGGAGTACTTAGCGAGAATAAAGCTGCGAGTAAATTGCAAGATAATAAAAGTTAGTTGTTTAGTACAAAGCTTTTGTAACACAAGATAAGGATTTGTCCCTAGGCAATCGATAACTAGAACGGTAATCATTATTGCAATTTTATATGAGGGAGAGGCATGAGCTAACATACTTTCCGTACTTGGATCATATGCACTTATGATTAGAACTCTAGCAAGCATCCGCAACTACCAAAGATCATTAAGGTAAAACCCAACCATAGCATTAAGTAACAAGTCCTCTTTACTCCCATACGCAACAACCCCCTTACTCGGGTTTGTGTTTCAGTCACTCACGCAACCCACTATAAGCGAATCATGAACGTATTGCAAAACCCTACAGCGGAAATCCCTCACGCTTGCGCGACACGGAGGGCACCATAGGAGAGCACCAAAATAAAACATAAAACTCAAACCAATCACGATCATCAATCAACCCATAGGACAAAACGAATCTACTCAAACATCATAGGATTGCCACATATCATTGGATAAAAATATATAGCGTTAAGCACCATGTTTAAGTAGAGATTACAGTGGGGAGAACAGGTGTTACACCGCTGCATAGAGGGGGAGAGAGTTGGTGTTGACGGCGGAAAAATTGTTGGTGTAGATCGCCGTCACGATGATTGCCCCGGCGGCGTTCCGGCGCCACCAGGAGAGAGCCCCCCTCCTTCTTCTTCTTCCTTGGCCTCCCCCTAGATGGGAGGAGAGTTCCCCCTCTGGTCCATGGCCGCCATGGCTCCCGGAGGGCAGGAGCCCCTCCGAGATTGGATCTCTCTCTCTCTCTGTTCTCTTCTATTTCGCGCTCCTGTTTTCTGGCCAAAAACCGTTTCTTAAATTCCCGGAGATCCGTAACTACGATTGGGCTGAAATTTTGAGGGGATTTTTTTCCAGATATTAGCTTCCTTGCGGCCAAAGGATACACCCAACCGACCTACAAGGGACCCACAAGCCTGCCAGGCGCGCCCTGGGTAGGGGGGCGCGCCCTCTTTAAAGCACATTTGCTCCCTTGGTGGTTTTGGTAATTCATAACAACATATATCTCATTGAACTAATGTCCATTCAAGTTAAAGATTTCAGGATGTTCAATGATTGGCATGGCATGGACTAGAGATGTGGACCCCCCAAAATGCTAAGGACAACGATTGGCAAAAGATCAAGACTCTACATTTTTGGTTTAGTGATCCAAGATCACATTGAGTCCATAGGAAAGCCAATACTATTAAAAGGGGATGAGGTGTTGCTTAATGGTCTTTTTGCTCAAGTGCTTAGTGACAGTACTCCTAAACTCTCAACCACCCCCTCTACCCAAATATGTCCAAAACCTACATTCCAACTCGGCCCCACCGAAATTTGCTATCCGGAGCCACCGAGTTCATCTAGACTTAGCCACTGCCAAAACCCTAACAAATCGGATCCACCGATATGGATCTCGGTCCCACCGAGATGGCCTTGCCAACTCTCTGTGATCATTTGCACCTACTTCGGTCTCACCGAGTTTTGCAAATCGGTCTCACCGAGATGGTTTGCCAAGTATCTGTTGCCTTATTGCTTCACTTCGGCCCTACCGAGTTGATGCAATCGGTGCCACCGAGATGAGGTTTGCCCTAGCCATTGCACTTCGGTCCATCCAAGTTGTTCTTATCGGTCCCACCGAGATTCCTAAAGTTCATATCATTTACACAGTTCAGTGCTACCGAGATTATGGTTTCGGTGCCACCGAGTTGGGTCAAAAGTGTGTAACGGTTGGATTTTGTGTGGAGGCTATATATACCCCTCCACCACTTCCTTCTCAGTAAGGAGAGCCATCAGAACGTGCCTACACTTCCACCATACATTTTCTGAGAGAGAACCACCTACTCATGTGTTGAGATCAAGCTATTCCATTCCTACCATTTGAATCTTGATTTCTAGCCTTTCCCAATTTGCCTTCCACTCAAATCCTTCTTCCACCATAGCCAAATCTGTGAGGAGTTGTTTGAGTGTTGGGAAGACTATCATTTGAAGCACAAGAGCAAGGAGTTCATCAACAACACACCGTCTATTACCTTTTGGAGAGTGGTGTCTCCTAGATTGGTTAGGTGTCACTTGGGAGCCTCCGACATGATGTGGAGTTGATCCAAGGAGTTTGTAAGGGCAAGGAGATCGCCTACATCGTGAAGATCTACCCCGAGTAAGGCTAGTCCTTCGTGGACATAAGCCATGGTGGAATAGACAAGGTTGCTTCTTTGTGGACCCTTCGTGGGTGGAGCCCTCCGTGGACTCGCGCAGCCGTTACCCTTCGTGGGTTGAAGTCTCCATCAACGTGGACGTACGATAGCACCACCTATCGGAACCACGCCAAAAACCACCGTGTCTTCATTGCGTTTGAAATCTACGATCCCCTCCTTTACTTACATATGCAATTGTTTACTTTCCGCTGCTATACTCTTAGAATTGCATGTGTAGGGTGATGCTTGACTTGTGTTCTAGCTAAAATCTGCCCACAACTAAAATTGGGAAAAGGTTAGGTTTTTATTTGGTCAAGTAGTCTAATCACCCCCCTCTAGACATACTTTCGATCCTACAAGTGGTATCAGAGCTTTGGTCTCTGTAAGCCTTGATTTCCATTGCTTTGGTGATCATAGCCTTGGTTTCACAACCTAGGAGAGTATGGCGTCTAGTGAGGGTAACTATCACCGTAGAGGTCCATATTTTGATGGTACAAACTTTGCTAGTTGGAAACATAAGATGAAAATGCATATTCTTGGTCATAACCCCGCCGTTTGGGCTGTTGTTCGTGTTGGCTTGCAAGGTGACTTCTTTGAGGATGGCAAGGAACTGGATCGTGAAGCAACCCCGGAAGAATTGAAGATGTTGCAATACAATGCTCAAGCTTGTGACATTCTATTCAATGGTTTGTGTCCCGAAGAATTCAACAAAATCAGCCGCCTCGAGAATGCAAAGGAAATTTGGGATACTTTGGTTGATATGCATGAGGGTACCGAGTCCGTCAAGGAATCTAAGTTGGATGTGCTTCAAAGTCAACTTGACAAGTTCAAGATGAAGGATGGTGAAGGAGTTGCTGAAATGTACTCTAGGCTTGCTCTCATCACAAATGAGATTGCCGGCTTAGGAAGTGAAGAGATGACCGACAAATTCATCATCAAGAAGATACTTAGAGCTTTGGATGGAAAATATGATACCGTTTGCACATTGATTCAAATGATGCCAAATTATAAAGATCTCAAGCCCACGGAAGTCATTGGAAGGATTGTTGCTCATGAAATGTCACTCAAGGACAAAGAGGAGCTGCACAACAAATCAAGTGGTGCTTACAAAGCCTCAACCGATGCTCCAACAACTCCAAGTGACAAGCTAGTATCCAATGAAGAGATAAGCCTAATGGTGAAAAGGTTCAACAAGTTCTACAAGAACAAAGGGAAAGAAAGAAGCTCTAGCTCAAGACACTATGAGAGAAGATCATCAAGTCGTGACCATAATTGCTACAATTGTGGAAAGCCCGGACACTACTCCAATGAGTGTACGGCTTCCTACAAGAAAAGAGACGAATCACCAAGAGGAAGACATAGAAGAGATGAATCACCTCATAAGGAGAGAAGGAGTAGAGATGATCGTTATGAACGAAGAAACTCTCGAAGAAGCAAGGATTCGGAGAGGAAGGACAAGTCATCCAAGAGCTACACAAGAAGAAGACATCAAGCTCATGTTGGTGAATGGGTTTCTGGCTCCGACTCCGACAACCACTCCGAGAGAAGTTATCACTCCAACTCTGACTATAGTCAAGATGAAGGTGTTGCCGGACTTGCTCTTGTGTCATCCAACTCCTATGATCTATTTGACTCACCAAATGAAGGAATTGGAAGATGCTTCATGGCAAAAGGCCCCAAGGTATCACACCCCGAGTATCTTGATTTCAATAGTGATGAAGATGATTTGCTTGGTGATGATGATTTACTTGTTGATAAGGATAGTAATGTGAGCTATAATGAAAATGCTAGTAATCATGATAGTCAAGAGGAAATGAGTGACAATGATATGAAGGAGATTGAGCGTCTAACTAAAGAACTAAATTCTCTTAAGTTAGCTCATGAAACAACTCAAGAGGATCATAGAGAACTTCTAAGAACTCATGAGAAGCTACGCTTCGAGAAGCTAAATTTAGAGCAAGAGCATGAGTTTCTTAAAGCTATCAATGACGATCTTCGAAAGAAGAGTTCTTCATATCTTGCCAAACGTTTACTCTTGTCTACCTTTATGCCACAAGTTAAGCCTAGGCAAACTAGCAACAAGGGTAAAAAGGGTTCTACCTCTAGTAGTAACAATAACAATGCTAAATCCAATGTTGTTGCTTCTAGTAGTTCTATTGATTCCACTAATGATTCTCTTAGCCAATTTACACTTGAGCAAGAAAATATGCTATTGAAAGGAATTATAGAAAAATGTGTCTACAAGAGTCTTGCCGGGAGTAAGCAATTTGAGGAAATTGTACGCAAGCAAGGAAGGCACCGGAAGAACCAAGGTGTTGGTTTTGAACGAAAGTTCAATGCCAATGGAGTTGAGTGGGACACTACTAGAAAAAAGGCTATTAGTGGCGCACCTGTTTTTGCTATTAATGGCACACTATAGGTGCGCCACTATTAACACGCCACTAATAACAAATACTAATGGCGCACCACTGGTGCGCCATTAGTATCCCAGATAATAGTGGCGCACTACATGGTGCGCCATTGATAGTTCTCTCAGTGCGCCACTGATATGCCTCCTCGGGGGGCCTGGTATCCCTACGGGTGCGCCATTGCTATGCCTCCTGGTGCGCCATTGATATGCCTCCTGGGGGCCCTGGTATTTAACTTGGTGCGCCACTAATATGGATTATGGTGCGCCACTAATATTAATTCTAGGAATTATTTTTTTTTGGTTTTTCTTGTATTTGCACAGGTTACAGACTACAATACACAGCACAGAATATAAGCAACACATAATATAAACATCACATATATAATACAATTCGTCACATTAGTCTCCGAATTCGAAATAGCGAACAAAGTTCAAACAATAGCCAAGTTTAGGTCTCGAGACCGCGAGTAGCGAGTTTGTCGTCACATTACAAAGTCGATATCGATCATCTAAACTACCATCACATAGAAGAGAGCTGCGGTCACGATGAGCATCATCGCGATGAAACTGGTCTTCATCCGGTTCCTCCTCCGCTCCCTCCTCTCTCCCGCTAGATAGCGCGCGTATCTAGCTTCCGCCTCCGCCCTAGTGGTGTACCCTTTGTAACTGTTACCGCTGAAACGGTGAACCTGTCTCCGACACTCCTCCCAGTCGTCGTAGACTCCGGGAACCTCACCCTTGTACACGACATACGACGGCATCTGCTATATGCACTTGACAAACAAAACGTTAGTAGCAATTCACAGATAATATATAAGCAATACATAAGTATGCAACAAAAGGACCGGAGGAAGAGAAAAGCAACACATTACTAGCACGGTTCATGGTCCTAGTAATAAATAGCATCGATTACATATAAGTTGAATGACGACTGTTCAAACTAAGGAGGCAAGCATCAAGACTTTTGACTCGGCTCACGGGCTGGAGCGTGGATGAAGCCGTCGTCTTTTCGTGATGGTCATGAATGGGCGATCGTCGTCACCCTGCACTTTTAGCATTGTTTCTATGTCATTGTTGGACAGTTGATTCCTGAGGTAGAACTCCCCCGTGGTACGAAGGACATCTTCATAGATGATTCCTGCCAAGTCCGACTAGACAAACAAATCAGATGCCATATTATTTATTAACATGCTGCCAAGAAGCTTGAACATGCCATTAGTAAAAAGTGTGTTGTGTTCCTGGCTGCTCCACACATGCATATAAAAAGTCACACTTCTGTTGGATCTTCAATGATCTTCTTGTAAACAACCACAGAATACTAGTAAACAACCACAGAATTATCAATGCTAGTAAACAACCACATAATTATCACAGCATAATTAACAGAAGTGTCAATCTGTCCTGCTCCCCTGTTTCAGGTTTCAGGTTCTTTTTTTCAGGTTTCAGGTTTCAGTCACGCAAGAACTGCAAATCTTTGTATTTTATACAAATTTAACTAGTTCAGTTTGTAGTTTGAATATGTAGAATTATACATTACTTTGGCTTATGAACAATGATTTTAAAAAGTTGAAACCTGGAATGCAATGCATATGAGTATATATAATACCATTATAAAAAAATATCAATTTAAAACCCCATGGGTTGCATATGTTCATTGAGGTATCAAGCTTACTTAGATACAAATGGAATAACGACGATTGAGAATCAATTACACAATTTACATTTTCAACCAGGTAGTAAATGTATTGTTAGCTTGCTACACCCTGTATCATTACAACAAAACTCATCACAACTATGGCAGCCTAATTAGAAATATTGTTTTCAATCAGTTGGATGACCCATGTCTTATTTATCTCTGTTTCTTTCAGTTCTTTTGGATAACTTATTGCAGTCAAAAGACATACATATTGAGTCTACCATCCACAAAACTGAACTAGCAATTGCAATACCTCTCTCTAGACACTCAAGGAAAGATTTTGAACCCGAGTACCTCAAACATGAAGAATTTCAATGTGTATAATGGTGAAACTGTCTGTCAGTGTTTTGACAAGATATGGCAATGCCAACTTGGCAACTTCACTATTGATCATTTTCCACTAAAAATTGATAGTGAAAATGTGAAATGAAATGCGCACCAGATCAATGTTTAAAATCACCGGCTATTGGAAAAAGCGGCAGGCTTCAGTACCAGCTATCAGCCGCTATTGCTGGCATTAGCTGCCGCTATCTCAAATAGCGGTTTTCAGAAAATTCAAAAAAACAGTGAACATAAACATTCAGAAAATTCAGACAAACAGTGGACATAAACATTCAGAAAAACAGTGAACATAAACATGGATGTACTCTCTAGTCTCTACTGTCATCAACATGAACTGAAGAACAACATGGATGAACTAATGAACAGAAATTTGAATCTAACCGTGAGGACTGAGACTGATTGACTGAGGCGTGAGCAGGAATTTGTGTAGAAGTTGAAACAAAAGATGTAGAACTAGACATGGCCCTTCTCGCGTCGCCGTCGCCTGAGATGAGATCCAATCGGGATTCGGGGAAGAGCAGCGGCGGTTCTGTTTTGGTCTGGTTCGCTAGGGTTAAGGATTCTATGAGGGGAGAAAGATGCAGGAGAGAGGAGGGGGCGAGCAGTTGGCGGAGCTACCTCGAGCAGGGGCGGTCGGGGGCGGTCGGGGACGAGCAGGGGCGGTTGGGGGCGAGCAGGGGCGGTCGGGGGAGAGCAGGGGCGCCGCGGTCGATCTGCGCGACGGGACCGTTGGCGAGCAGGGGAGGCGAACGGCGGGGGAGCTCGTGCGGCGGCGTGTCGGCAGGGGAGTGGGAGCCGGCAGGTGGAGGCAGAGGGGTGGGGGGCAGGTCGATGGGAGGCGCGGATCTGGGGTGGCGGCGCGGTCGTGGAGAGGAGAGAGTGAGAGTGAGAGAAGAGAGAATTAGTGCGAGGGGAGGGCGGCCGGGAAAGTTGGGTGGACACATAGCAATGGCGCACCTTTGCGAGGTGCGCCACACCTACCAATAGCAATGGCGCACCGTGGGTGTGGTGCGCCATTACTAGTTAAAACTAATAATGGCGCACTTTCCCCTGGTGCGCCACTGCTAAGTCTGGGGAGGGGTGTGGGGCCAGGACAAACTTAGTAGTGGCGCACCGTGGGTGTGGTGCGCCATTACTAGTTAAAACTAGTAATGGCGCACTTTCCCCTGGTGCGCCACTGCTAAGTTTGGGGAGGGGTGTGGGGCCAGGACAAAACTAGTAATGGCGCACCACACACCAGTTGCGCCATTAGTAATATGGCCATTAATGGCGCACCCATATCTGGTGCGCCACTACTATATAGCAGTGGCGCACCACATACATGGTGCGCCATTAATGTCCATATTAGCTATAGCCGTTTTCCTAGTAGTGGGAAGAAGATCAATACCCAAAGACGAAGTTTGTTCCTTGACAAGAGAAGTATGATCCTACTTCCTTCAAGGGAACACAAGCTCAAGAAGATCTTCCACCACAAGACCACAAGCTAAAAGGCAAGGACAAGCTTTAAGAAGAGATTGATTCATTTGAAGAAGCTCCTCAAGCCATGGTCAAGTGGGTTCCCAAGAGTTCATCAAGTTCTACTTCATCAAGTGCTACTACAACTCCAATGATTCCCATCAAGTTGATGTGGGTCCAAAAGAAGAAGAACTAGAGAGTTCTTGAGGGTGACTCCGCCAACAAACTTCACTCATATTCTTTATGGCAAGGACTTGTGCAACCAACTTCCACATTTTGCACTAGTTCATGGAGTCACAAACTCTCTTGTTGGTAAGACAAGGGACAAGGTATTCAATGCATTCATGGACATCATCTTATGTGTATTTCACTCTATGTCTATGGATATCCTTGTATGTTCCTTGTGTGGGACTAGCCCATGTAGGTATTGAAAGCACAAAACTCCAAAGGATTGCTCCCAACTCTTGATGGTCTACATCAACATTGAGCATCCACATCTTCAACATCTACATGAAGTCATCATCGACAAAACCCAAGGTTAGTTCATCCCTTTTAGGGGGGATATCATATCTAGGGGGAGCTTTGCTCTAAACGATTGAGCTAAAGCAACTCTAATGGTGTGAACACATCAATGCTTTATGTAAAAGTGGCAACCCCACTTGTGCTTAAACGATGAGTATGACCTATGATCAAATGTTCTCATTTGGCTCCTAAGTCAATATACTCATATATAGATGACCTAGTCATCGCCATTGCTTGATAGATGCTAGAATTGGTTGTGCATGTTTGACACATATTTCATTTGCTATCTTATTGTGTGAGCATGTTGGTTTGCATGTTTTCATCATTCGAGGACATCCATTTGTTGCTTTGATTGTCTTAGTTTTTCCGGCCAAGTGGATGTACAAGAATGCCTAAGTACCTTCTCTAGCTATCTATGCTTTCTTGTCTCAAATTCTATTCTTGCTGCATCACAAAAATTGAACAAGTCATTTTCGGACCCTCCGGGTGAGGAGCACTCGGAGCCACCGATCTGAAAGGGCTGAACCTCCAAAACCTTCTATCTTATTTCGGCCGAACCAATTCACTCAAACTCGGTCTAACTGAAATCACTTAGATTGATCTAGGTTTCCCATCTCGGTGCCACCGAGTTGAACAACTTCGGAGCCACCGATGTGCTAATCTGCGTGCAGTTACACATATCGGTGCCACCGAGTTGTCCAACTCGGAGCCACCGACAGCGTACGGGTATATATATCGCGCGGGCTCGAACGGTTGAAATTTCTCGACTTTTTCGCTCCCGCACCCCGTTGCTGCCGTCGCCCTCGTCTCCGGACTTCTTCGTCGTCTCCAGCGCGCCCTCGCCGCCGGATTCAGTCGCCGTCAACGGCAATCTGACCCGCCGTAGAGAATCTCGACCGACTTAGGGTGAGATTTGATCCCTCTCGTGCTCCATTTTCCGATTCAATGCACGATAGGATTGCCATTATTCTTGCCACAGATTGCAATGCTTATTCCACCAGAAGAATTCCGTAGATTAGATTCGAGCGAAATTTTTAGGTTTAAGTTTCCGCCGAACGCATCTCGGACCGACCGATTAGAAATTTTCGGTCCCACCGATTTGGCCTCAGGCCATCGCACTAGTACGTCTCGGTGCCACCGAGTTGTACGAATCGGTGAGACCGAAAGTAAAGTCTCAGTGAAACCCTAGCATCTAGGAGACGCCGAAACCCATCTCGGTCTGACCGAAATGGAGTGCAAGGTTTCTGTAGAGTGCTTCGGTATCACCGAGATGATCAACTCAGTCCATCCGAAATGCCTTCTGTGAAAACTTGAAACTAAGAGTTGAACTCAATTTTTATGAAAAACTTTTGCTTTTTGTGATGACTCATCTACTCTGCCCATACCCATCTATTCACAGGGTCAGCTCAGCGAGATGTCAGATGACAGCGACAGCCAGAACAGGTTAGAGCAGCATGCAGAACTCAGTGAAGGATCTAGCCCTGTAGAAAGTTTCTATGAGGGAGAGAGGAGCTCTCCAGATCTTCCTAAGGCTGCCACTAGAACAAGGAAGAAGAGAACCTCAGACAGTGAGGACGAGGACTTTGTTGCCAGTGAAGCAGCAACAAAGAAGAAGAGAGTGGTGCTTGCTAAGGAATATAGCACCAAGCCCACCTCCAAAGAGAAAATTGCTGTGAAGAAAGTTCCAAAGCAGACTATGCAATTCACACTTGAAGAGGCAAGTGACTCAGAACCAGCTGCAGGAGCAAAGAAGAAGAGATCTAGGAAGACTACAGCTCATGTGCTAGGAAGACCCTCCATGAGGAATGATTCAGAGGAGGAGGAGGAGCCAGCAACTAATGCACCCCCAGCAAAAGCTCAGAAGCTCATGTCAGATGCAATCAGGACTGCTGCCCCCACCAAGTCCAAACCAAAAGCTCCAGCACCCAAGAGGTCTACAAGGAATATTTCTGCTGCTGAGAAGAACAAGGCCCCAGTGCCTGAGGCAAATGTTTATGAAGAGCCACTAGTGCTCAGGAAATTGAAACCCAAGATTCCAGACCATGATGATGCACACCCAGTTGCAGAAAATATGATGCTAAGGAAAGACAAAGGACTGCGTCAGTGGAGACTGTCAGATCCTTATGCTGCAAGGAGGAAAACATCTTGTGATTATCGCTTTCACACTCGAGAACAACAAAATTTCTATGAGACGGTATTGCTTGATAAGAAGCCCATTGTTAGTGACATGAGATGGGTGGATTGGGAATACATTGATGAAAATGAGGATTATTTCCCCCATGTTCATGAGAGCTTCAGGATTGCAGGTGTTGATGACTTTGTTGGTCAGAAGTTGACGAAGTGGAATGATGAAATGGTCATGCAATTCTACTCTACAGCTCATTTCTATCCAGATGGCCGAATTGTGTGGATGACTGAGGGTATCAGGTACCAGTCAACCATCTCTGAGTGGGCAAGTCTTCTTGGTGCTCCCAAGGAAGAGGATGATGACTATGATATCTATGCCAAGCTCAAGATGGATCACAACTCCATGGTCAACATGTACACAGCAATACCCCAGAAGGACATCGAGACACATAAGCTTGGATTAGTGAAGCATCTGCTGCCAGGACTGGCCACCACTAACACTATCTTGCGGTATACTCTATTACCCAAGTCAGGCGATGATAAGATGATACGTGGCCACTCCATCAACTTGCTGCATTTGTTTGACACACCTCAGAAATTTAAGGTGATGAGCTTGATTGTGGAAACTATCAAGAGGACTGCAGCTGATCAGAAGAGATTGTGCGAATATGCTCCACACATCCAGATGTTGATCAATTCCAAGGTTGGAACTAGCACTTATCTTCTTGATCGTGAGCATCTGCCACTGCGTCCAGAGTTTGAGGACAATGTTATCGTGATGGATCCTACGCATCCCACTTCTGCCCAAGCCCAACAGAAGATTCGAGAAGCCAAAGAAGCCAAAGCAGCCAAGGAGGCAACAGCTCCCAATGCTCCAATTGCAAATCTCATGTCTAAGTATGACCAAATGACATATCTGCTAGAAGCCACCCTAAGGATTGAGCGAAGTCTGGCCAACCTCACCCAGCACTAGGCTAGCTTAGAGCGGATAATCGAGACAAAGTTTCATGATCTAGATGTCAAGGTCACAGAGATCCAGACTATAGTGGAGAAGCTGCAGAGCAACGTTGATGCTGTCAGGACAGCCCCTTCTGATGATAGTGGAGATGACAGACCAACCACAGAGAGATTTCAGACAGTGCCTAGGGCAGCCAGATCTGCTGCAGTGCCAGTTGTGGATCCGAGGACCACAGTCTCTGCACCTGCTGCTGCTGCTGCTACAGTGCCACCACCGGTCTCCACTCCACCAGTCCAGCAGACGTCCGCTGAAGCCTTCGCGGATGCACTTCTCTCAACTCCGTCTACGCACACCGGAGCTGCCAGCAGGAGGTCGACTTCAGGAGCTTCGGAGGACCGTGCTTAGAGTGCCGATTAGTCCTATACCTATTCGATCTTTTTGGTACTTGTTGCCAAAGGGGGAGAATTTGTATAGATCTTAGCTTCGAGAGAGAGAGAGAGTTTCGCTTTGCTTTGCCCGTTGGATTTCTCTCGAGTTCTTTTGCTACAATTTGCTTGTTGGTACTTTGTTTCTATGTGTGTGCTTGATACTATGTCTGTGAGTAATATGCTTCGTTATGATTGTGAGGTACTTCATGTGATTGATCATACTATGCTTCTTGTGATGATCAATGCTTATCTTTATCATTATCTTGTATGATCACTTACTTGTGTTGGTGATGCGTGCTTACTATTCCACTCATATCATTTTGCACGCTCCACCAAGATGTATGTGACATGGAAGAGTGACCCATGAGCCTAATCGATTGTGCATTTGCATTCAAACGCAAATTTTAAATAATGCACAAATTTAGGGGGAGCTCTTGCTTATCACATACTTCTCAAAGCGACAACGTATTCCATTCATTTAATCATTTGTCGAAGCTTTGATCTATATGTTGTCATCAATTACCAAAAAGGGGGAGATTGAAAGCACATTTGCTCCCTTGGTGGTTTTGGTAATTCATAACAACATATATCTCGTTGAACTAATGTCCATTCAAGTTAAAGATTTCAGGATGTTCAATGATTGGCATGGCATGGACTAGAGATGTGGACCCCTCAAAATGCTAAGGACAAGGATTGGCAAAAGATCAAGACTCTACATTTTTGGTTTAGTGATCCAAGATCACATTGAGTCCATAGGAAAGCCAATACTATTAAAAGGGGATGAGGTGTTGCTTAATGGTCTTTTTGCTCAAGTGCTTAGTGACAGTACTCCTAAACTCTCAACCACCCCCTCTACCCAAATATGTCCAAAACCTACATTCCAACTCGGCCCCACCAAAATTTCCTATCCGGAGCCACCGAGTTCATCTAGACTTAGCCACTGCCAAAACCCTAACAAATCGGATCTACCGATATGGATCTCGGTCCCACCGAGATGGCCTTGCCAACTCTCTGTGATCATTTGCACCTACTTCGGTCTCACTGAGTTTTGCAAATCGGTCTCACCGAGATGGTTTGCCAAGTCTCTGTTGCCTTATTGCTTCACTTCGGCCCTACCGAGTTGATGCAATCGGTGCCACCGAGATGAGGTTTGCCCTAGCCATTGCACTTCGGTCCATCCGAGTTGTTCTTATCGGTCCCACCGAGATTCCTAAAGTTCATATCTTTTACACAGTTTGGTGCTACCGATATTATGGTTTCGTTGCCACCGAGTTGGGTCAAAAGTGTGTAACGGTTGGATTTTGTGTGGAGGCTATATATACCCCTCCACCACTTCCTTCTCAGTAAGGAGAGCCATCAGAACGTGCCTACACTTCCACCATACATTTTCTGAGAGACAACCACCTACTCATGTGTTGAGATCAAGCTATTCCATTCCTACCATTTGAATCTTGATTTCTAGCCTTTCCCAATTTGCTTTCCACTCAAATCCTACTTCCACCATAGCCAAATCTGTGAGGAGTTGTTTGAGTGTTGGGAAGACTATCATTTGAAGCACAAGAGCAAGGAGTTCATCAACAACACACCGTCTATTACGTTTTGGAGAGTGGTGTCTCCTAGATTGGTTAGGTGTCACTTGGGAGCCTCCGACATGATGTGGAGTTGATCCAAGGAGTTTGTAAGGGCAAGGAGATCGCCTACTTCATGAAGATCTACCCCGAGTAAGGCTAGTCCTTCGTGGACGTAAGCCATGGTGGAATAGACAAGGTTGCTTCTTCGTGGACCCTTCATGGGTGGAGCCCTCCATGGACTCGCGCAGCCGTTACCCTTCGTGGGTTGAAGTCTCCATCAACGTGGACGTACGATAGCACCATCTATCGGAACCACGCCAAAAACCACCGTGTCTTCATTGCGTTTGAAATCTCCGATCCCCTCCTTTACTTACATATGCAATTGTTTACTTTCCGCTGCTATACTCTTAGAATTGCATGTGTAGGGTGATTCTTGACTTGTGTTCTAGCTAAAATCTTCCCACAACTAAAATTGGGAAAATGTTAGGTTTTTATTTGGTCAAGTACTCTAATCACCCCCCCTCTAGACATACTTTCGATCCTACACCTCTGGGCTTGTGGCCCCCTCGGTCATCGTCTCGCGTTGATTCTTCTTGCCAAAAATCACATATATTCCAAAATAAATCTCCGTAAATTTTTATCGCGTTTGGACTTCATTTGATATGGATTTTCTGCGAAAGAATAAACATGCAACAAACAGGAACTGGCACTGGGCACTGGATCAATATGTTAGTCCAAGAAAATCATATAAAATGTTATCAAAAGTATATAAAAGTTGTAAAATATTGGGATGAAACAAATAAAAATTATAGATACGACGGAGACGTATCATCAATCCCCTTAGCGGTCACTTGCAAGGATTAATTCTAATAGTGATAGATAGAAAAGTAAATTGCAAAAGAAAATAAAAGTGAATAAATTGCAGCAAGGTATTTTTGGTTTTTAATATATGATAAAAGTAGACCCGGGGGCCATAGTTTTCACTAGAGGCTTCTCTCTCGAACAAATAGCATACGGTGGGTAAACAAATTACAGTTGGGAAATTGATAGAAAAGCGCATAGTTATGACGATATTCAAGGCAATGATCATGTATATAGGCATCACGTCCGAGACAAGTAGATCGACTCCTGCCTGCATCTACTACTATTACTCCACCCATCGACCGCTATCCAGCATGCATCTAGGGTATTAAGTGTAAAACAGAGTAACGCCTTAAGCAAGATGACATGATGTAGACAAAGTAAACTCAAGCAATATGATTAAACCCCATCTTTTTATCCTTAATGTCAAGAATACAAATACGTGTCTTGTCCCTTTCTGTCACTGGATATAGAACACCGCAAGATTGAACCCATCACAAAGCACCTCTCCCATTGTAGGATAAATCAATCTAGTTGGCCAAACCAAACAGATAGATCGGAGAGAAATACAAAGCTATTACAATCATGCATAAAAGAGTTCAGAGAAGACTCAAATATTTCTCATGAATAATCTGATCATAAACCCACAATTCATCAGATCCCAACAAACACACCGCAAAAGATTACATCGAATAGAACTCCAAGAACATTGAGGAGAACATGGTATTGAAGATCAAAGAGAGAGAAGAAACCATCTAGCTACTAGCTATGGACCCGTAGGTCTGTGGTAAACTACTCACACATCATCAGAAGGGCAGCAAGGTTGATGTAGAAGCCCTCCGTGATCGATTCCCCCTCCGGCAGAGTACCGAAAAAGTCCTCCAGATGGGATCGCGGAAGAATAGAGGCTTGCCACGGCGGAAAGGGTTTCTCTTCTGTCTTTCTAGTATATTGGGAATATTTGGGAATTTACAGCGGTGGAATTAGGTCAAGAGGTGCCACGAGGGGCCCACAAGCCTCTGTTCTTCCGCGATCCCATCTGGTCGCTCCCTCGTGACTCTTCTGGTCTTCTCCCGAAGCTTCTAGGGTCCCTTCTAGGGTCCCTTCTGGTCCAGAAAAAATGCCTCCATACTTTCATTGATTCCCCCTCTGGCAGAGTACCGGAAAAGGCCTCCAGATGGGATCGCGGAAGAACAGAGGCTTGCGGCGGCAGAAAGGCTTTCTCTTCTCTCTTTTTCGTATATTGGGAATATTTAGAAATTTATAGCGCTGGAATTAGGTCAGGAGGGGCTACGAGGGGCCCACCAGCCTAGGGGGCGCGCCCTCCAGGCTTGCCGCCTCCTTGTGGCTCTTCTGGTCTTCTCCCGAAGCTTCGTGGGTCTCTTCTGGTCTAGAAAAAATTAATCCAAAGTTTTTTCTTCGTTTGGACTCCGTTTGATAATGATTTTCTGAAAAGGCAAAAACAGGCAAAAAACAGCAACTGGCACTGGGCACTAGGTTAATAGGTTAGTCCCAAAAAATGATATATAATTGCATATAAAACATTCAAGATTGATACTATAATAGCATGGAACAATCAAAAATTATAGATACGTTGGAGACGTATCAAGCATCCCCACACTTAATTCCTGCTCGTCCTTGAGTAGGTAAATGATAAAAACAGAATTTTTGATATGGAATGCTACCTAACATGTTTCATCCTGTAATTCTCTTTTACGGTATGAATATTAAGATCCGAATGATTCAAAGCAATAGTCTATAATTTGATATAAAGACATCAATACTCATGCATACTAACAAACAATCATGCCTTTCAAAATAAAAATGCTAAAGAAAGTTCTCCCTACAAAATCATATAATCCTGTCATGCTCCATCTTCTTAACATAAAGTATTTATCATGCACAACCCTGGAGACAATCAAGCAATTGGTTCATACTATTTAACGCGCTTCAGCTTTTTCAACCCCCACGCAATACATGAGCGCAAGCCATGGATATAGCACTGTGGGTGGAATAGAATGATGATAGAGATTAATAAGGGGAAGTCAAAAAGAGAAGATAGTCTAACATCGACGAGGCTAATCAACGGGCTATGGAGATGCCCATCAATTGATGTCAATGCGAGGAGTAGGGATTGCCATGCAACGGATGCACTAAGAGCTATAAGTGTATGAAAGCTCAAAATAAAAACTAAGTGGGTGTGCATCCAACTTGCTTGCTCATGAAGACCTCGGGCATTTGAGGAAGCCCATCATCGGAATATACAAGCCAAGTTCTATAATGAAAAATTCGCAGTGAGATCACTTGGTTGTCTTGACCTTCCGGAGGATCGTCCTGAGCTCGGAACACGCCCATCGAAAGATGAACAAGAGTCACATAGAGATGTGATTGGCAAGTTGGCCTACCGATTACAATTCTCGTCACTTGAGATGGATACATCCTTGGCGTTGAATTTAAATATGGGTCTTGTATCACTCACAATCAATTATGAGAGATATTGATTTGAGTGGGAGCACACTATAGAATTAACTTGTTTAATTCTCAGTGCAATTAATTATGAACACTATCTAAGTGTGATTTGCATAATAGTTATAGAATAATGACTCGCGTTTCCACCCTCCCTATTAAAATTGAATAGCTGTTAAATATCTGGTTAAAACTTTACGGTTGGTAACGTAATGTGAGGATTGTCCTCAAGAGTGCCGAGAAGGACTTTGTCCTATCGCATGTTTTCGGTATTCTCCCGCTAATGCTATGGATGATGTGACTCTCGTCCTTCGATCCAAAAGCTAGAATTCCGTTATTGTCAAGTGCAATATGTTTGCTTCCCTGAGACCCGAACTTCGAAAGTTTGGGATAGTTATGTGATATTCATGGAACTGAAAAATTGTTTTTAGATGCAGACAAAGGCTGAAAGATATGAGATATCCAAAGAAATGTTTGTTTGCAAAGTATTAGTAAAGTGTTTACTGGGCTTTTGACTGATAAGAGAGGGATCAAGAAGAACGCCTGTCATATAATGAAGGTGAATAAAACAACAACTTAAAGAGAAAGGAAATGTCCAAAGGGTGTTAGTGTGACTTACACACCTAGGAAGTCCGGGGCTAACACCACTCTTAAAGTTGGGTGCTTCTTCTGAGAGTAGGAGAAATACTGAAAGTTAAACTGTTAGAAGTATAAGGGCAAAAAGAAAGAAGAATGGAATGTCCAGCTCATGTATGAAAGTCATACAAGTTATTGATGTTTGGAAGGCTGGTCACAAAGAAATAGTTCTTGGGAATTATGATTAAACTGTTAGTCTGTAATTCTTGGGTATTGTGAGTTAATCACAAAGATACCCACTCAATTGCATTCAGTTGCGACTCGATGCAAGAACTACTACGGCCTAACAGACTTGCCGGAGTGAGGTTTAGATACGCGCTGGGAACATAGTAAATGTTACTATACCTTCCATCGTCGTATTACCAATGTATTTATTTTCATAATTCATTTTTGGAGTTTCATACACTCTAGCCCATTGCATAAAGTATCTTGCAAGACGGTTATTCATAAGAGAACTTTTCATGTTCGGTGTTATGAATAACATAAGGGCCATACTTTCATTATGAATGAGATGTATGTTATGAATATTGATAATAATATATTACCTCTGTGTTTACTTTCATAATTCATTTTAGAGTTTTATACACTCTAGCCCATTGCATAATGTTTGTTGCAAAAGGGTTGTTCATAAAAGAACAATTGTTGTTCAGTGTCATGAATAACATAAGGGCCATGCTTCCATCGTGGCTGGGAGGTATGTTATGAATATTGATGGTAATATGATACATCCATAACACTGATGCTAAATGTCGCAAGACTAAAAGAATACCACATATGTGTGGCACTGCATTTGGTCACATTGGAGAAACCCGCATCCATCGTGGCTGGGATTTTGAAGTCATTTGATTATGAATCATCTGACACTTGCAACTTTCGTCCGAAAAGTGAAGTGACTGAAATACCGTTCACATGCCATAAAGAACGAGCAACGAACTTATTGGTGATCATACATTTTGATGTGTGTAGTCCGATAAATGTTGTTGCAAACAGTGGATTTGTCTATCTTCAAAAATGGCTCAAGTAGATATATGGATATTTGCTGATGAGACGTAAGTCTGGATCTTTTGAAATCATTCGAAAGGTTTTGAAAAATGAACTAGAAACTATTGTAACAAGAAAATTATGTTTCTACAAATAGATTGCAGAAAGGAATATTTTGAGTTACAAGTTTAGTGAATGTCTGATGAGTTGTGAAAAGAGTTTCATAACTTACACCTCCCGGAACACCACTGTGAGTGGAATGTCCGTGAAGATGTAATCAAACCATTTATGACATGGTAAGATCTAAGATGACATAAATCAATTTGCCATTATCCCTTTTAAAGTAATGCTTTAGAGACTGCGGCTTTTACACTGAAAAGAGCGCCATCAAATCTGTTGAAATGAGACCATGGTATGGTACACCCAACCATGTTATATCTTTTCTTAACATTTGGAATATGGGGCTTGTGTAAAGTATTTACAAACCTATTCCAAATCAGACAAGTGCTACTTTGTAGGTTATCCCAAATCATTGGGAATTCCTCCACCACTATGCCAAGGCAAAAGGTTTTGCCACAAAGAATGGTATGCTTTTAAAGAGAATTGTTCTTGCAAAAAGGTGAGTGGGAGGACAGTTCAACTCGACGAGATAACAGTATCTTCATTATCATGACAAAGGATTGAAACCGTGGAAGCAATTCCAGAGTTTCCTCCTGCGACTGATTCGGAAGCCTCTACAATAAAATGTATGGACTTCGGTCGAACTTGCAGCTGAACCACGCAGGCAAAACTCATGCAAACCTCTCAGGTGCGCATACGAGATATTGTTGTTGGACAATAGTATACCTATGATAATCAAGGAAGCGATGATGGGCCCTGACTCCGGAATTGGCTAAAAGCCAATATAATCCGAGATAGTTTCCATATAAATGATAAGATTATATCTTGATAAACCCTTCGGAAGACTTAGAGTCTAACGAACATTAATGGAACTATAAAACTGATGTGGATAAAATGTTTTATCCATAAAGCTCGACTTGCTGCAATAACAAGTTCAAGGAGTTGACTACGATGAGGTTGTCTCACAATAGCGATGCTTAAAATCGGTTCGCGTTAAACTAGCAATTAATACATATTTCAAACATGAGATATGAAACATGGATGCCAAAAGGATTTCCATGAAATGGAAATACAAACTAGGACTTGTATGTGATACAGTCCAAAGTGTTTTGTCGATCCAGAGGATGCTAGTGAGTATGCAAACTTCAGAGTTCCGGCGATGGACAAAAGAGAGCAAAATGGAGTTGGAATCTTCGTTTTTGATGAAATAGTCAAAAGAGTTTGATTTCATCAATGGATAATGAAAATGCTTGTGGTTACAAGAAAGTAAGTGGGAGCATAATAATATTTCTAAAAACTTTGTGTGCTTGACACATTGTTGATTGGAAATAATATAAATTTCTTGACACAAATTAGGACTTCATTGAAAATAGTTTTTTCGATGAAATGCTTGGGCTAAGTAGCCTTGATATTAGGAATATTTATCAACAGAGATAGAATTGCCTAATAGGCTAAGCCAAAAATACATATTGACAAGATGCTAAAACAGTTTAGCATTAAAATGCCAAGGAGTGATTCTTGCCGAAGTCACATGGAAAGAGTTTTGCAAGACTCGGTGTCGTAAAACACTGATGAGCAAAATACATGATGGAGATTCCACACACTCTTGTGTTTGGATTAATCATGTATTCCATGGTATGTAAAACAACCACATATGTCCGATACTCCCAAGCTGTTGCGAGTATAGATACCAAAGTGATCAAAGTACTGATCATGGGACAACAGTGAAAAATGTCGTTGAGTACTATAGTAGCACTGATGACATGTTTTCTCGCAAGCAGAGATTATGAAGTGATTGTTGTAAGTAATTACATCGATACAGTCTTCATCAATGCTCCATGTGATTTTTGATTTAAGTTAAGGGTTTTGTGTAATACACAATATGGTGGCACAGTAAGTTGGAATTGTTCCAGACAAATTTCTGTGGCGAATTCTATAACAAAGGCTAAGTATGTTGACGCTTTGGAAGCAACAAAGAAGATGTTGAATCATATAGTTCATTCATGAACTTAGTATGGTTCCAAGATGGCTTTGGTCAATGGGACAGTATTGTAGATAGTTGCTCCATAGCTCAGTCTGAGAAATCAAGGTTCGACCAGTGATTCACATATATACAAAGCCAAGTCCACACAAAATATGAATTTTGTGAAAGCGTGAAAATGCGAGGATATGCAAAGATACACACGGAGCTGAAGGTGTCTGATCCGTTGGACATCAGACTATAGCACAAGCGAAGCATATTTTACATCGGTAAGCCATAGGTGTAAAGTGCATTAGCATTGACTAGATTATTGACTCTAGTGCAAGTGGGAGTCTTTAGGAGATATGCCCTAGAGGCAATAATAAATGTTATTATTTATCCCCATGTTCCTAATTAAGTTTATATTCCATGCTAAACTGTTGTGGTTCCCGAGCCCGTATATCCATAAAGGCTCTGAGGAAAACCCATGTGCACGTGTGGAAAAATAAACGGTAAAATGTATTCCTAGTCAAGCCTCTGAGACTAGCTCAAGTGTTGCATGATGATTATGTTTTCCTGATCATGGGCATGTCTATGCCGGCAACTTTGAGGGCACAATGTTAGAAGAACATTTGTGTTGAATCGACCCGAATTGATGTTATGCTATGAGATACATTCGTCTCAAGTTAATGGTTTATAACACAGAGAAAGTTAACGTTTGCATAATTCCTTAGACCATGAGAGTATTGAGTTTCTTGATGCTTGCTTCATGAACTTTGGGGTTTGTTAAACGTCATCCGTAAATGGGTGGCTATTACGGCGGCTTACGGGTTCATGGAAAAGTATGACAAGGGACTTGATAGCTCAAGATTGGGATTTGCTCCTCCGATGATGGAGAGATATTCTTTGGGCCCTCTCGGTGTTACGGTATCCACCATCGTCTGGCCAGACACAATGTGATTTGATCACAGGGATGCCGAAACACGGGAACGAGAAAAGAGAACAAAACCGGTAACGAGGTAACTGGCATAGTGGACAAGTGTTGATTCACGGGGATGCCGATAAATCTCACCTCGGGATTTTGTAACATATCGCGAAGCAACAGGAATAGCACACGCCAACTGGAGGTTCACTCGAATATTTATTCGTGTGGGTATAGGGGTCAATATGGGTGTCCACAGCTCCGATGTTGATCATTGATCGGAAAGTGTTCCGGCCATGTCTATACTTCACCGAACCTATAGGGTCACACGCTTAAGGGTCATCTATCTGCTGAATAATGGACAGGGAGTCTGAGAAAAAGTTACCGGAAAAGTTTCGGAGATGACGGAAAAGTTCCGGAGAGAAAACCGGAAGTGTTTTAGAGTTAACGAAAATGTTTCAGAATTAAACCACCATACAGGAAATGTTTCGGAACGTGCCCATAATGATTTTAGCGGGTGCCGGAAATGTTCTGGGATTTTTTGAAATTTTTCAGAAGAAACGGTCGCGGAAAACATCTTGTCCCAGCGTGAGGGGACAAGATCCCACGATTCGTGGGCTGATTTGTTGGGGCGCCCCCTTTGGGGGGCAGCCCATGTTTGGTGGCTTTTTGGGGAGGGAGCATCCATGTTTGATGGAGCCCATGTTTGGTGGCTTTTTGGGGAGGGAGCACCCATGTTTGGTGGCTTTTTGTGAGCCACTTCCATGTGGGGGCCACCCACCTTTTGGGCTGAAATTTCAGCCACCACCACCTCCTCCTTCCCTATAAATAGAGGTGGAGAGGAGCTCTCCACACTCACTCCAACTCTCTCACCAAATGGCATGCATGATCTGCCTTTCTTCTCTCCCTCCCACGAAATAGTTTCGTAGAGCCGAAAGGCTGTCTGGGTTCCGGTGGGAACTAGTTCTGGACGGCGAAGCCCTGCCGGATAGATGACACCGTATGTGTGCAACCCCGTAGTAGGTCGTAGGTTCGATCTTTTGCCCGAGGGGTTGTTCGAGGGTCCTCTCGAAGGGCTGTCCGAGTGATCGTCCGAGTTTCGAGGGTCCTCCCGAAGGGCTGTCCATGACACCGTCCGACGGACTGTCCGACCGCCTCCCGAAGGGCTGTCCGAGGGACTGTCCGGGGAGCGGACGAGGGAGTACATCCTCGCGGTTGGGAGGTTGTAAATCCTAGTTGCAGGGATCTGCACCGACGATCTACATCAACTCTACTTCCGCTGTGCTACGAGTCGGTAACGATCGGATCAAAAACCTTGTATGCAATCTTCATAGTGGTCCTGGGCTGGTGCGTAGGTTGGAATTTTTTTGTTTTCTGCTGCGTTCCACTATAGGCAATTGATAGAAAAGCGCATAGTTATGACGATATTCAGGGCAATGATCATGTATATATCCATCACATCCGAGACAAGTAGACCGACTCCTGCCTGCATCTACTACTATTACTCCACCCATCGACCGCTATCCAGCATGCATCTAGGGTATTAAGTGTAAAACAGAGTAACGCCTTAAGCAAGATGACATGATGTAGACAAAGTAAACTCAAGAAATATGATTAAACCCTATCTTTTTATCCTTAATGGCAACAATAATAATATGTGTCTTGTCCCTTTCTGTCACTGGGATATAGAACACCACAAGATTGAACCCATCACAAAGCACCTCTCCCATTGCAAGATAAATCAATCTAGTTGGCCAAACCAAATGGATAGATCGGAGAGAAATACAAAGCTATAACAATCATGCATAAAAGAGTTCAGAGAAGACTCAAATATTTCTCATGAATAATTTGATCATAAACCCACAATTCATCGGATCCCAACAAACACACCGCAAAAGAAGAATACATCGAATAGAACTCCAAGAACATCGAGGAGAACATGGTATTGAAGATGAAAGAGAGAGAAGAAGCCATCTAGCTACTAGCTATGGACCCGTAGGTCTATGGTAAACTACTCACACATCATCGGAAGGGCAGCAAGGTTGATGTAGAAGCCCTCCGTGATCGATTCCCCCTCCGGCAGAGTACCGAAAAAGGCCTCCAGATGGGATCGCAGAAGAACAGAGGCTTGCGGCGGCGGAAAGGTTTTCTCTTCTGTCTTTCTAGTATATTGGGAATATTTGGGAATTTATAGCGCTGGAATTAGGTCAAGAAGTGCCACGAGGGGCCCACAAGCCTGGGGGGCGCGCCCTCCGGGCTTGTCGCTCCCTCGTGACTCTTCTGGTCTTCTCCCGAAGCTTCTAGGGTCCCTTTTGGTCCAGAAAAAATTAATCCAAAGTTTTTTCTTCGTTTGGACTCTGTTTGATAATGATTTTCTGAAAAGGCAAACACAGGCAAAAAATAGCAACTGGCACTGGGCACTAGGTTAATAGGTTGGTCCCAAAAATGCCAGTGCCCAGTGCTAGTTGCTATTTTTAGGGTTTTAATAAATATAAAAATGAATGGACCTGAGGGCCATAGCGTTCACTAGAGGCATCTCTCTCATGAGCATAGCAACGGTGGGAAACAAATTACTATTGGGCAATTGATAGAATAGCGCATAGTTATGCTAATTCTTCATGGAATGTACAATATATAGGCATTACGTCCGAGATAAGTAGACCGACATCCATCTACATCTAGTACTCTTACTCCACCCCTCGACCGCTATCCAACATGCATCTTAAGGTATTAAATTCATAACAAACAGAGTCATGCTTGAAGTATGATGACATAATGTAGACAAAGTAAGATCAAATAATATGTTCGAACCCCGTCGTTTTACCCTTAGTAGCAACAATACAAATACGTGCCTTGGCACTCCTCTTATCACAGAGTAAGGACACCACAAGATTGAAACTACTACCAAGCACCTCTCCCACTGAAGATAAATCAATCTAATTAGCCAAAAGAGATAGATAGATCGGAGAGAAATACATGGCTATATAATCACACATAAATAAATCTCAGAAAAGACTCAAATCATCATTGAAAAGTTTACATCGGATTGATCCCAGATTAGATCATTGTATTGAAGATCAAGAGAGAGAGAGAGAGAGAGAGAGAGAGAGAGAGAGAGAGAGACGGAGAGAGATCCATCTAGCTACTGCTATAGACCCGTAGGTCCTGTGGGACCTACTCACACATCATCATGGAGGCAGCAAGGTTGATGAAGATGGCCTCTGCGATGGATTCCCCCTCCGGAAGAGTACTGGAAAAAGCCTCCAGATGGGATCGCGAAAGAATAGAGGCTTGCAGCGGTGGAAGAATTGTTTTGGGACCTCCCCTAGGGATTTCTGGATATATGTGATAACCCACAAGTATAGGGGATCGCAACAGTTTTCGAGGGTAGAGTATTCAACCCAAATTTATTGATTCGACACAAGGGGAGCCAAAGAATATTTGCAAGTATTAGCAGTTGAGTTGTCAATTCAACCACACCTGGAGACTAAATATCTGCAGTAGAGTGATCAGTAGCACAGTAGTATGATAGTTTGATAGCAGTAGCAATAGTAGTAACAGTAGTAGTAACGGTAGCAACAATAGTAGTAACAATTGTGACAGTAGTAGCAATAGTAGTAACTTAGCAAGAACAATATGTGAAAAGCTCGTAGGCATTGGATCGGTGATCTTGTTGGATAACATTCATCATGTAACAGTCATAACCTAGGGTGACACAGAACTAGCTCCAATTCATCAATGTAATGTAGGCATGTATTCCATATATACTCATACGTGCTTGCGATAAGAACTTGCATGACATCTTTTGTCCTACCCTCCCGTGGCAGCGGGGTCCATAAGGAAACTAAGGGATATTAAGGCCTCCTTTTAATAGAGAACCGGAACAAAGCATTAACACATAGTGAATACATGAACTCCTCAAACTATGGCAATCACTGGAAAGAATCCCAATTATTGTCACCTTGGGGTATGCGGATCATAACACATAGCAGGTGCGTATAACTTGCAAGAACGGATCAAGAACACAAATATATTCATGAAAACATAAAGGGTTCAGATCTGAAATCATGGCACTCAGGCCCTAGTGACAAGCATTAAGTATAGCAAAGTCATAGCAACATCAATCTCAGAACATAGTGGATACTAGGGATCAAGCCCTAACAAAACTAACTCGATTACATGATAAATCTCATCCAACTCATCACCGTCCAGCAAGCCTACGAAGGAATTACTCACTCCCGGCGGTGAGCATCATGAAATTGGTGATGAAGGATGGTTGATGATGACGATGCTGGAAGATCCCCCTCTCCGGAGCCCCAAACGGACTCCGGATCTGGCCTCCCGATGAAGAACAGGAGGTGGCGGCGGCTCCACATCGTGAAACGCAATAAAACTTCCTCTCCGATTTTTTTCTCTGGAATTGTGAATTTATAGGACTGAGATAGGGTCAGCAAAGCCACGTGGGCCCCACAAGTCACCAGGGCGCGCCAGCAGGGGGGGGGTGGCGCACCTTGGTGCCTCGTGGGCAGGCAGTGGCCCCTCTCCAGTAGGTCTTGGCTCCAATATTTTTTATATATTCCATAAAAAATCTCCAAAAAGTTTCGTCCAATTCCAAGAACTTTTATTTCTGCACAAAAAACAACACCATGGTAGTTCTGTTGAAAACAGCGTCAGTCCGGGTTAGTTTCATTCAAATCATGCAAATTAGAGTCCAAAACAAGAGCAAAAGTGTTTGGAAAAGTAGATACGACGGAGACGTATCAACTCCCCAAGCTTAACTCATTGCTTGTCCTCAAGCAATTCAGTTGACAATCTGAAAGTGATAAAGAAAAACTTTTACAAACTCTTTTGTTCTTGTATCTATATATATGCTTAAATAGTATCCAAGTTTTCAGCAAAGATCATGAACTAACCATGCAAATGATAATTCTTAGAAATTATATTCACTCATATCAATGGCATAATCAACTAGCGAGCAATAATAAGATATATTAGATGCCAACACTTTGTCAAAACAATCATGATGTAATATGACAACATGGTATCTCGCTAGCCCTTTCCGAGACCGCAAAACATAAATGCAGAGCACCTCCAAAGTTTTAGCAGTGACTAAACATTGTAATTCATGATAGAAGAGATCCAGTCATGATGCACACAACATTAACTATACACAATGCATGAGAATGACAATAGTGCTCTCAGGTCTGGTGCTTGTTTGAGAAGGTGATGACTCAACAATAAAAGTAAAATAACATAAATGTAAATAGATAGACCCTTCTCAGAGGGAAGCATGGATTTGCAGAGGTGCAAGAGCTCGAAGCTTAACTCAAAGATAAATAAAATTTTGGGAGGTATGCCTTTCCCGTCAACGTCACAACCGAGAGTTTTCAATATCTTCCATGCTAAACACATTAGCGGCGGTTCCCAAGCAGTAAAGTAAAGTTTACTCACCCTCCACCAACAAACACAAGCCATGGCTAGCCGAATCCTCGGGTGCCCTCCATACCAACAACTTTCTGGGGGAGTTTGTTTTATTATTTTGCAATTTTAATAATGGGACTGGGCATCCCGATTACCAGCCCCTCTCGTGCAAGGACAAGTGAATAAACACTCATCATGAGAATAACCCGCTTAGCATGGAAGATACTGACCGCCCCCTGTTGCTCCATGAGCGGTACGGGCACACAAAACAGATGTTCATTTGAATATTTAGAGGTGGCACATGCAAATTTAGTTAGAACGGCAGAGTAATACCACATATAGGTAGATATAGTGGACTCATCTGGAATAACTTTGGTTTAAGGGTTTTGATGCACAAGCAGCATTCCCGCTTAGTACCGGTGAAGGCTAGCAAATAGGTTGTGAAGCGACCATCTAGAGAGCGAAAACGGTCATAATCATGCATTATGAATAATCAACATTGAATACTAGCATGAGTAGGATATAAGCACCATGAACATAAATATCGTAGAGGCTATGTTGGTTTTGAATCAACTACATGCGTGAACATGTGCCAAGTCAAGCCACTCGAAACATTCAGAGGAGGATATCATATCATCATACTACATCATGAACATTTTAATGCATGTTGACACCCAAGATAAATCATTATCCACTCCAAGCTACTTAAGCATGGCATGAGAAACTATAATCTCTAATTGTCATCATAAACATGTTTAATCATAATATGCTGAATCATGGATACTGAGTTAAACATATTTACAAAAACAAATAACAAGTTGAGTTCATACCCGTTTTTCCTTGCCACAGTCACTTCATCGAATCATCGTCATTATTGCCTTTCACTTGCACGACCGAATGATATGAAAAATAGAAATAGTGCAAGTGTGCCGTGGACTAAGCTGGAATCTGCAGGCATTTTATTCAAGGGACATTTACATTTGTGCCCCTAACTGGAACCCACTACTCAGATTTGCCCCTAATTTCGAAGCATGCTCAAATTTGTCCCTCTGCCGTTAGTTGTCCTTACACAAATGCCCTTCTGCGCCGTTACCGTCCGGTCAAAGGGCTTTGACCGTCTCGAAAAAAATAGCAAAAAAATTGAAAAAAAACTGAAATTTTGTGGGATCAAAGATACTCAAGTGCGCAAGGTGCGTGCAAAGTTTTGTGCTATTTAGACATACCAGGAGCTCGTGGCAAAGGAAAACAATAAATATGTACACCTGTGAATAGTAAATTCAAAAAAACTAGAAAGAAAATTCAAAAAATATGAAATTTTTTGGCATCCAAGATGCTCGAGTGCACAAGGTGTGTGCAAAATTTTGTTATCAAATGACATGCGAGGAGCTTTAGCAAAAAAACAAAATAGTGTATTTTTTCAAAGTTTTTTCTGAGCCAAATTTTGTTTTTCTCTCCATGATCTCCTACAATGTCCAAACACCACAAAATTTTGCACACACCTTGCGCACCCAAGCATCTTGGATGGCAAAAAAATTTCATATTTTTTTGAATTTTCTTGTTATTTTTTTCGAATTTACTGTTCACAGGCGTACAGATTTACTGTTTTTCCTTTGCCACGAGCTCCTGGTATGTCTAAACAGCACGAAAATTTGCACGCACCTTGCGCACCTGAGTAACTTTGATCCCACAAAATTTCGGATTTTTTTGAATTTTTTTGCTTTTTTTTTCGAGACGGTCAAAGCCCTTTGACCGGACGGTGACGGCGCAGAAGGGCATTTCTATAAGGGCAACTAACGGCAAAGAGGCAAATTTGAGCATGCTTCGAAATTAGGGGCAAATCTGAGTAGTGGGTTCCAGTTAGGGGCACAAATGTAAATGTCCCTTTATTCAAAGGAGAAGACAAGGTAATTTGGGCTCTTTGTTAGATCAACAATAATGCATACGAGAGCCACTCAACATTTTCATCGTGGTCTTCTCCTTACAATGACTCAACAAAAGAAAAGAATTTCAGAGAAACAAACTGAAATATTTTTGGAGTTTTTAGTTTTCTGAAGAAAGCAAATTAAAGAAGAAAACGAAAAACAAGAAAAGAAAACTATTTACACGGGAGAGCTCCCAACAAGCAAAAGAAGAAACAGGAAATCTTTTTGGGTTTTCTTTTAATACTACTACAAATTAAGCTAGAAAGAAAAACCGAAAAGAAATGAGAAATGTTTTTGGATTTTCTCAAAGTTTATCAAACACACAAGAAGAAAGCGAGCAAACAAAACTAACATGGATTATACAATGAAAAAGTATGAACACCGACAACTGGAATGAAATGTGTGATCATGAATGTAATGTCGGTGAGAGATACGTACTCCCCCAAGCTTAGGCTTTTGGCCTAGCTTGGTCATCGCCATCCCTGGTCTGGGTAATAATCAAAGTGGTAGCTCGTAGAGGCGTTCTGAGCTGCCTCCTCAACCAGACGGGCAGCCTCGACTGCCGCCTTGTACTCGTGCACCTCGCTCTCCAATAGATAATATCTCTGTTTGTTCTGAAAATCAAAGAGGGCAGGAGCAGGCAAAGCAACATACACAGATCGATATTTATTAAAAACCAAGTTATATTCATATCCTTGCGCATTGCGTTTTAAAAACTTATGTTCTCGCATTGTTTCGAAATTTAAATATTTATCAGGTAAGAAGGGGTCATTGGAATTGGGCGAGACCCCTAACCTCGTAGCTACGCGGGAGGCATAAATTCCTCCATACAAGTCACCATTACCCGCGTTACGCTGCAGCCTACGTGCGACAATAGCCCCAAGATTATAATACTTGCTGCCGGTCAAAGCCGTATGAATAAGACTCAGATCAGGGGCGCAAAGCGTACTGCAGTCTTGCTTACCAACAATGCATTTACCATTAAAAAGTGCAAAATACCGAATAGCAGGAAAGTGGATGCTAACTATTCTGGCCTGCGTAACTCCCCTATCCTCACCGTTGCAAAGGCTATTAAGAAATGGCTCATAATCAGATTTTTGTGGTTCATCTAACGAACCCCAATATGGAATTTTGCATGCATTATAGAATTCTTCTAGAGACATACTATAGGATTTGTCATAGAGGTGAAATAAAACTCTAGAAGTGCGCGGATGATACTCAAAGGTTTGAGTGAATGAATGGGTGAGGTAGTAATGCTGTGGTGGCTTATCTGCAATGAAGGCGAAGAGCTCGGTGTTGTGAATATGTTGGTCAAATTCTTCCTTGATGCCTGCACCTAGCATGAACTCGTTGCACGGCCATGTACATGATTTTGCTTCGGCACCTCGCACCGAACTTGCCCTTGGTTCAACGTAAGATTGACGTGCGGGGTCTTCGCTAGATGATGCCTCGGTGGGCCTCCTCCTCAAAGAACTCCTCCGGAAGATATTCATTTTCCTAAGAACAAATTTTTGAAAATTTTTAGGCCACAAAATGATATCAATAAAACTTCACAAAATAATAGCAACTACTCATATGGATGTCTAGAAGCTATATCAAGCATTCAAACTACTTGGAACTCAAAGAATTCAACATGCAAGCTCATTTTCAGTAGCACCAAGAGCAGCTAATTATGCAAATTATAATCCACTAGAGAAAAAACTAATTGGAGCAATGGAGGAGTCACATACCAAGGAGCAATCTCCCAAAACAGTTTCGGAAACGGAGCTCCGAGCAAAGAGATCAAAAATTTCAGGTTTGTGAGCAAGAACATGAGAGAGAGAGCTACCAGGATTTTTTGCTAGAGGTAAGAGACGAAGTGGGCTGAAGGGATAAGTGAGGGGGTCCCTGTGGGGCCCACAAGCCACCAGGGCGCGCCAGGAGGGGTGGCGCGCCCTGGTGCCTCGTGGGCACCTGGGGCACCCCCCTGGTATGGTTTTAGTGCCAAAAATTCTTAAATATTATATAAAAATTCATATCAAAATTTTATTGCATTCTCAGCACTTTCATTTCTGGGCATTTTTTATTGCACGGATAATTCAGAAAACAGGGTAATCATGGCATTTTATTGCATTTAAATAAAAATAACAAAAAACAAAAGGTGGGTAAAGAAGGTTGTGCTTACTAAATTCATCGACCACATGCCTCTCAAAAAGAATCCATTAATAAGGTTGATCAAGTCTTATTAACAAACCATTTCCGAGTGACATGAAACCGAAGAATTTTCGTATAACAATAAGTTACCTCAACGGGGATATGCATCTCCCCAATAATACGAGTTTCATATTTCTTTTTAAGAGTAGGAAGAGGGAGTTGAAAACTTCCAATAGTAATTGTCGGAGTCTTTCCAAGAACACGAATACCATTTACTTGAAATTGTTTCTTCGGAAAGTGCACCGTATGTTCATTACCATTGATATGAAAAGTGACCTTGCTTTTGTTGCAATCAATAACAGCCCCTGCAGTATTTAAAAAGGGTCTACCAAGGATAATCGACATGTTGTCGTCCTCGGGCATATCAAGTATAACAAAGTCTGTTAGGATAGTAACATTTGCAACTACAACGGGCACATCCTCACAAACACCGATAGGTATGCCGGTTGATTTGTCAGCCATTTGCAATGATATTTCAGTGGGAGTGAGTTTATTCAAATCAAGGCTTTTATATAAGGAGAAGGGCATAACACTAACACCGGCTCCTAAATCACATAAAGCAGTTTTGACATAATTTCGTTTAATGGAGCATGGTATAGTTGGTATTCCTGGATCTCCTAGTTTCTTAGGTACTCCATCCTTAAAAGAATAATTTGCAAGCATGGTGGAAATTTCAGCTTCAGGTATCTTTCTTTTGTTTGTGACAATGTCTTTCATATATTTGGCACAAGGGCCATCTTTAAAATATCAGTCAAACGTGTACGCAAAAAGACTGGCCTAAGCATTTCAGCAAAGCGTTCAAATTCTTCCTCATCCTTTTTCTTAGATGGCTTAGGAGGAAAGGGCATGGGTTTTTGAACCCATGGTTCTCTTTCTTTACCATGTTTCCTAGCAACGAAGTCTCTTTTATCATGACGTTTATTTTTAGAAGGTGGGTTATCAAGATCAACAACAGGTTCTATTTCAACATCGTTATCAGGTTCTTTGTCATTATCTGGTTGGGTATCCACATGAGCATCATCATTATTATTATCATCAGGTGAATGTTCATTACCAGATTGTGTTTCAGCATCAGAAATAGAAACATCATTACTATCCTCTAAGGGTTTTTCTACCTCGGGTTCACTAGAAGTATGCAAAGTCCTATCATTTTTCTTTTTCTTTTTCTTTTTAGATGGACTAGGTGCATCTACATTAATTCTTTGAGAGTCTTGTTCAATTCTTTTAGGGTGACCTTCAGGATAAAGTGGCTCCTGAGTCATTCTACCTCCTCTAGTCATTACTCTAACAGCATGATCATTCATATTGTTATTCATTTCGTTGAGCAATTCACTCTGAGATTTAGCAACTTGTTCTAATTGGGTTTGAACCATAGATGCATGTTTACTTACACCTTTAACATCATTAGCAATTCTAAATAACAAGTCACTCAAGCGATCAATCATGTAGGCATTTCGTTTCAATTGTTTCATAACATTTGCATTGAAGTGATCTTGCTGAATAATATAATTGTCAAATTCATACAAGCATTGACTAGGAGGTTTGTTATAAGGAATATCACTTTCATCAAACTTTATAAGAGAATTTACCTCTACTACCTGTGGCAGTGTGTCAAGACCATGTATTTCTTCAATAGGTGGTAGATTCTTAACATCTTCAGCTTTAATACTACTACTTGTGAGCTGCGTTGGTAATTCCCTGAAGAGGAAGGGAGGTGCAGTACATTAGAGATAAGTATTTCCCTCAGTGATGAAACCAAGGTTATCAATCCAGTAGGAGAATCACGCAACACCTCGTTAGCAGCACCTGCACACAAAATAACAAATCCTTGCACCAAACGCAAACAAGGGGTTGTCAATCCCTCGGCGGTAAGTTGCAAGATTAAATTGTATGTGATAGATAGATAGATTGAAACAAAAATACAAAATAAAATAAATAAAGAAAAAGTGCAGCAAGTATTTTTAGGGTTTTAGTATATGATTTAGATAGACCCGGGGGCCAAAGTTTTCACTAGAGGCTTCTCTCAAGAAAATAGCATACGGTGGGTAAACAAATTACTGTTGGGCAATTGATAGAAAATCAAATAATCATGACGATATCCAAGGCAATGATCATGTATATAGGTATCACGTTCGAGACAAGTAGACCGACTCCTGCCTGCATCTACTACTATTACTCCACACATCGGCCGCTATCCAGCATGTATCTAGTGTATTAAGTCCATGAAGAATGGAGTAACGCCTTAAGAACGATGACATGATGTAGACAAGATAAACTCACATATGAATAAACCCCATCTTTTTACCCTTAATAGCAATGATACATACGTGTCATGTCCCTTTCTGTCACTGGGATTGAGCACCGCAAGATCGAACCCATTACAAAGCACCTCTTCCCATGGCAAGATAAATCAATCTAGTTGGCCAAACCAAATCAATAGATCGGAGAAGAAATACGAAGATATAATAATCATGCATAAAAGAGATCAGAAAAGACTCAAATAATATTCATGGATAATTTGATCATAAACTCACAATTCATCGGATCCCAACAAACATACCGCAAAAAGTGATTACATCGGATAGAACTCCAAGAACATCGAGGAGAACATTGTATTGAAGATCAAAAAGAGAGAAGAAGCCATCTAGCTACTAACTATGGACCCGAAGGTCTGTGGTAAACTACGCATGCATCATCGGAAGGGCAGCATGGTTGATGTAGAGCTCCTCCGTGATCGATTCCCCCTCCGGCAGAGTACCGGAAAAGGCCCCCAGATGGGATATCCCGAGAACAGAAGCTTGCGGCGGCGGAAAAAGTATTTCGTGGACTCCCCTAGTGGTTTCCCGATTTTTGGGAATTTATAGTGGTGGAATTAGGTCAAACAGAGCTGAGGTTGGCCCCGCAGGCGCGCCCTGGTGGCTCGTGGCCACCTCCTCTGGCGTCTGGTCTTCTCCCGAAGCTTCTAGTGTTGGTATTGTATAGAAAAAAATCTCCAAAAAGTTTCATGGCATTTGGACTTCGTTTGGTATTGATATTCTGTAAAACAAAAAACAGGCAGAAAACAACAACTGGCACTGGGCACTAAGATAATAGGTTAGTCCCAAAAAATGATATATAATTGCTGTAAATGCATATAAAAACATCCAAGATTGATAATATAACAGCATGGAACAATAAAAAATTATAGATACGTTGGAGACGTATTAGCATCCCCAAGCTTAATTCCTGCTCGTCCTCCAGTAGGTAAATGATAAAAACAGAATTTTTGATATGGATTGCTGCCTATCATATTCATCATATATTCTTTCCTTTTGTAGCATGGACATTGGACTTGAATGATTCAAAGCAATAGTCTACAGTTTGACATGAAGATATAAATAATCAAGCATGCTAACAAGAAATCATGTCTTTCAAAATATCAACACTAAAGAAAGTTATCCCTAGCCCATTATGCTCAATCATTGATCCATTCATGAAACACACTCAAATATTAGCTACATCCAATGCACAACTATGACAATAGTGCTCTCTAGTTGGTGCTTTATAAGAGAAGATGGAGACTCAAAATAAAAATAAAAATTGTATAAAGTAAATAGATAGGCCCTTCGCAGAGGGAAGCAGAGATTTGGTAATGTGCCAGAGGTCAAAACTTAAATTAGAGAGATAAAAATATTTTGAGAGGCATGAATTTCCTGTCAACGAAAACGACCGAGAATTCCCAATATCTTCCATGCTAGACACATCATAGGTGGTTCCCAAACAGAAAGTAAAGTTTATTTCCTTTCCACCATTCTTTCACAATCCATGGCTAGCTGTATCCACGGGTGCCTTCCATACCATCACTTTCCAAGGAATTTTGTTGTTATTAATTTTTGATTTCATTGTGGGACTGGGCATCCCTATTACCAGCCACTCTCTCGTGCAATGACACGTGAATAAACACTCATCGTGAGAATAACACACCTAGTATGGAAAATATTGGCCACCCCCTGCCGCTTCATGAGCGGTACGGGCACACAAAACGGAAAATATATTTTGAAAATTAGAGTTGGCACACGCAAATTTACTTGGAACGGCATTGAAATACCGCATATAGGTAGATATAGTGGACTCATTTGGCACAACTTGGGTTTAAGGAGTTTGGATGCACAAGCAGTATTTCCGCTTAGTACAAATGAAGGCTAGCAAATAGATTGACAAGCAACCAACCAAAAAACGAAAACGGTCATAAACATGCATTGAACATAACTAACACCGAATAATGCACCATAAGTAGGATGTAATTTCGTTGCATAACTATTGACTTAATGTGCATGCATAGGGAATCACAAACCTTAACCCTAATATTCTTACTAAATCACAATTACTCACTAACATGACTCACATATCATCATTTCCATATCGCAAAACTATTGCAAGGAATCACACTTATCATATCCAATGATCTATATGAAAGTTTTTATTATATCCCTCTTGAATATTCATCACTTTGGGACCAAATTCATATCTTGTGCAAATTACCGTTACTTTTATCAACTCTCAAAAAGATTTAAGTGAACCATGAGAGTGCAAATATTTCTTCAGAATTTCAATCTTATCAACTCTCAAAATAATATAAGTGAAGCATGAGAGTTTATTTCTTCAAATTTTTAATCTTATCAACTCTCAAAATAATATAAGTGAAGCATGAGAGTTCATTTCTTTAAAATATAGCCACCACCGTGCTCAAAAAGATTTAAGTGAAGCACTAGAGCAACTTAATAGCTCAAAAAATTTAAGTGAAGCACATAGAGTATTCTAACAAATTATGATAACGTGTGGCTCTCTTAAAATAGGTGTGCTAAGCAAGGATGATTGTGACAAACTAAAAAGCAAACAAAGCAAAGACTAATATAATACAAGACGCTCCAAGCAAAACACATATCATGTGACGAATAAAAATATAGCACCAAGTAAAATTACCGATGGTTGGTAGAAGAAAGAGGGGATGCCTTCCGGGGCATCCCCAAGCTTAGACGCTTGAGTCTTCCTTGAATATTACCTTGGGGTGCCATGGGCATCCCCAAGATTAGGCTCTTGCCACTCCTTATTCCTTCATCCATCGTGATCTCACCCAAAACTTGAAAACTTCAATCACACAAAACTCAACAAAACCTTCGTGGGATCCGTTAGTATAACAAAATAAATCACTACTTTAAATACTGTTGCAAACCCATTCATATTTTATTTTTGCATTATACCTACTGTATTCTCACTTCTCCATGGCTTATACCCCCCGATACAATGCATAGTTTCATCAAAACAAGCAAGCAACACATCAAAAACAGAATCTGTCAAAAACAGAATAGTCTGTAGCAATCTATTTAAAAGCTATACTTCTGTAACTCCAAAATTTCTGAAAAATTAGGAAAACATGGGCAATTCATATACAAATACTTTGTAAAAATTTCATATTTTTCTGGCGCTCCTGTACAGAACCAAAATTCCAGCACTGGACGCAAAACTTTCTGTTTTCCAAACAGCATCAATTATACTATCTTCCAAATCATCCTAAAGGCTTTACTTGGCACAAACACTAATTAAAAACACAAAAACTCAATAATAACAGTAGCATGAAAGTGAAAACTCACAATAACCGAAACAAGTAATAAAAATTTAGTTTATTCATTGGGTTGCCTCCCAACAAGCGCTATTGTTTTATGCCCCTAGCTAGGCATAATGCATAGTTTCAAGTATTGTCATCCTTCAAGTTGATTCCATAAGTGGCCCTCATAATAGATTCATATGGTGCTTTAATTTTCTTCCTAGGGAAATGTTCCATACCCTTCTTTAGTGGAAACTGAAATTTTATATTCGCTTCTTTCATATCAATAACGGCACCTATGGTTCGTAAGAACGGTCTACCAAGTATTATGGGGCATGAAGGATTGCATTCAATGTCAAGTACAATAAAATCAACGGGCACATAGTTCCTATTTGCAAGAATAAGAACATCATTAATTCTACCCAAAGGCTTTTTAATAGTAGAATCCGCAAGAAGCAAATTAAGAGAACATTCATCTATATTGATAAAACCTAGCACATCACATAGAGATTTTGAAATTGTGGAAACGCTAGCACCCAAATCACATAAAGCATTGCACTCATAAGTTTTAATTTTAACTTTAATGGTGGGTTCCCATTCATCATATAATTTTCTAGGAATTGAAATTTCTAGTTCTAGCTTTTCTTCTAACACTTTCATCATTGCTTCTACGATGTGTTTAGTAAAAGCCTTGTTTTGCTCATAAGCGTTGGGAGAATTTAACATGGATTGTAGAAAAGAAATGCACTCAATCAAAGAAAAATTATCAAAATTAAAATCTTTGTAATCCAAGAGAGTGGACACATCGCTATTTAAAGTTTTTACCTCTCCAAACCCAATTTTAGCAATTTTCTTATCAAGATTTTCACCCTCCGAATTATGGGGACGCTCTTTAGCTAAAGTTGACTCTTCTTCAGTCCCCTTTTCATCAAGTTCTATATTGCTAAACAAGGAATCAATAGATGAAACACCAATCATTTTAATATCCTCATCATTACTACGTTCTGATGATTCCGGCTTAGCTGCCATTTGATTTACTAGCGTAGCTTGCGCATGAGAAATTTTTCCTAGCAAATTTCCAGTAAAAGCAAATTGAGATTGAAGACTAGTAACTTCTTTACTAACATCATCGAGTTGTTTTGCAATAGCATCCAATAAAGTAGAGTGTTCTTTGAGTTCCTCGATAAAAAATTTGTTGTGCTCAAACTGCGTAGTCATGTAATCTTTAGTATTTTTCTCAATTTCAGATTTTTTTTTATAATAAGAAGTATCATGATAATTCTCTCGGGGCATCATGATTAAGCAAACAAGGTAACAAGCAAGCAAACTAGCAAACAAGAAAAAGGCAAACGGAAAATATTTTTGTATTTTTGTAAAAACTTTTTAGAAGTGGGGGAGATGAAAACGAGAGGCAAATGCAAATAAAGTAAATGCAAGGAGATGAGAGTTTTATGCGTAGGTACTTGATAGATGTTGATGATGTCTCCCCGGCAACGACGCCAGAAATTCTTCCTGCTACTTGTGAGCTGCGTTGGTAATTCCCTGAAGAGGAAGGGAGATGCAGTACTGTGGAGATAAGTATTTCCCTCAGTTATGAAACCAAGGTTATCAATCCAGCAGGATAATCATGCAACACCTCGTTAGCAGCACCTGCACACAAAACAACAAATCCTTGCACCCTACGCAAACAAGGGGTTGTCAATCCCTCGGCGGTAAGTTGCAAGATTAAATTGTATGTGATAGATAGATAGATTGAAACAAAAATACAAAATAAAATAAAGAAAGAAAAAGTGCAGCAAGTATTTTTAGGGTTTTAGTATATGATTTAGATAGACCCGGGGGCCATAGTTTTCACTAGAGGTTTCTCTAAAGAAAATAGCATACGGTGGGTAAACAAATTACTGTTGAACAATTGATAGAAAAGCAAATAATCATGGCGATATCCAAGGCAATGATCATGTATATAGGCATCACGTTCGAGACAAGTAGACCGACTCCTGCCTGCATCTACTACTATTACTCCACACATCGGCCGCTATCCAACATGCATCTAGTGTATTAAGTCCATGAAGAACGGAGTAACGCCTTAAAAACGATGACATGATGTAGACAAGATAAACTCACGTATGAATAAACCCCATCTTTTTACCCTTAATAGCAATGATACATACGTGTCATGTCCCTTTCTGTCACTGGGATTGAGCACCGCAAGATCGAACCCATTACAAAGCACCTCTTCCCATGGCAAGATAACTCAATCTAGTTGGCCAAACCAAACCAATAGATCGGAGAAGAAATATGAAGATATAATAATCATGCATAAAAGAGATCAGAAAAGACTCAAATAATATTCATGGATAATTTGATCATAAACTCACAATTCATCGGATCCCAGCAAACACACCGCAAAAAGTGATTACATCGGATAGAACTCCAAGAATATCGAGGAGAACATTGTATTGAAGATCAAAAAGAGAGAAGAAGCCATCTAGCTACTAACTATGGACCCGAAGGTCTGTGATAAACTACTCATGCATCATCGGAAGGGCAGCAAGGTTGATGTAGAGACCCTCCGTGATCGATTCCCCCTCCGGCAGAGTACCGGAAAAGGCCCCCAGATGGGATCTCCCAAGAACAGAAGCTTGCGGCGGCAGAAAAAGTATTTCGTGGACTCCCCTAGTGGTTTCCCAATTTTTGGGAATTTATAGTGGTGGAATTAGGTCAAACAGAGCTGAGGTTGGCCCCGCAGGCGCACCCTGGTGGCTTGTGGCCACCTCCTCTGGCGCATGGTCTTCTCCTGAAGCTTCTAGTGTTGGTATTGTATAGAAAAAAATCTCCAAAAAGTTTCATGGCATTTGGACTTCGTTTGGTATTGATATTCTGTAAAACAAAAAACAGGCAGAAAACAGCAACTGGCACTGGGCACTAAGTTAATAGGTTAGTCCCAAAAAATGATATATAATTGCTATAAATGCATATAAAAACATCCAAGATTGATAATATAACAGCATGGAACAATAAAAAATTATAGATACGTTGGAGACGTATCATCATCCCCAAGCTTAATTCCTGCTCGTCCTCGAGTACGTAAATGATAAAAACATAATTTTTGATGTGGAATGTTGCCTATCATATTCATCATATATTCTTTTCTTTTGTAGCATGGACATTGGACTTGAATGATTCAAGGCAATAGTCTATAGTTTGACATGAAGATATAAATACTCAAGCATGCTAATAAGCAATCATGTCTTTCAAAATATCAACGCTAAAGAAAGTTATCCCTAGCCCATTATGCTCAATCATTGATCCATTCATGAAACACACTCAAATATTAGCTACATACAATGCACAAGTATGACAATAGTGCTCTCTAGTTGGTACTTTATAAGAGAAGATGGAGACTCAAAATAAAAATAAAAATTGCATAAAGTAAATAGATAGGCCCTTCGCAGAGGGAAGCAGAGATTTGGAAATGTGCCAGAGGTCAAAACTTAAATTAGAGAGATAAAAATATTTTGAGAGGCATGCTTTTCCTGTCAACGAAAACGACCGAGAATTCCCAATATCTTCCATGCTAGACACATCATAGGCGGTTCCCAAACAGAAAGTAAAGTTTGTTTCCTTTCCACCATTCTTTCACAATCCATGGCTAGCCGTATCCACGGGTGCCTTCCATACCATCACTTTCCAAGGAATTTTGTTGATATTAACTTTTGATTTCATTGTGGGACTGGGCATCCCTATTACCAGCCACTCTCTCGTGCAATGACACGTGAATAAACACTCATCGTGAGAATAACACACTTAGCATGGAAAATATTGGCCACCCCCAGCCGCTTCATGAGCAGTACGGGAACACAAAACGGAAAAATTATTTTGAAAATTAGCGTTGGCACACGCAAATTTACTTGGAACGGCATTGAAATACCGCATATAGGTAGATATAGTGGACTCATTTGGCACAACTTGGGTTTAAGGAGTTTGGATGCACAAGCAGTATTTCCGCTTAGTACAAATGAAGGCAAGCAAATAGATTGAGAAGCAACCAACCAAAAAACGAAAACGGTCATAAACATGCATTGAACATAACTAACACCGAATAATGCACCATAAGTAGGATGTAATTTCGTTGCATAACTATTGACTTAATGTGCATGTATAGAGAATCACAAACCTTAACCCTAATATTCTTACTAAATCACAATTACTCACTAACATGACTCACATATCATCATTTCCATATCGCAAAACTATTGCAAGGAATCACACTTATCATATCCAATGATTTATATGAAAGTTTTTATTAAATCCCTCTTGAATATTCATATCTTTGGGACCAAATTGATATCTTGTGCAAATTACCGTTAATTTTATCAACTCTCAAAAAGATTTAAGTGAAGCATGAGAGTGCAAATATTTTGTGACGCCCCCGACTCGACCGTGCACTAATCATACACGCAAATGCACACGATCAAGCCTAGGGACTCACTTGAAGATATCACAACACAACTCTAAACACCAATAAAATAATGCAAGCTTTATATTACAAGCCAGGGGCCTCGAGGGCTCAAATACATAAGCTTGCGCATACAAGCGTCAGCGAAAGCATTAGATATCTGAGTACAGATATAAAAGAAAACAGATAAGCCTTAAGAAGGCGAGGCAACACAACAACAACGATCGAAAAGGCCCAAGCCTCCTGCCTGGGAGCCTCCGAACTACTCCTGGTCGACTGGCTCAACCCAGTAGTACGTGCCTCCGGGACTCTCCTGGTAGTAAGCTTCTGTGGTGGCATCTGGCTCCTGGGCTCCGTCGTCTGATGTATCATCAAATATGTATGGGGAAAAGAATAGCAGAGCAACCATGAGTACTCTTCCAAAGTACTCGCAAGACTGACATCAGAACTAAACTAATTATGCATTGGTATCAAGTGAAAAGGCTGTATCTGTGGACTATATAGCAGAAATGCCAGAATAGAGAGAAAGGCCTAGCCTATCGAAGACTAGCATCTTCAAGCAATCTTGTAGCATCAGAAGAGAGTAGATAATGGTAGCATACATGTGGATTCTACAACAGCAGTGCCCTGAGATCCTTTCTCGACACCCTGCAAGAAAGCAACCCCGAGAGCAGTATTAACAGTTTAATATGAATCATCATCAGTTTGTAGTTGTCATGGTACCGGATACAACTCCGAGCGTCCTGTTACCGTGGACACGGCTATTCGAATAGATCACTTCCCTGCAGGGGTGCACTACTATTACCCAGCACGCTCGATTACATCTGGCAGGACACACTTGCTGGGTAATGCCCGGCCTCGGGTAATCGACACGACGTAGTCCTACCTAGGCTCAGCAGAGAGGTCAACACGCCGGTCTAAATCCTAAGTGCGCAGGGGTCTTGGGCCCATCGCCCGTTGCACTCCTGCACGTTGCGAGACTGGCCGGGGAGTAGGCGCGACACTGGATACACCAGTGACGTAACCAGCCCAACCCCAACAATCAGCCCGCATCTCTAAACTACGACGTCTGAAGAGCTTTCGGCTAAAACTTACGACGTAGAGGGCCCCATTAAACCATTATCCCACGTGGTGGTAGTGCGTATAGGCCATTGGCCAACTCAGATCAAATACCCAGTTCCGTTAGGCGTATTTAGTAACTCGCAGAGACGATCAGAGTTTCTATCGCTCCGACTTGATATCACTCGCGGGTATTCTTAGTGCTTACCCGACTTTAGTATTGTTCTCTCGCGGGCACCCTTGGGGCCAGCCCGACTTTATCTTTCCCCACGGGTACCTCTCGAGGTGGACCCGCTTGTGACAAAGGCCAAAGTAACTGTGTGTCCAAGTATCGAGTAAGAATCCGAGGAATCACCCTCGATTGATTTCCACTCGAGGAGTTACACGACGGAAGCTTTATCGGAAATGATGAAAGAGGAATCACCCTCGGTAACACACATCCGGGTAGCTATTCTACAGAGGCACCATCGAAAGTGAGATAAGAGGTGTCACCCTCGGCACTCGATGCCAGCTCTGCAGAGTCGAGCAACTTAGGGGTGTTAGGTGATGTGCTGTTCTCAGCCTGATCGATCATTCGATCGGGGCACAGATACTAAAGCGGAGCAACTACAGCAAGGGAGAGAGGCCTCAGATGGTTTAGCCTCCAATCTATACTAAGCAGTTTGGATAATAGGCAGGCATCAATAACAGTTACAAGAACAGGCTATGCAACAGAATAGGATAAAGCAAAGCAGCGGCAATTTCTAATGCAAGCAGGAGGGAGAAAGAATAGGTGATATCGGTGTGCGTCAAGGGGGGTTGCTTGCCTGGAAGCTCTGCTGAGAGTGGCTGATCGTTACTCGGCTGCTCGTCGGGGGTGTAGTTGTACTCTGCTGCATCGGCGTCGGTCTCGGCGGCTATCGAGAGAAGAAGGGGAAGAAACAATAAATTCACGGCAAAAATGCAATCACTATGCATGACATGCCTAAATGCTATGCAGAGGTGTTTTACTGCCTACCTAAATGATTTAGCTAATTTAGGAATTTATTTGAATTTATTTTATTAACGTTGTGCACTATTCATATACCGGATACGGGCAAAATGTCCCATGTTCGGTAAGTTAAAGGGGTGTGGTAGACGTGTTGATAGGTTATTCAGATTCTACACATTTTTCTGATCGTTTTACATATATAAATTATTTTCATCCGAGTTACGGTTTATTTTATATGATTTTTCAAAGTTTTAAAGAATTTTTGCAATTAATTTAAATTAATTAAATCAACATTATGCGAAACAGTGTTTGCTGACGTCATCATGACGTCAGCATGACATCAGCGGTCAACAGGACCAGTGGGTCCCACCTGTCAGCGACTGTTAAGGATAATTAGGGTTTAATTAGACTAATTACAGATTAATTAGGCTAATTAACTAATTAGTTTAATTATACAGAATTAGTTAAATTAATTAATTAATTAATCATTTACTTATTTATTTTAATTATATTTTCTTTTTTTAAATCCTTTTTTTTTCTTTTTTTTTTAACTGGGGCGGGCCCCGGTGGTCAGTGGCCCATCTGGCCACCTCCCGTGCCTGTGCACGTACGCACACAGAGGAGGGGCAGAGGGCGCGGCGGCGATGGCCAGCGCTCGGCCGCAGTGGCCACGGCGAGCGGCGAGCGAGGGGAGGGGCGAGGCCACGGCGGGGCAGGGGCGGCGGAGCCGGGTTGCGGGCGAGCCGCGGTGGGGGGAGGCGACGGGCGCGGCCGGCGCGGGCGGGCGCGATGCGCGGGGCGAGCGCGCGGGAGCGGGCGAGCGAGCGGGCACAGGGCGAGGAGAGGGCGACGCGGTCAGGCGCGCGGGCTGCGGCGTTGGCGAGGCCATCGCGCGGCGTGGCGCGGGCGTGCGGCGGACGGCGTCGACAGAGGGGAAGAGGAGGCCGGGGCCTCACCATTCGTGGACGGGGAGAGGGGCGGCGAGGCGCGATGAAGCTAGTCGGGGGAGCTGACGAGGAGGCGGGCGACGGAGCGGCGTCGGTGACGACGAACGGCGGCGGCGGCGTCAGGCGCCGCGGGAGAGAGAGGAGGGGAATGGGGGGGGGGGAAGGATAGGGTTAGGGTTCGGGCGCGGGCGAGGAGGCCATATAGGCAGCGACGACGCGGGTGGGCCGGCCGGCTGTTTAGCTGGGCCGAGGCCCAGTTGGGCCAGGGGGTTTTCTGTTTTTATTTTTCTTTTACCTTTTTCTTTTATTCTTTCTGTTTGCCAAATTGTTAGGCCACTAAACTACTTTTATAAAATATGTGACTTAGCCCATATAACACAGTGCATTATTAGCCAACACCAGAAATTGGTTTGGGGTAAATATGATTTCATTTGTAATTCTATTAATTAAATTGGTATTAAAATGTTGTTGTTTGCCACAGTTTGAGGTTGTTAGAGTTACTTAGTCATTTTTAGTGATGTTGTTTTCCTGAACATAATTAGTTATGATTTATTTGCTAATTAAAGAACATTTTTATTTCAGATTTGGACAACTTTTATTTTTCACTTTAAATTTGAACTTGCAATTTGAATTGAAGTATGAAATGAAGTATGATGCAAATGATGATCAAGACTAGTTAATCATGCTGACTTGGCATTAACAGAAGTGATCACTGTGGCTAATTACATGGGGTGTTACAATTCTCCTCCTCTAACAAGAATTCTCGTCCCGAGAATTAAGAGGAAGACTGAAAGAAGGCGGGATATTCTTCACGAAGACGATCCTCGCGTTCCCAAGTGGCTTCATCTTCAGAATGAGTCGACCACTGAACTTTGAGGAACTTGATCGCCTTCTGACGAGTCCGGCGTTCAGTTTGATCAAGAACGCGGATCGGATATTCTGGATAAGACAGATCTTCTCGCAATTCAAGCACTTCATGATCGACAGCTCGGAAAGGATCCTTGAAGCAGCGTCGGAGTTGCGATACATGAAAGACATCATGCACTTGAGAAAGGTTCGGCGGCAATTCCAATTGATATGCCACTTCTCCTCGACGAGCGAGAATACGGAACGGGCCAATGTAGCGATGAGCTAGCTTGCCCTTGATTCCAAACCGATGAGTGCCCTTCATCGGAATGACACGAAGGTAAGCTTGCTCGCCAGGCTGATAGACCATTACCTTGCTCGCCAGACTGAGCAGTTTTCAAATGTTCACGGACAATGCGGACTTGCTCTTCAGCTTGTTGAATAATGTCCGGTCCGACGAGTGATCGTTCCCCAGTTTCTGACCAATTTAGAGGGGTTCGACACTTACGTCCATATAGAACTTCAAATGGTGCCATCTTCAGACTAGCCTGATAGCCATTATTGTAAGAGAATTCGGCATACGGAAGAGATTCCTCCCATTTCTTACCGAAAGAGATGACACAAGCCCGAAGCATATCTTCAAGCACTTGATTAACTCTTTCGACTTGACCCTGAGACTGAGGGTGGAAAGCAGTGCTAAAAGACAGATGAGTTCCCATGGCTTCCTGGAAACTGTTCCAAAATCTGGAGGTAAAGAGGCTGCCACGATCTGAACTAATCTCCAACGGAACACCGTGGAGTGACACAATTCTGGAAACATACAAGTCTGCTAACTGACTAGCAGTGATAGTCTCCTTGACTGGAAGAAAGTGAGCAACCTTTGAGAATCGGTCGATGACGACAAAGATAGCATCATGACCCTTCTGTGATCTGGGAAAACCAGTGATGAAGTCCATTTGGACTTTGTCCCATTTCCATTCCGGAATTTCAAGGGGCTGTAGAGTTCCAGCAGGCCTTTGATGTTCTGTCTTGATGCGACGGCAAACGTCACACTCAGCAACATATTCAGCAATATCATGTTTCATATCGGGCCACCAGTACCACTGACGAATGTCTTGGTACATTTTGGTACTACCAGGGTGAATAGACAAAGGTGTGCCATGTGCTTCTTTCATAACATCCGAACGAGAGTCCAGATTATGCTTTCTGGGGACCACTAGGCGGCCTTTGAAGAACAAGGCACCATCCTCACCAACATGGTAGAATGAAGGATTACCCTTGGAGAGGAAGTTCTTAATCTTCTCGACTTCAGAGTCATATTTCTATCTGGTCTTGATGTTGCGCTCGAGGTCTGGCTCAACCTCCAGTGTATTGAGAAAAACCTGTGGAACAATATGGAGGTTCAACTTTCGGAGTACCTCACAAAGCATAGGTTGCACTTCCTGAACCATGAGGTTGTTGCAATAAGCCTTGCGGCTCAAAGCATCGGCCATTACATTAGCCTTGCCAGGGGTATAGGATATATTCATATCATAATCGGCTATTGTCTCGAGCCATCTTTGCTGACGAAGGTTTAGGTCTGGCTGAGTATACAGATACTTCAAACTCTGGTGGTTAGTGTATATCTTGCAACGATTACCAAGGAGGTAATGTCGCCACAGTTTCAGAGCATAAATAACTGCAGCAAGCTCGAGATCATGTACTGGATAATTTGCCTCGTGAGGACACAATTGACGAGAGCCGTAAGCAATTACCTTGCGCTCTTGCATTAGGACACAGCCTAGTCCTTGATGAGATGCATCGCAGTAAATCACGAAGTCCTTTTGAGAATCCGGGGGTGCTAGCACTGGGGCAGATGTCAGCTTATCTTTAAGTGTCTGAAAACTTTCCTGACATTTTTCTGTCCACTCAAATTTAACACCTTTGTGGAGCAGGTCAGTCAATGGCTTAGCAATCTTGGAGAAATTCTCGACGAATCGGCGACAATAACTAGCGAGACCGAGAAAACTCCTGACTTGCTGGACATTCTTCGGGGGAGTCCAGTCAAGAATGGCCTGAACTCATTCTGGGTTGACAGCGATGCCATCTTTGCAAATCACGTGACCAAGATATGTCACCTCGGATAACCAGAATTCACATTTAGAGTACTTGGCATATAGATGGTGTTCTCGAAGTTTCTCCAATACTAGCCGAAGATGTACGGCGTGTTCTTCTTCGTTCTTGGAAAATATAAGGATATCATCCAAGTAGACCACGACAAACTTGTCGAGGTAATCCATGAAGATATAATTCATCAATCGAGAGAAGGTTGCTGGGGCATTAGTTAATCTGAAGGACATGACGGTGTACTCGTATGATCCATAGCAAGTAACAAAAGCAGTCTTTGGGATATCCTCCTTACGAACTCGAATCTGATGATAACCCAACCTCAAGTCGAGTTTCGAGAGCACAGAGGATCCAGCAAGTTGATCATAAAGATCGTTGATCCGGGGAAGTGGATATTTGTTCTGGATTGTTGCTTGGTTAATAGGCCGATAGTCCTGGACCAATCGGTTAGTCCCATCCTTCTTCTTAACAAAGAGAGAAGGTGCTCCCCAGGCAGAGGAACTTGGACGGATGAAACCCTTTTTAAGCGACTTGTCAATTTCTTCCTTAAGCTCGAGAAGTTCATGCGGAGGCATATTATAAGGACGCTTCGCAATAGGGGTAGTGCCAGGCTTCAAGTCGATGACGAACTCGACAGCTCTAACCGGGGGTATTCTTGGAAGATCTTCCAAAAAGACGTCCGGAAAATCGCGAACAACTGGAACATTATCAATTCCCTCAAGAGGTGAGGCGTTCAAAGCATTCAGAGCATATATCTGAGCTTCGGCATTCCGGGTAATGCGGGCGGTGTAGTTCACTATCTCATCGGAGGGGTGAAGTAGTTGAACAACTTTGGTGGCACAATTGATCGAAGTAATATGAGCTTTCAACCAATCCATTCCCAGAATGAGGTCTATGGTGGAAGACTTCAGAACAATGGGGCAGGCAAGGAATTCCAATCCTTCAATTTCGACGGTGACGTTAGGTGCCATCATGTCAGCATGACAATGGCCCCCGGGAGTCTTAACGACTAATGGAGTATGCATCTTCTCATAATGAATGCCATGCATGAATGCAAATTTTCCAGAGATGAATGAATGTGATGCTCCTGAATCAAATAAAACAGAAGCGGGTACTGAATTAACGAGAAGGGTACCCATCACAGTAGCAGGCTGATCCTGAACTTCTTCAATGTCAATGTTGTAAGCATGTCCACGACCATAAGCAGAAGACCCAGTGTTATAGTTGCGGGTCTGATTGTTGCCACAACCATTTCCACGGCCAGTACGAGGGAATGCCAACTGATTCTGGGTCTGGCGGCAATCCTTGGCAAGGTGACCTGGTTTGCGACACTTGAAGTACAGACCATCTTCAGGACGAAGAGGAGCATTGGGTGGAGCAGCTTGAGCTCTTGGCTGCCTCGGTGGTGGAGGAGGCAGACAGGGTGCAGCATAAGAGGGCCTTGGCGTAGGAGCAGCTAGACGGTACACACTATTGGGAATCTAGATACGACGTTTCTGTGCAGCCAATGTCAAGATAGCGCTTCTGCGACTCCTTGTGCTTGATCTGAGCGGTCTCAACCAGAATAGCCTTGTTCACGAGAGTGACAAAGTCGGTGAAGTCTTGAGCAACAAGTGCAAGCTCGAGGTCTGGGTGGAGTCCACTACGGAACTTCTCCTGTCTACGAGCATGAGTTGGAATGTCTTCTTCAGCATAGCGGGACAAGTTAAGGAACTCCCGCTGATAGGCTTCGACAGTCTTGTTGCCCTGAACGAGGTTGCGGAACTCGGTCTTCTTCCGGTCTATGATTCCCTGAGGAATATAGCGAGCACGGAAGGCAGTCTGAAACTCAACCCAAGTAACGATTGTCCCAGCAGGCAGTGTACGCTTGTGAGTGGACCACCATTGAGCAGCGGGTCCTTTCAGGAAGTAGGTTGCGAAGGTGACATAGTTGTTAGGGGCGACACTAGCAGATTCCATCTCAAAGGCGATGTCGTGAAGCCTGTCATCAGCATCCAGTGGCTGTTCAGAGTTGCGAAACACAGTGGGGTTGAGATGCACAAACTCTGACAGAGTTATTGAAGCTGGGTCCTAGTTCGGATTGTTCTGGTGCGGGAACTGAGCCATGATATTAGTCATGAACTGACGGTTCAGCTCGAATTGCTGCATCATAGCTGCCATATAGTCTGGCGGTGGTGGCTGCTCGGGAGCACGACCACGACCACGAGCACTTGGCCTAACCATCCTGCTAAAATTTTAACAGGGGGTAGTTTAGTCAAAGCAACCGCAAGTGCTTAGCGACAACATGATGTAACACGACAATGAATAAGCAGTGCAATAGATACATAATAGTAGTCAATTAAGACATACAGATCCATACACAGAGTCGGTTACACGCGGACAGCATAACGCCGTAAAATTAAAGAAAAAGACATACTAGGCGGCGCGCAGGCACGCGGTGAGGAATACACAACGAGACATAGCAAAGGCTACACCAACGTCGGAGAAAACTGTTGGGGCGAGGAATCTGCAAGGAACAACATAGGGTGTCCTCGATAAAAGGATCCTGCGGTCCGTGGACATTGTGCAACACAACCTGGCCCTCATCTTGAAGAAAGGGGGGATGATTCAGAACTCCGGGTGGATGTGATCACGAGAACCTAATGTCGATGTTAGTAAAACTCATTTAACCCAAAAGGAAAAGAATTCAGAGTCCCAGAGTATAGAAGAGGAATAAAAGATCCTAATACCACCCAGTTGGCGACGTGGGCCCGTAAGCCGCACAGCCATGTTAGTAAAATAGTTTTCGGAAAGACTAGACTCAACTTCGACCAAAGAATCGGAAGGGGGCTTCCTACAGGCAGTCGGCTCTGATACCAACTTGTGACGCCCCCGACTCGACCGTGCACTAATCATACACGCAAATGCACACGATCAAGCCTAGGGACTCACTTGAAGATATCAAAACACAACTCTAAACACCAATAAAATAATGCAAGCTTTATATTACAAGCCAGGGGCCTCGAGGGCTCGAATACATAAGCTTGCGCATACAAGCGTCAGCGAAAGCATTAGATATCTGAGTACAGATATAAAAGAAAACAGATATGCCTTAAGAAGGCGAGGCAACACAACAACAACGATCGAAAAGAAGCAGGCCTCCTGCCTGGGAGCCTCCGAACTACTCCTGGTCGACTGGCTCAACCCAGTAGTACGTGCCTCCGGGACTCTCCTGGTAGTAAGCTCCTGTGGTGGCATCTGGCTCCTGGGCTCCATCGTCTGATGTATCATCAAATAGGTATGGGGAAAAGAATAGCAGAGCAACCGTGAGTACTCTTCCAAAGTACTCGCAAGACTGACATCAGAACTAAACTAATTATGCATTGGTATCAAGTGAAAAGGCTGTATCTGTGGACTATATAGCAGAAATGCCAGAATAGAGAGAAAGGCCTAGCCTATCGAAGACTAGCATCTTCAAGCAATCTTGCAGCATCAGAAGAGAGTAGATAATGGTAGCATACATGTGGATTATACAACAGCAATGCCCTGAGATCCTTTCTCGACACCCTACGAGAAAGCAATCCCGAGAGTAGTATTAACAGTTTAATATGAATCATCATCAGTTTGTAGTTGTCATGGTACCAGATACAACTCCGAGCGTCCTGTTACCGTGGACACGGCTATTCGAATAGATCACTTCCCTGCAGGGGTGCACTACTGTTACCCGGCACGCTCGATTACATCTGGCCGGACACACTTGCTGGGTAATGCCCGGCCTCGGGTAATCGACACGACGTAGTCCTACCTAGGCTCAGCAGAGAGGTCAACACGCCGGTCTAAATCCTAAGTGCTCAGGGGTCTTGGGCCCATCGCCCTTTGCACTCCTGCACGTTGCGAGACTGGCCGGGGAGCAGGCGCGACACTGGATACACCAGTGACGTAACCAGCCCAACCCCAACAATCAGCCCGCATCTCTAAACTGCGACGTCTGAAGAGCTTTCGGCTGAAACGTATGACGTAGAGGGCCCCATTAAACCATTATCCCACGTGGTGGTAGTGCGTATAGGCCATTGGCCAACTCAGATCAAATACCCAGTTCCGTTAGGCGTATTTAGTAACTCGCAGACACTATCAGAGTTTCTGTCGCTCCGACTTGATATCACTCGCGGGTATTCTTAGTGCTTACCCGACTTTAGTATTGTTCTCTCGCGGGCACCCTTGGGGCCAGCCCGACTTTATCTTTCCCCGCGGGTACCTCTTGAGGTGGACCCGCCTGCGACAAAGGCCAAAGTAACTGTGTGTCCAAGTATCGAGTAAGAATCCGAGGAATCACCCTCGATTGATTTCCACTCGAGGAGTTACACGACGGAAGCTTTATCGGAAGTGATCAAAGAGGAATCACCCTCGGTAATACACATCCGGGTAGCTATTCTACAGAGGCACCATCGAAAGTGAGATAAGAGGTGTCACCCTCGGCACTCGATGCCAGCTCTGCAGAGTCGAGCAACTTAGGGGTGTGCGGTGATGTGTTGTTCTCAGCCCAATCGATCATTCGATCGGGGCACAGATACTAAAGCGGAGCAACTACAGCAAGGGAGAGAGGCCTCAGATGGTTTACCATCCAATCTATACTAAGCAGTTTGGATAACAGGCAGGTATCAATAACAGTTACAAGAACAGGCTATGCAACAGAATAGGATAAAGCAAAGCAGCGGCAATTTCTAATGCAAGCAGGAGGGAGAAAGAATAGGTGATATCGGTATGCGTCAAGGGGGGTTGCTTGCCAGGAAGCTCTGCTGAGAGTGGCTGATCGTCAGTCGGCTGCTCGTCGGGGGTGTAGTTGTACTCTGCTGCGTCGGCGTCGGTCTTGGCAGCTATTGAGAGACGAGGGGAAAGAAACAATAAATTCACGGCAAAAATGCAATCACTATGCATGACATGCCTAAATGCTATGCAGAGGTGTTTTACTGCCTAACTAAATGATTTAGCTAATTTAGGAATTTATTTGAATTTATTTTATTAACATTATGCACTATTCATATACCGGATACGGGCAAAATGTCCCATGTTCGGTAAGTTAAAGGGGTGTGGCAGACGTGTGGATAGGTTATTCAGATTCTACACATTTTTCTGATCGTTTTACATATATAAATTATTTTCATCCGAGTTACGGTTTATTTTATATGATTTTTCAAAGTTTTAAAGAATTTCTGCAATTAATTTAAATTAATTAAATCAACATTATCCGAAACAGTGTTTGCTGACGTCAGCATGACATCAGCGGTCAACAGGACCAGTGGGTCCCACCTGTTAGCGACTGTTTAGGATAATTAGGGTTTAATTAGACTAATTACAGATTAATTAGGCTAATTAACAAATTAGTTTAATTAAACAGAATTAGTTAAGTTAATTAATTAATTAATCATTTACTTATTTATTTTAATTATATTTTCTTTTTTAAATCCTTTTTTCTTTTCTTTTTTAACTGGGACGGGCCCCAGTGGTCAGTGGCCCATCTGGCCACCTCTCGCGCCTGTGCACGTACGCACACAGGGGAGGGGCAGAGGTGTTGGGGAACGGAGCATGAATTTCAAAAAAATTCTTACGCTCACGCAAGATCTATCCATGGAGATGCATCGCTACGAGAGGGGAGAGTGTGTCTACGTACCCTCGTAGACCGTTAGCGGAAGCGTCTCACAACGCGGTTGATGTAGTCGAACAATCCTTCGAGCTCCACCGATGGAGTACCGAACGTACGGCACCTCCGAGTTCTACACACGTGCAGCTCGGTGACGTTCCTCGCCTTCTTGATCCAGCAAGACGTCGAGGAAGTAGATGAGTTCCGTCAGCACAACGGCGTGGCGACGGTGACGGTGAAGTAATCTCAGCAGGGCTTCGCCTAAGCTCTCCGAAAATATGACCGAGGGTGTAAACGGTGGAAGGGGCGCCGCACACGGCTTGGAACGATTGTTCTTCTGTGCTAGAGGCTCCCCCTTCCTCCGTATATAAAGGAGGGAGGCTGGCCGGCCCCCTAGGGGTGCGCCAAGGGAGAGAGAGGAGTCCTACTAGGACTCCAAGTCCTAGTAGGATTCCCTCTTGGAAGGGGGAAGGAAGGGAGAAGAGGGAGAGAGAAAGGAAAGAGGGGGCTGCGCCCCCACCCCTAGTCCAATTCGGTTTGGGCATGGGGGGGCGCGCGCCTCCTCACGTGGCCTGCCTCTCTTTTTCCCGTATGGCCCAATAAGGCCCATTACTTCTCCCGGTGAATTCCCGTAACTCCCCGGTACTCCGAAAAATACCCGAATCACTCGGAACCTTTCCGATGTCCGAATATAGCCTTCCAATATATGAATCTTTACCTCTCGACCATTTTGAGACTCCTCGTCATGTCCGTGATCTCATCCGGGACTCCGAACAACATTCGGTCACCAATCACATAACTCATATAATACTATATCGTCATCGAACCTTAAGTGTGCGGACCCTACGGGTTCGGGAATGATGTAGACATGACCGAGACGACTCTCTGGTCAATAACCAACAGCGGAACCTGGATGCTCATATTGGTTCCTACATATTCCACGAAGATCTTTATCGGTGAACCTCATATGTCAACATACGTTGTTCCCTTTTGTCCGGTGGTATGTTACTTGCCCGAGATTCGATCGTCGGTATCTAATACCTAATTTAATCTCGTTACCGGCAAGTCTCTTTACTCGTTCCGTAATACATCATCTTGCAACTAACTCTTTAGTCACGGTGCTTGCAAGGCTTCTGTGATGTTGTATTACCGAGAGGGCCCAGAGATATCTCTCCGATTGTCGGAGTGACAAATCCCAATCTCGATCCATGCCAACTCAACAAACACTTTCGGAGATACCTGTAGTGCACCTTTATAATCACCCAGTTACGTTGTGACGTTTGATACACCCAAAGTATTCCTACGGTATCCGGGAGTTGCATGATCTCATGGTCAGAGGAACGTGTATTTGACATAGTGAAAGCAATAGCAATAAACTGAACGATCATTTGCTATGCTAACGGTTGGGTCAAGTCCATCACATCATTCTCCTAATGATGTGATCCCGTTATCAAATGACAACTCATGTCCATGGTCAGGAAATCTTGACCATCTTTTGATCAACAAGCTAGTCTAGTAGAGGCTTACTAGGGACTCAGTATTTGTCTATTATCCACACATGTATTAAGTTTCCGGTCAATACAATTCTAGCATGAATAATAAACCATTATCATGAACGGAGAAATATGATAATAAATACTTTATTAATTGCCTCTAGGGCATATTTCCAACAGTCTCCCACTTGCACTAGAGTCAATTACATTGTAATGAATCTAACACCCATCGCATTCTGGTGCTGATCATGTTTTGCTCGTGGAAGAGGTTTAGTCAACGGGTCTGCCGCATTCAGATCCATGTGTACTTTGCAAATCTCTATGTCTCCATCCTTAATCAAATTCCGAATGGAGTTGAAGCGACGCTTTATATGCTTGGTTCTCTTGTGAAACCTGGGCTCCTTTGCTATAGCAATTGCTCCAGTGTTGTCACATAAGATAGTCATTGGACCCGATGCACTAGGTATGACACCTAGATCCGATATGAACTCCTTCATCCAGACTCCTTCATCTGCTGCTTTGGAAGCAGCTATGTATTCCGCCTCACATGTAGATCCCGCCACAACGCTCTGCTTGGAACTGCACCAACTGACCGCTCCACCATTAAGAATAAATACGTATCCAGATTGTGACTTAGAGTCATCTGGATTTGTGTCAAAGCTAGCTTCGACGTAACCCTTTACGACGAGCTCTTTGTCACCTCCATAAACGATAAACATGTCCTTGGTCCTTTTCAGGTACTTCAGGATATTCTTGACCGCTGTCCAGTGATCTACTCCTGGATCACTTTGGTACCTTCCCACCAAGCTAATAGCGAGGCACACATCAGGTCTGGTACACAGCATGGCATACATAATAGAGCCTATGGCTGAGGCATAGGGGATGACACTCATCTTCTCTTTGTCTTCTGCCGTGGTCGGGCTTTGAGTCTTACTCAATCTCACACCTTGCAATACAGGCAAGAACCCTTTCTTTGACTGATCCATTTTGAACTTCTTCAAAATCTTGTCAAGGTATGTGCTTTGTGAAAGTCCAATGAGGCGTCTTGATCTATCTCTATAGATCTTGATGCCTAATATGTAAGCAGCTTCTCCGAGATCCTTCATTGAAAAACTTTTGTTCAAATAACCCTTTATGCTTTCCAGAAATTCTATGTCATTTCCCATCAATAATATGTCATCCACATATAATATTAGAAATGCTATAGAGCTCCCACTCACTTTCTTGTAAATACAAGTTTCTCCATAAACTTGTATAAACCCAAACGCTTTGATCACTTCATCAAAGCGAGTATTCCAGCTCCGAGATGTTTGCACCAGTCCATAGATGGATCGCTGGAGCTTGCATACTTTGTTAGCACCTTTAGGATCGACAAAACCTTCCGGTTGCATCATATACAATTATTCCTTAAGGAATCCATTAAGGAATGCCGTTTTGACGTCCATTTGCCAGATTTCATAATGATAAAATGCGGCAATTGCTAACATAATTCTGACAGACTTTAGCATCGCTACGGGTGAGAAAGTCTCATCGTAGTCAACTCCTTGAACTTGTCGATAACCTTTAGCAACAAGTCGTGCTTTATAGACGGTGACATTACCATCAGCGTCTGTCTTCTTCTTAAAGATCCATTTATTTTTAATAGCTCGCCGTTCATCGGGCAAGTCTACCAAAGTCCACACTTTGTTCTCATACATGGATCCAATCTCGGATTTCATGGCCTCAAGCCATTTGTCGGAATCCGGGCTTGCCATCGCTTCTTCATAGTTCGTAGGTTCACCGTTGTCTAACAACATGACCTCCAAGACAGGATTGCCGTACCAATCTGGTGCGGAGCGTGTCCTGGTTGACCTACGAGGTTTTGTAGCAACTTGATCCGAAGCTTCATGATCATCATCATCTACTTCCTCTCTGGTCTGTGTCGGTGTCACAGAAATTTCTTCCTGTGACGTACTACTATCCAGAGGAGGTACAATTACCTCATCAAGTTCTACTTTCCTCCCACTCACTTCTTTCGAGAGAAACTGCTTCTCTAGAAAGGATCCATTCTTAGCAACGAATACTTTGCCTTCGGATCTGTGGTAGAAGGTGTACCCAACGGTCTACTTTGGGTATCCTATGAAGACGCACTTATCCGCTTTCGGTTCGAGCTTATCTGGCTGAAGCCTTTTGACATAAGCATCGCATCCCCAAACTTTCAGAAACGACAGCTTAGGTTTCTTACCAAACCACAGTTCATACGGTGTCGTCTCAACAGATTTAGACGGTGCCCTTGTTTAAAGTGAATGCAGCTGTCTCTAATGCATAACCCCAAAATGATAGTGGCAAATCGATAAGAGACATCATAGAATGCACCATATCCAATAGAGTACGATTACGATGTTCGGACACACCATTACGCTGTGGTGTTCCAGGTGGCGTGAGCTGTGAAACAATTCCACATTGTCTTAAGTGATTGCCAAACTCGTAACTCAAATATTCTCCTCCACGATCAGATCGTAAGAACTTTATTTTCTTGTTACGATGGTTCTCTACTTCACTCTGAAATTCTTTGAACTTTTCAAATGTTTCAGATTTATGCTTCATCAAGTAGACATAACCATATCTACTCAAATCATCAGTGAACGTGAGAACATAACGATATCCACCGCGCGCCTCAACACTCATCGGACCGCATACATCGGTATGTATTATTTCCAATAAGTTGGTTGCTCGCTCCATTGTTCCGGAGAACGGAGTTTTAGTCATCTTGCCAATAAGGCACGGTTCACATGTCTCAAATGATTCATAATCAAGAGATTCCAAAAACCCATCTGCATGGAGTTTCTTCATGTGTTTAATACAGATATGACCTAAGCGGCAGTGCCACAAATATGTGGTACTATCATTATCTTTTGGCATTCGTGTTATGAACATATGTATTACTACGATCAAGATTCAATAAACCTTTCATTTTAAGTGCATGATCATCAATGATATTATCCAAATAAATAGAATAACAATTATTCTCTGAAATTGACTAACCGTCTTGCAATAAACACTATCAGATATAATGTTCATGCTTAACGCAAGCACCAAATAACAATTATTTAGGTTCATCACTAATCCTGAAGGTAGAGAGAGCGTGGCGATGGTGATCACATCAACCTTGGAGACACTTCCAATGCACATCGTCACCTCGTTCTTAGCTAGCCCTCGTTTATTCCGAAGCTCCATGTTTCAAGTTGTAAGCAACTGAACAAGTATCAAATACCCAGGTGCTCCTACGAGTACTAGTAAGGTACATATCAATAACATGTATATCAAATATCTTTGTTGACATTGCCAGTCTTATTATCTGCCAGTTACTTTGGGGAAGTTCCGCTCCCTGTGACATTTCCCTTTGCAATGGGAGCACTAAGTCTCGGGTTTGGGACCAGACTTGGGTTTCTTCCCGGGAGCAGCAACTGATTTGCCGTTCTTCTTGAAGTTCCCCTTCTTTCCCTTGCCCTTCTTGAAACTAGTGCTCTTCTTTACCATCAACACTTGATGCTCCTTCTTGACTTCTACCTCCGCAGCTTTGAGCATAGCGAAGAGCTCGGAAATAGACTTTTCCATTCCTTGCATATTATAGTTCATCACAAAGCCCTTATAGCTTGGTGGCAGTGATTGGAGAATTCTGTCAATAACCGAATCATCTGGAAGATTAACTCCCAACTGAGTCAAGCGGTTATGCAACCCAGACATCTTGAGTATATGCTCACTGACAGAACTATTCTCCTCCATCTTACAGCTAAAGAACTTGTCGGAGACATCATATCTCTCGACCCGGGCATGAGCTTGAAATACAAGTTTCAGCTCTTGGAACATCTCATATGCTCCGTGATGCTCAAAACGTCTTTGGAGTCCCGGTTCTAAGCCGTAAAGCATGGCACACTGAACTATCGAGTAGTCATCAACACGTGTCTGCCAGGCGTTCATAACGTCGACAGACGAGGGAGGGGGTGCGACACCTAGCGGTGCATCAAGGACATAAGCCTTTTGTGCAGCAATGAGGATGATCCTAAGATTACGGACCCAGTCCGCATAGTTGCTTCCATCATCTTTCAACTTAGCTTTCTCTAGGAACGCATTAAAATTCAGTGGAACTACAGCGCGGGCCATTGATCTACAACATACAATTGCAAAGATTATTTAGACTATGTTCATGATAATTGAAGTTCAATTAATCAAATTATTTAAGAACTCCCACTTAGATTAACATCCCTCAAGTTGTCTAAGTGTAACATGATCCACATCAACTAAGCCACGTCCGATCATCACGTGAGGTGGATTAGTTATCAATGGTGAACATCTTTCATGTTGATCATATCTACTATATGACTCATGTTCGACCTTTCGGTCTCTTGTGTTTCGAGGCCATATCTGTATATGCTAGGCTCGTCAAGTTTAACCCAAGTATTCTGCGTGTGTAAAACTGGCTTACACCCGTTGTATGCGAACGAAAGAATCCATCACACCCGATCATCACGTGGTGCTTAGAAGCGTCGAACCTTCGCAACGGTGCATACTAGGGGAGAACACTTATCTTGAAATTTAGTGAAGGGATCATCTTATAATGCTACCGTCGTCCTAAGCAAAATAAGATGCATAAAAGGATTAACATCACATGCAATTCAATATATGTGACATGATATGGCCATCATCGTCTTGTGCTTTTGATCTCCATCAGCCAAGCACCGTCATGATCTCCATCGTCACCGGATTGACACCATGATCTCCATCGTAGCGTCGTGACACCTTGATCTCCATCGCAGCGTCGTGGTCGTCTCGCCGGCTATTGCTACTACTACTACTGCTAACTCATAGCGGTAAAGAAAAGCAATTACATAGCGTTGGCATTGCATACAATAAAGAGACAACCATAAGGCTCCTGCCGGTTGCCTGATAACTTACAAAACATGATCATCTCATACAACAACTTATATCACATCATGTCTTGACCATATCACATCACCAGCATACCCTGCAAAAACAAGTTAGACGTCCTCTACTTTGTTGTTGCAAGTTTTACGTGGCTGCTACGGGTTTGCAAGAACCGTTCTTACCTACACAAAACCACAACGTAGTGTAGTGATTGCTTTTTGATCTTCTAAAAGAACCCTCTTCATTGAAACCGATTCAACTAAAGTGAGAGAGACAGACACCCGCCAGTCACCTTTATGCAACGAGTGCACGTAGCGGTGAAACCTGTCTCGCGTAAGCGTACGCGTAATGTCGGTCCGGGCCGCTTCATCTCACAATACCGCCGAATCAAGTAACAACTAAGAACGGCAAGCAATATGTATACACCCAAGCCCACAACTCACTTGTGTTCTACTCGTGCAAATCACATCTACGCATAGACCTGGCTCGGATGCCACTGTTGGGGAACGGAGCATGAATTTCAAAAAAATTCCTACGCTCACGCAAGATCTATCCATGGAGATGCATCGCTACGAGAGGGGAGAGTGTGTCTACGTACCCTCGTAGACCGTTAGCGGAAGCGTCTCACAACGCGGTTGATGTAGTCGAACAATCCTTCGAGCTCCACCGATGGAGTACCGAACGTACGGCACCTCCGAGTTCTACACACGTGCAGCTCGGTGACGTTCCTCGCCTTCTTGATCCAGCAAGACGTCGAGGAAGTAGATGAGTTCCGTCAGCACAACGGCGTGGCGACGGTGACGGTGAAGTAATCTCAGCAGGGCTTCGCCTAAGCACTCCGAAAATATGACCGAGGGTGTAAACGGTGGAGGGGGCGCCACACACGGCTTGGAATGATTGTTCTTCTGTGCTAGAGGCGCCCCCTTCCTCCGTATATAAAGGAGGGAGGCTGGCCGGCCCCCTAGGGGTGCGCCAAGGGAGAGAGAGGAGTCCTACTAGGACTCCAAGTCCTAGTAGGTTTCCCTCTTGGAAGGGGGAAGGAAGGGAGAAGAGGGAGAGAGAAAGGAAAGAGGGGGCTGCGCCCCCACCCCTAGTCCAATTCGGTTTGGGCATGGGGGGGCGCGCGCCTCCTCACGTGGCCTGCCTCTCTTTTTCCCGTATGGCCCAATAAGGCCCATTACTTCTCCCGGTGAATTCCCGTAACTCCCCGGTACTCCGAAAAATACCCGAATCACTCGGAACCTTTCCGATGTCCGAATATAGCCTTCCAATATATGAATCTTTACCTCTCGACCATTTAGAGACTCCTCGTCATGTCCGTGATCTCATCCGGGACTCCGAACAACATTCGGTCACCAATCACATAACTCATATAATACTATATCGTCATCGAACCTTAAGTGTGCGGACCCTACGGGTTCGGGAATGATGTAGACATGACCGAGACGACTCTCTGGTCAATAACCAACAGCGGAACCTGGATGCTCATATTGGTTCCTACATATTCCACGAAGATCTTTATCGGTGAACCTCATATGTCAACATACGTTGTTCCCTTTTGTCCGGTGGTATGTTACTTGCCCGAGATTCGATCGTCGGTATCTAATACCTAGTTCAATCTCGTTACCGGCAAGTCTCTTTACTCGTTCCGTAATACATCATCTTGCAACTAACTCTTTAGTCACGGTGCTTGCAAGGCTTCTGTGATGTTGTATTACCGAGAGGGCCCAGAGATACCTCTCCGATAGTCGGAGTGACAAATCCCAATCTCGATCCATGCCAACTCAACAAACACTTTCGGAGATACCTGTAGTGCACCTTTATAATCACCCAGTTACGTTGTGACGTTTGATACACCCAAAGTATTCCTACGGTATCCGGGAGTTGCATGATCTCATGGTCAGAGGAACGTGTATTTGACATAGTGAAAGCAATAGCAATAAACTGAACGATCATTTGCTATGCTAACGGTTGGGTCAAGTCCATCACATCATTCTCCTAATGATGTGATCCCGTTATCAAATGACAACTCATGTCCATGGTCAGGAAATCTTGACCATCTTTTGATCAACGAGCTAGTCTAGTAGAGGCTTACTAGGGACTCAGTATTTGTCTATTATCCACACATGTATTAAGTTTCCGGTCAATACAATTCTATAATGAATAATAAACCATTATCATGAACGGAGAAATATGATAATAAACACTTTATTAATTGCCTCTAGGGCATATTTCCAACAAGAGGGCGCGGCGGCGATGGCCGGCGCTCCGGCCACGGCGAGCGGCGAGCGAGGGGAGGGGCGAGGCCACGGCGGGGTAGGGGCGGCGGAGCCGGGCTGCGGGCGAGCCGCAGTGGGGGGAGGCGACGGGCGCGGCCGGCGCGGGCGGGCGCGATATGCGAGGCGAGCGCGCGGGAGCGGGTGATCGAGCGGGCAGAGGGCGAGGCAAGGGCGGCGCGGTCAGGCGCGTGGGCTGCGGCGTGGGCGAGGCCAGCGCGCGGTGCGGCGCGGGCGTGCGGCGGACGGCGTCGACAGAGGAGGAAGAGGAGGCCGGGGCTTCACCGTTCGTGGACGGGGAGAGGGGCGGCGAGGCGCGATGAAGCTAGTCGCGGGAGGGGACGAGGAGGCGGGCGACGGGGCCGCGTCGGTGACGACGAACGGCGGCGGCGTCGGGCGAGGCGGCGGCGGCGTCGGGCGCCACGGGAGAGAGAGGAGGGGAACGGGGGGGAAAAGGATAGGGTTAGGGTTTCGGGCGCGGGCGAGTAGGCCATATAGGCCAGCGGCGGCGCGGGTGGGCCGGCCGGCTGGTTAGCTGGGCCGAGGCCCAGTTGGGCCAGGGGGTTTTCTGTTTTTATTTTTCTTTTACCTTTTTCTTTTATTCTTTCTGTTTGCCAAATTGTTAGGCCACTAAACTACTTTTATAAAATATGTGACTTAGCCCATATAACACAGTGCATTATTAGCCAACACCAGAAATTGGTTTGGGGTAAATATGATTTCATTTGTAATTCTATTAATTAAATAGGTATTAAAATGTTGTTGTTTGCCATAGTTTGAGGTTGTTAGAGTTACTTAGTCATTTTTAGTGATGTTGTTTTCCTGAACATAATTAGTTATGATTTATTTGCTAATTAAAGAACATTTTTATTTCAGATTTGGACAATTTTATTTTTCACTTTAAATTTGAACTTGCAATTTGACTTGAAGTGTGAAATGAAGTATGATGCAAATGATGATCAAGACTAGTTAATCATGTAGGGCCCCTCCGTGATCGATTCCCCCTCCAGCGGAGTACCGGAAAAGGCCTCCAGATGGGATCTCTCGAGAACAGAAACTCGCGGCAGTGGAAAAAGAATTTTGTGGACTCCTCTGTTGGTTTCCCGATTTTAGGGAATTTATAGAGGTGGAATTAGGTCAAACGGAGCTGTGTGGACCCCATGAGGTATCAGGGCGCCCCCCCCTGGGGCGCGCTGTGGTGGCTCGTGGGCCACTGCTTCATCTTCTCGTCCCCTCCCGAAGCTTCTAGTATTTGTTATGTCCAGAAAAAAATCTCCAAAAAGTTTCGTGGCATTTGGACTTCGTTTGGTATTGATATTCTGGAAAACCAACAACAGGCAAAAAACAACAACTGGCACTGGGCACTAAGTTAATATGTTAGTCCCAAAAAATGATATATAATTGCTGTAAATGTATATAAAAACATCCAAGATTGATACTATAATAGCATGGAACAATCAAAAATTATACATACGTTGGGGACGTATCAGTGCCAAACCAAGCAATTGTATCATACTTTTTCTCACTTCAGCATTTTCAACTCCACTCAATAACTGAGCATGAGCCATGGACTTAGCACTTTGGATGGCAAAGAGAATGATGGTAGGGGTTTACAAGGGAAAACAACAGGTTCAGAAAGTCTCACATCAACTCGGCGGATCATTAGGTAATGGAGAGGCCTTTCAATCGATATCAATGCGAAGAGTAGGGATTTCCATGCAATGGATGCACTAGAGCTATAAGTGTATGAAAGCTCGCTATGTAAACTAAGTGGGTATCAATCCAACTTGCTTGCTCATGAAAACCTCGAGCATTTGAGGAAGCTCATCATCGGAATATGCAAGTAAGGTTCTATAACGTAAAAATTCCCACTAGTATATGAAAGTGACAAATCATGGAGACTCTCTATATGAAGAATATGGTGCTACTCTGAAACACAAGTGTGGTAAATGATAGAAACATTGCCCCTTCTCTCTTTTTCTTTTTTTATTTTCCCTCTCTTTTTTAGAACAATATCATGAACCTCATCCCCACTTTTTTGAGGACTCATCAGTCTCCATCATTCTTTTGCTCACTGGGACAATGCTATAATAATGATTATCATCACACTTCTATTTACTTACAACTCAATAAACTGAATGATATGACTACATATGAATGCCTCTGGTAGTGTACCAGGATGTGCAATGATCTAGCATAACATGTATAACAATGATGAACAGTGGTTGCGCCACAAATATCATGTCAACTCTATATGATCATGCAAAGCAATGGCAATGAATGAATAAGATCGGAGTTTTGTTGAGTTTTGTGTGATTGAAGTTTTCAAGTTTTGGGTGAGATCACGATAGATGAAGGAATAAGGAGTGGAAAGAGCCTAAGCTTGGGGATGCCCACGGCACCCCAAGGTAATATTCAAGGAAGACTCAAGCGTCTAAGTTTTGGGGATGCCCCGGAAGGCATCCCCTCTTTCTTCTACCAACTATCGGTAATTTTACTTGGAGCTATATTTTTATTCATCACATGATATGTGTTTTACTTGGAGCGTCATGTATTATATGAGTCTTTGCTTTGCTTGCTTTTTAGTTTATCACAATCATCCTTGCTGGACACACCTATTTGAGAGAGCCACACGTTTATCATGATTTGTTAGAATACTCTATGTGCTTCACTTAAATTTTTTTAGCACGGCGGTGGCTATATTTTGAAGAAATATTTCAACTCTCATGCTTCACTTATATTATTTTGAGAGTTGATAAGACTAAAATTTTGAAGAAATATGTGCACTCTCATGCTTCACTTATATCTTTTAGAGAGTTGATAATAGTAATGGTAATTTGCACAAGATATGAATTTGGTCCCAAAGTGATGAATATTCTTGAGGGATATAATAAAAACTTTCATATAGATCATTGGATATGATAAGTTTGATTCCTTGCAATAGTTTTGCGATATGGAGATGATAATATGTGAGTCATGTTAGTGAGTAATTATGATTTAGTAAGAATATTGGTGTTAAGGTTTGTGATTCCCTATGCATGCACATTAAGTCAATAGTTATGCAACGAAATTATATCCTACTTATGGTGCATTATAAGGTGTTAGTTATGTTCAATGCATATTTATGACCGTTTTCGCTTTTTGGTTGGTTGCTTCTCAATCTATTTGCTAGCCTTCATTTGTATTAAGCGAGAATACTGCTTGTGCATCCAAACTCCTTAAACCCAAGTTGTGCCAAATGAGTCCACCATATCTACCTATATGCGGTATTTCAATGCCGTTCCAAGTAAATTTGCATGTGCCAACTCTAATTTTTCAAAATAATTTTCCATTTTGTGTGCCCATACCGCTCATGAAGCGGCAGGGGGAGGCCAATATTTTCCATGCTAGGTGTGTTATTTTCACGATGAGTGTTTATTCACTTGTCATTGCACGAGAGAGTGGCAGGTAATAGGGATGCCCAGTCCCACAATGAATCAAAATTAATAATAACAAATTCCTTGGAAAGTGTTGGTATGGAGGGCACCCGTGGATACGGCTAGCCATGGATTGTGAAAGAATGGTGGAAACGAAAAAAACTTTATTTTCTGTTTGGGAACCGCCTATGATGTGTCTAGCATGGAAGATATTGGGAATTCTCGGTCGTTTTCGTTGACAGGAAAAGCATGCCTCTCAAAATAATTTTATCTCTCTCATTTAAGCTTTGAGCTCTGGCACATTTGCAAATCTGTGCTTCCCTCTGCGAAGGGCCTATCTATTTACTTTTATGCAATTTTTATTTTTATTTTGAGTCTCCGTCTTCTCTTACAAAGCACCAACTAGAGAGCACTATTGTCATACTTGTGCATTGTGTGTAGCTAATATTGAGTGTGTTTCATGAATGGATCAATGATTGAGCATAATGGGCTAGGGATAACTTTCTTTAGCGTTGATATTTTGAAAGACATGGTTGCTTGTTAGTATGCTTGAGTATTTATATCTTCATGTCAAACTATAGACTATTGCTTTGAATCATTCAAGTCCAAATGTCCATGCTACAAAGAAAAGAATATATGATGAATATGATAAGTAGCATTCCACATCAAAAATTCTGTTTTTATCATTTACCTACTCGAGGACGAGCATGAATTAAGCTTGGGGATGCTTGATACGTCTCCAACGTATCTATAATTTTTGATTGTTCCATGCTATTATAGTATCAATCTTGGATGTTTTTATATACATTTATAGCAATTATATATCAATTTTTGGGACTAACCTATTAACTTATTGCCCAGTGCCAGTTGCTGTTTTTTGCCTGTTTTTGGTTTTCCAGAATATCAGTACCAAACGAAGTCCAAATGCCACGAAACTTTTTGGAGATTTTTTTCTGTACATAAGAGATAGTAGAAGCTTCGGGAGGAGGCCAGAAGCCAGAGGAGGTGGCCACGAGCCACCAGGGCGCGCCCCAGGGGGTGTGGACACGGCTATTCGAATAGATCACTTCCCTGCAGGGGTGCACTACTGTTACCCAACACGCTCGATTAACTCCGGCCGAACACACTTTTCTGGGCATGCCCGGCCTCGGCTGATCGACACACCGCAGCCCTACCTAGAGCTCAGCAGAGAGGTCCCCGCCGGTCTACATCCTAAGCGCTCAGGGGTCTTGGGCCATCGCCCTGTGCACTCCGGGTCGTTGTGCGCAATGTGGATCTAGGCACCACCTCTGGGGCACCGATCCGACCCGGCCACAATGCTGAACTGGACGTCTGACAAAGCTTTCGGCTGATACATACGGCATAAAGGGCCCCATAAACCATTATCCCACGTGGTGGTAGTGCGTATAGGGCACGACGACCCACTCAGATCAAATACCCAGCTCCGTTAGGCGTATTTAGTAACTCGCAGAGACGATCAGAGTTTCTGTCGCTCCGACTTGGTATCACTCGCGGGTACTCTTGGAGCCGACCCATCTTTAATGTTGTTCTCTCGCGGGGACCCTTGGGGCCAGCCCGACTTTAACAGTTTAAGTAATGCAGTAGTGTAAGCATTTCCGCGATCACACCCAGAGTGATCACGGCCCGGTAACAAGCATGGCATACGGACAAGGCGAAGGGCCAAAGATGGAACAGCAGCATAGTTAACTAGGCATCATGGGATAACAGGTAATGTATCAGTAGCAAGCGATAAAATTAGGATGTGCATCAGAATAGGATAAAGCAAAGCAGCGGCAATTTCTAATGCAAGCAGGAGGGAGAAAGAATAGGAGATATCGGCATGCGTCAAGGGGGGATTGCTTGCCTGGAAGCTCTGCTGAAGGGGTCTGGTCATCGGCGACATCGTCGTACACGGCGGTGTCATCGGCAGTCTCGAGGGCTAACGGGAGAGAAGGAGGGGGAAGAAACAGTAAATACACGGCAATCATTATGCAATACAATGCATGGCATGGCAATATGGAGTGCTAGGTGTGACCTAACGTAGTACTACGCGATACGGTGAAGGGGGAAAACATCCGGGAATGTTTTCCCGAAGTCTGGTGTTTCTCGGTCAGGCGAAAAGGAGGGGACGGTTCCATGTTCGCAATGATAGAGGCACGAGACAGATGAACAGAGGGCATATTCGGAATCGTCATATTTTTATGATCGTTTTTCATATATAAATTATTTTAATCCGAGTTACGGTTTAAAAGATATGATTTTCTAAAGTTTGTATTAATTTCTGGAATTATTTAAATTATTTAAATTAACATTATCCAAAACAGTATATGCTGACGTCAGCATGACGTAATGATGGTGTCAGCAATCAACAATCCTGTTGACTGGTCAACCTGACAGGTGGGACCCACCTGTCATAGGCTAGACTAATTAAACAGAAGATTAAATTAATTAATTAACCTAATTATCTAGTGGGACCCACTGTCAGTGTCTGTTATATTAACTAAATCTTATCCAGTTAAATAGTGCACCGGGCCCACATGTCATACACTGTGGGGTTAACAGCGATTAGTTTTAATTAAACAGAGTTAATTAGGGGTGGGCCCCAGGTGTCATAGACAGGTTAGTTATTAGGTTTTATTTTTAGTTTTAATTACTCTAATTAGCTACAGTGGGGGGCCCACTTGTCATCGGGTGTTAGGGGCGGGATTAGTGGTTAAACCACTGGCTAATCATGCGGGGCCCACTGGCAGGTCCACGTGGCGGCGGTGCGCCGGCGTTTAGCCGCCGGTGGCCGCAGAACACGGCGGCGTCGCGCGGAATTCGTCCACAGGGCGCGGTTTGAGGCGCGGCTGGGTCCATCCGAACGAGTTCGACGAGCTGCGTCCGATGGTAGCGGCAGGAGCGGCTGGGACGGCCGGAGATGGCCGCTGCGGCGACGGCAGGAGGCGGCGCCGTTCGGGCCTCGACGGGGACGGCGCTATGAGGAGGAAGGAGGAGAGAGAGGAGGTCAGCGAGGACCGGGTGCTCACGGGGAGCCGGTCGTGGAGGGCAGTGGGCACGGGGAGGGCTTGCCGGAGCGAGACGAGGCGGCGGAGCTCCGGCGTCTGGAGGTTGAAGAAGGGGAGGCAGCGGGCGCTCCGGTGGCTTCCGGCCCGAGCTCGAGGTGGTAGGCGGCGTAGCGGATGTTGGCGACCTCGCCTAACTCGGAGAGGCGGCGAGGGGTACGGTGGTCGCAGCGGGGCGAGGTGGACGGCGGCGATGGCGCTCGGGCAAGGGGGATCTGGCGAGGCAGAGTGAAGAGAGGGAGAGGCAAGGCCAGAGGAGTGCGGGGAGGCGACGGCGACGTCGGGGGCGGCGACGGGCGACGTAGAGGGAGGGAGAGGGGAGCAAGGGGGGGAAAGGGTTAGGGTTAGGGTAGCGCTGGCGAGAGGCCTCAATAGGCCAGGGGGCGACGTGGGCCGGCTGGGCCGACTGGCTAGCCGAGGCCCAGGGGGTTTTCTTTTCTTTTTATTTTATTTTCCTTTTTATCTTTTGTTTTTATTTTAGTTTCTGTTTAGTAAAATGTTTAGCCCTAAATGTAGTTTTGTAAAGGAGACCTAGCCCAAAATTAACAGTGCAATTTTATCTACTACCAGAAATTGGTTTGGAGTTAAAAGAATTTCATTTGAATTTTTTTAAATAAAAAGGCATTAATTATTGCTATATTGGATCTGTTTTAGGATGTTAGGGCAATTTAACTAATTCAATAAATGTTGGTTGTATTTTTATAATTTCCTCTGAATTATTTGCAACATTAAGAACATTTTAGTTTCTGAACTTGAACAACTTTTATTTTCACTTTATATTTGAATTTAATTTGAAATGGAATTTGAAATGAGATATGCTGCAAATGATGTTTAGGCACTGTTGATCATGATGATCTGGCATTATCAAAAGGGTGATTACTGTAGCTATTACATGGGGGTGTTACACAAAACCTCAGATTGGTACCTGTGGGTTGCTAGTAGTGTTCATTACATCTCGTAGTTGATGCTAGTTGGTTTATTTTGTGGAAGATTATATGTTCAGATCCTCAAGCATATTCAATACACCTCTGATCTTGAACATTAATATGATTTGTGAGTAGTTACTTTTGTTCTTGAGGACATGGGAGAAGTCCGGTTATAACTAATCATGTGAAGTTGGTATTCGTTCGATATTTTGATGATGTGGATGTTGTATTTCTTCTAGTGCTGTCATGTGAACGTTGACTACATGACACTTCACCATATTTGGGCCTAGGAGAATGCATTGGGAGTAATAAGTAGATGATGGGTTGCGAGAGTGACAGAAGCTTAAACCCTAGTTTATGCGTTATTCCGTAAGGGGCTGATTTGGATCCATATGTTTCATGCTATGGTTAGATTTATCTTAATTCTTCTTTCGTAGTTGAGGATGCTTGCGAGAGGGGGTAATCATAAGAGGGTTGCTTGTTCAAGTAAGAACAGCACCCTAGCACCAGTCCACCCACATATCAAATTATCAAAGTAGCGAACGCGAATCAACTAAACATGATGAACGTGACTAGACGACAATTCCCATGTGTCCTCGAGAACGCTTTTCTTACTAAAAGAGAATGTTCCGGCTTGTCCTCTGCTATAAAAAGGATTGGGCCACCTTGCTGCACCTTGGTTACTATTGTTACTTGTGACGAATTACCTTGCAACAAAACTATCTGTTACCGCTACTTTCAGTACTTGCAGAGAATACCTTGCTGAAAACCGCTTATCATTTCCTTCTGCTCCTTGTTGGGTTTGACACTCTTACTTATCGAAAGGACTACGATTGATCCCCTATACTTGTGGGTCATCAAGAATCTTTTCGGACGCCGTTGCCGGGGAGTGAAGCGCCTTTGGTAAGTGGAATTTGGTAAGGAAATATTTTTATTACGTGCTGAAATTTATTGTCACTTGTCACTATGGAAAATAATCCTTTGAGGGGCTTGTTCGGGGTATCTTCACCTCGACCGGAAGCAATAAGAGTTGCCCCTCAACCTATTGAACCTACTGAAAATATTTATTATGAGATTCCTTCGGGTATGTTAGAGAAACTGCTAGCTAATCCTTATGCAGGAGATGAAACGGTACATCCTGATATGCACTTGATATATATAGATAAAATTTATGGATTATTTAAGCTTGCAGGTTTATCTGAGGATAAAGTTAAGAAGAAAGTATTCCCTTTATCTTTGGGGAAAAAGCATTGACATGGTATAGGCTATTGGATGATACTGGAACATGGGATTGGAATCTGTTGAAGCTGGAATTTCACCAGAAACTTTATCCTATGCATTTGGTTCATTGTGATCGGAATTATATATATAATTTTTGGCCTCATGAAGGAGAAAGTATCGCTCAAGCTTGGGGGAGGCTGAAATACAGGATGCACACATGCCCCAATCATGAGCTCCCAAGAGAAATTATTATTCAAAACTTTTATGCTCCGCTTTCTCATAATCATCAATTCATGCTCAATACTTCTTCTGCTGGTCCCTTTATGAAGAGAACTACTGAATTCAAATGGGATCTTCTGGAAAGAATTAAACATAACTCTGAAGATTGGCAAATCGACAAAGGTAAAGAGTCAGGCATAAATCTTGAGTTTGATTGTCTTAAATATTTTATGGAAACTGATGTTTTTCATAAGTTTAGTACTAAATATGGACTTGACTCTGAGAAAGTAGCTACTTTTTGTGAATCATTTGCTGATCATGTTGATCTCCCTAAGGAGAAATGGTTTAAGTTTCATCCACCTATTGAAGTAAAAGAAGAACCTATTATAGCTAAAGATGAAACAATCATTTATAATGTTGATCCAGTTGTGCCTACTGCTTATAATGAGAAACCTCCTTTCCTTGTTAGGATTAAGGAACATGCTAAAGCTTCAACTGTACTTAATAAGAGTAATATTAAACCAATTAAACCCTTTGAACAAATTAGAGTGGAGCCAAATGTTGCAATGATTAAAGATCTTTTGGTTGATAATATTGATGGACATGTTATATATTTCTGTGAGGAAGCAACTAGGATTGCTAAACGAGAAACAACAGATAAAAATAGACCTGTTCTTAGCATGCCTGTTGTTTCTGTTAAAATTGGAGATCATTGTTATCATGGTTTATGTGATATGGGTGCTAGTGTAAGTGCTATTCGTTTTCTCTTTATCAAGAAGTCATGAATGATATTGCACCTGTTGAGATTGAAGATATTGATGTTACTATTAAGCTTGCCAACAGAGATACTATTTCACCACTTGGGATTGTTAGAGATGTTGAAGTCTTGTGTGGTAAGATCAAATACCCTACTGATTTTCTTGTTCTTGGATCAGCACAAGATGATTTTTTGTCCCATTTTATTTGGTAGACCTTTTTCTTGAATACGATTAATGCTAAGATTGATTGTACTAGAGAAACGGCCAGTGTTAATTTTGGTGATGTATCGCATGAATTTAATTTTTCTAAGTTTCGTAGACAACCCCATGATAAGGAATTGCCTAATAAATATGAAATTATTGGTCTTGCTTCTATTGTTGTTCCTCCTACAGATCCTTTAGAACAATATTTGCTAGACCATGAAAATGATATGCATATGAATGAAAGAAATGAAATAGATGAAATATTCTTTAGACAAGCACCTATCCTTAAATATAATTTGCCTGTTGACACTTTGGGAGATCCTCTCCCACCTAAGAGTGATCCAGTGTTTGAACTAAAGAAACTACCTGATACACTAAAATATGCTTATGTTGATTAAAAGAAGATATATCTTGTTATTATCAGTGCTAAGCTTTCAGAGCATGAAGAAAAGAGATTACTTAAAACTCTACGGAAGCACCGTGCTGCTATTGGATATACTCTTGATGATCTTAATGGCATTAGTCCCACTTTATGCTAGCACAAGATTAATATGGAGCCTGATGCTAAGCCCGGCATTGATGATCAACGCCATTTGAATCCTAAGACGAAGGAAGTGGTAAGAACTAAAATATTAAAGCTTCTAGAGGCAGGTATAATTTATCCTATAGCTGATAGTAGATAGGTAAGTCCCGTTCATTGCGTTCCTAAGAAAGGAGGCATTATTGTTGTTCCTAATGATAAAAATGAACTTATCCCGCAAATAATTGTAACTGGTTATAGGATGGTAATTGATTTCAGGAATTTAAATAAAGCTACTAGAAAAGATCATTACCCTTTGCCTTTTATTGATCAAATGTTAGAAAGATTATCTAAGCATACACACTTTTGCTTCTTAGATGGATATTCTGGTTTTTCTCAAATACCTGTATCACAAGAAGATCAAGAGAAACCCACTTTTACTTGTCCTTTTGTAGCTTATGCCTATAGACGTATGCCTTTTGGTTTATGCAATGCACCTGCTACCTTTCAACAATGTATGACTGCTATATTCTCTGATTTTTGTGAAAAGATTGTTGAGGTATTCATGGATGATTTCTCCATTTACGGAACCTCTTTTGATGATTGCTTAAGCAACCTTGACCGAGTTTTGCAGAGATGTGAAGAAACTAATCTTTTCTTGAATTGGGAGAAGTGCCACTTTATGGTGAATGAAGGTATAGTCCTTGGGCATAAAATTTCTGAAAGAGGTATTGAGGTAGATAAAGCTAAGGTTGATGCAATTGAGAATGCCATGTCCTAAAGATATCAAAGGTATAAGAAGTTTCCTTGGTCATGCAGGTTTCTATAGAAGGCTCATAAAAGATTTCTCCAAAAAATTTAGGCCTCTTACTAATCTGTTGCAGAAAGATGTTACATTTGTTTTTGATGATGATTGCGTAGAATCCTTTGAAATACTTAAGAAAGCCTTAATTTTTGCACCCATTGTTCAACCACCTGATTGGAACCTACCCTTTGAAATTATGTGTGATGCTACTGATTATGCTATTGGTGTTGTTCTAGGTCAAAGAGTTGATAAGAAATTTAATGTTATTCATTATGCTAGTAAGACTTTGGATAGTGCTCAAAGAAATTAAGCTACTACTGAGAAAGAACTTTTAGCAGTTGTGTTTGCATGTGATAAATTTAGACTTATATTGTTGATTCTAAAGTTACCATTCACACCGATCACATTGCTATTAAATATCTTATGGAAAAGAAAGATGCTAAACCTAGACTGATTAGGTGGTTTCTTTTATTACAAGAGTTTGATTTGCATATTGTTGATAGAAAGGGGGCTGAAAACCCTGTAGCAGATAATTTGTCTAGAATGGAAAATGTTCTTGATGACCCACTTCCTATTAATGATAATTTTCCTGATGAGCAATTAGCTGTTATAAATGCTTCTACTTCTCGTAATAATCGTTGGTATGTAGACTATGCTAATTACATTGTTGCTAAATATATACCACCTAGTTTCACATACCAACAAAAGAAAAAGTTCTTCTTTGATTTAAGACATTACTTTTGGGATGACCCACATTTATATAAAGGAGTAGATGGTGTTATTAGACGTTGTGTACCTGAGCATGAACAGGAACAAATCCTTCGGAAGTGTCATTCCGAGTCTTATGGAGGACACCATGCGGGAGACAGAACTGCACATAAGGTATTACAGTCTGATTTTTATTGGCCTACTCTCTTCACGGATGCACGTAAGTTTCTCCTTTCTTGTGATGAATGTCAAAGAATTGGTAATATTGGTAGACGTTAGGAAATGCCTATGAATTATTCACTTGTTATTGAACCATTTGATGTTTGGGGTTTTGATTATATGGGACCTTTTCCTAAATCTAATGGATATACTCATATTCTAGTTGCTGTTGATTATGTTACTAAGTGGGTAGAAACTATTCCAACTAGTAGTGCTGATCACAACACATCTATTAAAATGCTTAAAGACGTTATTTTTCCAAGGTTTGGAGTCCCTAGATATTTAATGACTGATGGTGGTTCACATTTTATTCATGGTGCATTTCGTAAACTCCTAGCTAACTATGATGCTAACCATAGAATTGCATCACCTTATCATCCTCAGTCTAGTGGTCAAGTTGAATTGAGAAATAGGGAAATAAAATTAATTTTGCAAAAGACTGTTAATAGATCTAGAAAGAATTGGTCTAAGAAACTTGATGATGCATTATGGGCTTATAGAACTGCTTATAAAAATCCTATGGGTATGTCTCCATATAAAATGGTCTATGGAAAAGCATGTCATTTACCTCTTGAATTAGAACATAAAGCTTATTGGGCAATTAAAGAACTTAACTATGATTTTAAACTTGCCGGTGAAAAGAGGTTATTTGATATTAGCTCTCTTGATGAATGGAGAACCCTAGCCTATGAAAATACCAAGTTGTTTAAAGAAAAAGTTAAAAGATGCCATGACAAAAGAATCCAAAAACGGGAATTTAAAATAGGTGATCAAGTTCTATTGTACAACTCTCGTCTCAGATTTTTTGCAGGAAAACTTCTCTCCAAATGGGAAGGACCATATATTGTCGAAGAAGTTTATCGCTCCGAAGCTATCAAAATCAACAACTCCGAAGGCACTAGTCCGAGGGTGGTTAATGGGCAAAGAATTAAACATTATATCTCAGGTACGCCCATTAATATGGAAACAAATATTATCCAAACTACGACACTGGAGGAACACATAAAAGAGAACTTCCAAAACGCTCCAGAACCCTGAAAAGGAGTAGATATGTGATACGGTAAGTAAACCGACTCCAAAAGTTTCATAAAAGTACTTTTTGTTCGTTTTGGAATACATAAAAAATTAGAAAAATAATAAACAACCAGGAAAGTGTACAAGGGAGCGACAAGCTCGGGGGGCGCGCCCTACCCCCAGGGCGTGCCGTGTGAGCTTGTGGCTCCCCCGTGGACTTTCCCGACTCTGTTTTCTTTCCATATTATTTGTTTTGCACGGGAAAAATTCATATATACTCTCGAATGTTTTGACCACCGTATCGCAAGTTTCTCCTCTATTCTTGTTTCGGGCTATTTTCTGTTAGATTTTGAAGGCCAGGCATCATGTCTTCTTCCTCCTCCAACAACATGGGAGACGACGCTAGGTTGCTGCAGATGGAACTCGAGAGAGAGGAAGCTGCGGAGGTCACCATGGAAGAAGATGCGGGAGATTCACTGGAAGTCCACCCTCCGGCTTCAGAGAGAGGTACTCTAGCCGGTATCTCCACTACTCCAAACCCCCATCAAGCCATGAGGACGGCGATGAGCCAAGGAAGTCAAGAGGTACAAGAGGGACCTACCCCTAGGAGGCCCTTACACAGAACAATTTTAATAATTTGGTTCACAATTATGGAGTTGAGAATACTCCCCGTATGCACATACCTTCCAATTGGGACATCTCTCGTCCAAGTGAAAGTGATGCAGGAAAGAATGCTTGGGGCCAGAGAATAAGCACATTATGGCTGAAGTTCAAAAGAATGCAGAGATTATTCAACATGTGCTTCGAGAAATCCAGAGTTTGAAGGAAATCTTAGTGAATATTCTGAAGGACAAGCCTACTACCTCATCATCACAATCATCACCGAAGAAAGACACTTGAGTACACGGGTATGGGAACCCCCTTGGCTTGTTCCAAGCTTGGGGGAGGTGCCCCGATATCGTATCACCATCTCTTTTGTCATTATTATCTATCTTAGTTCGATCTTTAGTTATTTCGTGATTTAGAATAATTAAGTTTTAGTATGATCTAGTTTCGAGTGCTTGCTTCGTGATCTATCTATCTACGTAATCGAGTGTGAGAGTTATATAATAAAGAGTAGTTTGAGTTTGGTTGCTTTACTTTCTTGTTCGATTCCTAACAATAAAAAGAATAAAAAAATCATATTCTAATCCCATGGGGAGTGATGTATTCACATTAAAGAAGTATAATTGATAAAAAAATTTGGAGGTTAACAAACATAGTATTGGTCATTGATGCAATTCATGAAAAAGTAGTAAAGAAAGAGAGGTCTCACATATAAATATACTATCTCGGACATCTTTTGTGATTGTGAGCCCCCATCAAATATTCTATGCTTGATCAAATAGTTGACGTTGGACAAGGAAGACAACGTAATGGGTTATGTTTGCTTATATTCACATAGAAGTTATATTGTCATGGATCCTCTAACATGTGGTGCTTGCTCATAAGCATTTGCTAGCCAAAAATTCGCACTAAGTAGAGATACTACTTGTGCATCCAAAAACCCTTAAATCTAGTTTCTTGCCATGAGAGTCCACCATATCTACCTATGGATTGAATAAGATCCTTCTAGTAAATTGTCATCTGTGCAGAAAGCAATCAAAATTGCTCCTAAATATGTATGATCTTTCATTGTAAGGGGAAATAAGCTTTGTAAGAACTTGTGATGGTAAAGAAATAAAAGCGACGGACTGCATAATAAAGTTTGCTATCACAAGGGGAAATATAAAGTGACGTTCCTTTCCATTAAGAGCTTGCACATCCCAAAATAAAAAGCGCATGACAACCTCTGCTTCCCTCTGCGAAGGGCCTATCTTTTAATTTTCTGTATTTACTTTTATGCAAGAGTCAATAGTGTTCATCCTTATTCCATTCTTATTTACTCTCTACTAGGCAAGCATCATGTGGTGGGGAAAGATCCAGGCATTTATATCCCTTTGGATATAGGTGATCATGAGTTATTATTGTTGACATTATCCCTGAGATAAATTAGTTGGGAGGCGAAAACTATAAGCCCCCATCTTCCTATGTGTTTGACTGAAACTTTTGTTCCATAAATATGCCGTGAGTGTTAGCAATCATGGAAGACTAAATGATAGTTGAGTATGTGAACTTGCTAAACAAAGCTCTTACATAGACTCTTTCTGAAAATATGATGAACTTCAATTGTTTCGATGACTGAGATCATAGTTTGTTAGTTTTCAATGAAGTTTGTGGTTCATACTTTATCTTGTGAAGGAATTGTTACTTGATCATGAGAAGTTTTATTATGATATATTGCTGCCATGATAATGAACATGATGCTTCCATGCACGTATTTTGTTTTATCGACACCTCTCTCTCTAAACATGTGGTCATGATTATCGATTTCGGCTTTCGCTTGAGGACAAGCGAGGTCTAAGCTTGGGGGAGTTGATATGTCCATTCTGCGTCATGTTTTCCTACTATTATTTATTATGTTTTGGATCATTATTTCACTTTATGATGCAATCCTAATGCCTTTTCTCTCTTATTTTACAAGTTTTACATGAAGAGGGAAATTGTCGGCATCTGGAATTCCGGACCCGAAGAGGCTACAGAAGAGATAGATATTCTCCACAACTCCAAATGACCTGAAAATTTACGGAGAATTATTTTGGAATATATAAAAAAATATTGGTGAAAGAATTACCAGAAGGGGGCCCACCAGGGAGCGACAAGCTCAGGGGGCGCGCCCTACCCCCCTGGGCGCGCCCTGTGAGCTTGTGGGCCCCCTGGCAGGGGTCCGGGGCCCATCTTCTCCTATAAGATGCTATTTGCCCTAGAAAAAATCAAAAGAAGACTTTCGGGACGAAGCGCCGCCGTCTCGAGGCGGAACCTGCGCAGGAGCACTTTTGATCTCCGGCGGAGTGATCCCGCCGGGGACACTTCCCTCCGGGAGGGGGAAATCAAAGCCATCGACATCACCAACGATCCTCTCATCGTGGGAGGACCAATCTTCATCAACATTTTCACCATCACCATCTCATCTCAAACCCTAGTTCATCTCTTGTATTCAATCTTTGTCCCAAAACCTCATATTGGTACATGTGGGTTGCTAGTAGTGTTCATTACATCTCGTAGTTGATGCTAGTTGGTTTATTTGGTGGAAGATTATATGTTCATATCCTCAAGCATATTCAATACACCTCTGATCTTGAACATGAATATGATTTGTGGGTAGTTACTTTTGTTCTTGAGGACATGGGAGAAGTCCGGTTATAAGTAATCATGTGAAGTTGGTATTCGTTCGATATTTTGATGATGTGTATGGTGTATTTCTTCTAGTGGTGTCATGTGCACGTCGACTACATGACACTTCACCATATTTGGACCTAGGAGAATGCATTGGGAAGTAATAAGTAGATGATGGGTTGCGAGAGTGACAGAAGCTTAAACACTAGTTTATGCGTTATTCCGTAAGGGGCTGATTTGGATCCATATGTTTCATGCTATGGTTAGATTTATCTTAATTCTTCTTTCATAGTTGCGGATGCTTGCGAGACGGGGTAATCATAAGAGGGTTGCTTGTTCAAGTAAGGACAGCACCCTAGCACCAGTCCACCCACATATCAAATTATCAAAGTAGCCAACACGAATCAACTAAACATGATGAACGTGACTAGACGACAATTCCCATGTGTCCTCGAGAATGCTTTTCTTACTATAAGACAATGTTCTGGCTTGTCCTTTGCTATAAAAAGGATTGGGCCACCTTGCTGCACCTTGGTTACTATTGTTACTTGTTACGAATTACTTTGCTACAAAACTATCTGTTACCGCTACTTTCAGTACTTGCAGAGAATACCTTGCTGAAAACCGCTTATCATTTTCTTCTGCTCCTCGTTGGGTGTGACACTCCCACTTATCGAAAGGACTACGATTGATACCCTATACTTGTGGGTCATCAACACACAAAGCAAATACTTGCACCCAACGTGGGCAAGAGGGTTGTCAATCCCCTTGTACTCGTCAATTGCAAGGATTAAATCTGACAGTGGTAGATAGATAAAATAAAAAGGAAAATGAAGGTAAATAAATTGCAGCAAGTAGTTTTAGGGTTTTAATAAATATAAAGTGAATGGACCCAGGGGCATAGTGTTCACTAGAGCCATCACTAGTAGAAAACTGACCTTTCATCCGGAGCACTAGTCCCGGCCGGGTTTGGGCCCGGGACGAATGTGAGCATTAGTCCCGGTTCCAACGGCTAGGAGCGGACGGGGGCACGGCCAAGATTAGTCCTGGTTGGTGATACCAACCGGGACTAAAGGGGTTGCGGCAGGCTGGAGCCCCTGCGAACCCCTTTAGTCCCGGTTGGTATCACCCACCGGGACTAAAGATAGACCTTTAGTCCCGGTTGGTATCACCAACCGGGACTAAAGTATTCCCTATATAAAGCTGCTTTGTCCAGCCCGAGTCCAAGCTTTCTCTCCTCTCTGTTTCCTTCCCCAAGCTCGAGTTCATCCTCCATTTTTGCCAAGATTTGTCAAGATTGGAGGCACCCCATCTATCCAAGGGTTCTAAAAGGTTAGCAACTTCATCCTTTCATCTCTCATTGCTAGTTTAGCTCGTTTCATGCTCTATAAGTATAGTGATTTGTGGGTTTTAGTTTGGGAGTAATTATGTGGGAGTTTATTTGATTTATATGCAATTTGAGCTCAAATTAACTTCTTAGTTTGCATATGTGTAGGAGTGGTTTACTTAGTGCCTTCCCGTCCCCGTCCTCACCACCGTCAATCGCCCGCGTCGTCCCGTCGCCGGCACCACCTTGGTGAGCCTCTTGTTCTTATCCTTTTTGTAAAAAAATATCTTATTTGTATGATTTAGATAGTTACTTGTATAATTTTCTTACTTGTATGATTGTTTGTTATATATAGTGCCATGGTTTTGATATCCGTCCCCGTCGGCCCTCGTCCGGTTTATGATTCGGATGTGGTATATTATCTTTTTTAACTATTTGTTTCATTTCGTGTTTATGACAATTATGCCCATCAAGTTGACATAGATATTTTTATCTAGGAGGTATGTGAACCAGAAATTGCAACCGACCCTCTTGTCGAGAAGTTAAATTTAGTTGAAAAAGAAAACGATTATTTGAAAGAAAAATTGAAAAGAATTGAAGAAGAGAAGATGAAATTGGAGTTGTATGTTGCCGATGTCGTCGATGATCACAAGATCAAGATGGATGCAATGCGCTTGAAGATTAGAAAGATTAGAAAATATGCCATTAATAAAGAGGCTTGGTATCATTATGCTGTAGGATCAATTATTACCTTAGTTGCAGTTTTGATCGCATTTGTTGTTGCATTTAAATGCTTTAGATAGTTGTATGTTCTTTTATGAGAAGTATGTATGAACTTTATGTATATATTTTTGCAGTAATAACATTTGTTCACTACTCTACTTTGGTTTTAATGTGATGAACTTGTATTAATTTGGTCACTACGATGTTGTGTAATGAAGATGAGCCGACAATGGATGTACGATGACCAACGCTCTCCCGAGTTCATTAATGGCCTGCATAATTTTATGCATGTGGCTGAGGCAAACAAGCGGAATGGTTTTATGTGTTGTCCATGTGGTGTCTGTAAGAATAATAAGGATTACTCTACCTCAAAAATCCTTCACAGCCACCTGCTTCAGTCCGGTTTCATGTCCGGCTATAACTGTTGGACCAAGCACGGAGAAAGAGGGGTTATAATGGAAGACAATGAAGAAGAAGAGGATGATGACAACTATCCTAGGTTCCCTGAATACGATGGTACTACAATGGGGGAAGCTGAAGAAGAGGCATCAGATGAGCCCGCTGATGATCTTGGTCGGGCCATTGTTGATGCAAAGAGAAACGGTGAAAGTGAAAAGGAGAGGTTGAAGTTGGAGCGCATGTTAGAGGATCACAAAAAATTGTTGTACCCAAATTGCGAAGATGACAAGAAAAAGATGGGTACCACACTAGAATTGCTGCAATGGAAGGCAGAGAATGGTGTATCTGACAAGGGATTTGAAAAGTTGCTGAAAATGATAAAGAAGACACTTCCAAAGGATAACAAATTGCCCGACAGTACGTACGAAGCAAAGAAGGTTGTCTGCCCTCTAGGATTAGAGGTGCAGAAGATACATGCATGCCCTAATGACTGCATCCTCTACCACGGTGAGGAGTACGAGAATTTGAATGCATGCCCGGTATGCGGTGCATTGCGCTATAAGATCAGCCGCGATGACCCTGGTGATGTTGAGGGCGAGCGCCCTAGGAAGAGGGTTCCTGCCAAGGTGATGTGGTATGCTCCTATAATACCACGGTTGAAACGTTTGTTCCAAAACAAAGAGCATGCCAAGTTGTTCCGATGACACAAAGAAGACTGTAAGAAAGACGCGATGTTGAGAGTACCCGCTGATGGGTCGCAGTGGAAAAAAATTGAGAGAAAGTGGCCGGACTTTGCAGATGACGCAAGGAACTTATGGTTTGGTCTAAGTACAGATGGCATGAATCCTTTTGGGGAGCAGAGCTGCAGTCATAGCACCTGGCCTGTGACTCTATGTATCTATAACCTTCCTCCTTGGTTGTGCATGAAGCAGAAGTTCATTATGATGCCAGTGCTCATCCAAGGCACTAAGCAACCCGGCAACGACATTGATGTGTACCTAAGGCCATTAGTTGAAGAACTTTTACAGTTGTGGGATATAAAAGGTGTACGTGTGTGGGATAAGCACAAACAGGAGGAATTTGACCTACGAGCGTTGCTGTTTGTAACCATCAATGATTGTCCTGCTCTTAGTAACCTTTCAGGACAGACAAACACGGGATATAATGCATGCACGCACTGTTTAGATGAGACTGAAAGTATATATTTGGATAAATGTAAGAAGAATGTGTACCCGGGACATCGTCGATTTCTTCCGATCAGGCATCTCTTAAGAAAGAAAGGCAAGCATTTCAAAGGTGAGGCAGATCACCGGAAGAAGCCTGGCCACCGTACTGGAGATGATATATTTGATATGGTCAAGGATTTAAAAGTAATCTTTGGAAAGGGTCCTGGCGGACAATCTGTTCCGAATGACGCTAACGGACACGCACCCATGTGGAAGAAGAAATCTATATTTTGGGATCTACCCTATTGGAAAGTCCTAGAGGTCCGCTCTGCAATCGACGTGATGCACATGACGAAGAATCTTTGCGTGAACCTGCTAGGCTTCTTGGGCGTGTATGGGAAGATAAAAGATACACCGGAGGCACGGGAGGACCAGCAATGTATGAACGAAAAAGACGGCATGCATCCAAAGCAGTATCAAGGTCCTGCCAGCTACGGTCTTACCAAAGAAGAGAAGGAAATCTTTTTTGAATGCCTAAGCAGTATGAAGGTCCCGTCTGGCTTCTCCTCGAATATAAAGGGAATAATAAATATGGCAGAGAAAAAATTCCAAAACCCAAAGTCTCATGACTGCCACATGATTATGACGCAATTACTTCCGGTTGCATTGAGGGGGCTTCTACCGGAAAATGTTTGATTACCCATTGTGAAGCTATGTACATTCCTCAATGCAATTTCTCAGAAGGTAATCGATCCAGAAATCCTACCAAGGTTACAGAATGATTTGGTCCAATGTCTTGTCAGTTTCAAGTTGGTGTTCCCACCATCCTTCTTCAATATTATGACGCACGTCCTAGTTCACCTAGTGGAAGAGATTACCATTCTGGGTCCTGTATTTCTACACAATATGTTCCCCTTTGAGAGGTTCATGGGAGTCTTAAAGAAATATGTTCATAACCATGCTAGGCCAGAAGGAAGCATCTCCAAGGGCTATGGAACAAAGGAGGTTATTGAGTTTTGTGTTGACTTTATTCCTGACCTTAAGCCGATTGGTGTTCCTCAATCGCGGCATGAGGGGAGACTGAGTGGAAAAGGCACGCTAGGAAAGGAAGCAGTAATAAGTATGGACGGGCATTCTTTCACTCAAGCACACTACACAGTTCTACAAAATTCCACCTTGGTGGCTCCGTATATCGAGGAACACATGGATATTGTACGCTCCCAGAACCCGGAGCAGTCTGACTCCTGGATTAAACGTACACACATGGCGACTTTCGGCGGTTGGTTGCAAACACATCTCATCAATAACACCACTGTTGCAGATCAGCTGTACTTGTTGGCCAAGTCACCATCTTCAACTATATTGACTTTCCAAGGGTACGAGATAAATGGGAATACATTTTACACGTTCGCCCAAGATAAAAAGAGCACCAACCAAAACAGTGGTGTCCGCTTTGATGCAACAAACAACAATAGGAAAAAAGACACATATTATGGTTACATAGAGGAGATATGGGAACTTGACTATGGACCTTCTTTTAAGGTCCCTTTGTTTCTGTGCAAATGGGTCAATCTAACAGGAGGCGGGGTAAAGGTAGACCCGCAGTACGGAATGACAACAGTGGATCTCAACAATCTTGGGTACATAGACGAACCATTCGTCCTAGCCAATGATGTGGCTCAGGTTTTCTATGTGAAGGACATGTCTACCAAACCGAGAAAAAGAAAAGATAAGGAAGCGAATACATCATACGATAAGCCAAAGCGCCACATAGTTCTTTCAGGGAAAAGAAACATCGTGGGAGTGGAGGACAAGACAGACATGTCAGAAGATTATAATAAGTTTGATGAAATTCCTCCCTTCACAGTGAACACTGACCCAAGCATCCTGTTAAATGATGAAGATTCTCCATGGTTACGGCGCAATCATAAGCAAGGGACATACGCAAAGAAAAAAAATTATACCCCAAGATCCCACTCTGGGATGTGACCGGCTTCACCGTCATCACTTTCTCTCTAGTGAGTTTCCGGACTTATAGCTGGAAAGTCCCACTTCGGACAAACCGGAGGGAATCTTTGTAAGAGTTAGGGTATATATGTGTTTTGGGTCTAACACCGTCATCACTTTCTCTCTAGTGAGTTTCCGGACTTATAGCTGGAGAGTCCCACTCTGGAATCTTTGTAACAATTTGACATCTTATTTATTAAGTTATGAATTTTCAAAATTAGGAATTATTCCTGTCCTTTTAGTATTTTAATTATACAGAGGAGTTAATCAATGCAATTATGTCCAAACAAAATATGAATGTGTAAGTTATGTTAAGACAAACAATTTGACATCTTATTTGCTCCATTTGGCTTAACAGAACTGAAGATATGAATTTTTAAAGTTTAAAATAATGTCTTCAATTACTGTATTTAATTAATAAGTGCAAAATTAATTATGCAACTTCCTGTCAAAATGATACTAGTTGATAGAAATCTTCAAGATGAATCCACAGAAATTTGAATCAACTCATTTGGTTTAGTTTTCAAATTGTTATGCATTTTACAAGAATTAATTTCAATCTGTAAAATTGAATCTGTCAAATAATTTCTTCAAAATGAAAATTAATTGAAATACACCTTTAGTCCCGGTCGCATCCACCAACCGGGACTAAAGGTTTCAGCTCCCGCGCGGAATTTTGGCCGCCGAAAAGGTTGGCCTTTAGTCCCGGTTCGTGGCTAGAGCCGGGACAAAAGGTCACGGGTATATAACTAGTGTCCCAGTGCCAGCCACCGGCCGGGAGAAGGAATAGAACCACGCCGCCGCCAGGCTGCCGGATTTCACCGCCATCGCCGGTCTTCTCCGCCACGGTCGCCGTCGTCCGTCGCCAGATCTCGCTACTCCGGTCGTCCCCAACCCTCCTCGAGCTCGCCTACGTCCTCTCAGTGAGCTTCTCCTACGTTTTCCCCCCTTTAGCCCCTCGATCTGTCGCCGTCCTTGTCGCTGCCGTCGTGGCGATGAGCTGGTCATCACGGGGTGGATTGACGCGATGGAAGAGAGTCAAAGAGGATAGAGATGCAGGCTAGAGGTCAAAGGCGCGCGTGGACGCGGTCGGCCACAGTGCGGCACTGTACCGAAGCGGCGGCCGTTGGCTGTGTCTGGCGAGGGTGCTTCCGGCGAGGGGGCTGACTTCGAGGCAGCTGCATGGACGGCCGGGACATCATCGGTACCTGTGAACACGGAGGGGCGGCTAGGTTTAGCCTATCCGACGCATCGCGTCAGCCAGAGCACGGCGACAGCATGCCATCCTCGTGGTCACCACGCGGGTTGGTGTTCGGGGGCATGTCGGCCTGGCTAACCTTGTCTGGGGTGCCGGCCTACCCCCTAGTAGATACTCTGGGTCACTGACATGGCTAGGTTTGGCTTGGTTCAATCGTGGTGATCGAAACACTGTTCTGGATAGAATTTTTGGGAATTTTCTGGGAGCAAACGGCTTGGAGTTTTGTGGTGAAATTTGGTGTGTGTGAACGATCTAGGAAGGTGTATCCACTGGTAAAATTTCAGCGCATTTACAAAATGTTTGAATGTAGTTCCTTCACAACACTACATTCTGTCCAGAAACTGAATTGAATTGTTTTGCTGAAATTTTTTACTGGACTATGAAATGTTTTTGGATATTGTGGAAAGATATGATACCAAGTATTTATGGAATTAATTTGGGGAATTTAGACAAAACAGAACTAGGGGTTGCTTCACAACCTATGTTAGAAATGGATATTCCTTTTAAAGAAGAAGGAATATTTAGAGGGAATAAAAATCGGGTTTGGGCTAGAAGATAAATGGTATGATTTTGACAGGGTTTTTAAAACCTTGATTCACTTGGGAGAAGAAAAGAAAATATTCCCCCAAGCTTAAAGTCCAAAGAACCATTCAAAATAAAAATCCAGGGGCAAATTTCCAAATAAATCCAAGAGAATTTTCCAAAAGAAAAAGGGTTAAAAACCAGGGTGTCACATATGTCCATGTCATAAATGCACAAACCAGGGTATGGTCGACCCCTATAGTGGCACTGTGATGGCGCACTTGCTCCGATATGGTTTCATGCCTAGTTATACACGGTGGACAAGTCACGGTGAGGAGGATGAGGATGTTTCCGACGTCGAAGGGGAGGTAGATGAAGAAGCGGGGAAAGATAATGGCCAAGAGCCGGAAAAAGGAGGGAACCAAGAGGCGCCCGAACATGATCAAGAGGTCGGATGTGAAGAAGAGGCCGGACATGAGGAATGGGCGGACACGCAGGACTCGTCGTTGGCTTCATTGGTGCATGACCCTCATGTTCAAAAGCGGCTTCCGAAGAAGACGAGTAATGAAAGAGCTACTTTTAGAGAGGCAGCCAAGTTGGTGCCACTGGAGGAAGACTCGAAAACTCTATTGTATGCTAACAGAAAGTTGCAACTTGTGAGCTCATTTGTGATTAATACATGCATCATATGTTTTTGCACCAATGTACATCTTGAAATATGCCATGTCTACTGTAGCTGCATATCCTTTTTGAGCACATTGGGTTCTTGTAGCATATTTAAATCTTGCTTGCAATAGGTCAGGTTGCTGTTATTGGCATGTTGCATTGCATATTCGTTTTGCCCATCGTTTGAGATTCGTCTTGCTTGCATCAGTTTTTTCTTATTGAATGCATTCTAATTTAAATACTAAATTGTTTTATCTTTCTTCTGGATTAGTTAAGCTATGGACGATAGCGGCAGATACCATGAAGAGGACATATTCGACATCATACGCTCCTCCCAAAACCAAGAGCATGAACAAGATGACGGCTCACAATTTTTGAACGACTCCGGTGAGGGACTTGAGCAAGAACCAAGAGACGAAGGGCAAACAAACAATGATGGCGAAGAAAATGTTAGACAATTAACAAAGTCCGGCGAGGTATATATATATTAAGCCTCTGCTGATCATTAGATGTATTAATTGATTTGTATATATATATATATATTAACAAATCTTTCTTCTTTTAGCCCTCCGGATCGAGCCAATCTCGTAGAAGGGTACGAGGCCGGGCCAAAAAGTTGGGCGATGACATAAAGTTCAACATCGATGAAGTCGCAGAAGATGGCGAACCGATTGCTCCTGAACAGAATGCTCGTAAATTTATAAATCAATGCGGAGTTATTGTTAGGGACAACATCCCGATCACCATTCGAGAATGGAATAAGCCAAAGGTAGATCAAGGAGTTAGTTATGTCGACGAAAGATCGAAAAAATTGCTTTGGGATACGCTCATGTCACATTTCAACCTACCAAAGGGTCTCACAGATGGCCAATAGTTGAAAGTCAAGCAGTTTGCTCTTAAGAAGATGGCCACACAATTCCAGAGCTGGAAGAAAAGATAATACAGCGACTACATCAAGGCAAAAAAGAAGACTCTAGAATTCACTGGAGCACTAGAGAAGATAAAAGATCACTGGGACACATTTGTGGAGTACAAGGAATCGGATGAAGCTCTGGAAAGGTCGAGAAGAAATAAGATAAATGCTCAGAAAAAAGAGTATCACCATGTTCTGGGGACAGGTGGATACAAGAGAGCCGTGCCTAAGTGGGAAGCAGCTGAGCCAAGATGCTTGCTAAAGGGGTCATTCCAGCTACAGCAGATTGGCCCCAAAGGTCCAAGCATTGGTTTTATGCACATGGGGGACAGTTGGACCCAGCGATAGGGCAGATTATTGAAAAGGCAGATCTTAAAACAGCCTCAGACGCTTTACTTCAAGCAATAGAAGATGCTCGAAAGGGGTTGTTCCAGCCCGAGAGAGAGAACGACGAGCTTACACGCGCCCTCAAGAATCCTGAACATGGAGGACGAACACGAGGCAAAGGCGTTGTTCCGTGGGTTCAGGGGTTTTCGGAGTGGAACGACACTTATAGAAGCCGTCAGAGAAAAAAGAAGCAGGATGCAGACCGGCTTCAGAAGATAGAAACAAAAAACGAGGAGTTGGAACGCATGTTAAAGCGGCAGCAGGAGCAACTAGACACAATTAGCCAGCAAAGGGCATCTCCGCGGCAGGAGCAAGCAGATCCAGCATTGGATAGTACCGTCCCATCTATGCGGAAAAGCAGCATGGGTTCCACGGGGGTCCGGGCCGATGATGCACTGCTGGCTCGCTACCCCGTGGATGATATCAAAGAGAGGACAAATTGTGAGCTACACCAGAAAATGAAGAACATATCCATGAAGGTGGCAGTCGGCGTTGCTTTATCGAATGCACCTGAAGCAACCATCCATGGCAATCCGATTCCAGCTGGCTATGCTCGTGTCGGGGTGGATGAAGTTCTGCCGGGATATGACTCACTAGAGCTTGACATTCCTGGAGGTGAAGGGGAGTAGACACTGGGAGAAGTCATACATGGTGTCATTGTATGGAGAAAGGAATGCATCGTGTTTCCAAACTCGGCGCCAAGGCCACCGACTCGTCCGAGTAGCAATACACCTCTAAGTCCACCCCACCTCGAGAGGGAGCCCAGCGCGAGTCCATATCGACCTCCGCCACATCAGCCGACTCCACCCCCCATGTCCCAGCAGGGCCAAAAGCGGAAGAAAGCACCAAAGAAGAAAGCCAACGACGAGCCTCCTACCAAAAAGAAGTTAGCTTACGATATGACTGATGAGGAAACCAAAACGGTCGTGGTTTCCGAAGTGAAGTCCCATTGTGCACCGAAACCGCCCCCGCCGCCAAAGGAGATAATACCTACGAAAACCGTAAAGCACTTTGTGGACTTTCTTGAGCGACCCCCGGCACATGTGGAGACTAGGCCATCAGACTATGACCGCTCTATTAGCAAGTCATATGAGGAACAAATGCAGCAGTCGAGACGTAGAAGTAGTAATAAAAGCGGGAAAACAGTTCCCCGGCTCGGAGAACAGGCAAAGAAAATCGACCCCCCCCCCCCCCCCCGCTCAAGGTGATTACCGATAAGGTAACCGACGCTGCTAGAGACATTGGTATCAGTGTTGATCAACTCCTAGGCACCGAGGAAGTCCCCGTGGCTGATGTAGCATGGCAATATGTCCCCGGGAAAACTCTGGTCAGACCTGAGCAGGTCCCGCATCTATCAACACAAATGCGAAGATTGCATGAGTGGTACATGAAAGAAGTAAAGAACGGGCGAGAGATGCTCATGGTGAAAGTCAAGGAAGAGCATTACTTCTATGAAAACGAGCTATGGATTGAGTTTCCAGAAATTTTTCAGTTATACAATCAAGACTCACTCGACAAATCTATCGTAAGTTGCTATTGTCTGTAAGTGATTTCTTTCTGTAATTTAAGTCTCTAGCTCAGCTCGTTCATTGCCTGTAATTATCCTCACTATATTCTTTTGTACGCTATTATGCAGAATGAAGATTCTCGAATGCAAAAGAGATGGAATCTATGACATTGGGTTCATTGACCCATATATCATTAATGAAAAAATGATACAAGACCACCCCAAAGACTCAGAGGCTAACTTGCTAAGGTTTATGAAGGCACAAAATACCAGAACAGAAATACTATTTCCTTACAACTTCAAGTGAGTGTTACTGTCTTGTACTACAAATTCTATTTTGCTTACTCGATGTTAAGTGTAGTTGATGAGTTATGCATACCTGCTTATATAAACGTGTGCGCAGGTACCACTGGATCCTGCTAATCATTAAAGTTGACGATGGAACTGTTGAAACCCTGGACTCACTAGGTAAAGACCCTCGAGAATACAGCAGTGTGGTTTGGATGCTCGACAGGTAATTTCAATCATTATCGCACTATATCGGCCTCTTTCGTTCATTTCCTGATATCAAGTAATTAATAACTCCTTTATTCATTTTCTTTGCCGGGCAGGGTTTGGAAACGGTTCATCAATGATGTTGTCGGTGAATGGAAACCGGAGCTGCGTTGGCGACGACCCAAGGTAATTAAGTAGTACTAGCTAGGTCCGCGCATCTCTTTAATTCTAGTTTCAATACCATTATCATGCTTGATTATTATCTGATTGAATTCTATTCTCGCAAAGTGCATGAGGCAGAAACAGGGGACTAATTTATGAGCATACTACGTTTGCGAGAACATTCGCATGACGACCGAATGACGTAGAGATGTAAGACAACTTCAGGTACGTAAACACTATTCACAATTTTTTTATGATGATCTAATATATATACACACAACTAATATATTCATATTGATCTCCTTCTTTAAAGATGGAAGAGATGCGGGAGAAGCTCCTACCAGAGAACCGCATACGAGCAATTCAAGAGGAAATTGCGGGATTTTTGCTTACGGAGGTCATATCTGAAAGCGGAGAATACCATTGACGCTAATGCCTGCATGTAATGATCTCCAAATTGTAGGAGAAATTGTATATACCAAATTGTATATATATATATATGTATGGTCGTACGAGAAATTATATGATATATGTATGGTCGTCCGAGAATTTATATTATATATGCATAACGTGTACAGTATGTAGTAGCGTAAAATATGTTTGAAATGAAAAAGAATTGAATGGAAAACACAAAATGAAAAGGAAAAATAAACCATAAACCCTAAACCCTAAAACCCTAAACCCCAATACAAAATCCTTAGTCCCGGTTGGTGTAACCAACCGGGGCTAAAGGTCCTCCAGCCCCCGGCGCTAGCTCGCGGCCACGTGGAAGGACCTTAGTCCCGGTTGGTGTCACCAACCGGGACTAAAGGTCCTCCAGCCCCCAGCGCGCGCTCGCGGCCACGTGGAGGGACTTTAGTCCCGGGTTGTGGCCAACCGGGACTAAAGGGTGGGGGCCTTTAGTCCCAATTTCGTTGTCCCGGTTGGTGACCCAGGACTAAAGGCCGTTGCCAACCGGGACTAAAGCCCCGTTCTCCACTAGTGCATATCTCTCATGAGCATAGCAATGGTGGGTAAACAAATTACTGTTGGGCAATTGATAGAATAGCGTATAGTTATGATAATGATAATTTTTCATGGCATGAACAATATATATGCATTACGTCCGAGACAAGTAGACCGACATCCATCTGCATCTAGTACTAGTACTCCACCCATCGACCGCTATCCAGCATACGTCTTAAGGTGTTAAGTTCATAACAAACAGAGTAATGCTTGAAGCATGGTGACATAACGTAGACAAAGTAAGATCAAATAATATGTTCAAACCCCTTCGTTTATCCTTAGTATCAACAATACAAATACGTGCGTTGCAACTCCTCCTGTCACAGAGTAAGGACACCACAAGATTAAACCTACTACCAAGCACCTCTCCCACTGAAGATATATATCTTATATTTACTAATTGAAGGCACCTTTCGATCCTTTACGTTAATCCACATCATCAAGATTAATTCAACCATTAGATTTAAAATTTAATGGTCAAGATCTATTAGAAATCTTGACTTATATAAAGACACGATGTACATAAAGAATTGAACCAGCATGTACAGAAAAGAGCAACACAATTGCTCTATAAATAAAAAAAAGGAGATCACGTAAAAAATAGACTCCTCATGCTATAAGGAATGAGCCATTGTGGTTTTAAAGAAAATCCATCATCACAGACGTCCAAGTTCCCAAATATCACGTACAGAAAAGAGAAAACCTGCCTTATAATATAAAAGCAAGCATCAAGTAAAAAAATATTCCTGATGCTATAAGAAAAGAGCCATCGTTATTTAAAAAAAATCCATCACCACACACATCCAAGCCCCAAAATATCACGTGCCTTCTCCGTCTTCAAAAAATAAAGGAAAATTCCTTTTCTGAAATAAAAGGAAAAAGATTACATTAATCCAGAACCAACATGTATAGAAAAGAGAGACACTACCTTATAATGTAAAAGAAAAACATCAAGTAAAAAAAGAATCATCATGTTATAGAAAAGAGCCATCGTCTTCTTAAAGAACATGCCAACATCATATACGTGCAAGTTCCAAAATATCATGCGCCTTCTCTATTTTGAGAAACGATGAAAAACGATACGTACAAATAATCACATGCCTTGCATGTTTTTGATTTGTGGGTTCATATCACAAAATTGTTTTCTACAAGCTTTAGTAACGTGTTGCTATTTTCCGATTCGATAGTTAGACTGATCCTTGCATAGTACCTAGATTGATTTTTTTTAGACGCCCACTTCATATACATGGTCGTAAAGATGCTATAAATATATTTACCCAATACTAGAAATCAGTAGTGTACATTTATTTATCATAATATACGACTAGAACTAGTAAACCACTAAACTTTTTGAAGGATATTCGGTAATTAGATTAAATAAGCATATTCACTCTACTTCAAAACCTAAGATTTATAGATACATCCGTTAGAATATTTGTAGTTTGTCCGATTATAAAGAAAATAATATTTGTCTCGGTGCAAATCACTACATGTAATTCATACCCCTAGATCGCATACATTCTAACTGATGATGCTGATAAATCCAAAGAAATCAATTGAACTAACCGGAGATATGTACATACATTTTTGTCCCGCTCATAATAGTGCCAACTCTTACATGTTCCACATACTAATATTTGCTATGTTTATCCATAAAATTTTCACTTTGCAATTTGTAAAAATATTTTACATTTATTTTTTTAATGAAAGTTCAAATCTAATCATTAACATTGCTAACTCGTGCAGATGTACGGGTTGTTGACTAGTCAATCTAATTGGCCAAAAGAGATAGATAGATGAGAGAGAAATACAAGACTATAAAATCACACATAAATAAATCTCAGAAAAGACTCAAATACTTTCAATGAATAATTTTATCATAAATCCACAATTCATCAGATCCCAACAAACACACCGCAAAAATTTACATCGGATTGATCTCAGATGAGATCATTGTATTGAAGATCAAGAGAGAGAGAGAGAGAGAGAGAGACGGAGAGAGATCCATCTAGTTACTGCTATAGACCCGTAGGTCCTGTGGGACCTACTCACACATCATCATGGAGGCAGCAAGGTTAATCTTCTTGCATTGACCCTCCATGAACTTGTCAAATCTCTCGGTCTTCTGCTCCTTCTTCGCGTAATTGCACTTGACGCATGCCTCCTCCATCTTCGTCATGATGTCTCGAACATCTCCGTCATCTTGGCCGCCCCCTTCCTGCTTCTCCTTCTCCTCCTCCCACTTCCTCTCCCAGTTCCTTGCCATCCTTTTGGCCGGAGCAAGGCCTCCTTTTGTTGGATCACCACCCTGCTTGCTCTCTCGTAAGAGTGGTTGGGATCCCCGAAATGTAAGGGTGATGTAACCTAGCAGTAATTATTTTCCTCGGTTAGAGAACCAAGGTTTATTGAACCAGTATGAGCCTCCTAGCAAACAAAGTGAACGGTGCCTGCACACAAAACACAAAACAAACTTGTCCCCAACACGGAAAGAGGGTTGTCAATCCCCTTGTCTTGCTAGTTACAAGATTAAACTGCAAGTGGTAGTGATAGTTTTTTTTTTGAGAAGTACCACATGCCATTCATATAGCAAACAGGAGGAGTACAACACATGTAGCACCCAGACAAAGGACCCAGATCACACAGGTGTCCAGAACATAAGCAGAAAACACCCCAGAAAAAGCAACAAGATTACAATCAGGCCCTCGGGGGTCCCTGCACAACTCATCGACGACGCCCTGCATCACCCGTCGCCGCCGCCAAAGCACTGACGAGGGAGAAGAAGCCGAACGCCCAACACGCCGTGATCCGACGAAGCACCATCGCTTGACAAGCTTTGTGAACCGAATAAGCGACCCACTCAGAACGGCGGGTTCGAGAGCACTGTGGCACGTCGGCCAGGACCAACCCCATGCTCGCCGGACCGCAAATCCGCCAGCTTCGAACAGGATCGAAGGAGAGGGCCGGATCCGCCTCCCGCTAGCCTCAACCCCTGCTCCGAAACACCCGCGTACCTGAGAGCACCACCGCTGCCGCCATCGAAGAAGACGACCCGCGGAAGCCACCGAACTCCTGTACAGCATTCCTCGGCTTCCCGTCGGCGTTGGAGGAGACGCCGCCGTGACGCGGCCAGCCAAGGAACCAAAAGCCTCACCAGGGTCGTCGCTGCCGGCACGCCAACCCTGCCTGGCATACCATCCTCCCAGATCCATGGCCGACGAAGAACGACGTCGCATCGGAAGGGATCTGGAGGAAGACTTATTCGAACACCGCCGTCGAGCACACCATCGGAGGCGAGCGACGGACGGCCAAAAAGCAAAACACTAGGCCCTAACCTACTGCTATACAGCTCCGCTCGGCTGGATCCGACGATTTCTCACCCACCGACGAGCACAAGGCCCTCGACGGGGAGAAATCGCCAGATCCAGCGCTGGAAAAGCAAGTCGCCCCTCTGATCGCCTTTTCCTGTAGAGAAGGGTCGAGAGAGGAGACAGCCGGGAGCGCCTCACTGTGGCCTGCCTCCGTGGTAGAGATAGTTGATAGATAGACACAACAGCTATAAGTCCACAAGGAATAGCGCCCTGGCCCAAGGCGCTATCTAAAGGGTATAGCGCCCCTACTCATGGTGCTATGGTGTCCAACCCCTGAGCCGAGCGATGCCACGCTGTCAGTGCATCGCGCCGGGTGTAATGGTGCTGTACCGTGGAGCACAGCGGCCCTGATGTCTATGGTCGGCTGCGGCGGATATCGTTTGTCTCCCCATGTTCGGAAGCCCACTCATTGGACTACCGTGAGCCCGGAGGTATATGCTTCAGCGCAAAGGACGGCTTCCCCTTGTTCGCCAGCGCCGCTCATCGGAGTGGCACCGGAGCGATATGCTTCAACCGGAGGGGAAGGGTGCCCTCCGCTTCCGTGAAGCACGAATGAGGGTTGGTTTTGGGGGCGGGGAGACGACGGTGGCCTGCGAGCGGGCAAGTCACCGGTTGTGCATGCCGACGACACACCGGTGTTCGACGCTTTTTTGTCGGGTTTTTGTATGTATCAAGTATAAAAATATGGCATTGATGTGTGTGCACGAGCTGATATATGGCATTGACAAAGTTGATTATCCACTAACAACTAGTTGGTTAACTCTCATGATTATCCAACCAAGGGATTAGTATGCCAGATGAGATCCATGCGTACACTTGTGTTGTGACACATATAGATGGTGGGGCTGCTCTCACCCTTAATTAACTCCAGCACGTACCCAAGGCATCACTTGTTTGTTGGCCCACTTCTTAGTCTCTAATCACGTACTGAGAGTTTATCCATACGTACATGCATGCAGCTGCTGGATTAGCACTCGTGCATGCAGCGAGGGCAATAATCCTACACCTACGTAATGTGGTTACGTAATCTTATACTTAAGCTCCATAATCTAAATCTCCAGCGAGGGGGTAGCCGAACGCACACCAACGGCACGCCAGAATCGCTCGCTCGTCAACAACTTTGATGACGGTGTTGGCTTATCTCTTCACCCAAATGCTTGCCTAGGCACTAGCTATATAAAGAGCACATTCTTGCGTCGAGAAGGGGGGACCCAGGGGAAGACGCGCCCGCATCGGCGGCGTCTAGGATCGGAACATAGAGTGCGCCCCATGAGAAGCACACACATAGACGAAACGGAGAGGCAGCGACGACACGCGCCGACGAAGGCCGCGGGTACCGCGCCGAGGAGGACCACGCGCTCGGTGCACTCGTAGCCGGGACGGTCGCGGATGACACGCCGGCATCCGCGACGACGAGGGACGTCCGCCGGGGAGCCCGGCGAAGCCTTCTTTCATATAGGCTACATCAACAAATGCATCCATCTTCGTCAATGGCAATCATCACACTATTACTTTTCTCTTTTCATCTCTCATTTCAGCGAGGAGACACCAAGGTGGAGATGTACCCGCATCGGCGCCGAGGAGCGACGACGCAGAGCGCTCCACGGCGAGACACACACACACTACCAGGAGGCGGCGAGTACACGCGCCTGAGCACCGCGCCGAGGAGGACCCTGTCGTGGGTACAGCCGGGACGCACGGCCGCCGATGACGCGCCCACGGTCACGGCGCCCTGCACATACCACGGCGACAACAAAAGCACGCCGGAGAACGAACCGGCGAAGTTCCCTTTTATCTACACCGACGTCATAGACGTACCACGACGACGCCGGAGGACCGGCTGGCGGTGCCTTCTTCCATCTGCACCAACACACTACATCGACACCCATCCGGGAGCGGCGATGCAGAGAACGCCCCAGACGGAGCGTCCGTACGTGCCCAAGGTGGCCACGGATGGCGCGCTGGCGACCAGGGCGTACGTCCAACCGGTGAAGCAGCGAAGGCATCCATCATGTGAAGCCATGTGCACGCGAGGAGGAGGAGGAGGAGGAGGCCGACCTCCAAGGCTTCATCACCATCTACCTCAAGTACGTGAAGAGTGAAGTCACGGCGTCCATCTTCTTCGGTGGCATGCTTGCATAATTCATCTTTCATCTATCTCTTTCTCTCTTTTTCCATCTCTCTCATTTCAGGGCATGGAGCGAGTGAGCGATGCGAATCGCGACGGAGGGAAGATCAGAGCTGGCCCACGTGCAACCGGTTGCTAGCTCTGCCTCACACTACATCACCAAATACGAACATCATACGTGTTAGAATTAATGGGCTAGGCCCATAACAATTTCTAAAATCTTAAATAGTGGCTCATGAATAAAATGGCAAGAGGTGGTGCTAAAGTTTAGTCCCATACCGCTAGTTGAGAAAGAGTTGGACCTCTTTATATAGTGGGTTCTCTCCACCACTCTTAGTGGTGTGTTGAGAAGAGAAAGGGAAGACCACATGCGCGCGCTCGCTCGCCTCACCGGGGCGGCGCGTACGTGCGACATGCGCGTGAATGGTCCGTCGAAATCAGACAGACAAATTAATTATTTATTGCGACACGCATCGGCGTGCGGGAGAGCAGGTCTCCGGAACCGTTCGTCCTTGCGATCCTGCACTGAAAGAGGATGAATTAGGTTTTTGGGAAGCGCTCTGTGCGACTGCTCAAGTTCGTCATCACGGGTCGTCTTCCGTCCAAGTCGGGCGGTGCCACTCATCGTCGTCTTCATCGCCGTCAGCAGCAGATCGTCGCCAACATCGTCATCAACACCGTCGCCCCCACAACAGCTAACGAACAGTACGTCCATCGTCATCTGTTCATGTCTCTCTCTACAGCCGTTGTTTCGTGTGTGCTGCTGTTGTGCATATTTTGTTGTTCCTCTAGTTTGCTAGATTGTTACATGATAGTCTTTGTTCTAGTCATGAATTATTTACTGGAATTAATCATGAACTTGCCTAATTTTCCAACAATCCAAAAACCTAATTGTAGGTAATTTCCTGAGTTAACTATGGCTGGATTCACTGATGCACTGAGGCCAGATAAGTTTACCGGTGTGCACTTTAAGAGGTGGCAGGTGAAGACCACGCTCTGGCTTACTGCTCTGAAAGTTTTCCACATTAGTGTTGGTGCTCCAGAGGGAATGTCTGACGAAGATCAGAGAAAATTCCAGGAAGCCAATACTATGTTTGTGGGATGCATTCTGAGTGTTCTTGCTGATCGTATGTGTGATGTGTACATGCACATAGATGACGGAAAGACTCTGTGGGATGCACTGAATGCTAAATTCGGTGCAACAGATGCAGACAGTGAACTGTACATCATGGAGAGTTTCCATGACTATAAGATGGTGAATAACCGTTCTGTGGTTGAACAAGCTCATGAGATACAGTGCATTGTGAAGGAACTGGAACTCCTTAAGTGTGTTCTACCCGACAAATTCGTGGCTGGGTGCATGATTGCAAAGTTGCCTCCTTCATGAAGGAATTTCGCCACAACTCTGAAACATAAGAGACAGGAGATATCAGTTGAAAATCTGATTGCATCTCTTGATGTTGAAGAGAAAGCTCGGGCTAAAGACACTACTGAGAAAGGAGGTGAGGTTCAGCCTAGCGCCAATATGGTGCAGAGGTACCCACAGAACAAGAACAAAGGGAAGAACAAACCTGTTTTCAACAAGCCTACCAAGACTACTACCTTCAAGAAGAAGAGGTTTAACAAGGCTGAGCTAGAGTGCTACGCCTGTGGGAAGCCCGGACACTTTTCCAAGGAATGCCCAGAACGTGCAAACCGCAGAGGGAAAACGAGCTCCAAGACTGTCAACATGGTGACCGCAGAGTAAGTGCCTCCGCTTCAGTAGGAGGCATCATTCCCGTCCACTCTTCATCAACGAATCGACTAAAAGAAGAAAAGCGGTATTAGACCGAGGCAAAGTGAACATAATGAATTGACTAAAAGAATGGTGCAACGGTATTACCTCATCCACTCATCCTCAACTTCCTTGATGTTGTGCAAGACATAGAACATGACGTCCTCCCACTCATGCTCTGGCATGATATAAGGTTTCGAGCATCCAGCCCTGCCACCTTGCCCGCTGAATAGAGGGAGCTTGGGTTTATACTTGGGCTCTTCTGTATTGTATCGAGACACCTTATTATGCAAAGTGGGAACGTGGTCCGGATAGTATGCTGTCCTCAGATCCACCACCTCCTCTAGGATAACTGCCTCAGCTATGGAAGCTTCAATCTTAGCTTTGTTTCCACATTTCTGTCGAAGATGTTTGTTCTGTCTCTCAGGGCCGTACTGCCAACGATTCTGCACAGGGCCCCCCAACAATACCTCGTTCGCGAGGTGCAAAATGAGATGTGTCATCGGAGTAAAGAAGCCTAGCGGAAAGATCTTCTCTAGCTTGCATATCAACTCCGGCGCCTTCTTATGCAATTCTTTTATCATCTTGGGACATATTTCTTTAGCACAAAGCGTGCGGAAGAAATGGCTTAGCTCCGCAAGCACACGCCAGACACGCTCGGGGACATAGCCTCGAACCATTACCGGCATAATCCGCTCAATCCATACATGATAGTCATGACTCTTGAGCCCGGTGACTTTGCCCGTTAAAAGATTGACTCCCTTACTTATATTCGACGCATAACCATCAGTGAACTTCACGACGTGTTTCAGCCACTTGAATGCCTCCATCTTATCATCCTTTTTAAGGACGAAGTCAGCAACTGGCTTGAACCAAGATTTTCGACCGCCTGTGGGAGGCCGCATGTTCAGACGTGGCCTATCACAAATATTCTGTTAATCGACTCTAGCATTAACGTTATCCTTTGTCTTATCAGGAATGTTGAGGATCGTGCGAAAAAGGGCCTCTGGGACATTCTTTTCGGTGTGCATCACATCGATGTTATATGGAAGTTTGAGGTCCTTGAAATAGGGAAGCTGCGTGAAGGGGGTAATGTGAGTCCAGTTGTGCGTCTCACCATATCCTTCAAAACCTTTGGCTTTTCCTTTGCCTTTCCCTTTCCCCTCGCCCTCGCCTTCGCCTGTGGCTTTGGCTTTGCCTTTGCCTTTGCCTTTGCCTTTCCCTTCGCCGGCAGGCTTAAGATCTTTCAGCTGAGCAAGCACATCCGCACCCGAAAACGTTGGAATCTCGTTTACTTCATGGACAACTAGGCCTTTCGTGAAGTTCTTCTTGTCTTCCCTGTCAGGATGGTCTGGAGGGAGGAACTGTCGATGCAGGTCAAAGGCAACATACTTGCCACCCTTCTTCAGCCAAATGAAACGCAAGGCCTGCATGCACACTGGGCATGGCATCTTCCCACTTGTAGACCATCCGCAGAATAGGGCATAGCCGGGAAAGTCATGCATGCAATACTGCAGCCAAACTTTCAACAAGAAATTTTTCTGCAGATGTCGATCGTATGTCAACCTCGGTAAGTACCAAGAATGGTGCAAATCATCCACCAATGGCTGCATAAACACACTCAAATTCTTCCCCGGATATTCAGGCCCCGGAATTATCAGCGACAGGAACATGGTCTTGCGTTGCATTATGACGCCGGGAGGGAGATTGAGCGGAATAACAAACACGGGCCAGCAGCTGTATGGATTAGACGACATACCATATGGATTGAATTGTAACACCCCCTTGTAATGACTACAGTGATCCCCTGTTGAAAATGCCATGTCATCATGTTTAGTCAAGCATAATCATCATTTGCATCATGGTTCATTTCAAATTCAAACTCAAATTGCAATATTAAATCTTAAGTGGAAATAAAAGTTGTTCAAAATCAGAAACTAAAATGTTCAAAACAATTTAAATAATTCTGTGGCAATTATAAAAATATGTGCAACATTAATTAAATTGGTTAAACAACTTTATTAATTGTAACAGTAGGTTAACGCAATATTTAGCACTAATTAATTTAATAGAGTTTAAAGTGAAATCATAATTTTTCAAAGTCAATTTCTGGTGGTTAAGAATAATGCCCTGCAAATTATGAAGCAACTCACACATTTTACAAAACTTGTTTGATACTCAAATAATTAGCAAAACAGAGTGGAAGAAAAGAAATAAAAAGAAAAGAAAAAGGAGAAACGCTTACCGTTTACTGGCGCGCTGGGCCTTAGTGAAACAGTAGCTGGCCCAGCCCGCCGCGAGGTCGTCGTCCTCGTCGCGCTGTCGCCCCCTGCGCGCGACACCGCCGCCGTTCGTCGCCGTGTCGCCCATCCGTGGCCTCCCCGTCGTCGATAAGGCCACCACCGCGCCCCTCTCGGCCTCGCCCAAACCCTAGCGCCCCCAAATCCATCTCTCTCGCTCGGCATCGCCCTCTCGCGCGAGCACCCGTCGTCGCCGCCGCCATGGCCGTGGATTAGCGCGGCTGCCGGGCTCCGATTGCCTCTCCGGCGAGTCCATCCTCTCCGCCTGCCTCCCCTACGTCGGTTGCGCGTCTCCGCCCGAGCTCTACGCCTCCACATCGCGCGAATCGAGCTCGACCCCGAACCCGTTGCCGTCGGCGATCCTCGTCGACCCCGAGCTCTCCTGCGCTCCAAAGCTTCCACGGGCCACCGTGTGCCGCTCGGTGAGCCTTCCCCCTCCTTCTCCCTCTCTCTTGCGTGCGGATTAGCCGCCGTAGCCGTAGTCGCCATCGCCGCCCGAGAGCCTCGCCGCCGATGTGCCCGTTGCCGTCGTCTCCGTCGTTATCATGCTCATGCGAGCCCACCGCCGTGCTCCACGCCTCCGTGCGGTCCCGTTGCGCTAGCTCTAGCCGTTCGCCGTGCCGTGTAGCCACCGTTCGTGAGATGGCCGAGCGCCGCCGTCCGCCGTCGTCGTCGTAGCTGCCATCTCCGGCCGAATTGGCCCGCGAGACCACCGTAGATCGACGTGGCGTCGACAAGCCGTTCGAACGCGGCTGGCCGCGTCCAAAACGGCGCCCTGTGCGCGTTTTCCGGCCGCTCCCGACGTGCGCCGCGGCTTGAATGGTCGCCGGCGGCTCATCGCCGGCCGCCGCCGACGTGGCCTGGCTGGGGCCACCCCCAGTGAGGCTGCCAGTGGGCCAGGGGGGCCCCCAGTTGACCGAGTTGACTCGGTCAACTCGGCTGACTGGGTCAACCCAGCCACTGACATGTGGGGTCCCTCCCCCAGTGTCTATGACATATGGGGCCCCCGTGTCAGAAACTTAATTAGTGTTTTAGATTAATTAAAATAATTAATTTTGCCTAATTACCCACTGACATATGGGCCCCACTGGATTAATTAGTCTGTTAATAAGTTAATTAGACCTGTGTCTATGACAGGTGGGACCCACTAGTCAGGGTTTGACCTGGTCAGCCCCCTGTTGACTGCTGACGTCAGCATTACATCATGCTGACGTCAGCCAACACTATTCTGGATAATTCGAATTAAATAATTAAAATAAATTCAGAAAATATTTAAAACTTTAAAAATTCATATCTTTTAATCCGTAAGTCAGATGAAAATAATTTATATATGAAAGTTGATCAGAAAAATGCCACGAATCCAAATATGCCATCCATTCATCTGTCACATGCCCCTAGCTAGCTGAACATGGAACTTTTTGACCGTTTGCAGTAGATGAATAGTGCACCACCTTAATAAAACAAATCCAATTAAATTTTTATTAATTCCCAAGAGTTATCTAAATCATATAGATAGGCAGTAGCACCCATCTGCATGTCATCTTAGGCATGTCATGCATAGTGATTGTATTTTGCCGTGGATTTATTGTTTCCTCTCCCCCTTCTCTCTCGTTAGACCTGGTGCCCGCCGACGCCGCTGCTTCAGAGTACGACTACCTCCCCGACGACCAGCCGTCAGACGACCCCGCCTTTGCCGCAGAGCAACCAGGCAAGCAAAACCCCTTGACGCATACCCATATCACCCATTCCATTTTCCCCCCCTGCTTGCATTAGAAATTGCCGCTGCTACTGCTTTATCCTATTTCTGATGCATAGCCTGTTTTTGATAACTGTTAATTAATACCTGCCCTGTTATCCAAACTGCTTAGTATAGGTTGGATGGAAACCATCTGTGGCCCCTCTCCCTTGCTGTAGTTGCTCCGCTTTAGTGACTGAAGACTGTTGGACTGAAGACAGCACATCACCACACACCCCCTAAATTGCCCGACACTGCAGAGCTGGCATCGAGTGCCGAGGGTGATACCTCTTAGCTCACTTCCGATGGTGCCTCTGTAGAATAGCTATCCGGATGTGTGTTACCGAGGGTGATTCCTCTTTCATCACTTCCGTTTAAGCTGATGTCGTGCAACTCCCGGAGTGGAATCCAACGAGGGTGATTCCTCGGATTCCTACATGTTGCTTGACCACACAGTTACTATGGCCTTGCTTACAGGCGGGTCCACCTTGAGAGGTACCCGCGGGGAAATGTGCAGTCTGGGGCTGAAAGGCTGGTGGTACCATCCAGTCAGAGATGGACCTGAGTCCTGACAGCACCCAACTGTAAAGTCAGGCTGACCTGCTACGTGTCGATTAGCCGAGGCCGGACATCACCAGGAACAAGGGTGTGCGGCCGGAGTTACTCGCGCGTGTTGGTCGAGCGGATAATACAAAGATGGGCTGACTCACGATGTATCGATCAGCCGAGGCCGGACATCACCAGGAACAAGGGTGTGCGGCCGGAGTTAATCGTGCATATTGAGCAAGCGAGTAATACTAAATGAGCTTAACGGAGCTGGGTGTTTGATCTGAGTGGGTCGTCGTGCCCATTTCGCACTACCGCCACGTGGGATAATGGTTTAATGGGGCCCTCTGCATCGTAGTATCAGCCGAAAGCTCTTCAGACGTCACAAGTTACTTTGCGGGCTGATCGCCGGGATTGGGCTGGTTACTTCACTGGGTTGTCCAATGTCGCGCCTGTTTCTCCGGCCAGTCACGTAACGTGCAGGAGTGCGGAGGGCGATGGCCCAAGACCCCTGCGCACTTAGGATTTAGACCGGCGTGTTGACCTCTCTGCTGAGCTCTAGGTCGGGCTGCGTTGTGTCGATCACCCGAGGCCGGGTATTACCCAGCAAGTGTATCCGGCCGGAGGTAATCGAGCGTGTTGGGTAACAGTAGTGCACCCCTGCAGGGAAGATATCTATTCGAATAGCCGTGTCCACGGTAACAGGACGCTTGGAGTTGTGCCCGGATCTATGACAACTACAAATTGATGATGATTCATATTAAACTGTTAATAATGCTCTCGGGACCGCTTTCTCGCAGGGAGTCGAGAAAGGATCTCAGGGCATTGCTACTGTATGACAACATGTATGCTACTACTATCTACTCTCTTCTGCTGCTGCAAGACTGCTTGAAGATGCTAGTCTTCGATAGGCTAGGCCTTTCTCTCTCCTCTGGCATTTCTGCAATACAGTCCACAAATATAGCCTTCTCATTTGATACCATTGCATGTTTAGCATAGTTCTGATGTCAGTCTTGCGAGTACTTTGGATGAGTACTCACGGTTGCTCTGCTATTCTTTTTCCCCCATATCCAATTGTTGATACATCAGACGATGGAGCCCAGGAGCCAGATGCCACCGCCGGAGCTTACTACCAGGAGGGTCCCGATGGTACTTACTTCTGGATCGAGCCAGCCGACCAGGAGTAGTTAGGAGGCTCCCAGGCAGGAGGCCTGCGCCTTTTCGATCTGTATCCCCTGTTTGTGCTAGCCATCTTATGGCACCCGTGACTAACTATGTCTGTACTCAAATATCATTTGTGTGTATGACTTATGTATTCGGGTCCTCGTGATCCCTGGTTTGTAATATGATGATTTATGTTTGAATTTGTGCCTAAAGTTGTGTTGTGATATTGATTAGTGAGTCCCTAATCTTGGTCGTACGCGTCTGCGTGTATGATTAGCGTACGGTCAAATTGGGGGCGTCACAGAACCCATCACCTGATATAGCAATTCTGACATTCCCAGCCTCGGCTGCTTCCTCAGGGTATTCTGTGTCGAATGACTTCCATGCTTCACCTTCTGATGGATGTACGATTTTATATGCATGGTACCTTTTCCCTTCCTTGTGCCACTTCATCATTTTGGCTGACTCCTCGGTGATGACAAGGCACTGCAGTCTTTCTATGAAATGGAGATACCGAAGAACCTTTGCAGGGATGGCTAGCTGCTTCTTGTCACCCTGCTCATCGACCACCTCAATATACCGAGAGGAACCGCACTTCCTACAGTAGTTGCCATTCGCATACTCGTGCCTAAACAAAAGGCAATTCTTTGGACAAACATGTATTTTCTCATAATCCATAGAGAGCGCCTTCATAATTTTCTTCGTAGCATACATGCTTTTCGGCAGTTCATGGCCCTCTGGGAGGTTGTTAGCCCATACTCCCAGAAATGCTTCGAAGCAACCTCGGGTACAGCCGTACTCGGCCTTGACTGCCATCAGTTGCGAGATGGCATCCAGCTGAGAGAGCTTGGCACCCTCATAAAGAGGTTTCTTTGACGAGGCCAAGATATCCAGGAAGGCCTTTGCGGTTTCCTCCGGCTCCTCCGGTTCATTCGCTGAAAGTGTCGCAGGTGCCGTCTGTGCAGCACAGACATCATCTAGCATGTCTCTAACCCCATCGTCCTCATGACCAGCGATGCGTTGTCGTATCACCTCCTCTCTACCACGGTCCCGCTGGGCAAAGTTTATCGGCATGTTAAAGTTTGGCCTAAATCCATTCGTGCGAAGGTGCAAAGTCATCTCCTCCTGATCTCTACGGATACGTCTCTTACATTTGGCACAGGGGCATTCTGGCACCATTCTCATTGGACGACGGAATATCTCCTTCAAAAACACATCGGTTCTCTCGGCCCACTCTGTTGTTACTTGATTCCGACGGAAAAAACCACTGTACATCCACTGATTATTTGCCATCTCTGCTTTATTGGGAGGCACACAACAAAATTGAGGATTCATTTAAATTAATCACATCAATGTTTTATTTTCTACCGGGTTGGCGAGAAACGACATTGAATCCACCTACATCTCTAATAGGTAAAGATGGGTCCTAATCCCACCCGAGGATGTGTAGATTGAGTACGTTCTCCGTGCTCTACCCCATTCCAAGACAAAATTTCGGCAGCACCTCCCCGCTGTTCTCCAGATACACGTCCCGGCATCCGGAGAACAACGGGGAGGCGCTGCCGAAATTTTGTCTCGGAATGGGGTAGAGCAAGGAGAACGTACCCAATCTACACATCCTCGGGCTGTCCATGGAAAACGCTGGACAATCTGAATGAGTTACGGTGATAAATATGCAATTGAATGCATATTTATCGATGCAACCCTTTCGGATGGGAGACGCCTAGGTTACGCGACTTGACGTGAAAATGAAATCTAGTGACATGAGAAAATGGAGATGGATTTGTAGCTCACCCTCGGCTGTAGAGGAAGTAGTCGAACAACAGAGGGATGCTCAGGGACCAACGCTTCGAACGACGGTCACTCCGAGGAAATGCGACACCACAAAGCCTGTAAATTCCACCGAAAGAACAACTTGGATCATCACATCTCAGTCAAGTGTCAAAAACATTTCTTCAATTTTTTTAGTAAGATCATCATGATGAAGTAACCACTAACCATGATCCAAATTTTAACATCCGTCTATCTATCTACTTCACAAAACATCTATCTATATATCATATCGAGTATCTAACCAACATTACATCATATCAATCTATCCATCCATCCAACATCCAACATCTCAATCCCTCTAACACTAGAACAAGTCAATCCCTCCAACATATCAATCCATTCAACAACAAATAAAAAAATTGTCGCCAACATATCAATTCATTCAACATCCGTGATTCATCCATCCATCTAAAAAACATCTAGCTAACATACATTCATCCATCCATCTAAAATGAAGATAAGGGTGAGATGAGAGGGAGAGGAGCTCACGGTGGGTGGCGGCCGGGACGAGGCAGGGGATGGCGGAAGGTGGGGCGGGGCAGGGCGGACGGTGGCTTGGGCGGCGGCAGAGGAGGCCGGCCGGAGCAGCAGCAGAGGAGGGCCAGGCCGGGGCGCGGGCCGGCCGGAGCAGCAGCAAAGGACGGCCGGGCAGGGGCGCGGGCCGGCCGGAGCTGCAGCAGAGGACGGCCGGGCAGGGGCGTGGGCCGGCCGGAGCTGCTGCCAGGCGGGGTCAGGGAGGCCGGGGCGGGGTCGACGCAGGGCGGGTAGGGGTCGAGGCGGGGCGGCGGTGTGGACGGCCGGGGTGGTGGTGGCGGCACGGACGGCCGGGCTAGGGCGGCGGCGCGGGCAGATCCGGGCGCGCGAGGACGGAGGTGAGCCCGGCCGGGCTAGGTCGGCGGCGCGGACGGTCGGGATGGCGGCAGCGCGGGCTGATCCGGGCGGCGAGGGCGGAGACGGCGACGGCGACTGGTGGCGGCGCGGGTGGATCGGGGGGGGGGGGGTCGGGGAATGACTGGAAAGGGGACAGGGCGAGTGGATAAGGTGATCTGTGCCGACGGCCGACATATGCCGACCGCTAAGCCGTAGGCATATATATTTTTTCATTTTTTTTAATTTTTTTAATTTTTTTTAGTAAACATAAACTTTAAATTTTTTGTTTAATAAACATAAACTTTAATTTTTTTAATTTCAATTATTTTAATTTTTTAAATTTTTTTTAATAAACATAAATTTTAATTTTTTTAATTTCAATTTTTTAATTTTTTTTAATAAACATAAACTTTTTTTTTATATAAACATAAACTTTAATTTTTTTAATTTCAATTTTTTAATTTTTTTTTAATAAACATAAACTTTACTTTTTTTAATAAACATAAACTTTAATTTTTTAAATTTTTTAATAAATATAAACTTTAATTTTTTTAATTCAATTTTTAAATTTTTTTTTAATAAACATAAACTTTAATTCTTAAAATTTCAATTTTTGTAATTTAAAAAAAAAAAAACATAAACTTTAATTTTTTTTAATAAACATAAACTTTAACTTTTTTAATTTCAATTTTAAATTTTTTTTAATAAACATAAACTTTAATTTTTTTTAAATAAACATAAACTTTAATTTTTTTTTAAAAAAATCTCCTAGCAATTTGTTAAATATCCACTATCCTTCCTACCCTTCGAAGACCACCTAGCTGCCTAAGCCTGTCTAGATTGATCGGTAGATCTACCCGTTTGACTTTCGGCACAGGGCCTTTCAAGTGTCGGCGTCATCGCCGTCCGTGAGGGGGGTCACGCTAAGGAGACGTACGCGTATTGACTCTTCAGACATGCCACCGCACGTTAAGACATGTGTTAGGACCCATCGTGATGCTCTGGTGGCATTGCTACCCCCCCCCCAATCCCCCCGGCAGGCCTAACCCTGGACCAGTTGACCCGTAGATCTACGCCTTTGACTTTCGCCGGACCTGCTTTGACCAATGGACTCATCCACCTTGTTGTGATAGGTTAGCCCATGGGAACACTCCGGAACAACGACTGGGCCCAACCCACCACAGGATCACCTCCGTGTCGGTCCGACGCGGCCGTTTCCCCCCTTCAAGTGCCAGCGGCAGCGCCGTCCGTGAACGGGGCCGCACTTCGGAGTCGCGTGCCGGGTGTTTGCACCTGCCACCGCACTTCCAGACATGTATGAGGGCCCAGCGCAAGATTCTGTGGCATAGCTACCCCGCGAAGGCCCCCGACCACACCCGTAGACGTGCGAAGAACAATCCGTAGCGGGGGATTTTTGCACATACTTGTACATGTCAAAAAATTATGAAAAAATACCACACATCCTATATCACATGTGTCTGCACCGTGTGAAAAACTCATGATTTTATCACCCTCTGGGTGTTCAGGAATATTCACGCAGCACCAAAACCGCAGGAGGTCACTCAGGTGTCATCGCCGTCCGTGAGGGGGGCCACACTACGGAGACGCGTATTGACTCTTCAGACATGCCACCGCACATTAAGACATGTGTTAGGACCCGTCACGATGCTCTGGTGGCATTGCTACCCCCCCCCCCCCCAAATCCCCCAGGCAGGCCTAACCCTGGGCCAGTTGACCCGTAGATCTACGCCTTTGACTTTCACCGGACCTGCTTTGACCAATGGACTCCTCCCCCTGGTTGTGACAGGTCAGCCCATGGGAACACTCCGAAACAAGGACTGGGCCCAACCCACCACAGGATCACCTCCGTGTAGGCCCGACGCGGTCGTTTCCCCCCTCCAAGTGCCGGCAGCAGCGCCGTCCGTGAACGGGGCCACACTCCGGAGCCGCGTGCCGGGTGTTTGCACCTGGCACCGCATTTCCAGACATGTATGAGGGCCCAACGCAAGATTCTGTGGCATAGCTACCCCACGAAGGCCCCTGACCACACCCGTAGACGTGCGAAGAACAATCCGCAGCGGGGGATTTTTGCACATACTTGTACATGTCAAAAAATTATGAAAAAATACCACACATCCTATATCACATGTGTCTGCACCATGTGAAAAACTCATGATTTTATCACCCTCCGGGTGTTCAGGAATATTCATGCAGCTCCAAAACCGCAGGACGTCACTCCAGTGTCATCGCCGTCCGTGAGGGGGGCCACACTACGGAGACGCGTATTGACTCTTCAGACATGCCACCGCACATTAAGACATGTGTTAGGACCCGTCGCGATGTTCTGGTGGCATTGCTACCCCCCAATCCCCCGGCAGCCCTAACCCTGGACCAGTTGACCCGTAGATCTACGCCTTTGACTTTCACCGGACATGCTTTGACCAATGGACTCCTCCACCTGGTTGTGATAGGTCAGCCCATGGGAACACTCCAGAACAAGGACTGGGCCCAACCCACCATAGGATGAACTCCGTGTCGGCCCGACGCGGCCGTTTCCCCCCTCCAAGTGCCAGCGGCAGCGCCGTTCGTGAAGGGGGTCACACTCCGGAGCCGCGTGCCGTGTGTTTGCACCTGCCACCGCACTCGTAGAAACAATCTGATAGATGTACATATAAAATTTGTCTCGTTTGGCCAAGGAATGAAAAATATACAAAATAGTCAAAACAAAAGGGTGTTTTCTGTAAATCTGAAGCAAACATGATTTAAGTTTGTTCAAATTTGAAAACATAGTATAGCAACAGAATCTTTACAAGATTTTGATAACAAACCATATTAAATTTGTCAAATCGATGCAAGTATCAATTACTTATGATTTTAACAAAGTATAAGGACCTATATGCAAAATTACATGAGGTCACAGTTATAACATACTCAAAAAGAAAAACAAACTGGATATTCATAATCTATGGAAAATTCTACCCCAAATCGATATATAATTTGTGTATCTTTAAGTTTAGATAAGTCAGGTTTCAACCTAAAAATGAAAATAAATTAAAATTAAAAAACATTTAAAATCTATTCAGTAGTACTGCCACGTGGCAGTTTCTGGTGGTTCCTGGCCGAAGGCTATGCCTACGGCAAAGCCGTCGGCATAGGTGCAAAGATATGCCGACGGCTGTGCCGTCGGCATAGCTCTCCCACGTGGCAGCTCCAACTATGCCGACGGCCTCCGTCAGTGCCGTCGGCATACCTTCGACGGCGTCAGCTGGCCGTCGCAGGTGGGGTCGCCTGGGCCGCTTATATGCCGACGGCTGGGCTATACCGACGGCCGCCGTCGACACAGTCCGGTATATGCCGACGGCCTTTGTATACCTACGGTTGCCGTCGGCATATATCTGGCCGTGCTGACGGCTTTCCTATGTCGACGGCTTTCCACAGGCCGTTGGCATACGTCTGCTTATGCCGACGGCCCCGACATAGAAAGCGCCGTCGGCAACTGCCCTTATTCCGGTAGTGACGGCTAGGATTAAGCAAGACGAGATGGACAACGATCTGCAACTGACCATTGCTACACAGCTACAGCACTAGTTTCACTGTCTATCTTCCATTCGTAACTGACTACATATACGCCTCGTTGGCTTGGAATGAAAGTAAGCAAAGAGATATTTCCATTCACTAGTTTATCTTAGGGTAGTGATTCTCCTTCCTTCAACTACCCGATCCCCATGTCCTCTGAGAGCTCACAAACCCTAGCGAACCATCAAAAATCCCCAAATCAGATCACCGGGCTTGACAGCTCAGTGTTTGGGTAGTGTTGTTGTGAACCTTTGTTCCCAAAAGGATATCTGCCGTTCAGAGGACAGATGGTACGGCTTGAAGGAGATTAGAGCTTCTAGAGTAGAGGATTGAGAGATGCCAAATAGATTAGAGATTTCTTGCCTGGGAGCAATAGCGTCTCAGGGCAGGTTTGTATAGTGGATATTACCCCTTATCTAGGCTAAATCAGAACATATCTTCTTCCGGTACGAATCAGCATCTCATTTCTCTCTGGACTGGACAATGTCAAGCCCAGATGGATTTGATACATTCCTCTGGTGCTTTTACTGCTCAGTCTTGCTGTACTCTGTTGTTAACTGCAGAGAGAAAACGCAACCCGTATGCTCCGGTATTATTTGGTGAAGTCCCCCAACCCCCTACGGTCCGCTAGGCTCAGCTCTGGCCGTGTTAATAACAATGATGGTCTGCTAACCTGTGGCCACGATCCAGGAGGCCATCCACCGGCACACCAAGGTCGAGAAGGCGCTCATCAAGGTCGTCCCCCACCATCCCGAGGACTTCTTCGTCCAGTTCTCCTTCCCGCACCACCACGACCTCCTCACCGCGGGCACTGGAAGCTTCCACCATGGCGACCTCGACATCCACTCGGCAAAGTGGACGCAGCTCATGCGGGCCGAAGCGGCAGGCTACCACCACCACGTCCACCTCTGCCTCGAGGAGGTGCCCCTGCAAGCCTGGAACGAGGAGGTCGTCGGCAAGATCATTGGCAAGGCCTGCATCGTCCACTACTTCGACATTGCCACGGTCCAGAAGGAAGACGCGTCCACGCTTGATCTGTGGGCTTGGTGCTCAAACCCGTCGGCCATCCCCAAGATCATGTGGGTCACGATCGTGGACAACGAGGTGCTGGTCTCTTCTTCAGCCATGGCCGGGCGTCGGGGCCTCACGTACAGGGTGCTGGTCCGTCTGGACAGATACGAAGACTACACTCCTTCGCCTGACGGCCGTGCCCCCTCGCGGCCTCACAGCTCCGAGCGCTTTGACTGGGCGCGCGCCCATGTTGATGGCGAGTCGGCGCAGCGTGCCCACCACCACGATGCAGCAAGGCGCGGCGGCAACGACTGACACCATGACGACCACGACAGAGACCGCAGGGACGGCGACAGGCGCCGTGATGACGGCGATCGAGGAAGGGACCACGACTAGGACCGCGCTCCAGCTCCTGGCGAGACCGGCTGTTCCAAAGCCGCTAGCGGACTGACGACCGTCGCCGCGACAGCTCACGACGCGATGACTCCAGGCGTGGTGGTCGCCGGCATGGGCAGCTGCACGAGGAGTACCTCAGGCGCGCCGATCTTTCCCTCGTACAGCAGATGCCTGATGGCTCGGTGCTTCCCGCCGAAGGGCGCCGCAGGCGGCGCCGGGATGTCTCTCCTGTCTCCACGCGGCGTCAAGGCTCCGTCGTCGTGCGGGCGTCCTCGGGCCGCGGCAGGCCGCTGGTTCGCTCTCCGCTCGCTGCTCTGGCCTGGAGGGCCAGGGCTCCGGCCATAAGGGTGGCCCCTGTAGCGGCCCCTTCTCCGCCTCCGGGTGCTCTGTCGGCCGCCACCACCATCCCCGTCCCCGTCCAGGTGCCTCCTCCTGCTGGTGATAAGCCTGGCTCTGGGTTCGCGCTGCTCCTTCGCCCCAATCAGCCTGCGCGCCTGCTGCTGCGCGGCAGTGAGCTTGGCGAGCTCGGCGCTGGCGCTCCGTGTGCAGCTGCGCCGCTGGAGGCGGGTGCTTCCTCGCCCTCTCTGTCGATGACCCAGATGCCTCAAGATGAGCCCAAGACGCCTCTGCACATCCCGATGAGCTCTCCGCCTGGCACCAGCGCTGATGACGTCCCTCCCTCGCCAGCGCCCACATCCTGCTCTATGGAGGGCTCTCCGCTGTTCGTTCGTCGACAGCCACCTCTGCTCCTGTCGCCTCCATCCTCCCGGCCGAGGTAATTTTTTTTAAATAATACATTTTTTTTATAAATTACAGAAATAATATACAAATTTGAAAATTTTCAAAAATAGAATCCAGTCGGCTGGAGCTAAGCCGACTGGATTCAGTCGTCTGCGGCTAAGCCGACTGGGCCCAGCATAGCCGACTGCATGCCCCCCCCCCCCCCCCCGACTGCATGCCCCCCCAGCCGACTGGGGCTCCTGTCGGCTACGGCTAAGCCGACTGGCCAGTCGGCTGGGGCTAAGCCGACTGGTTTTTTTTTTTACCCCCCTTTCGGTGATGCCGGTGATGCCATCCGGCTCATCTGACCTTCTGTGGCCACCATCCACAATGCTTTCGGTGGTGAGTGTGACTGGCAGTGCTACTTTCGGTGGTGAGTTTGACTGGCAGTGTTGCTTTCGGTGGTGAGTTTGACTGGAAGTGTTGCTTTCGGTGGTGAGTGTGACTGGAAAACAGCAGCGCACTGAGCCTCGACGGTTATTTAAAAAGAGCTCTTCTCTGCCTCTTGTCCTCACAATACTTCTCCTCACTTCCTCTTCTCCTCACTACTTGTTGTGGTAGCATTAACAAATCCACAGTGATGGGTGATCCTCGTCCATTTTCACGAGAGGCATCTTGTGATGTCTTGATGGGTGCGGTTTCCATGAAGTCCGGGCTTCATGGAACTCCAGGTGTATCTTTCGATGAATTAGTTAGCAGTGAGAGTAACTTGCGGAGGTTTAGACAAACAGCTTGTCATAGTAGAAACACAGCGGACATTCGACTAGAACTTTTTCGGTTGCGTGCAAGGTGGGAAAGACTTTGTGAACTAATATATGAATCAGCGCGATTCACACGATCATTTGATGATTTAGATCATCATGTGATAGATTTGCCAGTTGATGAATATATTGCGTTTCAAAAGGTAATTTAAATTTCGTATTTGATTTACATATTTAATATGTTTGTCGTTTTAATTCATTTTTGTTCATTTTGTGAATTGTAGAGATACAATGTGGATGCTAAAGAAATGAACCACGATGTCAGTATGTTGGCATGGTTCAAGCTTTTATTTGGGTCCGTTCCGCCGCCGAAATATGTATCAACTCATGATGGCTCAAGCTCGAAGAAGAAGAAATGCAGCGATGCATCACCAAAGCCCGGTGATGATGGTTACTCTTCCAGCGATGAGTTTATGTCAGCCAATAAAAAATCTAAGTCGAAGAAACATGTTAGTGAGAATAGTGATGATGACTTTATGTAGTGTTAGCGAGAAGCACGATGATGTCTTCATGTAGTTTGTATGCAGTATTATTTATGGTCAGTCGTACCGTTTAATTCAGATGTACTTGTATCTTAATTATCTGCAGCAGTCTCTCCGGAAATGTAATTCGATTAACAAAGCGAATGAACAGAAATATGTCTCTCGCATACATAGGTAGAATATGTCTCTCGCATACATAGGCAGATATATGTCTATCGCATACATAGCTAGATATAAGTGACACACAATCATCAGCCACCTCGTCCGCCACGTCGTTGAGGTGGTGTCTCCGGCGTCGGCCACATATACCTGTGGGGTGGCCGGATGATACGGGGAGGAAGCTCGGACCCGTCCAGGTCATACTGTGTTTCCTGTGTGGGAGGTGGTGCAGGAGTCGAATACATGTCCACCCACTCGTTGTGCTGCGACAAGTATTCCTGTGTGTTATGCCCATCGTCAGGCTCACTCTCCCACCTGGATTCGGACATAGACGCGTCATGTACGGACATAGACGCCATATATCCGTAGCCTGCTGCGGGAGGGATGGAACATAAGTACTGACGAAATACGTAGTCGCAATCGATATTGGAAAGAATTAATATGAAGAAACATACCTGTAGGGGGGGTTGCATCACGTAGCCTAGCGTGGGACCCTGCTGCTGTGGTCCTGGCCGAAACACGTAGCCTGACGTGGGATCCTGCTGCTGATGCCACGCCGAACTACCAGCCTGGTCAGGACGTGGTGGCCTGGGCGTCCACTGCTCTGCTAGACGTGGACGCGGGTCATGTCGGTGATGCGTGGGGTCTACCTGACCAGTCGAGTGACGCGGGGGGCGTTGTACGGGCTGCTGATGAAGAACGTCCGAAGTGCGTCTGCACGTGATAGCCCGATACACAGCTCGTAGCCTCCCCTCAATGCGCGCCATAAAGTTCTGCACCTGAGGCCGAGCAACGAGTAGTGGTGCATCCGAAAGTGAACGCCGATAGTTGGACACCTCCTCGCCAAGTCCGATAGTCAACTCAGCCTAAAATTGTCACGACGATTATTAAGTATGCACGGCAAAGTATGTAACAACTAGATGCATTACACAAAGAGAATATATCTTACCGCCAATTGCCTAGAGCCCGAAATATCATAGCTCGGGTACATATCGGACACACTAGGGGCAGGTAACTCATCTGGGTGAGTGTGTTGAACGATGCATAACCGTGTTCTGCTCATGTACCGCTGCAAATAGAGATCGAATTCATCGAGATCAAACTCGACATTCTCCTGCCACACAAGTGTGTTCGCGGTCTCCCATTGTGTAACGTACGGCTGAACACGTTGTAGCCACTCAGCAGCAGTCCTGTGAATCCCCTTCCTTGTGATCCTAAAATTATGGTGTTAAACAATTAAGTAATGCTTCACTATGGACAATTGTGAAAGACAATTCAATATTGAATAACAAGACAATACCTGTGGATGTGTGCTGGCACCGGGTGCTCTGTAGGGGGAGGCACCTCCAACTGTTGAAGACCAAATTGCCTCATAACCCTCTGCTGGGCCATCTCCTCGACGAAGACGTCGAATATGATCTTCGCTTTCGTCATCCAGTAATCACTATCTCTGAAGCATAGCTCAGACATACCGCCGGGGTATCTTGCATTCATGACTCCTTGCGTGTACGGCTGCCAGATCACCCCAGTGTACAAATCAAACTGCTCGTTTAATGCCCTGTATGCTCGCCTAGTCTGATCACCAGCATAGCGTCTCTGCGGCAAACACAAGTTAGTTTCAGCCATAGTGTACACAAAGAAGAAAATTATAACACGGGACATACCTTGCGACGTGTCCAACACAGACCGAAAGTAGGCATATCGATGCCTTCAGCATCGAACATTACGGGCATAGGCTCTTGAATACGTACGTCCGGTCGTCCTATAGAGAACCTCTCCCACGACCACAGTTGTAGAAATAGAGGGCATCCAAGAAGAGCTGACGTGGGTGCCGTCAGCTGGCAGGCGTTGCACATACCTCGATATGTAGCCGCTAAGACCGCCGAACCCCAACTCCTCTGTGTGATCTGAGCCAGCGTCTGAGCTCTCGCGATCTCTAGTGCAATAGGGATGTAGAGCGCGCTTATAGTGGTGACATGGTTCTCTGTGAACATCACCTTACCGAGAAGCCACAGTATATATGCCTCCAGGCTGCGAGTGATCTGTGTCGCATTCAACGGGACCTGCGGATACCCCAGGAACTTCTGGATCTGTATTGAGCAAAGATAAAGCATTAGTACATAGCGACAACTGAAAGATATGAGGCAGGGGAACTAACCTGGAAATGGAGCAACCAATCATACTTAGGTCCGTGATGCTCCGATGCCAGAGCCGGAGCACCGTCATAAAGACCCGCGAAACGTTGTGCAAAATCTTCCTGCCAACGAGCCGGTGCCTCCAACGGTCCGATGGCATGACCTGCCAACGGTAGTCCCAGCAAAAGTGACACATCCTGCAGAGTAGGAGCCATCTCTCCCCAGCGGAAGTGAAACGTGTGGGTCTCAGACCTGTCAAGTATTTCTGACTGGACACCTCAGCTATGAAAACCCTTTGCGTGGACATTGCCCAATTTATTATTGCGTCCTTCAGAGCTTCTTTGTTGGGATACATAGCACCGGTCGCAATGTTGTTTTGGTGATATTGCCAGGCAGAATCATGACCATCGTTCACGGTCATTGCAGATGAGAAGTCATGATTCCAAGAAGCAGGAATCGGGACCTCCTCTGCATTTTCTTCTTCATCTGACTCGTCAGAATTATCTGCATGACCACTTTCAATATCGGTGTCTTCTTCTTCCATGATGTTCTGCATGTGCCCATCTACCTCGTCCGCGTCCGCCTCGCCACTGTAATAACCATCGCCATTTCCTCCTTCTACCTGACTACTCTGCCCTTGTTCGTAACCATCATCTCCAGCATTTGACACAGATAACATCATCCCGTCACTGCTTTGCCCAGGATCGTTACCACCCTGGCCTTCAGGCGCAATTACCTCCTTCAGAACGGGAAGCACTAAGGCACAAGGATTGCATCCCCTTGTTTCGCAACCTTGTAACCAGCGCACCCACTGAGAATCCCTCTCTACTGGCCTCAAATAGAAGAAGACATTCGAACTTGACCGGGTCCACAATGCATGAACACCCACGGTCTGTGTTTCAGTATTCAGCCCTAAACATGTTGTCACCCATTTTTTCAACTGACTAAGAGACCATGTTTGAGGGTCGGTCAGTGCCACCTCTATGTGCTCAAATTCACTCAGATCAACCCCAATCTCATTTGTTTGGATATTACCAGGACCGTAGAAAAATATGAACTTCACTATATCAGACATCTCGGCTCACCTATAAATTTTTTTAACATGGACAGACAACTGTTAAACAACATGACAAACTACATATATTCACACTCCTAAATATTTGACAAGTACATAGATTAGGGAATATTAACGAAGCTAAATATTGAAACAACTTAATATATTATGGATATTACCGGAGCAACTAAAAATACTGACATACCTAAACATTTGACAGACCTAAATATTTGACATGCACATATAACACGGGATATTACCGGAGCAACTAAAAATACTGACAGACCTAAATATTTGACATGCACATATAACACGGGATATTACCGGAGCAACTAAAAATATTGACTGACTTAAATATTTGACATGCACATATAACACGGAATATTACCGGAGCAACTAAAAATATTGACAGACCTAAATATTTGACATGCACATATAACACGAAATATTACCGGAGCAACTAAAAATACTAACAGACCTAAATATTTGACATGCACATATAACACGAAATATTACCGGAGCAACTAAAAATACTAACAGACATAAATATTTGACATGCACATATAACACGAAATATTACCCGGAGCAACTAAAAATACTGACATTAATTTTTCAAAATATGTACAACTCAGAGAAATTTTTTGACGACATAGGTATACCTTCGACGCGTGTGCCACTGCTTCTTGCTCCTCTCTTCAACTCAGCCGCACCTCCTCCTCCTCCTCACCACCTCTTCCTCCCCAGCAGCAACTCCTCCTCACCACCACCTCTACCATGGTTCAACCACCTCCACCATGCCTCCTCCTCACCTCACTTGAACGAGAAAAAAAACTATCCTATTGGAAAAAAAAATACCGTAGGCCACCGGAGTTGGCTATGATCTACTCTTTCTGTGGGTTGGATGCAAAAATGGATGGACCAGCGAGGAGATCGACGGGGGGTTGCGAGAGACTGAGAGAGAAATGAGAGAGAGAGCAAGAAGAGGAAGAAGGAGAGCTCACGGGCGCAGGAGGAAGGAGATAAGGAGAAGAAGGGAAGGAGAAAAGGAGGAGGGAAGGAGAAAAGGCGCGGGTGGGCTGGTAGGCCCCTGTCGGCCACGCCCCGGCCGATTGGACGGCCTGTCGGCTGCGCCGGGGCCGACTGGAAGCCTGTCGGCTGGGCCGCAGCCGCCTGCAGCCCGCCAGGCCGACTGGCGAATCCAACGCGACGGTCGACGTGTTCGGGCAAATCAGAAGCTGCCACGTGGCCTGTCGGCTTAGCCGTAGCCGACTGAACCTGCCACGTGGCCTATCGGCTTAGCTCCAGCCGACTGGATTCTATTTTTGAAAATTTTCAAATTCGTGTATTATTTCTGTAATTTATAAAAAAAATGTATTATTTAAAAAAAATTAGCCCCGGCCGAAGCCACCCGCGGAACGACGCAAGACCATCGCGCCGGGCTTTTCCCTTCGGAGGTGCAGTGCCCGTCTACAGGGCAAGAACAGGGCCACGCCGGTCGCGGTGATGGCCGAGAAAATCCTATGCAAGCGCATGGGCATTGTTGCGGAAGGCGAGGACATCACGGAGGCGGCCATCTCCAAATTCGCGGACCTGTTCCGTGGGCAGCTGCCGCCGATAGCAGTCAGTGCTCTCCATGCTCTTTTCAGGCTTGACTGCGACCTAGCCACGACAGTCGAAGATGCTCTCCTCGCGCATTGAAGGGCCGATGCTCTGGACCACGACGACGCGTCGGCTGCCGTCTGATCTTAGCGATGTTCGTCACACCCAGAGTCCAAGTTATTTCTGAATGTTAGCAAACCTAAAGAATGTCCGCCGGCGCTGTGTTGCTTTTGTCGTTCTTGTTCCGTCCAGGGCGTGTTGCCTGGCCTCTGTAGTCTCCTACTCGTGTCTGCTTACTACCAATGCTATGTTAGCCTCCATGTCAACCTCAACTTGTACTCATGTGCTGTTTATCAACATGAAGCTTTGTTTCATCTGTCTCTTGCTCTGCTCTGTTGTGAGTTGCTGCCGTTCCAAATGTTAGAACACAATCTCAGTATCATCAATTGGAACGTCAAGGGGCTGAACTATCCAGACAGAAGAGCCATTGTACATGAGACCATTTCTTCCTCCTCCTGTAACCTTGTTTGCCTTCAAGAGTCGAAGCTAGAATCGCTTGATGGCTTCACGGCATCTTTCCTTGGAGGCTCCAGGCAACGAAGCTTTGCCTTCCGGCCTGCTGTGGGTACGCGCGGGGGTATAGTGTTGCTGTGGGATGATTCCTTCATCTCGGCATCCAACATTGTTCTGGGGGAGTTCCATCTGTCTGCCACCATCAAGATTATCAATTCAGATGTCGAGTTTCTGCTCACAAGCGTGTATGGCCCCTCGGCCAACAACAGGAAGGATGATTTTTTTGCCGAGTTGGTCGCGCTTAAGCCGGCTCCCAGTGTCAAATGGCTAGTTACTGGAGATTTTAATCAGATTTACCGGACTAGAGACAAAAACAAGCGGAATGATAATATCTCGCGCATCAACCGTTTAGGGCTGCTCTTAATTCTTGCGAGCTTAAAGAGATTCGCCTCCAAAATAGAAAGTTCACCTGGAGCAATGAGAGGATTGATCCAACCCTTTGCAAACTCGATAGCTTCTTCTGCAACTCAGATTGGGACATGCTCTTTGACAGTCACATCCTAACCGCGCTATCTTCCTCCCTCTCCGATCATTGCCCGCTGCTCCTCTCTAGTGACAGAGGACCCAAACGACCGAGGACTTTCCGTTTTGAGAACTATTGGACCAAGCTGCCAGGATTTCGACAAGTGGGTGCCGACTGCTGGGGAAAGCCTTCTATGCACACTGAGGCATGTCAAAAGCTGCATGACAAGCTCCGTCGAACGGGTCTCCACCTCCGACGATGGAGTAACACTTTCTTCTCCACTGCCACGATTCAACTACACATGGCCCTTGAGGTCATCCTCCGGCTTGATATGGCCATGGATTTTCGAGCCATCTCCCCGGAGGAGAATGATTTGAGGAAAAGGCTCAAGAGGAGGGTCATTAGCCTTGCTGTTCTTGAGCGTTCGCACAAACGGCAATGTTCTCGCATCACCAACCTTAAGGAGGGAGACGCCAACACGAGATTTTTTCATCTCCGGGTCAACGGCCGCAGACGAAAGAACAACCTTAAGGAGGGAGACGCCAACACGAGATTTTTTCATCTCCGGGTCAACGGCCGCAGACGAAAGAACTTCATTCATCGTCTCCGGAATGGTGCGGGATGGGTCAAGCAACACGAGGAGAAAGAGAAGCTCGCTCAAGACCACTTCGCATCTATGCTGCATAAGGGACAAAGGAGATCCCATGATTTCAATTGGGAGATTATGGAGTTCACCCAATGCAATCTGTCGTCCCTCGGCGACCCTTTTACAGAGAAGGAGGTCACTCATGCCATTGCTCAGCTGCCAAAGGACAAGGCACCCGGCCCCGACGGCTTCTCCGTGACTTTTTTCAAAGCTTGTTGGGATACCATTAGGGGAGATGTCATGGTTGTGGTCAATAATTTCTCTGACCTGCGCTCAGAGCACTTCCAGTGGGTCAATTCAGCCAACATTGTGCTACTCCCCAAGAAAGAGGGTGCCGAGAGGATCTCAAATTTTCGACCTATTAGCCTCATCCACGCGATCGCCAAAATTGTGGCCAAGATGATGGCCTCGCGGCTTGCGCCCTTTATGCACCTGCTCCTCTCTAGGTCCCAGAGCGCCTTCATCAAGACGCGGAGCATCCATGACAACTTTCTTTATGTTCGGAATTTGGTGCGTAGATTGCACCATCTGAAAAAGCCCACACTTCTCTTCAAGCTAGACATCAAGAAAGCTTTTGACTCCGTACGCTGGGATTATCTGCTTGATCTCCTCTGGCGCCGTGGATTTCCGGTGAGGTTCAGGGACATGATTAGTGCGTTGTTGAGAACGTCGACCTCTAGAGTTTCACTCAACGCGGTTTTGGGGGATCCCATCAAGCACCACATCGGTCTCCGTCAGGGAGGCCCCCTCTCCCCGCTGTTGTTTGTGCTTGCCATAGACCCACTGTAGAACCTTCTGGACATAGCCACGCGCAAGAACCAGCTGCACCCCGTGGGCGGCCGGGCAGTTTGCCTCCGCACCTCACTATATGCTGATGACGTGGCCATTTTTGTGGCTCCCGTTCATGAGGACATCATGCGCTTGACCGCCATTCTGCATGGTTTCGGGGAGGTTACGGGCCTCGTTACCAACCTGGAGAAGACTCTTGTGGCCCCCATTCGTTGTGCTGGCATCGATCTCGACGCGGTGCTTGACAGCGTCCCGGCCAAGCGGGCCACGTTCCCCATGAAGTACCTTGGGCTGCCCCTCTCTGTGCACCGGCTCCGGAGGATTGACCTTCAACCCCTGGTCGACAAGGTTGCTGGAAAGCTTGTCCCCTGGCAAGGTGGGCACATCACGGCTGTTGGTAGGGCCGCCCTCGTCAAGGCAGTCCTTACGGCGCAGGCTACTTATCACATCACGCCCCTCATCCTATCGAAGGGGACCCTGGATGCGGTTGAGAAGATTGAGCGCGCCTTCCTCTGGGCGGGCTCTGACAAGGTCTCTGGTGGAAAATGCAAGGTTAACTGGAAGCTTGTCTACAGACCGAAAAAATACGGTGGATTGGGGATTTTGGACCTTCGAAAGTACGCCCGCGCGCTCCGGCTGCGGTGGCCGTGGTACGAATGGAAAGAACCTGACAAGGCCTGGGTTGGATTGGGGAAGCCATGCAATAAAGTGGACATGGACCTATTCTATGCGGCTACAACTATCACTATGGGCGACGGCAGGACCGCCAAATTTTGGCACACACCATGGCTGCTTGGGGCCAAGCCTAGGGACATCGCTCCTTTGATCTTCGAAATTTCCAAGGGCAAGAACCTCACTGTGAGGGACGCGACGCACGACCTTCTTTGGCTCAGGAACATTAACATGGCTAGCGGGCTCTTGGTCAGCCACATCGTGCAATTTTGCGCTCTCTGGTCTAGCCTGGAACAAGCACAACTTCAAGACGACATTGCAGACGACATTATGTGGAAGTTCACCGCCAACGGAAAATACACCGCGGCGTCCGCCTACAAAGCTCAGTTCGATGGGACGGTTGGCTCGGTCATGGTGCCTGCTGTGTGGGGCAACTGGGCTCCTCCCAAATGCAAATTTTTCGTTTGGCTTGTCCTCAAAACAGAATCTGGACGGCCGACCGCCTCAGCTATGCAAACGCGAGCCGGAGTCAGCGGCGCACATGCTGTTCAAATGCAGGTTCTCCACTCGCATCTGGAACGCGGTCAAATCTTGGGTCGGAGCGCCGGAGATCGACACCGTTGCGTGGCAGGCGTTCCCCTCGGTCCGCGCCGCCTGGTGGGAGGCCACGACTCTTAGGGAAGGCCATAGAAGACGTGCGATGACCACACTGTTGATGTTGGTTGTTTGGGAGATTTAGAATGAGAGAAACGCGAGGGTCTTCAGAAACAAGTCCACCTTGCCGTCGCTCATCATTGATCGCATCAAATGCGAGGCCAAGGATTGGATCTCGGCTGGGGCAAAGCATTTGAGCTCTATTATGCCGCAAGAGTAGGCTTCTTTTTCCATCTGTGGAGGGGTGATGGTCCTCACTTAAGACTCTGTTAACCCTTCTTTATTAATGAGATGAGGCAAAGCTTTTGCCTCCGTTTCGGAAAACAAGAAGAAGACAGAAACAGAGCACTGGTGGGTGTGGATCCGGGCGTTCGGGGGCAGCCTCAAGAACTCATGATCCGCCCGTGTCGTCCACGCTCGGCTGAGCACGTACTGGACTGGATCGAGGTCCAGCCACAATTGACCGATGTTGTTTTCTGACCATGCGTGCAGTAGTACGTTTTATTCTTCAGACACAAGCTGCTCTAATAGTTTTGATTAGTTGTTGCATCTTGGGAACCCGATGGCATATTAGTAGTTTGATGAAGCATCTTTTGAGGGCTGCTTTTCCCGTCACTTTACCCGCGCCGCGTTGGACTTTGTTGCTGGTGGACGGACGACCAGTCCAGAACCGCACCTTGCATGCTATGGCCGGCCGGGTCCGCCTGCTACTGCTTGCTCTTGTCTCTCATGGAGCTGCCACGGACCTGCGTCTCTTCTCCAAATCCAAACAAAAACAAAATATCAAGGACCTGCGTGAGGTGTTATGTTTTGCGCAGGTGGAGTCAGTGGGTGCGAGGCCGGAAAATATCCGTCTTCGCGTCACGTACACTACCATACCCGTGATTTTGGATCGAATATTTATTTGGCCGGCAGGGTTGCAGAACCTGCATCTGCATGCACATGTATGCGTCTTGGAGCATCTACAGCCCGACATCCTAATTTGACCCATCAAACGCCCGCGGACGCCCTGGACAGTGACCGGACACGTCCGTTTTGACTCCTCGTATCTTGTGCCAAATAACCACACCTTTCAAATTATCCTCCTCACTTTTTTCATACATTTCAACAAACAGCTCACGTGCAACCTCGCAGAGCACGCACGCAGCCAGCAGCACGCCCGCACGCGGTGGCCAGCGGCACGCCCGCATGCGGCTGGCTAGCAAGCGGCGGCCAGCAGCCAGCGGCACGCCCGCACGCGGCTGGCTAGCAAGCGGCGGCCAGCACGCTAGCAAGCTGCTGTGGCTCCCACCCAAGCCTGCAGCGCGCCCGCACGCGGCTGCGGCTGCGGCAAGCACGCAAGCCAGCTCGCGGCGGGAGCTCCGCCTCCAGCGTGGCGCGGCGCGGCGCGGGCGAGCTGCGACTCCGGCACCGGCGCACGCGAGCTCCTTCCCGGGCGCGCGTGACCTCCGTCCTGGGCGCCCGAGAGCTTCGGCTCGGCCGCGGAGCGCGAGAGCTCCGTCCTCGGCGAGTGAGAGCTCTGGCTTGGGCGCGCGCGAGCTCTTTCCCGACGCGCACGAGCTCCGGCCTGTGCGCGCGAAAGCTCCGGCTCGGCCGCGGCGCGCACGAGCTCCGGCCTGTGCGCGCGAAAGCTCCGGCTCGGCCGCGGCGCGCACGAGCTCCGGCCTGTGCGCGCGAAAGCTCCAGCTCGGCCGCGGCGCGCACGAGCTCTGGCCTGGGCACGCGCGAGCTTCATCCCCGGTGTGCACGAGCTCTGGCCTGGGTGCGCGAGAGCTCCGGCTCGGCCGCGGCGCACGCGAGCTCCGGCCCGAGCGCGGCACAGCAGCCATGGCGCACAGGAGCTCCGTCTCTAGCGCGATGCGAGCTCCGACGCGGCGCGGGCGAGCTTCGGTGGCCTTCCTCCCTGACGCGGGCGAGCTCCGGTGGCCTACCTCTCCGCAGCGAGGCGCCGCGGTCTTCTCGCCGAAGTGCCTGCAGGTGGGTTTGCAGCTGACGTGGAGCACTGCCCGGCTATGAAGCACCGATACGGCCAAAACTGGTGTATCGGCGTACTGCACGCCGCCGATACTCGGATACGCAGGATACGTCTTCGATACGCGTATCCCAGGAGTATCCCAATTTTTGATTTAAAAAGAAAGAAAATAATCCCGATACGTACTGTGGAGACGGCAGGATACTGGCGGGACACGGCAAGGACGTCGCCAGCCCCGAGCCCAATAAAAAGCCCACGAGCCTAACCCTAACGCTCTCTCCTCTCTGTATCGGGCGGGGGACTGCAGGAGCGCGCCGCCGCCTCTGCATGGAGTGGCTCGCCGCCACCGCCTGGAATCGCCTCGGCACGCCACGCCGCCGCCTCGACTGACTCGACTGGAGTCTTCTCCGCCGCCGTCGCAAGAGCTGCTTCCTGTGTGCTTGCCTGACTGCTTCCTGTGTGCTCGTCTGATTCCCCCGAGCCCCGAGTGATGTGTGCTTGCTTCTTGGTATTGCTTGCTTGCTGATGTGTGATGCTACTGCCCACTGCAGGGAAGCTGCTTGGTATCTAAGTTGCATGTCATTGTCTCTATCGAGAACCCCAATAAATACTATGCTGCCCGTTTAGAAACAAACCCACACTCTGAGGGCATATTTGTATAGAACAACAATGCAATTTTTGATCCCTATGTGTAGCTAAACTAGTGGTTTAGAAATTTAGCATGCAGATGTGTTTTGATCTCACACATTCTATTATGTTTTTTTTTATTAATACATGTCATTTTATTAATTATTTATATATACTCACCGTATCGCCGTATTGATGTTCCTAGAAATTGCCGTATCCCGTATCGCCGTATCGATGTCGCCGTATCGGTGCTTCATAGCTGCCCGGGCGTGTCCGGCAGCCTCGTATTGCCCCCAGATTTGAGATCGTGTTTGAGATACGCCGGTCAGTCCCGTGGACTAGTCAAAGGTCCCAGAGCACATACACGCAGCACCCGTCGCTCCCCGTCCGTCACGTCACGTCACTTGTGCTGCCCGTTCATCTTCACGTTGTGTAGAAAATCCCAGGGACCGTTCTGTATTTTTCTGTTTCTTCGGGTGTTTCTGTGCTGTTGTTCTGGGACAGCTGTCCCTTCTCTCTCTCTCTGGTAGGTTCCCGCGTATGTGTGTGCTGTTGTACTTGTTCCCCTTTGGATAATATGATGGTACGCGGTAACTTCTCAAAAAAAACTGGCGCATTTCTTTTCTTCTATATAAAAACCACATATACGGTTATAGGAGTATTTGATTTGAGTCCAAGCAAAACAAGGGGTGGAGTCCGCGCCGGATCCGAACCTAGACAGATTAGGGCTCTGTTGGGGGGCTATCTATGTTTTTTTTTTTTTGAGAACGGCTATCTATTTATTTTATTTTATTTGAAAATAGAACGGCTATCTATTTATTGATAGACTTGAAGTCACCGCCTCAAGGCCCGCAACACAACACATCACGAATTAAGATTAGAGAGAAAAGAAAAGGGGGAAAGATATCGAGGTCGTCGATCCGTCGCAGTCGAGATCAGATCTATGTCGGCCATGGATCAGGAGGTAGGGTCCGGCGGTATCCTCCGGCGCAACATTGTGCCGGCGCAGTTGCCGCTGTGGAAGCCGGCGGAGACTCGGATAGTGAAGATGAACGGTCAGCACAAGTACATCCAGTGGTTGCTGGCAGAGTGGGACAAACAGCCTCGCCGTCCGTTGCCGGACCTCTTCCATGACCTCCGCGTCCGCAACCTCGTCCAGGCGGCCATCCACGACGACAACGACGAGCCCACCACCATGCCCGCCACGGACCCCGCGCTGCGCGGCCACTTCTTCCTTGGCTCCTCCGGCGGGTGGATTGCCACCGCCGACGACCGTGGCCAGATCCACCTCGTTAACCCGACCACGGCCGAGCAGCACGCGCTCCCGCACATCAACACCATGGGCATCTTCCTGCCCTGCTCAGACGGCAGCTCGTTCTGCTTCGTGATGAATAGCTTCTTGACTGCCCGGTTCGGCGACGCGTCGCAGTTCAACGACTACCGTTGGGCGACGGCGACACTCACCGCCAGTCAGATGAGCGGCTGGTTGTACCGGAAGGTTATCCTGTCAGCGTCCCCGCGCCCTGGCAGATACTCTGCCATGCTCATCACGCATAGAAAATTTGGCGCCCCGGCCTTCGCCACGGCCGAGGACCCTGCCTGGAGGCTGGCGCAATAGCATGCCGGTGTGGAGGATGCCATACACCACGACGGCCAGTTCTACTCCGTCTCCTACTCAGGCGTCGTGGAGGCGTGGAAACGCGATGCGGAGTCGGGTGTGTTCACGAGCACGGCCATCGCGCCAACACTGGTCGTCGAAGACAGCTCGTCATCGTGCCGCAAGTATCTCGTGGCCGTAGGAGGACGGCTGATGGTGGTGCTCAAGTACCCAGAGGCCTTCAAGGTGCATGTCCTTGGCGACGACGGGCAGTGGAAGGAGACTAGTGACAACGGCCTGGTCGACAGGCATGACCAGGCGCTCGCCCAGTACAAGCGTCGTGGTTACGCCTACCTCGAGGTCGACATCGGCTACGACGACGACGACGAGCCCTACCTCAAGGTAGACGAGGAAGACTTGGAGTATAAAAATGCCAGCCTCCTCAAGGAGGAGAGGGACAAGATGGACCGCGAGATCATGTCTGCGGTGGAGGAGGCGAAGAAGAAAAGGTTTGACGACTAGTTGATGAGCAAGATCATGCATGCTCTATTGTCTGCTAGAATTAATTAATGTTTTCCTTTTGCGGGGTTGCTAGGTTTAATGTTTGCTTTTATGTCTGCCGTCATGGATTGGGCCGTGTCTAAGTTTATCTGACTTTTGTTTGAACTAAAACCACGACACTTATTTTCGATCGGAGAGAGTAGTATTTTGTAATCCGATAAATATTTGCTATTTGGACGGGATATGTTAGCATTGCTATTGGACCTATGTCTTCTAAGGAAATGTAGGGATCTGTCAAGGGGATCCCTTGAGTTCCTCCTATTTTGCCGATGGTTTGTCCAACATTTTTATTAGGAAAACTTTTATTTTTAGGGAGCACCTGGAACTCAGCTAGCTGAGATCTATCTATGGTCTCATTCACATGACATCATCATATATGTTGGCTAGACATTTTTCTTCTCCCCACGATTTGCACGTGTCGTGTTGTTTTTTGGGCTTGGCCTTTTGTTTCTCATGTGGCTCGTGCTAGAGCAAACATACGAGTCCATAAGAGAAGCACATACGTCTTAGTGGGCTGGCCTGTACAACATATTTTTAGTTGCCATAACACAGTTTTGGAGTGTTTTCATCTCTATCTTAAAAAACAGAGTGTTTTCTTCGTTGTTGTTTTTTAGTTTTTACTCAGTTCTACAGCAATCACCAGCATGATATCTATGGTGCACGGGATCTATCCCGGGTTTGTCCCATGCATCATTTATTTATTAAAAATCCATCAAATTGTTTTAAAAATGATGGAGTTTGCAGTTTGTCTGTGGGGAATTGGTCGCTACTTCTTTGCCTGGGCTGACCATTTCCTTTTGTTGCTGGGTTGGGATAGATTTTCATTAGCTATGTACACAAACAGAAAAAACACTATCTAGATCGGCTTGTCATCACGTGAAAAGAAGACGCATTTAGAAGGCAAAATCGACCCTACAGGAGATTGAGTAGTAACAATATTGTAGAGAAAAATAACCAAGAGAATATTTAAAAAACTTAAAGTATGGCCCGATTTGAAGCATGCAATTGCGACCTCATTTTAATACTTATAGTTGCGAGCCTATCTTGAAAACTTGCAGTTGCGACCCCAGTTGAAAACTTACAATTGCAACCCAAAACTTTGTGGCTCACTTGAAACTTTCTGTTGCGACTCCACTTCACAACTTGCAGTTAAAACCCCATTAAAAACTTGTAGTTGCAACCCAAAACTCTTATGACTCACTTGAAAACTTTCAGTTGTGACTCCACTTGTAAACTTGCAGCTGCAACCCAACTTGAAAATTTGCAGTTGTGTCTCCACTTGAAAACTTGCAGTTGCGACCTGACTTTGAAAACTTGTAGTCGCGACCCAACTTCAAAACTTGCACTTGCACCCCTCTTTTAATACTTGCAGTTGCGACCCCACTTGAAAACTTGCAGTTGCGACCCGACTTTGAAAAGTTGGAGTTGGGACCCAGCTATGAAAACTTGCAGTTGCGACCCGACTTTGAAAATTTGTAGCTATGCCCTAACTTCAAACTTGCAATTGCGCCCATCTTTTAATACTTGCAGTTGCGACCCCACTTGAAAAATTGCAGTTGCAACCCGACTTTGAAAACTTGCAGTTGCAACTCGACTTTGAAAATTGGCAGTTGCAACCTGACCTCAAAACTTGCACTTGCACCTCTCTTTTAATACTTGCAGTTGCGACCCCACTTGAATACTTGCAGTTGCGACCCGACTATGAAAACTTGCAGCTATGACCTGACTATGAAAACTTGCGATTGCGACCCAACTTTGAAAACTTGCAGTTGCGACACGACTTTGAATACTTGCAGTTGCGAGTTGCGACCCGACTTTTGAAAACGCGCAGTTGCGACCCAACTTTGAAAACTTGCAGTGCGACCTAATTTCGAAAACTTGCAGTTACGACCCGACTTTGAAAACTTGTAGTTGCGACCCGACTTTGAAAACTTGCAGTTGCGACCACATCTAAAAACTTGTGATTGCAACCCCACATGAAAACTTGTAATTGTAACCCGACTTGAAAACATTCAGTTGCGACCCAACTTGAAAACTTTCAGTTCCGACTATATTTCAAAATATGCAGTTACAACCCTGACTTGAAAGCCTGCAGTCGCAACACATTTTAACAACGGTTGTTCGCGATCATATTTTGGAAACCTCGCGGTTGCGACTCCATCTAAGAACTAACACTTGCAACCAGACTTGATAGGTTGCAATTACGACCCAATTTGAAAAACTTGCAGTTGTGACCAGACTTAAAAACTTTGGTCACACAAATTTTTGACGAAAAAACTCATGGAAAAAGCATTTCTACCGAAAAGGAGGCATGGTGTTTGATATCATTAGAATAAAAACAAAAAAAGACACAAAAAGATTAAATACAAATGAGGAATAAAAATAAATTAAAATATGAAAGTAGGGAAAAATATAGAAAATGAAAAATGTAAGAGAAAAACAAAAAAATAGTGAAATTCCTAAACATTCAAATTATCAATCTATGGTAACAAATGAATATTAAGCTAAAAAAACAAAATGAATACACTAAATTAGGAAAAGGGAGAAGTGTGGAATATTGTTCTACTCCATATAGTGAAATAAGAAAAAACAAAACTTAATCATGAGAGAAAAAAACGAAAAGAAAGTCGTTACAAAGAGCTGACCATGGAAGCTACGGTCATTATTAAAAAAAGAAAACAAGTGACAATAACATACAAGGAAGAATGCAAAAAGCTAGCAACGATTCGCATCCTTCGATCATGTCCTCTCTCTCTTCTTCGGTTGAGTAAAAAAAGAAGAAGAGAAGTCAATATAGCCCAGCTCCGTAAACGAAAACAAAAGCTAGTACTCATGCACATGGGCTACGAGACTAGAGCCGCGTCGCTCGGACAGAATGCACAACGACTACAATCTGATGCGTGACGATCGGACGGTTAGAAAAGTGACTAAGACCGTAGTTAAAACTCAGCTAGCCGAGGACCCACCCACCGATCTCCCATGCCTTATCCTCTTCAGGAAGAGTCGCCCAGCCCGGATGCCCACTTCGAGATGCAGCTTCCTAAGAGCCGCGCCACCTTGTGTGTAGCTGCTGACAACTCCTAGCTACAAGCTGTGAAACGCCAAAACGTGTGGGTGCTTCAATGCAGGCCGTGCTACCGGGCGCGAGGGAGACGACCACTAGTGTTGCGCGCTGTGAGGGCGGCGACACTGTGCCCATGCTGGAACTCAACGCTTTGTGCTTGAAGCGGCCACGCTTATGATGCGAGGGGTGGCAACCAGGTTTCCCGCAACGTCGTGCTGCAGGGCGGCGAGGACGGCGTCCGCAGAGCTGTGACATCGTGTAGCAGTGCGAGTGCTACGATGGGGTGACGGTGAGGTGTTGTGAGCTCGCCGGTGTTGCGATGGAGCATCGCCGGGGCACTGGAGCATTGTCTGTGCTGCAATGAAGTATCGCCGGGCCGACGGGGCATCACCGGTGCTATGATGGAGCATCATTGGGCCGTCGGAACGTTATCGGTGCTGCAATGGAGCATTCCGGAGCATCGCCAGTGTTGCGATGGAGCATCGCTGGCCCGCCGGAGCATCACCGGTGCTGCAATGGAGTATCGTGGTGCTGCAATAGAGCATCCCGAAACATCACTGGTGTTGCGAGGGAGCATCACCAGTGCTGCAATGGAGCATCATCGAAGCATCACAGGTTGTTGGAATCGCTAGTAGATGATATGAACATGTTGGAATGGAAGTGATCAATGGTGTGACCCCGCCGTGGTCGATGGGATCAAACGTCTCTAATCAGATTCTGTTGGTGCAAATCAACGACTGGCTAGGCAACTGATCTTTTCCTAAGATCAGTCGGTCGATGCCTAGTAGTCGCCTTTTTAGAAAGCACTAGCCTAGTGGCCCACACGAACGCACGAGCGATGTCTTTACATACTAATATTTTCTGAAATACTAACACCATAATTTTTTAAACATATTATTGAGATATTAGTATTTAGCAAAACAATTATTTGTAGTGCCAAAGATAGACCCATTTAAAACTTGTCTCCCACATTTAGAGTGTTGTAGTTAGTAATACAAACATAAAAGAGTCATAATGAAAATACAAATTTTGAAGGAATGAATTTCATAGTAAGTTGTTTCAAAGTTAGACAAGGTCGGCATCGGCTACGCAACGATGACGAGCCCAACCTCAAGTTAGACAAGGAAGACTTGGAGTGCAAAAACGCATGCCTGCTCAAGGAGGAGAGGGACAAGATGGACCTCGAGATCATTTCTGCGGTGGAGTAGGTGAAGAAGAAGAGGTTTGCCGACCACTAGATGAGAAAGATCATACTCTGTTGCCTGCTAGGGCATTGCAAGGTTTAATGTTGCTCTGTTTTTATGTCTCTCATGGATTGAGTCGTGTCTAAGATCATTCTAGTAGAATAGCCATACCTCCGGTAGCCATATGAAATATGGAGCGCGCTCCATATGTATATGGAGACCACGGCCGTTGTGTGCAAACACAGAGTCGTCGTAATGTGGCCTCTATATCTTTCGCTTTTTTTTCTTCTGCTTTTTTGTTGTTGCATCAACTCAAAAAACCACACACTCAATTTGAAGGATTAAAAACACTAATTTGAGATAACATTGCAGTTACAAAGTGATTAGCCATATTCAGTGACCAAAATGTGTCGCTTTACATATAGTAGTGACTACAAATGCCGTTATCGACATTTTCAAAATAAATAATGTCACTATTCGAGTGGCATTGCTACCTAGTACTACCTATAGTGGTCAGCGCCCTCCTCCTCCTCGTCATCCTCGTCCTCATGCTCCTCCTCGCCGTCCACCGAGAGATCGTCAAAGTAGGCGTAGGGGTTGGACTCATGGATGACACTGTTCCTCCTCGTCGATGAGTGCCGGGGGTGTACTATCAAAGGATGTGCTCCTTGTGGCGAGGTTCGAGGGCAGAAACAACACAACATCGATCGAGTCCTCGGGCTCTAGCACCGGCTTCGGCTAGGCCTCGATGGGGACGACGTCGTTAACCGTGACGAGGGGGCCAATGGGGCCGACGGGGATGGCGTCCTCCTCCTCCTGCTCCTGGATGAGGGGGCTGGATCCCCCGCGACCACCAGATACACCGCCGCCGTGGGAGGAGGATCCGGCAGTTGTTGCGACTAATGCACCGCTGGAAGTGTTCGCACCACGCTTGTAAATTTTTTACCTCTTAATGAAGTTCCCTTTTTCGGTGAAAAAACTTTAGAAATAGAAAAAAAATATGATGCTACTATCTTTGGTCCAAGGAGCAAGGACATGCATTTTCTTGGCGCGCATGTAGATGATCCAACGATTATCGAGGGTCAGTGGCATGATCGAAGAAGTCCTTACGAATTGAAGTTGGTTATTTACAGTACAAACTATACCTTCGAAGCAGAAAAAAACATTTAACATTGGGCAGACGATCTTTAGTTTTCACTCTGAAGAAGAAGTCCGAGCAAATTCCAAACAATGCCTCCAGCGAGGGAATGATGTGGATCATCACCATTGCCAGGTAAAACCAACGCAGGTCAAACCTAGAGTTTTCACTTCGGAGCTCAAGACCCTTTGCTAAAGAGCACCTCCAAACTTAAGTCATCTTGTACTGCCGCTCTCACTTTCAATGGAGAAGTCACCGTTGCAAGCCAGATTGTCACGCTTCAACATCTATATATGCTTTTTTTGAAGGACAACATCTATATATGCTTATAGCCCTGACATACACCACGCAACCCAGGCATGCCACATATACGAGAGCAGATCACTTCACATATACCAGTATCAACAAAGTCATCGACGCCGCCAAGATCTACTGAAGGGGCCAACCGACAGCCTCAAGTCATCAGCAGCGATTGGATGCGGACTACAGACATGAAATCGTCGTGCCGCCAAGAACCCACATGGGGCCATCCGACAGCCCCGCCCCGTCTTCAACGTAGTCAAATGGCGACAGTTTAGGACCGGACACCGTAAGCCTGGAGCCCGACCCCCCCCCCCCCCCCCGGCCACATGTGTAACTGAGCAACCATGTGCTAGACTTGCGCCGCTTCATCATCGACGCACACCTTGTTTCTGCTGGTAATGTGTCCCACAAGCTGCCTCTGCTGTGCGGTAGGAAACACCACAGTTGTCGTGGCCAGCCGGCGCGACCACATCTCGCGCCATGACTCAACACCATGAACTCAAGCGATGCTGCTGGCGTCATAGATGAACTCACGGGATTGAACCCCGCTGGGCACTGGCAACGCAGGCTTGCCCATGACCACCGCTCCATAGGCATCGCTGCAGGGACGCTCGCCACCGCCGTTGTTCATAGGCAAAGTTTTAAATAGCGCGCTAAGCCTCTTAGCGGCGGATCTCTTATAAATGCTATAGCGTGCTATATCGGTGCTATAGCGCGCTATTTAAAATGTTTGCTCATGTGTTTGGACAAAAGACCATTAGCGCAGGACCTCTTCTAAACGCTATAGCGTGCTATAGCGGATCTATCTCGCACTATTTAAAACCATGTTCGTAGGTCCTCGCACCGCCACCGTCACTCTTCCATGGGTGGATCTGCGCGACCGGCCGACATGCGATGGAGACTGATCTGAGGCAAGCCATTCGCATCCCTCCTAGTCGCCTTTGGCCACGACGGAGGACGGGCAAGCAAAACCGTAGCATGGGATGGATCTGTGCTGCCGGGAACGTCGGAGGATGCAGGAGCAGGACGAGAGGGAAGATGCCCCACTGCCACCGTCGGCCGCTGGGGTTTACCCGCCTGTGTCCACCGGCGACGGCGAGGAGGGGAGGGACATGAGGAAGAGCCTGCGGCTCCGGGATGGATGGCCGCCTGAGTCACCCTAGCCTTTTGTCAGCATATCAGTCTGGTATATGTTAGTACTGAAGGAATATGACGAGCGCACAATTGATGAGGATGAAGCTCAAATCAGGGAGGCTGTGCGCAATGAATAATAAGCTGCACTCTAGGTTGAAGTCAATTTACCACTGGATGATATCCTCAAGTTGTAACTGTTGTATGCCAAAACACAAGCTGATCCCCGAAAGCAGTTCCCTTTTACCTCCATGTATAGACACAATAGCCTGCTCTGTTTGGCACTAAATTGATAAATTGATCAGCTAAAGTATGCTTATTCTTAGTTAGCAGCAGGGAACGCAATCCAGCAAACAAAAAAAACTTGAAGTATGATTGGAGGAAATTGAGTATAGGTGAGATTTTCAGATATCTTTGTGGCATTAGGAAACTAAAATCTTGCAGACTCGTTTCAAATATTGCACGACAATGCAATGATAGACTTAACACATACAACCATCGCAAATCTATGTCACATCTTCTCAAACATTCAAATACACAGATAAGCCAAAAGGCAGCCACACTTTCAAGACCACCTTCTATAACTAGAGTAACTATTAAACAAACAATGAAAACATTCAGTAGATAAAAAATTACGTACTACACAAAATAATTCATCGAAGTGCACCAGCAAGTCACGGCGTACCACCGCGCATATATAGCATGGCTAGTATGGGTGTATATTGGAATGAGGTCATTCAAACAACACGCGTGCATAATGATCTGAGTAATTATCAACAACAAATGAGGTATTTGGCATGACCCCTGTGATTTCTAGTATTCTCACTTGTACCACGGGTGACGAGTTTGGATGTCAAATCTTCATCGTCTTGCCCGTGCACTATTCAACAATAAAAACCACTCCCACTGCATCTTCTACCATGCTGGTGATCTCAAGTTCAAGGAACCAATTAACCAAACAAAACACCAGAGTGTTCTGCCTTATGCCGAGAGTTCTTCGCCGAGAGCTGAAGTCGGTAAAGTCTTTGCCGAGTTTTTAGTGGCCTTTCCCGAGTTTTCCGGGCCACACTCGACAAAGAATGAAATTCCAGTAGTGCGTGTGGGTACATACACAAGGTAGAGATGGGGTTCAGAGCCAAAAGGAATCTCGTCATTGATCATGATCAGCCCGGATTCTTGATTGTCAAGCTAGACTTGTTTTTTGATTTGACAGGGCAGTACATCCGTGTAATGAATCTCTCCACTCTGAGAAAACCACAAAGTGAACTTAGGAAAACTACTGAAGGGAGCAACAATTTTGTGTATGTCGGGGCAAACAGCTCTCACCTGAACTATGAAATTTGCAATTTGCACGTTCAAGAGACGGAATGGTCCAATAACAATACTAGCATATCCCGTCCAAATATATATATTTTTTTGTTCAAGAGACGGAATGGTCCAATAACAATACTAGCATATCCCGTCCAAATATATATATTTTTTTGACGAAATGTAGCAGCGCTACTTTCATTCATTAAGAAGAGGAGCCGGCAGAGCCGTGAAATTACAGGGGGAATAAAAAGATGAGAGGCAATATATCACACCACTAAACACAACAAAAGAGAAAGAGGAGAAGAAGAGAACAACTGGGTCGAGGCGACAACATGGCAAATGCTGAAAAGAAAAAGGACCGAAGTGCCATCATCTTCCATTGTCCTCACGATTGAGGGGCTGCATGAGGAACACCACCACCGTAGACGAAGAGCTCCAATCAACCGAGACCATCCATGATGCCCCAAGGCTATTGGTGCAGCCGAAGGGCAACAAGCAACCGAGTCCACACCCGGACGAAGGGCCACACGCAACCGAGGCTACAACACAACAGCGGCACCGACGGCGAAGCCGAAGGGCATCAAAGAGCCGAGTCCACACCCAGATCGCTTCACCCGGATTTGTCACACTTGACCACCGACTCCGTCCAAATATATCTCTGATTACAAAATACTAGGAACAAATGGCAGATAAACAGATTTAGCCACGACTCAGAATCTATCACAGAGACTACCTAAGAGAGACACCAAACATATAGGTGCTCATCCAACATCTTCTCCTTCGCGGCAGACTTGGTCTCGAGGCCCATCTTGTACCTGTCCTCTACTCATCCTAGGCCTAGTTCTTTCAGTGGCTTTCCCCATAAGCCATCCCCTCCCCAGCTTCTTCCATAAGCCGTCCTCCCAAGGACGGCTTATGGAAGAAGCTGGGGAGGGGGCGACTTATGGGAGAAGTCGCCAAAAGAACTGAGCCTAATCTATCTCACTGATGTCCCTAGTCTCCTTCCACTGCAAGTCAACACCGAGGACATGCACCTTGAAGGTCTCTTGGTATTTGTGCACCACCATCAGCTGCCCTCTCGGCGTCGCCGCAAGATACTTGCGACACGATGACATGCTGCCTTCAACGTCCAGTCTTGGCGCGACGGCCGTGCTCATGAACGTACCAGACTTCGTGTCGTGTACCCACAACTCCACAACACCTGAGTAGGAGATGGAGTAGAACTGGCCGTGATGGTGCATGGCGTCCTCGATACCCTCACGCGATGGTGCCAACCTCCAGGCAGGGTCCTCCGCGGTGGCGAAGGCCGGGGCACCGAAAATTCGATGCGGGATTAGCATGGCGGTGTAGCTGCCGGGGCGCGGAGATGCTGAGAGGACCACCTTCCGGTAGAACCAAATGCGCATCTGGTGGGCACTGAGTGTGAGTGTTCCCTTCCCGTCCGGCCCCCAGCAGTGGTCTTTAAACGGCGGCCCGCAGCCGAACCGAGCAGTCAAGAGGCGGTCAATCCTGAAGCAGAAGCAGTCACCTGCGCAGGGCAGGATGACTCCAATGGTGGCGATATGCGGGAGTGCGTGCTGCTCGCCTGTGGCCGGGTTAATGAGGTAGATCTGGCCACGGTCGTCGGCACTGGCGAGCCACCCGCATGAGGAGCCCAGGACCATGTGGCCTGGATACGAGGCGGGCATGGTGGGCTCGTGCATGACCGCCAGGACGGGGTTGGGGACACGGAGGTCATCGGGCATGGTGGTCTTGCTCTCAGTCGAGAACTCGAGATCAATATGGTCTCTTCCTTGAGGTAGGGCTGTTCGTCGTCGTAGTCGACATTGACCTCGACATAGGCGTAACCGCGGCACCTGTACTGGGCGAGCGCTTTGTCATTGTGGTCATTGTTTACTCCAACAAAGAGCGGGATGTCGGTGATGTCCCTAGTCTCCTTCCACTGCCCGCCATCCTCGAGGACATAGCACGCACACCTCTCTGGGTACTTGAGCACCACCATCAGCTGCCCTCCAGGCGCCGCTGCCAGATACTTGCGGCATGACGATGAGGTGGCTTCTTTGTCTTGGACGACCAGTCTTGGCGCGACGGCGGTGCTCGTGAACGCACCGGACTCCGCGTCACGTTCCCACGACTCCACGTCGCCCGAGTAGGATACGGAGTAGAACTTGCCGTCCTGGTGGATGGCGTCCTCGACACCGTCATGCGACGGCGTCAGCTTCCAGGCAGGTTCCTCCGCCGTGGTGAAGGCGGGGGCACCGAAATCTCGATGCAGGATCAGCATTGCGGTGTAGCTGCCGGGACACGGGGACGCTGAGAGGACGACCTTCTGGTAGAAGTAAGCGCGCATCTCTTTGGCGGTGAGCATGAACGTCGCCAACTCGCCATCCCGTGCGGCCCCCAGCGGCTGTAGTTGAACGGCGGCCCGCAGCCGTAACGAGCGGTCAAGAAGCGGTCGAGCTGGACACAGAAGAAGCGGTCATCGGTGGAGGGAACGAAGACGCCCATGGTGGCAACGTGCGGAAGCGCATGCTGCTCGCCCGTGGCCGGGTTAACGAGGTAGATCTTGCCGCGGTCGTCGGCGGTGGCGAGCCACCCGCAGGAGGAGCCGAGGACCAAGTTGCGGTGCAGCGCGCGATCCGGTGAGGACCTGGTGGGCTCGCTGTCGTCGTGCATGTCACCCAGGTAGTCATCGGCCACCCCAGCGGAGCGAAGCATGCGCTCCCTCCAAACCTGGCCGCCGAGGGAGGCAGGTACTGCACCATAGAACCAGGTCGAGGAGTGGCGAACAAACTTTGGGCTGGTGGCGCTGGATAGCAGCAGCATCCCGCGGCCCTGGGGAATCTGCCGGGGCGCTATAGCGATGGGAGGGCACTAAAATAGGCCGAGGCAGAGATGAGAAACCACATGCAGTAGCATAATAACAAAAGATGTGTCACCAATTAAAGTGCTCTCATTAGATTAATCCTGGTGGCAATCTAAGGGCAAGAAGTAGAGGGCACTGAAGCAGGTAGAACAACACGGAGGCGGAGCCACGTGTGCCGCAGTGCACTGCAAATCAAAAATTGTACTGAATGTTGAAATCTGAACAACAGTTCAGGCTACATGAGAAAACTTAAAATAGTCATGTAGTCATGTTTCATCAATAAGGAAAAGGCTGGTAGAAAGCACAATGTGCTTGATTCATGATGCATGTCTCACTGGTCCATATCTCTTTCTTTAGCAACATTGAAATCCTCTTGAACCTTTAGGAATGCCGCTGCAGTCTACTAAAGAAATCAAACAGACCCAACTTGTCAACTACAAATTTCTCAGGATTAATCTGTCAAACACATGCACCTCATACTGAGGTTAAATAATTCAGAATGATTGAAGCTAAAATCTGAAGACAACTTAAGATTACTGAAAACTGCCCAAATCAATAATACAACTGAATTGTTAGATGGAACCAAAAAGGAAATTGTATTTATCAAGTTTAATCTGGACGAACTACGACAGTCTCCGATATTCAAGAATGTCGTGGCTCTTGATTCTTAATCAGCGATAACAAATGACCACATGCGTACAACAGAGGGAAGGAGAAGATACTCACATGTGTACCGCACTTGAATTTCCTGCAAGTAAGAAAGGGTAGGGAAGAGAATTACAACAGAAGGAATCAACTGGATGAACTGAGCGGTGAAAACTTCCCTGTTTCCGTGGGATAGCATCGACCAGAATAGGCAGCGAGATTGAAGCTATCCTCACCGGCCTTGCAGAGGAGGGGCCTGCTTCCATGGGACAGCACACGCTTGGCCGCCGGGGCGGCGCCCAGCTGGAACAAATCTGGACGACGCAGGGAGATGGGGAGCGGCCGCATGCCGAGGCTGTTTTCCTACTTTGAGCGCTCGGTGTGGGCGTCGCGGAGGAGCGGGCCGCCGGATTTTGACTCTATGGAGGGTCTGGGATGGGGAGCCGCCGACGAGGGGCCGCCCAGCCGAACCATCTCGGGACGACTCAGGGGGATTGGGAGCAGCAAGGCGGCAGGGCTGGTTTCCTGGATGGGCCGCTCGGTGTGGCCGTCGAGGAGCAGAAGCCATATCTTCAACCTGTGAAGGACGGGGAGCTAGCGAGGAGATTAATCGACCAGTCGCCGCTACCGAGTCGCCGCAGTCGCCTACCTGTGCTCAGAGAAACCGCAGCCGCCGACTGACTGCTCTCTCCTTGTCAACCCCCCCTCTCTCTCGATATCGACCGGTCCATGGCTTGAAATCCAGCGGCGTGTTTAGATCGAAGCCCAACCTGAACTCCATAGATCGATTCCCTTCTATTTGATGGGGACTATCGATCGATTTTCGATTTGTATTTGGAATCGGTCTCCAACTCGATTCAAATCACGACACGGGAGCAGGACACATTGGAGATTGAGGAAGAAAGGATCGCGGGTTGAATAATAAAAAGTGCAGGGTTCTATTTGTAAAAAATGAATCGTTTTCCAGATCCACTTAAACAGAGACTACGGGTTCAATTACCAAAAAGCATAAGGACCTTTTTGTAAAAATGCCGCGACGGTGAACCCGACAGAAGCAATGCGTGCTTTATTAGTATATATATAGGTAAAGATTGGTAGCCTCCAACAGAACCCTAGTCTGTATCGGATCGGATCCGATTCGAACTTCTCCCGAACGGGAAAAAATTGTACGGGGCAGGGTCTCCTAATCCATCAACATACATCTCAAAGCACCTCCTAATCATATGTTGACACCTCACCCTCCTCAGATGTTGACACCTCACCCTCAACATACATCTCAAAGCACCTCCTAATCCATCACTCGATACATGTTGGGAATCACATATGGCTGCACTACGGACTACAAGAAAATAACATGTTGCCGTGTATCGGATCGTAAGCCGAGTGTAATATATTGGGCACTCGGGGACAATAAGCCGAGTACGTACAACAACACGCACAACAAAAAGGGCGACCTAAGCTTAGGGGACGGTAAGCCTTACAGATGAAGCTCGACATATACCCCAGAAGGATCTCGGCTTACAGAACAGGCTAGGTAATTGGTAAAATTTTCTGTCACGTGGCCATCACGGAGGTGGTTGATGACTCCGTGACGGCGTAACCTATAAGCTGAGTGTAGGACCAAAAGTGCTCGGCTTATATTACAAAATTACAAAAATAACTAAATATAAGCCGAGTGCCACTAGTAGAAAATAGGACTTTCGTTCTAGCCGGATCGGAGCAATAGTCCCGGTCGCGTTACGAACCGGGACTAATGTGAACATTAGTCCCGGTTCGAGCGGTTAGGACGCCGGCCGGGGCTCGGCAGGCATCAGTCCCGGTTCGATTGGGACCTTTAGTCCCGGTTGGTGTCCCGGTTGGAGACACCAACCGGGACTAAAAGTCTGTCTTGAGTCCCGGTTTTAGACCCTAACCGGGACTAAAAGTTTGCCTATATATACCCTCGCCCCTGCCCGCCCTCTCCTCTGTTTTTTGCTCATAGAAGGTGTGAGGTGTGTGCTAGTTTGTTTTCCCTTCATATGCACAAGAGGTGTTCGATGAAATGCCTGAGAGCATGATGCCACTTGAGTTCACATAAAACAAACATGATATGAGGTGCCCGAGCCACACTTAAGCTTTCTTCTCTTTCTTGCCCGAGCCACACTTAAGTTTTCTCCTCTTTCTTGCCCGAGCCACACAATCCATTCTTCTCCTCTGTTCTTCCTCCAAGCTCCATTTTCCCCAAGATTTGTCTGATTTGGCGGTGCACCAACTATCCAAGTGTTCTAAAAGGTTAGCAACTTCATCCTTTCATCTCTCATTGCTAGTTTAACTCATTTCATTCCCTAGAAGTAGAGTGATTTGTGGGTTTTGGTGGAGGAGTGTATGTGGGAGTTTATTTGATTTAGATGCAATTTGAGCTCAAATTAACTTCTTAGTTTGCAAATGTGTAGGGTGCCGTCTCGTCCCCGTCCCCATCCTCACCGTCGTCGATCGCCCGCGCCGATCTCGTCGCCGGCACCACCGTGGTGAGGCTCTTGTTCTTATCTTTTTTTAAAAAAAAAAATTCTTACTTGTATGATTTAAATAGTTACTTGTATAATTTTCTTACTTGTATTATTGTTTGTTATTATATAGTGCCATGGTTTTGATATCCGCCCCCGTCTGCTCTCGTCCGGTCTATGATTCGGATGTGGTATATTATCTTTTATAATTATTTGTTTCATTTAGTGTTTATGACAATTATGCCGACCAACTTGACATAGATATTTTTATCTAGGAGGTATGTGAACCGGAAATTCCAACCGACCCTTTTGTCGAGAGGTTAAATTTAGTTGAAAAAGAAAACAATTATTTGAAAGAAAAATTGAAAAGAATTGAAGATGAGAAGATGAAATTGGAGTTGCATGTTGCCGATGTCGTCGATCTACACAAGATCCAAATGGATACAATGCGCTTGAAGATTAGAAAGACTAAAAAATATGCCATTGATAAAGAGGCTTGGTATCATTATGCTGTTGGATCAATTGTTACCTTAGTTGCGATTTTGATCGCATTTGTTATTGCATTTAAATGTTTTACATAGTTGTATGTTAGTTTCAATGTATGTTTTAGATGCTCTAGATAGTTGTATGTTGTTTTATGAGAACTATGTATGAACTTTATGTATTTATTTTTGCAGGAATAACATTTGATCACTACTGTACTTTGGTTTTAATGTGATGAACTTGTATTAATTTCGTCATTTCTCTATTCATGATATTCTGTAATGGTTTTTGATATACTTAATTATATAATGTAGATAAACCGGCAATGGATGTATGGTGACCGACGCACTGCCGAGTACATTACGGGCCTGCAAAATTTTATCGGTGTGGCTCAGGCAAACAGTGTGAATGGTTTTATGTGTTGTCCATGTGTTGTCTGTTGGAATGACAAGGATTACTCTTTCTCGAAAATCCTTCACACCCACCTGCTAAAGTCCGGTTTCATGCCCAGCTATAATTGTTGGACCAAGCACGGAGAAAGAGGGGTTATGATGGAAGACAATGAAGAAGAAGAGGATGATGACAACTATCCTATGTTCCCTGAATACGGTGATACTGCAACGGGGGAAGCTGAAGATTAAGAAGCACCAGATGTGCCCGCTGATGATCTTCGCCGGGCCATTGTTGATGCATAGAGAGAATGCGAAAGTGAAAAGGAGAAGTTGAAGTTCGAACGCATGTTAGAGGATCACAAAAAATTGTTGTACCCAAATTGCGAAGATGGCAACACAAAGCTCGGTACCACACTAGAATTGCTGCAATGGAAGGCAGAGAATGGTTTATCTGACAAGGGATTTGAGAAGTTACTAAAAAGAATGAAGAAGAAGCTTTCAAAGGATAACGAATTGCCTGACAATACGTACGAAGCAAAGAAGGTTCTCTGCCCTCTAGGATTAGAGGTGCAGAAGATACATGCATGCCCTAATGACTGCATCCTCTACCACGGTGAGGAGTACGAGAATTTGAATGCAAGCCCGGTATGCGGTGCATTGCGGTATAAAATCAGATGAGATGACCCTGGTGATGTTGAGGGCGAGCGCCCCAGGAAGAGGGTTCCTGCCAAGGTGATGTGGTATGCTCCTATAATACCATGGTTGAAACGTCTGTTCAGAAACAAAGAGCATGCCAAGTTGTTGCGATGGCACAAAGAAGACCGTAAGAAAGACGGGATGTTGAGAGTACCCGCTGATGGGTCGTAGTGGAGAAAAATCGAGAGAGAGTTCCCGGAGTTTGCAGATGACGCAAGGAACTTATGGTTTGGTATAATTACAGATGGCATGAATCCTTTTATGGAGCAGAGCAGCAGTCATAGCACCTGGCCTGTGACTCTATGTATCTATAACCTTCCTCCTTGGTTGTGCATGAAGCGGAAGTTCATTATGATGCCAGTGCTTATCCAAGGCCCTAAGCAACCCGGCAACGACATTGATGTGTACCTAAGGCCATTAGTTGAAGAACTTTTACAGCTGTGGGATATAAAAGGTGTACGTGTGTGGGATGAGCACAAAAAGCAGGAATTTGACCAACGAGCGTTGCCGTTTGTAACCATCAATGATTGGCCTGCTCTTAGTAACCTTTCAGGACAGACAAACAAGGGATACAATGCATGCACGCACTGTTTAGATGAGACTCAAAGTATATATTTGGATAAATATAAGAAGAATGTGTACCTGGGACATCGTTGATTTCTTCCGATCAAGCATCCCTTAAGAAAGAAAGGCAACCATTTCAAAGGTGGGGCAGATCACCGGAAGAAGCCTGCCCACCGTACTGGTGATGATATATTTGATATGGTCAAGGATTTAAAAGTAATCTTTGGAAAGGGTCCTGACGGACAATCTGTTTTGAATGACGCTAACAGACACGCACCCATGTGGAAGAAGAAATCTATATTTTGGGACCTATCCTATTGGAAAGTCCTAGAGGTCCGCTCTGCAATCGACGTGATGCACATGACGAAAAATCTTTGCGTGAACCTGCTAGGCTTCTTGGGCGTGTATGGGAAGACAAAAGATACACCGGAGGCACGGGAGGACCAGCAACGTATGAACGAAAAAGACGGCATGCATCCAAATCAGTATCAAGGTCCTGCCAGCTACGCTCTTACCAAAGCAGAGAAGGAAATCTTTTTTGAATGCCTGAGCAGTATCAAGGTCCAGTCTGGCTTCTCGTCGAATATAAAGGGAATAATAAATATGGCAGAGAAAAAAATTCCAAAACCTAAAGTCTCATGACTGCCACGTGATTATGACGCAATTGCTTCCGGTTGCATTGAGGGGGCTTCTACCGGAAAATGTTCGATTAGCCATTGTGAAGCTATATGCATTCCTCAATGCAATTTCTCAGAAGGTAATCGATCCAGAAATCCTACCAAGGTTACAGAATGATTTGGTCCAATGTCTTGTCAGTTTCGAGTTGGTGTTCCCACCATCCTTCTTCAATATTATGACGCACGTCCTAGTTCACCTAGTCGAAGAGATTGTCATTCTAGGTCATGTATTTCTACACAATATGTTCCCCTTTGAGAGGTTCATGGGAGTCTTCAAGGAATATGTTCATAACCGTCCTAGGCCAGAAGGAAGCATCTCCAAGGGCTATGGAACAGAGGAGGTTATTGGGTTTTGTGTTGACTTTATTCCTGACCTTAAACCGATTGGTGTTCCTCAATCGCGGCATGAGGGGAGACTGAGTGAAAAAGGCACGCTAGGACCGAAAGCAATAATATTTAGGGACGGGCATTCTTTCACTCAAGCACGCTGCACAGTTCTACAAAATTCTACCTTGGTGGCCCCGTATATCAATGAACATAAGAATATTGTACGCTCCCAACACCCGGGGCAGTCTGACGACTGGATTACACGTGCACACATGGCGACTTTCGGCGGTTGGTTGCAAACACATCTCACGAATAACACCACTGTTGGAGATCAGCTGTACTTGTTGGGCAGGACACCATCTTCGACTGTATTGACTTTCCAAGGGTACGAGATAAATGGGAATACATTTTACACGATCGCCCAAGATAAAAAGAGCACCAACCAAAACAGTGGTGTCCGCTTTGATGCAACAAACACCAATAGGGAAAAGGACACATATTATGGTTACATAGAGGAGATATGGGAACTTGACTATGGACCTTCTTTTAAGGTCCCTTTGTTTCGGTGCAAATGGGTCAATCTGACAGGAGGCGGGGTAAACGTAGACCCGCAGTACGGAATGACAACAGTGGATCTCAACAATCTTGGGTACACAGACGAACCATTCGTCCTAGCCAATGATGTGGCGCAGGTTTTCTATGTGAAGGACATGTCTACCAAACCGAGAAAAAGAAAAGATAAGGAAGCGAATACATCATACGATGAGCCAAAGCGCCACATAGTTCTTTCAGGGAAAAAAACATCGTGGGAGTGAAGGACAAGACAGACATGTCAGAAGATTATGAAAAGTTTGATGAAATTCCTCCCTTCACAGTGAAGACTGACCCAAGCATCCTGTTAAATGATGAAGATTCTCCTTGGTTACGGCGCAATCATAAGCAAGGGACACACGTGAAGAAAAAGTTTTATACCCCAAGATCCCACTCTGGGATGTGACCGGCTTCAATCTCTAGTGAGTTTCCGGACTTATAGCTGGAAAGTCCCACTTCGGACAAACCGGAAGGAATCTTTGTAAGAGTTAGGGCATTTTGGCATTTGCAACATGATTTTTGAATAATTATTTATTAAGTTATGAATTTTCAATTATTCCTGTCCTTTTAGTATTTTAATTATACAGAGGAGTTAATCAATGCAATTATGTCCAAACAAATTATGTCCAAACCGAATAATTTGCACCTTTGATTCTGGGTTGAAAGCCATAGTTATGCTCCACAACTATTTTGATGATGGCTTTGATCTAGAATCACTGCACTTACATGAAGGCGATGTATTAACTGGCAAGATTGGCATCTGTTTTAATATTTGGTAAATGTATGTTTGTTTCCTTGTACAAATATGCAGCTAATAGACAGATATGTGGATCCATTGGTAGGCCACCTAAAGAGCATGCTCTCTTATCGCAAATTCAGGAAAGGGTTAAAATGGGAAGTTGATGATATGTTGAGGGCTGAGAAATCAGAGAATCCTATGAGAATAGTCTATTGTTTTGGCATATCTCATGAACATCCAGGCACCTTTATATTGTTTTCGCATATCTCATGAACATCCAGGTAGCTTTATATTAAGTGCTGTCCGCTTTGATGCAACAAACACCAATCAGAGAATCATAAGATTTTGACAGCATTGATCGCCTTGTGTCATATTTTCAAAAACAAATTGACAAAAACTAAAATAATTTTATAAACATATTGAAAAAACAAATAGAAAGCAAAACAAAACTTTAAGGAAATCCAAATAAAAACTCCTAAGGGAACATTAGGACTTAACTACAAATAATAAAAATAGTTTTTGTCCTAAATAAAACTTAGCAGCAAAGAAAAATACTAAACTAATAACTTAACAGAAAAGAAAATATAACATTATTAGGTTAACAAAAAGTATTTTATAATATTCTTCAATAGCAAAAAGAATCAACTAAAAAGATTTTATAAAACTCTAGTTATGATCAAAATAATATTAACTTAGAATTAAATAATAAAAATTCAAATAATAATACAAATTGTTTCTGATCTAAAGTAAAGTTAATAGAAAGTAAAATTTATCCAACTAAAATTTTCATAAAGTACTTTTTGTTAAAAACTTTAATAGCAAAAATAATTAAATCAAAACTAGGCATGTATGCTACTGTTTTTGAATCTGTTTAAAACAAAACTAAAATAATTTTATAAATTAGGTTAGTCCCGGTTGGTGGCTCCAACCGGGACTAAAGGCCTAGCCTTTCGCGCCCTTTCGGCCGCGGCCAAAAATAGATTTAGTCCCGGTTGGTGGCTTCAACCGGGACTAAAGGCCTACCTTTAGTACCGGTTGAAGCCACCAACCGGAACTAAACACCCTTTCGTCCCGGTTGGTAGCTCCAACCAGGACTAAAGGCCTCGCGGTTAAATTCTCCCTCCCCCAATCTTCCTCCATTTTCACCGCCGCCGCCAGGAGAACTCGCGCGCTCTCGCGACGCCGTCAGGCTGCCCGACCGCCGCCGCCAGGAGAACTCCTCCACGCGCCGCCCGAGCCTGCACCGGCGCTCCTCCACGCGCGCGCGCCCTCGACGTCCGCTCCCGCCGCCGGCCTCCACGCGCCGCCCGAGCCCGCCTCAGCCGTCGCCCCCGCTCCTCCTCCACCAAGGTATATCTCTCTCCTCCCTCCTCCCTCCCCCCTCCTTCCCTGTTGCTTAGATGGATGGATTGATGTTGCTTAGATAGATAGATTTATGCCTGAATTTGTTAGATGTATGGATGGATTGATTGTGGATGTTGTTAGATGGAAGTATGGATGAATTTGTAGATTTTTGCTGCTGTGCTTTGGTGTTATTGGTGCTGTTTTTTCAAGTTCTAGAAATTATTCAAGTTATAGGTCTAGATGGAGATGATGTGCTAAATGGTCTTGTTATATGCAAGTTTTCATAGATGTTTTCATAAATGTAGTAGTAGTAGATGAGTAGCTGTGAAAATGTAAAGCTAGTATTTTTTTTTTGAGACTGTAGAAGTTGATATATTTTATATCTTTTGAATAAAACATTTAACGTGTATTTGAAAAATGTCTAACAAGCATTCAAAAAAAATTCAATGATATTTATTTGAAAAAAGTTAATCACTTAGATGTGTATAAAATGTTTTAGATCGATGTATACAAAAATGTACAATGTGTATGAATAAAAATTGGTATTAAAACATATATTATAAAAATGTGAATCGTGTATTTGATAGGTGTATAGAAAATATAGACATGTGGTGAGAGAAAAAAAGAAAAATTAAAGAAATCTGAGGCAAACAATGAAATAAAGGCGAGCCGGAGCAACGTCTCACAATGAATGAGAAATATACCTGATTTGTTTTCATAGGAATTTGTTCTCGGCGACAATGCCCGGCCCGCATCCTCGTCGTCGACTCGGCGGCGACAACCAGTTTGAGAGGCGCCATGTTCGGGACTGGGCTCCGCCGGGCTGGCACTGGGAGGTGCTACCTTCCGGGGCGCGCAGCTTGGTGAGGAATCGGGGTCTCGTCGTCGACCCGGAGCTTCTTTGGTGGCGGTCGCGTGGGCCACTATCGGTGCAGAGGGAGCCGGCCCCCGAGAGGGTGGTATGTCGCCGTGTCAGGGAGGAGGACGAGCACGTCCGTCGCTACATGGTTGCGTTGGACGACAGCTTCTCCAATACCTGGCAGTTTCTTCAGGGATCTCACCCGAGCTATGATCCTATGATGGTTCCTTCTCTTTGGGTGTTCACCGCCCGCGGCTCAGGAACCGGGAGTCGACGTCCAGTTTGATTGGGCGAGATGTTTAGTGATATTATGTGATATTATTGTTGCATTAACTGGATTATTCGATATGTATTAGTGATATTATATGATAATATTATTGCATTAACTGGATTATTCGAGATGTATTAGTGATATTATGTGAATTTGTTTTAATAATGTGAGTTTTTTAATCGAGATGCAAATAGACATGGAAATGTGAATTTGTTTTAATAATTTGTTTATAGCATTGAAATAACTTGCAAGTCTTTGCAGAAACTATGGAACACGGCAGAGACGAAGAACAAGAAGACATGTTGGGGGGAATAATCCGCGACGGAGATGATGATATCACCTCACAGTTTCTGAACGACTCCGGTGAGGGAATAGAGGGAGGAGATGACGGCTCCGGTGAGGGAATGGAGGGAGAAGATGACGGCTCCGGTGTTGGAACCTTAATTATTACAAAGTCCGGCGAGGTATATTAATTAAGCCTCTGCTGACTAGATGCATTAATTAATTTGTATATACATATATTAACGCTTCCTTCTTCTTTTAGCCCTCCGGATCGAGCCAATCTTCTATAAAGAAACGAGGCCCGAAAAAAAGGTTGGGCAAAAATGAAAGGTTCAAGATCGAAGAAGTCCGTGAAGATGGCAAACCGATTGGTCCCGCGCGGAACGCAAACCGATTTGTAAGTCAGTGCGGAGTTATTATTAGGGACAGCATCCCGATCACCATTCAAGAATGGAATAAGCCAAGGGCGGATGGGGTTACTTATGTCGACGATAGATCCAAAGAAACGCTTTGGAATACGCTCATGACAAATTTCACCCTACCGCCAGAGGTGGATCCAAATAACAAAGTTATAGAGCCAAAATCAAGGCGTGGGCTCTTAAGAAGATGGCCGCACAATTCTGCAATTGGAAGAAAAGACTGCACCAAGACTATGTCCTGAAAGACAAGACTCCAACATTCACCGGAGCATATGAGAAGATAAAAGATCACTGGGACGCATTTGTGGAGTACAAGACATCGGATGAAGCTAAGAAAAGGTCAAAAATAAATAAGCAAAATGCTGCAAAGAAGGAATATCACCATGTTATGGGGTCAGGTGCCTACAAGGTTGCTAGGCCTAAGTGGGGAAAAACTGAGAACGACCTGATTGATAAAGGGATCGATCTAGAGACATTGGAGTGGGCCGAACGGGCAAAGGCTTGATTCTACGGGCTTGGGGGAAAGTTGGACCCACAAACAGGGAAGTGTATTTTTACAAAAGATCAACTTGCAACACCCCTCAAAGCCCTTAAAGCTTCAATGAAGGACGTGCAGGACGGGAAGTTCACTCCCGACAGAGAAAACGACGAGCTGACACGCGCCCTCGGGAATGTTGAACACAGTGGACGAATACGAGGCACATCAGGCTCCGTTCCGTGGAAGATTGGGTTTCCCGACTGCAGTGAGACTTATAGAAGCCGAGGGAGAAAAAAAACATCATGCAGACCGGATGCAAAAGATAGAAGAAAAATTAGAGCAGCAGTAGAAGCAAATAGAGGCACTTACCAGCCAGCAAGCTACCGGCCCATCTCAGCGGCACGAAGATCCTGCATTCGATACTGCCGGCCCATCATCTCAGCAGAAAAGCAGCGTGGCTTCCACGGAGCTCGTTCGGCCCATAGATGATATCACGGCTCCTCGCTACCCCGTGGATGATATCACGCAGAGGGAAAATTGTGAGCTACATGTGAAATGCATGAACATATCCGTGAATGTGGCGGTCGGCTTTGCCTTACCTCCTGGTAATGGAACTTACCATTGCTCTCCGATTCCAGATGGCTATGCTGTTGTCGGGGTGGATGAAGTTATCAAGGGATTTGAGCAGCTGGAGCTTGACTTCCCTACAGGTGAAGGGGAGACTGAACTGGGAGATGCCAGAAAAACTACCATTCTATGGAAAAAGGAACACATCGTGCTTCCACATTGGATGCCAAGGCTATCGACTCCTCAGAGTAGCAATCCAGCTCTATCTCCGTCGCCTCAGCAATCTCCGCCGCCTCAGCAGACTACGCCGCCTTAGCAGACTCCGCCGCCTCAGCCGTCTCCGCCGCGTCAGCAGACTCCGCCGCCTCAGCACCGGGTGGATAAGCGGAAGAGAACCGCCGCTCCGGCGGCTAGTATTACAACTGCGAAGAAATCCAGAGCAGGTACAAGGTACAGCGTCAAGGAGGCTCCTGCCAAGTTACCATACAAAATGAGTGATGAGGAAGTCAAGAAGCTCGTGGATGACGATGTGAAACGCCAGCTTGCACCAAACGGCCCGAGCCAAAGGAAAAAATAGATCCGACAAAAGCGAAGCAGTTTCTGGAAAACCTTACGCGACCACCACCACCTCCGCTGCCATCAAACTATGACCGATCTATTATGAAGTCACATAAACAGCAGCGGTCGGGAAGTAGTAGTAGTGCAAGGGGGAAAACAATTCCCCAGCTCGGAGAACAGAAAAACCAATCGTGCCCCCCGCTCAACGTGTTTTCCGATAAGGATTATGATCCGGAGGTAGCGGCCACTCTTGCTCAATTCTTAAGCGGGGTAGAGTTCCCCACGGTTGAGTTAGCAAAGAGATATCAGCACGGGAAGCCTCTCGTCAGACCTGAGGAGGAATGGCTTCTACTAACACAAATGCGAAGATTGCATGAGTGGTACATGGAAGCCTCAAAGGAAGGGAAAGACTCACTCATGGTGGGAATTAAAAATGAGCATTACTTCAGTGGAGACGAGGAGATGTTCATTGAATTTGAGGAATTATTTCAGTTATACAATCAAGACGCCCTCGACAAATCTATCATCAGTTGCTATTGTGTGTAAGTATTATTTCTGTAATTAAGTTTCTAGCTCAGCTCGTTCATTGCATGTATAATTATCCTCACTATTATGCAGAATGAAGATCCTCGAATGCAAAAGAGGACAAATCTATGACATTGGGTTCATTAACCCAAATAACATACAGGAATATACGGTACAAAACAACGCCAAGGAAACAGAGGATAACTTGCTAAAGGCGTTAATTGAACAACAAATCAAAAGGGAAATACTATTTCCTTACAACTTCAAGTGAGTGTTACTGTCTTGTACACATTCTGTTTCGCTTACTCGATGTTAAGTGTAATTGATGAGTTATGCGTGCGCAGGTTCCACTTTATTCTGCTAGTCATTCAGTTTGACACAGGAAAAGTACTTGTCATGGACTCGAAACGTAAAGACCCTAAGATGTGGGCGGACCTGAGTGAAAGGCTCCAGAGGTAATTTCAATCATTATCGCACTATATCGGCAACTTTCGTTCATTTCCTGATATCAAGTAATTAATAACTCCTTTATTCATTTTCTTTGCCGGGCAGGGTTTGGAAACGGTTCGCCAAGAAGGTTAGGGGTGAATGGAAAAAGGAGCTGCAATTTCGACAACTCAATGTAAGTAGTACTAGCTAGGTCCGCGCATCTCTTTGATTCTAGCTAGTTTCAATACCATTATCATGCTTGATTATTATTTTGATTGAACTCTATTCTCGTAACGTGCTCGAGGCAGGGAGACGGGAATAATTTATGTGGATACTACGTTTGCGAGTTCATTCGCCACACGACCTGTGAGAAGGGCAGAATTTTACAACAACTTGAAGTACGTAAACAATATTCACAATTTTATTTTATTACCATCAATTGTGTTGAGTTTCATTCATATATATTGACCCCCTTCTTTAAATTAGATCCAACGGATGCGGGACGATCTCCTACCAAAGGATCGCGTAAAGGCAATTCAATAGGAATTGGCGGGATTCTTACTTCAAGAGGTCATATCTAAAACCGGAGAATACCATCGGCAATTGGTAGGGAATTTTGGTAATTAGATATTAGGGATCGTAAGAGATATTATATTGTATATATGCATAAACGTGTACTATATGTAGTAGCGTCGAATATATATACAAAAACTTGTTGTTCGACCAAGCACGGAGAAAGAGGTCACTTCTCTATATTCATGACGATGTTGTGTAATGGTTCCTTCATTGCTATATGTAGTAGCGTCGAGTTGAATGGAAAACATAAAATAAAAATGAAAACCCTAAATGAAAAAAATTGAATGGTAAACACAAAATGAAAAGAGAAACACAAAATGAAACCCCTAAACCCTCCAAAACCCTAAACCCCTCCAAAACCCTCCAAACCCCTAAACCTCAGGCGCTTGCCTTTAGTCCCGGTTGATGTTATGAACCGGGACTAAAGGTCCTCTTTAGTCCCGGTTCGTAACACAACCGGGACTAAAAGGGGGGCCTTTAGTCCCGACTCCTTAGTCCCGGTTGCTCAACCGGGACTAAAGGCCCTATTTCTACTAGTGTGCCCGATATATTACACTCAGCTTACGCTTTACCCTTTTTTTTGCAAAACTACATCTTAATGTAAAAATGACTTTTTAATGTTTTTCATTGCATTTATGTTTACTTATTGCATTTTATTTTAATTTCCTCTCTTTCTAACCCATTCTCTCCCGGCTAATTTTCATTGCCCTTTCGATGCCCTCAATTTTTTCCCAACCTCTCTCTAATTACCGTCACTTTGCCACTTTAAAGTTGGTATTGCCTTTGTACTCTTCACACCCCTAGTGTACCCATATCAGGATCACATGCAAAAGAAGAAGTTGTTCCGACCCTAATTCACTCGATTTGAGGAGTCCCCTGTCCGATAAGCCCAGAAACTTCTACCCCTACCCTTTTCTTAAGGAGTGATTCCTTCTAGACTATCCTCTTTGTCTGTGATGAGCTTTTACTCATAGATAGATAGCATTTTAATCTTTGTTTCTAAATAGAAAAGCTTAGAGCAAGTTGTGACAATGTGGCACAGTTTGTCACCGCAAACACAAAAATAGGGTACGCATTAAGTAAATCTTTTAAGCAGACGAAACTGCAAGGATGGATCTAGATAGAATAGAAGTGTGTTATCCTTTATTTGTGTATACGATTTCTGAAATAAAGTGAAAAGAGGCACTTGCTTTCCATACGGGCCTCACCGCTGAACCTAATGGATCATATCATCACCAAATGCAAAGGATCACAGAAAGAAGGGAAGCAGCTAACTGCAAACCCAATAACGCAAACTCAACAAAAAGCATGACCCTCTTGATACACTCAAAGCAAAGAAAGTAAAAACAAAGAGAGGAGCACAGCCTCCACATGTGCACATGCACCCAGAAACAAGTGGAACAAAATAAATGGGCCATGAAATCGGTCAAGCATATCTCAACTCCCAAGCCACCTAGCAATCAAGCTAAAGTACTCAACCAGAAAGGCCACATTTGATCTTCCCTAATATATCTATCATGGATAGAAAATTTAAAAGCTAAAGCAAATGTTTTTCTCAATCGTTAGAGGCACCAAGCTAAGAGAAAATCAAACTCGGTAACGGAGAAGGAGGAACAACAGCAGTATAATACCATTCGTTGGCACTGAGCGGCACGTTGAAGAAGAAGGCATCAGAGAGGAGCCACGAGTTGAAGTGGGCGGTGACAAGGGGGAGCCAGTCGTGGCGGTGCATGCCGTTGCGGGCGAAATTGATGCCGAGCACCGGCTCGGGCAGCTCGTGCGGCACATCCTTGGCCGTTAGCGATACCTCCCAGCTCCCGCCGGGTGGCCGTCGAGGTACAAATTCTCCTTATCTGCATCAGGCATAATACATTCGTTGTCAAGTTGTCACGGTCGAAAAATCAATTATGTCATGGCACCTGATTCGCTTGCATCACAAAACTAGGGCATAAATTACAAGTTTCAAGCAGAATGGCATAAATTCCAGTCCACGCGCACAAATTTCAAACAGGTACTGCTTGTGTAACCTGACTTGTTTTCAAAAAGAGAAACAAGTCTCCCTTTTTTTTTGTTTGAGATGAGAAACAAGTCCCGATTACATATAAATCAACTCAAACTAGAGTTGGCGAGTGTATGCCACACGCACATACAGATTGATATTTTTTTTCCCAATATCAAGAGAGGGAGAGGGATGGAGAGAGGAGGCAGACCTTGAGTTTATACATGGCGTCGGCACATCTGCAAGAGAAGCCCAGACCGGATGTGGTTGAACATGGCGACGTCCCGAGAGAGAGAAAGCGCCGACGACGTCGCGGATCCAGAGGAGAAGAGGTCGTGGCGGCGCCCGCCTGCTTTTTTTTTTTTTGCTCGATCAGTTAACTTACCTGCTGGGCAGAAGAAGGAGCTCTACGGCATTGCAGCGGCCTGGGTTGCCTGGCGAGCCAGCAGGGTAGAGGCTGCCTTGCCGCCAAGCCCTCCGGAGTCAGTGCCACCGCCATCTCCAGGCCGTCCTCGCCCGTCCAGGCTAGCCAATGTTGTCTCCCAGCAAATCCGCTGTGAGCGATGGAGGCAACGCGTCCGACGGGCGGAGAAAGAAGCCATGTTCGCGGAGGTTGACGCGGCGGCGTACAAATTTGACTGGGGCACGGACGACGACATTGCCAACTCCGCGTTGGCCGCGCCCCGGCACCACGACGATGAAGTAGGCATGTCCGTGGCCGCTGCCGACGGCGAGGAAAACTAGACCATGGGTGGCCGCAGCCTTCCCGCCGCCACTTGGCTCCCACGAAGGCTGCGGCCACCGCATCGCCGGTTTACGCACCCGGTGACTTACCCGCTTCGTGGGGGCATAGGGCACACCGGCCGTCTTCCCCCGCCCCAAAAGCCAACTTTGATTTGTGCTTCACGGAAGATGTTAGGTGTTGTTACTATGGTTGCGAGGAAGGTGGCTTTGGGTTGATCAATGTATTTGTTTTGTCGGATTCTGTTGAATAATTTAATAAAATCGATGTATCGCATTGATGCAGAGGCCGGGGGTTATCCTCCTTTTCGAAAAGAAAAAAATGAGATCGTTTGCAGGAGTAGGAGTTCTGAGCGGCAAAGTAGAGTGGTCGTTTGACTGGTTATGTTGATTTGGTTCATACACACACTAAGAAGATGTGTAATTCTTCAAATGTAGCAACTTAACTGAGCTGCATTTTAAGAAGTGACTGGCTTTTTTTGCCAGAAAAACTTTCAATCTATTCATTGAGTGTCAAGGTAGTGCACTGAAGAAGTAAAGATTACATCTAGACCACCAAGCGACGACTATAAACACTAGATCGAGTCAAAGGCGCTCCGCCGTTATCGCCCCACCATCACCGGAGTTGGGCAAACCTTGTTGTAGAAGACAGTTGGGAAGTCGTCGTGCTAAGGCCCCAGAGGACCAGCGCACCAGAATAGCAACCGTTGCGGATGAAGAGAAGCGTAGATCGGAAGGATCCAACCTATAGATACACAAACATAGACAGACGAAGACTGGATCCAAACAGATCCTGAGCAGGAAAAAAAAACCTACCAAGCCTTAAAAAATGCCTAAAATGGAGCCCTCCCACCGGCAAGGGCTGGGATCCAATGCTCCTCCATGGTCATAGGACCACAAGAGACAAGGCAAGCCGGCGGATACATGACGGGAGGCAGCGGAAAGCTTCCTCGCGGAGGAAGGAGGCAAGCCAGCCACCGCCGTCCGTCAAACGAGCTTTGCTCGCCGGCTTCCTCAGATGACGGCAGGGAGATCACGAGAGAGAGAGAGAGGAGTCGGGGACAGCGGCTAGGGTTTGCTCGAGCCGCCACCAGCGAAGCGTATCTCTATCTGGTGATGTCTACGAATGATATGAGTTGCTAGCCATTATACCTTGGCACACATGTAGACGATCCAACTCATCGGAGGCTTAGTGGCACGAAGAAGTCGATACGAATTTAAGTTGGTTACATATGTACGTGTAAAAATTATACGATGCGATGCGTTGCAACTGGACAACTACGGAAGGCAATCTTTAAGACCACCGCACTAGCTGTCCGAGTTGGTTGACGCCGATGGCGTTCGTTCGCGTGTTCAAAACCCAAAGTATGCTTCTCTTCTTTTTGTTTAGTCCCACACCGGTCGCTTCGAAGCTGCTTAGCCAGCTTAAATAGCCTGGCGCTGGCCGTTGTATCGGCTTAGGAGGCAGTCGCGGACCAGCTATGCTAGCTAGTTGGTCGATCGGGTTTGCTGAGGCGACTCCGACGACGCAGTCATGAGCCAGATTATCCTAGCTAATCTGGCCTATCAGGTCTGCCGAGGAAAAAAAGCGTTCACTGGCCTAGCTAACCAGTGAAGTAAGGCTTTTTTTTTCTCCCTCTCTTAAATCTTTTTTCCTCCATCCTACAACGGATTATTAACCCCAAGTAAAACTTTTATTCGCTCTCTACTGCTAAGACCGTTGCATCGTTCATTTTCCTTTTAGGAAAATTTTCCTCCCTAGTACAATGGACTATTAACACTAGTAAAACTACCATAATAATCTATTAAAAATCACATGATTTTCGGTCGGACAAATGTCTTCCCGTTCCTCATATCTATGTATGACATGTGCAACCTGGAACTGAAAACACCAAAGATGCGACTTGAGAAACTCAATAAGTAGACAAAAAAAATGCATGGTATCAACGAATTCCAAGTTTCCAACATAACAACATAAAGTAAGTTAGCATATAAAAATTCATGTACCACTGGATACCCCGCGCGCGCGCGGGGGGGGGGGGGGGGGGGGGGGGGCACAGCAGACAATTCAATGATCAACTACTCTACAAGAAGCTAAGAATATTACCCACTATTCCTGTTTAAGGGTTCCTCCACAAATTTGGCCATGTAAGGCCTTCTGCATTATCATCACCTACGCGGCATCGACTACCCCCCATGCCCCACTGATCACCACCTCCCTGCATTCCACACACACACTGCAAGTTAGATTACACACAGACAACAGATAACACAGTCGGTAGTACACACCTGTCGTCGTCCTAGGTATGAGCTCATTGCCCGAGATCGTGATCCACATACCTGCTACATACTACCTGCACTCCAACAATGATGGTTCATCGACTATTATTTGGCAAAAAAAGCAGCAGAAACTGGGAACTGCACAGGAGCACAGTGTCCTCTTTTTGTCTATGTGATTTCTGAAATAAAGTGAAAACGAACAGTTGCTTCTAATCATGCCAAGCTCCACCTTTGAAGTCTTTGGTAAGTCAATTTGCTCATTCAGCATGATAGTGTAATAGCCTAAAACTGCAATGCATGGCATTTGATGATGTGGTAGGTCATGATATTTAATAGTATGTCTATTGGTTGCCTCGTAGACATCACATAAATGCCCTTCTTTCTACTTTCTGAGATGAATATAGGAGTCCTTTTAGTTTGTACTCATCGATAGATGACATTTTAATCTTCATTTCTAAATAGCTAAGCTTAGAGCAAGTTGTGGCAAAGTGGCACAGTTTGTCGCCAGAAACATAAAAACAGAATTGACGTTATAATTCTTTAAAGCAGATGAAACTAGGAACTACACAGAAGCACTCTGTCCCTTATTAGGGTGTATATCATCGAGCCATTTCTGAAATAAAATGATAAGGAATAGTTGCTTCTCACTAATGTTGTCCTTTATTTGTGTGTATGTTTTTTGAATAAAGTAAAAAGGGAAACTTGCTTTCCATATACCTAACAGCTGAATCCTTCGATCATATCATCATCAAACGCAGAGGATCACAAAAAGGAGGGAAGCAACTAACGGGGAACCCAATAAAGAAAAGTCAAACAAAAAATATGACCCTCCAATACACTCAAAGCAAAAGAAAAGAAACAAAGAGAGGAGCACAGCCTCCACATGTTCACATGCCAAGGTTTACGAGTCGACGAGTCGTTCCGAGGTTGAGACTCGTAGACTAAGCGTGACTAATCGACACTAGTCGACGCTAAAGTTGTGACTCATAGACTAGTCGACACTGAAGTGTAGTCGGCCCTAGAGTTGGACTAGTCTTGACTAGTCCTTGGACTCATAATCCATGTCACATGCACACACATGCACCGAGCAACAAGTGAAAGAAAATAAGTGGGTCATCAAATCGGCCGTACGTATCCCAACTCCCAAGTCACCAGCAAACAAGCTAAAGTACTCAACCAGAAAGGCCACATTTGATCATCCCTAATATGTCTATCAGTAATAGATAATATAAAGGCTAAATCAAATATTTTTCTCAATTGTCAGAGGAACCAAGCTAAGAGAAAATCACACTCGGTAATGGAGAAGGTGGAACAGCAGCAGTATAATACCGTTCATATGCACTAAGCGGCACACTGAAGAAGAAGAAGGCGGAGAGGATCCACGAGTCAGAGTGGGCAGCGACGAGCGAAATTGATGCCGAGCGATGGCTCAGGCGACACCTCCCAGCTCCTGTCAGGGTGGCTGTAGAGGCACAAGTTCTCCTTATCTGCGTCAGGCATAAGAAATTTGTTGTCAATTTGTCACTGTCGAAAAATCAAGTCAGTCATGGCACCTGATTCGCTTGCATCATAGAAATACAGAAATGATCCAAGATTAGAGAACTTCAAGCAGAATGTCATAAATTCCACCCACAGAAACTTTAAACAGGTACTTGTGCAACCTGACTCAATTTCAGAATGAGAAACAAGTCTCCCTTTTTTTCTGTTTGATGAAATGAGAAACAAGTCTTCTGTGCATATAAATCAACTGACAAAGAAAGTTGTGTAGATTTGTTGATGTAGCTTATGCACCAATGATAATTGATAACCACCTTGACATATTCATTTGCAGCCTCTTTGGCCCATCAAGTCAGGGACAAAAAGAATGTAATCTGTTCTCAATTTTTTGTCAGGTTTTAATGATTCATTCTATTGTGCCATCCATCTGACTAGTTCGCAAATAAACAATAGTATTATGGTGACCAAAGCCAAGGGGCATTAACCATGATAGTGTCATTATGTCTAAATTGAGTTGTACACACAGTTGCAGAATCGGGAGATCGACCATTCATCACAGCAGAATATGGAGAGCATTACACTGATGAGAGAGAGAGAGAGAGAGAGAGAGAGAGAGAGAGAGAGAGAGAGAGAGAGAGAGAGAGAGAGAGAGAGAGAGAGGAGACCTTGATGATGGGTCGGAGCTCCATGGATGGCGGCGGCGGTGGGTCCGAGATCTGTGGTGGCGTCTCGAGAGAGAGAAAGCGCAGGGAGGAAGCGGTGGATCCTCTCCCTGCACGTGGATGTGGAGAAGGGGCCGACCGTCGCGGACCAGCTCGACGACGTACCCGATCTAGAAGAGATCGTGGCGGCGCCCGCCTGCTCGATCTGGGGGCCTAGGGAGAGATGGCGAGGGAAGAGGGGGCACCGGCGGTGGGGGGCGGAGGTCGCCGGTGGGTGGATGCGGCGGCTGCTCGGCCCTTTCTTTTTCTTTTTCTTTTTTTCTTTCTTTTTTGACAAACACATGTAACTTTATTCATACTCATAACAATTACAGATACACTTATGTGGACCTAAGATCCAAGAAAACACAAAGTAAATCTTATGACTAAGAATTACAATGAAATCTTTTGAAAACACCTTCTTCGTGGTATCAATTTCTGCTCGAAGAAATACTCCAAAGACTTCGGTAAAGATGTTGCAATTGGACTGTAGCAACGATATTGTCACTCTTTCACCGCACGAACATTACCAATAATGGTTTTTGAAAGTGCCTTGAGTCGCCCATCCAAAAAGATGAGAAGCCTTGACCGATGAACGTACTTGTGTCAGGGATGATCCCCTAGAAGTGCAGGCCGTCAAATCACTATATCTTCAACATGATATCGATGAAAGATTTCACATCCACAAAGAATCAGACCAACAAAAAAAGCTTGACACTGCAACATAAACTCATCAGATCCAAATAATCAGATCTGCGAGGACAGAAAACTCTCTAAACTCATGGCACCGTCAAAAGAACAAGAGAAAAATTATTCTCACAAAACTATGATGATCACTAGACGTTGACGAAAAACATAAAGGTCTTGACTCTTGAAGATCCGAGGTCCCCCCACCTCTCAGCGCCAAGATGGCAGCCGGAGGCGAGGGGACGAAAAATTCTCTAACGGCAGCTGCCCTAGCCGAAACCCTCGCGTGGTGAACCCCTTGGGGAACCTCTTTTTTTTTCTTTGCAGTTAACTTACGTGCTGGGCCGAGGAGGAAAGAGCCCAGCGACCAGGCGTCGACCTGGAAGGAGCGCACCGGCACCGCTCGGTTCCACGTTTTTTTATTAGTACCACACCGCTCGCTTCCGAACGTATGTAGCGGAATAAAAATCCTGGTAATGACCTATTCATCGCCGAGGAAAACATTGACTGGACCAGCTAGGCTAGCTAGTTGAGCTATAGCTCTGCTGAGGTAAAAGCATTCACTGGCCTGGCCACCCAGTGAAGTAAGTCTTTTTTTTTTCCCTTCCCTTCCCTGCGCCAATATCGTTGATTATCACTTCTAAATCGTCTTTACTCCATCGTACAATGGATTATTAACACAAAGTAGAACTTTTATTCTCTCACTTCCTCTACGACAGTTGGATAGTTGATTTCCTTTTCGATTTTTTTTCTTCCTCAGACTATTTACATTAATGGACGTATTCTACAATAAATCACATTATTTCCGCATCATAAATGTCTTGCGCTAAGATAGTTGGTTATCACTTTTAAATCTTTTTTACTCCATCATACAACTGATTATTAACACCAGGTAAACTTTTATTCTCTCTCCTCCTCCTCCACAATTGGATAGTTGATTTCTGTTTGAAATATGCCTTACAGACAATAATTATTATTATTTATTTTCACGTTTATAACTAAATGTTTATATACTAAGCTATAACTGTTATGGTTCTTGAATATGTGATTCAGAGAAAAATTCATAAGCACGTGAAAAATAGTAAACGGTAAAACATGATTCCTAGTCTTGCCTCTAGGACTAGCTCAAGTGTTGCATGATGATTATATTTTTCTGATCACAGGCATTAGTTTAACGAAACAAGGATGTCGGCAACATTGAGAGTATGATGTTAGAAAAATGATCGTATTGAATTGACCCAACTTGTTTGTTATACTCAGAGATGTTATCGCCGCATGTCTACAGTCTATGACATGGAGAGTTAAGTATGCTTAATTCCTTAGACCATGAGAGTACCGAGTCACTTCATGCCGGACGATACACTTTGGGGTTGCTCCATCTCATATCTAACACAATGATCATAACGACAACTTACATGTTTATCGAAGTGTGACAAGGGGCAAGATAGCTCAAGAATGGGATTTGACCCTCCGACGATGAAGAGATATTCTTAGGCTCGGTGTGACGACATCCATCATCGTCAGCCTGTTTCAGTGCGGCGCAGCGGCCAGAATTGGTTTCTCGGGACGTTGCGTCCGCATTGAAGCACCGTCGCCCGAGAGGTCGCGTGGGTTAGCGCCGCTCTCCCATCTGGCCACATTGCGCGACATCAATGGTGGACGCTATGTGCTCTGGGACGGTATGAATGTGCCACGGGAAGTGGCGCATGCGTTGGATAGAAAGCGCGGGAGAGGGTTTTGGGCAGGAGAGGGTTGTCGGACGCATGTGTGGCAGTGGTCCGGACACCCGCAAAGCCCCCCCCCCCCCCCCTCTGGTTTGCTTCCGGTTTGCAAGAAAAATGATGTCCGGACCATACAGGACCGTGTTGAATGCCAAAACACGTTTGAATCGTGCGGTCCAGACGGATACAGACAGTTTGAGGGTCCACGTTGGAGATGCCCTTATGCTTCAATTTGGTGAGGAGAAAGTGTCAATTGACATGAGGCAACTCACCTTCCTCACTATTCCTCTGAGTTATCCTGCATTTCCGGAGGGAAAACACTAAATTTGATGAGCAACTTTCAGAAATGAAGGCATGAACAACAAGTAACACATGGGACCTGCACAATAGTGACTGCTGACTGCTAATGTTAATCCCTTCCGTCCATATCTTCTGGCGCGTATGTGCTTACCCTAAACCTCTCGCACGCATTGCTATAGGCGACGAAAATGAAGGGATAAACCCTTTACATCCAAGGGTACCTGTGCAAAGATTTTGTAGCACATTAAGGGCATCTCCAACGGCGACCCGTAAATTTCCTCTCGCATCTGTCCGCGAACGGAGGGACCAGTCCACGGACATGGATGCGGGAGGCCGCCATCCAACCGTAGCCGCATAAATTTCAAACACTTTTTCGACAAACCGGATGAAATTCATGCAAACACGGCCGGATTTCATATAAACATGCCGGATTTCATACGAGCACGGAGGATTTCATATAACCAGACGAAAATGTTTACATTTTGGACACATTTTTAACTAAAAACGATACCGAACTAAAGAATAAACTAGTCTACGGCAGGCGCCGGCAGATATCCATTCCGACAACATGGATACCCTTACTAGTGTACGGCCGGCCGCGGCGGATCTCCATTGTCGTCCCCATGTCCGGCAGCCGTGAGCCCCGGAGGTATATGCTTCAGCGCAAAGGACGGCTCGCTTCCCCGCCACTCATCGGAGTGGAACCGCCGTCTGATGCTTCAGTCGGAGGGGAAGGGAGGCGCCTCCGCTTCGGTGGAGCCCAGGCGGGGGTCGACGATGGTCTGCGCTGAAGAACCGGGCAAGACGCCGGCGTCGCCTCGGTTGTGGCCTTCATGGGACCCAAGCGGCGGCGGCCTCCTGTGTTCTACTTCTCCTCGATGATGGCGGCCGGCGCGGACATGCTGGCCACTGACTCGTCGATGTCCGCGCAGACGGCTTCTTTCTCTGCCATCAAGGCACGGCTGCACGCGTCGACGGCTGATGGTGCGGTATGACGCGGCGTCGTCCATGGCAACGACGATGCCCGTGCCGCCGTGCTCCTGCCCCCCCCCCCTCCCCCCGCGTGCCAGCCTGGAGCAACTCGCCACTCCTCCGCGAGCTGGGTTGGAGTGGCGACTTGCAGAACCACGCGCCGGCTTGGAGCAGCAACTTGTTCCGTCGGCCTAAGCGAGGGAGGTGGAGCAGGGGCCTGCCTCGCTCGTATCCGGCGGGCTCGGCAGGCCACCCAGCTGCCTTTTATGCTAGAGAACTGCTCTTTCTGCTCGTCGGATCCCATCGAAAGGGTGGAGAAAATGGTGGAAGGATGAGATGGGGAGCGGTGGAGTGGTGCGATTCTTACCCGGCGTTTGGCCTCCTTTAAATAGCGGGCAGACGGGAGGAGCTTGCCCGGCATTATGTTTAATGTCAGCCTGCTCGTGAACGGACGTGTGGCCGGAGTAGTTTTCTCAGCTTCCACGCGGGTTTAATGGAGGCATCTGAAACACGGTGAGAAGGCGTGTTCAGCCGGACGCGTAGCAGGAGGCGCCCTCGGCCGGCACGCCGCTTCAATGGCGGAGGTAGTGAGAGGTCGCGTTCGCCCTGAGTCGTCTTCAATGTGCAGCGGCGCGCTCTACAGCGGCATGAACGCGGGCAGCTGGCGCAGGGCGGGAACGCGCGCGCTGGAGGGGAGGGGCTTGGGTGGGCCAGGGCGGTCAGAAGCGGGCGTGACAGCGGTCCGGACCCCCCCCCCCCCCCCCCCCACCCGCGTTTGTCTCCGGTTTGCGGGAGAAAACACGCCTGGACCGCCTTGCGAACTGATACAGCACCGCGTTGGATGGCTTCAGCGATCCGAACAGCGTGATCCGAACGTATGCAGGCGGTTTGCGGGTCGGCGTAGGAGATGCCCTAACAGTTCCATTCAGTTGACAATACTAGACCTACAGATTAGAGCTCAGATTAGGTGGAAAAGGAGTTGCAGATATCCAGCAAACTGTGGTGGCGTTTGGAAGAGAAAAGAATTGTACACCAAGCAAGAGCTCCGAGTACATCAGATGATCTATGAAATCAGATGATGTTGATTCAATCACTTTTACATTTAAAAACATAGATCTGGCACCGAGTGTGTCTATTTACGAGCTCGAGTACCATGTCCATGTCCATGTGATTCTTTCTTTGTTATTTAATTCTGATGTTGGACATGATTAATTGTGTTTCCGACTTATACATATCTTGGAGTTAGTATGAACATTTCAAAAATATAGGAATACTTGGGTCCTCGCCGATATATTTCATATTATTTTCGGACAAATTTCGTCAAATTTTGACTAAATTTTGAACCCTACAATATAGTTCATACTTACGTACGTACACATGGGTGTACCTATCAAATGTATGATCAATATATCGAGGAAGGGAGAGCGTTTACATCTGCTTCCCTTCCATCGTAAATCATATCTACGCAGCTAGAAGTTGATGGGGTAGACGTGCTGCATGTTGGGGTAGAAGAGTCCCCAGTTCTGCTCCACGCCGCTCGCCTTCTGGTTCTCGTTGAACATGGAGAAGATGTAGGTCTCGATGGCGCCCTGGTGACGGGGGGTGCCGCGCCCGACGTGGTTGATGAGGTGCTGGTTGTAGATCCTGGCGTTGGCCGGAGTCGCCGCCGTGCCGCCGCCCGACGGCCACCCGCTCTCCAACACCACCAGCTTCACGTTGGAGCCGCCGTGCTTGGCCATGGCCGTGTAGAAGGCGTCCACGGTGGTGTCGAACAGGTTCTGGTACCCGTAGGCGCCGTCCTGGACCACGGTGCCGGACGCGGTTAAGAGAGCGTAGTTCATGTCCATGGCGCTCGGGTTGTAGGCCCAGGCCAGGTACGGGTAGATGTTGGCCATGAGCGGTGCACGGGTGCGGGCAAGGAACTGCACCACGGGGCCCATGAACGCGGCCGCCTCTCCGGTGAAGGACCCGGCGGAGGGCGGGCTGTACACGCCGAGGATGGCCTGCGACACCGACGTGGTCACCTTGATGTGGCCCAGCCCAGCGGAGGCGAGCGCGCCATGCACGTTCTTCATTGCCGGGACGAGGTTCCGGGTGGCGCCGCCGGCGACCTCGTTTCCGACGCAGACGTACCGGAAGGAAACCTTGGGGTACGCCTGGATGTTGCTCCTCACCCACGAGGCGGCCGCCGCCGGGCTGGCGGCGAGGTTGGAGAGCACGTCATTAGGCGCCCCGACGACCACGTTGATGCCCGTGCCGCCGACGGCCTGCAACGCCGCCTTGTCGGGGGCGTACAGCCGCATCGATTTGATCCCGTTGGACTTGAACATGCCCACGACGGTGCTCGCCGCCGGCAGGTTGTTGGCGCTCATGCCGTAGCACACCCCCATGGACTCGACGCCTGAATAGTAGCATAGAATTAATTATGATACGGTTTCATAATATGATACTCAGCACTCTCTTTCTTCGTTTAATTCGACGTCACCTCATCAAAGTTGCCTAGTTGGCATGCATGATATGCTTGTTATGATACTCCCACTACGACCAGGCTCAGTTAACCTTGAGAAAATAACCTGTTATTACAGGCAGCCACATGTGAAATTCTTTATTTTTACACCAAATAGTAGTAGTACTGTTCCTTCCATTGCCATAGGAAATTCCTCCCGTGATGACATGTGATGGAATAAAAAGAAATGAAAAAGAAACCAATAGGCAAGAATAAAATGGCGGCGAGGGATCTCCCCGAAAAGGATGTTTAACTAAAATCTTGTACGCATGCGTGTAGCTTCTAGCTTTGCATAATCTTTTTTATCTCTTTATTTCATCCACTAGACTAGTCTGGTGGTTGATGCCCGACATAAATATTGTTTGGGACTGGCTATGTGCCAGTAGATTGAATTCCCAATTTGGGTCAGTCGATCATTCTCCGCCCTCGATTTCCGATCTAATGGCTGCCAAGTCGTCCTCACGTATTCTTACACCAGACCCAAGTTCTTCCTCCCGACGGATCTTCTTCCAGCCGCCCTCACGGACCACCGGCCGAACCGCCGGCCACCACCGCCCGCGGCCGGCGGTGCTACCGCGCAGCCTCGCCCTCCCCGGAACCTCCTTCCACCGCCGTGCTGCCGCCGCCCCCGACCATCCCTCTAGCCCCGGGCCTCGCCGGTTTTTTCTCCGGCGAACCTTCAGCACCGCCGTGCTGCCCCCTCCCCCCCCCCCCCCCCCCCCCCAAAACCGCCGTGTTGCCTCCCCCACCCCCCACCCTAAGATAGATGATGGGGTAGCCTGCACAGCGAGCTTCTTCCTCCCCTCCGGCGAGTTTCTTCCTCCTCTCTGGCTGTTTCTCCCTTCAACCAAAATCGACTGACCCAAATTCGAAAGTCAGGCGATTGACATGTAGCTATTGTGATATTGTTTTTTTACAGTCACGAGTTGGTGTCAGATACACGCACGCACGCACACGGCCGAGGAACATTGCTATTTTCACGGCCGGCGCCTTGACCGACTTGTGTCAACAACAGTGCTAGGGCGACACTGCCTGCCTAGTGTGTGTGTGTGTGTCAAGGCATGCATCGCATGCAGAACTTTGCATGCATGCAGGGAAGAAGAAAAACTTTCTTTTTTTTATGAGGGAAAGAGGAAAAACTTTCTACTAGTAGGTAATTAACATGACACTGGAGAAAGAGACACTGGCTTAGCAATATATAGGTTGTTAGTTCAACCTTCTGATGACTTTGTAAAAAGATGGCTAACTGACATGCATGCTCACCAAACATTTCCAGACTTCATTTGCAAGCTTTTGTTCATTGCTTTTGCGTGTACGATCAACTAGACTAGATTAATTTTTTTTTTGTAGTTAAACAGTTGAAACTATGTACAAGTATCGTTTTCATTGTTTACACCATGGCTAGCTCCCTTACCTAGCTAGCTAATGCTTCTCTTAATGAAATCTAAGATTAACGTACGTGTTACTATCTTCTACCTCCAAAAAACTCCCTGCATGACTTGCATGGAAAGAAAAGAAAAAAAAAACTCTGTAACCAATCATTTGGAGAGAGAGAGAGAGAGAGAGAGAGAGAGGGAAGGGGAATCACTTTGTGGTATGGAGGCGAAGGCTCCGAGGAGCAATGCCAGAGCGAACATGGAAGCAACGCCTTGGCTCGCCATTCGGTCCCTTCAAATGGTGAGGCCACACCGGGGTGCAGGCCCCTTATATAGGATCCGAGGAGACGGAGTTTGGTCCAATCCATTCGCAAGCACAGCGCAGGCCCAACATGTCCAGTGGCATTTATTTAGCATGTTGCGATTGAGCCGTTTGCATCGAAATCGCTAATTGAGGAGTACTCCTTTCAACTTTCAAAGATCACTCCCACTTCCTCACGTTGCAATCTGGGAGTTTTCTCTTTTTTCATATATCCGTTTATTCAAAACGTTTTGTCTCTTAAACCGTGCGTCCAAATCTCGAAGCGTTTTCACCATTGGATTCCTCGCGTCGAGATCTTCAAAACTAAATCACATGCTGATAGGTTTTGACGAACTTTTTTTTCACGATAAAAACCGGACGGAAAAATCGAACCGAAAGCACGTTTTTTTCCTTTTCCGAAAGAGGCACGGCCGTGCCTCTCGCGAAAGCGAAAAACCATGCCTCTCGCGGAAGCAAAACCATGCCTCTCGCGGAAGGAAAAAAAACAGAAAACACATTTTTTTTTCCGAGAGGCACGGCCGTGCCTCTCGCGAAAGCAAAACCATGCCTCTCGCGGAAGCAAAACCGTGCCTATCGCGAAAGAAAAAAAACAGAAAACACATTTTTTTCGTTTCCAAGAGGCACTGCCGTGCCTATCGCGAAAGCAAAACCGTGCCTCTCGCGAAAGGAAAAAAAAACAGAAAACGTGTTTTTTTTTCGTTTCCAAGAGGCACGACCATGCCTCTCACGAAAGGAAAACCGTGCCTCTCGCGGAAATAAAAAAATACGTTTTTTCGTGCAAAAAAATTTAAAAAAAATTGTCCAAAAGCTAAGGAAGACCGGTGGAAAACCAAAAAGCCGAAAACGCGTGCGGAAAAGTAAAAAACAAAAAAAACAAAATCCGGAGGGAGCGTCCAGAGCACGACATGTGGCAGCGGCTGAGAGCGTGCCAAGTGGCGCGCTCCCAGCCCACCCCCAAGTGATCGTTGGGAGGCTCCCGAAGGAGCTCTCGTCAACTAGTTGCTCCCCGTTTGCATGCGTCACCCCCTTCTCAGAGTGTCTGTCCGGTGGGCAGAGGTCGTTAGATACAGATACAGAGGGCTAGGTATCTCTAAGGTAATCGTGGTGTAGACGGTTTTTAAGTTTTGAAGTATGCGTCATGTCTTCGGGTTCATCCCTTCTTAGTGTCATGGGCTTGTCAAGCATGGCCCACCTGTAAATCATCATGGGGGTCCTCGGCCTGGCCCACCTGGCCGAGAGACGATGTGGTGAGCACCCCGTAGTCCAGGACACCATCACCGTGTTGTGTGGTATCTAACATAACCTATGTAAGAAGGATAGACACCACATAATCTTGTTGGCGACAAATCTTTGTATCTTGGAAGCTGACATGACTTACGTACACTAGTACAAAATAGGGCATTGGTCTAGGCCAGATCAGAGCAACAGTCCCGGTTCTGTTACGAATCGGGACTAATACGTGCATCAGTCCCGGTTCGAGCGGCCAGGACGCCGGCCGGGCCTCGGCAGGCACCAGTCCCGGTTCGGCTGGGACCTTTAGTCCCGGTTCCAGCCACCAACCGGGACTAAAGGGCCTCGCTCCTGGCGCAACCCCTTTAGTCCCGGTTGGTGTCTGGAACCGGGACTAAAGGTCAGTCTTCAGTCCCGGTTCTAGCCACGAACCGGGACTAAAGAGATGCCTATATATATGCTCTCCCCTGCCCGCTCACTCCTCTGTTTTTTGGCCGGCCGGTGTGGGAGGTGTGTGCTGCTCTGCTCTCACCTCCTATGCACATGAGGTGTTCGATGAAATGCCCGAGTCACACTTAAGCTTTCTCCTCTCCAAGCTCGACCTCCCAGCTCCATTTTTCCCAAGATTTGTCTAGGTTTGGCGGTGCACCAACTACACATGTGTTCTAAAAGGTTAGCAACTTCATCGTTTCATCTCTCACTGCTAGTTTAGCTCATTTCAAATGTTGTAGAAGCAGAGTGGTTTGTGGGTTTTAGTGGAGGAGTGTATGTGGGAGTTCTTTTGATTTAGATGCACAATTTGAGCTGAAATTAACTTCTTAGAGTCTGCACATGTGTAGGGTGCCGTCCCCGTCCCCGTCCTCACCGCCGTCGATCGCCCGCGCCGATCTTGTCGCCGGCACCACCGTGGTGAGCCTCTTGTTCTTATCTTCTTTTTAAAAGAAAAAATTCTTACTTGTATGATTTAGATAGATACTTGTATAATTTTCTTACTTTTATTATTGTTTGTTATTATATAGTGCCATGACTTTGGTATCCGCCTCCGTCGGCCCTCGTCCTGTCTATGATTCGGATGTGGTATATTATCTTTTATTATGATTTGTTTCATTTAGTGTTTATGACAATTATGCCGACCAACGTGATATAGATGTTTTTATCTAGGAGGTATGTGAACCGGAAATTCCAACCGACCCTCTTGTCGAGAGGTTAAATTTAGTTGAAAAAGAAAACAATTACTTGAAGAAAAAATTGAAAAGAATTGAGGAGGAGAAGATGGAATTGGAGTTGCATGTTGCCGATGTCGTCGATGATCACAAGATCAAGATGGATGCAATGTGCTTGAAGATTAGAAAGATTAGAAAATATGCCATTCATAATGAGGCTTGGTATCATTATGCCGTTGGATCAATTGTTACCTTAGTTGCGATTATGATCGCATTTGTTGTTGTTTTTCATAGTTTCAATGTATGTTTTAATTAGATGCTCTAGAGAGCTATATGTTGTTCTATGAGAACTATATATGTATGAACTTTATGTATTTGTTTTTTCAGTAATAACATTTGATCACTACTGTACTTTGGTTTTAATGTGATGATGAACTTGTATTAATTTAGTCACTTCTCTATTCATGATGTTCTGTAATGGTTTTTGATACACTTAATTATATAATGCACGCAGATGAACCGGCAATGGATGTACGGTGACCGACGCACCTCCGAGTATCTTGAGGGCCTGCATAAATTTCTCGAAGTGGCTGAAGCAAACAAGCAGAATGGTTTTATGTATTGTCCATGCCTTGTCTGTGAGAATACGAAGGATTACTCTAACTTGAAAACCCTTCACGTCCACCTGCTTGAGAAGGGTTTCATGCCACACTATAATGTTTGGACCAAGCACGGAGAAAGAGGGGTTATGATGGAAGACAACGAAGAAGAAGAGGATGATGACAACTATCCCCCTGAATACGGTGATATTGCAACGGGGGAAGCTGAAGACAAGAGGAACCAGACGATGTGCCCGATGATGATCTTCGCCGGGTCATTGTTGATGCAAAGAGACAATGCCAAAGTGAAAGGGAGAAGTTGAAGTTCGATCGCATGTTAGAGGATCACAAAAAAGGGTTGTACCCAAATTGCGAAGATGACAACACAAAGCTCGGTACCACACTGGAATTGCTGCAATGGAAGGCAGACAATGGTGTATCTGACAACGGATTTGGGAAGCTACTGAAAATAATGAAGAAGAAGCTTCCAAAGGATAACGAATTGCCCGACAGTACGTACGAAGCAAAGAAGGTTCTATGCCCTCTAGGATTGGAGGTGCAGAAGATAGATGCATGCCCTAATGACTGCATCCTCTACCGCGGTGAGTACGAGGATTTGAACGCATGCCCGGTATGCGGTGCATTGCGGTATAAGATCAGACGAGATGACCCTGGTGATGTTGAGGGCGAGCGCCCCAGGAAGAGGGTTCCTGCCAAGGTGATGTGGTATGCTCCTATAATACCACGGCTGAAACGTGTGTTCAGAAACAAAGAGCATGCCAAGTTGATGCGATGGCACAAAGAAGACCGTAAGAAAGATGGGAAGTTGAGAGCACCCGCTGACGGGTCGCAGTGGAGAAAAATCGAGAGAAGGTGGGGGGACTTTGCAGGTGACGCAAGGAACGTATGGTTTGGTTTAAGTGCAGATGGCATTAATCCTTTTTGGGAGCAGAGCAGCAATCATAGCACCTGGCCCGTGACTCTATGTATCTATAACCTTCCTCCTTGGTTGTGCATGAAGCGGAAGTTCATTATGATGCCAGTGCTCATCCAAGGCCCTAAGCAACCCGGCAACGACATTGATGTGTACCTAAGGCCATTAGTTGAAGAACTTTTACAGCTGTGGAATGGAGAAGGTGTACGTGTGTGGGATGAGCACAAACAGGAGGAATTTGACCTACATGCGTTGCTGTTTGTAACCATCAATGATTGGCCTGCTCTTAGTAACCTTTCAGGACAGACAAACAAGGGATACCACGCATGCACGCACTGTTTAGATGATACCGAAAGTATATATTTGGACAAATGCAGGAAGAATGTGTACCTGGGACATCGTCGATTTCTTTCGACCAACCATCTCTTAAGAAAGAAAGGCAAGCATTTCAAAGGTGAGGCAGATCACCGGAAGAAGCCTGCCCTCCGTACTGGTGATGCCATACTTGATATGGTCAAGGATTTACAAGTAATCTATGGAAAGGGTCCTGGCGGACAATCTGTTCCGAATGACGCTGAGGGACGCGCACCCATGTGGAAGAAGAAATCTATATTTTGGGACCTACCCTATTGGAAAGACCTAGAGGTCCGGTCTGCAATCGACGTGATGCACGTGACGAAGAATCTTTGCGTGAACCTGCTAGGCTTCTTGGGCGTGTATGGGAAGACAAAAGATACACCGGAGGCACGGGAGGACCTGCAACGTGTGCACGAAAAAGACGGCATGCATCCAAAGCAGTATGAAGGTCCTGCCAGCTACGCTCTTACCAAAGAAGAGAAGGAAATCTTCTTTGAATGCCTGCTCAGTATGAAGGTCCCGTCTGGCTTCTCGTCGAATATAAAGGGAATAATAAATATGGCAGAGAAAAAGTTTCAGAACCTAAAGTCTCATGACTGCCACGTGATTATGACGCAACTACTTCCGGTTGCATTGAGGGGGCTTCTACTGGAAAACGTTCGATTAGCCATTGTGAAGCTATGTGCATTCCTCAATGCAATCTCTCAGAAGGTAATCGATCTAGATATCCTACCAAGGTTAAAGAATGATTTGGTGCAATGTCTTGTCAGTTTCGAGCTGGTGTTCCCACCATCCTTCTTCAATATCATGACGCACGTCCTAGTTCATCTAGTCGACGAGATTGCCATTCTGGGTCCTGTATTTCTACACAATATGTTCCCCTTTGAGAGGTTCATGGGAGTCTTAAAGAAATATGTTCGTAACCATGCTAGGCCAGAAGGAAGCATCTCCATGGGCCATCAAACAGAGGAGGTCATTGGGTTTTGTGTTGACTTTATTCCTGACCTTAAGCCGATTGGTCTCCCTCAATCGCGGTATGAGGGGAGACTGACTGGAAAAGGCACGCTAGGAGCGGATGCAATAATATGTAGGGACGGGCATTCTTGGGCTCAAGCACACTTCACAGTTCTACAGAATTCTACCTTGGTGACCCTGTATGTCAATGAACACAAGAATTTTCTGCGCTCCAAACAGCCGGAGCAGTCTGACGACTGGATTACATGTGAACACATCAGGACTTTCGGCAGTTGGTTGCAAACACATCTCATGGGTAACAACATTGTTGGAGATGAGCTGTACTCGTTGGCCAGGGGACCATCTTCAACTGTATTGACTTACCAAGGGTACGAGATAAATGGGAATACATTTTACACGATCGCCCAAGATCAAAAGAGCACCAACCAAAACAGTGGTGTCCGCTTTGATGCAGCAACCAACAGGGGAAAGGACACATATTATGGCTACATAGTGGACATATGGGAACTTGACTATGGACATGATTTTAAGGTCCCTTTGTTTCAGTGCAAATGGGTCAATCTGTCAGGAGGCGGGGTACAGGTAGACCCGCAGTACGGAATGACAACAGTGGATCTCAACAATCTTGGGTACACAGACGAACCATTCGTCCTAGCCAATGATGTGGCGCAGGTTTTCTATGTGAAGGACATGTCTACCAAACCGAGAAAAAGAAAAGATAAGGAAGCGAATACATCATACGATGAGCCAAAGCGCCACATAGTTCTTTCAGGGAAAAGAGACATCGTGGGAGTGGAGGGCAAGACAGACATGCCTGAAGATTATGAAAAGTTTCATGAAATTCCTCCCTTCAAAGTGAAGGCTGACCCAAGCACCTTGTTAAACGATGAAGATTATCCATGGTTACGTCGCAATAAGCAAGGGACACACGCGAAGAAAAAGTGAAGACTTTCTCTCCACAACTATTCTGATGATGACTTTGATCTAGAATATCACTGCAGTTACATGTCAAGAAATGAAATGCCTTTTGTAACATATGAGTTTTCGTCCGAAATCGTGATACTTCGAAAGAGATTGTCCATTTTGTACACGAAGTGCATCCAGTTTTTGCCGTAACCCTCTCAACTTTTTAGCATATGCTATGTGGGTGAAATGATGATACCATGCCAACTTTCAACCTTTTCAGAGTTCATTTGTACTGCTTTTCAATTTCAGGGTCATTTAGCTCAAAAAAATCAGTAAATGCATGAAAAATAGCAAATGAAGTCAGAAAGGGTTGAAAATTGATGATGTGGCTTTGAATGGTGCATGTTGAACGCACAAAAAGTCTGGAGTTGAAATAAGTTTAAAAAAATGAAATGCCTTTGTAACATATGAGTTTTCGTCCGAAACCCTGATGCTTCGAAAGAGATTGTCCATTTTGTACACGAAGTGCATCCAGTTTTTGCCGTAACCCTCTCAACTTTTTAGCACATGCTATGTGGGTGAAATGATGATACCATGCCAAGTTTCAACCTTTTCAGAGTTCATTTGTAGTGCTTTTCAATTTCAGGGTCATTTAGCTCAAAAAAAGATTAAATGCATGAAAAATAGCAAATGAAGTCAGAAATGGTTGAAAATTGATGATGTGGCTTTGAATGGTGCATATTGAACCCACAAAAAGTCTGGAGTTCAAATAAGTTTAAAAAATATGAAATGCCTTCGTAACACATGAGTTTTCGTCCGAAACCCTGATACTTCGAAAGAGATTGTCCAGTTTGTACACGAAGTGCATCCAGTTTTTCCCGTAACCCTCTCAACTTTTTAGCACATGCTATGTGGGTGAAATGATGATACCATGCCAAGTATTTTTTGTTCAAAACTTTAATAGCAAAAAGAATTTTCATAAAGTATTTTTTGTTAGAAACTTTAATAGCAAACTAAAATAACAAAATCTGTTTTTGATTAAAACACCCATTTAAAATAACCTAAAAATTACCAAATTGAATATAATGATAAAACACACTAATATTAAACAGCAGGAAAAAGAATCACTCAAAAAGCTATTTTTAAAGTAAAGTTATTCACAAACTAGTGATTCACACAAATTTCAAAGAATTCAAATTTAAACTATTCAAATTTCAAAACTACTGGCACTAACAGAAAGTTTATAATTTTTGTCACCTAAAGCAAAAAGAATCACTCAAAAACTCTAAGTATTTAGCTGTAAGTAGAAACAAAAGAAAATAAATAAAGCAAAAAACAAAACAAAAATACTGGAAAAGACCTTTAGTCCCGGTTGCTACCACAAACCGGGACTAAAAAGTAAACAAATTTAAAAAAATGCCGCCTACTGGGCCACCACGGCCTGCATACGACTAGAAACCCAATCCGCTAGTTGGGCCAGGATGCAGGCCCGCAGCAGGCCCAGAAGGCCCACAGGCAGAGAGAGTGCGTTTAGGCCCGTAGGCCTGAATAAGAGAGGAGCTCGAGAGGGTTGGCGCAGCCGCACTTATAAACCACTCTCGATGCCTCTCAGCTAGCGAGGTGGGACTAAACATCCACCCGCCCGACGCCGTGCCAGCCGCAGCCCTTTAGTCCCGGTTGGTGGCACCAACCGGGACTAAAGGTCCCCCTTTAGTCCCGGTCCGAGCCACCAACCGGGACTAAAGGGCTTTGCTTCCCGCCCTTTGCGCTGCTGAAAATGACCTTTAGTCCCGGTTGGTGGCTACAACAGGGACTAAAGGGGGGCCTTTAGTCCTGGTTGGAGCCACCAATCGGGACTAAAGGTCTTTGTATATAACCGCGCACTTAGAAAATTTTCAAACACAATTCACTTTGATCCTCCTCTCCCCCGACGGCGCCGACGACCACCTCGACGCCGCCAGGCTGCCGGACCTCGCCGTCGACACCCTGCCCTGCTCCGACGCCCCTGCCCTGCCCCGACGCCGCCGCGCCCCTGCCCTGCCCCCGACGCCGCCGCGCCCCTGCCCTTCTCCGACGCCGCCGCGCCCCTGCCCTGCCCCCGCCGCCGCCGCTCCACAGCTAGCCGGTCGGCCAGGTACTCCCTCCTCCCTCCCACCCCTCTCCTCCCTCCTTCCTCCTTGTATGTATAAAGTTGCCCCTGTTCAGAGAGTTGCAAGATTTCATAGAGTTTGTTGAAATGTGTTTGCCATGTCCACAAGGTGTTTGTTGAAATGCTAGGGCTAGCTAGGGAACTTTGTTGTATGTGAAACTTGGCAGGATGATGTCTCCTTGGATGTTAGAGATGATGGTCAAGTTGGTTTGATAAAAGGAAAAACTTGTTAGTGCAAGTTTTATTAGAATTTAGTTCTGGACAGAAACTACAAGGAATTTTTTGGTGGACTTGCCAGATGAAATTGGGGTTGCCCTTCTGGACTTAAGGGTTTAGTTGGAAGGACTATAAGATGCAAACAATTCAGAATTATTTGAGCAAGGAAAAATAGGGTTGTAGTTCAATGCCAAGATTGGACCAAAATTGAAAAATGGAAGTTGTGCTCAAAATTTTCAAATGACCAAAGTGGGTTTTTGCATAAAAATGATCTATAGGCATCAGAGGACTTCTCAAAAAATTTGTGGCATTTGAAAAGAATTATTTGAAATAGTTCTAGTGCAACAGGGTCATTCTAGAGTTTGAAAATACTAATAAAAGAATTTTTTTTGAGGCCAAATCATTATGAAAATAATCACTACTGATGTTTATAATATAATTAAAAGGATTGGGAGAAAATTTTAAAACCCACATTAAAAGGATTGGTGACAAATATACTTGGTCAATATTTTGTCTTTAGAGTTGATTTAGAGTTCATTTTGATGTTCATTGTGATGTATGAAAACTTGGTCAATATTTTGTCTTTAGTGTTTATTTAGAGTTCATTTTGATGTATGAAAACTTGGTCAATATTTTGTATTGTGGATGCCATGCCATGCTATTTTTCTCTAAGTTTGAAACTTGCTTTCAAATTGGTATCTAGCTAGCTACAATTTTTTTATCAGGTTGTGGTGTTACATTCATGTCATGCCATTTGTTGCCATGCTAATTTTCACTCTCGGTGGAATTACAGGTTGTGGTGTTGCATCTCCGTGGATTTGGTCACTTATCGTCCCTCCGCTGTTCAACAAAAGGTGTCCATTTGTTGTATATATGTTGAGTTTTGTTCATAGGATGATGGTTGGTTCATTTGTTGAGTTTTGTATTCATCTTGTGTATAAATCTTGTATTCATCTTCTGTATAAAGCTTGTATTCATCTTGTCGTTAAAACATGAGAGAGGGGGTCGTTAAAACATAACCCCGATAACTTTGATTTTCTCTCGAATGTGAAGCAAGTCTTTGCCATGTCAAGTGTTGTATTTGCAGAAACTATGGACAGAGACTTAGAAAAAGAAGAGTTGTTGGGGGATATAATCCGCGACGGAGGTGATATCACCATGTCGTTTCTCAACGACACCGATGGTCAGGAAAGAGAGGATGATGGCTGTGGTGATCCAATGGAGGAGGAAGGAGATCATGACGGCTCCGGTGACCGAATGGAGGAGGAAGGAGATCATGACGGCTCCGATGACTGAACGGAGGAGGGAGCCTTAACTGTTGCAATGTCTGGCGAGGTATATATACATATATTAATTAAGCCTCTGCTGACTTGATGCATTAATTGTTTTGTATGTACATATATTAACGCTTCTTTCTTCTTTTAATTAGCCCTCCGGATCTAGCCAAACTTCCGTAAGGAGACGAGGCCCGAAGAAAAGGTTGCGCCAGGATGAAAGGTTCACGATCGAAGAAGTCGGTCGAGATGGCCAACCGATTGCTCCCAAGCCGAGCAGGGACACATTTATACATCAGTGCAGAGTGGTTGTTAGGGACATCGTCCCGATCAGCATCCAAGAATGGAATAAGAAGAAGGACCCTGAAGTTTCTTATGTCCAGGATAGACAGAAAGATGATCTTTGGACCTTGCTGATGACAAATTTCAGCCTACCACCAGAGGCGGATCCGAATAAGGTCAAGGCGTTTGCTCTTAAGAAGATGGCAGAACTATTCAAGAACTGGAAGAAAGATTTGAACAAAAAGTTTGTCGAGAAAGACAAGACTCCAGAATTCACCGGTGCATATGAGAAGATAAAAGATCACTGGCCTGCATTTGTGGCCTACAAGAAATCGGACAAGGGAAAGCAAAGGTCAGTGACAAATAAGCTAAATGCTGCAAAGAAGAAGTATCACCATGTTACGGGGTCAGGTGGCTACAGCAAAGCCCGGCCTACGTGGGACAAAGCTGAGCAAGACCTGCTTGCTAAAGGGGTCCAACCAGCGACATTGCACTGGCCAGATCGGTCAAGGACTTGGTTCTTCGGGGTTGGGGGAACTTTGGACCCAGACACAGGGGAGTGTGTTTGGACGAAGGCTCAACTTGCAATACCCATCAAGAAGCTTGAGGAAGCAATCCAGGCAGCGCAAGAAGGGAGGTTACATCCTGACAGAGAGAATGACGAGCTGGCACAGGCCCTTGGGAATCCTGAACACCCTGGACGAACACGAGGCACATCAAGCTCCGTTCCGTGGGTGTATGGGTTTCCCGACAGCGCTGGTTATAGAAGGCGAGAGAGAAAGAAGAAAGCGGAAGCAAGCGAAATGCAGAAGATCAATGCAAGATTAGCGAAACTAGAGGAACTTGAGAGCCAGCAAGCTACCGGCCAACCATCTCAGCGGCACGAAGATCCTTCCTTCGACACTGCCCCAGAAGCTACCCCACCATCTCAGCGGAGAAGCAGCGTGGCTTCCACGGAGCTCCTTCAGCCTGATATCACGGCTCCTCGCTACCCCGTGGATAGTATCACGCAGGCTGAACATTGTGTGCTAATGGCGAAATGCCAGAACCTGACCTTGAAGGCGGCGGTCGGCTCTGTTTTACCTCCTCGAACTGAGGGAACTTTCCATTGCCGTCCGATTCCACATGGCTATGCTATTGTCACGGTGGATGAGATAATGGCGGGATTTGAGGGGCTGGAGCTTGACTACCCTACAGGTGAAGGGGAGGATCTTCTAGAAAATGCCTTAAGGAGTACCTGCCTATGGAGAAAGGAGTACATCAAGCTTCCAAACTGGACGCCGCCTCAGCAGACGCAGCCGGATCCTCAGCAGACTCCTCCTCACAGTCCAGTTGTGCTATCTCCGCTGCCTGAGTCGTCTCCGGCGCGTCATCTGTCTCCGCCGCCTCAGCGGACTCTAACGGGGGAGGCCCCTCAGCAGAATCCTCCTCCGCCTCAGCTATCTCCGGCGCGTCAGCCGTCTCCGCCGCCGCAGCTGTCTCCGGCGCGTCAGCGGTCTCCGCAGCCTCAGCGGGCTCCGGCGCGTCAGCAACAGCGGAAGAGAGCCGCCGCCGCTCCGGCGGCTAGCAGTACAAAAGGCGGGAAGAAATTCAAATATGGTCCAAGCCTCAGGGTTCCTCCAAAGTTACCATATGAGAGGACTGACGAGGAAAACAAGGACATCAGTGCTGCCGAAGTGCAGGCCCATTTTGAATGGAAACGTCCACCTCCGAAGGAAACAATAGATCCGGTGAAAGCGAAGCGCACTCTGGATGCCCTTAAGCGACCACCACCGCCTCCGCCGCAATCCAACTATGACCGCTGTATTGAAAAGACATATGATGAAGCGCGGCGGTCGGGAAGTACTGCCAGTGCTTCAAGACGAAGAAGTGGGAAAACAATTCCCCAGCTCGGCGAACAGGAGAAGCAATCGTGCCCCCCGCTCAAGGTGTCTAGCGATATCGCTAATCATCCGGGGCTACTGCCCGGTACCACTCTTGGTGATTACGTGGGCGATGATGTACAGTTTGAATTTGTGGAGTTATTTCAGTTATTCAATCAAGAGGCCCTCGACAAACAAATCATGACTAGCTTTTGTCTGTAAGTATTACTTCTGTAATTAAGTCTCTAGCTCAGCTCGTTCATTGCATGTATATATAATTATCCTCACTATATTATGCAGATTGAAGATCGTCGAATGCCCAGAAAGACAAATCTATGACATTGGGTTCATTAGCCCAAATACCATAAATGAATGGACGGTACAAAACAATGTTAAAGAAACCGAGGAAAACTTGCTAAAAGCGTTCCTTCGACATCAAAACAAAAGGGAAATACTCTTTCCTTACAACTTCAAGTGAGTGTTACTGTCTTCTGCATATTCGGTTTCGCTTACTCGAGGTTAAGTACTGTAATTGATGAGTTATGCGTGCGCAGGTTCCACTATATTCTGCTATCCATTAAGCTTGACGAGGGAGTAGTAACTGTCTTAGACTCGAGACGTAAAGATCCCAAGGATTATGCGGACATGACTGCAATGCTCCAGAAGTAAGTTCAATCAATACCGGGACCATATCGGCAACTTTCGTTCATTTCCTGATATCAAGTAATCATTTTCTTTGCCTGGCAGGGTTTGGAAACAGTTCACCGGACAGGTTCCGGGTCTAAGGAACGAGCTGCGATTTACACACCCCAAAGTAAGTAGTACTAGCTAGTTCCGCGCATCTCTCATTGATTCTAGTTTCATCAATACCATTATCGTGCTTGATTATCAGTTTGATTGAACTCTATTCTCGTAAAGTTCTTGTGGCAGGAACCCGGGAATAATTTATGTGGATACTACGTTTGCGAGTACATTCGCCACAGGACTTCTGAGCGGGGCAGATTTGAAGAACAATTTGAAGTATGTAAACAATATTCACAATTTTATTTTATTACCATCAATTGTGTTGAGTTTCATTCATATATATGTATTGACCCCCTTCTTTAAATTAGATCTGGCGGATGCGGGATGAACTCCTACCACATGATCGCATATGAGCAATTCAAGAGGAATTGGCGGGATTCTTTCTTGACCACATCATACATGAAAAGGGAGAATACCATACGGAAATTCAATGGGAGTTTGGCGCTTGATGATGTCAGGGATGTTATATTGTATATATGTAGTAGCGTCGGATAGATATACGAAAACTTGTTGTTCGACCAAGCACGGAGAAAGAGAGGTCACTTCTCTCTGTATATGTTCATGACGATCTTGTGTAATTAATGGTTTACTTCATTTGCTTACTAGCTAGCGTCGAGTTCTCTCTGTATGTAGTAGCTAGCGTCGACCAAGCACGGAGAAAGAGAGGTCACTTCTCTCTATTAGCTAGCTAACACCATATGAAACCCCTAAACCTTCCAAAACCCCTAAACCCCCCCCCCCCCCCTTTCAAAAAAAAAAAACCCCAACGCCTGCGAGCTGCTGACGCGTGGCTGCCTTTTGGTCCCGGTTGGTGTTACCAACCGGGACTAAAGGTCCTCCTGCCTGAGTGCTGCGCAGTGGCCACGTGGAGACCCTTTAGTCCCGGTTGGTGTTACCAACCGGGACTAAAGGTCCTCCTGCCTGGGCGCCCCATAGCGGCCATGTGGAGCGCCTTTGGTCCCGGTTCGTAGGCCAACCGGGACTAAAGGTTTTAGGCATTAGTCCCGATCGTTTTGTCCCGGTTCCAGAACCGGGACTAAAGGCCCTCTGGAACCGGGACTAAAGGCCCTTTTTCTACTAGTGGTAAGAAGAATTGACGCTATAATTTTGTCGGCTTCGATGTTTTTCTTTATCATGAAATGACATATATACAAAAGAAATGATATTTTAGTAATGAAATATCTGTGGTCAATTTAAAGAGATTTGGATTACATCAGAAGCCTTTCGTCACTCCACCTTTTACCACCTCATACCAGGAGCTATATTTACTCTTATTTCTACATATCATTGCTTTTGTAACCATACTGCAAGAAATCAACAATCTAGTTTATCATAAAATTCAATAAAATGTATGCCCAAAATATTTATATTTTTTTTAGAAGATCAAGATAATTTAAGTGTGCTGACCGGGCCTACTGCTCGGTAAAATATTTATAATTGATAGCAATATACTTCCTCCGTCCCGATTTACTTGTCGACTCCCTCTCTCTCCAATTATCAATGCGTTTGAAACGTATCGACTCCCTCTCTCTCCATGACGGCTCAAACGCCCACTACTTGGCTTGGTCGACATATTCGCCTTCTTAGGGCGTAAGCTTGTCCCTTGAGCCACATAACTGGGGTTTTTTCAGAGACAAAACAAGAGCAGATTGTGTGAAGCAGGTTTGGTCTTATTCTCAAGTGGGATGGGCGAAAAGAAAGAAGTCGAGTGGGAATTGTTCATGGCCGGCAATGCACAGCCCCAGTTACATACACAACCGAAAGGCCCATTAATCTTTGCCCTTGCTTATGTGGCCGGCGGCGCACACCTTGTCCCGTCTCTCATCACTACTCACTAGACCCATCGTGCCTTGCTGGAATTCTGTACTTGGTTTCTTCTTCCGGCGGCCGTGATGGGTGGCCTGGTGGTTATCTTCTTGGAGCAAACAGCAGCCGCGCTGGACAGAGATCCGATCAGCTGTGCATCGTCTTGAGGGAAACAAGAATTAATTGCTACAGCGCCACACAACGGCTGGCCGTTACTAAATGTACTCCCTCAGGTCCTTTTTACTCTGCATATTAGGTTTGTCTGCAATCAAACTCTTCAAAGTTTGATCAAGTTTATAAAAAAAATATTAACATTCACATAACAAAACCAATATCATTAGATCCATCTTGGAATATATTTTCATATTATATTTATTAGGTGTTATAGATGTTAATATTTTCTAATATAAATTTGATCAAACTTAGTAAAGTTTGAGTTCAAACAAATCTAATATGCGAAGTAAAAAGGACCGGAGGGAGTACATTGAGATAAGACACACACTCTCTCTCTCCATCTGCGTCTCACATTGCTCGATGGATGAATTGAATGCACACGTAGAAAGACTCGATCATATTTCTTTCCTAGTCACCAGAAGAATAAATAAAAGGCCAACATTTTTTTAGGATGATAAAGAGCGCAGGTGCACCGCCTCAAAATGTACACCCGAAAAAGCTATAGCCACCAGTAGCCAGTAGAGTATATGTTTCTTGCAAAAAATGAATGCATGGCCACTTGAAAAAGCTATAGCCACCGGTAACCAGTAGAGTATATGCTTTGGGTGTAATTTCAATTTCGGTAATGGCAGTTGGCAAACGTTCGCTGTATGGGGATGGCAAGCGAACCATCTTTACTGGCAGTTTTAGTTGTAAAACGAGATCAAACGACGGCAGTTTTTAAACAAAAATTGCCTTCTCAGAGAAAACTGCCATGTCGCCTGAAGAAACTGCCACCTCTCCCCTCTCCCTTTCAACTAAAACTGCCAGCCGAACGTTCGCAAATGCCACCCTCCCTGACGAACGTTCGCCAGTTATGGGGGTCCTTCATATTTTGCGCCATTATAAGGGCCTTCTTTCTAATGAAATGTTACACAATTCCTACTAATGATTGTATGGAGCAGTGATTGATCTCACCAAAGATTACACCTAAAAAATGGCCTTGATCGGCTCTTATCTTGTACTACGTACTAGCTGAGATGGGTTCGCCGGTATATATGGTCACGGCCTTTAGGCCTGTGCATACGTAGGTTTAACTTCCGCGAGTCATGTAAGAGCATCTACAGCCAGGCTTAGCAAATCTGATCCACTAAACGCTCGCGGACATGCCCCGTCAGTGACCGGGGGTGTTCGTTTTGATCTCCTATTTGTCTGTCCATGCAGTCATACTCCTCATTTTCTTCCTTATATGTCTGGTCACTTGCACGTGATTGGTGGAGATGAAGAGAGAGAGAGAAAAAAGAATGAATAAAGAAAGAGAAAAGGTGGTCCAGGGTGGGCCGCGTCCTACGTGGAGGACCGACTGGGCGCGTCCGCAAGCTCTCATATCCTCCCTACATTTGTCCTCAATATGATGGTGCGCGGACATCCTCGACGTATGGGGACGATATGAGGGGTCCGGTTGGGTCACTGTTTTCCTTCTCTCCCTTGATTTGAGGAGGCCGACTGTAGATGCTCTAAGGTAGCTTCTACAAGCAGCCGCCCCTAGCGAGGATGAGTTGTAAGTGTCTTGATCCGGCTCTTATTAATTAGTGGTAGAGTACATGCACTGTGGGCACGTTTGGTTGCCCGCATACAGCCTAACTAGACCCGCGCAGTATAATAATGGACTGTTTGGTAGGCTGCATTCACTGTTTGGCCTGCGTAGCCGAGCCAGGCCTGCTAGTAATGGCCGAATCAACAGTTTTTCCACAGCCAGGCTAGCAGGATGCAACTAGAGGCATGTGGATGGCGGCAGCTGCACGCGAGGAGCCACGCTCGAGACGTCACGTTGTTTCCTCGAAGCACCGACATAATTACCCTTACCTTCCCTCACCGCTCTCTCCCTCTCTCCTCATTCTCACAAGTCGCGGGTAGGATAGGGCGAAAGGCAAAACCAGGGAGGGAACGAGAAATTTGGCAGCTGTGAGGCGATTTTTAGAGCTCGCCGCAATATTTTTTACGGGTCGGCCGGGTATACGATACCTATTCAAGACGTATTTTTGTCCCAGTACTGTATATTGGTGGTTATTTTTTTGGGCCGGACGGATATAGCAGATCTGCTAGTGTGTTGCTCTAAAAGCTCTCATAACCGACGAACTCGCGTAGATCAGCTGGTGCGTGTGTGCCTCGCCTCAGCTCGGCCCTTCGGTTTTTTTTCTGGTGAAGGCGTCCATCAAGGGAGTACCTATGTCTCGCGTTCAGCGAGTCGAGCTTCCGACTCGCTGAAGCGTGTGGGTGAGCATATGGGTCGGCCTAGTTCGCGGTAGTACACTGCCTCGTTTTCTTTTCTTTTTTTTTCATGTTTTTATTTTGTTGTTTGATTCCATTTTTTACTTTTGTTTACACTAATATTCTAAACATACTCCGTATATATTAGACAAATATAGTTTACATAAGGTTTTAAAAAATGATAATCATGCACTTGAAAAAAGTTGAATTTGTATTAAAAAAATGTTGATCATGTAATAAAAAATGATGAAATCTTTTGATCATGTACATAAAAATATTAATCAAGCATTTGAAAAAATGTTGAACAAGTATTTCAAAAATGTTAACCAAGCATTGGAAAAAATTTAAATGTGTATAGAAAAATGTTGACCATGAAAAACAATAATGAATTTTTTTATCATTGTATATATAAATGTTAATCAAGAATTTGAAAAAAATGTTTATCAAGATTTCAAAAATGTTTATCAAGCATTTGGAAAATATTAAATTTGTATAGAAAAAATGTTGACCATCCATTCAAAAAAAATGTTAAATTTGCATTTGAAAAAAAATTGATAAAGCATTTGAAAAATGTTAAATGTGCAAAGAACAAATGTTGACCATGTATTAGAAAATTGTTAATGTCGTATTTGAAAAATGTTAATCAAAAATTTGAAAATTGTTTAAAGTGTGTATAAGAAAAATGTTGATCATGTATTAAAAAATGATGAAATCTTTTGATCATGTACATAAAAATATTAATCAAGCATTTGAAAAAAATGTTGAACAAGTATTTAAAAAATGTTAACCAAGCATTGGAAAAATGTTAAATGTGTCTAGAAAAATGTTGACCATGAAAAAAATAATGAATTTTTTTTATCATTGTGTATAAAAATGTTAATCAAGCATTTGAAAAAAATGTTTAACAAGATTTCAAAAATGTTTATCAAGCATTTGGAAAATATTAAATTTGTATAGAAAAAATGTTGACCATCCATTCAAAAAAAAGTTAAATTTGCATTTGAGAAAATTTGATGAAGCATTTGAAAAATGTTAAATGTGCAAAGAACAAATGTTGACCATGTATTAGAAAAATGTTAATGTCGTATTTGAAAAATGTTAATCAAAAATTTGAAAAATGTTTAAAGTGTGTATAAGAAAAATATTGAGCATGCATTCAAAATATGTTAATCTTTTATTTGAAAAATGTTAATCAACTAATTGAAAGATGTTAAAACAATGTGTATAGAAAAAATGTTCACTATGTATTAAAAAATGTTAAATTTGTATTGGAAAAATGCTAAATGTGTATTAGAAAAATGTTTTTGACCTAGAAAAAAATTTAGAATGAAAAACCAAAAGAAACAAAGAAAACCCCAAAAAATAAAATAAACCAAAAGAAAAAGGAAAATGAAAATTAAAACTGAAGAAACAAATGAAGAAAAAAATACGGAGAAGAAAAAAAGAAAAGAAAAGGTACGACGTTTAATTAATTATTAATTAGTATACCAGTTCCAATAAAAAAAATTTAGAATGAAAAACCAAAAGAAACAAAATAAACCAAAAGAAAAAGGAAAATGAAAATTAAAACTGAAGAAACAAATGAAGAAAAAAATACGGAGAAGAAAAAAAGAAAAGAAAAGGTACGACGTTTAATTAATTATTAATTAGTATACCAGTTCCAATAAAAAAAATTAGTACCACACCGCTGGCTTCCAAACGTATGTAGCGGCTTAAAAATCCAGGTAATGACCTCTTCATCGCCGAGGACAACATTGACGCTAGGCTAGCTAGCTGAGCTATAGCTCTGCTGAGGTAAAAGCATTCACTGGCCTGGCCACCCAGCGAAGTAAGTCTTTTTTTTTTTCCTTCCCTTTTTGTCTCCCATGCGCTAAGATTTTACAGAGGAAACTGAGTCAGTCAACACTCAACCAGCAGTACCAAACTCTTTACTTTGAGTTGCCATGTGAAGCATCAATCTGGAATAAGACTGGTCTCAACTCTGAACCAATTACCATCACCAACAGTACCAAACTCTTCTTCATGCTATACGAAATAGAAGAATTCAGCAAACAAAACAAAAAAGATGACAACAGCGTGCATTCTTCAGTCGCCAGTTAGCTCTTCTCTTCTCTTACAGGAAAAATAGCTAGTTGCTACAGGCATTAGTAGATCCACAAGTACGTCAGCGTAAAAAGAAGCGGGACAACTGGCTTGTATCCTCCGACCATGCAACAAGTGGCGCACATGCATCTAAGTGCGAAAGCGTTAGATAAAAACCGTGATCAATGAGTCGCAGCATACTGGGACTCTAATTTACATCTTGTCAGTCTTGATGAAATTCCGCCCCTACTCGCGAGATTGACCAACAGAGAAAGTATATCCATCCCATGGAAACAAGCATGCAGTTGCATTACAGGTTGCTCATGAGATTGACCAAAGCTTGCACGCAACCTTCTGTTGGAGCCAAGAGACGAGCCTCGTTTTTGCTTGGTTTAGTCATCTATATAGATAAAATGATTCTATCAGTTAGACATTAGCCATCACATGTGCATAATTTTTTTGAAAATTGATTATTCAAGAGGCACATATCACTTTGCTAAACGAAAATCGTAAACGATAGAGAAAAATAAGCAACACAAACTATGCTATAACAAAACAAACAATGCAAAAGCAAAGACCACTAATGAGCTACTTCACTTAGATCGAGACTCATGAGCTACTTTCTTAGCTAGTTCCTTACATGCAGATGTATTCTCTTGAAAATTAATAAATACACATGGCAGCTCATTGTGTACCCTTAGCTAGTCATCTATACAGTTTAGTTGCAACTGAAATATATGTATTTCTAACTATCAATTTCGAATCGCATTATAGATCTGTTATTCAATTTCGTACTGGATAACATGGAAAGAACAATTGGATCGGCTCATTGTGTACATGGCGGCTCCAGTTGACAATCTAATCTTTAACACTTTTCATCTCTTAGTTACTGTGAACTACTAGTTCTGAAATAGTATTTCAATGAGTTTTCTGTTTGTAAATCCGCACTTGAGACAACCAACTCATTCATGTGTCATTTGCACCTGAGATAATGATATTTAAATTATCATTGGTATCTTTGTAATGGTGCATGCTATCCTTGAGATCTCTAATTTTTCAAGCAACCTGTTACACTCGGTGTTGACGAAATGTGAACATACCGGTCTCTTCATCGTCAGATAGGCATACCACATCTACACGAGCGGCCACGCCAGGGGGATCATTGCGCAGCCCAAGATTTCCTGTTAGCCATTCATCCAGCGATACTGAATCAGAGTCTGACGGTGGCATGCCTGATGCGGAAGGGCCAACACTCCTACTTGGCAACACATTCGACGCAGCTGAGGCAACGCTAGATGTCGTAGTCAAACCTCGCGGTGATGTTAGTGGCAGAACTGGATTTGGAATCGAAGATACTGGCGACGGCAGGGGTGTTGGCTGTGAACTTGATGGCAGTGGTGGAACCTGCTGAATTTGATGTGAACTTGATGGCCCCAAGGGTGCAGGTATACTGGGGTGTGAACTTGGGTGCAAGCTTGACGGTGATGCGTTCCCTGGGGGAACTGTCTGTGGGCATGATTGTCTTATATTTATTGGAGTCACAGGGGTAGACCATGTCCTTGCAGACATGCTGTCCAGCCTAGTTGGAAGCTGCTGTTGATTTCCAGATGCCATCGAATGCACCACCTGTGCAGGCAACCTGTGCTGAAGATGAGCAGGTGCACGTGCTAGTTCACTATGGACTCCAAATCTTACTCGTGGCAGAACTGATGCAGGACTAAAAGTAGGTGATGTTGATCTGACAATGTTTTTTCTAGCCACTTGTGAAGATGGCGATGATGATGGTGATGGTTGATCGACCTGTAATGGTTGGACATGATGTATCGGCACTGGTGATCGACCAGCTGTCAACGACGCAGTTGGTGATGCAGTCGATGCCACCGCTGAAGGCCTCGTGGAAACTTGCTGAGAAGCCCGGGGTCTCTGGTGATTTGGAGGGCTGTGGGCTCTAGCTGCAGTTCAAAGTAATTATCATTAGCGATAGAGATTTGGAACGGATATTCGAAAATCATGTCAGCATATTCATTTAGAGGACATCAAATATGATTGCTTGATTGCTTATAGTCAATGCTCAATACCTTGTGCTCCAGAAGAAGATATGAATTTAGCCCGAAAATCATCAGCTAGTGACTGGTTGAGGACAACTTTCTCACATAAATTATCAAGTGTCTTCCTTTGCTGAAGATGAGTGGAATCATGTTCTTGAAGTAACGAATCATACTTTTGTTTGACCTTCTCTATTTCCTGGCTACACTCGGTCCTAAGTTGTGATTGCTGTCGATAAGTGAAAAAATAAGAACGAGACGAATCCCAGAACTAGTGTAAGAAATTGACAACCAAGATATACATGAGCTAGAAGAAATAGCAAACCTTTAGTTCATGGGTTTTATTAAGCGAGTCAATGTATAACCGTAATCTGTGCAACTCATTTTTCAGTGGCTCATCACCAACTGGTGGATGATTAAACATCATTGATGCCCCCAGAAAGAGTTGTGCTGAAGAACCCGGTGCAGCCTCGGGTTGATGACTTGGTTGACACTGATCAGGGCTTGTTCTTTCAAGCGGAATACTGGACAGTGAAACCGATGGCAAACACTGAGATGATGGTACACGAGAAAGTAGGCTTGATTGTTCTACATCTCTTTGTGAAAGCACAGTTGGCACCATACTTGGTTGTGCAGACTGAATTATCAGATCCGTCGGAGTAGAGACTTCCCTGGATGCTGATGGTTGCATTTCAAGTTGCAAAGTCTGTGCTGGTGTTATACCAGAACGGTCTACTTGTTCTGCCTCTCTTTGCAGAAGTTGTGCTGGTGCTACAATTGGTTCGGCAGACAGCATTACAACATTGGCCTCAGCTTCAACTTCCTTAGACATTTGCAAGGAAGCCTGGCTGGGCACAGGAGCCAGAGTCTGTGATTCCGGTGGATCTGCCTGAGTATTGTCTCCATTGCCGGTGTTAACTTCCATTTCAGCATCTCCTAAACGTTGGTCAGTCTCTCCCGGTAATGGTTGCGAACCCACACCACTCTGTTGCTCAACATGTTCAGTCCTTCTATGGTCACCACTTGAAGATTCCTGATATATGTTACAGGTACATATGATTAGTGTCATAGGATACTAATAATAAAAACAGTCAAAAGGAATACTAGTGTAACCATAATGTAATAAAGTACCATGAACTGGAACATGAAGACCATGTGCTCAGCACTGACTCTAATGGAAAGATCAGTGCTGCATCAACTGGGATGTCCACTATTTGGAAGTACGTTCAAGTAAATGGGTACACAGAGTCACAGATGCTCATAGATGAGCCTACTAAACATTTATTTTCCTTTCGCTATATTACAAATTACAAAGAACTTAAATGGGTAATCTACAAACCGTAAAATATGACATAGTATGAAAGGCAACATACTACATACAGTTCCACCTTCTATGCCTAGTGTACTGTACTGCCCATGATGAGCAAGTAACTATGCTCACATTGCTACGCTGAAAGAGCAAAAACAACACATCCTAGATGAGCCTACTAAACATCTCCTTTCCTTTTCGCTATATCACAAAGGAAAAGGTTTCTGAAAAATCTACAATCCATAAAACATGACATGAAACTTGAACCAAAGCTTCAATGTGTTATGATCTTACATAAATTGACTGCAAATTAAGTTGGAAGTTTCTGTAAAAAAAAGTTAAGCTGACAGTTCCTACATGGATATTAAGCTTATAAAATCAGAATGACACCACTGCAAAGAACTAGTAAGTATAAGACCTGATTAATCCATGCCCTACCTGATTAATAGAATTATCAATTGGAGGACTAGAATTTAATTGGTGTTGAACAGACAGAGATGCCCCTCCTTGCAAGTCGATGCAATCAAAACTATTGCTGATCATGTTCTCTGTCAAACCAATACCTTCTGATGCTAGCCTTCCTTCACTGTGGATAAAAACTTCAGCAGAACCATTTCTCGCTGCTTCTGCATTGATAACAACAGATGGAATCACACCACGAACCAATGTAACTTCCATCGCTGAGGTTTCGTGCAAAGACTGCGGACAGTTTGCCAAAGTAGCTGTATCAACACAGGAGCTAAAGTGGCTGAATTCCTCAATAGCAAAGCCTGAATCTGGTAAACAAATACTTTGATCAAAAGTATGATCTAATTGGCCAGATTTTGCTTTGTCAAGGAAATCTTCCTTCAACTGCAACTCCTTAGTCCACACCTTTGATTGCTGCCAGTCAAGCTTCTCACGTTGGTACCTCATGTGCTTCAGAAACGCACATAGTAGCATAGTGAACCATACAACTATTAGCTTCGTTTGACCACCTCTGTCCTCTGGATCAGCTTGAGACCTACGAAGATGTTCCACAACTATTCTGCATGCTTCTCTCAGTTTCACCACTCCCTTGTGCCTGTGCATGTCAAACATTGTGACCTCGTTTGCTTGTTTATCATGGATATTCTTTTCTCTCAAGGAGAAAACCATGTCAACCAAATTAATTCTTTTGTCTCTGATTCTATTAAGAAGTACATCCTTTGATAAATGTTGCTTTTCATGAATCTCTGGAACAGATAGCAGTTCCTTCTCTGCTGGTACGATAGCCTCAATCACTAAATCATGTGAATCCTCTTGGTGTGATTCGTTTCCACCAACAGATGCTTCCTTCTTAGGGGTTGATTTGTCATTTCCATATTTAGTTGAGGTCTCCTGCTGATATGGTGATATGTTCTTTACTGAAATTGATTGATTATTCTCGCCTGTCCCGCCTACTCTATGTGAGAACTCCTTCTTTAGGATCCTTAGCTTCTTATAAACCAACTCAGCGAGAGTTTCACTGCACTCATAGTTCAAGTGTTCTTCCGCAAGGGCCAGCGATTCTCTATGATTAACCTGATGCCTTGAGAGAGAAGCAGCACGCCAGCACTGAAATAAAGCATGCAAAGAAGGAAAACATTCATGAAGAACAGCAACATTTAACATTGAACATGTAGTACAAAATTACAGAAGGCTCTTCTCTAACCAGTGCAATGTTGAATGCATGCAATATGTGCTTTGGCTCCACACTGACTTGGTGATTCTTCAAAGTATAATCAAGAAGTTCCTCACATAAACATTTAACACTTCCCTGCACAACATGTTACCGTTCCATCAAAGAATCCAATCAGCTAAAATAGCAAAATGATGAGTATATGAAATCATGTGTCTTCGTGAATTTCAACCTCACTGGAATGGTAGGGTGAATTACATTTTGATAACTTGTCTGTGTATTTATTTGCTACACATAATGTATTGCTGTTCAGAATGCTGCACTCTTCAGCTTAGGCACAGTTTATGATTGTTGATCAATTACACACAACCAAACATTTTACTTCTCTTCGGGATGTATTTGGTTCAATATATCGTTCTTACAGAACTTTCAATACTGCCAAATTAGGTTACTACTTCTGACCAAAGGAATATATTGGCATAAAACTATCATTAGGTATTTGTGACACAGCAAGAATTAAAACAATGCTTGATCCTACTTGATAAAGAACTGACTTGAGAGCTAAAAAAATATCAACCACTAGTTGTGGCCTTCAGTATTTTACCAATATAAGTAAATTAAGAAGAGTGAACTGTTGAAGTATAATGTCCGGCCCTCTCTCAGTTTGGACTTTCGGTTGAACATGCAATTTAATACTCCCTCTGTTTCAAAATACTTAACATATTAGTTTTGTCTTAAGTCAAGAAGTTTGACCAAGTTTATAAAATGAGGACTATGGGGAGGAGCCCATGGTCAATATATTAAGAAATAGCCCACCCGGGTGAGATCGCGGAAATTCGCCCCCAACGGGAGTCGAACCCCGGTCTGCAAGGATGCGCCACTGCGACCTTGCCACTGGGCTGACCAAGTTTATAGAAAAAATATCAACATTCACAATAACAAATCAATATCACTAGATCCATCATGGAATATATTTTCGTATTGTATTTATTTAGTACTGTAGATATTGATATGTTTTATATAAATGTGATCAAATATTATAATGTTTGACTTAAGACAAAAGTAATATGTGAAGTATTTTCAAACGTGGTATGGTATCTGGGCCAAGAGGTTTCAAGTTAACACCCGGCCAATGCAGTATTTAATAGAATATTTGCGGCCTACATCAAATCGACATCTAAGGCCGGACAGAATCTCGGCATGACGCGGACTCCCAAAAGTCCGGACTGATGGAGAAGGGCGGGCAATATATTTCAACACAAACATCAACAGAACAATGAGGTTGTTACATTCAGCATACCGGTAGTTCAAACAATTCATATAGCTTTGATAGCTCTGGCTTCAATTTGATGTGAAGACCTTTTTGTGTGTCCTGACGATTTCCCACCCCTACAAAATAGACTCTGTTAGAACAGTGCATTATGTGCATGAAAAACAGAGGTAATAATTACAGTTACAGCAGTATACCTTGTTCCTGCCACGTGTGGTCAACTGATATTTGATGAGAACTAGATGTAGTATTGATTTCAGGCAATATTGAGTCCTTATCTTCGCCAGCTAAAACATTTGCAGATGAATCCAAGGTTCCAGCAATTTTTCTACGTTTGGTACTGGCCTCATCGGCAGGAATTTTCTCTTCTTCCATGTTTTGTATCTTTCTACGGCTTCTTTGTGCCGGCTCAGTTATATACTGCCAACGAGGAGACTTCCGATCTAGCAAATTTACCCAGAATTTTGGCAGATCACTATCAGGTGCAGATACCCCGTCCCTCTCACCTACTACAACACTATCTCTAGAATAAAAAGGTCCATTCAGATGAGCTTGTGATATGGCTGCATTGCTCATCTTAGTGCTGGGATCATCTTTCGTGGATAACTTCGTTAAGTACTCCTGAAGTACTTTATCCATGAACAGTTTTTCAGCATCAGAATCCTTGCTTAAATATTCATCGTTTTCTAGCCCTTCGAGTCTGCTGAATTGAAATGATGCACCCCAACTAAGCAGAGAATGGCTAAGGATAGGCGTTATATTCTGGGCATTGCTATCAAGAATATGATCATGCTTTGCAAGTATAAGAGCCTTTTCCTCCAATGTACAAGACGAATACAGACGAAAAATGGGCACACGTTCAGATTGTGACTCTATGCTGATCCTCTGGAGGACTCTCAAGTCATTTGTGGGATTCCAATCACTACAATATATGATGATGACATCAACTGATGATAGTTTAATGCTTGGGACACATGCACGACTATCAATCAAGAAAATAAACCGGCCCTTAGTTGTGTCATTGAACATACTCATTGCACCCTGTTTCTTTGGTACAGCGAGACCACGCTCCACGCGTTCATATGACTCAAAACCATATCTTTGACGGACAAAATCATCCAAAATGTCACCCATTGGATTGCCAGCCCCACCACAAGACTGCAAGAAAGAAACACCATATTGCACTGATAAGCTTGGGAAACCTTTCCAAAAGATCATGATATTTAATTCTAACAATGATGAATCAGAAAATATCGAAACAATGAGCTTAATAAGGGATATTACCCGTCAGCGATTAAAATGTACCAAAACATGTTTTTTTTAACCGATGCCAAGATGTTAGAACATGTGCTTGCAAAATGTTGTTTCTGAAGTGAACCGTATGTGCATTGTACCAAAGGAAGATAAATTTTAGAATCAAGTGCAGACGTGTCAGCTTTCTGCAGGAGCATTCATATAGACACCATTGGGGGAGGGGGGTGTTCAAGTAAGAACACAAGACTGAGAAAGACTCTGACTACGAGGGAGCAAGAGAGTCAGCACAGACCCTGAGGAGGGTCAGAGATGCCTCCTTAAATCTAAAGGATTGAGCATGGACTTCTTTCAGGATGAACCATCTCCAATAGGGACAAACCTAGAACTTCAAATATTTTGTAACGGAGGAAGTAGTAATGAATCACACATAACTGGCATTACTACATATAAATTGGGCCAAAAAAAATAATGGAAGTAAGACATTATTTGAGGCATGGTACCACAAAACGCTCACCTGGGAAAGGATAAGAACTCTCTGCCCTTTTCCCTTGATTTCTCGGAGCATTTTGTCAAGAAGCAGTAGCTTGCCACTTGCACGCACTCCAATATCTAGGATATCAGTTACTGGGTGGCCCTTGGTAAGTGAGGTTTGCAGCATTTCATCTACTAGATAAGGGTGGTCGCAGCACTGTTGCATGATAAGATCAGTAAAGACAGTTAGCTATGCACAATGAGTACCATTGCAGATTCTGTCAAACTCCCTACTTCCTCCGGAGGGATACCAAAAAAAGGTATCATGCATGCTCAGAAATTTTAACAGCTAACCTTCCGGAGGGATACAAGAATGTTGCGAAGAGCGCCAACACTGTCAGTTTTTGAATGTGATCGAAGCGCTGGTGAGTTTGAAAGTAAGGTATAACAGTACATTTCTAGTTGCACTCGTGAAAGGCAAGCAGGAACCCAATACTCCACAAATTTTGATGAGTCCGCTTTCCGGCCCATTGCAACGTGAAGTGCGAACTCTGAACAGTCATCAGTTGGCTCTCTAGCATCCATTGCAGGACTGCTTTCAGCCACAATATTTTGTGAGCACAGATCAGCAGTCATATGTGCCTGTACAAGAATTGATAATGTAACCAAGTCCTTTGATACAGATGGTAGGATGACAAGAGAAAGAAAAAGCAACATTGCAAATAACAAGCCAACATACTGAAGCAGCAAGGATGTTACAAAAAATCAAGCATATGCTCAAGTTGCTAAAAGGAAACTATACAAAGTATCCTGTCAGGTGAACACTGCGTCCTGCATAAATTGTACTCCCTCCGTCGCAAATTAGTTGTCTTCGATTTGTCTAGATACGGATGTATCTAGACACGTTTTAGTGTTAGATACGTCCGTATCTAGACAAATCTAAGACAACTGATTTGGGAGGGAGGTAATACTATAATAAAGTAAGAAGCTCAAGACGTTATATGAGATAATTCAGGTGCAAATAAAGAACATTTTGATGTATTACTGGAATATGTGTTTAGTTATTTACTTATATTTTACTACTCGAGACTTATACGACTTATAAAGGATGAAGGAAAATAACAATGATACTTACAACAATGCTTTGTGATAATGTAAGGTCAAGAGTTGTAATAATTTAAGCCCAAGAGGTGATATGTCATATGGAACAACGAAAGAACATTTTAATCTATTACCAGAATATGGTATTTAATTCTAATTTGCTACTCTGGGGTTAAGACCTGCAAAGGATGAAGGCACAGGGGACTGGTACTTACAGCAACGCCTTGATTTCATAAAGAGTATAATAAAAAAAACGAGAACTCTAAAGAATAGAAGGTGGTTGAGCAAACCTCTGAAATGGGAGCAGATTTTTCAACATCAGTTTTCGACCCATCTATCTCCAATGTCACCTCAGGAGCTTCACACTGAGCAGATTTTTGAACACCAGTTTTCAACCCATCTGTCTCCAATATCACCTCGGGAGCTTCACACTGGCCAGAAGTATAGCCTTCCAAAAAATTATTGACGACTTGACTTAAATGTGCCTTGTTATCTTCTTCATGTGCGCCACTTTCTTCATACCTCAAAACAGAGCCATTGTCTTCCGCATGCACCTTGGAAGCATTTCCTTCATAGCCTTTGAAAGTAGCAGCAGGGAATACATCACCAAAGATAGATGAAGGGACGAAGGCATTGGGATGAAAAGAATTGACATGCCAAAATTTCATTGATAACAAGCTATACAAGCGTATTAAGATGTTAAGTTAGTTATTTCAACATGAGTGTTTTGCATGGAACGTCCTGCATTGTTTTTAGAGCATGCAGCAAGCTAGTAACGCTTCATTCTGACCGAATCTGTCACGAGAACATGTTAAGCTTTACATCTTCAGCTATCTAAGATGAACCTACATCATATGCAGCAAACAGCAAAGTCATGGAGATGGCTGTTTGCAACAAACAGACCAACTGTGATAATGAAACAGGCAAACTAAACTGTGACTATCATCCCAGTTGATTGGACAAGCAAAACATGAGTTCAAAATCACAGGGAAATCAAGTTAAGTACCAGGGGATTTTTCATATTCTTCAGAAGATGTCTTGAATAGACTTGTATAGCTCTTTGCGGTTAGCCTTTTCTGCTTCTTCAATGACCTGGTACCACTCTCAGAAGCATCATGCTTATGCTTTGTTGAGTTATGTTCATCAATTTGTCCATTTACGGTTTTGTCAGGAGTAGCCACTGGACTAGGAACTCCATTTGAATCATTTGAAGCAGTAGAAGCTGAAACGGTACTTTTCTTTATTCTGTCTGACGTTCTTGGGGTACTAGCCTTCATTGTCGACCCTTTTAGCTTCTTTGGTGACGATTTCGGGGTATCAGGTGTGCTGGGGTTGCTCCTGCCCCTCGTAGATTTCTGCGAAACCGGTGTAGAGGCAGAACTGGCGACGATGGGATTCTTTCCTCTTGTTTCTCGGTTCGACCTCCTGAGATTTGGCTTCTGCTCATCGCTTGTTTCACGTGTGGACGAGCTTCTAGACTCCCTTCCACCAGCAGACGAGGTGGATGTCGTTGCAGACTTGGTGGCGGCGCTGCCTTTCCTTGCACTGGTGTCCCCTGCTCCCTCATTGTTCGCCCCTCCTGACCGGGTATTGACCATCCGCTTCAGTAGAATCAACGCATTAGGCAGGGCACCTAGAATGACGCAATCAGAAGCAAAGGGGGGGTCAGAAACTAGGCAAAGAGGCTGTCTGAAATGTACTCTGAAATCATGGATCAATGCATCAGTACGCTGAGCACACTAATGGAAACAGCAAACAACTCATCACAAAATTCTCTAGCAATAAGCCCAGATGTTTTCTCTTTAATCTGTTGTGGTACCCCAATTGCACGCCATTAGCAAACCCAGAACAGCAGGCATTCCCTCATGGCACAGGGGCATGTAGTACATCACAAAAGTTGGTTTTTTTTTTTACCTCAGGGCCGAACTGCTACGGGGTCGAGCCGGCGGGCGCAGGGAGGCCGGGTGAGAGAAGAGGGGCGGCGAAGGCGATGCCGGGGTGGAGCTCCTGTGGCGGCCCCTACTTGGCCGAGCTCCTGCGGCGGCCGGCCGGCCGGCCGGTCACTGTGGTCGAGGGAGGTGGATGAGGGGGTGGAGGGGGCCGACGGGGTTCTTGAGGCGGCCCGCCGGCGGCGGCGTGGGAGCGCGCCGGTGGGCAGCTGCCGGACGGCGGAGGCGGACGAGAACCCTAGAAATCGGGGCTGCCTTCGTCTGTCGCCGGGTCGGGGATTGGGGCTCGGTTCAGTTTGTACAGTGGCAAACATGTCTAATTTCATCCCAACTCTGGGGGTAAAGACGGCTGGCTAGGGAAGCACCTCCATGCGCATCAGCGCATGCATGTTTTAAAAAAAACATTTAGATTTGATAATTGTCAAGAAAAACAATAGCCAGTTCAAAAAAAAATAGCCATTACAAATGAAAATTGCTGACGGCGCAAAAACAACATGTACGCGAAATAGAACGGGACAATGATGGTAGCGTGGGAGGAGGAGGGGTGAGGCGCAGCGGTGAGGCCCCAAGTTAAGGCATCACGTCAGGCTGCAGGTGGGACTATACATGGGCATCCCACCTCTAGCCCACTTGCTCCCACTAAGTTTAGTGGGAATAATAGGACATCCCATCAAAACATGTATAAATTATATGGGCACAAGTGGGATCCCACTTAGCAGTAAGCCTAGCGAAGGCCAACACTTGCAGGCTGATATTGTTGTTACCATGGGCATAACGAAGGCCAACACTTGCAGGCTGGGCATCATCCTCCATTCCTCCTCGATGCTGAGCCAGTGACAGTCCTGGAACGCGCAGCGTCTCGCCGACGTCCCGGGGCTCGAGGAAGTGCGGCGTCCATGACGGCGTGCCGTCCTCGAACGAATTGTGCGTGAGCCGCCGGAGCCCCGGAGCCCCTTACAAATGTGGCATAATGTCTTGGGCATCATTGTTGAGCCCGCGTAGGGTGACGCTCAAGGGACGCATCGGGACGTTGTGTCGTGTGTCTTCATCACCTCGTTCCCCATCCCAGGAGGACACCACTAGCGTGGGTACCTCGTGGAACTGGCGAACCATGGCAAAGTTGGCCCGTGGCGCCGCACCACATCACACGTCGCGTAGTGAGGGAGATGCTTGGTAAGGACAAGGTGGTGCAGGTTGCCGGCCACCTATCACCATATTTTGCTCCCGCATGTCGTGATTGCTCGCAATAATCATGTCTGCATGATGCTTGACGCGGTCATGTATGTGGTCACCGTCAGTCTCGCGTGATGTATTGGAAGGGTTTGCTCCATGAGGTAGGGAGTGAGAAGGAGATATGGCAGAGGGAGTGACGGCTTCATAGAGCGCAACAGGGGTTGGGTTAGCCGGCGGCAGAGCAGGACGGCTGGGAGTTGATGATTGCTAGGTATATAGCCTAACAAGGAGTTGGGCCCCCAAATGCAGGAGTTTGTAGCAAATAGTTACTTTCCCTCGGTGAGAAAACTAATGTATCAATCTGTGGAGGTAATGGTGTTCTGCAGCAAGGGCAATTTTCGGCAACACAAATAAAACTTTACTTATGCCCCCAACAATTTCAACAAGGGTGTCAACCTTGCTAGCATTACTAGTTGTACAAGATAATTACACGACAAAATGGTACATGATATTTTTGTATTGTTGGATCAAAATAATAAAAGTGTGTTTGAAAGTTGCTGGAAGGTGGTTCTTATGCTAAAAATGGATCGGGGTTCATAGGTTAGCCAAGTGTATATCTTCAATAAATAAGAATGTGGTAAGTAACATAATCATGTGAAAAAATGCAGAATGAAATATTTTTCATGCCCAGGCCAGATATATGTGATGTGTGGATATTATATAGGCAGTACATCCATAATGTACAATAGAAACAATAAAGGTGTTCATTGTAATAACAGATGAATGATTAATTTAACACATGTACGAACCTAAACCAGGGTATGGTATTACAATGAGATGAATGGAGGGATTGATGATAAGGATGTGGATGACGCTGATGATGAAGATTGATGTCGTAGTCTCCTTGATCGGGGTGATGGCGTGGCGGTGCCCTTCTGTCGATTCCCTCTCCGGATCACGAATGGAGGGATTGATGATAGGCATCATGAATAGATGGATTGATGATGATGATGATGATGATGATGGAGGGCGTGAGGTTTTCACATTCTGGTTCGTGGTTCTGGTCTCTCTGTTCGCTGTCTGTGAAATTTGATCACGCGGGGTGAAGTAGTAGACCAGGAGGTGGCGGCGTCATATGGTACGAGCATCGATACGAGCGTGGATGCTCGTACCGCACATCGTCTTTAAGGCCATGCGTAGCTAGTTTTTTTGCACGTGGTCGTCAATTAACATGATCTTCACCCATAATTAGGGGTTTTTCAATTAATGTTCAAAATATCCTTGAAATATGGAAAAAAGGGTGCGTGAGGACGATTTTTTTTTTTAAATGCTATGACTATTATATTCGGAAACAATAAGCAAAAAGTAGTGCAAAAATGGACTCATTATCATCGAAGAGTGAAATGTGTATGGCCGAGTTCATGCAGGGAGAGGGCCTATGCGTGATCCATCGGTGGCACCACGGGTTGGTGTGGCATGTGTTGAGACATGGCTCCACATGTGCGCCACTAGCTCGTCCTGTCATGCACCATCACTGCACGAACTCTGTAAAATAGATAGTAATATACTCTAGAAATCTAGATATTTGTTTGATAGAAAAGCTATAGGGACCTTATCAAGATATTTAACTAATATTGTGAAAGCATAAAAAAACACTACCACATTTAGATACGTATTAATCCAAAAAAGTATTGTTATTTTGTGATTATTATCATTTTTAGATCAATGGAAAATTCAGTTCAACCAATGATTTTCTACATAATGTCTCACGCAAAAATTTCAAGAAAAAAACTTAATTGTTTCTACAAAATGTATCTTCGGTTTAGCAAAAGTTTATTTGCAAAGATAGATAGATAGCAGAGCTCTTTTTTGAGTTGGAGATAGCAGAGCTTTAACACAGAACATTCAACATTGTATCTTCAAAATTAGGTTCATCATTGTGTGACTAAATGTGATAGGATTTTATGCTGACAGAATAATTCACACGTAAAAATGTTTGGCATAAAAAACGGTGAGTTGGTTCCTCTATAATAAAATCGACAAGGCCAACCCGCGTCTAATCTAGTTCTAATCTAATGTCGCGCCCAAATGATATTAATGTCACGCCCTACACCCTCGCTGCAACATCAATATAGTCAATCCCCAATCCGATTCGAGCTTGGCACATTAATCCCCTATTATGGACCCTAACATGTATCCCCCCGTCTCACATGTCTCTGTCGGGGGACCACGAGCTCATCTGCTACCTTCTCCTCTATGTCGATGCATACGAAATGGCCATCATCCCATGCATGATGTTGTAGGGGAACGCAGCAGAAAACAAAAAAATTCCGACCTACGCACCAGCCCAGGACCACTATGAAGACTCCATACAAGGTTTCGATCCGATCGTTACCGACTCGTAGCGCAGCGGAAGTAGAGTCGATGTAGATCGTCGGTGCAGATCCCCGCAGCTAAGATTTACAACCTCCCAACCGCGAGGATGTACTCCCTCGTTTGCCCCACGGACAGCCCTCCGGGAGGCGGTCGAACAGTCCCTCGGACGGTGTCACGGACAGCCCTTCGGGAGGACCCTCAAAACTCGGACGGTCACTCGGACAGCCCTTCGGGAGGCACTCTCGAACAGCCCCTCGGGCAAAAAGATCGAACCTACGACCTCTCTATGGGGTTGCACACATACGGTGTCATCTATCCGGTAGGGCTTCGCCATCCAGAACTAGTTCCCACCGGAACCCAGACAGCCTTTCGGCTCTACGAAACTATTTCGCTGGGAGGGAGAGAGAAAGCCAGATCATGCATAGGTTCGGTGAAGTATAGACATGACCGGAACACTTTCCGATCAATGATCAATAGCTGAACCGTGGACACTCATATTGATCCCTATACCCACACGAATAAATATTCGAGTGAACCTCCAGTTGCCGCGTGCTATTCCTGTTGCTTCGCGATATGTTACAAATACCCGAGGTGAGATTTATCGGCATCCCTGTGGATCAACAACTTGTCCACTATGCCAGTTACCTCGTTACCGGTTTTGTTCTCTTTTCTCGTTCTCGTGTTTCGGCATCCCCGTGATCAAATCACAAAGTGTCTGGCCAGACGATGATGGATACCGTAACACCGAGAGGGCCCAGAGATATCTCTCCATCGTCGGAGGAGCAAATCCCAATTTTGAGCTATCAAGTCCCTTGACATACTTTTCCATGAACCCGTAAGCCGCCGTAATAGCCACCCATTTACGGATGACGTTTAACAAACCCCAAAGTTCATGAAGCAAGCATGAAGAAACTCGATACTCTCATGATCTAAGGAATTATGCAAATGTTAACTTTCTCTGTGTTATTAACCATTAACTTGTGACGAATGTATCTCATAGCATAACATCAATTCGGGTCGATTCAACACAAGTGTTCTCCTAACATTGTGCCCTCAAAATTGCCGGCATAGTCATGCCCATGATCAGGAAAACAGAACCATCATGCAACACTTGAGCTAGTCTTAGAGGCCAGACTAGGAATACATTTTACCGTTTATTATTCCACACGTGCATATGAGTCTTTGTGGCACCCCGATAGAGGGCCGACGCGCGCCAGTCCCAGGATAAGACCTGGCGCACGCCTGAGACATGATACAGCAATTCCAGGCACAAAAATGGCTTTATTATATGAAATAGAGTTTTACAATACTGTTGCTTACAACAATATTACATGGCTCCAAGGCTAACTAAATGGCAGCGGAGGTCTTGGTTCAGTGGCAACGACGTCTCTGGCTGGGCTCCACAACGCACAGGACTGGCTGGGTTACGATCTAGCACGACAGATCTTCTCCTGCAACTGGCCACGTGCAAGGCCAGGTGAGTACTTTGAATGTACTCGCAAGACAACCAAATACATAGCATCCAAACAAGCAGATGACAAAGCAAGCCCTATGCTTACATAAGAATTTATTCTAAACATGGCATGGAATTAACAGGAAATCATGGATCAAACATGGCATACATGGATAGGCATACCAACTACATATCATAGCATGGCATGGCTACTTTACGAAGCATGGCATCCAAGATTAAACTGAAACCTACTCTACACTTACCCCTTGCGAAGCATTAAAATACTATGTTGTGATATCACTCAGCTTTACTGCCCTGCTGGGCTAACTCATGACTCACCAAGATCCCATCTCGTGATCATGTCAGAACCACATGGTGACTGCTCACAATTATCCCATAGTCCAAGTTACCACATTTACTTAATAACACATTCTTTAGCAAGTTTATAATAATAGGTTTGTCCTCCAGATCGACTAAGACCAAATAGTGTGACCTAATACGAACTGTGTCCAATACCGTGGACGCGGCTATTCGAATAGATTCTTACACTCTGCAGAGGTTGCGCACTTTACCCACACCATGGAGCTCCTGGCCTCGTACTCCCATTCGGGTGGACCGGTGCTGCTCCAACGAAACTTGCCTAACCCGTGACTCCCCCACCATACCACCGACAATCATCCTCCCCCGGAGTCATGCCCTGGGTGGCCCCTGTGTCACCCCGTGACACCTGCCACCGTCGTGGCCAAACAAAACTGTCCCAAACGGGGACTCCCGGGCTAAACAAACAACTGGGCTCACAAGGTTATCGCCACCTACCAGGCCAGGGTAGCACGCGCGCATAACCTTCCCTCTTTGGTGGTACCAGTAAGAGAGCACAAAGCTAGACCAAGTCAAGGCCGTCCCATACCGACAAATGTGGCTGCACGGGTAAGCTCGGTTCGGTGGCACTATGACTCGATCCCATCGATGACGGAGGAGGTTTAATTTATAAGTTCAATTTAATATTTTCATCATCTCATCATAACATCAACATTTATGAGCAAGAACAATTACTCAACAGCATAGCAAAATCATAATGGTACCGACGATCATGGCATGAGATCAAATCATAGCACTAACATGATAAAGGTATTAAAACATTGTTACTAGCATGGGAAAATATGACATGACAGCAATTCATGATATCACATGGTAAATAACACTAGCATCAGGTACAGATGAAATATCAGAACTATGCCAGTGCAGACTAACAGATGAGCTGAAATATACTACAATACACACACACACACACAGGGTGCAAGCAAAGTCATCACGCAAGTCCGGAGCTCATGATAAGAGGTTGGCTTCCCTTGGGGTTGACGGAGTCACCGGGAAGAAGTGCGATGGGCTCGCGAAAATATTTGCCGGAAAAGTTTCCCTCTCGAAGGGGGCTCAATCGGAGTTACGGTCGCGGAGAAATGGCCGTTCGTTCGTTAAGCGGTAAAACAAACAGAGAATGTTCGTTTTAGCCCTTAACAGATGAACGTCCACTATATAGTGGGTTCGGCTGGCGGGGTTGAGGCCGAAGGCGTATTACAGAAAATACGCTTTCACTGTGGGGAAAGCGCATTATCCTCTGAGGCTACGGCTGAATACGCCTCAGCAGCTGGAAAGTGTATTTTTACAAATACGTTTCCACTTAAGCTCGTGGGCCCGGGCTAATACCCACTTACAGCCGGGCCCCACCTCATCTCCTCTCTCCTCCTCCTGTCTTCTTCTCCTACCCTCGACAGGAAGCAGAGCCGGCGCCGGCCGGGCTCGATGCCGACGCGCGGGGCCACGGCGGCGCTCGTGGAGGGGCGGGGTGAGCTCGCGGGGCTCAGCCACGCCCGCAGGTAGTCGCCAGGGCTCAGGAGCCGGCCGGTAGCGCCGCAGCCGCTGACCAGGAGGCGGCGGCGGACGGCCACCAGAGGAGCTGCCTCGGCAGCGTTTCCCCGGAGGAACCGAAGACGGCGGCGGCTCCGTGAGCTACTGGAAAGGTCGCGGACGCAAACAGGGAGAAGGTGGAGGGCCAGGGCTGTGGTTGTTGTGGGGAGAGGGGAGAGGTCCCGGGGCTCGAGGGAGAGAACTGGGAGGTTGCTGGTGCTGCAGAGGCTTGAGGGCACGCTATTTATAGCCGCGGGAGAAGCTAGCCGACGGTGGACGGAGTTTCTGGACGCGCGGCGAGGTGGCGGCACTCCGGCGGTCGGCAGAAGCGTCCATGGCTAGGGGACGAAGGGGAGAAGACTCCAGGCGGTCCACGCGTGTGGTGGGGAGTTCTCCGGCGCGCCCGGACAAGCCACGGCCTGCCGGAGACGGCTCCCGAAGCCTCTTGGCACGTGGTGCACTGCCTTGGCTTGCACTGCACGTGGTCACCGCGTGGCCACGGCGTTGCCACGCCACACGCGGGGCCAAACCATGTCTGGGACGATCTACATACTTCGTTGAGTTGACTTACGTGGTTGAAATGCAATGAACCTCTCTGGTGTGACCACACCTAGGTCAAACAGTTTCTAGCAGCAAACTTTGCACACGTGGTGTGGCCACCACAGTGCTCCTCTTGGCTTGATCTTGGGCATGGGTCAATAATCCACTAAGGTAGTCATGCTGGCAAACTTTCAGCACAAATGGACAAGTCTAGATGGTACTTCCTTTGTAAACTAGCAATCTGACCAGAAATGAAGATGATGATGCTGGGGTCAAATGGCTAAATGGAATTAGCTTATTTTTGGTGTAGAGTGATGATTTGGTCATGAGAGATAGCTGGAAAAGTTTCAGCTCAAATTGAACATCCATGAGGGTACTTCCTTCACAGAGATACAATCTGGACAGAAACTTAGATAATTTACTGAGGAAAATTGGCTAGATGAAATGGGCTGGTTTTTGGTATACCGAGGTGATTTAGCCTTGTTAACCACCCTGAAAAATCTCAGCCCAAAAAGATCAAAGGAACAAGCACTTCCTTTGCAAACTGGAAATCTGGACAGAATTTTCAAATGGATGTTGTGCTCAAAATTTGAATTGTGGAACTTCGGATATTGATGGAAATGGTGAATATATGGGTAGGATAATCTCCACAATTTATTTGGGATTTTTCCTAGCTACCAAAATGGTAGTTCCTTTGGAAAGGCCACAGATTGAAATATTGGCTTTAAATAGGAAAATGCAATTTCTCTTATTTAATTATGGCCGATATTTTTGTGAGAGCTAAATATGATCACAAAGAATATCTCCACAAGTTTTCATGAACTTTGGAGATGAATAGATATTTTCTTGGATTTAATTCCTCAAAAAGGCAGAAAAAGGAATTAATTCTAGATGAGAAATATTGCATATGACTTGGAAATATTTTTGCACATCTAGGGTTTATGGATGAAGAAGGGTCTCTGGAAATTTTGGGAGGATTAACAGAGCAAGGAAAATGATAGCTCCTTTGTAAACACAAAGGCAGGATTTTCAGTTCCAATATTTTGAAACTAGGGTTTGAATGAGGTTCGGGGTTTACTGACGAGAGCTTGGCTGGCACAAGAGCATGGGAAAGTTATGGAGAGGCTGAGGATTGTCTGGATTCACCTGGTCACTCACCAGATTTCAGAGGAAAAATTTGGGAGAGGAAAGCTAGGAAGGAATAACAGCACAAAAATCGATAACCCGATTTTTGGGGTGTTACAGTCTTCCTCCGAGCCTCGTGTTATTGCAGACTCGAGAAACATAACAGTTATAGCACGGAATACAAACTTAATTACGAACATGGGGATAAATAATAACATTTATTATTGCCTCTAGGGCATATCTCCTACAGACTCCCACTTGCACTAGAGTCAATAATCTAGTCAATGCTAAAGCACTTTACACCTATGGCATACCGGTGTAAAATATGCTTCGCTTGTGGCATAGCCTGATGTCCAACGGATCTGACAACTTCAGCTCCGTGTGTATCTTTGCATATCCTCGCGTTTTCATGCTTTCACAAAATTCATATTTTGTGTGGACTTGGCTTTGTATATATGTGAATCACTGGTCGAACCCTGATTCCTCAGACTGAGCTATGGAGCAACTATCTACAATAGTGTCCCATTGACCAAAGCCTTCTTGGAACCAAACTAAGTTCATGAATGAACTATATGATTCAACATCTTCTTTGTCGCTTCTAAAGCGTCAACATACTTAGCCTTTGTTATAGAATTCGCCACAGTAACCTGTTTGGAACAATTTCCAACTACCGTGCCACCATATCGTGTATTACACAAAACCCTTAACTTAAATCGAAAATTGCTTGGAGCATTGATGAAGACTGTATCGATGTAACTACTTACAACGAGCACTTCATAATCTTCACTTGCGAGAAAACATGTCATCAGTGCTACTTTAGCACTCAACGACATTTTTCGCTGTTGTCCTATATGATCAATATTTTGATCACTTTGGTATCTATACTCACAACTTCTTGAGAGTACTGGACATATCTGGTTGTTTTACATACCATGGAATACATGATTAATCCAAACACAGAAGTGTGTGGAAACTCCATCATGTATTTTGCTCATCAGTGTTTTGGGACACCGAGTCTTGCAAAACTCTTTCCATGTAACTTCGGCCAGAATCACTCCTTGGCGTTCTTATGCTAAACTGTTTTAGCATCTTGTCAATATGTATTTTTGGCTTAGCCTATTAGGCAATTCTATCTCGTAGATAAATATGCCTACTATCAAGGCTATTTAGCCCAAGCACTTCATCAAAAAACTATTTTCAATGAAGTCCTAATTTGTGTTAAGAAATTTATATTATTTCCAATTAACAATGTGTTAAGCACACAAGTGTCGGTTCTAAATCCGGCATATCTCATAGTAGGGGTCCTAAGCTAGGTGTCTTGGCATGATGGTAACAGGATGAACGAGGGACACAAAGGTTTTACCCAGGTTCGGACTCTCTCGAAGAGATAATACCCTACGTCCTGCTTTTGATTGTATTCATATGGGGTGTGGTACAGAGTACATGTATCTACCACGAGATTGTTCTAATGAATATGAGTTCATCTATTGACTAGCCTTGGTTTATATATGCACCGGAGGCCTAGGGTTTAGGAGAGTCCTCGTCTTGGGCGCCAAGTCTTGTGGAATCTTCCTTGTATTCGTCATGGACTGCCCGAAGTGGCCCATGAGTGAACCGCCATGGGGGTCCTCGGCCCGATCTACCTGGTCGGGAGATGACGTGATGAGTACCCCCTAGTCCAAGACACCGTCAGTAGCCCCCTGAACCGGTCTTCAAGTTGGGGACGCTCCTCGGTTCTTCCGAGCTGTTCTTCGTCTTCGGCCGTCGGTCTTGAAAGCTGGTTCAACAAATCTTCCCATCTTCGATCGTGAGGATCGCCGAGGTGAATCCGAAGAGTTTACATGTCGGGCATCCGAGGAGCCCCTTTAAGTTCTCGGCCTTTATTAATGCCTTGTTATTTTTTCACCACACCTCGGGTTTGAAGTTTTTCCCGTGCGGTGGTGTCCTCTTGCAGCCGAGCTTCAACACGGGACTGCATCCGAGGTATATTTTTGCAGCCGAGCTCCAACGCCAGTTTGTATCCGAGGTACATTTTAGCAGCCGAACTCCAACGCCGGACTGCATCCGAGGTACATTTTAGCAGCCGAACTCCAACGCCGGTCTGTATCCGAGCTCCAGCGCCGGACTGCATCCGAGGTGTCTTCTTGCAGCCGAGCTCCAACGCCGGACTGCATCCGAGGAGGCATAGAGTACCTTGTCTTTGAAAAAGTTTGAAGGAGGTTATCCGAGCTTAACGCCGAAAAAGTTCTCTATGGAGCCAGTCACTCGCAGCCGAGCTTTATGCCGGACTGCTTCCGAGGTGGTGCACCACCTCGGTCTTGGGCTAATTTTTTGCGGATATATTTTCGATTGGTGCAATTTATTCACTGCCGAGATATATAGCCAATAGCCCTCAAGGTGTGTGTGTCGGCCTAAAATCCGAGATGCACCTGAAGGAAAGCATAAAACCGCTGATCCTAGTAGCCCCTGAGACTCAGGTCGATTCGTGAAATCGGCCTGAGGATCAATTCCTAGCTCGGTAGCATATTTAGGAACAGAAACACGGTGTGCATAGTCCTCGAGGCTCAGGTTGGGTGCGGTCGACCAACCCGAGGATCGTAATCTCCTCGGAAACTGTTTTGCACTTTGAATTTTCTGCATTGAATCATCAATGCAGTAGCCCCCGAGCCACTGGTCGGGTGGCAACACTAGATCAGGGGATCGATGTAACCCGTTTAATGACTTTTAAGTGAGAAGCGCGAAGCCCAGTAGCCCCCGAGCCTTAAGTTGGGCAAGGGTGGCCGAATTAAGGATCGATATCCGGGGTAAATTGACTTTAATCACAATTAATGTGTAATGATTCTACGTATCCAAGTACTTTACATCATTAATACTCGGATCCGCATTGTACAAAACTTTGTTGACCGACCATCGGCTTCAACCTCCTTAGCCAGTAGCTGAGGAGTGTTTGTCCTACTTTATAAAGCCTTTATAAGGGTAAAGATTTACGGCAAACAAGGCAATCCGGCTATATGGTTTTATAAACAAAGGTACGCGGAGAGATATGTTATATTACTATTTAACGTAAGAAACATCTTCTGGGAAAAATAGTTCCTTTATAGGTTCCTTTTCCCAGGTTGTCATGTTGACCATGATCATGAGACCTCACCTCCGATCAATGTGGGAGAAAAATATTGAGGATTTAGTTTGGGGAAAGTTCCCGAACTCTGTGGTCTTAATGAACCAAAAATTTCACTTCCGTCGTTGCCGACCAATTATATTCTTAAGATAGCAAGCTTTCGGCTTCACCCAGTCTGAGGTACTAACCCGGATGACCCAGTAGTAACAATCGCAGAGGTGCTCCCTTTACCCCCTAGCCGAACAATCGGGAATGTAGGGTGTAAACACAGGAGCCAGGCAACCCAGCTTGGCTAAAATCTTAAGTCAAATTGATGCATATTTATGGCTTTATAACGATAATTACGGAAGGCAGCGCTCGTATATTGAATACAAACGCTTTTATGCTATATGCTATTTTGACTCCTTTGTGACCGATTATCATTTGAGAGTGGCCCATCATCGGCTTCTACCCCTTTGTAGATGCTACGCAGGGTGTTTCCGCAGTAACAAGACAACACTTAGCCGACGTCTCGGTGCCCGGAGGCTGTTGTGTTAGCGAAAACGAGGCAATCAGATATCCAGGATTTATAACTTTCACTTAGTCATAGGAGTTTAAAGTTGGGAGGCCAGTTACTAGCCCCCGGTTAGGGTTCAGCGTTAGTCGAGGTCAAGCCATTAACACTTCGGCCAATTTTATGAATGGCCTACGGGGTAACCTCTATCGATCGATAGTTTGACACAGTCATCGGATCGCTGACCAGTTTGCGCTCATTATGACAGTCAGTTTTCGGCTTTCTCCACTGAGGTACTTGACCAGTTAAATCGGAAGTACAATCGCAGTGGTTCTCCCTTTGCACACCTAGCCGAACAAAGCGGAACGTAGGAGGCAAGCACAGGAGCCGAGCAACCCAATTATTGACCGAAGACACAATTCGAAACTGATGCATATAAAGCAATATCCGAGAACATTTTGCCGAGGACTCCTCGGAGTACCTTGGCTTTTGGTAGGTTTGGCTCTAGTCGTAGCCCCCCGTTGATATTGCCGATGCTTTAAAGGCATCCGACGTTGTACTACGAGAGTTATGCTGGAGACACACAGTATCCCCTGAGACTCAGGTTGGGTGCGGCCGACCAACCTGAGGATCGAATCTCCTCGGGACTAGTCTAGATGTCATGTGCGTTTCGCCAACGCCGAGGTGTAGGTCGACAGGAAAGATGCCGAGCTGCGGGTCGGAAAAGATCTCCCGAGCTGAATTATTACGCAAGGCACCTCGGTCATGAGGATGTCCCGCCTCCTGAAAGAAAAACATACAAATAGCTTAAAGGTGCCATAAGCTCGGAAAACCAAAAAACTTTAGGAAAAACTTTACGTCCGAACTAAATCAAGTTTTTTGGTGCCAATTCGAAAATTGGTCTTAAAATTAAATTATGCTTCCGTCGTGCTTTAACATGATACATCCGATCTCCAGACTTCAAGCGGGTCAGCCTTCGGCTTCAACCTCCTATCCCGAAGGCGGAGTGCTTCTCGGGCCAGTTTAGTGAACTAAACTCAAGCGGCTTTAGAGAGAAACCAGGCTATCCGGCTATTGACCACACACTCACGTCGGAAAAAGGAGTAGTAGAAAAAGACTTTGCAATGACTAATAAGAAAACACTTATTATAACGGCTCATATAAATTTAAGAGCCCCCAGTTAACATGGGAAAAAGAAGCGGTTTTTAACGAATCTCGTTTTTAACAAACAGATTTTAACATAAATATAATGCTTGGTCGAACCGAACAAAAAATTAAGAATTTAGAAAATTTAAACATGAAAGCGACTTAGCTGGTTAATGTGCTCGGCGTTGATGATGTGGTGCAGGCTTGTGGTGGGACGAGGACGCATAGTCCTCGGCTTGATCGAGGTCCCAGACCCCAAGCCCGAGGTGGCCGAGCGAGGAGCTCGGCACTCCGAAGTAGCGACACAGTACGGTCGATGTGGCGAGGCGAAGCTCCCGGTCCAGCCGAGGTGACGAAGCTGATCGGCTGGTGACGTCGAAGTCTCCGGAGTAGGTTGATGAAGAGATGGCGAAGCCCCCGGTCTAGCCGAGGTGTCGAAGCAGGTCGGTAAGGTGACGTTGCAACCCCCATGCCAACCGAGGTGTCAAAGCAGGTCGGCGAGGTGGACGTCGGCTCGAAGAAGCAACGGCGCGGCGATGCCGACGCAGGTCGAAACTTTGTGACGCGCTCAATGCTGGCTTGAGAAGTGACCGCGCGGCGATGCTGGCACGCCCGACCCGTACAATCCGTAAGGTGACGATGTTATCTTGACGATCATTAGGGAGAGCGGTGCCGAACTCTTGGTCGGCTCGCCGAGGTGATGATCCGAGGTGGTTGTCGTCGGCTCGATGGAGCGATGGCGCAGTCGATGTTGGCGCAGGTCGGTAGCCATGGAGCAACGTGGTCGGACCGGTTTGACATCGGCGCGATGGTGAAGATCGCCTCGAAAAAGATTCAAAATTTGTGGGCACGTGTTTGAGAACAACACACAATACCCTAGAAAAAAAATTCCTTCAAAAAGGATGTCCAATATCCCGTTCATGAAGAAAGATGAATTCGGGTCGGATTCGTTTTCGCGCAGAAAACAGATCCGAAAATTGATGCACTCATCGGACGTTTTCCGGAGTTTGAACGGTCGGAGCGAGCTGAAATTTTGAGGGGTGGTCGATATAGTAATTCCGCAGCCGATCAATGGTTGGATCTTCCAAAGGATCTCCGAGCTAGCCGCTGGAGCCCTCGCCCCAAACTCGTTCAGATTCCCGTCCAGATTTGACAGGGCTCCGGTATATCGGAGATCGCCGAAGATTCCTCCATCGGAACGCGACGAAATTTTGCAGGGTTGTTCTAGACTCAATTCCGCACAATTCCACTGAAGCAATCGTCAAAGCGACGCTCGAGGAGACGGGGACGGCGAACACGAATCCGCTGTCCAGAAAAAACTGCATGATCACGCGAGGGCAATGTTGACGTTGTGCCCCCGAGCACCATGGACAATTTTTCCATGATCCCGGATGAGATCGGAGTTGATGATGACGAAGACACCCATCCGATCTTGACGATCTGACGTGGAGCGTAGTCCTCGGCCTCGCCGAGGTGACCAGTCGAGTCGGTGACGAAGATGCCGACGTTGACGATGTAGCTTGGTTCCGACGCGTAGATCGCGGTGGAGCCGATCTGAATTCCCATTGCACCGCGGCGACTACCCAGCAGGCTCTCAATGAAAGCACCAATGTCGGTTCTAAATCCGGCATATCTCGTAGTAGGGGTCCTAAGCTAGGTGTCTTGGCATGATGGTAACAGGATGAACGAGGGACACAAAGGTTTTACCCAGGTTCGGGCTCTCTCGAAGAGATAATACCATACGTCCTGCTTTTGATTGTATTCATATGTGGTGTGGTACAGAGTACATGTATCTACCACGAGATTGTTCTAATGAATATGAGTTCATCTATTGACTAGCCTGGCCTTGGTTTATATATGCACCGGAGGCCTAGGGTTTAGGAGAGTCCTCGTCTTGGGCGCCAAGTCTTGTGGAATCTTCCTTGTATTCGTCATGGACTGCCCGACGTGGCCCATGAGTGAACCGCCATGGGGGTCCTCGGCCCGATCTACCTGGCCGGGAGACGACGTGATGAGTACCCCGTAGGTATACTGTTGTCCAACAGCAATATCTCGTTTGCGCACCTAAGAGGTTTGCACGAGTTTTGCCTACGTGGTTCAGCTGCAAGTTCTACCGAAGTCCATACATTTTATTGTAGAGACTTCCGTATCAGTCACAGTAGGAAACTCTGGAATTACTTCCAAGGTTTCTTTCCTTTAACCTGACGACAAAGATACGGTTATCTCGTCGAGTTGCACTGTCCTCCCACTCACCTTTTTGCAAGAAACATTTTCTTCAAAATCACACCGTTCTTTGTGGCAAATTTTTTTGTCTCGGTACAGTGAGGGAGGAATACCCAATAACTTGGGATAACCTACAAAGTAGCACTTGTCTGATTTGGAATAGGTTTGTAAATATTTTACACAAGCCCCATATTCCAAATGTTAAGAAAATATATAACATGGTTGGGTGTACCATACCATGACATCATTTCAACAGATCTGATGGCGCTCTTTTCAGTGTAAAAGCCGCAGTCTCTAAAGCATTACTTTAAAAGGGATAATGGCAAATTGATTTATGTCATCTTTGATCTTACCATGTCATAAATGGTTTGATTACATCTTCACGGACATTCCACTCACAGTGGTGTTCCGGGAGGTGTAAGTTATGAAACTCTTTTCACGACTCACCAGACATTCGCTAAACTTGTAACTCAAATATTCCTTACTGCAATCTAGTTTACAGAAACATAATCTTTCTTATTACAATAATTTCTACTTCATGTTGAAAACCTTTCGAATGATTTCAAAAGATCCAGACTTACGTCTCATCAAGCAAATATCCATATATCTACTTGAGTCATTTTTGAAGATAGACAAATCCACTGCTAGCAATAACCTTTATTGGACTACATACATCAAAATGTATGATTACCAATAAGTTGGTTGCTCATTCCTTATGGCATGTGAACGGTATTTCAGTCACTTCACTTTTTGGAGAAAAGTTGCAAGTGTCAGATGATTCATAATCAAACGACTTCAAAATCCATCATTATGGAATTTCTCCATGCGGATTTCTCCAATGTGACCAAATGCAGTGCCACACATGTGTGGTATTCTTTTAGTCTTGCAACATTTAGCGTCAGTGTTATGGATGTATCAGGTTATCATCAATATTCATAACATACATCCCATCCCTGATGGAAGTATGGCCCTTATGTTATTCATAATACTGAACAACAATTGTTCTTTTATGAATAACACTCTTGCAATAAACATTATGCAAATGGGCTAGAGTGTGTAAAACTCTAAAATGAATTATGAAAGTAAATACAGAGGTAATGTATTATTATCAATATTCAAAACATATATCTCATTCATAATGAAAGTATGGCCCTTATGTTATTCATAACACCGAACATCAAAAGTTCTCTTATGAACAACCTTCTTGCAAGATACCTTATGCAATGGGCTAGAGTGTGTAAAACTCTAAAATGAATTATGAAAATAAATACAGACGGTAATACACCGATGGAAGGTATAGTAACATTTACTATATTCCCAGCGCGTATCTAAACCTCACTCCTGCAAGTCTTTTAGGCCATAGTAGTTCTTGCATCAAGTCGCAACAGAATGCAATCGAGCGGGTATCTCTGTGATCAACTCACAATACCCAAGAATCAGTGATTAACATGTTCAATCATAATTCCCAAGAACTATTTCTTTTGACCAACCTTCTACACATCAATAGCTTGTATGGCTTTCATACATGAGCTGGATATTCCAGTCTTCTTTCTTTTAGCCTTTATACTTCTAAAAGTTTAACTTTCAGTATTTCTCCTACTATCAGAAGAAGCACCCAACTTCAAGAGTGGTGTTAGCCCCAGACTTCCTAGGCGTGTAAGTCACACTAACACCCTTTGTACATTTCCTTTTCTTTAAGTTGTTGTTTTATTCACCATCATCATATGACCGGCGTTCTTCTGGATCCCTCTCTCAACAGTCAAATGCATAGTAAACACTTTACTAATAATTTGCAAAACAAACATTGCTTTGGATATCCCATATCTTCTAACCTTTGTTTGTATCTGAAACTAATTTTTAGTTCCATGAATATCACATAGCTATCCCAAACTTTTGAAGTTCGGGTCTCATGGAAGCAAACATATTGCACTTGACCGTAACGGAATTCTAGCTTTTGGATCGAAGGACGAGAGTCACATCATCCATAGCATTAGCGGGAGAATACCGAAAGCATGCGATAGGACAAAGTCCTTCTCGGCACTCTTGAGGACAATCATCACATTACGTTACCAACCATAAAGATTTAACCAGATATACAACAGCTTATTCAATTTTAACAGGGAAGGTGTAAACGCGAGCCAATTTTCTATAACTATTATGCATATAACACTTAGACAGTGTTCATAATTAATTGCACTAAGAATTAAAAGAATTAATTCTAAAGTGCGCTCCCACTCAAATCAATATCTCTCATAATTGATTGTAAGTGATACAAGATCCAAATTTCAATTCAACGCCAAGGATGCATCCATCTCAAGTGACGAGAATTTCATTTGGTAGGCCAACTTGCCAATCACATCTCTATGTGACTCTAGTTCATCTTTCGATGGGCGTGTTCCGAGCTCAGGACGATCAAGCCAGAACGTCAAGACAACCAAGTGATCTCGCTGCGAGGTCTCAACTCACCCGCCTCACACTTCTCTAATCGTTTGTACCCATGCATCCATGTGATACCCCGAAGAGATAGGTGCCGTGACGGTGCTACACTTGGGAGAACACTAACTACTTGATATTTTTGTGAGAGATCACCTTAATAAAAAGCGACTACCGCGCAATCAAAAGGGTGCATCATAAGGGATAAACATCTCAGGCAATTCATAATAGCATGATATGGTATAGCCCTTTCTGACGGAGAAGTCTTGTATTTCTTCATCTTCGGCATTTGCGTTGGTGTTCACCTTCACGAAGATTGCCACCACCTTGTCGATGCACCAGATAGTATTGCTATCTCTATAGCTAATAAAATTAAGTGCATTACTTAAGGTTGACACGCAGGTCATTAAAGTGACAATCATATGGCTCCAGCCATCATGCCGAATCATGACACGCAGGTCATGTTAATTTACATTATATAGTCATCTCATACATAATCAAATTAATATGAGAACCGCTATACCACATCACATGCACATCCTGCAAAACCAAGTTAGACGCTTCTAATCGGTTTATGCAAAAATTTATTTTACGTGGCTTCTAAGGTTTCAACCAAACCGCAGCTACCAACGTTTATCATCAAGTATGATTATTAAAGTCGCTAGATTAACTTTGCGGGGTGTATGAAACACGAGATAATAAAATCTCGAGCCCCATACTTAACTTCGTCATACGCATGACCCCCGTGCAGATCATATCTGCATTGCCCTTTCGTCTGTGAAATTTCATCTTTCTTTTAACTATGGTGGAATTCAACGAACTGTTCGCACTTCGTTGATCAATCAGGATCGCGGATTGCCAGAACATTGAAACTCCACCATGCCGTTATCAAGATCAGAAATGCGCAAATTTCAGGGAAGCAACAAGAACATCAGGTAACAGATTTCATCTGCTATCCGCATAAATAATTTTCAGTAATAGATCTCATCTACTATAAAATTATATTATGCAATACCCATACATCTCTATGTATTCTAGATCGTAACCTGCATCTACGCATAGCACGGCTCATGATGCCACTGTAGGGGAACGCAGCAGAAAACAAAAAATTTCTGACCTACGCACCAGCCCAGGACCACTATGAAGACTGCATACAAGGTTTCGATCCGATCGTTACCGACTCGTAGCGCAGCAGAAGTAGAGTCGATGTAGATCGTCGGTGCAGATCCCCGTAGCTAGGATTTATAACCTCCCAACCGCGAGGATGTACTCCCTCGTTTGCCCCATGGACAGCCCTCCGGGAGGCGGTCTGTGACGCCCCCGGCTTAATCGTGCACTAATCATACACGCAAATGCACACGATCAAGCCTAAGGACTCACGGGAAGATATCACAACACAACTCTAGACACAAAATAAAATAATGCAAGCTTTATATTACAAGCCAGGGGCCTCGAGGGCTCGAATACAAAAGCTCGCAAACAAGCATTAGCGAAAGCAACAACAGTATCTGAGTACAGACACAAAGTTAAACAAATCTGCCTTAAGAAGGCGAAACAAACAACGACTCTGATCGAAAAGGCGCAGGCCTCCTGCCTGGGAGCCTCCTAAACTACTCCTGGTCGTCGGTCTCCAAGTAGTAGTACGCTCCACCGGTGGGGTTGTAGTAGTCGTCGACTGAGGCAGCTGGCTCCGGGGCTCCGACATCTGGTCACAACAATCGGGTGTGGGGAAAAAAAGGTAGCAAAGCAACCGTGAGTACTCATCCAAAGTAATCGCAAGACTTACATCAGATCTATACTAATTATGCATCGGTATCAAAGGGGAGGCTTTATCTGTGGACTTTACTGCAGAAAAGCCAGAATAGAGAGAAAAGGCCAAGCCTAGCGAAGACTAGCATCTTCAGCGTCTTGCAGCATTAGAAGAGTACAAATTAGTATCATAACTTAAGTAACAATCATGTAATAGCAAAGCCCAGAGATCCTTCCTCGACTCCCGGCGAGAAAGCAATCCCGGAGCTTACAATTAATTAACACGTATCCAGTTCAAGTTGTAGTAGATCGGGATACAACACTGAGCGTCCTGTTACCGTGGACACGGCTATTCGAATAGATAACTTCCCTGCAGGGGTGCACTACTGTTACCCAACACGCTCGATTAGTTCTGGCCGGACACACTTTTCTGGGTCATGCCCGGCCTCGGCTGATCGACACGACGTAGTCCTACCTAGGCTCAGCAGAGAGGTCCCCGCCGGTCTACATCCTAAGTGCTCAGAGGTCTTGGGTCCATCGCCCTTTGCACTCCGGGTCGTTGCGTGCAGGGTGAAGCCAGGCACCACCCCTGTCCTGGATGGCGCCGGTCCGTCCCGGCCGCAATGCTGAACTGGACGTCCGACAGAGCTTTCGGCTGATACATACGGCGCCGAGGGCCCCATTAAACCATTATCCCGCGTGGTGGTAGTGCGTATAGGCCAGTGGCCAACTCAGATCAATACCCAAATCCGTTAGTGCATTATTAATTTTAGTGACGGCTGTCGGGACAAGTCCGGAGATACCACCACAACCTGGGTGGTACCGCTAAACAGCCAGCCGCCACAGTAACTCTCGCGGGTGCTCTCCGGGCCCGCCCGACTTTCATGTGTAACTCTCGCGGGTACCCCTCGGGGTCGACCCGTCTTCAACAAGGGACTAAAATAAATGTAGGGTAACCGTGTGTCCATACATCAAGGGGGAAAATCCGAGGAATCACCCTCGATGGATTCCCACTCGATGTATCCGTCAAGGTGAACCTGGAGGAATCACACTTGAGGGGCTGCACGACAAAGGTATCATCGGAGGTGGTGAAAGAGGAATCACCCTCGGTAACCACAACCGACTAGCTATACCACAGAGGCAACATCGGGAGTGAGATAAGAGGTATCACCCTCGGCACTCGTTGGTAACTCTATGGAGTCATACAGCTTAGGGGTGTGCGATGGTGTGCTGGTCTCAGCCCGTCGATCATCTCGATCGGGGCACTGGTAACTAAGCGGGGCATTTAGAACAAGGAAGAGAGGCCACAGATGGTTTTCCAATCGACCTATACTAAGCATTTAGGATAGCAGGTAAGGTATCAATAGCAGTTTACAAAAATAGGCTATGCATCAGAATAGGATCAATCAAAAGCAGTAGCAAATTCTAATGCAAGCAGGAGGGGGAAAGAATAGGTGATATAGGCATGCTCAAGGGGGTTTGCTTGCCTGGAAGCTTTGCGGAAAAAGAGGGGTCGTCGGTGGAGTAGCAGTCCTCGGGGGCAACGGCGGTCTTGGGTCTACCGGAGAGAAAGAGGGGGAAGAAACAGATAAATACAAGCATTCAAATACAATCAACATGCCTGACATACCTAAATGATATGCAGGGGTAATATATTGCATCTCGAAATATTTTAGATGTTTTAGGAATTTATTTGGAATTATTTTTCTGAGGTCATGCACTATTCATCTATCGGAAACATGCAAAAAGTTCCATGTTCATCTACTTAGTGGGTTCTAACATGAGTGCAGATGACATATTCGGATTCGTTGGATTTTTCTGATTATTTTTCATATATAAATTATTTTCATCCGAGTTACGGTTTATTTTTTATGATTTTTCAAAGTTTTAATCATTTTCTGGACTTTCTGGAATTAATTCTAATTATTAAATACGAATTATCCGAAACAGTAACATGTGACGTCAGCATGACGTCAGGGTGATGTCATGGGTCAACCCAGCCGGTTGACTGGTCAATCTGACCAGTGGGTCCCACCTGTCATAGACTGACTTAATTAAACAGAGTTTAATTTATCTAACTAACCTAATTATCTAGTGGGACCCATCTGTCATAGACACATTAGTTAGGCTAATTTGTATTTAAAATTAACCGGTTATTTAATTTAGTATTTTAGTTAATTAGCACGTGGGGGCCCACATGTCAGTGACTGGGCTGCCCAGTCAGCATGTTGACTGGGTCAACCCAGTCAACGGGGCCTGCGGGACCCAGCAGTCAGTGGCCCAGAGGGGTGCCACGTCGGCCGGCCGGCGTTTAAACGCCGGCGAGCACGAAATGCGGCGGAGGGCCTCGGGCCGGCATCGGGTTTCGCGTACAGGGCTCCATTTCACGCGCGAGCGGGCGCGTTGGATCGGCCGCAGCGCGGCGCGTCCATTGGTGGTGGTGGTGGGGTCGGAGCGGGGCCGTAGCGTCACCGGCCATGAGCTGGGCGGACGCCGGAGTTCGGGCTCGAACAGGCGGAGCGGTGCAGCACGCGAGCGAGCAAAACTAGGTGGCCGCGGTGCTCTACGCGATGCGGCGAACTCGGTGGACATCGACGCGCGGCCGTTTGCTCACCAGAACGTTGCCGGCGACGATCTCGGCGGCGTTGAGCTCGGCCACGACGGGGAGCGGTGCTAGGAGGCGAAAGGGACCGCATGGAGAGAGGGGAAACGGAGGGGGGCTCACGGCGGCCCTGTAGAGGTGCAGAGCGAGCTCGGGGAAGGCTCGGTATGGCCGGAATCGTCGCCGGAGTGCGTCGGAGCCGAGGAAGAAGACGTCGTCCGATCCGGCGTTGCGGTGGCTCCCGACTTGCGCTGGTTGTCGGAGAGGAAGGAGTCGAGGACAGCAGTTCAATTTGGCACGGCGACGAGGCGAGGCGGTGGCGGTGGCTACCCGGGCGAGTGCGCAACGGCGACGGCCGAGGCGGCCATGGCGGAGAGGAAGAGAGCAGCGCGAGGGGAAGGAGGGAGAGGTGCTAGGGTTCACCAGGGGGGTCCGTAGGGGTGCTCTTATCCACACCACGGCGGCAGCGGCGTCGGGGGATGGCCGACGCGTGGGAATCCGCGGCTGCGGGCGCGCGCGGCGACAGCTGCCGGAGGTGGGAGATGACGGCTTAGCGGGCTGGGCCGTGCACTGTTTGACTAGAGCCCGTAGGCACAGTAGGCGTTAGGATTTTTTCTTTTCTTTTTCTGATTTACTCTAATCCCTCCTGTTTTGCAAATGTTTGGCCACAAAATGACTTTTGTAAAATATGTGGTTGGTCAAATCAAATACTAGGCAATATCTAGTACTGCCATAAAAAGGTTTGGTGCCAAGATGATTTCACATTTAATTTTGATTAAATGGAATGGATTAAATAGGCTGTTTTAGCTACTGTTTTTGGATGTTGGGGTCAAATTTGGAATCCAAATAATGTTGATTTTATTTTTATAATTGCCAGGGGATTATTTGCAAGCTTATGAACTATTTTGTTTTCAAATTTGATCAACTTTTATTTTGACTTGCATTTTGAACTTTTGTTTAAAGTGGAATTTGAAATGAGATATGAACAATTAATGATTTAACACTGCAAATGAAGATGACTTGGCATGATTAGAAGATGATCACTGTAGCATATTACAAGGGGGTGTTACATGGTCGGACAGTCCCTCGGACGGTGTCACAGACAACCCTTCGGGAGGACCCTCAAAACTCGGACGGTCACTCGGACAACCCTTCGGGAGGCACTCTCGAACAGCCCCTCGGGCAAAAAGATCGAACCTACGACCTCTCTACGGGGTTGCACACATACGGTGTCATCTATCCGACAGGGCTTCGCCGTCCAGAACTAGTTCCCACCGGAACCCAGACAACCTTTCGGCTCTACGAAACTATTTCGCTGGGAGGGAGAGAGAAAGCCAGATCATGCATGGCATTTGTATGTGAGAGGGATTTCTGATTTTGGAGAGCCCTCTCCACCTCTATTTATAGGAGGAGCAAGGGGTAGAGGCCATGGGTGAAAAAGACCAAAAGGGGCTTGGATATTTCACCATGCCACATAAGGATGGGTTGATCTTATCCACCCAATGGTGGAAGGAAGCCCCATGGGGCCCCCCATGCCATGGACGAAATTGGCTGCCCCCTTGGGGCCCCACCACCTTTCCATCCACCTTATCTTCTCTCCAAAAATAGGGAATACCTTCTAGAAGGAAACCCCACCAAAACCAGCCCAAAAAGTGCTTTTTTACTATTCATGAAGACATTTTTTCGCGTCCGTTAAATCCGAAAATATTTCTGTAGGTCCAGAACATTTCCAGTACCCACTAAAACAATTCTGGACGCGTTCCGAAACAATTTCGGATCAATGATTTTCATCAGCGAAAAGCTACCAAAGCGGTTCCGGTAGCTCCGGAACATTTCCGGTTTTTTTCTCCGGAAAAATCCCAGAAGTTCCCAGAATAATTCGGGCACCCTCCAAGAATTTCCAGGCGTGTGCCAAAACCATTTTGACTTAATGGTATACTCCGAAACAACTTTTCGGTTTTACCAAAACTATTCTGGTGTTCTCTCTCCGGAACTCTTCCGTTGTCTCCGAAACTTTTCCGGCGACTTTCTCTCAGACTCCCTGTCTAGTATTCAGCAGATAGATGACCCTTAAGCGTGTGACCCTATAGGTTCGGTGAAGTATAGACATGACCGGAACACTTTCCGATCAATGATCAATAGCGGAACCGTGGACACCCATATTGATCCCTATACCCACACGAATAAATATTCGAGTGAACCTCCAGTTGCCGTGTGCTATTCCTGTTGCTTCGCGATATGTTACAAATACCCGAGGTGAGATTTATCGGCATCCCTGTGGATCAACAACTTGTCCACTATGCCAGTTACCTCGTTACCGGTTTTGTTCTCTTTTCTCGTTCCCGTGTTTCGACATCCCCGTGATCAAATCACAAAGTGTCTGGCCAGATGATGATGGATACCGTAACACCGAGAGGGCCCAGAGATATCTCTCCATCGTCGGAGGAGCAAATCCCAATCTTGAGCTATCAAGTCCCTTGACATACTTTTCCATGAACCCGTAAGCCGCCGTAATAGCCACCCATTTACGGATGACGTTTAACAAACCCCAAAGTTCATGAAGCAAGCATGAAGAAACTCGATACTCTCATGGTCTAAGGAATTATGCAAACGTTAACTTTCTCTGTGTTATTAACCATTAACTTGTGACGAATGTATCTCATAGCATAACATCAATTCGGGTCGATTCAACACAAGTGTTCTCCTAACATTGTGCCCTCAAAATTGCCGGCATAGTCATGCTCATGATCAGGAAAACAGAACCATCATGCAACACGCTAGTCTTAGAGGCCAGACTAGGAATACATTTTACCATTTATTATTCCACACGTGCATATGAGTCTTCCTCCGAGCCTCGTGTTATTGCAGACTCGAGAACCATAGCAGTTATAGCACATAATACAAACTTAATTACGAACATGGGGATAAATAATAATATTTATTATTGCCTCTAGGGCATATCTCCTATAGATGTCATCATGGATCCAGTGTTTGAACCTTTATGATCACCGACCCGAGGACCTCACCGCAACCTACGTAGAGGTCGTTGAGAAGGATGGCATTGTCGAATATTGTTTCTATCCATGCAACATCCATTATCCATCCCCTTGCCTACGCTTTTGATCATTGTTATTCTCTTTTAAGTCACTTTTGTACTTTGGTACTATTCTGCAATCACCACCAAAATTCATCCAATGCATTTGTTACTAATAGATTCTCTCGAGCAAGTATTTGTTTTCAGTTGTGGTTGAATTGACAACTCAACTGTTAAGGCTTATAAATATTCTTTGGCTCCCCTTGTGTCGAATAAAAAGATTAGGTTGTGATACTTCCCTTGAAGACTGTTGCGACCCGCTACACATTATGGGTTATCAAGTGATGTATTGTTATTGTATAGGCAGTACATCCATGGGGGAGACTTGTATGAGATCTCACATTTAGGTGAGATCATGAGATCAACCCCCAAAAATCATATTTAGACATTTCGAAAAAAATCTGAAATTATTTGACAACATCCATGTGAGGTATGTCTACAACTCTGAAAAAAAATCAGCTCAAAACTTGATGTACATTTAGAGATTCAAAAAAGACAATTTCGAATGTGAATAGTGACAGCTTTTGGTGAATAGTACTTTGATACTTTTCACATCCGAATTTTTCTTTTTTCTTTTTATTAATGTAAGTTGAATTAGGAGCTGAAACTTTTTGAGGTTGTACATCAAACATTGATGTGTGTCTACAAAAAAATTGAGAATGTTTGAACATGTATTTTTTTTTAAAAAAAAATTGATCCCATGGATCTCACCTAATGTGTACATCCATACACCGAGACCCTCCCTGCTTCTAGTTAATAATATGTTTGCAAGCCGAGATACACTTTGCACAATCCAAACATTAAGTGTAAACACAATAATTGCTTCAACCAAGATGACATGCTATTGTTCATATGACCCAGTTTAGTCCTCATACAAACATTCATCCTTAGTGGTAGTAATACAATGCAAGCTTTTTCCACAACCGGGAGAGTACCAAATTAGAGATGAAAACGAAGATCGCCCTAGAAAGTGAAGTGGCAGCGGCGGAAATATGGTCGAGAAATATGACAGAACTTTTTAGAGTATACAAGGGGTTGGGCCAAAAGCGGGGCACTAGGGAAGCCCTAGGAGGCATAGGCCTGTAGGCGCCTACATGGGGCGCCTAGGGCCTTTGGGATTTGTGAGGTGGATCGCGATACCGCCATAGGCCCATGGACCAAAGCCGTCTCCAATGCCTGATTCGGTACTAGTGCGGCATCTTCACCGGTTGTGCGGGCATTGATGTGGCGACGCTGGAGTTCGAGGTGGCGGTGGCCGCTTTCGCGATGCGTGCAATGGCGGTATGTTGACGGTGGTGTCAAATCCCATTTGATCTGTCATGCAGCAAAAATCGCCGCACATCTGGGGTGGTGATAAACATGGCATGTTTGACGACGGTAGAACGGTGCTAGTGTGGCACATGGATGCTCGACTTTGTGCATGATGCATGCAACATCTGTTGGATGACATGAGCATCACTCACACATGGCGGCCGACGGCGGGCGCTCGGGCCCTGAAGTCTCCTTGCGGGGCCTAGATGTTTGGCGTCGTGTCCTTAGTAGCTAGTGTCTTTTTTTTCCTGCGAGACCTGGACTCGCCATAATTTTGACCATCGCTTCTCCTATCTCCGGCCATTCAACGTTGTCATCCTTCCATCTAGCCAATCCTCTCCTACTCTTCATCTAACAAGTAGGACATAATTAAGCAAAACAAACGACCGGCTGCCGAGCACATAGCAGAGAGGTGGTGCTCTAGGTTCAACATCTGGACGAAAAATTAGATAGTGGATCGCAGCTATTTAGAAATAACGGATTTTTATATAGGAGTAATGCGTTCTTGTTGTGTGGTGTATAGAACAACCTAGCTGCAGGCTCCATCTGGTGCGATGCCATGATGGAGCTATTTTTAATAACAAGAGGAATAAAGAAATTTGTTCACCGACATGACAACAACTCCTTGCTTGGTTTAGTCGATGCAGGCCCTCCACTACGCATAAAATAAACTATTCTTTAGAAAATAATCATCCCTGATCATCTCAGAGATGGAATCATGTCGGCAGTTGACTGTTCTTCTTGCCAGGTTGCATCTGATGTTGACATAAAAATCATTCACATGATTATATGCTGCCACATGATTATGCTGTAATTAACTGAAGTTTGGATGGCAAGATTCACACCAAATTTAAAATATGTTTTTATTTGCATTGTTCACGCCTTTGCAATCCCTTTTTTGGTTTTGTTTCCCACAAAAACATGTTTCTTTTTTCCATTCCATGCCATCCAAGATGTTGCTGTCCATTGCTGTTAGCTGATTACAAAAATAGCCTGGCCAATTCTGCTCTGCTCTCCCCTCTTCGCCCACTGCCCCTCACACTCCTCTGGTATCCAACCCATGTCCCTGCCAAGCTCAGGAGCCTCCCATCCATGGCCCGGATGGCACCCATTTTGCACCACAGCAATCTTCCAGGGGCTTGGAGAAAGGAGAGATGTGACAGGTTGTTGCGCCCATCCGTGTTGTCACCCACCAGAAGAATGGAGTTTCTGTCTGGACCGGAGGATTTTGAGCTGTGAGGTGATCTGGTCAGGGGTGGAGAAATTTGGGGGAGGAAAGTGTTTTGGGACAGGGACAGATCCATTTAGAGGCGCACTCTTTGGTTGGGTTGGGAAAGCAGGGAGGGGAGGAGGGTGGTGGCCATTGAGGTGGTGGCTGGCACTCGCCGTCGCCGCCCTTGGCTCCCTACCTTCCTCTTCCTCCTCCCCCCTCCTCCTCTTGCTCCAATAATCCTCCCAATCTTCAACAATCTTCAACAGGTAATCATCAATCAGTCAATCCATCCATCAATCGAGGAGCAGTTTGTCAGTTATTTATTGTGCTTAGTTCCAGCTTCAAGGATGCGCTCCTGATCTGATAGATGGATTTGGTTCTTTCCTTTTTGTTTGTATATGTTGATTCCGATAATTTGTTCCGTAGTAATTGAAGAGGATTTTGGTGTGTCCAGATGCTAATTTCCGTTTCCTGTGTCGGCTGGATTTGATCCTCAGATCAAATCGAATTAAATGGGGAAAGAATCTCTTTTTTTGCAAAAGAAAAGAATCTCTGCAAATCAATCAATTATATGTGCATCCAATTAGCCCCCCTAATTGCCGTTCAAAGGATCCAATTTTATTCCCGCGTGCTGACGCAAAATTTTGATTCGCATTTCGTCGTTGTTGTTGAAGCTCTGCGCAAGAAGGCAAGCCGGGGGGGATCCATCCATGGCGGTGGTGCTGGACTCGTACGTGAAGCGGTGCGCGGCGGCGCTGGAGGACTTCGCCGGGCAGGAGGCCTGCGCGGCGCTCGGCATCCGGGACAACGTGCGGGGCCTGCTGGGCACGCTGGCGCGCATCGACGCCGTCGTCTCCCACGAGGAGCGGAGGCGGGTGCTGAGCTCCAGGGTGGACGCGTGGGTGGTGCTGCTGAAGGACGTCATGTACGAGGTCGACGACGTGCTCGACGTCTGCGCCGCCGAGGGCGCCAAGATCCTCGCCGACGACCACCCGCCCACGCCCAAGGTGCGGTGCGCCTTCATGTTCTCCTGCTTCCGCTACTCGGCCCCCCAGAAGTTCCACCACGAGATCGGCTTCACCATCCGGGACATCGACATCAGGCTCAGGGAGATCGAGGACGAGATGCCGCCGCTCCCCGCCGCCGGGTCGTCTGTGCACTCCGGCGCCAAGAGGGATTGGTTCTGTAGTGAAATGTCCAGGAGCTGCTACGACGACGCGGCGAACCCTCGCGCGGCGGTAGGGACGCAGGTCCAGAAGTCCGTGGGCGGCCTCGTGCCGAGGTTGCTCAGGGAGGGCAAGAAGAAGGTGGACGTCTTCGTCATCGTCGGCGCGGTGGGAATCGGCAAGACGACGCTTGCCAGGGAGATATTCACCGATGAGAGGATGACTGAAAACTTCCCGATTTGCGTGTGGGTGAAGATGTCGAAGGATCTGTCGGAGGTGGCCTTCTTGAAGAAGATCATCGTAGGTGCCGGTGTAAATGTTGGGGATACAGAGAACAAGGAGGAGCTTCTCAGCCTCCTCAGCTCTGCTCTTTCAAAGAGGTTTCTCATTGTCTTAGATGACCTGGACAGCCCAGGCATATGGGACGATCTGCTGAAAGATCCACTGGGAGACGGCGTGGCAAGAGGTAGAATACTGGTCACGACACGGGACGAGGAAGTGGCGACAGGCTTGAAGGCAGTCGTCCACCACGTCGACAAAATGGATGCAGAGAATAGCTGGGCATTATTGCGTGAACAGGTTTTCCTGGAATCTGATTCAGAAGAGGTCCGAGCGCTGGAGGATGTCGGGATGAAGATCGCGGAGAAATGTGAAGGCCATCCTCTGGCAATCAAGGTCATCGCAGGTGTCCTGAGGTCGAGAGGCACGAGCAAGGACGAGTGGGAGATGGTCCTGAAAAGCGATGCTTGGTCCATGCGGCCGTTGCTTCAACAGGTGCCACAGGCTCTCTACTTGAGCTATGTTGATCTGCCCTCTGAACTGAAGGAGTGCTTCCTCCACTGCTCTCTGTATCCAGAAGACTGCCCCATTCAGCGCTTTGATCTTGTGCGGCACTGGATTGCTGAAGGCCTTGTCAAGGCCAGAGAGAACAAGGAACTGGAAGAGTCTGCTGAAGAGTACTATCTGGAGTTGATAGGCAGAAACTTGTTACAGCCTGATCCTGATAATCTTGACCAGTGCTGGATGACACATGATCTCCTACGCTCTCTGGCCCGCTTTCTGATAACAGATGAGAGTATCTTAATTGACGGTCAGGAGAGATCGAGCATGGGCTCGTTGTCCTCATTGTCAAAGCCTCGGCATCTTGCATTGAGTAACATGGAGAACAGCTTGGAGGATCCGATTTCAGTGAAGCAGCAGATGAGCCTAAGGTCATTGATGCTCTTCAACAGCCCGAATGTCAGAGTAATAGATGATCTTCTTCTTGAGTCAGCCACGTGCTTGCGTGTCTTGGACTTGAGCAAGACAGCAATAGAGGCTCTCCCAAAATCTGTTGGCACCTTGCGACATCTGAGGTACCTCAATCTTGATGGGACTCAGGTCAGCGACCTACCCTCCTCTGTCGGCTTTCTCGTAAATTTGCAGACCTTGAGCCTTCAAGGCTGTCAAAGATTACAGAAACTCCCTTGGTCCATCAGTGAATTGCAAGAGCTTAGATGCCTTTGCCTCGAGGGAACCTCCCTACGCTATGTACCAAAAGGTGTGGGTGAACTGAAGCATCTTAACCATCTATCTGGTCTGATCATTGGTCAGGACAACAATGATCCTGAGGGCTGTGACTTAATTCACCTTAGAGCCATGTCTCAATTGAGGTACCTTGATATAGAGAGACTTGATAGGGCTACTTCTGGAGCTTCTGCACTTGCAAACAAGCCATTCCTGAAGGTTCTACACCTGTCTGAGCAAGCAGCATTAATTGAAGAAGAAGAGAATGAGGAAGAACAGGAGAACCAAGAGGGCGCAGAGAAAGAAGAAAAGGACGAACATGAAGTAAATAGTGCCCAGTGGATTAGAGATGATTCAGCTAAATTGAGTGAAAAGATATGGAATGAGCTTACCCCACCCCAGAGCGTCGAGAAGCTGGTAATCAAGAACTACCAAGGTCGAAAGTTTCCAAACTGGATGGCGGGTCCCAAGCTAAGCACCTCATTCCCTGCCCTTGTCTTCCTGGATCTTGACAACTGCATGTCATGCACGACTCTGCCTGCGCTTGGCCGCCTGAACCAGCTCAAGTCCCTGCAAATCTCAAATGCAGACTCAGTTGTCACCATCGGTTCTGAATTCCTCGGTACCACTGTGATGTCACAAGCCATCTCATTCCCCAAGCTTGAGGTTTTGAAGCTAAGAAACATGAAGAGTCTGGAAGACTGGTCCTTAAGTGTGGAAGAGAGCCAGACATTGCTGCCTTGTCTTAAGTCACTGCACATACAGTTCTGCCCTAAACTCAAAGCTCTGCCAGAAGGTCTAAAGGACGCTGCTCTGTGTGACCTTCGTATCGAGGGTGCACATTGCCTTACAGAGATAAAGAACCTGCCAAAACTATCTGACGAACTCTATCTGAAAGACAACCGGGCGCTTCTGAGGATCTCCAACCTGCCTGCGCTCAAGTCCCTCACCATCGACGACTGCTCGAAGCTGAAGCATGTGTCGGGCCTCGACACGTTGCAGCATCTCAGGCTTGTGTTTCCCCCATCCACAGAGACATACTATTTCGAGGAGTTGGTCATCTTCTGGAGTATTGCGTTCCCACGGTGGCTGGAGCTGCTGATCCGTTTGCAGGCCAATGGACTACGTCGGTTCGAGCTGCAGTGCACACTCCCTTTACTCAGGAGCTGCCTGGAGGGCGGGAAGAACTGGCATGTTGTGCAGCAGATCCCTGAGGTGCGCATCACAAGCACTGATGGCAAGAAGTACATAAGGTACAACAAGGCCCGTCGCATCTACGAGACGAATGCTCAGTGTGAAGAGAAGTCTACCTAAAAATCTTGGTATGCTGTCTTCTTTTCCACTTTTCAGTACTTGTGAAGTTGTCATCTTATCCTTAATCTCTTGAGTGATATGGTTTAAGTACTTGCAGGAGTACTTGGCAGCTGTTTGGTAGACATGTTTCGGTCCGCCCGTCCCGACTGCTCCAGGAGATGTCGTGTTTTACCTCAGGGAGTCGTCGTGTTGTTACTAGAAATGGTTTGATGAGGCCTGAGGAATGAGTAGGGTATTTTTGGTGAATCAGTCAGCAGATGGTCTTCCCCCCCCCCCCTTTCCCAGTACTGAACTTGGTTTAAATCCTTCACCAGTACTCGATGTGTGATTCTTTTCCGTTTCCTGGTTCTGGCGATTTGTAAATTGTAAACATTGAGCTTGATGGATTTTGATGAGTGTAAAGTATTGCCACTTGTGTACATGGATTTGTTTTTTTTTTTCGTGTCAGAATGTTTTCTATCTATATTTATGTAATTGGCAAACTTGTGTGCTCAAATTTCGCGATTATCCTGAAATTAGATTCTCTCAATTTGTTGAATACCTTGAATGGAGATGGATGCTACAATCTCTTGAAGTTTGTGTTCTGATTAATGAAAAAAATTGCTTGTATATCTCTCTTTGATGCTATCGAGTTTTTGAAATAAAGAGCTCAGCTCATGTATCATTTTGTTTTTATTTTGATGCTCTGGAGTTCTCTTTTTGGCATTGAGATTGCAACAAGGTGATCCCTGGTCTTTTGCTTCATATCAGGTAGCCAGCAATTGCTGTGCATCTTCTGAAAGTTTAAGGAAGCTTAACCCGAGCAAGAGAGAATATGCTTTGATTGCCTTTTGTGATCTTCTGAAAGTTCTTGGCCTAGTGTGGATGTCCAATGGCAAAAAGTTTACCTAATGCCCCACGTTTGGACGTCAAAACTGCTGGCAAAGGGATAAGAAATGGTGACAAGTCTTGAGGAATCTTACAGTGTCATGATGCAATGCCGCCTTTCTTGCCTTGTGTGTTTCTTTGGAATAACTTCTCCCAGGCATTGTGCTTTCTCCTTCCAGCTTAGCATCATCTACCTTGCATTTCCAGCCATGTCCAGAGTTCTCCATGGAGGGAAGTTTTGTGCCCTCTCCTTTATAAATTGTTGTCCATCAACACCCAGACAATCACAATCTTCTCCACAACATTCTTTCGTAGTTGCTTCTCCCAAAATAGTTCTTGGACATTCTGCACCCAATTTATCAAGCCTGGTAGTCTCCCAACATGGCCTCCAAGCTCAGCTTCAAGAGAATGGACAGCATCGCTGAAAGCATGCCTGATGCGCTGCAACAAAGCCGGTACCAGATGAAGAGGTGCTTCCAAAGGTACTAAAAAACAAACTTGGAGTGTGTGCTTTAATACATGTAATGAGTTCTTGCCATGCATTGCATCAAGAAATGTTGCTGCTGTGGAAGCTTCGTCATCCTGAAATCTGGGACAAAAAATGTTTCAGGTATGTATCGAAGGGCAGGAGGCTCTTGAAGAACCAGCAGCTCGTGGAGGAGCTGGAAAAATCACTAGATGACAAAGCTGAGAAGGAAAAGCTTGTTGAAGGCTTTCTCGGTTACATTATTTGTTCGACGCAGGTTATTTTCGCTTTAAAATGACTAATTCTCTTATGTAGCTAGAATTTTGGTAGGATGGAACATATTAACTTGAATAACCTGTATGTTTGCAGGAAGCAGTAGTGCTACCACCGTTCATTGCATTCGCTGTCAGAATGAATCCTGGTATCTGGGAATATGTCAAAGTTCACTCGGATGATCTGTCCGTCGAGGGAATCACTCCGTCAGAGTACCTGAAGTTCAAAGAGACCTTATATGATGAGAAATGGTATGTCTTGCCCAATATAATGTGAACTTTTACATGGATCAGAGAGGTGCTAAATGAGTAAAATCCTGAATCTGAAAAATACGGTCTGTTCATGTGAATTTCAGGGCCAAGGATGACAATTCATTGGAAGTTGATTTTGGCGCTCTTGACCTCTCAACACCTCATCTGACGCTGCCCTCGTCCATAGGGAATGGGATGCAGTTTGTCTCCAAATTCATGTCTTCAAAGCTGAATGACAAACCTGAAAGCATGAAGCCGTTGCTAGACTATTTGCTCACCCTGAATTACCGCAGCGAGGTAAAGAGTTCAGTCATTCATATCACAGAGACTATCAGAAGATCAGAAGTAACGGACTGATTGAACTTATATATCCTTATGAACATGCAGAAACTGATGGTCAACGACACGGTCGACACGGTGGACAAGCTTCAGACAGCGCTGCTCCTTGCAGAAGTTTTTGTTAGCGGGCTGCCAAAATTCACACCATATTTGAAATTTGAACAGAGGTGATGTACTGCCATATTAAGTAGACATATAATTCATGGTGCAGAAGTATGCAACTATTCCTAAGGTTTCTTTACATATTGTCTTGCAGATTTCAGGAGTGGGGATTGGAGAAAGGATGGGGTGAAAACGCAGAAAGGTGCAAGGAGACTCTGAATTTCCTATCTGAAGTGCTCCAGGCACCAGATCCTATCAACATGGAGAAGTTCTTCGGCAGGGTCCCATCCATATTTAACATTGTTGTCTTCTCCATCCATGGTTACTTTGGCCAAGAGAAGGTTCTAGGATTGCCAGACACCGGGGGTCAGGTATCGATATCTTCAAATAGTAGGACATGGTACTCTCTGATCAGGTTGTCCATATTTAACATTGTTTCTCTGTAACAGGTTGTCTACATCCTGGACCAAGTCAGGTCCATGGAAGAGGAGCTGGTGCAAAGAATCAAGCAGCAGGGTTTGCATATAACACCAAAGATTCTTGTGGTAAAGCCATGATCCTAGCCATTCCTGCCATGTCATTTGTAGAACTGCTAAACTAATGGTTACTATTGCGCCGCAGCTAACAAGACTGATACCAGAATCCAAAGGCACAAAATGTAATGTGGAGCTCGAACCGGTTGAAAATACAAAATATTCACACATACTCCGTGTGCCGTTCAAGACTGAAGACGGGAAGGATTTGCGCCAGTGGGTGTCCCGGTTCGACATTTACCCTTACCTAGAGAGATATACTCAGGTTTGCCAGCTGCGAATTATTAATTATCAGCACTCTTGTGTCAGTGTTCTTTAGTAAAGCTTTATCCCGACATGATTTCAGGATGCTTCTGCCAAGATCCTTGACATTCTAGAGGGCAAACCAGACTTGATCATTGGCAACTACACCGACGGCAACTTGGTGGCGTCCCTTATGTCGAGCAAACTAGGCGTCACACAGGTGAAAAAATGTCTAATCGAATAGGATTCGTCAAGATTTTTTTTACCACCAACCACAGTTGATATGACATCCCTAAGTGGTCTTTCTGACAGGGAACAATTGCACATGCTCTCGAGAAGACGAAGTATGAGAACTCAGATGCTAAGTGGAGAGAGCTGGACCAAAAATACCACTTCTCCTGCCAATTTACTGCCGATATGATTGCCATGAACACTACTGACTTTATCATCACTAGCACATACCAAGAGATTGCTGGGAGGTCAGTAGACTGAATATTACTGTAACTTCAGTGCTCTTAACAGCGCTCCAGTACTTGTGCCTAGAAACTTCTAACATGGACATATTATGCAGCAAAGAGAAGCCTGGTCAATATGAACACCACTACGCATTCACAATGCCCGGGCTTTGCCGCTTCGCCACAGGCATCAATGTCTTCGATCCGAAGTTCAACATTGCTGCACCTGGTGCCGATCAGTCCGTCTACTTCCCCTTCACGCAGAAGCAGAAACGGCTGACAGGTTTACACCCACAGATTGAGGAGTTGCTGTACAGTAAGGAGGATACAGATGAACACATGTAAGTCTCCTGTAAATACGCATACTTTTGTTTGATCGGACAAAGTTGCTAACTGTTATGATGCTACCAAATTCAGAGGGTATCTGGCAGACAGAAATAAGCCAATCATCTTCTCGATGGCAAGGCTAGACAAGGTGAAGAACATCACTGGACTAGTGGAGTGGTATGGTCAGAACAAGAAGGTCAGGGACCTTGTGAATCTCGTCGTCGTTGCAGGCCTCCTGAATGCTGCACAGTCCAAGGATCGAGAAGAAATAGATGAGATCAACAAGATGCACAATTTGATCGACAAGTACCAGCTGAAAGGACAGATCCGCTGGATCAAGGCACAGACTGACCGTGTCCGTAATGGCGAGCTGTACCGTTACATCGCAGATACAAAGGGTGCATTTGTTCAGGTACAAATTAACCTACAAAACTTAACCTACAAAACTAACTGTATGCTTTGGAGTAACTAACCCAGTGCAGAAACCTCACTCTACCCTTTTCTTTCTTGATTAAATCAACTCTAACCTCACAATGCATATCTCTGGTTTCAGCCTGCACTCTATGAGGCATTTGGGCTAACAGTCATCGAGGCGATGAACTGCGGGCTGCCAACATTCGCGACAAACCAGGGAGGGCCAGCGGAGATCATTGTCGACGGGGTCTCGGGTTTCCACATAAACCCGATGAACGGCAGGGAGGCTGGCACCAAGATTGCAGACTTCTTCCAGAAGTGCAAGGAAGACCCAAGCTACTGGAACAAGGTGTCCACTGCTGGACTTCAGCGCATCTACGAATGGTAGGCGTCGACCCTTACCTTGCCTCATGAATGGTAGGCCAACCTTCCTACCACCTGGGTGCGAGATTTTAACCGTGCGCTATATGCCTATACATGATGGCAGCTACACATGGAAGATATACGCGACTAAAGTGCTGAACATGGGATCGATGTATGGCTTCTGGAGGACCCTGAACAAGGAAGAGAGAGCGGCCAAACAGCGGTACCTGCAGATGTTCTACAATCTTCAATACAGGAACCTGGTGAGTACACGATCCGGTGTATCCGGTGCAGCGGCCAATGCACAATGCAACCAAGAGGATGACCACATCATCTTTTCTTTCATCAGGTGAAGACCGTCCCCAGAGTAGGGGAGCAGCCCCCGAGAACAGCGGCCTCGACCTCGACAGCAGGCGCCGCGGTGGTGCGTGACGAGATCGTAGTGAGGCCGAAAGAAAGGCAAGTTTGCGCGCTCTTACGAAATTTACTCAAGAGAGACCGGGAAGCGACTGACTGACTGACTGACTAAACCGTTTGTTATTTGGTATTTTGGGGGGCGCTGCTGCTGCAGAAAGCCGCGGAACCGGATCCAGAGGTTAGTGTTCGGTTCTACCTCCCAGCAGTGAAAACAACGGTGATTGTGTTTATGCTGATCTCTGGTTATGTTCTTTTTTTGTGTTCTCAGGATGATGACCAGCCTTCTCGGGCCGAAGCGGCGGGCAAACACATGATCAGAACAACATGATGAACTATGATTGTGTTCTGAAGCAAAATGTTCGCTGCGTGATTGGTGTTGAGGATTGGAAGATTTTTTTTTATTGTGTTCATTGTTGATAAATTGGAAACATGTAACAAAGATGGAAATTGCCCATGGCAGCAAGTGTGTCTTCCCGACTGGAATTCAATATCTTATAAGAACTTACACGAGGTTTGAAAGAGCTGTGTGCAATCTTTCTGCTCCACATCAGCACACCAACTTACAGAATATGAAAATAATTGCTTCTGAAACATTTCTAGGCATAGAAAAGTGGGTAATTAATTGTGAAACATTTCTAAGCGTAAAGAAGTGGAAAGTGTTGTTGACTGCGCGCCCCACGCTAAGATATTCAGGGTGGCTGATCCCTCTTATGTTGCGGTCCTATGTTGGGTTTTAGGATTAGAGTTGATGGAGGGAACGTTGTCGAAGTCACTTCGATGAGATTAGCTTATTGCTCCATGGTGGGCACAAGCTGGGCTTGCTGATGCCGAATTTGCATTGATCATGTATGCGTATAAAGGGTGAATAGACGATACAATGGCCCCGTCGATAAACTTCGGTGAGATCAATGAGACACGAGACTGCGATTTACCCAGGTCCATGGCCCTGACCTGAGTAACAGCTATATGTCAGGCCTCATGATCTTATATATATTCCCTCTAGCGGATGGACCAACTAATCTCATCTTGGTGAGTATGGTGCATTGTGTTTCTCTTGGTAGAACTTGCCTTTGTTTCGCCATTCCCTCCACTCATACTGTGTGAACCAGCTTGATGCAACAATAAAAATGGTGTTATTGGGTCTTAAAGAATGTTGTTATGTTTGAAAAAGAGACACACTCATTTCTCGTTGCGAAGTCTACATTCAGATAATGAAAATTGTATCATGGGAATGTACACACACTTCTCTTCCAGTACGGATGTTATAAAACTTTTAATATGTTTCTCTCGTATTTTTACAGAACATATAAAGAATGTCAGATCTTCGTCACTTCGCCGTAACGTAAGATGCAATTCTACAATAAATTACAGTTTCTTGATAAAATATGCTCAAAGAGGATCAAATGATAACCAGAATTCACAAGTTTACCTTCTCAATTCATGATGCAAAATAGGAGTATCACATGCGCACCTACAAAATGTTATCTACAAGTATAACCATTTGCGTCATGACCAAAAACAGAAAAAAAAAGAGCAAACATTATCCTCTATTATTTACATATCACTTGTTTTTTCTTGTGAGGGACAGAAATGATTATATTTTTGGATGGGAGATTTGCAAGTGCACAAAATATATGTACAAACCTATATGCACGAGTTGTTTCACATTTTCATACAAATCAGAAAGGTCACATAAGCAACATTGGGTGAGGACGCAACTAGTTGTGGATTTTAAGCCTCTCAAGCTTTATCACTCGGTTCACTAGTTTCTCAGGGTCACTCGTTCATTTTTCTCTATTCAAAATAATAATAATAAACTTTTTTAGGAGTAGAGATTTGTCCAAGTTCTTTTTTATTTATTTCATGGATTTCGCATGGATTGACTATTCCATTGAAGGAGTTTTCTATGACAAACACACACATGTTGCATATTTGTCCTTGTTGTCCAATGCTACGAATGCATAAAGTATAGTCCTTGGTGGCCAATGGTAAGAAAGGTATCATGAAGAAGAAGAGGAGAGCAATCGTTGAGAGGTTCACATGATACCAAAGAGCACAAACCCATGCCCCCCCCCCCTCCCTCACATTGTCATTACAATGCATTGGTTTTTATTACTTAAGTATGAGTACATGATTAAGGTAAACAATAGCCTAGAAACCACCATAGTAGCACGCTACTTAGCGCCATGATAAGCCCAAGTAACCCAATATCGACCTCGTATCGAAATTAAGCAGCAGGTTCAACACTACTGTCTATGACACAAGCGAATCACAGGTTATCACCAGCTAATATTTATCATAAAGAAGAACATCATGTTTGTTGTTCCCATGGTCCCCGCTCGTCGAATTAGTATGTATACAAGTTGGGTATGTTGGCCTTGACGTCGTCTCCCTACGCAGTAGTACAATACATGAGAAAGTTAGTTTGTTTCATTTATGGAATGTGAACAACATGTTTAAGGTAGTTATTACCATGCTGTCGATGGGGGTGATGATCATGATGCTGCAGAATCCACCAAATATAATGTCTGAGAGGTAGCCGCCAATGAGCATGAAGAGGCCGCCGCCGCCAATAGAACCGTTGGTGATGTTCATGGCCTTGTATTATTTCTGGGAGGTAACCAAATAGTGTAAGGAAGATGGTACTCATGAATATCCTCTTGATCATCTCTACCACTAAAATGGTGAGAATAATCAATGCCAGAAAAAGCTGTTGTAAACATCTAACAATAATCAGCATCCAGACTAGACTATTCGTTGATTTGCAGACTTATTATCACGACAATGGTTTCATGACATATGTTCGTTATGTGCTTGTGCTACCGAAGAGTACAAAACCCATTCAATCATAGGCCGAGATACGATAGGGCCAAGGGGACCCATGTCCCCCCCCCCCCCCCCACACACACACACAAATCAAAATCTCACTACAATGCATTGTTTTTTATTACTTAAGTATGAGTACATGATTAGGTAAACAATAGCCAACAATCCACACTAGTAGCATGCTACTGAGCACCATGAGAAGCCCAAGTAAACCCAAGCCCAACGTCAAATCGAACTTAAGCAGCAGGTAAACACTACTGTGTATGACACAAACGAACCGCAAGTTATATCCTTATAATATTTGTAAAAGAAGTACATCATGTACAACATAGGGGCTTCGGTTAAGTCGGAAGAGTCCGTCCCATAGCACTTTTTTTACACATTCATCAAATGGACCCAAAAAATTTCCACAGCATTCTATCATCATGGCAAGCATCCATGCCAAGTTTCATCGATTTTTTTGACATTTAATGCATTTTTAAGGGTTTTCCTGGTGAAAAATCCCTAAAATACTGACCGGACATGGCGCAATGTGTGTTTGGTGTCCGAATTCGTTAAAATTTTGCCTGAAGTACTAGGATGACCATGCCCAGATACCTACAAAATTTGGGTATATTTTATTAAAATCCACAAGTACATCATGTACAACATAGGGGTTTCGGTTAAGTCGGAAGAGTCCGTCCCATATCACTTTTTGTTACACATTCATCAAATGGACCCAATTTTTTTCCACAAAATTCTATCATCATGGCAAGCATCCATGCCATGTTTCATATATTTTTTAGATTTCATGCATTTTCTAGGGTTTTCCCGGTGAAAAATCCCTAAAATACTGACCGGACGTGACGCAACGTGTGTTTGGTGTCCGGATTCGTCCAAATTTTGTGTGGAGTACTAGGATGACCATGCCCATCTGCCTGCAAAATTTGGGTATATTTTATGAAAGTCCACAAGTACATCATGTACAACGTAGGGGTTTCGGTTAAGTCGGAAGAGTCCGCCCCATAGCACCTTTTTTACACATTCATCAAATGGACCCAATTTTTTTCCACAAAATTCTATCATCATGGCAAGCATCCATGCCAAGTTTCATCGATTTTTGACATTTCATGCATTTTTTAGGGTTTTCCAGTGAAAAATCCCTAAAATAGTGGCCGGACGTGACGCAACATGTGTTTGTTGTCCGAATTCGTTCAAATTTTGTGTGGAGTACTAGGATGACCATGCCCAGCTGCCTGCATAATTTGGGTATATTTAATGAAAGTCCGCAAGTACATCATGTACAACGTAGGGGTTTCGGTTAAGTTGGAAGAGTCCGTCCCATAGCACTTTTTTTTTACACATTCATCAAATGGACCCATTTTTTCCCACATCATTCTATCATCATGGCAAGCCTCCATGCCAAGTTTCATTGATTTTTGACATTTCATGCATTTTCAAGGGTTTTCCCGGTGAATAATCCCTAAAATACTGACCGGACGTGACCCAAAGTGTGTTTGGTGTCCGAATTCGTTCAAATTTTTCGTAGAGTTATAGGATGACCATGCCCAGCTGCCTGCAAATTTTTTGTATATTTTATGAAAGTCCGCAAGTATATCATGTACAATGTAGGGGTTTCGGTTAAGTTGGAAGAGTCCGTCCCATAGTACTTTTTTCTGCACATTCATCAAATGGACAAATTTTTCCACAACATTCTATCATCATGGCAAGCATCCATGCCAAGTTTCATCGATTTTTGACATTACATGCATTTTCTAGGGTTTCTTGGTGAAAAATCTCTAAAATACTGATCGAACGTGACGCAACGTGTGTTTGGTGTCCGAATTCGTTCGAATTTTGCGTGGAGTACGAGGATGCATTTTATGTATTTCTACGGTTTTCTCTGTTAATGAATGCTAATGAAAAAAAAACTGAATTTAAAAAAAAGTTATTTCATCGTAGTAGTCCTATCCACAGTCACCCGGTGAAGGAGATGATCTGTCATCAAGTGGCAGAGCATCGCCTACACCAGCTAAATACAGATAGGTCTAATAAAATGTAAGAATAATTTACCGTCATAGGCCGATGCGACTATTTAAACCGGTCAGCGAGCGCCTCGCGAAACAAGGTGGTACTAAAAAACAACGTCTGTAAGCGGTGGCCACCGCAGGTGTCGCGCGTGGGCCGGCCCACTATCTGTTGACGGAGATATGCGCACAGGTATCATTCCATACGTACGATATGCATTCTACCATGTTCTTTAATGTAGTGCCAAACTTACTACATTTTTTGTTCTCTTGTAGAGAGTGATAGAGAAATTGAATAAAGCCGGTGTGTCGTACAAACCTGGTAACATGAAAGAAGAAGAGAATGTTTCGGCGACAACAGTGAATCCAGGTGCGATGACAAATTTCCTAAAAAAGAATTCCCTTATGATGACGTGCACACACCTAATGGCCCAAAGGGTGGTGAGAACTATGATTTGAAAAGAACTCCCTAACTGTTGATACCAGGTCGGTTTTACCAGTTTGGGAACCTTTTAGAAGGTTCATGAATCGTTTTGTTTTTGAAAATTGCAAAGTTCAAAAAATGTTCAGCACATTTATTTGTTTATTCATATTTTTCAAAAAATTCGAAAATATCAAAAAATGGTTGCATTTTCAGAAAATTCAGAGTTTCAAAATTGTTTGTGTTTTCAAAAATTATTTAGAATTTTTAAAAAAATCTCGTTTCTCAAAATTTCTTCAGAGTTTAAAAATCTGTTACTTTTCGGAAAATTTGTTTGCATGTTAAAAAAATCAATTTTGAAAAATGTTCGCGTATAAAAAAGTCACGTTCAAAATTCTGAAAAATTGTTCAACTACGTCGCTGTTCATAGTTCTTAAAACTCCGCTGCTCATTTGTCAATATAGTTGGGTCGGTCTAGTGGTTCGCTCGTTTCCGTTAGAGTGGGAGGTCCCGTGTTCAACTCTTGCCACATGCAATTTTTTAAGGATTTTTCAGTGTTTCACAGAGACCATTTGCTATTGGGCCGGCCCAGGCTACTGCTAGCCGCTGTATATTGTCACGGGCGTATTTTCTAAAAGGACCATCCTATCCTTTATTATGAAGGGGTATGGAGAGATCTCCTTCGTTGATGTGTTTAGTGGGGTTGTACCGAAGCAGAAGTGATGCTACGACTGCATAACTTGTAGTCCTTGGTGGCCAATGGTAAGAAAGGTATCATGAAGAAGAAGAGGAGAGCAATCGTTGAGAGGTTCACATGATACCAAAGAGCACAAACCCATTCACTCATAGGCGAAGCTACGATAGGGTCAAGGGGACCCATGCCACCCCCCCCCCCTCACACACACAAATCAAAGTCTCACACTGTCATTACAATGCATTGGTTTGTATTACTTAAGTATGAGTACATGATTAAGGTAAACAATAGCCTAGAAACCACCATAGTAGCATGCTACTAAGCGCCATGAGAAGCCCAAGTAACCCAATATCGACCTTGTATCGAAATTAAGCAGCAGGTTCAACACTACTGTCTATGACACAAGCGAATCACAGGTTATCACCAGATAATATTTATCACAAAGAAGAACATCATGTTTGTTATTCCCATGGTCCCCGCTCGTCGAATTAGTATGTACAGAAGTTGGGTATGTTGGCCTTGACGTCGTCTCCCTATGCAGTAGTACAATACGTGAGAAAGTTAGTTTGTTTCATTTATGGAATGTGAACAACATGTTTAAGGTAGTTATTACCATGCTGTCGATGGGGGTGATGATCATGATGCTGCAGAATCCACCAAACATAATGTCCGAGAGGTAGCCGCCAATGAGCATGAAGAGGCCGACACCGCCAACAAAACCGTTGGTGATGTTCATGGCCTTGTATTCATTTCTTGGAGGTAACCAAACGGTGTAAGGAAGATGGTACTCATGAATATCCTCTTGATCATCTCTACCACTAAAATGGTGAGAATGATCAATGTGAGAAAAAGCTGTCGTAAACATCTAACAATAATCAGCATCCAGACTGGACTATTCGTTGATTTGCAGACTTATTATCATGACAATGGTTTCATGACATATGTTTGTTATGTCCTTGTGCTACCGAAGAGTACAAAACCCATTCAATCATAGGTACGATAGGGCCAAGGGGACCCATGCCCCCCCCCCCCCCCACACACAAATCAAAATCTCACTACAATGCATTGTTTTTTATTACTTAAGTATGAGTACATGATTAGGTAAACAATAGCCAACAATCCACACTAGTAGCATGCTACTGAGCACCATGAGAAGCCCAAGTAAACCAAAGCTCAACCTCATATCGAACTTAAGCAGCAGGTAAACACTACTGTGCATGACACAAACGAACCTCAAGTTATATCCTTATGATAATTATAAAAGAAGCAGGGCCGTCCACGGGCCTGTGCGGGCTGTGCGACCGCACAGGGCCCCCAAATTCCAGGGCCCCCAGATTTTGGGCCTCTTTTCTTTATTCGTTAGCAGCCAGCGGAGAACTGGGCTTCGTCGCTCTCCCGAATTGGGCCTGGACGCCTGGTCACTCTCCATAGCTCCCAAAATCTGGGGCCCAAAATCTCCCGAGACCCAATGGATCCATCGATCCCGACTCCCCAAGCGCGAGGGGATTTGCGTTTCTCTCTCTCTTTCTCTCAACCTCTCACCTGCGGATCTGCATCTTCCGCACCGATAGAAAACCTTTTCAAGCTCTTCTATCTCGATTGGATCTCCTTGGCCGCTGCTACTTCTAGTTCCGATCGATCGACGATAGGCCTGACCGAGGAGTCCAAGAGTACAACAGAAGGGCACAAAGGTTTGGGGATTCTTGATTCAACTCGCTTCTCTCGTTGCGTTGTATCGATTGGCGTTCATGGGTGGAGTTTTTAGTTGTGTTGCAGCCTGCAGGGGAAGCGAACGAAGGTAATGCCATAGATGGACGATCGTGCAGGTTCAATTGGATATGCATGTGGTGTGTGCATTTTTTTACTTCTTGTTCCTCAACGGGATGGGGACTTGAAAATGAAGCAATCACGTTGCTTCTATCTCCGACAGATTGAATCATCAAGACTCCATCTTGTACAACTGCTTGTTCTCGTGAGCCATGAATTTTACCCTAAACGATCTGGTAAGTAGGTTGTTACTCGATGCAATTTAGTAATTGTTTGATTGTTTCAGTAAAGTGTCACTTTTTTGTTTAGTACTACCCTCATCAATATTTGATATACTTCTAAATACTGTACCAAATAATACATGCTACTCCTACTTAAAGATATATACTTAAGTGGGAGTAAGGTTTAGTTACATTGATTATTTAGTATATGACCTTAGGCCCCATTTTGCATCCCGCACAGGGGCCTCGAATTCCTGGAGACGGCCCTGAAAAGAAGAACACATGCTAGAATGATCCCGGGTCTAAAACTTAGCAGAAATTTTTTTTTTCTAAGTTTTCAGAAATTCAGAAATGCATAAAAATACACCGAGTTGAAATTTCTGTTTTCAAAAAACATACTTGTAACTTTAAAAAAATACACGAACCCAAATTCTTGAAAAGTAATTTGAACATTTCTGTTTTCAATAATCATGATTGCATTATGAATGAAAAAAAAGAATAATAAAAAAGACCGACCGTATACGTCTATACGGAGCGGATCGTATATCCTCGGCGAACCCGATGTATACGTCTATCGTCTATACGTCGTGAACGCGTCGTCGGCCTTTTGCCTGGGCAGACCCGATCAGCCAGCGCTAACCGGCTCGTGACCGCGTCGTCGGCGATGCGTAGCACTCCAGCAGACTATTTAAGCTGCGGGACAGATTTAGAAATCAGCCGTGTGGTACTATTTTTGCATCGTTCGTAGAAGATGGATCAATCTCCCGCACCAGCCGCCGGCGGGCTCGGCTCCGCCAGTGCAAGGACCTGATCGACTCGCGCACCGCCGACGCGATCACCAAGGTCTAGCTACCTCTACCAGGGCAGCATTGGATGCCAAATTAGCAACACGGACACATAAGACAAGATCCAATTAACACATGACTGATTAAGTGCGGGTACAATAGGTGTAGAAGCATCAAAACCATAAAAGATATATTGACCTAGAATAGTATAATTTTCTTAAGAGAACTGGTAATTTTCTTAGTAAGGTCTAGATGGTCAAAATATTTCCATTATTCTGCAATATAAATAAAACTGACATACCAATTAATTTGAAGTCGAACCAACCTGTGGTTGGATGGTTAGAGGGACTGTGGTATCCCCAGCCCATCAGGGTTCAAATCCTGGTGCTCGCATTTATTCCTAGATTTATTTCAGGATTTCCGGCGATGCGCATTCAGTGGGAGGAGACATTCCCGTCGACGACGAGGTGCCTACGGTGACTTCGTAAATTTCAAGATGATATGCCGGCTCAGTCTCTCGGAGGTGCTCATAGGGGTAGGGTGTGCGTGTGTGCGTTCATAGGGATGAGTGTATGCGCGTGTATATGAGCGCTTGCGTCTGTACTGTGTTCAAAAAAAAATTAATTTGAAGTCCACTCAATGACCAACACGATCAAATCACAAATTTACTAACACAATTTTTTCTTTCAAATATTTATTGGGACCATTCTGTTCACTAGCTTCCACCCTGTTCTTATTTGCATTAGCACCATGTAACATGTACATTGAGAGATTGAATGAATTAACTTGTAAAATTTATGAATAGATCCGGTTCTCTTCGTCTTCATGTCTACATGGACGATCTCAAATTTTTCTAATTAGTTTCTATTATTGTAATTTTTATTGATTTTAATCAATGCATAAATTAATCGACATGCATATACACAACCAGAACAGACGCAAAACAGGGGCGGGTCCGATCATGCGGTGTGCGGGGAACCACCATGACAGTTAGAATCTGCATGTGCAATTACAAAGAGGATTATCCCTTAATTATTATTTTTTGTGAATACGTAAAGATTGCGTATCTTTTCATTAATAGAAGGAGAGTTTATAGCATGAGATTACAACCGTTCACTTGTCCATGTGCGCATAGAGGCATGGCTGCTCAGGCCCGCGGTCGAGCTGCCTGCCCGCGGCACTGAGCCACGGCCTCCTCCACGCGCGCATCCAGGTGCTCGAGGCGGGACGCGCGCCAGCTTGCGCGGCCGGGCGGACGCCGTCCTGCTCGCCGGCGGCCGAGCTCTCTTGCTGCCGCGGCCGAGCTCAGCCCCAGCTCGCGTCGGCCCGCCGAGCTCGCCTGCTGCCGTGCCCTAGCCTAGCTCCTGCTCGCGGTCGAGCTCTCCCGAGCTGCTGCGGACGCGGGGCGGACGCGGCCGGCCGGTTGGTGCTCGGGAGGCAGCGGCGGTTGGTGTTCGTGAGGTGGCGGCACCGGCGGTTCGTTCGGAAGTTTCACTCTCGCCAACCGCTTTTGTGTGAAAGGGGATCCGGGGAAAAACAAGGGAAATCCCATAGATATGAAGAAAATGGGCCGGCGTATTCAGGATGCCACAAAAAAAAAAATTCAAGACGGTCGAAATTAAAAGATCTATTCGGGCCGGCAAAATGGCCTCCGTCCCGTAAACCGGAGGTTATTTTGCCGCATGGCCTGGTTTAGGTGATCTGCTAGAGATGCTCTCACAACCATGTACATATTGCAACCCTTAAAAAACTGCTCATGCGTGTTTTTTTACTTCTAACTGGATGATTGTTGCTTCTATTACGAATGATCGAGCGTCGATGGACTTTCTTTGCAGGTTATATTGCATCCGACGCATGACCGGGTCTTGACCATCCGCGAGAACTAACTACTGTGACGACTTCTTTTTGAGTGAAAATCAGCATGAGCATTCGAAACTACAACTAACGAACACAGGGCTTATGTGTCGTGCATGCATCAGCACTTTGCCTGCTTCCTAGCTATAGCTAGGTGCCGGTGTTTATAACTCGATCTTCATCATTACACCCGGTCCGAAAATATAACCGTGCGCTATACATGATGGTAGCTACATGTGGAAGATATGCGCGACTAAAGTGCTGAACATGGGGTCGATGTATGGCTTCTGGAGGACTCTAAACAAGGAGGAGAGAGCGGCCAAGCAACGGTATCTTCAAATGTTCTACAATCTTAAGTTCAGGAACCTGGTGAGTACACGATCCGGTGTATCCGGTGCAGCGGCCAGTGCACATTGCAACCAAGAGCAGGTCTGAACAAATGACCACATCGTCTTTTCTTTCATTCAGGTGAAGACCGTCCCCAGAGTAGGGGAGCAACCTCCGAGAACCACGGCTTCGACCTCGACAGCAGGCTCTGCCGTGGCGCGTGACGAGGTCGTAGTGAGGCCGAAAGAAAGTCAGGTGCGCGCGCTCTTACGAAATTTACTGAAGAGAAGTCGGGGAAGCGAGACTGACTGACCCGTTTGGTTGTTTGGAACTTTGGGTGCTGCTGCTTCTGCCGCTGCAGGGAGCCGAGGAACCGGACCCAAAGATTTTTTTTCTTTTAACTTGTGGCACACTTTATTCAAATCAAATAATTGTTACATCACTAACAAGTCCAACTAGGATAATCTGCGGAGGATCACCCTCCCAAGAAATTACAAAATTAAAATCATAGGAACTCCTAGCAAGATTGTGTGCCACCTTGTTCCCTTCCCTTGGGCAGTGAGAGTAAAAGACTGAACCAATACTTTGAGCTAAATGAAAACACTCTTTCAGAGTAGCAGAATAAGGACTCATGATATCAACTTCACCCTTGCATGCCTGGATAATCTCAAGACAATCAGATTCAAAGGTCACATTTGAGCATCCCCACTGGTCCGCTAGCTCCATACCATTCTTCAACGCCAAAGCTTCCGCTAACCTGATCCAAAGGTTAGTGTTGAATTCTTCCTTTACTATCTTATCAGCGACCTGATGAGCAAGGGGAGCGCCAAGGCAAGACAAGGAGAAGAGGAGCGACAAGCCCAAGAGGGTAAAGAAGCCCAACCACAAGTTTACTGGGCCGCACTGGGTATCCTACATGTTCGGGCCCACAGTCCAGTAGGCAGGAGTATATGTGTGCGAGTGTAGTAGCTGAGCGATCATCCTGGCTGGGTTCAGACGAACGATGGTGGCTGCGTGTGTATTTATTCTTCCTATATAACCCTTCTTCCTCCTCAAGACTGTCTATAATATCCACCACAACAATTCATCCCATGATCTGTAAGAGAGAAGTAGTGGGTACCTAATACATGGTATCAGTCGCCATCCACCACCTCTCCGTTCACGCCCTGGAGACGTGTAAGCAGACGAGCGAGCGCCAGCACCTGCTCCCGACCATGGATTCGGCGCTCAAATCCTACCCCAACAAGCTCACGGAGACCTTGACGAAGGCCAACGATGACACACACGCACACATCAAGGACCTCAAGGCCCAGCTCGACAACTAGTCGACGCAAGTGGAGGAGCTCATGTCGAGTATGTGATGACCCACAAGTATAGGGGATCAATCGTACTCCTTTCGATAAGTAAGAGTGTCGAACCCAACGAGGAGCAGAAGGAAATGACAAGCGATTTTCAGTAAGATATTCTCTGCAAGCACTGAAATTATAGTTAAAAGATAGTTTGATAGCAAGATAATTCGTAACAAGTAACAAGTAGTAACGGTAACAAATGTGTAGCAAGGTGGCCCAATCCTTTTTATAGCAAAGGACAAGTCGGAACGATTTCTTATAATAAGCAACACGTTCTCGAGGAAACATGTGAATTTCATCTAGTCACTTTCATCATGTTTGTTCGATTCGCGTTCGCTACTTCGATAATTTGATATGTGGGCGGACCGGTGCTTGAGTGCTGTTCTTACTTGAACAAGCCTCCCACTTATGATTAACCCCTCTCGCAAGCATCCGCAATTACGAAAGAAGAATTAAGATAAATCTAACCATAGCATGAAACATATGGATCCAAATCAGCCCCTTACGGAATAACACATAAACTAGAGTTTAAACTTCTGTCACTCTAGCAACCCATCATCTACTTATTACTCCCCAATGCATTCTTCTAGGCCCAAATATGGTGAAGTGTCATGTAGTCGACGTTCACAAGACACCACTAGAAGAAATACAATATACACATCATGAAAATATCGAACGAATACCAAATTCACATGATTACTTATGACAAGACTTCTTCCATGTTCTCAAGAACAAAAGTAACTACTCACAAATCATATTCATGTTCAAGATCAGAGGGGTATTCAATATCATTAAGGATCTGAACATATAATTTTCCACCAAATAAACCAACTAGCATCAACTACAGAGAGTAATCAACACTACTAGCAACCCACAGGTACCAATCTGAGGTTTTGACACAAAGATTGAATACAAGAAATGAACTAGGGTTTGAGATGAGATGGTGCTGGTGAAGATGTTGATGAAGATTGGTCCTCCCACGATGAGAGGATCGTTGGTGATGTCGATGGCTTCGATTTCCTCCTCCCAGAGGGACGTATCCCCGGCGGAATCGCTCCGCCGGAGAGCAAAAGTGCTCCTGCTCAGGTTCCACCTCGAGAAGGCGTCGCTTCGTCCCGAAAATCTTCTCTATAGTTTTTTAGGGCAAATGAGCTTATATACCAGAAGGAGGGGGCCAGACGCCAGCCAAGGGCCCCACAAGACATCAGGGTGTGCCCAGGGGGGGCGCCCTGTTGCCTTGTGGGCAACTGGTGGGTCCTCTCTGGTATTTCTTTTCTCCAGTATTTTTTATATATTCAATAAAAAATCTCCGTGAAATTTCAGGTCAATTGGAGCTCTGTAGAATAGGTATCTCTGATGTAGCTATTTCAGGTCCAGAATTCCAGCTGCCAGTATTCTCTCTCTTCATGTAAACCTTGCAAATTAAGAGAGAAAATGCATGAGAATTGCATCATAAAGTTTAATAATGATCAAAAACATAATAAATAACAGTAGTAAAATATGATGCAAACTGGACGTATCAACTCCACCAAGTTTAGACCTCGCTTGTCCTCAAGCGAAAAACCAAAATCGATAATCATGACCACATGTTTAGAGAGAGAGGTGTCGATAAAAATAAATTACGGACATGAAAGCATCATGATCTTTATTATAACAATAATATATCATCATAAAACTTCTCATAAATAAGTGACAATTCATCCACAAGTCTTAAAGTATGAACCATAAACCAAATTGAAAACTAACAAACTATGATCTCAGTCACTGATGCAATTGCAATTCATCATATTATTAGAAAGAGTCTATGTAAGAGCTTTGTTTAGCAATTTCACATACTCAACTATCATTTAGTCTTCTATGATTGCTGACACTCACGGCATACTTATGGAGCAAAAGTTTCAATCAGACACATAGAAAGATATGGGCTTTTCTTTTCGCCTCCCAGCGTATTTACCTCAAGGGTAATGTCAACAATAATAACTCATGATCACATATATTCAACTGGATATATATGCCTAAATCTTTCCCCACTACATGATGCTTGCAAAGAGAATAAAATAAAATGGAATAGAGGAGAATACTATTGACTCTTGCATAAAAGTAATTGCATATAAGTAATTGCATAAAAGTAAAAGATAGGCCCTTCGCAGAGGGAAGCAGAGGTTGTCATGCGCTTTTTATTTTGGGTGTGCAAACTCTTAATGTAAAGGAACGTCACTTTATATTGCCCCTTGTGATAACAACCTTTATTATGCAGTCAGTCGCTTTTATTTCTTTACCATTACAAGTTCGTACAAAGCTTATTTTCCCTTACAATAATAGTTCATACATATTTAGAGGCAATTTTTATTACTTTTGCACCGATGACAACTTACTTGAAGTATCTTATTCAATCCATAGATAGATATAGTGGACTCTCATGTCATGAAATTGGGTTCAAAGGTTTTTTGATGCACGAGTAGTATCTCTACTCGGTGTGGATTTTTGACTAGCAAAGATATAGGGTCAAGCACCACATGTTAGAGGATCTATGACAATATAACTTCTATGTGAATATAAACAAACATAACTCATTACGTTGTCTTCCTTGTCCAACGTCAACTATTTGGCATATCATATTTAATGGGGGCTCACAATCATAAAAGATGTCCAAGATAGTATATTTATATGTGAGACCTCTCTTCCTTTATTACTTTTTCATGAATTGCAACAATGACCAATGCTATGTTTGTTAACCTTCAACAAGTTTTATCAATTATACTTCTTTATGTGAAGTCATCACTCCCCATGGGATTAGCATATGATCTTTTTTATTCTTTTATTTTTTTGATTGGAACGCAAAAGTAAAGAAGCGAAAGCAAACTACTCTTTATTATATATCTCTCACACTCGATTACATAGATAGGTGGATCACAAACACTACGGGAAACAGCTAATTTGCCGTCAGGAGACATCTTTGCCGTCAGCTTTTCGTCAGGCAGACGGCAAAGAAAGGGTTTGCCGTCATCAGCAGACGGCAAAGAAAAACTAACGGCAAAACAGACTTTGCCGTCTGTGAAAAAAACACAAACGACGAAGCAGCTCTTTGCCGTCTGTATTAATAAACGCAGACGGCAAAGATCTTTGCCGTCTGTATTTTTTATTACAGACGGCAAAGCGAGCTCTTTACCGTCTGTATTAATAAACACATACGGCAAAGCAAACAAACACATCTCGCGGATCGATCTCCTGGATCGATGAGGTGGCAGCATCTGCACATACTCACACCACATCTTATCCCGCCAACCACGCACACTACACACCACAGAACCCCACGCCCCCACGACCCCACCCCCACGCATCTCATGCGACAGACGGGGCGCCGGGCGCCGGAGCGAAGCACCAGCAGCCGCCGCCGTCGTTCCCGGGGAGCGGCAGACGGGGCGCTGGGCTCCGCGCGCCGCCCGGCTTCGCCCGCCCCCGCTCGCCGCCGGCCTCCTCTGCGAGCCGCCCGGCCTCGCCCGGCTTCGCCCGCCTCCGCGCTCCGCCGGCCTCCATCGCGCGTCGCCGGCCTCCTCCGCACGCCTCCGAGCACCAGCGCCTCCGAGCACCAGCAGCCGCCGGCCTCCGCCTACGCTGCTCTCTTCCTCCCTCTCTCCCTTCTCCCGAGCCACGGGCCTTCACCTTCGCTGCTCTCCTTTGCAGCCCGCCTCCGCGCGCCATGGGCCTCCACCTCCACTGCTCTCCTCTGCCGGCGACGGGGCTTGGCGCTGACGGAGTTGGTGGGGTCCAATGGATCCAGCGCTCGGACGAGGGTGGCGAGCTCCGGTGCGGCGGCGGACGGCTTGAGCTCCTCGGGTGTCCATGGTGGCGTCGGTGTGCTCCTGTCCATGGAGAAAGGAAGGAGAAGGGAGAGGGGCGCGGCTACTGGTTGTTGCTGCTCCAGCGAGCATGGCACAGGGGATGGTTGCAGGGAGGCGCGGGCGTCCAGATCGAACACCTGTACTGTAACGCAGTGTAATCCGTTCGTGTGTAATCTGTTCGTCTTGTTAAACAGAGTAGTTTTGTTTTGGATCAGCAAGCTATGATGGATAGTTTTGTCTCGTGAAATCCGTTCGTTCGTCATTGATTCTTGAAACAGCAGTGTTGATGGATACTGTGGTGTTCGTCGTCAGTTCTTTCCTCGTCGCCTCTGCACTTGGACTATTTGTTCATTTTTTTAAATAAAAAAAATTCTTTGCCGTCTTAGATGTTTCTGGCTGATGGCAAAGAAGGAGTCTGGCTGATGGCAAAGATCTTTGCCGTCTGTGTTTTTTATTACAGACGGCAAAGTATGCTTTTGTTTGCCGTCTGTTACACTGTTCGGCTGACGGCAAAGCCATATTTTCGCTGACGGCAAAGACTTTGCCGTCTGCCCGATAAAAAGCTGACGGCAAAGCAGTATTTGCCGACTTACTCTTTGCCGACAGAGTTTGCCGTCTGCAACCTGACGGCAAAATCTTTGCCGTCATGATTTCGGTCTTTGCCGTCTGTGGGACACATACGGCAAATTACTTGATTCCCGTAGTGAAAGCAAACACTCAAAGCTAAATCATACTAAAACTTTATTCTTCTAAATCACGAAATAACTAAGGATCGAACTAAGATAGGTAACGATGATAAAAGTAATGGTGATACGATACCGGGGCGCCTCCCCCAAGCTTGGCACAAGCCAAGGGGAGTGCCCATACCCGTGTACTCAAGTCTCCTTCTTCGGTGATGGTGGTGATGATGAGGTAGGCTTGTCCTTCAATTTCAGCAGGTACTGCAGATTGCTATTGATTCTCCGAAGGGCACGATTTTGCTCTTCCAACAAGATAACTTCATGAGTGAGCGAAGTATTCTGAGCACACATCGCTTCAACAGCCTTTAATGCATTAATTTCAGATAAAGAGAGGTTATGATGAAGAGTTTGTAATATGTCTCTCTTTTCTGTTGTCTCTTCTATGCGTGTGGCTTGATCTTCTGCTCCTCGAATCCGGTCATCCACGACCTTCCCGGGCTCCTCCTCCATAGCAGTATCCTCCTCTCCGGACGACCACTCATAATATACTTCACTGAACGGACGTTTTCTGGGTGAAGGTTGAACAATCCGGTGCTTAGTACGGAGTTTCCGAGGAGCCATGGCGATCTAGATCTGTCAGAAAAATAGCCCGAAACAAGAACAGAGGAGAATCTTGCGATACGGTGGTCAAAACATACGGGAGTATATATGAAGAATTTTTATTTTGCAAAACAAGCATACGGGAGGAAAACGGAGTCGGGAAGGCACACGAGGGGCCCACAAGGCATCAGGGCGCGCCCTAGGGGGGTGGTCGCGCCCTGTTGCCTTGTGAGCACCCTGTGGGTCCTCTCAGCTGTTTCTCATTTTTGTAATTTTTCTACTATTCTAAAACTGACAGAAATAATTTTTATGTAATTTTTGGAGTCGGTTTACTTACCGTATCACATACCTACCCCTTTTCAGGATGCTGGAGTGTTCCGGGAGGACTCTTTGATGTGTTCCTCCGGTGTCATTGTTTGAATAATATTAGTTTCAACATTAATTGCGGTACCTGAGATATAATGCTTGATTCTTTGCCCATTCACCACTCTCGGGTTGGTGCCTTCGGAGTTGTTGATTTTTATGGCTCCGGAACGGTAAACTTCTTCGATGACATATGGCCCCTCCCATTTAGAGAGGAGCTTTCCTGCAAAGAATCTTAAACGAGAGTTGTATAATAAAACATGATCACCTACTTTAAATTCCCGTTTTTGAATTCTTTTATCATGCCATCTTTTAACCTTTTCTTTAAATAACTTAGTATTTTCATAGTCTTGGGTTTTCCATTCATCTAAAGAGCTAATATCAAATAACCTCTTCTCACCAGCAAGTTTAAAATCATAGTTAAGTTCTTTAATTGCCCAATAAGCTTTATGTTCTAACTCAAGAGGTAAATGACATTCTTTTCCATAAACCATTTTATACGGAGACATACCCATAGGATTTTTATATGCAGTTCTATAAGCCCATAATGCATCATCAAGTTTCTTAGACCAATTCTTTCTAGATCTATTAACAGTCTTTTGCAAAATCAATTTTATTTCTCTATTAGTTAATTCAACTTGACCACTAGATTGAGGATGATAAGGAGATGCAATTCTATGATTAACATCATACTTAGCAAGCAATTTACGGAATGCACCATGAATAAAATGTGAACCACCATCAGTCATCAAATATCTAGGGACTCCAAACCTAGGGAATATAACTTCTTTAAGCATTTTAATATATGTGTTATGATCAGCACTACTAGTTGGCATAGCTTCCACCCACTTAGTAACATAATCAACATCAACTAGGATATGTGTATACCCATTAGAGGATGGAAAATGTCCCATATAATCAAAGCCCCAAACATCAAATGGTTCAATAACAAGTGAATAATTCATAGGCATTTCCTGACGTCTACCAACACTAACAATTCTTTGACATTCATCACAAGAAAGGACAAACTTACGTGCATCTTTAAAAAGAGTAGGCCATTAAAAACCAGATTGTAATACCTTATGTGCAGTTCTGTCTCCTGCATGGTGTCCTCCATATGCCTCAGAATGACACTTACGCAAGATTTGTTCCTGTTCATGCTCAGGTACACAATGTCTAATAACACCATCTACTCCTTTATATAGATGTGGGTCATCCCAAAAGTAATGTCTTAAATCAAAGAAGAATTTTTTCTTTTGTTGGTATGTGAAACTAGGTGGTATATATTTAGCAACAATGTAATTAGCATAGTCTGCATACCAAGGAGTATTACGAGAAGCATTGATAACAGTTAATTGTTCATCAGGAAAATCATCATTAATAGGTAGTGGGTCATCAAGAACATTTTCCATTCTAGTAAGAGGTCTAGAAATCTTAGAGAAATATTTTATAAACCTTCTATAGAAACCAACATGACCAAGGAAACTTCTTATACTTTTGATATCTTTAGGACATGGCATTTTCTCAATAGCTTTATCAACTTCAATACCTCTTTCAGAAATTTTATGCCCAAGGACTATACCTTCATTCACCATAAAGTGGCACTTCTCCCAATTCAAGACAAGATTAGTTTCTTCACATCTCTGCAAAACTCGATCAAGGTTGCTTAAGCAATCATCAAAAGAAGTTCCGTAAATGGAAAAATCATCCATGAAAACCTCAACAATCTTTTCACAAAAATCAGAGAATATAGCAGTCATACATCTTTGAAAGGTAGCAGGTGCATTACATAAACCAAAAGGCATACGACGATAAGCATACGTTCCAAAAGGACAAGTAAAGGTGGTTTTCTCTTGATCTTGTGATACAGGTATTTGAGAAAAACCAGAATATCCATCTAGGAAACAAAAGTGTGTATGCTTAGACAATCTTTCTAACATTTGATAAATAAAAGGCAAAGGATAGTGGTCTTTCTTAGTAGCTTTATTTAATTTTCTGAAATCAATTACCATCCTATAACCAGTTACAATTCTTTGCGGAATAAGTTCATTTTTATCATTAGGAACAACAGTAATACCTTCTTCTTAGGAACACAATGAACATGACTTACCCATCTACTATCAGCTATGGGATAAATTATACCTGCCTCCAGGAGCTTTAATATTTCAGTTCTTACCACATCCTTCATTTTAGGATTCAAGCGACGTTGATGATCAATGACAGGTTTAGCATCTGGCTCCATATTAATCTTATGCTGACATAAAGTGGGACTAATGCCCTTAAGATCATCAATAGTGTATCCAATAGCAGCACGGTGCTTTCTCAGAGTTTTAAGTAATCTCTTTTCTTCATGCTCTGAAAGGTTATCACTAATAATAACAGGATATATCTTCTTTTCATCACGATAAGCATATTTAAGTGTATCATGCAATTGTTTCAATTCAAACACAGGGTCACCCTTAGGTGGTGGAGGATCTCCCAAGATTTCAACAGGCAAATTATGTTTGAGAATATGTGCTTGTTTAAAGAATAATTCATCTATTTCATTTCTTTCATTCATATACATATCATTCTCATGCTCAAGCAAATATTGTTCTAAAGGATCAGTAGGAGGCACAACAATAGAAGCAAGACCAATAATTTTATCTTTATTGGGTAATTATTTATCATGAGGTTGTCTATGAAACTTAGAAAAATTGAACTCATGAGACATATCACCAAAATTAACACTAACAATTTCTTTATTGCAATCAATCTTATCATTTACTGTATTCAAGAAAGGTCTACCAAATATAATGGGACAAAAATCATCTTGTGGTGATCCAAGAACTAAGAAATCAGTGGGATATTTGATCTTACCACACAAGACTTCAACATCTCTAACAATCCCAAGTGGTGTAATAGTATCTCTGTTTGCAAGCTTAATAGTACATCAATATCTTCAATCTCAACAGGTGCAATATCATTCATGACTTCTTGATTTAAGGAAAAAGGAATAGCACTCACACTAGCACCAATATCACATAAACCATGATAGTAATGATCTCCTATTTTAACAAAAATAACAGGCATGCCTACTACAGGTTTGTTTTTATCTTTAGGATCTGGCTTAGCAATTCTAGTTGCTTCATTACAGAAGTATATGACATGTCCATCAATATTATCAACCAAGAGATCTTTAACCATTGCAACATTAGGTTCAACTTTAATTTGTTCAGAAGGTCTAGGTGCTCTAATGTTACTCTTATTGACCACAATTGAAGCTTTAGCATGTTCCTTAATCATAACAGGAAAATGAGGTTTATCAATATAAGCAGTAGGCACAACTGGATCAACATGGTAAATGCTACTTGTGAGCTGCGTTGGGATTTCCCCGAAGAGGAGGGGATGATGCAGTACAGTAGAGATAAGTATTTCCCTCAATTATGAAACCAATGTTATCAACCCAGTAGGAGAATCACGCAACAACTCGTTAGCAGTACTTGCACACAAAACAACAAATCCTCGCACCCAACGCGAACAATGGGTTGTCAATCCCTTGGCGGTTAATTACGAGATTAAATTGTATGGTGATAGATAGATAGATCGAACAAAAATACAAAGTAAAATAAATAAAGTAAAATTGCAGCAAGGTATTTTTAGGATTTTTAATATAAGATAAAAGTAGACTCGGGGGGCATAGTTTTCACTAGAGGCTTCTCTCTTGAAAATAACATACGGTGGGTGATCAAATTACTGTTGGGCAATTGATAGAAAAGCAAATAATCATGACGATATCCAAGGCAATGATCATGTATATAGGCATCACGTCTGAGACAAGTAGACCGAAACAGAACAATGATCATGTCTGAGACAAGGCAATGATCATGTAAATTGATTCATATTTAATATTGGCATAATGCTACTGTACTCCAATTTCTCCATGACTCATACCTGTAGGAGATATGCCCTAGAGGCAATAATAAATGTTATCGATTATCTCCCTGTTCATAATTAGGTTTATGTTCCATGCTATAACTGCGATGATTCTCGAGTCTGCAAATAAAACGAGGCTTGGAGGGAAACTCATGTGCACGTGTGGGATAATAAACGGTAAAAAGTATTCCTAGTCAAGCCTCTATGACTGGCTCAAGTATTGCATGATGATCCTGTTTTCCTGATCATGGGCATGACTATGCCGGCAATTTTGAGGGCACAATTGTTGGTAGAACACTTGTGTTGAATCGACCCGAATTGATGTTATGCTATGAGATACATTTGTCATTAGTTAATGGTTTATAACACAGAGATAGTTAATGTTTGCATAATTCCTTAGACCATGAGAGTGTCGAGTTTCTTCATGCTTGCTTGATGAACTTTGGGGTTTGTTAAACGTCATCCGTAAATGGGTGGCTATTACGGCGGCTTACGTGTTCATGGAAAAGTATGTCAAGGGACTTGATAGCTCAAGATTGGGATTTTCTCCTCCGACGATGGAGAGATATCTCTGGGCCCTCTCGGTGTTACGGTATCCATCATCGTCTGGCCAGACACAGGGTGATTTGATCATAGGGATGCCGGAACACGGGAACGAGAAAAGAGAACAATACAGGCAACGAGGTAACTGGCATTGTGGACAAGTGTTGATCCACGAGGATGCCAACATGTCTCACCTCGGGTATTTGTAACATATCGCGAAGCAACAGGAATAGCACACGGCAACTCGAGGTTCACTCGAATATTCATTCGTGTGGGTATAGGGATCAATATGGGTGTCCACGGCTCCGATGTTGATCATTGATCGGAAGGGGTTCCGGGTCATGTCTATGCTTCACCGAACCTATAGGGTCACACGCTTAAGGGTCATCTATCTGCTGAATACTAGACAGGGAGTCTGAGAGAAAAACACCGAAAAAGTTTCGGACGCCGGAAAAGTTTCGGACAGCGGAAAAGTTCCGCAGAGAGAGGTCACCGGATGAGTTTCGGTGAAACTGGAAAAGTTGTTTCAGGGGATACCATAAAGTCAAATTGGTCTTGGCACATGCCTGATAATTCTTGGAGGGTGCCAGAATCGTTCTGGAAACTTTTTGGAATTTTCTGGAATGAAAACCGGAAATGTTCCGGAGCTGCCGAAACCGCTTCAGATGCTTTTCGCAGATGAAATCACTAAACTGGAATTGTTCCGGCTCGCGTTGAAAATTATTTTGGTGGGTACTAGAATTGTTCTAAGCCCACATGAATATTTTCAGTTCGATCAGACGCTGAAAAATGTCGTCGTGAATAGTGAAAGCACTTTTTGGATATTTTTGAGAAAGGCATATTCCTTTTGAGAAAGGGATATTCCAAAGGCATATTCTTTTTGAGAAAGGGATATTCCCCTTGGGATTTCCTATAAATAGGAAGGGAGATGGCTGCCATCTACACATCCTTGCTCTCACATACAAAGCCATGCATGATCTGGCATTCTTCTCTCCCTCCCAGCGAAATAGTTTCGTAGAGCCGAAAGGCTGTCTGGGTTCCGGTAGGAACTAGTTCTGGACGGCGAAGCCCTGCCGGATAGATGACACCGTATGTGTGCAACTCTGTAGAGAGATCGTAGTTTCGGTCTTAGTTCGAGAGTGCCTCCCGAAGGGCTGTCCGTGTGACCGTCCGAGTTTTGGAGGTCCTCCCGAAGGGCTGTCCGAGTGACAGTCCGAGTTTCGGAGGTCCTCCCGAAGGGCTGTCCGCGACACCGTCCGGGGGACTGTGCGACCGCCTCCCGGAGGGCTGTCCGCGGGGCAGATGAGGGTATAAATCCTCGCGGTTGGGAGGTTGTAAAATCCTAGCTGCGGGGATCTGCACCGCCGTTCGTCATCGACTCTACTTCCGCTGCGCTACGAGTCGGTAACGAAAATGATCAAACCTTGTATGCAGTCTCCATAGTGGTCCTGGGCTGGTGCGTAGGTCAGAATTTTTTTGTTTTCTGCTGCGTTACCCTACAGTGGCATCAAGAGCCGTGCTATGCGTAGATGCAGGTTGCGATCTAGAATACATAGAGATGTATGGGTGTTGCACAATATAATTAGGTAGTAGATGAGATCTATTGCTGAAAATTATTTGTGCGGGTAGCAGATGAAGTCTGTTACCCGATGTTCTTGTTGCTTCCCTAGAATTTGCATATTTCTGATCTTGATAACAGTATGGTGGAGTTTCAATGTTCTGGCAATCCGCGATCCTGATTGATCAACGAAGTGCTAACAGTTCATTGAATTCCACCGTAGTTAAAAAGAAAGATGAAATTTCGCAGACGAAAGGGCAATGCAGATATGATCTGCACGGGGGTCACGCGTATGACGAAGTTTAGTATGGGGCTCGAGATTTTATTATCTCGTGTTTCATACACCCTGGAATGTTAATCTAGCGACTTGGATTATCATGCTTGATGATGGACGTTGGTAGCTTCGGTTTGTTTCGAAACCTTAGAAGCCACGTAAAATAAATTTTTGCATGAACCGATTAGAGGCGTCTAACTTGGTTTTGCAGGATGGTTTGCATGTGCATGTGATGTGGTATAGCAGTGTTCATAATAATTTGATTATGTATGAGATGACTATATGATGTAATTAACATGACCTGCGTGTCATGATTCGGCATGATGGCTGGAGCCATATGATTGCACTTTAATGACCTGCGTGTCAACCTTATGTAATGCACTTATTTTATTAGCTATAGAGATAGCAATATTATTTGGTGCATCGACAAGGTGGTGGCAATCTTCGCGAAGGTGAACACCGACGCGAATGCCGAAGACGAAGAAATGAAAGACTTCTCCGTCAGAAAGGGCTATACCATATTATGCTATTTTGAATTGCCTGAGATGTTTATCCCTTATGATGCACCCTTCTTGATTGTGCGGTAGTCGCTTTTTATTAGGGTGATCTCTCACAAAAATATCAAGTAGTTAGTGTTCTCCCAAGTGTAGCACCGTCACGGCACTTTTCTTTTTGGGGTATCACATGGATGCATGGGTACGAACGATTAGACATGTGTGAGGCGGGTGAGTTGAGACCTCGCAGCGAGATCACTTGGTTGTCTTGACGTTCAGGCATGAAAGTCATGAGCTCGGAACACACGCATCGAAAGATGAACAAGAGTCACATAGAGATGTGATTGGCAAGTTGGCCTACCAAATGAAATTCTCGTCACTTGAGATGGATGCATCCTTGGCGTTGAATTGAAATTTGGATCTTGAATCACTCACAATCAATTATGAGAGATATTGATTTGAGTGGGAGCGCACTGTAGAATTACCTTGTTTAATTCTCAGTGCAATTAATTTTGAACACTGTCTAAGTGTGGTTTTTGCATAATAGTTGTAGAATAATGGCTCGCGTTTCCACCTTCCCTATTAAAATTGAATAGCTGTTAATTATCTGGTTAAAACTTTATGGTTGGTAACGTAATGTGAGGATTGTCCTCAAGAGTGCCGAGAAGGACTTTGTCCTATCGCATGCTTTCGGTATTCTCCCACTAATGCTATGGATCATATGACTCTCGTCCTTCGATCCAAAAGCTAGAATTCCTTTTTAGTCAAAGTGCAATATGTTTGCTTCCATGAGACCCGAACTTCGAAAGTTTGGATAGTTATGTGATATTCATGGAATCTGAAAATTATTTTCAGAGACAGACAAAAGCTAAAAGATATGAGATATCCAAAGCAATGTTTGTTTGCAAACTATTAGTAAAGGAGTTTACTATGCATTAGACTGATAAAAGAGGGATCCAGAAGAACGCCTGTCATATGATGATGGTGAATAAAACAACAACTTAAAGAGAAAGGAAGTGTCCGAAGGGTGTTAGTGAAACTTTCACGCCTAGGAAATCCGGGGCTAACACCACTCTTAAGTTGGGTGCTTCTTCTGAGAGTAGGAGAAATACTAAAAGTTAAACTGTTAGAAGTATAATGGCAAAAAGAAAGAAGACTGGAATATCCAGCTCATGTATGAATGTCATACAAGTTTTTGATGTATAGAAGGCTGGTCAAAGATATAGTTCTTGGGAATTATGGTTAAACATGTTAATCACTAATTCTTGGGTATTGTGAGTTGATCACAAAGATACCCGCTTGATTGCATTATGTTGCAACTCGATGTAAGAACTACTATGGCCTGAAAAACTAGCCAGGAATGAGGTTAAGATACACATAGGGAACATAGTAAAAGTTACTATGCCTTCCATTGGTGTATTCCCTATGTATTTACTTTCATAATTCATTTTAGAGTTTCACACTCTAGCCCTTTGCATAAGGTATCTTGCAAGAAGGTTGTTCATAAGAGAACTTTTGATGTTCGGTGTTATGAATAACATAAGGGCCATACTTTCATTATGAATGAGACGTATGTTATGAATATTTATATTAATACATTGCCTCTGTATTTACTTTCATAATTCATTTTAGAGTTTCACACTCTAGCCCTTTGCATAAGGTATCTTGCAAGAAGGTTGTTCATAAGAGAACTTTTTGATGTTCGGTGTTATGAATAACATAAGGGCCATACTTTCATTATGAATGAGATGTATGTTATGAATATTGATATTAATACATTACCTCTGTATTTACTTTCATAATTCATTTTAGAGTTTTACACTCTAGCCCATTGCATAAAGTATCTTGCAAAAGGTTATTCATAAGAGAACTTTTGATGTTCGATGTTATGAATAACATAAGGGCCATACTTTCATTATGAATGAGATGTATGTTATGAATATTGATATTAATACATTACCTCTGTATTTACTTTCATAATTCATTTAGAGTTTCATACACTCTATCCCTTTGCATAAGGTATCTTGCAAGAAGGTTATTCATAAGAGAACTTTTGATGTTCGGTGTTATGAATAACATGAAGGGCCATGCTTCCATACATGATGGGATGTATGCTATGAATATTGATGGTAATATGATACATCCATAACACTGACGCTAAATGTCGCAAGACTAAAAGAATACCACACAAGTGTGGCACTGCATTTGGTCACATTGGAGAAACCCGCATGGAAAATTCCATTATGATGGATTTTGAAGTCATTTGATTTTGAATCATCTGACACTTGCAACTTTCCTCTGAAAGGTGAAGTGACTGAAATACCGTTCACAGGCCATAAGGAACGAGAAAAGAACATATTGGTGATCATACAATATGATGTGTGTAGTCCAATAAATGTTGTTGCAAGTAGTGGATTTATCTATCTTCAGAAATGACTCAAGTAGAGATATGGATATTTACTTGTTGAGACGTAAGTCTGGATCTTTTTGAATTCATTCATAAGGTTTTCAAAAATGAAGTAGAAGTTGTTGTAACAAGAAAATTATGTTTCTACAATTCGATTGCAGAAAGGAATATTTGAGTTACAAGTTGAGCGAATGTCTGTTGAGTTGTGAAAGGGGTTTCATAACTTACACCTCCCGGAGCACCACTGCAAGTGGAAAGTCCGTGAAGATGTAATCGAACCATTTATGACATGGTAAGATCAAAGATGACATAAATAAAATTTGCCACTATCCCTTTTAAGGTGATGCTTTAGAGACTGCGGCTTTTACACTGAAAAGAGCTTCATCGGGTCTGTTGAAATAACGTCATGGTATGGTACGCCCAACCATGTTATATCTTTTCTTAACATTTGGAATATGGGGCTTGTGTAAAAGGTTACAAACCTATTCCAAATCAGACAAGTGCTACTTTGTAGGTTATCCCAAGTCATTGGGTATTCCCCCACCACTGTACCGAGGCAAAGGGTTTTGCCACAAAACGGTATGCTTTTAAAGAGAATAGTTCTCATAAAAGGTCAGTGGGAGGACAGTGCAACTCGACAAGATAACCAGTATCTTCGTCATCAGGTCAAAGGAAAGGAACCTTGGAAGTGATTCCAGGGTTTCCTACTGCGACTGATACGGAAGTCTCTACAATAAAATGTATTGACTTCAGTCGAACTTGCAGCTGAACCACGTAGGCAAAGCTCGTGCAAACCTATCAGGTGCGCAAACGAGATATTGTTGTTAGACAACAGTATACCTACAAGACACAAGGAAGCGTTGATGGGCCCTGACTCCGGAATTGGCTAAATGCCAATACAATCTGAGATAGTTTCCATATCAATGTTTCAAGATTAAAATCTTGATACACCTTTCGGAAGGCTTAGAGTCTAACGAATATTTATGGAACTAAAAACCTGATACGGATAAAAATGTTTTATCCATAAAGCTCGACTTGTTGCAAAAACAAGTTCAAAGAGTTGACTACGATGAGATTGTCTCACCGTAGCGATGCTTAAAGTCGGTTCGGGTTGAACTAGCAATTAATACATATTTCAATCGTGAGATATGAAACATGGATGACGAAAGGATTTCCATCTGATGGAAATGAAACCTAGGACTTGTATGTGATACAGTCCAAGGTATTTTGACAGTCCAGAGGATGCTAGTAAGGGTGCAAACTTCAGAGTTCCAGCGATGGACAGAAGAGAGCAAAATGGAGTAGGAATCTTCGTGTTTTGATGAAATGGTCAAAAAGGGTTTTGACTTCATAAATGGGTAACGAAGATGCTTGTGATTCAAGAAAGTAAGTGGGAGCATAATAATATTTCTAAAACATTGTGTGCTTGACACATTGTTAATTGGAAGTAAATTTCTTGACACGAATTAAGGACTTCATTTGAAAATAGTTTTTTTTGATGAAGTGCTTGGGCTATATAGCCTCCATATTAGGGATGATGATCTATGGAGATAGATTTACCTAATAGGGCTAAGCAATGAATACATATTGACAAGATGCTAAAACCTTTTAGCATTTAAAACGCTAAGGAGTGATTCTTGCCGAAGTCACATGGAAAGAGTTTTCGCAAGACTCAGTGTCCCAAAGCACTGATGAGTGAAATACATGATGGAGATTCCACACACTCTTGTGTTTGGATTAATCATGTATTCCATGGTATGTAAAAACAAACAGATATGTCCAATACTCCAAAGTTGTTGCGAGTATAGATACCATAGTGATCAAAGTACTGATCATGGGACAACAGTGAAAGATGTCATTAAGTGCTAAGAGTAGTGCTGATGACATGTTTTCTCGCAAGTAGAGATTATGAAGTGCTCGTTGTAAGTGATTACATCGATACAGTCTTCATCAATGCTCCATGCGATTTTCGATTTAAATTGAGGGTTTTGTGTGATACACAATATGGTGGCACGGTAGTTGGAAATTGTTCCAAACAAGATACTGTGGCGAATTCTATAACAAAGGCTAAGTATGTTGACGCTTTAGAAGCGACAAAGAAGTTGTTGAATCATATAGTTCATTCATGAACTTAGTATGGTTCCAAGATGGCTTTGGTCTATGGGACACTATTGCAGATGGTTGCTCCATAGCTCAGTCTGAGGAATCAGGTTTCGACCAATGATTCACACATATGCAAAGCCAAGTCCACACAAAATATGAATTTTGTGAAAGCGTGAAAACGCGAGGATATGCAAAGTTACACACGGAGCTGAAGTCGTCAGATCCGTTGGACATCAGGCTATACCACATGCGAAGCATATTTTACACCGGTATGCCATAGGTGTAAAATGCATTAGCGTTGACTAGATTATTGACTCTAGTGCAAGTGGGAGTCTGTAGGAGATATGCCCTAGAGGCAATAATAAATGTTATTGATTATGTCCCTGTTCATAATTAGGTTTATGTTCCATGCTATAACTGCAATGATTCTCGAGTCTGCAAATAAAACGAGGCTTGGAGGGAAACTCATGTGCACGTGTGGGATAATAAACGGTAAAAAGTATTCCTAGTCAAGCCTCTATGACTGGCTCAAGTATTGTATGATGATCCTGTTTTCCTGATCATGGGCATGACTATGCCGGCAATTTTGAGGGCACAATTGTTGGTAGAACACTTGTGTTGAATCGACCCGAATTGATGTTATGCTATGAGATACATTTGTCATTAGTTAATGGTTTATAACACAGAGATAGTTAATGTTTGCATAATTCCTTAGACCATGAGAGTGTCGAGTTTCTTCATGCTTGCTTCATGAACTTTGGGGTTTGTTAAACGTCATCCGTAAATGGGTGGCTATTACGGCGGCTTACGGGTTCATGGAAAAGTATGTCAAGGGACTTGATAGCTCAAGATTGGGATTTTCTCCTCCGACGATGGAGAGATATCTCTGGGCCCTCTCGGTGTTACGGTATCCATCATCGTCTGGCCAGACACAGGGTGATTTGATCACAGGGATGCCGGAACACGGGAACGAGAAAAGAGAACAATACCGGCAACGAGGTAACTGGCATTGTGGACAAGTGTTGATCCACGAGGATGCCAACATGTCTCACCTCGGGTATTTGTAACATATCGCGAAGCAACAGGAATAGCACACGGCAACTCGAGGTTCACTCGAATATTCATTCGTGTGGGTATAGGGATCAATATGGGTGTCCACGGCTCCGATGTTGATCATTGATCGGAAGGGGTTCCGGGTCATGTCTATGCTTCACCGAACCTATAGGGTCACACGCTTAAGGGTCATCTATCTGCTGAATACTAGACAGGGAGTCTGAGAGAAAAACACCGAAAAAGTTTCGGACGCCGGAAAAGTTTCGGACAACGGAAAAGTTCCGCAGAGAGAGGTCACCGGATGAGTTTCGGTGAAACTGGAAAAGTTGTTTCAGGGGATACCATAAAGTCAAATTGGTCTTGGCACATGCCTGATAATTCTTGGAGGGTGCCAGAATCGTTCTGGAAACTTTTTGGAATTTTCTGGAATGAAAACCGGAAATGTTCCGGAGCTGCCGAAACCGCTTCAGATGCTTTTCGCAGATGAAATCACTAAACCGGAATTGTTCCGGCTCGCATTGAAAATTATTTTGGTGGGTACTAGAATTGTTCTAAGCCCACATGAATATTTTCAGTTCGATCAGACGCTGAAAAATGTCGTCGTGAATAGTGAAAGCACTTTTTGGATTTTTTGAGAAAGGCATATTCCTTTTGAGAAAGGGATATTCCAAAGGCATATTCTTTTTGAGAAAGGGATATTCCCCTTGGGATTTCCTATAAATAGGAAGGGAGATGGCTGCCATCTACACATCCTTGCTCTCACATACAAAGCCATGCATGATCTGGCATTCTTCTCTCCCTCCCAGCGAAATAGTTTCGTAGAGCCGAAAGGCTGTCTGGGTTCCGGTAGGAACTAGTTCTGGACGGCGAAGCCCTGCCGGATAGATGACACCATATGTGTGCAACTCTGTAGAGAGATCGTAGTTTCGGTCTTAGTTCGAGAGTGCCTCCCGAAGGGCTGTCCGTGTGACCGTCCGAGTTTTGGAGGTCCTCCCGAAGGGCTGTCCGAGTGACAGTCCGAGTTTCGGAGGTCCTCCCGAAGGGCTGTCCGCGACACCGTCCGGGGGACTGTGCGACCGCCTCCCGGAGGGCTGTCCGCGGGGCAGATGAGGGTATACATCCTCGCGGTTGGGAGGTTGTAAAATCCTAGCTGCGGGGATCTGCACCGCCGTTCGTCATCGACTCTACTTCCGCTGCGCTACGAGTCGGTAACGAAAATGATCAAACCTTGTATGCAGTCTCCATAGTGGTCCTGGGCTGGTGCATAGGTCGGAATTTTTTTGTTTTCTGCTGCGTTACCCTACAATACCCCCCTATACGATCCATAGATTCATCAAAATAAGCAAACTATGCAACAAAAACAGAATCTGTCTAAAACAGAATAGTCTGTAAAGATCTATTTAAAAGCTATACTTCTGTAACTCCAAAAATTCTGAACAATTTGGAAAATGTGGGAAATTCATATACCAATAATGTGTAAAATTTTCAGATTTTTCTGACGCTCCAGTACAGAATTAAAATTCCAGCACTGGACGCAAAACTTTCTGTTTTCCAAACAGCATCAATTATACTATCTTCCAAATCATCCCAAAGGAATTACTTGGCACAAACACTAATTAAAACATAAAAAACACAATAATAAAAGTAGCATAATTGTGAAAACACACAAGAACTTATTTTATTCATTGGGTTGTCTCCCAACAAGCTCTTTCTTTATAGCCATTAAGATAGGCTTGAGATTTCAATGATGCTCTCATGAAAGATAATAATTGAAACACAAAGAGAGCATCATGTAGCATGTGAAAAACACACTTAAGTCTAACATACTCCCTATGCATAGGCATTTTATAGGAGAACAAATTATCAAGACAAGCAATCTCTAGCATATGCAAGGAAGAAGAACGGAGCATTAACAATTTGAACTTCAAGAAAGGTTATTGAGTAACATGAAAATTTCTACCACCATATTTTCCTCTCTCATAATAATTGCATGTAGGATCATAATCAAATTCGACAATATAGCTATCATATAAAATTTATCTTCGTGATCCATATGCATAAAAGTTGTATAATCTTCCAAGATAGTGGAATTAACATCAACTAAAGTCATGGCCTCTCCAAACCCAATTTATCAAAAATTGCATAAGATTGAACACTCTCTAAATATGTGGGATTCTGTTTACCTAAAGTTGACACTCTTCCAAACCCACTTTCAATATTATTGCAAACATTATTATCAATAACATATTCATCATGAGGCTTAAATAAATTTTCAAGATCATAAGAAGCATTATCACCCCAATCATGATCATTGCAATAAGTAGTGGACATAACAAAATCATCATCCCCAAGCTTGTAGTTTTGCATATTATTAACACAATTGACATTAATAGAATTTATAATGACATTATTGCAATCATGCTTTTCAATCAAGGAGCTATCATGAATCACTTTATAAATTTCTTCTTTTAACACTTCATCACAATTTTCAGATTCACGATATTCAAGCAAAACTTCATAAAGATAATCTAGTGCACTCAACTCACTAGCAATTGGTTCATCATAATTGGTTTTTTTGAAAATATTAGCAAGTGGATGAGGATCCATCTCAATAGTTTTTTTAGCAAGCAAAGATGCGAGCAAATAGGAAGCACATGGCAACACAAGCAAACAAACGAGCAAATAAGCAAATTTTTTTTGTGTTTATGTAAAATATTTTTTAAGAAGTGGGGGAGATGAAAAAGAGAGGCAAATGCAAATAAAATAAATGCAAGGAGATGAAAGTTTATGCGTAGGTACTTGATAGATGTTGATGATGTCTCCCCGGCAATGGCGCCAGAAATTCTTCCTGCTACTTGTGAGCTGCGTTGGGATTTCCCCGAAGAGGAGGGGATGATGCAGTACAATAGAGATAAGTATTTTCCTCAGTTATGAAACGAAGGTTATCAATCCAGTAGGAGAATCACGCAACAACTCGTTAGCAGTACCTGCACACAAAACAACAAATCCTCGCACCCAACGCGAACAAGGGGTTGTCAATCCCTTGGCGGTTAATTGCAAGATTAAATTGTATGGTGATAGATAGATAGATCGAACAAAAATAAAAAATAAAATAAATAAAGTAAAATTGCAGAAAGCTATTTTTAGGATTTTTAATATAAGATAAAAGTAGACCCGGGGGCCATAGTTTTCACCAGAGGCTTCTCTCTTGAAAATAACATACGGTGGGTGAACAAATTACTGTTGGGCAATTGATAGAAAAGCAAATAATCATGACGATATCCAAGGCAATGATCATGTATATAGGCATCACGTCTGAGACAAGTAGACCGAAACGATTCTGCATCTACTACTATTACTCCACACATCAACCGCTATCCAGCATGCATCTAGAGTATTAAGTTCATAAAGAACGGAGTAACGCCTTAAGCAAGATGACATGATGTAGACAAAGTAAACTCACGCATGAATAAACCCCATCTTTTTACCCTTAATAGCAACAATACAGACGTGTCATGTCCCTTTCTGTCACTGGGATTGAGCACCGCAAGATCAAACCCATTACAAAGCACCTCTCCCATTGCAAGATAAATCAATCTAGTTGGCCAAACCAAATCAATAGATCGGAGAGAAATACGAAGCTATAACAATCATGCATAAAAGAGTTCAGAGAAGACTCAAATAATATTCATGGATAATCTGATCATAAACTCACAATTCATCGGATCCCAACAAACACATCGCAAAAAGTGATTACATCGGATAGAACTCCAAGAACATCGAGGAGAACATTGTATTGAAGATCAAAAAGAGAGAAGAAGCCATCTAGCTACTAACTATGGACCCGAAGGTCTGTGGTAAACTACTCACGCATCATCAGAAGGGCAGCAAGGTTGATGGAGAGCCCCTCCGTGATCGAATCCCCCTCCGGCAGAGTGCCGGAAAAGGCCTCCAGATGGGATCTCTCGAGAACAGGAACTTGCAGCAGCGGAAAAAGTATTTCGTGGACTCCTCTATTGGTTTCCCGATTTTAGAGAATTTATAGAGGTGGAATTAGGTCAAACGGAGCAGAGGTGGGCCCATGAGGCACCAGGGCACGCCACCCCCCCTGGGGCGCGCCCTGGTGGCTCGTGGCCACCTCCTTTGTCTTTTGGCCCTTTCCTGGAGCTTCTAGTGTCTCTTATGTCCAGAAAAAAATCTCCAAAAAGTTTCGTGGCATTTGGACGTCGTTTGGTACTGATATTTTGAAAAACCAAAAACAGGCAAAAAACAGCAACTGGCACTGGGCACTAAGTTAATAGGTTAGTCCCAAAAAATGATATATAATTGCTTGTAAATGTATATAAAACATCCAAGATTGATACTATAATAGCATGTAACAATCAAAAATTATAGATACGTTGGAGACGTATCAGTAAACAATTGTTTCTTCTTTAACACTAATGGATTCTTCTTTTAATTCAATAGGTGGATGATATTTAAACCATTTCTCCTTAGGGAGATCAACATGAGCAGCAAAAGATTCACAAAATGTAGCTACTATCTCAGAGTCAAGTCCATATTTAGTACTAAACTTGTGAAAATCATCAGTTTCCATAAAAGACTTAACACAATCAAACTTGAGATTTATACCTGACTCTTTACCTTTGTCGATTTCTCAATCTTCAGAGTTGTGCTTAATTCTTTCAAGAAGATCCCATTTGAATTCAATAGTCCTCTTAGTAAAGGAACCAGTAGAAGAAGAATTGATCATGGATTGATCATTATGAGAAAGCCGAGCATAAAAGTTTTGAATAATTATTTCTCTTGAGAGCTCATGATTGGGGCATGTATACAACATATACTTAAGCCTCCCCAAGCTTGAGCGATACTTTCTCTTTCACGAGGCCAAAAATTATATATACAATTCCGATCACGATGAACCAAATGCATAGGATAAAAGTTCTGATGAAATTCCAGCTTCAACCGGTTCCAATCCCATGTTTCAGTATCATCACATAGTCTATACCATGTCAATGCCTTTCCCTCCAAAGATAAAGGGAATACCTTCCTCTTAACTCCATCTTCGGATAAACCTGCAAGCTTAAACAATCCACAAATTTCTTCCACATATATCAAGTGCATATCAGGATGCATAGTTCCATCTCCTGCATAAGGATTAGCTAGCAATTTCTCTATCATACCCGAAGGAATATCATAATAAATATTTTCAGTAGGTTCAGGGGAAACTCTCAATGCTTCCGGTTGAGGTGAAGATACCCCAAACAAACCCCTCAAAGGATTACTTTCCATAGTGACAAGTAACAATAAATTTCAGCACGTAATATAAATGTTTCCTTACCAAATTCCACTCACCAAAGGCACTTCACTCCCCGGCAACGGCGCCAGAAAAGAGTCTTGATTACCCACAAGTATAGGGGATCAATCATAGTCCTTTCGATAAGTAAGAGTGTCGAACCCAACGAGGAGCAGAAGGAAATGACAAGCGGTTTTCAGCAAGGTATTCTCTGCAAGCACTGAAATTATAGGTAACAGATAGTTTGATAGCAAGATAATTCGTAACAAGTAACAAGTAGTAACGGTAACAAAGGTGCAGCAAGGTGGCCCAATCCTTTTTATAGCAAAGGACAAGCCGGAACGATTTCTTATAATAAGCAACACGTTCTCGAGGACACATGGGAATTTCATCTAGTCACTTTCATCATGTTTATTCGATTCGCGTTTGCTACTTTGATAATTTGATATGTGGGTGGACCGGTGCTTGGGTACTGTTCTTACTTGAACAAGCCTCCCACTTATGATTAACCCCTCTCTCAAGCATACGCAACTACGAAAGAAGAATTAAGATAAATCTAACCATAGCATGAAACATATGGATCAAAATCAACCCCTTACGGAATAATGCATAAACTAGGGTTTAAGCTTCTGTCACTCTAGCAACCCATCATCTACTTATTACTCCCCAATGCATTCTTCTAGGCCCAAATATGGTGAAGTGTCATGTAGTCGACGTTCACAAGACACCACTAGAAGAAATACAACATACACATCATCAAAATATCGAACGAATACCAAATTCACATGATTACTTATGACAAGACTTCTCCCATGTCCTCAAGAACAAAAGTAACTACTCACAAATCATATTCATGTTCAAGATTAGAGGGGTATTTAATATCATTAAGGATCTGAACATATAATCTTTTACCAAATAAACCAACTAGCATCAACTACAGAGAGTAATCAACACTACTAACAACCCACAGGTACCAATCTGAGGTTTTGAGACAAAGATTGAATACAAGAGATGAACTAGGGTTTGAGATGAGATGGTGCTGGTGAAGATGTTGATGAAGATTGGTCCTCCCACGATGAGAGGATCGTTGGTGATGTCGATGGCTTCGATTTCCCCCTCCCGGAGGGAAGTATCCCCGGCGGAATCGCTCCGCCGGAGAGCAAAAGTGCTCCTGCCCCGGTTCCGCCTCGAGATGGCGGCGCTTCGTCCCGAAAGTCTTCTCTATAATTTTTTTTATGGCAAATGAGCTTATATACCAGAAGGAGGGGGTCAGACGCCAGCCAGGGGCCCCACAAGGCATTAGGGCGCGCCTGGGGAGGGGGGGCGCCCTGTTGCCTTGTGGGCAACTAGTGGGTCCCCTCTGGTATTTCTTTTCTCCGGTATTTTTTATATATTCAATAAAAAATCTCCGTGAAATTTTAGGTCAATTGGAGCTCTGTAGAATACGTATCTCTGATGTGGCTATTTCAGGTCCAGAATTTCAGCTGTCGGTATTCTCCCTCTTCATGTAAACCTTGCAAATTAAGAGAGAAAAGGCATGACAATTGCATCATAAAGTTTAATAATGATCAAAAACATAATAAATAACAGTAGTAAAACATGATGCAAAATGGACGTATCAGTATGGTGCATTGTGTATCGAAATTTAGGGTGGGCCTTGGACCCATCTATCAATTTCTGAAAATCTCTAAGGGCCCATGTGAGTTATATGACTAGGTGGTGGGAAGTTTAGTGTCACCCTGTGATACGTCTCCGTCGTATCTACTTTTCCAAACACTTTTGCTCTTGTTTTGGACTCTAATTTGCATGATTTGAATGAAACTAACCCGGACTGACGCTGTTTTCAGCAGAACTACCATGGTGTTGTTTTTGTGCAGAAATAAAAGTTCTCGAAATTGGATGAAACTTTTTGGAGATTTTTTATGGAATAAATAAAAAATACTGGAGCCAAGATCCACTGGAGGGGGGCCACCTGCTGCCCATGAGGCACCAGGGCGCACCACCCCCCTGGCGCGCCCTGGTGGCTGGTGGGGTCCACGTGGCTCCGCTGACCCTAATCTCAGGCCTATAAATTCACAATTCCAGAAAAAAAAATAAGAGAGGAAGTTTCATCGCGTTTAACGATACGGAGCCGCTGCCACCTCCTGTTCCTCATCTGGAGTCCGTTCGGGGCTCCGGAGAGGGGGATTACTTTGGTTGAATCTGATCCTTTCCATGACTATGAAACTGAAACCGTTGTGGCACATCTTACTAAATTGAATGATATAGCCACCCTATTCGCTCATGAGGAAAAAATTCGCTATTACTATATTCTTAAGTTGTTTCCTTTCTCACTAAAGGGTGATGCTAAGATATGGTATAATACTCTTGCTCCTGGTTGTGTGCGTAGTCCGTAGGATATGATATATTACTTCTCTGAAAAATATTTTCCTGCTCATAAAAAACAAGCTGCCTTACAAGAAATATTTAACTTTGTGCAAATTGAAGAAGAGAATCTCCCTCAAGCTTGGGGGAGGCTTCTCCAATTACTTAATGCTTTGCCTGATCATCCTCTTAAGAAAAATGAAATACTCGATATCTTCTATAATGGACTAACCAATGCTTCTAGGGACTACCTAGATAGTTGTGCTGGTTGTGTTTTCAGGGAACGGACTATTGAACAAGCTGAGGAGCTATTGAATAATATATTGAAGAATGATAATGAGTGGACACTTCTCGAACCACCGCCTAAGCCCACTCCGAAGAAGAGGGGTATTCTATTTCTCATTCCTAAAGATATGCAAGAAGCAAAGAAATGTATGAAGGAAAAAGGTATTAAGGCTCAAGATGTTAAGAATTTGACACCTATTGAAGAAATACATGGTCTTGACACACCACCACAGGTGGTAGAGGTAAATGCTTTTATAAAGTTTGATGAAGGTGATATTCCTTATAACAAACCACCTAGTCAATGTTTGTATGAATTTAACAATTATATTATTAAGCAAGATCATTTCAATGCAAATGTTATGAAACATTTGAAACGAAATGCCTACATGATTGATCGCTTGAGTGACTTGTTGTTTAGAATTGCTAATGATGTCAAAGGTGTAGGTAAACATGCATCTATGGTTCAAACCCAATTAGAACAAGTTGCTAAATCTCAAAGTGAATTGCTCAATGAAATGAATAACAATATGAATGAGTATGCTGTTAGAGTAATGACTAGAGGAGGTAGAATGACTCAGGAGCCACTTTATCCTGAAGGTCACCCTAAAAGAATTGAACAAGACTCTCAAAGAATTAATGTTGATACACCTAGTCCATCTAAAAAGAAAAAGAAAAAGAAAAATGATAGGACTTTGCATACTTCTAGTGAACCCGAGGTAGAAAAACGCTTGGAGGATAGTAATGATGTTTCTATTTCCGATGCTGAAATACAGTCTGGTAATGAACATTCACCTGATGATAATAATAATGATGACGCTCATGTGGACATTCAACCAGATAATGATAAAGAATCTGATAATGATGTTGAAATAGAACCTATGGTTGATCTTGATAACCCACCTTCTAAAAATAAACGTTATGATAAAAGAGACTTCGTTGCTAGAAAACATGGTAAAGAAAGAGAACCATGGGTTCAAAAACCCATGCCCTATCCTCCTAAACCATCTAAGAATAAGGATGAGGAAGAATTTGAACGCTTTGCTGAAATGCTTAGGCCAGTCTTTTGGCGTACTCGTTTGACTGATATTTTAAAGATGCCTCCTTATGCAAAATACATGAAAGACATTGTCACAAATAAAAGAAAGATACCTGAAGCTCAAATTTCTACCATGCTTGCAAATTATTCTTTTAAGGACGGTGTACCTAAGAAACTAGGAGATCCAGGAATACTAACTATACCATGCTCCATTAAAAGGAATTATGTCAAAACTGCTTTGTGTGATTTAGGAGCTGGTGTTAGTGTTATGCCCTTCTCTTTATACAAAAGACTTGATTTGAATAAACTCACTCCCACTGAAATATCATTGCAAATGGCTGACAAATCAACTGCCATTCCTATCGGTGTTTGTGAGGATGTGCCCGTTGTAGTTGCAAATGTTACTATCCTAACAGACTTTGTTATACTTGATATGCCCGAGGACGACAACATGTCGATTATCCTTGGTAGACCCTTTTTGAATACTGCAGGGGCTGTTATTGATTGCAACAAAAGTAAGGCCACTTTTCATATCAATGGTAATGAACATACGGTGCACTTTCTGAAGAAACAATTTCAAGTAAACAGTATTCATGTTATTGAAAAGACTCCGACAATTACTATTGGAAGTTTTCAACTCCCTCTTCCTACTGTCAAAAAGAAATATGAAACTCTTATTATTGGGGAGGTACACATCCCCGTTGAGGTAACCTAGTGTTTTACGAAGGTTCTTCGGTTTCATGTTACTCGGAAATGGTTTGTTAATAAGACTTGATCAACCTTATTAATGGATTCTTTTTGAGAGGCATGTGGTCGATGAATTTAGTAAGCACAACCTTCTGCACCCACTTTTTGTTTTCTGTTGTTTTTTAGTTAAATGCAATAAAATGCCATGATTATCCTGTTTTCTGAATTATCCGTGCAATAAAAAGGTGCCCAAAAATGAAAGTGCTCAGAATGATCTGAAATTTTTACATGAATTTTTATAGAATATTTAAGAATTTTTGGCACTAAAAACATACCAGGGGGATGCCCCAGGTGCCCACGAGGTACCAGGGCACGCCACCCCCTGGGGCGTGCCCTGGTGGCTTGTGGGCCCCACAGGGATCCCCTTGTTGGGTAACGTTGCATGGGAAACAAAATTTTTCCTACGCACACACAAGATCTATCCATGGTGATGAGCATCTACGAGAGGGAGAGTGAATCTACATACCCTTGTAGATCGCTAAGCGGAAGCGTTTAAGAAACGCGGTTGATGTAGTCGAACGTCTCCGCGATCCAAATCGCAAGTCGTCCCTCGATCCGATCACGAACTAGCGCCGAACGGACGGCACCTCCGCGTTCAACACACGTACGGCTTGATGACGCCTTCACCTCCTCGATCCAGCGAGCGATGATGAAGTAGTGGTTGAGTTCCAGCAGCACGACGGCGTGGTGATGGTGGTGAGGAACAATCTCTGCAGGGCTTCGCCAAGCGCTACGGAGATTATGACGGAGGAACTAGAGGGTAAGGGTTGCCGCACACGGCTTGGGGAAATCTTGATGTGTCCCGTGTGCTAGCCCTGCCCCTCTATTTATATGTTGAGCCTTGGGGTCTAAACTTGGAGTAAAAGCCTCCTCCAGGTCGGTTTTGCCCGCACAAGGTCGGTTTGGCCCGCAGGGAAAGAGTCCAACTCGGATCCCTGCCGAACCGTGCACAGCCGCGCACAAGCGGTAGTACCGCTTGAGCGGTAGTACCGCTTCACCCAAGCGGTAGTACCGCTTACGCGGTAGTACCGCTTCATACAAGCGGTAGTACAGCAAAACTCCCTTTTGCCCTTTTCCGATACCTCGTGGATTGTGTCCCTTTGGCCCATATAAAGTGTTGCTGCACCCGAACACTTCGGTAAACATCCGGAACCTCTTCCGGTGAATTCCGGAACCTTTCCGGAGATCACAACACTTATTATCACATATATTAATCTTTGCCTCCGGACTCTTCCGGAGATCCTCGTCATGTCCGGGATCTTATCCGGGACTCCGAACAACCTTCGGTCACCAACAAAATAACTCAACTATACTAATCGTCACCAAACGTTAAGTGTGTAGACCCTGCGGGTTCGAGAACTATGTAGACATGACCGAGACAACTCTACGGCCAATAACCAATAGCGGGACCTGGATGCCCATATTGGCTCCTACATATTCTACGAAGATCTTTTATCGGTCGAACCTCTATGTCAAGGATTCAGTTAATCCCGTATGCTGTTCCCTTTATTCTTCGGTATGTTACTTGCCCGAGATTCGATTGTCGGTATCTCTATACCTAGTTCAATCTCGTTACCGGCAAGTCTCTTTACTCGTTCCGTAATACAAGATCTCGTGGCTAACACTTTAGTCACATTGCTTGCAAGGCTCATTGTGATGTTGTATTACCGAGTGGGCCCTGAGATACCTCTCCGTCATACGGAGTAACAAATCCCAGTCTTGATCCATGCCAACCCAACAGACACCCTCGGAGACACCTGTAGAGCACCTTTATAGTCACCCAGTTACGTTGCGACGTTTGATACACACAAGGTACTCTTCCGATGTCAGGGAGTTGCATGATCTCATGGTCATAGGAACAGATACTTGACATGCAGAAAACAATAGCAATAAACTGACACGATCATATGCTACGTTCGTAGTTTGGGTCTTGTCCATCACATCATTCTCCTAATGATGTGATCCCGTTATCAAATGACATCTCATGTCAATGGCTAGGAAACCTTAACCATCTTTGATCAACGAGCTAGTCAACTAGAGGCTTACTAGGGACACAGTGTTGTCTATGTACCCACACATGTATTTGAGTTTCCAATCAATACAATTATAGCATGGATAATAAACGATTATCATGAACAAGGAAATATAATAATAACCAATTTATTATTGCCTCTAGGGCATATTTCCAACACCCCTCACTTATCCCTTCAGCCCACTTCGTCTCTTACCTCTAGAAAAAATTCCTGGTAGCTCTCTCTCTCTCTCTCTCTCTCTCGTGTTCTTGCTCCCAAACCTGAGATTTTCGATCTCCTTGCTCGGAGCTCCGCTTCTGAAACTGTTTTGAGGGATTGCTACTTGGTATCTGACTCCTCCATTGCTCCAATTAGTTTTTGCTCTAGTGGATTATATTTTGCATAATTAGCTGCTCTTGGTGCTACTGAAAATGAGCTTGCTTGTTGAATTTTTTGAGTTCCAAGTAGTTTGAATGTTTGATATGGCCTCTAGGCACTTGTATGAGTAGTTTCTATCAATCTTGTGAAGTTTTATTGATATCATTTTGTGCCCCAAAATTTTTCAGAAATTTGTTCTTAGGAAAATGAATTTCTTCCGGAGGAGTTCTTCGAGGAGGAGGTCCGCCGAGGCATCATCTAGCAAAAGCCCCACACGCCAATCATACGTTGAACCTAGGGCAAGTTCGGTGCGAGGTGCCGAAGCAAAATCATGTAGATGGCCGTGCAACGAGTTCATGCTAGGTGCAGGCATCAAGGAGGAATTTGACCAATATATTCACAACACCGAGCTCTCCGCCTTCATTGCAGATAAGCCACCACAGCATTACAACCTCACTCATTCATTCACTCAAACTTTGAATATCATCCGCGCACCTCTAGAGTTTTATTTCACCTCTATGATAGATCTTATGCTATGTCTCTAGAAGAATTTTGTGATGCATGCAAAATTCCTTATTGGGGTTCTTTAGATGAACCACTAAAAGCTGATTATGAGTCGTTTTTTAATAGCCTTTGCAACGGTGAGGATAGGGGAGTTACGCAGGCCAGAATAATTAGCATTCACTTTCCCGCTATTCGGTATTTTGCACTTTTTAATGGTAAATGCATTGTTGGTAAGCAAGACTGCAGTGCGCTTTGCACCCCTGATCTGAGTCTTATTCATACAGCTTTGACTGGCAGCAATCATTATAATCTTGGGGCTATTGTTGCACGTAGACTGCAGCGTAACGCGGGTAATGGTGATTTGTATGGAGGAATTTATGCCTCCCGCTTAGCTGCAAGGTTAGGAGTCTCGCCCAATTTCAATGATCCCCTCTTACCTGATAAATATTTGAATTTTGAAGCAATGCGAGAACATAAGTTTTTAAAACGCGACGCACACGGATATGAATATAATTTAGTTTTTGATAAATATCATTCTGTGTATGTTGCTTTGCCTGCTCCTGCTCTCTTTGATTACCAGAACAAACAGAGATATTTCCTCCATGAGTATGAAGTGCAGGAGTACAACATGGCAGCAGAAGCCGCTCGTCTGGCTGAGGTTGCGGCTCAGAATGCCTCTACGAGCTACCACTTCGATTATTATTCGGGACAGCCGTGGCCGTAGACCAAGCTAGGCAAATGCCTAAGCTTGGGGGAGTACGTATTTCTCACCGACATTACATTCATGTTCACACATTCATTTCAGTTGTCGGTGTTCATCCTCTTTCATTGTATAATCCATGTTAGCTTTATTTTCTCGCTTTCTTCTTGTGAGTTTGAAAAACTTTGAGAAAATCCAAAAACATTTCTCGCTTCTTTTCATTTTTTCTTTCTAGCTTAATTAGTTGTAGTATTAAAAGAAAACCCAAAAAGATTTCCCGTTTCTTCTTTTGCTTGTTGGGAGCTTTCCTGTGTAAATAGTTTTTCTTGTTTTTATTTTGTCTTCTTTAATTTGCTTTCTTCAGAAAAACTAAAAACTCCAAAAATATTTCAGCGTGTTTCTCTGAAATTCTTTCTTTTGTTAAGTCATTGTAAGAAAAAGACCACGATGAAAATGTTGAGTGGCTCTCGTTTGCATTATTGTTGATCTAACAAAGACATAACACCACAACACTTGATTGGGGGCAATTAACTGCCGGGAGAAATATCAGAACAAGGGCAAACTATCTGCCAGGAATTTTATTACTACCGGCAGAAGTACTTCGAGGCGGAGAAACTGCCGGCAGAAATATAGCAACGCAGGCATGCAAACTGCCGGCAATGATTAAGGTCACTCAAAGTGCCGGCAGAACGGAACCACGGCACATAGACTGCCGGGAGTGTCGCTGGCAGGAGAGTCCGAAAACAATTGGGCCAAATGCGCGCAAAGAGGCCCAAATTTTCGCACCACACAAATCATTGCCGCCCCGACCAGTTTTCCCCAAACCAACCCTCCTTCGCAGCTAGCCCTCGCCTCCAACCAGCGCCGCCACCGCAGATCCCCTTCCCCCACGACTGCGCCCTCCACCACCGACCCCCTTCCCCCATGGCCGCTCCTTCTCCTAAGCCCTGGACAGCGCATCTTCCTCCCCCGAGCCCTTACTACGAGTGCCGCGGTCCTCGTCCTCATCCCAGCCGCCGCCGTCCTAGTCCCTGGTCGCTGTCCTCGACAAGGTCGTCGCGGTCCTCGTCCTCGCCAAGGTCGCCGCGGTCCTCGTCCTCGCCAAGGTCGCCGCGGTCCTCGTCCTCGCCAAGGTCGCCGCCGTCCTCTCCCTAGGTCGCGGCCATCGTCCATGCAAGGTCGCCGCCGCACCTCCCGCGTCCAATCGTGATTTTCTACTGTTGGTCGCGATTAATATGGAAGAAGGTAATGCGATACAAATCCCCTCTCTTAGAAGTCTCGTCAGATCGTTCATTCGTTCGTGAAGATCATCATCGTACATGTATCGTTCTCACACTCTGGTTTCTCGTGTTAGCTGGGATTAGAAAAGGGGAACTCCAATTTTTGTTTGTGGTTGGTAAGAAGCAGCCAAATATTGCAAATTTAATTTTCTAGCCATCTAGATTCTCACACTCTGATCTGTCTTACTCAGCGGTGTTCTCAATTTGTTGTATCATACGGTTTGTGTGCTAATAATCAAGATTCCTCTTAATTTAGGAATATACCATCTGCATATTGCCCATCTGGTAACTAGAAAATAGTAAGAAAAGAACATACATATGAGTTGATGGAGTCCCAGAAAGGAGCTATTGATATATTTTGTACGACAAATACAAGTACTTTTATGCTAGGAAATCTGAGGAACTAGCTTTAGTTACTGTCGAAGAACAATCTTGTGAAAAATTATAGAATGATAAGTCGAGAGGTTGGAAAAGTTTACCTATTTCACCTACTACAGAAAACATAAGCGCCCATGGACAAGAGCGACTAACTTTTACCATGAATATTTATCACACCGGCCTTTTGGACAATCTAGATAACATAACAAAATAAATTCTATTGTATTGAGTATTCATTTGCAATGGAAATACAACAAGTTGTTCCTGTTGTTGGTGCTCTCCTCCACCATGAGCCAGGAAAATCCATCGCCAGGTAAGCCTCTCATGATGCATTCTTTTGTGGCAGCATGATGTATGTATGGATTGTATGAGCTATAAAACCCAATTGAATTGAACTGAATTGATGTATGTCCAGGATCTTGCGGTCGGCTCTCATGCAATGTATTTGATTTGGTTTTGATGTATGAGTCTATGCTGTATTGACACTATGAATGGAGTTGATGTATTCTAAATTTTTGATGCAATGACCTTGAAATTTTAACAGGATATCTTTGTCTAAGCAATGGCTTCCTTAAAAAGCGTAAACTGTAAAACATGTGCGATGTATATATTTCACTTCAATTATCGCATGGCCATACAAGCATGTAAGCTTATGTTCTTATGATTTTATATTTACCAATGACTATTATGGTTGATTGCTTAATAGTCTTTGCTTCTATGTATGCAGCTGGATGTGAATTCTAAGTTTATGGCAAAAGCAGCAACGCAAGTACACAACCACAAGCAAGCTAAGGAGGTAATAATCTTGGTAGTTAAGTCTTGAATTCAGTATATTGCCGCTACTTAATTAAGGTCTTCTGTTATAAGTAGATATTCTGCTCATTCTGGTTCATGTCGCTACTTAATTAAGGTCTTCTTTTATGAGCTTCTGCCTTGCGCAAATAATATGATTATTTATAAACTTGGTTTCATGGATTTGGATCTCATGTGAATAAACTATATGTCGAAGTCTTTGCTGTTCTTGGCTTAACTAGATATCAAAGTATAAACAACAAGCTTGTGTACAAGATGTCAAAGTATAATTTAAAACAAGCTCTTATGCTTTGCTTAATAATAATAGCAGCTTTACAAGTAAGAAGCTCCAGTACAAAGATGTCAACTTATAAAGTTGGACTCTAATTATAGTGAACTAGATAGTCGCTCACATGCTAGTGGCCTTCGGTGACATTTTGAGCTCTTGTCTGTTGTCTTTAACTGCCAGTGTGTAGCAGCTAACAAAATTTAGCTCTACTGCTTGGTGTGAATTTTATGATGATTATTTAGTTTATTTGATTGTATGCTATGCAGAGCTTTCCTCATTAATTTATTTTTCCGCAAAATTGGGAATGCTAGGATATTGTTGCGTAAACTGGATGTCTCGTCTAGTTCTTCTACTCTAACAAGGCCATACATAACGGTGTTGTGAGATGAGAGTCTGGACATGATATTATCTTTTGAACTTCCAGTATACTGCTCTTACATTGTTGTAAGATTGAAGGTCCAAGATACTACACTTCAGTGCAGATCTATAGCCTTATTTGACAAGTAAACTTTTAATCTGCAGTATAGTTGTATCTAGTAAAGTTTGGAATTTCTTGATTAATTTTCTATATCTTTCACTGCAATGATTACAGGTTGATCTTTTCTTGCGATCTAATGTGCATGTTGATTTATGTTCTTCAGGAATCACGATCTTTGTGATCTGATTGGTGAAAGAGGTACACGATTCTCTTATATCCTACTTGTCTTTTTTTCTCTATATAAAGTAGCATTATTTCAAAATGTCCTTGTATTTCCTCTCAGAAGCTCACAGCTGAATATCATTATATATGTTTGTAAAAAAGTTCTGTACGCTTTTGAGTTAACCTAACACTAAACATTTTCTGTACTTCTGTAAGGTAATGCTGGAAAAACGTTTGAATTTTGTTTGATGTACTACTTGCCTTTGTGTGCTTATACAAAAACACAGGATCCTATGATGTCAAAAATTCGTATAGGTTGTTGTGGACGCCACTTCCTTTTTCTCGAACATTGTCCCTATTTTGTCTTATGTGCAGTTTTTTCAAACAGAAGAGTTCGATGAGTCTTCACTTTCAGGAAACTAAACTTGATATTAGAGATAATCACACCATGCCATCATGGGTTTCAGTATCTGTCCAGACCTGACACTGTTGTCATGTTTTCCAGGAAGGGCAACTAGATGTGCTTAATTCGTGTGCCCAGGCTTGAAACTGCGGATATTTGTTAGTTTCTTATTAAATTGAATATTCACTTGATGCCTTGAAGGGAAATTTGTTGAGAAATTCTCTTTGATGTAGACGTCTTTCTTTTAAAAGTGGGGGCGGTGCACTCTGTAGATTCTTTGAGTACTGTAATAAATATAATGGAGATAATGTTTTCTAATACATATACTTGTCATTTGGTCTCTTCCTGTCCAGGTTGAAAATGTTCTTGCAAGACCGGTCAAGTCACCTTGCCGTAACCATATGCCCCAAGTTCACACAGAAGATCTTACAAGCTTTACTCTTTGTGTTTGTTACATTCTGTACTGTTTGGATGTCTAGAAACTGAAGATGCTAAATTATGAGGGAAAGTCTTCATGTGTAATCAATGAATTGCATACATTGAAATTGTTTGATGATTAGACTTTATAATATACTATGTGCGAAGTGCATCTGCAGAATCCTTTTGCTTTATTTGGACGGATGCATCATCTTTTGAGTCGTCAATGTATATGTAAATGTGAAACAAATGCAATACTAGAGTGTAATAACTTTTTTGAGTGGGATACTTGGCTCACCGGCACATAATCTGCCGGGAAAGCCGTTGATTTCTGGCAGAAAATGTCTGCCGGGAGAATAGGAACTGTCGGGAGAAGTTTGAACATGACGGCATAGAAGCTGCCGGCACATCTCCATCTGCCGGGAATTGTAATCCCCGATAGCTGTTCTCGTGGCAGTTCTATCTGCCGGGAGAAAATCATTCCCGGCAGTTTGACTGCCCTTGTAAGTGCCTTGTCCTGGCAATTTATCTGTCCTTGCATCTATGTTGTGGTGTAGTGAGAGCCCATATTACCTTGTCTTCTGCTTTGAATAAACGTTTGCAGATTCCAGTTTAATCCATAGCACCCTTGTACTATTACTATTTTCACATCATTCAGTCGTGCAAGTGAAAGGAAATAATGACGATAATTTGATGAAGTGACCGTGGCAAGGAAAAGCGGGTATGAACTCAACTTGTTTTTGTTTTTGTAAATATGTTTAACTCAGTATCCAAGATTCAACATATTAGGATTAAACATGTTTATGATGACAATTAGAGATTATAGTTGCTCATGCCATGCTTAAGTAGCTAGGAGTGGATAATGATTTATCTTGGGTGTCAACATGCATTAAAATGATTGTGATGTAGTATGATGATATGGTATTGATACATCTCCAACGTATCTATAATTTTTGATTGTTCCATGCTGTTATATTATCAATCTTGGATGTTTTTATATGCATTTACAGCAATTATATATCATTTTTGGAGACTAACCTATTAACTTAGTGCCCAGTGCCAGTTGCTGTTTTCTGCCCTGTTTTTGTTTTACAGAAAATCAATATCAAACGAAGTCCAAATGCCACGAAACTTTTTAGAGATTTTTTTTGGACAAGATAAACACTAGAAGCTTTGGGAGGAGGCCAGAATCCCCAGGGGTTGACCACGGGGCACCTGGGCGCGCCTGGGGGGGGGGGGGCAGGCGCGCCCTGGTACCTCGTGGGGCCCACAGAGCTCCGTTTGACCTAATTCCTCCACTATTAATTCAGAAAAAATCAGAAACCCTCAGTGGAGTCCACGAAATACTTTTTCCGCCACCGCAAGTTTTTGTTCTCGAGAGATCAAATCTGGAGGCCTTCTCCGGTACTCCGCCGGAGGGGGAATCGATCACGGAGGGGCTCTACATCAACCTTGCTGCCTCTCCGATGATGCGCGAGTAGTTTACCACAGACCTTCGGGTCCATAGGCAGTAGCTAGATGGCTTCTTCTCTCTTTTTGATCTTCAATACAATGTTCTCCTCGATGTTCTTGGAGTTCTATCCGATGTAATCACTTTTTGCGGTGTGTTTGTTGGGATCCGATGAATTGTGAGTTTATGATCAGATTATCCATGAATATTATTTGAGTCTTCTCTGATCTCTTTTATGCATGATTATTATAGCCTTGTATTTCTTCTCCGATCTATTGATTTGGTTTAGCTAACTAGATTGATTTATCTTGCCATGGGAAGAGGTGCTTTGTAATGGGTTCGATCTTTCGGTGCTCAATCCCAATGACAGAAAGGGACATGACACGTATGTATCGTTGCTATTAAGGGTAAAAAGATGGGGTTTATTCATACGTGAGTTTATCTTGTCTACATCATGTCATCGTTCTTAAGGCGTTACTCCGTTCTTGATGGACTTAATACACTAGATGCATGCTGGATAGCGGTCGATGTGTGGAGTAATAGTAGTAGATGCAGGCAGGAGTCGGTCAACTTATCTTGGACGTGATGCCTATATACATGATCATTGCCTTGGATATCGTCATGATTATTTGCTTTTCTATCAATTGCCCAACAGTAATTTGTCTACCCACCGTATGCTATTTTCTTGAGAGAAGCCTCTTGTGAAAACTATGGCCCCCGGGTCTATCTAATTCATATTACTAAAACCCTAAAAATATTGCTGCTATTTACTTTTATCTATTTTATTTTGTATTTTTGTTTCAATCTATCTATCTATCACATACAATTTAATCTTGCAATTTACCGCTGAGGGATTGACAACCCCTCGTTTGCGTTGGGTGCAAGGATTTGTTGTTTGTGTGCAGGTGCTGCTAATGAGGTGTTGCGTGATTCTCCTACTGGTTCGATAACCTTGGTTTCATAACTGAGGGAAATACTTATCTCTACTGTCTTGCATCATCCCTTCCTCTTTGGGGAAAATACCAACGCAAGCTACAAGTAGCAGGAAGAATTTCTGGCGCCGTTGCCGGGGAGATATCATCAACATCTATCAAGTACCTTTGCATAAACTCTCATCTCCTTGCATTTATTTTATTTGCCTCTCGTTTTCATCTCCCCCACTTCTAAAACGTTTTTACAAAAATACAAAAATATTTTCCGTTTGCCTTTTTCTTGCTTGCTTGTTATCTTGTTTGATTAATCATGATGACCCGAGAAAATTATCATGATACTTCTTATTATAAAATTTTGTCCAAAATTGAGAAAAATACTAAAGATTACATGACTACGCATTTTGAGCACAACAATTTTTTTACCGAGGAACTCAAAGAACACTCTACTTTACTGGATGCTATTGCAAAACAACTCAATGATATTAGTAAAGAAGTTGCTAGTCTTCAATCTCAATTTTCTCTTACTGAAAATTTGCTAGGAAAAATTTCTGATGCGCAAGCTACGCTAGTAAATCAAATGGCGGCTAAGCCGGAATCATTAGAACATAGTAATGATGAGGATATTAAAATGTTTGGTGTTTCATCCATTGATTCTTTGTTTAGCAATATAAAACTTGATGAAAAGGGGACTGAAGAAGAGTCAACTTTAGCTAGAAGGCGTTCCCATAATTCGGAGGGTGAAAATCTTAATGAAAAAATTACTAAAAGTGGGTTTGGAGAGGTAAAAACTTTAAATAGCGATGTGCCCACTCTCTTGGATTACAAAGATTTTAATTATGACAATTGTTCTATGATTGAGTGCATTTCTTTGTTACAATCCATGTTAAATTCATCCACCGCTTATGAGCAAAACAAGGCTTTTACTACACACATCGTAGAAGCAATGATGAAAGCGTTAGAAGAAAAGCTAGAACTAGAAATTTCAATTCCTAGAAAATTATATGATGAATGGGAACCCACCATCAAAGTTAAAATTAAAAATTATGAGTGCAATGCTTTATGTGATTTGGGTGCTAGCGTTTCCACAATTCCAAAATCTTTATGTGATGTGCTAGGTTTCACCAATATAAATGAATGTTCTCTTATTTGTACATGGCGGATTCTACTATTAAAAAACCAATGGGTAGAATTAATGATGTTCTTATTCTTGCAAATAGAAATTATGTGCCTATTGATTTTATTGTTCTTGATATTGAATGCAATTCTTCTTGCCCCATAATACTTGGTAGACCGTTCTTACGAACTATAGGTGCCGTTATTGATATGAAAGAAGGGAATATAAAATTTCAGTTTCCATTAAAGAAGGGTATGGAGCATTTCCCTAGGAAAAGAATTAAAGCACCATATGAATCAATTATGAGGGACACTTATGGAATCAACTTGAAAGATGACAATACTTGAAACTATGCATTATGCCTAGCTAGGGGCATAAAACAATAGCGCTTGTTGGGAGGCAACCCAATGAATAAAATAATTTTTTTCTGTTATTGTGTGTTTTCATAATTATGCTACTGGTATGATTGTGTTTTTGTGTTTTTAATTAGTGTTTGTGCCAAGTAAAGCCTTTAGGATGATTTGGAAGATAGTATAATTGATGCTGTTTGGAAAACAGAAAGTTTTGCGTCCAGTGCCCGAATTTTGTTTCTGTACTGGAGCGTCAAAACAATCTGAAATTTTTACACAGTATTGGTATATGAATTTCCAACGTTGTCCTAATGTTTCAGAATTTTTGGAGTTACAGAAGTATGGCTTTTAAACAGATTGCTACAGACTGTTCTGTTTTTGTTAGATTCTGTTTTTGATGCACTACTTGCTTGTTTTGATGAATCTATGGATTGCATCGGGGGGTATAAGCCATGGTGAAGTTAGAGTACAGTAGGTATAATGCAAAAATAAAATATGAATGGGTTTGCAACAGTACTTAAAGTAGTGATTTATTTTGTTATACTAACGGATATCACGAAGGTTTTGTTGAGTTTTGTGTGATTGAAGTTTTCAAGTTTTGGGTGAGATCACGATGGATGAAGGAATAAGGAGTAGCAAGAGCCTAAGCTTGGGGATGCCCGAGTCACCCCAAGGTAATATTCAAGGAAGACTCTAGTGTCTAAGCTCGGGGATGCCCCGGAAGGCATCCCCTCTTTCTTCTACCAACCATCGGTAATTTTACTTGGAGCTATATTTTTATTCGTCACATGATATGAGTTTTGCTTGGAGCATCTTGTATTATATGAGTCTTTGCTTTGTTTGCTTTTTAGTTTGTCACAATCATCCTTGCTGAACACACCTATCTTGAGAGAGCCACACGTTCATCATCATTTGTTAGAATACTATATGTGCTTCACTTAAATTTTTTGAGCTAGGCAGTTGCTCTAGTGCTTCACTTAAATCTTTTTGAGCACGGCGCTGGCTATATTTTGAAGAAATAAACTCTCATGCTTCACTTATATTATTTTGAGAGTTGATTGAAATTTTGAAGAAATAAATTTTCATGCTTCACTTATATTATTTTGAGAATTGTTAAGATTAAAATTTTGAAGAAATATTTGCACTCTCATGCTTCACTTAAATCTTTTTGAGAGTTGATAATAGTAACGGTAATTTGCACAAGATATGAATTTGGTCCCAAAGTGATGAATATTCAAGAGGGATATAAATAAAAACTTTCATATAGATCATTGGATATGATAAGTGTGATTCCTTGCAATAGTTTTGCGATATGGAAATGATAATATGTGAGTCATGTTAGTGAGTAATTGTGATTTAGTAAGAATATTAGTGTTAAGGTTTGTGATTCCCTATGCATGCACATTAAGTCAATAGTTATGCGAAGAAATTATATCCTACTTATGGTGCATTATTCGGCGTTAGTTATGTTCAATGCATGTTTATGACCGTTTTCATTTTTTGGTTGGTTGCTTCTCAATCTATTTGCAAGCCTTCATTTGTACTAAGCAGAAATACTGCTTGTGCATCCAAAATCCTTAAACCCAAATTGTGCCAAATGAGTCCACTATATCTACCTATATGCGGTATTTCAATGACGTTCCAAGTAAATTTGCGTGTGCCAACTCTAATTTTCAAAATAATTTTTCCGGTTTGTGTGCCCGTACCGCTCATGAAGCGACAGGGGGTGGCCATTATTTTCCATGCTAGGTGTGTTATTCTCACGATGAGTGTTTATTCACTTGTCATTGCACGAGAGAGTGGTTGGTAATAGGGATGCCCAGTCCCACAATGAAATCAAAAATTAATAACAACAAAATTCCTTGGAAAGTGTTGGTTTGGAGGGCACCTGTGGATACGGCTAGCCATGGATTGTGAAAGGACTGGTGGAAAGAAAATAAACTTTACTTTCTATTTGGGAACCGCCTATGATGTGTCTAGCATGGAAAATATTGGGAATTCTCGGTCGTTTTCGTTGACAGGAAAAGCATGCCTCTCAAAATATTTTTATCTCTTTAATTTCAGCTTTGAGCTCTGGCACATTTGACAAATCTCTGCTTCCCTCTGCGAAGGGCCTATCTATTTACTTTTATGCAATTTTTATTTTTATTCGAGTCTCCATCTTCTCTTACAAAAGCACCAACTAGAGAACACTATTGTCATACTTGTGCATTGTGTGTAGCTAATATTTGAGTGTGTTTCATGAATGGATCAATGATTGAGCATAATGGGCTAGGGATAACTTTCTTTAGCATTGATATTTTGAAAGACATGGTTGCTTGTTAGCATGCTTGAGTATTTATATCTTCATGTCAAATTATAGACTATTGCTTTGAATCATTCAAGTCCAATGTCCATGCTACAAAAGAAAAGAATATGTGATGAATATGTTAGGCAGCATTCCACATCAAAAATTCTATTTTTATCAATTACCTACTCGAGGACGAGCAGGAATTAAGCTTGGGGATGCTGATACGTCTCCAACGTATCTATAATTTTTGATTGTTCCATGCTGTTATATTATCAATCTTGGATGTTTTTATATGCATTTACAGCAATTATATATCATTTTTGGAGACTAAGCTATTAACTTAGTGCCCAGTGCCAGTTGCTGTTTTCTGCCCTATTTTTGTTTTACAGAAAATCAATATCAAACGAAGTCCAATTGCCACGAAACTTTTTGGAGATTTTTGTTGGACAAGATAAACACTAGAAGCTTCGGGAGGAGGCCAGAAGCCCCAGGGGGTGCCCACGAGGCACCTGGGCGCGCCTGGGGGGGCAGGCGCGTCCTGGTACCTCGTGGGGCCCACAGAGCTCCGTTTGACCTAATTCCTCCACTATTAATTCAGAAAAAATCAGAAACCCTCAGGGGAGTCCACGAAATACTTTTTTCGCCGCCGCAAGTTTCTGTTCTCGAGAGATCCCATCTGGAGGCCTTCTCCGGTACTCCGCCGGCGGGGGAATCGATCACAGAGGGGCTCTACATCAACCTTGCTGCCTCTCCGATGATGCGTGAGTAGTTTACCACAGACCTTCGGGTCCATAGGCAGTAGCTAGATGGCTTCTTCTCTCTTTTTGATCTTCAATACAATGTTCTCCTCGATGTTCTTGGAGTTCTATCCGATGTAATCACTTTTTGCGGTGTGTTTGTTGGGATCCGATGCATTGTGAGTTTATGATCAGATTATCCATGAATATTATTTGAGTCTTCTCTGATCTCTTTTATGCATGATTATTATAGCCTCGTATTTCTTCTCCGATCTATTGATTTGGTTTGGCTAACTAGATTGATTTATCTTGCCATGGGAAGAGGTGCTTTGTAATGGGTTCGATCTTGCGGTGCTCAATCCCAGTGACAGAAAGGGATATGACACATATGTATCATTGCTATTAAGGGTAAAAAGATGGGGTTTATTCATACGTGAGTTTATCTTGTCTACATCATGTCATCGTTCTTAAGGCGTTACTCCGTTCTTTATGGACTTAATACACTAAATGCATGCTGGATAGCGGTCGATGTGTGGAGTAATAGTAGTAGATGCAGCCAGGAGTCGGTCTACTTATCTTGGACGTGATGCCTATATACATGATCATTGCCTTGGATATCGTCATGATTATTTGCTTTTCTATCAATTGCCCAACAGTAATTTGTCTACCCACCATATGCTATTTTCTTGAGAAAGCAATGGCCCCCGGGTCTATCTAAATCATATTACTAAAACCCTAAAAATATTGCTGCCATTTTCTTTTATTTATTTTATTTTGTATTTTTGTTTCTATCTATCTATCTATCACATACAATTTAATCTTGCAATTTACCGCCGAGGGATTGACAACCCCTCGTTTGCGTTGGGTGCAAGGATTTGTTGTTTGTGTGCAGGTGCTGCTAACGAGGGGTTGCGTGATTCTCCTACTGGTTCGATAACCTTGGTTTCATAACTGAGGGAAATACTTATCTCTACTGTGTTGCATCATCCCTTCCTCTTCGGGGAAAATACCAACGCAAGCTACAAGTAGTAGGTATCCTCCTCTGAATGTTTCAAGTGGCTTGACTTGGTACATGTTACCGCATGTAGTTGATTCAAAACCAACATAGCCTCCACGATATTTATGTTCATGGTGTTTATATCCTACTCATGCTAGCATTCAATGTTGATTATTCATAATGCATGATTATGATCATTTTCGCTCTCTAGCTGGTCGCTTCTCAACCTATTTGCTAGCCTTCTCTTGTACTAAGCGGGAATACTGCTTGTGCATCAAAATCCTTAAACCAAAGTTATTCCAGATGAGTCCACTATATCTACCTATATGCGGTATTACCCTACCGTTCTAAGTAAATTTGCATGTGCCACCTCTAAATATTCAAATGAACATCTGTTTTGTGTGCCTGTACCGCTCATGGAGCGACAGGGGGCGGTCAATATCTTCCATGCTAAGCGGGTTATTCTCATGATGAGTGTTTATTCACTTGTCCTTGCACGAGAGGGGCTGGTAATCGGGATGCCCAGTCCCATGATTAAATTGCAAAATAATAAAACAAACTCCCCCGGAAAGTTGTTGGTATGGAGGGCACCCGAGGATTCGGCTAGCCATGGCTTGTGATTGTTGGTGGAGGGGGAGTAAACTTTACCTTTCCGCTTGGGAACCGCCTATAATGTGTTTAGCATGGAAGATATTGAAAACTCTCGGTCGTGACATTGACAAGAAAGGCATACCTCCCAAAATTATATTTATCTCTGATTTAAGCTTTGAGCTCTGGCACCTTTGCAAATCCCTGCTTCCCTCTGCGAAGGGCCCATCTATTTACTTTTATGTTATTTTACTTTTATTGTTGAGTCACCACCTTCTCAAATAAGCACCAGTCCTGAGAGCACTATTGTCATTCTCATGCATTGTGTATAGTTAGTGTTGTGTGCATCATGACTGGATCTCTTCTACCATGAATTACAATGTTTAGTCGCTGCTTGAACTTTGGAGGTGCTCTGCATTTATGTTTTGCAGTCTCGGAAAGGGCTAGCAAGATACCATGTTGTCATATTATATCATGATTGTTTTGACAAAGTGTTGGCATTTGAGATATCTTATTATTGCTCGCTAGTTGATTATGCCATTGATATGAGTGAATATAATTTCTAAGAGTTATCATTTGCATGGTTAGTTATAATCTTTGCTGAAACCTGGGTATTATTTAAGCATATATATAGATACAAGAGCAAAAGAGTTCGTAAAAGTTTTTCTTTATCACTTTCAGTTTGTCAACTGAATTGCTTGAGGACAAGCAATGAGTTAAGCTTGGGGGAGTTGATACGTCTCCGTCGTATCTACTTTTCCAAACACTTTTGCTCTTGTTTTGGACTCTAATTTGCATGATTTGAATAAAACTAACCCGGACTGACGCTATTTTCAGCAAAACTACCATGGTGTTGTTTTTGTGCAGAAATAAAAGTTCTCGGAATTGGACGAAACTTTTTGGAGATTTTTTATGGAATAAATAAAAAATACTGGAGCCAAGATCCACTTGAGGGGGGGCCACCTATTGCCCACGAGGCACCAGGGCGCGCCACCCCCCTGCCATGCCCTGGTGGCTGGTGGGGCTCACGTGGCTCCGCTGACCCTAATCTCAGGCCTATAAATTCACAATTCCAGAAAAAAAATTAAGAGAGGAAGTTTCATCATGTTTCACGATACGGAGCCGCCGCCACCTCCTGTTCTTCATCGGGAGGCCAGATCTGGAGTCCGTTCGGGGCTCCGGAGAGGGGGATCTTCCGTCATCGTCATCATCGACCATCCTCCATCACCAGATGATGCTCACCACCGGGAGTGAGTAATTCCTTCATAGGCTTGCTAGACGGTGATGGGTTGGATGGGATTTATCATGTAATCGAGTTAGTTTTGTTAGGGCTTGATCCCTAGTATCCACTATGTTCTGAGATTGATGTTGCTATGACTTTGCTATGCTTAATGCTTGTCACTAGGGCCCGAGTGCCATGATTTCAGATCTGAACCCTTTATATTTTCATGAATATATTTGTGTTCTTGATCCGATCTTGCAAGTTATACGCACCTGCTATGTGTTATGATCCACATACCCCAAGGTGACAATAATTGGGATTCTTTCCGGTGATTACCGTAGTTTGAGGAGTTCATGTATTCACTATGTGTTAATGCTTTGTTCCGGTTCTCTATTAAAAGGAGGCCTTAATATCCCTTATTTTCCTTATGGACCCCGCTGCCACGGGAGGGTAGGACAAAAGATGTCATGCAAGTTCTCATCGCAAGCACGTATGACTATATACGGAATACATGCCTACATTACATTGATGAATTGGAGCTAGTTCTGTGTCGCCCTAGGTTATGACTGTTACATGATTTATGTTATCCAACATAATTACCGATCCAATGCCTACGAGCTTTTCACATATTGTTCTTTGCTAAGTTACTACTGTCACAATTGCTACAAAACTATTGTTGTTACCGTTACTATTACGGTTACTATTATTGCTATTGCTATCAAACTACCATACTACTGTGCTACTGATCACTCTGCTGCAGATATCTAGTCTCCAGGTGTGGTTGAGTTGACAACTCAACTGCTAATACTTGCAAATATTCTTTGGCTCCCCTTGTGTCGAATCAATAAATTTGGGTTGAATACTCTACCCTCGAAAACTGTTGCGATCCCCTATACCTGCGGGTTATCACCTCGCTAGTGGAGGAAGAGTTGGATCTCCTTGTAAGAGATTCTCTTTCACATGCAATTGGAGCTTGAGAAGAGAAGTGTTTCCCGCGTGCTCCTCCTCCGCCGCCCGCCTCGCACACGCGTGTTTCATGAATGAGCAGAGCTGAGCTCAGACCTATGTCAGGCGTGCATTTATTTTTGCCGGTCAGAAACGGAGAGTCCGTAATAGACGCGCCACGAATCGGAGACATCAGATCATGAGCTGTCACCGACTCGGACGTGGGTCCAGCCCACGTCCTCCTACCCGACTGTGCTTATATAGTGCATGCATCAACAACCCTAGCCGCCACCAGAAGAACATATCGCCTCTGCTCTACCTCCACGCGCACCACCCACTGTCGTTCCTTTTGCTACTGATGCCGCCGGCGATCCCATCCGTCCACTGCGTACACGGTTGACGAGAGAGTAGGCCTCTGAAACCCCGCCTCTTGAGATCCTGTACGGGAGATGTGCGATTAGGTTTTGGGGAGCGTCTCCTACGTGACTGCTCATCACTATTCGTCGACATCCACTACATCGTTTATGTCCGCGCCGCCTTCGTCACCACCATGGCCACCGAAGTAGACCGACTCACCGCTGAGAAGCTTGAAGCCGAGAAGAAGACCACCGAGGACACCGCTGCTGCCGCCGCAGTGGGTTCAGCCTGGCCTACTGGAGGGTATGACTCGCTTATTCCGCTCATGATTATTTTTTGTGTTAGCCATACTAGTGGTATACGTAGATGTGTCTGCTATTTGCGTAGTACGTGCTTACGTGATCAAGTATCAATATATGTTCAGTACTGTCAATGCCATGCTCACGATTAGTTTCTGGATTGAATTAATCAGAAAATTGCTAATATACTCAACAATCCAAAAACCTAATTTATGCAGACAATTTTCAATTCAAGGTTTTACTGCTGCATTGAAACCGACCCCGTTTACGGGGACGTACTTTAAGCGTTGGCAGACCAAAACCACCTTATGGCTCATTGCAATGAATGTGTTCTATGTCGCCGGTGTTACTCCCATGGTAACGATTGCTCCTGCACAGGAGAAAGCATTCAGGGAGGCCACCGTCCTCTTTATCGGAGCCATTCTGAGCGTGATTGGAGATAAGCTGGTTGATGCATATTTACACATGTGGGTTGCCAAGGACTTGTGGGAGGCACTCATATCTAAACTCGTACCTAATCATACACTAGAAAACACTGAATTTTTTTTGAACTGGTACAAAACATTAAATATACATAAACACACAAAATCATATAATATAATTGAAGTAAGGGCCATAAATTAATCTGCGAAGTCATACGATTCATAATTTTCTCAAGCTTAATGTAATCCTACTTTATCTTTTAAAAGCATGAGTGTATATGTTCGATTATACAGTGTTTAAAAACATCGTCTCAAAAAGGGAAGAATAACTTCTTTTATTTAGGATGGTGTTTGCACTTTTCAACCATAGATGTTAAAAATGTTATAATTAATATTTATTAACAGTGAACTTTAAAACATAAATAAGTATACAAGTTTAATATAAAACTATTTATTTGAATTCTTGAACATCGGTGCCCCTGACGGCGCCGGAAGGCCTACCTAGTACATACTTAGGCGACTCCATGCCAAAGGCAACCAAAATGTCCGCAGCAGCCGTACCGCCGGCGTAGGGTACCACTAGTAGAAAACGGGCCTATAGTCCCGGTTCGTAAGGGCCTTTAGTGCCGGTTCAGCAACCGGCACTAAAGGGTGGGGACTAAAGCCCCCCCCCCCTTTAGTCCCGGTTCAACACGACCCGGGACCAAAGGCCGACCACGTGGCACGAGCCGGCGCCGGGGGATAGAGGGCCTTTAGTCCCGGTTGGTAACACCAACCGGGACTAAAAGGTCCACGTGGCACGAGCCCGCGCCGGGGGCTGGGGGGCCTTTAGTCCCGGTTGGTAACACCAACCGGGACTAATTTTTTTTGGAAAAAAAGCCCGCCTACTGGGCCGCCACGGCCTGCATACGACTAGAAACCCAACCTCTAGTTGGGCCAGGATGCAGGCCCGCACGGCCCAATAGGCCCCACAGGGCAGCACAAGTTCGGTAGGCCCACAAAGGCCTGCTTAGAGAGGAGCTCGACACGGTAGCCGCGGCGGGGCTTATAAACCGCTGCGAACTCCTCTCAACTAGCGAGGTGGGACTAAACATTCGACACGGGAAGCCAGGCCTTTAGTCCCGGTTGGTGGCTCGGACCGGGACTAAAGGGTCTCGCGGGGGCCCCAGCCTGACGCCAGCCTGCCACCACGCCTTTAGTCCCGGTTGGTGTCTCCAACCGGGACTAAAGGTCTTTAGTCCCGGTTGGTGTCTCCAACCGGGACTAAAGGTGGACTAAAGGGTCTCGCGGGGGCCCCAGCCTGACGCCAGCCTGCCACCACGCCTTTAGTCCCGGTTGGTATCTCCAACCGGGACTAAAGGTAGCCAATGAACCGGAACTAAAGGCTAGCCATTGGAACCGGGACTAATGGTCACATTAGTACCGGGCCGTAATCGAACCGGGACTAATGAGGTGAACGTAAAGTCGTTTTTCTACTAGTGTACTGGAAGATAGACAAAATGCATACTATTTGGGCGTACACAGAGGAGGCGAGCTACTCAAGTGGCCCGCCGCTAGGAACCAGCACGGCGCTCTCTCCCGTGCTTCGCACACCACCGGCGCCAAGAGCCGCAACGGTTGGTTTATGCGGTAGTTCGTTGTCCACCACGCCCCAGGTGAGAAGGTCGGCTACGCGCTCTGCAAGGTCTACCGAAAGAAGATTGGGAAGAAAACCACGGCGGCAGAGCCGGGCGCACTTCTAGTGGTGACCGCGTCACAGAACTTTGTTTAATCATTTGTTATTAAAGATTAAATCCGTTATATCGAACTCAGTAAACTTATTCTGCTGCTTCAGTTTCAACCTATCCATTAATAATGTCCCCCCCCCCTCTAATCAAGAGTTGCTCATTCATGATGTTTTTTCTTCAGTCCTGAATTTTCTCTGCATGCCGAATCTTGTTAGTTTATATCTTGAGCTGTTTAAACCTAGACAATAATGTATGTGATCTACCTATGCTTGACAAACACTTTTTTCAAGCAACTAGAATTCTACGTGTGCGATTCAAGACTGATGATGGGACGAATTTGCAGAAGTTTTTGTCAGCGGCCTGCCAAAATTCACACCATATTTGAAATTTGAACAGAGGTGATGTACTGCCATATTAAGTAGACACATAATTCATGGTGCAGAAATATGTAACTATGCCTAACGTTTCTTCACGAATTGTCCTGTAGATTTCAGGAGTGGGGTTTGGAGAAAAAATGGGGTGACAACGCCGAAAGGTGCAAGGAGACTCTGAATTTCCTATCTGAAGTGCTCCAGGCACCAGATCCTATCAACACCGAGAAGTTCTTCAGCATGGTTCCATCCATATTTAACATTGCCGTCTTCTCTATCCATGGTCACTTTGGCCAAGAGAAGGTTCTAGGATTGCCAGACACCAACGGTCAGGTATCGATATCAAAAAATAGTAGGACATGATACTCTGATCAGGTTATCATACTCTGATAGCATATTTTTTTCTGTAACAGGTTGTTTACATCCTGGACCAAGTAAGGTGCATGGAAGAGGAGCTGGTGCGAAGAATCAAGCAGCATGGTTTGCATATAGAGCAGTTTTCGCATGCTCCCTCTTACCCCCTTTTTTCACATGAGAGGTAAGAGTATGTAGTAGATCTGAGCTGTTGATCACATTAATTAATGGTAAGGCCATGATCCTAGCCATTCCTGCCGTGTCATTTGAAGAACTGCTAAACTAATGGCTACGTACTATTGTGGTGCAGCTGGCAAGACTGATACCAGATTCCAGAGGGACAAAATGTAATGTGGAGCTCGAACCGGTTGAAAATACGAAATATTCACACATACTACGTGTGCCATTTAAGACTGAAGAAGGGAAGGATTTGCGCCAGTGGGTGTCCTGGTTTGACATTTACCCGTACCTGGCGCCATCTTCTACCCCGACACGTCTGGTAAAGATATCTGGAGGCTCGGTGTCCGCCGCCGTTGTGGAGACTGAGGTTGCAAAAATTGCCTCGGTCCCAACTCCGTGGAAGTGGGAGGCTGTTCCTCATGACGATGATGCTTTCTTGGTTGCTTTCCATCCATGGAGGTCCTGCATAGGGTTGGCACTTTTGAGTTCAAGGTCAGGTCTCATGACGTCGTGATTGTAATCAGTGAATGGAAGTCTAAGTCTGAGATCCACTGAAGTCAGTTTGGGTGCATGTCAATGGGGTTCCACCGCCCACTAGTACAAAACAGGGCATTGGTCCAGGCCAGATCAGAGCATTAATCCCGGTTCTGTTACGAACCGGGACTAATGGGTGCATTAGTCCCGGTTCGAGCGGCGCAGGCATCAGTCCCGGTTCGAACGGGGCCTTTAGTCCCGGTTGGAGAGACCAACCGGGACTAAAGGGGCTTCGAACGGTGCCAGCCCCTTTAGTCCCGGTTGGTGCCAGCCCCTTTAGTCCCGGTTGGTATCTCCAACCGGGACTAAAGGCCCCCCCCCCTTTAGTCCCGGTTGGTGCCGGGACTAAAGGTAGTTTTCCTGTTTTTACGTTTGTTTTCTGTTTTTAGTTTCTGTTTTAAATTGCTTATATCTTTTAAGATATTTGATGTTTTTGAGTGATTCTTTTTGCATTGGATTCAAAATTTTGTCTAGTTTCTGTTTGTGCCATTAGTTTTCAAATTTGAATGGTTTAAATTTGAATTTGTTCAAATTTGCTTCAAACCCTAGATTGTGAATAACTTGAGTTTACAAATAGTTTTTAATTTAATTCTTTTTGCTCCTAGTCACGTGTTAGATTGTTGTCACAGTAAGATTTATTTGGTTATTTTTAGAATAATTTAAATTAGGATTTTAATTAAAAATGAAATGCATTTGTAACAGACGAGTTTTCGTCCGAAACCTTGATACTTCGAATGAGATGGTTCAGTTTGTACACAAAGTGCATCCAGTTTTTGCCGTAACCCTCTCAACTTTTTAGCAGAAGCTATGTGGGTGAAATGGTGATACCATGCCAAGTTTCAACCTTTTCAGAGTTCATTTGTAGTGCTTTTCAATTTCAGGGTCATTTAGCTCAAAAAAACCATTAAATGCATGAAAAATAGCAAATGAAGTTACAAAGGGTTGAAATTTGAGGATGTGGCTTTGAATGGTGCATATTGAATGCACAAAAAGTGTGGAGTTGAAATAAGTTAAAAAAATGAAATGCCTTTGTAACAGATGGGTTTTCGTCCGAAACCTTGATACTTCGAATGAGATGGTCCAGTTTGTACACGAAGTGCATCAAGTTTTTGCCGTAACCCTCTCAACTTTTTAGCAGAAGCTATGTGGGTGAAATGATGATACCATGCCAAGTTTCAACCTTTTCAGAGTTCATTTGTAGTGCTTTTCAATTTCAGGGTCATTTAGCTAAAAAAACCATTAAATGCATGAAAAATAGCAAATGAAGTTACAAAGGGTTGAAATTTGAGGATGTGGCTTTGAATGGTGCATATTGAATGCACAAAAAGTGTGGAGTTGAAATAAGTTAAAAAAATGAAATGCCTTTGTAACAGATGGGTTTTCGTCCGAAACCTTGATACTTCGAATGAGATGGTCCAGTTTGTACACGAAGTGCATCAAGTTTTTGCCGTAACCCTCTCAACTTTTTAGCAGAAGCTATGTGGGTGAAATGATGATACCATGCCAAGTTTCAACCTTTTCAGAGTTCATTTGTAGTGCTTTTCAATTTCAGGGTCATTTAGCTCAAAAAAATCATTAAATGCATAAAAAATAGCAAATGAAGTTAGAAAGGGTTGACTCTGGCTTGGTTAACCTTAGTTGTGACTCTGGCTGGGACGGTGCTAGCAGATGTGTAGTCGACGGTATGATTGGATGGACACCAACCCGAACTAAAGGGGTTCTGAAATTTTCAAACTCTACCCCCCCCCCCCCCCGTGGAGCGCCTTTTTTAGTTTTGTAGAAAATAAACAAAAATGATAAAATCTTCAAAAAATAAAATCCTTTGAGATGTAGTTAGGTTTTAGTGTCTAATTGGTATAGAAATTTTGAAATATGAATTTTGACCTTTTTTGCAAAAAAACGAAAAAAAAATGTAAAACGGCCATAACTTTTGCATACGATGTCGAAAAAAAAGTTTAATATATAAAAAAAAACTAGAGAAAAATTGGGACTCGATTTCACCTGGGTTTACCCGGTGAAGTATTCTCAGATTCTCAAATATCCAAAAGGAAAAAAAGTTATTTCAAATCAAAAGAATAATTTTAAATTTTTTAAAAAATAATTTAAAAATAAAGAAATGATGTCATATTTGGATTCCTCACATTTTTCTGATAATAATGGATATATTATTTGTCGAATTTCGATTTACAGATTTAAAGATATTAATTATGTCATATTAAATGAATAAATGGCAAAAAAATTAATAAAATAATATTATTACTTATTTTATTTTCATTGAAATTCAATATTATTAGTACTTATTTTGTTTATTTTAATAATTATTTAGAATTCAAAAAATTAAATCATGTGACATCAAGACCTAAGGGTTAACAGGATTGATAGCTTAAGATTGTTAGGAAAACAACAAGTGCAGTCTTGGAAACTAGGGGAGATAGAACTTGAAAGTTAAGCGTGCTGGGGCTGGAGTAGTGAGAGGATGGGTGACTGGCCGGGAAGTTATACGATTTGGAATGAGTGCTGATTAGAGACTAGAGATTAAATTCTGAAGCAGTGAGGAGGGGTGATTAGAGATTAAATTGTGAAAATCAGAAAAAAATTTAAAACAAATCAAAAAAATTGAAAAAAAAATTTTGAATTTTTTTTTTTGAATTTTTTTTTTCCTTTAGTCCCGGTTGGTGTTACCAACCGGAACTAAAGGCTCCACCTTTAGTCTCCAGCCCACGCACAGAGAGCGGCCACGTGGAGGGCCTTTGGTCCCGGTTCGTAAGCCAACCGGGACTAAAGGTCTTGGGCATTAGTCCCGACCCTTTAGTCCCGGTTCCTTACGAACCGGGACTAAAGGGGGGTTTTTCTACTAGTGGCCGCGTCACCATTTTCTTGGTTTGTGGGCAGTGGGGTCCGTCATTGGCACAACACAAGATGTTGACTTGGTTTGCCTGTACCGCCGAGGAATTGTGCGTATTTTACAGTCGGATGAAAAGCAATTGGGTTTCAGTCATATTTTTTGACCAACCACAGCTAGACAAGCGTTCCATGTCCTGATGTATTTTCCTGTTCCCTGTTTGTTGTTGTATCTGTCCCAGCTGCGCTTTGTCCTTTTAATGGGTCCGCAAGAATCACGAACAGTGGATCATAGAGAAGGAACGCCACAAATACTAAACGGGTCCACCCCTGTTTCAAACCCGATAGAAACATGACAGATAACAAACTAGACTTTAGGGAGAGACTGGACCAAATCATGCATAAATTGAAGTCAGCCTTTCGAACATTCTGGACTTTATTTTGATCACGTACAGAAGGAAAATTAAAAAAAGGCAAAAGGAAAAACATTACTTAAAGCTTGAACAAATAAAAAGAAAAAAGAAAAAAGGAAATTCATTACATAAAAACTTCGGATGATTCGCAGATTGCTTCCTTGAATAGTACTGCTAACTGTTAGAACTTTTTTTAAGCTGGAGTAGATGATATATTTTGAAAATTAACTTCAGCATTCACTCTCGGGGAAAAACCATCACTAACTTTTAAAGAGGATGCAACTAAGCTATCCAACACTTAGATAACAATGCTCTTAGGCCATCCTTGAAAAATCTCGAGCTTGTCAGCATTGGGAGACTGAACAACTCCAACGAGTTGCTTCATGGTCTGAAGACAACAAAAAGGAGAAACATGAAACTAGATGGGAATAGTGCACTGCAAGCTGGTGAAAGGCACACTGTCAAAATCTCAGAATTCATAAAAAATGAAACAACCAATTAATGTGATGAAATAATAGTGAAAGTGAGAAAAGGCGCACTGTAAGAAATCCATCGATAGCACTGTAAAAATAAAAATAAAAAATGCTCTGACAACAGCCTGAACACACTATAAAATCATATGAGAGGTGTTGTAAACAAAATTCAAGGAGCTACCAGAACTTACAATAAATGACAACATGTTTACTTTGATCATAAAACTGTAAATCTTACTGAAGGACACTGTAAAATCAGATCAGAGGCGCTGTAAAAGGAATACTATGAGCTACCAAAACTTACAGTAAATGACAACACATTTACTTTGATTGATCATAAAAATAGTAAATTTTATTGAACCACACTGTAAAAAATGAAACAACGGTACAGTAAAATCAAAACTCTTACAAAGCCAATGTAAGTTCAGATCAGAGGCACTGTAAAAGAAATACTAGGAGCTACCAACACGAAACGAAACACAATATGGGTGAGCATTGAAGAGAAAAATAACTAGTTACTTACATGATTCACATAGAAATCAAACAATGCTTAGTCCAAAATACCTTCATCCATAGACAAATCTTGGAGAAAGCGAAATGAAACTTAGTTAAAACTAGGGTGCAGGAAAATCAAAACTAGCAGGATAGTGTATTGAAAAGGAAAACTTAAACCTGCAACACCTTGAAACAATCATCTTCGGCATAGTCCTCGTTGAAAATAGGTTTGTCTGAAGAATCTACACTGTCATCAGGGCAGAGTTCATGAGTTCCCTGCCCACAACCCTTCCTCAGTCTGCCCATTTGATTCACTAATCATGGTCAAATGATTATGATAGTAAACTAATGGCAACAGCTGAATGAACACCATCCGAATACTAATAGGCACAGTCAACTAAATCATTTCTATCATTCACAAATTTTTTTACAGAGAGAACCACTTACATAATAACTAAATAAAAATAATAGAAAACAGTCAATCAGGACTGCAACTAAGACACACAAAAGGACCACCTAAAATATGCCACGGCTACACCAGGAAGCACCACATGTAAATGTAATCATTAGGATTACATTGTAATTCACTGAGATTACACTGTGATTTACAGTTTAAGTGTACTGATATTACAATGTAATTACATAGTAAATACAATGAAATTACAATCAAATTTACATTGGAATTTTTCAGTGCAAAGTACATAGTGAATACACTGAAATTTACACAGAAATTTTCAGTAGAGAAGAATGGTAAGTTACATGGTTGTAAAGCATTATGCAGTTACGCTGGACTATAACATAATTAAACTGAAATTACATGGAAAATTATACTGGAAATTTCAGTGCAAATCACTGTAAGTAACACTAAAAAACACTGGAAATTCCAAGTTACACTGAAAATGTCACTATAAGTTGCACTTAAATAGTGGAAAATTTAGAGTAAATCACTGAAAGTTGCACATTACTATAATTACAATGAAAACACATTGAAATTAGAGTGTATTATATACTGTACGTTACAGGGTTGTACACCACTACGCAATTACACTGGACTACAATGTAATGAAATTGAATAATCCCACTGAAACTTACGCTGGAAATTTCAGCGCAAATCACTGTAAGTTACACCGAAAAATACCGGAAATTTAGTGCTAATAAATGAAAGTTCCACTGAAAAAATATCATGGTAAGTTACACTGCAACAAACAATGAACAGCTCATTGCCGCGACTACTAGTGTAGACAAAATCATGAACAGAGAGTCAGTGGAAAATGAGATTTGGTAAACTTAATAATGCTAAGTAATGTGATCAAGATTCAGAGGGAGGAGGATTGGTTAAATCACACAAAAAATGGACACATAATTGAGAAACCCCACCAACTACAGACCATGAGAGTCAAACAACTAGGTGATTGAGCATCTGCATCCTACATCCACATCAAATAGGCTAGCTGAATTGAAACAACAAGTGGAATCATACACATATCAGACGCCCAAAGGGATCAAACAACACCCGGTACAGGGGGCATCAAAATCAAATGACAGGGTCGGCAGATATCAAAAGAAATAGACAGATCCACCGCTACTCAAACTATTGTACAGTGGAATAAAAATAGTAAATAGACAATAAGAAAGAATGTAGCATGGCAAAGGAGAATTGCAGTGTAAATTAGAGTAGACTTACAACAAATATATAGTGTAAATTACAGTAGATGTATAGTGTAATTTACAGTAAAAGTATAGCAGAACTGCAGTGTAAATTACAGTAAAATTACAGCAGATTTACAGTATAATTTACAATAAAAATACAGTTGATATGCAGTGTAAATTACAGTAGATTTATAACGCAAAAACTACAGTTGAAACCTTGTGTAACTGCAGGATAATTACAACAAGAGAGAGCTCCCCCTCACCTCATCAATTCAAATCGTAGCAAGGATACCAGATCCAAAAATCAACAGTTACTGGGGCACATACTAAGCTAAAATCAGTAGATAAACTAACCAATAACAGCTAAATCTCAGATTTAAACGAGCTAGCTGAAGAAGCCCTAGGACACGAACAGAAACAGGCAAAACCTACGGAGAAACCTACACACCCAACTTCTAAGAACTAACCATACACATCACAACACATGAGCAACCTGAGCAAAGGGGAAAACAAAGAGGACATAGAAACAGAGGAGAGAGATGCAGCGATGGGGAGAGAATAAACCAACCACAACTGTGGGAAGAGCTCCAGACTCTCAATCGAGCAGAGAAGAAGACCTCGAAATCAAAATTGACATGACCCTTTCTCTCTCTCTCTCTCTCTCTCCGCTCTCCGCCGCTGAAATGGAAAGGGGAACAGACGAGGACAGCAAGAAGAAAGAAAGAAAAAACGAAAGGCCGCTCAGCCAGGGGACGGCAGGCGCACGATTAACGGGTCTCCCCGAAAAATATTGCGGGCCCGATAATAACAACCAAACAATCCAAAGTTAAAAAAAAAACGAAACGGTACGAATCGCAACACAGCGATCTGACGGACAGAAAAACGAATGAACGCCAATTGATTTCATCCGGCTGAAAAATAGCAAATCTGTAAAATTAAGCATGTTTCAGAAGGATGAAGTTACTGGAGTTAATGCGGTATCTGCCGGAGTATATGTAAAGTTAAATGCGTATGACTTCCGTTTTGTTCTCGAGGAGGAAGATTTTGTTCCTGATGCCGACTTTGTTCCTCACGCCTGGGAGCACCATGACGACGGTCCCGATCATGGATCCAACCGGGATGATGGTTTGCCTCATTACGATGCAAATAAAAAATCCAAAGGATCCGGAGTCAGCGGGGGAACTTCATCCAGAGTAATGTAAATGGTACTGTACCAATGGATACTTTGAATTATTTTAAAGTTGGTATCATGGTAGCATATAAGGGTTGATATCAGGGACGCTTCGTTGATGCTTCCAGTACTGTAATGATGCAACCCATGCAAGTAATTGATGGCTCCACGTTGTCCATACAACAGCCTAAGCCAAAACAGCCGCCGCAACAACACTTGCATGGTCCGCACGTAGACTGCACGGTTGACTGTCCAGCCGATGATGGCCGCGCGTCGAACGGACTGTAGCGTGCCTGCTCAGCTGCAGACGTGCAACCCTTGCCCGGCTTGGTGGATAAAGCAGCCGGTCCAAAGCTGGAGGTCACCGGCTTGTTGCAGCCGAGACTCCTGCGCTCGTCGCCTGCCGCTGGTGCGGCCCACCTTGGCGCCTCGTTTGGTGGGCCTATATGCACGATCGGCTACGAACTCGGTCGCCATCGCCGGAAGCTGCACTGCCTGCGCTTTCGACACCCCATGTTGCTGCGGCTACGCCTACGTCGAACAGCGTGCTAGCTGCGTCTCCATCGACATCATCAAAGATTTCACCAACGGTCTGACGACAGGAGACGCCGAACGCTACTATGTCTGGAGGGTTGGCTACGCCCTCTCGACGTAGTACCCGTCACGCAATCTCTGCTGATGGTTCTTCTTCGACTGATGAGCACTCCTTGGCAAAGACTATGCGCCGTCAGGCTACACGTAATTTGGACTCCACTCTAGGTACTTCATCTGCTAAATCTTTTCTCTCATTTTCGGATGCGCGTATTTCTACCAGTTTAAAGAATGTTAGTGTATCTACTGGAAAGAATGATAATGAAATTACTCTAGCGGTTGGGGCGCTCAGATATATGGAGATCGACCGTTTAAAGGTTTCTCCAAAATGTCCGAGCACCTTGCCTAACATTGATGTTGACGAGGATGAGGAGGAGATGGATGCCACACATGATGGTCCGCCGCTCTCTCACCTTGTTGGCTTGGTTACAGAGGTCGGATTGGATGACGCAAGACCTGGGTCTACATTTTGTGACTTCATAGCGTCTTCGCGAAAATCTAAATTTCATTCCTCAAAAAAGAAACAAAAACCGCCCAAGAAGGCGAAGGTTTCCATTCCGACCCGTGTTGCACATGAGAGGCGTGTTTTGGAATAGCGGAGGTCTTTTAGACTTGGCTAAACATATACACGTTAGTGATTGTGTGCGAGAACATGGGTTACATTTTGTGTCAATTTCTGAGGCTGGTAAATGTGATTTCCGTGCTCATGTCTTCGATCACCTATCAGGTGGTTTTGACTACATATGGCATTGTTTACCACCACGTGGAAGATCTGGAGGAATCTTACTTGGGACACAGGCAATGACCATGGAATTATTAGCTTTCTCGGTTGGTGAATTTCACATCAAATTCCACCTTTGAAATAAAGCTGACAATTTTACATGGAGTTTGGTTGCAGTCTATGGGGCTGCCCAAGATGAGTATAAATCCGCTTTCCTTCAGGAATTAATGAACCTGGCTGAGGGTAACCCTCATCCAATGCTTATTGGGGGGGGGGGGGGGGGGGGGGGGGCTTCAATCTCCTTGGGTACCAGGAAGAGAAAAACTAACGATCGCTTTGACACACACTGGCCTTTTCTATTCAATGCTGTAATTGACAGTTTGAATCTTCGGGTAGCAAGTTTGTCAGGGCGGCAATTCACTTGGGCCAATAATCGTCCGGTGCCAACATACGAAAAGCTTCATAGGGTACTCATGGATATCGAATGGGAGTTAAAATTTCCTCTGTATCCGTGAGGGCCCTAGACCTATCGAGTCACTTTCGGACCATGCACCCATCATTATTGATTCAAATTCTATAACCACACCTACTCGCCGCCCTTTCAAATTTGAACTGGGTAGGTTGACACGGGATGGTTTTGCAGAATTGATCAAGATTGTATGGGAGAGGCCGGCCGTTGGGAGTACAGCAATTCAGAGATGAAACTTTAAAATAAAAGCAACAAGGAAGTTCCTATATGGATGGGCCAAACACACCAGTGGTATATACAAAAAAGATAAACAACGCCTTGCTACCATTATTGATGACCTCGACAAAATCGCAGAAACCAGAATCTTGTCTCAACAAGAGATTGACATGAAAAATCAATCCAATGAGAAGATCGAACGTCTGTTGCGAGAAGAGGAAATCAAATGGTATCATCGATCCAATTCCGACTTCATCTTGGAGGGAGACAACAATACACGATACTTCCAGTTGATTGCCAATAGTAGGCATAGGAAGAAGTGTATTTTTAGTCTCCAACAAGAAGAGGGTAGGATTGAAGGTCAGGCAGAGCTTAAAAGTTATATCACCAAATATTATAAATCTCTGTTCAGGGCACCAAATGAAGGGAACTTCGCCCTTGATGGGACCCGAACAGATGATATTCCACAAGTCACGGTAGAAGAAAATGATATCCTCACGACACCATTCTCAGAAGAGGAGGTGAGAGCTGCAGTGTTCCAAATGGAACATAACAAAGCTGTAGGACCAGATGGTTTCCCCGCAGAATTCTATCAGAATTTTTGGGATATCATCAAGACTGACCTTTTGGAATTGTTCAATTGTCTTCATGCCGACCGACTTGACCTATTCAGACTTAATTTTGGTGAGATTGTCTTGTTGCCGAAGATTAAGGAGGCAGAACAGATCCAACCGTTTAGATCCATATGCCTCCTTAATGTCAGCTTCAAAATTTTCACCAAAGTGGCTACAAATAGGTTAAACTCGGTAGCTGATAATGTTGTCCGGCCATCTCAAACGGCTTTTATGCAAGGTAGGAATATACTCGATGGCGTAGTAATCCTGTATGAGACCGTCCATGAGATGCACCGGAAAAACATAAGTGGAGTAGTATTCAAAATCGACTTTGAAAAAGCCTATGACAAAGTCAAATGAACTTTCCTCCAACAAGCCCTAAGGATGAAAGGTTTCTCCGATAAATGGCGCCAATGAATCCATAATTTTGTAACTAGAGGTAGTGTGACCATCAAAGTCAATGATGATGTAGGCCATTACTTTCAGACAAAAAAAAGGATTACGATAGGCTGACCCCATGTCCCCAATGTTATTTAACATTGTTGCTGACATGTTGGCTATTCTCATTGAGCGCGCCAATCAGGACGGACAGATTGCAGGAGTAGTGCCACACCTTGTGGATGGTGGTCTCTCTATTCTGCAATATGCCGATGACACAATTCTCTTTATGGAACATGACCTGGACAAGGCTCAAAACCTGAAACTCTTATTGTCAGCGTTTGAGCAAATGTCGGGTCTTAAAATTAGCTTCCATAAAAGCGAACTTTTTTGCTTTGGAGAAGCCGCTAAGGAGGCGTCCGATTACGCTGACCTGTTTGGTTGCACACATGGCCAATTCCTGATTAAATATCTGGGAATACCGATTCATTATCGGCGTCGCACCATTGTGGAGTGGAAGCATGTAGAGGATCGGCTAGAGAAACAATTGAGCAGTTGGAAAGGCATGTTGCTCTCAGTTGGAGGACGACTGGTTTTGATTAACTCTGTCCTCACAAATATGGTTCTCTATATGCTTTCTTTCTTCCAACTCCTAAAAGGGGTCCTGCAAAGACCGGACTATTTTAGGTCTAGATTCTTTTGGCAAGGAGATGGTGAAAAGAAAAAGTATAGGCTGGCCAAATGGAACGTGGTTTGTAGGCCGAAAGACCAAGGTGGCCTTTGAATTCATGACCTACAGGTCAAGAATGAGGCCCTACTTAGTAAATGGTTGTTTAAACTTCTTACTGAGGATGGCGTTTGGCAAACCATGCTGCGCAACAAGTATCTAGGCCAAAAGGCGGTGTCTCAGGCATATTGGAAACCTGGCGACTCACATTTTTGGGCTAGCCTAATGACGACAAAGAAACATCTCTTTCGCTTTGGGTCTTTAGTGATAAAGGACGTGCCGGAGATTCGTTTTGGGGAAGACATATGGCTAGGCAATGACAGTCTCTGAGAACAATATCCAGCCTTATACAACATTGCTCGCGATAAGAATAATACTATTACGTAGGTGCTCAGTTCATCCCGCCGAATATTTCATTGAGGCGGGATTTGATTGGCCCCTGACTTACATCATGGCATAATCTTTTATCCCTTCTAGATTCGATTAAGCCGACACAAGGCCGGGATGTGTTTCGCTGGAACCTTACTACATCGGGGTCTTTCACAGTAGAGTCTATGTACCGTGTGCTCACACATTCTAAGGTAGTGGTGAGTAATAACAAAAAAATATGGAAGTCAAAGATTCCACTAAAAGTTAAAATTTTCATGTGGTACATTCGTAGGGGAGTTGTTCTAACCAAAGACAACCTCGCAGGGCGCAACTGCCAAGGGAGTAAGAAGTGTTGTTTTTGTACTCATTACGAGACAATCAAACACCTATTTTTCCAATGCAAGTTTGCACATTTTACATGGTCAGTCATCCAAATAGCGTTAAATTTGTATCCGCCTACAAGTGTTGCCAATATTCTTGGTCATTGATTGGACGGTATCCTAAATATGTTCAAAACCCTAATAAGGGTGGGAGCGTATGCCTTACTATGGTCGCTTTGGCTATGTAGAAATGATTTGGTTTTAAGTGACAAAAATGCTTCTCCTCGCTTCGTACGTGGTCTACGCTATAATGAGCGAGTACTAACCGTTGTTCAAGGCGGTCTGTACGCGGTCAGAGCAGGTCGCTACGGAGGTTTTTACCCAACATGGGTGGCAGCATAATCTCCGGGTCGGTCCACCACCTCTTTCGACATAGGCATAGTGTCGGTCTATAGGACTCTACTGTCGCCGATTTGTCGGTTTTTCCTTTCTTATTATAAAACTTTTGGAGTTTGGCTGTGTGCATCCTAATTATGCAGAGGCCGGGTGTTACTCATAATGCTACATCTCCGCTTGATGCTATATTTTAAGATAATAAAAACTCTCGGGTGCACTCACCCGAGTTTGCAAAAAACTCAAAAAATGTGATCAAACCAAATCCAAAAAATCTGAAAATTTGAGACATCAAACCTTACCAAATGTTCGATCTTCTTGCAAATTTTCAGCCTAAAATAACATCTGAGGAGCTCTCACTAAAAAAAACAAAATCAATGGTCAAAAACTGCACAAAACTTTGAACATTGATTTTTTTTAGTGAGAGCTCCTCGTATGTTATTTTTGGCTGAAATTTTGCAAGATGCTCGAACATTTGATAAAGTTTGATGTCCCAAATTTCCAGATTTTTTTCAGTTTTTGCAAACTCGGTGTACTACACAAAAAAGTAGAACATCCAGTCTCAAAATTTATCCTGACATGATTTTAGGATGCTTCTGCCAAGATACTTGACATTCTAGAAGGCAAACCAGACTTGATCATTGGCAACTACACTGACGGCAACCTGGTGGCGTCCCTCATATCGTGCATACTGGGAGTCACACAGGTGAAAAAATGTCTTCTAATCAAGATTTCTTTTACCACCAATCACAGTTGATGTGACATCCCTAAGTGATCTTCCTGACAGGGAACAATTGCATATGCTCTTGAGAAGACCAAACTCGGATGTTAAGTGGAGATAGCTGGACCAAAAATATCACTTCTCCTGCCATTTCAATGCTGATATGATTGCCATGAATACTACTGACTTTATCATCACAAGCACATACCAAGAGATTGCTGGGAGGTCAGTAGGCTGAATATTACTGTAACTTCATTGCTCTAACAACGCTCAATACTCGCGCCTAGAAACTTCTAACTTGGACATACTATGCAGCAAAGAAAAGGCTGGTCAATATGAACACCACTACGCATTCACAATGCCCGGGCTTTGCCGCTCCACCATGGGCATCAACGTCTTTGATCCGAAGTTCAACATTGCTGCCCCTGGTGCCGATCAGTCCGTCTACTTCCCCTACACACAGAAGCAGAAGCGTCTGACTAGTTTAAACCCACAGATTGAGGAGTTACTGTACAGCAAGGACGATACAGATGAACACATGCAAGTCAAGTCCCTTGGAAACACACATACCTTTGCTTGATCAGACAAAGTTACTAACTGTTGTGATGTTACCAAATTCAGAGGATATCTGGCAGACAGAAATAAGCCAATCATTTTCTCGATGGCAAGGCTAGACAAGGTGAAGAACATCACTGGACGACAGGATATCTGCCAGAACAAGAAGGTCAGGGACCTTGTAAACCTCGTCGTCGTTGCAGGCCTCCTGAATGCCGCACAGTCCAAGGACCGAGAAGAGATAGAAGAGATAAACGAGATGCATAATTTAATCGACAAGTGCCAGCTGAAAGGACAGATCCGCTGGAACAAAGCACAGACTTACCGTGTCCGTAACGGCGAGCTGTACCATTACATTGCAGATACAAAGGGTGCATTTGTCCAGGTATGCAAAAACATACAATACTAACTGTTTGAGCATGAACAATATATGCCTCCATCCTCTGAAATCTATACTTCACAGTAACCTATTACATAAAAGCCTCAACCATGGCCTAATAATGCATATCTCTGGTTTTAGCCTGCATTCTATGAAGCACTTGGGATAACAGTCATCGAGGCGATGAACTGCGGGCTGCCAACCTTCGCGACAAACCAGGGAGGGCCAGCGGAGATCATTGTCGACGGGGTCTCGAGTTTCCACATAAACCTGATGAACGGCAGGGAGGCAGGCACCAAGATTGCAGACTTCTTTCAGAAGTACAAGGAAGAACCAAGCTACTGGAACAAGGTGTCCACGGCCGGACTTCAGCGCATCTACGAATGGTAGGCGCCGACCCTTACCATGCCTCGTGAATGGTCAACACCAACCTTCCTATACCACCTGGTGTGAAAATTTAACCGTGTGCTGCACATGATGGCAGCTACACATGGAAGATATACGCGACTGAAGTGCTAAACATGGGGTCGATGTATGGCTTCTGGAGGACTCTGAACAAGGAGGAGACAGCGGCCAAACAACGGTACCTGCAGATGTTCTACAATCTTCAGTTCAGGAACCTGGTGAGTACACGATCCGATGTATCCGGTGCAGTGGCCAATGCACAATGTAACCAAGAGCAGGTCTGATCAAATGACCACATCGTCTTTGTTGGCGCCGCCTCTCGCAGCGCCGCTCTTCTTCCTCCCAACTCTCTTGTGGTTTCTCTCTTCTCTCAAGAACACACACACGGTGAGGAGACTAAACGCGCGCGCGCGCGCGCACACACACACACTTCACCAAGGAGAAAACTAGCTTTGCCTTATCTCTCCCGGTGAAACACATATGCTACATTTTTTCTCTAGCCCTGACGGACCTTTTTTTTTTTTGAACATCTCAACACCCCTTTATTAACTGGTAATCAGAACAGTATCACTTACAAGCAAAGGAATGATGGCCTTGCCTCATCAAACCAAGAGTTTGGGGGGGAGAATTTGCAAAGTCTAGCTAGTTCATCTGCAACAGCATTAGCTTCTCTATGGCAGTGTTCAAACCCCACATGAAGGAAATCCCTGGCCATATGATAATAGTCATCAAGAATAGCTGCCACGTTCCTGAAGAGTTACCTCCGTCTTGCATCGCAGAGGTCAGATCAGTATTATCCAACATGCAACATTTATATACAGGGAAGGTTGGCACTCACGCCATGACTAAAGCCACTACTTTGACCCATTACTCACGCACTAGCCGGCCACCTCTATCGGCAACTAACTCACGTACGCACACGACTTAACTAGCACCCGCAGCTAGTCCACTAACTAATTCCTGGATCCATTCAGCCAACTAACTCAACGATTTGGCTAATATCCAGGCCACTAACGTGCAATGCATGCACTAATTACTCACACTACTCGGCCATGCACACATGCATTGACCGGCCCATGCTCACACAATGTGCACACATGCACGTGCACAATGTTCATGTCAAGATTAATTATAACAGTCTTTTCTTTCATTTAGGTGAAGACCGTCCCTAGAATAGGGGAGCAGCCCCCGAGAACCGCAGCCTCGACCTCGACAGCAAGCGCCGCCGTGGTGCGTGACGAGATCGTAGTGAGGCCGAAAGAAAGGCAAGTTTGTGCGCTCTTACGGAATTTACTGAAGAGAGACCGGGGCAGCGACTGATTGACTGACCCGTTTGCTGTTTGGATTTCTGGGTCTCGTTCATGTCTATGAGTTACCGAACCTACGGGGTCACAAGCTTAAGGCAATCACGATCTGCTGAGTGTTAGTAGGACGGGAGATATGAGAATATATTTGGGGAATTATTTTATTAATATTTGGAATAGTTTCGAGAGGATCCGGAAGCGTTTCGGGGTCACCGGAAGGGTTTCGGTGAATATCGGGTATTACCGATAAATAATATATAGGTGGAAAATGTTTCCGGGAATGTTAAATTATATAGAAAATGGTCTGAAAGTATTTAGAACAATTTTATATTTAATTTAATATCAACGGGTCTTAAAAGGCCAAGAGGTGGAAGGCAACTTGGGCCACAAGGGCCCAAGTGGGGAAGGCGCCCCTTCCCTAAGGAAGGAGGCCGAATAGGAGTGGGGGAGGAGTCTAACTCCTCCTCTCCCTTGGCCGACTCCCCAAGGAGGTTTTCCCTCCTTGGTGGCAGCCCTCGCTCTCCCCTCTAACCTATATATACTTGAGGATTTGTGCTCTTTTGAAATACAAGTTTGGAGCCTCCTCTAGTCCCTCTAGTTCTAGTTGGTCCTAATTGACTAATTAGAGCTAGCCGAATTCTCTAATCCACATAATTAGAAGCCCATTGTGGTTCTAATCTCCTCCCTCTAATTCTCCGGCGACGATTAGCTCTAGACGGCGAAGCGCTGCCGGATCATGAAGGCTGCATGCTTGCAGCCAAGTAGAGAGACCGTGCGTTCGGTCTTTTGTTCGAGGGGCTGTTCATGGGCGGTTCGAGGGATCGTTCATCGACAGTTCGTGGGACTCCAAGTACAATCTACACTGGCCCGATCTTTTTCCGCTGCAACTCGGTGACGGTAATGATCGTGATCACAACCCGTTATGCATCTTCATATTGATCTTGGTTGTACGTAGGTGCGAAAATTATTTGTTTTCTACTACGTTACCCAACACCGTCGATAAACTTAGGTGAGATCAATTTGACACGAGACACGATTTACTTAGGACCATGGCCGCGAGCTGAGTGAGAGCTATATGTAATCCCTCATGATCTTATATTCCCTCTAGCAGATTGATCAACTAATCTTGGCGAGTATGGTGCATTGTGTTTCTCTTGGTAGAACTCGCCTTTGTTTCGCCATTGTCTCTACTCATACTGTGTGAACCAGCTTGATGCAACAATAAAAATGGTGTTATTTGGTCTTAAACGAATGTTGTGTCTTTGAATGTTGTTATATTTGAAAAAGTAACTCATTCATTTCTCGTCGCGAAGTCTACATTCAGAAAATGAAAATTGTATCATGGGAAGGCACGCACACTTCTCTTCCAGCACGGATGTCGTAAAACTTTCAACTTGTTTCTCATGTATTTTTAGAAAACATATAAACATGCCAGATCTTCGGCACTTCGCGTAACATCACATGCAGTTCTACAATAAAATAAAAGTTCTTTATAAAGTATGCTCAAAGAGGATCAAATGATAACCAGAATTCACAAGTTCACCTTCTCAATTCATGATGCAAAATAGGTGCGTCATATGTGCACCTACAAAATGTAATCTAAGAGTATAACCATTTGTGCCATGATCAAAAAACAGGAAAAAAAAGATACGAGTTAACATTATCCTCTATTATTTACATATCACTTGTTTTTTCTTGTGAGAGACAGAAATGATTATATTTTTGGATGGGAGATTTGCAAGTGCGCAAAATATATGTACCAACCTATATACATGAGTTGTTCACATTTTCATAAAAATCAGAAAGGTCACATAAGGAACATTGGGTAAGGACGCAACTAGTTGCGGATTTTAAGCCTCTGAAGCTTTATCACTCGGTTCACTAGTTTCTTAGGGTCATCCATTCATTTTCTCTATTCAAAGTAATAATAAAAAACAGTTGTCAGTAGTAGAGATTTGTCCAACTTTTTTTAATGTATTTCATGGATTTCGCAAGGAAATGACTATTCCATAGAAGGAGTTTTCTATGACAAACACACACGCCGCATATTTGTCCTTGTTGTCCAATGCTACGAATGCATAAAGTAGGGTGCGTTTGGATCTAAGGCAAGAGCTAAGCTAGCCTTGCTGGGCAAGGTTAGGCGTTTGGCATGCATAAAAAAATCTTAATTTTGATGGCAATTAAGCCTGTAACCGCTGCCAGATCCTTGCTCATGGAGGAGAGCCGATTTGGCTCGCTCGCCCTGGCAAACAGGCAACGCAAAAGAAAATCAACCCATCAGTTGTGCACCCGTATCGTAACTCCCCTGCGCATGAGTCGTGGTGCACCATACACGACTTCCATATGTGTTGTTTTGCGAGATATTCTCCGGGTCATAGCAAATTAATTACAACCAAACAACAAGGCTTGCTCCTGTGGACTCTTGCTCACCTCGGCCAGGAGAATCTACCCTAGCTAAGCAAGGCTGGCTAACCAACCAAACACACCTGTAATGTCCTTGGTAGGCAATGCTAAGGAAGGTATCATGAAGAAGAAGAAGAGAGTGATCGTTGAGGGTTTCACGTGATACCGAAAAGGAGCTACGAGGGCCAAGGGGACCAATGCCCCCCCCCCCCCCCCCCCTGACACAAATCAAAGTCTCACTAAAATGCATTGTTTTTTATTACTTAAGAACAACCATCATAGTAGCACGCTGAGAAGCCCAAGTAAACCCAAGATCAACCTCATATCGAAGTTAAGCAGCACGTACAACATTGCTGTCTATGACACAAGCGAATCGCAAGTCATCACGAAATAATATTCATCAAAGAAGAACATAATGTTTGCTGCTCCCATGGTTCCCGTTCGTCGAATTAGTATGTGCAGAACTTCGGTATGTTGGCCTTGACGTCGTCTCCCCCACCGCTTTCATCAACACACAAAATCTAGTAATAGACAACTACCCAAGAGTTACCGCCACACAATGAGCCCCATTAGGGTACTGCAGAAGTGCATGATCGACACCATTGTGGCCATGTTCACGAAAACATCTCCCAATGCAGTAGTACAGTGCATGAGAAAGTTAGTTTGTTTCATTTATGGAAATGTGAACAACATGTTAAGGTAGTTATTACCATGCTGTCCATGGGGGTGATGATCAGTTGATCAGATGCTGCAGAATCCACCAAACATAATGCCTGAGAGGTAACCGCCAATGAGCATGAAGAGGCCAACGACGCCAACAAAACCGTTGGTGATGTTCATGGCCTTGTCATATGACATATTCATTTCCGGGAGGTAAGCAAACAATGTAAGAAAGATGGTACTCATGAATATCCTCTTGATCATCTGATATGACCAAGTCAATAATTGGCACTAATAATCCAGTACTTGTTCAAGTCGTCAGCGATGCTTCTGTTATATCAAAACAGGCTGATGATGAATATGTGCGAAAGTATATTGGCGTTGATAAGAAGCACGATGAAAAGATTGCAAATTTAGCTGAAGTTACATGCATCCATACTATGGCATTGATAGAGATGCACTTGCATAAGAAAGAGGAACATAAGATGCTGAACATGCATGCATTACGTGAGAAGAGGTACATATGTGTGCATGGAAGGAAGGGTTCATACACTAAAAGTGTTGATCAATCTTTCTTTTGGTTGATACGCCTAGAACAATTATTATTTTTTGCGGGGAGTCTAGAACAAGTTCAAGTTGTAGATGTACAAATACAGGAGCTTTGTTTTCTTGAGATTCATCACAGAATCCTAGTCTACTAGTCAGACGGTTTCGATGTCAGATATTATTTTCCTTGAGAGATAGCGGATGGGGCCACCAAAGAAATTATTTAATTATTTTTGGTATTTATTCTGTAGCGATTTTATCTGCTAAAATAAAGCACGTAATTAAGTTTGCTTCCTTTTTTTTTGAAATGATTAACTTCGCTTCCTTAGTTGTTTGGACGAGAGTTAGAGATAAACCGAAGGTTTTGTTCTATCAGCTTATTAGCCAAGTTTGAGTCGGTTGTACTAGTATAAATAATTATGGTACGGTCTTTGTAATATGTAATATGCCAAAAAAAAAGTTCATTCGACATGATTCAATAGGTAGCTTTTGTGACATATTACACATGCTTTGCCAATCAAATTGAAGACTATAATGTGGTGCCCGACTTATGAACCCATATAGAGGTACATGTTTGCCTCTCAAAAAGTTATCGTAGCCTCGGCGAAATACTAGAATGATCCCGGGTCTAAAAGTTAGCAGAAAAAAACCATAATGGTAAGTTTTCAGAAATTCAGAATGCACATATATACTGAGTTGAAATTTATGTTTTCAATAAACATAATTGTAAGTTAAAAAAAAACAGAAACGCAGATTCTCAAAAAGTCATATGTCCATTTTACCGACCTTCATGGAAACGAAAACCCAAATTTATCATCATCATTTCCTCATTTTCATCGGGATCTCAAACTTTATAGTATTTCATCTTTACCTAATAATAAAGTGGCTATCGCTTCTGTCCGCTCACCGTCGCGGCATGTTTGCAAAAAAGTCCCTGTGCTTTTTGGTAATTCAACTCGCAGCCCATTTTTAGGTGGATCTAAGAAAACGTTTCATTTTTACAAAAAAAAACCTGTCTTTGTAAGTATTCAACCCGCTATCCTTTGTTTAGTGTTTATCTTATCGAGCCGCTCCCTTTCCAGCCGCGGCGCATGACGAGAAGGTGATGGGCGGCGCCCTTGTCGGCAGCGGAGATGGCTACAGCAGTGGCGGAGGACGAGAAGGCGGACGCGGGGCGACGCCCTTGTCGGTGGCGGAGACGGCTACAACACCGGCGGAGGACGAGAAGGCGGACGCGGAACGAAACCCAACCCATCCATGTCCCTAAGATAGAGTGGTCGTCGTTGCCGTGGTGCTCGCGAGCTAGCAACTTCGGAGCAGAGGAAGAGAAGGGGGCCACCAGCGCACTAGGCGTTGTGAAGCATCCGAGGACACGGCTGGTGGGCTGGAGCAGGCCGGGGCGAGGCGGCTGGGCTGACTGGACGCAGCAGGGTGGACCGCGCCTGGACGAGGCATGCGGCCTCTCGCAGTCAATGCGAGCCGCGAGCAGAGGAATAAGCTAGGATGAGTGGCGCGGGATCGGCTGGATCTCTGGGGGCATGGCGCAGGTGGCGAAGGCTGTGGGCGGTCCGAATCGGGTCGGAAGCGAGGCTGCTGGCCGGATCCGGAGCACGGGGCCGGCGACTGGGGTGGACGGCCAGATCAGGCCGACGGCAGAGGAAGCTCCAAGGTGCCATCCATGGCGTCCTCTGGGTTCCTCGCCGAGGTGCTGCCCTGCCTCCGGCCAGCCACCATGCCCCGCGCACGTGCGGCTGTTCTGGTTGGGTTTGGAGGGAGAAGACGAAGAGGACCAGCGCTGCGCAAAGTCATTTTTAACGGTTCCGGTAGCTACCGGTGGTCTAGCTGCCAATGAGGTGCTGCCATATGTAAAGTTGTGGGACCATATGCATGTGTATATCAAAGTATTAGTTCAAATAATCTCTTGTATTTCTGTTTTTAGTCAAATCAATGTCAGGTCAGTGGGGCCGTGTCATGTGAGAAAGGGAATTTGCTGAGAAAGAGCCTCCCCTGACGTTGCATGTGGTGTTGTGGTATAAATCCTTTCCTTTTATTTTCTCTTTAGCAATTTCAATCATTCGTATCTTTTAAACTATATTATTATTTTTGAAAGATTTTATATATTTGAATTCTTGACACCAAGAGCTTTAGAATAAGATCAAAATTGGATGCATTTCAAACATGTTTTAATTTCAACATTTTAAGTGAGTGAAATCAGGTTTCTGAAATAAGTGAAATACGTTTTTTTTCAATTCAGTGAAACTAATGTTTTGAAATAAGTGAAATTGTATTTTTATAAATGAGCGAAATCTGTTTTATGAAGCGGGTGAAATTGTTTTTTCAATTGATAACTTTTTTGAATTGTGTGAAATAGGTTTTTGGAAATAATTGAAATCAGTTCTTTGCATCGAGTGAAATCAATTTCGAAATATGTTTTCTCAACTGAGTGAAATATGTTTTCACAACTGAGTGAAATCATTTTCTTCATATGAGTGAAATATGTTTCTTCAGATGAGTGAAATTGGTTTTTTGAACAGACAGAAATGAGTTTTTTTTAATGATCGAAATCTACTTTCTGAAATGATTGAAACTAGTATTTTGAAACGACTAAAATCTGTGTTTTCTAATGTGTGAAAATATGTCCTCTCAACTGAGTGAGATATGATTTCTCAACTGAGTGAAATTATTTTTCTTAAATGAGTGACATCACTTTCTTCGATGAGTGAAAGCAGATATATTTGAAATAGGTGAAATGCGTAAAAAAAATTAATGGTGTGAAATAAGTTTTTGACATTGAAATCTGAATTTGGTGAAACTCCTTATTTCATTTCAGTTATTTTTCACATCTTGAATGGGCCTAAATCCATCTTTTCAAAATGAGTGAAATTTGTTTTCTCAAACGAGTGAAATATGTGTTTTAAAATAAGTGAAACCAATGTTTACAAAAGTGAAATTATTATTTTGAAATTTGCAAAAGAGGAGGAAACACTTTTATGAAATAGCGAAACAATCTTATGCTTTATGAAAGTGATGCCAAAGATAATTGAAATGTATAAATTAAAAGTAGTTCAAATATATCCAAGATTGATCTTGTTCTAGAGGTCTTGTCAACATGATTTCAAATATATAAAAAGTTTCAAAAATAGACATTTACTTTAAAATATATCAATCAGTCAAAATATATGGATGAAATAAAATACATGTCATTTATGTGGGGAGAGAGAATCATGCATGCCCGGTCGGCTTCTCCACTCCAACTCTCTCTCTCCTGACAAAGCTGCATGGTACGCATGTATTTGGTCAGATGTCAGTGTGTGCCAGTCGTATTCAGCTAGTATAAGAGGTGTGATGCGCACGAATCTTGACGGAACTAGACGAACGGCCGATGGTGCGCCGGTACCTACCGCCACCGGTAAAATTACTAATTCGACCAGCGCTGAGAGGAGGTGGCGATCTGGATAAGAGAGAGGCACGTAGATGGATGAGAAGGAGTGGCGATGGGATAGGCACGCAGTGGGCGGTCGGTGCTTTTCTTTAATGAAATGAAACGAAATTGGTCTTGTACCGGCTAGATGCTACTGGATGCATGCGTGCTAGCACCGATACAAATTTTTATTTTCCGGAAAGAGCGATGTTGTTTGTTGTCACTTGATGTTGTTTGTTATTAGTACATTATCCGATACTCCCCCTGTCCTAAAATAAGTGAGTGAAATATTAGAAAAATATATTTTTTAACAGAGAATATATTTGAAGCTCACCGGTATTTGCAAACCATCAAGATATTCCTCAACTCTGGATGTCATCGATGTAGTCGGTGAGATAGGGAGGAGAGAGCGAGGGATGAAGAATAGAGAGAGTGCGACAACGGTGCATCTTGCTCGCGCCCTGTTTCACCCCGCATGGCAGCTGGGAGGGGGGAGCACTACCCTCCGTTGTACCATCTATCCCGCAGCTCTGCGTACCCTAATCCTGATCCCCATCAAGGACCGAATGATAATGTCCAGGGAAGTGGTCATGTTGGCGTGGAGGGTGTGCTCCTACTGCTGGCGGCAACGTGTCAACAAAAGAGCGGCAAGCATTGTAAATTCTTTATTTTCCAGCCATCATATTTTTGAAGTGGGAAAGCATAATTAATGTCCCCCCCCCCCAAAAAAAACGATCGGCCACCCCCATTAGCTTACAGCGGGGGCTACGCTAAAAATTTTTTTGAACCTCAGGCTACGGTAATTAACGGTACTAGATTAGGCAGGCTCTGGTAATTTAGTTACGCCCATTAGAAGTAGTAGCCTTACCGTGGCATGGCCCAAGCCCAACAGGTACAATAATTTATAGCTTAACTGCCGCATTATCGTGATGGAATACAGCCTCCAGCAGCCGAACCCTAGACGACTCGATCCCAACATCGCCACGGCCAGGCCGCCGGCTGCTTCTGCGAGGGCATGGACCGCATGGTCCTCAGCCACCTCTTGGAAGCTGCTGCCCCTGGTGCTATCTGTGTCTCCTCCGCATCCAGATTTGGACACTCGCAGGCGCCGCTGATCGCCGTTGCCAGCTTCGGCGGCGTAATCATGGATCATTAATATGGACTACTCCAGTATATAAAGGTTCGCTGATCGCTGCTGATCTTGGACGGAACTCATCACTCGATCATTTCTTAAGGTATATAAATACCATTAATCTGCTCTGATGTGGTAGTTAGTGCCTGATGCATTACTCTTTTTTTCTGAACAGTGCCTGATGCATTACTTAGTAGGCGTACTAGTATGTGCTTGTCAGATGATAGATAGAGATCTATGTCTTTTGTCAGTTTAGATATACTTCTATTATAGATAGAAAATAAAGATAAATACTATAACACGATATTGCTTTTCCCAATTCATTTGGTTTAGATTCGATCCGTTTGTGCCAAAAATTCAGGTCAACGTGATAATCGTATGATCTTGTAGATAATCATAAAGCTAAATTTAAACCGGCAGTTGTAAAACATGCAACATGCAGTCCACCTGCATGGTTAAAAAAACATGCAACATGTTGTCATACACAAATTATAACGTCATTTTGTGCATACCCAGATTATAAGTACAGTTATTACAAAAGATATGTTGGGATAAAATTTTATCTGGGACTTCACATATATGATCCCATATGTATGTTTTTTTTAATGATTGTTGTCTCCTTCGCCCCGCCTCCCCCCCCCCCCCCCCCCCCCCCATGCTCAAATCCTGGCTCCGCCCCTGATTAATGTTAAAAGGGATTGCGAGATATAGGAATTAATATATGATCTATTTGAAACTGTTACAGGTATGCGAATGATGCACAATTAGTTTCGCATCGAAGGAGTAGCCGATGATCTAGCGGATTGATAAATGTTTAGATTTTTGTAATTATTTTTACACAGGGTTATTAAATAACAACTTATTACATATAATGCAATTTCTTTAGAGTGAGTTGAAGAAGTAGGTTTTATTAGTAGAGAAAAAAATTACGAGCTTTTGGAATACAATGAGATCTTCATAAAGTGGATCCTTATGAGTCTTACAACCAATTTAATTGGAAAATCTTATTATTCAGTAAACTCTCGAATACCATATGAACTCTCAGATTTATTTTTTAGAACTTTTGAATACTTTTTAAACTAAAAAATAGACAATTGCCAGTGCGTTGCAGGATGCATAACTATTCTAGTAGGTTAGCCCGCGACCGCGCATCCATCATTTGTACACTGGTGTGTTAAAAAGATATAGATTTTATATGCACACTGTGATTTACCAATCATTTTATTGTTAATTTAAATTTTTTGTCTCCAACGCACATGAGCTGGAAACAAATGATTCGGAGTCAGCCCGAGTGGAAGGGGATAAGTGATTAGGTTTCAATCAGACTGAAATGAAGGAAAAACCTTTTGGATTTTCGTCCGAGGCTGAACGAAAAAACTAATGTGGTGTGCAGTCCATGTCAATGGAAGGAAAACAAGCTCTGTATTAGGGAAGGAGAAGAAAAACTGATGTTACTCCATACTTTCGGCCCCCAACACACAGTCGACATATGCACGGGGAAGCAAGGACAAAAAAAGACACATTCCTACATACTTTTGTGGCCACACCGCCGAACCATTGCAGTGGAGAACAGAAGATAGGAAAAACAGATTTATGGTGCTTGTCCATACTTGTTACATCGCACCGCTGGAACACCGCGGTAGGGAGAAGCGAGAAAAAAAAGACTCGACAGAGGACCCATTTTCCAGAATTCAAATAATGTGGAGGGTTTTCCAAAACTCAAACGATAATTTTGGAGAAAAAAATGAATCCTAACCATATGAAGGTTTTTGCCAAAAATCAGATCACATTTATGAATGAAGAAAAAAAGTCAAAAAGACGGACCACATACGCTCTCAATAGAGGACCCAGTTTCCAGAATTCAAATAATATGGAGGGTTTTCCAAAACTCAAATGATAATTATGGAGAAAAAAATGAATCCTAATCATATGAATGTTTTTGCCAAAAATCAGATCACATTTATGAATGAAGAGAAAAAGTCAAAAAGACCGACCGTATACGTCTGAACAGATGAACCATTTTCCAGAATTCAAATAATATGGAGGTTTTTCCAAAACTCAAATCATAATTATGGAGAAAAAATTGAATCCTAATTATCTGGAGGTTTTTGTGAAAAATCAGATCACATTACGAATGAAGAAAAAAAGAAGTCAAAAAGACCGACCGTATACGTCTATACGAAGCGGATCATATATCCTCGGCGAACCCGATGTACCAGCATAAGCCCTCGGCAGACCGGATCAGCCAGCGCTAACTGGCTCGTGACCACGTCGTCGGCGATGCATAGCCCTCCAGCAGCCTAGTAAGCTGCAGAAGAGATTTAGACCCTCAACGTGACATCACCACCGTCAACGTGCCCGACGACGACGACCGCAACAGCCCCTCGGAGTCGCCGCCGTCGCTGCTCACGACAGCCTCGGGCCAGTTCGGCGCCCTCGTCGACGCCAAGCCCTCACGCTCACTCAGCGGGCAACGACATGCCTTCATGTCGCGGCGCTGCCACGGCCACGGCCACGACCACGACATGCCTTCAAGCTGTCATCACATCCACGGTCACGACCGCACCAGGGACGAGGCAAATCGCAGGTCTGCGTCATATCCAGGGCTACCCATCAACGTGTCGTTCAATGTACATAGCTCAACCATATGTGCACGACCAAGAACCACAGTGTACCAAAAATCAGAAATAAGCAGTTCATGAAGTTTGTAGAGGGATGGATTTTTTTTCCCCAGTGCGCCCAACGGGTTCGGGGTCGAGATAAAACCAGGATCATGAGTACAGGGTATAGACTTCAGGGATTTTAAGGTGAGGGTTCATTTTCGACAATCTCTACAACCTTACTAGAACACCAATGACTTTATTATCACTAGCACATACCAAGAAATTGCTGCGAGGTCATTAGACTGAAAACTACTGTAACTTCAGTGCTCTCTTATCTAGACGGAAGGACTGCGACCATCTTGGGCTCATGCTGGACGCGCTTCTGGCTACTGCCTGCCTGTCTCGCCCTACGCAGGACCGCTGAGCCTGCTGCCGCTAGGTGATTTTCCCCCCCTATTTTCTGTGCTTTTCTTGGGCGTGATTGTGCTGTTTTTATTAGAAAAACAAGGCACCGCCCCGGCCCCATATTTTTGCGTGATTGTGCTGTTGAGAAAGAACCCAGCCGTCTGTTCTTATCTAGACAGCAGGACAGCAGGACTGCACCGTCTTCTTCTTCTGATTTTATTTCTTAGAATGACAATAAGAGCGTGATTGTGCTGTTGCCCCAGCCGTCTTTGTTGCTTCGGTACTCTTGAACTGGTTGTATGGATGTTGACTTTATTTATAAAGCGGGATGGAAGCCTATTTCGAGAACTTCAATGCTCTAACAACCCTCGAGTACCTGTGCCTAGAAACTTCTAACATCGACATCTTGTGCAGCAAAGAGAAGCCTGGTCAATATGAACACCACTACACATTCACGATGCCTGGTCTTTGCCGCTTCGCCACGGGCATCAATGTCTTTGATCCAAAGTTCAACATTGCTGCACCTGGCACCGATCAGTCCGTCTACATCCCGTACATAGAGAAGCAGAAGTGGCTGACAGGTTTACACCCACAGATTGAAGAGTTACTGTACAGTAAGGAGGATACAGATGAACACATTTTTTCCGATAAAGAACATTTCATTTCATTGATATATCGAGGTGATACAACCACATCCAAAGAATTCCCGGCCTCTGCATAGCACGATGCATACAGATGAACACATGTAAGTCCCTTGGAAACACGCATACTTTTGTTTGAGCAGACAACGTTGCTAACTGTTATGATAATATCAAATCAGAGGGTATTTGGCAGACAGAAATAAGCCAATCATCTTCTTGATGGCAAGGCTGACAAGGTGAAGAACATCACTGGACTAGTGAAGTGGTATGGCCAGAACAAGAAGATCAGGGATCTGGTGAACCTCATCGTCGTTGCAGGCCTCTTGAATGCTGCACACCGAGGACCGAGAAGAGATAGACAAGAAAAACAAGATGCACAATTTGATCGACCAGTACGAGCTGAAAGGACAGATCCGGTGGATCAAGGCATAGACTGACCGTGTCCGTAACGGCCAGCTGTACCGTTACATTGCAGATACAAATGGTGCATTTGTCCAGATATATGTAGGCCTTGTTTGTTTGGGCTTTTGCTTCTGCTTTTGCAGCTTCTCCACTTTGACCAAAAAGCCATAAAAGCTCAGGAGCTTTTATGGCTTTTGATGAAGCTTCGATGAAGCCATAAAAGCTCCAAAAGCACCTATTCAGGAGCTTTTATGGCTTTTTGGCAAAAGTGGAAAAGCTGCAAAAGTAGAAGCTAAAGCCCAAACAAACAGGACCGTATTGTGAAGCATAGATTTCAGAGGATGGAGGCATATATTGTTCATGCCCAAACACCAACCTTCCTACCACCAGGTGCGAAATGTTAACTGTGTGCTACACATGATCGGCAGCTACACATGGAAGATCTATGCAACTAAAGTGCTGAATACAGGTCGATGTATGGCTTCTGGAGGACCCTGAACAAGGAAGAGAGAGCGGCCAAACAGTGGTACCTGCAGATGATCTACAATCTTCAGTACAGGAACCTGGTGAGTCCATGATCTGGTGCCGCGGCCAATGCACAATGCAACCAAGAGCAGGTCTGATCAAATGACCACAACGTCTTTTCTTTCATTCAGGTGAAGACTGTCCCAAAATAGGGGAGCAGCCCCTGAGAACCATGGCCTCGACCTCGACAGCAGACGCCACGCTGGTGCGTGACAAGATCGTCGTGAGGCCGAAAGAAAGGCAAGTGTGCGCGCTCTTACGAAACATTTTGAAGAGAGACCGGGGAAGCAATTGACTGACTGACTGAGTTTCTTGTTTGGAATTCTGGCTGCTGCTGCAGAAAGCCGCGGAACCAGATCCAGAGGTTAGTTAGTGTTCAGTTCTACTTCTACATCCAAGCAGTGAAACAACACGGTGATTGCATTTATGCTGATCTCTGGATATGTTTTTCTGTGTGTGCTCAGGATGATGACCAGCCTACTCGGCCGAAGCGGCGCGCAAACGCGCATGATCGGAACAGCTACAGGATGAACTATGATTGTGCTCAGAAGCAAAAATGTTGACAGCTCAATTCATTCCATTGGTACCAGAGTGTGAAGTGATTGGTGTGAAGAATTTGAAGATTTTTTGTAGTGTGTTAATAGTAGATTATTTGGAAACATGTAACAAAGATGGAAATTGCCCATGGCAACAAGTGAATCTTCCCGATGGAATTCAATATCTTTTAAGAACTTACATATGATCTGAAAGATCCTTGTACAATCTTTATCTGCTCCACATCGGTACACCAACTTGAAGAATATGAAGACAATTGCTTCTGAAGCATTTCTAAGCATAGAAAAGTGGATAATTACTTCTAGAACATTTCTAAGTGTGGAGAAGTGGAAATTGTTGTCGACTGCACGCCCCATGCTGAGATATTCAAGGCGGCTGCTCCCTCTTAGGTTTTGGTCGGGAGAGAGGCGGTTAGGATTAGAGTCGATGGAGGAGGGAATGTTATCGAAGTTGCTTCGATGAGATTAGCTTATCGCTCCATGGTGGGCACAATTTGTGAATGTGATGCCGAATTTGTGTTGATCATGTATGCATACCAAGGGTGAATAGACGATACAAGGGCCCCGTCGATAAACTTTGGTGAGATCAATTTGACAAGATACACGATTTACTCAGGACTATGGCCCCGAGCTGAGTAACAGCTATAGGTCATTCCTCATGATCTTCTTATATCCCCTCTAGCGGATGGAACAACTAATCTTGGCGACTCTGGTGCATTGTGTTTCTCTTGGTAGAACTTGCCTTTGTTTCGCCATTGCCTCCGCTCATACTGTGTGAACCAGCTTGATGCAACAACAAAAATGGTATTATTTGGTCTTAAAAGAATGCTTTGTCTTTGAATGTTGTTATATTTGAAAAAGAAACCCATTCATTTCTTGTTGCGAAGTCTACATTCAGAAAATGAAAATTGTATCATGGGAATGCACACACACTTCTCTTCCAGCACGGATGTCGTAAAACTTTCAACTTGTTCCTCTTGTATTTTTAGAAAACAAATAAAAATACCAGATCTTTGGCACTTCGTCATAACGTCACATGCAATCCTACAATAAAATAGAGGTTCTTGATAAAATATGCCCAAAGAGGCTCAAATGATAACCAGAGTTCGCAAGTGTACCTTCTCAATTCTTGATGCAAAATAGGTGTATAATCTAAAAGTATAACCATTTGTGCCATGACCAAAAACAGTAAAAAATGAGTGAACATTATCCTCTATTATTTACATATTACTTGTTTTTTCTTGTGAGGGACATAAATGATTATATTTTTGGATGGGAGATTTGCAAGTGCGCAAGATATATGTACAAACCTATATACATGAGTTGTTTCACATTTTCATAAAAATCAGAAAGGTCACATAAGCAACATTGGGTAAGGACTAAGGACCCAACTAGTTGCGGATTTTAAGCCTCTCAGGCTTTATCACTCGGTTCACTAGTTTCTCAGGGCCATCCGTTCATTTTTCTCTATTCAAAATAATAATAATATACTCCTATAAAAATATAACAACATGCTAATCATTAGTTGATAATATAATATAATCTTCTATATTTGCTTGTACCTAATCATACACTAGAAAACACTATCAGGATTTTTTTGAACTGGTACAATACATTAAATATACATAAACACAAAATGCATACAATATAATTGAAGTAAGGGCCATACATTAATCTGCGAAGTCATACGATTCTTCTTCTTCTCAAGCTTAATGGAATCCTACTTTATCTTTTAAAAGCATGAGTGTATGTGTGTGTATATGAGCATAAGCGTTTGTACAGTGTTTAAAAAAACATCGTCTCAAAAAGGAAAAAATAACTCCTTTTATTTAGCATGGTGTGTTTGCACTTTTCTACCATAGATGTTAAAAATGTTAGAATTAATATTTAGTAACAATGAACTTTAAAACATAAATAAGTATACAAGTTTAATATAAAACTATTTATTTTAATCCTTGGAGATCGGTGTGCCCCTATCCAAGACATGGTTGGTGGTGGAGATTGTTGTCGACGACTCCGAGCGCAAACCATGGAGAACCCTCGATGTCAGATGCCATGGAAATCACCGTACCCTCACCCAACGAATTCTCTTCCTGCGCTTGTTGCATTGGAACAGGATAACTCCCCCGTGGATGAACAAGTCCGACATTTAAACCGAAACCCCTCACGTGGTGATCTTAGAGTATTAGTTTCAATCTATCCATTAATCATGAGTTTCCCCCCTCTAATCAAGAGTTGCTCATTCATGATGTTCTTTCTTCAGTCCTGAATTTTCTCTGCATGCCAAATCTTGTTAGTCCATATCTTGAGCTGTTTAAACCTAGACAATAATGTATGTGATCTGCCTATGCTTGATAAACATTTCTTCAAGCAATTAAAATTCTCAGATAACCTGTGTTATTGGGCAAAACAATAAACCAACTAGTGCTAACACAGTTGTTCAGACCCTCCTGTAATATTTTTAAGATTATGATCGTTACATGTATCATCAGAAGCATATCCATAGAAAATAATACTCTAAGAATGTTTACCTGCTGATGAGGTTCTAGCGGGTGTCCGTGGTCTATACCGCATAATGCAGATCCGGTTGCGTCAGCGTCATGTACTGAAGTCCACCCTCAATAGTCCGGTAGAAGCTTGCATCGGAAGCAGGTGAGCCGGCGGTGGCAGAGACCTTGGTGTGGGTGTCTACCGGGGATGTGCAAGTCGGAAACTGGCCATGCCACCTTGATCAAGTAGATAGCCAACATACTTGGCTTGCTACAGGAAGAAGCCGTTGGCGGTGCGTCGGACCTCGACACCGAGGAAGTAATGGAAATGGCCAAGGTCCTTCATCGCAAACTCCTGGTGCAAAGAGCTGATCATGCGCTGAAACATGGTGTCAGAGGAGGTAGTCAACACAATGTCGTCCACGTAGAAGAAAAGGTAGGCCGTGTCAGTGTCATGGCAGAGGACAAACAACAACGAATCAAACATGTGATGATGAAACCGATGGTGGTGTGGAAGTCGGCAAACCGCTGGTACCAGGCTCGAGGCGGTTGTTTCAGGCTATAGAGTGAGCGTGATAGGAGATAGACACATCGGGGTGCTTTGTGTTGACGAATTCACCGGTTCCTGACAATAGTAACATAAGTGTAATCAAACTTGTAGTCCTCTTTCGTTTTACTTTAACCCTCTGATCTACACATTCAAGGAGCTGATTATACGAACCCATCATCCATGGCTGAGTGTGAAGACAAACATCATGTCTTCTTGAGAGATGAAATAAGCTATAAAAAGATGAGTGGAAACCTAGGAGATTGCATAGTAGCGTTGCCTTCAGGCTCTGGCCATTGCTTAAGTGATTATGTGCTCTGAAATTATCCCCGGAGCTCCTCACGTCACGTCCCGGCAATCCGACCCATGGGCGTCCGCGCCCATGGCACCCGACCCGAATGGGTAGGGTATGGGTCATCATCTACACCCATGGGTAAGCCTGACGGGTAACACGATTAGTGATGGGTACGGTATGAGCATAAGGTCCTTCCCATGGGTCGCCCGATTAATATTAGTAACTAAAATATATTTTATTTTATATGATACATGAACATTATGGTGAAGATACATGCTAATTAGTTTATGTAGAAGAACCTAACGCTGCCCAACAGCGATGTTTTTTTTAGAACACCATATAGCTTTATTTAAACAATGTTTGTAGGGATACAAGCTATAGGTGGGGTGAGGTGAGTCAAACATGGCGCCCACTCTAAGGGAAGTAGCCGCTTTTACAAGATTATGTGCTTCTACATTGCATGCTCGATACTCGTGACTAATAGACACCTCCTGAAACAAAGCCTTCTTCGCCCGAATCTCCTTGATAATCACTCCATAGCTACATGGGTTATCCTCCCTAATATTGCGGACCACCTGAACATTTTGTTTGCGGGTTAGCTCCAGAATGTTCAGGCCCATAGATGAACTAAATGCGAGCCCAAAAAATCTAGCAATGGTGTAATACTTCAACATATTGGGCCACCAAAGGCTGAAGGCGTGCACCACGTGTAGTCAGCTGTGTGCAGAAAATTGAGCACAAGATGAAGTTCTTTAGTACCACCTCGCTTGGTTGTGCGTCTAATAGGTGGATCTCTGCTATAAAGGAGACTACTAGGGTGCTGGCCAAGAGGAAATGCAACACATAGCATGACGTGCTTTGAACGTGTAAAATTAAAATATAATAAATTGTTAGATCTGATGGGCGCCTGATGGGTCGGGTTACCCGATGGGTTCGGGCATGAGTCTGAACATTGACCAATGGGTAGGGTCGATGGACCCGATAAGGTATTCAGGCATGGGCCTGGTAGAGATCGACCCGATCAAACCCGGCCCGATTGCCAGCCTGATCAAGTGCATGCAACCTTCATCAATAGCACGAACTTTTCTTGGATGTACTGACTCTGATCCACTTGCCTTGCTTGCAGGCACATAGAAACTGATGAGTTTTTTGCATCTGCTGAAACAAGAACTTTGTGCAATTATTGAAGACCGCTACATGTTTGTAAGACATAACCATTTAGGCTTTTGTCTATTGCTTAGAGCCCTGAGTGGTAGTTTACTATCTAGAGATCTATATGGAATTCTACAATGAGGTTGTGAAGGATCTTCTACGAGCTGACTCTTCCCCCCTTCGACTGTTAGATGACCCTGAGGTCTGTTGACTCAATCAATACGGTGTCCTTGCGAAATTCCCCTTCATAATGTAATCATCTTACAAAAATATATTTTGGTTTGACAGAAAGGATTCAGCATTATGGTGAAGTTGGATGAACAAATTGGCAAGGACAGAGAAAATCTGAGGCATCTAATTGGCAATTGTGAATGTTAGTACTATATAGTTTTTTTCAATCCACACTTTGGATGCTTACTTGTTCCATATAATGAAAATTTGAATAGACTGGATCTATAATTCGTTCAGGGATTTGTCTCAAAAAATAATGCTTTTAGTAGGATAAATATATTAGGTTGAGTGGGGAGCATGTTCTTTTTGAAAGAGTATGCATAGATTGGAGTGTATTAGTAGGGATTGCCGCAGTGCAAGATGTTCCTTTTTTTATCCGAACACGGGCACAGTCACGACGATGAATAGTTTTTTTTTTTTAGACAAACTCTGAAGCTTTTTATTAGGTCGTCACAATGTTTACATGGACGAAAGGAAGTCCATCCGGCTGGCCGAGCCACACATGCCGGCCAACTGGTAGGGATAAAGCATGCTTCGTGAGTTTGTGAGCTTCGACATTCGAGCTCCTAAATTCATGACTAATATTACAAGATTGAAAAGTAGACTTATGATCTATAATTTCATGAATGATTGCTCCGTAGGCTGTCGCACTTCTGTCTCGGATGTCCGGCACCACCACTTGGCAATCTGATGAAACTTGTATCTTTCTTTCATATAGGTCATCTGCAAGTGCTAATGCTTCTCTGATCGCCATGCATTCAAGTGTCGCTTGATGGCACAGTCACGACGATGAATAGTAGTAGTCCCATTTGGGACACATGTCGGTATTAACCCACAGTCATAACTGAGCAGACTTTTTGGCCCGCTCCGCTCGTGGCCCGACCGAGCGAGAAAATGTAGTCATCGCTGTTTCCCTTCCTCGTCATCGCAGCCCCCGGCTGAACCACCGTGTCCCTGAGCTTCCCCTCTCCTTCCTTCCTGTCCTACCGATGCACCGTAGCCTCTTGCCGCCACTCGCCGTTGCTGCCGTGCATGCACCGCCGCCGATCACGAGTTCTCGACCATGGCATCGACCCCAGCCATGCCACCAATTCCTGCCATGGCAGCGGTATTTGTTGCCATCACACTGCAGCTACAATGCTGCCAGCGGTTGCCATGGCAGCCGTTTCAGCACAACACGCACGAAGAGAAACGCCGGTCGTGATGTTCGGATCGTGGGAGAAACGCTTGGCCGTGATTTTCCCGTCCAACAAATCAGGCAAGTATTTTTTTTGGAAGAGTGTTTCCGCGAATCAGCCCCCCAACCGCAGACCAAACAGGTACAATCGCCCACAATCTCCGTGGTAACCCGGAGAAGTGGACGTGCGAACTTTGTGGCTACCGCAGGAAACCATCTCCGTAGACGGTGGGTCGGTAAGCCTCTCCTCCTCCCCCTCACCCCCTTATCACCCCCTTATCTTTTTAGGGTTCTGGCCTGTTTGATTGCTCTTCTATGGGAGGACATGGCTTCTCTAAAGCAAATCATTCTGGAAGACATACCTTCTCACTCCCTTAATTTCCTGGGAGGACATGCCTCCTGTAAGACCTCTGCTCTATCGAAAAACGATGAGCTCTTTTTCCAATTCTAGATTTGTTTTTTAATCTATGCAAAGAAATATATTCTGGATGAAAAAGGGTCAATTGCCGATGCGGAAAACTAATCTGCTCCTTGCATATGAGAACATATATGTGTTGTGTGTCTTTTGGGGAATAATGATTCTGCTGTAAGCTGGTAATAATATGATTAGTGTAATTTCTTTTGAAGAATTAATACCCCTGATAATCTCCCTGTTTAGATGCCAGCACGCACGCTTGGGCCAACCATTTTTTCTACGTATGATTTTACCTTCCCTGGTCCTACCTTTATATGCTATTTAGCCATGTGAAGAAAATGTTAATAAAGTTGTTATGCTGTTTGTGAAAAGTCAAAGGTATGCTCCCTTCTGAAATTTATAGACAGGATCTATGCTATAAGAACACCTGGAGCATCTATTCGGAAGTCATAACCCCACAAGTTGTTGCTGTTGATGGTGCCATTGTGGCGCACGATGTCTTTCAACTTCTCAGAATTGAAGGTTCATTCTTGCTTGAGATATTTGTTTCCCTCTAGATGACATGTTTTATTTTCATCTTTCTATCTAAAGATTAACACAAGAGCAAAATTACTGAAAAGGAATATTTCCGGACTTGGTGCTTGAAGTCGGGGTGCTGATAAATGATTTCTTTTACTTAAGGTCGGAGGAAAGGATTTCAATTAATATGTTCCTTTAGTACATAGTTAGATGCTTCTTTGTAAAGTTTCTTGCCCACTTTTACGTTTACACTTTCGGGAAGCATGTTTAAATGGTAGCATAAGATGAATTACATTTATTCATACGGTATGATTTGGACTCTTTTCACCTTAATCATGCTGCCATAATTTTTAGGCCATGCATCAACTAATTTTGTGTTAACCTTTATCTAGAAGTTTGTTCCGAGAGTAAATTGATAGAACTCTTCAACAGTTCTTGTGTCACTGTACAAATCAGCTACTGTTAAGAGAGAATGCATCTGCAGCAGTGTTCTATGCGAGCTTAGATTTAGTACTTTCTCCCCCAAATTGATACTTTTAAGTTTTGCTATTCATCTCAAAGAATATAATAGTCTGTGATATGGGACGTGGTCTGTATTTTGAATGAGTAATAGAAGTCTGAACATGTATGTACTATGAGTCTTATTGTCTCTACAGGAGGAAACACGAAGTATCCTGCACCTACCTTTTCTTGCTGAGAGAAGCTACACTGGTAACTGGTATCTTGCACAGAAAACGCTTTCTAGATGACATGTACATTATCTGAGGGGTTTATTTCCAAGCTAGATTCATGGGGATTCAACAGCTCCTGGTATGAGGAAACCTGCATTTCTTTCTCTGGTCTCAATATAACTTAAGTTCTTATCAGAACCTTTTAATTCTTTTATATGACGCTCCAGTAGCTGGAGCACTACGAGCTATCCATTTTCGTGATATGGTAATTGTGTTGCCAACAGGACTGCATGTGCCTATGTATTTTGTGCTTTATTTGTAGGAATGTTGATTTGTAACTCTACTATTTCCATGTTTGGTTTTCTTTTGTTCATTTCCTATGCATGTACAAGAAGCAAAATAGGCAATGTATAGAGTCTACGACAGTTGTTAAACAAATAAGTTTAATATCAGATCAGAGGTTCAAAGTAGACGAATGATATTCTGATTAGCTGATATTTCAGTCCATTGTTACGCAAAAGTTACTTTCATGTCATGTGCATAATTGCTTTTCCAATGCTAGAAAGCCAATATATTTCAGTCAAAACATAGATGTATAAATGAAAACCAGAAATTGACCCATAAAAAAAGTTTCACAATAATGGAAAACGGCGAAGCAAAGCACACGTTTCCGTCTAGTTTAAATGAAAGACACTGATTATGCACCTCTAGTTAGTCTGACTCCAACAATTTTGTTCGAATCGTTTTGTGTATGTGAATAAAATAACTTGTGTTTGATTTACTTCTCGTAGTAGTAGTAGATTTTTTATGTTAACGAAACAACTTCAAAGTCGAGGATTTAGATTAATTGGACTTTAAAAATGAATCAAATGATTTAGTATAAAGCCCCTTTAGTATAACTCCTGTAGTTTGCGTTGTAAATGCTTTGGAGAAAATTAAGAATACAAGTTCTGATATTTTGAGGTGGAGTACAGTAGGGCCTAAGAATTTGCATTATCCCAACTGTTTGTATTGATAAAGGTGGGGTAGAAATGGGACAACATTTCCATGTAGTAAAGGCTATCACAGTAAGCAAAAGTTTTTGGAAAACTCTCTAAGAGCATCTCCAACAGCAGCCCTATAATAGAGCACGAAGGATCAAAACAGCCTCCCACAGTTGTCCAGCCCTAAAGAGAGGCTTCTCGTGCGGCAAATTTTGGGCACTTCGGCCGCTGCCCAAATGCGCGAGGAAACTTTTGGACGTCTGCATGCGGACAGAAACCTTCGGATCCGCCCGCCAATGGGCCACCGTGCGCCATGGCGCCGGCTCCTTCAACCCCGATACGCTCACCGCCACTGCCGCCCTATTCTAGGGCGGCTGTTGGAGCAGTTGTGCCCTATTTCGTTCCAAAAAAGCACAAAACTACATTTTTGACATGAAATAGGGCTGTTGTTGGAGACGGCGCTTTCTCATGCCAAAAAAATAAAAATCAGTTTTTGTGCCTAATTTTTTTTACTCCACCCACTTTTCGTGCCCTATTATAGGGCTGCTGTTGGAAATGCTCTAAATCACCCGTCTGATTTCTTGGAAGGAATCAGCCGTGTCGACTACTCGTGGGGCTACGCACCAGGCAGTAATCTCTAAGCCTCAACCCAGGCCACTCTGTTTACTTTCCCCCTTTCTCCTATCCTAGCGAGATCTTGTTTTTTCTCTTCATCTCCTACGTCTGCACCACACACCCCGCACTAACCTGTAGCAGTCCAGCAGCCTGCGACCTGAAGCACCCGCGCCGGTCTGCAGCTCCCCCGCTTCGGCCTTGCTGCTGCCGGTGCAGCGTCGTTGGTGCTGTTGCCACCGGGGATCTTCGTCGGCCGCGGAAGCTGCGATGCAGCTTGTGCTCATGGTGCTGTAATGGCGGATCTCATCGGCGGCAGGATGCTGCAATGCAGCGCTCGTTCAAAACCACGAGATCTCGTCGGCGCAATGTTGGCAGTATCGTCAGCATGGTACAAGCGCGGCGCCGGGACAAGGATACACATGTGAATGCGACGTCGTGGTGCAGCGGTCCGCCGTCGCCGGGTGCTGCAGGCGTGGGTGGGAGACGCCAGTTGCCGTCGCGTGGCGTGGCGTGGCCGGCGTGGCTTCATGAGCGACACTGCAGAAGGGGGTGCTGCGCGGGGTTGGGACACCGCGTGAGGATGAACTGGGTCAGCCTATGCTGGCTTGTTGCGAACTTGCGATCAATGCACACGGGTTCCAGATCGGACGGCAGGCAGTCGATGCGATGCATTGTCATTGGACAAGTATGGAAGACAGTCTATGCGACTACCACACTAGCTTTAGCTGTCCGAGTTGCTTGATGCCGATGGCTTCCCCTTCCGTCCGTCTGCTTCTCCTTTTTCACTTTGCGATTGGCTGAGCTGATGGGCCGAAGACGAGGGTGGCCCAGCGACATTGTTTAGTCCCACACCGCTGCCTGGGAAACAATTCAGCCACCTTAAATAGGCTGTTATTGAGCCCTGTATCGGCTTAGGAGGCATTCGCGGACCAGCTATGCTAGCTAGCTGGTCGATCGAGTTTGCTGAGGCGACTCCGACGACGCAGTCATGAGCCAGATTAGCTAGGTCAGGTCTGCCGAGGAAAGAAAGCGTTCGCTGGCTTAGCTAACCAGTGAAGTAAGTCTTTTTTTTATTCATCACACCACGCATCACAACCGGAATAAGTCACGTTCCCGACGGCCCATACTATGCCGACGGCCTAAGGCAAACCGTCGGCGTAGTTCGGCTGTCGGCATACCACCGTCTATGCCGACGGGGGCCGTCGGCGTAACAAAGCCGTCGGCATATGTCGTGATATGACTACGGTGGCCGTCGGCATATATGTGGGCCCGGCCACCCGGTGGTTAACTGCCGTTCGACGCCGTCAAATATATGCCGACGGCCCTAACGACGGCTGTCGGCATAGGTTTGGCCACGTCATCGATCCGCGGCACCGTGCCACGTCATCGATCTGTGGCACAGCTATGCCGTCGGCATAGCTATGTATCATTTTTTACATTTTTTATATATCTTTATTTTTTTCTAAATTGAAATATGATTAATTTAATTGTGTCTTATCTAAACATAAACATACATAAATACACCACGCGTGTCTGTTGGACCCAGTTTGCCGTCCGGTCAACAGTGCCTGGATTAGACGGGACGGGGTACTTGGGAGTAGCTATGCCGCCAGGTCTTGCGCTGGGCCCTCTTACACGTCTGGAAGTGTGGTGGCAGGTGCAAGCACCCGGCACGCGGCTCCGTACTGTGACCCCCCTCACGGACGTCGCTGCCGCCGTCGCACGGAGGGGGGAAACGCGCGGCCACATCGGGCAGACACGGAGGGAATCTTGCGGTGGGTTGTGCCCGGACCTTGATCCGAAGTGTACTTATGGGCTGGCCTATCATAGTTAGGTGAAAATGTCCATCGGTCAAACCCCGTCCGGCGAAAGTCAAAGGCCTAGATCCGCCCGGTCAACAGTGCCTGGGTTAGACGGGACGTGGTACTTGGGGGGGGGGGGTAGCTATGCCGCCAGGTCTTGCGCTAGGCCCTCTTACACGTCTGGAAGTGTGGTGGCAGGTGCAAGCACCCGGCACGCGGCTCCGTAGTGTGACCCCCCTCACGGACGTCGCTGCCGCCGTCGCACGGAGGGGGGAAACGCGCGGCCACGTCGGGTGGACACGGAGGGAATCTTGCGGTGGGTTGTGCCCGGACCTTGATCCAAAGTGTACCTATGGGCTGGCCTATCATAGCCAGGTGAAAATGTCCATCGGTCAAACCCTGTCCGGCGAAAGTCAAAGGCCTAGATCCGCCCGGTCAACAGTGCCTGGGTTAGACGGGACGGGTTACTTGGGGGGGGGGGGGAGATATGCCGCCAGGTCTTGCGCTGGGCCCTCTTACACGTCTGGAAGTGTGGTGGCAGGTGCAAGCACCCGACATGCGGCTCCGTAGTGTGACCCCCCTCACAGACGTCGCTGCCGCCGTCGCACGGAGGGGGGAAACGGCCAGATCGGGCAGACACGGAGGGAATCTTGCAGTGGGTTGTGCCCGGACCTTCATCCGAAGTGTACGTACGGGCTGGCCTATCATAGCCAGGTGAAAATGTCCATCGGTCAAACCCCGTCCGGCGAAAGTCAAAGGCCTAGATCTGCCGGTCAACAGTGCCAGGGTTAGACGGGACGGGTTACTTGGGGGGGGGGGGGGGTAGCTATGCCGCCAGGTCTTGCGCTGGGCCCTCTTACACATCTGGAAGTGTGGTGGCAGGTGCAAGCACCCGGCACGCGGCTCCGTACTGTGACCCCCCTCACGGACGTCGCTGCCGCCGTCGCACGGAGGGGGGAAACGGCCACGTCGGGCAGACACGGAGGGAATCTTGCGGTGGGTTGTGCCCGGACCTTGATCCGAAGTGTACGTACGGGCTGGCCTATCATAGCCAGGTGAAAATGTCCATCGGTCAAACCCCGTCCAGCGAAAGTCAAAGGCCTAGATCCGCCGGTCAACAGTGTCAGGGTTAGACGGGACGGGTTACTTGGGGGGGGGGGGGGTAGCTATGCCGCCAGGTCTTGCGCTGGGCCCTCTTACACATCTGGAAGTGTGGTGGCAGGTGCAAGCACCCGGCACGCGGCCCCGTAGTGTGACCCCCCTCACGGACGTCGCTGCCGCCGTCGCACGGAGGGGGGAAACGGCCACGTCGGGCAGACACGGAGGGAATCTTGCGGTGGGTTGTGCCCGGACCTTGATCCGAAGTGTACGTACGGGCTGGCCTATCATAGCCAGGTGAAAATGTCCATCGGTCAAACCCCGTCCGGCGAAAGTCAAAGGCCTAGATCCGCCCGGTCAACAGTGCGTGGGTTAGACGGGACGGGGTACTTGGGGGGGGGGGGGTAGCTATGCCGCCAGGTCTTGCGCTGGGCCCTCTTACACGTCTGGAAGTGTGGTGGCAGGTGCAAGCACCCGACACGCGGCTCCGTAGTGTGACCCCCCTCACGGACGTCGCTGCCGCCGTTGCACGCAGGGGGGAAACGCGCGGCCACGTCGGGCAGACACGGAGGGAATCTTGCGGTGGGTTGTGCCCGGACCTTGATCCGAAGTATACCTATGGGCTGGCCTATCATAGCCAGGTGAAAATGTCCATCGGTCAAACCCCGTCCAGCGAAAGTCAAAGGCCTAGATCCGCCGGTCAACAGTGCCAGGGTTAGACAGGACAGGTTACTTGGGGTTGGGGGGGTAGCTATGCCGCCAGGTCTTGCTCTGGGCCCTCTTACACGTCTGGAAGTGTGGTGGCAGGTGCAAGCACGCGGCTCCATAGTGTGACCCCCCTCACGGACGTCGCTGCCGCCGTCGCACGGAGGGGGGAATTGGCCACGTCGGGCAGACACGGAGGGAATCTTGCGGTGGGTTTTGCCCGGACCTTGCGATAGCTATGCCCCGGATCGATGACGTGGGACGTGCTAAAGAAATTGTGAGAAAAAAGAAAATACCTATGCCGACGGCTAAGCCGTCGCCGTCGGCATAGGTGCCCCGGATCGATGACGTGGCACGTGCTAAAAGAAATTGTGAGAAAAAAAAGAAAAAAAATAAAATACCTATGCCGACGGCTAAGCGGTTTCTCCCTCACCACTCATTCATCCGCATCCACGAGCCGTCGACCCCGCCCCGGCCCGCGCCGCCGCTGTCTGCACCCGCACCGCCACCACCAGCCGTCGCCGTCTCCGCCCGTCTCCGGCCGGATCCGCCCGCGCCGCCGCCACCCCGGCCACCGCCAGCCCGCTCCGCCCCGGCCTCCCTCGACGCGCGCCGCCACCCCACCCGGCCACACCGCCGCCCCGCCCCAGCCACCTCTCGCCCCGGCGTCGTCGTCCCCGCCCCGGCCTACAAGGAGGGCCAGTCCATCGGCGTCGTCGCCGACGGCCAAGATAAGAACGGCAAGCCCCACAAGCTCCGCCTCTACTCCATCGCCAGCAGCGCCCTCGGTGACTTCGGCGACGCCAAGACCGTACGTGTACCATTTGATGGAAATATGCCCTAGAGGCAATAATAAAGTTTTTATTATTTTATATTTCCTTGTTCATGATAAAGTTTTATTATTCATGCTAGAATTGTATTGACCGGCAACTTAAATACATGTGTGAATACATAAACAAATACCGTGTCCCTAGTGAGCCTCAACTAGACTAGCTCGTTGATCAAAGATGGTTAAGGTTTCCTAACCATAGACATGAGTTGTCATTTGATAACGGGATCACATCATTAGGAGAATGATGTGATGGACAAGACCCATCCGTTAGCTTAGCATATGATCGTTCAGTTTATTGCTACTGCTTTCTTGAATGTCAAATACATGTTCCTCAGATAATGAGATCATGCAACTCCCGGATACCGGAGGAATACCTTGTGTGCTATCAAACGTCACAACGTAACTGGGTGATCATAAAGAAGCTCTACAGGTATCTCCGAAGGTGTCCGCTGAGTTGGCATGGATCGAGACTGGGATTTGTCACTCTCTGTTTCGGAGAGGTATCTCTGGGCCCTCTCGGTAATGCACATCATAAGAAGCTAGCAAGCAAAGTGACTAAGGAGTTAGTTACCGGATGATGTATTACGGAACGAGTAAAGAGACTTGCCGGAAACGAGATTGAACTAGGTATGGAGATACCGACGATCGAATCTCGGGCAAGTAACATACCGACGGACAAAGGGAATTACGTATGTTGTCATTGCGGTTCGACCGATAAGATCTTCGTGGAATATGTAGGAACCAATATGGGCATCCAGGTTCCGCTATTGGTTATTTACCGGAGAGGCGTCTCGGTCATGTCTACATCATTCCCGAACCCGTAGGGTCCGCACGCTTAACGTTCGTTGACGATATAGCGTTATATGAGTTATGTGAATTGGTAACCGAATATTGTTCGGAGTCGCGGATGAGATCCCGGACGTCACGAGGAGTCTCGAAATGGTCGAGAGGTAAAGATTTATATATGGGAAGTCATATTTTGGGTTCCGGAAAAAAGTGCAGTTTTTTCGGTATTGTACCGGGAAGCTTCCAGAAGGTTCCGGAGGATTCCGGAGGGGTCCGGAAGTCCACAAGTGGGTCCACCACGTCCCAAGGGCTGGCATGGGCTAAGGGGAGGCTCCCTGGCCTTATTGGGCCAGGCGCACCAAGTCCTCAAAAGCCCACGCAGCTAGGGAAGGAAAAAGGGAGAGTCCTAGTAGGAATAGGATTGGACTTTGGAGTCCAAGTCCACGTGTTTACTATTCACGGTTACTGTTCATGTGGCACTATTCCTTCTACTCCAAGCCCCTACACATATATAAATAGAGGAGAGGGGCGCCCCAAAGGACACAACATTGTCTTAGCCGTGTGCGGCGCCCCCCTACACAGTTCTGTCCCTCGGTCATATTTTCGCAGTGCTTGGGCGAAGCCCTGCGGAGATAGCATTACTATCACCGTCACCACGCCGTCGTGCTGCCGGAACTCATTAACTACCTCGCCGTCTTGATGGATCAAGAAGTCGAGGACGTCACCGAGCTGAACGTGTGCTGAACGCGGAGGTGCCGTACGTTCGGTACTCGGTCGGTTGGATCGTGAAGTTGTTCGACGACATCAACCGCGTTGTTCTAACGCTTCCGCTTACGGTCAACGAGGGTACGTAGACACACTCCCCCTCTCGTAGCTATGCATCTCCATGGATAGATCTTGCGTGTGCGTAGATTTTTTTTTGTTTTCCATGCAATGTTCCCCAACAGTGGCATCATGAGCCAGGTCTATGCGTAGATGATATGCACGAGTAGAACACAAAGAGTTGTGGGCGGTGATCGTCATACTGCTTACCACCAACGTCTTATTTTGATTCGGCGGTATTGTAAGATGAAGTGGCCCGGACCAACCTTACATGTCCACGTACATGAGACCGGTTCCACCGACAGACATGCAACTTGTTTTGCATAAAGGTGGCTAGCGGGTGTCTGTTTCTCCTACTTTAGTTGAATCGAATTTGACTACGGTCGGTCCTTGTTGAAGGTTAAAACAGCAAACTTGATAAATCACCGTTGTGGTTTTGTGCCGTAGGTAAGAACGGTTCTTGCTAGAAGCCCATAGCAGCCACGTAAAACTTGCAACAACAAAGTAGAGGACGTCTAACTTGTTTTTGCAGGGTATGTTGTGATGTGATATGGTGAAGACATGATGTGATATACGTTATTGTATGAGATGATCATGTTTTGTAATTTATCGGCAACTGGCAGGAGCCTTATGGTTGTCTCTTTATTGTATGAAATGCAAGCGCCATGCAATTGCTTTACTGTATCGCTATGCGTTAGTAATAGTTGTAGAAGCAATAGTTGGCGAGACGAGCCGGTGACGATGGAGATCAAGGTGTCGAGCCGGTGACGATGGAGATCATGACGATGCTTTGGAGATGGAGATCAAAAGCACAAGATGATGGCCATATCATGTCACATATTTTGATTGCATGTGATGTTTATCCTTTATGCATCTTATTTTGCTTAGAACGACGGTAGCATTATAAGATGATCCCTTCACTAAATTTCAAGATAAAAGTGTTCTCCCCGAGTATGCACCGTTGCTAAAGTTCGTCGTTTCGAAGCACCTCGTGATGATCGGGTGTGATAGATTCTACGTTCACATACAACGGGTGTAAGCCAGTTTTACACAAGCAGAATACTTGGGTTAAACTTGACGAGCCTAGCATGTACAGACATGGTCTCGGAACACTGGAGACCGAAAGGTCGAACATGAGTCATATAGTAGATATGATCAACATGGAGATGTTCACCATTGATGACTATCCCATCTCACGTGATGATCGGACATGGGCTAGTTAATTTGGATCATGTATCACTTAGTTAACTTGAGGGATGTTAATTTAAGTGGGAGTTCATTAGTAATTTGATTAATTGAACTTAATTTATCATGTACTTAGTCTTGATAGTTTCTTTGCATATCTATGTTGTAGATAAATGGCCCGTGCTACTGTTCCGTTGAATTTTAATGCGTTCCTAGAGAAAGCTAAGTTGAAAGATGATGGTAGCAACTACACGGACTGGGTCCGTAACTTGAGGATTATCCTCATTGCTGCACAGAAGAATTATGTCCTTGATGCACCGCTAGGTGATGGACCTGCTACAGGAGCTGCTGCAGACGTTGTGAACGCCTGGCAGGCTCCATCGGATGACTACTCGATAGTTCAGTGTGTCATGTTCTACGGCTTAGAACGGAGACTGCAAAAGCGTTTTGAACGCCACGGAGCATATGAGATGTTCCAAGAGCTGAAATTGATATTTCAAGCTAATGCCCGGGTTGAGAGATATGAAGTCTCCAACAAGTTCTTTAGCTGTAAGATGGAGGAGAACAGTTCTGTCAGTGAACACATACTCAGAATGTCTGGGTACCACAACCACTTGACTCAGCTGGGAATTGATCTTCCGGTTGAGAGTGTTATTGACAGAGTTCTTCAGTCACTGCCACCAAGCTATAAAGGCTTCGTGATGAACTATAATATGCAAGGGATGGAGAAGACAATTCCCGAGCTCTTCGCGATGCTGAAATCGGCGGAGGTAGAAATCAAGAAGGAGCATCAAGTGTTGATGGTTAACAAGACCACTAGTTTCAAGAAAAAGGGCAAGGGAAAGAAGGGGAACTTCAAGAAGAACGGCAAGCAAGTTGCCGCTCCCACGAAGAAACCCAAAGCTGGACCCAGGCCTGAAACAGAGTGCTTCTATTGCAAAGGGACTGGTCACTGGAAGCAGAACTGCCCCAAGTATTTGGCGGATAAGAAGGATGGCAAAGTGAGCAAAGGTATATTTGATATACATGTTATTGATGTGTTCCTCACTAATGCTCGCAGTAGCGCCTGGGTATTTGATACTGGTTCGGTTGCTCATATTTGTAACTCGAAACAGGAGCTACGGAATAAGCGAAGATTGGCTAAGGACGAGGTGACGATGCGCGTCGGGAATGGTTCCAAGGTTGATGTGATCGCCGTCGGCACGCTACCTCTACATCTACCTTCGGGATTATTTTTAGACCTCAATAATTGTTATTTGGTGCCAGCGTTGAGCATGAACATTATATCTGGATCTTGTTTATTGCGAGATGGTTATTCATTTAAGTCAGAGAATAATGGTTGTTCTATTTATATGAGTAACATCTTTTATGGTCACACACCTTTTGTGAATGGTCTATTCTTGTTGAATCTCGATCGTAGTAATACACATATTCATAATATTGATGCCAAAAGATGCAAAGTTGATAATGATAGTGCAACATACTTGTGGCACTGCCGTTTAGGTCATATTGGTGTAAAGCGCATGAAGAAACTCCATGCGGATAGACTTTTGGAATCTCTTGATTATGAATCATTTGATACTTGCGAACCATGCCTCATGGGCAAGATAACTAACACTCCGTTCTCCGGAACAATGGAGCGAGCTACTGATTTGTTGGAAATAATACATACCGATGTATGCGGTCCGATGAATGTTGAAGCACGCGGCGGGTATCGTTATTTTCTAACCTTCACAGATGATTTGAGTAGATATGGGTATATCTACTTGATGAAACACAAGTCTGAAACATTTGAAATGTTCAAAGAATTTCAGAGTGAAGTAGAGAATCATCGTAATAAGAAAATAAAGTTTCTACGATCTGATCGCGGAGGCGAATATTTGAGTTACGAGTTTGGCCTTCATTTAAGAAAGTGTGGAATTGTTTCACAACACACGCCACCTGGAACACCACAGCGTAATGGTGTGTCCGAACGTCGTAACCGTACTTTATTGGATATGGTGCGTTCTATGATGTCTCTTACCGATTTTCCACTATCGTTTTGGGGTTATGCATTAGAGACAGCTGCATTCACGTTAAATAGGGCACCGTCTAAATCCGTTGAGATGACACCATATGAACTATGGTTTGGCAAGAAACCTAAGCTGTCGTTTCTTAAAGTTTGGGGATGCGATGCTTATGTGAAAAAACTTCAACCTGATAAGCTCGAACCCAAAGCGGAGAAGTGCGTCTTCATAGGATACCCTTAAGAAACAATTGGGTACACCTTCTACCACAGATCCGAAGGCAAGGTCTTTGTTGCCAAGAATGGGTCCTTTCTAGAGAAGGAGTTTCTCTCGAAAGAAGTGAGTGGGAGGAAAGTAGAACTTGATGAGGTAATTGTACCTTCTCTCGAATTGGAAAGTAGCTCATCAGATAAAACCGTTCCCGTGATGCCTACACCAATAAGAGAGGAAGATAATGATAAAGATCATGAAACTTCAGATCAAGTTACTACTGAACTTCGTAGGTCGACCAGAGTACGTTCCGCACCAGAGTGGTACGGTAATCCTATTCTGGAAGTTATGTTGTTAGACAACGGCGAACCTACGAACTATGAAGAAGCTATGATAAGCCCGGATTCCGACAAATGGCTTGAGGCCATGAAATCCGAGATAGGATCCATGTATGAGAACAAAGTATGGACTTTGGTGGACTTGCCCGATGATCGGCAAGCCATTGAGAATAAATGGATTTTTAAGAGGAAGATGGATGTTGATGGTAATATCACTGTCTACAAAGCTCGACTTGTCGCGAAAGGTTTTCGACAAGTTCAAGGGGTTGACTACGATGAGACTTTCTCACCCGTAGCGATGCTTAAGTCTGTCCGAATCATGTTAGCAATTGCCGCATTTTATGATTATGAAATCTGGCAAATGGATGTCAAAACTGCATTCCTTAATGGTTTTCTCAAAGAAGAGTTGTATATGATGCAACCAGAAGGTTTTGTCGATCCTAAGGGTGCTAACAAAGTGTGCAAGCTCCAGCGATCCATCTATGGACTGGTGCAAGCATCTCGGAGTTGGAATATACGCTTTGATGAGGTGATCAAAGCATATGGTTTTGTACAGACTTACGGTGAAGCCTGTATTTACAAGAAAGTGAGTGGGAGCTCTGTAGCATTTCTAATATTATATGTGGATGACATATTGTTGATTGGAAATGATATAGAATTTCTGGATGGCATAAAGGGATACTTGAATAAGAATTTTTCAATGAAAGACCTCGGTGAAGCCGCTTATATATTGGGCATCAAGATCTATAGGGATAGATCAAGACGCTTGATAGGACTTTCACAAAGCACATACCTTGACAAAGTTTTGAAGAAGTTCAAAATGGATCAGTCAAAGAAAGGGTTCTTGCCTGTCTTGCAAGGTGTGAAGTTGAGTCAGACTCAATGCCCGACCACGGCAGAAGATATAGAGAAAATGAAAGTCATTCCCTATGCCTCAGCCATAGGTTCTATTATGTATGCCATGCTGTGTACCAGACCTGATGTGTGCCTTGCCATAAGTTTGGCAGGGAGGTACCAGAGTAATCCAGGAGTGGATCACTGGACAGCGGTCAAGAATATCCTGAAGTACCTGAAAAGGACCAAGGACATGTTTCTCGTTTATGGAGGTGACGAAGAGCTCGTCGTAAAGGGTTACGTCGATGCAAGCTTCGACACTGATCCGGATGACTCTAAGTCACAAACCGGATACGTATTTATATTAAATGGTGAAGCTATCAGTTGGTGCAGTTCCAAGCAGAGCGTCGTGGCGGGGTCTACGTGTGAAGCGGAATACATAGCTGCTTCGGAAGCAGCACATGAAGGAGTCTGGATGAAGGAGTTCATATCCGATCTAGGTGTAATACCTAGTGCATCGGGTCCAATGACAATCTTTTGTGACAACACTGGAGCAATTGCCATAGCCAAGGAGCCCAGGTTTCACAAGAAGACCAAACACATCAAGAGACGCTTCAACTCCATTCGTGAATATGTCAAGGATGGAGACATAGAAATTTGCAAAGTACACACGGATCTGAATGTGGCAGACCCGTTGACTAATCCTCTTCCACGAGCAAAACATGATCAGCACCAAGACTCCATGGGTGTTAGATTCATTACTATGTAATCTAGATTATTGACTCTAGTGCAAGTGGGAGACTGATGGAAATATGCCCTAGAGGCAATAATAAAGTTGTTATTATTTTATATTTCCTTGTTCATGATAAAGGTTTATTATTCATGCTAGAATTGTATTGACCGGAAACTTAAATACATGTGTGAATACATAAACAAATACCGTGTCCCTAGTGAGCCTCTACTAGACTAGCTCGTTGATCAAAGATGGTTAAGGTTTCCTAACCATAGACATGAGTTGTCATCTGATAACGGGATCACATCATTAAGAGAATGATGTGATGGACAAGACCCATCCGTTAGCTTAGCATATGATCGTTCTGTTTATTGCTACTGCTTTCTTGAATGTCAAATACATGTTCCTCAGACCATGAGATCATGCAACTCCCGGATACCGGAGGAATACCTTGTGTGCTATCAAACATCACAACGTAACTGGGTGATCATAAAGAAGCTCTACAGGTATCTCCGAAGGTGTCCGCTGAGTTGGCATGGATCGAGACTGGGATTTGTCACTCTCTGTTTCGGAGAGGTATCTCTGGGCCCTCTCGGTAATGCACATCATAAGAAGCTAGCAAGCAAAGTGACTAAGGAGTTAGTTACCGGATGATGTATTACGGAACGAGTAAAGAGACTTGCCGGAAACGAGATTGAACTAGGTATGGAGATACCGACGATCGAATCTCGGGCAAGTAACATACCGACGGACAAAGGGAATTACGTATGTTGTCATTGCGGTTCGACCGATAAGATCTTCGTGGAATATGTAGGAACCAATATGGGCATCCAGGTTCCGCTATTGGTTATTTACCGGAGAGGCGTCTCGGTCATGTCTACATCATTCCCGAACCCGTAGGGTCCGCACGCTTAACGTTCGTTGACGATATAGCGTTATATGAGTTATGTGAATTGGTAACCGAATATTGTTCGGAGTCGCGGATGAGATCCCGGACGTCACGAGGAGTCTCGAAATGGTCGAGAGGTAAAGATTTATATATGGGAAGTCATATTTTGGGTTCCGGAAAAAAGTGCAGTTTTTTCGGTATTGTACCGGGAAGCTTCCAGAAGGTTCCGGAGGATTCCGGAGGGGTCCGGAAGTCCACAAGTGGGTCCACCACGTCCCAAGGGCTGGCATGGGCTAAGGGGAGGCGCCCTAGCCTTATTGGGCCAGGCGCACCAAGTCCTCAAAAGCCCACGCAGCTAGGGAAGGAAAAAGGGAGAGTCCTAGTAGGAATATGATTGGACTTTGGAGTCCAAGTCCACGTGTTTACTATTCACGGTTACTGTTCACGTGGCACTATTCCTTCTACTCCAAGCCCCTACACATATATAAATAGAGGAGAGGGGGCGCCCCAAAGGACACAACATTGTCTTAGCCGTGTGCGGCGCCCCCCTACACAGTTCCGTCCCTCGGTCATATTTTCGCAGTGCTTGGGCGAAGCCCTGCGGAGATAGCATTACTATCACCGTCACCATGCCGTCGTGCTGCCGGAACTCATTAACTACCTCGCCGTCTTGCTGGATCAAGAAGTCGAGGACGTCACCGAGCTGAACGTGTGCTGAACGCGGAGGTGCCGTACGTTCGGTACTCGGTCGGTTGGATCGTGAAGTTGTTCGACGACATCAACCGCGTTGTTCTAACGCTTCCGCTTACGGTCAACGAGGGTACGTAGACACACTCCCCCTCTCGTAGCTATGCATCTCCATGGATAGATCTTGCGTGTGGGTAGAATTTTTTTTGTTTTCCATGCAACGTTCCCCAACACCATTAGCCTCGCCGATCGATTCCACTCAGCTGCTTCGTCGATCCATCTATAGCTCTCTAAACTAATTTGTTTGCCCTTGAAATCGATCGATCTGCAGGTCTCGCTGTGCGTCAAGCGCCTCGTCTACACCAACGACGCAGGGGGAGGTCGTCAAGGGGGTCTGCTCTAATTTCCTCTGTGACTCCCAATTCCCAGAGATGAGGAATCTGCATTATTTGTTTACCGAACTAATGCACCCAGCAATTTCAATTAAACTTGTACAGACAAGATCCAAACATATCCATGGATGATGAATTGAGATGGGTTTCCATGGGTTTTGACCCTCGGGTCAAGACATGTGAAAAGTATGATGTGAATGGGTATCGCTTCCATACAGAGGAGCACCAGAACAGCCGACCTGATCCCAAGACTATAAATACCGGAGTGTACACGCAAGGTCAAAATTCAGTTGACTACTACGGAAGGGTAGAAAAAATATATGAGCTTACATTCAGCCGTGGGCGCGAAACCCTAAGTCTCCCTGTGTTCAAATGCCGATGGTTCAACCCAGTAGAGGGGCTGAGACATACGCCTTCTGTTGGTTTGGTCGAAGTTAAACCATCAACCGTGTATGCCGGAGCCGATCTCTTTATTGCGGCTACCCAAGCCACACAAGTTTATTACCTGCCTTACCCATGCCAGAAAGAGTACCTAAAGGGTTGGGAAGTTGTGTTCAAGGTGTCGCCAAATGGTAAGCTACCGGACCCGAACGATGACGATTACTACAACATTAACCCCATGACATACGAGGGAGTGTTCTATCAAGAGCAACCTGATGATGATGTGGTCAGAAACGATGACGCTGACGCCTTGGGTGATGATGAAGTGGATCGAAACGATGACGATGCACGGAATGATGGTGAGACCATTGTTAATGAAAATGACATGCTTATGCTAGAAAAGTTAAACGAAGACGCTGACGACGAGGAAGAGCCTCCACCTCCGTCAGACAACGAAGATGATATGCGTGATAGTGATGATGAGACCGATCGAGGAATCGGTTACAACAGTGATGATTCGTATGGGTTCTAGCAGATGTACGTTTCATGTCTTTTTTTTCTATGGTTTGTTAATATGCCTTTTTATGCTTATTTATTAATGTGTTTTTTATTCCTTATTATTATGCTTTTTTCTTTATTATTAATGTACTAATTGTTTATTCTCTTTTCAATGCAGGTTCGCTAAACATGGGCAAGGGGAAGGCCGACGGCACAGGTTTCCTATCGAAGCTCACCAGGATGACTAGTCGGAGTGGTCGACCCCGTACTCTTTCCTCCCGACTACTTGAGGATGACTCCTCACAGGGAGGTCGAGGGAGAGGTGCCCCTAGAGGTGGAGGTGGTGGGGGGGGAGCCCCTAGACGAGGACAGGGTCGGGGCCAGAAACAGCGCTCCCTCACCGACTTAGGGGTGTCCTCTTCGAGGCCCTCCTCTACCGAGGAGGAGAAAGAGGAGGAGGAGGAGGAGGAGGTTCGCGAGGAGGAGGAGGAGGAGGAGGTTGGGGAGGGGGACGAGGAGGAGGAGGATGGTGGTGGCGGGGAGGATGGTGGTGGCAACGAGGGGGTTGCCCACAACAAGGGGTGGCTGCGTGGTAATGCAAAGCTCCCTCCCCTTCCTGCTACCGAGGAGCAGAAGTGACTCATTGAGCCCAAGGGGAAAGAGTAAGTGCCACTTAATCATAATTTAATTCTTTTGCTTGTACACATGCTAATATTTTCATTCTTTTGATTGTACACATGCTCATATTTTCATTCTTTCTATCTTTTGCAGCAACTGGATAATTCCTAAAGGGGCCCGTCTTCCAAACGGCGTCATCACCGTTTTGCTGAAGGAACACTGGCCGGGGCTGTTCTGTCCGGATCCAGTCAGGCAGCCGGAGCACCGGGTTTTGGCCACGAGCTGTGACCACTGGGAAGCGGCCCCCCACCCGGACCATACCACGTATGCTAAGGCCGTGATCACAAATTTTTGGGTAAGTTCTCTTCAGAAGCACGAGTCTGGAGTTTCGTTCGTAGTTTATCATCGAATGGTTTAACTCATGGCTTCTTCCATTCTGGTTTTCTGAATGATTGTAGAGATACTATCGAGTTCTTGAGGAGCACAAGTCCACTGCCGACAAGATCGTGCTGCGCCAAGCGAGGAAGAAGGCCCGTCAGATGCAGTATGAGGTGCGCTGGGTGGCCATCTCGCAATATCATCACGACGCTCTTGAGACAAAGATGACCAAGGAAGACTCGCGGAGGATGCATGTTACCTTGGAGAGGGAGGAGTACTTGGCCGTAAGTATAACAGACTTTTCATTTCGGCGTTTGTGCTAAATTTCATCGTTTCGTGTTGACATGCCATTATGCTTTCATTATGTAGGTGTGTCCTGGTTGGTGTTATGGAAAGGACGATGGATGGGCGGCATTGGTGGATCTGTGGCTCGGTCAGGATGCAGAGTGGGTTGCTAAGAGCAAGAAAAACCGGGCTAACCGAGGGACCGACGGAACACATGGTTAGGGAAACCGGAACCACTTTAGCCACAAGAAAGTTCAGGTATATCTATTTACATGAAACATTCTTCTTCTTCTATTTACCGTCACTTTCTTCTGTATCACTAACCTCTGTTTGGTGGTGCAGGAGGAGAAATTGAAGCGGCCGCTCTCTGACATAGAGGCGTGGCAGATCGCCCATACGCGGAGTAAGTCCAAGGAGGGCAAGGGCGACTACTACGGCAATAGCGGGGAGAACCTGAAGGCCTACGAGGAGGTGTATTTGAAGGTAAATCCTGGCACACCTGACCCCTTAAAGCAGGCTACGGACGAGAGGGCGGTGGTGGGCATAGGGCCGAAGCTTCATGGTCGGCAGGCGGTTCTGGATGCCGTGTGTACTCCTTCTATCTCCTTCACACGGCTCCGAGCTACCGACCCGAGCCTGAGCCAGCGCACGAGCACGACCAGTGCACAGTCACACTCCCTCCTAGCCCAGCAGACCAGCGTAAGTATTTTCCCTCTTATCTTCCTTTTTGCTCACTTTATTTTCCGCATTGAGATGTTTTATGCGTTCATCATGTCATATCGTAGGCCTACATGGAGTACACACGCCAGGAGACCATGGCGTGGCAGGCGAGAGTTGCAGCAGTCCAGGAGCACAGCACTCGCATGATGATGGTTAGTTTAGCCTCTTTCATTTCACTTCCATATTTGCATTTTCATTTCTTCTGACCTTCGTGTTTGCTTGGTCAATTCACATGCAGCGCGTTTTTGAGAGCATGGCGGCCGGCACGGTTCCTGTAATGGAACCACCACCACCACCTGCTAGACCTGCACCAGTGCTCCTTACCTTTGAGGAGTTTCTGGCACAGAACATGGAGGCTGCGGTTAGTACTTCCCCAAACTCATCAACCACTGCTTATCGTTTATTCAAACCCTCTGGTTGCCATTGATGCTTTGACAGATAATTGCGAAACTTAGAATGTCACAGCTTCACCATTAGTCATGAACACAACACTCACTTCCTCGCTGAAAAACACTCACTTCACCATTAGTCAAATTTCTAGATTTAGTTTAGAAATTTGTAAACATTTGGCAAAAGAAGCATCATTTTCTCTTGATTATTAGGTTTATATATGTATTAAGAGGCACCAAGATAAGGGCTTTCAAGTAATATATCAGAAATAAATCATCTACTTTGACGGGTGTATGAAATCCTTAAGGTTTAACATACAACCATGCATGTCAAAATCCAATGGCATGTTCCATTCAAATGGCATGAAAACAATTTGTTCTTACAATCAACATATTACAACAGCACATCGCCCTAAAGATATTCATTGTAACATATTCCATAAAGGAATTAAAGATATCAATCCCATTATCTTATCATCTAACATATGCAAAGAGGAAAACCAACATTCCAAGTAACCATTGTATAAATCAAGCAATATTGTTCTCATCAGCCACTGCTTACCGTTTATTCAACACAATCATATATCCCCTTAACATGTCTTTTCGAACATCCAGGGAACCGGTGGATCATCCGTTGGTGGTGGTGCCGGTCTTTGCATGACTCCCGAGTCACGGAGCCCGGTCACTCCAATCCACCGAGGAGGTGGCGGTGGCGGTAGCGCTGCCGCTAGCAATGACGACCTGAGCTTTGGCGGTGGTGGTGGACGTCCTGGCGCTTAAGCCTGTGGGTCTTTAGATGACTTCTGGTCTTTTATGCTCCTCTAGATGACTTGTGTGCTCCTTTAGATGACTTGGGATGATGCTTATGTTGTTTGCGATGATGCTTATGTTTGTGATGATATTTATGTTCTTGTGATGAAGTGGATCGATACTTATATGAGGATGATGCTCCACTTCGTCATCGTTTCGTTCTTGTGATGTTGGTTGTGAGGATGATACTTATATCGGCTGTGTATGTCTATTTCATCATATATATCTGCTGTATTGATTTGAATTAAAACAGAGAAAAGAACAAAAATCAGAAAGCAACTATGCCGACGGCAAGGCCGTCGGCATAGGGCAAGGCCGAGCTACCAGTGGCTGCCACGTGTCCCCTATGCCGACGGCAAGGCCGTCGGCATCTATTTAACTCTATGCCGACGACTAAACCGTCGGCATAGGTGCCACGTGTCAGCCAACCGTCGGCATAGGTGCCACGTGTCGGCCAAATATATGCCGACGGCTACACTGGCGCCAGGGTGTACCAGCATGTGCCACGTGTCAGTACTATGCCGACGACTGAACCGTCGGCATATATTTACACATATGCCGACGGCTTAGCCGTCGGCAACGTGCTGACACGTGGCGCGTTTTTACTGGGTGTAACTTGACGGTGGCGCCGTCTGCCGCCGTCATACGAACGAGTTTGCCGACGGCCAATCTGTGCCGACGGCCGTACGGACACCGTCAGCATAGGTACCTATGCCGACGGCTTTTCTATGCCTACGGCAGGCCCAGGTACGCCGACACAAACGATGCCGACGGGGCTATGCCGACGGCATAGTTCTATCGGCCGTCGGCATAGCCAGTAATTCCGGTAGTGCATTATTAATTTCAACTACAAACTTTATTCTTTCCTCTTTTATTCTTTACAATAAATTTGTTTTCTAAAAGACTTCCGATCTACTCCCTCCGTCCGAAAAAGCTTGTCCCTCAAATGGATGTATCTAGAACTAACTTGGTGCTAGATACATCCATTTGAGGGACAAGTTTTTTCGGACGAAGGGAGTACTTATCAACTGTCAAGTAATATAATACAAAGAACATCATAAGTAAAAAAAAATAACATCTACGTCCGTAGACCACCTAGCGACGACTACAAGCACTTTAGCACGCAGCCGTCATCGCCCCTCCCTCATCAAAAAATTTACATCTTTCTTCCTTCATCGTACCACGGATTATTAATTGCAACTACAAATTTAATTCTCGCTTCCTTCCGCTAAGACGCCAGGCAAGTTTTAAGTTGGTCCCAACTACATCTATTATGGACAGTCCAACATTTAAAATCCAGGGGTCTAGATTAAATAAATGAGGTAATAGATCACCGATGAGAGTTAATAGGTCGCCTATGAAAGAGCTAATAGGGCATCGAATACTCATATTTGGTAAAAGTTAGAGAAATAGGGACCACCAGAATTGAAAAGTATGAATTAATAGTATAATCCTACCATATCAAGAGCGCTCGAGTACAAGAAAACTAACATATTCCTAATTAATGTGATAAATGACATTAACTGTCATGATTTGTATTGAAATATTGTGAGGTTGCAGAATAACGTAACTCTAGAGCAAATAAGAATGGTTATATTCTTTTCTAGAATATATTAATGGGTGTAAAAAAACACACGGTAAATGGTCAAGTGCCCGCAGCATTCTGAAAATTCAACCACTCTAGACTTTCATTCGGCGGTACCCACAAGCATGGCAGCAAGGATGCAACTGGCCAGTTCAAAGAATGCACTAAATGAAAATTCAAAATACTTTGATATTATAAATGGTCCCTTTAATAATCCTACCACACTCCTTCAGATTTTTCTTGTATGGTTCCCCAAGAAATTTGGTCGGTTTACTGCGGTATGGATGAGCAGGTGTCCTCCATGTTGTGAGGATATAGTGCCCCTCGATTGTAACACTATGATCCATGGATAAAACTCCCCTTGCGAAAAAAATTAGCACACTCCTTCCGATTGCACTGCTATATTTGGGTGATGTGTACTAGATTAATTACTTTCAGATCATATTGATAACTTGTTTCAGAGAAAATTGCATTTTTAATAGGCTGATTCAAATTTCGACTCTAATTTTCATTGTTACCAGCAAAAATCCAAACAATTCTAGAAAATCAAGAATGTTTCCAGTAATAGTTTAGGAAAGTTTCAGGTCCTTTTGGTAAATGGTTTGAGAGATAAATGCATTTTAGTGGCTCCTTCAAATTTTAACTTCAAAATTCAAAGTTTCTAGTTTTGTTTAAATCCAATAAATAAAGCATGTTTCCAGTAATAATATGGGAGAATTCCAGGTCCATTTGATAAATGGTTTGCGAGAAAATTGATTATTGTTGACTGACCCTAGGCTAATCTGGTCACAGCGTAGCATTACACATGCACTAGTAGAACGCCCGTGCGTTGCCACGGGCTTTTGTAAAAAAAATAAAGTGCTACTCACAAAGCTAACATAACAAGAACAATGCCGTCTAAGCTAACACACATCTACCCTTAAAAAAAGCAACACACATCTTTTCTTTGACCACGTCATACTATCAAACATAATAATGTTATTCATTCATGTCAGTACGATCCGAATCCAAAAAATCACGAACCCGGCGAGTACCTGACCCAAGTTTTACTTTACTTATTTGCACAACCATGGTTCGCTAGCCAATGAGCAGCTCCATTAGCGGACACGGGCGGTGCACCCAACGGTGCTACCCCATTTGAAACGAGAGCGCCGAAAAACTGGGCCTCCGCCCCCCTGGCCAAGCCCCCCTCTACCCCGGTTGGCTCGGCCATGAGCTCGCCACCATGCCTATGCAGCCGGCCGTGTCTGATGAATCATCCGCTATAGCAGTGCACCCATTCGATTCGGCGGCAAATCGTACACCATCGGTAGGGAAGCGGTCTGGAATGCGACGAGGCCACCCGTGCTGCTGTGCGTCTGCCAATGACCCTTAATATGAGAACTTCCTACACACCATGAAATCTAAAACAAGAGTTCTTCATCTGCGATGCCATGGAAAGGTATGACAGAAAATCTCTCTCTGTGTGTCAGCAAATTGGCATGTATACAAGTCTCAGGTTTCTCACATTATTATGTATACACATGCAAAAAGAAGTCTCTTGCCACATATGGATATGGGTCGATCTCGTGAAGAAATATATAAGCGAGTTACTCGAGTTCTACCATGGCTCAGTGAGACGAACAACTAGATGAGATGCAAGTAAAAAATGATAAAATGCAAGCCCAAAACAAGGAGATGCGAGACTAGATAAAAAAAATTCAAGAAGTTTCTATATGGACTCCTAACTTGTGTTATGATTGGTGCGTACACCCAACTAGATTGGTGGAAGCATATGTTCTTAAATCACATGAACATTTAAAAAAATACGTGTGTGCTTTTTAATTTTTTGAACATTTTTCAAAATACCTGAACATATGTTTCAGATTTATAGCAACATTTTACTTGAAATAAGAATGGCATGAATATATTCTTATGAAATTATGAATACTTTAAATTTACATCATCATTTTCCAAAATATGTGGATATTAAAATTACAAGAACATTTTTTATTGAATGGTGTGAAATTTTTTTCCTTTCATTTTTGTATGGTGCTGAGTGTTGGACGACTAAAAGGCGACATGTTCAACAGTTAGGTGTGGCGGAGATGCGCATGTTGAGATGGATGTGTGGCCACACAAGGAAGGACCGGGTCCGGAATGATGATATACGAGATAGAGTTGGGGTAGTACCGATTGAAGAGAAACTTGTCCAACATCGTCTGAGATGGTTTAGGCATATTCAGGCAGGCCTCCAGAAGCTCCAGTGCATAGAGGACGGCTAAAGTTTGCTGATAATGTCAAGAGAGGTCAGGGTAGACCGAACTTGACATGGGAGGAGTCCGTAAAGAGAGATCTGAAGGACTGGAGTATCACCAGAGAACTAGCCATGGACAAGGGTGCGTGGAAGTTTGATGTGTAGGAGATATGCTCTAGAGGCAATAATAAATGTTATTGTTTATCTCCATGCTTATAATTATGTTTATGTTCCATGCTATAACTGCTATGGTTCTCGAGTCTGCAATAACCACGAGGCTCGAAGGAAGACTCATATGCATGTGTGGAATAATAAACGGTAAAGTGTATTCCTAGTCATGCCTTTAAGACTAGCTCAAGTGTTGCATGATGGTTCTATTTTCCTGATCATGGGCATGACTATGCCGACAACTTTGAGGGCACAATGTTAGGAGAACACTTTTGTTGAATCGACCCGAATTATTGGACACATTATGATTTGATCACAGGGATGCCGGAACACGGAAACGAGAAAAGAGAACAAAACCGGTAACGAGGTAACTGGCATTGTGGACAAGTGTTGATCCACGGGGTTGCCGATGATTCTCACCTCGGGTATTTGTAACATATCGCGAAGCAACAGGAATAGCACACGGCAACTGGAGGTTCACTCGAATATTCATTCGTGTGGGTATAGGGGTCAATATGGGTGTCCACGGCTCCCATGTTGATCATTGATCGGAAAGTGTTCCGGGTCATGTCTATACTTCACCGAACCTATAGGGCCACACGCTTAAGGGTCATCTATCTGCTGAATGCTAGACAGGGAGTCTGAGAGAAAGTCACCGGAAAAGTTTCGGAGACAATGGAAAAGTTCCGGAGAGAGCACCGGAATAGTTTCGGTAAAACTGAAAAGTTGTTTCAGCGCATTCCATTAGGTCAAATTGGTTTCGGCACATGTCTGGAAATTCTTGGAGGGTGCCAGAATCATTCTGGTAACTTCTAGGATTTTTCCGGAGGAAAAACCGGAAATGTTCCGGAGCAGCCGGAACCACTATGGTAGCTTTTCGCTGATGAAAAACATTGTTCCGGAATTGTTTCGGAATGCGTTCAAAACTATTTTAGTGGGTAATGGAATTGTTCTAGGCACACAGAAATAATTTGGATTTTATCGGACGCAGAAAAAAGTCTTCGTGAATAGTGAAAATGCGTTTTGGTTTACTTTATGGAAAGCCACCTTTTAGGGCTTTTTGGAAAGGCTTCTAGAAGGACTTGGGGGCTAAGAAACCCCCCTTGGGGGGGCCCCCAAGAGGGTTGGCCGGCCACATGAGGGGCTCCTCCCTGGGGCCCCACTTGCTCCATTAATTACATCCCTTTTATGCCCTTGTGGAAGTCTTCTTTCATGGGTACTTTTGGGTTTTTGGAAGTGCCCATCCTACCCCTTGGTTTTCCTATAAATAGAGGTGGAGAGGTGCTCTCGACACTCACTCCTTTCTCACATACAAGTGCCATGACATTTCTGGCTTCTTCTCTCCCTCCCATGAAAAGAGTTTCGTAGAGCCGAACGGCTGTCTGGGTTCCGGTGGGAACTAGTTCTGGACGGCGAAGCCCTGCCGGATAGATGACACCGTATGTGTGCAACTCTGTAGAGAGATCGTAGTTTCGGTCTTAGTTCGAGAGTGCCTCCCGAAGGGCTGTCCGAGTGACCATCCGAGTTTTGAGGGTCCTCCCGAAGGGCTGTCCGAGTGATCGTTTGAGTTTCGAGGGTCCTCCCGGAGGGCTGTCCGCGACACCGTCCGAGGGACTGTTCGACCGCCTCCCGGAGGGCTGTCCGATGGGCAGATGAAGGAGTACATCCTCGCGGTTGGGAGGTTTTAAATCCTAGCTGCGGGGATCTGCACCGCCGATCGTCATCGACTCTACTTCCGCTGTGCTACGAGTCGGTAACGAAAATATCAAACCTTGTATGCAGTCTCCATAGTGGTCCTAGGCTGGTGCGTAGGTCAGAAAATTTTTGTTTTTGGCTGCGTTCCCCTACAGTGTCATCATGAGCCGTGCTATGCGTAGATGCAGGTTACGATCTAGAATACATAGAGATGTATGGGTGTTGCACAATATAATTTGTGGTAGATGAGTTCTACTACTGATAATTATTTGTGCGGGTAGCAGATGAAATCTGTTATCCGATGTTCTTGTTGCTTCCCTGAAATTTGCATATTTCTGATCTTGATAACAGCATGGTGGAGTTTCAAAGTTCTGGCAATCTGCGATCCTGATTGATCAACGAAGTGCTAACAGTTCTTTGAATTCCACCATAGTTAAAAAGAAAGATGAAATTTCGCAGACGAAAGGGCAATGCAGATATGATCTGCACGGGGGTCATGCGTATGACGAAGTTTAGTATGGGGCTCGAGATTTTATTATCTCGTGTTTCATACACCCCGCAAAGTTAATCTAGCGACTTGAATAATCATACTTGATGATGGACGTTGGTAGCTTCGGTTTGTTTCGAAACCTTAGAAGCCACGTAAAATGAAATTATGCATAAACCGATTAGAGGCGTCTAACTTGGTTTTGCAGGATGGTTTGCATGTGCATGTGATGTGGTATAGCAGTGCTCATATTAATTTGATTATGTATGAGATGACTATATGATGTAAAATTAACATGACCTGCGTGTCATGATTCGGCATGATGGCTGGAGCCATATGATTGTCACTTTAATGACCTGCGTGTCAACCTTAAGTAATGCACTTATTTTATTAGCTATAGAGATAGCAATATTATTTGGTGCATCGACAAGGTGGTGGCAAACTTCGCGAAGGTGAACACCGACGCGAATGCCGAAGACGAAGAAATACAAGACTTCTCCGTCAGAAAGGGCTATACCATATCATGCTATTATGAATTGCCTGAGATGTTTATCCCTTATGATGCACCCTTATTGATTGCGCGGTAGTCGCTTTTTATTAGGGTGATCTCTCAGAAAAATATCAAGTAGTTAGTGTTCTCCCAAGTGTAGCATCGTCACGGCACCTATCTCTTTGGGGTATCACATGGATACATGGGTACGAACGATTAGAGAAGTGTGAGGCGGGTGAGTTGAGACCTCGCAGCGAGATCACTTGGTTGTCTTGACGTTCAGGCATGAAAGTCATGAGCTCGGAACACACGCATCGAAAGATGAACAAGAGTCACATAGAGATGTGATTGGCAAGTTGGCCTACCGATTGCAATTATCGTCACTTGAGATGGATACATCCTTGGCGTTGAATTGTAATATGGGTCTTGAATCATTCACAATCAATTATGAGAGATATTGATTTGAGTGGGAGCACACTTTAGAATTAATTCTTTTAATTCTCAGTGCAATTAATTATGGACTTTGTCTAAAGTGAAATTTGCAAAATAGTTATAGAAGAATGGCTCGCGTTTCCACCTTCCCTGTTAAAATTGAATAGCTGTTAAATATCTGGTTAAAACTTTACGGTTGGTAACGTAATGTGAGGATTGTCCTCAAGAGTGCCGAGAAGGACTTTGTCCTATCGCATGCTTTTGGTATTCTCCCGCTAATGCTATGGATAATGTGACTCTCGTCCTTCGATCCAAAAGCTGGAATTCCGTTACGGTCAAGTGCAATATGTTTGCTTCCATGAGACCCGGACTTCAAAAGTTTGGGATAGCTATGTGATATTCATGGAACAGAAAATCATTTTCAGACACAAACAAAGGCTAAAAGATATGGGATATCCAAAGCAATGTTTGTTTTGCAAACTGTTAGTAAAAGTGTTTACTATGCATTTGACTAATAACAAAGGGATCCAGAAGAACGCCTATCATGTGATGAAGGTGAATAAAACAACAACTTAAAGAGAAAGGAAATGTCCAAAGGGTGTTAGTGTGACTTACACACCTAGGAAGTCCGGGGCTAACGCCACTCTTAAGTTGAGTGCTTCTTCTAAGAGTAGGAGAAATACAGAAAGTTAAACTGTTAGAAGTATAAAGGCAAAGAGAGTGAAGACTGGAATATCCAGCTCATGTATGAATGTCATACGAGTTATAGATCTATAGAAGGCTGGTCAAAGAAATAGTTCTTGGGAATTATGATTAAATTGTTAGTCACTAATTCTTGGGTATTGTGAGTTGATCACAAAGATACCCGCTCGATTGCATTATGTTGCAACTCGATGCAAGAACTACTACGGCCTAAAAGACTTGCCGAAATGAGGTTTAGATACGCGGTGGGAATATAGTAAATGTTACTATACCTTCCATCGGTGTATTATCGTCTGTATTTATTTTCATAATTCATTTAGAGTTTTACACACTCTGGCCCATTGCATAAGGTATCTTGCAAGAAGATTGTTCATAAGAGAACTTTTGATGTTCGGTGTTATGAATAACATAAGGGCCATACTTTCATTATGAATATTGATAATAATACATTACCTCTATATTTACTTTCATAAATCATTTTAGAGTTTTATACACTCTAGCCCATTTGCATAATGTTTGTTGCAAGAGTGTTGTTCATGAAAGAACAATTGTTGTTCAGAATCATGAAAAACATAAAGGGCCATGCTTCCGTCAAGGATGGGATGTATGTTATGAATATTGATAGTAATATGATACATCCATAAACACTGACGCTAAATGTCGCAAGACTAAGAGAATACCACACATGTGTGGCACTGCATTTGGTCACATTGGAGAAACCCGCATGGAGAAATTCCATAATGATGGATTTTGAAGTCGTTTGATTATGAATCATCTGACACTTGAAAATTTCCTCCGAAAAGTGAAGTGACTGAAATACCGTTCACAGGCCATAAAGAACGAGCAACGAACTTATTGGTGATCATACATTTTGATGTATGTAGTCCGATAAATGTTGTTGCTAGCAGTGGATTTATCTATCTTCAGAAATGACTCAAGTGGATATATGGATATTTACTTGATAAGACGTAAGTCTGGATCTTTTGAAATCATTCATAAGGTTTTCAATATGAAGTAGAAATTATTGTAACAATAAAATTATGTTTTTGTAATTTGATTGCGGAAAGGAATATTTGAGTTACAAGTTTAGCGAATGTCTGATGAGTTGTGAAAAGAGTTTCATAATTTACACCTCCCGGAACTCCACTGTGAGTGGTACGTCCGTGATGATGTAATCAAACCATTTATGACATGGTAAGATCAAAGATGACATAAATCAATTTGCCATTATTCCTTTTAAAGTAATGCTTTAGAGACTGCGGCTTTTACACTGAAAAGAGCGCCATCAGGTCTGTTGAAATGACGCCATGGTATGGTACGCCCAACCATGCTTTGTCTTTTCTTAACATTTGGAATATGGGGCTTGTGTAAAATATTTACAAACCTATTCCAGATCAGACAAGTACTACTTTGTAGGTTATCCCAAGTAATTGGGAATTCCTCCACCACTATACCGAGGCAAAAAGGTTTGCCACCAAAAATGGTATGCTTTTAAAGAGAATGGTTCTTGCAAAAAGGTGAGTGGGAGAACAATGCAACTCGACAAGATAACAGTATCTTCATCATCAGATCAAAGGAAAGGAACCTTGGAAGTGATTCCAGAGTTTCCTACTGCGACTGATACGGAAGCCTCTACATAAGATGTATGCACTTCGGTCGAACTTGCAACTGAACCATGTAGGCAAAACTCGTGCAAACCTCTCAGGTGCGCAAGCGAGATATTGTTGTTAGACAACAGTATACCTACGATACACAAGGAAGCGTTCATGGGCCCTGACTCCGGAATTGGCTAAATGCCAATATAATCCGAAATAGTTTCCATACAAATGATTCAAGATTATATCTTGATAAACCCTTTGGAAGACTTAGAGTCTAACGAACATTAATGGAACTATAAACTGATGTGGATAAAATATTTTATCCATAAAGCTCGACTTGTTGCAATAACAAGTTCAAGGAGTTGACTACGATGAGGTTGTCTCACCGTAGCGATGCTTAAAGTCAGATCGGGTTAAACTAGCAATTAATACATATTTCAATCTTGAGATATGATACATGGATGCCAAAAGGATTTCCATGTGATGGAAATGCAACCTAGGACTTGCATGTGATACAGTCCAAGGTATTTTGTCAGTCCAGAGGATGCTAGTAAGTATGCAAACTTCAGAGTTCCAGCAATGGACAGAAGAGAGCAAAATGGAGTTGGAATCTTTGTTTTTGATGAAATAGTCAAAAGAGTTTGATTTCATCAATGGATAACGAAGATGCTTGTGATTACAAGAAAGTAAGTGGGAGCATAATAATATTTCTTAAAACCTTGTGTGCTTGACACATTGTTGATTGGAAATAATATAAATTTCTTGACACGAATTAGGACTTCATTAAAAATAGGTTTCGATGAAGTGCTTGGGCTAAAATAGCCTTGACATTAGGCATATTTATCTGTGAGATAGAATTGCCTAATAGGCTAAAACCAAAAATACATATTGACAAGATGCTAAAACAGTTTAGCATAAGAACGTCAAGGAGTGATTCTTGCCGAAGTCACATGGAAAGAGTTTTGCAAGACTCAGTGTCCCAAAACACTGATGAGCAAAATACATGATGGAGATTCCACACACTCTTGTGTTTGGATTAATCATGTATTCCATGGTATGTAAAACAACCAGATATGTCCGATACTCCCAAAGCTGTTGCGAGTATAGACACCAAAGTGATCAAAGTACTGATCATGGGATAACAGTGAAAAATGTCATTGAGTACTAAAGTAGCACTGATGACATGTTTTCTCGCAAGCAGAGATTATGAAGTGCTCGTTGTAAGTAATCACATCGATACAGTCTTCATCAATGCTCCATGCGATTTTTGATTTAAGTTAAGGGTTTTGTGTAAAACACGATATGGTGGCACGGTGTTTGGAAATCGTTCCAAACAGGCTACTGTGGCGAATTCTATAACTAAGGCTATGTATGTTGCCGTTTTCAAAGCGACATAGAAGATGTTGAATCGTACAGTTCGTTCATGAACTTAGTATGATTCCAAGATGGCTTTGGTCAATGGAACACTATTGAATATAGTTGCTCCATAGCTCAGTCTGAGGAATCAAGGTTTGACCTGTGATTCACATATATACAAAGCCAAGTCCACACAAAATATGAATTTTGTGAAAGCGTGAAAACGCGAGGAGATGCAAAGATACACACGGAACTGAAGTTGTCAGATCCGCTAGACATCAGGCTATACCACAAGCGAAGCATTTTTACACTGGCATGCCATAGGTGTAAAGTGCATCAGCATTGACTAGATTATTGACTCTAGTGCAAGTGGGAGTCTGTAGGAGATATGCCCTAGAGGCAATAATAAATGTTATTGTTTATCTCCGTGCTCATAATTATGTTTATGTTCCATGCTATAAATGCTATGGTTCTCGAGTCTGCAATAACCACGAGGCTCGAAGGAAGACTCATATGCACGTGTGGAATAATAAACGGTAAAATGTATTCCTAGTCATGCCTCTAAGACTAGCTCAAGTGTTGCATGATGGTTCTGTTTTCCTGATCATGGGCATGACCATGACGGCAACTTTGAGGGCACAATGTTAGGAGAACACTTTTGTTGAATCGACCCGAATTGATGTTATGCTATGAGATACATTTGTCACAAGTTAATGGTTAATAACACAGAGATGGTTTACGTTGCATAATTCCTTAGACCATGAGAGTATCGAGTTTCTTCATGCTTGCTTCATGAACTTTGGGGTTTGTTAAACGTCATCCGTAAATGGGTGGCTATTACGGCGGCTTACGGGTTCATGGAAAAGTATGTCAAGTAACTTGATATCTCAAGATTGGGATTTTCTCCTCCGACGATGGAGAGATATCTTTGGGCCCTCTCGGTGTTACGGTATCCTCCATCGTCTGGCCAGACACATTGTGATTTGATCACAGGGATGCCGGAATACGGAAACGAGAAAAAAGAACAAAACCGGTAACGAGGTAACTGGCATTGTGGACAAGTGTTGATCCACGGGGATGCCGATGATTCTCACCTCGGGTACTTGTAACATATCGCGAAACAACAGGAATAGCACACGGCAACTGGAGGTTCACTCGAATATTCATTCGTGTGGGTATAGGGGTCAATATGGGTGTCCACGGCTCCGATGTTGATCATTGATCAGAAAGTGTTCCGGGTCATGTCTATACTTCACCGAACCTATAGGGTCACACGCTTAAGGGTCATCTATCTGCTGAATGCTAGACGGGGAGTCTGAGAGAAAGTCACCGGAAAAGTTTCGGAGACAACGGAAAAGTTCCGGAGAGAGCACCGGAATAGTTTCGGTAAAACTGAAAAGTTGTTTCAGGGTATTCCATTAAGTCAAATTGGTTTCGGCACATGTCTGGAAATTCTTGGAGGGTGCCAGAATCATTCTGGAAACTTCTGGGATTTTTCCGGAGGAAAAACCGGAAATGTTCCGGAGCAGCCGGAACCGCTATGGTAGCTTTTCGCTGAAGAAAAACATTGTTCCGGAATTGTTTCGGAATGCGTTCAAAATTGTTTTAGTGGGTATTGGAATTGTTCTAGGCACACAGAAATAATTTGGGTTTTATCGGACGCAGAAAAATGTCTTCGTGAATAGTGAAAGTGCTTTTTGGTTTACTTTATGGAAAGCCACCTTTTAGGGATTTTTGGAAAGGCTTCTAGAAGGACTTGGGGGCTAAGAAACCCTCCTTGGGGGGGGGCCCAAGAGGGTTGGCCGGCCACATGAGGGGCTCCTTCATGGGGCCCCACTTGCTCCATTGCATCCCTTTTATGCCCTTGTGGAAGTCTTCTTTCATGGGTATTTTTGGGTTTTTGGAAGTGCCCATCCTACCCCTTGGTTTTCCTATAAATAGAGGTGGAGAGGTGCTCTCCACACTCACTCCTTTCTCACATACAAGTGCCATGACATTTCTGGCTTCTTCTCTCCCTCCCACGAAAAGAGTTTCGTAGAGCCAAAAGGCTGTCTGGTTCCGGTGGGAACTAGTTCTGTACGGCGAAGCCCTGCCGGATAGATAACACCGTATGTGTGCAACTCTGTAGAGAGATCGTAGTTTCGGTCTTAGTTCGAGAGTACCTCCCGAAGGGCTGTCCGAGTGACCGTCCGAGTTTCGAGGGTCCTCCCGAAGGGCTGTCCAAGTGACCGTCTGAGTTTCGAGGGTCCTCCCGGAGGGCTGTCCGCGACACCGTCCGAGGGACTGTCCGACCGCCTCCCGGAGGGCTGGCCGAGGGGCAGATGAAGGAGTACATCCTCGCGGTTGGGAGGTTGTAAATCCTAGCTGCGGGGATTTGCACCGCCGATCGTCATCGACTCTACTTCCGCTGCGCTACGAGTCGGTAACGAAAAGATCAAACCTTGTATGCAGTCTTCATAGTGGTCCTGGGCTGGTGCGTAGGTCGGAAATTTTTTGTTTTCTGCTGCGTTTCCCTACATGATGTCCATGTGCTAGAACCATGAGTTGGTTGCGAGATTCTTATGGGTTTCAGCTAAAGCCTAGCTCAACTTGTTTGGAACCAAAGACTTTGTTGTTGTTGATGGTGGTGGTGGTGGTGGTGGTGTTGGTGTGATTTTTTTTTCAAGATTACATGGAAAAAAAGATACTTCAAAATTTTATTTTATTTTTGAAACTGATGTAAAAAATTACAAGAAATTATATATTAAACTTTAAGATATTTTCAGAAAAATGACGTTGCGCAAGTTAGTGGGCCACACACTAGACAGGCCATTTGGAGATCATTGGGTGGCGAGTGTGCTCAGTGTAATATGTCAGTAAACTATATGCCCGTCACCTCAAAAAAAAACTACTATATGCCCAAGAAATGTTCATTCGACGATGATTCTATAGATAAATTTTTAGGAATACTAGACATGGTTTTCCAATCAAATTGAAGACTTAAATGTGGTGCCCGATTTATGTACCCGTATAGAGGTAGTACATATGTGCCTCTCAAAAAGTGATCGTAGCCTCAGCAAAATACTAGAATAATCCCGGGTCTAAAAGTTAGCAGAAAAACCCATATTTGTAAGTTTTCAGAAATTCAGAAATGCACATATATACTGAGTTGAAATTTATGTTTCCGATAAACATAATTGTAAGTTTTCAAAAAAATCTGAAACGCAAATTCTCGAAAAGTCATATGTCCATTCTACCAACCTTCATGGAAATGAAAAACCCAAATTTTATCATCATCTTCCACATTTTCATCAGTTTCTCAAACTGTTATAGTATTTTGTTAATATTTACATGTGTAAGTTTCTTACCAGTGCATATACGCGTGATTTTTTCAGAACATTTATATATTTTTAAACTAAAAAATAGACAATTGCTAGTGCCTTGCAGGATGCATAAATATTATAGTAGGTTAGCCCGCTACCGCGTGTCCATCATTTGTACATCGGTGTGTTAAAAAGTTATAGATTTTATATGCAAGCACCGTGATTTACCTATCATTAAGTTATAAATTTTTGTCTCCAACGCACATGAGCTGGAAAAATTGATCCGGAGTCAGCCCGAGTGGAAGGGGATAAATGATTTGGTTTCAGTCAAAGAAATGAAGGAAAAACTGGTTTGACATTCGTCTGAGGCGGATGGAGAAAACCAATGTGGCGTAGTCGGGGTCAAAGGAAAGAAAAGAAGCTCTATCTTAGGGACTGTGAGAGAAAAATTCATGTTGCTCCATACTTTCGCCCCGCAACACACAGTTGACATATGCACGGGGAAGAAAGGAAATCAAAGACACATTGCTCCCATACTACTACAGGCTCTTTGGCACTATGAAGCAGAAGTAAGCTGGTTAGCTGCTTTGTGTTTGCTAACACAGAGACCATCTATCTCTGAACATGTAACTGTATTTTCTTTCCATGAAGCTGATTTGGTTGTGATGTGCTTGTTTTGTATCACCTAGATATACCCAGGTCGGCAATGCTGTCGCCGCCCCGGTCGCTCGAGCCCTCGGATGTTCCCTCGGGCGTGCTTACAAGGGTGAAATCGGGGGAGACCGGCCCCTGTTCGAACTGCCTGAGAGTTTCAGCCTTTTGGATCAAGCGACAGCCACGAGATCGTCTGCAGGAGTAGAGTTCTTAGCGGCAAAGTAGAATGATCGATTGACCAATTATGTTGATTTGGGTCATACACACACTTGAGAAGATGTGCAATTCTTCAAATCTTGTAACTTATTAGTGCTGCATTCAAGAAGTGACTGGCACTGAAGATTGTTTTTGGAGCTCTGCTTCCATTTGGTATAATCAAATCCAAATCCAAGTTAATTTTGGAAAAATATTAACCAGCCATGCACATTTTGAAGATCCAGATCGAATAATAATAATAGTAATTCTGGAATAGACAGATAGATCCACATGAGTAAAAGGCCAATTAACGGAGACAAGTTGATGCGGAGCATCCCACGGTCATCCCCATGGACGCTACACCATCTACCCAAGCACCAAGTGGACCCATGACTCGAGCTCACGCACGTGCCATTCAATCCGAGGTGACATCTCTTCTTCTCGAGTCTTCCCTGCATACGAACGAGATATGGTCGCTACCTCAAGCAGAAACGCTGTGTGTGATCAGGTACACTGATCAGCCCGAAGAAGGAGGAGAAACGGCGAACGTCAAGGCTGGTGCAAAGTCTCTGTCCAGCCCGGACCTTCCGGTCATCTCCCGGAACCTCCGGCTCCCGGAACTTCCGGCCGGCCAGGAACTTCTGGCCCCTGGCGATCAAGGCCAAGCCCAGGCGTGCAAAGTCTCTGTTCAGCCCGGAACCAGCCCGGACCCTCGCCCGGAACCTCCGGCCCGCCCGGAACTTCCGGCCCGCGGCATCCAGCCCAGCTCAGGCCGTGCCAACTCTCCGTGTAGCCCGGAACCTTCCCGGAACTTCCGGCCACCGGAACCTCCGGCCCCGCCCGGAACTTCCGGCCCTGCCTGCGTGCACTGACTTGGGCCGAGGCCTGTGTACCCCTTTGCCCCCTAGACTATATATACTCTTCTTCCACCTACGTTTTAGGGCAGCAAAGTAGATAGCTCTTTGAGATAGAGCTTTGCTCATCCGTACCTCTCTCATGGAGATCAAGACCTCCATGAGACCCATGTGAGAAGATCCACTCCGGATTCAAGACCTCGACTCCTTCGCGGATCGGGACGAACTAGCTACCGTGTATCCTCCTTTGTTGGTTTCGGGTCTTGTACCCCTACTATGTGTATGTGGATCTAGTGCATGTGTGATTGGATTGAGTTGATTTGGGTGTTTCTCCCGTGTTTCCCTTCGTGTTTCCCCCGTGTTCTTCGTGTTCTTCGCGGGATCCGCTCCAATCGTGAAAGATCGACACAGTTAGGGTTCCACCCTACATCATCTTGGTGTCATGAGCCACGTTGATCACGATTTTGGAGTCTCCTCCACCGTTTTCTAGCCTGATTTTGTTGTTTTTGTCCTAATTCGAAAATCCCCACCAAAAATAGCCCTCCCAAAAAAATTTGTGATTTGTTGGTTTTGATGATGTTTTGTTGAAATTGATCCATGGATTTCGTGTGTGGCACGTAGATCTAGCTTCCCCACCCCTCCATCCATCCCAAAATTTTATTTTCCCCGTCTGATCTGGGTTTTTCCCGCAGTTTTTCCGCCCAACTTCTCGATCTGCAATTTTCTGTTCTTGGCGAAATCCCGACCCCCGGAACTTCCGGCCCCGCCCGGACCTTCCGGCCACCGGACCTTCCGGCCTTCCCGGAACTTCCGGCCAGCGGAACTTCCGGCCTCCACCCGGAACTTCCGTCCTTGACAGAAAGTTGTTCACCGCCTTTCTCGTTTCCGCCAGTTGGTCATCTTCAACCACGGTGCAGCGGCATCTTCGCCAACGTACTGGAGACCGTGCACCACGTCCTCGACCATTCCATCACGTCAACCGTCTACGTACTCGTCATCGAAAACACCGTCTCCATCATTGTGACACCCTCACCGTAAGCAAGGACGGTAACATCGACGACAACTTGTTCATATCCTTGCCATTGCATTGTGAAACCCCGAGACCATCTTTTGCGTAGCTTTCCTATGAGACTAGCCATTTGAGTATTGCCGGGCAACGATACTTGTGCACATTAGTGATACCGTTCCACATAGCTATCATAGCGTGCATATATACTCATATCATCTCTTGTGCCAAATTGTGTTCCCGCATATACATCATTGCTACCATCGTGAGAGCATTTCGCATAAGTGGCCAAAAGGAAAAGAGCAAAAGAAAGAAAGCTTTTAGGCAAAAGAGAAAGAGCACCAAGATTGTAAGCAATAGCCATAGCATCGCCACATTACATAGCATATTTGATCATCTTGGATCATTGTGACAAGTTCACCGGGACTCATACATACATAGCATAAGTGAGATAGACAGCCATACGTTTTGTCTCTTATAGGTTGTGCACAAGTTCGTATCCGCCTATTGAGCAAGCGTGCTAGCGTCTCTCTAGTGTTGTGCAACAAGAGCATTTTCCATGGATTCCACATTTTGAGCTCGTTCCTTGGTTGCACGACCCCATTTATCTATCCGTGCATGTGTTTCTGTGTGACACTTTTAGCTATTGGTCTACTTGTTACACTTGCAATCTTGTGAATCTTTTTCAACATTATTGATATCTTACTTGCAAATTGCAGAAATTTTGTGCCACTATCCTAACAAAACTCCTCCAAAAGCTTTACTTGTGTAGGTGTGAGATTTGACACGATCCGGTACCAATTGCACTATTTCCATAATACCATATTGGGTGGTCATTGATCCATCTTCAACATTGGATAAGGTACATTGGTCTAGTTTGTTTCTTTCTTCCACTAACATTTGTTTGAGAATCATGGATAGGCCGACCACTTCTATCAACCCCCTCTTCGATGAGCAAGAAGACGCACCGAACGACTACGTCACCAAGGCTCACCTCTTTGGCGTCCAACGAGCATTACATCAAGAGAGCGAAGCATTGGGCGAACGCATCGAACAACTCGCCTCCGACTTTCGACAAACCCTTGATGACAAGCTATCATCTCAAATGGACGAGTTCCGGACCATGATGCTCAACCGTGATTCTTCCACTTCGTCATCATCAAGATCAGGACGGTGCCATTCGAGCCGACACTCTTTGGACACTTCTTCGGATGCAAGTCTTCCACGACCACACTCTCATCGTCCCCAAGCACATGACGACCGGCAAGCTTCAAGAAACCCATTCCATGGCAATGGTTTGCAAGACCGCCTTCGAGAGCGCGAACGACAACAACGACAAGCACAAGCCAACAGGAACCAAGATCAAGTTCCACAACGCCAGCGTCAAGTGCAGTAAGACAACGACGCCCTAAACCAAGAACGACAACGTCGTGAGGAGCAAGCGCTTGAAGCTCAACGTGCCCTACGCGAATCAACTCGCAACGTCGCCGAACGCAACCGCCGCGTGTGCGAACAAGAAGAAGCCGCACGACTTGAGGAGCGCCAAGAGATGCGGAACCGTGCACGAATCCCAAGGCCGCCACGTCAAGTCAATCAAGATGAACATGACGAAGATGAGCTAGAAGATCAACCTCCACGGCACGAGCGTCATCGCAACCGCCGCCAACGCAATGAGGAGCGCTACGGCAAGCTCAAGTTCATCATGCCTAAATTCTCCGGTGGAAATGATCCCGAAGAATACCTTTCATGGGCGTTGAAGGTCGACAAGATATTCCGTCTTCACAACTACAACGAGGAAAAGAAGATTGTCATGGCATCTCTCGAGTTCCAAGACTATGTTCTCATTTGGTGGGAGCAAGTGATCGAACGGCGCCAAGAGAGAGGCGAACCACCCATCACAACTTGGGATCAAATGAAGGATGTCATGCGAGCTCGCTTTGTGCCCACACACTATAGCCGCGACCTCTTCAAGAAACTACAACTCTTCAAGCAAGGCACCAAGTTGGTTGAAGCGTACTACCAAGAGATGGAAATTGCAATGATACGAGCCAACGTTAAGGAAGATGATGAACAAACAATGGCGTGTTTCTTGAATGGCCTCAACTATCCAATCAAGAAAATTGCGGACTTCCAACCGTACTCCAACCTCCTCGAGCTAGTGCACCAAGCAACCAAAGCGGAGCGACAAGTACAAGAAGACTACAAGTACTCCAAGTACTCCTCCAAGACCTACGGTTCATACACTCAAGCTTCAACGACTTCTAAAACTCCTTCCACGACTCTAGCTACACCAAGTACCGGCGACAAGTCAAGCTCCAAGCAACAAACGACATCTTCGAGTCCTCTTCCTCCTACTACAAGCAACTCCAAGACAAGAGCTTCATCATCAACAACTCCTTCGGATGCCACCGACAAAACAAGTGACATCAAGTGCTTTACGTGCAAAGGACGAGGCCACAAGTCCTTCGAGTGCCCAACAAGACGCACTATGATCATGAACGCCGACGACACCTACGATTCTATGAGTGAAGATGAAATGGCAGCCATCGAGCAAGTGGCCATGCACCGCCAAGTGAATGAAGAAGAAGATGATCAAGTGTTTTGCGACAATGATTCGAGCCCCGCTCTTGTTGTCTCCAAGGTCTTGACACTTCAACAACATCAAGATGAAGACCAGCGTTGCCACATCTTCCATACCAAAGAGGGAATTCAAGGACACGTTCCGTCAAGTTCATCATCGACGGCGGAAGTTGCCACAACTTGGCAAGTGATGAGTTATGTTCCAAGCTCCAATTGGTCAAGAAGAAGCACCCTCGCCCCTACAAGGTCCAATGGCTTAGCGACTCTGGCACCATTCAAGTGGAGCACACCGTCCAAGTCTCCTTCAAGATCGGCGCCTACGAAGATACATTGGAGTTTGATGTGGTTCCTATGTCCGTATGCCACCTACTACTCAGACGACCGTGGCAATTTGACCGAGGCACCATCCACAACGGACGGACCAATCACTATAGCTTCAAGCTCAAGGGCAAGGAATTCATTCTTCGACCTATGACACCAAGTCAAGTCATCGCGGACAAGCAAGCATCTACCCATCGTGGAGATAAAAGTGAGCGAGTGAACCACCAAAAAGAGAGTGAGAGCCACAAGCCAAACATGAGTGACTCCACGATGCGTGACAAAAGAGATCTAGTTCTTTTAGCCACCAAACGAGATTTGAGGGATGTGAGTGAGAGCCCATCAAGTGTTCTTCACTTTGTGCTTGTGTGCAAAGATGAAGTGGTGCGGACTAATACTTCACAGCATCTTCCTTTGGTATTGTCTCATTTATTGCAGGAATTCGCGGACGTGTTTCCCGATGAGCTACCTCCCGGACTTCCTCCACTACGCGGAATCGAACACCGTATAGACCTCATCCCCAGTGCACCTCTACCGAACAAGGCACCTTACCGCGTCAACCCCGAAGAGACCAAAGAGATACAAAGGCAAGTGCAACATCTCATGGAGAATGGGTATGTATGCGAAAGCTTGAGTCCTTGTGCCGTTCCGGTCATTCTTGTCCCTAAGAAAGATGGTACTTATCGCATGTGTTCCGATTGTCGTCCTATCAATGCTATCACCATTCGATATCGCCATCCCATTCCACGCCTAGATGACATGCTTGATGAACTTAGTGGAGCCACAATTTTCTCAAAAATTGACCTTAAAAGTGGCTATTATCAAATTCGCATGCAAGAAGGTGATGAATGGAAAACCGCTTTCAAAACCAAATTTGGCTTGTATGAATGGTTAGTCATGTCTATGGGTTTATCGCAAGCACCTAGCACTTTTATGCGTGTGATGCACTATATTCTTCGCAAATTAATTGGCATTTGTGTTGTGGTTTACTTTGATGACATCCTTGTGTTTAGTGAAACTCTCGAAGATCATGTCAAACACCTTAGAGAAGTATTGCAAATTCTTAGAGACGAGCGACTTTATGCTAACATGGAAAAATGCACTTTTGGTGTTGATATGCTTGTCTTCTTGGGCTTTATTGTCTCATCTAAGGGTGTTCATGTTGATGAAACTAAAATTGATGCTATTAAGAATTGGCCACAACCAACCAATTTGCTTCAAGTGCGTAGCTTCCTTGGCTTAGCAGGGTTTTATCGTCGCTTTGTGAAGGATTTTAGCACCATTGCATCACCATTGCACGCATTGAGTAAGAAGAATGCACCATTTGTTTGGGGTCCATCCCAAGATACCGCATTTCATGAGATTAAGAATTTGCTTACACATGCTCCATTGCTTGCATTACCCAATTTTGACAAAACTTTTGAAGTACATTGCGATGCTAGTGGTAATGGCATAGGAGGTGTGTTAATGCAAGAGAAGCACCCAATTGCTTATTTTAGCGAAAAACTTTCCGGTGCGCAACTTAACTACCCCATATATGACAAAGAGTTATATGCTTTAGTGAGAGTCTTGCATGTGTGGGAACATTATCTCCGTCCACGTGAATTTGTCATCCATACGGATCATGAAACGCTTAAGTACCTTAAGGATCAAACTAAATTGAATAAGCGTCATGCTAAGTGGAGTGAGTTCATTGAGTCATGTCCTTATTTTATCAAGTATATCAAAGGTAAGGAAAATGGTGTGGCGGATTCTCTTTCCCGCAAATGCATGTTGGTTACCCAACTTGAGTTGAATGTTATAGGATTTGAGCACATTAAAGGCTTGTATGCGCATGATGCATCATTTTCGATTCCTTATGCCAAATGTTTACCACATAAAACTTGGGAGCAATATTACTTGAAGGATGGTTACCTTATGAAAGCTAACAAACTTTGTATTCCCGAGTCTTCTCTTCGTTTGTTACTTTTGCAAGAAGCTCATGGCGGAGGATTCATGGGACATTTTGGACGTGACAAGACCTTCGCTACGCTCTCCAAGAACTACTTTTGGCCAAAGATGTTTCGAGACGTTTCTCGCTACACCAACCGGTGCTCTACATGCCGCAAAGCTAAGTCTAAAGCTCAATCTCATGGCCTTTATATGCCTCTTCCTATTCCGTATCAACCATGGGAAGATATTAGTATGGACTTTGTGCTTGGTTTGCCAAGAACCCGCAATGGAAAAGATTCGGTATTTGTTGTTGTGGACCGTTTCTCTAAGATGGCACATTTTATTCCATGCAACAAGATAGACGATGCTTCACATGTTGCAAATCTCTTTTGTAGGGAAATCTTGCGTCTACATGGAGTGCCCAAGACTATTGTATCGGACCGCGACGTCAAGTTCCTTAGCTACTTTTGGAAGACGCTATGCGCCAAGCTCGGCATCAAGCTCCTATTCTCTTCGGCATACCATCCACAAACCGACGGCCAAACGGAGGTCACGAACCGGACGCTATCGACTCTCCTCCGCGTGTTGATCAAGAAGAACATCAAGGAGTGGGAGGAGTGCTTACCCATCGCCGAGTACGCCTACAATCGAGCACAACACTCTACTACCAGCAAGTCCCCCTTCGAGGTCGTCTACGGATTCAATCCATTATCCCCTTTGGACATTCTACCGCTACCTCTACAAGAGCGCATCAACATGGACACGAGTGCCCGAGTGAGCTATCTCAAGAAGATGCATGAAGATACAAGGCACACCATCGAGCGCCAAGTACATCGACTCGCGACCAAGATCAACATCAACAAGCAACCCATGATATTCAACATTGGAGATCTTGTGTGGCTACACCTTCGCAAGGACCGCTTCCCCAACGAGCGCAAGTCCAAGCTCCTACCACGTGCCGATGGACCCTTCAAGGTGCTTGCACGCTACAACAACAACGCCTACAAGATCGACATCCCCCGCGACAAGTACAACGTGAGCGATATCTTCAACGTCAAGGATCTCTCTCCCTACCATGGTGATCAGGTTTTCGATCCGAGGTCGGATCTTTCCCAAGGGGGGGGGGGAGATGATGCGAAGCATCCCACGGTCATCCCCATGGATGCTACACCATCTACCCAAGCACCAAGTGGACCCATGACTAGAGCTCGCGCACGTGCCATTCAATCCGAGGTGACATCTCTCCTTCTCGAGTCTTCCCTGCATACGAACGAGATATGGTCGCTACCTCAAGCAGAAACGCTGTGTGTGATCAGGTACACCGATCAGCCCGAATAAGGAGGAGAAACGGCGAACGTCAAGGCTGGTGCAAAGTCTCTGTCCAGCCCGGACCTTCCGGCCATCTCCCGAAACCTCCGGCTCCCGGAACTTCCGGCCGGCCCGGAACTTCCGGCCCCTGGCGATCAAGGCCAAGCCCAGGCATGCAAAGTCTCTGTTCAGCCCGGAACCAGCCCGGACCCTCGCCCGGAACCTCCGGCCCCCAGAACCTCCTGCCTGCCCGGAACTTCCGGCCCGCGGCATCCAGCCCAGCTCAGGCCGTGCCAACTCTCTGTGTAGCCCGGAACCATCCCGGAACCTTCCCGGAACATCCGGCCACTGGAACCTCCGGCCCCGCCCGGAACTTCCGGCCCTGCCTGCGTGCACTGACTTGGGCCGAGGCCCGTGTACCCCTTCGCCCCCTAGACTATATATACTCTTCTTCCACCTACGTTTTAGGGCAGCAAAGTAGATAGCTCTTTGAGATAGAGCTTTGCTCATCCGTACCTCTCCCATGGAGATCAAGACCTCCATGAGACCCATGTGAGAAGATCCACTCCGGATTCAAGACCTCGACTCCTTCGCGGATCGGGACGAACTAGCTACCGTGTATCCTCCTTTGTTGGTTTCGGGTCCTGTACCCCTACTATGTGTATGTGGATCTAGTGCATGTGTGATTGGATCGAGTTGATTTGAGTGTTTCTCTCGTGTTTCCCCCGTGTTCTTCATGTTCTTCGCGGGATCCGCTCCAATCGTGAAAGATCGACACCGTTAGGGTTCCACCCTACATCACAAGTTCAGTGCAGCTTCCATAGAAAAGCCTCCTAACACACATACAGTCTGAAGAAAATACACAAGAAAATAGAATAGCGTACTCTAATGAAACCTGGTTCAGCATAGAGTAATGGAATCCTCACAGCTCAAAGCAGTGTGAAGGGCACATAGTACTACTTAATTATCAGTACAACAACACCATCACTGAATTCTTCGGCGGCACGATTAAACAGATCACCTGAGGTGCAGGTGAGACAGGCATGGGGCCTTTTTATTTAGAGCAGCAGTAGATTGAAGAGCATCATCAGCAGTAGAACATGACCTTCTTCACGCTGTCCTTGAGCGCAGGGAGGGGCCTGACGACCCCAACACCAGCGGCACGGGTGCTGCGGGACGTCGACGAGCTGGACTGGCGCGCACTCATGATGGATCCACTGTCGGAGCTGTCCGGCTCCATGTAGAAGCGAGCGCGGAAGGCGGCCAGGTGAGCGTAGTATGCTGGAGGGACTGCAATGCAGGGAAGCAAAAAACATTTCCAGTCAGAAATGTTTACAGTTCACTAAAGACTTTCAGAATGTTGACAAACATTTAGGATGACAGAGATTTCAGAGTGCCAACTTACCGATAGACACCGAGCGCGTGCACCTCGCATATCTGCAGAGGTCAGAGGAGATTGTAACTTAGGAAGAGAATGCTCATTGTTCATTGATCAAGAAGACGATGAGAATCGGGCGAAGGATTGCGGAACTTACGTGTAGCAGAGGTTGTTGGTGAGGGTCTGCAGTCCATCAGCAGTGAAGTTGTTCTCATCCCACAGGACATGGTAATGCGCGGGGCGGCTCGTGCCCTACCGACAATGGAGATCATTTCAACCATCATCTCAAAGGGTCTAAATGATGAAAACAAGATGCAAGTATGTCTCATCAGTTTACCTTGATGCCGGCATGGCTGCACAGGAAGAAATCAAACTCTGTAGGGTGGCAGATCTTGCTGTCAATGACAGTGCCTGCAAATGAAGCAAGGCAAATCAATCATGGAGAGAAGATCAGATCATGAGAGAACATAGTGAACGATATATTGGCATGACAGTAACTCACCAGGAAGGATGTTGCCGCTCTTGTCGACGGTGCTTTGGTCATTGTGGTTGTGCGCAAACAGCCTGGTGTGGTGGCGCTTCTGGACCACCACGAACGTAACCTGCGGCTGGTAGTTTGCTTCCAGCGATGCGCATGCCTGAGAGACAGATCAAGGAAGATCAGAATGGAGAAGGTAAAAATCCTGAAAAACAGGGGAAATTGTACTGTTTGTTACCTTTCTGATGGCATCAAGCTCATGCAGTAGAACTTGGTAGAACTGGCCTTCACTCACACCATCCCTGTGTAAAGGCAACCACCTTTAGTCCCAGCTCTCAAGTATATATCACAAGCTATTTTTGCAAAACAAACTCCAGTGTAAACACCACAGGTATTTTTCTCTAAAAACATTTGTCTCAAAGTACTAGTGTAGAATTTCTGCAAGGGAGTGTACCTATAGAAAATAATACGCTCGGGCTTCTCTCCGGTTGTTCGCTTAAAGGATATAAGAAGCTCCCTGTAAACATGTGCAACAGAAATATGTATGACTTGTACCGAAGAGTATAAAGATGAAAAGGAGACTGAAGATGGTGAGGGACTGAGGAATACCTGACCATGCCACCATGGACGGTTCCTCTCTGAGGATCATGAGTGACATTGTACAGATCCTCTATTAGTTCTTGCCTGTGAGATTGAGCAGAGACTAGGCCAGCATACTTAGTCACCTCAGGCCAATCTTGGGAAGCCACAACCTGCAGGGCAGGGTGACATAACAAATGGTTGCAGATTAATGTGTTTTTTTTTCAGCAAATGTGCCTATTGATGATGTAGACAGCAGTCACTGAACATGGACTGTGAGATTGTTCAACTTACTGCAGCAATGGAAGGGCTGCTGTCTTCACCAGGATGAGGATGGGTGACATCTGCGCCAAATATGATCGTCGGCTTGTCGGTAACCAAAGGAATGCGCCTTGTCAACGCATCAGCCAGTACAGTGTTTCTTCCCCCAACCTTCAAGAACAGAAGGACGTGTTACAGACAGCCAAAGAAATGCACAAAGAAGCAACAAGAGGCGATGTCGCTTGAACACCTACCTTGACATTTATCTTTAGAGAAAGGTTTGCCAGGATTTGCTTGTTCATCTTGAACACTTGCTTCGTCAAACAGCACTGGGAAATTAGCCCAAGGTCGATCTCGCAGACACGCTTCAGATCACCTGATACCATCATAGTGTGAGCATTTTGGCCTAACCTTGAGCCTAACAGTTGCAGAAATAGACATTGCCGAAAATTTAGTTACCATAAAGTGAGCCATTGTTATCAGGGAGAATTCCAATAAGCAACTCGATCTCCTTGCGCTGTGGTCCAAGTGCTGTCATCGCATCATGGAACCTAGCTTTCAAACCTCGCTCCACTTGATCAGGGCGCACGTATATAACCGGAAGAACAGGCTCCAAAGCAAAGTCCTATAATTGACAGTAGTAGGAATGTTACTGTTGTAAACAAGTAATATACAGAAAAAAAAATAGCATATCTTGGAAGTACAATGTGCAAAAAGTATATCTATCTTGAAGCATTTCAGGGGTACTTGCCATTCCTGAGGCTTGGCACATGCGAGCAAGTTCACGGCAGAATCCAGTAGCCATACTCTCTTGCACGTTTCGAGCGAAGTTGACACACAGCCAGCTCCTGACTCTAGCACCATTGACCATTTTCTACAAAAGGGGAAAAATGAAGATGAACAGTAAGGGTTGAGACAAAGCAAACAAAGGCCATATAATTCATGTAGGTAATGATTTGGCCAAGACTGTGGCATTGATACAGCTGCTTGGTGGATTATTATTATTGTCACCTTGTTCATCATATTCCACTGGCCAACTCTAGGCAAGCAATCCTTCTCTCTACCAGTCTCGCTGTACTTAAGCTGAAGAATAGAAACAACAGGGGAAGTCATTAAAGGTGTTACAGCAACTTATGTCGTGTCTTTAGCTCTCATGTAACCATTGAAAAATAAATGCTCCATCCATTCAGAAAACAGGGTCACTAGCAGAGAAGGGCTAAGGCCACAAGATAAAGAGCTTACCCGAGGAGCGGGTAAAATCCGTGCCTCAATCGATGCCAGGCGCTCGCTGATCTTAATACCGAACTCTTTTGCATATGGATCGTCATGGTAAGAATTGTGATTCACCATCTGCGTACGCACAAAAAAAAATTATGTTTGCATAATCATGTGAACTTGCTCACTTGCACAGAGGATGGTAGATGCCCAACAGTACTGTGACATGGCAAATGCTATACCTGAACTATGTCGCGCTCCCGGTCATGCGGGCGCTGACACGTCTCCTCGAGAAGAGCTCTTATCTGACTCTGGTTCAGCCTCTTGGAGTACCTCTGCCCCTCCACTATTTTGCAGACCTGAATAAGTTCAGTTCAGGCTTGTAAGCATATCTCAGAAACAATAGATTTGCAGAGTTCACTGTGAAAGGTTGAAAAGAAAATAGAACAATATTGCCGATCTTCCCTATGTTAAAAAGAAAAGGGAGCATGTTTTCAGTGCTAGCATTATACCTCCATGGGGAGGTAATTTGGACGCTGCTGGTTGCCAACTGTCAGACAGGGAAGGTTGATGTGCTGGATGGCAAACCCATATGTCTCCTGAAAATACTGGACAACAGACTTCACTGTGCCCCCTTGATCAACAGGAAAACTGTTGCAAAAGAACACCAATTTTTAGGTAAACAGGAATAGCACCACATGCTTTTTAATGTACATGAATGGCTTCAGGGGAAAATGAAAGTGGAATCACAGTAGTGCATGATGAAAAAGGAAAGTCTCATACCTTAGCTCCCTAGTTGCCTGAGGTGTTAAACCAGATATCCGGTACTTGCGCCGTATGTTGCCACGGTGAGTAACTTCCACCTTCACTCCTCTTAGGGCCTTCTTGATCTAGGTTGTTCAGCAATAACATCAGTTTTCCTTGCTAACTTAGTGAACAAAAATACCAAAATATTTATGCAAGAAATCACATCTCAGCTCATCTATGCCAAAATAAAGCCATTCAAACTTAGCTGAGTTGTCGGAAATGGATTCGCCAATAAGCCAACAAATGGATTGTAAACTCATTAAACAAACCCAACACTTCTGTCTTACAACGAAGGTACTTCTATCTGAAGCTACTCTTCTTAAACCAAGTAAAAGGACAGAATGATGAGTACAAAGTGTTAGCCAAGTATACCTTGACACGCTCGGCATCCGAGAGGGACCTTGAGTGAATGTCAGCGTTCAAAAGCTGCCCAACAAAATCGATGACAGGCAGCGGCTCGAAGAAAGATGTTGCTGACATATCTGAAAGAGGCAGAGAAAGGAAGGTCAATGCATATTGAGGGAAGTATTGAAGGAAGTGTGAAATATTAATAAACAATTAAGCAACATCAAGAGGCATCTCTGTCAAAAAAAGTTCAGAGTAACAGAACTATGTGAATGCATCCTACCGTAAATAACAGTAACATCACACCTCAAAGATAGTTGTAAGCCTGGAATGCAAAGAACATGTATTAAAGCAGCTAACCAGTTGCCCCCAAATCTTAAGCTATCACTGATTATGCTAGTGAGCTAGCTGGTTTTAAGTGCATTTCACATATCATTTTTCCTATCTTCAATTCATCAGAGACTGTTGTCTCTCTACAAACAAACAAAAAAGATCATGTGTATGAGTTAGTCATGTAAACTTTCTGTACATGAGGCCTTAATGGCATAACCATAAGCAGAAAACTGGGCCACAAAATGAAGCATGGACTTAGTAATGTGCATCATAATAATTAAGTACATATCTAACAGAAGAGTAATTGTGTTCAGTACACAAATGGATAGGGTGTTCCCCCTCACTGAAAAGTTTTCCACTGCTAATCAGTGGGTTTCACAATGTAGTACTAGGTAACACATACCCAAGGACCATGGTAATAATTTGTGTATTAGCATATGATTAGCATACAAGCATTCATGAGAAAAAGGTGAGAGCTTTACCGATGTTGAGCGACAATCCCATCTGAGTAGGACGAATGGTCTGATAAAACCCGCGCCAGCTCTCAACCCCGTCGCCGAGGGACCGCCTCCTCCCGAAGTCCGGCGAGAAGAATGATCGACCATATGGCGCATATCTACAGGATAGTTCATGCAAGCATGTCATCCTTTCAGTTCCTCACTCGTATCTCCTAGTATTACACAATGCCTAGTGATCTAGCAATGTACTGTACCTAGCTGTTGGCAGCTCACGCAGGACAATGTCAAGGACCTGCAGGGCCTCCTGGGGAGCCTCGGCCTGCCTCCCGGCGATGTACTGCTCGAGGCGGCGCAGATCGGCCCTCGCCGCGTACCTGATCACCACCTTGAAGGTTCTCTCACGCCTACATTATCATAACAAGAACACAGTCAGAAACGAAATGCTAACAAACAAACAGAGGATTAAGTAACCATGATGGTGGTGATGGTGAGAAGGGGCAGGGCAGGGCGGCTCACCTCTCCTGGCCGGAGCCGTCGTCCTCCTCGAGCACGGTGATGTGGAACTCCTTGGAGGTGAAGGGCAGCGGGCCGGCGGTGTACATGCTCTTGCGGCCGTCGTAGGCCGGGAGGCGCCCGCCGAGGTACGACGCCCTGTGCAGCCGCACCAGCTCGCCCATCACGGCGCGGCCGGACACCCGCGACGTCTCCGGCGTGATGGCCACGTCGTACTGGTGGAGGTCCTTGTCCGGCAGCTCGGCGAGGAAGTGGTTCGCCTTCACCAGGCACCGCGTGCCGGCCCGCCCGCTCCCGGGGCGGTGCGGGAACTTGCACGAGCTGTCCGGCCGCGGGATCGGCGCCCGGACCACGACGAGCTCCCGGCCGGCTGCGGTGACCGAGACCGAGTCGCCGTCGTCGCCGTCCATGGACAGGGCGTCGAACTGCTCGGTGACGTCCTCGAGCTGCTCGGCGACGGCCTCGAGGGCCTCCGGCGGCGGCGAGGCCGGGACGAGCGGAGCGCCGTCCTCCGTCTTTGCTTGGCGCAGCTCGGGAGCTATCGTGGAGGCCGGGCCGCCACCATTGGCGTGCATCTGCGGTGGCTGCGCCGGAGCAGGGGCGGCCGGACGCCACTGCTGCGCCGCGCCGCGAGGCTGGTAGGAGCCTCCTCCTCCTCCGCGGCCGCCTTGCTGAGGGTAGAAGCCGAATCCGCCCCGGCCGCGTGCGCCGGCCCTGCCCTGGCCGCCCCCTCGCCCGCCGCCGCCACCTTCGTCGCCGAACCCCGGCAGCCTCGGCCTCCTCGACCCCATCGTTGGATCAGCTGCCAACGAGAGAGAGTAAGATTTCCGTCAGAACAATCGCGTGAGCGTACTCAACTAGTACATATCTCGAAGCAAAACAAGATATTTCTTTCAGGATCAAACGGAAAAAGATGCATCTTTCGGTTCGTTCTTTCTTTTCCGCGAGAACTCGAGCAAAAAAAAAGCAGGGGAACCCAAATCCACCAGCCGGAAGAGAAGAGAAGGGAATGCCGATGAGTCTAGTTCGATTTCCAAAGAGGGAATGCGATGGAGCTGGAGCCTGTCATCACCTTGCTTGGCCGGGTCGATTCGAACTCGCTGGTCTGTTCTGCTCTGTTCTTGCAGAGAGGAGAGGAGGGATTGGCCGATTGGGGCTGCGAGTGTGGAATGGGGGTCGATGAGGGAGAAAACGCCAAGGAGATGACTTTATATGCTGCTCTCCCTAGTGTCTCCACGCAGTGCACCCACACACACACACACCACCGCCACCACCTCCACCCCTCTGCGGTCCTATTCCTCCCTTGATTTCTCTGCTATTTGTAATTCTTGGTAGGTTATGTTTTCACAACACATTTATTTGTTTATTTATGTTATTCATGTGCTGGTTGCTGGTTCTTGTAAAGACATTCTACCGAGTCCACAATGTATTCCTCCTCTAGTTCCGTTGTACTCCATCCGTCTGGAATCATTTGTCGCAAAAATGGATGTATCTAGAACTAAAATACGTCTAGATACATCCATTTCTGCAATAAGTAATTTCAGAGAGAGGGAGTATTTGTAAAGCTGCTTCGGTCTCGTTCAGAAACAAATCGTCACGGATCAAGGTTTAGATCCCATCCATCCCATAATAAAAAACCACCCATGTCAATCAGCGCAGCAGCGGTCATTACAGTCGGCATCATGGTTTATTCTTGTTCAAGGATTTTAAACAACCGATAACAAGATGGGCCGTGTTTCTCGAAAAAGAAATGAAAAATGCGCGAGCTGTGAAACAGAAATTGGACCAAGAACGATTGAGACTAATTTTAAAAAACAGAAAAAATGGTCTCTTTTAAACGAGTGCATAAAAATGAGACATGTTTTTATTCGACAGACTGGAGATAAAAGAAATAGATATCTGCATCTATCATTGATGAATTTTATTATGTTATAAATTTTTGTTTTGAAAATTTTATAACTCTAGGCACCCTAGAGTGGGATTGTTTTCGAAGGATTTATAAAACTTTAATATACTCCCTCTGATCCATATTACTTGTCGCTTAAATGGATGTATCTAGACATATTTTAGTCCTTCAAATTTACTAAAACAACATATATTAGGGTGGAACTATTTTTGAAGGATTACTAAAACATCAAATTTACTTTTTGTGAAAACTCTAGGAAACTTAGAGTGGGATTGTTTTCAAAGGATTTTTAAAACTTTAAAATACATTTTCTGTTTTGAAAAAACTAATGATCTAGGCAACCTGAAATGGAATTGTTCTTAAAAGATTTCTAAAGTTTAAAATATACTTTTTGGCTTTGAAAATAGAAATTGGACCAAGAACGATTGAGACTCATTTTAAAAAAACATATTTAATTTCAGAAAAATGATCTCTTTTAAACGAGTGCATAAAAATGAGGCATGTTTTATTCGACTGACTGGAGATAAAAGAAACAGATATCTGCATCTACCATTGATGAATTTAATTATGTTATAGGTTCACACAATTGCTTTTATACAACACACAAATAAAAGTATTTAATGATGAAATTTATAATTATGGAGAGCGCATCTAGATCTATAAGTGGGACTATTTCCAAAAGAATTATAAACCTTTGAAATACATCTTTTTGTGTAAATTTCAAGCTCTAGACAACCTCGAGTGGAACTGTTTCCAAAGGATTTCTAGAACTTTAAAATATATTTTTGTTTGGAAAAAAATTAAAGATCTAAGCAACCTTGAGTGGAAACTGTTTTCGAAGGATTCATAAAACTTTAAAATATGTTTTATTGTTATGAAAAATGTGAAGCTCCATGCAACTTGAGTAAAACTGTTTTCAAAGGATTTTTAAAATTTAAATATATTTTTCCTTTCAAAAATTTAACGCTGGGTAACATGGAGTGCGATTGTTTTTGAAGGATTTCTAAAACTTTAATATATGTTTTCTATTTTCAAAAATTTGAAGCACTAGTCAACTTGGAGTGGAACTATTTTGTAAGGATTCCTAAAGCATCAAAATAACTTTTTGTTTTGAAAATTTTACAACTCTAGGCACCCTAGAGTGGGATTGTTTTCGAAGGATTTCTAAAACTTTAATATATTCCCTCTGATATGTATTACTTGTCGCTTAAATGGATGTATCTAGATGTATTTCAGTGCATCAAATTTACTAAAGCAACATATATTAGGTTGGAATTATTTTCTAATGATTACTAAGGCATCAAATTTACGTTTTGTGACAACTCTAGGAAACTTAGAGTGGGATTGTTTTCAAAGTATTTCTAAAACTTTAAAACACATTTTCTGTTTTGAAAAAACTAATGATCTGGGCAACCTGAAATGAAATTGTTCTTAAAAGATTTTTAAAACTTCGAAATATGTTTTTTCTTTTTTCAAAATTTAGGCTCTAGCCAACCTGGAGTGGAACTACTTTTAAAGGATTTCTAAAACCATGAATTACATTTTTATTTTTGAAAATTGCAATCTCAAGGAAATCTAAAATGGCACTATTTTCAAAGTATTTCTCATACCTTGAAACATGCTTTTTGTTTTGAAAATTCCAAGCTCTCGGCAACCTGGAGTGGAAATATATTGAAAAGATTTCTTAAATTTTGGATTACATTTTTTGATTTGCAAATTGCAAGCTTTAGGCAACCTGGAATGGAACCGTTTTCGTAGGATATCCAAAACTTATAAATATGATTTATTTATTTTGAAAATTGCAAGCTTCATGCAACCTCGAGTGGAAGTGTTTTCGAAAAATGATTTCTAAAACTTTGATTTTTTTTAAAAAAAAATGAAATCTCTAGGCAACCTGAGTGGAAATGTTTTCAAAGGATTTGCAAACTCTGAAATATATTTTTTTTCTGGAAAATTTGAACTAAGCAACCTAGAGTGGAATTGTTTCCAAACGATTTCTAATACTTTTGAATATGCATGTTTTTTTGGTTTAAAAACTTTCTAGCTCTAGGAAACGTAGAGTGGAGCTCTTTTCGTATGATTTCTAAAATTTAAAATACATTTTTTTTCATTTCAAGCTATAGCCAACCTAGACTAGAACTATTTTGAAAGTATTTCTCAAACTTTGGGCAAGCTCGAGGAAACCTGGAATGGGACTGTTTTCAAAGTATTTCTAGAATTTTGATATAGACTTTTTTGCTTTATTTCAAGCTCTAGGCAGCCTAGAGTGGGACTATTTTTAAAGATTTCTAAAATTTTGAATTATGGTTTTTTATTTTGAAATTGCTAGCTCTACGCAACATGGAGTGGAATGGTTCTGATATGATTTCTATACATGGAAATATGAACCTTTTTGTTTTCAAAATAGCAGGCTCTAGGTAACCTGGAGTAGAACTATTTTCAAAAGATTTCTAGAACTTTGAAATAATTTTTTGTTTTGAAATTGCAAGCTCTAGGTAACCTAGAGTAGAAATGTTTCAAAGGATTCAGAAGCTCTAATATAGGTTTTTTGTTTTGAAATTTTGGAGCACTAGGCACCCTAGAGTGGAACTCCTTTTAAAACTTTGAAATATACTTTTTTGAAAAGAAAAAAAATTCAAGCTCTGATATTAGAAAAAGCTCTAGGCCACCAGAGTGGAACTATTTTGAAAGGATTTATAAAACTTTGAAATACATTTGTTCTTTTGAAATCGAAATCGAGGCAACCTAGAGTGGGATTGTATTCAAAGTATTTCTAAAACTTTGAAATAGGCTTTTTGTTTTGAAAATTGCAAGCTCCAGCCTACCTAGAGTGGATTATTTTCAAAGGATTTCTAAAACTTTGAAATACATTTTTATTTGTAAAGCACAAGCTGCAATCTAAAGTGTAAGTGTTTTCAAAATATTTCAAAAACTTTGAAATATGTTTTTTTTAAATTGCAAGCTCTAGGAAACCAAGGGTGGAAATGTTTTCTAAAACTATGAAATATTTTTTTGTTTTGAAAACATAAAGCACTAGGAAACCTAGAATGGAATTGTTTTCAAATGATTTCTAAAACATTGAAATACATTTTAAATAATTCAAGCTCTAGGAAACCTGGGGTGGAAATGATTTCTGAAACTATGAAATATGTCTTTTGTTTCGAAAAGAATAAAGCACTAGGCAACCTGGAGTGGAATTGTTTTCAAAGGATTTCTAAGACTTTGAAATACATTTTAAATAATTCAAGCTCTAGGAAACCTGGAGTGGAAATGATTTCTGAAACTATGAAATATGTTTTTTGTTTTGAAAAGAATAAAGCACTAGGCAACCTGGAGTGGAATTGTTTTCAAAGAATTTCTAAGACTTTGAAATACATTTTTTTTTGTTTTGAAAATTTCAAGCTCTAGGCAACCTGGAGTGGAACTCTTTTTCATAGTATTTCTAAAAATTTAAAATAGTCTCTTTTTTGAAAATTACAATCTCTAGGCAACCTTGAGAAAATATACTTTCAAAGGATTTATAAATTTTTGAATTAAAATTTTAGATTTGAAAATTGCAAGCTCGAGGTAGCCTGGTGTAGACTATTGTCAAATGATTTATTAAACTTTTAAATATGTGTTTTGTTTTGAAAAAATTGAAGGCTTTAGGCAACATGGAGAGGAAATGTTTCAAAGGATTTCTGAAACTCTTAAATACGGTTTTTTTCTTTGAAAATTTGAAGCTCTAGGCAAGCTAGAGTGGAACTATTTTCAAAGGATTTTCTAAACCTTTGATGTATGTTTTTAGTTTTGAAATTTTAAATCTGTAGGCAACCTAAAGTGGAATTGTTATCTAATTTAAATTTGTGAATAAGCTAAAAAAATCAATGTTTGATTTTTTTGTTATTGAAAATATCAAGCTCTAGGCAACCTGGAGTGGACCTATTTTCAAAGGATTTCTAAAATTTTAGAATTTTTTTTTGTTTTAACAATTTCAAGCTGTAGGCAACCTTGAGTGGAACTGTTTTCAAAGGACTTCTAACAATTTTGAATACGTTTTTGTAACATTGAAAGCTATAGGAAACCTCGAGAGAAAAAAGACGTCTAACACTTTGGACTACAATTTTCAAGCTCTAGGCAAGGGATGCAAAACACCTCAATCAACGGGCCTCCTCCTTGCTCTTCCTACGTCCACACTGGGAAAATACGTACTATTGATGTGACGAAGAGAATAAACTAGAGGAGATCGGAATATTCTGACACCTGTTATTTTGACACATCTGGATATCCTGACAACAAATTTGTACATGCACACGCAGATTTCAAGTACACACGTACAATAGTTTATTACTCCAACCATTTCTAAATATAAGTCTTTGTAGAAATTTCACTATAGACTACATATGGAGCAAAATAAGTGAATCTACACTCTAAAATGCATTTACATACATCCGTATGTGGTCCATAGTGAAATCTCTACAAAGACTTATATTTAGGAACGGAGAGAGTAGTATATTTTCGAGTTATGGCCTGTGGGGTTATTGAATATGGTCTTTGTGGGGTTATTGAATACGACAGTCTTACAGATATGCAAGAAACACTTATACGCATCGTGAAAGGGAGTTGAAGCCTTTTGAAACATCAACATGTTTTCTACGAGTAGATATTATTGATGTCGACAAAATAATACCGAGCTCCCTCCAAGGATAAAATGCGGCGCTCGTATGAGTATGATACTCCGTGGCTTGGACCTTGGACCGGGTCGTGGGGGTGCGGTCTGATCGAGCAGAGTCACCCACCTGCTCAACAGCAGTGGCTTGCGCTAGTCTAGTCACCACACGGCAATGGTGCTGCGTGTGTGGGACCCACAGAGCAGGAGGAGGAGTAGGATTTGATTTTTTGCGGGCTGTGGGAGATGGTACGCCGGAGACCAGTTTGAGGGAAGAAACGGCCAGCCTAGCCTAGCTAGCTGCCAGCTCGTGTGAGAAGTCGCCAAGTGGTGCCGGTGAGGGAGCTCTCTCCCTCTGCCTGCGGCCTGAATGCACGGACAACGGCAAAGGTAAAGTAGGCTGTCTTTATTTGACATGACTAGCTCGTGAACACTGTGCCTGTGTGAGTGATCTGATCTTGGCACAGTGGCTAGCTAGGCTAGGCCATTCCTTCGGACAAAATTTCTGCTATAACCTTTTGTGCTAACAAATTCTTGAATTGATCTCGATTGCAAAAAAAAATCGAATCTGACATTTTTAAGTAATGCCAACATCCGTGGCGTTCAGTTTGCACGGGTGACGCCAAGGACCTTGGCGTCTGGTCCCTGGCCCGCACGACCCGCTGGCACGTTGACCGGCTGACGTGGCAAAAGGGCCAGACGCCGGGCACCTTGGCGTCTGGCCCTGGTAGGTTATCCACGCGCGGGCCCAGTCCTCCCATCCCCAACTCCTCCCTGGCAACGGCTGACCCCAAGAACAGAGGGATTTCTCTCCCTCGCCCCTCTTCTCCCTCACACCAAATCCCCCCTTGATCTACTCCATCCTCCACCCAAATGTGTGGATCTGAGCCCCCCAAGCATCCTTGAGGTATTCTCCCCCATTCCCTCCAATTTGTTTTGGTTAGAACATCTCCTTTTGTTTGCATTATTCAACATTGGGTGATGTTAGATGAGTACATGTTTTTTTTGTTTTAGGAATTTTTTTGTAGTTGTTAGATGGTATAGATGATTTGTAGATAGTAGATGTTATGTTGTTGAATATGTATGCAATTTTATTTCGGTTTGGTCCATATGTAGGTCATCCTATTGTTGGCATATTATTTTTGCAAAAGAGATGATGAAATTTGATGGTTGTGTGTGGCATGATTTGTTCAAGAGATTGGTTTGGGTACTCTAGATGTTATGTATTTGCATATGTTGTGAATAGGAGTGTTTTAAGAGAGATGTTGTTGCATATGATGAAATTTTTCATATGGTTATGTGACACCATATTGTTTGAGAATTTTATTTGATTGAAAGATGATGTGCTTATATTTGAGAAGAATGATGTGGTCATATGGAAAAAAGAATGCATAACTTGGAGAAGCAAATTGTATTGTTTAATATTGTTCATGTATTTATAGATGTTGTGATTTATTTGGTAGGATGGCGGATGATGCGGATGATGATGGGCCTTGGTACGTCGGATTAATCGAGGAGTTCGACAAGGAGCATCGTGCTCGGGCCATTGAGAACCGGAAGGTAAGAAGCAAGACTTATCAATTTTCAGTGTTTTTCATTTTTGTTTTTGTACTGATCCAAAACTCATTTTGTTTGCAGCCTGTAGTTGCTATGCGCATGAGGGGTCATGCTGTGGATGACTTTCCTTACGACGTGCGGTACGAGCCGTACATTCAGAGATTGGGCCTTCTCCCATTTGTGTTGCAGTTCAAGCGACACTCTCCGCCGGTGAACCACGCAGCGCTCACCGCACTTGTGGATCGTTGGAGGCCAGAGACACACTCCTTCCACCTTCCCTATGGGGAGATGACGATGACCTTAGAGGACATGGCTATGATAAGCGGTCTTCCTATCAACGAACAAGTTGTTACCGGTCATGTCAGCGTCGTTAATTGGCGAGCTCGGGTTGGCGTTTTAATTGGTGTTGAGCCCGCTCCCCCTCTCCCAGGCAAGGCCGATACCCCGAAAGTGAAGCATTCTTGGCTAAAACAAGTGAGAGGAGCAACAAATCCGTGACCCAAGGATGCCAATGAGATGGTTGTGCAGCAATACACTCGGGCCTGTCTTTGGTATGTACTAACCAAGGTAGTCTTCTCAGACTCAACCGGGAACTCAGCCCTCTGGATGTTCTTGGAGCTACTCAGTAACTGGGACACTCAGTATAGCTGGGGTTCGGCGGCACTAGCATACTTGTATCGTCAGGTAAGACATTTTTTGCAACCATTTATCTTGCATTTGTCATGCGTCTCCATATCTAACATGTATGTTTACTTGCAGCTCGACTTGGGGTGTTGCAGGACAAAAGATACATCCTCATTGGCCGGGTTTGTTTGGAGCCTATCCGTGTGGATGTGGGAGCGGATTCCGGTTGGACGACCCGTTGTGCTAAACCCCGAGCCAAACCCACATCCACGTCATGAAGGGCTTCATGATGATGATCCATATCGACGCCCCACGCTTGCATACTGTTGGGAACTGGTGACGGTGTACACAGGAAGCTCGCATGTGCGATACAAGTGCTATGTGAACGAGCTGGACACGTTGACTGATGAGCAGGTACCGAGAAGTGCTATGTGATGCTCCATATCGACGCCCCACGCTTGTATCTAAAAATTTATCTCCTTGTGTTGCAGGTCCACTGGTTGCCTTATGTGGAAGATCGTAACTTCTCTCTTAACGAGATGTGCACGCGTGATCAACATCTTTGGCGGGCGAGGTGCCCAATGATATGCTTCTACGCAGTCGAGTGGCACTTCGTAGACCGTGTCGCAAGGCAATTTGGAAAAAGACAAGGTATTCCAATTGAGGAGAGCAAGGAGATAATCTAATCTCTGCATCGGTGAGCAAGCATGTCTTTGTTGAGATATGTAGTTGAGCACTTACAAAGTCATTGTTTGCTAATTGTAATACTGTGCATCATTTGTAGGTTCAGTTGAAGGAACAATCAGGATATATCGGATTGGGCGAACAAGCACCGTCAGTGGATAGACATTTGGAATCAGAGAGAGACGTTAGTGGAATCAGAGAATAGACCCCACAATCAGTCAGCATTCCAGAAGTATCAAGTGTGGTATGCGACGCGTTACCGGTTAAAGCTAAAGCCTGGTTGGACTAACGAGGAGTGGTCGGAGTTGGTGTCGGAAGACCCGGGGGCTGCAGAAGGTTATCATGCCTTCAACATGGTGGTGAGAGAGACCAGAGGGACTCAAATTGACTACGCACCGATGCATGACGAATTGGTACTTTAATGAATCTACACTTGCATTATCTTGTCTTTATTTCAAATATGAATGTTTTGTGTGATCATGAATTGCATGGCAGAGAGTTGCTTATGTGTGTCAATGATGCCAATGTAGCACTCGGTCATCCCCCGGGTGGTGGATTATCTGAGAGGACTCTTAGGACCATGATGGAGGTATGAGTCATTTATTAGAAAAGCTTATCTTTGCGGATTAGTTATTTGCATCTCATCTCATATCATATTTTGTGTTGTCGCAGAAGTTCAAGAAGAGGTTCCACAAGATGGCAGCTATGCTTTCTTGCCACGGTACTTAGGCCGCTGAAGCGAGTGCACCTGGTACTAGCCGCGCCAACAGAGCTAGACGTCGTTATCTACGCGACGAGGAGACAGAGGAGGAGGTCAATCAAGAGGCGCCCACACAACAAGAGGAGCAGGCACAGCAAGAGCACGAGTATGATGTTGATGCTCCACAGCCATCACAGGCTACACAATCGACACAAGGCAAAGCTCGCTCTAAGAAAGGCAAAGGCAAAACTAAGACACCAAGCAAAGGTAAAGGGAGAAAGAAGACATGGAACACTATCCTCCATAGTCCTGAGTATCCTCATCATCTTTTGCCTAAAGGAATGACTAGGCATGAGTCTAACGAGGATGAGGAGTCTAGCGAGGAAGAGGAGGAGGACCGCGAGGAGGAAGAGGCTAGCGAAGAGGAGGTGCTAGCAAAAGCCGTGAAGAGAGGAAGGAAGAAGTGAACTTGTCGTTTCATGAACTTGGTGTCGTTTGTTAAGTTTGTATGAACTTGTCGTGATGAACTTTTTAGGTTCTCTTGACCTTGTCATGAATTCGTGAACTTGCTATGAATGTATGACTTGAAGTTGTTAGTTAAATGCTGAAGATTTTCATTTAAATGTATTTGGTTAAATGCTCAAAATTGTGTAGCTCTCTTGTGAAATGGTCAGGACAGACTGAATCTGTGTACAGCGGAGCAGACGCCAGGGTCCTTGGCGTCTGGGTCCCTGGACTTCTATGTACAGCGGACCAGACGCCAGGGTCTGTGGCGTCTGGGCTTTGACCAGACTCTGTTCTGTGGCAGAACAGGGCATCCAAACGCCAGGAGCCATGGCGTTTGGTTCTATTTTGTTTTCTGAAATGCGTGCAAAACAAGGTTCATGCCTCCATCAGACATAGTTCAAATGACTCCAATATTACAGAGTGATCGTACAATAGAAATGGCATAAAACATCACATAGTTCAAATGGCATAAAACATCACATAGTTCAAATGGCATAAAACATTACATAGTTCAAATGGCATAAAATATCACATAGGTCCATCATTAATGCCATTATAGTTCAAATGACATAAACATCACATAGGTCCATCATTAATGCCATTATATTTCAAATGACATAAACATCACATAGGTCCATCATTAATGCCATTATAGTTCAAATGACATAAACATCACATAGGTCCATCAAGGACATTGGCGTTTTGGAGCAGGCTCTTCATACCAACTCGGTTTCTTGTAACAATGCAAATCAACCTTCCTTTTGGACTTGAATTCTTCCTTCATCCGTTGAACTGTAGCCTCATCAGTTAGTTCAATCATCGCTCTGCCATTTGATTCCAACTTGCTTCTGTAGTACATAAAATCGTCTTCGTTGAACCCATAGTTCAACATGAAATTATTCTTCAAGAAATCAATAGTGATAAGCTCTTCAATCATTGGCTCCCATACACCTTGAGGAACTCCCCTTACGTGCACAATGCACCTAAGTAACCACGGTTTACTCGTGTACCACCCATTAGCATTAGCCATCTGCAATAGACAAATCAAATAAGTTTACATCGTAAACAAATACGTAACCCTAACCCTAATCCTAGGCATAACCCCTAATCCTAAGCATAACAACTAGTGTAATCCTAATCCTAATCATAACCCTAATCCTAAGCATAACCCTTGGGGGAATGCATAGTGCACCAACTAAATCTATTAGTCTAAAGCTTACAACACCACATATAGCACCATATTCTACCATTTTTTGCAAAGGAATTGCTAAAATAAATCGAAACTAGGGTTTGCTAAAATCCACTAAGTACGATGGATTGAACCAAACAAATCATGAGGGTGTAATGGATTTACCTCAATGGTTGTAAATGACTCCAATCCAACGGTTAAATGGGACCGATTTGTGAGAGATTTGAGGGGAGTTTGGGTGGTGGAGAGAGAGTGAGGGGGGCAGCAGCTCGGGCAGTGGTGAAGAATGAGGTAGGGAGTGGGCTTGAGGTAGGGCCAATGCTACTTATCCACTGCAAAGGACCCAAACGCTAGGGTCCCTGGCGTCTGGTTGACGTGCCCCTATTGCCAGATGCCAGGGACCCTGGCGTTTGGGTCTGTGCCAAAACATCCGAAGCTTCTGTTGTTCTCCTTCTACCCTTGGTTTCATGCCAGTGTATCCAGCCAGGTCATCCATATCACCCCTGAACCTCTTAGTTCTCCTTCTACCCTTGGTCTCCACCTTCAGGAGAGGGTCTGGCTTAATATGGGGGCCATGACACTCAGGCCACTGTGATTGATCTAAGAAAGGGTGAAACCGAGGCGCCCATGTCAACCTAGTAGCTTCCACGTGGAACTCTTGCATCCACACGGTTTTCCCATCACAAACTGATATGTGTCTCGCCTTCGCCGCTGTTATCAAATGCGAGCATGGCCAATGATACTTACTAGGCCTCTCGCACTGGCACCACCGTGTCTTGAGGTGCACCTCAAATGCGGCACCACCATATGAAAAACCGTCTCGTGTTGTGCCACCTGGCTCGTCGATTTGATAGATCATTTCAGTGTTGTCGAATGTGATAATTTGTTATTGCGAAGACTTGCTTGCTTGTAATTGAAGCCATTCATCAACCTTTTCCGGATAATCCATTTTCTCACCTATCCATTTGGCAGTCTCTTCCGAATGCCTCTGAAAGTACTCATTAAGCTTGAAGAAGGTGTACTCCACTATTGCAGTCACCGGCAATGAACGGGCACCCTTGAGCACATTGTTGAAACATCCAACCAGGTTGCTCGTCATGTCGCCATATCGCCTACCTTCATCGTCATGAGCGCGTGCCCGCTTGTGCTTCTCGCCGAAATTCCGTGTTAAGAAATGTTTCCCTCCTTCGTTCACCGCTGCAAAGAGTTTGTTGTAGCGAGCATCGAAAGCATCGGTGGTGAAGGCCACACATACATGGGTAAGGTCTTTGCTGAGCTCCTTGCTCTTACATGCCCGGTAAAAGTTGGCCACGAAATGCCTCATGCACCATCTGTGGTGAAGCTTTGGAAAGCCTGGAATTACAATGTCCACTGCCTTGAGTATGCCATGGTGCCGGTCCGATATGATTCATACCTCCCTAGCCCCAATCACCTTCTCCCTCACATGACCCATGAACCACTCCCAGTTGTCTTGGTGCTCGGAAGGCACCAAAGCAAATGCCACTGGCAACACATTGTCATTGGAGGAGTGCGCCATTGCTACCATTAGTGTGCCCTTGTATCTGCCTGTCAAGAAGGTGCCATCTATAGATAAGACCGGACGACAATGCTCAAACGCCGCCACACATTGTCCATAACTCTAGAAGGCATGGTGGAACACTCCCTCGTTATCATCGACCACATGATACATGCCCGGGTTCCTATGTGCAATCGCGCCCAACAACCTCGGGAGCTGGTTGTATGCTTCTTCGTAACCACCATACAACATCGTAATAGCATTTTCCTTTGCCTTCCATGCCTTCCCATACTTGACTTTATAACCAAATTGTTTTTTCACCGTCCGCATGAGAAACCTCACTTTCACAGTGGGATCAACGGCTATGTCTTTCATGAATTTGTATCCAAGATACTCAGACGTGAGTTGACGGTGTGTCTTTCGAAGATGTTTCTTTGGTGGTTTGCACCTATGAGTGGCAACACAACTTCTTAACACCCATTCTTCGGTTTCTTCAAGATTTCTTGCACGAACCTTCTATGGGCATCCTTCTTGCTCACACTTGATAGTGTAACGCAAATTTATGTCGGAGTGCTCAACATAATATGGCCTATGGTTCCGAATGGCATAGTCAGACAACCAAATCTTCAGCCCAACCAAGCTCAGAAACTTCACTCCTTTCTTCAAATAAGCATTCTCGTCCTCGTTCTCATCCCTTGGTTCGCCTGGATCCGGGCATGGTGTTGGCTCAATCGCCGTCATTCTCATGCCACCATCAACTACGGCTTTATGGGCAAGGCTAAGATCTCGAAACAAGTGAGTTCTTTTTTCTAAGCCCGTCAACTCAAAGTACATTTGGTTTTCATCCTTTGTGAATCCATCCTCGTCCAACTCTTTCCCCGGACCTTCGTCATCCGAGTCATACGCATATTGACGCCTAAAAGGCAACTCACGATCCATGTCCTTTTGCGCTATGTACGTATCCAAGTCACCAACATCATTACCATGAAAACCTTCCTCTTGCTCATCGTCATCACCATGAGCATCACCATCCTCTTGATATACATTGTCACTAGCAATCACCTCAACTTCATTTTCTTGGCTAGTTGGTGGTTGGCTAGAAGCATTGGGGGCATACAACTCAACCTCATTTGCTTCACTAGTTGGTGGATGGGGACGTGGTTGGCGATAAGCATTGGGGGCATCAACCACAACCCTATGCTCAACAAGGGGCACGATTGTCCTCTCGGTCATGTCATTCATTGGGGAAGACACATGCCGGTTCAAGTCAATTGTAAACCGAGGAGGTTCAACCTTGGTGGCAAACAATTCAAGTGACCTGTCTTCCGATTGGGCAACTTTTTCCTTGTATACATCCCAATGCAAATCCGAGGTGATAGGCATACTTTTCAAGCGAGATTTGGCTCCAACTCCAACATCATACCTTCCTATTAACTTAACATCATTATTGGGGTCCATCCACTTTAAGACATGTCTCACTTTTGCAACAACCTCCTCATAGCTAGGGCTTGTATCAAAAACCATTGGTTCCTCACCCGTGTCGGCATTGTTACTCAAGAATGCCTCCTTGTCCATATAATGAACATTAACAAGTCTCCCCATCTAAAAACAACATGAATGCATTTAAGGCATCAATGACAATTGTTGGTTATCCAAAAACAATCCATTATATCCAAATCATATCAACACTACATTATTGATGATGTCCAAAAATGTATCATTAATTAACATACACTAAGCAAAGTTTACCATAAACACTAACTAACCCTAACCCCTAATCTTTCTACTCAACAAGCAAACATACATACTACACACTATGCATATCCCTATATTATCAAAGTTAAACAAGATATTCACACTAAAATTTTGGGAAAAGCATAGAACTAGGGTTCCACCCACATGTAAAAAATGCTAGCAAAATAACAAGATTTAACCAAAAAAATTGGGTGATTTGGGGGAGATTACCACAAGCAACAAAGTGATGGAAAGATCCACCTAAGGCAAGCACCTTTTGGGGAGGATTTGAGGGGGGGCTTGAGGGATGGGAGAGAGGGGGGGGGGAGCAGCAAGTGTTCTTACATCTCGGGCTGGATTGAGAAGAGTGAGTGGGGTGGGTCCCACCCACTCTCCCGTGGGGTTATTCACTTACCATGACCAAACGCCAGGGTCTACGGCTTCTGGATCGGGGGCTTGAAATGCCAAGGTGCCCGGTGTCTGGCCCTTTGCCACGTCAGCCGGTCAATGTGCCAGCGGGTCGTGCGGGCCAGGGACCAGACGCCAGGGTCCATGGCATCATCCGTGCAAACTGAACGCCACGGATGTTGGCGTCACCTAAAAAGGTCAGATTCGATTTTTTTTTTGCAATCGAGGTCAATTCGGAAATTTGTTAGCACAAAAGATTAGAATAGAAATTTTGTCATGCATGTGTGGCGGCAGCCAACTCCTTTTTTTTTGCGAGAAACTTCCAATCTATTCATCTTCAATCATGGCAGTACAAAGAACAACAGAGGTAATAAAAATTACAACCATGTCCGTGGACCACCTAGCGACGACTACAAGCACTGGAGCGAGCCGAAGGCGCGCCGCCGTCATCGCCCCTCCCTCACCGGAGCCGGGCAAACCTTGTTGTAGTAGACAGTCGGGAAGTCGTCGTGCTAAGGCCCCATAGGACCAGCGCACCAGAGTAGCAACCATCGCCGATGAAGAAAGTCGTAGATCAAAAGAATCAAACCTGTAAACACCCAAACAAAGGCGAACGAAGACCGGATCCAAACAGATCCACCGAAGACCAGCACCGACCGAATCCCGCGAGATCCGACGGAGACAAACCTCCACACGCCCTCCGATGATGCTAGACACACCATCGGGACGGGGATAGAACGTGGGAGACATTATTCCTACTATGGGATATCGCCGCCGCCACACAGCCCCAACCAACACGCTGAATCTAACAAGAACGAGAACGGGGTCCCTCCCGCCGGCGGGGGGCCGAGATCCTCCGCACCTCCATGGCCTAGAGGCCATCGGAGATGGGGCGGACCGGCGGCGGCGCCGACGGCAGCCAACTCCTACAAGCTTGGGTTTTAAGATGACTGCATGACTGTATGTAACAACACGTACGTACAACGGTGCTTCATGTACGTATTTTCGTACGTACGTATACTTGAGATTGCCGGTGAAAGTGGGTAGCTAGCTAGCCATCGATCAGAGAGAGAGAGAGAGAGAGAGAGAGAGAGAGAGGACGCATGCACTGCATGCATTGCGGGAGACCGATACATACATGCGGTGCATGGCATGCATGAGTGCATCTGATCTGAGGATGCAGTCGGAAGGGAACGTACGTGAGATGGATAAGGCTCACTCCTGCACAGCTGGAGCTAGGGCGGAGGGGCGGCAGCTAGACCTGGCCATGGGCTGCCCGGCTCGGCCCGGTGTTGCCCACGGGCCAGGCCTGGGCCTAGGTTTTGAGCCCGAAGGCCGGGCCGGGCCGGGCCCGGGCCCGCCATATTTGACATTTAACAAAAAGGCCCGGCCCGAGGCCCGGCGGGCTTTGCAGCGATGGGCCGGGCTTGGGCCTGGTTTTTAGACCCGATGCCCGGGCCGGGCCGGGCCTGGGTTTTTTGCTTCCGGCTTGGTTAGGCCCGGCCCGAAGCCCGGCCCGGCCCGAAGGATGCACAGGTATAGCGGCAGCACGTACACTGTCCGATTCCGAATGAATGAACGGATATGGATCGCTCACCCTTCTCCCCCTCCCCATCAATAATGCGGCAGCTGGATGGCTGGCAAAAGATCTCTGCCTGCCATGCATGCTTGTGACTGACTGGGTCACAGTCTCACACTCAGACTGCTGTGAGTGTGAGGGGGTACGTAGAATCCACGCCATCAATAATGCATGCACTACCACTGCCACTGCCACTGGCTACAGCAGTGAGTGGGACAGCAGCAACAAGACAAGCGACCGGATCGAAACGTACCACGATGCCATTCAGTTGGTCAGTTCACTTCACTTCAGTGCCCCCACCACACACAGTCAACAGACACATGGATCATGCATGCATGCATGCAGGGGAAGTGGAACCAAAAAGCAGTGTAGGCGGCCGACGGGTGGGCCACGAACCAACCCCACACACACCCCGCTTCACGGGTGGCCTGCTCTCGTGGTCCGTCTCCGGCCTACGTGCACGCAGCCCGGTTGGCACACAAGCAATCGAGCAACACCCATACATGAACTAATCAATCTCCAACTCATTCCTTGTCTTAATTTGATTACGACCTTAACTAGTAAACCCCTACGAATTTTGCAGGGTGACGACATCTGTGACTGTGAACCGTACGTGCATGCATCAATGGCACACTTGTGTCAACAGTCAAACGCATGCCCAAACTTTTTCTTTTAGTACGGAGAAGAAGGAGTTTTTTTTTTTTTTTGGTCAGTTCGCGACATACATACATCTCAAGTCAAAGCCAGACTAGTTGAACGTCATGGCATGTCATATACACGCTCACAAGCTTGCTAGGGTTCTGTCCACAAGACACAAGTTAGCTTCGTGAATACACCACGATATTGTTGTGTACTAAATGTCACGTGCATGACATGCCATGGCTCATGTACGCCGCTAGCTAGCAGCCATGCACCAACACATGGAAATTAAGTAGGTAGAATCCCGCTAGTAGGAAGATGGCGAGACATAGCCCAAGGCGGAGACGGGGCCAACATGGCTGCAGGGGAGTCGGAGAGGTTGACGGCGCGGGTGACTGGTGCGGACGGGGGGAGGCGAGTGGAAGAAGAAGGTGTATCATGACTCATGACTATTACCGTGTGCCACAGCCGTGACGAGGACACTGACGTCACAAGCTCACGTGACAACAAGAAGAGCGATGAAGAGAGGAGTGAACCCTGACAAATGGGACCCACTAGCGTTTGTGTGTGTGGTGAGCGGCCTGTGAGCCGAGCAGGTGGCATTATGTGCGCGGGTTGTGTCCCGTGGAGGATCATCGATGATTGTAACAGACGAATTCGAGAGAAGAGAAGCTGCCCTTCTTCTTCCTACGGCCTCCTCCTTCCCCTTTCTCCTACCAACTACCCCCTCTCCTCCTCAGATCTAGATCGGCCCGTAACAGTTGATATCAGAGGTCAGCTGACCTGGAGACGGCATACCCACGCCCGTGCTACACCCCCAAGAAAGTGCTCAAGGCGGCAACGATGGAAAAGCAACTCGCGACGCTCCTTCTATCGGTCAACGAAGGCCGAGCCGCCAACGACGCCAAGTTGGAGGTAATCCAGCACTCGCTCGAGCTCTGGCGTCTCGCGGTCAGCAACCTCAAGTATCCACTCGATGAGCTCCGTACCCAGGCGGGCGGGATCGCGATCCACCCGGCGCTCGCAGATCCTGCGCCTGCAGCGAGAGAGCAAGTGGTGCGTACGACTCCGACGTCACCAATTGTCGACCCAGGGCACCACGGGCCAAGTGGCCACGACGAGATCGGCAATCCCGGGGGCTTGGTACACGGGGTAGTCACCACCCTGGAACCGCCTGCGGTCAAGGGTGCGTTTCCCTCTTGTCCTCCTATGGATTTCGTCTCTAGTGGTCTGGATCTGAGCCGTGTTCCTGACACCGAGCTCCAACACGGCGCACAGCACATTCCACATGCTCACTAGGCGTTGCCCAAGTTGGATTTTCCGCAATTTGATGGGGAAAATCCTCAGTTCTGAAAAAATAAGTGTGAAAAGTACTTTGATGTGTATGTTGTGCACCGTGAGATGTGGGTTCGCGTTGCTACTCTTCCCTTCACCGGCAACGCGGATAGATGGTTGCAGTTACACGAGTCAAGCACAAAATCCTTTGATTGGGATGAACTTTGCACTGCTTTATGTGGCAAATTCTAACGCGGTCAATATCAGGCGCAACTCCGACAATTTGCTACACAATCTCAGACAGGCACAATGACATAGTATATGATTCGATTTGAAGAAATGACGCACCACCTCCTTGCACACAATCTAGGATTTGATCCAGTCTACTTCACCACTAAGTTCTTAGATGGTTTACATTATGAGATTCAAGTAGGTATTGTTTTGCACTGTCCCAAAGACCTCGACTGCGCCACCACTGGGCTGGCCACCGCCACCACCTGGCTTCGCCGGAGTGGCCATATGCGGATGAGAAAGGGGAGGGAGTGGGAAGGGGAGAGAATAGTGAAGTGCAGCGCGAGTGGGAGGGGAAATGAGTTTGGTCTGGACGTCGCCGTCTAACGGCGTGCAACACGGCTCGTTATGCCACGTCAAAAAACGGGCCCCATCTGTCATAAACGTACTCAAAAGAGTCAAATCCGCCGATCACTGGTTTTTGCAAAAAAGCTACACAAGACATGGTGTTTTCTGCCAAAAATTGTAAACTCGTGTTTTCTGCTAACCTAGTCTTCAATGTGGTGGGTTTGTGCAATTTACTTCTTTGAAAGCTATATTGGCCAATAGACACATCATCCCTGTAAGTGGGGAGCGCCCAAGATGTGCGTCACATATGTTTTCAATGCGCTCCCGCAACCAGATAGTTGGGGGGGGGGGGGGGGGGGGGGGGTTGGCTGGTTGATCGTTGTCGGGATGGAATTCTCGTTGAACAACCTGCCAACAAGTCCTCTGCAGATTATGTGCCAAAGCTAAATTGTAAAGATGTTCAGGCTGTTTGTTGTTGCCTTGTTAGTATCATTGATTTTTTTTTTTGCGAGGAAAGTTGGTATAATTGGTGGATCCGACGTCAAGTCACGCATAATGAACCAAGCCCATCTCCTACTAGATGACCGATGACGGGTCTTGCTATTACAGGTAATTTCCTCGAGGCATCATCTCGAAGCAATGGGGCACCAGAGTAGACGGTTTCTCCACGTTGAAGCTGAGCAGACTCTCTTGATGTCATCAACTTTTGTACAGGACAAACACAATGGTGGAGATGTGGCTGCTGCAATCTTCGCTAAATGTTTAGATATGACATCAACAATTGGGAAGGTCAAATTTAAGCATTGTCTCCGCGCGGCTAATACCACGGTCCATGAGCTAGCCAAATTTATTTCTGCAATAATTGTTCCGAGACTTGGGTTGACGAACCTCCGGGTCGTGTCGTCAACAGATCTGTGGATGATGTAACTTTGCTTCGAGTTAATAAAACTAGGCATGATGGCCTTCTCTAGAAAAAGAAAGAAAGATAAAATCCTTTGTTAACCCTGCGTGATGCTGAACCCCATGGTTTATTAATTTGATAAAGGGTGTGGCTAGGTCTTAGTCGACTGAGATTTAACCAAGTCTCAGTCAAGTGACATAACATGCAAGAGAGAAAAAGAAAAAACTAAAAAGAAAATTTTGCACGGATCTCAAAATAAAATCTCACGGATATAGCATCGACTGAGACTTAACGAAGTCTCGGTCGACTGAGACTTAGCAAGACTGTTTGATAAAATGCCTATTGAATAACCGGAGCTTAATTAGCAGCCATATAATGGATTCATGTGCTGTGTTGTGCACAGAAGAAATGAAGATGGTGCATTGTTTCAGCCATCAGTGTTAGAAAACACCATGGAGCATGGGTGCGTGGTCTCTCTTTTGTAGCAGTGCTGCAACCTCTGAACCAGATTCAACTCCGGAACTCACAAGTCAGAATCAATCTCTCTCCCAAAAAAGTCAGAATCAATCAACCAATCAAGCTACTGGTGTGTGCGTGTGTGATCATGCATGCACTAGCACTAGCACTAGCAGTGTAGCAGTGGGACAGCAGCAACAAGACAAGCGACCAGATCAAAACGTAGTAACCCATTCTCAGTTCGGTTCAGTAGATCAGTTCAGTTCAGTACCCTCACCACGCACAGCCAACAGACAGACACATGCATCGTGCATGCATGACTTGGCGTCAAAAGCAATGTAGGTGGCCGACAGGCGGGCCACGACCCGACCCCCGCCCACCACCTCACGTACGGGTGGCCGACTGGCCGTGCTCGTGGTCTCCGGGCTGGCAGTGGCACTAGCACACAAGCAAGCAAGGGGTTGCAGTCTTAAATTAATCTCAAAGTCATTCCTTGTCTTTTTCTTTTATGAATTAGAACCATGACACAGTAACCACTGCATGCAAATTTTGTGATACTCCCTCCGTCCCTAATTATAAGTATTTGTAAAGATTCCACTATGAACAACATACGGATGTATATAGATGCATTTTAGAGTGTAGATTCACTCATTTTGCTCCGTATGTGGTTCATAGTGGAATCTCTATAAAGACTTATATTTAGGAACGGAGGGAGTACATACGTGCATGCATGCAGTCAATTCGGATGCATCGGTTGATGACGATAACACTGAGGCTTTGTTTGGTGACCAGGGGAAGAACGCCAGGGCACTAAATCCCAATAGGGGAATTTCAAGAGTACATGGGACCCCCTTCCTTCCACGGGGAGATATTCTCTTTGGGGGATGGTCATTTGGTGGTAGAAGGGAGGGGAAGAGGGGAGGGAAGGAAGGCAACGACAGAGGAAAGCAGAACGAGGCGGCGGAGGGTTGCAAGTTTAGATCGCGCAAGAAAAACGGTGCGGGGAAGATTTCCATGACTGTTGAGGCGTGGGACCTGTACCCGGGGAAAGAGCGGGGCTTGGGCGAGCATACCCCGTCGATATGGTCGTCCAAATGTCACCCTCGTTTAGTTGGAGTTCACGCTTTGTGTCGAGTTTGGCTTGTTTGGGCCTATGTTGAGTTTTGCTTGGTTGTGGACAAGTTTGTAGTGGTTTTCGTCCCGTTTTCCAGTAATTAACCAGGTAATTCTCTTCTTCTCAACTAATGAATGAGGCGGCCTTTTAACCCCTTTACGAAAAACAAGAAACAAATGATGCGTGGCAGCCTATCCTAGCTCTCGTTAATAGTCAAACAGACACCTAAACTTTTTCATCATTTCAGTATGAAGGTTGATATTTTGGTCAGATGGTTATGGAATGACGGGGAAGGTTGGTGGCATTTGCTACGTATCATGTTATGTACACGCTGATATATGTGATATGTGCATTTCACCTCGTTATGTAAGAGGCAGGGAGTGAACTCTCAATATATGGTTGGATGTGTTGGGAATGGCATACAAATTAAATTCTGGGAAGATATTTGGCATGGCAATGCTCCTTTAGCTACTACATACTGGGATCTGTACTATTTAGTTCAAGAGAAGAATATGACTATTGCTGATCTGTGGGATGGTAATAATCTAAAATGGTGCAATGGTTTGAATTAGTGAATATAGTTAGGCTTACACCCTTTAGAGATGAAGAAGATTCCTTGATTTGGCAATATGAATCTAAAGGGATCTACTCATCTAAATCTCTGTATGCTCTAGTAAATTTTAGAGGGGTGCAACCTCTGTATCTCCCTGCAGTGTGGAGTATTAAAGTGCCCCCTAGGGTACAGGGTTTCCTGTGGCTGTTCTCCTAGAACAAAATCATGACCTGTGACAATTTGAGAAAGAGGGGAATGGCTAAACCTCTAGAGTGTGTTCATTGTAAGGAGATAGAAACTTTTTATCATTTGTTTTTTGAATGCATTGTAGCTAGAAAAATCTGGGATGAGATTGAAATGCTCTTCCAGGTGCCAATTGACAATTTTGAATCTGGTGCTAAGTTGTGGCTTTGCAACAAGAGACACCTTCATCTGAATGTAGTTACACCTACAATCCTGTGGGGTTTGTGGAACTTTAGAAACTCTATAGTGTTTAACAGAGGTTCATGGATCTCTCTGAAACAGGTGCTAGGCCTGGTCTCCAGATATTTGAGAGACTGGATAAAACCGTTTCAGGAGCTGCAAGGATCAGCCTTGATGGTTTTTCGGAATCATCTCTGGGAAAAGCTGAAAGCTCCCTTTGCTCTGGAACCAGACTGAAACTTTGCAAAGAAGCAAGTGGGACAAAGTCATGGAAGGAAGCAGTGGGGGAGGCTGCCCATGGAGGAAGAACCACACTTGAGATCAGCTTAAACATCCGGAGGAGCGTGATTCTATCCATGTGGTGTTCTCAGGGCACTAGTACAAAACAGGGCATCGGTCCACCCCTGAGAAGCCCATTAGTCCCGGTTCACTCACGAACCGGGACCCATGGGGGCATCGGTCCCGGTTCGTGAGGCCAGGGCGCCGGCCGGGCCTCGTGGGCCATTGGTCCCGGTTCGTCTGACCCCTTTGGTCCCAGTTCCAGCCACAAACCGGGACCAATGCGCCTCGCTCCTGGCCCACAACCATTGGTCCCGGTTTGTGGCTGGAACCGGGACTAAAGGTGACCCCTTTTGTCCCGGTTCCAGCCACGAACCGGGACCAATGCGCCTCGCTCCTGGCCCACAACCATTGGTCCCGTTTTGTGGCTAGAACCGGGACCAATGGTTGGCCTATATATAGCCCCCGCCCGCGAGCAGAGCAATGCATTGCTCTGTTTTTTTGCCCGGCCGTGGGAGAGCTTTTGTGGTGCTCTAGCTCACCTCCTATGCACATGAGGTGTTCGATGAAATGCCCGAGCCACACTTAAGCTTTCTCCTCTCGAAGCTCCTTGTCCAAGCTCCATTTTCCTCAAGATTTGTCTAGGTTTGGCGGTCCGTCCTGTCCCGTCCCCGTCCTCACCGCCGTCGATCGCCCGCGCCCATCTCGGCGCCGGCAACACCGTGGTTAGCCTCTTCTTCTTATCTTCTTTCTAAAAGAAAAAAGTTCTTACTTGTGTGTTTTAATTAGATGCTCTAGAGAGTTATATGTTGTTCAATAATAAGAACTATATAACGCACGCAGATGAACCGGCAATGGATGTATGGTGACCGACGCACCTCCGAGTATATTAAGGGCCTGCATAATTTTCTCGAAGCGGCTGAGGCAAACAAGCAGAATGATTTTATGCATTGTCCATGTACTGTCTGTGAGAATACGAAGGCTTTCTCCAACTCTAAAACCCTTCACTTCCACCTGCTTGAGAAGGGTTTTATGCCACACTATAATGTTTGGACCAAGCACGGAGAAAGAGGGGTTATGATGGAAGACAACGAAGAAGAAGAGGATGATGACAACTACCCGCCCCCTGAATACGGTGATGCTGCAATGGGGGAAGCTGAAGATCAAGAGGAACCAGACGATGTGCCCGATGATGATCTTCACCGGGTCATTGTTGATGCACAGAGAGAATGCGAAAGTGAAAGGGAGAAGTTGAAGTTCAATCGCATGTTAGAGGATCACAAAAAAGGGTTGTACCCAAATTGCGAAGATGACAACAGAAAGCTCGGTACCACACTGGAATTGCTGCAATGGAAGGCAGACAATGGTGTATCTGACAAGGGATTTAGTTCGCTGCTGAAAATAATGAAGAAGAAGCTTCCAAAGGATAACGAATTGCCCGGCAGTACGTACGAAGCAAAGAAGGTTCTATGCCCTCTAGGATTGGAGGTGCAGAAGATACATGCATGCCCTAATGACTGCATCCTCTACCGCGGTGAGTACGAGGATTTGAACGCATGCCCGGTATGCGGTGCATTGCGGTATAAGATCAGACGAGATGACCCTGGTGATGTTGAGGGCGAGCGCCCCAGGAAGAGGGTTCCTGCCAAGGTGATGTGGTATGCTCCTATAATACCACGGCTGAAACGTCTGTTCAGAAACAAAGAGCATGCCAAGTTGATGCGATGGCACAAAGAAGACAGTAAGAAAGACGGGAAGTTGAGAGCACCCGCTGACGGGTCGCAGTGGAGAAAAATCGAGAGAAGGTGGGGGGACTTTGCAGGTGACGCAAGGAACGTATGGTTTGGTTTAAGTGCAGATGGCATTAATCCTTTTGGGGAGCAGAGCAGCAATCATAGCACCTGGCCCGTGACTCTATGTATCTATAACCTTCCTCCTTGGTTGTGCATGAAGCGGAAGTTCATTATGATGCCAGTGCTCATCCAAGGCCCTAAGCAACCCGGCAATGACATTGATGTGTACCTAAGGCCATTAGTTGAAGAACTTTTATAGCTGTGGAATGGAGAAGGTGTACGTGTGTGGGATGAGCACAAACAGGAGGAATTTGACCTACATGCGTTGCTGTTTGTAACCATCAACGATTGGCCTGCTCTCAGTAACCTTTCAGGACAGACAAACAAGGGATACCACGCATGCACACACTGTTTAGATGACACCGACAGTATATATTTGGACAAATGCAGGAAGAATGTGTACCTGGGGCATCGTCGATTTCTTCCGACCAACCATCAATGTCGAAAGAAAGGAAAGCATTTCAAAGGTGAGGCAGATCACCGGAAGAAGCCCGCCCTCCGTACTGGTGATCACATACTTGATATGGTCAATGATTTACAAGTAATCTTTGGAAAGGGTCCTGGTGGACTATCTGTTCCGACTGACGATGCGGGACGCGCACCCATGTGGAAGAAGAAATCTATATTTTGGGACCTACCCTATTGGAAAGACCTAGAGGTCCGCTCTGCAATCGACGTGATGCACGTGACGAAGAATCTTTGCGTGAACCTGCTAGGCTTCTTGGGAGTGTATGGGAAGACAAAAGATACACCGGAGGCACGGGAGGAACAGCAACGTGTGCATGAAAAAGACGGCATGCATCCAAAGCAGTATGAAGGTCCTGCCAGCTACGCTCTTACCAAAGAAGAGAAGGAAATCTTCTTTGAATGCCTGCTCAGTATGAAGGTCCCGTCTGGCTTCTCGTCGAATATAAAGGGAATAATAAATATGGCAGAGAAAAATTTCCAGAACCTAAAGTCTCATGACTGCCACGTGATTATGATGCAACTGCTTCCGGTTGCATTGAGGGGGCTTCTACCGGAAAACGTTCGATTAGCCATTGTGAAGCTATGTGCATTCCTCAATGCAATCTCTCAGAAGGTGATCGATCCAGAAATCCCGTCAAGGTTAAGGAGTGATTTGGTGCAATGTCTTGTTAGTTTCGAGCTGGTGTTCCCACCATCTTTCTTCAATATCATGACGCACGTCCTAGTTCATCTAGTCGACGAGATTGTCGTTCTGGGCCCTGTATTTCTACACAATATGTTCCCCTTTGAGAGGTTCATGGGAGTCTTAAAGAAATATGTTCGTAACCGCGCTAGGCCAGAAGCAAGCATCTCCATGGGCCATCAAACAGAGGATGTCATTGGGTTTTGTGTTGACTTCATTCCTGACCTTAAGAAGATTGGTCTTCCTCAATCGCGGTATGAGGGGAGACTGACTGGAAAAGGCACGCTAGGAGCGGACTCAATAATATGTAGGGACGGGCATTCTTGGTCTCAAGCACACTACATAGTTGTACAGAATTCTACCTTGGTGACCCCGTATGTCGATGAACACAAGAATATTCTGCGCTCCAAACACCCGGAGCAGTGTGACGACTGGATTACATATGAACACATCAGGACTTTGGGCAGTTGGTTGCAAACACGTCTCATGGGTGACAACACTGTTTCTGATGAGCTGTACTCGTTGGCCAGGGGACCATCTTCGACTGTATTGACTTACAAAGGGTACGAGATAAATGGGAATACATTTTACACGATCGCCCAAGATCAAAAGAGCACCAACCAAAACAGCGGTGTCCGCTTTGATGCAGCAACCAAGAGGGGAAAGGACACATATTATGGTTACATAGTGGACATATGGGAACTTGACTATGGACATGATTTCAAGGTCCCTTTGTTTCAGTGCAAATGGGTCAATCTGTCAGGAGGCGGGGTACAGGTAGACCCACAGTACGGAATGACAACAGTGGATCTCAACAATCTTGGGTACACAGACGAACCAATCGTCCTAGCCAATGATGTGGCGCAGGTTTTCTATGTGAAGGACATGTCTACCAAACCGAGAAAAAGAAAAGATAAGGAAGCGAATACATCATACGATGAGCCAAAGCGCCACATAGTTCTTTCAGGAAAAAGAGACATCGTGGGATTGGAGGGCAAGACAGACATGTCTGAAGATTATGAAAAGTTTCATGAAATTTCTCCCTTCAAAGTCAAGGCTGACCCAAGCACCCTGTTAAACGATGAAGATTATCCATGGTTACGGCGCAATAAGCAAAGGACACAAGCGAAGAAAAAGTGAAGACTTTCTCTCCACAACTATATCATTGCAGTTACATGTGAATAAATTAAATGCCTTTTGTAACAGATGAGTTTTCGTCCGAAACCCTGATACTTCGAAAGAGATTATCCGTTTTGTACACGAAGTGCATCCAGTTTTTGCCGTAACCCTCTCAACTTTTTAGCACATGCTATGTGGGTGAAATGATGATACCATGTCAACTTTCAACCTGTTCAGAGTTCATTTGTAGTGCTTTTCAATTTCAGGATCATTTAGCTTAAAAAATCAGTAAATGCATGAAAAATAGGAAATGAAGTCAGAAAGGGTTGAAAATTGATGATGTGGCTTTGAATGGTGCATTTTGAACACACAAAAAGTCTGGAGTTCAAATAAGTTCAAAAAAATGAAATCCCTTTGTAACAGATGAGTTTTCGCCCGAAACCCTGATACTTCGAAAGAGATTGTCCATTTTGTACATGAAGTGCATCCAGTTTTTGCCGTAACCCTCTCAACTTTTTAGAACATGCTATGTGGGTGTAATGATGATACCATGCCAACTTTCAACCTTTTCAGAGTTCATTTGAAGTGCTTTTCAATTTCAGGGTCATTTAGCTCAAAGAATGAACTAATAGCAAAAAGAATGAACTAGAAAACCTTTATGAAACTCTAATAGCAAAAATAATAAACTAAAAATAATTAATTAAAAAATTCTGTTATGATCAACTAAAATAAAACTATAATATTCTTCAATAGCAAAAAGAATCAACTAAAAAGCTTTTATAAAACTCTAATAGCAAAAGGAATCAACTAAAAATATTTTATAAACCTCTTATATTTATGAAACTAAAATTATATAAAATTTATGCAACTAAAGTTATCAAAGTATTTTTTGTTCAAAACATTAATAGCAAAAAGAATTTTCATAAAGAATTTTTTTAGAAACTTTAATAGCAAACTAAAATAACAAAATCTGTTTTTGGTTAAAACAGACATTTAAAATTACCTAAAAATTACCAAATTGAATATAATGATAAAACACAGTAATATTAAATAGCAGGAAAAAGAATCACTCAAAAATCTATTTTTATAGTAAAGTTATTCACAAACTAGTGATTCACACCAATTTAAAAGAATTCAAATTTAAACTATTCAAATTTGGAAACTAATGGCACTAACAGAAAGTTTATAATTTTTTTGACCTAAAAGCAAAAAGAATCACTGAAAAACTGTAAGTAGAAACAAAAGAAAATAAATAAAGCAAAAAAGAAAACAAAAAAAGTAGAAAAAAATTAAAAAAAATGCTGCCTAGTGGGCCACCACGGCCTGAATACGACTAGAAACCCAACCATCTAGTTGGGCCAGGATTCAGGCCCGCAGAAGGCGCAGAAGGTCCACAGGCAGAGGTGTGCGCGATTAGGCCCGTAAGCCTGCAGTTGAGAGGAGCTCGAGAGGGCTGGCGCAGCAGCGCTTATAAACCACTCTCGAGCCCTCTGAGCTAGCGAGGTCGGACTAAACTTTTGGCCCCGGGCAGCACCACCCTTTAGTCCCGGTTGGTGGCACTAACCGGGACCAATACCAACCTTTGGTCCCAGTTGGTACCACCAACCGGGACCAATGCCACCCTTTAGTCCCGGTTGGTGCCACTAACCGGGACCAAAGGTCTCTGCTTCCCGCCCTTTGGGCTGACGAAAAGGGACCTTTGGTCCCGGTTGGTGGCACCAACCGGGACTAAAGGTGGGCATTGGTCCCGGTTGGTGGCACCAACCGGGACCAAAGGTCTCCCTATATAAGTGGGAGTTGGGAAAATTTGCCAGTTTCCCCCGACGACGCCGAGCACATCGACGCCGCCAGGCTGCCCGAGCTCGCCGTCGACGCCCTCGCTGCCCTCTGCCCCGTCGACGCCGTCAGGCTGATCCTCGTCGCCATCGCCGCCGAGCCCCCGCTGCCCCGACGCCCTCGACGCCCTCTGCCCCGACGCCGGCGCCGCTCCCCGCGCCCCTGCTGCCCCGACGCCGCCCGCCGTGCCCCACTGCCCCTGCCCCGACGCCGCCCCAAGTGAGCCCCCCCTTCCCCCGCGCCGCCGCCACTGCTCTGCTTGCCGCGCCGTGCCCCTGCTCTGCTTGCCGCGCCGCCGCCGCCACCGCCGCCCCGGCCGGATCTGCCTTTTTTTTGTATGTATATGCAGTATGTATGTATGTATGTATGGATGCTGTATGTATGTATGTATGTATATGTAGTATGTATGTATGGATGGATGATCCATAGAAAGTTTATATATATGCATTGATACAATTTTATTTTTGTTCATAGATTTTTTTTTGTTCATAGATGTATGTTTTTTTTTTTGTTTATAGAAAGTTTTTATATATGAGCAATGATGATCCATAGAAAGTTTTTATATATGCATTGATATATGAGCAATGATGATCCATAGAAAGTTTTTATATATGCATTGATACAATTTTATTTTTGTTCATAGAATTTTTTTTGTTCATAGATGTATGCTTTTTTTTTATAGAAAGTTTTTGTCATGAGGGGGGACGTCGGACATGCATGAGAGAGAGGCGGTCCGCTCGTCGGACATGTCATGTGGATTTTTTTTGTTCATATAGAAAACTCCGGTAACTTCGACATGAGGGGGGGAGACGTCGATCAACCCCCTCCCGCCCCTACCCGTAAAAGTTAAAATGTTCATATATTCAAAATGAGTTAAAATGAGTTAAAAGTTACTTACTCCCGGTCCGCTCACCCGACCAACTCTCGAGGCCACCTGTACCCCCTCCCCGATAACTTCGACATGAGGGGGGACGTCGGACATGAGGGGTGAGCGTCGTTGTCGTCTACCCCCTCCCCGATAACTTCGACATGAGGAGGGACGTCGGACATGACATGAGGGGTGAGCGTCGTTGTCGTCTACCCCCTCCGGTAACATAGATAACTCCGGTAACATAGATTTATCAAGAATACCCCCATTATGGATGTGCACAAGTTGATCCAATTTTTTTTCTGATCTCATATATATATATATATTCTTCTATATTTGCAGAAACTATGGATCAAAGAGACTTGGAACAAGAACAGTTGTTGGGGGAGATAATCCTCGCCGGAGGTGATGCTGTCTTGTCGTTTCTCAACGACACCGATGGAACAATGGAGGAGGAAGGACATGATCATGATGGCTCCGGTGACATGATCATGATGGCTCCGGAGGTGCTGACTAGCTAATTGATGCATTAATTGTTTTGGTATGTACATATATTAACTCTTCTTTCTTCTTTTATAGCCCTCCTGATCGAGCCAAACTTTGGTAACGAGACGAGACCCGAAGAAGAGGTTGCGCAAGGATGAAAGGTTCACGATCACAGCACTCACGGACGATGGCCTACCGATTGAACCCAAGCGGACCAAGGACGCATTTTCTGCTCAGTGCGGAGCTATTGTTAGGGACAACATCCCGATCAGCATCAAGCAATGGAATAAGCCTAAGGACGACGCCCCTGAAGGTGATTATGTCACCGATAGACAGAAAGATGATCTTTGGACCTTGCTGAAGGCAAATTTCACCCTACCGCCAGAGGAGGATCCGAATAAGCCCGTTATAGAGCCACTGGTCAAGGCGTGTGCTCTTAAGAAGATGGAAGATCTATTCAGGAGGTGGAAGAAGGAGTTGAAATCAAAGTTTGTCGACAAAGGTGAGACTCCAGAATTCATCGGCCGATTTGTGGCCTACAAGACATCAGACAAGAGTAAGAAAATGTCAGAGACAAACAAGAACAACGCTGCAAAGAAGCAGTATCACCATCACACGGGGTCAGGTGGCTACCTCAAAGCCCGGCCGTTGTGGGACAAAGCTGAGAATGACCTGATTGCTAAAGGGGTCAAACCAGAGACATTGAACTGGCCAGACCGTTCAAGGACTTGGTTCTTTGGGGTTGGGGGAAGTTTGGACCCTGAAACAGGGAAGTGCCGTTGGACGGACGAGCAACTTGCAATACCCGTCACGAAGCTTCAGAAGTATATCACCGCAGCGCAGGAAGGGACGTTCATTCCCGACAGAGAGAAGGACGAGCTGACTGAGGCCCTAGGGAATGCTGAGCACCCTGGACGAACACGAGGCACACCAGGCTCCGTTCCGTGGAAGTTTGGGTTTCCCGACGCAGGCGGTTACAGAAGCCGGGAGAGAAAGAGGAAAGCGGAGCTGAGCAACATGCAGAAGATGAGTGCAAGACTACAAAAGCTAGAGGAAGCTGAGAGCCAGCGAGCTGCCGGCCAACTATCTCAGCGGCACGAAGCTACCCCAGAAGCTACCCCGCCATCTCAGCGGAGAAGCAGCGTGGCTTCCACGGAGCCCGTTCAGACTGACTTCACGGAGCCTATCTACCCCGTGGATACTATCACGGAGGCTCAAAATTGCGAGCTTATGACGAAATGCCATAACCTCACTTTCAAGGCGGCTCTCGGCTCTGTTGCACCTCCTCAACCCAACGGAACTTTTCACTGCCTTCCGATTCCACATGGCTATGCTGTTGTGATGGTGGATGAAGTAATGGAGGGATTTGAGGAGCTCGAGCTTTACCACTCTACAGGTGAAGGGGAGAATCAGCTGGTTCGTGCTCTGAGGAGTACATGTCTATGGCAGAAGGAGTACATCAAGCTTCCAAACTGGACGCCTCCGCCTCCTCCTCCTCCTCCGGCGAGTCAGGGCACTCCGCCTCCTCCTCCTCCTCCTCCTCCGGCGAGTGATCAGGGCACTCCGCCTCCTTCTCCGGCTCCTCCGACGCGTGAGGGCACTCCGCCTCCTCCTTCGCCTACTCCGGCGCATCGGAGCACTCCTCCTCCTTCTCCGCCTCGTCAGCAACGACGGAAGAGAGACGCCGCCGCTCCGGCGGCTAGCAGTACAAGCAGAGGCGGGAGGCAATTCAGATAAGGTCCATCTCTCAAGCCTGTGGAAAAGTTACCATATGAGAGGACCGAGCAGGAAAACGAGGACATATGTCGTGCCCAAGTGAGGGACCATTTTGCAAAGAAAACTCCACCTCCGAAGGAGAAGCTAGATCTGGTGAAAGTGAAGCGCACTATCGATGCCCTGAAGCGACCACCACCGCCTCCGCCGGATTCCAACTATGACCGCATAATTACTAAGACACATGCTAAAGCGCAGCAGTCGGGAAGTACTTCCAGTGCTGCAAGAGCGAAAAAATGAAGAAGTGGGAAAACAATTCCCCAGCTCGGCGAACAGGAGAAGCAATCGTGCCCCCCGCTCAAGGTGTCTAGCGATATCGCTAATCATCCGGTGCTACTGCCCGGTACCACTCTTGATGATTACCTGCCCGATGATGTACAGTTTGAAACGGCTGAGGTAGTAGACGTCTTTAGATACGAGCACGGGAAGCCTCTCGTCAAACCTGATCATCCTCATCTAACAACGATGATGCAAAAATTGCATGACTGGTACATGGAAACCTGCAGGAAGTCTGGGAAAGACAGTTTGTTAGTCGGAATTAAAAAAGAGCATGACTTCCCTGGAGTCGACCTGCTGCCTGTTGAATTTGTGGAGTTATTTCAATTATACAATCAAAAGGCCCTCGACAAACAACTCATGACTTGCTACTGTCTGTAAGTATTACTTCTATAATTAAGTCTCTAGCTCAGCTCGTTCATTGCATGTATATATAATTATCCTCACTATATTATGCAGATTGAAGATGGTCGAATGCCAAAAAATAGGAATCTTCGACGTTGGGTTCATTAGCCCAAATACCGTAAATGAATGGTCGGTACGAAAGGCGGCTGAAGATACCGAGAACAACTTACTACAAACGTTCCTTACACATCAAAACAAAAGGGAAATACTCTTTCCTTACAACTTCAAGTGAGTGTTACTGTCTTCTGCATATTCGGTTCCGCTTACTCGTGGTTAAGTAATGTAATTGATGAGTTATGCGTGCGCAGCTTCCACTATATTCTGCTATCCATTAACCTTGACGGGGCATTAGTAACTGTCTTAGACTCGCTCCGTAAAGATCCCAAGTATTATGCGGACATGACTACAATGCTCCAGAAGTAAGTTCAATCAATACCGGGACCATATCGGCAACTTTCGTTCATTTCCTGATATCAAGTAATCATTTTCTTTGCCTACCAGGGTTTGGAAAACGTTCACCGCTAAGGTTCCGGGTCTGAAGAAGGAGCTACGATTTACACACCCCAAAGTAAGTAGTACTAGCTAGTTCCGCGCATCTCTCATTGATTCTAGTTTCATCAATACCATTATCATGCTTGCTTATCAGTTTGATTGAACTCTATTCTCGTAAAGTGCTTGTTGCAGGCACCCAACACTCATTTATGTGGATACTACGTATGCGAGTTCATTCGCTACTATACCTCTGAACGGGCCTCCTCTGAGAAACAATTTGAAGTACGTAAACAATATTCACAATTTTATTTTATATATTACCATCAATTGTGTTGAGTTTCATTCATATATATGTATTGACCCCTTCTTTAAATTAGATCTGGCAGATGCGGGATGAACTCCTACCACATGATCGCATACGAGCAATTCAAGAGGAATTGGCGGGATTCTTTCTTGACCACGTCATACCTGAACAAGGAGAATACCATGTGAAATTAAAATTGTTGTAAGGGATGTTATATATTGTACATATGTAGCAGCGTCGGATAGATATACGAAAACTTGTTGTTCGACCAAGCACGAAGAAAGAGATGTCACTTCTCTCTATATATGTTCATGACGATCTTGTGTAATTAATGGTTTCCTTTATTTGCTTACTAGCTAGCGTCGAGTTCTCTCTATATGTGTAGTAGCTAGCGTCGACCAAGCACGGAAAAAGAGAGGTCACTTCTCTCTATTAGCTCGTTAACACAATATGAAACCCCTAAATTAACCCTCCAAAACCCCAACCCCCCCCCCCCCCCTCCAAAAAAAAAACAAAACCCCCAGCGACTGCGAGCTGCTGACGCGTGGCCGCCTTTTGGTCCCGGTTGGTAACACCAACCGGGACTAAAGGTCCTCCCTCCCCCGCCCCAGGCAGCGCCACGTGGAGGGCCTTTGGTCCCGGTTCGTAAGCAAACCGGGACTAAAGGTTTTGGGTATTAGTCCCGACCCTTTAGTCCCGGTTCCAGAACCGGGACTAAAGGCCCTTACGAACCGGGACTAAAGGCCCTTACGAACCGGGACAAATGACCCTTTTTCTACTAGTGGGATGATGTGTTTTTTTTTTCTGTTCCGCTTTCCTGTTAGGTGATAGACTTTTCTTGGGAGTGCTTAGACCTCCCCTGGGATCTTGGAGAAGTTGTAATAAGGATGGTACTCGAGCTGTATGGTTTCTTTCTTATGAAATGGAACCGGGGGGAGACCCCTTTTCATCAGAAAAAAAAATGGTTGGATTATCTCTATCCATGCTATATACTCCCTCCGTTCCAGAATATAAGGTGTATTGTTTTCCGTGCAAGTCAACCATTTAAATGTTTGACCAAGATTATAGAATAAACTAATGACATCTACAATACCAAATAGATAAAATATGAAACTACATTTCATGATGGATCAAATGGTATACATTTTGTAATGTGGATATTGATATATTTTTCAGAAAACTCGGTCAAACATGGCCTCGTTTGACTTTTCAAAAAACAAATACACCTTATATAAAGGAACGGAGGGAGTATGCCTGAGTAAAAAATACTCCCTCCGTTCCTTTATATAAGGTGTATTTGTTTTCTGATAAAGTTCCACAATGTAAGGTGCATTTCTTCTAATTTCTCAAAATTCCGCCTTTAGCCCTATAGAAAAAAGGAAAGTATCTCTCCCCCGATTGCATGTGTCTCTCCTTGTAAAGAAAAAAAGGAAAGTATCTCTCTCCCGATTGCGTGTATCTCTTACTTTCCTAGCCTAAATAATTTACTTGCCACTAATCAATGATTTAGTCAAGGTTAATTTTGTCCTGCGTGTGTATAATTATGTGCCTTGGTCACCGTGCCAAAAAATATACACCTTACATAAAGGAATGGAGGGAGTATATTGAAAAAGTAATATACACACTCATTATGTAGTAGATACCATTGAAGAAGTATCTATCACGTCCATGGCATGGCTCGACACCACTTACTTACAAGCAGGCATGCAGCTACCACCAACACTTGGAAAGTTGTCAAGAAGTTGTGATATTCTCCGTCCGGCCTGATTTCTACCAGCCATGCATGCACCAGCGATCGATCGGGTGCGGTGGTCTCTCTTTCGTACCACTGCGACCTATCTGAACCAATCTCTGAAGAATTTCAACTCAACCCGGAAGTCACGAGTCAGAATCAATCAATCAATCAATCAAGCCACTAGCTAGCGTGTGCGTGTGGCAGTGCATGCGTGCACCGGTGCATGGACCACCACTTGTGCACACACATCTCATTGCCTGATCCTATGACCTGCAGTAGCAGTAGTATTGACATGAGGAGTAGAGAACAAGTCCAAGACCAGATGCATGGCTATGCTCCGCTACTCCTCCGTTAGATCTTTAGCATGCACGTTCTTCGTTCATGCACGGTGGGTATACTGCATATACACGTTGTATGTATGTATGTATGTATGTATGTATAGGATTCTCTACACTTTAGGCTAATCACTTTGTTTGCGCTAGCTAAGTTGGTTTAGCTGAACCGGTCTTCACCTGCACATGGAGTATAAATTCACTACGAGGCAATACCACAAAATTCCTGCAAGATAAATCCCACCGAGCTCTGAAACCTGTTCGTCCGGCCGGCCGGTGCACGTACCTGCAGTCCAGTGTACGTGCATCGCATGACCACACAAACGGTAGAGAGAGAGAGAGGGGGGTAAATCTTTTTGTGCAAAGTCAAAGTTACTGCATGTATGCATGCATGTGCGTACATACATGATGATATCCTAGCCATCATCACGAGATCAAAACCTCTTTGGTGCACCATGTCCTGCGCCTTGTCATACAGGCCGGGACCAAGCGAGGCGAGCCAACCAAACTGCACTGCATTTCAATATCCGAGTCGCATCGTACCGTTTCTTCATGCATGTTTGTCCTTTGTGGCTTAGGGCATCTCTAAGGCGGACAGTCACTACAGGAATCAGCTGATTTGCCGTCTGCCATGGCAGACGGCAAAGGACCATAAAGCGGACGGCAAAGGTCTTTGCCGTCAGCCGCAGACGGCAAACATGGACGGCATTGTAAGTTACGGTAATGAGCTTCTTTGCCGTCTGTTTTCGCACAGCGGACGGCAAAGACATTTGCCGTCAGCTTTCCTGGGCCAGTAGACGGCAAAGAAAGTTGACGGCAAAGGATAGACGTTAGCCACGTTAGGTGGCTAACGGGAGGCTTTGCCGTCTGCCGGCTGACGGCAAATGTGCCCTCCCCTTTGCCGTCTGCTTCATGACGTCATCAGACCCGTCACCCTCCCCGCTCTTTGCCGTCTGCCGCTGCCACTCTTTGCCGTCCGCCACAGACGGCAAACCACACCATCCTTTGCCGTCTGCCACAGACGGCAAAGTGACCAAATGGGTCAGCCCCCAGTGCTCCCAGGTTGCACAGGTTGCTGCCACGTGTCCACTTTGCCGTCTGCGGCAGACGGCAAAGAGCCCTTTGCCGTCGGTGGCAGACGGCAAAGAGCCTGCATTGCCTCTTTTTATTCTGTTTTTTCTTATATCCAAGCATTTTCACAGCAAATATATGATATATATTTCACAGGGCAAGTTTCACAGCAAACATATGAGATATCCAACACATAAGTTTCATCCATATATACATAGTTCCATCCATACATACATAGCAAGTTCCACATACATAGTTTCATCCATATAGCAAGTTCCACATATGTTCAAAGGTACAAAATCAAAACAGAAAGTAAAAAAGAAGCACTCCATCAATGAAAGCTTCCATGAAGTGAATGAAATTTGCAAAATGGGAAATAAGACAGTTAGAAGAAGAAGACTAGAAGAAGAAGAAGAAGACTAGAAGAAGAAGAAGAAGAAGAAGAAGAAGAAGACTAGAAGAAGAAGAAGAAGAAGAAGAATAAGAAAGTAAAAAGAAGCACTCCATCAATGCGAGCTTACCAAGGTTATCATGCCATTTATGAGCTAAGTAAGCTAAGTATATGACATTTATGAGCTTACCAAGGTTATCATGCCATTTTTGACCTAAGTAAGCTAAGTATATGACATTTATGAGCTTAGCAAGGTTATCATGTCATTTATGAGCTAAGTAAGCTAAGTATATGACATTTATAGGCTTAGCAAGGTTATCATGCCATTTATGAGCTAAGTAAGCTACTTATGTCATAAATGAACTAAATAAGCTAAGTATAGGTCATTATTGAGCTAACCTAGGTAATTATGCCATTTTTGAGTTAACTAAGCATATTATGCCATTTTTGACATAAGTAAGCTAAGTATAGGTCATTATTGAGCTAACCTAGGTAACTAAGCATATTAGAGCTAACTTAGAGCTAACTTAGGTCATTTTGGAGCTAACTTAGGTAAAATGGATCATTTTGGAGCTAAGTAAGCTTATTATGTCATTTTGGACGAAAATAAGCTAAGTATATGACATTTATGAGGTTACCAAGGTTGTTATGCCATTTTTGACCTAAGTAAGCTAATTATGCCATTTTTGACATAAGTAAGCTAAGTATATGTCATTATTGAGCAAACCTAGGCAACTAAGCATATTAGAGCTAACTTAGCATATTAGAGCTAACTTAGGTCATTTTAGAGCTAACTTAGGTAAAATAGATCATTTAGGAGCTAAGTAAGCTTATTATGTCATTTTGGAGGAAAATAAGCTAAGTCTAGGTCATTATGGTAAGCATATTGGAGGAAATAAAGCTAAGTCTAGGTCATTATGCATTTGTTAAGCAAAACAGTAGAGAAAACTTACCGTCATCACGGAGTTGAAGCACCGGGGACGCTCGTGCCGGTACCACCTGGAGAAGGATCGTGCGATGCTTGTCTGGAGTTACGCTGCACCAAAGATCATTTGCAATGTCTCGTTAGCATGATGACACTGAAATGTTAAGACTAGTAACTAATGACCATTCAAATGAAACTCACCGTGGTCCCCGGAGCAATGACTAGCATCGGCGGAGGGGTCTGACCGGTCTTCTCGCACACAGACTGCACATTTGGTTTTGACGAGTCAGTCATATTAGTTAGTAATGAAACGAACATTAAGTGCATGATTTGGCTAATATGCAGAAGAAACTGACCACGAGGAGCTCGTACATGGCCCGGTTCGCCATGTCATTCCGTGACCTCTCCTCCTCCAACATTTTGGCCGTCCTCTCCTCCAACTCCCGCTCCTTCTCCGCCGCCTGCCGGTCCCTCTCCGCCAGAAGCTCCTTGGTTGCCTCTCTCTCTTTCTGAATAGCAGCCTGCAACACCACTCCTCGTTAGCATTGTAATCATCGAGCAGACGCACACACAATGTAATGGAGAGGAAAGGTATCTGAGTCCGTATAACTAACCTCGATGGCGAGCTCCAGTGGCCGTGGACGAGGCCTTATATCAGGACAGGAGCTCGTTTGGCGCGACTTGATCTCCGGGAGAGTGCGAGGACAACGTATCAGTCCATCTCCAATGGCTATCGAGCCATGGGGCCTCCCGCCACCAGATATCATCACCAGCTCAGGATCAATAGGCAGCTGGCTCGGGTTAAAGTCCTCCCCTTTCCTCGCCTTCTCCTCCTCTCTGTACCTCACGAGCTTGTGGTGGGAGGAGATGTTGGTGAAGTTCTCTGGATTATCGAGGTCAGACTCAGAGAATGCCTTGGCCTTCTTGTACTTTGCAGTATGGGCCATGGCATAGAGGTCGTACACCTGTGGCACCTCCGTGTTATTGTGTCGTGCCTAAAAGAGAGGAACAAAGTATTAGTAAATGACGCGGGCTCAGATACCTGAAGCTAGCATGAAGAATGAATTGCATGAATCATGAAGCAAAACACATACCCAGTTCCGCCCGAACTGATATAAGTTGGCGCTGCCTTGATGGTGTGGCACACCAACCATTTTGGCACGCCGGTCCTTGGCATTGTTGTGGACGGCTAGCCATTCGTCTGAGCACCACTCATTCACCAACGCCTCCCAACAATCCATCTTATCCGCACACCATCTCGGGGGCACCTAAGTCAGTAAAGAGAAATTTGAGCGCTACGCCTACGAATCAAATCAAGAAAACTAAGTAAAAGGCCTTAAGAATAGGTAATTACCTGCATGTACTGCTCCTTCTTCAGAAACTTTTTGCGGCACGACGGCTTGTCCTTCTTAATACCACGCGAGGCGTAGTAGTCTCGAACAGCCTGCGGCCGAGCCTCGTGCCGTAAGTTCTGTAGTAGGCGCTTGCACTCGGCATCGATAACCTGTGCCGCGGCCTCCTCGTATCCCTCCTCACACCTGTAGAAGGTCTGCAATCAAACGAGACAACACTGATTAGTACAATAACTAGCTATTGTTGATTTTTAATTGTGTAAAGGATGAATTACCCAAAACTTTCTGTGCACCATCTCGGCCCTCGTGGTGCACAAGACACCGTCGATCCTCTCCTCCGGCGGGGCCGGGGCAGCCAAGTAGTGCTCCCAGCTCAATCCTAGCTGTGAAAGCTGACCCTCACCGGGCAACGTGACAAACCCCGGGAAGTTTTGCCGGCAAATCACACCAAGGACGGTGTTGGGCCTGCGGACTTCCTTGGCGTGGTGCCAACCCCTGCAATATGACAAGGCCAACGCATTAGATATTTCAAGAAACGTGAAGGCAAACGGTTAAAAAAAAGTAAATGCACTTACTTCTCCCCATCAGGCCTAATGAACCACCTCTGCTCGCGGGTCGCCGGCACGGGCGGGAGCCGTGTACTACCACGCTGGTAGACGGTGCGCCCCTCAACCACCTCGCCCTCGCTATCAGAAAATCGATCCCCGCCACCATCAGCATGGCCACTCGACTCCGGCCAGGCATCCCATCGGGTCTCCTGAGACGTAGCCTGATCCCTGCCCTGGTCCGGAGTCTCGTGGGACGGAGCCTCTGGGACATGAGTCTCGTGGGTCGAAGGCTCGTCGACCCGAGGCTCGTGGACCGGAGTCCGCGTAGCCTCCACCTCAGACGGGTCGTCCACCCTAGTAGTCATGTGCTCGGGTGAATCAGCTGGGGGTGGCGGCGAGGAAGGCGTATCAGCCTGCCTACCTCTCCCGCGGCCACGTCCAGCTCTACTAGCTCTCTTCTTCCCCCAACCCCCTCTCTCGGTGGGCAACGACGCCGACGAAGAAGCGCCCACCGGTGTCTGCAGACTGTCGATCAACGCTCTCTGGAGAGACGGGGCTGGAATGGAAGTACCCCTCCCACCACGCGCCGACGAAGAAATTAGTACAACATAAAAAAATTGAATACCTGACATGAATAATAATATGTATATAATTTAAGTGTATCATCATCATGTATATATCATAAAAATTGAATACCTAACATGAACCAATAATATGTATATAATAAAAATTGAATACCTGACATGAACTATTAATATATATGTATATAATAAAAATTGAATACCTGACATGAACTAATAGAAATCTTGATCGTCTATATATGCTCCGGGATCAATAAATGCATCATCATCATCATCACTATCTTGGATGACGTGCTCATCGGGTTCAGCGGCATCAACATGTGGAAGGCCTCCTTTATGTAATCGGTCAAGCATTGACAGGTCATCCGCAGCAGTAACCTCTTCTTCTTCCGGCTCTTCTTGTTCCGGCTCAGGGGTGAAGTCGGATTCACCGTCGCTGTCTACTTCAATGTTCTGGGGGTGAAGTAGAGCGGTTCTTGAAATGTTTTTTGGAAAGACGTGTTTCTTGGAAGAATTCTCCTTCATATGTGTCTGGGTTAATGTGAGGTTCATAATCCTCTTCATTGGGGGGAGGTGGTCTAACACGTGGCGGCACTTCATAAACGACATCCCAACCATTCAGATTTGGTCCTTCAGAGCCATTACTTGTGCGATGGCATCCAGCTACCAAAGCTCAGTGTGCTCGTGGAGAGTACGTTTTGAAGATTCCAACATTTCATTGAAGGCCTTTGCATATTCCTCCATCTCATCGTCCGAATCCCGAGCATCATCAAAGTCTTGCACCATGTCTTTGATCCCGGTACCATGCTCGTCCGTGCGACGACGAACCACCTCAGCTCTGGCACATTGAGCAGACTCACCATGAAATGTCCACGCCGTATAATCAGGCGTAAAACTAAAACCCCACTTCTGCAGGTGTTTACCCATTTCAACCTCTGTCCTCTTTTGAAAGTTGTCGCACCGGACACAGGGGCACCAGGTTTTTCTCTGGCCATTTGCAAATGTTGCTCTCACAAACCCCTTGGTTTTTGTCTTCCATTCATCGGTCATGTCTTTCTGACTAGTGTGACCGGTGTACATCCACGCACGATCACTCATCTTGCCTAGCTACTGGACACACAAGAAATATATACATAATTCAGCAAACCATATTCATCAGTTAATGAAGTTTGTCAGTTTTATTACATCTAATAGGTAAAGATAGGTCCTAATCCCACCCGAGTATGTGTAGATTGGGTTCGTTTTCCCATGCTCTGCTCCGGATCCGACGCAAAATTTTGGCAGCACCTCCCCGCTGTTCTCCTCATACACGTCTCGGCAATAAGCAGAGAGGATGTGTACCCGGAGAACAACAGGGAGGCACTGACGAAATTCTGCATCGGATCCGGAGCAAAGCATATGGGAAAACGAACCCAATCTACACATACTCGGGCTGTCCATGGATAACGTTGGACAATTCGAAAGAATCACGGTTATAAATATGCAAATGCATGCATATTTATAACTGTAACCCTTTCGAACGGGAGACGCATACTGGTCACGCATACTGATGATTGAAGACGTACACCTATAGCTAGCAAGTTTCATCGGCACGAAGACCGGAACAGAGCAAATGAAGGGGGGAGGAGGAGATGTCATTTGTGCTCACCCACGAACGCAGGGGCGGAGCTCGTCGAACGCACGGGGAGGTCGTCGAACACCAGACCCTCGCAGCGACGAAACAACTGCACATTTAAATCCACCCGATCAACACAAATATGATGTTTTTTATAACAAAATCGAAAAATATATGACCTAACTCATAATTCACAAATATATGACCTCGTCGGCCTCTGGAAGGCCGAAGAGCACCTTTTCGGTCAACAGGAGGCCGAAGAGGTGTCGGGGGTCGGGGGTGTCGGGGGGTGTCGTGTCTGGGTGTCGTGGTGTCGGGGTGTCATGTCGGGGTCGGGGTGTCGGGGTGTCGGGGGTGTCGTGTCTGGGTGTCGTGGTGTCGGGGTGTCGGGCTGTCGTGGTGTCGGGGTGTCGGGCTGTCGGGGTGTCGGGGTGTCGGGGTGTCGTGGTGTCGGGTGGGGTGTCGGGGTGTCGGGGTGTCGTGGTGTCGGGGTGTCGTTTTCTTCTTCTTCCCCTCTTCTTTTTTTTCCTCTTTTTTCCTTTTCTTCTTCTTCCTCTTCTTCCTTTTCTTCCTCTTCTTCTTCTTCTTCTTCTTCTTCTTCCTTTCCTTTTTCCTCTTCTTCTGTTCCTCCTCTCCTCTTTTTTCTTCTTCTTCTTCTTCTTCTTCTTCTTCTTCTTCTTCTTCTTCTTCTTCTTCTTCTTCTTCTTCTTCTTCTTTTTTCTTCTCCTCCTCCTCCTCTTCTTCTTCTTCCTTTCCTTTTTCCTCTTCTTCTTCTCCTCCTCTCCTCTTTTCTTCTTCTTCTTCTTCTTCTTCTTTTTTCTTCTCCTCCTCCTCTTCTTCTTTTTCTTCTTCTTCTTCTTCTTCTTCTTCTTATTTTTTCTTCTTTTCCTTTTTTCTTTTTCCTTTTTTCCTTCTTCTTTTCTTTTTTTTTCTTCTAGGTTTTTTTTCTACCTAAATGTCTAAATATTTTTTTCTATTTACCTAAACATCTAAACATCTATTTACCTAAAAACAGAAAACTAAACATCTAAACATCTAAAAACCTAAACATCTATTTGCAAAAATAGAAAAAATAAATAAAAAAACAAAACAAGGAGAGGGGCAGGAGGGGGGAGCTCACCAGAGGGGGGGCAGGGGGGCGGCAGGGAGGGGTGGCCGGCCGGCGAGGAGTGGCGGCGACGGGGCGGCCTGGGCCGCCGGGGCGGCGGGGTTGCGCGACGACGGGCGGCGACGGGGCGGGGTGGCAGGGAGGGGCAGCGACGGGCGGCGATGGGGCGGCAGGGAGGGGCGGCCGGCCGGCGGGGAGGGGCGGCGACGGGGCGGCGACGGGCGGCGGCGGCTGGTGGCTGGTGAGAGAGAGAGAGAGACAGGGGTTTCGGGCGGGAAGTGGGGGTTTCGGGCGGGGGGTAGCCGTTAAGGCAAACCCCCGCTTTGCCGTCTGCCAGCAGACGGCAAAGAGGGTGCCCCGTTAGCGAGTGGATGTCGTGCCCCTGTGCCCCCCCCTCTGCTAACTCTTTGCCGTCCGCTGGCAGACGGCAAAGAAGCAGCAGACAGCAAAGGCCTTGACCTAGCCAACGTCGTGCCCCGTGGGGCCCACCAGAGTCTTTGCTGTGTGCCATATGCCTCTTTGCCGTCTGCTAGCAGACGGCAAAGAAGCAGCTGACGGCAAAGACTCTCTTTGCCATCAGCTGCTTCTTTGCCGTCTGCTTTGACAAAGTAGACGGCAAAGACCCTCTTTACCGTCCGCTGGCAGACGGCAAAGAGGGGACAGATGGCAAAATGCCAGATTCCAGTAGTGCGTAAACCTCCCGCAACGGTCCGGATCGCGCCGTCCGGACCCCCGAAGTCATCCAACGCGGTCCTGTATCGTTCCGCCCGCTTCTGACCGCCCTGGCCCACCAAAAACCCGTCACCCGCCCCTCCCGCGCTTTTCTCCCGATGCACGCGTCGCTTACCGCGCCGCATTCATGCCGGCCCAGAGCACACGGAAGCCGGCATTGATGCCGTGATGTGACCGGAGGGAGGGAGGGCGGCGCTGACCGACGCGACCTCTCGGCAGCCACCACTTCAATGCGGACGAGGAACCAACTCCGACCGCTGCGCCGCATTGAAGCGGCTCACCGGCTCTTCGCATGGCCTGGCCGCGGCTATTTAAGCCACGCTCCAGCGCCGTCCACATCGCATCCTCCTCCTCTTCCTCCCCTCCCCACCCATCTCCCTCCACATCTCCGGCGATGGGAAAAACCTGGGCGTCGGCGCTGGCAGGCGGTTCTGGGGCAGGATCTGGCGGCTCGTGGAGACGCCGCCCTCGAACTCCGGGGCCGTCATCCTCGTCGGCTGGCGACGACTCGACGCGGGCGGAGATCGTCATCTCCTCCGGCGACGAGGAGGACCAGCAGCCACCGCCGACGCAGTCCGCGCCGGCGGTGCCGGGCCAGGTCTACGCCGACACGGACGCGGAGTTCGAGGAGAAGATGGAGCTGATGCTCCGTCGCTCCGTCGTCCACACCAACGGCCCGGCTTCGCCACCGGGGGTGCTCCTCCCCGTGAAGCCGGAGCCGGTATCCCCTCCACGCTCTCCGCTGCCGCGCAGCCGCGGCGTCCAAATCGGACGCCGTGTCAAGGAAGAGCGGCTCTCGCCACCGCCCCGGCGCGTCAAGGAGGAGCGGCTCTCGCCACCGCCCCGGCGCATCGTGAAGGAGGAGCGCCGCTCAACGCCGCCCCAGCGCGTCGTGAAGGAGGAGCGCCGCTCGCTGCCGCCCCTGCCCAAGGCGCACGCGTGCATTCTGCACTACCTACGCAGCGGCGGCTCCTCGTCGTCATCCCGGAGCGCCATGACGGCGCAGGAGTATGCCGATCGGGAGCAGCGCCGGCGGGACAGCTGCAACGCCGCGCGCCGATCCAAGTTTGCGGACTCGGATGTCCCGCCGCCACACATCGCGGCGGACCGGGACCTGGCGTACGCCTGGGCCCTAGACCGCTCCGTGACGACGTCGGAGACGGCCAAGCGTCGTCTCTGCTGCCTCGACGGGGAGATGGCCAGGTACGGCGAGGAATGGTCCCTCACCGAGATCGCCGCCGCCGCCAACGATGACGCCTCCAACGACCGCCGCCCTTTCCCCCAGCCCACGTCCACAGTGGCCGCGGCCACACTGCGCACGGCGCAGGAGGAGGCGGAGAGGATCATCCGCGAGTGTCATGTGGCCGCCGGGAAGCCCTGACGCGATGTCTCCACCTTCTGCCGCCCCAAGCCCGACGACGACGACTCCGACGTCGGGTCGGGCAACGATGATGGAGGAGGAGCCGCCGGCCAGCCCGGCATGACCTACGAGGTCACCGTGAAGTATAGGATAGTTTAGGGTTTTAGTTTTGGGTTTTTAGTTCACCGAACGAAATATCGTCCAGTTTTATGTACAAATTATCCTACTTTCAATGAAATCCGCCGTGTTTATATCAAAATTTGTCCGGTTTGATCGAATTTCGTCCAGTTGGTTTGAGTTATTGTGAAAACTAGCGGGTTCGCCCGTGCATTTGCGCGGCTAGATATTTATTATTTACTATTTTTGTATTTTATACGACCATTTGTTGGCATCTGAGTATTTGTTTTTCTGTGTCGTGAAACCAACATAGTATACCCTAAATGTTGATTAGCTGCATGACCAAAATTTTGGTTCGACAATTATGTTCCAAACTTGAAATTTAGATATCATATTTTCGAAAGAAAAGCACATTTATATTAATGATTTTATGCTGTCATGATGTATACATCGAGGGCTACTTCAATGTAGTTGCATTGCTTTAATAAATGTACATTTTTTCTAGTCTATTTGCTCTTCTCCAGGCTTCTTTAGCCATGAAGCTATGAGAATCTCATAGAGTTTAATCAGTAACTATTACTATGTAAAAATTGTAGTTTGTAGACTTGGGTCACTTGCCTTTCTTTTGTTTGTCCATTTTTTTCTGCCTTCAATCGGTACATCAAACCCAGTTTTACGATATTACTGTGTTTGATTCTCCAAACCCCAAGTCCTATGACATTGAAGTAGGTCCGCGGTGATTATGGTTTGGTTACACTTGTATAGCGAGGTGGAGTTCTTCTTATTAAAAAGAGAAAAGTATGTTTTTGGTCCCTCAAGTTCTCAAAAAGTATAGACTTGGTCCCTCAAGATTTTTTGGTATACATTTGGTCCCTCAAGTCTCAAACCGGATAAGTTAGGTCCTAAACCAAATTTTAAGCCCGTTGACCGGGTTTGACCGCCACAAAACTGCCCGATGAACAGTAAATTTTCGCCGTGGGGGCGTTCGGCCCCCCCAGGCCCTGAAATAGCGCCTCCTGGGGGTTATCCGGCGATATTTTCGCCGTGGGGGCGTTCGGCTTCCCAACCGGCGCCCCAAGTTGGCACCCCAGACGCCGTTTTTCAAATGCAAAATTGGCTCAAATTCGACGAAAACGACTCGATTTTGGACGAAATTTAGGCGGTTTCATTCATATTTGTACAAATTTAAAGACATACATAAAACTAAAGAAAAAACTACGCCGCCACCGCCGCCCCGAGCCTAGTTCGTGCCGAGGAGCTTGTAGAAGGCGGTGTAGTCGCCGCCGTCGTCGTCGTCGTCGCCGTCGTCCTGCACGCCGCCGTCCTTGCTGCAGCCCTGCCCTGGATCGCCGCTGCGGACGGGGTTGGTCGGAGCCGGCGACTCTTCCTCGTCGCTGTCGAGGACGATGACGCCGCCCTTCTCGCGGCCGCGGCGTCGCTCGGCGATCTCCTCCAGAGCGCGTCGTTGGCGCTCCATCTCCTTCCGCACGTAGTCGTCGCGCGCCCACTTCAGGCCGGTTTCGAGGTCGGCGGCCATCTCCACGTGCTCCTACTTGACCACCACGGGCGGCGTCGCCGGCTCCTTCTTCGGCCTGACCAGGCGAAGATGACCGCGGGGAGGATAAGGTTGGCGGCGGCCCTCGCTTATGACGAGGTTGCCGCCGCGGCTGCGACGGCGCTTCGGCGTTTCCTGGGGCTCGGGCTTGACGGGGGCGAGCGGCGTCGGCGTGCCGGAGGAGCGGGAGCCGGAGGACGAGGAGCTTGTGGCCACCATGCGCCTCGGCAGCCACGAACTCCCGCTCCTCCGACGCGAGGACGTCGGCGCCGGGTACTCCAACGGCGGCTCGTTGCCGCCCTCGATGTACTCGAGAAAGGCGTGGAGCGTGCGCCCGGGGGCGCCCCACCACTGACGGCGGCCGTCGGAGTTGTGTCGCCCCCTTGGCGCCGGAGCGCCGTTGGTGGAGGCGAGCTAGTCGGCGTGGCAGCGCTGGAAGTACGCCGTCCACAGAGGTGCGTTGTCGGGGGAGTACTTCGGCTGCTGCCGCGCTTCCTCCGGCAAGGACGCCCGGATCCGCGCTATCTCGCCGCGGCGTTCCGTGTCGGATGGTGGCGGGGGCACGGGGACGCCTCCGGCGCTGAGCCTCCACGAGCCCGGCACGCGCATGTCGGGCGGCGCCGGGTAGTTGGCCTCGTGGAGAAGGCACGCCTCCCACTCGTGCAGATGGCGGCGGCCGAAGCCGTTGGCCGCCGCTCCGTCGCCGGGGAACCTCTCCGCCATCGGTCGGGCTTGACGGGGAAAGGAGAGAGGAAGGAGAGAGGGCGAGAACAAGGACGGGGAAGGAGAGAAGGTGTTCGGCGGCGAGATGGCTGTGGCGAGGCGAGCGTGCAGCCAGCGGCGACGAAGGCGGCTTTTATAGCGGCGAGGGGGCAGCAGTAGTGCGGACGCGTGGCGGGAAGGGTCGGGACGCGCGGCGGCTCGCCTTCACTGCGCCGCCCGTGATCAATGGAAGGCTGACCGGCGGCAGCCTTGGCATTGATTCGCGCGGGAGCCGAGGCGATGAGATGAGGACGACGATGCAGTTGCTGACTCGGCGGGTCCACGGGGTGGGAATCTGGCGCGGGAAGTTTTGGCGCGTTTTTGCTTTCCCCCGGCGCCCCCGGTCGGCCCCCAGCGCGCTGGGTTCGGCTTGGGTCCGCCGGCGCCAATTTCGGCCCTAACCGGTGAAATTTGGGCTCATGGGGGCGCGATTGGGCCGTTTTTTTCGAGCCGGCGATAAAAAAGGGGACTGGGGGGGCCTGTTGGGGGGGGGGGGGGGGAGTGGAGATGCTCTTACATGCACAAGGTGTGACAAAAAATTCATGGTCTTTCGACACACGAGGAGCTCCTGGCAAAAAATACAAAAATATCTACGTTTGATGAACAGTACATTCGAAAAAAATCAAAATAATTAAAAAAAATCTGAAATTTTTTGGGGGCAATATGCTTACATGCACAAGGTGCGACCAAAAATTCATGGTCTTTCGACACAAGAGGAGCTCATGGCAAAAAAACAAAATATCTACGTCCGATGAACAGTAGATTCAAAAAAAAATTCAAAAAATCTGAAATTTGTTGGGGTCTAATATGCTTACATGCGCAAGGTGTGACCAAAATTTTGTGTTCTTTTGACACTCGACGTGCTCGTGGCAAAATAAATAAATTTTCTCTCGCAAAAAAATAGCCACAATTTGTTTTTTTTTGCTAGAGCCCGTCCGATGTCATTTCATGACAGAATTTTGGTAGCACCTTCGCATGTAAGCATATTGGACCCAAAAAAATTTCAGAATTTTTTTATTTTTTTTGAATTAACTATTCATCGTACAATTTTTTTTTGCCACAAGCTCCTCGAGTGTCGAAAGACCACGAAATTTTGGTCGCACCTTGGGCATGTAAGCATATTGGACCCCAAAAAATTTCAGATTTTTTTGATGTTTTTTTTTATTTTCGAATTTACTGTTCATCTGGCGGTTTTGTGGCGGTCAAACCCGGTCAACGTGCTCAAAATCTGGTTTAGGACCAAACTTATCTAGTTTTGAGACTTGAGGGACCAAATGTATACCAAAAAATCTTGAGGGATCAAGTCTATACTTTTTGGGAACTTGAGGGACAAAAAACATACTTTTCTCTATTAAAAAACTTGATTGATTGATATTATACTATGTATCCCACTGCGATATCAATAATTTTATAAAACATATGATTTCATGCACATATTTTATTGCTCCATTATTTGCAAATGGCCATTACTGAGCAGCAGGCCTTCTAGCCTTTTTGTCTTCGAGTATGTATGTCTGGTAGTCTATAGTTCGGCATTGATGCTGCCAATCAGCCACTTCTATAACACCCCGAGCCATGGAAATAATAGATGTTGGAAAATAGTTATATTTTGGTGGCCTAGTATTTTACATTTAATCAGTCAGCACTGCTATACCTCGCAAAAAGAAAAACCAATCTACTTGACATCTATACCATATATCTTAGACACTCACGCAGTTGTGCATAGGTATATTCAGCCCATGACTCATGCCGCTTTCGAAAGTAATTCAAGTGCATATGTTTCATTAGTTTTAAACTTTATCTTTTATGTCGTACAATTGTTTTGTTTGCTTTTATTGAGTGGCGTCGATAACATGGTTTGAGGGAATATTTGATTCATGGAGTTTATTATTTAAATTTTAAATCTTGATATTTTAATAATTTTATACCTAAATTTCCATGCCCCACAAATCTGTAAGATTTTTTTTTCTATGTTGCACCAATAAAAAATCAATGAATTTTGAGTCGAACGATACTATAGTGTCTTTTTTTTCTATACCTATATGCTTAATCTTGCGAGTTAATTCAAAAAAGTTATATGTAATAATAGGTACGTGTATGGTTGGAGATTCAACCAATGTCTTCACAGGGACTTCCTTTTTTTCCTCGACAGGAGCGAACGTACTTTTCTTTTTCACATGAGGTACGTGTATGGTTGGAGATTTTTTTTTAGGGTAAATGTCGCCGCTTTATTTATTAAACGAAACCAGGAAACTCATCCGAAACAATGTCCAAAATGCAATCTGGTGGTGATGAGAGCCACACATGAGAAAGTTCATCTCCCATCCCCACCTTAGCTAATCTATCAGCGGCTGCGTTTGCACTACGGCGAACCCACGAAACTCTAAACATATCAAAACTCTTAAGCATCGCCTTGACCTCTTCCACGATCGGCCCAAGGGCAGAGAGGTTCTTTTCCTGGTTATTGAGCATCGATACCACACATGACGAGTCGCTCTCCAGATGAAGCTTCAAAACACCAATTCTTCTCGCCAGCTCGATCGCCTTCTTGCATGCTAGAAGCTCCACCATCTCCGGGTCGGACGCCGCTCCAAGGGAGTGACACGAGGCCGCCCGAAACGCACCAGCATGGTCACGCAGGACCACACCAACACCCCCCTTCTCTCGATGTTTGGACACCGAGCCGTCGCATTGGCTTTGATCCAGTCGACCTCCGGCGCCTCCCACGCTACCCTTGTCCTTGGCACCATCGGCTTCACCTCCTTCTTGTGTATCTCTTCCCATTCTTTGACATATGCAGCCACTGTATGGGATATTTCATGTGGTTCAGCAATCTTACGCCCATCTCGCGCATCATTGCGCGCTAGCCACAAGTTATACACAGCTTGCACCATCACAGATTTCTCAAAGTCCGGCGCCTGTGCGAACCATTCCAGCAACCAACTAGCCAACTTGCTCTGGGAATCGCTATTGCATGGTGGGTTGGCCACCGAGACTCCCAACTCCGAGCTAAGCCGCTTCCAAAAGCACACGGAGTGCGAACACCCCCAAAATCTATGGTAGCCGGTTTCTTCACGTCCACAAGCAACACAGAACACACCGGCCTTGATTCGTCGTCGCAACAATTCCGCTCCCGTAGCCAGGCCATTCTTCATCAGACGCCACATATGAATTTTAGATTTACCCGGTGCCGAGGTATCCCACAAGGACAGGAGATTGAACCAATGCCAGGGACGTGCTTTTCCTCCTTTTTTTTTCCTTGACGGGAACGGCGTACTCTTTTTTGTTGACATGACGTGCTGTTTTTAAGGCATAAATAGATGCAGCTATAGTGGCCCAGTCTGACGAACTGTGCTAATGAGAAGTTCAGGCCAGAACTTCTATTGATTTTTCTGAGGGATACAACTTCTTTTGATTAGCACGTACGCTTTGGGGTCCTTCAAATTAATTGATTTATTTACTGCGGTCCACAATGATCGTACTGGATCATGTCTCTTAGTTGACATCAGCACATCAATTCTAGTCGGAGTCAACCTTGATACTTTTTTTTGGAAACAGAGACTTTTTCAGGAAAAGGCATATGAGTTAGACGAACGTGTTGACCTTATTCTTATGTGACGTGTCAAACCTTTTGCACGTTCACCTTATAATATTTGGATGTAATGGTACATCAATTTTTTTTTTCCACGGGGAGCTGCGTTAATCTAGTCCGTTCATATTTCTTTACTTTTGAGCGGTCAATCTCTGCCGTTAGTTTTCTATCATTTTAAGTATATAATAGATAGATAGATAATAGAAGACTAGCAAACATGCCCGTGCGTTGCAACGGGAGAAACAAATCACACAAAAATGAAATGAAATAAAAAGCTAATTAGTATGTAAAGAATTCAACTATCCCAAAGCTATGTGTTTTGAATTTCAATTATTTTGGGGAATATATCAATTCTCTACTGATGCGGTGATGCCACATGTATGTAAGGAAGTAATGTGATATGTGTGCACATATTTTGGGGAGTATCAATTCTCTAATGATTTTGGTTTATGCTCTGACTTCTAGTGCTAGATGAAAATATCGTACGCTTTCCATCGGCATCGCATTTGGCCAGACACAATTTGCTAAAGTTAAGAGCACAAGATTGATGTCTGATCTTCACTGTCCTCTCCTTATTTCTTTCCTGCATTGTTTCTTTCCTGTAGAACTTGGAATGGGAATCAGGAAGTAAAATCCAACATTGGCATAGATGAATTGTGCTGCTAATCAAGCAATTGAAACGGCTGAAAGAAGCAACGGTCCCATGATGCATTACAGGATCGTGTAGCAGCCACCACAAAGGCTACTAATACAGAACTCAGTCTAGGGCTCTAGGCCTCACTTACCTGCACCAACAAAAAACAATTGCATTCAAGAACAACATTCTAGAACAAGACATGGTTTTCGCAAATTGCTGAAGAACAGATCAAATCGAGGAGCACAAAATTGTTGAAGAACAGATCAAATCAAGGAGCAAACAAATGTGGAAGAACAGATCAAATCGAGGAGCATTGGATGAAAAGTAAAATAAAAAATATAGGCAAACAGAGCTAGCAAACTGCTGCATCTCCTGCCGTGATTGCCATCAAATCTAGCAAGCAGATCTAATAATTCTTGTTGCCAAAGAATTTAGAGATTGATAGAAAGAGGAAGAATATAATGCATCGTCCTTTATTTAGCAGCAGGAGAACACACAAAGAATTTTGCAGCAGTAGCACGGACACAACGACAGCAGTAGCAGCAATCTTCTTCCCCATCCACTGCCCCATCGCGTGACTGCCCTCTCCAGCGCCAAGCCCAAGTGCCCAACCACCACCACCATCCAGCACGCGGTGTGGCCTCGTTGGCTCCCAGTGCGGCAGCAGCCGGCAGGTACCGACTTAGTGGGCGCTGCACAGGCTCGTACAAACTAACTGTGTGCTTTGTCGATTCTTGTCACGCGTACTTGGTTATCTAATTATCTTGTTCGCGGCTTCAATCTTTTGAAATAATTCAGTAGTAGTTATTCCGTCAGCAAAGCACATAATGAATTAGAGCGTTTCGAGACAATGGTGCATGTATGGCTGATACTATATCGAGACGGTTTTACCTGCTCCTTCAGAAATTGACCCTCAACAAAGACCATCAGCTGACGATCTTTGCATCTTGTTGCTACCTGTTAAATTTGGGATGGACATTTTAGATATGGTGTGACGTAGCATTGCATGTACTGGTTCGGATAAATCAATAATGAATTCAGTGGGTCGAACACACACACAAATACATTTAAAGTAACTTGTATAAATAGGCTTCCAGTGCACAGGTTGGGTAGCTTATCGTTCACCATCTTTTCAAAAGCTAGAGGCAAGTCCATTGCTAAAACCACAAGATGCGCTCAAGTAAGAACACATGAAGATTTCACAAGCTAGGTTCCACAAAAAGAAAGCAGCAAATCAGAGAATATCTGAATTTAACAGCTTGCTAATTTCTTTCTGATTTGTTTCCCTTGTATATTTGACACGCCATGTTGAGTTCAAAAGGTCATTGGAGAGCAGCTACATAACTGACCAACAGCTAAAAACTGGCATCTGTTTGACGAAGCTACATAACTTAACATACGCCTACTAACTTTATTACCCTGTGATCCAGTATTACTTTCCCTAAATGATTAACCTAGCACAAATGACACCCCGTTTTGAACAACTGAATATGCATAAACAGACAGCTCATGTGCAAACTCATCAATAAAAATACCCACACAACCATAAAGGAACTTACTATACAAAGCATCGTCTTTTTCAGAGTGGTTGAACTCCGTTAATGGAGTCACGATGAACTGAAGCCTGACCCTCCTTCCACGTTTGTTCCGATGGAAACGCAAGAACACACCAAGCATCACCCTTCAGTTTCTAGCTGGCACACATGGTACAATGGTATTAATCTCTCATACAATCACGATAATCTGCATTCGATAACAACAATAAATACGATCAGTGCCAGTACCAATAATCAGTACAAATATCTAAAAAATTCTCTGTATAATCAGTTAATAGGATCCATGACAATTCAGGGTATGACTACTTATGGCCTCACAGATGCAGAAGCAACAACGGTTGTACTTGGTCAGCTAACATCAACCACCGCTGCCAATATGAGGGATCTTCTGAAATAGCATGACACAAATTGTTTAGTCATGGAGATCCTTCAAATGCGCGACACAAAAGGCAAATAAATTCTAATAGATGCAATCAAAACTTGGAGATTTTCAATTAGGGAAACTACAAGCAGTGACCAAAGTGAGATGGAACATACATGGCATAGTTTTTTCAGCATCCCAAATCACACAAAGTAAGATTCAAGAAGCCTTTCCAGCTCCTCTATATTAGCAGAACTTATACGGCCTCTTTCCATTTCATCATCATGGTCTTCTTCCTCCCTGAATACAACTGCAAATGGAAGATTAAAATTAAATTGCTACATTTTGGGAACAACATACGAACTATCTATCAATCAGGATTCAGGATAGACTAAAAATCAAATAGTGAATGAATTTATTCAAGAGGGTCCAGCTAGTTATTGCTCTTAGTTTGATCCCAGTATCAAGGCCGTTAGCAGACGGCAGCACGTGACAGAAGCCCACGGGAAATCGGGGTTCGTTCGCTCAGTGTGTGCCACCAAGAATACGCTAGCATTATTGCGGATTGGCGAGGAGCACCTTGATGGTTGCAATGCTGGTACCTCTGTGACTGGACGCAACCACAACGATCAGTGTCAGCGGCTTCAGCCTTGGTTTGCGATTTTCCAGGGTCGTGGCTACAGCGGCCGCTCATTGGAATCACTGTAAGGATCAAGAATCAAGCCTAGGTGCTTGCCTGAATTATAATTGAAGCAATCGATAGATACATTTACCCAATACTGCAATCACGCTTGGTTATAGTGCTTGGACAATAGTAACCAGCTGGACAGAAAACATTGTCAATACTCATGGTTGCTCTCGAAGTAGAACTTCAGCTCGGCGGTGCACACGTGCTGTGGTAGGTCTCGTGCACACATGCTGGATGGATTAATCTGTGAGTTTAAGCACAGGTGATTGAAATCGGATCGGATGCGTAATGTAAAAACAAAATGCTTAACCATGAATTAGATTTAGTCAGACGCAGAACATGAACATTACATGTTCCCATATGGATGCAATACTGTAACTCATCCAGATTAATGGCATATATAATCATTTTGATTTATTCAAACAGTAAACTATATAACTAATGTAATCTGTCCTGCTTTATTTTGTTGGCAAATGAAACATCCATTTGTTAAATAATTCCACCATGACGAGGAGCAGGACAAACAGAGCAAAACAAAAGAGCCAATGTGAACTGACAGATGAATTGTTACCTTATTGCAGTCAAAGAGTAGGGTGAGATCGGATGAGAAGTGGAAGGTGGTGTTCCACTCCACGTACTTACAACAACGCTATTTGTACATTCAATTTACTAATTCCCCAGCAAACAAAAACATAATGGAAGAAATACGAAGAAATTGATGTTGGTCCGTTGGCAGTTCTGTACATCGGAGAAGTGGCCTGTGGAGGTCACCAGAGGCGTGGTCCTGCTCGGGGAGGGGATCTCGTGCTCGCCTTCCTGCTCGGGGAGGCGAGGTCGTGCTCGTGGAGGGTATGCTTCTGAGGAGGGGATCCAGTAGGAGGACGGTACCACGGGTCAGCGCACCTGGATCCGTCCTACAGGAGCTGCTGTTGCCGGTGACAGAGCACGCTGAGATCGGAGAGGGAAGGGAGGGGCGGATTAGGCTCTAGTCCAGATCGCTCTAGGGCGGAGAGAGAGCGGTGGGGATGGTGGTGGTAGGCAGCAAGGTTGGGCGGGGGTCGAGTCGCCACCGGCGCCATGGTAGGCGGACGGCGAGTGGCCCGACGACGATGCCAGGAGAGGCATCGGGTCGGAGCGGAGGCGGGAGCGGAGGTGCGGGGAGGAGACGGGGTGGAGCGAGGGTGCGGGCACGGAGAGAAGCTTACGTGGGCCGCCGTCGCCGCCGGGGTTCCGCCGCCGCCGCCGAGCGCTCGTCGAGCTGCTGGACTCGGTGAAGATGACACGGGGGAGAGAGAGGGAAGGAAGGAAGGGCACTGCGGGTTGAATACACCGAATGACGGGGGTTTTTGTGTAAAAACAGAACGTTTTCTCAGAGATCCACTTAAGAAGGGACTGCGGGTTTAATTTCCAGAAAACAGGAGGGCCTTTTTGCAAAAAGTCCGCGACGGGTGAGTGGGCAGACGCCATGCGTGCTTTATTATATTATATATATTATTATAGGTAAAGATAGATAGATGTATGCGGCTACGGTTGGATGGCTGCCTTCGGTATCCATGTCCGTGGTCTAGTCCTCCTGTCCGTGGAAGGAAATTTGCGGGTTGCCGTTGGAGATGCCCTTATAGGCATTGTCTCAAGATTAATTGGAAGATCAGAGATAGAAACACCCGCACCTAGCTAGGAAGAAGCATGCAATGCATGCGACAAGCATGCACGACACACAAGCCCTTGTTCATTAATTGTAGTTTCATCAAAATGCTTATATTGATTTCTGTTCCAAATATTATCTCTTTTCGGGAAGGGAAACGTTTATAATCGGCACCCCCCTTCTCTCTCTCCTACCCTTATCCTTTTCCTGGTCTACCCTTTAGCGTCTGCTTCTACCTCCAGCTGCGCCATGCTCTGTTCTCCACAATCGCGATTCACTCCTGCATGCTGGTCGTGAACCACCACAAGCTTCCTCGCTGGTCGCGACATACCCGTGCGCGAGAGCCTGATACATCCATTTTGCATCATAATTTTCTATTGTTATGTAACTTATTTTAGAGTTATATTCCTTATTATGATGCAATTTCTATGCCTTTTCTCTCTTAAAATGCATGACACATCAAAAGCGCGAGATTACTGGTAGCTGGAATTCTGACCTGAAAAAGCTATAGCAGAGATAGCTATTCTCTAGAGCTCAAAATGACATAAATTTTTACAGAGATTTATTTGGGAATAAATAAATAAATACTGGAAGAAAGAAGCACCCAAGAAGAGCCTTGGTGGGCCCACAAGCCAAGGGGGGCACGCCCTACCCCCTAGGGCACGCCACCTAGGCTTGTGGGGCCCCATAGAGGTTCACTGCTGACGCCCTTCTCCTATATAAAGCCATTTACCCAAGAAAATAAAAATAAAGAGAACACTTTCTGGACTTTCTGCTGCCGTCTCGAGGCGGAACTAGGGAAGCAGCACTTTGCTCTCCGGCTTCGGCGGAGTGATTCTGCCGGAAACTTCCCCCTGGGAGGGGGAAATCGAAGCCATCGTCATCACCTACACTCCTCTCATTGTGGGAGTCTTCATCTTCATCAACATCTTCACCAGCACCATCCCATCTCCAAACCCTAGTTCATCTCTTGTGCCCAATCTTTGTATTAAACTTCAGATTGGTACCAGGGGATGCTAGTAGTGTTGATTACATCTTGTAGTTGATGCTAGTTGGTTTACTTGGTGGAAGATCATATGTTCAGATTGTTGATTGCATACTTATACCTACTGAGCATGTTCATATGGGTTGCGGGAGTGACTGAAACCTAAACCCCCAATTTATGAATTTTTCCATCATGGCCTGTTTTGGATCCATACGTTTAATGTTATTGTTAGATTTATTGTAATTACCCCTCTTGTATTTGCGGATGGTTGCATGGAGGGTATAATCATAAGTAGGTGTTTATTCAAGTAAGAACAATACCTTAGCTCTGGTACACCAACATAACAACTTATCAAGGCAATGAACGTAAGTCGATGAATCGTGGTGAAAGTAACTACGATATTCCCATGTGTCCTCAAGAGCGTTTTAATCACTATAAGAAGTTTCACCGACTTGTCCTTAGCAACATTAAGGATTGGGCCACCTTGCTACTTTTGTTGCATGTTATTTGGTACAATTATCTTGCTATCAAACTATCTATCAAAACTATCTTACAACACTTGAAGAGAATACCTTGCTGAAAACCGCTTATCAATTCCTTCTACTCCTCGTTGAGTTCGGCACTCTTACTTATCGAAAGGACTACGATTGATCCCCTAAACTTGTGGTTCATCAGAGCCCCCCCCCCCCCCCCGCCGTGCTGCAATCCGCAACCACCGCAGCTTGCGTCGAACGCGTCGGGATGCTGGAGACACGGTGATCGCGCGCTGAAACCGGGCGACGTTGCAGCTGCAACCGTGGTCGAAATTTTCTGGATCCGGCCGCGAGAAAAGCTGGGGCCACGACCACGACATGATGCAACGGTGCTCCACCGGGCCGACGGGGAGTCATAGAAAAGCTGCAACCGCAGTGAGATTTTGTTGGAACTGGTCGCGGGCATAGCTGGGACCTCGACGCGAGATGTTGCAACAGTGCTCTAATGGTCGGCGTTTTGTTCTCATGTCTCTTCATTCTGTTGAAGTCTCTTCATTCTCGTTCCAAACTCTTCCGCTGATTCGTTGAAAACTTCCCAAGTTTGTGGTATCTCTGTTCAATCTATTCAAGAAAGATAAGTAGTATGTCCAGTCCATTGTTTGTCATCAAGCGTTTTAGCCGACGAAGTGAAAAATACTATAATTCTTATCCTCGTTCCACTAGGAGGTTCAAATTCTTTTAAGATCTTGTGATGCCAATTGTCATCTTTTCACTCTACTCTTGGCTTCTTTAATTCTTCATCAACCGAGACTATCAAGGTTCCAAGCATCTCATCTTTCTTTTTTGAAGTTCTAAGTGATTCTCAGTTTTCTCTTCAAGAAGCTCCATCTCTTCGTTATCAAAGGCGTTCAAAGGAAATCGTTGCAAACTTCAAGCTTGTTATCTTTCCATCTTTAGTTTCCTTCAATCACTCTTTTCTTTCCGGAGTTATCCTGGATCTTAGCATTGTGGTAGTTCCTAAAGGAGTTTTCCATCTTTGAAGTGTTCTTGAAGATTGTTGTATCAACCTCAACGTCCTTCTATCTTTCCCAAGGATCTATTCATCAAGCTACTCCATGATGGCTTTTTTAAGGTGGTCAAGATGCAATTCATGGTCTATCTTTTAGGAGTTCAAGCAGTTCGTCAGCTTGCATTCCAAGGCGCAAGTTTCTTTCTCCCTTATCATTTAAGAGTTGTGATTTTCTAGTTTCATTTCGCTCTCTCTATAAGCTTTAACTTGCTGAAGAAGGTGTGTTATGTTATTCTTGGAACATGAAGTGACATGAAGAGAACGTTTTCAAGAATCATATCTCTCATCCTATTCCATAAATCATTCCATGAAGAATTTCTAGCAGTGAGTTATCTTGGGATAAATTTGCACCAAAGGCCTTCCCTAGTTCAAATGGGATTGTTGATATCTTTGTGTTGCTTGTCGATGATCCAAGCTTCTAAATTCCTAATCGGTGAAATAAATTTTCTTCGCTTTGTTGTTCTCAAGGGATCAGTGTCCACTAGTGGCGGGTTTTCGCCTAATTTTTTGGGGACGTTTTCCATAAGCCTGTGAGAAGAATATCTTTTGGTTGTGGAGCTTTCAACAAACTCCTTTCAAGCCTTCCTTGTAAGATTGCTCTTTCAAGCTCGCTCTGGCGGAAGATGTTGTTTTCTTCTCTGTTCTTTTGGTTCCTAGTTCTTTCCATCTTCTCAAGGAATACAACACGATCTTCGACAAGAAAGTACTCCTTGTCTCTCTTTTCAACCGAAGTGTTTTCCAAATTTTTCTGGTCACTTGTGTTCTTTTTCATGTCCTTGCAACCTGCAAGGTTCTTTGCTATCACTCTTTTGTCAAGGAAGCAACTATAAAGCTAAACCTCCTCATTTTTCACATTCCTAGATCTCGGGGCGAGATCTCTTATAAGTGGGGGAGGGTTGTAACAGCCCAGACCCAAAAACCTTATCTAAGGTCCTATTTATGATTTTTATTTAAGTTATGGATATTTGTGCATGAGTGTTTTTCTTTACTTTTGTTCATGTCAACTTGTGTTTCTTTTCCAACTCCAATTCTTGTTCAGTTGCACAAAGTCACTTGCCCAACTTCCAAAATCCCAAAGCAACTTTCAACTTCTCTTTAAAAGGGGTTTCTAAAAATTAAGTTGCAACTTTACTTCGACTATAAATGTTCCAGTTTTGTCCATAAATCACATTTATTGTGTAGGGCCACCATATTAAATTTCAACCCATTTGGAGTTCATTTAAATGGGTTTCAAAATTCAATCATATTGAATTAAATTCAACTTATTTGAATTTTACTTTCTCTAAAAATCCTCAAACCATTTTATTTAAATTCCTAATATTTTACGAGTCCATAAACATATCTCTCGAGGGGAATTCCCTTCTAACCATCTCTTTCCTCCTCTCCCAAATTGTAGGAGATATGCCCTAGAGGCAGTAATAACAGTTATTTTGTATCTCCAAGTTTGTAATGAATGTTTATGTTCCATGCTATAACTGCAATGATTCTTGAGTCTACAATAACCACGAGGCTCGGAGGGAAACTCATGTGCACGTGTGGTATAATAAATGGAAAAATGTATTCCTAGTCATGCCTCTATGACTGGCTCAAGTATTGCATGATGATCCTATTTTCCTGATCATGGGCATGGCTATGCCGGCAATTTTGAGGGCACAATGTTAGTAGAACACTTGTGTTGAATCGACCCGAATTGATGTTATGCTATGAGATACATTCGTCACAAGTTAATGGTTAATAACACAGAGATAGTTAATGTTTGCATAATTCCTTAGACCATGAGAGTATCGAGTTCCTTCGTACTTGCTTCGTGAACTTTGGGATTTGTTAAACGTCATCCGTTACTAGGTGGCTATTACGGCGGCTTACGGGTTCACGGAAAAGTATGGCAAGTAACAAGATAGCTCAAGATTGGGATTTGCTCCTCCGACGATGGAGAGATATTCTCGGGCCCTCTCGGTGTTACGGTATCCATCATCGTCTGGCCAGACACATTGTGATTTGATCACTGGGATGCTGGAACACGGAAACGAGAAAAGAGAACAAAACCGGTAACGAGGTAACTTGCATGGTGGACAAGTTGTTGATCCACGGGGATGCAATAAATCTCACCTCGGGTGTTTGTAATGTATCGTGAAGCAACAGGAATAGCACACGGCAACTGGAGGTTCACTCGGATATTCATTCGTGTGGGTATAGGGGTCAATATGGGTGTCCACGGCTCCGATGTTGATCATTGATCGGAAAGTGTTCCGCGTCATGTCTATGCTTCACCGAACCTATAGGGTCACATGCTTAAGGGTCATCTATCTGCTGAATACTAGACAGGGAGTCTGAGAGAAAATCACCGGAAAAGTTTCGGACGCAACGGAAACGTTCTGGAGAGGAGACCGGAATAGTTCCGGTAAAACTAAAAAGTTGTTTCAGGGGATACCATTAAGTCAAATTGGTTCTAGCACACGCCTGGAAATTCTTGGAGAGTGCCAGAATTGTTCTGGTAACTTCTGGGATTTTTCCGGGACAAAAACCAGAAATGTTCCGGAGCTGTCGGAACCGGTTTGGTTGCTTTTCGCAGATGAAAATCACTAATCCGAAATTGTTTCGGAAGGCGTCCAAAATCATTTGTGTGGGTACTGGAATTATTCTAAGACCCACAGAAATATTTTCGGATTTAACGGTCGCGAAAAATTGGTTCCGTGAATAGTGAAAATCACTTTATGGTTAACTTTTTGGAAAGCCACCTTTTAGGGCTTTTCCCAAAAGGCTTCTAGAAGGGATTGGGGAGCAAGGAACCCCCATGTGGGGGGGGGGGGCTAGGGGTGGCCAGCCAAGTTGGAGCTCCTCCATGGAGCTCGACTTGCCTTCCTTTTATGCCCTTGAGGAGGATCCATGTGATGGGTTTTTTGGGTATTTTTCCCATATGGCTTTCTTATAAATAGAGGTGGAGGGGTGCTCTCCAAATCTCATCCTTGCTCTCATACACATGCCATAGACTTGTCTGGTTTCTCTCTCCCTCCCAGCGAAATAGTTTCATAGAGCCGAAAGGCTGTCTGGGTTCCGGCAGGAACTAGTTCTGGACGGCGAAGCCCGGCCGGATAGCTGACACCGTATGTGTGCAACCCCGTAGAGAGGTCGTAGTTTCGATCTTTTGCCCGAGGGGCTGTTCGAGTGTCCTCCCGAAGGGCTGTCCGAGTTACCGTTCAAGTTTCGAGGGTCCTCCCGAAGGGCTGTCCGTGACATCGTCCGAGGGACTATCCGACCGCCTCCCGAAGAGCTGTCCGACGAGGGAGTACATCCTCGCGGATGGGAGGTTGTAAATCCTAGCTGCGGCGATCTGCACCGAGGATCTAGACCGACTCTTCTTCCGCTGCGCTACGAGTCGGTACGGATCAGATCAAACCCTATATGACATCTCCATAGTGGTCCTGGGCATGCTCGCTGTACCGAAATTTTTTGTTTTCTGTCGCGTTCCCCTACAGTGGCATCAAGAGCCATGCTATGCGTAGATGTAGGTTACGATCTAGAATACATGGAGATGTATGGGTATTTCATAATATAATTTTGGAATAGATGGGATCTATTGCTAAAAATTATTTATGCGGGTAGCAGATGAAATATGTTACCCGATGTTCTTGTTGCTTCCCTAGAATTTGCTTATTTCTGATCTCGAGACAGCATGGTGGAATTTGACAAAGTTCTGGCAATCCGCGATCCTGATTGATTAACGAAGTGCTATCAGTTCTTTGGGTTCCACCATAGTCAAAAGAAAGATGAAATTTCGCAGACGAAAGGGCAATGCAGATATGATCTGCACGGGGGTCATGCGTATGACGAAGTTTAGTATGGGGCTCGAGATTTTATTATCTCGTGTTTCATACACCCTGAAAAGTTAATCTAGCGACTTGAATAATCATACTTGATGATAAAACGTTGGTAGCTGCGGTTTAAGTCAAAACCTTAAAAGCCACGTAAAATAAAATTTTGCATAAACCGATTAGAGGCGTCTAACTTGGTTTTGTAGGATGTGCATTTGATGTGGTATAGCAATGCTCATATTAATTCGATTATGTATGAGATGACTATATGATGTAAATTTATTAACATGACCTGCGTGTCATGATTCGGCATGATGGCTGGAGCCATATGATTGTCACTTTAATGACCTCCATGTCAACCTTAAGTAATGCACTTATTTTATTAGCTATAGAGATAGCAATATTATCTGGTGCATCGACAAGGTGGTGGCAATCTTCGCGAAGGTGAACACCGACGCAAATGCCGAAGACGAAGAAATTAAAGACTTCTCCGTCAGAAAGGGCTATACCATATCATGCTATTATGAATTGCCTGAGATGTTTATCTCTTATGATGCACCCTTCTTGATTGCGCGGTAGTCGCTTTTTATTAGGGTGATCTCTCACTTAAAAATATCAAAGTAGTTAGTGTTCACCCAAGTGTAGCACCGTCTGAAATTCGTATCTTTTCGGGGTGCGCCATGTCCACATGGGTACGAACGAATTGAGAGGAATGAGGCGGGTGAGGTCAGACCTCGCAGCAAGATCACTTGGTTGTCTTTGACGTTCAGGCAGGATAGTCCTGAGCTCGGAACACACCCATCGAAATATGAACAAAAGTCACATAGAGATGTGATCGGCAAGTTTGCCTACCGATTGAAATTCTCGTCATCAGTGATGTCCACATCAATGGCGTTGAATTAAAATGTGGATTTTGAATCGCTCATAATCAATTTTGAGAGATATTGATTTGAGTGGGAGCGCACTTTAGAATAAAATTGTTTATTCACTAGTGCAAAAATCATTATGAACAAAGTCTAAGTGAAACTTGTGTTTACCGTTGTAGATCAAATGGCTCGCAACACCGCGTTCAACTTAGGCCCAATGTTAGAGAAAGAGAAGTTAGCTGCGACTGGAAACAACTATGCGGACTGGGTCCGTAACCTAAGGATTGTCCTCAGTAGCGCTAAGAAAATGTATGTGCTTGAAAATGCTCTTCCAGCTAAACCGGCGGCCGGTGCCCCGGAAGATGAACAAAATGTCTAGGCCACTAAGGATGATGATCACAACTTAGTGCAGTGCCTCATGCTAGCTTGCATGAGTCCAGGGCTTCAAAAACGTTTTGAATTCCATAAACCCCATGATATGATCCGGGAATTGGATGCTCTGTACAAGGAAACCGCAAGGTCTGAACGATTTGATATCATGAAGACCTTGATGGAATGCAAGATGGCTGAGGGCAGTTCAGTTGGCGAACACGTAGTCAAAATGATTGGCTATGCTGAAAGGCTTAAAACCCTGAAATTTCCAATTCCGCCTGGCCATATGATGGACATGATACTTTCTTCACTCCCCCCGTCTTACGACGGTTTTGTCATGAACTACAACATGAGTGGGATGGAGAAGACACCGGAAGAGGTGCTCGCCATGCTAAAAACTGCGGAAGGAGGACTGCGGAAAAATCGCAAGCAAGTGTTGCTTGTGAATAAAACCGCCAGTTTCAAAAAGAAAGGCAAGCCAAAGAAAGGCAAGGGCGCCGGTAAGACCGGCTCCCAAAGCAACTCTAAGGGCAGAGCCAAGAATGAAACTGAGTGCTTCTACTGCAAGGGCACATGACACTGGAAGAGAAACTGCAAGAAGTATCTGGAAGATAAGAAGTCCGGGAAAACCGGAAAAGGTATAATTGTTATACAAGTTAATGTCATTGACGTTTTGCTTGCTAGTGAAAATTCTAAGTCTTGGGTATTTGATACCGGATAGGTTGCTCACATTTGCAACTCGATACAGGGACAACAGAAGGTGTGCAAGTTAGCAAAGAATGAAGTCGTGATGCGCGTCGGGAACGGCGCTGGGATCGCCGCTCAAGCCGTCGGTATTATGCCTCTACGTCTCCCTTCAGGATTTATATTAGAACTAAATAACTGTTATTTTGTTCCACTATTGTGTAGAAACATTATCTCCGGATCATGTTTAGTACACGATGGGTATTCGTACAAATCTGAGAACAATGGTTGTTCACTTTATTGTAAGGATATGTTTTATGGATTTGCACCCATTGTTGGGGGCCTTTTCATACTAAATCTTGAATGTGGAAATGATGTCTTTAACGTGAATGCTAAACGCCTTAAGAAGGCTGATACCACTACCACTTTCATGTGGCACTGTCGCCTTGGCCACATCGGAAAGAAACGCATGCAAAGACTCCATAAAGATGGAGTTTTACCGTCCTTTGATTTTGAATCATTTGACACATGTGAAGCTTGCTTGATGGGAAAAATGACCAAGACGCCGTTCACGGGTCATCCTGAACGGGCGAGTGAATTGTTGGAAATAATACATAGTGATGTATGTGGTCCAATGAGCACAATCGCACGGGGTGGGTATTTCTACTTCGTGACTTTTACTGATGATTTGAGTAGGTATGGATATATCTACTTGATGAAGCATAAGTCGAAAATCTTTGAAAAGTTCAAGGAATTTCAGAATGAGGTAGAAAATCATCGTAACAAAAGGATTAAGTTTCTGCAGTCTGATCGCGGGGGCGAATACCTTAGTCATGAGTTTGGCCAACATCTGAGTGACCGTGGAATCGTTTCACAGCTTACGCCTCCCGGAACTCCACAGCGAAACAGAGTGTCAGAACGACGTAACAGAACCTTGTTAGACATGGTAAGGTCGATGATGTCTCTTACAGATCTATCGATATCTTTTTGGGGTCACGCACTACTCACTGCAGCTTATACATTAAATAGAGCACCGTCTAAGTCTGTTGAGACGACACCATACGAGTTATGGCATGGGAAGAAACCCAATTTGTCACATCTCAAAATATGGGGTTGTGAAACTTATGTAAAACATTTACAACCAAGCAAACTCGATCCCAGATCAGACAAATGTTACTTTGTAGGTTATCCAAATGAAACAGTTGGGTCTTCTTTCTACCAACCCTCGGAGTGCAAAGTGTTTGTCGCTAAAAATGGAGTCTTTCTCGAGAAAGAGTTTTTCGCTAAAGAAGTGAGTGGGAGGACAATACAACTTGATGAGGTTATTGAATCTTCGGCAACCGTTGATATGGCTAAGGAACCGGAAGCAATTCCACTAATTATCCCTACAACCGAGCCGGAAATTGTCGCATGTGATGCGGAAACTTCAGACAATGTTGTAACTAAACCGTGCAGATCAGGTAGGGCTATCCAGCCACCTGAGTGGTTTCATAACGAAATCTTCACTCTTGAAGACGATGAACCTGTGCACTACAAGGTAGCGATGGCGGGGCCCAGCTCAAGGGAATGGCACAAGGCCATGAAATCCGAGATGGAATCCATGTACGAAAACCAAGTTTGGAACTTGGAAGAACTTCCAGAAGGCGTAAAGCCCATGGGTTGTAAATGTATTTTCAAAAGAAAGACGGACGCGGATGGTAACATTACTATCCACAAAGCTAGACTTATCGCGAAAGGGTTCACGCAAGTTTCAGGAGTGGACTACGACGAGACTTTCTCGCCCGTAGCTATGCTTAGGTCTGTTCGGATATTACTAGCAATTGCTGCTTATTTCGATTATGAAATATGGTAGATGGATGTCAAAACGGCTTTCCTAAATGGAAACCTCAAAGAGGATGTATACATGATACAGCCAGATGGTTTTGTCGTTCATAAGGATGCTGGAAAGGTATGCAAACTTCAGAAAGCCATTTATGGTCTGAAGCAAGCGTCAAGGAGCTGGAACATTCATTTTGATGAAGTGGTCAAACAGTTTGGCTTCATCAGGAATGACGAAGAATCTTGTGTTTACAAGAAGTTTAGTGGGAGCGCAAAAGCATTTCTAATCTTGTATGTGGATGACATATTGTTGATTGGAAATGACGTGAATTTTCTTAGCGAAATAAAAGACTCATTGAAGAAAAGTTTTTCAATGAAAAACTTAGGCAAAGAGGCATATGTATTGGGCATCAGAATCTATAGAGATAGATCAAAACGCCTGATAGCGCTTAGCCAAAGCACGTACATTGACAAGGTGTTGAAAAGGTTCAACATGGAGAACTCCAAGAAAGGCCTACTCCCCATGTCACCTGGCATAGTGCTTTGCAAGAATCAGTGTCCTCAGACTCTCGATGAGCGAGTACAAATGAATGATGTTCCGTATGCCTCGGAAGTTGGTTCTATTATGTATGCCATGATATGTACAAGACCGGACGTTTCCTATGCGCTAAGTGTTAGCAGCCGGTACCAAAGTGATCCAGGATTGGAACACCGGGCCGCAGTCAAGGGTATTCTTAAGTACCTCAGAAGGACCAAGGATTTACTCCTTGTGTACGAAGGTGATGAAGAGCTCATTGTAAGTGGTTACACTGATGCAGGCTTCATGACTGACCCGGATGACTTCAAATCTCAATCAGGCTATGTGTTCATATTGAACGGTGGTGCAGTTGATTGGAAAAGTTCAAAACAAAAGACCGTGGCGGATTCTACGATGAAGGCGAAATATGTTGCAGCTTCAGAAGCCTCCAAGGAGGCAGTATGGATCAAGCAATTTCTTGAAGACCTTGGTGTGGTTCCAAGTGCTCTGGACCCGGTGGAGATCTATTGTGATAATAGTGGTGCCGTGGCTCAGGCAAGGGACCCAAGTTCGCACCATAAGACAAGACATATTGAACGCAAATATAAACTCATTCGACATCATGTCGAAGCGGGTTTAGTGAAAGTACGCAAAGTTCACACGGATCTGAACGTGTCAGACCCGATGACAAAGCCTCTACCACGAGCAAAGCATGAGCAGCACCGGATAGCCATTGGTGTTAGGGAAGCCATGTAACTGGATTATGACTCTAGTGCAAGTGGGAGTCTGTAGGAGATATGCCCTAGAGGCAGTAATAACAGTTATTTTGTATCTCCGAGTTTGTAATGAATGTTTATGTTCCATGCTATAACTGCAATGATTCTCGAGTCTACAATAACCACGAGGCTCAGAGGGAAACTCATGTGCACGTGTGGTATAATAAACGGAAAAATGTGTTCCTAGTCATGCCTCTATGACTGGCTCAAGTATTGCATGATGATCCTGTTTTCCTGATCATGGGCATGGCTATGCCGGCAATTTTGAGGGCACAATGTTAGTAGAACACTTGTGTTGAATCGACCCGAATTGATGTTATGCTATGAGATACATTCGTCACAAGTTAATGGTTAATAACACAGAGATAGTTAATGTTTGCATAATTCCTTAGACCATGAGAGTATCGAGTTCCTTCGTACTTGCTTCGTGAACTTTGGGGTTTGTTAAACGTCATCCGTAACTGGGTGGCTATTACGGCGGCTTACGGGTTCACAGAAAAGTATGGCAAGTAACAAGATAGCTCAAGATTGGGATTTGCTCCTCCGACGATGGAGAGATATTCTCGGGCCCTCTCGTTGTTACGGTATCCATCATCATCTGGCCAGACACATTGTGATTTGATCACTGGGATGCCGGAACACGGAAACGAGAAAAGAGAACAAATCCGGCAACGAGGTAACTTGCATGGTGGATAAGTTGTTGATCCACGGGGATGCAATAAATCTCACCTTGGGTGTTTGTAATATATCGTGAAGCAACAGGAATAGCACACGGCAACTGGAGGTTCACTCGGATATTCATTCGTGTGGGTATAGGGGTCAATATGGGTGTCCACGGCTCCGATGTTGATCATTGATCGGAAAGTGTTCCGCGTCATGTCTATGCTTCACCGAACCTATAGGGTCACACGCTTAAGGGTCATCTATCTGCTGAATACTAGACAGGGAGTCTGAGAGAAAATCACCGGAAAAGTTTCGGACGCAACGGAAACGTTCTGGAGAGGAGACCGGAATAGTTCCGGTAAAACTAAAAAGTTGTTTCAGGGGATACCATTAAGTCAAATTGGTTCTGGCACACGCCTGGAAATTCTTGGAGAGTGCCAGAATTGTTCTGGTAACTTCTGGGATTTTTCCGGGACAAAAACCAGAAATGTTCCGGAGCTGCCGGAACCGGTTTGGTTGCTTTTCGCAGATGAAAATCACTAATCCGAAATTGGTTCGGAACGTGTCCAAAATCATTTGTGTGGGTACTGGAATTATTCTAAGACCCACAGAAATATTTTCGGATTTAACGGTCGCGGAAAATTGGTTCCGTGAATAGTGAAAATCACTTTATGGTTAACTTTTTGGAAAGCCACCTTTTAGGGCTTTTCCCAAAAGGCTTCTAGAAGGGATTGGGGAGCAAGGAACCCCCATGTGGTGGGGGGGGGGGGGGGCAAGGGGTGGCCGGGCAAGTTGGAGCTCCTCCATGGAGCTCCACTTGCCTTCCTTTTATGCCCTTGAGGAGGATCCATGTGATGGGTTTTTTGGGTATTTTTCCCATATGACTTTCCTATAAATAGAGGTGGAGGGGTGCTCTCCAAATCTCATCCTTGCTCTCATACACATGCCATAGACTTGTCTGGCTTCTCTCTCCCTCCCAGCAAAATAGTTTCGTAGAGCCGAAAGGCTGTCTGGGTTCCGGCAGGAACTAGTTCTGGACGGCGAAGCCCTGCCGGATAGCTGACACCGTATGTGTGCAACCCCGTAGAGAGGTCGTAGTTTCGATCTTTTGCCCGAGGGGCTGTTCGAGTGTCCTCCCGAAGTGCTGTCTGAGTTACCGTTCATGTTTCGAGGGTCCTCCCGAAGGGCTGTCCGTGACATCGTCCGAGGGACTATCTGACCGCCTCCCGAAGGGCTGTCCGACGAGGGAGTACATCCTCGCGGTTGGGAGGTTGTAAATTCTAGCTGTGGGGATCTGCACCGACGATCTACACCGACTCTTCTTCCGCTGCGCTACGAGTCGGTACGGATCAGATCAAACCCTGTATGACATTTCCATAGTGGTCCTGGGCATGCTCGCTGTACCAAATTTTTTTGTTTTCTGTCGCATTCCCCTACACAAATCTATCTTAAAGAAAAGGAGAAAGGAAGCGCGCGCACGCGCGCGCGCGCGCACACACACACAGAGAGAGAGCCCATCATGGCCGAAGACCAACAACCCCTTCCAAAAGTTTTTCGCCCAGCGACCCACTTACCCTCTCAGCACTTCGCCCACGTCGCTTAGCAAAATTCTCAAACTTGAAAGATCTCAGATGCTTCAGGCCTAGGTTGTGCACCAAAAGAAGAGGGCCATGGCCAGAGAAAGACGAGGAAAGAGCGTGGAGAACATGTTCCCCGAAGCAGATGTCCCAATCTTCATTACCGAAAAAACTGTCTAACTTGCAAAGCATGGGGTTAAGCCTCTCGTTGGACCAAGTGAACTTGCGGTTCTGGAGGTGGATTTCTTTGAGTTCACAAGCATCAAGAGTGCCGCGGAATCGGGGTGAGGCGGCTGCTATTGATGTTGTTATTGTTTTTATCACATGCCCAGTTAATTTGGTTGAAGTCGCCAAGGACTAGCCATATGACATTGTGCGGAGGTTTTTGGGCGAGAAGCTTGGCGAAAAACTCATTGTTGCGCTTATACAAGGAGGGTCCTTATACGGAGGTGATTCTAAAGGCTACATCATCTTCCTCCAATGATTTTACATAGGCTAAGAGGAAGAATGCACCGGTGATGATATCAGACACATCCACACAATTCTCATTCCACAACATGAGGATGCGACAGCGAGTGCCGTCGGCAAGCTGTTGGGCATGCCAACGGAGGCGATGCTCACCCAGGAAACTTGCGATAGCATCATCGATGTCGTACAGCTTAGACTCCTGTAGACAAGCAATCTGACATGAGGTAGCAACTATGCAAGCACTAACAGTGGTATGTCGATCTGAGCAATTTAAGGCCAAGACATTCCAACTGAGGATATTAAGACCCCCTTTGTTTGAGCTGCAGATAGTGATTCTCAGATCCTGTGTGTAACACTATTACTTGTAGGGTGGTACTGTGAGAACGGCGTTTATCATGGCAAATTTACTGGTTGTATAATTTGTCATTCCAGAATAGTAGCCTTTCTCGAGTGCTAAGATGTTCATAGCCCGGCGACATGTTTAGTTCATGTTTAATCTTGCCATAACTACGCTAAGTTCAGAGAAAGTGTGGCTTGCATGCCATCCATGATATACAGAAAATGTTAAATTCCCTCTCTTTATTTCGATATCACGAAGTTAATGCTTTACTGAGTAGTTTTTGTCTTATAGACGTTAAACGAATACAATCTGTCTCAACCGAAGTCCCACCCCAGGAAAAGGTCCCGACAGATTCCTCCATCTTGCAGGTGGTGCCCGATGTGACTCCCACGAGTGGCCTTACCTCGTTGCCGAGCACAGCAATTCAAGTTCCGAAGATAACAAGCAGCCCAAATCCAAGAAGGAACAATTTCCAAGACTCCAGTTTTTTGTGTATCCTTGTTCCAAATTTGCATCTCCACCATTTTACTTGGACAATGTTTATATGTTCCTTTCAAGTTCACCTAAGAAATAGATTTTGAAATCTTCATTAGATATTTGATTCCATTTTGGCTTTACAACAAACTAAATAGGCCTTCCACTATGTTACCATCAATGATTGGGAACTCACCACCCCCACCGCCACCACCTGAACCGCCGCCGTCGTTGGTGACACAAGCACAGCCGCCGCATCGGGCGTCGCCGGACCTAGTCGGATCCACGTCGCTCGTGCCTCTCCGTGTGTCTACAGCGGAGGTGACACCGCTGCGATGGCAGATCCAATTCACACTCGTTGGGGTTTCGAGGGATCGCGCTGCGGGGATTCTACATCTTCATCCTCCGTCGCGATGGATGACGGTGAGGGATCTCGAGGAGGACATCCTTGCCGGCCGGTACCTGGGGGTCGACGAGCAGATCATCGAGGGTAGGTGCGTGGTTATTGACGTATACGAGATTTCCATTGGCTGTCAGATTGTGCAGGTGCAGCGGCGCTATGAGGATCCGATCGAGATCGTTGATCTGTCGTCGGGATCTTCTGAAGTGAAACCCGAGCTGCGTGTGGGGGGTCGATTCTGGGTTCTTGCGGACGAGGAAGAGGATGAGTCGCCAACGGCTGCTATGGCCCCGGTTGTGACGCCATTCGTGCCGTCGCGAATCACATCACGTCCATTGTCAGAGGAACAGCTGGGCCACGGAGGGCTCAAAGGTGAGGGCACGGCTGCGGATCCTCTCCGAGACGTCCCCAAGAGATCGTCGGCGCCGCGGATCAAGCCGTGGGTAGGACCACTTCCGAAGGTACGTCCGCCGCCAATTACTTTGTCTGATTTTCTGCCGGATTCTTGGACGTTGGTCACAAAGAAAAAGAAGAAGAAGGGCCGGGCGGCCGCACCGCTGCCGGCGCCGGCAGCCGTCGGGGTCGCGGAGATCCGGGCGGCTAGACGGGCGCGTTTGAATTTGTTGCTGGGCCAGGATGGGCCGACAACAACATCCACGGTCTTGGGCTCATGTGACGTTGGGTATTTGGCCCAGCTTGACGCTCAAGCCGCTGACCCCGTGCGAGTTATGCCTGCGACACTGCATGGTTCGGTCTTGGATTGTGTGCACGCGCCTGTTTGTCCCGTCGCTAGGGTTCTTCGCATCGCTCGCCCGGGCTTTCCATCGCTGGGTTCTGGCCGCGCCGCTAGGATCCCGTCGCCCAGAGCTCGGACCTCGGAGGTCATGGCAGGCCGTGGCGGGCAGCCGCCGCCACCTAGAGGTGCGCCGCCCCCGCCTAGGGGAGCGCCACCGCCGGCTCGGGGTGGAGGAGCGCCTCGACCCGCGCCCCCGGCTAGGGATGGGCGGGCTTCGGACGCCACTGCTCATGGCGCGGGGCGTGGCCGTGACTACGGGACCAGCCAGACGGGCGCCGACTTCTATGATGGTCGCGATGGGGGCCCCGGCCAGGAGTATTATGGCGAGTTTGATGGCAGCCGAAACCCACCGCGTGGGCAGTGGGGGGATGATGGCTACGATGCATATGGCAAAGGCCAACATCGCGGTTCGTCGTCTACGGGCGGCGGCCGCGGTTATGCTTGGCACAGCGGCAAAGGGGCCAGTCGGGGTTTCCAAGGACCACCGGGCAACTTTGTGGAAGGAGTATCCGGGCCTGACAACCGGTACCGGGGCAGTCACTGTTCATTCCGCGAGGGCCGAGGAGGGGGCAGGCGGCCTCCTCCGCTACGGCCGCCTCCGTTTCCACCGAAGACTTCCGAGGACGAGCATACTGTGCAGAACACAGCGGAGCCGGCCGCGGCTACTTCGCCGGCCTTATCTGGGGCGGCATTGGATGCGGTGCGTGCTTTGGCGGCCGTGAAGGTTCCTGCTGCCAAGCAAGTCGCGGCGAAGCCTCGGGATTCTTCTTCGGACAAAGGGTCCGATAAGTCAGATGGTGAACGAGCTACGAAGTGGGCTCGCAAGAAAGAGAAAATGATTTGTTATCGCTGTGGGGAGCCGGGACATTTTATTGCTGAATGTACCACGGAACTATGTGACACTTGTCTCAAACCGGTGCATGGGTCTGGAGAGTGTCCACTCCTCCTAGGGCCTAAGCCAGTGGTTATGATCTATGGTGTTTGCTGTCCCGAACTGATGTTCTTTGAGTCACCCAGTGTTGCTGTGCCCGCACACACGACGGAGAGTTCGCGAACGGGTGTGGTCAAAGTGACTAATGGGTCTATGACTGAGGCGCAAATCGTGCAGCAGCAACGTGAGTTGGCCCCAGGTAATTTTCTGTGGGAGCTTGTCAAACTTGAGGATCAGTCATACAAGGTGGACTTCCCGACGCCGGAAGATCTAGCACGTTTACTCAAGTTTGGCATGTGCAGAGTTCATAGCAGCAATTGCATTCTTGAGTTCGATGAGTGGAAGCAAAAGGAGCCAAAGGGGACCCCGTTATCTCAGATTTGGGTTCGTTTTTCGGGGGCTCCACCAAACCTCTCATGGACTACTCGGTGACTTGCAGTCTCGGGTCTCTTATTGGCAAGATTGAGAAGGTGGATATGCCTTTCACTCGCACACATGGGGTGGCGCGTTTGCTCGTCAGTGTGGTTGATATTGAGTTCGTGCCGGACGTGGTACGATGGACTTATGCAAGAGTTATGTATGATTTGGATGTGGACATTGAAACACCTCCGATATTCCAGGAGGCAGATGGGCAGAATGATGTTGATATGACGGAGGGTGATGGTGGCACAGGTTCACGAGATAAACGTTCGGAGCGTAATAAGCGTAATGACGCTTCGAGGCCCCACGGTCAGTCTTCCTCGACGTCTGAGCTTGCCAAGGAGGCAGCTCCGTCGTCTACACCGATGAATACACTACGGTTCGGATCTTTTTGTGCATCATCGGCTCCCAGTCGACTTTGGAGTCACAGAGTGGAGATGGTGGACACCTCGGAGTGTGTATTGCCGTCGTTGCCGGCGACACCGAGGGAGGATCTACGGGCGGCCCCGACTGTCGCGGTCGATGATGGTTGCTATGGGCGCCCGGTGGCCCATGCCGACGGGGCAGACGGGGTGGGGAGCTGCGGGCAGGAGGCCCTCATCCACCACCCTCTCCCACTATCACTGCTGGTGTCCGCGTCGGCGCCCGCATCACTGATGCCTAGGCCGGCCGTTGAGTCTGGGGCCGAGGGGTTGGGGAGTCAAGGGCAGGTGGCCCCTCACTCACACTCTCCCTCTCCGGCCTCTCAGTTGCGCGCACCGTCCCCCTCTTCGCCGACTCCTGGGGTGGCGTGCTCGACGTCTCTCAACGGTGCGTGGAAGGAAGCACCGGTGGGGGGGTACCTCGCCGAAGGTCATCACCACCTCCCCCCCCACGATGGTCGAGGCGGCACCAGTTGGACACATGGCAGGCGCCGCGGTCCAGGCTGGATGGACGATGGAGGAGGTGATTGCCTATGGAGGGATCGTGGACCCGACATCAGGTGATAGACGCGTGAGTCACCGGATTCAGGCCCAACCTGATGCTGACGATCTGCAGTTAGGGCGTGCTATGCGGGCCGCCAAGCTTCGTGACATCGAAGCGACTACAGGTATGTCTGTCAATACGAGTTGTTCCATTTTGCATTTTTCGAAGCATGATATAATAGATAAGGTGGGCAACTTAGGGATATCTCTGGGTTCTAATGAGAAGGAAATTTCAAAATCGGTCAATGACTTATTAGACTTAGAAGCTGAGAGAACTTTAGAAATGATCCCGAACATTGCTGCGGTAAAGCCAATGAATAATGATGACATTAGTAACTTGGGAATAATGGCGCTAGAGAGCTTGTGCGATGATCTCATACCACCCTCGGAGCCCGAGGATATGGTAGAGGATACGAGTTCAGAGGTGTATGAGGCACCTCTGCAGCCTGTTGGCACTGAACCGGCCTCTTCCGGTCCTTTGGACGCGAAAGAGATGCATGATAAACCGAAACGATCCTGGAAGAGGAAGGTCTATCCTGCATCGGCGGTTCGTAGAAGCGCGAGAGTCAAATTCAAGAAAAAAAATCCACGATGACAAATGAAAGGAATTTTTTGGAATAGCAGAGGTCTAGCAGACTTGGCTAAAAAAAGGTTTCTTGTGGAAGCGTCACTAGAACATAAACTAGATTTCGTTGCCCTACTCGAAACGGGCAGAGACAATTTCACTTCGCAATTTCTGGGCACCTTATCTGGTGGTATAGACTTTGATTGGCACTGTTTACCACCAAGGGGATGATCCAGAGGGATTCTACTTGGGGTTAAATGTGAAACTTTAGAAGTGATGGATGTTATTCAAGGGGAATTTGCCGTTAAGTTTCGAGTTAAGTCCAAACTAGATGGTTTCCGATGGGCCTTGGTGGCTGTGTATGGTGCAGCTCAACCGGAGCTCAAACCTGACTTCCTTGCTGATTTGGTGAGAATTTGTGGGGCGGAAAGGCTACCGATACTAGTTGGTGGCGATTTTAATATTATTCGAAGGAGAGAAGAAAAGAATAATGACAACTTCGATGGAAGATGGTCATTTATGTTCAATGCTATTATCGAAAGCCTTAATTTGAGGGAGATAGAACTCACCGGTAGACAGTTCACGTGGGTGAACTCGTTGCCGGTTCCAACATATGAGAAGTTGGACCGAGTGCTCACTAGTATTGATTGGGAACAAAACTTCCCTCTGGTAACGGTGCAGGCGTTACAAAGGGCTATTTCCGATCATACACCACTGCTGGTTGATTCAGGGGACGCGACACATCTCGGGAATAAGAATTCCTTTTCTTTCGAACTTGGCTGGTTCGAGAGAGAAGGGTTTCTTGATATTATTGCAAGGGAGTGGGCTAAAGATTGTGGGGGCCGATCTAATGTCGAAAGATGGTAGAATAAGATTAGACATCTGCGACAATTTTTGCGGGGTTGGGCCAGAAATGAAAGTGGGATATATAAACAGGAAAAGGAGAGATTGCTCCATCTAATTGAAGTCCTTGACCTCAAAGCGGAATCTACCCTGCTTCACGTAACTGAACGGGCCGCAAAATTTGAGGCAGAGAAGCAACTTCGAGATCTTCTTAGAGAAGAAGAACTGAAATGGGCTCTGAGGGCTAAGACACTTAAAGTTGTCTAGGGTGATGACAATACTCAGTTCTTCCATATGATTGCAAATGGCAAACATAGGAAGAAGAAAATTATTCAGTTAGAACAAGATGAAGGTACGATAGTGGGGCATGAAAACCTCAAGCTATACATCTCAAACTACTATAAACAACTCTTTGGGCCGCCGGAGGATAATTTTGTGTCGCTCGACGAGCTCGCGGTTGAGGACATTCCTCAGTTACAGGCAGATGAAAATGAGGTTTTGTCTGCACCGTTTACTGAGAAGGAGGTGTTTGAGGCCATTTCACAAATGAAGCCGAATAAGGCACCTGGACCAGATGGGTTCCCAGCCGAATTCTATAAGAAATGCTGGCACATTATCAAAGATGATCTTATGCCGATGTTCCATGACCTTTTTAACGGCCAGTTACAGCTCTTCCACCTCAACTTTGGAACTATCACGTTGCTACCAAAGAAGGAGGAGGCAGTACGAATTGAGCAGTTTAGGCCCATCTGTCTTTTAAATGTGAGTTTCAAATTTTTTACGAAAGTAGGCACGAACAGATTGACAAGGATTGCCCATACGGTGGTACAACCAAGTCAAACTGCTTTCATGCCAAGAAGACATATACTTGAAGGGGTTGTTGTCTTACACGAAACTCTACATGAAATTCACTCGAAGAAACTCGATGGGGTGATCTTCAAGGTGGATTTTGAGAAAGCGTACGATAAGGTCAAATGGCCCTTTCTCCAGCAAGCCATGCGTATGAAGGGGTTCAATGAGACCTGGAGGAACTAGGTGGACTCCTTTATTAAACAGGGTAGCGTGGGGATTAAAGTAAATGATGACACGGGTCATTATTTTCAGACATATAAGGGCTTAAGACAGGGAGACCCGATGTCTCCTATTCTGTTCAACATAGTGGCGGATATGTTGGCAGTGCTTATCGGGCGGGCCAAGGAGAATGGCCAGGTAGGTGGTCTCGTCCCTCATCTGGTTGATGGAGGGGTTTCTATCCTACAATACACTGATGACACGATCATATTCATGGAGCACGACATCGCAAAAGCTAGAAATATGAAATTAGTGCTTTGTCTTTTTGAGCAATTGTCGGGATTGAAAATTAACTTCAACAAGAGCGAATTGTTCTGCTTTGGAAGGGCTAAAGAGGAACAAGACGCATATAGACAATTGTTCGGGTGTGAAATGGGGTCCTTGCCGTTTAGTTATCTTGGAATCCCAATTCATCATCGTAGACTCACAAATAAAGAATGGAAGTGTATTGAGGATCGATTTGAGAAAAAGCTAAGCTGCTGGAAGGGCAAGCTTTTGTCTTATGGAGGCCGGCTTGTGTTAATCAACTCAGTGTTGACTAGTATGCCGATGTTTCTGCTATCTTTCTTTGAAGTACCTATAGGGGTACGGAAAAGGCTAGACTTTTATCGATCCCGATTTTTCTGGCAAAGCGATGATGTTAAGACTAAATATAGATTGACCAAGTGGGACATCATTTGTAGACCCAAAGACCAAGGAGGACTTGGGATTGAGAACTTGCAGATCAAAAATAAGTGTTTGCTAAGTAAGTGGTTGTTTAGGCTGTCCACAGAAACGGATGGTATGTGGGCACAGATTCTGCGTAACAAATACTTACAAACCAAGACGTTGGCTCAGGTGACCGGTAGGCCTAATGACTCGCCGTTCTGGAAGGGGCTCATGCGAACAAAGGATACTTTCTTTCGCAGAGCAAAGTTTGTTGTAGGCAACGGTACAACAACAAGGTTCTGGGAAGATACTTGGCTAGGGGAGATGCCTCTAGCCTTGCAGTATCCCTCTCTGTATAATATTGTACAACGTAAGGAGGACTACGTTGCTACAGTATTACAATCGTCGCCATTACACATCCAGTTCAGGAGGTCTCTCGTGGGGGAACGGTGGACTTCCTGGCTGCATCTAGTGCGAAGATTGATGGATGTGCACCTTTCGGACCAACCTGATGCGTTTAGATGGAAACTCACTACGAACGGTGTGTTTACGGTGAAGTCCATGTATCTTGATTTGATTAATTCTGGCCCACTCCCGAGATCGATACACATTTAGAAAATTAAAGTTCCACTCAAAATTAAGATATTCATGTGGTTTGTCCACAAGAGAGTGATTCTCACCAAAGATAATTTACTCAAGCGAAGATGGGTAGGTAGTCCACGATGTTGTTTTTGTAACAACGACGAAACGATTCAACACCTATTCATTGATTGCCCGCTTGCTAAGTGACTGCGGGACGTATTCGGATAGGAATATGTGCATTACTTTGGACTATATGGAACTGCAGAAATGATATGATCTTTAATAGGCAAAATCTCATAAACTTTTTGCAGGTAATATACAGGGCTACAACTTGGATCCGTTCGTGGTCGCCACTCACTCATACGGACTCCAGGAAGCATTTGGCTACTGGGTACAACCGATGGGAGACGGTCGCACGGGTTATCTACAACCGATTTGGATGGCGGTCCAATAATAGTATAGATGTTTAGTCATCTAGTCTTTTTATACCGCCGGTTGTGGCATTACTTTTTGTTCATCTTTCTTGCTCCTTTTGCGAGCTGTACCACACTGCGTACTTTGTTTGGATTTTAATAAGATGGCCGTATGCATCGTCCTGATGCAGAGGCCGGGGGCTTGTTCCTCCTTTTCAAAAAAAAAAAAAACAAACTAAATAGGCTATGCCCCATGTTCTTTACGAAGAACCCATTCATCTTGTCGACTGTCCTTGATCCGCGACATTTATTATATATGGTTGTGATTAATTCTTGATCTGCTTGAATTTCACATGGCATCCTCAAAAGATAATTTTGATGGGTTTGTATTTCTCCTTTTCTCTACAGAGGAGGGGTTCATCCTACAATATGAATTCAAAATTTTATACACATGATTTTCACGTGTCAAAACGTGTGTTGCATGTGCACGCTTACTAGTGATAACAAAAAGTTTGTTGACTGAAGATCAGAGACCTATGGAGCGTGCAATAGAGAAGGTAATGCCAGACACAACACACCAATGGTGTAAATGGCATATTCTTAAGAGGGCGAAGGAAAACCTTGGTCCATATTACACGAAACGCCATGAGCTCTAGCTAGGGTTCTCTCAGCCGATTTTGGGGAACGAATGAGCAGATGGGTGCGTGGTAGCTAGGATAATAAGGGTGTGTTTGGTTTAAGAACGGAGTGGAATTGAATGTCATGGTTCCATTCCACCGGAGTGGGTTGGTTCCGTTCCTGTGTTTGGTTGGGATAAAATGTGGAATGTAATGGTTATATTTCAGCTTTTGGTTGGAAGAATTGGAATGGAATGGATTTTGAGATTACCTCTAACATGCAAATGTATAATATGAACAGTTACAACCTTTTTATGTTTAACAAAAAAAAATTACGAAATACATTTCAATTGCACAATGATTTATCATCTACATATAATCTGATGACTATATAAATTTATCATCACTACAAATTTTCTAAGAATAGACAACCAATTTGATTAAGTACAAAATCTAGATTACACAAGTACTACCGACAGCAAAATTTGTCAGCAATCTCAACAGAGATCACATAGATGAAGCAGTAATCAAGCAATGACAAGCTCGAAACAACCAATCGCTTCACTTGTCCAGCTTTGTGCTTTTGCCACCGTTGATGCTTGCCAACGCGCAGCTTGCTCTCTGCTGCTTTGCCGCGCCGGCCGCTGCCTGCTCGTTGCTGCTGCTGCCCAGGTGTGGCCATCACCAGCTAGCTGCCTACTGCCCCTTCCGCCGCCATCGAAAGACAGGAGGAAGACGAGCCGACGGCCACAACATCTGCTGCTGCCTGCCCGCCACTCGAAAGACAGATAGGGGGGACGCTTATTTTCTGCTCGTCGTTGTCGTGTCGTTGCCCAGGCGAAGGACGGATCCGTGCCATCCTAAATGACCTCGCTGGACCGCACTAGCACCGCTTCCACCATGTGACGGTGACGCTGGTGGTAAACGGTCATAGCGGCTCGCAGTTGTTGTACCTGTGGTACATTGTGGCACAGAACCAACCACGCCGTCGAAGACCAACTGCGTTATATACGTGCGCTCTTTGGTACCTTCTCGTATGCCTACAATACAGCCTACGGCCCACATCTCCACACCCGATTCGATGGTTGGCGATACCAGGAGCGGGCGCACTCGTCCACGCCAGCCAATTATCGGTGGTACTATCTTGTTGACTCAAGTTATCCCAATTGTGATGGATATTTAGCTTCATATACAAAGGGAAAAAGTACCATGTGCCCAAAGTTTGCCAAGGTCTCCCACCGAGTGGGAATAAAGAAACTTTTACTTTGCACTAATGGTTGTGTATATTTTGGATGATATGTTTGGTATTCATATTTTGGATGGTATGTTTCTCATCATCATGTCATGTCTACAAAAATTATGTCGTATATGGTTCGAAAATACTCAACTCTCACTGTATGAGTCAAAATCAGTTAATATGCACTTAACCAATATAGATACATGTCATTTCCGTCTAAACTAAAAAAAAGCTAATTTGCATCGCATTAGTATATAAACATCATACTCAGCATTCAGGGAAGTTGCTTACATTCCACAACCCCTATAGCTGCCCAACAGCAGGGTAAATAAACAACCTGCTTTAGATTCTCGGGAATGTACAGCCACAGTGATTTCTGGAATCTGCAGCCAAAACAAAGGGCGCCTAATAGATGTGAAAATCACCGTGGAGTTCCAGCATACTCACTTCATCCATCGAAGAATTACTGAACTCGGCCATAGAAATCAACCACATATTGTGCGCATGCCTTGTGTACCCAGCCACACGAATCAGAAAAATGAATTTAGAACATAGCAGTTGCTCATTCCAGGGGCAGCCCTTGATAGAATGGTAGTTGAACCGATTAACATTCACAAGGGGAACATCACGAGAAGCAGACTGCTGGTTGGTTCAGCAAGCAGCATCTCAACACACATCTCACAAAAGACTAAGCTGCGATCAGGGAACTTGACCACAGCGGAAACCACAGCCATCTGCGTGTCTTTGGTGGTCCAGATCACTAGGGCAACAAGAGCATCTTCGATGGCCGTGGAGAGGTCACAGTCAAGTCGAAGAGGGCGCGCAATGCATCGATGGCAATGAATGGCCGACGGCCTTGGAACACCCTCTTCTAGGATGCCAAGACGACAATACAGAAGCTTCTCCGCCATCTTGGTGATGGGGGCTTCCCTTCGCCTTGGCACTGAGCTGGACACTGCTACAAGATTATTACTTTCTACAGCGAAGCTATTGATGAATCTTGAGGGCAAGGATCTCAGGGTAGGGTAATGTCACGTACCAGGTTTAGAAGGTTCCCTAAGTACTTCACCACTTACCAGTAGGTTTTACCTTTCTCCATCCAGAGAGGCCGGGGAAGTGAAATTCTCCCCCAATTTTGTAGTCCCCTCCCCGAGGCGCTCCCGCGGGCGCCCCCGGGAGGAAACCCTAGCGCCGCCCTCGCCGTCCCCTTCGCCTCAACCCCCTCCCTCGCCGCCGCCTGGGGCGTCGCCGGCCAAAGGCCGTGTGGCGTTTGGCGGCGGCGGGGCGGCTCTCTCCCGCACGCAGTTGGGGACTCCGCGGGGCGTTCCCATCTGCCTGGTGGTGCCGGGCGTCGGGCCGTCCCTGCCTCGGCTCCTTCTTCCCCTCCCGGCGTCCCTCGCTGGCGCCGCCTCCTCCCCTCCGTGGTGGTGGGTGGTGGGGGATGGATCTGGGATCCCTGCCCAGATCCGGTGGATGGTGGGGTTGGTGTTGGCAGCGGTGGCCGGCGGCCCAGGCGTGGTGGCGGCGAGTCTCGCGGCCTCTGGGCATCGTGGAGGTGCCGGCGGCGGCGAGTGCTTAGCCTGGTGGTGGCGGCGACCCGTGCACGAGAGTTGGATCCCTTCGAACAGATCTGGGTGAAAACTTGCCTTCGGATATTGCCAAGGCCGGCGGTGGCGGCGCTATCTGCGTCGTTCCCTTCTTGAAGGCATCGCCGTGGAGAAGTTCAAGGCCACTCTCTGCTACCTCCGGGGGAAACCCTAGATCGGATGATCGGATGACGGCGGCGCTCTGGTGTCGTTCCTCCCTTGGGGGCGTCATTCTTGGAGGTACACACGTGTTCGAGGGACCAGAGGACGGATTCTTTGGTGGAGCGGTGCTTCATCTCACACATTGATGGCGGCGGATCTCGGCGGCATGGCGCTGTGGAGACTCGGCGTCTGATGCGCGGATTTGGACTCGCGCAGGAGGAGGTGGCTGTCTGGCGTCATGGTGACGTCGATGGCAGAGTGGCCAGACAAGGTAGAAGCCTCAATATCTGCTTTGAAGACGGACCTGTGGAAGATGGCGGCGACGACACATGAGTGCGTCTGACCGGTTTGTGCCCCAGACCCGGTATGTGGCTCGGCTGGGGCTTCCGGCTTTTGATGTTAGGCTTAGGTGAGTGGTCTGGGTAGTACACCAGCTAGCACCCCTTCATCATATGGATAGGAGTAGCGGCACATATTGCCAAGATGGTGGCTTCAGGCATATTGTTGTAATACTTTGTAAGGTCCTCGAGAATAATCAATAAAGTGGCCGTATGCATCTCCCAGATGCAGAGGCCGGGGGTCATCCTCCTTTTCTAAAAAAAAAAACATATGCCAGTTCCCTGTACTAACCAGTTTCCCTGGTGGGGCTTCTCTTCTTCCTCCTCCTGAATCTCATGTTCTTAGGATTCTCGCATCTCAGCGTGACGCTGAGGACCCGTGTGTGTATGTGTGGCATGTGTCTGTATCCATCTATTCTTCGTCAGGCTCATGTAATGTATACCTGCAGTCTCAAACTCTCAAGGGTATCATTCTCATCAAAGATCATCACTGTGCATACACCTAAAAAGAGGGTGAGAAAGTTGAGCATGGCCTGCAATTTGAACAGCGTTAGAAACACTTAAAAAATCATATCGAAGCAATAAACAGGAAAAAACTGTTGAAGACTTTGCATCACTAAATCACTAAAACTGTTGAGTACATAAAAACATGTTTGGTGATGTAACTATAACAATAAGAAAAACTGAAACGTCCATTTTTAAAAAGTTGGCCTCACATAAGTTCAAGTGTACAGGTCACCATCAAAGGAATATATACCAAAACAATTCCATGATTCAAATAATAAAATAATTCATGCATAAGAACACCATTAGAAACACTTAAAAAATCCATGTGTACTGACAAGCTTGATCAAACACCATTAGGAACACTTAAAAAATCATATCGAAGCAACAAACAGGAAAAAACTGTTCAAGACTTTAAGAGTGCCTCATTCTTAAATTTTATCTGAATTCTAAGCACGGGATCACCTTAGCTTTATGTGTAAAACTAAAGAAAAGGCGCATGACGTAAGGTTTTTCCACTCTACAAAGTATGAACCTTATTCATGATCTGCTAGACATGGATGCTTATGAGACTATGGCTACATGAACTTTTCTTAGGAATTTGGAATCATTATGAAAATATAACATAAACAGAGTTATCATGTAGTTTAAATTCAACCAAGTAAAGGTATGGCACGGATGGAGTTGAAATAAAAAGGAGCAGCCATTCAAATCCCTTGAAGTTTGATGTATGCCGCAATACCCCAAACTTATTCAGGAGATACTCAAGGCAAGTTATACGGTGTTTTCATGTAGCAATGAGATAGAGTTGAAATGTTACCTGCCACACTTGTAATCTTGAATACTTCCAGTGAGCGTGACAACACTGAATACTATTCAAAACTTGTGCTCCTTCCTGGAACATTTAGATCTCGTTAATTGGCTGAAAATGCAGAACAAAGTGATGATGCAAAGCTCAAAATAGAAATTTTTCAGAAGAAATGGTAATGTGGCTGAATTTCCACGACCAGTTCAAAGGTAAGCATACTTCCAAATCATCGGAGGTCTTCACCTTGGTATCATTATCTTATTTATACTGACGTGTATCACTATATATGTGAAAGAACACTCACTATGTTGCACCTTTTTTCTCTTTCCAGTATTAACATTCTTGTCTTCTCCATGAAGCTGATGGAAAATAATAGATAATAGAAATCAACAATCGCTCTAGTTAGAGAAGATAATTAAGTAATCAGCAGGGCCTTGTTTACTACCTCAAGTAGTTTTTTTCAAATACAGCATGATTCTTTGCGAAACTAAGATTATGATAGCAACAATACAGAAGTAATGACACAGGATTGGCATGACATGAACTTCTTCTATAATTATTATTCGACATTTTAAGTTGTGCTAAACCCTGATATCTACACAGATGAAGTGCATACACAATTCAGTAGATGATTGCCAAAGTAAACTCAGTAGAATTAGTTCCTCCAGTTACCATCGTTGAAGACAAAGTCCTTCCAATTACACTAACCAGCGCCCATTTATCTTAGTTTTTCGTTTGCCATGTCCTGTTATTATCTAATTGATTGCAGAACATATTACCATCCAAAACAAATAAATAGAAGAAAATGAACTCACATTTGAAATTGGCATTAAAAAATGTAGTCCCACCATGAATATTCAATAATGTGTGGATTGTCCGAACAACCACAATATACATTACATCCGCACCCAACCTGCAAAAAGAGACAAGTTCTTGTAAGCTAGATTTATCTTTGACTTCTAAGAAGAAAGAGTGGCCTGATACCGTGACCAATAGTTTATCCAGCGGACACATTTCTCTAGGTTTGAGTTGGCAACTATTCAACTGTTGCAACTTGCAAGATCATGGTGTCCCGTTTCTGAGTCAGAATTCTTCATTACATAGGTAGTTCTTATAATTTTCAGCAATTATACATTTGAAGGCAAAGCACATATCATTTTTCTACCTCCAAAAGTAGTATATATGGTTCGGTGGCAACCACAGGTACTCCAATAGCAACCAATAAAATAAGAAGGGCAACCAAAATAAAGAGGCATTCCTCCGACGAGATAAACATACCTGAACATGCATTCCTCGTTCTCTCCTCTTGAATAGAGGCCAGCCAAATTCCTCCGCAGGATGTTATTGGCATGCACGTCAAGCCAAGCAGCGGCACAGAAGAACCCGAGCAACCTGCAGAAGCAAAATTGCAAACATTGTAACAATGACAAATCGTAGACTATCTATATATACCAAATAATAGGAGCTATTGCTTCTGGCGGTACGTCACGAAAATTGCCCCAAAATTGCAAAATATTACCCACCAATGGCACCTATAAGTGATAAGAAAGTTTCACACAGGGAAATCCCCTGTCTGGGCCGGCCCGTGCAGTAGGGACCTCCTATATCGCGCTCTGCGCGCTGGGAGAAGAAGCAGCGTGCCCGTTTGGGCCGGCCCATGTCCGGGCGGCCTGTTTTTAAATTTCTTTTTTATTTTTTTCCTTTTTCTTTTCCGTTTTTGTTTTTTTATACTTTAAATAATTTGGGACTTCAAAAAAGTTCTAAAATTAAAAAATGAGAATTTTGAAATAAAATGTTCAATAAATCATAAAATGTTTGTGGATTCAAAAACTATTCGTGATTTTGTAAAAAAATGTTTGCTTATTCAAAAAATGTTCGAAATTTTGAAAACAAATGTTCGGGAAATGCAAAAAATTCATGATTTTTTAAAAAGTATATGTATTAAAAATTTTTAATGAAATTGAACAAAATTTTGCCAATTCAAAAAATGTCATTGAATGGAAAAATATCCTAAAAATTCAAAAACTGTTCGTGACTTACAAAATAGTTTATTCATTCATAAAATGTTTGCTGATTCAAAAAATGATCATGCATTTCAAAAAATGTTCGTTATCAAAAAAATATTCTTTAAATAAAAAAATGTTCGCGAATTTCAAAATTTGTTCCACCAATTTCCAAAACAATGTTCGTCCATTCTAGAAGTGTTCACGGATTCAAAAAATTTGTTCAAAAAATGTTCACAATTTTAAAAAAATGTTTGCAAACAGTATAAAATGTTCATGAATTTAAAAAATGATCTTTATTTTAGAAAATGTTCAAAAATTTGTAAAAGTGTTCATGAATTTGAAAAAAGTTCAAGATTTCAAATATGTTCACGAGTTTAAAAAAATGTTCATGATTTCAAGAAATTGAGAGTGATAGTGTATCTCGGTGATGCAGCAAAATGTGATCATGGCCGCTGGAGATTATGATATTTTTTCTCCTGTTGCAACGCACGGGCCCTTTAGCTATTCAAACGAAAAATGAAGGAACTAGCAAAAGAACAATAGAAATGGCCAAAGAGCGACGATGCTACAGGACCGAGGAGACTGCGCCCAAAGTTTGTTATTTCCATCAGCCTAATTATTTCACACGCATCATTGACGCATCCCTGCCTTTGAAATGTGTGTCTGTGCCGCAGACAACACAAACTGAAACTAAATAAGGTCACAGAAATTAGGGTACATATATTGTACAAACCAGCGAATGGGTTCTTGAAGCAAACTGGCATATATCCTATGATTAAGAAATTTAGTTAGTACTCAGCACTGCAGATAACTAATTATACCAATTCATCCCAAAATATATTTTACAGGGAAATTTTTGCGCAATGTTACTTCACAAACATGGATAGAAGATGGAATATTTACCATAAAAATACTAGCATATAAATAGCAAAGCATGTACAAATTGATGCTAGTTCTCTTACTGCTAGATGTAGACGAGTTCCAATGTCATAGTCCTGCAAGAACGGATCAGGTCACCTAATAAACAGATATGGGTACCTCTAACAGAAGCTTCCTTCTCGATTAAGAGCACAACTTGCCCATCTGATACAGAATTATAGAATAGTTGTGCAATAAACATACAACTGTTTTGCAACTCTGTAAGTATTTTTTTTGCAGTGGTCTTTACAATGGTAAAATGACAGAGAGGTGACTGAAATTGCAAAAGACAGAAAAGAACAAGCAAGCCAGCCTTTAGCACTCACAGTCACCACCTTGCAGGTTGTCTCAAAAACTGGTGTGAAAGAACAACAAAACATAAACCGGAGGTAAGGTAAGAGAAAGGTGTGATAGCTCCCGGGTGCCCCTACACCCTCTATGAACAGTAAATTCTAAAAAAATAGAAAAAAAATCAAAAAATCCTGAAACTTTGCGACATCAAATATGGTCAAACTTTGTAGGTTCTTGCAAGTTTTGATAACAAAATGTCAAGTAGAGAAAGGTGTACACACGAGTGATAACCCACAAGAATAGGGGATCGCGACAGTCTTCGAGGGTAGTATTTCACCCAAATTTGTTGGTTCGACACAAGGGGAACCAAAGAATATTTATGAGCCTTAGCAGTTGAGTTGTCAATTCAACCACACCTGGGATATAATATCTCTACAACAAAGTGTTTAGTAGCCGAGTAGTTTGATAGTTTTGATAGTTTCAGTAACAATAGCAACAGTAACAGTAATAGTAATAGAAGCAGTTTGTAGTGATTGTAATAGCAGCAGCAGTCGTAACTTAGCAAAGATCAATATGCGAAAAGCGTAGGCATTGGATCAGCGATGGATATTTGTGTTGGATGACATTCATCATATAACAGTCACAACCTAGAGCGATACACAATAGCTCCAATTCATCAATGTAATGTAGGCATGTATTCCGTATATAGTCATACGTGCTTATAATAAGAACTTGCATGACATCTTTTGTCCTACCCTCCCGTGGCAGCGGGGTCCATAAGGAAACTAAGGGATATTAAGGCCTCCTTTTAATAGAGAACCGGAACAATGCATTAACACATGGGGAATACATGAACTCCCCGAATTACAGTCATCCCCGGAGAGTATCCCAACTATTGCCACTTTGGGGTCTACGGATCAGAACAATAACAAGTGCATATAACTAGCAGATAGGATCAAGAACTCAAATATATTCATGAAAACATAGAGGGTTCAGATCTAAAATCATGGCACTCGGGCCCTAGTGACAAGCATTAATCATAGCAAAGTCATCGCAACATCAATCTCAGAACATAGTGGATACTAGGGATCAAGCCCTAACAAATTGACTCGATTACATGAAAAATCTCATCCAACTTCATCACCGTCCAGCAAGCCTACGGAGGAATTACTCACTCCCGGTGATGAGCATCATGAAATTGTTGATGAAGAATAGTTGATGATGACGACGGCGACGAATCGCCCTCTCCGGAGCCCCGAACGAACTCCAGATCAGCCCTCCCGATGAAGAACAGGAGGTGGCGGAGGCTCCGTATCGTAAAATGCGATGAAATTTTTTTTCTAATTTTTTTCTCCACGAGACGGTACTTATAGAGTTGGAATTAGGGCAAACGGAGGCCTGTGGGACCCACAAGTTCAAAAGGCGCGCCCCCTGAGCTTGTGGCTCCTGGGTGGCCTCCCTCCAGTAATTCTCTTCACCGATATTTTTTATATATTCTAAAAATATTCTTCGTAAAGTTTCAACTCAATCCGAGAACTTTTATTTCTGCACAAAAATAACACCATGGTAGTTCTGTTGAAAACAGCCCCAGTCCGGGTTAGTTTCATTCAAATCATGCAAATTAGAGTCCAAAATAAGAGCAAAAGTGTTTGAAAAAGTAGATACGTTTGGGACGTATCAACGAGTTTTAGATTTCAGTGCTAAAAGTGCTCAAAACTTCAAGCACTAAAATCTTTTTCTTGTGTAGAGCTCCTCAAATGTTTTTTTTGGCATGAAAACTTGCAAGCACCTACAAACTTTGATCATATTTGAGGTTGCAAAGTTTCAGATTTTTCTGAATTTGTTTTCCATTTGTTTTGAATTTACTGTTCATAGAGGGTTTAGGGGCACCCGGGAGCTGAAAAACCACTCTCGGTAAGGTAAACTTCTTGGAAGTTTAGTGACAACCTCACTCAGTAAACAATAACTACAGAATTCCGATACATGCGTAGAGGTATGTCCAAAAACAAAAGTTTTGATCTATCAAGAATAAAGAACATGTCAAGCAAGATAATATCAGTTGGCGACTTCACCGGCGTTGAGCTTCTGGAAATCGACGTCCTTGAGTATCAGATACGAGGACCTGTCGCCATGGACGGAGCTAGACCCATTATTTCTTTTTAAAAACGTGTATATAGGTACATCGTTAAATCATATGTTTAAATAAATATTTTGTTAAATTTGTACATTGTGTATCCCTCACATATGATTTATTAAATATATTGTCAAATTTGTGCACGGGTGCTCCAAAAACAAGTATATTGTACTCTAGAATTTTCCGCAGATATATTTTCCTAATCATATAATACAACCCCTATTACAATATTTGTGAAACCATATGTTTTAGTGATTCTAACATACATATGTATAAACTACATAAATTACACAAGTATCTTTTAAAAAAAAATCGTTACGAAGCAGAAATTAAATTCAGCGCAAGACTTAATTATTTTTCAATGATATACATTACAAATATGTAATGAATAATTAAATAATATTGCTAAGTATGCCAAATAAGAAATGAAACAATATACTTTTTCCCACAAAAAAATATACTCCTTAACACAATAGTATAGTAAGTATAAAATTTTAATATAAAATATGTATATATCAAGATTCAAGAGGAGCGGGGCAATAGGGGAAACTGAAATTGGTGACTTGAAAAAAAATTGACATATGTACATCCAAATTTGAAATGTTCGTGCCGCCACTGCCTGTCGCGGGAGAACCTTTTTTTTCCTTTTCTTGAGATACTCCCCTACTCCATGACCTTGCCCTCTTCGACCTGCACTTCATCGACCTGGAGGACCTCATAGATCCTTTTGAGTACCCTGTTATGGTGAGTCTTGGGTGGTGTGTGGTTCCCTCGGTCTACACAAGAATCCATCTTCTGCTGGGTGTAGGGAGGAGCCTGATGGTCTTCTCGACCTTTCAACACCCGGCGCCAGCCGTGCACCTCGTCCGGCCACCCATGCTATGGAGCGGGGTGAGGATATATAGTAGGTCGGCCGTCCATCGCCGTCCGTGGCCTGGAAGCAGTCAACGGCGACGATCCGGGGGACCTCGCGGTACAGATCGTCTTGTTCACCCAGGCGGGGAATTGCCGGTGCGCGAGCTTGAGCATGTTAAGCAGGTCGTCGTGCTCGCCCAGAGGAACGGCATACGCCCAGTGGCGGAGCCAGGAATTTGCTCCTGGGTATTCTTGTATTTTTTTTGTTTGCCAAAGCAATATAATAGAACAATAAATGCACAGTAAGATGGCAACATCAATGACTCAATGACCATACTGTAGGAGATATGCCCTAGAGGCAGTAATATCAGTTACTTTGTATCTCCGAGTTTGTAATGAATGTTTATGTTCCATGCTATAACTGCAATGATTCTCGAGTCTGCAATAACCACGAGGCTCGGAGGGAAACTCATGTGCACGTGTGGTATAATAAACGGTAAAATGTATTCCTAGTCTTGCCTCTAAGACTGGCTCAAGTATTGCATGATGATCCTGTTTTCCTGATCATGGGCATGTCTATGCCGGCAATTTTGAGGGCACAATGTTAGTAGAACACTTGTGTTGAATCGACCCGATTGATGTTATGCTATGAGATACATTCGTCATGAGTTAATGGTAAATAACACAGAGATAGTTAATGTTTGCATAATTCCTTAGACCATGAGAGTGTCCAGTTTCTTCATGCTTGCTTCATGAACTTTGGGGTTTGTTAAACGTCATCCGTAAATGGGTGGCTATTACGGCGGCTTACGGGTTCATGGAAAAGTATGCCAAGTAACTTGATAACTCAAGATTGGGATTTGCTCCTCCGACGATGGAGAGATATTCTCGGGCCCTCTCGGTGTTACGGTATCCATCATCGTCTGGCCAGACACATTGTGATTTGATCACTGGGATGCCGGAACACGAAAACGAGTAAAGAGAACAAAACCGGTAACGAGGTAACTTGCATAGTGGACAAGTTATTGATCCACGAGGATGCAATAAATTTCACCTCGGGTATTTGTAATATATCATGAAGCAACTGTTGGGGAACGTTGCATGGGAAACAAAAATTTTCCTACGCACACACAAGATCTATCCATGGTGATGAGCATCTACGAGAGGGAGAGTAAATCTACATACCCTTGTAGATCGCTAAGCGGAAGCGTTTAAGAAACGCGGTTGATGTAGTCGAACGTCTCCGCGATCCAAATCGCAAGTCGTCCCTCGATCCGATCACGAACTAGCGCCGAACAGACGGCACCTCCGCGTTCAACACACGTACGGCTTGATGACGCCTTCACCTCCTCGATCCAGCGAGCGATGATGAAGTAGTGGTTGAGTTCCAGCAGCACGACGGCGTGGTGATGGTGGTGAGGAACAATCTCTGCAGGGCTTCGCCAAGCGCTACGGAGATTATGACGGAGGAACTAGAGGGTTAGGGTTGCCGCACACGGCTTGGGGAAATCTTGATCGCTCCCGTGTGCTAGCCCTGCCCCTCTATTTATATGTTGAGCCTTGGGGTCTAAACTTGGAGTAAAAGCCTCCTCCAGGTCGGTTTTGCCCGCACAAGGTCGGTTTGGCCCGCAGAAAAAGAGTCCAACTCGGATCCCTGCCGAACCGTGCACAGCCGCGCACAAGCGGTAGTACCGCTTACAAGCGGTAGTACCGCTTGGGCGGTAGTACCGCTTCACACAAGCGGTAGTACCGCTCGGGCGGTAGTACCGCTTCACACAAGCGGTAGTACCGCTTACGCGGCAGCAAAACTACTTTTTGCACTTTCCAATACCTCGTGGGCTTTATCCCTTTGGCCCATATAAAGTGTTGCTGCACCCGAACACTTCGGTAAACATCCGGAACCCCTTCCGGTGAACTCCGGAACCCTTCCGGAGATCAAAACACTATTATCACATATATCAATCTTTACCTCCGGACTATTCCGGAGATCCTCATCATGTCCGGGATCTTATCCGGGACTCCGAACAACTTTCGGTCACCATCATAATAACTCAATTATACTAATCGTCACCAAACGTTAAGTGTGTAGACCCTGCGGGTTCGAGAACTATGTAGACATGACCGAGACACCTCTACGGCCAATAACCAATAGCGGGACCTGGATGCCCATATTGGCTCCTACATATTCTACGAAGATCTTTATCGGTCGAACCTCTATGTCAAGGATTCAGTTAATCCCGTATGTTGTTCCCTTTGTTCTTCGGTATGTTACTTGCCCGAGATTCGATCGTCGGTATCACTATACCTAGTTCAATCTCGTTACCGGCAAGTCTCTTTACTCGTTCCATAATACAAGATCCTGTGGCTAACTCTTTAGTCACTTTGCTTGCAAGGCTCAATGTGATGTTGTATTACCGAGTGGACCCTGAGATACCTCTCCGTCATACGGAGTAACAAATCCCAGTCTTGATCCATGCCAACCCAACAGACACCCTCGGAGATACCTGTAGAGCACCTTTATAGTCACCCAGTTACGTTGCGACGTTTGATACACACAAGGTATTCCTCCGGTGTCAGTGAGTTGCATGATCTCATGGTCAAAGGAACAGATACTTGACATGCAGAAAACAATAGCAATAAACTGACACGATCAAATGCTACGTTTACAGTTTGGGTCTTGTCCATCACATCATTCTCCTAATGATGTGATCCCGTTATCAAATGACATCTCATGTCCATGGCTAGGAAACCTTAACCATCTTTGATCAACAAGCTAGTCAACTAGAGGCTTACTAGGGACACAGTGTTGTCTATGTACCCACACATGTATTTGAGTTTCCAATCAATACAATTATAGCATGGATAATAAACGATTATCATTAACAAGGAAATATAATAATAACCAATTTATTATTGCCTCTAGGGCATATTTCCAACAGTCTCCCACTTGCACTAGAGTCAATAATCTAGTTCACATCACTATGTGATTTACATTGTAATGAATCGAACACCCATGCAGTTCTGGTGTTGTTCATGTTTAGCCCTTGGAAGAGGTTTAGTCATCGGATCTGCAACATTTAGATCCGTGTGTACTTTGCAAATATTTATGTCGTCCTCCTTGATGTAATCGCGGATGGAATTGAAATGTCGCTTTATGTGTCTGGTCCTCTTGTGAAATCTTGGTTCCTTGGCTAGAGCAATGGCACCAGTATTATCACAAAACAGAGTCATTGGGTTAAGCGCACTAGGCACTACTCCAAGATCTGTCATGAACTCCTTCATCCAGACACCTTCCTTCGCCGCCTCCGAGGCAGCGATGTACTCCGCTTCGCATGTAGAATCAGCTACCACGCTTTGCTTGGAACTGCACCAGCTAACCGCACCCCCATTAAGAATAAATACGTATCCGGTTTGCGACTTAGAGTCATCCGGATCAGTGTCAAAGCTTGCATCGACGTAACCCTTTACGACGAGCTCTTGATCACCTCCATAAACGAGAAACATGTCCTTAGTCCTTTTCAGGTACTTCAGGATATTCTTGACCGCCGTCCAGTGTTCCATTCCTGGATCACCTTGAAACCTTCCGACCATACTTATGGCAAGGCTGACATCGGGTCTTGTGCACAGCATTGCATACATAATAGAGCCTATGGCTGAAGCATAGGGGATGACACTCATCTTTTCTCTATCTTCTGCAGTCACTGGGCATTGAGTCTTACTACTCAACTTCACACCTTGCAAAACAGGCAAGAACCCCTTCTTGGACTGATCCATTTTGAACTTCTTCAAAATCTTATCAAGGTATGTGCTTTGTGAAAGTCCTATTAAGCGTCTCGATCTATCTCTATAGATCTTGATGCCTAATATGAAAGCAGCTTCTCCTAGGTCCTTCATTGAAAAATTCTTGTTCAAATATTCCTTTACGCTTTCCAGCATTTCTATATTGTTTCCAATCAGTAATATGTCATCCACATATAATATTAGAAACGCTATAGAGCTCCCACTCACTTTCTTGTAAATACAAGCTTCTCCGTAAACTTGTATAAACTCGAACGCTTTGATCACCTCATCAAAACGAAGATTCCAACTCCGAGATGCTTGCACCAGTCCATAAATGGATCGCTGGAGTTTGCAAACTTTGTCAGCATTCTCTGGATCGACAAAACCTTCTGGTTGCATCATATACAACTCTTCCTTAAGGTAACCGTTAAGGAACGCTGTTTTGACATCCATCTGCCAAATTTCATAATCGAAAAAGGCAGCTATTGCTAACATGATTCTGACGGACTTAAGCATCGCTACGGGTGAGAAGGTCTCATCGTAGTCAACTCCTTGAACTTGTGAAAAACCCTTTGCCACAAGTCGAGCTTTATAGACGGTGACATTACCGTCCGCGTCCGTCTTCCTCTTAAAGATCCATTTGTTCTGAATGGCCTTACGCCCTTCAGGTAATACTTCCAAAGTCCATACTTTGTTTTCATACATGGATCCCATCTCGGATTTCATGGCCTCTAACCACTTCTCGGAATCCGGGCCCATCATCGCTTCTCCATAGCTCGTAGGTTCATCGTTGTCTAACAACATGATTTTTAAGACAGGGTTGCCGTACCACTCAGGAGTAGTACGCGTCCTTGTCGACCTACGAGGTTCGATAGCAACTTGATCCAAAGCTTCATGATCATCATCATTAACTTCCTCTTCAGCTAATGTAGGCTCCACAGAAACAACTTTCTGCGCTGCGCTACTCTCAGGTTGAAGTAAAGGTTCAACAACCTCATCAAGTTCTATATTCCTCCCACTCAATTCTTTCGAGAGAAACTCTTTCTCAAGAAACGTTCCGTTTTTAGCGACAAACACTTTGCCTTCGGATCTGAGATAGAAGGTATACCCAACTGTCTCTTTTGGGTATCCTATGAAGACGCATTTCTCCGCTTTGGGTTCCAGCTTTTCAGGCTGAAGCTTTTTGACATAAGCATCACATCCCCAAACTTTAAGAAACGACAGCTTTGGCTTCTTGCCAAACCAAAGTTCATATGGCGTCGTCTCAACGGATTTCGATGGTGCCCTATTTAAAGTGAATGCAGCTGTCTCTAATGCATAACCCCAAAACGATAGTGGCAAATCGGCAAGAGACATCATAGATCGCACCATATCCAATAAAGTTCGATTACGACGTTCGGACACACCATTACGCTGTGGTGTTCCAGGCGGTGTCAATTGTGAAACAATTCCACACTGTCTTAAGTGACTGCCAAACTCATAACTCAGATATTCTCCTCCTCGATCAGATCGTAGGAATTTAATCTTCTTGTTACGATGATTCTCAACTTCACTCTGAAATTGTTTGAACTTTTCAAATGTTTCAGACTTATGTTTCATCAAGTAAATATACCCATATCTACTTAAGTCATCAGTGAAGGTGAGAAAGTAACGATAACCACCGCGCGCCTCAATACTCATCGGACCGCACACATCAGTATGTATGATTTCCAATAAGTCACTTGCCCGTTCCATTGTTCCAGAGAACGGCGTTTTAGTCATCTTGCCCAAGAGGCATGGCTCACATGTGTCAAGTGATTCAAAATCAAGTGACTCCAAAAGTCCATCAGCATGGAGCTTCCTCATGCGTTTTATGCCAATATGACCTAAACGGCAGTGCCACAAGAAAGTGGTATTATCATTATCAATTCTACATCTTTTGGCATCAATGTTATGAACATGTGTATCATTACTATCGAGATTCAATAAGAATAAACCCCTCACATTGGGTGCATGACCATAAAAGATATTACTCATATAAATAGAACAACCATTATTCTCTGATTTAAATGAGTAACCGTCTCGCAATAAACAAGATCCAGATATAATGTTCATGCTTAACGCAGGCACCAAATAACACTTATTTAGGTTCATCACTAATCCCGACGGTAATCGAAGAGCGAGCGTGCCGACGGCGATCACATTAACCTTGGAACCATTTCCCACGCGCATCGTCACTTCGTCCTTTGCCAGCCTCCGTCTATTCCGCAGTTCCTGTTTTGAGTTGCAAATATGAGCAACCGCACCGGTATCAAATACCCAGGCACTACAACGAGAGTTGGTAAGGTACACATCAATAACATGTATATCATATATACCTTGTTTGTTGTTGGCCGCCTTCTTGTCAGCCAAATACTTGGGGCAATTCCGCTTCCAGTGTCCAGTTCCCTTGCAATGAAAACACACAGTTTCTGGTTTGGGTCCAGCCTTGGGTTTCTTCACGAGAGGAGCAACTGCTTTGCCACTCTTCTTGGAGTTACCCTTCTTACCCTTGCCATTTTTCTTGAAACTAGTGGTTTTATTGACCATCAACACTTGATGCTCCTTCTGAATTTCAGACTCAGCGGCTTTCAGCATCGCAAACAGCTCGGCGACTGACTTGTTCATCCCGTGCATGTTATAGTTCAACACGAAGCTCTTGTAGCTAGGTGGCAATGATTGAAGAACTCTGTCAGTGATAGCCTCCGGCGGAAGGGGCATCCCTAACTCAGCCAGACGGGTGGAGTACCCAGACATTCTGAGCACGTGATCACTGATAGACCCGTTTTCCTCCATCTTGCAAGCATAGAACTTATCGGAGATCTCATATCTCTCGATCCGGGCATTCTTCTGAAAGATAAACTTCAACTCCTGGAACATCTCATATGCTCCATGACGTTCAAAACGTCTTTGAAGTCCCGGTTCTAATCCATACAACATTGCACATTGAACTATTGAGTAATCATCAGAACGAGCCTGCCAGTCGTTCACAACGTCTAGAGACTCAACTGGAGCGGGTGGATCACCAAGCGGTGCATCAAGGACATAAGCCTTCTGGGAAGCCGTAAGGATAATCCTTAGATTACGGGCCCAGTCCACAAAGTTACTTCCATCATCTTTCAACTTAGCTTTCTCTAGGAACGCATTAAAATTCAGGGGTGCTACTGCGCGAGCCATGATCTACAACATAAATATAGCAAAGACAACTTAGACTATTGTTCTAGATAATGAGTTTAGTTAATCATATTACTTAAAAACTCCCACTCAAATTGACATCCCTCCGATCATTCGAGTGTAACATGATCCAAATCCACCAACTCAAGTCCGATCATCACGTGAGTCGAGGTGGTTTCAATGGTGAACATCTTCATGTTGATCATATCTACTATATGACTCATGTTCGACCTTTCGGTCTCTTGTGTTCCGAGGCCATGTCTGTACATGCTAGGCTCGTCAAGTTTAACCCGAGTGTTTCCGCACGTGCAACATGGCTTACACCCGTTGTATGTGAACGTAGAGTCTATCACACCCGATCATCACGGCGTGTCTCGAAACGACGAACTTTCGCAACGGTGCACACTCGGGGAGAACACAATTTATCTTGAAATTTAAGTGAGGGATCACCTTATAATGCTACCGTCGTCCTAAGCAAAATAAGATGCATAAAAGGATTAACATCACATGCAAATCATAAGTGACATGATATGGCCATGAACTTGTGCTTTTGATCTCCATCTCCAAAGCACCGGCATGATCTCCATCGTCACCGGCATGACACCATGATCTCCATCATCTTGATCTCCATCAACGTGTCGCCATAAGGTTGTCGCGTCGACTGTTGCTTCCACGACTATTGCTAACGTTTAGCGATAAAGTAAAGCATTACATAGCGCTTAATGATTGACACGCAGGTCATACAATAATTAAAGACAACTCTATGGCTCCTGCCAGTTGCCGTATTCATCGACATGCAAGTCGTGATATTCTATACAACACATGATCATCTCATACATCACATATATCTCATCATGTAATTGGCCATATCACATCACAACATACCCTGCAAAAACAAGTTAGACGTCCTCTAATTGTTGTTGCAAATTTTACGTGGCTGCTACGGGTTTGCAAGAACCGTTCTTACCTACGCAAAACCACAACGTGGTGTAGTGATTGCTTTTTGATCTTCTAAAAGAACCCTCTTCATTGAAATCGATTCAACTAAAGTGAGAGAGACAGACACCCGCTAGCCATCTTTATGCAACGAAGTTACATGTTAGTTGAAGGAACCTGTCTCGCGTAAGTGTACGCGTAATGTCGGTCCGGGCCGCTTCATCTCACAGTACCGCCGAATCAAATATCAACTAGTAACGGCAAGCAATATGTATACACCCACGCCCACAACTCGTTTGTGTTCTACTCGAGATCTCATCTACGCAAAGACCTGGCTCATGATGCCACTGTTGGGGAACGTTGCATGGGAAACAAAAATTTTCCTACGCACACACAAGATCTATCCATGGTGATGAGCATCTATGAGAGGGAGAGTAAATCTACATACCCTTGTAGATCGCTAAGCGGAAGCGTTTAAGAAACGCGGTTGATGTAGTCGAACGTCTCCGCGATCCAAATCGCAAGTCGTCCCTCGATCCGATCACGAACTAGCGCCGAACAGACGGCACCTCCGCGTTCAACACACGTACGGCTTGATGACGCCTTCACCTCCTCGATCCAGCGAGCGATGATGAAGTAGTGGTTGAGTTCCAGCAGCACGACGGCGTGGTGATGGTGGTGAGGAACAATCTCTGCAGGGCTTCGCCAAGCGCTACGGAGATTATGACGGAGGAACTAGAGGGTTAGGGTTGCCGCACACGGCTTGGGGAAATCTTGATCGCTCCCGTGTGCTAGCCCTGCCCCTCTATTTATATGTTGAGCCTTGGGGTCTAAACTTGGAGTAAAAGCCTCCTCCAGGTCGGTTTTGCCCGCACAAGGTCGGTTTGGCCCGCAGAAAAAGAGTCCAACTCGGATCCCTGCCGAACCGTGCACAGCCGCGCACAAGCGGTAGTACCGCTTACAAGCGGTAGTACCGCTTGGGCGGTAGTACCGCTTCACACAAGCGGTAGTACCGCTCGGGCGGTAGTACCGCTTCACACAAGCGGTAGTACCGCTTACGCGGCAGCAAAACTACTTTTTGCACTTTCCAATACCTCGTGGGCTTTATCCCTTTGGCCCATATAAAGTGTTGCTGCACCCGAACACTTCGGTAAACATCCGGAACCCCTTCCGGTGAACTCCGGAACCCTTCCGGAGATCAAAACACTATTATCACATATATCAATCTTTACCTCCGGACTATTCCGGAGATCCTCATCATGTCCGGGATCTTATCCGGGACTCCGAACAACTTTCGGTCACCAACATAATAACTCAATTATACTAATCGTCACCAAACGTTAAGTGTGTAGACCCTGCGGGTTCGAGAACTATGTAGACATGACCGAGACACCTCTACGGCCAATAACCAATAGCGGGACCTGGATGCCCATATTGGCTCCTACATATTCTACGAAGATCTTTATCGGTCGAACCTCTATGTCAAGGATTCAGTTAATCCCGTATGTTGTTCCCTTTGTTCTTCGGTATGTTACTTGCCCGAGATTCGATCGTCGGTATCACTATACCTAGTTCAATCTCGTTACCGGCAAGTCTCTTTACTCGTTCCGTAATACAAGATCCTGTGGCTAACTCTTTAGTCACTTTGCTTGCAAGGCTCAATGTGATGTTGTATTACCGAGTGGACCCTGAGATACCTCTCCGTCATACGGAGTAACAAATCCCAGTCTTGATCCATGCCAACCCAACAGACACCCTCGGAGATACCTGTAGAGCACCTTTATAGTCACCCAGTTACGTTGCGACGTTTGATACACACAAGGTATTCCTCCGGTGTCAGTGAGTTGCATGATCTCATGGTCAAAGGAACAGATACTTGACATGCAGAAAACAATAGCAATAAACTGACACGATCAAATGCTACGTTTACAGTTTGGGTCTTGTCCATCACATCATTCTCCTAATGATGTGATCCCGTTATCAAATGACATCTCATGTCCATGGCTAGGAAACCTTAACCATCTTTGATCAACAAGCTAGTCAACTAGAGGCTTACTAGGGACACAGTGTTGTCTATGTACCCACACATGTATTTGAGTTTCCAATCAATACAATTATAGCATGGATAATAAACGATTATCATTAACAAGGAAATATAATAATAACCAATTTATTATTGCCTCTAGGGCATATTTCCAACAGTCTCCCACTTGCACTAGAGTCAATAATCTAGTTCACATCACTATGTGATTTACATTGTAATGAATCGAACACCCATGCAGTTCTGGTGTTGTTCATGTTTAGCCCTTGGAAGAGGTTTAGTCATCGGATCTGCAACATTTAGATCCGTGTGTACTTTGCAAATATTTATGTCGTCCTCCTTGATGTAATCGCGGATGGAATTGAAATGTCGCTTTATGTGTCTGGTCCTCTTGTGAAATCTTGGTTCCTTGGCTAGAGCAATGGCACCAGTATTATCACAAAACAGAGTCATTGGGTTAAGCGCACTAGGCACTACTCCAAGATCTGTCATGAACTCCTTCATCCAGACACCTTCCTTCGCCGCCTCCGAGGCAGCGATGTACTCCGCTTCGCATGTAGAATCAGCTACCACGCTTTGCTTGGAACTGCACCAGCTAACCGCACCCCCATTAAGAATAAATACGTATCCGGTTTGCGACTTAGAGTCATCCGGATCAGTGTCAAAGCTTGCATCGACGTAACCCTTTACGACGAGCTCTTGATCACCTCCATAAACGAGAAACATGTCCTTAGTCCTTTTCAGGTACTTCAGGATATTCTTGACCGCCGTCCAGTGTTCCATTCCTGGATCACCTTGAAACCTTCCGACCATACTTATGGCAAGGCTGACATCGGGTCTTGTGCACAGCATTGCATACATAATAGAGCCTATGGCTGAAGCATAGGGGATGACACTCATCTTTTCTCTATCTTCTGCAGTCACTAGGCATTGAGTCTTACTCAACTTCACACCTTGCAAAACAGGCAAGAACCCCTTCTTGGACTGATCCATTTTGAACTTCTTCAAAATCTTATCAAGGTATGTGCTTTGTGAAAGTCCTATTAAGCGTCTCGATCTATCTCTATAGATCTTGATGCCTAATATGAAAGCAGCTTCTCCTAGGTCCTTCATTGAAAAACTCTTGTTCAAATATTCCTTTACGCTTTCCAGCATTTCTATATTGTTTCCAATCAGTAATATGTCATCCACATATAATATTAGAAACGCTATAGAGCTCCCACTCACTTTCTTGTAAATACAAGCTTCTCCGTAAACTTGTATAAACTCGAACGCTTTGATCACCTCATCAAAACGAAGATTCCAACTCCGAGATGCTTGCACCAGTCCATAAATGGATCGCTGGAGTTTGCAAACTTTGTCAGCATTCTCTGGATCGACAAAACCTTCTGGTTGCATCATATACAACTCTTCCTTAAGGTAACCGTTAAGGAACGCTGTTTTGACATCCATCTGCCAAATTTCATAATCGAAAAAGGCAGCTATTGCTAACATGATTCTGACGGACTTAAGCATCGCTACGGGTGAGAAGGTCTCATCGTAGTCAACTCCTTGAACTTGTGAAAAACCCTTTGCCACAAGTCGAGCTTTATAGACGGTGACATTACCGTCCGCGTCCGTCTTCCTCTTAAAGATCCATTTGTTCTGAATGGCCTTACGCCCTTCAGGTAATACTTCCAAAGTCCATACTTTGTTTTCATACATGGATCCCATCTCGGATTTCATGGCCTCTAACCACTTCTCGGAATCCGGGCCCATCATCGCTTCTCCATAGCTCGTAGGTTCATCGTTGTCTAACAACATGATTTTTAAGACAGGGTTGCCGTACCACTCAGGAGTAGTACGCGTCCTTGTCGACCTACGAGGTTCGATAGCAACTTGATCCAAAGCTTCATGATCATCATCATTAACTTCCTCTTCAGCTAATGTAGGCTCCACAGAAACAACTTTCTGCGCTGCGCTACTCTCAGGTTGAAGTAAAGGTTCAACAACCTCATCAAGTTCTATCTTCCTCCCACTCAATTCTTTCGAGAGAAACTCTTTCTCAAGAAACGTTCCGTTTTTAGCGACAAACACTTTGCCTTCGGATCTGAGATAGAAGGTATACCCAACTGTCTCTTTTGGGTATCCTATGAAGACGCATTTCTCCGCTTTGGGTTCCAGCTTTTCAGGCTGAAGCTTTTTGACATAAGCATCACATCCCCAAACTTTAAGAAACGACAGCTTTGGCTTCTTGCCAAACCAAAGTTCATATGGCGTCGTCTCAACGGATTTCGATGGTGCCCTATTTAAAGTGAATGCAGCTGTCTCTAATGCATAACCCCAAAACGATAGTGGCAAATCGGCAAGAGACATCATAGATCGCACCATATCCAATAAAGTTCGATTACGACGTTCGGACACACCATTACGCTGTGGTGTTCCAGGCGGTGTCAATTGTGAAACAATTCCACACTGTCTTAAGTGACTGCCAAACTCATAACTCAGATATTCTCCTCCTCGATCAGATCGTAGGAATTTAATCTTCTTGTTACGATGATTCTCAACTTCACTCTGAAATTGTTTGAACTTTTCAAATGTTTCAGACTTATGTTTCATCAAGTAAATATACCCATATCTACTTAAGTCATCAGTGAAGGTGAGAAAGTAACGATAACCACCGCGCGCCTCAATACTCATCGGACCGCACACATCAGTATGTATGATTTCCAATAAGTCACTTGCCCGTTCCATTGTTCCAGAGAACGGCGTTTTAGTCATCTTGCCCAAGAGGCATGGCTCACATGTGTCAAGTGATTCAAAATCAAGTGACTCCAAAAGTCCATCAGCATGGAGCTTCCTCATGCGTTTTATGCCAATATGACCTAAACGGCAGTGCCACAAGAAAGTGGTATTATCATTATCAATTCTACATCTTTTGGCATCAATGTTATGAACATGTGTATCATTACTATCGAGATTCAATAAGAATAAACCCCTCACATTGGGTGCATGACCATAAAAGATATTACTCATATAAATAGAACAACCATTATTCTCTGATTTAAATGAGTAACCGTCTCGCAATAAACAAGATCCAGATATAATGTTCATGCTTAACGCAGGCACCAAATAACACTTATTTAGGTTCATCACTAATCCCGACGGTAATCGAAGAGCGAGCGTGCCGACGGCGATCACATTAACCTTGGAACCATTTCCCACGCGCATCGTCACTTCGTCCTTTGCCAGCCTCCGTCTATTCCGCAGTTCCTGTTTTGAGTTGCAAATATGAGCAACCGCACCGGTATCAAATACCCAGGCACTACAACGAGAGTTGGTAAGGTACACATCAATAACATGTATATCATATATACCTTGTTTGTTGTTGGCCGCCTTCTTGTCAGCCAAATACTTGGGGCAATTCCGCTTCCAGTGTCCAGTTCCCTTGCAATGAAAACACACAGTTTCTGGTTTGGGTCCAGCCTTGGGTTTCTTCACGAGAGGAGCAACTGCTTTGCCACTCTTCTTGGAGTTACCCTTCTTACCCTTGCCATTTTTCTTGAAACTAGTGGTTTTATTGACCATCAACACTTGATGCTCCTTCTGAATTTCAGACTCAGCGGCTTTCAGCATCGCAAACAGCTCGGCGACTGACTTGTTCATCCCGTGCATGTTATAGTTCAACACGAAGCTCTTGTAGCTAGGTGGCAATGATTGAAGAACTCTGTCAGTGATAGCCTCCGGCGGAAGGGGCATCCCTAACTCAGCCAGACGGGTGGAGTACCCAGACATTCTGAGCACGTGATCACTGATAGACCCGTTTTCCTCCATCTTGCAAGCATAGAACTTATCGGAGATCTCATATCTCTCGATCCGGGCATTCTTCTGAAAGATAAACTTCAACTCCTGGAACATCTCATATGCTCCATGACGTTCAAAACGTCTTTGAAGTCCCGGTTCTAATCCATACAACATTGCACATTGAACTATTGAGTAATCATCAGAACGAGCCTGCCAGTCGTTCACAACGTCTAGAGACTCAACTGGAGCGGGTGGATCACCAAGCGGTGCATCAAGGACATAAGCCTTCTGGGAAGCCGTAAGGATAATCCTTAGATTACGGGCCCAGTCCACAAAGTTACTTCCATCATCTTTCAACTTAGCTTTCTCTAGGAACGCATTAAAATTCAGGGGTGCTACTGCGCGAGCCATGATCTACAACATAAATATAGCAAAGACAACTTAGACTATTGTTCTAGATAATGAGTTTAGTTAATCATATTACTTAAAAACTCCCACTCAAATTGACATCCCTCCGATCATTCGAGTGTAACATGATCCAAATCCACCAACTCAAGTCCGATCATCACGTGAGTCGAGGTGGTTTCAATGGTGAACATCTTCATGTTGATCATATCTACTATATGACTCATGTTCGACCTTTCGGTCTCTTGTGTTCCGAGGCCATGTCTGTACATGCTAGGCTCGTCAAGTTTAACCCGAGTGTTTCCGCACGTGCAACATGGCTTACACCCGTTGTATGTGAACGTAGAGTCTATCACACCCGATCATCACGGCGTGTCTCGAAACGACGAACTTTCGCAACGGTGCACACTCGGGGAGAACACAATTTATCTTGAAATTTAAGTGAGGGATCACCTTATAATGCTACCGTCGTCCTAAGCAAAATAAGATGCATAAAAGGATTAACATCACATGCAAATCATAAGTGACATGATATGGCCATGAACTTGTGCTTTTGATCTCCATCTCCAAAGCACCGGCATGATCTCCATCGTCACCGGCATGACACCATGATCTCCATCATCTTGATCTCCATCAACGTGTCGCCATAAGGTTGTCGCGTCGACTGTTGCTTCCACGACTATTGCTAACGTTTAGCGATAAAGTAAAGCATTACATAGCGCTTAATGATTGACACGCAGGTCATACAATAATTAAAGACAACTCTATGGCTCCTGCCAGTTGCCGTATTCATCGACATGCAAGTCGTGATATTCTATACAACACATGATCATCTCATACATCACATATATCTCATCATGTAATTGGCCATATCACATCACAACATACCCTGCAAAAACAAGTTAGACGTCCTCTAATTGTTGTTGCAAATTTTACGTGGCTGCTACGGGTTTGCAAGAACCGTTCTTACCTACGCAAAACCACAACGTGGTGTAGTGATTGCTTTTTGATCTTCTAAAAGAACCCTCTTCATTGAAATCGATTCAACTAAAGTGAGAGAGACAGACACCCGCTAGCCATCTTTATGCAACGAAGTTACATGTTAGTTGAAGGAACCTGTCTCGCGTAAGTGTACGCGTAATGTCGGTCCGGGCCGCTTCATCTCACAGTACCGCCGAATCAAATATCAACTAGTAACGGCAAGCAATATGTATACACCCACGCCCACAACTCGTTTGTGTTCTACTCGAGATCTCATCTACGCAAAGACCTGGCTCATGATGCCACTGTTGGGGAACGTTGCATGGGAAACAAAAATTTTCCTACGCACACACAAGATCTATCCATGGTGATGAGCATCTATGAGAGGGAGAGTAAATCTACATACCCTTGTAGATCGCTAAGCGGAAGCGTTTAAGAAACGCGGTTGATGTAGTCGAACGTCTCCGCGATCCAAATCGCAAGTCGTCCCTCGATCCGATCACGAACTAGCGCCGAACAGACGGCACCTCCGCGTTCAACACACGTACGGCTTGATGACGCCTTCACCTCCTCGATCCAGCGAGCGATGATGAAGTAGTGGTTGAGTTCCAGCAGCACGACGGCGTGGTGATGGTGGTGAGGAACAATCTCTGCAGGGCTTCGCCAAGCGCTACGGAGATTATGACGGAGGAACTAGAGGGTTAGGGTTGCCGCACACGGCTTGGGGAAATCTTGATCGCTCCCGTGTGCTAGCCCTGCCCCTCTATTTATATGTTGAGCCTTGGGGTCTAAACTTGGAGTAAAAGCCTCCTCCAGGTCGGTTTTGCCCGCACAAGGTCGGTTTGGCCCGCAGAAAAAGAGTCCAACTCGGATCCCTGCCGAACCGTGCACAGCCGCGCACAAGCGGTAGTACCGCTTACAAGCGGTAGTACCGCTTGGGCGGTAGTACCGCTTCACACAAGCGGTAGTACCGCTCGGGCGGTAGTACCGCTTCACACAAGCGGTAGTACCGCTTACGCGGCAGCAAAACTACTTTTTGCACTTTCCAATACCTCGTGGGCTTTATCCCTTTGGCCCATATAAAGTGTTGCTGCACCCGAACACTTCGGTAAACATCCGGAACCCCTTCCGGTGAACTCCGGAACCCTTCCGGAGATCAAAACACTATTATCACATATATCAATCTTTACCTCCGGACTATTCCGGAGATCCTCATCATGTCCGGGATCTTATCCGGGACTCCGAACAACTTTCGGTCACCAACATAATAACTCAATTATACTAATCGTCACCAAACGTTAAGTGTGTAGACCCTGCGGGTTCGAGAACTATGTAGACATGACCGAGACACCTCTACGGCCAATAACCAATAGCGGGACCTGGATGCCCATATTGGCTCCTACATATTCTACGAAGATCTTTATCGGTCGAACCTCTATGTCAAGGATTCAGTTAATCCCGTATGTTGTTCCCTTTGTTCTTCGGTATGTTACTTGCCCGAGATTCGATCGTCGGTATCACTATACCTAGTTCAATCTCGTTACCGGCAAGTCTCTTTACTCGTTCCGTAATACAAGATCCTGTGGCTAACTCTTTAGTCACTTTGCTTGCAAGGCTCAATGTGATGTTCTATTACCGAGTGGACCCTGAGATACCTCTCCGTCATACGGAGTAACAAATCCCAGTCTTGATCCATGCCAACCCAACAGACACCCTCGGAGATACCTGTAGAGCACCTTTATAGTCACCCAGTTACGTTGCGACGTTTGATACACACAAGGTATTCCTCCGGTGTCAGTGAGTTGCATGATCTCATGGTCAAAGGAACAGATACTTGACATGCAGAAAACAATAGCAATAAACTGACACGATCAAATGCTACGTTTACAGTTTGGGTCTTGTCCATCACATCATTCTCCTAATGATGTGATCCCGTTATCAAATGACATCTCATGTCCATGGCTAGGAAACCTTAACCATCTTTGATCAACAAGCTAGTCAACTAGAGGCTTACTAGGGACACAGTGTTGTCTATGTACCCACACATGTATTTGAGTTTCCAATCAATACAATTATAGCATGGATAATAAACGATTATCATTAACAAGGAAATATAATAATAACCAATTTATTATTGCCTCTAGGGCATATTTCCAACAGTCTCCCACTTGCACTAGAGTCAATAATCTAGTTCACATCACTATGTGATTTACATTGTAATGAATCGAACACCCATGCAGTTCTGGTGTTGTTCATGTTTAGCCCTTGGAAGAGGTTTAGTCATCGGATCTGCAACATTTAGATCCGTGTGTACTTTGCAAATATTTATGTCGTCCTCCTTGATGTAATCGCGGATGGAATTGAAATGTCGCTTTATGTGTCTGGTCCTCTTGTGAAATCTTGGTTCCTTGGCTAGAGCAATGGCACCAGTATTATCACAAAACAGAGTCATTGGGTTAAGCGCACTAGGCACTACTCCAAGATCTGTCATGAACTCCTTCATCCAGACACCTTCCTTCGCCGCCTCCGAGGCAGCGATGTACTCCGCTTCGCATGTAGAATCAGCTACCACGCTTTGCTTGGAACTGCACCAGCTAACCGCACCCCCATTAAGAATAAATACGTATCCGGTTTGCGACTTAGAGTCATCCGGATCAGTGTCAAAGCTTGCATCGACGTAACCCTTTACGACGAGCTCTTGATCACCTCCATAAACGAGAAACATGTCCTTAGTCCTTTTCAGGTACTTCAGGATATTCTTGACCGCCGTCCAGTGTTCCATTCCTGGATCACCTTGAAACCTTCCGACCATACTTATGGCAAGGCTGACATCGGGTCTTGTGCACAGCATTGCATACATAATAGAGCCTATGGCTGAAGCATAGGGGATGACACTCATCTTTTCTCTATCTTCTGCAGTCACTGGGCATTGAGTCTTACTCAACTTCACACCTTGCAAAACAGGCAAGAACCCCTTCTTGGACTGATCCATTTTGAACTTCTTCAAAATCTTATCAAGGTATGTGCTTTGTGAAAGTCCTATTAAGCGTCTCGATCTATCTCTATAGATCTTGATGCCTAATATGAAAGCAGCTTCTCCTAGGTCCTTCATTGAAAAACTCTTGTTCAAATATTCCTTTACGCTTTCCAGCATTTCTATATTGTTTCCAATCAGTAATATGTCATCCACATATAATATTAGAAACGCTATAGAGCTCCCACTCACTTTCTTGTAAATACAAGCTTCTCCGTAAACTTGTATAAACTCGAACGCTTTGATCACCTCATCAAAACGAAGATTCCAACTCCGAGATGCTTGCACCAGTCCATAAATGGATCGCTGGAGTTTGCAAACTTTGTCAGCATTCTCTGGATCGACAAAACCTTCTGGTTGCATCATATACAACTCTTCCTTAAGGTAACCGTTAAGGAACGCTGTTTTGACATCCATCTGCCAAATTTCATAATCGAAAAAGGCAGCTATTGCTAACATGATTCTGACGGACTTAAGCATCGCTACGGGTGAGAAGGTCTCATCGTAGTCAACTCCTTGAACTTGTGAAAAACCCTTTGCCACAAGTCGAGCTTTATAGACGGTGACATTACCGTCCGCGTCCGTCTTCCTCTTAAAGATCCATTTGTTCTGAATGGCCTTACGCCCTTCAGGTAATACTTCCAAAGTCCATACTTTGTTTTCATACATGGATCCCATCTCGGATTTCATGGCCTCTAACCACTTCTCGGAATCCGGGCCCATCATCGCTTCTCCATAGCTCGTAGGTTCATCGTTGTCTAACAACATGATTTTTAAGACAGGGTTGCCGTACCACTCAGGAGTAGTACGCGTCCTTGTCGACCTACGAGGTTCGATAGCAACTTGATCCAAAGCTTCATGATCATCATCATTAACTTCCTCTTCAGCTAATGTAGGCTCCACAGAAACAACTTTCTGCGCTGCGCTACTCTCAGGTTGAAGTAAAGGTTCAACAACCTCATCAAGTTCTATCTTCCTCCCACTCAATTCTTTCGAGAGAAACTCTTTCTCAAGAAACGTTCCGTTTTTAGCGACAAACACTTTGCCTTCGGATCTGAGATAGAAGGTATACCCAACTGTCTCTTTTGGGTATCCTATGAAGACGCATTTCTCCGCTTTGGGTTCCAGCTTTTCAGGCTGAAGCTTTTTGACATAAGCATCACATCCCCAAACTTTAAGAAACGACAGCTTTGGCTTCTTGCCAAACCAAAGTTCATATGGCGTCGTCTCAACGGATTTCGATGGTGCCCTATTTAAAGTGAATGCAGCTGTCTCTAATGCATAACCCCAAAACGATAGTGGCAAATCGGCAAGAGACATCATAGATCGCACCATATCCAATAAAGTTCGATTACGACGTTCGGACACACCATTACGCTGTGGTGTTCCAGGCGGTGTCAATTGTGAAACAATTCCACACTGTCTTAAGTGACTGCCAAACTCATAACTCAGATATTCTCCTCCTCGATCAGATCGTAGGAATTTAATCTTCTTGTTACGATGATTCTCAACTTCACTCTGAAATTGTTTGAACTTTTCAAATGTTTCAGACTTATGTTTCATCAAGTAAATATACCCATATCTACTTAAGTCATCAGTGAAGGTGAGAAAGTAACGATAACCACCGCGCGCCTCAATACTCATCGGACCGCACACATCAGTATGTATGATTTCCAATAAGTCACTTGCCCGTTCCATTGTTCCAGAGAACGGCGTTTTAGTCATCTTGCCCAAGAGGCATGGCTCACATGTGTCAAGTGATTCAAAATCAAGTGACTCCAAAAGTCCATCAGCATGGAGCTTCCTCATGCGTTTTATGCCAATATGACCTAAACGGCAGTGCCACAAGAAAGTGGTATTATCATTATCAATTCTACATCTTTTGGCATCAATGTTATGAACATGTGTATCATTACTATCGAGATTCAATAAGAATAAACCCCTCACATTGGGTGCATGACCATAAAAGATATTACTCATATAAATAGAACAACCATTATTCTCTGATTTAAATGAGTAACCGTCTCGCAATAAACAAGATCCAGATATAATGTTCATGCTTAACGCAGGCACCAAATAACACTTATTTAGGTTCATCACTAATCCCGACGGTAATCGAAGAGCGAGCGTGCCGACGGCGATCACATTAACCTTGGAACCATTTCCCACGCGCATCGTCACTTCGTCCTTTGCCAGCCTCCGTCTATTCCGCAGTTCCTGTTTTGAGTTGCAAATATGAGCAACCGCACCGGTATCAAATACCCATGCACTACAACGAGAGTTGGTAAGGTACACATCAATAACATGTATATCATATATACCTTGTTTGTTGTTGGCCGCCTTCTTGTCAGCCAAATACTTGGGGCAATTCCGCTTCCAGTGTCCAGTTCCCTTGCAATGAAAACACACAGTTTCTGGTTTGGGTCCAGCCTTGGGTTTCTTCACGAGAGGAGCAACTGCTTTGCCACTCTTCTTGGAGTTACCCTTCTTACCCTTGCCATTTTTCTTGAAACTAGTGGTTTTATTGACCATCAACACTTGATGCTCCTTCTGAATTTCAGACTCAGCGGCTTTCAGCATCGCAAACAGCTCGGCGACTGACTTGTTCATCCCGTGCATGTTATAGTTCAACACGAAGCTCTTGTAGCTAGGTGGCAATGATTGAAGAACTCTGTCAGTGATAGCCTCCGGCGGAAGGGGCATCCCTAACTCAGCCAGACGGGTGGAGTACCCAGACATTCTGAGCACGTGATCACTGATAGACCCGTTTTCCTCCATCTTGCAAGCATAGAACTTATCGGAGATCTCATATCTCTCGATCCGGGCATTCTTCTGAAAGATAAACTTCAACTCCTGGAACATCTCATATGCTCCATGACGTTCAAAACGTCTTTGAAGTCCTGGTTCTAATCCATACAACATTGCACATTGAACTATTGAGTAATCATCAGAACGAGCCTGCCAGTCGTTCACAACGTCTAGAGACTCAACTGGAGCGGGTGGATCACCAAGCGGTGCATCAAGGACATAAGCCTTCTGGGAAGCCGTAAGGATAATCCTTAGATTACGGGCCCAGTCCACAAAGTTACTTCCATCATCTTTCAACTTAGCTTTCTCTAGGAACGCATTAAAATTCAGGGGTGCTACTGCGCGAGCCATGATCTACAACATAAATATAGCAAAGACAACTTAGACTATTGTTCTAAATAATGAGTTTAGTTAATCATATTACTTAAAAACTCCCACTCAAATTGACATCCCTCCGATCATTCGAGTGTAACATGATCCAAATCCACCAACTCAAGTCCGATCATCACGTGAGTCGAGGTGGTTTCAATGGTGAACATCTTCATGTTGATCATATCTACTATATGACTCATGTTCGACCTTTCGGTCTCTTGTGTTCCGAGGCCATGTCTGTACATGCTAGGCTCGTCAAGTTTAACCCGAGTGTTTCCGCACGTGCAACATGGCTTACACCCGTTGTATGTGAACGTAGAGTCTATCACACCCGATCATCACGGCGTGTCTCGAAACGACGAACTTTCGCAACGGTGCACACTCGGGGAGAACACAATTTATCTTGAAATTTAAGTGAGGGATCACCTTATAATGCTACCGTCGTCCTAAGCAAAATAAGATGCATAAAAGGATTAACATCACATGCAAATCATAAGTGACATGATATGGCCATGAACTTGTGCTTTTGATCTCCATCTCCAAAGCACCGGCATGATCTCCATCGTCACCGGCATGACACCATGATCTCCATCATCTTGATCTCCATCAACGTGTCGCCATAAGGTTGTCGCGTCGACTGTTGCTTCCACGACTATTGCTAACGTTTAGCGATAAAGTAAAGCATTACATAGCGCTTAATGATTGACACGCAGGTCATACAATAATTAAAGACAACTCTATGGCTCCTGCCAGTTGCCGTATTCATCGACATGCAAGTCGTGATATTCTATACAACACATGATCATCTCATACATCACATATATCTCATCATGTAATTGGCCATATCACATCACAACATACCCTGCAAAAACAAGTTAGACGTCCTCTAATTGTTGTTGCAAATTTTACGTGGCTGCTACGGGTTTGCAAGAACCGTTCTTACCTACGCAAAACCACAACGTGGTGTAGTGATTGCGTTTTGATCTTCTAAAAGAACCCTCTTCATTGAAATCGATTCAACTAAAGTGAGAGAGACAGACACCCGCTAGCCATCTTTATGCAACGAAGTTACATGTTAGTTGAAGGAACCTGTCTCGCGTAAGTGTACGCGTAATGTCGGTCCGGGCCGCTTCATCTCACAGTACCGCCGAATCAAATATCAACTAGTAACGGCAAGCAATATGTATACACCCACGCCCACAACTCGTTTGTGTTCTACTCGAGATCTCATCTACGCAAAGACCTGGCTCATGATGCCACTGTTGGGGAACGTTGCATGGGAAACAAAAATTTTCCTACGCACACACAAGATCTATCCATGGTGATGAGCATCTATGAGAGGGAGAGTAAATCTACATACCCTTGTAGATCGCTAAGCGGAAGCGTTTAAGAAACGCGGTTGATGTAGTCGAACGTCTCCGCGATCCAAATCGCAAGTCGTCCCTCGATCCGATCACGAACTAGCGCCGAACAGACGGCACCTCCGCGTTCAACACACGTACGGCTTGATGACGCCTTCACCTCCTCGATCCAGCGAGCGATGATGAAGTAGTGGTTGAGTTCCAGCAGCACGACGGCGTGGTGATGGTGGTGAGGAACAATCTCTGCAGGGCTTCGCCAAGCGCTACGGAGATTATGACGGAGGAACTAGAGGGTTAGGGTTGCCGCACACGGCTTGGGGAAATCTTGATCGCTCCCGTGTGCTAGCCCTGCCCCTCTATTTATATGTTGAGCCTTGGGGTCTAAACTTGGAGTAAAAGCCTCCTCCAGGTCGGTTTTGCCCGCACAAGGTCGGTTTGGCCCGCAGAAAAAGAGTCCAACTCGGATCCCTGCCGAACCGTGCACAGCCGCGCACAAGCGGTAGTACCGCTTACAAGCGGTAGTACCGCTTGGGCGGTAGTACCGCTTCACACAAGCGGTAGTACCGCTCGGGCGGTAGTACCGCTTCACACAAGCGGTAGTACCGCTTACGCGGCAGCAAAACTACTTTTTGCACTTTCCAATACCTCGTGGGCTTTATCCCTTTGGCCCATATAAAGTGTTGCTGCACCCGAACACTTCGGTAAACATCCGGAACCCCTTCCGGTGAACTCCGGAACCCTTCCGGAGATCAAAACACTATTATCACATATATCAATCTTTACCTCCGGACTATTCCGGAGATCCTCATCATGTCCGGGATCTTATCCGGGACTCCGAACAACTTTCGGTCACCAACATAATAACTCAATTATACTAATCGTCACCAAACGTTAAGTGTGTAGACCCTGCGGGTTCGAGAACTATGTAGACATGACCGAGACACCTCTACGACCAATAACCAATAGCGGGACCTGGATGCCCATATTGGTTCCTACATATTCTACGAAGATCTTTATCGGTCGAACCTCTATGTCAAGGATTCAGTTAATCCCGTATGCTGTTCCCTTTGTTCTTCGGTATGTTACTTGCCCGAGATTCGATCGTCGGTATCACTATACCTAGTTCAATCTCGTTACCGGCAAGTCTCTTTACTCGTTCCGTAATACAAGATCCTGTGGCTAACTCTTTAGTCACTTTGCTTGCAAGGCTCAATGTGATGTTGTATTACCGAGTGGACCCTGAGATACCTCTCCGTCATACGGAGTAACAAATCCCAGTCTTGATCCATGCCAACCCAACAGACACCCTCGGAGATACCTGTAGAGCACCTTTATAGTCACCCAGTTACGTTGCGACGTTTGATACACACAAGGTATTCCTCCGGTGTCAGTGAGTTGCATGATCTCATGGTCAAAGGAACAGATACTTGACATGCAGAAAACAATAGCAATAAACTGACACGATCAAATGCTACGTTTACAGTTTGGGTCTTGTCCATCACATCATTCTCCTAATGATGTGATCCCGTTATCAAATGACATCTCATGTCCATGGCTAGGAAACCTTAACCATCTTTGATCAACAAGCTAGTCAACTAGAGGCTTACTAGGGACACAGTGTTGTCTATGTACCCACACATGTATTTGAGTTTCCAATCAATACAATTATAGCATGGATAATAAACGATTATCATTAACAAGGAAATATAATAATAACCAATTTATTATTGCCTCTAGGGCATATTTCCAACAGCAACAGGAATAGCACACGGCAACTGGAGGTTCACTCGAATATTCATTCGTGTGGGTATATGGGTCAATATGGGTGTCCACGGCTCCGATGTTGATCATTGATCGGAAAGAGTTCCGGGTCATGTCTATACTTCACCGAACCTATAGGGTCACACGCTTAAGGGTCATCTATCTGCTGAATACTAGACGGGGAGTCTGAGAGAAAATCACCGAAAAAGTTTCGGACGAAACGGAAACGTTCCGGAGAGAACACCGGAATAGTTCCGGTGAAACTGAAAAGTTGTTTCAGGGTATTCCATTGAGTCAAATTGGTTCTGGCACATGTCTCGAAAATCTTGGAGGGTGCCAGAATCGTTCTGGTAAATTCTGGAATTTTTTCGGAGAGAAAACCGAAAATGTTATGGAGCAGCCGAAACCGCTATGATAGCTTTTCGCTGAAGAAAACATTGTTCCGAAATTGTTTCGGAACGTGTTCAAAATTGTTTGTGTGGGTACTGGAATTGTTCTAGGCACACAGAAATAATTTGGGATTTATCGGACGCAGAAAAATGTCTTCGTGAATAGTGAAAGTGCTTTTTGGATATTTTTTGGAAAGCACCTTTTGGGATATTTCCAAAATGCTTTCTAGAAGGACTTGGGAGCCAAGGCACCCCCATGTGGGGGGGGGGGGGGGAGGGGGGGCTCAAGGTGGCCGGCCAAGCATGGTGGAGCTCCTTGGAGCTCCACATGGCACCCCTTTTATTTTTATTCTTTTATGAAAAGGCATAAATTGGGGGTACTTTGGGGTTTTTTGTATGACATCTTTACCCCTTGGCTATCCTATAAATAGAGGAGAGTGGGCTGCCCCAAAACTCATCCTTGCTCTCATACACATGCCATAGACTTGTCTGGCTTCTCTCTCCCTCCCAGCGAAATAGTTTCGTAGAGCCGAAAGGCTGTCTGGGTTCCGGCAGGAACTAGTTCTGGACGGCGAAGCCCTGCCGGATAGCTGACACCATATGTGTGCAACCCCGTAGAGAGATTGTAGTTTCGATCTTTTGCCCGAGGGGCTGTTTTCGAGTGTCCTCCCGAAGGGCTGTTCGAGTTACCGTTCGAGTTTCCGGCGTCCTCCCGAAGGGCTGTCCGGGTTACTGTTCGGGTTCCAAGGGTCCTCCCGAAGGGCTGTCCGCGACATCGTCCGGGGGACTGTCCGACCGCCTCCCGAAGGGCTGTCCGGAGTGGGAGTACATCCTTGCGGTTGGGAGGTTGTAAATCCTAGCTGCAGGGATCTGCACCGACGATCTACACCGACTCTTCTTCCGCTGCGCTTCGAGTCGGTACGGATCAGATCAAACCTTGTATGCAGTCTCCATAGTGATCCTGGGCGTGCTCGCTGTACCGAATTTTTTTGTTTTCTGTCGCGTTCCCCTACACATACATCGATAATAGTAGCAAAATAGCATTGTTCATTTTGGTACATATCACTAGACTCATCTGCAAGTACTGCAAAATGTCCACCATCAAGATCTTCAATGAGTAGTTTAGTAGTCAGCTGGGCACAACATTTGATCAACTCTTGTTGTATATCAAGTCATCTTACAGTTTTGTGGAGCATTCTTTAGAACCATCCTATCAACCTCTTCAAAGTTTCCTGCTAGCCAATTTCAAAGCTCAAGGAAATTTCCTTTATTTAGTGAGTCATCACTTTCATCATGCCCCCTAAATGCAAAACCTTGGTGCAATAGGAATCTCAAACACTTGAGTGTCCATGTCATACGGAGCTTATATAGAACCTTGTACTGTGTGGTGTTTGAAGCAATGGACTCCCTTATTGATGTTGTAGGTGTAGTGAGCATATCATATTTTTCTTGAGCTTCAGCGTCAGCACTACTAACAGAACCAATATGCCTCTTCAATCTTGCTTTCATGTTCCAATTATTAAACCCACCGTTCACAAATGCATCTCCTCCGGGACTTTTTGTTTTATCCTTGAACAAGTAGCAAAGGAAGCAGAAAGCAGCCTCTTCTTGCACGCTATACTCAAGCCACTTATGATCGTTAAACCAAGTAGGGCAAAAGCGGCGGGGATGTCTAGTAAAATCTCCGATCTCAAACTTATGATCCTTTGGTTGACAAGCACCCAAGTCAATGTATCTCCTTCTAACTCTATCCTGGTCATTGGCATGATACGAAGATATGGGAAGTCGCTTGCCGGGATCACGTTCCAGAGCTGCCAAATCTGCTTCAAATTGGGGCATTGATCCATCATCTTCATCAACCGCTTCATCATCTTCTACAATTGGGGTAGGGGAGCCTCTCTCCCTCTCCGGTTGCGGAGCTTCGTCATGTGTTTGCACTAGTGCTAGCTGCAGATTGCTGTCAACCTCAACGGAAAGAGGAGTTGGTGTGGATGTAGAAGTTATTTTCCTTGCCTTTGAAGATTTGTCCCACATTTCAAATATGCTAACATCCTTCTTCTTCATCTACATCACAATCACATAAACAAAGTAGAAATCAGTGGCAGTGGCAATAATTTATGATCATAAGCAGCCAATGAATCAAGTTCAATTTCAATTTACAAGCAATCATTGAATAATCTTCAGATTTGTTTAGAAACAGAGGGAAAGAAGCAGTAATGTGGATGGATGCAGAATGGACGAAGGCCGGACTGCTGGATGGCGCTGCCGCCGCGCTGGGGAGCCGGCGAGGACTGAGGACGGTGGCCGGAGGGTGCTGCCGGCTGCCGCCGCCCTGGGGATGCTGGAGGCGGCCTGGTGCCTGGCGGAGCCGTGCCGCCATGGAGGAGAGGGCCGAACACCGGAGGTCGAGGGCAGGGGAGGGAGATGGCCGGCTGGAGGGGGCCGGCCGCCGGAGATCGATCGATTTGGGAATCGAGGGAGGGAAACGCGGGTTTTCGGGCAGTCGGGCTGCTCGGGCTTGTTTTTACCATATAATATAATACATGTAGTAACTTTTTTTGCGTGAAATTATTTGGTATTCCAGGGAATTCCTAGGAAGACCCCAGCTCCGCCATTGCATACGCCATGGCTTGGCACTTGGCAGAGAGATCGATTTGGATCTAGGGTTTTCTCGCTTGCCGTTGATTTCAGGAGGTGGGCGACGTGGGCAGGCTCGTGGCCCTTTATTTAATTTCTCTTCTCCTTTCCTTGGGTCGTGCACGAGTTCGAGTTCCGGGGAGGCGGTTTGCTTCGGCTTCCGCGGTCGATGTGGCCGTTGGTTAGTTCGTGCGTCCTGGTAGAGTTAGTGGCTCGCACACGTCTTGTAAACCGTAGTCTAGTGTGTAGCACATCCGATCAATGGAAAAAGTATATATGTGTTTTTGTTCATATCAAGCAGTATATATGTGTGTTGAATGAATCCAAATTCTCTCCTATTCTGTTCACATCGCATCAACCAACAGCGGATGCCAAGCAGCCGCGCCGTCCTCGAAAGCGCAGGAGACGAGAAGAGATCACACGCGTGCAGGCGTGCTGCGGGCGCGATATCTTGGGGGCCATTCGATTGGCGGCTGCATGCACAGCACACCATGCACGCATGATCAATCAATGCTAGTAGTTTAATGGTACCACAAGAACCAGTCCGTATTCATTCAGATTCAGATTGAAGAAGATGATTAGTACAAATACGCACGGGGAGCACAGCTGTGACCGGAAGTGAGGGGTCACGGTGAAGCGCACTCAGATCTGGGTCGCGAGCGAAGATGGAGAAGAAAGGCGGGGCGAGGAAGAGGAAGGGGCAGCCGCAGGAGGAGGAGAACCTCGCCGACCTCATCTTCTCTTGGTCCCTCCAAGACGTCGTCAACCAGGACCTCTTCAGGGACAAGGTACGTCCGTATTTCGATCCATTTCTACTGCATACATCTTACCATTTTTCCAAGTCGGATCCTCTCTCCCAGCAAGCAAGCAAAGTTTATCTACTTGACCATCAACATGGTGCATGCTTTCACTTGACAGGTGAGCCGGATACCTGACAGGTTCTTCGGCCTGAGGAGCTACCTGGACTCATTCAGGGCACCGCTGCTGGAAGAAATCCGAGCAGAGATGAGGTCCAACCTGGAGGCGCAGACCAACTGCTGCAGGCCCGTGCAGATACGGCCCTTGTTTCCCATGCCCAAGGGCGCCACAAGGCCCCCACCCCCACTGTATCGCGTCACCATCCGTGGAGCTTCTCCCCCGTGCATCAGCGACATCGTCGTGCTCTCGGCGGCGATGCCGCTTCGGCCGTCCGACCTTGCCGGCGGCAACGGCGCATCCTACTGCCTCGCCCACGTCCAAAGCGTTCACAAGGACGGCAGCAGCTTTGTGGTCAGAGCATCCCAGAGAGTAGATGATTACGTCAACGGCTACGCGTTCGTTGTTAGCCTGCTCAGTTCCATACCCTACCAACGCATCTGGCGGTGCCTCCGCTACCGAGCTAACCATTCCGTCAAGAGAGACGACGACTCGGTTCTCAAGGTTATAGCGGGGGAAGCCGAAGACTCCATGCCGCTGGTAAGCTTTGGTTCGCAGATCGCTTCGTACGTTTCTAGTATGATTTTTTCATCTGACGGCTGATTTTCCATCGTGAGACAGAGCACTTCCGTGACCGGCGGCACCGACGTGACGCTATCCCTATCCGGCAGCTGGCTGTCTGCGTTCGGGCTCAACGAGTCCCAGACTGGCGCCATACTGAGCTGCGTGTCTGCTGTGCAGCGTGGCGGTGGCGGCGCGAGCAGCAAGGTTAGCCTCATCTGGGGGCCGCCTGGCACGGGCAAAACCAGGACCATCGGCGTGCTCATGCTGTCTGCGATGAAGCTGAAATGGCGGGTCCTGACATGCGCGCCAACCAACACCGCCGTCTGCCAGGTTGCGTCCAGCCTCCTGGCGCTGAGGAGACAGCACCCCGATCCCGATGCCTGCGCCGGCCATGGCCACGGCGATCTGCTGCTGTTCGGCAACAGGAAACGCATGCCCATCGACGACGATCTCGACCACATCTTCCTGGACACTCGTCTGAAGCTTCTCACAGACTGCTTCTCGCCGGAGACGGGTTGGAGGCTGTGCCTTCTTTCACTGGAAACGTTTCTGGGCAACCAACTAGCCATGATCAAACGGAGGGATGGCACAGAGCTGACACTCAAGTGCTACTCCTTCCGCACGTCAGAGTTCCACCGGATCTTTGAGGGGCTTAGCAAGTGCTTGAACACAATCATGTCCCATGTCTCAATGGATCGTACACTGGAGAAGAACTACAGCAACATTAATTTGCTCAGCAAGCTGCTCGACGACTTCAGCAAGCTGCTGGGTAAGAACAACGTTCACAAACATGTCTCTACTACTACGAGACAGCTGAAACAGCAATTTCATGGTTTAATGGATTACTCAGAGGAAATAGTTGACACCATGAGGGAGAAAATGCCAGCAATTCTAGACGTCACGAGGACGCTGCTGCGAGACCTGCAACTTCCTCTGACCGAAGAGTTTTCCGAGATCAAGGAGTTCTGCATCGAAAGCGCGTCCCTCATTTTCTGCACCGTGTCTGGCTCGGCTAAGCTGGAGGGGGAGAAGATGGATCTGCTTCTGATCGACGAGGCTGCACAGCTCAAGGAATGTGAATCCCTCATTCCGTTGCAAGTCTCCGGACTGAAGCATGCAGTTCTTATCGGTGACGAGCGCCAACTGCCAGCTATGGTCCAAAGCAAGGTCCATATATACCTTTCATATACTACTCCCTCCGATCCAAAATAAGTGTCACGGTAAACCACGACGCTTATTATCGATCGCAGGGAGTACTACTTAATTATTATTACTCCGAAGTACTAGTAGTACTTTCTTTTGAATTGCATCTACATTTCTGACATCTCTTGCAGGTTTCAGATAAGGCGCTGCTGGGTAGGAGCCTGTTTGAAAGACTGGGTTCACTCGGACACAAGAAGCACCTCCTCAACATGCAGTACAGGATGCACCCTTCCATAAGCGTCTTCCCCAACTTGAGTTTCTACGACATGCGAATCTTGAATGGCCCGAACGTGACGCAGGCCAAGCACCAACGTAGTTACCTTCCAGGTGCAATGTTCGGGCCATACTCGTTCATCAACATCGATGGCGTGGAAGACCGCGGCTCCAGCAAGACGAACATGTCCGAGGTGGCCGCCATCCTGCAAATACTGCACAGTCTCAAACAAGGTTTCACTTTCACTGAATGTATTTTTTGTTACTGCTGAACTATTTATACATGCACCTCGATCGGCATGCCAACTCATGTCATGGTGTTTGCCGCGCAGCTTGTATCAGAACCGGGCAGGTGGTTACCGTGGGGGTCATATGCCCGTACACCGCTCAGGTGGTGGCGATTCAGGGGAAGATAGGGGACGTGAAGGCGATGCGCCCCCTGGTTCTTCGTGTCAACTCGGTGGATGGGTTCCAAGGCAGCGAAGAAGACGTGATCATCCTCTCCACCGTCAGGTCCAACGGCACGGGCTCCGTCGGCTTCCTGTCCAACCGGCGTCGCGCCAACGTCGCCTTGACGAGGGCGAGGTACGCACGCACCCTCGACGAGATCTGGATGAAATTCCAAATGCAAAATTAGCTGGAACTTGTCATGCATAACTGCCTCGATCGTTTTGGTTGCAGGCACTGCCTCTGGATCCTGGGCAACACGGCGACGCTAAGCGGCAGCAGCTCCATCTGGGGGGAGCTGATCCAGGATGCCGCGGAACGTCGGTGCCTCTTCGACTGGGACGATGGCGAGGGTGTGTCTCCGGCAGTTTCTCGCCGTGCTCGTGTGGTCGGGCCTGGACATGGTGAAGCCGCTTCAACTTTAGGCATGCACCTGGCGGGGGATATCTATGACGCGCTCGGTTCTCTGCGACTCGCTTAACGAATGCACCACCTGTGGACACAGGTAGTGGCGATTTGTTCAGTTTTGGTCTTTTGGGTGTTGTTAGACTTGGGGCGTGCATGCCTCAGCGTAGTGTTCAAGCGATCATCGATGGACTGCAGCCTTTGTTTTCAGCTGAGTGATAAATCTAATGGTGGTCGAACCTAGTTTTATGTATGATTGTGTGTTTTCAGCTCAGTCCGTGGTTGATCAACTGTGGTTTGTATGATTTTTAGCAGGCCCGATTTTGGGTCTGTCTAGAAATGAGTCAAGTGAGACTTAACGAAGTCTCAGTCGAGTGACGTCAACGTAATTGTTTTGCTGCAAGCGGCACGGCTAAATGCTACAACCGATGATGAAAAATGTTGCGACGGTTTTGCAAGCAATGACAACTGATGCTGTAACCGGTGTGACTAAAATGCTACAACCGTCAACGACGGATGTTACAACCGGTGAGACGATGTTCTACAATCGATGAGGGACAACATGCTACAACCAACAAGACGGATGCTGCAACTGGTAGGAAAAAAGTTACAAACGTTGGGACAAAATGTTGCAAGGTCGACTGAGACTTGGCTAAATCTCAGTCGACTGATTTTTAGCAGGCCCGATTTTATATAGGGAGGACTTATGCGTCGGGTACCTGAAATTTCCTTCCGATTCAGTCACTTTGATTTTGAGCCTACAGATCAACATCCAAAGGACAGCAAAGAAAACGGGACCAGCTATAGCTCTTGTACCTGAAAGTGAAATTTTATAGGCGGACGCTAGGCGTCATCCGGCTGATCCGCCCGTGGGATCAGCCGGGTCACCTGCCACTCGATCGTCCGACCAGCCCATGTGTATAAGCCGTTCGATCCATCCCAGTCAGACTCGTTGAATTCATTTCGTTTCGTGGGTGCTTGCCACATGCACTGCTCCCCACGCGACAGGTTTAAACTAGTGCCACGCGCAGCAACTCCATAGAACCTAGCTGGTTATTACAGCAACACACAGATGACCCGGCGGGGTGCTTCTAGTTCAGGTAAGTAGCAAAGTCATCTATGTTGTTCTAGAGTCAGTTAAGTAGCAAGTCATCCATTGCCTCAAAAAATAAAAAATAACAAGCCATCCATGCTCATGCAACGACTCTGAGCTGCTTCACAAATCAGTGACGGAGTGGCTGCTGCGTTACGATGGTAGACGTGCTGCAAGGCGAGACGACGATGTCGCGAGGGGTGGTCTGACTGCTGCGGGCGTAGTGTGAGGCCGTGGGTAGTGATGCGACGCTGGGCAATGGTCTCTACGATGGCAGCCTGACTGCTTCGGCGGCGGCGGCGATGCTATAATGCGTGCTGCGACGTGGCCGCTTCAATGATGTTGCGACAACATGCTTTTGTAACATCCCCATGTAACAGCTACAGTAATCACCTGCTGATAATGCCAAGTCAGCATGTTTGTCAGTGCATAATCATCATTTGCATCATGTCACATTTCAAATTCTAAATTAAATTGAAATTCAAATACTAAGTGAAAATAAAAGTTGTTCAAAACTAGAAACTAAAATGTACAAAATATTGCAAATAATCCAGAGGCATTTATAAAAATAAAATCAACATTTATTGAATTAGTTAAATGACCATAACACCCTAAAATAGAGCCAAAACAGTAACATTTAATACCTTTTTATTTAATTAAAATTCAAATGAAAACATATTTACACCAAACCAATTTATGATGATAGATAATTTTGCACTGTTAATTTTGGGCTAATTCTCATATTTTACAAAACTAAATTTGGGGCTATACATTTTGCGAAACAGAAACTAAATAAAAGAAAAGAAAACAGAAACAAAAGAAAAAGAAAAAGGAAAACCCCCTGGCCCAACTGGGCCTAGGCCCAGCCAGGCCGGCCCATCCCCATTTCCCCCCTAGCCAATAAGGCCCCCCTCGCTCACCCCAAACCCTAGCCCGAACCCCACTCCCCCTTGCCCCCTCTCCCGCCCGAGACGCCGCGCCGCCGCCGTCGCCTCCGTCGTCGTCGCCGCCTCGCCGCACGTCGCCGTCCCCGACCACCTCTCCCTCGCCGGCTTCCACAAGCCTCGCCGCCCCTCTCCCCTTCACCGTGGGTGAGCCGCGCCCCCTCTCCTCTCCTCTCTGTCGCCGCCGTCCGCCGTCGCCGTGCGCGCGTCCGCCCGGCCTCCTCCTCCCGCCGCGCGCGCCTGCGCGCCCGCTCGCCCGCGCTCTGCCGCCTGCTCGCTCGCTACCCCGCGCGCTCGCCCGCACTCGCCCGCCCCGCCGCGCCCCTGCAGCCGCCCGAGCCACCGCACGCGCCGCCGCCACCGCTGCCCCCCTGCTGCCGCCGTCGCCCCCGCGCGCAGCCGCGCTCGCCTCGCGCCCGTCGTCGCCCGCCGCTGCCACGGCCTTGCCGTCCGCTCGGCCGCCTCCGCCCGCAGCCGTGCGCCCGCGACGAACCGGACGTGTCCGGTCGCTGCGCGCGCGCGCGCTGTGGAGCTCGGACATGTCCGGCGCCCAAACAGGCACGGGGCGGACATGTCCGCCTAACACACTGACCGCTGGCCCCGCACTGTTTAAACGTAAAAAAATAAAAAATAATAAAATAGAAATAAAATAAATAAATAAATAATTAAGTAAATAAATGAATTAAAGAATTAAAATAAATAAATAATAAATAAATAATTAATCCTGTTTAATTAAACTAATTATTAATTAACGGACTGTTGACTGCTGACGTCATGCTGACGTCAGCAATTACTGTTTCGGATAAATTTAAATAATTTAAATAATTACAGAAATTAATAAAAACTTTAGAAAATCATATCTTTTAAAAACGTAACTCGGATTAAAATAATTTATATATGTAAAACGATCAGAAAAATATGACGAACCCGGATACGCTGTCCACCTACCTGTCAGATGCCTCCAGCACTGCAAACATGGAACCATCTCCTCCGGTTCATCTGTCTGACAGATGTCCGAAACCGGGAAACCGTTTCAGTTAATTCCCCGCTTCATCTGCCACGTGTAGCACTGCGTTAGGCACCCTAGCACAGCCTATTGTCATGCCAAGTATCTGTGTGCATTTGTCTTCTTTGTATTTACTGTTTCTTCCCCCTCCTCCCTTCGGTAGACTCAGAGACCGATGTTGCCGCTGTGATCGACTACGTCCCCGACGACCCATCCTTTTCAGCAGAGCAACTAGGCAAGCAAAACCCCTTGACGCATACCTATATCACCTATTCTCTCTCTCCCTCCTGCTTGCATTAGAAAATTGCTACTGCTATGTTTTATCCTATTTCTGATGCATAGCCTGTCCTTGTAATTGTTATTGATACCTGCCTATTATCCAAACTGCTTAGAATAGGTTGGATGGTAGTAACTATCTGTGGCCCCTCTTCCTTGCTGTAGTTGCCCCGCTTTAGTAGCTGTGCCCCCGATCAATGTGATCGTCGGGCTATGACCAGTTTATCACCACCCCCCTAAGTTGCTCGACTCTGCAGAGCTGCCATCGAGTGACGAGGGTGATACCTCTTATCTCACTCCCGATGATGCCTCTGTAGTTCAGCTAGTCGGTTGTGGGTTACCGAGGGTTATTCCTCTTTCCCACCACCGATAAAGCTTCTGTCGTGCAACCCCGCAGGTGTGAGTACCAGCGAGGGTGATTCCTCCGGGTTCACCTTGACGGGTTCATCGAGTGGAAATCTAACGAGGGTGATTCCTCGGATCCTTGCTTGATGATATGGACACACGGTTACTTGCACTTTACTACTGTTGTTACTGGTCAAAGACGGGTCGGCCCCGAGGGGTACCCGCGAGTGATGTGGAGTCGGGTTGACCATGAGGGTACCCGCGAGATGAATACGTGGCACGGCCGGACATTCTTAGCCCTTGCCGTAAGTCCACGAGACGGGGCGACGGGGTCACAGGATCGTGAGTCTCTGCTCGTTTCCGCGCGCTCCAAAGGCACTAAGGGTTAGGATATGTAATCCGAGTAGGCCTCTGGCCATTTCGCGCTAACCAGCACGTGGGAATAATATGGGTACTCGGCACCGCATGTATCAGCTGAAAGCTCTGTCAGACGTCCAGTTCAGCATCGCGGCACGGCAGGATCGGCGCCATCCATGACAGAGGTGGTGCCTGGATCTAACCTTGTGCGCAACGACCGGGAGTGCAAAGGGCGATGGGCCCAAGACCCCTGAGCACTTAGGAGGTAGACCGGCGGGGACCTCTCTGCTGAGCTCTAGGTAGGGCTGCGGTTTGTCGATCAGCCGAGGCCGGGCATGACCCAAGGAAGTGTGTCCGACCGGAGTTAATCGAGCGTGTTGGGTAACAGTAGTGCACCCCTGCAGGGAAGTATATCTATTCGAATAGCCGTGTCCACGGTAACAGGACGCTCGGAAAATATCCCGATCTTCTATAACTAGAACTGGGTTAATATGTGGCTCCAGGATCGCTTTCTCGCAGGGTGTCGAGGAAGGATCTCTGGGCGATGTTGATACTTGTTGTTACTACTATATTTATGTACTAATCTGTACTCTTCTAATGCTGCAAGACCCTGAAGATGCTAGTCTTCGATAGGCTAGGCCCCTCTCTCTATTCTGGCATTTCTGCAGTCAAGTCCACATATACAGCCTTCCATTGATAATGTTGCATAAGTAGAATAGTTCTGATGTAAGTCTTGCTGAGTACTCTGGATGAGTACTCACGGTTGCTTTGCTTCCTTTTTTCCCCATACCCGATTATTGAGACCAGATGACGGAGCCCCGGAGCCAGCTGCCCCAGCAGCCGACGACGACTACTACCACTAGTAGAAAAAGGGCCTTTAGTCCCGGTTCCAGAGGGCCTTTAGTCCCGGTTGGTAACACCTTTAGTCCCGGTTGGCCTACGAACCGGGACAAAACGATCGGGACTAATGCCTAAAACCTTTAGTCCCGATTGGCCTACGAACCGGAACCAAAGGTGCTCCACGTGGCCGCTGTGGGGCGCCCAGGCCGGAGAACCTTTAGTCCCGGTTGGTAACACCAACCGGGACTAAAGGGTCTCCACGTGGCCGCTGCGCAACACTCAGGCAGGAGGACCTTTAGTCCCGGTTGGTAACACCAACCGGGACCAAAAGGCAGCCACGCGTCAGCAGCTCACAGGCGCTGGGGTTTTTTTTTTGAAAGGGGAGGGGGTTAGGGGTTTTGGAAGGTTTAGGGGTTTCATATGGTGTTAGCTAGCTAATAGAGAGAAGTGACCTCTCTTTCTCCGTGCTTGGTCGACGATAGCTACTACATATAGAGAGAACTCGACGCTAGCTAGTAAGCAAATGAAGGAAACCATTAATTACACAAGAGCGTCATGAACATATACAGAGAGAAGTGACCTCTCTTTCTCCGTGATTGGTCGAACAACAAGTTTTCGTATATCTATCCGACGCTACTACATATATACAATATAACATCCCTGACATCATCAAGCGCCAAACTCCCATTGAATTTCCGTATGGTATTCTCCCTTTTCATGTATGACGCGGTCAAGAAAGAATCCCGCCAATTCCTCTTGAATTGCTCGTTTGCGATCATGTGGTAGGAGTTCATCCCGCATCTGCCAGATCTAATTTAAAGAAGGGGGTCAATACATATATATGAATGAAACTCAACACAATTGATGGTAATAAAATAAAATTGTGAATATTGTTTACATACTTCAAATTGTTCTTCAGATCTGCCCCGCTCAGAGGTCCTGTGGCGAATGTACTCGCAAACGTAGTATCCACATAAATTATTCCCGGGTTCCTGCCACAAGAACTTTACGAGAATAGAGTTCAATCAAACTGATAATCAAGCACGATAATGGTATTGATGAAACTAGAATCAATGAGTGATGCGCGGAACTAGCTAGTACTACTTACTTTGGGGGTGTGTAAATCGCAGCTCGTTCTTCAGACCTGGAACCTGTCCGGTGAACTGTTTCCAAACCCTGCCAGGCAAAGAAAATGATTACTTGATATCAGGAAATGAACGAAAGTTGCCGATATGGTCCCGGTATTGATTGAACTTACTTTTGGAGGATTGCAGTCATGTCCGCATAATCCTTGGGATCTTTACGTCTCGAGTCTAAGACAGTTACTAGTCCCCCGTCAAGCTTAATGGATAGCAGAATATAGTGGATCCTGCGCACGCATAACTCATCAATTACAGTACTTAACCTCGAGTAAGCGAAACCGAATATGCAGAAGACAGCAACACTCACTTGAAGTTGTAAGGAAAGAGTATTTCCCTTTTGTTTTGATGTCGAAGGAACGCTTTTAGCAAGTTTTCCTCGGTTTCTTTAACATTGTTTTGTACCGTCCATTCATTTACGGTATTTGGGCTAATGAACCCAATGTCATAGATTTGTCTTTTTGGGCATTCGACGATCTTCAATCTGCATAATATAGTGAGGATAATTATATATACATGCAATGAACGAGCTGAGCTAGAGACTTAATTACAGAAGTAATACTTACAGACAGTAGCTAGTCATGATTTGTTTGTCGAGGGCCTCTTGATTGAATAACTGAAATAACTCCACAAATTCAACAGGCATCAGGTCGACTCCAATGAGGTCGTGCTCATCTTTAATTATCACCATCAAACTATCGGACCCATTCTTCCTGCAGCTTTCCAAGTACCACTCATGCAATCTTCGCATCATCGTTGTTAGAGGAGGATGATCAGGTTTGACGAGAGGCTTCCCGTGCTCGTATCTAAAGATCTTTACTACCTCAGCCGTTTCAAACTGTACATCATCGCCCACGTAATCACCAAGAGTGGTACCGGGCAGTAGCCCCGGATGATTAGCGATATCGCTAGACACCTTGAGCGGGGGGCACGATTGCTTCTCCTGTTCACCGAGCTGGGGAATTGTTTTCCCACTTGTTCATCTTGAAGCACTGGCAGTACTTCCCGACCGCCGCGCTTCATCATATGTCTTTTCAATACAGCGGTCATAGTTGGATTGCGGCGGAGCCGGTGGTGGTCGCTTAAGGGCATCCAGAGTGCGCTTCGCTTTCACCGGATCTATTGTTTCCTTCGGAGGTGGACGTTTCCGTTCAAAATGGGCTTGCACTTCGGCAGCACTGATGTCCTTGTTTTCCTCGTCAGTCCTCTCATATGGTAACTTTGGAGGAACCCTGAGGCTTGGACCATATTTGAATTTCTTCCCGCCTTTTGTACTGCTAGCCGCCGGAGCGGCGGCGGCTCTCTTCCGCTGTTGCTGACGCGCCGGAGCCCGCTGAGGCGGCGGAGACCGCTGAGGCGCCGGAGACAGCGGCGGTGGCGGCGGAGACGGCTGACGCGCTGGAGATAGCTGAGGCGGAGGAGGATTCTGCTGAGGGGCCTCCCCCGTTAGAGTCCGCTGAGGTGGCGTAGACGGATGACGCACCGGAGATGACTCAGGCAGCGGAGATAGCACAACTGGACTGTGAGGAGGAGTCTGCTGAGGATCCGGCTGCGTCTCCTGAGGCGGCGTCCAGTTTTTAAGCTTGATGTACTCCTTTCTCCATAGGCAGGTACTCCTTAAGGCATTTTCCAGAAGATCCTCCCCTTCACCTGTAGGGTAGTTAAGCTCCAGCCCCTCAAATCCCGCCATTATCTCATCCACCGTGACAATAGCATAGCCATGTGGAATCGGACGGCAATGGAAAGTTCGCTCAGTTCGAGGAGGTAAAACAGAGCCGACCGCCGCCTTCAAGGTCAGGTTCTGGCATTTCGCCATTAGCACACAATGTTCAGCCTGCGTGATACTATCCACGGGGTAGCGAGGAGCCGTGATATCAGGCTGAAGGAGCTCCGTGGAAGCCACGCTGCTTCTCCGCTGAGATGGTGGGGTAGCTTCTGGGGCAGTGTCGAAGGAAGGATCTTCGTGCCGCTGAGATGGTTGGCCGGTAGCTCGCTGGCTCTCAAGTTCCTCTAGTTTCGCTAATCTTGCATTGATCTTCTGCATTTCGCTTGCTTCCGCTTTCTTCTTTCTCTCTCGGCTTCTATAACCAGCGCTATCGGGAAACCCATACACCCACGGAATGGAGCCTGATGTGCCTCGTGTTCGTCCAGGGTGTTCAGGATTCCCAAGGGCCTGTGTTAGCTCGTCATTCTCTCTGTCGGGATGTAACCTCCCTTCCTGTGCTGCCTGGATTGCTTCCTCAAGCTTCTTGATGGGTATTGCAAGTTGAGCTTTCGTCCAAACACACTCCCCTGTGTCTGGGTCCAAAGTTCCCCCAACCCCGAAGAACCAAGTCCTTGACCGATCTGGCCAGTGCAATGTCGCTGGTTGGACCCCTTTAGCAAGCAGGTCTTGCTCAGCTTTGTCCCACGTAGGCCGGGCTTTGCTGTAGCCACCTGACCCCATAACATGGTGATACTTCTTCTTTGCAGCATTTAGCTTATTTGTCGCTGACCTTTGCTTCCCTTGTCCGATTTCTTGTAGGCCACAAATGCGGGCCAGTGATCTTTTATCTTCTCATATGCACCGGTAAATTCTGGAGTCTTGTCTTTCTTGACAATTTTTTTGTTCAAATATTTCTTCCAGTTCTTGAATAGTTCCGCCATCTTCTTAAGAGCAAACGCCTTGACCTTATTCGGATCCGCCTCTGGTGGTAGGCTGAAATTTGTCATCAGCAAGGTCCAAAGATCATCTTTCTGTCTATCCTGGACATAAGAAAATTCAGGGTCCTTCTTCTTATTCCATTCTTGGATGCTGATCGGGACGATGTCCCTAACAACCACTCCGCACCGATGTATAAATGTGACCCTGCTCCGCTTGGGAGCAATCGGTTGGCCATCTCGACCGACTTCTTCGATCGTGAACCTTTCATCCTGGCGCAACCTTTTCTTCGGGCCTCGTCTCCTTACGGAAGTTTGGCTCGATCCGGAGGGCTAATTAAAAGAAGAAAGAAGCGTTAATATATGTACATACAAAACAATTAATGCATCAAGTCAGCAGAGGCTTAATTAATATATGTATATATACCTCGCCGGACTTTGCAACAGTTAAGGCTCCCTCCTCCGTTCGGTCACCAGAGCCGTCATGATCTCCTTCCTCCTCCATTCGGTCACCGGAGCCGTCATGATCTCCTTCCTCCTCCATTGGATCACCGGAGCCGTCATGATCTCCTTCCTCACCATCGGTGTCGTTGAGAAACGACATGGTGATATCACCTCCTTGAAGGATTATATCCCCCAACAACTCTTCTTTTTCTAAGTCTCTGTCCATAGTTTCTGCAAATACAACACTTGACATGGCAAAAAAAGACTTGCTTCACATTCGAGAGAAAATCAAAGTTATCGGGGTTATGTTTTAACGACCCCCTCTCTCATGTTTTAACGACAAGATGAATACAAGCTTTATACACAAGATGAATACAAGATTTATACACAAGATGAATACACAACTCAACAAATGAACCAACCATCATCCTATGAACAAAACTCAACATATATACAACAAATGGACACCTTTTGTTGAACAACGGAGGGACGATAAGTGACCAACTCCACGGAGATGCAACACCACAACCTGTAATTCCACCGAGAGTGAAAATTAGCATGGCAACAAATGGCATGACATGAATGTAACACCACAACCTGATAAAAAAAATTGTAGCTAGCTAGATACCAATTTGAAAGCAAGTTTCAAACTTAGAGAAAAATAGCATGGCATGGCATCCACAATACAAAATATTGACCAAGTTTTCATACATCAAAATGAACTCTAAATAAACTCTAAAGACAAAATATTGACCAAGTTTTCATACATCACAATGAACATCAAAATGAACTCTAAATCAACTCTAAAGACAAAATATTGACCAAGTATATTTGTCACCAATCCTTTTAATGTGGGTTTTAAAATTTTCTCCCAATCCTTTTAATTATATTATAAACATCAGTAGTGATTATTTTCATAATGATTTGGCCTCAAAAAAATTCTTTTATTAGTATTTTTAAACTCTAGAATGACCCTGTTGCACTAGAACTATTTCAAATAATTCTTTTCAAATGCCACATTTTTTTTGAGAAGTCCTCTAATACCTATAGATCATTTTTATGCAAAAAGCCACTTTGGTCATTTGAAAATTTTGAGCACAACTTCCATTTTTCAATTTTGGTCCAATCTTGGCATTGAACTACAACCCTATTTTTCCCTGCTCAAATAATTCTGAATTTTTTGCATCTTATAGTCCTTCCAACTAAACCCTTAAGTACAGAAGGGCAGCCCCAATTTCATCTTGCAAGTCCACCAAAAAATTCCCTATAGTTTCTGTCCAGAACTAAATTCTAATAAAACTTGCACTAACAAGTTTTTCCTTTTATCAAACCAACTTGACCATCATCTCTAACATCCAAGGAGACATCATCCTGCCAAGTTTCACATACAACAAAGTTCCCTAGCTAGCCCTAGCATTTCAACAAACACCTTGTGGACATGGCAAACACATTTCAACAAACTCTATGAAATCTTGCAACTCTCTGAACAGGGGTAACTTTATACACACAAGGAGGAAGGAGGGAGGAGAGGGGTGGGAGGGAGGAGGGAGTTCCTGGCCGGCCGGCTAGCTGTGGAGCGGCGGCATCGGGGGCAGGGCAGGGGCGCGGCGGCGTCGGGGAAGGGCAGGGACGCGGCGGCAGGGCAGGGGCGCGGCGGCGTCGGGGCAGGGCAGGGGCGTCGGGGCAGGGCAGGGCATCGACGGCGAGGTCCGGCAGCCTGGCGGCGTCGAGGTGGTCATCGGCGCCGTCGGGGGAGAGGAGGATCGAAGTGAATTGTGTTTGAAAATTTTCTAAGTGCGCGGTTATATACAAAGACCTTTAGTCCCGGTTGGTGGCTCCAATCGGGACTAAAGGCCTAAAGGTCATTTTCAGCAGCGCAAAGGGCGGGAAGCAGAGCCCTTTAGTCCCGGTTGGTGGCTCGGACCGGGACTAAAGGGGGGCCTTTAGTCCCGGTTGGTGCCACCAACCGGGACTAAAGGGCTGCGGCTGGCACGGTGTCGGGCGGGTGGATGTTTAGTCCCACCTCGCTAGCTGAGAGGCGTCGAGAGTGGTTTATAAGCGCGGCTGCGCCAACCCTCTCGAGCTCCTCTCTTATTCAGGCCTACGGGCCTAAACGTACTCTCTCTGCCTGTTGGCCTTCTGGGCCTGCTGCGGGCCTGCATCCTGGCCCAACTAGCGGATTGGGTTTCTAGTCGTATGCATGCCGTGGTGGCCTAGTAGGCGGCATTTTTTTAAATTTTTTTACTTTTTAGTCCCAGTTTGTGGTAGCAACCGGGACTATAGGTCTTTTCCAGTATTTTTGTTTTGTTTTTTTGCTTTATTTATTTTCTTTTGTTTCTACTTACAGCTAAATACTTCGAGTTTTTGAGTGATTCTTTTTGCTTTAGGTCACAAAAATTATAAACTTTCTGTTAGTGCCAGTAGTTTTCAAATTTGAATAGTTTAAATTTGAATTCTTTGAAATTTGTGTGAATCACTAGTTTGTGAATAACTTTACTTTAAAAATAGATTTTTGAGTGATTCTTTTTCCTGCTGTTTAATATTAGTGTGTTTTATCATTATATTCAATTTGGTAATTTTTAGGTTATTTTAAATGGGTGTTTTAATCAAAAACAGATTTGGTTATTTTAGTTTGCTATTAAAGTTTCTAACAAAAAATACTTTATGAAAATTCTTTTTGCTATTAAAGTTTTGAACAAAAAATACTTGGCATGGTATCATCATTTCACCCACATAGCATGTGCTAAAAAGTTGAGAGGGTTACGGGAAAAACTGGATGCACTTCGTGTACAAACTGGACAATCTCTTTCGAAGTATGAGGGTTTCGGACGAAAACTCATGTGTTACGAAGGCATTTCATATTTTTTAAAGTTATTTGAACTCTAGACTTTTTGTGCGTTCAATATACACCATTCAAAGCCACATCATCAATTTTCAACCCTTTCTGACTTCATTTGCTATTTTTCATGCATTTAATCTTTTTTTTGAGCTAAATGACCCAGAAATTGAAAAGCACTACAAATGAACTCTGAAAAGGTTGAAAGTTGGCATGGTATCATCATTTCACCCATAGAGCATGTGCTAAAAGGTTGAGAGGGTTACGGCAAAAACTGGATGCACTTTGTGTACAAAATGGACAATCTCTTTCGAAGTATCAGGGTTTCAGACGAAAACTCATCTGTTACAAAGGCATTTCATTTTTTTAAACTTATTTCAACTCCAGACGTTTTGTGCGTTCAGTATGCACCATTCAAAGCCACGTCATCAATTTTCAACCCTTTTTGACTTCATTTTCTATTTTTCATGAATTTACTGATTTTTTTTTAGATAAATGACCCTGAAATTGAAAAGCACTACAAATGAACTCTGAAAAGGTTGAAAGTTGGCATGGTATCATCATTTCACCCACATAGCATGTGCTAAAAAGTTGAGAGGGTTACGGCAAAAACTGGATGCACTTCGTGTACAAAATGGACAATCTCTTTCGAAGCATCAGGGTTTCGGACGAAAACTCATATGTTACAAAGGCATTTCATTTTTTTAAACTTATTTCAACTCCAGACTTTTTGTGCGTTCAACATGCACCATTCAAAGCCACATCATCAATTTTCAACCCTTTCTGACTTCATTTGCTATTTTTCATGCATTTACTGATTTTTTTGAGCTAAATGACCCTGAAATTGAAAAGCAGTACAAATGAACTCTGAAAAGGTTGAAAGTTGGCATGGTATCATAATTTCACCCACATAGCATGTGCTAAAAAGTTGAGAGGGTTACGGGAAAAACTGGATGCACTTCGTGTACAAAATGGACAATCTCTTTCGAAGTATCACGGTTTCGGACGAAAACTCATATGTTACAAAAGGCATTTCATTTCTTGACATGTAACTGGAGTGATATTCTAGATCCAAGCCATCATCAGAATAGTTGTGGAGAGAAAGTCTTCACTTTTTCTTCGCGTGTGTCCCTTGCTTGTTGCGACGTAACCATAGATAATCTTCATCGTTTAACAAGGTGCTTGGGTCAGCCTTCACTTTGAAGGGAGGAATTTCATGAAACTTTTCATAATCTTCAGACATGTCTGTCTTGCCCTCCACTCCCACGATGTCTCTTTTCCCTGAAAGAACTATGTGGCGCTTTGGCTCATCGTATGATGTATTCGCTTCCTTATCTTTTCTTTTTCTCGGTTTGGTAGACATGTCCTTCACATAGAAAACCTGCGCCACATCATTGGCTAGGACGAATGGTTCGTCTGTGTACCCAAGATTGTTGAGATCAACTGTTGTCATTCCGTACTGCGGGTCTACCTGTACCCCGCCTCCTGAGAGATTGGCCCATTTGCACCGAAACAAAGGGACCTTAAAATCATGTCCATAGTCAAGTTCCCATATGTCCACTATGTAACCATAATATGTGTCCTTTCCCCTGTTGGTTGCTGCATCAAAGCGGACACCACTGTTTTGGTTGGTGCTCTTTTGATCTTGGGCGATCGTGTAAAATGCATTCCCATTTATCTCGTACCCTTGGTAAGTCAATACAGTCGAAGATGGTCCCCTGGCCAACGAGTACAGCTCATCTCCAACAATGTTGTTACCCATGAGATGTGTTTGCAACCAACTGCCGAAAGTCCTGATGTGTCCACATGTAATCCAGTCGTCAGACTGCTCCGGGTGTTTGGAGCGCAGAAAATTCTTGTGTTCATTGACATACGGGGTCACCAAGGTAGAATTCTGTAGAACTGTGTAGTGTGCTTGAGCCCAAGAATGCCCGTCCCTACATATTATTGCATCCGCTCCTAGCGTGCCTTTTCCAGTCAGTCTCCCCTCATACCGTGATTGAGGGAGACGAATCGGCTTAAGGTCAGGAATAAAGTCAACACAAAACCCAATGACCTCCTCTGTTTGATGGCCCATGGAGATGCTTCCTTCTGGCCTAGCACGGTTACGAACATATTTCTTTAAGACTCCCATGAACCTCTCAAAGGGGAACATATTGTGCAGAAATACATGACCCAGAATGGCAATCTCGTCGACTAGATGAACTAGGATGTGCGTCATGATATTGAAGAAGGATGGTGGGAACACCAGCTCGAAACTGACAAGACATTGCACCAAATCATTCTTTAACCTTGGTAGGATATCTGGATCGATTACCTTCTGAGAGATTGCATTGCGGAATGCACATAGCTTCACAATGGCTAATCGAACGTTTTCCGGTAGAAGCCCCCTCAATGCAACCGGAAGCAGTTGCGTCATAATCACGTGGCAGTCATGAGACTTTAGGTTCTGGAACTTTTTCTCTGCCATATTTATTATTCCCTTTATATTCGATGAGAAGCCAGACGGGACCTTCATACTGAGCAGGCATTCAAAGAAGATTTCCTTCTCTTCTTTGGTAAGAGCGTAGCTGGCAGGACCTTCATACTGCTTTGGATGCATGCCGTCTTTTTCGTGCACACGTTGTTGGTCCTCCCGTGCCTCCGGTGTATCTTTTGTCTTCCCATACACGCCCAAGAAGCCTAGCAGGTTCACGCAAAGATTCTTCGTCACGTGCATCACGTCGATTGCAGACCGGACCTCCAGGTCTTTCCAATAGGGTAGGTCCCAAAATATAGATTTCTTCTTCCACATGGGTGCGCGTCCCTCAGCGTCATTCGGAACAAATTGTCCGCCAGGACCCTTTCCATAGATTACTTGTAAATCCTTGACCATATCAAGTATGGCATCACCAGTACGGAGGGCGGGCTTCTTCCGGTGATCTGCCTCACCTTTGAAATGCTTGCCTTTCTTTCTTAAGAGATGGTTGGTCGAAAGAAATCGACGATGTCCCAGGTACACATTCTTCCTGCATTTGTCCAAATATATACTTTCGGTATCATCTAAACAGTGCGTGCATGCGTGGTATCTCTTGTTTGTCTGTCCTGAAAGGTTACTAAGTGCAGGCCAATCATTGATGGTTACAAACAGCAACGCATGTAGGTCAAATTCCTCCTGTTTGTGCTCATCCCACACACGTACACCTTCTCCATTCCACAGCTGTAAAAGTTCTGCAACTAATGGCCTTAGGTACACATCAATGTCGTTGCCGGGTTGCTTAGGGCCTTGGATGAGCACTGGCATCATAATGAACTTCCGCTTCATGCACAACCAAGGAGGAAGTTTATAGATACATAGAGTCACGGGCCAGGTGCTATGATTGCTGCTCTGCTCCCCAAAAGGATTAATGCCATCTGCACTTAAACCAAACCATACGTTCCTTGCGTCACCTGCAAAGTCCCCCCCACCTTCTCTCGATTTTTCTCCACTGCGACCCATCAGCGGGTGCTCTCAACTTCCCGTCTTTCTTACGGTCTTCTTTGTGCCATCGCATCAACTTGGCATGCTCTTTGTTTCTGAACAGACATTTCAGCCGTGGTATTATAGGAGCATACCACATCACCTTGGCAGGAACCCTCTTCCTGGGGCGCTCGCCCTCAACATCACCAGGGTCATCTCGTCTGATCTTATACCGCAATGCACCGCATACCGGGCATGCGTTCAAATCCGCGTACTCACCGCGGTATAGGATGCAGTCATTAGGGCATGCATGTATCTTCTGCACCTCCAATCCTAGAGGGCATAGAACCTTCTTTGCTTCGTACGTACTGTCGGGCAATTCGTTATCCTTTGGAAGCTTCTTCTTCGTTATTTTCAGTAGCTTCCCAAATCCGTTGTCAGATACACCATTGTCTGCCTTCCATTGCAGCAATTCCAGTGTGGTACCGAGCTTTGTGTTGTCATCTTCGCAATTTGGGTACAACCCTTTTTTGTGATCCTCTAACATGCGATCGAACTTCAACTTCTCCCTTTCACTTTGGCATTGTCTCTTTGCATCAACAATGACCCGACGAAGATCATCATCGGGCACATCGTCTGGTTCCTCTTGGTCTTCAGCTTCCCCCGTTGCAGTATCACCGTATTCAGGGGGATAGTTGTCATCATCCTCTTCTTCTTCGTTGTCGTCCATCATAACCCCTCTTTCTCCGTGCTTGGTCCAAACATTATAGTGTGGCATGAAACCCTTCTCAAGCAGGTGGACGTGAAGGGTTTTCAAGTTAGAGTAATCCTTCGTATTCTCACAGACAAGGCATGGACAATACATAAAACCATTCTGCTTGTTTGCCTCAGCCACTTCGAGAAATTTATGCAGGCCCTCAAGATACTCGGAGGTGCGTCGGTCACCGTACATCCATTGCCGGTTCATCTGCGGGCATTATATAATTAAGTGTATCAAAAACCATTACAGAACATCATGAATAGAGAAGTGACTAAATTAATACAAGTTCATCATCACATTAAAATCAAAGTACAGTAGTGATCAAATGTTATTACTGAAAAAATAAATACATAAAGTTCATACATATATAGTTCTCATAGAACAACATATAGCTCTCTAGAGCATCTAATTAAAACATACATTGAAACTATGAAAAACAACAACAAATGCGATCATAATCGCAACTAAGGTAACAATTGATCCAACGGAAAAATGATACCAAGCCTCATTATGAATGGCATATTTTCTAATCTTTCTAATCTTCAAGCGCATTGCATCCATCTTGATCTTGTGATCATCGACGACCTCGGCAACATGCAACTCCAATTCCATCTTCTCCTCCTCAATTCTTTTCAATTTTTTCTTCAAGTAATTGTTTTCTTTTTTAACTAAATTTAACCTCTCGACAAGAGGGTCGGTTGGAATTTCCGGTTCACATACCTCCTAGATAAAAACATCTATGTCACGTTGGTCGGCATAATTGTCATAAACACTAAATGAAACAAATCATAATAAAAGATAATATACCACATCCGAATCATAGACAGGACGAGGGCCGACGGGGGCGGATACCAAAGTCATGCACTATATAATAACAAACAATAATAAAAGTAAGAAAATTATACAAGTATCTATCTAAATCATACAAGTAAGAATTTTTTTCTTTTAAAAAGAAGATAAGAACAAGAGGCTCACCACGGTGGTGCCGGCGACGAGATCGGCGCGGGCGATCGACGGCGGTGAGGACGGGGACGGGGACGGCACCCTACACATGTGCAGACTCTAAGAAGTTAATTTCAGCTCAAATTGTGCATCGAAATCAAAAGAACTCCCACATACACTCCTCCACTAAAACCCACAAACCACTCTGCTTCTACAGCATTTGAAATGAGCTAAACTAGCAGTGAGAGATGAAACGATGAAGTTGCTAACCTTTTAGAACACTTGTGTAGTTGGTGCACCGCCAAACCTAGACAAATCTTGGGAAAAATGGAGCTGGGAGGTCGAGCTTGGAGAGGAGAAAGCTTAAGTGTGACTCGGGCATTTCATCGAACACCTCATGTGCATAGGAGGTGAGAGCAGAGCAGCACACACCTCCCACACCGGCCGGCCAAAAAACAGAGGAGTGAGCGGGCAGGGGAGAGCATATATATAGGCATCTCTTTAGTCCCGGTTCGTGGCTAGAACCGGGACTGAAGACTGACCTTTAGTCCCGGTTCCAGACACCAACCGGGACTAAAGGGGTTGCGCCAGGAGTGAGGCCCTTTAGTCCCGATTGGTGGCTGGAACCGGGACTAAAGGTCCCAGCCGAACCAGGACTGGTGCCTGCCGAGGCCCGACCGGCGTCCTGGCCGCTCGAACCGGGACTGATGCACGCATTAGTCCCGGTTCATAACAGAACCGGGACTGTTGCTCTGATCTGGCCTGGACCAATGCCCTGTTTTGTACTAGTGTACCACTACTACCCCTCCGGATACTACTACTACGAGGAGCCGACCGACGACCAGGAGTAGTTAGGAGGCACCCGAGCAGGAGGCCTGCGCCTTTCGATGCAGTGTTTTATTTTGCCCCGCCTTCTTAAAGGCCTATCTATTAACTTTGTGTCTGTACTCAGATACCTGATGCTTCCGCTGATGCTTGTATGACATCGAGCTTATGTATTCGAGCCCTCGAGGCCCCTGGCTTGTAATATAAAGCTTGAATTATTTTAATTTGTGTCTAGAGTTGTGTTGTGATATCTTCAAGTGAGTCCCTAGGCCTGATCGTGTGCATTTGCGTGAATGATTAGCGCACGATTAAGTCGGGGGTGTCACAAGTTGGTATCAGAGCCGACTGCCTGTAGGATCCCCCTTTCCAACTCCTTGGCCGAAGTTGAGTCTAGTCTTTGCAGAAATGATTTTACTAACATGGCTGTGTGGCTTACGGGCCCACGTCGCTAATGGATGGGATTAGGATCTTTTATTCCTCTTCCTTACTCTGGGACTCTGCTCTCTCTCCTATTCGGGTTAAAGTTTTATTAACTCTAACATTAGGTTCTCGTGATCACATCCACCCGGAGTTCTGAATTTATCCCCCCTTGCTTCAAGATGAGGGCCAGGATTCTGCTGCACAATATTCACGGACCGCAGGATCCTTTTATCGAGGATCCCCTGCGTTGTTCCTTGCAGATTCCTCGCTCCAATAGTTTTCTCCGACGTTGGTGTAGCCTTTGCTATGTCTCGTTGTTGTATCTTTCCACCGTCTAGTTTGTCTAGTTGCGAGTGTTTCCGAGCTCGTACTATCCGTTTGGATTTAACTCTGTGCATGGATCTGTATGTCTTTATTGACTACTTATATGTATCTAATGCACTTCTTGTTCAATTCTCATGTTACATCATGAATGACTTCTTACCCATGCAGTTGTTCTTGCTAAACTACCCCTGTTGATTTGGCAGGATGGCTGACGATCCTCCACCTCCACCCTATATTGCCGCAATGATGCAGCAGTTTGAGCTGAACCGACAGTTTATGACTTGAGTAATGGCTCAGTTTCCAAATCAGAATGCCCAGCAACAGTCTACCCCAATAACACTACAGGAATTCGTGCGCCTCAATCCGTCCATTTTCCGCAACTCCACCAATCCTATGGATGCTGATGATTGGCTTCGTGATATCCTGTTTGAGATGGAGTCAGCTAGTGTTGCCTCTGACAGTTACGTCACCTTTGCGGCATTTCATCTGAAAGGTCCTGCTGCTCAATGGTGGGAAAGTCATAGGGGTGGCCTGCCTGTTGGAACTGTAACCACTTGGCAGGAATTCCAGTCAGCCTTCCTTGCACGACACATTCCTCGAGGGCTGATCGACCAGAAGAAGACGGAGTTCCGTAAACTCACACAGGGCAAGATGACTGTTGATGAATATCAGAGGAAATTCCTTGAATTATCCCGCTATGCTGAAGATGACGTCTGCACTGACGCTCGCAAGCAGGAGAAATTTTGTGAAGGACTGCATCCTGATATAAAGCTCGCACTTGCTGTTCATGAAGCTGCAGACTTTGCAACGCTTGTTAGCCAGTCTTTCCGAATTGAGACTGCTTTGACTGAGTACCAGGAATCGCTCAAGCGCACTCGTGACGTTGGCTCATCTTCGGGTCAGCCTGCTCAGAAACGTCAAGTCTGGATCCCGCACAATGTCTATCACCGACCTGCTCCAACCCCAAGGCCGTCATATGTTGCACCTCGTCTGCCTCTGCCGCCGAGACAGCTAACGATTCAGGGTGGACAGCCCAAGGCCACCGCTCCTCCCCATAATGATGGTTTATGCCACAAGTGTGGACAGCCAGGGCACCGTGCTATCAACTGTCGCCAGAACCAGCCTCAGAGTACACCACATCCTCCTGTTGGTCGTAGGAAGGGCCGTCGAAAACATCGTTCTAGGAACGCTGATGCCAGACCACCTGCTAGTCAACTTATTAGTGTCAACCATGTCAAGATGGAAGAAGCTCGACAGGACACCAAAATTGTGATGGGTGCCCTTCTAGTGAATTCAATCCCAGCTTCTGTCCTCTTTGATTCTGGAGCATCGCACTCCTTCATGTCTGAAAGTTTTGCGCGAAGGCATGAGATACCTTTTGAGGAGATGTCCACCCCTTTAGTGATCCAGTCACCCGGGGCTAGATGGCAAACTACCATGGTAAGCCATGGTAACCACATTGTGATTGGAGGATTGGTGTTCCCCGTGTCTCTCATTGCACTCAAGACTGCCGACATAGACATCATTTTGGGTATGGACTGGTTGAAACCTCATAAAGCGTTGATTGATTGTGCCACTGAAACAGTCCGACTCACACACCCTTCCGGTCAGACAGTCAGTTACTCAGCTCGGACAGTTCAAAATGCCGAGAGCCAGATATATGCTCTGAATGCTTTGAACGCTTCACCTCTTGAGGGAATTGAAAACGTTCCAGTCATTCGAGATTTTCCAGACGTCTTTCCAGAAGAACTCCCAGGAATACCCCCTGTTAGAGCTGTCGAGTTCGTCATCGACTTGAAGCCAGGCACTACTCCTATTGCTAAGCGCCCATACAAGATGCCACCTCATGAACTCCTTGAGCTTAAGGAGGAAATCGACAAGTCACTTAAGAAGGGTTTCATCCGCCCCAGTTCTTCTGCTTGGGGGGCACCTTCTCTCTTTGTTAAGAAGAAAGATGGTACGAATCGGTTGGTTCAAGATTACCGACCCATTAACCAGGCAACCATTCAGAACAAATATCCGCTTCCTCGGATCAATGACCTGTATGATCAACTTGCTGGATCATCAATGTTCTCTAAAATCGACCTGAGATTGGGTTATCATCAGATCCGTGTTCGCGAAGAGGATATCCCCAAGACTGCATTGGTCACCCGATATGGCTCTTATGAGTACACTGTCATGTCCTTCGGCTTAACCAACGCTCCAGCAACTTTCTCTCGGTTAATGAACTACATCTTAATGGATTACCTCGACAAGTTTGTCATGGTTTATCTGGATGATATTCTTATATATTCCAAGAATGAAGAAGAACATGCTGAACATCTTCGGCTTGTACTGGATAAACTTCGAGAACATCAACTATATGCCAAATACTCTAAGTGTGAATTCTGCTTATCCGAGGTGACTTATCTGGGTCATGTGATATCCAAAGATGGCATTGCTGTTAACCCAGAATGAGTTCAGGCTATTCTTGAATGGACTCCTCCGAAGAATGTCAAGCAAGTTAGAAGTTTTCTCGGCCTCGCAAGTTATTGTCGTCGCTTTGTCGAGAACTTCTCAAAGATTGCCAAGCCTCTGACTAATCTGCTTCACAAAGGCATTAAGTTTGAGTGGACAGATAAATGTCAGGAAAGCTTTCAGACCCTGAAGGACAAGCTCACCTCTGCTCCAGTGCTTGCTCCTCCGGATTCTCGCAAGGATTTTGTGATCTATTGCGACGCCTCTCGTCAAGGATTAGGCTGTGTCCTGATGCAAGAGCGCAGAGTAATTGCTTATGCCTCGCGACAATTGCGTCCACATGAAGAGAATTACCCAGTGCATGATCTTGAACTTGCTGCAGTGATATATGCATTGAAGCTGTGGCGACATTACCTCCTTGGTAGCCGATGTGAGATATATACTGATCATCAAAGTCTGAAGTATTTATTTACTCAGCCGGCTCTCAATCTCCGCCAACAGCGATGGTTGGAAACAATTACGGACTATGACTGTGGTATTTCATATACCCCTGGCAAGGCTAATGTGATGGCCGATGCCTTGAGCCGCAAGTCCTATTGCAACAACCTTATGATTCAGCGAGCTCAACCTCGTCTGTATGAAGAATTGCGCCAGCTGAACCTGCACATTGTTCCACAGGGTTCTCTAAATATCCTTGTTATACAGCCAGATCTTGAGAAGGCTGTTAAACGCGCGCAAGCTAAAGATGCTGAAGTTGATCTGATGAAAAGGGATCTCCACCTCGAAAAGTACAGGGATTTCTCGCTTGCTGAAGATGGAACCTTGTATTTCAAAGACCGCATTGTGGTACCTCGGTTCGAATTGATGACTGACAAGGTCATGAAGGAGGCACATGATACACCACTGTCTATTCATCCGGGTAGCACCAAGATGTATCGTGATCTCCGACAAAGTTACTGGTGGTCTAGGATGAAGCAGGATATTGCCCGATATGTTGCTGAATGTGACGTTTGCCGTCGCGTTAAAGCAGAACATCAGAAGCCTGCTGGAATTCTGCAACTGCTCCCTATTCCTTTATGGAAATGGGATAAGGTTCAAATGGATCTCATTACTGGCCTTCCCAAGTCACAGAAGGGTCACGATGCTATTCTTGTCGTCGTCGACCAACTCTCCAAAGTTGCACACTTTCTGCCAGTCAAGGAGACGATCACTGCTAGTCAGTTAGCAGAGTTATATATCTCCAGGATTGTATCACTCCACGGTATTCCGAAGGAGATCAGTTCAGACCGTGGCAGCCTCTTCACTTCACACTTCTGGAATAGTGTCCAACAAGCTATGGGAACTCATATTACTTGGAGTTCAGCTTATCACCCCCAGTCCCAAGGCCAAGTTGAAAGAGTGAATCAAGTGCTTGAAGATATGCTGCGAGCTTGTGTTATTTCGTTTGGCAAGAAGTGGGAAGAATCTCTCCCGTATGCCGAATTTTCTTACAACAACAGCTATCAAGCGAGTTTGAAAATGGCCCCCTTCGAAGTGTTATATGGACGTAAGTGTCGAACCCCTCTGAATTGGTCAGAAACTGGGGAACGACCGCTCGTTGGTCCGGATATTATCCAACACGCTGAAGAGTAAGTCCGAATTGTGCGAGAAAATCTCAAGGCTGCTCAGGACCGCCAGAAGAACAACTATGACCGCAAACGATGGGGATTGACCTATCAACCTGGTGATCAAGCTTATCTGCGTGTCACTCCGATGAAGGGCACTCACCGTTTCGGAATCAAGGGCAAGTTAGCTCCTCGCTACATCGGCCCCTTCCGTATTCTCGCCAGACGTGGTCATGTGGCTTATAAATTGGAGTTGCCACCGCAATTCTCTCATATTCACGACGTCTTCCATGTGTCGCAACTTCGCCGTTGCTTCAAGGAATCTCCGCACCGAGCAATGGATCATGAATTGCTTGATTTACAAGATGATCTATCTTATAAAGAGCATCCGATCCGCATTCTCGATCAAGCTGAACGTCGGACCCGCCAGAAAACTACCAAGTTCCTTAAAGTTCAGTGGTCGAACCATTCTGAAGATGAAGCCACTTGGGAGCGCGAAGATCGTCTTCGTGAAGAATACCCCACTCTCTTTCAGCCTGCCTCTTAATTCTCGGGGCGAGAATTCTTGTTAGAGGAGGAGAATTGTAACATCCCCATGTAACAGCAACAGTAATCACCTGTTGATAATGCCAAGTCAGCATGTTTGTCAGTGCATAATCATCATTTGCATCATGTCACATTTCAAATTCTAAATTCAAATACTAAGTGAAAATAAAAGTTGTTCCAAACCAGAAACTAAAATGTTCAAAATATTGCAAATAATCCAGAGGTATTTATAAAAATAAGATCAACATTTATTGAATTAGTTAAATGACCATAACACCCTAAAACAGAGCCAAAACAGCAACCTTTAATACCTTTTTATTTAATTAAAATTCAAATGAAAACATATTTACACCAAACCAATTTCTGATGATAGATAATTTTGCACTGTTAATTTTGGGCTAATTCTCATATTTTACAAAACTAAATTTGGGCTATACATTTTGCGAAACAGAAACTAAATAAAAGAAAAGAAAACAGAAACAAAAGAAAAAGAAAAAGGAAAACCCCCTGGCCCAACTGGGCCTAGGCCCAGCCAGGCCGGCCCATCCCCATTTCCCCCCTGGCCTATAAGGCCCCCCTCGCTCACCCCAAACCCTAGCCCGAACCCCACTCCCCCTCGCCCCCTCTCCCGCCCGAGACGCCGCGCCGCCCCTGTCGCCTCCGTCGTCGTCGCCGCCTCGCCGCACGTCGCCGTCCCCGACCACCTCTCCCTCGCCGGCTTCCACAAGCCTCGCCGCCCCTCTCCCCTTCACCGTGGGTGAGCCGCGCCCCCTCTCCTCTCCTCTCTATCGCCGCCGTCCGCCGTCGCCGTGCGCGCGTCCGCCCGGCCTCCTCCTCCCGCCGCGCGTGCCCGCTCGCCCGCGCTCTGCCGCCTGCTCGCTCGCTACCCCGCACGCTCGCCCGCACTCGCCCGCCCCGCCGCGCGCCTGCAACCGCCCGAGCCACCGCACGCGCCGCCGCCACCGCTCCCCCCTGCTGCCGCCGTCGCCCCCGCGCGCAGCCGCGCTCACCTCGCGCCTGTCGTCGCCCGCCGCAGCCACGGCCTCGCCGTCCGCTCGGCCGTCTCCGCCCGCAGCCGTGCGCCCGCAACGAACCGGACATGTCCGGTCGCTGCGCACGTGCGCGCGCGCTGTGGAGCTCGGACATGTCCGGCGCCCAAACAGGCACGGGGCGGACATGTCCGCCTAACACACTGACCGCTGGCCCCGCACTGTTTAAACGTAAAAAAAATAAAAAAATAATAAAATAGAAATAAAATAAATAAATAAATAATTAAGTTAATAAATGAATTAAAGAATTAAAATAAATAAATAATAACTAATTAATTAATTAACTTAATTAATCCTGTTTAATTAAACTAATTATTAATTAACCTAATTAAACTGTAATTAATTTAATTAACACCCTATTTAACCTAAACAGTGACTGACAGGTGGGTCCCACCTGTCAGGTTGGCCAGTCAACGGACTGTTGACTGCTGACGTGAGCAATTACTGTTTCGGATAATGTTAATTTAAATAATTTAAATAATTTCAGAAATTAATAAAAACTTTAGAAAATCATATCTTTTAAACCGTAACTCGGATTAAAATAATTTATATATGTAAAACGATCAGAAAAATATGACGAACCCGAATACGCTGTCCACCTACCTGTCAGATGCCTCCAGCACTACAAACATGGAATCATCCCCTCCGGTTCATCTGTCTGACAGATGTCCGAAACCGGGAAACCGTTTCAGTTAATTCCCCGCTTCATCTGCCACGTGTAGCACTGCATTAGGGCACCCTAGCACAGCCTATTGTCATGCCAAGCATCTGTGTGCATTTGTCTGCTTTGTATTTACTGTTTCTTCCACCTCTTCCCTTCGGTAGACTCCGAGACCGATGCTGCCGCTGTGATCGACTACGTCCCCGACGACCCATCCTTTTCAGCAGAGCAACCAGGCAAGCAAAACCACTTGACGCATACCTGTATCACCTATTCTCTCTCTCCCTCCTGCTTGCATTAGAAAATTGCTACTGCTATGTTTTATCCTATTTCTGATGCATAGCCTGTCCTTGTAACTGTTATTGATACCTGCCTGTTATCCAAACTGCTTAGAATAGGTTGGATGGTAGTAACTATCTATGGCCCCTCTTCCTTGCTGTAGTTGCCCCGCTATAGTAGCTGTGCCCCGATCCATGTGATCGTCGGGCTGTGACCAGTTTATCACCACACACCCTCCTAAGTTGCTCGACTCTGCAGAGCTGCCATCGAGTGCCGAGGGTGATACCTCTTATCTCACTCCCGATGATGCCTCTGTAGTTCAGCTAGTCGGTTGTGGGTTACCGAGGGTGATTCCTCTTTCCCACCACCGATAAAGCTTCTGTCGTGCAACCCCGCAAGTGTGAGTACCAGCGAGGGTGATTCCTCCGGGTTCACCTTGACGGGTTCATCGAGTGGAAATCCAACAAGGGTGATTCCTCGGATCCCTGCTTGATGATATGGACACACTGTTACTTGCACTTTATTACTGTTGTTACTGGTCAAAGACGGGTTGGCCCCGAGGGGTACCCGCGAGTGATGTGGAGTCGGGTTGACCATGAGGGTACCCGCGAGATGAATACGTGGCACGGCCGGGCATTCTTAGCCCTTGCCGTAAGTCCACGAGACGGGGCGACGGGGTCACAGGATCGTGAGTCTCTGCTCGTTTCCGCGTGCTCCAAAGGCACTAAGGGTTAGGATATGTAATCTGAGTAGTCTGTTGGAAATATGCCCTAGAGGCAATAATAAATTAGTTATTATCATATTTCCCCGTTCATGATAATAGTTTATTATTCATGCTAGAATTGTATTGACCGGAAACTAAATACATGTGTGAATAGATAAACAAATACTGTGTCCCTAGTATGCCTCTACTAGACTAGCTCGTTGATCAAAAGATGGTCAAGGTTTCCTGACCATGGACATGAGTTGTCATTTGATAACGGGATCACATCATTAGGAGAATGATGTGATGGACATGACCCAACCGTTAGCATAGCAAATGATCGTTCAGTTTATTGCTATTGCTTTCACTATGTCAAATACACGTTCCTCTGACCATGAGATCATGCAACTCCCGGATACCGTAGGAATACTTTGGGTGTATCAAACGTCACAACGTTACTGGGTGATTATAAAGGTGCACTACAGGTATCTCCGAAAGTGTTTGTTGAGTTGGCATGGATCAAGATTGGGATTTGTCACTCCGACTATCGGAGAGGTATCTCTGGGCCCTCTCGGTAATACAGCATCACAGAAGCCTTGCAAGCACCGTGACTAAAGAGTTAGTTACAAGATGACGTATTACGGAACGAGTAAAGAGACTTGCCGGTAACGAGATTGAACTAGGTATTGGATACCGACGATCGAATCTCGGGCAAGTAACATACCGCCGGAAAAAGGGAACAACGTATGTTGTCATATGAGGTTCGACCGATAAAGATCTTCGTGGAATATGTAGGAACCAATATGAGCATCTAGGTTCCGCTGTTGGTTATTGACCGGAGAGCCGTCTCGGTCATGTCTACATCATTCCCGAACCCGTAGGGTCCGCACGCTTAAGGTTCGATGACGATTTAGTATTATATGAGTTATGTGATTGGTGACCGAAGTTTGTTCGGAGTCCCGGATGAGATCACGGACATGACGAGGAGTCTCGAAATGGTCGAGAGGTAAAGATTCATATATTGGAAGGCTATATTCGGACGTCGGAAAGTTTCCGAGTGATTCGGGTATTTTTCGGAGTACCGGGGAGTTACGGTAATTCACCGGGAGAAGTAATGGGCCTTATTGGGCCATACGGGAAAAAGGAGAGGCAGGCCACGTGAGGAGGCGCGCGCCCCCCCTTGCCCAAACCGAATTGGACTAGGGGAGGGGGCGCAGCCCCCTCTTTCCTTTCCCTCTCCCTTCCCCCTTTCCTACTCCGTATGGGAGGTAGAATCCTACTAGGACTAAGGAGTCCTAGTAGGACTCCCCACACTTGGCGCACCCCTAGGGGGCTGGCCTCCTCCCTCTCATCCTTTATATACGGGGGCAAGGGGGCACCCCAAAGTACACGATTCATTGTTAGCCGTGTGCGGCGCCCCCCCTCCACCGTTTACACCCTCGGTCATATTTTCGGAGAGCTTAGGCGAAGCCCTGCCGAGATTACTTCACCGTCACCGTCGCCACGCCGTCGTGCTGACGGAACTCATCTACTTCCTCGACGTCTTGCTGGATCAAGAAGGCGAGGAATGTCACCGAGCTGCACGTGTGTAGAACTCGGAGGTGCCGTACGTTCGGTACTCGATCGGTGGAGCTCGAAGGATTGTTCGACTACATCAACCGCGTTGTGAGACGCTTCCTGCCCCTCTATTTATATGTTGAGCCTTGGGGTCTAAACTTGGAGTAAAAGCCTCCTCCAGGTCGGTTTTGCCCGCACAAGGTCGGTTTGGTCCGCAGGGAAAGAGTCCAACTCGGATCCCTGCAGTACCGCGCACAAGCGGTCGTACCGCTCACGAGCGGTAGTACCGCTTGAGCGGTAGTACCGCTTCACACAAGCGGTAGTACTGCCTTACCAGCGGTAGTACCGCTTAAGGCAGCAGCAAAACTTCCTTTTGCACTTTCCAATACCTCGTGGGCTTTACCCCTTTGGCCCATATAAAGTGTTGCGGCACCCGAACACTTCGGTAAACATCCGGAACCCCTTCCGGTGAATTCCGGAACCCTTCCGGAAACCAAAACACTATTATCACATATATCAATCTTTACCTCCGGACTATTCCGGAGATCCTTGTCATGTTCGGGATCTTATCTGGGACTCCGAACAACCTTCGGTCACCAACAAAATAACTCAACTATACTAATCGTCACCAAACGTTAAGTGTGTAGACCCTGCGGGTTCGAGAACTATGTAGACATGACCGAGACACCTCTACGATCAATAACCAATAGCGGGACCTGGATGCCCATATTGGCTCCTACATATTCTACGAAGATCTTTATCGGTCGAACCTCTATGTCAAGGATTCAGTTAATCCCGTATACTGTTCCCTTTGTTCTTCGGTATGTTACTTGCCCGAGATTCGATCGTCGGTATCTCTATACCTAGTTCAATCTCGTTACCGGCAAGTCTCTTTACTCGTTCCGTAATACAAGATCTCGTGGCTAACACTTTAGTCACATTGCTTGCAAGGCTCATTGTGATGTTGTATTACCGAGTGGGCCCTGAGATACCTCTCCGTCATACGGAGTAACAAATCTCAGTCTTGATCCATGCCAACCCAACAGACACCCTCGGAGATACCTGTAGAGCACCTTTATAGTCACCCAGTTACGTTGCGACGTTTGATACACACAAGGTACTCCTCCGATGTCAGGGAGTTGCATGATCTCATGGTCACAGGAACAGATACTTGACATGCAGAAAACAATAGCAATAAACTGACACGATCATATGCTACGTTTATAGTTTGGGTCTTGTCCATCACATCATTCTCCTAATGATGTGATCCCGTTATCAAATGACATCTCATGTCAATGGCTAGGAAACCTTAACCATCTTTGATCAACGAGCTAGTCAACTAGAGGCTTACTAGGGACACAGTGTTGTCTATGTACCCACACATGTATTTGAGTTTCCAATCAATACAATTATAGCATGGATAATAAACGATTATCATGAACAAGGAAATATAATAATAACCAATGCAGTTCTGGTGTTGTTCATGTTTAGCCCTTGGAAGAGGTTTAGTCATCGGATCTGCAACATTCAGATCCGTGTGTACTTTGCAAATATTTATGTCGTCCTCCTTGATGTAATCGCGGATGGAATTGAAACGTCGCTTTATGTGTCTGGTCCTCTTGTGAAATCTTGGTTCCTTGGCTAGAGCAATGGCACCAGTATTATCACAAAACAGAGTCATTGGGTTAAGCGCACTAGGCACTACTCCAAGATCTGTCATGAACTCCTTCAACTAGACACCTTCCTTCGCCGCCTCCGAGGCAGCGATGTACTCCGCTTCGCATGTAGAATCAGCTACCAGGCTTTGCTTGGAACTGCACCAGCTAACCGCACCCCCATTAAGAATAAATACGTATCCGGTTTGTGACTTAGAGTCATCCGGATCAGTGTCAAAGCTTGCATCGACGTAACCCTTTACGACGAGCTCTTGATCACCTCCATAAACGAGAAACATGTCCTTAGTCGTTTTCAGGTACTTCAGGATATTCTTGACCGCCGTCCAGTGTTCCATTCCTGGATCACTTTGAAACCTTCCGACCATACTTATGGCAAGGCTGACATCGGGTCTTGTGCACAGCATTGCATACATGATAGAGCCTATGGCTGAAGCATAGGGGATGACACTCATCTTTTCTCTATCTCCTGCAGTCACTGGGCATTGAGTCTTACTCAACTTCACACCTTGCAAAACAGGCAAGAACCCCTTCTTGGACTGATCCATTTTGAACTTCTGCAAAACTTTGTCAAGGTATGTGCTTTGTGAAAGTCCTATTAAGCGTCTCGATCTATCTCTATAGATCTTGATGCCTAATATGAAAGCAGCTTCTCCTAGGTCCTTCATTGAAAAACTCTTGTTCAAATATTCCTTCACGCCTTCCAACATTTCTATATTGTTTCCAATCAGCAATATGTCATCCACATATAATATTAGAAACGCTATAGCGCTCCCACTCACTTTCTTGTAAATACAAGCTTCTCCGTAAACTTGTATAAACTCGAACGCTTTGATCACCTCATCAAAGCGAAGATTCCAACTCCGAGATGCTTGCACCAGTCCATAAATGGATCGCTGGAGTTTGCAAACTTTGTCAGCATTCTCTGGATCGACAAAACCTTCTGGTTGCATCATATACAACTCTTCCTTAAGGAAACTGTTAAGGAACGTTGTTTTGACATCCATCTGCCAAATTTCATAATCGAAAAAGGCAGCTATTGCTAACATGATTCTGATGGACTTAAGCATCGCTACGGGTGAGAAGGTCTCATCGTAGTCAACTGCTTGAACTTGTGAAAAACCCTTTGCCAGAAGTCGAGCTTTATAGACGGTGACATTACCGTCCGCGTCCGTCTTCCTCTTAAAGATCCATTTGTTCTGAATGGCCTTACGCCCTTCAGGTAATACTTCCAAAGTCCACACTTTGATTTCATACATGGATCCCATCTCGGATTTCATGGCCTCTAACCACTTCTCGGAATCCGGGCCCATCATCGCTTCTCCATAGCTCGTAGGTTCATCGTTGTCCAACAACATGACCTCTAAGACAGGGTTGCCGTACCACTCAGGAGCAGTACGCGTCCTTGTCGACCTACGAGGTTCGATAGCAACTTGATCCAAAGCTTCATGATCATCATCATTAACTTCCTCTTCAGCTGATGTAGGCTCTACAGAAACATCTTTCTGCGCTGCGCTACTTTCAGGTTGAAGTAAAGGTTCAACAACCTCATCAAGTTCTATCTTCCTCCCACTCAATTCTTTCGAGAGAAACTCTTTCTCAAGAAATATTCCGTTTTTAGCGACAAACACTTTGCCTTCGGATCTGAGGTAGAAGGTATACCCAACTGTCTCTTTTGGGTATCCTATGAAGACGCATTTCTCCGCTTTGGGTTCCAGCTTTTCAGGCTGAAGCTTTTTGGCATAAGCATCACATCCCCAAACTTTAAGAAACGACAGCTTTGGCTTCTTGCTAAACCAAAGTTCATATGGCGTCGTCTCAACGGATTTCGATGGTGCCCTATTTAAAGTGAATGCAGCTGTCTCTAATGCATAACCCCAAAACGATAGTGGCAAATCGGCAAGAGACATCATAGATCGCACCATATCCAATAAGGTTCGATTACGACGTTCAGACACACCATTACGCTGTGGTGTTCCAGGCGGTGTCAGTTGTGAAACAATTCCACATTGTCTTAAGTGACTGCCAAACTCATAACTCAGATATTCTCCTCCTCGATCAGATCGTAGGAATTTAATCTTCTTGTTACGATGATTCTCAACTTCACTCTGAAATTGTTTGAACTTTTCAAATGTTTCAGACTTGTGTTTCATTAAGTAAATATACCCATATCTAGTTAACTCATCAGTGAAGGTGAGAAAGTAACGATAACCACCGCGCGCCTCAATACTCATCGGACCGCACACATCAGTATGTATGATTTCCAACAAGTCACTTGCCCGTTCCATTGTTCCAGAGAACGGCGTTTTAGTCATCTTGCCCATGAGGCATGGCTCACATGTGTCAAGTGATTCAAATCAAGTGACTCTAAAAGTCCATCAGCATGGAGCTTCCTCATGCGTTTTACGCCAATATGACCTAAACGGCAGTGCCACAAGAAAGTGGTATTATCATTATCAATTCTACATCTTTTGGCATCAATGTTATGAACATGTGTATCATTACTATCGAGATTCAATAAGAATAAACCCCTCACATTGGGTGCATGACCATAAAAGATATTACTCATATAAATAGAACAACCATTATTCTCTGATTTAAATGAGTAACCGTCTCGCAATAAACAAGATCCAGATATAATGTTCATGCTTAACGCAGGCACTAAATAACAATTATTCAGGTTCATCACTAATCCCGATGGTAATCGAAGAGCGAGCGTGCCGACGGCGATCACATCAACCTTGGAACCATTTCCCACGCGCATCGTCACTTCGTCCTTTGCCAGCCTCCGTCTATTCCGCAGTTCCTGTTTTGAGTTGCAAATATGAGCAACCGCACCGGTATCAAATACCTAGGCACTACAACGAGAGTTGGTAAGGTACACATCAATAACATGTATATCATATATACCTTGTTTGTTGTTGGCCGCCTTCTTGTCAGCCAAATACTTGGGGCAGTTCCGCTTCCAGTGTCCAGTTCCCTTGCAATGAAAGCACATAGTTTCTGGTTTGGGTCCAGCCTTGGGTTTCTTCACGAGAGGAGCAACTGCTTTGCCACTCTTCTTGGAGTTACCCTTCTTACCCTTGCCATTTTTCTTGAAACTAGTGGTTTTATTGACCATCAACACTTGATGCTCCTTCTGAATTTCAGACTCAGCGGCTTTCAGCATCGCAAATAGCTCGGCGACTGACTTGTTCATCCCGTGCATGTTATAGTTCAACACGAAGCTCTTGTAGCTAGGTGGCAATGATTGAAGAACTCTGTCAGTGATAGCCTCTGGCGGAAGGAGCATCCCCAATTCAGCCAGACGGGTGGAGTACCCAGACATTCTGAGTACGTGATCACTGATAGACCCGTTCTCCTCCATCTTGCAATCATAGAACTTATCGGAGATCTCATATCTCTCGATCCGGGCATTCTTCTGAAAGATAAACTTCAACTCCTGGAACATCTCATATGCTCCATGACGTTCAAAACGTCTTTGAAGTCCCGGTTCTAAGCCATACAATATTGCACATTGAACTATTGAGTAATCTTCAGAACGAGCCTGCCAGGCGTTCACAACGTCTAGAGACTCAACTAGAGCGGGTGGATCACCAAGCGGTGCATCAAGGACATAAGCCTTCTGGGAAGCCGTAAGGATAATCCTTAGATTACGGGCCCAGTCCACAAAGTTACTTCCATCATCTTTCAATTTAGCTTTCTCTAGGAACGCATTAAAATTCAGGGGTGCTACTGCGCGAGCCATGATCTACAACATAAATATAGCAAAGACAACTTAGACTATTGTTCTAGATAATGAGTTTAGTTAATCATATTACTTAAAAAACTCCCACTCAAATTGACATCCCTCCGGTCATTCGAGTGTAACATGATCCAAATCCACCAACTCAAGTCCGATCATCACGTGAGTTGAGGTGGTTTCAATGGTGAACATCTTCATGTTGATCATATCTACTATATGACTCATGTTCGACCTTTCGGTCTCTTGTGTTCCGAGGCCATATCTGTACATGCTAGGCTCGTCAAGTTTAACCCGAGTGTTCCGCATGTGCAACACTGGCTTGCACCCGTTGTATGTGAACATAGAGTCTATCACACCCGATCATCACGGCGTGTCTCGAAACGACGAACTTTCGCAACGGTGCACACTCGGGGAGAACACAATTTTATCTTGAAATTTAAGTGAGGGATCACCTTATAATGCTACCGTCGTCCTAAGCAAAATAAGATGCATAAAAGGATTAACATCACATGCAAATCATAAGTGACATGATATGGCCATGAACTTGTGCTTTTGATCTCCATCTTCAAAGCACCGGCATGATCTCCATCGTCACCCGCATGACACCATGATCTCCATCATCTTGATCTCCATCAACGTGTCGCCATGAGGTTGTCGCGCCGACTGTTGCTTCCACGACTATAGCTAACTCATAGCGATAAAGTAAAGCAAAAACGGCGAAAATAATTAAAGACAACTCTATGGATCCTGCTAGTTGCCGTACTCATCGACATGCAAGTCGTGATATTCTATACAACACATGATCATCTCATACATCACATATATCTCATCATGTACTTGGCCATATCACATCACAACATACCCTGCAAAAACAAGTTAGACGTCCTCTAATTGTTGTTGCAAATTTTACGTGGCTGCTACGGGTTTGGAAGAACCGTTCTTACCTACGCAAAACCACAACGTGGTGTAGTGATTGCTTTTTGATCTTCTAAAAGAACCCTCTTCATTGAAATCGATTCAACTAAAGTGAGAGAGACAGACACCCGCTAGCCATCTTTATGCAACGAAGTTACATGTCAGTTGAAGGAACCTGTCTCGCGTAAGCGTACGCGTAATGTCGGTCCGGGCCGCTTCATCTCACAATACCGCCGAATCAAGTATCAACTAGTAACGGCAAGCAATATGTATACACCCACGCCCACAACTCGTTTGTGTTCTACTCGACATCTCATCTACGCATAAACCTCGCTCTGATACCACTGTTGGGGAACGTTGCATGGGAAACAAAAATTTTCCTACGCACACACAAGATCTATCCATGGTGATGAGCATCTACGAGAGGGAGAGTGAATCTACATACCCTTGTAGATCGCTAAGCGGAAGCGTTAAGAAACGCGGTTGATGTAGTCGAACGTCTCCGCGATCCAAATCGCAAGTCGTCCCTCGATCCGATCACGAACTAGTGCCGAACGGACGGCACCTCCGCGTTCAACACACGTACGGCTTGATGACGCCTTCACCTCCTCGATCCAGCGAGCGATGGTGAAGTAGTAGATGAGTTCCGGCAGCACGACGGCGTGGTGATGGTGGTGAGGAACAATCTCTGCAGGGCTTCGCCAAGCACTACGGAGATTATGACGGGAGAACTAGAGGGTTAGGGTTGCCGACACACGGCTTGGGAAATCTTGATGTGTCCCGTGTGCTAGCCCTGCCCCTCTATTTATATGTTGAGCCTTGGGGTCTAAACTTGGAGTAAAAGCCTCCTCCAGGTCGGTTTTGCCCGCACAAGGTCGGTTTGGTCCGCAGGGAAAGAGTCCAACTCGGATCCCTGCAGTACCGCGCACAAGCGGTAGTACCGCTCACGAGCGGTAGTACCGCTTGAGCGGTAGTACCGCTTCACACAAGCGGTAGTACCGCTTACGCGGTACTACTGCCTTACCAGCGGTAGTACCGCTTAAGGCAGCAGCAAAACTTCCTTTTGCACTTTCCAATACCTCGTGGGCTTTACCCCTTTGGCCCATATAAAGTGTTGCGGCACCCGAACACTTCGGTAAACATCCGGAACCCCTTCCGGAAACCAAAACACTATTATCACATATATCAATCTTTACCTCCGGACTATTCCGGAGATCCTCGTCATGTCCGGGATCTTATCCGGGACTCCGAACAACCTTCGGTCACCAACAAAATAACTCAACTATACTAATCGTCACCAAACGTTAAGTGTGTAGACCCTGCGGGTTCGAGAACTATGTAGACATGACCGAGACACCTCTACGATCAATAACCAATAGCGGGACCTGGATGCCCATATTGGCTCCTACATATTCTACGAAGATCTTTATCGGTCGAACCTCTATGTCAAGGATTCAGTTAATCCCGTATACTGTTCCCTTTGTTCTTCGGTATGTTACTTGCCCGAGATTCGATCGTCGGTATCTCTATACCTAGTTCAATCTCGTTACCGGCAAGTCTCTTTACTCGTTCCGTAATACAAGATCTCATGGCTAACACTTTAGTCACATTGCTTGCAAGGCTCATTGTGATGTTGTATTACCGAGTGGGCCCTGAGATACCTCTCCGTCATACGGAGTAACAAATCCCAGTCTTGATCCATGCCAACCCAACAGACACCCTCGGAGATACATGTAGAGCACCTTTATAGTCACCCAGTTACGTTGCGACGTTTGATACACACAAGGTACTCCTCCGATGTCAGAGAGTTGCATGATCTCATGGTCACAGGAACAGATACTTGACATGCAGAAAACAATAGCAATAAACTGACACGATCATATGCTACGTTTATAGTTTGGGTCTTGTCCATCACATCATTCTCCTAATGATGTGATCCCGTTATCAAATGACATCTCATGTCAATGGCTGGGAAACCTTAACCATCTTTGATCAACGAGCTAGTCAACTAGAGGCTTACTAGGGACACAGTGTTGTCTATGTACCCACACATGTATTTGAGTTTCCAATCAATACAATTATAGCATGGATAATAAAAGATTATCATGAACAAGGAAATATAATAATAACCAATTTATTATTTCCTCTAGGGCATATTTCCAACAGACACACTCACCCCTCTCGTAGCGATGCATCTCCATGGATAGATCTTGTGTGAGCGTAGGAAATTTTTTGAAATTCATGCTCCGTTCCCCAACAGTGGCATCCGAGCCAGGTCTATGCGTAGATGTGATTTGCACGAGTAGAACACAAGTGAGTTGTGGGCGTGGGTGTATACATATTGCTTGCCGTTACTAGTTGTTACTTGATTCGGCGGTATTGTGAGATGAAGCGGCCCGGACCGACATTACGCGTACGCTTACGCGAGACAGGTTTCACCGCTACGTGCACTCGTTGCATAAAGGTGACTGGCGGGTGTCTGTCTCTCTCACTTTAGTTGAATCGGTTTCAATGAAGAGGGTTCTTTTAGAAGATCAAAAAGCAATCACTACACTACGTTGTGGCTTTGCGTAGGTAAGAACGGTTCTTGCAAACCCGTAGCAGCCACGTAAAACTTGCAACAACAAAGTAGAGGACGTCTAACTTGTTTTTGCAGGGTATGCTGGTGATGTGATATGGCCAAGACATGATGTGATATAAGTTGTTGTATGAGATGATCATGTTTTGTAAATTATCAGGCAACCGGCAGGAGCCTTATGGTTGTCTCTTTATTGTATGCAATGCCAACGCTATGTAATTGCTTTACTTTACCGCTATGAGTTAGCAGTAGTAGTAGTAATAGCAATAATCGGCGAGACGAACACGACGCTATGATGGAGATCAAGGTGTCACGATGCTACGATGGAGATCAAGGTGTCACGACGCTACGATGGTGATCAAGGTGTCAACCCGGTGACGATGGAGATCATGACGGTGCTTTGCTGATGGAGATCAAAAGCACAAGACGATGATGGCCATATCATGTCACATATATATTGAATTGCATGTGATGTTAATCCTTTTATGCATCTTATTTTGCTTAGGACGACGGTAGCATTATAAGATGATCCCTTCACTAAATTTCAAGATAAGTGTTCTCCCCTAGTATGCACCGTTGCGAAGGTTCGACGCTTCTAAGCACCACGTGATGATCGGGTGTGATGGATTCTTTCGTTCGCATACAACGGGTGTAAGCCAGTTTTACACACGCAGAATACTTGGGTTAAACTTGACGAGCCTAGCATATACAGATATGGCCTCGGAACACAAGAGACTGAAAGGTCGAACATGAGTCATATAGTAGATATGATCAACATGAAAGATGTTCACCATTGATAACTAATCCACCTCACGTGATGATCGGACGTGGTTTAGTTGATGTGGATCATGTTACACTTAGACAACTTGAGGGATGTTAATCTAAGTGGGAGTTCTTAAGTAATTTGATTAATTGAACTTCAATTATCATGAACATAGTCTAAAATAATCTTTGCAATTTTATGTTGTAGATCAATAGACCGCGCTGTAGTTCCCCTGTTTTTATTATGTTCCTAGAGAAAACGAAGTTGAAAGTTGATGGAAGCAACTATGCGGACTAGGTACGTGATCTGAGGATTGTCCTCACTGCTGCACAGAAGGCTTATGTCCTTAATGCACCGCTCAGTGAAATACCCCTACGGCTTCGTCTGAGGACGTTATTGAACGTCTGGCAGACAAGAAAAGATGACTACTCGATAGTTCAGTGCGCCATACTTTACGGCTTAGAACCAGAGCTCCCAATATGTTTTGAGCAACACGGGGCATATGAGATGTTCCAAGAGCTGAAAATTTGTTTTTCAAGCTCACACCCGGGTCGAGAGGTATGACACCTTCGACAAGTTCTATAGCTGCAAGATGGAGGAGAACAGTTCCGTTAGTGAGCATGTACTCAGAATGTCTGAGTACTTCAATCACTTGAATTAAGTGGGAGTTAGACTTCCGAATAAAGTGATGATTGATAGAGTTCTCTAGTCACTGTCACTAAGCTACTAGATCTTCGTGATGAACTATAAACATGCAAGGGATAGATGATCCTTAAGCAATTCGCGATGCTACAAGCTACGGATATAGAAATAAAAAAGGGAGCATCAAGTGTTGATGGTTAATAAGACCACTAGTTTCAAGAAGGGCAAGGGAAAGAAAAGGGAACTTCAAGAAGAACGGTAAAACAGTTGCCGCTCACGCGAAGAAACCCAAGGCTGAACCCGAGACTTAGTGCTCCCATTGCAAAGGGAAATGTCACAGGGAGTGGAACTTCCCCAAAGTAACTGGCAGATAATAAGACTGGCAATGTCAACAAAGATATTTGATATACATGTTATTGATGTGTACCTTACTAGTACTCGTAGGAGCACCTGGGTATTTGATACTTGTTCAGTTGCTTGCAACTTGAAACATGGAGCTTCGGAATAAACGAGGGCTAGCTAAGAACGAGGTGACGATGTGCATTGGAAGTGTCTCCAAGGTTGATGTGATCACCATCGCCACGCTCTCTCTACCTTCAGGATTAGTGATGAACCTAAATAATTGTTATTTGGTGCTTGCGTTAAGCATGAACATTATATCTGATAGTGTTTATTGCAAGACGGTTATTCAATTTCAGAGAATAATTGTTATTCTATTTATTTGGATAATATCATTGATGATCATGCACTTAAAATGAAAGGTTTATTGAATCTTGATCGTAGTAATACACATGTTCATAACACGAATGCCAAAAGATAATGATAGTACCACATATTTGTGGCACTGCCGCTTAGGTCATATCAGTGTTAAACACATGAAGAAACTCCATACAGATGGGTTTTTGGAATCTCTTGATTATGAATCATTTGAGACATGTGAACCGTGCCTTATTGGCAAGATGACTAAAACTCCGTTCTCCGGAACAATGGAGCGAGCAACCAACTTATTGGAAATAATATATACCGATGTATGCGGTCCGATGAGTGTTGAGGCGCGCGGTGGATATCGTTATGTTCTCACGTTCACAGATGATTTGAGTAGATATGGCTATGTCTACTTGATGAAGCATAAATCTGAAACATTTGAAAAGTTCAAAGAATTTCAGAGTGAAGTAGAGAACCATCGTAACAAGAAAATAAAGTTCTTACGATCTGATCGTGGAGGAGAATATTTGAGTTACGAGTTTGGCAATCACTTAAGACAATGTGGAATTGTTTCACAGCTCACGCCACCTGGAACACCACAGCGTAATGGTGTGTCCGAATGTCGTAATCGTACTCTATTAGATATGGTGCGTTCTATGATGTCTCTTACCGATTTGCCACTATCATTTTGGGGTTATGCATTAGAGACAGCTGCATTCACTTTAAATAGGGCACCGTCTAAATCCGTTGAGACGACACCGTATGAACTGTGGTTTGGCAAGAAACCTAAGCTGTCGTTTCTGAAAGTTTGGGGATGCGATGCTTATGTCAAAAGGCTTCAGCCAGATAAGCTCGAACCCAAAGCGGATAAGTGCGTCTTCATAGGATACCCAAAGGAGACCGTTGGGTACACCTTCTACCACAGATCTGAAGGCAAAGTATTCGTTGCTAAGAATGGATCCTTTCTAGAGAAGGAGTTTCTCTCGAAAGAAGTGAGTGGGAGGAAAGTAGAACTTGATGAGGTAATTGTACCTCCTCTGGATAGTAGTACGTCACAGGAAGTAATTTCTATGACACCGACACAGACCAGAGAGGAAGTAGATGATGATGATCATGAAGCTTCGGGATCAAGTTGCTACAGAACCTCGTAGGTCAACCAGGACACGCTCCGCACTAGATTGGTACGGCAATCCTGTCTTGGAGGTCATGTTGTTAGACAACGGTGAACCTACGAACTATGAAGAAGCGATGGCAAGCCAGGATTCCGACAAATGGCTTGGAGCCATGAAATCCGAGATTAGATCCATGTATGAGAACAAAGTGTGGACTTTGGTAGACTTGCCCGATGAACGGCGAGCTATTAAAAATAAATGGATCTTTAAGAAGAAGACGGACGCTGATGGTAATGTCACCGTCTATAAAGCACGACTTGTTGCTAAAGGTTATCGACAAGGTCAAGGAGTTGACTATGATGAGACTTTCTCACCCATAGCGATGCTAAAGTCTGTCAGAATTATGTTAGCAATTGCCGCATTTTATGATTATGAAATCTGGCAAATGGACGTCAAAACGGCATTCCTTAATGGATTCCTTAAGGAAGAATTGTATATGATGCAACCGGAAGGTTTTGTCGATCCTAAAGGTGCTAACAAATTATGCAAGCTCCAGCGATCCATCTATGGACTGGTGCAAGCATCTCAGAGCTGGAATACTCGCTTTGATGAAGTGATCAAAGCGTTTGGGTTTATGCAAGTTTATGGAGAAACTTGTATTTACAACAAAGTGAGTGGGAGCTCTATAACATTTCTAATAAGTATATGTGATTGGAAATGATGTAGAATTTCTGGAAAGCATAAAGAATTAATTGAAAGGAGTTTTTCAATAAAAACCTGTTTTTGAGTTATCCACGGTTTGGGCATCGAGATCTATAGAGATAGATCAAGACACCTGATAAAAGATTTTCACACACCTTGATGAGATTTTGAAGAAGTTCAAAATGGATCAAGTCAAAAGAAATAAGTTATTGGCTGGTGTGAAGTGGAGTAAGACTTGAAAATCTAGGTAAAGGTTGTTTTACATGTTAGGCATCAAAATCTATAGAGATAGATTGAGACGCCTCATAGGACTTTCATGAAGCACATACCTTGACAAGATTTTGAAGAAGTTCAAAATGGATCAGTCAAAGAAAGGGTTCTTGCCTGTATTGCAAGGTGTGAGATTGAGTAAGACTCAAAGCCCGACCACGGCAAAAGACAAAGAGAAGATGAGTGTCATCCCCTATGCCTCAGCCATAGGCTCTATTTTGTATGCCATGCTGTGTACTAGACCTGATGTATGCCTCGCTATTAGCTTGGTGGGAAGGTACCAAAGTGATCCAGGAGTAGATCACTGGACAGCGGTCAAGAATATCCTGAAGTACCTGAAAAGGACTAAGGAAGAATTTCTCGGGAATAGAGGTGATAAAGAGTTCGTCGTAAAGGGTTACGTCGATGCAAGCTTTAAACACCGATCCGGAAGACTATGAGTCTCAGACCGGATACGTAAAGTGGGACAGTCGTTTTTGGAGTAGCTCCAAGCAGAGTGTGGTAGCAGCATCTACATATGACATAGAGATTTGCCAAGAACACACGGATCTGAATATTGCAGACCCGTTGACTAAAACCTCTCTCACAAAGCAAAACATGATCAGCTTTAGAACTGATTAAGTGTTAATTACATGGAGATGTATTCTAGATTATTGACTCTAGTGCAAGTGGGAGACTGTTGGAAATATGCCCTAGAGGCAATAATAAATTAGTTATTATCATATTTCCCCGTTCATGATAATAGTTTATTATTCATGCTAGAATTGTATTGACCGGAAACTAAATACATGTGTGAATAGATAAACAAATACTATGTCCCTAGTATGCCTCTACTAGACTAGCTCGTTGATGAAAAGATGGTCAAGGTTTCCTGACCATGGACATGAGTTGTCATTTGATAACGGGATCACATCATTAGGAGAATGATGTGATGGACATGACCCAACCGTTAGCATAGCAAATGATCGTTCAGTTTATTGCTATTGCTTTCACTATGTCAAATACACGTTCCTCTGACCATGAGATCATGCAACTCCCGGATACCGTAGGAATACTTTGGGTGTATCAAACGTCACAACGTTACTGGGTGATTATAAAGGTGCACCACAGGTATCTCCGAAAGTGTTTGTTGAGTTGGCATGGATCAAGATTGGGATTTCTCACTCCGACTATCGGAGATGTATCTCTGGGCCCTCTCGGTAATACAGCATCACAGAAGCCTTGCAAGCACCGTGACTAAAGAGTTAGTTACAAGATGACGTATTACGGAACGAGTAAAGAGACTTGCCGGTAACGAGATTGAACTAGGTATTGGATACCGACGATCGAATCTCGGGCAAGTAACATACTGCCGGACAAAGGGAACAACGTATGTTGTCATATGAGGTTCGACCGATAAAGATCTTCGTGGAATATGTAGGAACCAATATGAGCATCCAGTTTCCGCTGTTGGTTATTGACCGGAGAGCCGTCTCGGTCATGTCTACATCATTGCCGAACCCGTAGGGTCCGCACGCTTAAGGTTCGATGACGATTTAGTATTATATGAGTTATGTGATTGGTGACCGAAGTTTGTTCGGAGTCCCGGATGAGATCACGGACATGACGAGGAGTCTCGAAATGGTCGAGAGGTAAAGATTCATATATTGGAAGGCTATATTCGGACGTCGGAAAGGTTCCGAGTGATTCGGGTATTTTTCGGAGTACCGGAGAGTTACGTGAATTCACTGGGAGAAGTAATGGGCCTTATTGGGCCATACGGGAAAAGGAGAGGCAGGCCACGTGAGGAGGCGCGCCCCCCCCCCCCTTGCCCAAACCGAATTGGACTAGGGGAGGGGGCGCAGCCCCCTCTTTCCTTTCCCTCTCCCTTCCCCCTTTCCTACTCCGTATGGGAGGTGGAATCCTACTAGGACTAAGGAGTCCTAGTAGGACTCCCCACACTTGGCGCACCCCTAGGGGGCTGGCCTCCTCCCTCTCATCCTTTATATACGGGGGCAAGGGGGCACCCCAAAGTACATGATTCATTGTTAGCCGTGTGCGGCGCCCCCCTCCACCGTTTACACCCTCGGTCATATTTTCGGAGAGCTTAGGCGAAGCCCTGCCGAGATTACTTCACCATCACCGTCGCCACGCCGTCGTGCTGACGGAACTCATCTACTTCCTCGACGTCTTGCTGGATCAAGAAGGCGAGGAACGTCACCGAGCTGCACGTGTGTAGAACTCGGAGGTGCCGTACGTTCGGTACTCGATCGGTGGAGCTCGAAGGATTGTTCGACTACATCAACCGCGTTGTGAGACGCTTCCGCTAAACGGTCTACGAGGGTACGTAGACACACTCTCCCCTCTCGTAGCGATGCATCTCCATGGATAGATCTTGTGTGAGCGTAGGAATTTTTTTGAAATTCATGCTCCGTTCCCCAACATAGGCCTCTGGCCATTTCGCGCTAACCAGCACGTGGGAATAATATGGGTACTCGGCACCGCATGTATCAGCCGAAAGCTCTGTCAGACGTCCAGTTCAGCATGGTGGCACGGCAGGATCGGCGCCATCCATGACAGAGGTGGTGCCTGGATCTAACCTTGTGCGCAACGAACCGGAGTGCAAAGGGCGATGGGCCCAAGACCCCTGAGCACTTAGGAGGTAGACCGGCGGGGACCTCTCTGCTGAGCTCTAGGTAGGGCTGCGGTGTGTCGATCAGCCGAGGCCGGGCATGACCCAGGGAAGTGTGTCCGGCCGGAGTTAATCGAGCGTGTTGGGTAACAATAGTGCACCCCTGCAGGGAAGTATATCTATTCGAATAGCCGTGTCCACGGTAACAGGACGCTCGGAAAATATCCCGATCTTCTATAACTAGAACTGGGTTAATATGTGGCTCCGGGATCGCTTTCTCGCAGGGTGTCGAGGAAGGATCTCTGGGCGATGTTGATACTTGTTGCTACTACTATATTTATGTACTAATCTGTACTCTTCTAATGCTGCAAGACCCTGAAGATGCTAGTCTTCGATAGGCTAGGCCCCTCTCTCTATTCTGGCATTTCTGCAGTCAAGTCCACATATACAGCCTTCCATTGATAATGTTGCATAAGTAGAATAGTTCTGGTGTAAGTCTTGCTGAGTACTCACGGTTGCTTTGCTTCCTTTTTCCCCATACCCGATTATTGAGACCAGATGACGGAGCCCCGGAGCCAGCTGCCCCAGCAGCCGACGACGACTACTACCACTACTACCCCTCCGGATACTACTACTATGAGGAGCCGATCGACGACCAGGAGTAGTTAGGAGGCACCCAGGCAGGAGGCCTGCGCCTTTCGATCCAGTGTTTTATTTTGCCCCGCCTTCTTAAAGGCCTATCTGTTTAACTTTGTGTCTGTACTCAGATACCTGATGCTTCCGCTGATGCTTGTATGACATCGAGCTTATGTATTCGAGCCCTCGAGGCCTCTGGCTTGTAATATAAAGCTTGAATTATTTTAATTTGTGTCTAGAGTTGTGTTGTGATATCTTCAAGTGAGTCCCTAGGCCTGATCGTGTGCATTTGCGTGTATGATTAGCGCACGATTAAGTCGGGGGCGTCACAGCTTTGATGGCCATGGCGATTGCGTGATGGCGTGCTTCAGCGGCCGCGGCGATGTTGCGATGGCAGCCCATCTGCTTCGACGATGTTCCGACGACATGCTTTGAAGACCGTGGTGAGCTTTGACGGCTGCGGCGATGCTACGAGAACAAGGTGTCTGCTTCAATGATGTTGCGACGGCATGCTTCGACGGCCGCGGCAGGTGCTTCGATAACCACGACGATGCTACAACGACAACCCGACTGCTTCGATGATGTTGCGACGTCGTGCTTTGATTGCCGCGATAATGTTGCGACGAACCATGACGGTGGCGTGCTTCAAATAATCGGGGTGATGCTTCGATGAAGGCCCGATTGCTTCGATGATGCTGCAACGGCGTGCTTCTCGGCCGTGGCAGTGTTGTGACAATGACACGACTATTTCAACGATGCGACGACGACAGATGGGCTGCTTCGATGATGCTACGATGGTATATATGCTTCGACTGCCACGGCGGCGACGGTGGCGTCAAGAAGGCTACTCAGGACTCTCCATGAGCTTGCTAGTACCAAATCCAACAAACACCCACAATCAACGTCAAGAATATGGTGTTCTGGAATCCTCATTTGGTATTTTCTATGTGCTTCCTCTTGATATTATTTGTAGCATCAAGTACATGTGTAGGTACATGGCTAAGTACTAGAGTACGTGTGAATTGGAAGGAAAAAGAAACTGTTAAACAGTCACGGGGACTACTTCAGCTTCAGGTGCACCGATAGGTAAGCTAACTTCACGTGGGGATAGAGACACGCTCCGCGCCCCACGATCGCACGCGATCGCAGGGCGCCGGACGCGGCTGAAGAAGCCAGGAATCATCCGTCTGATTTCAAACGTTTCCCAATTTGATATACTTTACCATTTAGCCGGCCCACTAGCCCCACCTCTCCATCATTGGGCGTCAGGTTAGATTGTAGCTTACACTACACTACTTGTGTTTTTTCAGATAATATTATATTCCCCATACATCCCTTGATCTAATCTTCTGTAAATTGTCAATGAGTAGTATAAGCTGTAAATTATATCACTTTGACACTCAATAAGTAGAAACGAAAACTAAGACAAATATATAACTAAAAGACAAAAAAAATTCTAATGATGAAGGCGAGCACTACAAATCAACCGGATGATTTGATCCAGTTTTAAACCGCCCCCCGGAGCCATCGGATCGCACCATCTACAGACGTCCAATTCGTTCTCCTCGAGCAGCACATCCCAGCTCGCCTCCTACTCCGGCACGCAGGACCGCAGCTCCGGTGACGCCCATGGCAGCACCAACTCACAGCTCCGACGAAGCCTTGCACATCGGCTTCCAGCAACCAATGGCTGCGCCGTCGTGGCCTCGCGTGCTGCAACGCAGCTCCGCCACTGGCCATGGCAGCAACTCGTTGCCTCTTCCTGTTGCAACGCAGATCCGCCGTCAGCCATGGCAGCAGTGCCGTCGCAGCATCGCGTGCTCCGACTCAGCTCCGTCACCAGCCATGGTAGCACCTGCTGCAACGCAGCTCCGCCGCCGGCGTGGCCACAACGCTGTCATATCATCGCGTGCTGCAACACAGCTCCGCCTCCGGCCATGGCAGCAGCTCGTCGCCTCTCCTGCTGCAACACAGCTCCGCCATCGGCGTGGCAGCAGTGCCGTCGTAGCATTGTGCTGCAATGCAGCTCCGCCGCCGGCCTTGGCAGCAGCTCGTCGCCACTCTTGCTGTAGTTTCGCCGCCATGGCGAGATCCACGGGGAGGCAGCCCTCTGGCTTTGCAGCGCTGGTGCCCGGGATGAGAAGCAGTGTCGATGGCCGTAAGTCTTGCTGCAACGTGCGATGGTGGAGCAGCACGCAGCGGAGCGGGTCGCGAGGCCATGCGCGATTCGCGGAGCGAAAAGCAGGAGCTGGGATGGAGAAAATGGGTGATGGAGCGGCGCTCCTCGTTGGATAAGGAAGGCGTGCTGGATGCTGGGGCCAGGGCACGTGGCAAGCGGTGAGGGTTGTTTACTCCCACGCTGAATCAGTCGGTTGAATTTAATCATTTTTCATAAATTAAAGGCATTGATATTACCCTAAAAGAAAAGAAAAACAACAAAACCATGTTACTAAAACAAAAGAAAAAAATTAAAACAAATATTATTATAGGAAAGAATGAATTAGTGGCATTGGTATTACCCTAAAAAAGATAGAAAAGTTGAAATATATCGTTACAAAAAATTGTGCAATTATTACGTAGAACTTGCATTGTTTCATAATATGCAAGAATAAGCATATAGTAGTGTAAAGACAACGGTATAATTTGCAGATGTATTGCATACAACTTATATGTATATGTCTGTAGTATACTTTTTCGATAAGGGGCGCTTTATTAGTCTGTAGTATACTTTGTATCAAAATAAATAAAAACACGAACGTAGACGGTTAATACCTCTTGACATAGCATATCATGTCAATGATGTCCTCTCTCTCTCTCTCTCTCTCATACACACACATTGAAAATGCACCTATGAAGGAAGCAACACTAACTAGATACACGCCTAGAGAAAATGACACTCACACACAAAAAGAGAGGAAAACTAAACAAAGGGGGTGACTATTTGACTGGCGCCTAATATATTTTTGGCGTTCGGTCAAACTGCTCTCTACCATCCGATCTAGATCCAAATGCCCAACTGGACTTGTTCTTCCCCTATACTAAACTAAAACTAAAACTAAAAAAAATTCAAAAAAAATTAAAGTTTTCTAAGAAAGAATGAAGTATTGGCATTGGTAATACCCTTAAAGAAGAAAGAAAATGAAAAAAGCTGAAAAAAAAACTTGCACAAAATTTGCATTTTTTGTAACTGCAAAGAATAAGCATATAATTTACACACATATTGTATGTACTTCCATGTATAGTTGCACATACAAAATAAAAAACTGAAGTTTTTTGAAGAAGAATTAGAAAATTGACCGACTGGTTGTGCTCTCTTGGTCTCCAGGCTGACAGTGGCACCCAACCAAGCAAGAGCAAGGTGTTGGAATCTCAAATTAATCTCCAAGTCATTCCTTGTCTCTTTTTGATTAATTAGGACCATGACACAGTATTTCGTTATTGCATGTGACCCAAAGGCCTCGCTTAAAAGAGGAGGATGGTGCAAACCACCAAACGGACATGTTAAGTTAAATGTTGATGTGGCCTTTAACTGTGATTTGCTTCAAGGGGCTATTGGGGCAATCATCCGAGATGATAGAGGACACATGATTGTAGCTGGGAACAAGCTCATTGAGATATTGACTCATGTTATGATGTTCTGGCTACTGAGGCAATGGCTCTGAAATTTGGTTTAAACTTGGTGATGTCAGCAGGGTGCAATAGAGAGGTCGTCAATTCGGATAACCAGGAACCATGGAGATTATGAATAAAGATGGCCAATATGCTGGAGATGCGGTGGCCATTGTTGATGACTGCTATCATCTGGCTTGTGAGTTTAGCCCCTTAGTTCTTGAATTTTGTTCCAGAGTGTCTAGTGCGGCTGCTCATGATTTTGCTAGGATTGCTAGAGTTCAGTTGTGTAATGATTGGAGAGATAATGCTCCTTCGGAGCTTCTTCCACTGCTATTTAAAGATGTAAGCTTGCTCACCAATGAATAAAGTGGAAGTAAGGGCATCTCCAACGGCAACCCGTAAATTTCCTTCCGCATCCGTCCGCGGACAGGGGGGGACCAGTCCGCGGATATGGATGCGGGAGGACGACATCCAGCGCTAGCCGCATACATCTGGCGTTCCTCTTTTTTTTTTAAGTCCGCATGATCAAATAGCCGCATAGAAAGGGTACAGAGACGTTAAAATAGCCGCATAGCATACAAATGACCGCAAATTTCGCACGGCGTCCTTCTTTAGGATGAAGTATTCATAATAGGACCGGACGCCATGGTACAAACGATCGAAGACAGACTTGCGCATCCGAAAACGCCGACGAAAATGGTCAGCGAAGAGTGCATCCGGGGCAAAGTAGTCGGCCATCAGTGTCAAATGGCCGCACGCCCTATTGCGGTTGAGCACTCGATGACCCTTGATCGAGCCCTTGAAATTGAGAACATGTTCCTCCGCACGCTCCGCGTCTTCAAGGACCGCCTGCATCATCGCCGTCTCATCGGAGTACTCCTCCTCGTCTGGCGAGCCGTCGGACGACTCAACATACTGCTCGTATATGTACTCCAAATCGGAATCCTTTGCTAGAAAGATGAAGGGATAACTGTTTTTAGCTCCGGCGATTCATCGAACAGTTGCCCGGCATGGTGAGTATAGCAGTAGCGGATGGTACCTGGCGGGGCGGTCAGAGGACAGGGGTTAAACGGTGATGGAGGAGAAGCGGGGTGGAGCCTTGCTGCAGCGCTGGAGGTGACGGAGACGTAGAGTTCCGGCAGGGCTGTGGCGTCGCGGCCGGGGTCGTTGGAGCGGCGGCGAAGGCAAGAGAGAAAGAATGAAGAAGAGAAAATGGGGAGGATGGAGGCGCGGGGTCCAGGAAGGGTTTTGGGTGGGTCAGGATTGTCGGAGTCCTACGTGTCTGGTGTCCGGACTCCCGCAAACCTCCCCCACTTTTATCTCCGGTTTGGGGAGAAAGTGCGTCCGGGCCGCCCCGCGGACCGATATAGGCCCGCGTTTAATGGTTTCCGCGGTCCGGACGGTTGCGGACGGTTTGCGGTCCGTTTTGAAGATGCGCTAAAGTTGTAAAAAAAAGGACCATGACACAGTAATCACTGAATGCAAATTTTGTGATCGATACGTGCTGCATGCAGTCAATTCGAATGCAAACATGCAATGATGCGTGGCAGCCTAGCTTGCTCGCGTTGATATTTTAGTCACATCGCAAGATTATAGGGCGGAGTACAACTAAAGTCAAAGCCAGTTTTTTTTTTCACTGGGGAAAGGTTGGCGCGATATGTATTTCGCCTCGTTATGTAGAGGCCGGGGGTGAACTCTATATATACGGTTGGATTGTCTTGAGTGCTATATATGGTTGAGTAAACAAAATATTTTATTGCAAATGTGATCTACACACACGCAGAAATAATGGGTACTATAGCTAGTATCTGTCACGTGCATGCCATGGCTTGACACCACTTACTTACATGAAGCCACGTACAAAAAACTCTCTTTGGCATGCACGTTCTCTATCCCCGCACGTTGAGTATACACGTTGTATGCATATAACTATCATATTCATGTATTTTACCTGTGCAAGTAATGAGAGTGGCTAGGCGTCGGTCGCCTGAAATAGTTTTGTTTTACAAAACGATTCTATCTGCCTCCACCGCCCACGGTTAATGGCGCTCCCGCACCCGCCTCGCCGAATTTGCTTCCCCTTGATCTCTCCCTGCCGACCAAGGCCTTCCCTCTAAGTCCGGCCGACCTCTAGTTTTGACGACGACAACACCCCGCACCCATCAACCTTCTTACTCGCCTCCGCCGGCAGCGACTGGACGAGACCTTGCTGTTGTCCCCGGACCTCGCTTCTCTCGCCCCGACGCCATCAGCAACGACCTCGGTGCTCTGCTGCGCCTCCATCTTAATCTCCAAACAAAGTCGACTGAACCAAATTCGAAATTCAGTCAACTTAGTGGCAGCAAAACAGTGCATGTACAAATTCACCACAAGGCACTACAATCCATTGCGTGCGGCCTCTACTTCCATTTATACAAACTCGATCCCTCCGAACCTAATCGGCCGCCGGTGCACCTCCAGTCCAGTGTAAATGCATTGCATGATCAAACAAACAGTAGTGAGAGGGAGAGGGAGAGAGAGAGAGAGAGATCTGGAAGTCTGTTGTGCAAAGTCAAAGCTACTGCATGCATGCATCCGTGTAGGTACTCCAGTAAATGCATGCTGCATGCATGATAGTATCCTGGCCATCATCACGAGATCAAAACTTTTTGGGTGCACCATGTCCTGCGGCGTCTCGGCCTGAGGCCGGGACCAAGCTAGGCGAGCCAACCAAACTCCACTGCATTTAAATATCTCAGTTGGTACCGATCTCCATGCGTGCATGTATGTTTCTGACGATGTCCTTTGTGGCCCGGGCATTATCTCAAGATTTGATGAGAAGATTGAGATATAAACACCGGCAACTAGCTTGTTCATTGTAGTTTCATAGTACCTCTGTAAACCAATATATAAGACCTTTTAGACACATAAAATGTCTTATATAGTTTACGGAGGGAGTAGATTTTTATTTTACTTTAAGCGTCGGAGTAGTTAAATCCAGAAGCAATAAAATTTCAGACATTGTTTCTCGAGAGGAAGTTGTAAATGTTCCATATATATAAACCAGAGAGTAGCTGAGGAGGCCCGAGCAATTGCTGATGCCATGGGCCTAGTTGGGCTGCAGGATCTTTCTACTTTATCATTCTTTAGCTGATTCTCAAAAAAAAAAAAAAAAAAATCATTCTTTAGCTTCAGACCGACAAAAAACACTGCTTAAACGAGAACGTAATCGCATTTTCTGTCTTTTCTCACAACTTTGTCATAAACCCATCCGCGTGTTGGATGATCCTCTGATGATACTCGATGACCATAACCAATTTGAGGAGGGCGATAAGACTTGACACTTACCACTTCATCAACCTCTAAAAGGCTTAGAGGTGGTGCGCTGATGAAGGTTGGCAAGCTGATCGTTTTTCTTGGGAGCGACACGTCTCGCCTCAAGCGCGCCCTAAATGGGCCAGCCAAGCGCGGGAGGAGCGCTAGCTCCCTAGTGCAATTTTTTTGTTTAATTACTTTTATTTATATTTTTTGAAAATGGAAACATAGTTTATTCAAAATTTCACAAAACTAATCCTCGTTTAAAACATATTCATGCAGTGTAAAAGAAATGTTCGCGCAACTTTTAAAAAATATTAATAGCATTCAAAAAATAATCACGACATTTTAAAGTTGCCCGCTTATTTCAAAAATCTGTTTGTGACATTTAAAAAAAATGTTGATACAAATTGTAGGGGAACGCAGCAGAAAACAAAAAATTTCGGTACTGCGAACACGCCCAGGATCACTATGGAGATGCATATAAGGTTTTTGATCTGATCGTTACCGACTCATAGCGTAGCGGAAGTAGAGTCGATGTAGATCGTCGGTGCAGATCCCCGCAGCTAGGATTTACAACCTCCCAACCGCGAGGATGTACTCCCTTGTCAGCCCCTCGGACAGCCTTTCGGGAGGCGGTCGGACAGTCCCCCGGACGGTGTCACGGACAGCCCTTCGGGAGGCACTCACAGAAACTCGGACGATCACTCGGACAGCCCTTCGGGAGGAACTCTCGAACAGCCCCTCGGGCAAAAAGATCGAACCTACGACCTCTCTACGGGGTTGTACACATACGGTGTCAGCTATCCGGCAGGGCTTCGACGTCCAGAACTAGTTCCATCGGAACCCAGACAGTCTTTCGGCTCTACGAAACTATTTCGTGTGAGGAAGAGAAGAAGCCAGATCATTGCATGGCATAATGTATGAGAGAAAGAGTGAGTTTGGGCAGCCCCCTCCACCCCTATTTATAGGCCAAGCCCAAGGGGTAGAGGACACTTGGAAATACCAAAATGCCCTCAAAGGTGGCTTCCCAAAGAAGCTACCAAATAGTGTTTCCACTATTCTTGAAAATATTTTTCCGCGACCGTTAAATCCGTAAATATTTCTGTAAGTCCAGAACATTTCCGGAAGCGTTCCGAAACATTTCCGGATCAATAATTTTCATTAGCGAAAAGCAAACAAGAATGCGTTTTCACTATTCACGAAGACAATTTTTCGCGTCCGTTAAATCCGAAAAATATTTCTGTAGCCCCAGAACATTTCCAGCACCCACTAAAACAATTCTGAACGCGTTTCGAAACATTTCCGGATCAATGATTTTCTTCAGCGAAAACCAACCAAAGCAATTCCGGCTGCTCCGGAACATTTCCGGTTTTTTCTCCGGAAAAATTCCAGAAGTTCCCAGAACATTTCTGGCACCTCCAAAAAGTACCAAGCGCGTGCCGAAACCTATTTGGCTTCATGGTTTACTCTGAAACAACTTTTCGGTTTTACGGAAACTTTTCCCGTGTTCTCTCCCGGAACTTTTCCGCTGTCTCCGAAACTTTTCCGGTGACATTCTCTCAGACTCCCTGTCTAGTATTCAGCAGATAGATGACCCTTAATCGTGTGACCCTATAGGTTCGGTGAAGTATAGACATGACCGGAACACTTTCCGATCAATGATCAACATCGGAGCCGTGGACACCCATATTGACCCCTATACCCACACGAATAAATATTCGTGTGAATCTCCAGTTGCCGTGTGCTATTCCTGTTGCTTCGCGATATGTTACAAACACCCGAGGTGAGATTTATCGGCATCCCCGTGAATCAACAACTTGTCCACTATGCTAGTTACCTCGTTACCGGTTTTGTTTTCTTATCTCGTTTCTGCGTTCCGGTATCCCTGTGATCAAATCACGATGTGTCTGGCCAGACGATGATGGATACCGTAACACCGAGAGGGCCCAAAGAATATCTCTCCATCGTCGGAGGAGCAAATCCCAATCTTGAGCTATCAAGTCCCTTGACATACTTTTCCATGAACCCGTAAACCGCCGTAATAGCCACCCATTTACGGATGACGTTTAACAAACCCCAAAGTTCATGAAGCAAGCATGAAGAAACTCGTTACTCTCATGGTCTAAGGAATTATGCAAACGTTAACTATCTCTGTGTTATTAACCATTAACTTGTGACGAATGTATCTCATAGCATAACATCAATCAGGTCGATTCAACACAAATGTTCTTCTAACATTGTGCCCTCAAAGTTGCCGGCATAGTCATGCCCATGATCAGGAAAACAGAACCATCATGCAACACTTGAGCTAGTCTTAGAGGCCAGACTAGGAATACATTTTACCGTTTATTATTCCACACGTGCATATGAGTTTTCCTCCGAGCCTCGTGGTTATTGCAGACTCGAGAACCATAGCAGTTATAGCACGGAATATAAACTTAATTAGGAACATGGGGATAAATAATAACATTTATTATTGCCTCTAGGGCATATCTCCTACAGACTCCCACTTGCACTAGAGTCAATAATCTAGTCAATGCTAATGCACTTTACACCTATGGCATACCTGTGTAAAATATGCTTCCCTTGTGGTATAGTCTTTGTCCAACGGACCTGACAACTTCAGGGCCGTGTAAATCTTTGCATATCCTCGCGTTTTCACGCTTTCACAAAATTCATATTTTGTGTGGACTTGGATTTGTATATATTTGAATCACTGGTCGAACCTTGATTCCTCAGACTGAGCTATGGAGCAACTATCTACAATAGTGTCCCATTGACCAAAGCCATCTTGGAACCATACTAAGTTCATGAATGAACTATATGATTCAACATCTTCTTTGTCGCTTCCAAAGCGTCAACATACTTAGCCTTTGTTATAGAATTCGCCACAGTAACCTGTTTGGAACAATTTCCAACTACCGTGCCATCATATCGTGTATTACACAAAACCCTTAACTTAAATCGAAAATCGCATGGAGCATTGATGAAAACTGTATCGATGTAACCTTTTACAACGAACTCTTCATAATCTACGCTTGCGAGAAAACATGTCATCAGTGCTACTTTAGTACTCAAATGACATTTTTCACTGTTGTCCCATGATCAGTACTTTGATCACTTTAGTATCTATACTCGCAACAACTTGGGAGTACTGGACATATCGGGTTGTTTTACATACCATGGAATACATGATTAATCCAAACACAAAGGTGTGTGGAATATCCATCATGTATTTTTCTCATCAGTGTTTTGGGACACCGAGTCTTGCAAAAACTCTTTCCATGTGACTTCGGCAAGAATCACTCCTTGGCGTTTTAATGCTAAACTATTTTTGCATCTTGTCAATATGTATTTTGGCTTAGCCCTATTAGGCAATTCTATCTCCGTAGATAATTATGCCTAATATCAAGGCTACCTAGCCCAAGCACTTCATCGAAAAACTAATTTTCAATGAAGTCCTAATTCGTCTCAAGAAATTTCTATTATTTCCAATCAGCAATGTGTCTAGCACACAAGTTTTCAGAAATATTATTATGCTCCCACTTACTTTCTTGTAACAACATGCATCTTCGCTATCCATTGATGAAATCAAACTCTTTTGACTATTTCATCAAAAACGAAGATTCCAACTCCATTTTGCTCTCTTCTGTCCATTGCTGGAACTCTGAAGTTTGCACACTCACTAGCATCCTCCAGATCGACAAAATACTTTGGACTGTATCACATACACGTCCTAGTTTGTATTCCCATTTCATGGAAATCCTTTTGTCATCCATGTTTCATATCTCATGATTGAAATATGTATTAATTGCTAGTTTAACCCGAACCGACTTTAAGCATCGCTACGGTGAGACAATCTCATCGTAGTTAATTCCTTGAATTTGTTATTGTAACAAGTCGAGCTTTCTGGATAAAATATTTTATCCGTATCAGTTTATAGTTCCATTAACATTCGTTAGACTCTAAGTCTTCCGAAGGGTTTATCAAGATATAATCTTGAATTGTTTATATGGAAACTATCTCGGATTGTATTGGCATTTAGCCAATTCCGGAGTCAGGGCCCATCAATGCTTCCTTGTGTATCATAGGTATACTGTTGTCTAGCAACAATATCTTGTCTGCACACCTGAGAGGTTTGCACGAGTTTTGCCTACGTGGTCCAGCTGCAAGTTCGACCGAAGTCCATACATCTCATGTAGAGGCTTCCGTATCAGTCGCAGTAGGAAACTCTGGAATCACTTCCAAGGTTTCTTTCCTTTGACCTGATGACAAAGATATTGTTATCTCGTCGAGTTGCACTATCCTCCCACTCACCTTTTTGTAAGAAACATTTTCTTTCAAAGTCATACCGTTCTTTGTGGCAAAACCTTTTGCCTCGATATAGTGATGGAGGAATTCCCAATAATTTGGGATAACCTACAAAGTAGCACTTGCCTGATTTGGAATAGGTTTGTAAATATTTTACACAAGCCCCATGTTCCAAATGTTAAGAAAAGATATAACATGGTTGGGGTGTACCATACCATGGCGTCATTTCAACAGATCTGATGGCGCTCTATTGAGTGTAAAAGCCGCAGTCTCTAAAGCATCACCTTAAAAGGGATAATGGCAAATTGATTTACGTCATCTTTGATCTTACCATGTCATAAATGGTTTGATTACATCATCACGGTCATTCCACTTACTGTGGTATTCCGGGAGGTGTAAATTATGAAACTCTTTTCACAACTCATCAGACATTCGCTAAACTTGTAAATCAAATATTCCTTTACACAATCTAATTGCAGAAACATAGTTTTCTTGTTACAATAATTTCTTCTTCATTTTGAAAACCTTATGAATGATTTCAAAAGATCCAGACTTACATCTCATCAAGTAAATATCCATATATCTATTTGAGTCATTTCTGAAGATAGATAAATCCACTGCTAGTAATAACCTTTATCGGACTACACACATCAAAATGTATGATCACCAATAAGTTCGTTGCTCGTTCCTTATGGCCTGTGAACGGTATTTCAGTCACTTCACTTTTCGGACGAAAGTTGCAAGTGTCAGATGATTCATAATCAAACGACTTCAAAATCCATCATTATGGAATTTCTCCATGCGGGTTTCTCCAATGTGACCAAATGCAGTGCCACACATATGTGGTATTCTTTTAGTCTTGCAACATTTAGCATCAGTATTGTGGATGTATCATATTACCATCAATATTCATAACATACATCCCATCCATGATGGAAGTATGGCCCTTATGTTATTCATAATACTGAACAACAATTGTTCTTTTATAAACAACACTCTTGCAACAAACATTATGCAAATGGGCTAGAGTGTATAAAACTCTAAAATGAATTATGAAAGTAAATACAGAGGTAATGTATTATTATCAATATTCATAACATACATCTCATTCATAATGAAAGTATGGCCCTTATGTTATTCATAACACCGAACATCAAAAGTGCACTTATGAACAACCTTCTTGCAACATATTTTATGCAATGGGCTAGAGTGTATAAAACTCTAAAAATGAATTATGAAAATAAATACAGATGGTAATACACCGATGAAAGGTATAGTAATATTTACTATGTTCCCAACGCGTATCTAAACCTCATTCCCGGCAAGTCTTTTAGGCCATAGTTGTTCTTGCATCGAATTGCAACGGAATGCAATCGAGCGGGTATCTCTGTGATCAACTCACAATACCCAAGAATCAGTGATTAACATGTTTAATCATAATTCCCAAGAATTATATCTTTGACCAGCCTTCTATACATCAATAACTTGTATGACATTCATACATGGGCTGGATATTCCAGTCTTCTCTCTATTTGCCTTTATACTTCTAACAGTTTAATTTTCAGTATTTCTCCTACTCTCAGAAGAAGCACCCAACTTTAAGAGTGGCGTTAGCCCCGGACTTCCTAGGCGTGCAAGTCACACTAACACCCTTCAGACATTTCCTTTCTCTTTAAGTTGTTGTTTTATTCACCTTCATTTACATGACAGGCGTTCTACTGGATCCCTCTCTCATCAGTCAAATGCCCAGTAAACACTTTACTAATACTTTGCAAACAAACATTGCGTTGGATATCTTATATCTTTTAGCCTTTGTCTGCATCTGAAAACAATTTTTAGTTCCATGAATATCACATAACTATACCAAACTTTTGAAGTTCGGGTCTCATGGAAGCAAACGTATTGCACTTGACCGAAACGGAATTCTAGCTTTTGGATCAAAGGAAGAGAGTCACATTATCCATAGCATTAGCGGGAGAATACCGAAAGCATGCGATAGGACAAAGTCCTTCTCGGCACTCTTGAGGACAATCCTCACATTATGTTACCAACCATAAAGTTTTAACCAGATATTTAACAACTATTCAATTTTAATAGGGAAGGTGGAAACGCGAGCCATTCTTCTACAACTTTTATGCATATAACACTTAGACAGTGTTCATAATTAATTTGCACTGAGAATTAAAAGAATTAATTCTAAGGTGCGCTCCCACTCAAATCAATATCTCTCATAATTGATTGTGAGTAATACAAGACTCATATTACAATTCAACGTCAAGGATGCATCCATCTCAAGTGACGAGAATTGCAATCGGTAGGCCAACTTGCCAATCACATCTCTATGTGACTCTTGGTCATCTTTCGATGGGCGTGTTCCGAGCTCAGGACGATCCTCCGGAATGTCAAGACAACCAAGTGATCTTGCTGCGAGGTCTCAACTCACCCGCCTCACACTTCTCTAATCGTTCGTACCCATGCATCCATGTGATACCCCGAAGAGATAGGTGCCGTGACGGTGCTACACTTGGGAGAACAGTAACTACTTGATATTTTTAGTGAGAGATCACCCTAATAAAAAGCGACTACCGCGCAATCAAAAGGGTGCATCATAAGGGATAAACATCTCAGGCAATTCATAATAGCATGATATGGTATAGCCCTTTCTGGCGGAGAAGTCTTTCATTTCTTCGTCTTCGGCATTCGCGCCAGTGTTTCACCTTTGCGAAGTTTGCCACCACCTTGTCGATGCACCAGATAATATTGCTATCTCTATAGCTAATAAATTAAGTGCATTACTTAAGGTTGACACGCAGGTCATTAAAGTGACAATCATATGGCTCCAGCCATCATGCTGAATCATGACTCGCAGGTCATGTTAATTTACATTATATAGTCATCTCATACATAATCAAATTAAATATGATGAAGACTATACCACATCTCATGCACATCCTGCAAAACCAAGTTAGACGCCTCTAATCGGTTTATGCAAAATTTTATTTTACGTGGCTTCTAAGGTTTTGACTTAACCGCAGTTACCAACGTTTATCATCAAGTATGATTATTCACGTCGCTAGATTAACTTTGCGGGGTGTATGAAACACGAGATAATAAAATCTTGAGCCCCATACTGAACTTCGTCATACGCATGACCCCCGTGCAGATCATATCTGCATTGCCCTTTCGTCTGCGAAATTTCATCTTTCTTTTAACTATGGTGCAATTCAACGAACTGTTAGCACTTCGTTGATCAATCAGGAACGCGGATTGCCAGAACATTGAAACTCCACCATGCCGTTATCAAGATCAGAAATGCGCAAATTTCAGGGAAGCAACAAGAACATCGGGTAATAGATTTCATCTGCTACCCGCATAAATAATTTTCAGCAATAGATCTCATCTACAACAAAATTATATTATGCAATACCCATACCTCTCTATGTATTCTAGATCGTAACCTGCATCTACGCATAGCACGGCTCATAATGCCACTGTAGGGGAACGCAGCAGAAAACAAGAAATTTCGGTACTGCGAGCACGCCCAGGATCACTATGGAGATGCATACAAGGTTTTTGATCTGATCGTTATCGACTCAGAGCGCAGCGGAAGTAGAGTCGATGTAGATCGTCGGTGCAGATCCCCACAACTAGGATTTACAACCTCCCAACCGCGAGGATGTACTCCCTTGTTAGCCCCTCGGACAGCCCTTCGGGAGGCGGTCGGACAGTCCCCCGGACGGTGTCACGGACAGCCCTTCGGGAGGCACTCACAGAAACTCGGACGGTCACTCAGACAGCCCTTCGGGAGGCACTCTCGAACAGCCCCTCGGGCAAAAAGATCAAACCTACGACCTCTCTACGTGGTTGCACACGTACGGTGTCAGCTATCCGGTAGGGCTTCGCCGTCCAGAACTAGTTCCCACCGGAACCCATATAGCCTTTCGGCTCTACAAAACTATTTCGTGTGAGGGAGACAAGAAGCCAGATCATTGCATGGCATAATGTATGAGAGAAAGAGTGAGTTTGGGCAGCCCCCTCCACCCCTATTTATAGGCCAAGCCCAAGGGGTAGATGATACTTAGAAATACCAAAATGCCCTCAAAGGTGGCTTCCCAAAGAAGCTACCAAATAGTGTTTCCACTATTCATGAAAATATTTTTCCGCAACCGTTAAATCCAAAAATATTTTTGTAGGTCCAGAACATTTCCAGTACCCAGTAAAACAATTTTGGACGCGTTCCAAAACATTTCCGGATCAATGATTTTCATCAGCGAAAAGCAAACAAGAATGCGTTTTCACTATTCACGAAGATAATTTTTCGCGTTGATATGTTTCCAACGTATCTCTAATTTATGAAGTATTCATGCCATGTTTATTATAGTTTTGTATGATTTTGGTGCACTTTTATATGGCTTTTATATGATTTTTATGGACTAACATATTGACCTAGTGCCCAGTGGCAGTTGCTGTTTTCTGCTTGTTTTTGGTTTTCCAGAAAATCCATATCAAATGAAGTCCAAATGCAGTGAAACTTTTTGACGATTTTTTCTAGAAGGAAACAGACCCAGGAAGCTTCGGAGGAGCAGCAGAAGAGCCACAGGGGCCCCACGAGCCACCTGGGCGTGCCTGCCCCCCCAGGCGCGCCATGGTGCCTCATGGGCCCCCTGTGGCACCTCTTCACGTGATTCCAACGCTGAAAAATCCTATATATTCAGAAACCCCCTAAAGTTAACCTAGATGAGTTTTTACGCCGCCGCAAGCCTCTGTACCTCCACGATCTAATCTACGGCCCTTTTTCGACACCCTGCCAGAGGGGGGAATCATCACCGGAGGCCATCTTCATCATCCCGGTGGTCTCCATGACGAGGAGGGAGTAGTTCACCCTCGGGGCTGAGGGTTTGTACCAGTAGCTATGTGTTTTATCTCTCTCTCTCTCTCTCGTGTTCTTGATTTGGCACGATCTTGATGTATCGCGAGCTTTGTTAATATAGTTGGATCATATAGTGTTTCTTCTCTCTCTATCTTTGTTGTGATGAATCGAATCTGTTCCCTTTGAGGTTTCGTTATTGCTGGATTGAATATTTCAGATTTGAGAACACTTGATGTATGTCTTGCATATGAATACCCGTGGTGACAATGGGGTATTATATTGATTCACTTGATATATGTTTTGGCACTCAACTCGCGGATTCCCGTGGTGACATTGGGGTAATCTATGCATAGGGGTTGATGCACGTTTTCATTATCTTTTCTCCGATAGAAACTTTGGGGTGCTCCTTGGAGTTCTTTGTGCGGATTGAATATTATGATTATGAAGTTGTTTGATGCATATCGTATAATCAACTCACGGATACTTGTGGTGACATTGGAGTATCTAGGTGACATTAGAGTTGGTTGATGTGTATCATATGGTGTTATTTTAGTACGAACTCTAGGGCTGTTTGTGACACTTATAGGAATAGTTCAATAGATCGATCGGAAATGATAACTTTGAGGTGGTTTCGTACCGTACAAAGAATTTCTATCTTATGTTCTCCGCTAATAGGAATTTGGGAGTGATTCTTTATCGCACGTTGAGGGATGGTTATATGATCCAATTGTATTAGCATTGTTGAGAGATTGCACTAGCGAAAGTATGAACCCTAGGCCTTGTTTCTAAGCATTGCAATACCGTTTATGCTCACTTTTGTTACTTGCTACCTTGCTGTTTTTTATTGTTCGCACTACAAAAACCTATATCTACTATCCATACTACACTTGTATCACCATCTCTTCGCCGAACTAGTGCACCTATGCAATTTACCATTGTATTGGGTGTGTTGGGGACACAAGAGACTCTTTGTTATTTGGTTGCAGGGTTGTTTGAGAGAGACCATCTTCATCCTACGCCTCCCACGGATTGATAAACATTGGGTCATCCAGTTGAGGGAAAATTGCTACTGTCCTACAAACCTCTGCGCTTGGAGGCCTAACACGAGTCTACAAGAATAAGTTGTGTAGTAGACATCAAGCTCTTTTCTGGCACCGTTGCCGGGGAGGTGAGTGCTTGAAGGTATATCTTTAGATCTTGCAATCGAATCTTTTAGTTTCTTGTTTTATCACTAGTTTGGTTTATAAAAGAAAACTACAAAAAAATGGAATTGAGGTTGCCTCATATTATTCGTCTTTATAATGTTTTTCTTGAAAATGATGGAGCGGAAAATTGTGCTCAATTGATAGAAGAAGAATTTAATAAAATGTTTAGCATAAAATCTTTGAATGATGAGCATGATTGCAATGTTGTTAGTATGAATACTATGAATATCCAAAATACTAATGATGATTGCACTAGTCATGACAAAAATGTTTCTTATAAGCATGTCAATTTTTGTGGAGTGCATAAAGTTTGTGAAGACATGCCTTATAGGGATGATAGATTTTGTAAGAAGCATAAACATGATAGAACCAATTTTTTACTCAAAGTGATAGATGAATTTGCTACAAAATTATGTTCTCTTTATCCTATTACTTATGAACTTTGCAATAAAGTTGGTCACCTTAATTTTCAATGCATACTCTTTCATGATCGAATCATGGCTAAATACTGTAATGACTTGACCGTCCTTGAACTATATAATGAGCTTTATCTATTTTTGGGGTGTGAAGAATTGACACATAAAAATAGTTGGTTTGAAGTATTCATTCTCACAGACAACATTGAAACTAATCTAGAGGAAATCTATATGTTTTGTGTGGTAAATTGCAATGAGAATGCTTATATTACCAACTATAGAAAGACGGGAAAACCAATAGAATATAAAAGGAACACTAATGAAAGGGTAAAGATTTCCACTTTCCCTCCTATTGTCTCTCATGATGAAATAGGTGACGAGGAGGAGCTTCCTATTCAACCAATCTCATCAATAAGAAGCTCGAAAAAATTGATTAAACCCACACATGATGTGGTGAAGAAGAAGAAAAGAAGAAAGAGTAGAGGTAAAAAGGTATCCCTCCCAAATAATGTTGCTCCTATTATTGTTGTGCCTCATGAGAGTGAATCAAAAATAATTGTGGAAGATGATATACTTGATGATGATATTGCTTCTTTGTCTTATGGTACAATGTCCGAAGGAACTATTGAGGATAATTTTATTATGCCTATTACTCATTATGATGATTATGATTGGGAAAATAATGATACTTCTTATAATCTTGAAAATCTTTTTGGCACCAACTTAGAAAATTGTGATGATAATTGTTATACTATTGGTGCTATTCATACTATTGATGATAATAGTGATTATGCTAATGATATGCCAAGCCACAAGCTTGGGGATGCTATGTTTGATGAGAATGACATGTTTGAGAATTTATTTGCTGCAATTAATGTTTGTCCCAAGCTTGGGGATGCTATGCTTAATGAAAATAATCTTTTTATTCCCCCTACTTTTGATGAGCAAATTTGTTATGATGATGACATGCCTCCTATCTATGATGATTATTGTGATGATACTTATGTCATAAAAAGTAGTGATGATTATATTTATAAAACTTGTCATGATTACCCTTTTTCTGAACATTACTCTTTTAATGTGGAAACAATTTATAGCATTCGAGTTTCATATGATACTCCCACTATTATGAATGAGAACAAATTTGCTTATGTGGAGAGTAATAAAAATCCTATGCTCGTAGGTCATGAAAAGAATACTTTATGTGATAGCTATATTAATGAATCCATTCATGATGTGACTGAAAATTATTATGAGAGAGGAACATATGATTCATGATGCTCCCGTTATGTTTCAATTCTTTACTTTTATGTGAGCATCATTGGAATCATCATGCCTAGCTAAAAAGGCATTAAAGAAAAGCACTTGTTGGGAGACAACCCAATATTTCTACCTACTGTTTTTGTGTGTCCACATGATTAAGTTACTGTAGTAATCATGTTTTATATGTTTTCTTTCAATAATGTGCCAAGTAAGCCTTTGGGATAGTGTGGATGCTTGTTGATTTGATTCTGTGCAAAAACATAAACTTTTGCGTCCAGTGCTGGAATTTCTATTCTGTACTGGAGCGTGAAAAAATTCTGAAATTTTTACACAGTATTGGGATACAAATTTTTACGTTGTCCTAATTTTTCAGAATTTTTTGAGGTACAGAAGTATGGTTTTTAAATCGCCTACTACACACTGTTCTGTTTTTGACAGATTCTGTTTTCAGTGCATAGTTTGCTTGTTTTAGTGTTTCCATAGCTTATATTATGAGATATAAATTGTGGAAATGATATACTACAGTAGGCATTATGTGATAACAATTATGAATCTTGTCTTGACATTACCTAAGTGGATGATTTATTTTTATCATACTAACCTATCTCACAAGTTCCGTTAAGTTTTGTGTGATTGAAGTTTTCAAGTTTTGGGTGAGATATCGATATGAGGAGAATAAGGAGTGGCAAGACCCTAAGCTTGGGGATGCCCAAGGCACCCCAAGGTAATATTCAAGGAATACTCAAGCGTCTAAGCTTGGGGATGCCCCGGAAGGCATCCCCTCTTTCGTCTTCAACACTATCGGTAACCTCACTCGGAGCTATATTTGTATTCGTCACATAATATGAGTTTTGCTTGGAGCGTCATTTTCTTTTATTGATATTTGCTTGCTGTTATCAATAATCATGTTTTGTATCTTTTAGTTCAATAAAATGCCAATTATAGCCTTTTACCATGCTCAGTTTGCAAGTTCATGTGTTGCTGTTTGAAAACAGAAAGTTTTCTGTTATGTCCAGAATATTCCTGAATAGTCAGAACATGATAAAAATCTGAAATTTTTACACAGTAAGCATGCATGAGTTCTCTGTCACGTGGCAATCTTTTAGAATTTTTGGTGTTAGGGAAGTATGGATTCTTATTCCCCCTTTACAGACTGTTCTGTTTTGGCAGATTTCGGTTATAGTTGCATTGTTTGCATATGTTACTTGTTTAATGATTCTATTTGAGGATAGGAGTATTAAATATGCAGAAACATTTGGTATGCAATGTTAAATTATAATTTTAGTAATTTGCTACAGTAGAGAATGTTAAGGTTTTAATTTGATTTATATACTAACTTATCTCACGAGTTCTTGTTGAGTTTTGTGTGGATGAAATATTTAAGATTTAGGGAAACCGTGTATGAGAGGAATTAAGGAGACACAAGTGCTCAAGCTTGGGGATGCCCAAGGCACCCCAAGATAACATTCCAAGAAGTCTCAAGCAACTAAGCTTGGGGATGCCCCGGTTGGCATCCCACCTTTCTTCATCAACAATTATCGGTTAGTCTTGGTTGAGCCTAAGTTTTTGCTTCTTCACATTGTATGTGCTATTCTTGGAGTGTCCTTTTATTTTCATTTTGTTTGCTGTTTTAATAAAATTATCAAGATCTGAAATCTTTATTTGGAGAGAGTCTTCACATAGCTACCTATTCACTTAACTACTCATTTGATCTTCACTTATATCTTTTTGGAGTAGTTTGTCATTTACTCTTGTGCTTCACTTATATCCTATGAGTAACTTGGTGAATGAATTGAATATCATAAAGTTGAAATTTTATGCTTCATATGCTTGTCCCATGGGGAGTAGTGACTTCACATACTAGAAGTATAAGTGGTAAAATTTATTGAAAATTAACAAACATAGCATTGGTCACTTGAAAAATTCATGAAAGAATTTTGAAGGAAGAGAAATTTCACATATAAATATACTATCTTGAACATCTTCTATGATTGTGAGCCCCCATTAATTATTTCCAAGCTTGATCAAGTAGTTGACGTTGGACAAGGAAGACAACGTACTGAGTTATGTTTATTTATATTCACATAGAAGTTATATTGTCATGGATCCTCTAACATGTGGTGCTTTCTTAGGATCTTTTGCTAGCCAAAAATTCGTACTAAGTAGAGATACTACTTGTGCATCCAAAAACCCTTAAACCCAGTTTCTTGCCATGAGTGTCCACCATATCTACCTATGGATTGAATAAGATCCTTCAAGTAAGTTGTCATCGGTGCAAAAAGCAATAAAAATTGCTCCTAAAATATGTGTGATCTTTTATTGCAAGGGAAAATAAGCATTGTACGAACTTGTGATGGTAAAGAAATAAAAGCGACGGACTGCATAATAAAGGTTGCTATCACAAGGGGCAATATAACATGACGTTCCTTTGCATTAAGAGCTTGTGCATCCAACAACAAAAAGCGCATGACAACCTCTGCTTCCCTCTGCGAAGGGCCTATATTTTACTTTTCTGTATTTACTTTTCTGCAAGAGTCATTAATGTTCATCTCTATTCCGCTCTATTTATTCTTTAGTTGGCAAGCATTATGTCGTAGGGAAAGATCCAGGCACATATATCCAGTTGAATATAGGTGATCATGAGTTATTATTGTTGACATTATCCATGAGATAAATAAGTTGGGAGGCAAAACATTAAGTCCCTATCTTCCTATGTGTTTGACTGAAACGATTTGTTCTAAAAATATGCTTTGAGTGTCAGCAATCATGGAAGACTAAATGATGGTTGAGTATGTGGAGTTTGCTAGATCAAAGCTCTTACATAGACCCTTCCTGAAAATAAGATGAATTGCAATTGTTCGATGACTGAGAACATAGTTTGTTAGTTTTCAAGAAAGTTTATGGCTTATACTTTAAACATATGAATAGCTTGCTACCTGGTCATGAGAAGTTTTATGAGATGAGCTACTGATTATGATATATATTGATGCTAGAAAAAGTGATTGAAATTATCATTGATCAAACTTATGCACTATGCTAGCATTCACACTTCATAAATTATTTCTTTTATCATTTACCTACTCGAGGACGAGCAGGAATTAAGCTTGGGGATGCTGATACGTCTCCAACGTATCTATAATTTATGAAGTATTCATGCCATGTTTATTATAGTTTTGTATGATTTTGGTGCACTTTTATATGGTTTTTATATGATTTTTATGGACTAACATATTGACCTAGTGCCCAGTGCCAGTTGCTGTTTTCTGCTTGTTTTTGGTTTTTTCCAGAAAATCCATATCAAATGAAGTCCAAATGCAGCGAAACTTTTTGACGATTTTTTCTGGCAGGAAACAGACCCAGGAAGCTTCGGAGGAGCAGCGGAAGAGCCACAGGGGCCCCATGAGCCACCTGGGCGCGCCTGCCCCCCCCCCCAGGCGCGCCCTGGTGCCTCGTGGGCCCCCTGTGGCATCTCTTCGCGTGATTCCAACGCTGAAAAATCCTATAAATTCAGAAACCCCCGAAAGTTAACCTAGATAAGTTTTTACGCCGCCGCAAGCCTCTGTACCTCCACGATCTAATCTACAACCCTTTTCCGGAACCCTGCCGGAGGGGGGAATCATCACCGGAGGCCATCTTCATCATCCCGGCGGTCTCCATGACGAGGAGGGAGTAGTTCACCCTCGGGGCTGAGGGTTTGTACTAGTAGCTATGTGTTTTATCTCTCTATCTCATGTTCTTGATTTGGCATGATCTTGATGTATCGCGAGCTTTATTAATATAGTTGGATCATATGGTGTTTCTTCTCTCTCTATTTTTGTTGTGATGAATCGAATCTTTTCTCTTTGAGGTTTCGCTATTGTTGGATTGAATATTTCAGATTTGAGAACGCTTGATGTATGTCTTGCATATGAATACCCGTGGTGACAATGGGGTATTATATTGATTCACTTGATATATGTTTTGGCACTCAACTCGCGGATTCCTATGGTGACATTGGGGTAATCTATGCATAGGGGTTGATGCATGTTTTCATTATCTTTTCTCCGATAGAAACTTTGGGGTGCTCCTTGGAGTTCTTTGTGCGGATTGAATATTATGATTATGAAGTTGTTTGATGCATATCATATAATCAACTCACGGATACTTGTGGTGACATTGGAGTATCTAGGTGACATTAGAGTTGGTTGATGTGTATCATATGGTGTTATTTTAGTACGAACTCTAGGGCTGTTTGTGACACTTATAGGAATAGCTCAATAGATCGATCGGAAAGGATAACTTTGAGGTTGTTTCGTACCCTACAAACAATTTCTATCTTATGTTCTCCGCTAATAGGAACTTGGGAGTGATTCTTTATCGCACGTTGAGGGATGGTTATATGATCCAATTATATTAGCATTGTTGAGAGATGCACTAGCGAAAGTATGAACCCTAGGCCTTGTTTCTAAGCATTGCAATACCGTTTATGCTCGCTACCTTGCTGTTTGTTTATTGTTCGCACTACAAAAACCTATATCTACTATCCGTACTACACTTGTATCACCATCTCTTCGCCGAACTAGTGCACCTATACAATTTACCATTGTATTGGGTGTGTTGGGGACACAAGAGACTCTTTGTTATTAGGTTGCAGGGTTGTTTGAGAGAGACCATCTTCATTCTACACCTCCCACGGATTGATAAACCTTAGGTCATCCACTTGAGGGAAAATTGCTACTGTCCTACAAACATCTGCGCTTGGAGGCCCAACACGAGTCTACAAGAATAAGTTGTGTAGTTGACATCACGCGTCCGTTAAATCCGAAAATATTTCTGTAGGTCCTGAACATTTCCAGCACCCACTAATACAATTCTGAACGCGTTCCGAAACATTACCGGATCAATGATTTTCTTCAGCGAAAACCAAGCAAAGCAATTGCGGCTGCTCCGGAACATTTCCGGTTTTTTCTCCGGAAAAATTCCATAAGTTCACAGAACATTTCTGGCACCTCCAAAAAGTTCCAGGCGCGTGCCGAAACCTATTTGGCTTAATAGTTTACTCCGAAACAACTTTTCGGTTTTACGGAAACTTTTCCCGTGTTCTCTCCCGGAACTTTTCCGCTGTCTACGAAACTTTTTCGGTGACTTTCTCTCAGACTCCCTGTCTAGTATTCAGCAGATAAATGACCCTTAAGCGTGTGACCCTATAGGTTTGATGAAGTATAGACATGACCGGAACACTTTCCGATCAATGATCAACATCGGAGCCGTGGACACCCATATTGACCCCTATACCCACACGAATAAATATTCGAGTGAACCTCTAGTTGCCGTGTGCTATTCCTGTTGCTTCGCGATATGTTACAAACACACGAGGTGAGATTTATCGGCATCCCCGTGAATCAACAACTTGTCCACTATGCCAGTTACCTCGTTACCGGTTTTGTTCTCTTATCTCGTTTCTGCATTCCGGTATCCCTGTGATCAAATCACGATGTGTCTGGTCAGACGATGATGGATACCGTAACACCGAGAGGGCCCAAAGAATATCTCTCCATCGTCTGAGGAGCAAATCCCAATCTTGAGCTATCAAGTCCCTTGACATACTTTTCCATGAACCCGTAAGCTGCCGTAATAGCCACCCATTTACGGATGACGTTTAACAAACTCGAAAGTTCATGAAGCAAGCATGAAGAAACTCGTACTCTCATGGTCTAAGGAATCACTAGTGGAGAAACGGCCATTAGTCCTGGTTAGGAAGGACCTTTAGTCCCGGTTCACCAACCGGGACTAATAAATCGGGACTAAAGGCCCCCACCGTTTAGTCCCGGTTGGCCACGACCCGGGACTAAATCCCTGCCTCGTGGCCGGCAGCGCGCGCCGGGGGCTGGGGACCTTTAGTCCCGGTTGGTGACACCAACCGGGACTAAATCCCTGCCACGTGGCCGGCAGCGTGCGCTGGGGGCTGGGGACCTTTAGTCCTGGTTGGTGACACCAACCGGGACTAAAGGTTTAGGGGTTTAGGGGTTTAAGGTTTATTGTTTATTTTTCCTTTTCATTTTGTGTTTTCCATTTAATTCTTTTTCATTTCAAACATATTTTACGCTACTACATATTGTACACGTTATGCATATATAATAGAATTTCTCATAGAACCAATCATATATCATAGAATTTCTCGTACGGCCATGCATACACATATATATATACAATTTGGTATATACAATTTCTCCTACAATTTGCAGATCATTACATGCAGGCATTAGGTGAAATGGTATTCTCCGTCGGGAGATATGACCTGCTCAAGAAAAAATCCCGCCATTTCCTCTTGAAGTGCTCGTATGCGGTCCTTTGGTAGGAGCCTATCCCGCATCTCCAGCATCTTTAAAGAAGGAGATCAATATGAATAGTGTGTATATATATTAGATCATGATAAAAAAATGTGAATAGTGTTTACGTACCCAAAGATATCTTTCATCTTTGCTCTTTTCGCTAATAGAGCGAATGTTCTCGAAAACGTAGTATGCACATAAATTTGTCCCCCTTTCCTACCTCATACACTTTACGAGAATAGAATTCAATCAGATAATAATCAAGCATGATAATGGTATTGAAACTAGAATTAAAGAGATGCGCGGACGTAGCTAGTACTACTTAATTACCTTGGACCGTCGCCATTTCAGCTGTGGTTCCCATTCACCGACAACCTCTTTGATGAACTTTTTCCAAACCCTGCCCGGCAAAGAAAATGAATAAAGGAGTTATTAATTACATGATATCAGGAAATGAACTAAAGAGGCCGACATAGTGCGATAATGATTGAAATTACCTGTCGAGCATCAAAAACAGGCTCCTGTATTCTTCATGGTCTTTACCTAGTGAGTCCAGTACTTCAACAGTTCCCTCGTCAACTCTAATGATTAGCAGGATCTAGTGGAATCTGCGCACACGTTTGTATAAGCGGGCATGCATAACTCATCAACTACACTTAACATCGAGTAAGCAAAAATAGAATTTGTAGTACAAGACAGTAACACTCACCTAAAGTTGTAAGGAAAAAGTATTTCTGGTCTAGTATTTAGTGCCTTCAAAAAACATTAGCAAGCTATTCTCTGTGTCTTGTGGGTAGTTATTTAACATATTTTCATTAACGGTATTTGGGTCAATGAACCCAATGCCATAGACTCTATCTCTTTTCAATTCATAAATCTTCATTCTGCATATATAATACCACACAAAAGAATATAGTGAGGATAATTACAGGCAATGAACGAGCTGAGCTAGAGACTTAAATTACAGAAAGAAATCACTTACAGACAATAGTAACCGACGAGAGATTTGTCGAGTGCGTCTTGATTGAATAACTGAAAAATTTCTGGAAATTCAATCCACACATCATTTCCATGGAAGTAATGCTCTGGCTTGACTTTCACCATGAGGCTCTCTCACCCGGCCTTTACTTCTCTCAGGTACCAGTGATGCAATTTGCGCATTTGCGTTGGTAGAAGCTCCACCTCGTCAGGCCTGACCAGAGGGTTACCGGGGACATATTTCCATGCTAGTTCCTTCGGATCCACCGTGGGGAGTTCCTCGATGCCTAGGAGTTGTTCAACAGTGATACCCATCTCTCTAGCCGCCATCTCTCTATCAGCGTCGGTTACCGCCTTATCGGTACTCACCTTGAGCGGGGGGATCGATTGCACTGCCTGTTCTCCGAGATGGGGAACAGTTTTCCCGCTTTTATTACTACCTGTAAGGCTCGACTGCTGATTTTTTTGTTGATGATATGACTTGCTAATAGAGCGTTCATAGTCTGATCGCCTTTTCTCCATAGCCGGTTTAGCAAGATTCACAAAGTGTTGTACGACTTTCTCAGGTATTTTCTCCTTCGGCGGCGGGGGCGGTTTCGGTGCAAAATGGGCCTTCACTTGGGCATCCACGACCCGTTTGTTTTCCTCCTCAATCATCTCATAAGCTAACTTCTTTTTGGCAGGAGGCTCGGGTTTCTTCTTTGGTGCTCTCTTCCGCTTTGGAGTCGGCCCACGCGGCGGAGATCGATATCGCGTACTCGCGTTGGGCTCCGTCTCGAGGTGGGGTTGATTCGGCTGACGCGGCGGAGATCGATATGGTGGCGGACTCGCGCTGCGCTCCGTCTCGAGGTGGGTTGGAGTCGGCTGACGGAGCGGACTTGGAGGAGGAGTCGGTGCCCTTGGCGTCGAGTTTGGAAAGACGATGCAATCCTTTCTCCATACAATGATACCACGTATGGCTTCTCCCAGTGTCTGCTCCCCTTGACCTCCATGAAAGTCAAGCTGTAGTGAGTCATATGCCGACATAACTTCATCCACCGCGACACGAGCATAGCCAGGTAGAATCGGATTGTCGTGGAAGGTTGCTTCAGGGGGATTTGGTAAAGCATAGCCGTCCGCCACCTTCATGGATATGTTCTTCACTTTCATGTGTAGCTCACAGCTTGTCGTCTCTTCGATATCATCCACGGGGTAGCGAGCCAGCAGTGCATCATCGGCCGGGACCCCCGTGGAACCCACGCTACATTTCGGCATAGATGGGACGGTTCTATCCAATGCTGGATCTGCTTGCTGCTGCCGCTGAGACGGCCTTTCCAGGCTAAGTGTGTCGATCTGCACCTGCTGACGCATGAAAGCGCGTTCCAACTCCGCGTGCTTTGATTCTACCTGTTGAAGCCGGTCTGCATCCTGCTTCTTCTTGTCTTCCTCCTGCTTCTTCTTTCTTGCACGGCTTCTGTAACTGATATTCCAGTCCGCAAACCCCTCAACCCACGGAACAACGCCTTTGCCTCGTGTTCGTCCCGGGTGTTCAGGATTCCCGAGGGCGTGTGTAAGCTCGTCGTTCTCTCTCTCGGGCGTGAACTCCCACATTCGAGCCGCTTCTATTGCAACAAGTAAAGCGTCCGAGGCTTCTTTAAGACTTGCCTGCACTATAATCTCCCCTGTCTTTGGGTCCAACTTTCCCCCATGCGCATAAAACCAAGTCCTGCACCTGTCGGGCCAAACCAATGTTTTTGGAGTGACCCCTGCAGCAATCATCTTTTCCTCAGATTCATCCCACTTAGGCCGACCAGTCTTGTAGCCACCTGGCCCCAGAACATGGTGAAACTGTTTCTTCTTAGCATTGATCTTGTTTTTCCTCGACCGTTCCTTAGCTGCTTCCGATTCCTTGAACTCCAGAAATAAGTCCCAGTGATCTTTTGCCTTCTCCAGTGCTCCAGTGAATTCTGGAGTCTGCTTTCCTGCTTCGACGTAGCAGGCCCATAATCTTTTCTTGTGGTTGCGGAATTGTGTGGCCATCTTCTGAAGAGCACTCTTCTTGACTTTCTCCCGTTCTGCATTTGTTAAATGCTCTGGTAGGGTGAAATGTGACATGAGCGTTTCCCAAAGTAGATCTTTTGCTCTTTCGTCGACAAAACTAACTCCTCGATCTCCCTTTGGCTTATTCCATTCTTGAACGGAGATAGGGATTTGGTCCCTGACAATAACTCCGCACTGACGAGTAAATTTGTCCGCATTGTTTTTAGGAGCAAGCGGTTCGCCATTTGGTTTGATCTCATCGATGTTGTACTTCAAGCCAGCCTGCAACTTTTTGGCCGGGCCTCGTACTGCCCTGCTTGTAGAAGATTTGCTCGATCCGGAGGGCTAAAAGAAGAAAGATTCGTTAATATATATATATATATATATATATATATATATATATATATATATATATATATATACAAATCAATTAATACATGTAATGATCACCAGAGGCCTTATATATACCTCGCCGGTCTTTGTTAATTGAAGATCATTTCCTTCGCCATCATTGTTTGTGTGGCCTTCGTCTGTTGGTTCTTCCTCAAATATTCCCTCACCAGAATTGTTCAGATATTGTGAGCCGTCATCTTCATGTTCACCCTCTGGGTTTCGGATCATGTCGAACATGATATGCTCTTGATCATGGTCGTCTCTGCCGCTAGCGTCCATAGCTTAACTAATCCAGAAGTAAGATAAAACAATTTAGTATTCAAATTAGAATGCATCTCGAATAATATTACAAATACATCTCGAATAATCCAGTTAATGCATCATCGAATATTATCGAATATAATCTCGAATACATCTCGAATATTATCACTAATACATCTCGAATAATCCAGTTAATGCATCATCGAATATTATCGAATATAATCTCGAATACATCTCGAGTATTATCACTAATACATCTCGAATATTATCATATAACATCACTAGCTAATACAGATCGAATACTATCGAATAATCCAGTTGACTCGCGGTTCCAAAGAGAAGGAACCATCACAGGATAAGCTCGGGTGAGATCCCTGAAGAACCTGCCAGGTATTGGAGAACCTGACATCCAACGCAACCATGTAGCGACGGACGTGCTCGTCCTCCTCCCTGACACGGCGACGTACCACCTCCTCGGGGGCCGGCTACCTCCGCACCGATAGTGGCCCACGCGACCGCCACCAAAGAAGCTCCGGGTCGACGATGGGAGCACGGTTCCTCACCAAGCTGCGCGCCCCGGAAGGTAGCACCTCCCAGTGCCAGCCCGGCGGAGCCCAGTCCCGGACATGGCACCTCTCAAGCAGGTTGTCGCCACCGAGTCGACGACGAGGATGCGGGCCGGGCATCGTCGACGCCAAAAATGTTTCTATGCAAATTTAACTTTTTTAAATGCTTGATTATGATTTTTGTAATTCTTGTTCACTTGATTTTGCAAATACATGACAAACTTTTGCAAATACAACATTAAGATATTAACATTTTCCAAATAAGATATTAACATGTTTTTGATCAATATTTTTAAGATACAACATTAAAATATTTTTAATACATGGTCAACTTTTTTCTATGCAACTTTTTTCTATGCAAATTTTTTCTATACTATACATGCATGATACAACATTAAAAGTATAAAAAACTAAAAAACAGAAAGAAAAAAAACTAGCTAGTGAAAAAAAAACAATCTATGCAAATTCCACCGTTCATCTACGTACATACATACATACATTGTAGACATACATACATATACTAAGCATCTACAACATCTAGTGAAAAAAAAACAATCTATGAAAAAAAAAGATGAACAAAATTAAGGAGGGAGGCTCACCGGCCGGGATTGTCGGGGCGGAGGGAGGCGGGGAGGACGCCGGAAACGGAGGAGCGGCGCCGGAGACGGAGGAGGACGCCGGAGGCGGGGAGGAGCGGCGCCGGCGCGGGCTCGGGCCGCGGCGGCTTGTGAAGGAGCGGTCACGCGTCGATCGCGAGGCGGGCGCGCGCGGAGGAGCGGCGGCGGCGGGCAGCGTGGCGGCGCCGGCGCGGGCTTTGGCGGCGCTTGGGAGCAGAGCAGCCGGACGGCGACGTCGAGGTCCGGCAGCCTGGCGGCGTCGTGCGTGGTCTTCGGCGCCGTCGTCGGGGGAAACTAGATGAGTTTGGAAATTTTGCTAAGTGCTGCATGCGCTTATATACAGAGACCTTTAGTCCCGTTTGGTGGCAGGCCCCCCTTTAGTCCCGGTGCGAGCCACCAACCGGGACTAAAGGTGAATTTCACCAGGCCGAGCGGCGGGAAGCCCAGACCATTAGTCCCGGTTGGTGGCTCGCACCGGGACTAAAGGGGGGCCTTTAGTCCCGGTTGGTGGCTCCAACCGGGACTAAAGGGTTGGTCCTGGCGTGGTGGAAGTTTAGTCCCACCTCGCCAAGCGAGAGGCACCCAAGCCTAGCAGGTTCACGCAAAGATTCTTCGTCACGTGCATCACGTCGATTGCAGAGCGAACCTCTAGGTCTTTCCAATAGGGTAGGTCCCAAAATATAGATTTCTTCTTCCACATGGGTGCGTGTCCGTCAGCGTCATTCGGAACAGATTGTCCGCCGGGACCCTTTCCAAAGATTACATTTAAATCCTTGACCATATCAAGTATATCATCACCAGTACGGTGGCGAGGCTTCTTCCGGTGATCTGCCTCACCTTTGAAATGCTTGCCTTTCTTTCTTAAGAGATGCTTGATCGGAAGAAATCGACGATGTCCCAGGTACACATTCTTCTTACATTTATCCAAATATATACTTTGGGTATCATCTAAATAGTGTGTGCATGCGTGGTATCCCTTGTTTGTCTGTCCTGAAAGGTTACTAAGAGCAGGCCAATCATTGATGGTTACAAACAGCAACGCTCGTAGGTCAAATTCCTGCTGTTTGTGCTCATCCCACACACGTACACCTTTTATGTCCCACAGTTGTAAAAGTTCTTCAACTAATGGCCTTAGGTACACATCAATGTCGTTGCCGGGTTGCTTGGGGCCTTGGATGAGCACTGGCATCATAATGAACTTCCGCTTCATGCACAACCAAGGAGGAAGGTTATAGATACATAGAGTCACAGGCCAGGTGCTATGATTGCTGCTCTGCTCCCCAAAAGGATTAATGCCATCTGCACTTATACCAAACCATAAGTTCCTTGCGTCACCTGCAAACTCCAGCCACTTTCTCTTGATTTTTCTCCACTGCGACCCATCAGCGGGTACTCTCAACTTCCCGTCTTTCTTATGGTCTTCTTTGTGCCATCGCAACAACTTGGCATGCTCTTTGTTTTGAAACAAACGTTTCAACCGTGCTATTATAGGAGCATACCACATCACCTTGGCAGGAATCCTATTCCTGGGGCGCTCGCCCTCAACATCATCACCAGGGTCATCACGGCTGATCTTATAGCGCAATGCACCGCATACCGGGCATGCATTCAAATTCTCGTACTCCTCACCGCGGTAGAGGATGCAGTCATTAGGGCATGCTTGTATCTTCTCAACCTCTAATCCTATAGGGCAGACAGCCTTCTTTGCTTCGTACGTACTGTCGGGCAATTCGTTATCCTTTGGAAGCTTCTTCTTCATTATTTTCAGCAACTTTTCAAATCCCTTGTCAGATACACCATTCTCTGCCTTCCATTGCAGCAATTCCAGTGTGGTACCCAGCTTTTTCTTATCATCTTCGCAATTTGGGTACAACAATTTTTTGTGATCCTCTAACATGCGCTGCAACTTCAACTTCTCCTTTTCACTTTCGTAGTTTCTCTTTGCATCAGCAATGGCCCGACCAAGATCATCAGCGGGCTCATCTGATGCCTCTTCTTCAGCTTCTTCTTCTTTATTCTCTTCCCCCATTGTAGTACCATCGTATTCAGGGAACTCAAGATAGTTGTCATCATCCTCTTCTTCTTCATTCTCTTCCATTAGAACCCCTCTTTCTCCGTGCTTGGTCCAATAGTTATAGCCGGACATGAAACCGGACGTAAACAGGTGGACGTGAATGACTTTTGAGCTAGAGTAATTCCTATCATTCTTACAGACACCACATGGACAACACATAAAACCATTCCGCTTGTTTGCCTCAGCCGCACGCAGAAAACTATGCACGCCATTAATGAGCTGGGAAGAGCGTCGGGCATCGTACATCCATTGCCGACTCATCTTCATTACACAACACCGAAAAGACCAAATTAATACAAGTTCATACCTAAAGTTCATACACACTTATTCTCATAAAACAACATAAAACTATCTAGCTAAAGCATTTAAATGCAACAACAAATGCGATCAAAATCGCAACTAAGGTAATAATTGATCCAACAGCATAATGATACCAAGCCTCTTTATTAATGGCATATTTTCTAACCTTTCTAATCTTCAAGCGCATTGCATCCATCTTGATCTTGTGATCATCGACGACATCGGCAACATACAACTCCAATTTCATCTTCTCTTCTTCAATTCTTTTCAATTTTTCTTTCAAATACTCGTTTTCTTTTTCAACTAAATTTAACTTCTCGACAAGAGGGTCGGTTGCAATTTCCGGTTCACATACCTCCTAGATAAAAATATCTATGTCAACTTGATGGGCATAATTGTCATAAACACGAAATGCAACAAATAGTTATAAAAGAGAATATACCACATCCAAATCATAAACCGGACGAGGGCCGACGGGGACGGATATCAAAGTCATGGCACTATGTATAACAAACAATCATACAAGTAAGAAAAGTATATAAGTAACTATCTAAATCATACAAATAAGATTTTTTTTATAAAAAGGATAAGAACAAGAGGCTCACCAAGGTGGTGCCGGCGACGGGACGGTGCGGACGATCGACGGTGGTTAGGACGGGGACGGGAAGGCACTAAGTAAACCACACCTACACATATGCAAACTAAGAAGTTAATTTGAGCTCAAATTGCATATAAATCGAATAAACTCCCACATAATTACTCCCAAACTAAAACCCACCAATCACTATACTTATAGAGCATTGCACGAGCTAATCTAGCAATGAGAGATGAAAGGACAAAGTTGCTAACCTTTGTGAACACTTGGATAGAAGGGTTGCCTTGAAATCTTGACAAATCTTTGGCAAAAATGGAGGATGAGCTCGAGCAAGGGGAAGAACAGAGGAGAGAAAGGGGAAAACAGAGAGAATGGGCTCGGGCTGGACGAAGGGTTTATATAGGGACGTCTTTAGTCCCGGTTGGTTATACAAACCGGGACTAAAGGTCCACCTCTAGTCCCGTTTTGTGATACAAACCGGGACTAAAGGGGATTGTGGGGGCCCCAACCTGACACCAGCCTGCCACCACCCCTTTAGTCCCGGTTTGTATCACAACACTAGTAGAAAACAGGGCATTGGTTTTTGCCAAATCAGAGCAACAGTCCAGGTCGACTTACGAACAGGGACTAATGCGTGCATCAGTCCCGGTTCGAGCGGCCAGGACGCCGGCCGGGCCTCGGCAGGCACCAGTCCCGGTTCGGCTGGGACCTTTAGTCCCGGTTCCAGCCACCAACCGGGACTAAAGGGCCTCGCTCCTGGCGCAACCCCTTTAGTCCCGGTTGGTGTCTGGAACCGGGACTAAAGGGTAGGCCATTAGTCCCGGTTTTAGACACAAACCGGGACTAAAGTTTTGCCTATATATATCGACGCCCCCCTCATCTCCTCTGTTTTTTGGCCGTGGAAGGGTGGAAGTGTGGGCTACTCTGTTTTTTGCCTATATATGCACATGAGGTGTTCGATGAAATGCCGGAGCCACACTTAAGCTTTCTCCTCTGTTCTTCCTCCAAGCTCCATTTTCCCCAAGATTTGTCTAGGTTTGGCGGTGCACCAACTATCCAAGTGTTCTAAAAAGGTTAGCAACTTCATCCTTTCATCTCTCACTGCTAGTTTAGCTCATTTCAAATGCTCTAGAAGTAGTGTGGTTTGTGGGGTTTAGTGGAGGAGTGTATGTGTGAGTTTATTTGATTTAGATGCACAATTTGAGCTCAAATTAACTTCTTAGTTTGCACATGTGTAGGGTGCCGTCCCGTCCCCGTCCCCGTCCTCACCGCCGTCGATCGCCCGTGCCGATCTCGTCGCCGGCACCACCGTGGTGAGCTCAAATTAACTTCTTAGTTTGCACATGTGTAGAGAGCTGTATGTTGTTCTATGAGAACTATGTATGAACTTTATGTATTTATTTTTTCAGTAATAACATTTGATCACTACTGTACTTTGGTTTTAATGTCATGATGAACTTGTATTAATTTGTTCATTTCTCTATTCATGATGTTCTGTAATGGTTTTTGATATACTTAATTATATAATGCACGCAGATGAACCGGCAATGGATGTACAGTGACCGACGCACCTCCGACTACATTACGGGCCTGCATAATTTTCTCAATGTGGCGGAGGCAAACAAGCAGAATGGTTTTATGTATTGTCCATGTATTGTCTGTGAGAATACGAAGGATTACTCTGACTCGAAAACCCTTCACTTCCACCTGCTTAAGAACGGTTTCATGCCACACTATAATGTTTGGACCAAGCACGGAGAAAGAGGGGTTATGATGGAAGACAATGCAGAAGAAGAGGATGATGACAACTATCCTATGTTTCCTGGATACGGTGATACTGCAACGGGGGAAGCTGAAGATCAAGAGGCACCAGATGTGCCCGATGATGATCTTCGCCGGGTCATTGTTGATGCACAGAGAGGATGCGAAAGTGAAAGGGAGAAGTTGAAGTTCGATCGCATGTTAGAGGATCACAAAAAAGGGTTGTACCCAAATTGCGAAGATGGCAACACAAAGCTCGGTACCGCACTGGAATTGCTGCAATGGAAGGCAGAGAATGGTGTATCTGACAAGGGATTTCGGAAGCTACTGAAAATAATGAAGAAGAAGCTTCCAAAGGATAACGAATTGCCAGACAGTACGGACAAAGCAAAGAAGGTTCTCCGCCCTCTAGGATTAGAGGAGCAGAAGATACATGCATGCCCTAATGATTGCATCCTCTACCGCGGTGAGGAGTACGAGAATTTGAATGCATGCCCGGTATGCGGTGCATTGCGGTATAAGATCAGACGAGATGACCCTGGTGATGTTGAGGGCGAGCGCCCCAGGAAGAGGGTTCCTGCCAAGGTGATGTGGTATGCTCCTATAATACCACGGTTGAAACGTCTGTTCAGAAACAAAGAGCATGCCAAGTTGTTGCGATGGCGCAAAGAAGACCGTAAGAAAGACGGGAAGTTGAGAGTACCCGCTGATGGGCCGCAGTGGAGAAAAATCGAGAGAAAGTGGCCGGACTTTGCAGGTGACGCAAGGAACTTATGGTTTGGTTTAAGTGCAGATGGCATTAATCCTTTTGGGGAGCAGAGCAGCAATCATAGCACCTGGCCTGTGACTCTATGTATCTATAACCTTCCTCCTTGGTTGTGCATGAAGCGGAAGTTCATTATGATGCCAGTGCTCATCCAAGGCCCTAAGCAACCCGGCAATGACATTGATGTGTACCTAAGGCCATTAGTTGAAGAACTTTTACATCTGTGGGACATAAAAGGTGTACGTGTGTGGGATGAGCACAAACAATAGGAATTTGACCTACGAGCGTTGCTGTTTGTAACCATCAATGATTTGCTTGCTCTTAGTAACCTTTCAGGACAGACAAACAAGGGATACCACGCATGCACGCACTGTTTAGATGAGACCGAAAGTATATATTTGGATAAATGTAAGAAGAATGTGTACCTGGGACATCGTCGATTTCTTCCGACCAAGCATGCCTTAAGAAAGAAAGGCAAGCATTTCAAAGGTGAGGTAGATCACCGGAAGAAGCCTGTCCTCCGTACTGGTGATGATATACTTGATATGGTCAAGGATTTACAAGTAATCTTTGGAAAGGGTCCTGGCGGACAATCTGTTCCGAATGACGCTGACGGACACACACCTATGTGGAAGAAGAAATCTATATTTTGGGACCTACCCTATTGGAAAGACCTAGAGGTCCGCTATGCAATCGACGTGATGCACGTGACGAAGAATCTTTGCGTGAACCTGCTAGGCTTCTTGGGCGTGTATGGGAAGACCAAAGATACACCGGAGGCACGGGAGGACCAGCAACGTATGAACGAAAAAGACGGCATGCATCCAAAGCAGTATCAAGGTCCCAGCTACGCTCTTACCAAAGCAGAGAAGGAAATATTTTTTGAATGCCTGCTCAGTATCAAGGTCCCGTCTGGCTTCTCGTCGAATATAAAGGGAATAATAAATATGGCAGAGAAAAAAATTCCAGAACCTAAAGTCTCATGACTGCCACGTGATTATGACGCAACTGCTTCTGGTTGCATTGAGGGGGCTTCTACCAGAAAATGTTCGATTAGCCATTGTGAAGCTATGTGCATTCCTCAATGCAATTTCTCAGAAGGTAATCGATCCAGAAATCCTACCAAGGTTACATAATGATTTGATCCAATGTCTTGTCAGTTTCGAGTTGGTGTTCCCACCATCCTTCTTCAATATTATGACGCACTTCCTAGTTCACCTAGTCAACGAGATTGCAATTCAGGGTCCTGTATTTCTACACAATATGTTCCCCTTTGAGAGGTTCATGGGAGTCTTAAAGAAATATGTTCGTAACCGTGCTAGGCCAGAAGGAAGCATCTCCACGGGCCATCAAACAGAGGAGGTCATTGAGTTTTGTGTTGACTTTATTCCTGACCTTAAGCCGATTGGTGTTCCTGAATCGCGGCATGAGGGCAGACTGGGTGGAAAAGGCACGCTAGGAAAGGATTCAGTAATATGTATGGACGGGCATTCTTGGGCGCAAGCACACTACACAGTTCTACAAAATTCCAGCTCGGTGGCTTTGTATATCGAGGAACACCTGGATAGTGTACGCTCCAAGAACCCGGAGCAGTCTGAGCCCTGGATCAAACGTACACACATGGCGTCATTCGGCGGTTGGTTGCAAACACGTCTCATGCATGACGACACTGTTGGAGATGAGCTGTACTTGCTGGCCAAGTCACCATCTTCGACTATATCGACTTTCAAAGGGTACGAGATAAATGGGAATACATTTTACACGATCGCCCAAGATAAAAAGAGCACCAACCAAAACAGTGGTGTCCGCTTTGATGCAGCAAACACCAATAGGTCAAAGGACACATATTATGGTTACATAGAGGAGATATGGGAACTTGACTATGGACGTGATTTGAAGGTCCCTTTGTTTCGGTGCAAATGGGTCAATCTAACTGGAGGCGGGGTAAAGGAAGACCCGCGATACGGAATGACAACAATGGATCTCAACAATCTTGGGTACACAGACGAACCATTCGTCCTAGCCAATGATGTGGCCCAGGTTTTCTATGTGAAGGACATGTCTACCAAACCGAGAAAAAGAAAAGATAAGGAAGCGAATACATCATACGATGAGCCAAAGCGCCACATAGTTCTTTCAGGGAAAAGAAACATCGTGGGAGTGGAGGACAAGACAGACATATCAGAAGATTATGAAAAGTTTCATGAAATTTCTCCCTTCACAGTGAAGACTGACCCAAGCATCCTGTTAAATGATGAAGATTATCCATGGTTACGGCGCAATAAGCAAGGGACACACGCGAAGAAATAGTTTTATACCCCAAGATCCCACTCTGGGATGTGACCGGCTTCACCGCCATCACTTTCTCTCTAGTGTGAGTTTCCGGATTTATAGCTGGAAAGTGCCACTTCGGACAAACCGGAGGGAATCTTTGTAAGAGCTAGCTAGGGCATTTTGGCATTTGAAACATGATTTTATAATAATTATTTATTAAGTTATGAAATTTCAATTATTCCTATCCTTTTAGTATTTTAATTATACAGAGGAGTTAATCAATGCAATTATGTCCAAACAAAATATGAATGTCTTCTGAGCACCGGTTGGTAGCTCAATTTTTTCAAAAACATATTGACAAACCACCACCTGATGTGTCAAAGAATAAAGTTATATAAAATTCTAGTTATGATCAACTAAAACAAAACTATAATATTCTTCAATTGCAAAAAGAATCAACTAAAAAGCTTTTATAAAACTCTAGTTATGATCAAAATAATATTAACTTAAAATTATATAAAATTTATGCAACTAAAATTTTCATAAAGTATTTTTTGTTAAAAACTTTAATAGCAAAAGAATTAAATGAAAACTAGGCATGTATGCATCTGTTTAAAAGAAAACTTTAGAATTAAAACCAAAAATAGGCATGATCTCTTTCATTAACACAGAAAGAATATGAAAGTTTTGCATTTTTTAGAATTTCATATATTTTTTTGAAATTATTTGATAATCATGTGTATTACACATAAGTGAGTATATATAAAAATTAGGATGTGATTTGAAGAAGGTCAAAAAATTGACATAACATATGCAAAAAATAAAAAAAATAAAAAAAACTAAAAGAGCTAAACATAATCTGTTTTTGATTAAAACACCTATTTAAAATAACCTAAAAATTACCAAATTGAACATACTGATAAAACACAGTAATATTAAACAGCACGAAAAACAATCACTCAAAAATCTATTTTTAAAGTAAAGTTATTCACAAACTAGTGATTCACACAAATTTCAAAGAATTCAAATTTAAACTATTCAAATTTAAACACTACTGGCACTAACAGAAAGTTTATAATTTTTGTGACCTAAACCAAAAAGATTCACTCAAACACTCTAAATATTTGGCTGTAAGTAGAAACAAAAGAAAAAAAAAAGCAAAAAACAAAAAAAACTGGAAAAGACCTTTAGTCCCGGTTGGACCCACCAACCGGGACTAAAAAATTTGCAAAAAAAAAAAATGCCCACCTACTAGGCCACCACGGCCTGCATACGACTAGAAACCCAACTTTATATGGGCCAGGATGCAGGCCCGCAGGGCACGTAGGCCCAACAGGGCAGAGTGGAACGTTAGGCATGTACTGCCTGCTTTAGAGAGGAGCTCGGGACGGATATCGCAGCGGGGCTTATAAACAGGTGCGAGTGCCTCTCGCTTGGCGAGGTGGGACTAAACTTCCACCACGCCAGGACCAGCCCTTTAGTCCCGGTTGGTGGCTCCAACCGGGACTAAAGGCCCCCTTTTAGTCCCGGTCCGAGCCACCAACCGGGACTAAAGGGTTGGGTTTCGCGCCCTTTGGGCTGGTGAAATTTACCTTTAGTCCCGGTTGGTGGCTCGGACCGGGACTAAAGGGGGGCCTTTAGTCCCGGTTGGAGCCACCAACCGGGACTAAAGGGTTGTCTATATAAGCAGCACTTAGAAAATTTTCCAAACACCACAGTTTTCGATCTCCCTCTCCCCCGACGCCGAAGACCACCTCGACGCCGCTAGGCTGCCGGATGTCGCCGTCGCCTCCGAGCCGTCCCCGATCCCTCCTCCCCGTGCATCGCCGCCCCCGAGCCCGCTCCACGTCGCCGCCCCCGAGCCCGCTCCTCGTCGTCGCCGCCCCCGAGCCCGTCCTCGTCGTCGCCGCCCCCGAGCCCTCATCGCCGACGCCTCCTCGCTGTGAACGCCGCCCCGATCCCCTCCTCCTCCTCCTATTCCCCCCTGCTAGCGGATGCCGACGTCGCCGATTCCCCCCTCTCTCTGAATTTTTCTAAATTTACTGAATTTTTTGACAGTGCTAAACAATGCACATCAAGTGTATGATGAAAAGCCAGAGGGCTCTAGGAATTTTAGGAATTTTTGAGAATTTTTGTGGTGAGGTGTTGATGCACAAAAGAGAGTCTGGCAAAGTTTCAGAATTTTTGGAGCAATTTAAATTGGGCTTTGACCATGGAGTTTGAATCTGGTCCAAATTTGAACTGAATGAAATTTGAAAAATTTGAACTATGGAACCAAATGTTTTTGGTGGAATGGGTTGTGGGTACTGTCAAATAGATGGAGTAATATTTGTGGGTGCAAAAGAATTGGGGAGAATATAGCTCCTTTGCAAATCAAAGAACAAAATTTTTGCATTAGAGTTCATTTTGTCTTTTTTGTATGTTTTAATGCAAGCATCTTTTGGGCAATCTTTGAACATGAAGTAGGAGCATTTTTATGTCATCTTGCTGGTACATTTTAGTTCATGCCATGTTAGGACCTGTAGTGAGTGCTACAAGCTTGTAAACTTGCTATCTATTCATTTCTGCCATGCCATGCAAATATCACTAAGTCTGAAAATCTGTTAATACTTGTCAACTTGTCATGATGATTGCCATTGATCTAGGGGTCATTTGAATTAGTTCAGTAAGCATGTTTTGCCATGTGTTACATGTACATTCATGTCATGCCATTTGTTGCCATGTAGAAATTCTGTAGCATGTTCAAAACTTGCTTTCAAATTGGTATCTAGCTATAATGGACAGATTTGCATTGCATATTGCTTTGATACCCATTTGAGTTCCGTGCATCCGTTTGCCATGATCTTTATAGGTCCATTTCAACTAAAATCTTCCATTCTATCCAGTGGCATACTTGGGTTTGCCTAATTTTTTTTCACTCGGTGGAATTACAAGTTGTGGTGTTGCATCTCCGTGGAGTTGGTCCCTGATCGTCCCTTCGCTATTCGACAAAAGGTGTCCATTTTTCGTATGTTGAGTTTTGTTCATAGGATGATGGTTGGTTCATTTGTTGAGTTGTGTATTCATCTTGTGTATAAATCTTGTATTCATCTTGTATTCATTTTGTATTCATCTTGTGTATAAATCTTGTATTCATCTTGTACAAATATCGTCGTAACTTCGACATGAGAGGGGGGGTCGTTAAAACATAACCCCGATAACTTTGATTTTGAGGCATATGAAAACCTGATTTGCACGTTGGACAGGCATGAGAGAGCTGGTCTGCAAAGTATCCTCTCCCGAAAGATAGGACGACTCATCAGATATGATTCTAGATAATGTCCAATGCCTCATATCGCGAACATAGTTATATTGGATAATTGATCTTCATATAAATGAAGCATAAAAGTTTAGCAATCACTTACAAATTTTCATGTTGTTCATTGACTTCGACATGAGCGGGGGGGGGGGGGGGGGTCGTGTTAAAACATAACTCCGATAATTTCGGTATAACTTCGACATGAGGGGGGAGGGGGTCGTTAAAACATAACCCCGATAATCCACTAATCGATTGCTCATATGCATATGATTCCTTGTTGTGATTAGGTCTATGTTTGCCACTAATCCATCTCTCATGGTTGTATATTGCCATGTTGTAATATTTGCAGAAACTATGGAACACGACAGAGACTTAGAACAAGAAAAGGCGTTGGAGGAAATAATCCGCGAGGGAGATGATGATATCATGACCTCACAGTTTCTCAACGACTCCGATGGTGAGGGAAGAGAAGATGACGGCTCCGCCGGTGTTGGAGCCTTAACTGTTGCAAAGTCCGGCGAGGTATATATATTAATTAAGCCTCTGCTGACTAGATGCATTAATTGTTTTGTATGTACATATATTAACACTTCTTTCTTCTATTAGCCCTCCGGATCGAGCCAAACTTCTATAAGGAGACGAGGCCCGAAGAAAAGGCTGGGCGAGAATGAAAGGTTCACGATCGAAGAAGTCGATCCAGATGGCAAACCGACTGTTCCCAAGCGGACCCAAGACCAATTTATACATCAGTGCGGAGTTGTTGTTAGGGACAGCGTCCCGATCAGCATCCAAGAATGGAATAAGAAGAAGGACGATGGAGTTTCTTATGTCGATGATAGATGCCAAGATCAGCTTTGGAACTCGCTCATGATAAATTTCAGCCTACCGCCAGAGGAGGATCCAAATAACCCAGTTATACAGCGAAAAGTCAAAAAATGGGCTCTTAAGAAGATGGCAGAACAATTCAAGAACTGGAAGAAAAGATTGAATGAACAGTTTGTCGAGAAAGACGAGACTCCAGAATTCACCGGTCAATATGCGAAGATAAAAGATCACTGGCCCGCATTTGTGGCGTACAAGAAATCGGAGAAAGCTAAGAACAGGTCACAGACAAATAAGCTAAATGCTTCAAAGAAGCAGTATCACCATGTTACAGGGTCAGGTGGCTACAAGGTTGCCCGGCCTACGTGGGACAAAGCTGAGAACGACCTGCTTGCTAAAGGGATCCAACCAGCGACATTGAACTGGCCCGAATGGGCAAGGACTTGGTTCTTCGGGCATGGGGGAACTTTGGACCCAGAAACAGGGAAGTGTGTTTACACAAAAGAACAACTTGAAACACCCGTCACAAAGATTCAGGAAGCAATCAAGGACGTGCAGGAAGGGAGGTTCCATCCCGACAGAGAGAAGGACGTGCTGTCACGCGCCCTCGGGAATCCTGAACACCCTGGACGAACACGAGGCACAGCAGGCTCCGTTCCGTGGGTGCATGGGTTTCCCGACAGCACTGGTTATAGAAGCCGAGGGAGAAAGAAGAAAGAGGAAGCAGACCGGATGCAGAATGTAGAACAAAGATTAACGTTGCAGGAGAAGAAACTAGAGGCACTTACCAGTCAGCGAGCTACCGACCCACCATCTCAGCAGCACGAAGATCCTTCATTCGATACTGCCCACGAAGCTACCCCACCATCTCAGCGGAAAAGCAGCATGGCATCCACGGAGCTCGTTCGGCCTGATATCACGGCTCCTCGCTACCCCGTGGATTATATCACGGAGAGGGAACATTGTGAGCTAATGGCGAAATGCATCAACCTACCCTTGAAGGTGGCGGTCGGCTATGTCTTACCTCCTAGACCTGATGCAACTTTCCATTGCAATCCGATTCCAGATGGCTTTGCTATTGTCGGGGTGGATGAAGTTACCAACGGATTCGAGGGGCTGGAGCTTGAGTACCCTACAGGTGAAGGGGAGACTCATCTGGTAGATGCCATAAGGACTACCATTCTATGGAGAAATGAATACATCGTGCTTCCACAATGGACACCGCGTCAGCAGACTCAGCCGGAGGAGGCCTCTCAGCAGACTCCTCACAGTCCAGCTCTACCTTCGCTGCCTCAGTCGTCTCCGCCGCGTCAGCACACTCCGCCGCCTCAGCTGTCTCCGCCGCGTCAGCGAACTCCGCCGGAGGAGGCCCCTCAGCAGAATCCTCCGCCGCCTCAGCTGTCTCCGCCGCCTCAGCGGACTCCGCCGGAGGAGGCCCCTCAGCAGAATCCTTCGCCGCCTCAGCTGTCTCCGCCGCCTCAGCGGACTCCGCCTCCTCCGCCGCCTCAGCAACGGCAGAAGAGACCCGCCGCCGCTCCGGCGGCTAGCAGTACAACAACGAAGAAATCCAGAGCAGGTCCAAGCGTCAAGAAGGCTCCTCCCAAGTTACCATACGACATGACTGAGGAGAAAAACAACGACATCATGGCTGCCGATGTGAAACGCCAGCTTGCACCGAAACGTCCAGATCCAAAGGAGAAAATAGATCCAGTAAAAGCGAAGCGCTGTCTGGATGCCCTTCAGCGACCACCATCTCCTCCGCCGCTCTCACACTATGACCGCTGTATTGTAAAGACATTTCATGAAGCGAAAAGGTCGGGAAGTACTAGCAGTGCTGCAAGAAGTGGGAAAACAATTCCCCAACTCGGCGAATAGGAAAAACAATCGTGCCCCCCGCTCAAGGTGTTTCCCAATATCGCTAATGATCCGGGGGTAGCGGCCGCTCATCCTGGTTACACTCTTGCTGATTACTTAGGCGATGATGTACAGTTCGAATTGGCTGAGGTAGCCTTTAGATACGAGCACGGGAAGCCTCTCGTCAGACCTGAGCAGCTCCCGCGTCTATCAACGATGATGCGAACATTGCATAACTGGTACTTGAAAGCCTGCAAGGAAGGGACCGACAGTATCTTAGTGGGAATTAAAGATGAGCACTACTTCAATGGAGTCGAGGCGTTGTACATTGAATTTGAAGAATTATTTCAGTTATACAATCAAGCCGCCCTCGACAAAACTATCGTCAGTTGCTATTGTCTGTAAGTATTTTTTCTGTAATTAAGTCTTTAGCTCAGCTCGTTCATTGCATGTATAATTATCATCACACTATATTATGCAGATTGAAGATCCGCAAATGCAGAGGAAAAATCTATGACATTGGGTTCATTAACCCAAATACCGTAAATGAATATACGATACAAAAAAGCCCCGATGATACAGAGAATTACTTGCTAAAGGCGTTACTTGGACAACAAAACAAAAAGGAAATACTATTTCCTTACAACTTCAAGTGAGTGTTAACTGTCTTGTGCATATTCTGTTTCGCTTACTCGAGGTTAAGTGTAATTGATGAGTTATGCGTGCGCAGGTTCCACTTTATTCTGCTAGCCATTCAGCTAGATGCGGGACTAGTAGTTGTCTTGGACTCGAGACGTAAAGAGGCTAAGGAGTGGGCGGACATGAGTCAAATGCTCCAGAAGTAAGTTCAATCATTATCGCACCATATCGGCAACTTTCGTTCATTTCCTGATATCAAGTAATCATTTTCTTTGCCGACAGGGTTTGGAAAAAGTTCACCAACCAGGTTAGGGGTGAATGGAAAAAGGAGCTGCAATTTTCACACCCCAAAGTAAGTACTACTAGCTAGTTCCGCGCATCTCTCATTGATTCTAGTTTCAATACCATTATCATGCTTGATTATCATTTTGATTGGACTCTATTCTCCTAAAGTTCTTGTGGCGGGAACCCGGAAATAATTTATGTGGATACTACATTTGCGAGTACATTCGCCACAAGACCTCTGAGCGGGGCAGATCTGAAGAACAATTTGAAGTATGTAAACAATATTCACATTTTTATTTTATTACCATCAATTGTGTTGAGTTTCATTCATATATATATATATATATTGACCCCCTTCTTTAAATTAGATCAAGCGGAAGCGGGATGAACTCCTACCAACTGATCGCATACGAGCAATTCAAGAGGAATTGGCGGGATTCTTTGTTGACCATGTCATACCTACAGACGCAGAATTCCATCGGGAGTGGCAATGCGATTTTGGTAATTAGATATTAGGGATCGTAAGAGATGTTACATTGTATATATGCATGAACGTGTACTATACGTAGTAGCGTCGAATAGATATACGAAAACTTGTTGTTCGACCAAGCACGGAGAAAGAGAGGTCACTTCTCTCTATATTCATGACGATTTGTGTAATGGTTCCTTCATTGCTATATGTAGTAGCTAGCGTCGAGTTGAATGGAAAACGTAAAATAAAAACGAAAACCCTAAATGTAAAAGAATTGAATGATAAACACAAAAAGAAAAGGGGGGAAACACAATATGAAACCCCTAAACCCTCCAAAACCCCTAAACCCTAAACCCCTCCTTTAAAAAAAAACAGCGCTTGGCAGGGGCTGACGCGTGGCGGCCTTTTAGTCCCGGTTGGTGTTACCAACCGGGACTAAAGGTCCTCCTGCCTGAGCGCTGCGCAGCGGCCACGTGGAGACCCTTTAGTCCTGGTCGGTGTTACCAACCGGGACTAAAGGTCCTCCTGCCTGGGCGGCCCACAGCGGCCACGTGGAGCTCCTTTAGTCCCAGTTCGTAACCCAACCGGGATTAAAAGTGGGGGCCTTTAGTCCCGATTGTTCAGTCCCGGTTGCAGAACCGGGACTAAAGGCCCTCTGGAACCGGGACTGATGCCCTGTTTTCTACTAGTGCAAACCAGGACTATAGATGGTACCTATAGTCCCGGTTTGTGATACCTACTGGGACTAAAGGGGCTTGTGGGGGCCCCAGCCTGACACCAGCCTGCCACCACCCCTTTAGTCCCGGTTTGTATCACAAACCGGAACTATAGGTAGAAAATGAACCGGGATTAATGATGCCCGTGCCCCCGACCGCTCCTAGCCGTTGGAACCGGGACTAATAGTCATCGTAGTCCCGGGCCGTAATCAAACCGGGACTAAAGGGGCGGACGAAAGGTCTGTTTTCTACTAGTGAATGATGCAAACGTTAATTATCTCTGTGTTATTAACCATTAACTTGTGACGAATGTATCTCATAGCATAACATCAATCGGGTCGATTCAACACAAATGTTCTTCTAACATTGTGCCCTCAAAGTTGCCGGCATAGTCATGCCCATGATCAGGAAAACAGAACCATCATGCAACACTTGAGCTAGTCTTAGAGGCGGAACTAGGAATACATTTTACCGTTTATTATTCCACACGTGCATATGAGTTTTCCTTCGAGCCTCGTGGTTATTGCAGACTCGAGAACCATAGCAGTTATAACACGGAATATAAACTTAATTAGGAACATGGGGATAAATAATAACATTTATTATTGCCTCTAGTGCATATCTCCTACACAAATGTATTCCCTCCGTACCGGTGCATTAGGCACATTACGAAAACCAAATAATCCAAAACGCTTAGGCGTGGTGCATTAACTCCCACCTTGTTTCTTGTTTCTTGAATTGAAAAAAGGAACCAACCAATAAGAGATGTGGAGCGTGTATGCTTTCAATAACTTGAGACTACCTAGTATGGCATGCAATGGTCAGTTCATTGCATGCAATGATACTAATTAGCAAATAAACATTAAGTTCTCTCGTTTTCCCCTCCGCCTTGGTCGCGGTGCACAACCTAAGATGACTAATGAACTGGTACAGAGAGAGTAAAAATGCTCATGACACTTAAAAGATGTCCGCGTGTTTCAAAAAATATGATCTGACATTTTAAAAATGTTAATACAATGTAAAAACATGTTTACATAGTTTAGAAAACAAAATGTTGTGTACCATTCAGAAAAATGTTTGTGCGATGTAAAAAAGAATTCGCGTGGTTCAATAACATGTTTGTACCATTAAAAAATGTTTGTTTAGTTTTTAAAAAATGTTTCATTTTTTTCCCTCCTAGCTAGCGTTCCCGTATTGTCGTCTCCGCAACAAGACTGGGCCGATGGGAGCCAAGATCGGACCTCCATGTTTATGCATCTCAAGCATCTCAGATGAGGTTTGAATGGTTGATCAACAAGTAGGCCAGAAGAATGGTTGCCGGTGATGGAGAATTTTGGTGGGCTTAGCTGATTTTTCTTCTTCAAATTGACCGGCGCATAGTGCTCCCATTTTCTTTACGACTACCTTGTAAAACATAACCATACGAACCACAGTGGGGCAACCACGGACTGATCTGAAACAACACAATCATACTTGAAATTGAAATTAGATCTGTCTAGTGAGAAAGGCTGCAGTCCATCGATGCTCACTTGACCACTTCGCTGAGACACGCACGCCCCAAGTCTAGCACCCAAAAGACAAAAACAGAACGAATCGCCACTAGTCCACCGGTGGTGCACTCCTTAAGCGAATCACAGAGAACCTAGCTCGTCACACGGCTTCACATCCGGCCCGGCGCATGCCTAAAGCTGAAGCTGATGAGGCTCCACCACGTACATGCCCGATCAAACGAGCGCGGCGAGAAACTGCCGGAGACGTGGCCCTCGCCATCGTCCCAGTCGAAGATGCAGCGACGTTCCATGGCATCCCGGACTAGTTCCCCCCATATGGAGCCACCGCCGCTTAGCGTCGCCGCGTTGCCTAGGATCCAGAGGCAGTGCCTGCAACCACAACGATCGAGGGGACATATATCAGCAGGTCATTCCAGTTACCATGCATAACAAGCATAGATTCAAATAGGTTTGAGTAGGGTGCCGCTAAATGATAGACTATAAGATTCATGTACAATTGTCCGAAAAAGTTCTGAAATAGACGGCTATAGCCCCGGTACTACCAGTCTACCACTATTTGGCTTAGCCCTCTCTTTAATGCAATGATTAGAAGTTCAGCTATAGCCCGTGCGTGCGTACCTTGCCCTCGTCAAGGCGACGTTCGCACGTCGCCGGTTCGACAGGAAGCCGCCGGAGCCGGTGCCGTTGGACCTGACGGTGGAGAGGATGATCACGTCTTCTTCGCTGCCCTGGAACCCATCCACGGAGTTGACGCGAAGAACCAGGGGGTGCATCGCCTTCACGTCCCCTATCTTCCCCTTAATCGCCTCCACCTGAGCGGTGTACGGGCATATGACGCCCACGCTAACCACCTGCCTGGCGCTGATACAAGCTGCACGGCAAACACCATGACATGAGTTGGCATGCCGAGGTGCACATATAGTTCAGCAGTAGCAGAAAATACATTCAGTGAAAGTGAAACCTTGTTTGAGACTGCGCGGTATTTGCAGGATGGCGGCCACCTCGGACATGTTCGTCTTGCTGCGGCCGCGGTCTTCCACACCGTCGATGTTGATGAACGAGTATGGCCCGAACATTGCACCAGGAAGGTAACTACGTTGGTGCTTCGTCTCCGACACATTCGGGCCATTCAAGATTTGCATGTCGTAGAAACTCAAGTTGGGGAAGATGCTTATGGAAGGGTGCATCCTGTACTGCATGTTGAGGAGGTGCTTCTTGTGTCCGAGTAAACCCAGTCTCTCAAACAGGCTCCTGCCCAGCAACGCATTATCTGAAACCTGCAAGAGATGATTCAAGATACAATACTACTGTACTTCGGAGTAATAATAATTAAGTAGCATTCCCTCAGTCCGGAAATACTTGTCGGAGAATAATGGATGTATTTAGACGTATTTTATTTATAGATACATCAATTTTTATCCATTTCTGCGACAGGTAATTCCGAATGAAGGGAGAATATGAAAGGTTACCTTGCTTTGGACCATGGCTGGCAGGTGGCGCTCGTCGCCGATAAGAACAGCATGCTTCAGTCTGGAGACTTGCAACGGGATGAGGGATTCACATTCCTTGAGCTGTGCAGCCTCATCGATCAGAAGCAGATCCATCTTCTCCCCCTCCAGCTTAGACGAGCCAGACACGGTGCAGAAAATGACGGAGGCACTTTCGATGCAAAACTCCTTGATTTCGGAAAAATCTTTTGTCACAGGAAGGTTCAGGTCCCGCAACAGCTCTCTCGTAATGTCTAGAATTGCTGGCATTTTCTCCCTCATGGTGCCACCTGTTTGTCTCTGAAGGCTGTTCTTACCCAGCAGCTTGCTGAAGTCGTCGAGCATCTCGTATTCTCGTTGAGTAAAGCAATGTTGTTGTAGTTCTTCTCCAGGGTACGATCTATTGAGACATGGGACATGATTGTGTTCAAGCACTGGCTAAGCTCATCAAAGATCCGGTGCAACTCTGACGTGGGGAAGTAGTAGTACTTGAGTACTGGTTCTGTGCCATCCTTGTGCTTGATCATGGCTATTTGGTCGCGCAGAAACGCTTCCAGTGAAGGAAGGCACCGCCTCCAACCTGTCCCCGGCGAGAAGCACTCTGATAGCAGCTTCAGACAAGTGTCCAGGAAGATGTTGTCGAGATGGTCGTCGATGGGCATGCATTGCCTGTTGCCGAACAGCAGCAGATCGCCGTGGCTGTGGCACCTTCTTCCAGGAGCGCAGGCACCGGGATCGGGGTGCTGGCTCCTCAGCGCCAGGAGGCGGGACGCCACCTGGCAGACGGCGTTGTTGGTCGGCGTGCACGTCAAGACCCGCCATTTCATCTTCATCGCCGACAGCAGCAGCACGGTGATGGTCTTGGTTTTGCCCGTGCCAGGAGGCCCCCAGATGAGGGTAACCTTGCTGCTCGCGCCGGCGCAGCCACCGCCACCCTGCACTGCAGACATGCAACTCAGTATGGCGCCAGTCTGGGACTCGTTGAGCCCGAACGCAGACAGCCTACTGCCTGATATGGATAGCGGCACGTCGGTGCCGCTGGTCAGGGAAGTGCTCTGCCTGATACTTGTGTCTGTTCTAGTTCTGCAGTAACTCCTTCGCAAATAGGTGTGAATTGACACGACAATTTTACAATCTCTATAGCACCTTCTTTTTGCTCAGTAAATAGATGTCATTTTTTTAGCATGATTTTTTCACTATCGAATTATTGGTGGGTGGCAATTTGCGCTCAAAACCCATGGCAAATCTGATACACCCAAAAAAACATGATCTAGTGGTAATAAGACATGCTTTTAGCTAAACCGGCAAGTTTAATATACATTTGGCCATTGCAATTTCATTACCTTATGATTTCCAAATACATGACAACTTTTGTACAACTTCGTTGTATTTGTTTTTTCACACAACATTTTTAGTGTTTTTTTTATAAGCCTTGGCAAAGGTATTATATGTACATGGCAAGTTTTCTCTAACATAACATGGTAGTTCTTATTTCGTCTATGTACCATGCCATTTTTAGGAAACAACATTCCTAATTGTTTTTGCCATGACAACTTCCTAGATTTGCCATCTTTTTCCAAAAATATGGCAAAACCCTTAAATTTTCCATGATATGTACTTTATGAGAGCATGATGGCACGCATCTGCTTAAGCATCATGTTAATTTTCATACACAATTGCCATGTTCCTTGTAATCAGTATTATGCCAACTTTGTGTCATGATAATTCTTGCACACAATTTGCCATTATTTGTTATAGAGTATCATGTTAAGTAGTATATAATCACATATTCTGCTAAAACAATTTGACATGGGATTATTTATGTGCTTACAAAACATACCTACATTGTACTGCGTAATTGCCATGCCTATCATTTTATCGTACAAAATTGATGGCAACTTTTATTACAATTCATAGGTTTCGAAAACTATTTTTGCCATGGCTACTTTCTTTACCATGCATATGTGTCCAGCATCAATTTTTGCCATGGCAAAATATGTTGGCAATTTTATATGTTCTCCACTCTACCTACGTTTTATGTTTAATATGGCACGTTTTAAACATGTCTTTGCCTTGGCAAATTAAGATCAAAATGATATAACAAAACAAATAATCCCTTCGTCCCATAATGCAAGACCTCTTTTGACACTATCATAGTGTCCAAAAAGATCTTACATTATGGGAGGGAGTAGCTACTATTTATTTTAATACCATGGCAAGTTTTATCTTTTAAATGTTGACGTGTTACAAAATTTTCCATGATAGAGAACAAAATAAAAAATATAAAAGATTATTTTTATTACATTTAAACTTTAACCTTATTCCATCTTCAAGAATCCGCCACCGTCTCGTCTTGTTGAGCATGGCACAAACCCTAACAAAACTCAGAAAAGCACCTAGAAACGGAGCCCTCCTGTCGGCAAGGGCCGGGATCCACCACGCCTCCATGGTCCAAGGACCATAGGAGACGAGGAAGACCGGCGGCGGCGCCGACGAGAGGCCGGAAAACCCTAGATGTTAGTTCACAATTTGGATGGTTCTACCTCGATGCACTTCTCGTCTGAGCTTTCCATGTAGTACAATTTCCTGTGGTACAGTACATAGCAAAAAAAACAAAAGGATTTCTAAAGTAAATTTGCCATCACCCACGAAGTAATTTTGCCATGATATAAAGAAAGAAATTGCCATGTTCCATGTAGTACATGTTTTCCAAGATTTAAAACAAAAATAAATTGCCATGGCACTTGAAGTAAATTTGCCATGGTCCAAAAAAAGAGGATTGCCATGTTCCATGAAGTAATTTTGCCATTGTTAAAAAAATTGGAATTTCCCATGGTCGACAAGGTAAACTTGCATTGTACTCAAAAGAGAAATTTGCCATTGTCAAAAAGAAAGAAATTTTGCCATTGTTCAAACATAATTTGCCATGACAGAATTGGGGGAGTTTTTAAATAGTCGCACGGCAAAATAATCACAAATTTGTCGTAATTCCTTTTTGGGAGTTTGTCAATACTCGCATCGCAAATTTAAAAGAACTTATGTTAAAACATAATTTTTTTAATTCTTCCATAAAATTATCTCTTTGGCATTTTTAGGTACAAACATTAATTTTTCAAGGCATTTTTTATCTGATTCGGTTGTACATGATGGCAGTTTTATTTTATATCACATGGCAATTTGTTTAATTGTGTCTATAGCTATTAAAAATCAGGTCTAATATCAGTTTTTTAGTCTTTGGTAGTAATCACAGGAAATTGGGTCACGTTTTGACATAGTGAGAGTATGTCCTACAGGGGAGGGGAGGGTGTTCGCGCTGGGAGTTTGTCGCAGCGAACAGAATCGTTCGCTCGATCGAATCCCCCAGGCGGAAGTAGAAGCCGAGTCGGTAACTTACTAGTCGTCTACTCCTAGCTAATACTTATATATATATATCACAGAATCGATCGGGGGCAGACTAGCTAGGGTTAGACGGGCTTAGCTTTGCACGACGGTGGATCGATAAGAAGTCAGCCTCAGCCTCTGCGTCGTTCGTCGTCGTCCAAAAGTGCTCGGCATCGTGAATTGGACCAACAACGGTTACCCACCTCAAAAAAAGAAAAGAAAACTAGCGGCCACGTACCATGGCACCAGGACCGCCGCCGACACTCCCGGACGAGCTTGTAGAAGAGATCCTCATCCGCATCCCGCCCGACGACCCGGCCAGCCTCCTCCGTGCCTCCCTCGTCTGCAAGTCCTGGAGCGAGGTCGTCTCCCGCCATGGGTTCCGCCGCCTCCTCCACGATCTCCACCGAGCACCCCCGGTGCTGGGGTTTCTCCACGACTGGTACGACGAGGATATGCCCGAATTCATCCCCGCCACCGCATCGCCATTCTCCCTCGCCGTTCCCAACCGCGGGCTCTGGCAGGCCGTTGACTGCCGCCACGGCCGCGCCCTCTTCCTCTCCAACCCCAAGTGCCCGTATACCGAGGAACTCCTCGTGTGGGAGCCAATCACGGGTGCACGGCAGCGCATACCGGTCCCCGCAGCATTCCAGAGTGGCCGCACAACCGCCGCCGGGTTCTGCACAGCGGATGGCTGCGACCACTGCCACTGCCACGGAGGTCCTTTTTGCGTGGTCTTCGTCTTCTCCGTCGACGACCAAGACATACGCGAAGGAGCCGTCGAGCAGGAGTATGTCACGTCGGCGTGTGTATACTCGTCAGAGACTGATGCCTGGGGCGAGCCGACCTTGATGCATGGCGAGTGTTACATGGCCTTCACATATTATTCCAGTGTGCTTGTTGGGAGGTCTCTGCTCTACTTCTTGTCCGATGGTGGGTTGATCTTGGACTTGGCAAGGCACAGGCTGATTTGGTCCGTTGTACCATACTCCTGCAGCTCTAAGGATATATTTGATTGCAACCTCATGCTTGCGGAGAACGGTGGACTGGGACTCGTCGAAGAATTGAATCCGCATCTACAATTGTGGTCAAGAGAGGCTGATGCCCGATGGGTACCGAGCCGGATCATCTACTTAGGAAGTTTGTCCCTAAACGGTGCTCCAGTGGACGTAGCATGTCCAGTCCATGTGTTGGGCTTTGCCGAGGGAGCAAACGTCATTGTTGTGACCACATCTGCTGGACTCTTCTCAATCCAAGTACAGTCAGCACATGCGAACAAGGTGTGTGTGATAGAACCCTGGAATCATGTAGGCTAGAGTAGATCGGTAGTGCTAGGGATTAACGGTGGCTTTACCTTCTCCTTGGCTCGAGGAGCCCGAGCCGGTCGCCATGGTGGAGGGGCAACGGCGCGGGCGTGTGTGTGTGTGGGCAGCGGCGGCGGTGGTGCTGTGTGGGCAGTCGCGGCGGAGCTTCCCGTCACTTCAGGGCAGGGGCGTAGCCAGGCCCCAGGCTACCAGGGCCATGGCCTGGAGCGTGGCAGCTGATCTGCTCGTTGACTGTAGCAATCATAGCACTATTTGGCACTATTTTCTACTGTAGCTAGGCTGTTGGCCCGGGGCGTGCTCCCAATCTGGCTACGCCATTGCTTCAGGGCTAACCTAGATCGGTAGGTTTGTCGGTGGGGTTGGCGGCTGCGCGAGGAACCTCGTAGTGCGTGCCCTGGCCCCCCACCTCTTTATATAGCCCAGCGTGACAGGGGCCCGTCAACCATAAGGGTTGGGCGCCCCCGATCAGGGCGCGTAATCAAGGGCCTGATAGGCCGTTGGGCCTATACAGAGGAGATCAACCTAACATTCTCCCCCTTGATCTCAACTTTTCTTTTAACCATATACTTTTCACTTTACTCGTTTCATCACAGATCAATACATAGAACATGTTTCATCGTCACAGCTCAATTGCCGATAGAATCAGACAGCTACAACATACCACTCTGTTTTGAAACAAATTCTGTTCCTTTTGGGCCTCTCATGATCCAGGAATCATAGGCCTTCCCTTAAACCCATGCCGGCTAAGTGTTCCTTGAACACATTGGGTGGTAAGCCTTTCGTAAGCGGATCCGCAAGCGTATCCTTTGTCCTTATATGCTCGAGACTTATAGTGTGATCCTGGATTTTATCTTTCACAACATAATACTTTATCTCTATTGTTTTGGCAGCATTACTCGACTTGTTGTTGTGAGCATAGAATACTGCGGGCTGGTTGTCACAGTACATCTTTAGCGTTTTGTCAATACAATCTACCACTTTCAAGTCGGGTATGAATTTCTTTAACCATATCGCCTGCCCCGTGGCCTCATAACATGCTATAAATTCTGCATACATCGTGGACGATGCAACTATTGACTGTTTGGAGCTTCTCCACGAAATGCGAGAGTGAACACGTATCCTGACGTGGATTTTCTATCATCTCTGTCTCCCGCAAAATCTGCGTCTGAATACCCTCTTATCTCTAGGGAATCAGATCTCCTGTATGTTAGCATGTGGTCCTTCGTGCCTTGCGCATAACGCAATGCTTTCTTTACCATCTTCCAGTGCTCTGTGCCTAGATTTTCTTGATATCTACCGAGTACCCCAGTGATAAAAGCTAAGTCAGGGCGAGTGCACACTTGTGCATACTGTAAACTTCCAACAGCCGAAGCATATGATACTGCTTTCATTTGATCGATCTCGTACTGGTTCTTAGGACATTGGAATTTTCCAGAACTGTCGCCCTTGACTATAGGAGCAGGTGTGGCTTTACTCGCATGCATATTATACTTTTTAAGAACCTTTTCTAAATATGCCTTCTGCGATAGTCCTAAAACTCCATTTTTCCTATCTCGGTGAATTTCTATGCCCAAAACATATGATGCTTCACCAAGATCTTGTAGGGTAACGCAGCAGAAAACAAAAAATTTCCGACCTACGTACCAGCCCAGGATCACTATGGAGACTGCATACAAGGTTTGATCTGTTTCGTTACCGACTCGTAGCGCAGCGGAAGTAGAGTCGATGACGATCGGCGGTGCAGATCCCCGCAGCTAGGATTTACAACCTCCCAACCGCGAGGATGTATACCCTCATCCGCCCCCGGACAGCCCTCCGGGAGGCGGTCGGACAGTCCCTCGGACGGTGTCACGGACAGCCCTTCGGGAGGACCATCGAAACTCGGACAGTCACTCGGACAGCCCTTCGGGAGGACCATCGAAACTCGGACAGTCACTCGGACAGCCCTTCGGGAGGCACTCTCAAACTAAGACCGAAACTACGATCTCTCTATAGAGTTGCACACATACGGTCTCAACTATCCGGCAGGGCTTCACCGTCCAGAACTAGTTCCTGCCGGAACCCAGACAGCCTTTCGGCTCTACGAAACTATTTCGCTGGGAGGGAGAGAGAAGCCAGACAAGTCTATGGCATGTGTATGAGAGCAAGGATGAGATTTGGGCTGCCCCCTCCACCTCTATTTATAGGAGAAGGAGGGGTGGAGGGGCTGAAATTTCAGCCACATCCATCCATGTCATCTCCAAGATATTTTGGAGCAAAAGCCCAAAAAGGTGGCTTTCCAAAAAGTAATCCAAAAAGCACTTTCACTATTCACGACGACATATTTCAGCGTCCGTTCGAACTGAAAATATTCATGTGGGCTTAGAACATTTCCAGTACCCACTAAAATAATTTTCAACGCGATCCGAAACAATTCCGGTTTAGTGATTTTCATCTGCGAAAAGCATCTGAAGCGGTTCCGGCAGCTCCGGAACATTTCCGGTTTTCATCCCGGAAAATTCCAGAAAGTTTCCAGAACGATTCTGGCACCCTCCAAGAATTATCAGGCATGTGCCAAAACCATTTTGACTTTATGGTGTACTCCGAAACAACTTTTCGGTTTAGTGATTTTCATCTGTGAAAAGCAACTAAAGCGGTTCCGGCAGTCCGGAACATTTCCGGTTTTTGTCTCTGAAAAATCTCAGAAGTTACCGGAACAATTCTGGTACCTTCCAATAATTTCCAGGCATGTGCCGAAACGAATTTGACTTTATGGAATACCCTGAAACAACTTTTCAGTTTCACCAGAACTATTCCGATATCCTCTCCGGAACGTTTCCGTTTCGTCCGAAACTTTTTCGGTGATTTTCTCTCAGACTCCCCGTCTAGTATTCAGCAGATAGATGACCCTTAAGCGTGTGACCCTATAGGTTCGGTGAAGTATAGACATGACCCGGAACCCCTTCCGATCAATGATCAACATCGGAGCCGTGGACACCCATATTGACCCCTATACCCACACGAATGAATATTCGAGTGAACCTCCAGTTGCCGTGTGTTATTCCTGTTGCTTCGCGATATGTTACAAATACCCGAGGTGAGACATGTTGGCATCCCCGTGGATCAACATCTTGTCCACTATGCCAGTTACCTCATTACCGGTATTGTTCTCTTTTCTCGTTCCCGTGTTCCGGTATCCCCGTGATCAAATCACAAAGTGTCTGGCCAGACGATGATGGATACCGTAACACCGAGAGGGCCCAGAGATATCTCTCCATCGTCGGAGGAGCAAATCCCAATCTTGAGCTATCAAGTTACTTGACATACTTTTCCGTGAACCCGTAAGCCGCCGTAATAGCCACCCAGTAACGGATGACGTTTAACAAACCCCAAAGTTCACGAAGCAAGCACGAAGTAACTCGATACTCTCATGGTCTAAGGAATTATGCAAACATTAACTATCTCTGTGTTATAAACCATTAACTAGTGACGAATGTATCTCATAGCATAACATCAATTCGGGTCGATTCAACACAAGTGTTCTACCAACATTGCGCCCTCAAAATTGCCGGCATAGCCATGCCCATGATCAGGAAAACAGGATCATCATGCAATACTTGAGCCAGTCTTAGACGCCAGACTAGGAATACATTTTACCGTTTATTATTCCACACGTGCATATGAGTCTTCCTCCGAGCCTCGTGGTTATTGCAGACTCGAGAACCATAGCAGTTATAGCATGGAACATAAACCTAATTATGAACAGGGAGATAATCAATAACATTTATTATTGTCTCTAGGGCATATCTCCTACAGATCTGTTATATCAAAATTTGAGGACAAGAGCTTATTTGTTTCTTGCAGCAGACTAACATCACTGCTAGCAAGCAAGATATCATCCACATACAAGATTAGGAAAATGTATTTCCCATTTTTAAACTTTGCATAAATGCAGTTATCCTCAATATTTTCTTTAAATCCAAAACTTTTAATTGTCTCATTAAACTTTAGATACCACTGTCTAGAGGCTTGCTTTAATCCATAAATAGATTTCTTCAGGCGACATCCCATATCTTCCTTGCCTTTCTTGATAAAACCCTTGGGTTGTTTCATGTAAACTTTTTCTTTTAAATCCCCGTTCAGAAATGCCGTCTTTACATCCATTTGATGTAACTCTAAATCAAAATGTGCAACTAATGCCATTATGATTCTGAAGGAATCCTTACATGAGACTGGGGAAAATGTCTCATTGTAATCTATTCCTTCTCTTTGTGTAAATCCTTTTGCCACAAGTCGTGCTTTATACTTTTCTACATTCCCATTAGAGTCATACTTAGTTTTGTAGACCCATTTACAGCCTACTGTTTTGGCTCCTTTAGGAATATTCTCTAAGTCCCAAACATCTTTGGAACTCATCGATTTCATCTCGTCTTCCATTGCCTCCAGCCACTTTGATGAGTGAGGGCTGCTCATGGCTTCTTCATATGAAGTGGGATCACCTCACATATGAACTATTTATGTGTTATAAACTTTATAATCAGTAGAAATAGCTGACTTTTTGGGTCTTGTAGACCTTCTAAGGGCCTCACTCCTAGGCTCATTTTGTGCCTCACCTTCCGGCACATCTTCTAAAAGTGGCTGCTGCACCTCCCTTTCATGCTCAACGACGGGTTCAGTCGGCTCCTGAAGGACAGGTTCCGGATCTTCTCCCATAGTTATCATGGGTGGAGTTACAACAGGTGCTTGCACCGCAACCTCGGGGATTGTCGGTGCAGGTACAACAGGTAGTGAGAAAAATGGCTCCTGAATCGGTGCATGCACCCTCTTCTCCTCAAGATCGATTTTCCGAGCTACCATGCTCCCCCTCGTCATTTTGTCCTCTAAGAAGATTGCATGTCTTGTTTCTACAAACTTTGTGTATCTCTCTGGACAGTAGAAACGAAAACCTTTTGATCTATCAGGATAGCCAATGAAGTGGCAACTGACTGTTTTGGAATCTAACTTTGCAATATTTGGATTAAACACTTTGGCCTCAGCTGGGCTCCCCCACACCCTTAAGTGTTGTAGGGAGGGCACTCTTCCTGTCCACAACTCGTACGGTGTTTTGGGCACCGACTTGCTTGGTACTCTATTGAGAATGTGAATGGCGGTTTTAAGCGCCTCCAGCCATAATCCCAATGGCAAGGTGGAGTAACTCATCATGCTGCACACCATATCCATAAGAGTACGGTTATGCCTTTCAGCTACTCCATTTTGCTGAGGCTCGCCCGACATTGAATACTGGGCCACTATGCCAGTCTCCTGTAAGAACTTTGCAAAAGGTCCAGGGACTTGGCCATATGGAGTGTGCCGACCGTAGTACTCTCCCCCACAGTCAGATCTTACTATCTTTATTCTTTTATCATGCTGATTTTCAACTTCAGCTTTGAATGTCTTAAATTTATCCAACGCTTCAGATCTTTCTTTGATTGGATAAATGTAACCATATCGGGAGTAATCATCTGTGAATGTTATGAACGAGTCATAGCCATCCACACTTTTCACAGGAAACGGTCCACAAATGTCAGTGTGAATGATTTCTAGTGTTCCTGTGCTACGGTTTGCACCTTTTTTGATTTGTTTTACATACTTTCCTTTAATGCAATCTAAGCATTGCTCTATGTCTGAGAACTCTAATGGAGGAAGAATTTCATTTTTAACTAGTCTTTCTATTCTCCCCCTCGTAATATGGTCCAAGCGACAGTGCCATAATTTCGATGAGTCATGAGTTCTCTTTCTTTTCTTTTGTTCTTTATCCGACGCGGAAACATGCTCATTCACATTACACACAGAATGCAGTTTTTCACGTAGTGATAATAAATAAAGCTCATCGTGTAGGAAAGCAACACCCACATGAGTATTATTAAACCATATGGCACACTTGCCATGTCCAAAGTGACATTCATAATGATCTTTATCCAAACACGAAACACTAATTAAGTTTCTGTGACATGAAGGAACATATAAAACATCTCTAAGCAGAAGCGTGAATCCATCAGCTAACTCCAGAGAGATGTCGCCGACAGCTTCAACTTCTGCTTCAACTCCATTTGCAACTTCAATGCATCTTACACTTCTTTGCGTAGTCCGCGTCAAATGGAATCCCTGTAATGAATTTGCAACATGAACAGTTGCTCCTGAGTCAATCCACCAAGTAGATTTCGAAAACTGTGTATACAAGGATTCATTTACAAAGGAAACAACGTTGTTACCTCTCTTTGCCATTATTGACTTTAGCCAATCAAAAAAAAGTGGATCGCTTCTTATGTACTCGCTCAGAATGATTCTTCTCTATCTATAGTTCATGGCCTATTAGAAGTAGAAGGTGCTCTGGTGCAATCCTTACCGACAGAAAAAGATTGCAGTCAGGTTGATAATAGTCGAGTGACATTACTTCGTCGGTCCGAACTAAGGAATCTGTTAGAAATGTTTTGAAATGGATATTGTTCTCTCTTTGATCAGGGATTCGCAAACAAAAAGGGGAATTCGTAGTCACTTTTTCCTGTCGCGTAAAAAAAAGTCTTTACGCGAGAGTTTCTTATAGTGCCCAGTCTTCTTACAATGGAGACATGTATCTTTGTCCACTGGGAAAGACTTTTGCTGATGCTGATATTGAGCTTTTCCATGTGGCTTTGAAGGGGAACCTTTGCCATTCTGATTGTAGTTCTTTTTCTTATTATCCTTCACATAGTTCAGAGAACCACCATGTGAGGTTTTAAGTCTTTCCTCTTCTTGCACACACATGGCTATAGTCTTTTCAATGTCCCATTTTTCAGGCGACATGTTGTAGTTGACAACAAAGGTGTCAAACTCTTTTGGCAGTGAAGCCATAACCAGGTGAACAAGGAGTGCAGGCTTGAGCTCCAAATCCGCATCCATGGGTTTAAGCTTAGCTGCCATGTTGCTCATCCTGAGGATGTGCTCTCTTATGCCATGTCCACCGCCTGTGTACTTTTCTGTTACCAGCTGCTTTAGTAACTAGGTAGCATATATCTCTGAAGAACCAGTGAACTGGTTCTTTATCTTTTCAAGAAACTCCCCTACGGAAGTACACTCTGCAATTGAGCCCACAATAGCGTTCTCAATTGTGTTCTTTATGAAAGCCATGCACTTTTTATTGGCGGTGAGCCACTTTTGGTTTTCGAGGGTATATGACATCTCCACTGGAGCATGTTCCCTCTGCCTTTTCGCCCAAGCAGCATCATCATCTTTTGCACCTCTGACTGGCTCTGGTGGTTTGACCGGCTGTGGGGTGTCCACAACGCAGTCCACCTCAGCACAAACAAAAGCCAAGTCAACTTTCTTTCTCCATTCAGTGTACTAATCACCTCTGAGGGTTGGAACATCCTTGAGGCAACTCATCAAGTGGAAACCTCCTGAAACCACAATGAGGTGAGATCATAACAACAATTCCATGCATTAATCCAACGTTGGTCAAAATTAAAACATACAACTATTTATGCAATTTAAATCTATATCACCGTTGGGCAAAAGTAGAAATAAATGCACCTTTTTATAACAATAACAAATCATGATCATGTTATTAACAACGTTGGTCATAAAAATAATAGGATCATAATTGTTTCAATAATTACTTTAACATGCTCTTTTAAATTTTAATTGCACTTTTGTTCTATTTACTTTTAAAATAGCACTTTTATTTATTTGCAGCGGAAAAACATGAATAAAAAATCCATGAGCTTTATTCTTTACAGAAGCACTTCTTTTACTTTTTTGTTTTCTAAACAAAATTTTCGTTGGATAATTTGAATAGAGAAAACTGTATAAAATTTGCCCAAAAACTGGACAAAAAACGAATAAAACATGCTTCTGAAAGAAAAAGACAGAGAAATCACAAGAAACTGCAGCCCAGCCGGCCTAGGCCCAGCGCGCGCAGTGGCTGCGCCCGCGGCTGCTGGCCTCAGCCTCTCTTTCGGCCCAAAAGCCCACTGGGTGCTAGGGTTTGCTTCGTGACCGTCAGATCGTATCGGACGGCCACCCGCGCTCCTCGCTGGATCAAAACCAGCGCCCGGTCGATCCGACCGAAACCCTAACCCATTTCGTTTCTCCTTTGCCCCTGCGTCTCCGTTCGCAGCAGCGCAGCAGCGTCGAGCGGCCACCGCACCGCGTTCGCCGCCGTCTCTTTCTCCTTCCCCCTCCCTTTCTCCCTTCTTTTCTCCCCCCATCCACCGCATCCTATTAGAGAGAGCCGCGAGCAGAGCCCTCCTCTGCTCCCTGGCGCCGACGTGTGCGTGGATGTGAAGGCGGTGCCCCCGCTGGCCCCTTTGCCGGCGTGCGCGAGCACCTCGAGGGTGGACGTGCCGCCGTCAAACGGCTCGGTTGTGGTGCCCTTTGCCCCTTTGGGGTTTGTTCTTCTTCCGAACGGCTCGGCTTGCCGATGCCCGTCCGGATCGAGAGGAACGGCGCGGCCTTGCGGCGGCGCTCTTTGCCGGTGAGGATTCTTTCTTTGCCCTGTCGATTAGGGTTCCAGGGGAGGGGATATCTTTTGCGGGATTAAAAACTCCCGTTTCCTTTTCTACCGAAAAATCTAACACCTAGCAGGCTCTCTGATACCATTGATAGAACCCTGGAATCATCTAGGCTAGAGTAGATCGGTAGTGCTAGGGATTAACGGTGGCTTTACCTTCTCCTTGGCTCGAGGAGCCCGAGCCGGTGGCCATGGTGGAGGGGCAACGGCGTGGGCGTGTGTGTGCGTGGGCAGCGGCGGCGGTGGTGCTGAGTGGGCAGTGGCGGCGGAGCTTCCCGTCACTTCAGGGATAACCTAGATCGGTAGGTTTGTCGGTGGGGTTGGCGGCTGCGCGAGGAACCTCGTAGTGCGTGACCCGGCCCCCCACCTCTTTATATAGCCCAGCGTGACAGGGACCCGTCAACCATAAGGGTTGGGCGCCCCCGATCAGGGCGCGTAATCAAGGGCCTGATAGGCCGTTGGGCCTATACAGAGGAGATCAACCTAACAGTGTGATGAGGCCAAAGAGTGTGATGACTATGGCTATGGTAATCTGATTCCAATTGTGGGATTTTACACTCCTGTCCCCAAGTTGAGCACATGAGAAAAAGGGTTATGATATAGGTGGTACAATGGTTATTTAGCAGCTTAATCGCCCGAATGTCCTTTTAACCAATTTGTGAAATAATAAAGCTTTTGAACTAACGATAGTTAACACTGCTTTCTAGGTATTGAATTGCATGTCTAATTCCAATTAATCTCTGAAATAATTAACCTCTTTTAGTCTTGCGACATTTAGCGTCAGTGTTATGGATGTATCATATTACCATCAATATTCATAGCATACATCCCATCCTGTATGGAAGCATGGCCCTTCATGTTATTCATAACACCGAACATCAAAAGTTCTCTTATGAATAACCTTCTTGCAAAATACCTTATGCAAAGGGCTAGAGTGTATGAAACTCTAAATGAATTCTGAAAGTAAATACAGAGGCAATGTATTAATATCAATATTCATAACATACGTCTCATTCATAATGAAAGTATGGCCCTTATGTTATTCATAACACCGAACATTAAAAGTTCTCTTATGAACAACCTTCTTGGAAGATACCTTATGCAAAGGGCTAGAGTGTGAAACTCTAAAATGAATTATGAAAGTAAATACATAGGGAATATACCTATGGAAGGCATAGTAACATTTACTATGTTCCCTGCGTGTATCTAACCTCATTCCTGGCTAGTCTTTCAGGCCATAGTAGTTCTTACATCGAGTTGCAACAGAATGCAATCGAGCGGGTATCTTTGTGATTAACTCACAATACCCAAGAATTAGTGATTAACAAGTTTAACCATAATTCCCAAGAACTATATCTTTGACCAGCCTTCTATACATCAAAAACCTGTATGACATTCATACATGAGCTGGATATTCCAGTCTTCTTTCCTTTTGCCATTATACTTCTAACAGTTTCACTTTCAGTATTTCTCCTACTCTCAGAAGAAGCACCCAACTTAAGAGTGGCGATAGCCCCGGACTTCCTAGGCGTGAAAGTTTCACTAACACCCTTCGGACACTTCCTTTCTCTTTAAGTTGTTGTTTTATTGACCTTTCATCATATGATAGGCGTTCTCCTGGATCCCTCTCTTATCAGTCTAATGCATAGTAAACTCCTTTACTAACAGTTTGCAAACAAACATTGCTTTGGATATCTCATATCTTTTAGCCTTTGTCTGTCTCTGAAAATGATTTTCAGATTCCATGAATATCACATAACTATCCAAACTTTCGAAGTTCGGGTCTCATGGAAGCAAACATATTGCACTTTGACTGAAAAGGAATTCTAGCTTTTGGATCGAAGGACGAGAGTCACATGATCCATAGCATTAGCGGGAGAATACCGAAAGTATGCGATAGGACAAAATCCTTCTCGGCACACTAGAGGACAATCCTCACATTACGTTACCAACCGTAAAGTTTTAACCAGATATTTAACAGCTATTCAATTTTAATAGGGAAGATGGAAACGCGAGCCATTGTTCTACAACTATTATGCAAACACACTTAGACAGTGTTCAAAATTAATTGCACTGAGAATTAAACAAGTTAATTCTATAGTGCGCTCCCACTCAAATCAATATCTCTCATAATTGATTTTGAGTGATACAAGATCCAGACTTCAATTCATCGCCATAGAATCATCATCTCATGATGGGAATTTTAATCGGTAGGCCAACTTGCCGATCACATCTCTATGTGACTCTTGTTCATCTTTCGATCCGTGTGTTCCGAGCTCAGGACGATCCTGCCATGAACGTCAAGACAACCAAGTGATCTTGCTGCGAGGTCTGACCTCACCCGCCTCACACATCCCTAATCGTTCGTACCCATGCATCCATGGCGCACCCCGAAAAGTTAGGTGCCGTGACGGTGCTACACTTGGGAGAACACTAACTACTTGATATTTTTGTGAGAGATCACCCTAATAAAAAGCGACTACTGCGCAATCAAGAAGGGTGCATCATAAGGGATAAACATCTCAGACAATTCATAATAGCATGATATGGTATAGCCCTTTCTGACGGAGAAGTCTTTTATTTCTTCGTCTTCGGCATTCGCGTCGGTGTTCACCTTCGCGAAGATTGCCACCACCTTGTCGATGCACCAGATAATATTGCTATCTCTATAGCTAATAAAATAAGTGCATTACTTAAGGTTGACACGCAGGTCATTAAAGTGACAATCAAATGGCTCCAGCCATGATGCCGAATCATGACACGCAGGTCATGTTAATATTACATCATATAGTCATCTCATACATAATCAAATTAATATGAGCACTGCTATACCACATCATATGCACATGCAAACCATCCTGCAAAACCAAGTTAGACGCCTCTAATCGGTTCATGCAAAATTTTATTTTACGTGGCTTCTAAGGTTTCGAAACAAACCGAAGCTACCAACGTCCATCATCAAGCATGATAATCCAAGTCGCTAGATTAACATTGCGGGGTGTATGAAACACGAGATAATAAAATCTCGAGCCCCATACTAAACTTCGTCATACGCGTGACCCCCGTGCAGATCATATCTGCATTGCCCTTTCGTCTGCGAAATTTCATCTTTCTTTTTAACTACGGTGGAATTCAAAGAACTGTTAGCACTTCGTTGATCAAGCAGGATCGCGGATTGCCAGAACTTTGAAACTCCACCATACTGTTATCAAGATCAGAAATATGCAAATTCCAGGGAAGCAACAAGAACATCGGGTAACAGATTTCATCTGCTACCCGCACAAATAATTTTCAGCAATAGAACTCATCTACTACCTAATTATATTGTGCAACACCCATACATCTCATGTATTCTAGATCGCAACCTGCATCTACGCATAGCACGGCTCATGATGCCACTGTAGGGTAACGCAGCAGAAAACAAAAAAATTCCGACCTACGTACCAGCCCAGGATCACTATGGAGACTGCATACAAGGTTTGATCTGTTTCGTTACCGACTCGTAGCACAGCGGAAGTAGAGTCGATGACGATCGGCGGTGCAGATCCCCGCAGCTAGGATTTACAACCTCCCAACCGCGAGGATGTATACCCTGATCCGCCCCCGGACAGCCCTCCGGGAGGCGGTCGGACAGTCCCTCGGACGGTGTCACGGACAGCCCTTCGGGAGGACCATCGAAACTCGGACAGTCACTCGGACAGCCCTTCGGGAGGACCATCGAAACTCGGACAGTCACTCGGACAGCCCTTCGGGAGGCACTCTCAAACTAAGACCGAAACTACGATCTCTCTATAGAGTTGCACACATACGGTCTCAACTATCCGGCAGGGCTTCGCCGTCCAGAACTAGTTCCTGCCGGAACCCAGACAGCCTTTCGGCTCTACGAAACTATTTCGCTGGGAGGGAGAGAGAAGCCAGACAAGTCTATGGCATGTGTATGAGAGCAAGGATGAGATTTGGGCTGCCCCCTCCACCTCTATTTATAGGAGAAGGAGGGGTGGAGGGGCTGAAATTTCAGCCACATCCATCCATGTCATCTCCAAGATATTTTGGGGCAAAAGCCCAAAAAGGTGGCTTTCCAAAAAGTAATCCAAAAAGCACTTTCACTATTCACAACGACATATTTCAGCGTCCGTTCGAACTGAAAATATTCATGTGGGCTTAGAACATTTCCAGTACCCACTAAAATAATTTTCAACGCGATCCGAAACAATTCCGGTTTAGTGATTTTCATCTGCGAAAAGCATCTGAAGCGGTTCCGGCAGCTCCGGAACATTTCCGGTTTTCATCCCGGAAAATTCCAGAAAGTTTCCAGAACGATTCTGGCACCCTCCAAGAATTATCAGGCATGTGCCAAAACCATTTTGACTTTATGGTGTACTCCGAAACAACTTTTCGGTTTAGTGATTTTCATCTGTGAAAAGCAACTAAAGCGGTTCCAGCAGTCCGGAACATTTCCGGTTTTTGTCTCTGAAAAATCTCAGAAGTTACCGGAACAATTCTGGTACCTTCCAATAATTTCCAGGCATGTGCCGAAACGAATTTGACTTTATGGAATACCCTGAAACAACTTTTCAGTTTCACCAGAACTATTCCGATATCCTCTCCGGAACGTTTCCGTTTCGTCCGAAACTTTTTCGGTGATTTTCTCTCAGACTCCCCGTCTAGTATTCAGTAGATAGATGACCCTTAAGCGTGTGACCCTATAGGTTCGGTGAAGTATAGACATGACCCGGAACCCCTTCCGATCAATGATCAACATCGGAGCCGTGGACACCCATATTGACCCCTATACCCACACGAATGAATATTCGAGTGAACCTCCAGTTGCCGTGTGCTATTCCTGTTGCTTCGCGATATGTTACAAATACCCGAGGTGAGACATGTTGGCATCCCCGTGGATCAACATCTTGTCCACTATGCCAGTTACCTCATTACCGGTATTGTTCTCTTTTCTCGTTCCCGTGTTCCGGCATCCCCGTGATCAAATCACAAAGTGTCTGGCCAGACGATGATGGATACCGTAACACCGAGAGGGCCCAGAGATATCTCTCCATCATCGGAGGAGCAAATCCCAATCTTGAGCTATCAAGTTACTTGACATACTTTTCCGTGAACCCGTAAGCCGCCGTAATAGCCACCCAGTAACGGATGACGTTTAACAAACCCCAAAGTTCATGAAGCAAGCACGAAGGAACTCGATACTCTCATGGTCTAAGGAATTATGCAAACATTAACTATCTCTGTGTTATAAACCATTAACTAGTGACGAATGTATCTCATAGCATAACATCAATTCGGGTCGATTCAACACAAGTGTTCTACCAACATTGCGCCCTCAAAATTGCCGGCATAGCCATGCCCATGATCAGGAAAACAGGATCATCATGCAATACTTGAGCCAGTCTTAGAGGCCAGACTAGGAATACATTTTACCGTTTATTATTCCACACGTGCATATGAGTCTTCCTCCGAGCCTCGTGGTTATTGCAGACTCGAGAACCATAGCAGTTATAGCATGGAACATAAACCTAATTATGAACAGGGAGATAATCAATAACATTTATTATTGTCTCTAGGGCATATCTCCTACAGATCTGTTATATCAAAATTTGAGGACAAGAGCTTATTTGTTTCTTGCAGCAGACTAACATCACTGCTAGCAAGCAAGATATCATCCACATACAAGATTAGGAAAATGTATTTCCCATTTTTAAACTTTGCATAAATGCAGTTATCCTCAATATTTTCTTTAAATCCAAAACTTTTAATTGTCTCATTAAACTTTAGATACCACTGTCTAGAGGCTTGCTTTAATCCATAAATAGATTTCTTCAGGCGACATCCCATATCTTCCTTGCCTTTCTTGATAAAACCCTTGGGTTGTTTCATGTAAACTTTTTCTTTTAAATCCCCGTTCAGAAATGCCGTCTTTACATCCATTTGATGTAACTCTAAATCAAAATGTGCAACTAATGCCATTATGATTCTGAAGGAATCCTTACATGAGACTGGGGAAAATGTCTCATTGTAATCTATTCCTTCTCTTTGTGTAAATCCTTTTGCCACAAGTCGTGCTTTATACTTTTCTACATTCCCATTAGAGTCATACTTAGTTTTGTAGACCCATTTACAGCCTACTGTTTTGGCTCCTTTAGGAATATTCTCTAAGTCCCAAACATCTTTGGAACTCATCGATTTCATCTCGTCTTCCATTGCCTCCAGCCACTTTGATGAGTGAGGGCTGCTCATGGCTTCTTCATATGAAGTGGGATCACCTCACATATGAACTATTTATGTGTTATAAACTTTATAATCAGTAGAAATAGCTGACTTTTTGGGTCTTGTAGACCTTCTAAGGGCCTCACTCCTAGGCTCATTTTGTGCCTCACCTTCCGGCACATCTTCTAAAAGTGGCTGCTGCACCTCCCTTTCATGCTCAACGACGGGTTCAGTCGGCTCCTGAAGGACAGGTTCCGGATCTTCTCCCATAGTTATCATGGGTGGAGTTACAACAGGTGCTTGCACCGCAACCTCGGGGATTGTCGGTGCAGGTACAACAGGTAGTGAGAAAAATGGCTCCTGAATCGGTGCATGCACCCTCTTCTCCTCAAGATCGATTTTCCGAGCTACCATGCTCCCCCTCGTCATTTTGTCCTCTAAGAAGATTGCATGTCTTGTTTCTACAAACTTTGTGTATCTCTCTGGACAGTAGAAACGAAAACCTTTTGATCTATCAGGATAGCCAATGAAGTGGCAACTGACTGTTTTGGAATCTAACTTTGCAATATTTGGATTAAACACTTTGGCCTCAGCTGGGCTCCCCCACACCCTTAAGTGTTGTAGGGAGGGCACTCTTCCTGTCCACAACTCGTACGGTGTTTTGGGCACCGACTTGCTTGGTACTCTATTGAGAATGTGAATGGCGGTTTTAAGCGCCTCCAGCCATAATCCCAATGGCAAGGTGGAGTAACTCATCATGCTGCACACCATATCCATAAGAGTACGGTTATGCCTTTCAGCTACTCCATTTTGCTGAGGCTCGCCCGACATTGAATACTGGGCCACTATGCCAGTCTCCTGTAAGAACTTTGCAAAAGGTCCAGGGACTTGGCCATATGGAGTGTGCCGACCGTAGTACTCTCCCCCACAGTCAGATCTTACTATCTTTATTCTTTTATCATGCTGATTTTCAACTTCAGCTTTGAATGTCTTAAATTTATCCAACGCTTCAGATCTTTCTTTGATTGGATAAATGTAACCATATCGGGAGTAATCATCTGTGAATGTTATGAACGAGTCATAGCCATCCACACTTTTCACAGGAAACGGTCCACAAATGTCAGTGTGAATGATTTCTAGTGTTCCTGTGCTACGGTTTGCACCTTTTTTGATTTGTTTTACATACTTTCCTTTAATGCAATCTAAGCATTGCTCTATGTCTGAGAACTCTAATGGAGGAAGAATTTCATTTTTAACTAGTCTTTCTATTCTCCCCCTCGTAATATGGTCCAAGCGACAGTGCCATAATTTCGATGAGTCATGAGTTCTCTTTCTTTTCTTTTGTTCTTTATCCGACGCGGAAACATGCTCATTCACATTACACACAGAATGCAGTTTTTCACGTAGTGATAATAAATAAAGCTCATCGTGTAGGAAAGCAACACCCACATGAGTATTATTAAACCATATGGCACACTTGCCATGTCCAAAGTGACATTCATAATGATCTTTATCCAAACACGAAACACTAATTAAGTTTCTGTGACATGAAGGAACATATAAAACATCTCTAAGCAGAAGCGTGAATCCATCAGCTAACTCCAGAGAGATGTCGCCGACAGCTTCAACTTCTGCTTCAACTCCATTTGCAACTTCAATGCATCTTACACTTCTTTGCGTAGTCCGCGTCAAATGGAATCCCTGTAATGAATTTGCAACATGAACAGTTGCTCCTGAGTCAATCCACCAAGTAGATTTCGAAAACTGTGTATACAAGGATTCATTTACAAAGGAAACAACGTTGTTACCTCTCTTTGCCATTATTGACTTTAGCCAATCAAAAAAAAGTGGATCGCTTCTTATGTACTCGCTCAGAATGATTCTTCTCTATCTATAGTTCATGGCCTATTAGAAGTAGAAGGTGCTCTGGTGCAATCCTTACCGACAGAAAAAGATTGCAGTCAGGTTGATAATAGTCGAGTGACATTACTTCGTCGGTCCGAACTAAGGAATCTGTTAGAAATGTTTTGAAATGGATATTGTTCTCTCTTTGATCAGGGATTCGCAAACAAAAAGGGGAATTCGTAGTCACTTTTTCCTGTCGCGTAAAAAAAAGTCTTTACGCGAGAGTTTCTTATAGTGCCCAGTCTTCTTACAATGGAGACATGTATCTTTGTCCACTGGGAAAGACTTTTGCTGATGCTGATATTGAGCTTTTCCATGTGGCTTTGAAGGGGAACCTTTGCCATTCTGATTGTAGTTCTTTTTCTTATTATCCTTCACATAGTTCAGAGAACCACCATGTGAGGTTTTAAGTCTTTCCTCTTCTTGCACACACATGGCTATAGTCTTTTCAATGTCCCATTTTTCAGGCGACATGTTGTAGTTGACAACAAAGGTGTCAAACTCTTTTGGCAGTGAAGCCATAACCAGGTGAACAAGGAGTGCAGGCTTGAGCTCCAAATCCGCATCCATGGGTTTAAGCTTAGCTGCCATGTTGCTCATCCTGAGGATGTGCTCTCTTATGCCATGTCCACCGCCTGTGTACTTTTCTGTTACCAGCTGCTTTAGTAACTAGGTAGCATATATCTCTGAAGAACCAGTGAACTGGTTCTTTATCTTTTCAAGAAACTCCCCTACGGAAGTACACTCTGCAATTGAGCCCACAATAGCGTTCTCAATTGTGTTCTTTATGAAAGCCATGCACTTTTTATTGGCGGTGAGCCACTTTTGGTTTTCGAGGGTATATGACATCTCCACTGGAGCATGTTCCCTCTGCCTTTTCGCCCAAGCAGCATCATCATCTTTTGCACCTCTGACTGGCTCTGGTGGTTTGACCGGCTGTGGGGTGTCCACAACGCAGTCCACCTCAGCACAAACAAAAGCCAAGTCAACTTTCTTTCTCCATTCAGTGTACTAATCACCTCTGATGGTTGGAACATCCTTGAGGCAACTCATCAAGTGGAAACCTCCTGAAACCACAATGAGGTGAGATCATAACAACAATTCCATGCATTAATCCAACGTTGGTCAAAATTAAAACATACAACTATTTATGCAATTTAAATCTATATCACCGTTGGGCAAAAGTAGAAATAAATGCACCTTTTTATAACAATAACAAATCATGATCATGTTATTAACAACGTTGGTCATAAAAATAATAGGATCATAATTGTTTCAATAATTACTTTAACATGCTCTTTTAAATTTTAATTGCACTTTTGTTCTATTTACTTTTAAAATAGCACTTTTATTTATTTGCAGCGGAAAAACATGAATAAAAAATCCATGAGCTTTATTCTTTACAGAAGCACTTCTTTTACTTTTCTGTTTTCTAAACAAAATTTTCGTTGGATAATTTGAATAGAGAAAACTGTATAAAATTTGCCCAAAAACTGGACAAAAAACGAATAAAACATGCTTCTGAAAGGAAAAAGACAGAGAAATCACAAGAAACTGCAGCCCAGCCGGCCTAGGCCCAGTGCGCGCAGTGGCTGCGCCCACGGCTGCTGGCCTCAGCCTCTCTTTCGGCCCAAAAGCCCACTGGGCGCTAGGGTTTGCTTCGTGACCGTCAGATCGTATCGGACGGCCACCCGCGCTCCTCGCTGGATCAAAACCAGCGCCCGGTCGATTCGACCGAAACCCTAACCCATTTCGTTTCTCCTTTGCCCCTGCGTCTCCGTTCGCAGCAGCGCAGCAGCGTCGAGCGGCCACCGCACCGCGTCCGCCGCCGTCTCTTTCTCCTTCCCCCTCCCTTTCTTCCTTCTTTTCTCCCCCCATCCACCGCATCCTATTAGAGAGAGCCGCGAGCAGAGCCCTCCTCTGCTCCCTGGCGCCGGCGTGCGCGTGGATGTGAAGGCGGCGCCCCCGCTGGCCCCTTTGCCGGCGTGCGCGAGCACCTCGAGGGTGGACGTGCCGTCGTCAAACGGCTCGGTTGTGGTGCCCTTTGCCCCTTTGGGGTTTGTTCTTCTTCCGAACGGCTCGGCTTGCCGATGCCCGTCCGGATCGAGAGGAACGGCGCGGCCTTGCGGCGGCGCTCTTTGCCGGTGAGGATTCTTTCTTTGCCCTGTCGATTAGGGTTCCAGGGGAGGGGATATCTTTTGCGGGATTAAAAACTCCCGTTTCCTTTTCTACCGAAAAATCTAACACCTAGCAGGCTCTCTGATACCATTGATAGAACCCTGGAATCATCTAGGCTAGAGTAGATCGGTAGTGCTAGGGATTAACGGTGGCTTTACCTTCTCCTTGGCTCGAGGAGCCCGAGCCGGTGGCCATGGTGGAGGGGCAACGGCGTGGGCGTGTGTGTGCGTGGGCAGCGGCGGCGGTGGTGCTGAGTGGGCAGTGGCGGCGGAGCTTCCCGTCACTTCAGGGATAACCTAGATCGGTAGGTTTGTCGGTGGGGTTGGCGGCTGCGCGAGGAACCTCGTAGTGCGTGACCCGGCCCCCCACCTCTTTATATAGCCCAGCGTGACAGGGACCCGTCAACCATAAGGGTTGGGCGCCCCCGATCAGGGCGCGTAATCAAGGGCCTGATAGGCCGTTGGGCCTATACAGAGGAGATCAACCTAACAGTGTGATGAGGCCAAAGAGTGTGATGACTATGGCTATGGTAATCTGATTCCAATTGTGGGATTTTACACTCCTGTCCCCAAGTTGAGCACATGAGAAAAAGGGTTATGATATAGGTGGTACAATGGTTATTTAGCAGCTTAATCGCCCGAATGTCCTTTTAACCAATTTGTGAAATAATAAAGCGTTTGAACTAACGATAGTTAACACTGCTTTCTAGGTATTGAATTGCATGTCTAATTCCAATTAATCTCTGAAAGAATTGGATTGTGTTAGTTCTTAATGTGGATTTCCATTGGATAAGACCGTATTCAGGTAAATAAAGAGTACACATTCACTTGCAACCAAAACATATATGACCACTAAGAGCATCTCCAACAGACGCGCGCTTGCGCGGCGCGAAATAGCGTTTTCGCGCACGGGGGGAGGGGGGTTTGCTTTAGCAGAAGCGCTATATTTTGCGCTGCATGTAGCGCTCCAGCAGGCGCGCTAAAATTACAGTGCGCGCGCCCAGTACAAACAACATTTCCCACAACATAGAAACAAAAAGATCAAACACAAAAAAAAATCAACAATAAACAGTTCAATTATTATTACAACTCAAACAAATAGTTTATCTTCCAATACAACAAATAGTTCAACAATACAACATCAAACATACAACATCAAACTAATTTTGTCGCCCATTCCATGCCCACCACTCCTCGATTAGATCCTTTTGAAGATCATCATGCGTTTCGGCACGTCGAATGGCATGATAGGAGGCAACAAATCGGGCCACCCTCGCAGCCCTCCTCAGCACTCGCACGGGACGTCCCAACAACTCATACTGAGAATAGTCTAAATCTTGCCCACGCTCATTCTCGATGATCATGTTATGCATGATCACACAAGCGTTCATGATGTACCAAAGGATCTTTTGATCCCAAAATCTAGCCGGTCCTCTAACAATAGCAAATTGGCCTTGCAAAATCCCAAAAGTTCTCTCCACATCTTTCCTAGCCGCCGCCTGAGCATTGTGGAAATCAAGATTTTTCTTACCTTGCGGTGCTGTCAACGGCTTCACAAATGTTTGCCACCTTGGGTAGATGCCATCCGCAAGATAGTAGCCATAGTTGTATGTATGGCCATTTGCTACAAACTGCACTGGTGTAGTTTCACCATTTGCAATCTTATTCATGAGTGGTGACCGATTCAGAACATTGATGTCATTGCAAGATCCAGGCATTCCGAAAAAAGCATGCCAAATCCAAGTCTCTTGATCGGCCACCGCTTCAAGGATTATAGTGGAACCCTTTTTCTGGTCGTGGAATTGTCCATGCCATGCCTTAGGACAGTTCTTCGAACTCCAATGCATGCAATCTATTGAGCCAAGCATACCTGGGAACCCGCGAGCTTTGTTCATCTCCAAAAGCCTTGCGGTGTCATCAGCATTGGGAGCTCTCAAATATTCCGGACCAAACACTTGCACAATTCCGACTGCGAAGCGCTTGACACACATGATGGCTTGACTCTCACCCATGGCCAAGTGGTCATCAACGAGGTCCGCCGGAATACCGTATGCCAACATACGCAAAGCGGCGGTCACCTTTTGAAAGGTGCTATGCCCGAGTTCTCCGGCGGCATTCCTCCTTTGCTGAAAAAACCGATCATGGCTCGCCAGTTTCTCCGCAATGCGTTTGAACAACTCGATGCTCATCCCAAAACGGCGCCGAAAGTAGGACTCGGGGTATGTGGGATTCTCCACAAAATAGTTCCTCATCAATCTGTTGTGGGCATCGATCCTTTCCCTTCACAATTTCTGACGATCAAAAACCGAACCACCGTGCTTCGGCTTTTTATTGATGTGCATAGCTAGGATCATTGCGACATCCTCCTCCTCTTGAAGATCAAATTCTTCATCGGAAGAATCGTAGGACGAACTCATCTACAAACTTGAATTTAAACTAATTTAAAACTACAAACAACATGCTCCAAATTCATCTACAAATATAAAGTTAGAAGCAATATATACCTTGTAGGCGTTTTGTCGAACAACTTGTGGGCGCTGAGCTGCAAACCCCCGCCGGGCGCTTTTCGTCGGAGGAAGGTGCGCTCGAGGGGCGGCGGCGAGGAGAGAAGGTGGAGGAAGCAGCGGCGGCGCGCGGGGATAGGTGGAGGAAGCAGCGGCGGCGCGCAGGGAAGCAGCAGCGGCGGCGCGCGGGGATGGGCGGCGGCGCCAACGCCTGGAGGTTTCAGTTCTGGCGGTTGGTGAGAGTCGCGCGCGAATCGTCGCTGTCTAGCGCGCGGGAGCGGGCGCAGCAAATACACCGCGCGCGATGCCGTTTTCCTCCGCGCGCTGAACAAGTTTATCGCGCGCGTGATTATTGCGCGGCTGCCGGAGCGCCCGTTTCGGCCCAGCGCGCGCAATAAAGCTGTTTTTTACAACGCGCGGCTAAGATAGCGCGCCTGTTGGAAATGCTCTAACACTTGTGGCTACTGCCAGGTGTACCCACACTGATACGACCACTAACACTTGTGTTGTTCAAACATTGTACTCCATCGTCTAGATCACAGAGGGAGTATGTGTTAGAGGATTACAGGTCAAGTGTATTTGAGTCAAAAATATTTCAATGCGGTGAAGACGAAACGGAGGTCAAGGTTTTGGTTGCCAGCACGACTATACATGCAGCGACAGTACTCCTACAAAAGATGGATTTGTTTAAGACTTCGCCAACGTACATTGGTTGGTTTCAATTCAATGTACGTATGCACTAGGAAATCAAGTCGGATGTACACATGCAACAGGGACCAGCCGAAGATTAATTAGAAGAACTAGTCATCCACCCGTGCACCTGCACGGGCTAGTAACTTCAATAAAGCATTACCTACTCAAATTCGTTACAAAAGGTGATACATTTATTTTTACAAAACCAATGATTTATGTTAGAAGGGAATAGAGTGGGATAAATGGCGTAATCCGATGGATGTATTATTGAGCCTCGAGGCCGAGTATATATTTAGGACAGTAAAACTAAGCCAAAACCCAGCCCTCTCACGACCTGGCAATTTCTGGCCGTCCATTTGCGGCATCTGGCTTATCTCGGTCGTTAGATGTTAGATGTGCTTTCACGGCAGTTTTTTTTTCTATCCCAACTGTCTTAAAGGGCAGCTACTCCAGAAGAAAAAACGGAGGCTTGTGGTTCTCTGGGCCTTATCTGCCGGCCCATTTGGCCTATACCGCACGGAGACATACACAGATCGCTGACCTCCCGGAAAAAAAGCACCCGTCTCTGCCAGAGGGTAGGTCAACGGGGCAGAGGGGCGAGGCGGGCGATCGATCTCCGAGGTGATCCATCCCTTGCGCATGATGCGGGTGACGCGGGGGCGGCTCGATCCAGCCGACAGGCCGATGCATGCTTCATCGAAACTGCTCCGCTGAAACTTGAAAGAGGCATGCAATCATAATACTTGAGTTTCTATTCACACATTGATGGCGGCTGATGTGCCGATCTTTTCCGCTGCCGAGGGGCGCAGGTACGTGTATATATGCTTCCTCCCCTACCACTTTTCACTCATCCTTTCCGTCGCTAAACCTCCCAGAGAAGCTTCGATCTGATCTAGCGCGTGTACCAGAGACGACTGGGAGCGAGGCGATGCCGCGATGCGGAGCGGCGTAGTGTGTAGGGAGATGACGCGGTATAATGCAGTGGCGAGCGGCCGAGATAGACATCTCATGGTGCGGGCCCTGCCAATCGATGCGGAGAAGGTCTCACCGGCCGATGCAGGGAAGTTCACCCGCCGTTTTTCAAGAAAGGAGTCAAGCAGACGTCTGTTTCGTATAACAGTTAATGGCAGTCAAGGGAGAGGTGGTGGCGGATGGTGGAGGTGCGGTACAATTTTGCACTCCTACGTCCCTTTATACCTTTTCCCCTTCTTCCTGCGGCAATACCATGTCCACCGGCCATGCTTCTCCACAAGGCTGCTATATATCTGCATATTTTTCCCTCCCTGTTACCTTCTCCATCTGATCAGTCCGAGTCATCCTAAATCTGTTTTTCTTTTCCTTTCTTGCTGCAGGTTATGGTATATCGGTTCTGGAAATTTTCCGGAAAAGATATTCATGAGTTGATTATTTGCAATGGCAATCAGGTTAGTTAACATGGAATGCTAAGTGAAGATGTGTTCTTGTCCACTGTATACTGTAGTATGTACTATGCAGGAGAGTGGCAAGGAAGATACATACTTTAAGCTATTATTAGGCGTGAGCTACGTTTCCTTCCTATAAAGACTTATTCTTTTCTTTGGTGAGGTCTTTTACTATTAGGCCAAGAAGTGCATGCAGGATGCACGCCGCGATCATTGGCTCTTGGCGCAGTCAATGAGATCGCCGCCTCCTATAACTCTGGTCTGGAGCATGTATGATGACCTTACTATATATCTCACCGACTACATCGTGATTGTTCTGCGCACTAGGAAGCCCCTGGGAAGTCATCACACGATGAATTTCATCTGTCCTTCGCATCAACATTCGGACAACAACGTACATAAGGTCCTGTATCATATTTTCTCTAATATAATTCATTTAATCTAAATAGTTTTGAAGGTCACCGATGGAAAATATTTCCCACTTCACATTGAATCGATAACCATTCAGATTTATATTGAACCGATTTGTGCTACTGACGTAAAATTTTGGCACCGTTTAAATTTCTGTAGACAAGTTGTTTGATGCAAGCCAACTAGGCTGCATATCATTGTTACTGAATTAATATATGAATTACTTTCTTTTCATATTTTGTAATTTTGTAGTTGAAGTAGTTCCTCAAGAACTGACTAAATTGTATTTGTCTCATTCATAGTTCTAGCAAAGTTCATTCTATCATTGACAAGCATAGACCATTTTGTGTTTACGATGCCATATAAGATAACAAGGTATTATTATTTTGCGGGTCAAGAAAATCATCTGGAGATAACGTCATGGGTAGAAGAAGGAGCACCACTGGAATATTTCTGTTCTCTCCCTGAAATATCTTACAAACTATTCAATACCCCATGAAATGAATCTCAACTATACAATTTTCATAGGTGAAGCATTATTATTATATACTTTGTTTTTATCATACCACTTGTGATGCTCGAAACTCTATAAGATTTGATTGATGTCCTAACTTTGTCTTCAAATATTGGCTGGGCTCAAATTCCTACTTGGCTTTTCTTCGGGCGATGAAGTGGGTTTGAGACGTGACCTCTCATAATGTTTCTACCATTCTTTCTTCAAGTGCCTTCATGTTGTGAGCATATGTAGTCTTACTGCGCCCAGTATTGATATCCCAGCTTCAAAGCTTTTGCTTCAAACATTTGGAAATGATTTATAAAGCTAATATCAAGCTCAAATATGGTTTCACTACTATAGTTTTTTGAGCCAACACAAAATACCCTCAAGATATAGGTTCATGCAAATTAAATTCCATCTTTCGTGTGTCCACATATTTACATAATTCCTATCACCATATCGTAGAAATAGATGGACGCAGCAACGCGCGTCATTGATGATCTAGTTGAGTACAAAACTTGGAGGGCAAGACGCCTCTCCTAGAGATAAGATGGAAACAATTCCTATCTAATCCCGGAAAATCTCTAAATACCAAATATATCTCTAACATCCCCCCGCAGTACTAGCGGTAGTGTTGCGAACAACAGGAGCGTCGCGGACGGTCAGACTGAAGAGAATAGCAGCTGACGGGATGACATCCCCCCGCAGTCGGCGGGCGGGTGATCAATCCGATAGCACACGAGGTCGGGGGCGCTGCTCGGTGATGATGACGGCGTCGCGGAAGGCGAAGCGGGGTGGTCAAGCAGACCAAGGCGACGACGGCCGGCGGGGAACAGCGTGCGAGCGAGCGCGTCCAGCGCCCGGCGCCCGAGCGGCCAACGCAGCATCGGCGCGAGACGGCCATACGACGGCGACGGAGACGGTAGGTGATGCAGGAGTCCTGTTCGGGGCTGGGCGGCGACGGCCGGCGCAGAACGACGGGCGGGCAGATGCGCGAACGACGGCCGTGACCATCGCGTCGCGCGAGGCCGTCAGGTCGGGGAAGATGCCGGGTGGTCGCGCTGGTGTCGGAGTAGAGGCGCGGGGTCGACGACGACGGCGGGCGACGCAAATCGATCTTAGATCGGAAAACCAAAAAGAAAAACACCGATCAAGATGACCGGCGAGAGAGAGAAAACCCGGATCAAAGGATCGGGAAAAAGACTCCCTAGGGCTGCCGGTCAACACGACCGGCGGACAAACCATAGGTACGGGCGGCACGGCCCCCGGCGGCGATCATAAAGACCGACCGCCCCGGGGACGGCGCAGAGCGGAAGCGGAGGCTAGGGTTTGGATCGGTTAGGCTGATACAATGTTAGAAGGAATAGAGAGGGAGAATTGGCGTAATGCGTTGGATGTTGTATTGAGCCTCTCAGGCGGTTTATATAGAGTACAAGGCTTGGAGGGCAAGAAGGCTCTCCTACAGATAAGGCAGGAGATTATTACAAATCATAGTCTACCATATACAGATATATATATCTCTAACAGGTGCGCACGTCAGGACCGGCGATTTCATCTTCATGGCCGACAGCAGCAGCACGGTGATGGTCTTGGTTTTGCCCGTGCCAGGCGGCCCTCAGATGAGTCTAACCTTGCTGCTCGCGTCGGCGCCACCGCCGCCACCCTGCACCGCAGACACGCAACTCAATATGGCGCCAGTCTGGGACTCGTTGAGCCCGAACGCAGACAGCCTGCCAGATACGGATAGTGGCACGTCAGTCAGGGAAGTGCTCTGTCTTACGATGGAAAATCAGTCGTCAGATGAGAAGATCATATATCACTTTTGCTTCGGTACACCCCTAAACACATTGACGGCTGAGATCTCTCTATACTCTTTCATAATAAAGGGTAGGATGGTCTTTTCACCCGTGCCGATACACGGACTGTGTACATATACGCGGCACCCTTTTTTTTCTCGCGGCGCCCTCAGCTGATTTTCATTTTCTTTTTAAGAGAAAAAAAGAGTGCAAGCAACGTGAATCAAACTCAAAACCTTTTGGTCTAAGGAGGACCACACTAACCAACTAGGACATCCTAATGCTTGTGCATATCAACTTCTTTTCTTTGTTTTCTTCTACTTCAGTTCGCGGCTGGGCCGGCCCATTGTTGAATCGGTCCTTTTATCAGTATTTCCTTTTCGTTTTTTTTCTTTTTTCTTTTTAAAAAAATGCTCACGCTTATAATATTTTTCAAAATTTTCAAAAATGTTCACTTTTTTAAATTCTGTTCATAACGTACAAATATTCAGATTTTAAGAAAATTGTACATATATGTCAAAAAATAGTTCCCGTCTTTCAAAATCACTCAGAATGTCATAACACGAACATATTTTAAAAACAGCGAACAAAATTTTGAAAACGAACATTTTTTGAAAAACACAACAAAATTTGATATTTCAAGCAAAAATCTGAAAATATGAACAAAATTTGAAACCAGTTTATTTTGAATTTCCGCGAACATTTTTTGTATTTGTGTACAATTTTTTTGGATACAGGATTATTTTCTGAATTCCAAAAAAAATTTGAAACCACGAACATTATTTGAAAATGCAGAATTGTCAAGTCACAAAAACTTGGCATCGTGTCTTGGAATGGTGATACAAGGCCCTAGAAAAAATTTGGTCCATTTGGACAATGACAAAAAAAGGCACTCTGAGACGGAACCTTCCGCCCAACCCGAACGCCCTACCCGAACTTTTTTCTATTAGAATTCATGAACATTTTCTTAAATTCGCAAACTTTGTTTTCAAATTCATGTCCTTTTTTCAATATCCAGGAATTATTTTCAACTTTTACAAACGTTTTATAAAAGTCCGTATTTTTTTTTCAAATTCATAAACATTCTTTTTCAAAATTGATGATCTTTTTTCAAATCAGCGAATGTTTGGGCCGGCCCAACAGGCACCCGACAGAAGCGATGCCGTCGCCCGGTTGGGCAAGGCCTGAGCGTATTTTTTTCTATTCTATTTTTTCTTTTTTTCTTTTTTTGTTAATTTCATTATTTTCCTTTTCGAAATTTGTTATTTATTTTAAAACGTGTTTTAAATTTTGATATAATTTTGGAATACCAAAAAATGTCATTATTTTATTTTTTTACAAATTATAAAAATGTTCTCGAATTTTAAAAAATGTTCCTATTTTTAAAAAAACTCATGAATTTAATAAATGTTTGTGTTTTAAAAATGTTGATAAATTTTAAAAAAAGTATGTGGTTTGAAATTTGTGTCCAGCATCAATAATTGGGAATTTATTAACAATTCTGGAAAAAGTGTTCATGTTTACAAAATTTTCTTACTCAATTTGAAATTCCAAAATTGTTGAGAAATTTGAAGAAATAATTTGGATATAAGAAAATGTTCATGTTGATTGATAATGACATAAATTGCAAATAATAAAAGCCTTGCCCTACCAGAACCACCACCTTTGAACATGATGTGCTTCTTGACATGCATGAAATGACACCAAATTTTGCCAGCGTGTGGGCATGCTCATGGCAGGCCTCCATGCAAAATTTGAAGGAATTCGGACACCTAACGCACGTTGTGTCACGTTCAGCTAGTGTTTTGGGTTTTTTTCACCGGGAAACCCCTAGAAAATGCATAAAATGTCATGACTAAATGAAATTTATCATGGATACTTGGCATGGTGACTCAGTTTAGTCCTATAACTTTGAAACTGCAGTTTTGGGTCCCACAACTATGTAAGTTTGTTCATGTCAGGTCCTAATCTTGCATGGCCAGCATCTATGGTGTTTTTTTTTCTTTTCAAATGAGCCTTTTATATGTGTTTACTTCACCAAAACTGGACCATACGCTTCCACATCACAGTCTGTGTTGCAACCTGCATGCTCACCACCTGCCTGGCCATGAGCTGCAGTGTAGCCTCGCTGAGAGGTTTGCGCGGCCGCCGGGGAGACCCCGAGCCAGTCGGCATGGAGGAAGCCATTCCTCTCCCATGGCGCGACCGTCGGGAGACCCCGAGCCAATCGGGTGTAGGAGATATGCCCTAGAGGCAATAATAAATGTTATTGATTATCTCCCTGTTCATAATTATGTTTATGTTCCATGCTATAACTGCAATGATTCTCGAGTCTACAAATAAAACGAGGCTCGGAGGAAGACTCATTTGCACGTGTGGGATAATAAACGGTAAAATGTATTCCTAGTCAAGCCTCTATGACTGGCTCAAGTATTGCATGATGATCCTGTTTTCCTGATCATGGGCATGGCTATGCCGGCAATTTTGAGGGCACAATTGTTGGTAGAACACTTGTGTTGAATCGACCCAATATTGATGTTATGCTATGAGATACATTCGTCATAAGTTAATGGTTAATAACACAGGAAGTTAATGTTTGCATAATTCCTTAGACCATGAGAGTATCGAGTTTCTTCATGCTTGCTTCATGAACTTTGGGGTTTGTTAAACGTCATCCGTAAATGGGTGGCTATTACGGCGGCTTACGGGTTCATGGAAAAGTATGTCAAGTAACTTGATAGCTCAAGATTGGGATTTGCTCCTCTGACGATGGAGAGATATCTCTGGGCCCTCTCGGTGTTACGGTATCCATCATCGTCTGGCCAGACACAGGGTGATTTGATCACAGGGATGCCGGAACACGGGAACGAGAAAAGAGAACAATACCGGCAACGAGGTAACTGGCATAGTGGACAAGTTGTTGATCCACGGGGATGCCAACGTGTCTCACCTCGGGTATTTGTAACATATCGCGTAGCAAAAGGAATAGCACACGGCAACTGGAGGTTCACTCGAATATTCATTCGTGTGGGTATAGGGGTCAATATGGGTGTCCACGGCTCCGATGTTGATCATTGATCGGAAGGGGTTCCGGGTCAAGTCTATGCTTCACCGAACCTATAGGGTCACACCCTTAAGGGTCATCTATCTGCTGAATACTAGACGAGGAGTCCGAGAGAAAGTCACTGGAAAAGTTTCGGAGACAACGGAAAAGTTCCGGAGAGAACACCGAAAAAGTTTCGGTAAAACCAAAAAGTTGTTTCGGATAAAACCATTGATCCAAAAAGGTTTCGGCAAGCACCGGGAATGTTTTGGAGGTTGCCAGATTGGTCTGGTAATTTCTGGAATTTTTTCGCAGAAAAAACCAAAAAAGGTTTTCGGAGCTGCCGGAATTGTTTACCGGGTAAACGAAGATGGTTTTAAATTAAACCACCATACCGGAAATGTTCCGGAGCGAGTCCAAATAATTTTAGAGGGTGCCGGAAATGTTCTGGGACCTTCCGGAATTTTTCAGAAGAAATAGTTTCAGAAAACATCTTGTCCCAGCGAGAGGGGACAAGATCCCACGGATCGTGGGGGCTGTTTTTGGGCTGTTTTTGGGGGCGCCCCCTTTAGGGGACAGCCCCCTTGTGGCTGGACAAAGTGTTGGGGGGGCCCCCCATGGTGGGGGGCAGCCCCCACAAATGGTGGAGAGTGTTGGGAGGAAGGTGGGGCCCCATGGGGGAACACCATGGACAAGGGAACATGTTTTCTCCATGTTTGGTGGGAACGTGTTTCCTTGTTTGGTGGGTGCTTGTTTTGTGGGCTGAAATTTCAGCCCCCCCCCCTCACCCCTTCCACCACTATATAAGGAGGTGGAGAGGAGCTCTCCATCCTCACTCCAACTCTCACACACATGGCATGCATGATCTGCCTTTCTTCTCTCCCTCCCACGAAATAGTTTCGTAGAGCCGAAAGGCTGTCTGGGTTCCGGCAGGAACTAGTTCTGGACGGCGAAGCCCTGCCGGATAGATGACACCGTATGTGTGCAACTCTGTAGAGAGATCGTAGTTTCGGTCTTAGTTCGAGAGTGCCTCCCGAAGGGCTGTCCGTGTGACCGTGCGAGTTTTGGAGGTCCTCCCGAAGGGCTGTCCGAGTGACAGTCCGAGTTTCAGAGGTCCTCCCGAAGGGCTGTCCGCGACACCGTCCGGGGGACTGTGCGACCGCCTCCCGGAGGGCTGTCCGCGGGGCAGATGAGGGTATACATCCTCGCGGTTGGGAGGTTGTAAAATCCTAGCTGCGGGGATCTGCACCGCCGTTCGTCATCGACTCTACTTCCGCTGCGCTACGAGTCGGTAACGAAATGATCAAACCTTGTATGCAGTCTCCATAGTGGTCCTGGGCTGGTGCGTAGGTCGGAAATTTTTTGTTTTCTGATGCGTTACCCTACAGTGGCATCAAGAGCCGTGCTATGCGTAGATGCAGGTTGCGATCTAGAATACATAGAGATGTATGGGTGTTGCATAATATAATTTTGGAGTAGATGAGATCTATTGCTGAAAATTATTTATGCGGGTAGCAGAAGAAGTCTGTTACCCGATGTTCTTGTTGCTTCCCTGAAATTTGCGTTTGCTCAATCTCGAGACAGCATGGTGGAATTTCACAAAGTTCTGGCAATCCGCGATCCTGATTGATCAAGGAAGTGCTATCAGTTCTTTGGGTTCCGCCATAGTCAAAAGAAAGATGAAATTCGCAGACGAAAGGGCAATGCAGATGTGATCTGCACGGGGGTCACGCGTATGACGAAGTTTAGTATGGGGCTCGAGATTTTATTATCTCGTGTTTCATACACCCTGGAATGTTAATCTAGCGACTTGGATTATCATGCTTGATGATGGACGTTGGTAGCTTCGGTTTGTTTCGAAACCTTAGAAGCCACGTAAAATAAAATTTTGCATGAACCAATTAGAGGCGTCTAACTTGGTTTTGCAGGATGGTTTGCATGTGCATGTGATGTGGTATAGCAATGATTCATAATAATTTGATTATGTATGAGATGACTATATGATGTAAATTGATTAACATGACCTGCGTGTCATGATTCGGCATGATGGCTGGAGCCATATGATTGCACTTTAATGACCTGCGTGTCAACCTTATGTAATGCACTTATTTTATTAGCTATAGAGATAGCAATATTATCTTGTGCATCGACAAGGTGGTGGCAATCTTCGCGAAGGTGAACACCGACGCGAATGCCGGAGACGAAGAAATGAAAGACTTCTCCGTCAGAAAGGGCTATACCATATCATGCTATTATGAATTGCCTGAGATGTTTATCCCTTATGATGCACCCTTCTTGATTGCGCAGTAGTCGCTTTTTATTAGGGTGATCTCTCACTGAAATATCAAGTAGTTAGTGTTCTCCCAAGTGTAGCACCGTCACGGCACCTAACTTTTCGGGGCATTGCATGATCTCCATGGGTGCGAACGATTAGGGATGTGTGAGGCGGGTGAGTTGAGACCTCGCAGCGAGATCACTTGGTTGTCTTGACGTTCAGGCATGAAAGTCAAGAGCTCGGAACACACGCATCGAAAGATGAACAAGAATCGCATAGAGATGTGATCGGCAAGTTTGCCTACCGATTGAAGTTCACGCCATGGGTGTTCATCTCGAACCGTGACGTTGAATGGATATGCGGGTCTTGAATCACTCACAATCAATTATGAGAGATATTGATTTGAGTGGGAGCGCACTATAGAATTAACTTGTTTAATTCTCAGTGCAATTAATTTTGAACACTGTCTAAGTGTGGTTTGCATAATAGTTGTAGAATAATGGCTCGCGTTTCCACCTTCCCTATTAAAATTGAATAGCTGTTAAATATCTGGTTAAAACTTTACGGTTGGTAACGTAATATGAGGATTGTCCTCAAGAGTGCCGAGAAGGACTTTGTCCTATCGCATACTTTCGGTATTCTCCCGCTAATGCTATGGATGATATGACTCTCGTCCTTCGATCCAAAAGCTAGAATTCCTTTTCAGTCAAAGTGCAATATGTTTGCTTCCATGATACCCGAACTTCGAAAGTTTGGATAGTTATGTGATATTCATGGAATCTGAAAATCATTTTCAGAGACAGACAAAGGCTAAAAGATATGAGATATCCAAAGCAATGTTTGTTTGCAAACTATTAGTAAAGGAGTTTACTATGCATTAGACTGATAAGAGAGGGATCCAGGAGAACGCCTGTCATATGATGAAAGGTGAATAAAACAACAACTTAAAGAGAAAGGAAGTGTCCGAAGGGTGTTAGTGAAACTTTCACGTCTAGGAAGTCCGGGGCTATCGCCACTCTTAAGTTGGGTGCTTCTTCTGAGAGTAGGAGAAATACTGAAAGTGAAACTGTTAGAAGTATAATGGCAAAAGGAAAGAAGACTGGAATATCCAGCTCATGTATGAATGTCATACAGGTTTTTGATGTATAGAAGGCTGGTCAAAGATATAGTTCTTGGGAATTATGGTTAAACATGTTAATCACTAATTCTTGGGTATTGTGAGTTAATCACAAAGATACCCGCTCGATTGCATTCTGTTGCAACTCGATGTAAGAACTACTATGGCCTGAAAGACTAGCCAGGAATGAGGTTAGATACACGCAGGGAACATAGTAAATGTTACTATGCCTTCCATAGGTATATTCCCTATGTATTTACTTTCATAATTCATTTTAGAGTTTCACACTCTAGCCCTTTGCATAAGGTATCTTGCAAGAAGGTTGTTCATAAGAGAACTTTTAATGTTCGGTGTTATGAATAACATAAGGGCCATACTTTCATTATGAATGAGACGTATGTTATGAATATTGATATTAATACATTGCCTCTGTATTTACTTTCATAATTCATTTAGAGTTTCATACACTCTAGCCCTTTGCATAAGGTATTTTGCAAGAAGGTTATTCATAAGAGAACTTTTGATGTTCGGTGTTATGAATAACATGAAGGGCCATGCTTCCATACAGGATGGGATGTATGCTATGAATATTGATGGTAATATGATACATCCATAACACTGACGCTAAATGTCGCAAGACTAAAAGAATACCACACAAGTGTGGCACTGCATTTGGTCACATTGGAGAAACCCGCATGGAAAATTCCATTATGATGGATTTTTGAAGTCATTTGATTTTGAATCATCTGACACTTGCAACTTTCCTCTGAAAAGTGAAGTGACTGAAATACCGTTCACAGGCCATAAGGAACGAGCAAAGAACATATTGGTGATCATACATTATGATGTGTGTAGTCCAATAAATGTTGTTGCAAGTAGTGGATTTATCTATCTTCAGAAATGACTCAAGTAGATATATGGATATTTACTTGATGAGACGTAAGTCTGGATTTTTTTAAATCATTCGAAAGGTTTTCAATACGAAGAAGAAAATATTGTAACAAGAAAATTATGTTTCTACAATTCGATTGTAGAAAGGAATATTTGAGTTACAAGTTTAGCGAATGTCTGATGAGTTGTGAAAGGGGTTTCATAACTTGCACCTCCCGGAACACCACTACAAGTGGAGAGTCCGTGTAGATGTAATCGAACCATTTATGACATGGTAAGATCAAAGATGACATAAATAAAATTGCCATTATCCCTTTTAAAGTGATGCTTTAGAGACTGCGGCTTTTTACACTGAAAAGAGATCCATCAGGTCTGTTGAAATGACGCCATGGTATGGTACGCCCAACCATGTTATATCTTTTCTTAACATTTGGAATATGGGGCTTGTGTAAAAGGTTACAAACCTATTCCAAATCAGACAAGTGACTTTGTAGGTTATCCCAAGTCATTGGGTATTCCCCCACCACTATACCGAGGCAAATAGGTTTGCCACAAAGAACGGTATGCTTTTTGAAGAAAATGGTTCTTTCAAAAAGGTGAGTGGGAGAACAGTGCAACTCGACGAGATAAACAGTATCTTCGTCATCAGCTCAAAGGAAAGGAACCTTGGAAGTGATTCCGGAGTTTCCTACTGCGACTGATACGAAAGTCTCTACAATAAAATGTATGGACTTCGGTCGAACTTGCAGCTGAACCACGTAGGCAAAGCTCGTGCAAACCTATCAGGTGCGCAAACGAGATATTGTTGTTAGACAACAGTATACCTACGATTCACAAGGAAGCATTGATGGGCCCTGACTCCGGAATTGGCTAAATGCCAATACAATCCGAGATAGTTTCCATATAAGTGATTCAAGATTAAGATCTTGATACACCTTTCAGAAGACTTAGAGTCTTACGAATATTTATAGAACTAAAAACTGATACGGATAAAAATGTTTTATCCATAAAGCTCGACTTGTTGAAATAACAAGTTCAAGGAGTTGACTACGATGAGGTTGTTTCACAGTAGCGTTGCTTGAAGTCGGTTCGGGTTGAACTAGCAATTAATACATATTTCAATCATGAGATATGAAACATGGATGACAAAGGGACTTCCATCTGATGGAAATGAAACCTAGGACTTATATGTGATACAGTCCAAAGTAATTTGTCGATCCAGAGGATGCTAGTAAGTATGCAAACTTCAGAGTTCCAGCGATGGACAGAAGAGAGCAAAGTGGAGTTGGAATCTTCGTTTTTGATGAAATGGTCAAAAGAGTTTGACTTCATCAAATGGGTATCGAAGATGCATGTGATTCAAGAAAGTAAGTGGGAGCATAATAATATTTCTAAAAACCGTGTGTACTTGACACATTGTTAATTGGAAATAAATTTCTTGACACGAATTAGGACTTCATTTGAAAATAGTTTTTCGATGAAGTGCTTAGGCTAAAATGGCCTCAATATTAGGCATGATGATCTATGGAGATAGATTTACCTAAATGGGGCTAAGCAATGAATACATATTGACAAGATGCTAAAACTTTTTAGCATTTAAAATGCCAAGGAGTGATTCTTGCCGAAGTCACATGGAAAGAGTTTTTGCAAGACTCGGTGTCCCAAAACACTGATGAGTAAAATACATGATGGAGATTCCACACACTCTTGTGTTTGGATTAATCATGTATTCCATGGTATGTAAAACCAACCAGATATGTCCAATACTCCAAAGTTGTTGCGAGTATAGATACCATAGTGATCAAAGTACTGATCATGGGACAACAGTGAAAGATGTCATTGAGTACTAGAGCAGTACTGATGACATGTTTTCTCGCAAACGGAGATCATGAAGAGTTCGTTGTAAAAGGTTACATCGATACAGTCTTCATCAATGCTCCATGCGATTTTCGATTTATATTGAGGGTTTTGTGTGATACACAATATGGTGGCACGGTAGTTGGAAATTGTTCCAAACAAGATACTGTGGCAAATTCTATAACAAAGGCTAAGTATGTTGACGCTTGAGAAGCGACAAAGAAGTTGTTGAATCATATAGTTCATTCATGAACTTAGTATGGTTCCAAGAAGGCTTTGGTCTATGGGACACTATAGCAGATAGTTGCTCCATAGCTCAGTCTGAGGAATCAGGTTTCGACCAATGATTCACACATATGCAAAGCCAAGTCCACACAAAATATGAATTTTGTGAAAGCGTGAAAACGCGAGGATATGCAAAGTTACACACGGAGCTGAAGTTGTCAGATCCGTTGGACATCAGGCTATACCACATGCGAAGCATATTTTACACCAGTATGCCATAGGTGTAAAGTGCATTAGCATTGACTAGATTATTGACTCTAGTGCAAGTGGGAGTCTGTAGGAGATATGCCCTAGAGGCAATAATAAATGTTATCGATTATCTCCCTGTTCATAATTATGTTTATGTTCCATGCTATAACTGCAATGATTCTCGAGTCTACAAATAAAACGAGGCTCGGAGGAAGACTCATTTGCACGTGTGGGATAATAAACGGTAAAATGTATTCCTAGTCAAGCCTCTATGACTGGCTCAAGTATTGCATGATGATCCTGTTTTCCTGATCATGGGCATGGCTATGCCGGCAATTTTGAGGGCACAATTGTTGGTAGAACACTTGTGTTGAATCGACCCAATATTGATGTTATTCTATGAGATACATTCGTCATAAGTTAATGGTTAATAACACAGGAAGTTAATGTTTGCATAATTCCTTAGACCATGAGAGTATCGAGTTTCTTCATGCTTGCTTCATGAACTTTGAGGTTTGTTAAACGTCATCCGTAAATGGGTGGCTATTACGGCGGCTTACGGGTTCATGGAAAAGTATGTCAAGTAACTTGATAGCTCAAGATTGGGATTTGCTCCTCCGACGATGGAGAGATATCTCTGGGCCCTCTCGGTGTTACGGTATCCATCATCGTCTGGCCAGACACAGGGTGATTTGATCACAGGGATGCCGGAACACGGGAACGAGAAAAGAGAACAATACCGGCAACGAGGTAACTGGCATAGTGGACAAGTTGTTGATCCACGGGGATGCCAACGTGTCTCACCTCGGGTATTTGTAACATATCGCGTAGCAACAGGAATAGCACACGGCAACTGGAGGTTCACTCGAATATTCATTCGTGTGGGTATAGGGGTCAATATGGGTATCCACGGCTCCGATGTTGATCATTGATCGGAAGGGGTTCCGGGTCATATCTATGCTTCACCGAACCTATAGGGTCACACACTTAAGGGTCATCTATCTGCTGAATACTAGACGAGGAGTCCAACAGAAAGTCACTGGAAAAGTTTCGGAGACAACGGAAAAGTTCCGAAGAGAACACCGAAAAAGTTTCGGTAAAACCGAAAAGTTGTTTCGGATAAAACCATTGATCCAAAAAGGTTTCGGCAAGCACCGGGAATGTTTTGGAGGTTGCCATATTGGTCTGGTAATTTCTGGAATTTTTTCGGAGAAAAAACCGAAAAAGGTTTTCGGAGCTGCCGGAATTGTTTACCGGGTAAACGAAGATGGTTTTAAATTAAACCACCATACCGGAAATGTTCCGGAGCGAGTCCAGATAATTTTAGAGGGTGCCGGAAATGTTCTGGGACCTTCCGGAATTTTTCAGAAGAAATAGTTTCAGAAAACATCTTGTCCCAGCGAGAGGGGACAAGATCCCACGGATCGTGGGGGCTGTTTTTGGGCTGTTTTTGGGGGCGCCCCCTTTAGGGGACAGCCCCCTTGTGGCTGGACAAAATGTTGGGGGGGGCCCCCATGGTGGGGGGCAGCCCCCACAAATGGTGGAGAGTGTTGGGAGGTAGGTGGGGCCCCATGGGGGAACACCATGGACAAGGAAACATGTTTTATCCATGTTTGGTGGGAACATGTTTCCTTGTTTGGTGGGTGCTTGTTTTGTGGGCTGAAATTTCAGCCCCCCCCCTCACCCCTTCCACCACTATATAAGGAGGTGGAGAGGAGCTCTCCATCCTCACTCCAACTCTCACACACATGGCATGCATGATCTGCCTTTCTTCTCTCCCTCCCACGAAATAGTTTCGTAGAGCCGAAAGGCTGTCTGGGTTCCGGCAGGAACTAGTTCTGGACGGCGAAGCCCTGCTGGATAGATGACACCGTATGTGTGCAACTCTGTAGAGAGATCGTAGTTTCGGTCTTAGTTCGAGAGTGCCTCCCGAAGGGCTGTCCGTGTGACCGTCCGAGTTTTGGAGGTCCTCCCGAAGGGCTGTCCGAGTGACAGTCCGAGTTTCGGAGGTCCTCCCGAAGGGCTGTCTGCGACACCGTCCGGGGGACTGTGCGACCGCCTCCCGGAGGGCTGTCCGCGGGGCAGATGAGGGTATACATCCTCGCGGTTGGGAGGTTGTAAAATCCTAGCTGCGGGGATCTGCACCGCCGTTCGTCATCGACTCTACTTCCGCTGCGCTATGAGTCGGTAACGAAATGATCAAACATTGTATGCAGTCTCCATAGTGGTCCTGGGCTGGTGCGTAGGTCGGAAATTTTTTGTTTTCTGCTGCGTTACCCTACATCGGGGTGGAGGACGACATCCCACCTCTCTCTTCCTCCCCCCCCCCTCTCATGACATTGTCGTTGTCCCGACACCCTTGCCGTAGAGCTGGTCATGCAGGTTGTTGTTTGGGCACGAGCATGGCCACATGTGGGGGTTGTTGTTGGTGTCGGATGACGCAGAGGAGTGCGCGGAAGCCGCAAAGCTGGCGCAAAGGTCGGCGAGAGTGACGCAGCCCCAACAACAACCACCTGTGGGTAGCAATTGGACATTGTGTGACGTGTCGTTCTGCTACTGCAGGTGAGGCTAAGATGATCGGTCTACTCTCCTCTCTGGAGCTCAAGCCATCATGCCACTGATGGCCTGCAGTTTCGAAGTTAGAAGACTAAGTCACTAAACTGACACATCTCCAATAGTTTTAGTACCTAAAACGACAGTTTCAAAGTTATAGGACTAATCTGACACAACTCCACTAGTTTTAGGACTTAAAACTGCAGTTTCGAAGTTATAGGACTAAACTGACACAACTCCTGTAGTTTTAGGACCTAAAACTGCAGTTTTGAAGTTATAGGACTAAACTGACACGTCTCCAATAGTTTGACGACTTATGATGCATTTTACTCTTTTCTACCTGATATCAAATATAGACTATCCAAGTAACTGACGCGTAATTGATATTCTACCTAATATCAACGTGCAACGAATTTTCTGCCTGATATCAATTTGCAATCAATTTTCTGTGTGACATCAACATGCATTGCACTTACGCATTTACGAGTTACTCAAAAAGGATGTGCAAATATAAATGGGTCTCTAAATTGTTGGATCAAAATGGCGTTTGGGATCTCACAAAACTGCAACAGTTCTTTCTTCCACTTGATATCCATGAGATTACAAAGATCCGTCCATCACCTAGGTTGGGTGAAGATTTCATTGTCTGGGCACCAGAGAAGTCGAAAGTGTTTTCTGTAAAGAGCGCATACCAGCTAGCTGCGGATGAACAACAAAACGCTTCTAGTTCTTCGTCTAGTACTCGGCCTGATGGCGCGCGGGATGGATGGAATGCAGTTTGGTCCAGCACCGCCCCTCCTAAAGTTTTGTCATTTGCTTGGCGACTGGCCACGAACTGCTCACCAACATGGTGTAACAAGCAAAAAAGAAACTTGGAGGTGGTTGCTACCTGCCCTGTGTGTGGCTGCGCTGACGAAGACACTTTCCATGCTTTCTATTCGTGGATGCTTGGCATGGTGATGCTAGTGTGTGGAAAATTTTGGGTCCATTATATTGATGTGAGCATTTTTTGAAAAAGAAAAAGAACAAAAAGGGAGAAACGAAAAACAACAAGAATGAAAAAGAAACAAAAAACAAACAATAAACCGGTCGCTGATTGATATATTTTCATTTTTATTTTTATATTTAATAGATGTTCAGAAATTTTAAAAGTGTTTGATTTTTTTTATGTGAGCATGTTTCTATTTAAATGAACATTTTTGTTTAAACGAAAATTAAATGAACAAATTTCCTATTTAATAGATGTCCAGAAATTTAGTTATATTGATGTTAGCATTTTTCTATTTAAATGAACAATTTTTTGACATATCTGTGCAAATTTTTTAAAATGCGAATATTTGTACTTTATGAACAAAATTCTAAAAAACGAACATTTTTTAAAATTGTGAACAAAAATTTATAAGTGTGAGCATTTAAAAAAAAGAATCAAAAAAAGAAAAAAATAATAAAAAGAAAAAAAATAAAAAAATAGTGATAAAAGTACCGGTTCAACAATGGGCCGGCCCAGCCGCGAACTGAAGTTGAAGAAAACAAAAACAAAAAGTAAATAGGCACAATCATTAGAATGTCCTAGTTGGTTAGTGTGGTTCTCCTTAGACCAAAAAGTCTTGAGTTTGATTCACGTAGCTTGCGCTATTTTTTGAAGTTTGATAAAAAGTGGGTACGATGCCGTACGTGTCACATATGCAGATGGGTATACAGTTTGATGAAATGACCATACTACCCTTATACGATTTGGGGGGGGGGGGGGGGGTGGTGGTGTACCGAAGCAGGCCGCCGTCGTTGCAAGGTCAGATGGCCGAAGCGGCGTCGCCGCCGAGAGCACGACGATGTCGCTCATGAGTGGAGGGCAAGCTCCACTGATGGTGACGCGATACACTGGGGGCCTTGCCACGCCCCTAGGCATGCGAAAGTACAAGGGCCGTATCTGCTGCACGGGCCTGGAGCAGTTGGTCTGTGCGTCCAACAGGTTGGAGCTCATCTCTGCTCGGATTTCTTCCAGCAGCGGGGCCCTGAATGAATCCAGGTAGCTCCTGAGGCCGAAGAACCTGTCAGGTATCCGGCTCACCTGTGAAAGAAATCACGCACCATGCAAATGCAATGCATGCTGGTCAAGTACGTACTCTGCCGCTTGCTCTCTGGGAGGAAGGATTCGACTTGGAAACATATGCAAACGCAAATCGATCGCAAGTCGATGGAATGAATTACCTTGTCCCTGAAGAGGTCCTGGTTGACGACGTCCTGGATGGACCAAGAGAAGATGAGGTTGGCGAGGTTCTCGTCCTCCTGCCCCATCCTCTTCCTCTCCCCACCCTTCTTCTCCGTATTTTTTTTTTTTTTTTTTTTTTGGAAAAGGAGGTTAAGACCTCCGGCCTCTGCATCAATTGATGCATACGGCCATCTTTATTTATTATTCAACATAGGTTTAATAAAAACATACATCAAGCCACCTGAAGCCACCACTCACACCTACAAAACTCGATAATGTGGAGTGCTCTCACTCCCCATATCTAAAACCGGTGCCGTCGTCGATCCATCCACATAACGTATCGGAACGCACAGCCGGTGCAGCAGACCTAAAGCGTACACCACATGCACACGTTTTAGACGTCGCCATCATCATCGAACCGCTGACCCATCTTCAGGAGAGAGATCCGCATCATCCTTGCCAGTCCGTCCATCCGTCGACGCCACCACGGCGCCCAACGACGCCACCGCCCCGCGCTCGTCCGTCCAGACACAAAGATTCTGGAAGATCTGTCGTGCGTAGCACCTGCCGACCAGGCATGACACAGCGTAGCACCTGTCGGCTAGGCATGACTTGACATCTCCACCGAAAGCTCCATGCAAGACGAAGCCGCTCCACCTCCTGCCTCTGTCTTCCGGCTCTGCTCCACAAACGATGCTCCCAAGAGAGAAAACGACACCGCAGTACCGCCATCGTCCGAGACCAGATCCTAGGGTTTCCCCCGGAGCAGCACGAGTGGGTCGACAGTAGTTACACGACGATGCCTTCATCAAGGTAACGACGCAGAACGCCGCCATCGCCTGCCATCGGCTCGGTTTTCACCGGCAACTATGTCTTCCCGACTCGCAGCCGGAACTAGATGGCGGATTTCGAGATCTGACCATCCAGCCTCAAGCCGACCACCTCCGACGGAGGAGATGGCCACCACCGCCGGCGGCACCAGCCAGATCTGATCTGACCGGAGGCGCCGCCGACCAATCCACCATGGCCACATCCCCTCCTGATCCGCCCTCCCCACGAAGCCGCCGGAGCAGCGCCGAACCGCCGGGAAAGACGAAGACCGAAGGGCGATCTCGCGCCGCCGGTCCCTCCAGACCGCGGGGCTGCAGCCTAGATCCCCGCCGTCCCATCACCGGCGACGCCCGGGCTTAGCCGGCGCACGTCTCCAGGGACGACGAGGTGGAGGAGAGGGGGGGAGGGGGCGGCGGCCGGGGCGCTAGGGTTGGCCCCCTGATCGCCCTGGAGGCAGTGGCGGACCCAGGAATTGAAGTTAGCCGGGGCGAGCATTTTGGGTCTAAATAATTTTAGATACAAATGCAAGTCTACTCAACCAAAACTCATGACATTCAACTACAAAAAACATAAAAACCCAGTCCCTGCTCACCCAAATCTCTATCCCGATAGGAAAATTTGGGATTTAAAAAAAAAAATCAAATTTTGAACCAAAATTTGGATATGTTAAGGAGAATGGCTTATTTTCTTTGTTACAAGGTTCAATACCGCACTGTTAAACAGAAGTGATCAGTAAAATCGTCTCAAACAATGAGACGAAAGGTCTGATCTGAAATCTTGCATGATAAAATGTGAGTAAGATAATAAGTATGAGGTCACTTACATTGGAGCTCCAATTCTTACTGTAAGGAAGGGACGGTGAGTGCTGCTTAGTTTCCAGTTCCACCCCCCATTTTTCTACTTTATCCTGCAGCAAGTGGTACCAACAAAAAATAGTAGGGAATGTTAGAGAAAATAATTTGACAAATATATTCCAATCCACAGCTTATCCCCTATATCATTAAGCACATATAATTTGGTCCAAGGACTTTAGATGAAATGCAGATCTACAAGGTGAAAAACTTACAACAGAACTGGGTGGTTTCTCTATGCTAAGGGGTACCGGCTGCTGATTTGTTTCCCCATCTAGCACACCTGAGTCATCCTAAAACAGCAACCAGAAAAATAAAATACACGATTAGAGAACTGTTACATACAAAAGGACTCCGTATATGAACAATTACAGTCCCATATTATGATATTAATTCCCAGCGTTGAAAAGAAGAATACACATTTCTGGGTGAAAGAACATACCATGGCTGGTAGCTAGCGTTTAGGAGCTCGAATCCGGTGGTACAGCAGCATATATCAGCAACAAAAGAAGGCAGCACAGGGACGATGACGGCTGAGAGACCGTCGGGGATGAGCGAGACTGTGAGAGCGCCAGCGAGGGGAGGCGTGCGTGCCCGAGAGGAGGTCGTCGTGGACGGCGGCGGCGCGTCAAGCCTCTCGCGGCGGCGCAGCACCTCTGGCGGGCGGCGGCGGGGCGGCGCAGCAGCGCGTGAGGACTCTGGCGGCTCGATGCGGTTTCTGGATCGATTGGATTTGGGGATTCTTTTTTGTTTGACGAGGAGAGCGACAGGTCGTCTGTTTGGGCGATTGGGCCTGTAAACAACGTAGCCCACCGGCCCAAAACTCCTTCTCCCTCACGGCCTCACGGTCACGTACCCCTTCGTCCTTCTTCGATCGCTGCCGCACGCACAGAAACAGAGCAGCGCCGCCGCCGCCGGCTTTCTCAATTCTGGCCTGCCGGAGGAAAGATACGTAGGTGGGGGTCGACCCTCCGCCGCCGGCGACCCGGGGCGGCCGCCCCAGCTCGCCCCAATGGTGGGTCCGCCACTGCCTGGAGGGAGCGATACGAGGGAGCCCTGGAGCGTAGTAGCCAAGGCAGGTGCCCGTGCGCGCCGGATACAAGCCTTATTTTCTTTTCTTGGCGACTCAGATCTGCCGAGTGAGGTGTGGCGCGCTTCACCACTTCATCGTTTGATGCGACGTGAAGATACTTTAGCCAATTGCCATTGCGTCTCTTGGGGTTTCGAGGACGAAGCGGCTGCTGGGCTTCCGCTCTCGTTTGATGCGACGTGAAGATACTTAAGCCAATTGCCATTGATCGGATGTGCTGTACTCCAGTAGTAGTACACTGACACAGCACAACCAATGGTTAGGACGTGTGCCAGCCACTAACTCTACTAGTTTCATTTTAAAGCACGCGCGTACGATCCAGAATGGCAACCGTGCGTATGTTAATTGATTAATTATGAAGCGCACACGTATGCAGAGTGTATTTCAACACATAGAGTGAAATTCACACGCGTACTGCACTATTTCCCCTGCTTCACACGGCCGTATGTTTTTTTTTTAACGTCCGTGGCCATAATAAACACGGCCGTATGTAGTGTGGGCCGCCCGTTGCCACACCCGACCCACTGACCTGCCGCCGCCCGCAATGCCCCTCGTCGGTGACCGTCCCCGCGCCGCGCGGCCGTCATGCGGGTCACTGATTGTCTGATCCTAGGTTATTATCTATTTTTGTTTAATTAAAAATAAAATAAAAATTGATTTCGGGGAAGAAGTTTACGGAAACTAACATAAATAGCTCACGGACAACTTCCCCTAAATTTTACTGTCATCCCGCCTGATGGAGCTGCCAAGAAGCTACTGTTTCCTTATACGTACTATTAGTACTTGTTTTCTGGTCACATTTCCAACGATAATACTACCGTACGTTTTACGCAGCTTTACGTAATCCCCCCCCCCCCCCCCCCCCCTCCTCTCCCGACACCCAATAATAACCCCCCATGTTGGACAGCCCGTTAACATACGTATCTTTTTGACGTAGGTCTAGCATTGCCCAATTTCCAAAGACCGCCATAAATGAAAATTCATACCACCGTCGACCCCAAGTAGGTCGCACCACTACCAACAACCGTCGTAACAAATCTCATTAGCACAACCAACACAGAAGAGGACTTCAGCTTACATCTTCATCTAATCAAGCAAGGCGAAGTGCCTTAAACATTGTCATCTGTTCGCCACCAAACAACACCCGGCAGATGGGAGCAGGGGCGGCGCCACCGCAGGGGCTGGTATGGGCAGCCGCCCCGGGTAGCTGAAATGTACGCCCCAAATACCTGCTGATTCATCATCCATCTCAGTAGGCAGTAGCAATTCATTTTGACTTAAATGGCTCAGTTGCAGTCCAAATTAAAATAATGTATCTCTTCTCCACCGCTCCACGTGAGATGGACGAGTGCAGCTAGCTATTTCCTCGTAACAACTAGCAGTAGGCAGTGGCCCCATGATCATAATTTGTCCAGATCGCCAGCGCTGATGTGATCTAAGCCATAGGTGCGGTTAGGGCATCTCCAACACCGACCCTTAAACCTCCCGCATCCGTTCGAACTGCGTTGTCCGGACCGCGAAAGCCATCCAACGCGGTCCTGTATCGGTCCGCGGGGTGGTCCGGACGCGTCTTCTCCCGCAAATCGGAGACAAACGTGGGGAGCTTTGCGGGAGTCCGGACCGCGGAAGTCATCCAACACGGTCCCGTATCGGTCCGCGAAGTGGTCCGAACGCGTTTTCTCCCGCAAATCGGAGACAAACGTGGGGAGCTTTGCGGGAGTCCGGACCGCTACTTCGCTCGATTCTGACCGCTCTGGCCCACCAAAACTCACTCCTCCCTCTCCTGCACGCTTCCCGTCTGGTGCCAGCTGCACGCATTCATGCCGCTGTAGAGCGCGCCGCTGCACATTGAAGACGGCTCAGGGCGGCCGCGACCTCTCACTGCCTCCGCCATTAAAGCGGCGCGCCGGCCGAGGGCGCCGCCCGCTGCACGCCCAGCTGAACACACCTCCTCACCGCGGACGGGAAGCGCACGGGAGGAAATTTGCGGGTCGCCATTGGAGATGCCCTTAGAAGTGAAAAATGGTGACGACCACTCAACCAGGTAGTAGTCCCAAGAGCATCTAGAGTCCGACCTAGCTAGTCCGACCTAGCTAATCCGACCCTCTGTACGTCCGCGGACGCATTCGGACACGTGTGTGGAGAGGACCGATCACCGCTTATTTTGTGTCTGGTGCAACCACATATCTCGAATTTTATACCTCAAATCCATACTACACCATGCAACTCAAAAGTTGCGTACTATTACCTTCGTCCCGAATTACTTGTCTTAGATTTATTTGTCTAGATAACATCTCGGGACGGAAGGAGCACTACATAGATAAAAGTAGCCTACTACTACCCGTCGGCATAGATGTAGATGGCCTCTGTGCTGGCAGTGTCGGACGGATCTGCCTCCTCGTCGTTGGATGCCTCCCGCAGCTCCGGCTCCTAGGACGCTCGCCGGACCTCTGGGTAACAATGGGTGTCCGCATGGGTCCCGCATGTTAGTCCGACGTGGGGGACGCGTCCGGGCTTCCTCATATCCGCTCCAAATATGGGATGGGTATCAGGTGCCCGTCAACCCGGACGTATGGGGCCATTTTGAGGAGCCTGGCTGGGTCGAGATTTTATGAATTAGTTTTGTTAATCTTGAACTTTTTGAACCATTAGTTTTGTTAAAAAAATTAGTGCATCTAGCTTTGCATTTGAATTTTATGAGTTTTGGTTGATCAGACCTGCATTCGTAAAAAAAAAGTTTAGACCTTCATTGTTTCGCCCCGGGTAAGTTCAATTCCTGGATCCGCCACTGGATGGGAGAGCTGTCATACGGGAACGAGGTGATCCAATGAGGAGCTCAACCCACTAAGTTCATATGAAAAATTAGAACGACTCTAGACCATGACAGAGCCAAGACTACGTTGACAGCGCACTACCTCCCTATCGGCGTCGCCATGCGAATCACCAACAAAACCATCTCGATCAACCATCCTTAGTATCCAAGCCAGGGCCGGGCCTAGGCGGGAGAGACGACCGCCTAGGGCCTAGGCATGAGGGGGGCCAAGATAGAAGCATTTTTTTTTTAGGACAAGAAGCATCTTTTATATCCATAATTGGCCCAGCCAACAAGGAGCGCCTATGTCTCGCGTTCAGCGAGTCTAGAGAGATGGGCCGGCCCACGCGCGCGAAAAGCCACAACCCCTTTTTTCTGGGGTTTTTACGTTTTCTGTTTTCAGTTTTTGCTTTAGTTTTGTGCTTTTGTTATAGTACTTTTAAATATTATAAATATATATATTACAAAAAACAGTCTAATGTTTTTGGAAAATGTTGAACAAGTATTTGAAAAATGTAGAACGTGTATAGAAAAATTGTTGATCATGAATTAAAATAATGATGAATTTTGCTTCTCATGTATATAAAAATGTTAACCAAGCAATTGAAAAAAAAATAGTTAAACAAGTGTTTGAAAAATGTTAATCAAGCATTTGGGAAATGTTAAATGTATATAGAAAAACTGTTAACCATGTATTTAAAAAATGATGAAATTTTTTGATCATGTATATAAAAATGTTAATCAAATGTTTGAAAAAAAATGTTGAAAAAATATTTGGAAAATGTTAAATGTGTATAGATAAAATGTTGACCATGTATAAAAATTTGATGAAATTTTTTGATCATGTATATAAAAATATTAATCAAGCATTTGAAAAAATGTTGAACAAGTGTTTGAAAAATGTTAATCAAGCATTTGAAAAATGTTAAATGTGTATAGAAAAATGTTGACCATGTATTAAAAAATATTATTATTTTTATTTGGAAACTGTTAGTCAAGCATTTAAGAAAATGTTAAATATGTATAGAAAAAATATTGACCATGTATTACAAAAATGTTAATATTATATTTAAAAATGTTAATCAAGCATTTGAAAAATTAAAAAAAATTTATATAAAATATGTTGACCACATATTAAAAAGTGTCGAATTTGTATTGAATTTTTTTTAAATTTGTATTAGAAGTGTGTATTTGAAAACCAAAGAAACGAAGAAAACCCAGAAAATGAAAACTAAAAAGAAACGAAATAAACCAAAGAAAAAATTAAATGAAAATGAAACTGAAAAAACAAATGCAAAAAGAATTAAAAGACCATAGAAGAAAAATGGAAATAAATAAATAGAGAAAACCAAAGAAAAACAACAAAAAAGAAAAGAATATAACCGAATGAAAACAGAGAAAAAACGGGTAAAACCGGTGAAAAAACAAAAGAAAACAAACAAAAAAACCAGGAAAAAACGGAGAAGAAACAGTAAAAAACCCGGCTCGTTTTGACTTAAGTTGTCCCTCAACTAGGAGACTAGGGTTCGAATCCGCTTCACGCTCCTTTTTCTCCTCTCTTTTTTCTTTATTAACTTTGCGCGACTGGGCCGGTCCAAGTACTGTAGACCCTTTCAGCTTTTTTCCTTTAATAACTCTGCACGAATGGGCTGGCCCAAGTACTGTAGACCCCTTCAGCGAGAGAACTGTCGGTCTCGCTTAATGCAAGATATAGCTCTTGCGCAGCCAGTAGGCAGCAACACGCAGTCAGGTTTCAAAAGAAAGAGAAGGCCCGCAGCAGCAGCTTGAGGCCTGAGCGGATCACCCCATTAAGGGAAAACAAAAAAGAAGCCCAGGATCGCAGTAGCTCGCCCTGGAGACGGAAAGAATCACACAAGGATGTCGCCATTTCGCCGTTTACCGATCAGTTCTTCATCTTCCTCTGTACGGCTAGACGATGCCTGCAATTTGGGGGGCGCCTATTCCGCGCGTTACGCGAGCCTGATCGAGCCTCTCGCTGAAGCGAACTCCAGAGTGGGCCGGCCCGCGAATATATACAGAGTAAATGGGGTAAAAAAAAGGGAGTTCCAGGATTCGAACCCTGGGCGGCTCGCTAGGAGGCTAGGCTGCTAGCCATCCCAGCTAGCGTTTGGATTATGCTCTACTAATAGATCAAGGGAACAAGAACTATCTGTCAATCAAACTTTACGTACAAAAAATATTTTATAAAATGTTAACCAAGCATTTGAAAAAATGTTAAATGCGTACAGAGAAAATGATTCTAATGTATACACAAAATTTACACAGAAAAATACAAATGTGTATGAAAAAGTTGATCATGTATTTAAAAAAATGTAATCAAGCATTTGAAAAGAAATGTTGAACAAGTATTTAAAAAATATTGAATAAGTATTAAAAAATGTTGAACAAGTATTTGAAAAAATGTTGAATAAGTATTTAAAAATGTTGAAAAAGTATTTTAAAATGTTGAATGAGTATATGAAAATGTTGAACAAGTATTTGAAAATGTTGAACAAGTATTATGTTGAACGAGTATATGAAAAATGTTGAACGAGTATTAAAACTGTTGAATAAGTATTAAAAATGTTGAACAAGTATATTAAAAATGTTGAACGAGTATATGAAAAATGTTGAACAAGTATTAAAACTGTTGAACAAGTATTTAAAAAATGTTGAATAAGTATTAAAAATGTTGAACAAGTATATTAAAATGTTGAACGAGTATATGAAAAATGTTGAACACGTATTTGAAAATGTTGAACTAGTATTTGAAAAAAATGTTGAATAAGTATTAAAAAATGTTGTCCGAGTATTTAAAAAATGTTGAACAAGTATTTAAAAATGTTGAACATGTATTTGAAAAAACTTGAATAAGCGTTCGGACAATGTTGAACATGTATACAAAAACTGTTGATCACTTATTAAAAGAATGTTTTGACATATACAAAACGGTAAAGTAAACACGAAAACAAACATAATAAAAAACAAAAAATGGAGAAGAAAAAATAAAATCAAACAAAAAATGGAGAATAAAAAACAAACCAAACAAAAAACGAAGGAAATAAGAAATGAAAAATAATACCGAAGAATCAAAATCCAAAAAATAATAAAAAAACGGAGAAGGAAAAAGAAAAGAAATAAAAGAAACGAAAAAAAAAAGCCGGCTCAAGTTGCCTCAAGTAAGGCGCGCCCCATGAAGTTACCACGAATAAATCCGCAACTCAGTGGCTACGAGCGCGCGTCAAAGTTCTGGCGACCAGGGATCGAGTTCTGGTACTCCCCTTTCCTATATTCTGTTTTTACTTTACTCCGCGCGCGAATAGGCCGGCCCGACTAACTTCGAACCTTCAGCGATACTTGTCTGGCGGCTCGCTTAAAGCGAGAAATAGCGCTCGCGTGCAATTTGGGCCTGCTGCTTGTGCTGCCGCGGCTTGCGGCATCTTCTGCTAGTATGTTCCTCACATCACGTGGCACAAGCTTGTCGCACTTTTGGCCTCTCGATCTTGCTAAACGCGTCTAGCCCGTATCCATGGATCCGTGATTAGGGTTAAGGTTATAAAGTTTTCTTTATAATGTTATGTGATTAATGTTGTCTAAGAAACATTTGCCGGGTGCTGAGAAAAGGAGAAAAATAAAACGGGGAAATAAGCTTATTGAATCACAAAAATGTACTTTAAATAAGTTCTTTTCAGCTTCAAGTAGTGTTTATGTAAAATGAAGTTCAAGAGCAGGAACTGATCCGGTGCAGAAACATGATCATAATCTAAATGCAGATGTTGATTCTTTTTTGTGAAGAATTGAAGCATTATTGTCGATGGAGTCACTAGAATAGGGTTCTTATTTGTGGTAATGATGCTAGTCTCCCGACCCCCGCGCGCGTCGCTCCCAGGCGACTCGGGGGATCCCGCCGCCGGCCAGCGCCGCCCCCCTTCTCCCCACCTTTTCCCCTCGCCGCCGCCGGAGGATGCGGCCGGGCTAAGCCCGCGCCGTGGACGGCGGCGGCGGGGTGCTCCCGGCGCGGAGGCGCGCAACCCTAGTAGAGGGAGGTTGCTCCCTCTTCCTGCTCGGCGGCCCGGCGATTCGCGGCGATCCGGTGGCCAGGACTGCGGATCCGGTGGGTGGCTCCTCCGGTGGCTCTCTGGCTCCGGTCGCTGCTCGAGGGACGGCGCCCCTGGCTCCCTGCGGTCTGACGCGGGGCTCTTCCTCGCGTCTCAGATCTTGCCGGCTTGGTTGGGTTGGGGTGGTGGCCCTCCCACCACTGCTCGTAGGCGACGCGCTGCTTGCGTGCAGGTTGCTGGCCGGGGGTCGTGCGCCTCTTGTGGTTGCTTTGCGGAGGAGGGCTGCTGGGTCTGGCTGACGGCCAGATCTGGCTCGCCGCCGGTGCTGTTGGACGGCTTCGACGGCAGCGAGGTGTGGTGGGGGGCCTGTTTGGTGATGGTGCGATCGCTATGCAGGGTGTGCGGGTCAGTGGAGGTTCGGGCGATGGAGGTGCTGGTTGGCGTCGCCAACTGCGTTGGATTGAGGTTATGCTGCTCCGGCCGAAAGTCTGGTCGGGGTTACCGGCCGGCGGCGGCGACGCCTGTGTGCATCGCCATCCTTCTTGGAGGCGCCGCTGTGGAGATCCGCGCATCCTCTTCTCCTAGATCGAGCTCTTTGGGTGAAAGCCAAGATCCTGCTGTAGGATCGGGTGGCGGCGGCATCTCCAACACTGCTTTCCCTCTTGAGGGCGCCGCCTTGAAGACCATGATCCCTCTTGCTCTTCCTTGAGGCTGGACGTGCGCGACATCGTGGTCGGCAGGTGCCCGGCTGGCGATGCGGTTGTTGCGTTGCGACTTGTGTGGCGACGATGATGGTTGCAAGATGAGCAGGGTCGTGGCTTGCCTTCGTCGTCGACAGTCTGGCATGTCCCTGAGCTTGAAGTCGGAGCTGCGGCGTTGCGGGGCGACACTGCGGCAATGATGCCAAGCAATAGGCAGATCGAACTCTGTCGGTGCAAGGCGTGCTCCTTTTCTCCTACGAGGCTCGTCATCAAAGTCGGAGCTACCTCGTCCTCGACGCGTGCGGTCGATTGTTTGGCCTCGGCCGGCAGGTTCCCATGTGCCGTTCGTTCGGAGGGGTCTTGACAGGTCGTCAACGACGAAGTCGGAGTCGCTTGCTCGGGGAGAGGTGATGACGATGACATTGTAGGCAGCCTCGACGGTGTCCTTTCCTCGGCGGTGTGTGTGGGTCTTGTGGGTGCCAGGTCGGCCGTGTGCCTTCTCCGTGGGCATGTTGTAACGGTTTTGGCCCGGGTTTCTGTTAATTAACCGGACAACTCTCTTCGACCTTTTTTAATGAATCGGGCCCTAAGGGACCGCGTTTCAAAAAAAAATCATTTTCCTATTGTTTTAGTATTTGCGTGGCAATATGACATTGCCCGACAATTATTACTAGACATTCAAACTAGGGATTTGTGGTTGGAAGTTTACTTTTAATCATTGAAACTGAAATTCAACATGTATATGTACATATACATACAGCTAAATACATATGTACACGCATACACACATACCACTTTAAGGGCCCATGTCATCGACTCTGCCCTAGGGCCTTCCAAAATATAGATCAGCCCTGAACCCAGCCAAGCTCCAAGACTAAGCCTCCATGTGCCACCATCGTTTGTTACCATATGCTCAAGATCATGGAAAAAAGAAGTACGTCGAGAGGAATCTAAGATGCAATAAATAAATATTGTGATGCGGTCTCGAGTGCACTTAATTCGTGATGCAATAATAATAACAAAGTCTTTACATGCAGCAGGTAATGACACACAAAAGACTGTGATGGGTGTTTGTGTAAATCGAGCAAAGCCTTTTACCTTCACTTAAATTTACAGTAGTGCAAGCGGCAGTGGGCCTCATTCTCTTCCTTTGTGGCCAAGCCATGCTCCAAGACAAAGTCCACATGAGGGAACGCGTCGTTGAGTGCCACCATCATCTGATACCGTATGCTCAAGATCATAATAAAAAGAAGTACTTCCAGAGGGATCTAAGATGCAATAATTAAATATTGTGATGTGGTCTCGAGTGTACTTAATTTGTGATGCAATAATAATAACAAAGTCTTTACATGCAGCAGGTGATGACACGCGAAAAACTGTGATGGGTGTCTGTGTAAATCGAGCAAAGCCTTTACCTTCACTTAAATTTGCAGCAGTGCAAGCGGCAGTTGGGCCTCGCTCTCTTCCTTAGTATATTTTGGTTAGCTATACTCTTGCGCCATGACGCTTTTTCCGGTTCTTTTGTTCGATGTTCCGTTATCTCTGATAGTGGAACCCGGTCCAATGTTGGATCGAATGGCTTTTTCTTTTGCAGCAATGAACAATGTACATTATTACTGTCTGCTATCAAATCAAATGACTCATGAATCGTAACTTGGTCCTCAAACCCATCTGCGCGTTGATGATCCTTAGGTGACACCTGACCATCATGCCTTTTTTGAGCAGGGCTATATGACTTCTTGACACTAATCATGTGCACCCATATGGCCAACTAGTGCCGCACTTCGATGTTTCGTGGCCATCATGAAGCTTCCGTTCACCTTTATCGGTTTCAGGGCCTTTCTGAACGCAAACAGCTGTTCGTAAAACAGAAATTACACAACCATTCACCGTTCACCTCAGGGTCGTTCCGTGGCAGCAGGGCAGCAGGTTGGGTACAGTAGCATGGCAGCATGGGGGCGATGCGAGCTGCCTCTGTTGTGGCCAAGGTGAGAGCTTGGATGAGGTCCTTAAAGAGAGTCGATCACTAATACGGTGCCAGGTGGCACACCGCGACGGCTAGGATGGCAAATTGTGTCTAAGCTGCGCGGTGCAACGAGAATATGTCAATACGAGCACGGGGACGACAAATATATATACTATGACGAAGACGAAGACCGCCGACACCGTGTCGAAGAACAACCACTTGCCACTGGGCGCTGCCCATCTTGTCGGATGCCGCTGGACATACCGTCTCGATCGGTTATGCGGCCATGGAAACTGGCATTTCATTTTCATTTTTGTGTGATGGAAACTGGCATTATTTTCAGTGCTCGTCTAGCGGAGTTTGCTCATGCAATTGGGCGTTTTTTTTTTGAAAGGACGTTGGTTTTAGAATGTCTGTACATCTTGTTGCTGAGAAGCAAAAACACGCGTGCCAACACGAACGACTCCTTGTTCAAAAAAGAAAACATAAACGACTTGGAACTAAAAACACGAGTCGCAATCCCTCAACAACAAAAAAAGAAATACGAGTTGCAACGTAGGCAGGTTGAGTTGGTGGGCTGGGCCGACCCGGCCGAGCAACCCATTTTTTTTCATCCCGTTATTTCGTATTGTTTTGTGCGTTCCGTTATTTCGTATTGTACCACCTCGAGAGGTGGCCAAATTTGGTGTTTTGACTCTTTTACAAAAGTTGAGCCAGATTTGACCCTACTTTGCAAAAATTTCGGGATCTGACCATTTTCCTACCGCCGAGGTCTATAGCGTAAACCAGCCTACCGACATGGCCCTTGGCGGTAGGGGTGCACGTCCTACCGTAAAAACATTCTAAGTATCAAATACAGTGCTTGCATCCACCTACCGCCGGGCACCTCGGCGATAGCTACCGCCAACCTGTTTGGCGGTAGGGCTGCACCGTGCTGACGTGGATAAGCTGCCTACCGCCAAGGACCTCGGCGATAGGCTGGTTTACCCTACCGCCATACACCTCGGCGGTAGAAAAAGGGCCAGATCCCGAAATTTTTACAAAGCGGGGTCAGATCCTGCTTAACTTTTCGAAAAAGGTCAAAACACCAAAATCGGCCTTGAGAGGTCAGCTCTGTGTACTCTGGCTTAAACAGCGTGCCACTGACCGATCTTTTGCTGAGGACACACGCCTGGCGGCTGAGATCACGCTACTTGGCGCACTCTCAGCTGCTGCCACGTGTCGCGCTCTGGGCGTTCCCTCCGGATTTTGTTTTTTTTTCCGCACACGTTTTCGGCTTTTTAGACGGGGGTTTTCCCCTTTTTTCCGCTTTTTGGTTTTCCACCGGTCTTTCTTAGCTTTTGGACGAAAAAAAATCGATTTTTTGCGCAAAAAAACACGTTTTTTTTTCTTCCGCGAGAGGCACGGTTTTGCATCCGCGAGAGGCACGGTTTTGCTTTCACGAGAGGCACGGGCGTGCCTCTCGGAAACGGTTTTCCTTTCCGCGAGAGGCATGGATTTGCTTACGCGAGAGGCACGGTTTTGCTTTCCGAGAAGAATGTTAGGGCGGAATTGCTGCTCTCCATCCCGAGGGCACGAAGCAATTCCGCCCTGACATTCTTCTATGATTTGATTTCCGAGAAAAAGAATCCGTCCGACTAGGATTGATTTTTTCCGTAACTCCTGCGTAGACAAGATTTCTTCAGTGATTTCGATCCCAAAAAAAGCCCATTTGCGTAGACAAGAGTGACGTTGATTGGGAGGGGAGACAGGGTATCCAGTGTCACTCGGACGTGTAACACTCCCTGTATTATGCTACAGTAATCCCCACTGATAATGCCAAGTCATTTTATTTTTGCAAGCTTGATCATCTATGGATTATATCTCATTTCAAATCTCATCTCAGAAATCAAATTCAAATTGGAAGTGAATTTTAAAATTTCACAAACATATCTGAAAAATAGTTCATGTTTTAGCAAATTTTCCATATGCAATTGATAATCAATAAAACCGCATCACTTGTTTGCTCATTTGGGAGCTAGCAGCTAAAACAGCACCCAAAACAAATAATTTGATTTCTTTTCTATTAATACAAAATCACATGATTTCAAATATTACCCCAAACATTTTATAGCAGTACCAAATATTGCATGGTATTTATTGAGCCAAGTCTCATATTTTACAAAAGTAATATTGTGGCCAAACATTTTGCAAAACGGAGAAGAAGTAAATAAACAAAAAAAGAATAAAGAAAAGGGGAGAGGAGCACTGTGGCTACGGGCCTAAGTCGAACAGTAGGCAGCCCAGCCCACCAGCCACCTCTTCATCCTTCTCCCGCTCTCTCTCCTTGCGTGTCGGCGCACGCGCGCGCACGAGCGCCGATGGCCTCGCTGTCGAGCATCCAGGGCTTCCCCTGGTGGATAAGGACGACCCCGCGAACCCCCGAAACCCTAGCCCTCCTCAGATCCCCCTCTTTCTTGTCCCTCGCTCTGTCCCGCCAAGAACCGACGCTGCCATGGCCGCTCCTTGGTGAACGACGCGGCCACCGGCCTCCCCTCTCCGTTCTGAGCTGTCCACGAGCTTCGTGGAGCTCGACTCCTTCGATCGCCCGCACAAGCTCGACCGGGAGCCCTCTGCATCGACGCCGCCGAACTCTTCTTCGACCCCGATCCCGACGGCCGTTCCGGTCGAACCGCTCGACTCCGACCTCCCCGTGCCTCCCCGATACTTCTCTGCGATGCTGTGAGCACCTCGTCGGATCCATCTCTCTCTCTGTGCTCCCGTGGGCTCTCTAGCTAGCCGGGCCCGCCACCGTGCTCCGGCCACCGCCATGAACGCAGCGCACGTGCTGCTCGAGCTCTCCAGCTCCGGCGCGTGCAATGGGCGCGCTCCAGAGCACCCCTGGAGTCGAACACCACCCCTCGCTCGCCCCCTGACCCGCTCCTGTCTCGCTTCGAACGGAGCCCGAACGCCGCCGTCGCCCCGCTCGCTGTTGTCGCCGATTCCGGCTGCCCCAGGGCACACCACGACCACCGTTAGACGCGGCTCGTCGCGGCGCATCCATAGAGCCCATCCACGCGTCCTCCCGACGTCTGTGGAGCAAACCTGGCGAGTTCCCACGTCGCTGCCGTCGCCGGCGCACTGTAGCTCCTCGCCGGCGTTAACCACGATGAAGTGGCGCCATTAACTGGCCTGATTAGCTGCTAATCCGTCGCTGACAGCCGGGCCCCACGTAGTTTAATTAGGCCTAATAAAAATGATTTAGTTAATTAATAAACTGACATGTGGGGCCCATGTGTACTGTTCATCTGGATGAGATTTGTTGACTGTGCTCTGCTGACTCACCACTGGGACCCACATGTCAGCCTCTGCTGATTGGGTGCTGACTGGGTAGTTGACTTAGTCAACTGGCCCCACCTGTCAGCCACTGTGTACACTGTGCTAGGTGCATTTAGCATTTTACTATTTAATTTCGAAATTAAATTAATTCCAGAAATTCCAGAATATTATTAAAACTTTGAAAAATCATATAAAATAAACCGTAAGTTCCTATATCTCCTATTCCTTCTTACCCGTGCTTGCATTAGAATTTGCTACCGTATTTGATTCTTCCTATTCTGATGCATAACCTGATTTACCACAGAGCTTCCAGGCAAGCAAACCCCCTTGATCATTCCTATATCTCCTATTCCTTCTTATCCGTGCTTGCATTAGAATTTGCTACCGTATTTGATTCTTCCTATTCTGATGCATAACCTGATTTCGTAACTGCTGTTGATACCTTACCTGCTATCCTAGATGCTTAGTATAGATTGGTTAGCGATCCATCAGAGGCCCCACACCCTTGTCCGTGTTGCCCTGCTTTACTACCAGAAGACTCGATCAACGTGATCGATGTGCATAGACCGACACAGCACCGCACACCCCCTTAGTTGTACGACCCCGCAGAGTTACCATCGAGTGCCGAGGGTGATACCTCCTACCTCACTCCTGATGTTATCTCTGTAGCGTAGCTAGTCGGTTGTGGGATACAGAGGGTGATTCCTCTTTCGCCACCTCCAATGATGCCTCCGTCGGGCAGCTCCTCAAGTGTGAACTTATCGAGGGTGATTCCTCCAAGTTCACCTTGACGGTTGCATCGAGCGGGAATCCATCGAGGGTGATTCCTCGGATTCCCCACGATGCTATGGACACACAGGTACTTTGACCTTCACCTCAGTTCTTTGGGAAGTCGGGTTGGCCAGGAGGGCACCCGCGAGAGATTATTGTTGCGGAACGATAGGGCAGGTGGAGACCACCTAGGAGAGAGGTGGGCCTGGTTCCTGGTCGTTGGACCGCGGATAACCAAGTCGGTGCGACAGGGTGTCGGAGGTGAGCCTTGAGCCCTGTGCGTGTCCACGAGATACTAATAACACGCTTAGCGGGTTTGGATATTTGATCTGAGTTGGCCACTGGCCTATACGCACTACCACCACGCGGGATAATGGTTTAATGGGGCCCTCGGCGCCGTATGTATCAGCCAAAAACTTTGTCAGACGTCCAGTTCAGCATTGCGGCACGGCTGGGCCGGCGCCATCCAGGAGAGAGGTGGCGCATGGATTCGCCCTGCGCGCAACGACCCGGAGTGCAAAGGGCGATGGGCCCAAGACCCCTGAGCACTTAGGATGTAGACCGGCGGGGACCTCTCTGCGGAGCCTAGGTAGGACTACGACGTGTCGATCAGCCGAGGCCGGGCATGACCGAGAAAAGTGTGTCCGGCCGGAGTTAATCGAGCGTGTTGGGTAACAGTAGTGCACCCCTACAGGGAATTTATCTATTCGAATAGCCGTGTACACGGTAACAGGACGCTCAGTGTTGTATCCCGATCTACTACAACTTGAACTGGATACATGTTACTTTAATTAATATGTAAGCTCCAGGATCGCTTTCTCGCAGGGAGTCGAGGAAGGATCTCTGGGCTTTGCTACTAAATACTTATTGCTTTGTTATATGCTAATCTGCACTCTTCTAATTCTGCAAGACGCTGAAGATGCTAATTTTCGATAGGCTAGGTCTTCCCTTTATTCTGGCATTTCTGCAGTCTAGTACACAGATACAGTCCCTTCATTTAATACCGATGCATAAATAGAATAGTTCTGATGTAAGTCTTGCGAGTACTTTGGATGAGTATTCACGGTTGCTTTGCTACCTCTTTTCTCCATGCCCGTTTGCTGTGATCAGATGGCGGAGCCCAGAAGGAGCCGGAGATCACCGATGGTGCCTACTACTACGTGGAGACCGACGACCAGGAGTAGATAGGAGGCTCCCAGGCAGGAGGCCTGCGCCTTTTCGATCTAGATGTCGTTGTTTTGTTCAGCCTTCTTAAGGCAACATTTGTCGAATTATGTCTGTACTCAGATACTAATGCTTTCGCTGACTCTTGTGTAACTCGAACTTTTGTATTCGAGCCCTCGAGGCCCCTGACTTGTAATATAAGGCTTGTATTATTTTTATTTTGTGTCTAGAGTTGTGTTGTGGTATCTTCTCGTGAGTCCCTAGACTTAATCGTATGCATTTGCGTGTATAATTAGTGCACGGTCGAGCCGGGGCGTCACAGGACGATCCAGTCCTTGTTTGACCCAAGCCAGCCATATGCATGCATGAATCATCCATTGCTCGTCTGGTCGACGGGCTCCCGCGCCGCCGCATGCGCCTCCGTGGCCACACAAACCACTCGCAACTTCGGGGAAACGGCAAGTACGTACGCGATGGAGCTGCCAAGAAACTGGCCTTCCACTTGGTAAATTCAATGCAAGAGGAGGAAGAAAGAACAGGACACCTGCCAGCACGTGCAGCAGCCGTACGTGCGCTTAACGCTTTCACGTTTCGCCCGCTACGTACCAGTTCTTGTCAAATTTCGTTCCAAAACTGCCTTAAATGCTTTTCAGAACGAGGAGCAGTGTTCCTGACCAATTTTCATGTTTCATGATATTATACTGGCATACTGCGGACCAATGTTTGGTCAAAGCATGCAGGAACGGATCACTGCGCTGCGCTCCGGCTGCTGCATGCTTACACAAGTCAAAGCCACACGTATTCGATCGGTTGGTGTTCATTTCAGGATTTGCTTGTTTATTCCATTTTGTTCACTAGCCCTTCTTCCTAGCTGCACCACGCAAATATTTGCTTGCTACTGGTGCTACTGCAGCTCACACCGACAGAGGCTGGAGAGGAGGAGACACGTACGTACCCTGGCCCTGGCCAACCTTTTAGCCACGTATCAATCACACCCAGCCGGGCCAGCCCCCATACGCATGAATATTTTCTGGAAGGTACTCATGCATGCATCAACCTACCTGCAGAGCAAGGAATGTTCATGCATATGCTTGGCTTGGGTCAGAGAAAGACTGGATCAGAGGGATACCGAGTGCCCCGTCTTTTTCAGAGTGTAGGTCTGAACTGAAAGATGACACTAAAATGACCCCAAACTTCCCATTGGTCTACAAGGCGAATCCCACCAACAACTGCGTTGTGGTTCTGCTCTGTTTTTTAAGCAAGCGTCACATTTTGTGGAAACCACGTTTCAAACAAAACTTTGTGGAAACGACATTTGAAAGTTCAAAAAACCGAAAAAACTACAGGATATTAAGAGCGTGATGTTCTATTGCCATGCAAAATTTCAAGTTCAAACACATTACCATTTACGAGTTATGAATAGTGATGTTTACTATTCGACAATATTTAATGCTAACTTCATTTTTTCCTTTCGTACATCGAAAATGGATCACACCCTCGACCGGCGGTGTCCCACTCCATCTTCATGACCTTGTCATTTTAGTGGATGACTATAAGGACCCGGCCGCCGCCGCCGCCGAGCTCCACGTCAATGGTTGCTGGATGAGGGACAATGGCGCCGCCATCAACCCTCCAACCACGCTCCCCTTGGCTTGGCCCGAAGCAAGGGGAGAAAACCCTCGCATGGGGGTAAAAATCCCCCACCCGGGCGTGGCCAATGGGTTTCCCGCCGCCGCCGTAGCCGACGTCCTTTCCTCCGCAGCCGCAACTAACGTGCTGCCAGCGGCTGCACTGACTGGCACGAACGCCGATAGTGGGTCAATGGCTGCTGACCGCGGCCTGGTGGAGAGGGGGGCTATGCCCGGATAGCCGACATGAGGTCAATACCTTGCCGGATCAGGCTGGCCACCCACCGCTCCTTGATTGGATTGTTGCCGGCAAGGATGGGAGTGAGGCGGTGCGGCTGTGTGTCGGCCATCAGAAGAACCGTCGAGGCGGCGCGAGGGGGGGGGGGGGGGGGGGGGGGGGGGGGGGCGGTGGGAGTGGAAGTAGGCGGTGTCGGTAGAGAGTTATGAGACGGTTCGTCATATCACACGCTTCCCATTGCATGCAGGCGAGAGCCAGAGCTAGTCTTGCTCTCGAAAAGGCCGAATCAGCTGTTCCATCTCAGGGACTGCTTTAAGTTTCGTGAGGACCGAGAAACGCATGCATCCTAGCCTACCAAACGTCCGAATTTTACACCCGGCGGACCTGGTTAGACCTACTGCACGCTACCAAACGCATCCTTGCTGAAAACAGATAAAGGACTGAAGAACATGTGCAGCCCACGCACATTAGCACGCAACAGTGCCCCGACGGCTGGGGAGATAGCTAGCTAGGCTGCTTACACGAGCCAAACCCAGACTTTATCAGAGTCCTATACACGTATTCGATCGCCTCATTTCTGGATTAGTTTGTTTATTATTCCACGTCCTCCACCACACAAATATTGTCAGCAACAGCTACGATGCCGCCAGTGCTGGTAGTGCAGCTCACACCCACTCAAAGACAGGAGAGGAGACACGCTTTGCTTGCCTGCCTGCTGCACTCGCCAAACTTTCGGCCACGTACGAGTCACGCCCATCCTCCTCACGTGTCCACGCATGATCATTTTATTTTCCTTGGAAGTAATCCATGCATGCATGAATATTGTAGATAAATCTTATCTTGGTCAACAGTATATCGTTAAGTAAGTGGTGACAGTACGTACTATAGTAGATGCGGAGCTTCCTTGCATTGTCTGTTGCAGTGCACCGTTTTATCTACCGAGCCTGCATAAGATCTTGGATGAAAATGAGCCAAAAATAAAAGTACTTCGCTTCGATGATAAGGAGAACTTTCATGTTGATTTTCTTTTATTTAAGGCCATCTTAATTACTTTTTTGATGTACCAAAATCTGGTGTTAACGAAGAGGCCTAAGACAGGCACTAGTAGAAAACAGGGCATTGGTTTTTGCCAAATCAGAGCAACAGTCCCGGTCGACTTACGAACCGGGACTAATGCGTGCATCAGTCCCGGTTCGAGCGGCCAGGACGCCGGCCGGGCCTCGGCAGGCACCAGTCCCGGTTCGGCCGGGACCTTTAGTCCCGGTTCCAGACACCAACCGGGACTAAAGGGGTTGCGCCAGAAGGGGTTGCGCCCCCTGGCGCAACCCCTTTAGTCCCGGTTGGTGTCTGGAACCGGGACTAAAGGGTAGGCCATTAGTCCCGGTTTTAGACACAAACTGGGACTAAAGTTTTGCCTATATATATCGACGCCCCCCCCCCCCCCATCTCCTCTGTTTTTTGGCCGTGGAAGGGTGGGGGTGTGGGCTACTCTGTTTTTTGCCTATATATGCACATGAGGTGTTCGATGAAATGCCGGAGCCACACTTAAGCTTTCTCCTCTGTTCTTCCTCCAAGCTCGACCTCCAAGCTCCATTTTCCCCAAGATTTGTCTAGGTTTGGCGGTGCACCAACTATCCAAGTGTTCTAAAAAGGTTAGCAACTTCATCCTTTCATCTCTCACTGCTAATTTAGCTCATTTCAAATGCTCTAGAAGTAGTGTGGTTTGTGGGTTTTAGTGGAGGAGTGTATGTGTGAGTTTATTTGATTTAGATGCACAATTTGAGATCAAATTAACTTCTTAGTTTGCACGTGTGTAGGGTGCCGTCCCGTCCCCGTCCTCACCGCCGTCGATCGCCCGCGCCGATCTCGTCGCCGGCGCCACCGTGGTGAGCTCAAATTAACTTCTTAGTTTGCACTTCTTAGTTTGCACATGTGTAGAGAGCTGTATGTTGTTCTATGAGAACTATGTATGAACTTTATGTATTTTTTTTTCAGTAATAACATTTGATCACTACTGTACTTTGGTTTTAATGTGATGATGAACTTGTATTAATTTGTTCATTTCTCTATTCATGATGTTCTGTAATGGTTTTTGATATACTTAATTATATAATGCACGCAGATGAACCGGCAATGGATGTACGGTGACCGACGCACCTCCGACTACATTACGGGCCTGCATAATTATCTCGATGTGGCTGAGGCAAACAAGCAGAATGGTTTTATGTATTGTCCATGTACTGTCTGTGAGAATACGAAGGATTACTCTGACTCGAAAACCCTTCACTTCCACCTGCTTAAGAACGGTTTCATGCCACACTATAATGTTTGGACCAAGCACGGAGAAAGAGGGGTTATGATGGAAGACAACGAAGAAGAAGAGGATGATGACAACTATCCTATGTTCCCTGAATACGGTGATACTGCAACGGGGGAAGCTGAAGATCAAGAGGCACCAGATGTGCCCGATGATGATCTTCGTCGGGTCATTGTTGATGCACAGAGAGGATGCGAAAGTGAAAGGGAGAAGTTGAAGTTCGATCGCATGTTAGAAGATCACAAAAAAGGGTTGTACCCTAATTGCGAAGATGGCAACACAAAGCTTGGTACCGCGCTGGAATTGCTGCAATGGAAGGCAGAGAATGGTGTATCTGACAAGGGATTTGGGAAGCTACTGAAAATAATGAAGAAGAAGATTCCAAAGGATAACGAATTGCCTGACAGTACGTACGAAGCAAAGAAGGTTCTCTGCCCTCTAGGATTAGAGGTGCAGAAGATACATGCATGCCCTAATGACTGCATCCTCTACCGCGGTGAGGAGTACGAGAATTTGAATGCATGCCCGGTATGCGGTGCATTGCGGTATAAGATCAGACGAGATGACCCTGGTGATGTTGAGGGCGAGCGCCCCAGGAAGAGGGTTCCTACCAAGGTGATGTGGTATGCTCCTATAATACCACGGTTGAAACGTCTGTTCAGAAACAAAGAGCATGCCAAGTTGTTGCGATGGCACAAAGAAGACCGTAAGAAAGACGGGAAGTTGAGAGTACCCGCTGATGGGTCGCAGTGGAGAAAAATCGAGAGAAAGTAGCCGGACTTTGCAGGTGACGCAAGGAACTTATGGTTTGGTTTAAGTGCAGATGACATTAATCCTTTTGGGGAGCAGAGCAGCAATCATAGCACCTGGCCTGTGACTCTATGTATCTATAACCTTCCTCCTTGGTTGTGCATGAAGCGGAAGTTCATTATGATGCCAGTGCTCATCCAAGACCCTAAGCAACCCGGCAACGACATTGATGTGTACCTAAGGCCATTAGTTGAAGAACTTTTACAGCTGTGGGACATAAAAGGTGTACGTGTGTGGGATGAGCACAAACAGCAGGAATTTAACCTACGAGCGTTGCTATTTGTAACCATCAATGATTGGCCTGCTCTTAGTAACCTTTCAGGACAGACAAACAAGGGATACCACGCATGCATGCACTGTTTAGATGAGACCGAAAGTATATATTTGTATAAATGTAAGAAGAATGTGTACCTGGGACATCGTCGATTTCTTCCGACCAAGAATGCCTTAAGAAAGAAAGGCAAGCATTTCAAAGGTGAGGCAGATCACCGGAAGAAGTCTGTCCTCCGTACTGGTGATGATATACTTGATATGGTCAAGGATTTACAAGTAATCTTTGGAAAGGGTCCTGGTGGACAATATGTTCCGAATGACGCTGACGGACACGCACCCATGTGGAAGAAGAAATCTATATTTTGGGACCTACCCTATTGGAAAGACGTAGAGGTCCGCTCTGCAATCGACGTGATGCACGTGACGAAGAATCTTTGCGTGAACCTGCTAGGCTTCTTGGGCGTGTATGGGAAGACCAAAGATACACCGGAGGCACGGGAGGACCAGCAACGTATGAACGAAAAAGACGGCATGCATCCAAAGCAGTATCAAGGTCCTGCCAGCTACGCTCTTACCAAAGCAGAGAAGGAAATCTTTTTTGAATGCCTGCTCAGTATCAAGGTCCCGTCTGGCTTCTCGTCGAATATAAAGGGAATAATAAATATGGCAGAGAAAAAATTCCCGAACCTAAAGTCTCATGACTGCCACGTGATTATGACGCAACTGCTTCCGGTTGCATTGAGGGGGCTTCTACCAGAAAATGTTCGATTAGCCATTGTGAAGCTATGTGCATTCCTCAATGCAATTTCTCAGAAGGTAATCGATCCAGAAATCCTACCAAGGTTACAGAATGATTTGGTCCAATGTCTTGTCAGTTTCGAGTTGGTGTTCCCACCATCCTTCTTCAATATTATGACGCACGTCCTAGTTCACCTAGTCGACGAGATTGCAATTCTGGGTCCTGTATTTCTACACAATATTTTCCCCTTTGAGAGGTTCATGGGAGTCTTAAAGAAATATGTTCGTAACCGTGCTAGGCCAGAAGGAAGCATCTCCATGGGCCATCAAACAGAGGAGGTCATTGAGTTTTGTGTTGACTTTATTCCTGACCTTAAGCCGATTGGTGTTCCTGAATCGCGGCATGAGGGGAGACTGGGTGGAAAAGGCACGCTAGGACCGAACTCAATAATATGTAGGGACGGGCATTCTTGGGCGCAAGCACACTACACAGTTCTATAGAATTCTACCTTGGTGGCCCCGTATATCAATGAACACAAGAATATTCTATGCTCCGAACACCCGGAGCAGTCTGACGACTGGATTACACATGAACACATGGGGACTTTTGGCGGTTGGTTGCAAACACATCTCATGGGTAACACCACTGTTGGAGATGAGCTGTACTTGTTGGCCAGGACACCATCTTTGACTGTATTGACTTTCCAAGGGTACGAGATAAATGGGAATACATTTTACACGATCGCCCAAGATAAAAAGAGCACCAACCAAAACAGTGGTGTCCGCTTTGATGCAGCAAACACCAATAGGGCAAAGGACACATATTATGGTTACATACAGGACATATGGGAACTTGACTATGGACGTGATTTTAAGGTCCCTTTGTTTCGGTGCAATGGGTCAATCTGTCAGGAGGCGGGGTACAGGTAGACCCGTAGTATGGAATGACAACAGTGGATCTCAACAATCTTGGGTACACAGACGAACCATTCGTCCTAGCCAATGATGTGGCGCAGGTTTTCTATGTGAAGGACATGTCTACCAAACCGAGAAAAAGAAAAGATAAGGAAGCGAATACATCATATGATGAGCCAAAGCGCCACATAGTTCTTTCAGGGAAAAGAAACATCGTGGGAGTGGAGGACAAGACAGACATGTCAGAAGATTATGAAAAGTTTCATGAAATTTCTCCCTTCAGATTGAAGGCTGACCCAAGCATCCTTTTAAATGATGAAGATTATCCATGGTTACGGCGCAATAAGCAAGGGACACACGCGAAGAAATAGTTTTATACCCCAAGATCCCACTCTGGGATGTGACCGGCTTCACCGACATCACTTTCTCTCTAGTGTGAGTTTCCAGACTTATAGCTGGAAAGTGCCACTTCGGACAAACCGGAGGGAATCTTTGTAATAGTTAGGGTATATATATGTGTTTTGGCATTTGAAACGCGAAGGAACGCTATTTTTCATGCATTTATTGATTTTTTTGAGCTAAATGACCCTGAAATTGAAAAGCACTACAAATGAACTCTGAAAAGGTTGAAACTTGGCATGGTATCATCATTTCATCCACATAGCATGTGCTAAAAAGTTGAGAGGGTTACGGCAAAAACTGGATGCACTTCGTGTACAAACTGGACAATCTCTTTCGAAGTATCAGGGTTTCGGACGAAAACTCATCTGTTACAAAGGTATTTTATTTTTTTAAACTTATTTTAACTCCAGACTTTTTGTGCGTTCAATATGCACCATTCAAAGCCACATCATCAATTTTCAACCCTTTCTGACTTCATTTGCTATTTTTCATGCATTTATTGATTTTTTTTGAGCTAAATAACCCTGAAATTGAAAAGCACTACAAATGAACTCTGAAAAGGTTGAAACTTGGCATGGTATCATCATTTCACCCACATAGCATGTGCTAAAAAGTTGAGAGGGTTACGGCAAAAACTGGATGCACTTCGTGTACAAATTGGACAATCTCTTTCGAAGTATCAGGGTTTCGAACGAAAACTCATCTGTTACAAAGGCATTTCATTTTTTTAAACTTATTTTAACTCCAGAATTTTTGTGCATTCAACATGCACCATTCAAAGCCACATCATAAATTTTCAACCCTTTCTGACTTCATTCGCTATTTTTCATGCATTTAATGATTTTTTTGAGCTATAAAACTGAAAGAGCTAAACAGAATCTGTTTTGGATTAAAACACCTATTTAAATAACCTAAAAATTACCAAATTGAACATACTGATAAAACACACTAATATTAAACAGCAGGAAAAAGAATCACTCAAAAATCTATTTTTAAAGTAAAGTTATTCACAAACTAGTGATTCACACAAATTTCAAAGAATTCAAATTTAAACTATTCAAATTTGAAAACTACTGGCACTAACAGAAAGTTTATAATTTTTGTGACCTAAACCAAAAAGATTCACTCAAAAACTCTAAATATTTGGCTGTAAGTAGAAACAAAAGAAAAAAAATAAAGCAAAAAACAAAAAAAACTGGAAAAGACCTTTAGTCCCGGTTAGAGCCGCCAACCGGGACTAAAAAGTATATGCAAAAAATAAAAAAATGCCCACCTACTAGGCCACCACGGCCTGCATACGACTAGAAACCCAACTATATATGGGCCAGGATGCAGGCCCACAGGGCAAGTAGGCCCACAGGGCAGAGAGAACGGTAGGCATGTACTGCCTGCTTTAGAGAGGAGCTCGAGACGGCTATCGCAGCGGGGCTTATAAACAGGTGCGAGCGCCTCTCGCTTGGAGAGGTGGGACTAAACTTCCACCACGCCAAGACCAACCCTTTAGTCCCGGTTGGAGCCACCAACCGGGACTAAAGGCCCCCCTTTAGTCCCGGTCCGAGCCACCAACCGAGACTAAAGGGTTGGGTTTCCCGCCCTTTGGGCTGGTGAAATTCACCTTTAGTCCCGGTTGGTGGCTCGGACCGGGACTAAAGGGGGGCCTTTAGTCCCGATTGGTGCCACCAACCGGGACTAAAGCTCGGGCTATATAAACCGTGCGCTGCCTTCTTCCTCCCCAATCTTCTTTCTCTCTCGATCGCTCCTCTGCCCCGACGCCGAACCACCGCACGCCACCGCTAGGCTGCCGCGATGCCCTGCCCCGAGCCGTCCCCGAGCCCGCTGACCGTCGCCGGACCTCCTCACCGTCCTCCCTGAGCATCGCTGCCCCCGAGGCCGCTCCTCGTCGCCGCCCCCGATCGAGCCCTCCTCGTCGTCGCCGCCCGACGGTGAGCACCCTTTCCCCCTCCTCCCCCTCTTCCCCAAATGGATGGATGGATGGATTCATGGATGACGAAATGCCAGAGGGTTCTAGGAATTTTCTGAATTTTCTGAATTTTTTGACAGTGCACATCAAGTGTATGATGAAATGCCAGAGGGCTATAGGAATTTTAGGAATTTTTGAGAATTTTTGTGGTGAGGTGTTGATGCACAAAAGAGAGTCTGGCAAAGTTTCAGAATTTTTGGAGCAATTTAAATTGGGCTTTGACCATGGAGTTTGAATCTGGTCCAAATTTGAACTGAATGAAATTTGAAAAAATTGAACTATGGAACCAAATGTTTTTGGTGGAATGGGTTGTGGGTACTATCAAATAGATGGAGTAATTTTTGTGGGTGCAAAAGAATTGGGGAGAATATAGCTCCTTTGCAAATCAAAGAACAAAATTTTTGCATTAGAGTTCATTTTGTCTTTTGTGTATGTTTTAATGCAAGCATCTTTTGGGCAATCTTTGAACATGAAGTAGGAGAATTTTGACGTCATCTTGCTGGTAGATTTTAGTTCATGCCATGTTAGGACCTGTAGTGAGTGCTACAAGCTTGTAAACTTGCTATCTATTCATTTCTGCCATGTCATGCTATTTTTATCTAAGTCTGAAACTGGCAGTATTAATACTTTGCATTTTGCCTTGAGGTTTGCAACAAATCTGTGTATCTTTGGATCATGATCAGTAAGGGTGTTTTGTTGAGGGTAATTAGTACATGCTTGCCATGCTCTTTGTTGCCATGAAAAACTGTTGTAGCATATATTTTACTTGCCTAAAAGGTTGCATCATGAATCTGTTTTCTGCCACTCATTTGAATTAGTTCAGTAATTAAGCATGTTTTGCCATGTGTCATGCCATTTGTTGCCATGTAGAAATTCTGTAGCATGTTCAAATCTTGCTTTCAAATTGGTATCTAGCTATAATGGACAGATTTGCATTGCATATTGCTTTGATCACCATTTGAGTTCCGTGCATCCGTTTGCCATGATCTTTATAAGTCCATTTCAACTAAAATCTTCCATTCTATCCAGTGGCATACTTGGGTTTGCCTAATTTTTTTTCACTCGGTGGAATTACAGGTTGTGGTGTTGCATCTCCGTGGAGTTGGTCCCTGATCGTCCCTCCGCTGTTCGACAAAAGGTGTCCATTTGTCGTATGTTGAGTTTTGTTCATAGGATGATGGTTGGTTCATTTGTTGAGTTGTGTATTCATCTTGTGTATAAATCTTGTATTCATTTTGTATTCAACTTGTGTATAAATCTTGTATTCATCTTGTACAAATATCGTCGTAACTTCGACATGAGAGGGGGGGGGGGTCGTTAAAACATAACCCCGATAACTTTGATTTTGAGGCATATGAAAACCTGATTTGCACGTCGGACAGGCATGAGAGAGGCGGTCCGCAAAGTATCCTCTCCCGAAAGATAGGACGACTCATCAGATATGATTCTAGATAACGCAGTAGAAAACAAAAATTTCCGACCTACGCACCAGCCCAGGATCACTATGGAGACTGCATACAAGGTTTGATCTGTTTCGTTACCGACTCGTAGCGCAGCGGAAGTAGAGTCGATGACGATCGGCGGTGCAGATCCCCGCAGCTAGGATTTACAACCTCCCAACCGCGAGGATGTACTCCCACATCTGCCCCTCAGACAGCCCTCCGGGAGGCGGTCGGACAGTCCCTCGGACGGTGTCGCGGACAGCCCTTCGGGAGGACCTTCGAAACTCGAACGGTCACTCGGACAGCCCTTCGGGAGGACCCTCGAAACTAAGACGATCACTTGGACAGCCCTTCGGGAGGCACTCTCGAACTAAGACCGAAACTACAATCTCTCTACAGAGTTGCACACATATGGTGTCATCTATCCGGCAGGGCTTCGCCGTCCAGAACTAGTTCCCACCGGAACCCAGACAGCCTTTCGGCTCTACGAAACTATTTCGCTGGGAGGGAGAGAGAAGCCAGACAAGTCAATGGCATGTGTATGAGAGCAAGCATGAGCTAATTTTGGAGAGCAATCTCCACCTCAATTTATAGGAGGAGCAAGGGGTAGAGGAAAGACCAAAAGGACCTTCCTAGGATCTTTCCACCACATGCCACATAAGGGTGTGTAGAAGATATCCACCATGAGGTGGAAGGACACCTCAAGGAGGGCCCCCACCATGCCATGGACGAAATTTGCAGCCCCCTTGGGGAGCTCCACCTCCCTTTCACACACAAAAAGTGGTTTTCTTCTAGAAGAAAAACCCCATTTGCAAATCAGCCCAAAAAGTGCTTTTCACTATTCACGAAGACATTTTTCTGCGTCCGTTAAATCCCAAATTATTTCTGTGTGCCTAGAACAATTCTAGTACCCACCAAAATAATTTTGAACGCATTCCGAAACAATTTCGAAACAATGTTTCTTCAGCGAAAAGCAACCAAATCGGTTCCGGCTGCTCCGGAACATTTCCGGTTTTTGTCCCGGAAAATTCCCAGAAGTTTCCAGAACACTTCTGGCATCCTCCAAGAATTTCCGGGCGTGTGCCAGAACCAATTTGACTTAATGGAATACCCTGAAACAACTTTTCGGTTTCACCGGAACTATTCCGGTGTTCTCTCCGGAACGTTTCCGTTTCGTCCGAAACTTTTTCGGTGTTTTTCTCTCAGACTCCCTGTCTAGTATTCAGCAGATAGATGACCCTTAAGCGTGTGACCCTATATGTTCGGTGAAGTATAGACATGACCGGAACTCTTTCCGATCAATGATCAACATCGGAGCCGTGGACACCCATATTGATCCCTATACCCACACGAATGAATATTCGAGTGAACCTCCAGTTGCCGTGTGCTATTCCTGTTGCTTCGCGATATGTTACAAATACCCGAGGTGAGACATGTTGGCATCCCCGCGGATCAACAACTTGTCCACTATGCCAGTTACCTCGTTACCGGTATTGTTCTCTTTTCTCGTTCCCGTGTTCCGGCATCCCCGTGATCAAATCACAAAGTGTCTGGCCAGACGATGATGGATACCGAAACACCGAGAGGGCCCAGAGATATCTCTCCATCGTCGGAGGAGCAAATCCCAATCTTGAGCTATCAAGTTACTTGACATACTTTTCCATGAACCCGTAAGTCGCCGTAATAGCCACCCATTTACGGATGGCGTTTAACAAACCCCAAAGTTCATGAAGCAAGCATGAAGTAACTCGATACTCTCATGGTCTAAGGAATTATGCAAACGTTAACCATCTCTGTGTTATAAACCATTAACTTATGACGAATGAATCTCATAGCATAACATCAATTCGGGTCGATTCAACACAAATGTTCTTCTAACATTGTGCCCTCAAAATTGCCGGCATAGCCATGCCCATGATCAGGAAAACAGGATCATCATGCAATACTTGAGCTAGTCTTAGAGGCCAGACTAGGAATACATTTTACCGTTTATTATTCCACACGTGCATATGAGTCTTCCTCCGAGCCTCGTGGTTATTGCAGACTCGAGAACCATAGCAGTTATAGCATGGAACATAAACCTAATTATGAACAGGGAGATAATCAATAACATTTATTATTGCCTCTAGGGCATATCTCCTACAGACTCCCACTTGCACTAGAGTCAATAATCTAGTCAATGCTAATGCACTTTACACATATGGCATACTGGTGTAAAATATGCTTCGCATGTGGTATAGCCTGATGTCCAACGGATCTGACGACTTCAGCTCCGTGTGTAACTTTGCATATCCTCGCGTTTTCACGCTTTCACAAAATTCATATTTTGTGTGGATTTGGCTTTGCATATGTGTGAATCATTGGTCGAAACCTGATTCCTCAGACTGAGCTATGGAGCAACTATCTGCAATAGTGTCCCATAGACCAAAGCCATCTTGGAACCATACTAAGTTCATGAATGAACTATATGATTCAACAATTTCTTTGCCGCTTCTTAAGCGTCAACATACTTAGCCTTTGTTATAGAATTCGCCACAGTATCTTGTTTGGAACAATTTCCAACTACCGTGCCACCATATTGTGTATTACACAAAAAACCCTTAACTTAAATCGAAAATCGCATGGAGCATTGATGAAGACTGTATCGATGTAATTACTTACAACGAGCACTTCATAATCTCTGCTTGCGAGAAAACATGTCATCAGTACTACTCTAGTACCTAATGACATCTTTCACTGTTGTCCTATGATCAGTACTTTGATCACTATGGTATCTATACTCGCAACAACTTTGGAGTATTGGACATATCTGGTTGATTTACATACCATGGAATACGTGATTAATCCAAACACAAGAGTGTGTGGAATCTCCATCATGTATTTTGCTCATCAGTGTTTTGAGACACCGAGTCTTGCAAAACTCTTTCCATGTGACTTCGGCAAGAATCACTCCTTGGCGTTTTAAATGCTAAAAAGTTTCAGCATCTTGTCAATATGTATTCATAGCTTAGCCCTATTAGGTAAATCTATCTCCATAGATCATCATGCCTAATATTGAGGCTATTTAGCCTAAGCACTTCATTGAAAAACTATTTTCAAATGAAGTCCTAATTCGTGTCAAGAAATTTATTTCCAATTAACAATGTGTCAAGTACACAAGGTTTTTAGAAATATTATCATGCTCCCACTTACTTTCTTGAATCACAAGCATCTTCGATACCCATTTGATGAAGTCAAACCCTTTTGACCATTCCATCAAAAACAAAGATTCCAACTCCACTTTGCTCTCTTCTGTCCATTGCTGGAACTCTGAAGTTTGCATACTTACTAGCATCCTCTGGATCGACAAATTACTTTGGGCTGTATCACATACAAGTCCTAGGTTTTATTTCCAACAGATGGAAATCCTTTTGTCATCCATGTTTCATATCTCATGATTGAAATATGTATTAATTGCTAGTTCAACCCGAACCGACTTTAAGCATCGCTACGGTGAGACAATCTCATCGTAGTCAACTCCTTGAACTTGTTATTGCAACAAGTCGAGCTTTATGGATAAAATATTTTATCCGTATCAGTTTTTAGTTCCATAAATATTCGTTAGACTCTAAGTCTCCCGAAAGGTGTATCAAGATTTTAATCTTGAATCACTTATATGGAAACTATCTCGGATTGTATTGGCATTTAGCCAATTCTGGAGTCAGGGCCCATCAACGCTTCCTTGTGTATTGTAGGTATACTGTTGTCTAACAACAATATCTCGTTTGCGCACCTGATAGGTTTGCACGAGCTTTGCCTACGTGGTTCAGCTGCAAGTTCGACCGAAGTCCATACATTTTATTGTAGAGACTTCCGTATCAGTCGCAGTTAGGAAACTCCGGAATCACTTCCAAGGTTCCTTTCCTTTGATCTGATGACGAAGATACTGTTTATCTCGTCGAGTTGCACAGTCCTCCCACTCACCTTTTGTAAGAACTATTCTCCTTAAAAGCATACCGTTTTGTGGCAAAATCCTTTGCCTCGGTATAGTGGTGGGGAATACCCAATGACTTGGGATAACCTTACAAAGTAGCACTTGTCTGATTTGGAATAGGTTTGTAACCTTTTACACAAGCCCCATATTCCAAATGTTAAGAAAAGATATAACATGGTTGGGCGTACCATACCATGGCGTCATTTCAACAGACCCGATGGAGCTCTTTTCAGTGTAAAAGCCGCAGTCTCTAAAGCATTACTCTTTAAAAGGGATAATGGAAAATCTATTTATGTCATCTTTGATCTTACCATGTCATAAATGGTTCGATTACATCTTCACGGACTTTCCATTTGCAGTGGTGTTCCGGGAGGTGCAAGTTATGAAACCCCTTTCACAACTCATCAGACATTCGCTAAACTTGTAACTCAAATATTCCTTTCTGCAATCGAATTGTAGAAACATAATTTTCTTGTTACAATATTTTCTTCTTCATTTTGAAAACCTTTCGAATGATTTCAAAAGATCCAGACTTCGTCTCAACAAGTAAATATCCATATATCTACTTGAGTCATTTCTGAAGATAGATAAATCCACTACTTGCAACAACATTTATTGGACTACACACATCACAATGTATGATCACCAATATGTTCTTTGCTCGTTCCTTATGGCCTGTGAACGGTATTTCAGTCACTTCACTTTTCAGAGGAAAGTTGCAAGTGTCAGATGATTCAAAATCAAACGACTTCAAAATCCATCATAATGGAATTTTCCATGCGGGTTTCTCCAATGTGACCAAATGCAGTGCCACACTTGTGTGGTATTCTTTTAGTCTTGCGACATTTAGCGTCAGTGTTATGGATGTATCATATTTTCCATCAATATTCATAACATACATCCCATCTAGGATGGAAGCATGGCCCTTCATGTTATTCATAATACTGAACAACAATTTTTGTTTTATGAACAACTCTTTTGCAACAAACATTGTGCAATGGGCTAGAGTGTATGAAACTCTAAAATGAATTATGAAAGTAAACCCAGAGGTAATGTATTATTATCAATATTCATAACATACATCTCATTCATAATGAAAGTATGGCCCTCATGTTATTCATAACACCGAACATCAAAAGTTCTCTTATGAACAACCTTCTTGCAAGATACCTTATGCAAAGGGCTAGAGTGTGAAACTCTAAAATGAATTATGAAAGTAAATACATAGGGAATACACCTATGGAAGGCATAGTAACATTTACTATGTTCCCTGCGTGTATCTAAACCTCATTCCTGGCTAGTCTTTCAGGCCATAGTAGTTCTTACATCGAGTTGCAACAGAATGCAATCGAGCGGGTATCTTTGTGATTAATTCACAATACCCAAGAATTAGTGATTAACATGTTTAACCATAATTCCCAAGAACTATATCTTTGACCAGCCTTCTATACATCAAAAACCTGTATAACATTCATACATGAGCTGGATATTCCAGTCTTCTTTCCTTTTGCCTTTATACTTCTAACAGTTTAACTTTTAGTATTTCTCCTACTCTCAGAAGAAGCATCCAACTTAAGAGTGGCGTTAGCCCCGGACTTCCTAGGCGTGAAAGTCTCACTAACACCCTTCGGACACTTCCTTTCTCTTTAAGTTGTTGTTTTATTCACCTTTCATCATATGATAGGCGTTCTCCTGGATCCCTCTCTTATCAGTCTAATGCATGGTAAACTCCTTTACTAACAGTTTGCAAACAAACATTGCTTTGGATATCTCATATCTTTTAGCCTTTGTCTGTCTCTGAAAATGATTTTCAGATTCCATGAATATCACATAACTATCCAAACTTTCGAAGTTCGGGTCTCATGGAAGCAAACATATTGCACTTTGACTGAAAAGGAATTCTAGCTTTTGGATCGAAGGACGAGAGTCACATGATCCATAGCTTTAGCGGGAGAATACCGAAAGCATGCGATAGGACAAGTCCTTCTCGGCACTCTAGAGGACAATCCTCTCATTACGTTACCAACCGTAAAGTTTTAACCAGATATTTAACAGCTATTCAATTTTAATTGGGAAGGTGGAAACGCGAGCCATTATTCTACAACTATTATGCAAACCACACTTAGACAGTGTTCAAAATTAATTGCACTGAGAATTAAACAAGTTAATTCTATAGTGCGCTCCCACTCAAATCAATATCTCTCATAATTGATTTTGAGTGATACAAGATCCAGACTTCAATTCATCGCCATAGAATCATCATCTCATGACGGGAATTTTAATCGGTAGGCCAACTTGCCGATCACATCTCTATGTGACTCTTGTTCATCTTTCGATGCGTGTGTTCCGAGCTCAGGACGATCCTGCCATGAACGTCAAGACAACCAAGTGATCTTGCTGCGAGGTCTGACCTCACCCACCTCACACATCCCTAATCGTTCGTACCCATGCATCCATGGCGCACCCTGAAAAGTTAGGTGCCGTGACGGTGCTACACTTGGGAGAACACTAACTACTTGATATTTTTGTGAGAGATCACCCTAATAAAAAGCGACTACCGCGCAATCAAGAAGGGTGCATCATAAGGGATAAACACCTCAGGCAATTCATAATAGCATGATATGGTATAGCCCTTTCTGACGGAGAAGTCTTTCATTTCTTCGTCTTCGGCATTCGCGTCGGTGTTCACCTTCGCGAAGATTGCCACCACCTTGTCGATGCACCAGATAATATTGCTATCTCTATAGCTAATAAAATAAGTGCATTACATAAGGTTGACACGCAGGTCATTAAAGTGCAATCATATGGCTCCAGTCATCATGCCGAATCATGACACGCAGGTCATGTTAATCAATTTACATCATATAGTCATCTCATACATAATCAAATTATTATGAACACTGCTATACCACATCATATGCACATGCAAACCATCCTGCAAAACCAAGTTAGACGCCTCTAATCGGTTCATGCAAAATTTTATTTTACGTGGCTTCTAAGGTTTCGAAACAAACCGAAGCTACCAACGTCCATCATCAAGCATGATAATCCAAGTCGCTAGATTAACATTGCGGGGTGTATGAAACACGAGATAATAAAATCTCGAGCCCCATACTGAACTTCGTCATACGCGTGACCCCCGTGCAGATCATATCTGCATTGCCCTTTCGTCTGCGAAACATCCATCTTTCTCAACTATGGTGGAACCCAAAGAACTGTTAGCACTTCGTTGATCTGTCAATCAACATACTCAGGAGCAGCATGAAAGGATCGCGGATTGCCAGAACTTTGTGAGATTCCACCATGCCGTCAAGATCAGGACTACGCAAATTCCAGGGAAGCAACAAGAACATCGGGTAACAGATTTCATCTGCTACCCGCACAAATAATTTTCAGTAATAGATCTCATCTACTACCTAATTATATTGTGCAACACCCATACATCTCTATGTATTCTAGATCGCAACCTGCATCTACGCATAGCACGGCTCTTGATGCCACTGTAGGGTAACGCAGTAGAAAACAAAAATTTCCGACCTACGCACCAGCCCAGGATCACTATGGAGACTGCATACAAGGTTTGATCTGTTTCGTTACCGACTCGTAGCGCAGCGGAAGTAGAGTCGATGACGATCGGCGGTGCAGATCCCCGCAGCTAGGATTTACAACCTCCCAACCGCGAGGATGTACTCCCACATCTGCCCCTCAGACAGCCCTCCGGGAGGCGGTCGGACAGTCCCTCGGACGGTGTCGCGGACAGCCCTTCGGGAGGACCTTCGAAACTCGAACGGTCACTCGGACAGCCCTTCGGGAGGACCCTCGAAACTAAGACGATCACTTGGACAGCCCTTCGGGAGGCACTCTCGAACTAAGACCGAAACTACGATCTCTCTACAGAGTTGCACACATATGGTGTCATCTATCCGGCAGGGCTTCGCCGTCCAGAACTAGTTCCCACCGGAACCCAGACAGCCTTTCGGCTCTACGAAACTATTTCGCTGGGAGGGAGAGAGAAGCTAGACAAGTCAATGGCATGTGTATGAGAGCAAGCATGAGCTGATTTTGGAGAGCAATCTCCACCTCAATTTATAGGAGGAGCAAGGGGTAGAGGAAAGACCAAAAGGACCTTCCTAGGATCTTTCCACCACATGCCACATAAGGGTGTGTAGAAGATATCCACCATGAGGTGGAAGGACACCTCAAGGAGGGCCCCCACCATGCCATGGACGAAATTTGCAGCCCCCTTGGGGAGCTCCACCTCCCTTTCACACACAAAAAGTGGTTTTCTTCTAGAAGAAAAACCCCATTTGCAAATCAGCCCAAAAAGTGCTTTTCACTATTCACGAAGACATTTTTCTGCGTCCGTTAAATCCCAAATTATTTCTGTGTGCCTAGAACAATTCTAGTACCCACCAAAATAATTTTGAACGCATTCCGAAACAATTTCGAAACAATGTTTCTTCAGCGAAAAGCAACCAAATCGGTTCCGGCTGCTCCGGAACATTTCCGGTTTTTGTCCCGGAAAATTCCCAGAAGTTTCCAGAACACTTCTGGCATCCTCCAAGAATTTCCGGGCGTGTGCCAGAACCAATTTGACTTAATGGAATACCCTGAAACAACTTTTCGGTTTCACCGGAACTATTCCGGTGTTCTCTCCGGAACGTTTCCGTTTCGTCCGAAACTTTTTCGGTGTTTTTCTCTCAGACTCCCTGTCTAGTATTCAGCAGATAGATGACCCTTAAGCGTGTGACCCTATATGTTCGGTGAAGTATAGACATGACCGGAACTCTTTCCGATCAATGATCAACATCGGAGCCGTGGACACCCATATTGATCCCTATACCCACACGAATGAATATTCGAGTGAACCTCCAGTTGCCGTGTGCTATTCCTGTTGCTTCGCGATATGTTACAAATACCCGAGGTGAGACATGTTGGCATCCCCGCGGATCAACAACTTGTCCACTATGCCAGTTACCTCGTTACCGGTATTGTTCTCTTTTCTCGTTCCCGTGTTCCGGCATCCCCGTGATCAAATCACAAAGTGTCTGGCCAGACGATGATGGATACCGAAACACCGAGAGGGCCCAGAGATATCTCTCCATCGTCGGAGGAGCAAATCCCAATCTTGAGCTATCAAGTTACTTGACATACTTTTCCATGAACCCGTAAGTCGCCGTAATAGCCACCCATTTACGGATGACGTTTAACAAACCCCAAAGTTCATGAAGCAAGCATGAAGTAACTCGATACTCTCATGGTCTAAGGAATTATGCAAACGTTAACCATCTCTGTGTTATAAACCATTAACTTATGACGAATGAATCTCATAGCATAACATCAATTCGGGTCGATTCAACACAAATGTTCTTCTAACATTGTGCCCTCAAAATTGCCGGCATAGCCATGCCCATGATCAGGAAAACAGGATCATCATGCAATACTTGAGCCAGTCTTAGAGGCCAGACTAGGAATACATTTTACCGTTTATTATTCCACACGTGCATATGAGTCTTCCTCCGAGCCTCGTGGTTATTGCAGACTCGAGAACCATAGCAGTTATAGCATGGAACATAAACCTAATTATGAACAGGGAGATAATCAATAACATTTATTATTGCCTCTAGGGCATATCTCCTACAGACTCCCACTTGCACTAGAGTCAATAATCTAGTCAATGCTAATGCACTTTACACATATGGCATACTGGTGTAAAATATGCTTCGCATGTGGTATAGCCTGATGTCCAACGGATCTGACGACTTCAGCTCCGTGTGTAACTTTGCATATCCTCGCGTTTTCACGCTTTCACAAAATTCATATTTTGTGTGGATTTGGCTTTGCATATGTGTGAATCATTGGTCGAAACCTGATTCCTCAGACTGAGCTATGGAGCAACTATCTGCAATAGTGTCCCATAGACCAAAGCCATCTTGGAACCATACTAAGTTCATGAATGAACTATATGATTCAACAATTTCTTTGTCGCTTCTTAAGCGTCAACATACTTAGCCTTTGTTATAGAATTCGCCACAGTATCTTGTTTGGAACAATTTCCAACTACCGTGCCACCATATCTGCAATAGTACTTCCCAACAACGGTGGAAGAGAACCGCCGCCGCTCCGGCGGCTAGCAGTACAACAACGAAGAAATCCAGAGCAGGTCCAAGCGTCAAGAAGGCTCCTCCCAAGTTACCATACGACATGACTGAGGAGGAAACCGACGAGTTCGTGGCTGCCGATGTGAAACGCCAGCTTGCACCGAAACGTCCAGATCCAAAGGAGAAAATAGATCCGGTAAAAGCGAAGCGCTGTCTGGATGCCCTTCAGTGCCCACCATCTCCTCCGCCGCTCTCACACTATGACCGCTGTATTGTAAAGACATTTCATGAAGCGAAAAGGTCGGGAAGTACTAGCAGTGCTGCAAGAAGTGGGAAAACAATTCCCCAGCTCGGCGAACAGGAAAAACAATCGTGCCCCCCGCTCAAGGTGTTTCCCGATATCGCTAATGATCCGAGGTTAGCGGCCGCTCATCCTGGTTACACTCTTGCTAATTACTTAGGCGATGAGGTACAGTTCGAAATGGCTGAGGTAGCCTTTAGATACGAGCACGGGAAGCCTCTCGTCAGACCTGAGCAGCTCCCGCGTCTATCAACGATGATGCGAACATTGCATAACTGGTACTTGAAAGCCTGCAAGGAAGCGACCAACAATATCTTAGTGGGAATTAAAGATGAGCACTACTTCAATGGAGTCGAGGTGTTGTACATTGAATTTGAAGAATTATTTTAGTTATACAATCAAGCCGCCCTCGACAAAGCTATCGTCAGTTGCTATTGTCTGTAAGTATTTTTTCTGTAATTAAGTCTCTAGCTCAGCTCGTTCATTGCATGTATAATTATCCTCACACTATATTATGTAGATTGAAGATCCGCGAATGCAGAGGAAAAATCTATGACATTGGGTTCATTAACCCAAATACCGTAAATGAATATACGGTACAAAAAAGCCCCGATGATATAGAGAATTAGTTGCTAAAGGCGTTACTTGGACAACAAAATAAAAGGGACATACTATTTCCTTACAACTTCAAGTGAGTGTTACTGTCTTCTGCACATTATGTTTTGCTTACTCGAGGTTAAGTGTAATTGATGAGTTATGCGTGCGCAGGTTCCACTTTATTCTGCTAGCCATTCAGCTTGACGCGAGACTAGTAGTTGTCTTGGAGTCGAGACGTAAAGAGGCTAAGGAGTGGGCGGACATGAGTCAAATGCTCCAGAAGTAAGTTCAATCATTATCGCACCATATTGGCAACTTTCGTTCATTTCCTGATATCAAGTAATCATTTTCTTTGCCGGGCAGGGTTTGGAAAAAGTTCACCAACCAGGTTAGGGGTGAATGGAAAAAGAAGCTGCGATTTTCACAACCCAAAGTAAGTACTACTAGCTAGTTTCGCGCATCTCTCATTGATTCTAGTTTCAATACCATTATCATGCTTGATTATCATTTTGATTGAACTATATTCTCGTAAAGTTCTTGTGGCAGGAACCCGGGAATAATTTATGTGGATACTACGTTTGCGAGTACATTCGCCACAAGACCTCTGAGCGGGGCAGATCTGAAGAACAAATTGAAGTATGTAAACAATATTTACATTTTTATTTTATTACCATCAATTGTGTTGAGTTTCATTCATATATATATATATTGAACCCCTTCTTTAAATTAGATCAAGCGGAAGCGGGACGAACTCCTAACAACTGATCGCATACGAGAAATTCAAGAGGAATTGGTGGGATTCTTTGTTGACCATGTCATACCTACAGACAGAGAATTCCATCGGGAGTGGCAATGCGATTTTGGTAATTAGATATTAGGGATCGTAAGAGATGTTACATTGTATATATGCATGAACGTGTACTATACGTAGTAGCGTCGAATAGATATACGAAAACTTGTTGTTCGACCAAGCACGGAGAAAGAGAGGTCACTTCTCTCTATATTCATGACGATTCGTGTAATGGTTCCTTCATTGCTATATGTAGTAGCTAGCGTCGAGTTGAATGGAAAACGTAAAATAAAAACGAAAACCCTAAATGTAAAAGAATTGAATGGTAAACACAAAAAGAAAAGGGGGAAACACAATATGAAACCCCTAAACCCTCCAAAACCCCTAAACCCTAAACCCCTCCTTTAAAAAAAATAGCGCTTGGCAGGGGCTGATGCGTGGCGGCCTTTTAGTCCCGGTTGGTGTTACCAACCGGGACTAAAGGTCCTCCTGCCTGAGCGCTGCGCAGCGGCCACGTGGAGACCCTTTAGTCCCGGTCGGTGTTACCAACCGAGACTAAAGGTCCTCCTGCCTGGGCGCCCCACAGCGGCCACGTGGAGCTCCTTTAGTCCCGGTTCGTAACCCAACCGGGACTAAAAGTGGGGGCCTTTAGTCCCGATTGTTCAGTCCCGGTTGCAGAACTGGGACTAAAGGCCCTCTGGAACCGGGACTAAAGCCCTGTTTTCTACTAGTGAGGGTAGGAGAACGAGGATACAATTTCTCCTCGCCGTGTTGCCTTCCCGCCTTCTGCATGGTGCCCGGCTACCTCTTCCCGACCATCTCCACCGTCTTCTTAGTCTGCATGGTGTGGAGGAAATGAAAATTCTAGAGGACGCCACAGATTATTTTATCTGCAAATGCCGCATGAACCAAAGAAGGGAAAACAATAAAAGGGAACACTTCCTTGGATTACAAAAAACATAGCAGAAGAACGACGCAGTTGTTGGTGGTGGCACCCTACTTGGGCCATGGATTGAAAAAAAACAGAGAGAAGAACGACACAGAAACAAAGTGTTGTTAGTGATGTTAGTTTTGGTGGACACGATCAAGATGGTGAACTAGTGTATAAAGTGGTATAAGTGATCTAAACATGGTGTGCTCTTGGTAGTACTCGGACTCCAACAGGATCACGAAGGTGTCCCGATCCCATTGTGCGCTGCTAAGGTCTCTTAGCTTGGTCACTCGGATCCACCTGGCTCTCCACTTTCTGAGGTGGTTGTAGACCTAGGTTGAGGTACCTCTTGGCCACACAAGTCGAAGATCTACTTCACAACATTGTTCAGGTGCAGCTTCTTGAAACCCTTGTCAGTCCTCATCCCACCGGATATGATCTCACACATCTTGTTAAGCATGAAGGTGGACAGGAAAGGCTGCCATTTCATTATGTTCCCCTGCCAGAGACCTGCTCCTTCCCAGCCTTGATGGCTGCCTTATGTGCGGCAACAGTTGCAGCATTAGTCATGGCCATCATAAATGATGGCTCAACAGGCACCTCGAACACCTCTGAATCCCGAGGCATCTCCTCGGGCTGGGAGTCCTCGACATAGGACGGCATGCGCTGGCCGGACAGAGCAATGGTCTGACTAAAGTCTTGGGTGCTCATGTCCTACAATGGTTAGGATCAGTACTAGTATGACACAACACTACACATTGACCATATATGTCCATGTGTGGATGTGGTATGATCAACACTAGCCAAGTTCAGAGAACAGTTCATACCACATGCATACAAGAGTGCTACCGATGAGTTTCAAGCATGAAACTCGACCACCGCAGCTACATATCGACCATACCAACTACATATCGGCCATACATGCTCGGATTTACACTGCAAAACTAGATCTACGATAGTATCATCGGAGCCGAAATGAAAAGCATCGTGGACATCATGAAATCTGACTACCGAACCTACAGTTCTAGCAATCCATCACCACTATCTACCACAACATCAGATGGTGAGAGATCGACACTCTGCAATGCTACCATTGCTCATAGATCTATCCCTGCCGACGGTCACAAATCGACGGTCAGCCGACGCGGGCTAGCTAGGGCGTCCGATTTGGCGGGTGGTGACCTAATTCCTCCCGCCGCTTTTTTCGCGCACGCGCGTGAGCTCGCACCATCCCCTCCTCGCATCAGCTCGGCGTGGCGTTCCTATCCTATGCATGCCGTGAGCCTGCTTGGGAGAAAACGGCCGATTCGGTCGTTTCCAGGGGGCCTGGGTGAGAGGTACTTTAAACACCGTGCGATGCGAGCCAAACAGTGTAAACAGACTACCAAACGGGTCAAAACTGCATCGCGCGGGCCAAGACCTAATGCAGATAACCAAACGCATCCTCAGTGTTCCATGCTATGCTGCTACTACGTACTCCAGTACTACTCTTGTACGTTGGCCAAATTCCAAAGACTGCCATAAATGCAGTTTCAATTTTCAGGGCAAGGAACAGTCTTCCCATGCAACAAATTCTCATGTTCAGGCATATGAACTGTTCTCTGAGTACGTACGTGCCATGCCATGCCATGCCACTCAGGTTTAACCACTGGGCCAGCAAGCCAACAGAAGAGGACAGCCCCGGCGAAGCGAGTGGGAAGGCGTGATGCCATGTCACCGGCGCGTGTGTGGGTGAGTGGCGGGGAGCCAGGCGCCACGTAGGAGAGCCCCAGCGAAGCGAGCCGGATTCGTCCATCCATCCCTTTCCAGGTGTCACCACTGAGCGGCCGCCAAGGCACGCACCCGCAGCGCGCCCATGTGATAACCCTATCCCCTCCCCCCTCGTCTCTCTGGCCGGCCCTCGTCTCCTCCACGTCTCTCTCTCCCCTTTCCCTTTCTCTCCCCACAGGTAAAGAGCAAGCAAGAGGACACTACACGGAGAGAGAGAGAGAGACGCTGGACTTTGTCCTCGCATGGAACCGTCCTTGGTAGCGGCATATTCAGCCATTCATTCTTACATACATGTGCGCTCCCTCACACTCACATACATAAGCATCCACTAGGATCTGGCCGTACATGTGTGTTGGTGGTTTGCTTGACGGCGATTTGGCGCAGGTTCAGGCATATGCCGTGAGCTTGTAGAGGGATCGAGCCCATGGAGGTGGGTGTGCTGGTGCTGCTGATAAGAGGTGAGTGGCCTAAGCTGCTCCTCATGCACAAACCCTTTTCCTTTCTTTGCCCAAACAGAATTCATTGTCACCATATGCCACTGCATAGTCACTCATTTGTGATTGTGTATTTGTATGTGTATGTGTATCATATGCAGGAGTGCACGGCAGACTAGTGGTCCGTAGTGCGGCCACCACTCCGGCCGAGACAAAGCGTGTGTGTGTGCGCGCGCGCGTGTCCAAGAACGCTTTTCCCCCGGCTCACACCGGAGTGGTGAATCCATCCGCCCGCCACACGGTGCGTGCCGAGAACCCTCTGCCCCATCTCTGCTCCGCGGCGACAGCTCCGGCGGTTTGGGTTGGCCTTGCGCGCATGCAGCAGATGGCCACCACCGTCACGCTGCTCGGGGCAGCCTCGTCCCCTGGCCCCGGTACCGGTCTCGCCGCCGGAGATGCCGGCCGGGACGGCCACCATGTGAGCTTGCACTGCTCCCGCCTGCGCGCGAGGAAGAGACAGCCGTGGGTGCTCTGCTCGCTCAAGTACGGCTGCCTCGGCGTTGGCGAGCCGGGGGAGGCGGGCGGCCGGAGCGCGGCGTCGCCCGTCTACTCCAGCCTCACCGTCAGCCCCGCCGGTGACGCCGCCGTTGCCGTCGTCTCGTCGGAGCAGAAGGTGTACGACGTGGTGGTGAAGCAGGCCGCATTGCTCAAGCGCCAGCTGCGCCCGCAGCAGCAGGCGGCGCCGCCCGCCGTCGCCAGGGAGCTGGAGTCGCCGCGCGGCGGGCTCGGGGAGGCCTACGCCCGCTGCGGCGAGATCTGCGAGGAGTACGCCAAGACCTTCTACCTCGGTAACTTACTCTGTTTTTCTAGCCATGGTGGCAAGCTGCATGCCAAGCCGATGTTCTGATGATCATGGAGCTCACTCATTCATGTCTGGTCGTGCATGGCAGGGACCTTGCTGATGACGGAGGAGCGGCGGCGCGCCATATGGGCCATCTACGGTAGTATCTCAAAACGCACCAATCCTGGCTTGGACCCTCCATTGCTGCTCCCCTGTTGTAGTATCAGTATGTGTGTGTCAGTTAGTTTCAGTAATGTGACTGAAAATGGAGCTAGTTTCATTTTACTTCAAATCATCATCAGAGATGGCATGCCCACATTCGGCATGAGTAAATTGCTACATACTCCCTCCCTCCGTCTCGAATTAGTTGTCACTCCCCAAGAAAATTGGCCGCTTTTCAGTTAATGGCGTAAACTAGTTCTGGATGCGAATAATGGCAAATAGAAACATTGTGGAACTTGCATGCTATATATTTATAGATACTCCTATATAGTATAGTCAGTGAAGAATAAAGGGCTCGTGTAACACTTTTTTATATGCCATTTTGTGTGGAAGCATCAAATTAGGCTTTTTGTTAGCTGAATGGCTTCAATAGGATCAAACTACATGAGAAAAGGTTGCAAGAACATATGCCCCAAATTGCCTAAGGACATGAATCTGAGAGTACTACCAGTTCTAAATGAGATATACTCTAGGCATCAATCACTTTCAAAATCTGATGTATAGCATCATTTGTGCAGTGTGGTGCAGGAGGACAGACGAGCTGGTGGACGGGCCCAACGCGTCGCATATCACGCCGCAGGCGTTGGACCGGTGGGAGAGGAGGCTGGAGGACCTCTTCGCCGGGCGCCCCTACGACATGCTCGACGCCGCGTTCTCCGACACCATCACCAAGTTCCCCATAGATATTCAGGTACCAGCTAGCCGGTGCATAATTGTTCAGTCCACATTGTATGATTCTGGTAGAACAGAGTGGTGGTGGATATTCCCTGTCAGCATCAGATTCTCACAGACCTCACAATCTCAGTGCAAGATGACTAGCTAGGCCTTTTAAGTTGACCAGAAAGTCGATGATTAGTCAAAATTGTTTTGTTTGTCGGCCTTTTATTAGTCTCTGATGCTGTTATTGAGCTGTATGAACTTTTCGCACATTGTAGTGGGGGCTTATCCAGTTGACTAGACGCTATAGTGGGAATCGTCTGGTCAAAGATATGTTTAATCAAAGTGGGGAAATTATAGGGAGAACTTTTCAATAAAAATTAGTCCTGAACATAGCAAGAACAAACAGGAACTTGGAAATGCTGTAGAAGGAGAAATGAAATCAGGAAGAGCCCAAGTAATTCCAGACCAGAATAATACATCATGAGAATGTTCTTGGTCACTCTGTTTTTTACTGGGCTTCGTGGTTTTCGGCCTATTTTTTCGTATAAACCGCCTCACTCTGTATTTCTTCTTTTTCTATCTTGATGAAATCGGCAGAGCTCCTGCCTTGCATTGTAAAAAAAAAGAGGTCTTGGTCCTTGTTAGTAATACTACTTGCGAACTAGTAATAGTTTTAAATGACTAATTATTCGTACATATGCCAGCCCTTCAAGGACATGATTGACGGGATGCGGACGGACCTCAAGAAGGCGAGGTACAAGAACTTTGACGAGCTCTACATTTACTGCTACTACGTTGCGGGCACCGTGGGGCTGATGAGTGTCCCAGTGATGGGCATTGCGCCCGAGTCCAAGGCGACGGCTGAGAGCGTCTACGGAGCCGCTCTAGCTCTCGGGCTCGCGAACCAGCTCACTAACATACTCAGGGATGTTGGAGAAGAGTAAGCAACTCACTCACTACAGATGCAATGGTTTTCTCTTGTACAATCATGATATGGACATTTTCAGATAGCACTATCCTGAATTTTTGGGTGCTTCCATTAATTTCTCAGTGCGAGAAGAGGGAGGATATATTTGCCGCAAGACGAGCTCGCGGAGGCAGGGCTCTCCGATGAAGACATCTTCAAAGGAGTAGTCACCGACAAGTGGAGGAAATTCATGAAGAGGCAGATCAAGAGGGCGAGGATGTTCTTTGAGGAGGCGGAGCGAGGGGTGACCGAGCTCCGGAAGGAGAGCCGGTGGCCGGTAAGTGCCTTACGCCACGACTTGAAAGCCAAACAGAATTACATATAGATCTCTCATCAGTGTTAATTATCAGTAGCAAAAACGAAGCTGTGTAGTTCATGTGTGGGGGTGGGGGGGGGGGGGGGGGGGCACCGCCACCCACCTTGGTATAATCATTGAATCATTGATAAAAATAGGGGCTCAAATAGAAGAAGTATCAGTAGAGTGATAATATGGTTTTGCATTGCATTGCAATTGCAGGTTTGGGCCTCTCTGTTGTTGTACCGGCAGATCCTCGATGAGATCGAGGCGAACGACTACAACAACTTCACCAAGAGGGCCTATGTTGGGAAGGCGAAGAAGGTGCTGGCGCTCCCCGTCGCGTACGGGAGATCGCTGCTCTTACCGTATTCACTGAGAAATAACCAGAGCTAAAAGAAACAACAAAGCAAGATGAAGATGGGCAGGTTAGATAGAAAGAAACAGGGTGGTGTCGCGACATCTGCCTTTGAGCTCTTCCTCCGGTTAGTTGGACAGACAATGATAGGTACATTCCTCAGCGATCAATACTGAATGCATGACATGAAGGGGGCCAACCTAGATGGAGGCCGAGTGTTTGCATGTATATTATTATTGCTAGAACATGTGCATTTGAAGACAGAACAACATGTATATATACACTCGTTGTCGGTCCCCAATTCGGGAAACAGGTTTGTTATTCTGTAAGCGTGTATATTCGAACAATTTGGTTTGGTCTGCAAAACTGAGAAAATATGACGCTGTTTCTAAACTTTAGAACGACATGGCGCTCATGGGGAACATTCAATGAATACAGGGGCGATCGATCCTACATGCAGGGACATAGATCAAGGAGGTGCCGTAGGACTAGCTAGCAGCCCTCAATACTAGGTCCTATACAGTTACAACGGAAACACACATACATGTATACAAGACAGTCACCTTACAACTCAACAGCAACTCCCAAAGCTAGCCTCCCTCAGGGAAGTAAAGTTGCCATTGAAGGAGAGCTAACAACTGGGAGGCGACAAGTTTCTCAAGTGCTTGCCTCGGGGCATAGGAGTGTAAAGGCCGACGATCGGAATCAGCTTGCCGTAGCCATGATCATCGCACACCCTGGTCGCCTGCCCTGATTGTACTTGGATCGCGAAGAGGCCAGCAGCCGTGGTCACGAAAATGGTGTTTGCTCCCTCGGCAAAGCCCAACACATGCACCGGACATGGTGCACCCACTGGAGTACCATTTAGTTGGGACAAACTTTCCAAGCTGATGATTCGGCCTGGGCACCCAGCAGGCATCCGTCACCTCCCATGACCACAATTGCAGATGCGGATCCAATTCTTCGACGAGTCCTAGTCCACCGTCCTCCGCCAGCATGAGGTTGCAACACGGCCAACCCTTAGAGTGGCAAGAGTCTGGTGTGTTGAACCAAGTCAGTCCATGCCTTGTCAAGTCATACTCCAGGATCAACCCACCACATGACATGAAGTACAAGAATGACCTCCCAACAAGCACGCTGGAATAATATGTGAAGTCCATGAGGAATCTGTCGCGCATTAAGGTCGGCTCGCCCCAGGCGCCAGTCTCGGACGAGTAGACGCATGCCGACGTCTCATGCGGGTCGTAGTCAGCGTCTTCGTCAAAGACGGAGAAGACAAAGACTACGCAGAAGGGACCCCCATGGCAGTCGTGGTGGTTCCACCCGTCAGCTGCGCAGAACACGGCTGCGGTCGTCTGGCCGGGCACAGGTACGCGCTGTTGGGCACCCGTGATTGGCTCCCACACCAGGAATTCCTCAGTAGGGCCCTTGGGGTCAGAGAGGAAGAGGGCGCGGCGGCCGTGGCGGCAGTCGACGGCCTGCCAGAGCAAGCGGTCTGGGGCGGCGAGGGAGAACGGCGACGTGGTGGCGCTGATGAAGGTAGGGATGGCCTCGTCGTGCCAGTCATGAAGAACCCCGAGCGCGGTGGGTGACGGATGGAGACCGTGGAAGCTGCGCCGGAACCAGCGTTGGGAGACGGCCTCGCTCCAGGACTTGCAGACGATGGAGGCACGGAGGAGGCTGGCCGGGTCGTCGGGCGGGATGCGGAGCAGGATCTCTTGCACGAGCTCGTCCGGGAGGGCCGGCGGCGGTCCTTTTTTCCTCAAATAATACTCCGGCACCGGTGCTGATGCCATGGTGGCCGCTAGCTAGGTTTTTGTCTTCCGAGCTTGACAACTGCTGCTGGCCCAATCTGACGAGTACGGCAATGACGACGAAGCCGGCCGGAATCTCGTGTTCGTGTTGGGCCATTTGTAATCCCTCCAAAGTGACCGAGCCAGTCCACGCAGAGTTAAATCGCCTTACAGCAATTTTTAGTACTCCCTCCGTAAAGAAATACAAGAGCATTTAGATCACTATAGTACTCCCTCCGTAAAGAAATATAATAGCGTTTAGATCACTATAAATAGTGATCTAAACGCTATTATATTTCTTTACAGAGAGAGTAGTCACTATATCGACTGATCGGCAGCCTACGAAACGTGTGTGAAGGACACTTCATGCCGAGGCAATGCGTAAACTCAAAATCGTTAAAATGCGGCCTTCTGTTTTGTCCTGTGTGTGAAACTGGTATACATGTCATTGGCTATAACTCTTTCTTTTCCCAGTTCCCCATCAACCCACACACGACCCACGGCGGTGCTGAGACGTGCCGGTGTCAAATTCGGCCTCAGAGCAACTCTAACAGATCCGTTAAACCCGGTCCCACAAATTTGATATAAGGGTCGGTTGTAAAATTATTTGTGGTATCGCGAGGCCTCCGGCGCGGAACAGATCATGTAACTCGTCCCGCAAATTGCAAATATTGACATATAGTAGAATTCATATAGATGCACGAAATTTATATAAACATAGTCATGCCGCACTAGTTCACATCCAAAATCATACGCAACATACGAGGTAGCAAGTTTGGCCATACGAATGCACAATCAAACAAACTAAAACATGATCAAATCACCACCGGCCACAAAACAAATCAAGCATCATCATCATTGTTGCGAAAATCGTCGCCATTACCACCGGCCATAGCACCTTTATCACCATCTTCATCCACATTCACCGAAGAATGAGCACCATCTTCTTCATTGGCCGAAGCATCAACATTGCCGAAAGCTTCACCACCTCCACCGGGAACACCACTAGATCATTAGGAGAGACAAACCCTCCCGAAGACCTTTCGATGACCACTGCCATCGTGGAGCCATAGGAAGTCGTTGCAGCACAGTTTGCGGTCGCACCATCCGTCTGGTCGGATCTTGATAACCACCACCAAGCCGTGGACCGTAGCGCCACCAGCCCGCCACCGCACGCGTGGAAGGCCAACAGCTCGACGCCGCGGTCCACATCCAGCAAAGAGCCCGACACATGCCGGCCCCCGGTGACACATCCGATCAGATCTGGCCGAAGACCGGCCCACACACAGAGATCCCCGCACATCACCACCCAGCCTCCACGGCTCCACATCCATTCCGCCACACCCACCCTCCAAGTGGTCGCCCTATTACGCCGCCGGGAGTAGTTGTCGTGCTGCCGTGGATCAAATCAGGGACGCGACCCGCGAGCCGGCGGTGCCCGGCGCCACCCGATCGCCACGAGAGAGAGGTGATCCCCCGCCATCGCCCTCGTTCGCCTGGGCTTAGCCAGACAGCGGCTACGCGGGGGTTGTTTCCTCGTCTCGTCCCGAGCCTTGTGTTTCCTCAACATTCTGAGGAATGAATATTGGAAACCCCTGCACCTCACTAGTGGCATCTATCGGCTTTAAAGCTTTGCTATGACAAGTTGCTTTTCCATTTACATCAGTGCTTCTCATATTGTTCTATATTCACATACGATTATCAATTTCCTGCCGAGGAGTTAGTTCGTATGTAGATTTCACAGGGCTTTGTCAAGTGTGATCATTCAAGTTGGAGTTTGGAGGAGATGGGGCATTCCTATCTGACTGACTTGGTGAACCTGGGCTTCTTTGAGCAGGTTGAAGCAAATGAAGAAGTCTTCTCTTCAGGCAAACAAACTTCCTATGCCATTAGTGTTCGTATGCATGATTTTGCCAGCGTTGTTTCAAGAACGGAGTCTGCAACAATGGATGGTATATGTTGCAATGAAATATTACCAACAGTACACCATTTGCCAATACTAACTAATTCTGCATATCCTATGGATGATCAAACTATCAACAGACCCCTAGTGAGAGGTTTGAAAATAAATTGCGAAGTGCATTTGCATCAGTGACATAACTGAGGACATTGATATTAATTGGGCAGTATGACTCTTTCTTCTTCGAAGCATCCAGGAAGTAATCCAAAAGGAACGTCATTTGGGAGTGCTGCATTTGTCTGCAACATCTGCTGATTTTCTTTCCTTCCTGTGTAGTTGGGTAAATTGCACATATCTCCGGTATCTAAAACTTCATGATGCTTATGTTGAGCTTGGTTCACCTTCGCCGCCTCAAGTTCGAGCAAGTTTTTCAATCAAGCATTGGGTGGTTGGCTTACCTCTTTGCAGACAATTCATCTAGAGAACTGTGTAGTGCTGGATACTTCCATCTCTAGGAAGGTTTCCTTTTCTTACAAGGTTGAAGTTGAGCAACATGCGGAAAGTTCGAGAAGTATCGGTACCGTCATTGGAGGAGCTAGTTTTACAAGTTGAAAAGCCGGAGTTGGAGAGTAGTGTTTGCACTTCTCTGGTAGATCTGAACTCTAGTTTAAGGGTATTGGAGATCCGAAGTTGCCATGCACTCAAGATGTTTGATTTGCTTGAGAAACAGCATGGCTTCAAAATGGAGAAGGATTCATGGTTGCCCAGTCTTCGGCCTTTTTTTTCTGAATATATCTCGACGGTAACCAAAACAAGTTTCGTGCAATATTGAAGCAGGTCAGTTTTTCGTTCATAGATGGTACCACCAGCTGTAAACTAGATACTCTCAAGAAGGGTAGACATTGCGTATATATGATGATGTTTTTGTGTGAACTGACAGATTTTCAGTTGGCGTTTACATGTCGACCAACGACTCAAGAGTAATGACTGAGCAGTCATATCCATGATGATTGTAGAAATTATCTTGTTCATCATTTTGTAGTCTTTCATTTTTCTTTGCTGGGTTTCTGCGTGCAGAACAATTCACAGCCAAGGGTGAATGTAGAAATCTGTATTCAGAAGTTAAGTTGGTTGTTTCATCCAAACAGCAGAAGTAACCGGCGGTGAGTCTGACTGGTTCGTGCTTCATGGTCGACGATTTCAAATTTCAAAGGTGATTGATTACATCCAGTGATCATGATTCACGACTTTAAACATGGTACATTGCATGTGGATGATGGATGATTCAGGTTTTTTCTTTGCAGGTGTGCGTCAAGAGGTTGACAAACCTGAACCCTGAGGAAGAAGCTATGGTCCAAGATTCAAAACACGGCGTTGGGGGCACCACCTGCCTCCTCTGTTTTCGTTCCCTCCTGCTGTCGACTTACTTACAAGGCTGAACCTTAATTATTAAAATGCAGTTCAGTTCTAGCAACCAAGAACCTGAGAAGAAGACGTTCAAGTGCTACAGCTGCTGCTTCATCCTACCTAGCCTGTTAACTCTGACGAACCTGGCGTACCGCTTGCTGTTCAGATACGTAAACATTACTATTAAGCCGCAGCACAACTTGTATAAACTGTTTATTCCTGGATTGCGCACTTGATAAGAGCATATATAATTTCTGACTAGTGAGTGTCCAGATGGATGCGCATGCATGGCTGAGAGAACAAAATGAAATGACAGTTGGTGTATTTTACAGGAAAGACCCCAAGGCCCAGCTTTTACTGAAAGCTTTACAAGGCCCTCGACGCTCTGCAACACTAGATAGATCACACAAAACTGCCAGAAAATAAAAGTTGCACGTCGCAAGCTGACAAAACACGCTGGAAAAAAATGAAAACCACCAGATCGCTAACTGGCAGCAAACCTTGCAGTAGTTCCCATTCCCCAAGGATAAAACCACCCCATTTTGTTGCTAAAAGACACAACAAGAAAAGAGGGTACTGAACTGAATTTCTAATGGTGTGTCCCCCAGCCAGACATCATGTCAAGAAAGAATTGTGCATATTTGAGAAACCATGGTGACTCCAAGAGTCCAGATGAAAGCTATGTAATTGTCATGTTATATATAGAATGCAAAAGATCTTCCCTTTTGTGCTTATTACTTCGACTCTGTCATGTAGCTTGGTTATTTTTAATCTTTATCAGGTGCTAACAACTGATTATTTTCATCACCGATCGATATCTTCCCATTTGATTTTGTAAAAGCCCCAGAATTCTGATTACCTGGTGTCACTGATCGTACTACAGAATTATCTAATGTTCTTGATGGCCCAAAATCACACCCTAATTTTCAATCACTTGTCATATTGTTCTACCTCTCCTGGTTGGTTGTGTACTGACATGAGCAAGAACCTGAGAAATAGTTCTGTGCTACAGACTGGTGTTTCAGACTGGACAGCTAAACCATGACATCCTAGCTAGCTAGCTTATTAACTCTGACAAACCTGGAGCACTGTATGTAAATACTACAATTAAGCTGCAGCACACTTCTATAAACTGTCCATTCCTGAATTGTGCATACCATCGATAAGAGCATATATAATTTTTGAGTAGCAAGTGTCTGATTGACCACATGGCTGAGAAAATAAAACAATACGTTTGGTGTAATTTCAAGGAAAGACCCAAAGGCCCAGTACTGAAGGCTTAACAAGATCCTCAACCCACGACAACATCAGATAGATAGCACAAAACAGTGGGAAACATAAAGGCCAAATCAACCTATGTCGGTCAGGCCGCATTCCAGGATTCACCATTTACAATGACAGCCCCACCAGCTTATGCTTCAGCTTCTGCCACTGTAACATGAAGGAAACAACAAGGTCAAGCTAGCTACATAGCCAATCGAATTTGCCCCCAGAAGCACATCCACAGAAAAAAAAAACTAATTTTCAATCACTAGGTGGTTAAGCTGCAAAATAACCCTATATCATAACCCATTTTCTCATGTGCTCACCTCGGGGCATAGGAGTGTAGAAGCCGACAACAGGAATCAGGTTACCATATCCATGATCATCGCACACCCTGGTCTTCTGCTCTGATTGTACTTGGATTGTGAAGAGGCCAACAGCCGTGGTCACGAAGATAACGTTTGCTCCCTCAGCAAAGCCCAACACCTTCACTGGACATGCTGCACCCACTGGAGCGCCATTTAGGAACAAACTTCCCAAGTAGATGACCCGGCTGCGTACCCATCGGTCATTAGTCACCTCCCTTGACCACAATTGGAGATGCGGATCCAATTCTTCGACGAGTCCCAGTCCCCCGTCCTCCGCTAGCATGAGGTTGCAACTGGGTACATCCATATAGCAGCAGTCTGGTGTGCTGAACCAAGTCAACCCATGCCTTGCCAAGTCATACTCCAGGATCAAGCCACCATCGGACATGAAGTAGAGCAAAGACTTCCCCACGAGCACGCTGGAATAATATGAGAAGTACATGTACCACTCGCCGTGCATCAAGGTCGGCTCGCCCCAGGCACCAGTCTCTGACGAGTACACGCACGCCGACGTGACATACTCCTCGTAGTCAGGATCTGTGCCGTCGACGGAGACGACCAAGACCACACAGAAGGCCCCCCCATGGCAGTCGCAGTGGTCGCACCCATCCACTGCGCAGAACACAGCAGCGGTGGTGCGACCTCTATAAAACACTGTGGGCACCGGCACACGCTGCTGGGCACCTGTCATTGGCTCCCACACAAGGAGTTCCTTGATACGAGGGCCCTCGGAGCGGAAGAGGGCGCGACCGTGGCGGCAGTCGACGGCCTGCCAGAGCCAGCTGTCCGGTATTGCGAGGGAGAAGGGCGACGCGGTGACGGGGATGAAGTCGGGGATGTCCTCGTCGTCCCAATCGTGGAGAAACCCGAGCGTAGGGGGTGCCCGGTGGAAATCATGGAGGCGGCGCCGAAATCCGTGATGGGAGACGGCCTGGCTCCAGGACTTGCAGACGAGGGAGGCGCGGAGGAGGTGGGCTGGCTCGTCGGGTGGGATGCGGAGGAGGATCTCTTGGACAAGCTCCTCAGGGAGCGTCGGTTGCGGTACTGTTCGCATGGTGGCCGCAAGGTTTTTTTCCTTCAGAGCTAGCTAGCTGCTAGGTCTGTGTGGCACAGCAAAGTTAGAGATAATGGATCAGAACTTGAAACCCAGAACAGGAAATAATATTGTTGTCAGAAGTAGACAGTTGAATAATTTCCTAATGCAAGCAATTTATTTCTGATGAAACAAGGAGGAGTTGTATCGGTCTCTCTCAGCAGCCACATTTAAATCCTAAATTCACTTCCATGCCACTGATAAAAACTAAAAATTCAAGTGTAATTATAGATATCAACTATTAAACCACACCACTTGCTTGTTTGGTAGAACTGGGAAAGAAAAACAGACATGTCATGACTAATACTATCAAATAAATAGCTTCACTGGTAAGTATATAATCACACCAGCCTACTGAATCATAAAAACCTGGACATGGGGAATGCTCAATTTTCAGAGTATATCAGGTTAAGCTCATACGTTCTTAGTAGCTAGGAGTCTTTCATTTGTGCAGTATGAAGGGAGGGATTGCAGGATTTGGCTACTAAGCAGATTTTGCAAGATTTGCTACTCTGCAATGATTCAGTGTACTGAATCATAATCCCTGCGCAACATATTATGCAGAGTCAGAATTCCCTGATTTGCAAGATTTGTGCAGCATAGCCAAATCTACCGACCATTACTTCTTCAGAGTATGTTACAGTACAAGAAATTTCTGAAGAAACGGGAAGAACATGGTACATGAGGGGGGAGGAAGGAAGGGGTATGAATGTGGGATGTAGCAGAGTATTACCTGTCTGGGGAACGGGGAGGCGCCTGCAGGTACGACTCCGGGCGGCGGCCCAGGAAACAGGGTACGGTGCGGTTGCTAGTCGAACAAGCAGGGTTGGAGAAGAGGGGGGAGCAGGGGGTACACGGCGATGGAGAAATGGGGAGGCGCTCCGGCCGGCGGTGGTTGACGGGGAGGAGCGGCGAGTGACGCGCTGGGTCAGGGGGGGCACATCCCGCGAACCCGACGACGGCGGCGACGGCTCGAACCTCGGGGCGGTGGAGTTCAGGGGCGGGATGGCGGAGGAAGGGGAGGTAGGGGAACGCGTCGGCCGGTGGCGGCAGCTGACCGGCGGCCCGTAACCCTGGTGGCGGAATGGAACGGCTCGGCCCAAAACGCCAGAGGAGATTTGGGGCTCTGCAGCCTGACTCTGCCAGCTCAAAAAAAAAAAAAAACTGACTCTGCCACCTGTATATGCAAACAAATCATTTTATACAAATTTTCTTTTGTTGGACAGATTTTTTTTGAAATTTCAAATCAAACAAATGGACGAAAAGGAGAAACTATGTCATCCAACAGATCATCTAACTGTTCGCAAAAAAAAGCAGACCATCTAATTGAGATTTATTCCAACAAGAAAAAAGGGAGGAGTGGGGGCGAAGCCGGACGGGCCAAAGCTTCGCCATGGAACCGACTGAGGAATACCGCTGAAGGATCGACCGTTGGGGATCATCTTCCCCTACGCCTCTTCGCCATCAGCGTGGCCCCAAGGGAGAGGTGAAGAATCACCGGGACAAGTTCCAAAACACACCACCACTTTATTATTTGTCGGAGACACTTACTCACTCATCACTAGATCTATGATCCAGAACTCCATCCAAACCGGCGCTGGCCACCATGGTCGCCAACGGCGAGGAGAAGAGAGACCTGATGGGAAAGTCGGAGGTGGAGTTCTTAAGGGAGGGGCGCCAGAACGTTAGTTCAGAAAGTCTGTCAAATTACTAGTACCAGTGCTTTTTAGCAACCCTGTTCCACGATTATGCGCATTATAATATTATGAACTATTAATTTTTTCTGTGAGAAATGAACTCTTAACTGTTGTGGTACTCATTTCATAAACTCTATTTCAGTGGTTAAATATACCGTATTAAGTACTTTCTATGTAAAATTGTATAAGATCTTTTACTTTAGTCCTATAAAAGAAGGACTCATAAATTTCATTTTGGAAATAAATAATACTAGATATATTTCATATTGGTAATTGTGGGGCCCACTTATCCTTCACTACCTTCCGCTATCCAGCCCACACATCGCAGACGCGGAGCCCGGCCGCCATGGCGCCACCTCCACTCCCCCTCTTCTCCCCGTCCCCGAAGCAGCCACCGCCGCCGCCGTGGCTCCACGGCCCCAAGGCCCCCGCCACTGTGACGCCCCCACACCCTGTAGAGGCCCCTTCGAGTTCGAAGCCGCAGCGGCAAAGAGAAACCAGCTCCTCCACCAACCCCCTCAGCGCCGGCGTCCCGGGCGGCCGCACCCGCCGCGTCGTGCTCGGGATCATCCGCCGGGTACGCTCCCTGGAGCTCTCCGACCCGCCAAGTCCGAAGCCCGGACACAGCACCCGCAGCACCATCCCCTTGTTCCATCTCCCGATCGAGGAAGACCGGGGAGAGGAGGCGGGGGGAGATGGGAAGGAGAGGCCGGTCCCGTGGTCCGCAGCGAGGGACGAAGGCCTCAAGGCCGCGCTGCGGCGGCAGAAGAAGGCGCGGGAGCCAACCCCCGCGGAGCGGCTGCTGGACCCCGCCGAGCTGGAGCGGCTGCGGCGGGCGGCGCGCGGGTTGGCGGACGGGTGGGTGCGGGCGAAGAAGGCCGGGGTGACGGACGAGGTGGTGGAGGACGTGCGCAGGGAGTGGGCCGGCGGCCAGGAGCTCGCCGCCGTCCGGGTCGTCCAGCCGCTTCGGCGGTGCATGGACAGAGCAAGGGAGATCCTTGAGGTGAGAGTCACTCCCGTGGCTGCGGCTCGGTTACTTTGAACTCCATTTTGACCAACATTTTTGTTGTGGGTAGTGAGTTTGATTGATGTGAGTGCTTCATTAGGAGCGATTTGTTGCCGTTCAGCTTCATGCCAGCGTGTATTCTAGTTTGATTGATGTGGCAAATGTGAATTCTAGTGGCTCTGCATGTTACTTGCGTATACACGCGGAAAATAAATATGAAATTTTGATGTCCTCATAGCTGACACTGGTGGATGCATGGGTGTTGTAGTAAGCTAGCTAGACAGTCTATTGTCTGTCAATTATGGTTGGAAATGTTGACATTCTCTGGCCACTTCTGATGTTTGGTAAATCTGAGTTTTTAGTGGCCTCTTCGACTGAAAGAAATTTTTGTAGGACTTCAGTTCTTAGCCCATAGAGGTTGTTTGATTTGTAGGATATAAGATTTCCTCTTCTTCTTGTGTGCTACTTTTCACTCAATTTCAAAGGAAATGTTCCATTAAGTCTAACCTACTGGATTTTTTTTTCTCTTCTTTCTGTCCATGACAATTATGGTATGCAACTAATCCCGGAAGACAATTCATGTGGCTTCCAGTGTTGTAGCAAACAACACCTATTATGCTCAATTCATGTAAGATAGAACACATTATGACATCCAATTTCTGTCCTATTCATGTGTTTTCCAATTCCTATGTTCTGTTCCACAGAGGCTCTTATTGAGTTAAGAGTTGTTGAGTGAGGGCAACCAGTAGTGTCCTAGTGAACTTATGCTTTGAAATAATTTTAATGCAGAGTGAAATTTATTAACTTATCAACTATTTTAGTTTTTCGATTACACAATTACTGGTCGAATCAAGTCTCAAATTTTGTATGTTGGACTTCCTTTTTTATCAGATAAAATCAGGAGGTTTAGTTGTTTGGACAAAAGAAGACGTTCATTTTGTTTACAGAGGAAGTAATTATCTAGAAAACACAAAACGTCGTCTCAAGTCCATTGTTGATATTCAGAGAGTTCCCCCTGAAAAATGTACTGTGCCTGAACCCCAATGGAAACACGGAAGCAACACCGAGCCTTCAACAAATTATAATGGTGATGTTAATGGTGTTTTCCGAGAAATTGATCCAAGCCTTGGTGTTCATGCATATGAAGAACCTGTCAAAGGAACACTCTATGAGAGAGAAGTCAACAGATTGTTGGACAGTTTGGGCCCTCGGTTTGTAGATTGGTGGTGGAACACACCATTGCCTGTGGATGCTGATCTCCTTCCAGAAGTTGTTCCAGGCTTCAAAACTCCATTTAGACAGTGCCCTCCTGGTGTGAGACCAACACTAGCAGATGAGGAGCTGACATACCTGCGCAAGCTTGCACGTCCTTTGCCGACACATTTTGCCCTAGGTGATTATGCTATTCCTTCCCAGACTCTGCACATGTTAATTAAGTTTATGGCTGGTCCAAATAACTATGCTTTTACAGGATGGTTAAGTATCAACGTCATATACTGTATGCACTCTTATTATGCGCAAAGCACCTTAATGTTCCAGAACAAATATTGTAGAATCACAAAATTACTATCATACGAGATTTATAAATATGTCCCAACTAATCTTTGACAGGCAGAAATACAAGACTACATGGTTTGGCGACTGCTGTGCTAAAGCTTTGGGAAAACAGCCTTATAGCGAAGATTGCAGTGAAAGTGGGTATCCAGAATACTAATAATGAACAAATGGCATGGAATCTTAAGGCAAGTGCTCTTCCTCATGATAGTTCATAATAGTTGATGCATTTAAATATCAAACACATATACTGTACAGAATACTGTGAAGGCTATGATACTAAATGTTCATAAGCAATAGTTGTTCAAGCTTTCTTACCTTTCTTTAATCAGAAATAGTTGTTGTACCTTCGTCTGTATGACACTGAATCTTCTCAGTGCAGCATCTTACTGGAGGAACTATCATATTGAGAAACAAGGATTTCATTATTCTATATAGAGGCAAGGATTTTCTTCCTCGTGGAGTTAAACAATCTGTTATTAAGCAAGAGGCTCGGGTAGATGCCCAGCAGGTGAAGGAAGAAGAAGCCCGATTAACTGTGATAGACTCACTTCAGATGTTCACTGGTTTACCATCTGAGGAAACTTCTGCGGGAACTTTCAGAGAATATCTGGATTTCCAGCTTAACCATGTGCAGGAAACAACTGAAAACAACATGGGCATGGTAGAACTAGAGGCCGAGAAGCATAGACTGGAGAAGGAGCTGAAAGACCAGGGACGGAGACTTTTCATTGTAAGCCCTGATCTTACATTCGTGCTCTTGTTTGAAATCCAACCTTCTTATAGTACCTAACGGAACAAAACCGGTGTCGGCTGCAGCTTACGAAGAAGATCGAAAGATCCAACGAAGCGCTTGCGAAGCTTCATAGTTCTTGGAACCCTTCAGAGCAATCTGCAGATAAAGAACTCTTGACAGAGGAGGAAAGAATGATATTCCGAAAGATTGGCTTAAAAATGGATGAGCATGTGCTCCTTGGTATAGCTTTCTGCATGTGCTCTTATGCGTGTGCAAGTGACCAAGAAAAGCTGCTTACCTGTTGCTGATCCCAAAAGCTATTTTGCTTTGTTTCCCTCGCAGGAAGACGCGGTATCTTTGACGGTGTAATTGAAGAGATTCATCAACACTGGAAACATAAAGAGATTGTGAAAGTAATTACCAAGCAGAATCAAGCTTACCAAATAACATACACATCAATGCTGCTTGAGGTTGAGACAGGAGGAATGCTAATAGCAACACAAAAGCTCACAAATAGCCATGCCATAATACTTTACCGTGGAAAGAATTACCGCCGCCCAACAAAATCATCACCCAGTAATCTCCTGTCAAAGAGAGAAGCATTACGAAGATCAGTTGAGGTTCAACGACGAGGGGTAGGAATCCTCCTAAAATCATTCTTTATTTCCCCCCTCCAGATATCCGTTTTGCCAAGTGCTGCTTTATATCTCACTTCTTTTCATCTTATTTGCAGTCAATGAAATACTACGTTTGGGAGAGACAAAAGTCTATTGAAGATTTGCAATGGAGACTGGTTAGTTGACAACGGCATTTCTTAAATATGAAGCATCAAGGGCATCAATAGACTGTCAATACAATGATATTATATTCCATTCGCTTCTGCAGCCTGGAATTCATGCAGTGTGTTTGTTTTTGTTGTGTTGCAGGCAAATGTGACGAGGAAAATCAGGAAACTAACCGTTTGATTCATGGAGTAGTATGCAAATGATTCAAAGATTTCAATGGTCTTTCCATCTACCTTTTTTTTTCTCTCTCTATGCGTTGGATGAATTTGTACATCCTGCAGTCTTTATGACTTTCTGCTAATGTATATATAATAGATACAGGAGCTACAGCCTGTAATAAATACAATTCTGTGTACATATACACTAGATACGGGAGCGTGTTTCGAACGATTTTCCTACGTGAGAAGATGAAGGATATATTTACCGCAAGACAAGCTCGTGGAGGCAGAGCGAGGGGTGACCGAGCTCAGAAAGGAAAGCCGGTGGCATGACCGCGCGTTGGTGTCATGACTCAAAAGCGGCACAAAACTACATATACAATTCTCATTGTTAATTACAGCAGAGTTGAAGGTGAGAAACTAAATCACAATCAATGGACGGATCTTGAAAACATGTGTGGTGAGATTGCCCCTACAGATTCTGATGAAAAATTTGCCTGGCTCCTCTCTTCTTTAGGACAGTTTTCTGTCAAGTCTTTTTATTCTGTCATTCAAAACTGTGAGATTGTACCTTACAAATTCCTTTGGAAGGTCAAAATTCCTCTTAGAAACAAAACCTTTGTCTGGTTGATGCTGCGTGGCAGTGTACTAACAAGAGACGCCCTGGGCACGAACGCAAACACATGGCACGGAACGGGTACAAAGGTGGTCCCCAAAGAGTACAGAAGAGGGCACAATACCAAGAAACGGAATGAGTACATAGGAGGGTACAACACATGACACGAACGCAAACAGACGTGAGTATGGTCCTCGGAGCATAGAAACAAAGGATACTCAGCCTGAACAGAAGAAAAAACACAACTAAACACACCAAGCCTAGAACTAGAGGGGCTGGCGGAACCGTCATGACGCCGGTCATCTCCAAAGCCAACACTGGGGACGTCGCGAGCAAGCAAGATAGCGCCTTCACGAAGGGGAGCGGCGTGATAACACCATCGCCATCTGATCCGAAGAACCGGACCAAGGGTTTCCCCCGGCGTTTGAAGAGGGGCACAGATAAAGGTCATGGCAGCACCTCCAAGAATCGACACCCACAAGTATCGCCGCTGCTAGTGTCGGCAAGCCGAGCAGGGATTTCACCCTAGCCTAAGTCCGAAAAAAATCATCTGATATGGATGAAAAAAAATCTGGGAAATTAGGAAGCGAGAGAAAAAAAAGAAAATTGAAATAATCTGAGATGGATGAAATAAAGAAAACAAATCAAAATTATCTACGATTGACGTAAAAAAAACCAAAAAAATTCAAATTATCTAAGATGGATGTAAAAACAAAAAGATGGATGAAATAATAAAATTAAAATCATCTGGGGTGAAAGAAAAGGATCTGTGAAATTGGGAAGGGAGGAAAAAAAGAAAATTGAAATAACCTGATATGGATGGAATAAAAAAATATGAAATCATCTGATATAGATGAAAAGGATCTGTGCAATTGGGAAGTGAGAGAATTTTTTTTTGAAATAACCTGGGATGGATGGAATAAAAAATATTAAATCATCTGATATAGATGAAAAGGATCTGCGCAATTGAGAAGTGAGAGAATTATTTTTTGAAATAATCTGAGATGGATGAAATAAAGAAAACAAATCAAAATTATCTAAGAGGGATGTAAAAACAAGCCACGCAATTTGAAAGCGAGAGAAAAAGAAAAAAGAAAAATAAACAATAAGAGGGATGTAAAAGCAAACTGCGCAATTTGAAAGCGAGAGAAAAAAAAAGAACAATTAAAACAATAAGAGGGATGTAAAAACAAACCGCGCAATTTGAAAACGAGAGAAAACAAAAAGAAAAATTAAAACAATGTTGGATGGATGAAATAAAGAAAACAAATCAAATTATCTACGATTGACGTAAAAAAAATTCAAATTATCTGAGATGGATGTAAAAACAAAAAGATGGATGAAATAATAAAATTAAAATCATTTGGGTGAATGAAAAGGATCTGTGAAATTGGGGAGCGAGAAAAAATAATAATTGAAATAACCTGGGATGGATGAAATAAAAAATATGAAATCATCTGATATAGATGAAAAGGATGTGCGCAATTGTGAAGCTAGGGAAAAAAAAGAAAATTGAAATAATCTGGGATGGATGGAATAAAAAATATGAAATCATCTGATATGGATGAAAAGGATCTGCGCAAGTGGGAAGCGAGAGAAAATTTTTTGAAATAATCTGAGATGGATGAAATAAAGAAAACAAATCAAAATTATGAAAGAGGGATGTAAAAACAAACCGCGCAATTTGAAAGCGAGAGAAAAAAAAAGAAAAATTAAAACAATAAGAGGGATGTAAAAACAAACCGCGCAATTTGAAAGCGAGAGAAAACAAGAAGAAAAATTAAAACAATGTTGGATGTATGAAATAAAGAAAACAAATCAAAATTATCAACGATTGACGTAAAAAAACCAAAAAAATTCAAATTATCTGAGATGGATGTAAAAACAAAAAGATGGATGAAATAATAAAATTAAAATCCTCTGGGGTGAATGAAAAGGATCTGTGAAATTGGGGAGCGAGGAAAAAATAATAATTGAAATAACCTGGGATGGATGGAATAAAAAATATGAAATCATCTGATATAGATGAAAAGGATGTGCGTAATTGGGAAGCTAGGGAAAAAAAAGAAAATTGAAATAATCTGGGATGGATGGAATAAAAAATATTAAATCATCTGATATGGATGAAAAGGATCTGCGCAATTGGGTAGCGAGAAGAATTTTTTTTTTGAAATAATCTGAGATGGATGAAATAAAGAAAACAAATCAAAATTATGAAAGAGGGATGTAAAAACAAACCGCGCAATTTGAAAGCGAGAGAGAAAAAAAGAAAAAAGAAAACAATAAGAGGGATGTAAAAACAAACCGCGCAATTTGAAAACGAGAGAAAACAAAAAGAAAAACAAACCACTAAAGCTGCTGCATGACTGAGCCCTAGGAATGTCTAGGAGGAGTAGGGCAAGTGAGGGGTTGACGATGGTAGCGGAAGGTTCGGAAACTTGGCTATTCCAGACGGGAGTTTGGGCAAGGAGGATGGCAGCATTAGTGGTGCTAATCTTTTTTTTGTGAAACTTTTAGTGGTGCTAATCTGGCGGACGAGGAAGACGAAGATTGGGGCCACTATGGTGCTGAACCGAGCTTAGAAGATTGTTTTCAGGGTCTTAACTTGCACGGGGAGGAAGAAGAAGATTTGATCTTTCCGAGGTGGATGAATTCACCAAGGAGATGAGATGGCTGGGGATTTTGAGAGTTCACACCACAACGCAATTTAGCCATGCTGTCTTCTCAACTCCATGTGCAGCTCGTGTTTCTCAAAAAAAAAAAGAAAAAAAGAAAAAAAAAGTGCAGCGCGTGGTCGTTGGCGCAGGCGGTAACCCTCAAGGTTCATGAGTACAAAGGATTTAACAAAGAAGGTTGCACGGAAAGTGGGTGGGCCACCTTAACAATGATAATTGTCTATGAGGGAAGAATACACCCGGCGAGTCTACACGATCCTGCTGATTGCGAGTGTGGTGACTATCTTTTGTGGAATTTTGAGTCGCCCGGGAGCACTCAACCTGAGGGTCGAGGCAGGGGTGATATAGGAGGAAGAAGAAGAGGGCTAGCTCCCACATGGCTTCACACCCCGGTATCCTCTCCCATGCCTCTCCCTATCCCTTCTTCTCTCGCATCATCGTCGGTGATGGTACCACCCTTCCCATCGGCCACCACGGAGTGTCCTCCCTTCCCCTGCCTTCGTCTTTGTCTCTTAACAATATGCTTGTTTCTCCATCCTTGATCAAAAACTTATGCTCCGTTCGTACTCTTACTCGTGAACATCCCGTTACAGTTGAGTTTGACGCATTTGGTTTTTCTGTTAAGGATGCTCACTCCCGGAAAGTTCTGCACCGATGTGATTCCCCCGGGGACCTCTACCCATGTCAGTCCACGGCGAGTAGCAGCCCGGTGGCTCTCCACACCGACGTCTCCCTTTGGCACGCTCGTCTTGGTCATCCCGGAGCCGACACTCTTCATAAGATTTTGCAAACTTTTCCGTTCTCATGTTATAAATCAGAGGCTCATACTTGTCATGCTTGTCGCATAGGAAAACATGTGCGTTTGCCATTTTCATCATCTTCATCAATTGCCACTTTTCCTTTGATGTTATTCACTGTGATGTTTGGACCTCACCGGTGCCTAGTAATTCGGGTCTCTCATACTACCTTGTGATTTTGGACGATTTTTCTCACTTCACATGGACTTTTCCGTTACGTTGCAAGTCCGATGTAGCATCAACACTCCGTTCTTTTTATGCTTATGTCGCCACCCATTTTCATCGCACCATTGCTCATCTTCAAACGGACAACGAAAAAGAGTTTGATAATCTCGCCATTCGTAACCTTCTCGCTTCCCATGGGCACAATGTTTCGCCTCACATGTCCATACACATCACAACAAAACGGTCGCGCTGAACATGTTCTTCGTACTCTTAATGAGAGTGTGCGCGCCTTGCTTTTCCATGCACATATGCCTGCTCGGTTTTGGCCCGATGCTCTTACCACCGCTACTCTACTCCTAAACATCCGGCCTTGCAAACCACGATGGAATTACAAACCTCATCACCTTCTCTTTGGGTCTCCCCCATCGTATGACGATCTTCATGTCTTTGGGTGTTTGTGCTACCCTAACATCACGGCCACCGCACCGCATAAACTAGCGCCTCGCTCCATTGCATGCATCTTTCTTGGCTATCAACCCAACACCAAAGGCTTTCGCTGCTATGACCCGGTGTCTCATCGCGTGTTCGTCTCGCGGCATGTTTACTTTGATGAGGTTGTTTTTCACTTTCAGCAGGTGCATGCGCCTTCCCCGACGGCGCCCTTGATGCCGGGTGCTCCCTCTCGCCGGCCTCGAGGAGCCCTTGAGCTCCATCCGCTGCGACCATGTGTTGCGCCGCCGGTGGCCCGCATGGCTGCTTCTGTCGCTTCTTCAGGGCCGGTTGTTTCGGCAGCCTCCGACGTGGCTCCCTCGCTCGCCTCGGTGCGGACACCGTCACCCTTGGCCGGTTCTTCGGCGGCCACGTTACCGCTATCGGCGGCCTCGGCCGAACTCTTGGTGCCTCGGCCGGCTCTTCGGCAGAGCTCTTGGCGCCCCCGTCACCGCCCTCGGCTTCCTCTACCGAACCCGCGACGCCCCCGCCAACACCTTCGACTGCCTAGGACGAGCCCTCGGCAGCTTCGGCCGACCCTCGGCTGCCTCGGCCGCACCTTCGGTTCCCTCGTCGCCGCCCTCGGCCACCTCGACAGGGCCTTCGGCGCCTCGGTCGCCGGCTCCCGCGCCACCGACTGCGGCCCCTCGCCGTCACGGTCCTCGCCTGCCTCCTCCGCCGCCTCATCATCCCATGGCGACGCGTGCCAAGGACGGGATCCATCAGCTGAACACGCACTATCACAACCTCAACGTCACGACACTCTCTCTAGTCCCGCGCTCTGTGCAGCCTGATGCCATGCACGCCGAGTACGACGCCCTTGTCGCCAAGCGGACTTGGACTATCGTCCCTCGTCCCCCTGGCGCGAACGTCATCTCCGGCAAATGGGTCTTTCGGCACAAGTTTCTCCTAGATGGCTCGCTGGACAGGTACAAGGCTCGCTGGGTTGTTCGTGGATTCTCTCAGCGTGCCAGTGTTAACTTCTCAGAGACCTTCTCTCCTGTCGTCAAGCCTGCCACGGCCCGAGTTGTCTTACAGCTCGCGCCCTCTCGATGGTAGCCTATACATCAACTCGACATCCACAACGCTTTCTTGTACGGCCATCTCCAAGAGCGTATTCTCTGTCAGCAGCCAGTCGCTTTCGTCGACCCGCAGCAACCAGATGATGTCTGCTGGTTGTCGAGGTCCCTCTACAACCTCAAACTAGCTCCTCGCACGTGGTACCAGTGTATCGCGGCGTTCCTTGCCATCCCTGGCTTCCGCAGCACCACCTCCGACACGTCGCTCTTCGTGCTTCATCGGGTTGATCATGTCGTTATGCTACTTCTGTATGTTGGCGACATCATCATCACGGCATCCCGAGAGGACATTCTTCGCGACATTATTGGTCGGCTTGGCTCGGAGTTTCGGCTGAAGGACATGGGCGCTATGCACTTCTTCCTCGGCATTAATGTGCAACCTGATGTGTGACGCCCTCTGCTCGACCGTGCACTAATCATACACGCAAACGTGCACGCTCGAGAACAGACACACACGGGAAGATATCACAACACAACTCTAAACTCAAATTTAAACATAAATCTTCATATTACAAACCAGGGGTCACGAGGACCCGAATACATAAGTCATACAAACCAAATAATATATGGATACAGACATAGTTAGTCAAGTTTGCCTTAAGAAGGCTAGCACAAACAACGACACAGATCGAAAAGGCGAAGGCCTCCTGCCTAGGGCCTCCGAACTACTCCTGGTCGGCTGGCTCAACCCAGTAGTACATGCCAATGGGGCTCTCCTGGTAGTAGTCTCCTGGGATCTCCTGCTCCTGGGCTCCATCGACTGATTTCATCAAGCGGGTATGGGGAAAAAGATAGCAAAGCAACCGTGAGTACTCATCCAAAGTACTCGCAAGAATGACATCAGAACTATACTAAGTATGCATCGGTATCAAAGGAATGGAGCTATATCTTTGGACTAAACTACGGAAATGCTGAAATAGAGGGGGAGAGGCCTAGCCTATCGAAGACTAGCATCTTGAAGCAATCTTGCAGCATCAGAAGAGAATAGAGCAAGATAATATATATCAATCATAGTTTAGTAAAGCCCTGAGATCCTTCCACGACTACCCTGCGAGAAAGTGATCCCGAGAGCAGTAGTAACAGTTTAATATTGTGACAGTAACCATTTGTAGTTGTAGCGGATCAAGATACAACTCTGAGCGTCCTGTTACCGTGGACACGGCTATTCAAATAGATAACTTCCCTGCAGGGGTGCACTACTGTTACCCAACACGCTCGATCACATCTGGCCGGACACACTTGCTGGGTAATGCCCGGCCTCGGGAGATCGACACGACGTAGTCCTACCTAGGCTCAGCAGAGAGGTCAGCACGCCGGTCTAAATCCTAAGCACGAAGGGGTCTTGGGCCATCGCCCTTCGCACTCCTGCACGTTACGTGGCTGGTCGGGGCCCAGGCGCGACACTGAATACACCAGTGACGTAACTAGCCCACCCCAACGATCAGCCCGCATCTCTGTGCTGTGACGTCTGAAGAACTTTCGGCTGATACATACGACGTAGAGGGCCCCATTAAACCATTATCCCACGTGGTGGTAGTGCGTATAAGGCCAGCGGCCTACTCAGATCAAATACCCAAATCCGTTAGGCGTATTTAGTAACTCGCAGAAACGAACAGGGTTCCTGTCGCTCCGAGTTGGTAATACATGTCGCGAGGGTGCTCTTGGAGCCGACCCGTCTTTAGTAGTATTCTCTCGCGGACACCCTTGGGGCCAGCCCGACTTTAACAGTTTAAGTATTGCAATGTAAACATTTCCGTGATCATCACCCGGAGTGATCACGACCCAGTAACAAGCATGGCATACGGACAAGGATGAAAGGCCACAGATGAATCAATAGCCTAGCTAACTAGCATCATGGGACAACAGGTAGGTATAACAACAGGCGACAAAATCAGGCTATGCATCAGAATAGGAGCTATCGGAATAACAACGGAAGCAATTCTAATGCAAGCATAAGAGAGAAGGAATGGGCGATATCTTATGATCAAGGGGTTTTTGCTTGCCTGGAAGCTCAGCTGAAGGGGTCTGGTCGTCAGCGACGTCGTCGTACAGTGCAGTGTCGTCGGCAGTCTCGGGGTCTATCGGGAGAGAAGGAGGGGGAAGAAACAATAAATACACGACAATAATGCAACAACGATGTATGACATGCCTAAATGATATGCAGAGGTGATATATTGCCTATCTAACTGCTTTAGATAATTTAAGAATTTATCTGGATTTATTTTATCAAGGTTATGCACTATTCATTTATCAAATACGGGCAAAAAGTCCCATGTTCATCTAGATAGGAGTGATGGTCAAGCATTTTGACAACATATTTGGATTCTTCATATTTTTCTGATCATTTTTCATATATAAATTATTTTCATCCGAGTTACGGTTTATTTTATATGATTTTTCAAAGTTTTAAACATTTTCTGGAATTTCTGGATTTATTTTAATTATTTAATTTTGAATTATCCGAAACATTGTCAGATGACGTCAGCAGAGCGTCACGATGACATCAGCTTTCAACTCTGGCTGACCAGAGTCAAACCTGACCAGTGGGTCCCACTGGTCAGTGACAGAGGTTAATTTAATTAAACTAACCTAATTAACTAGCAGGACCCACCTGTCAGTGTCAGTATTAGTAGTTAGATTAATTTAAAAACTTCATTAGGTTAATTAAGCGGGTGGGACCCGCATGTCTGTGACACGGGTGCCCAGTCAGCCGAGTTGACTCGGTCAACTGGGCCCGCGGACCCACCAGTTAGCGTCACAGGGGCGGGCCAGGCCGTGCCACGTCGGCGGTGGCCGGCGGCAAGCCGCCGGCGACCAAAAACGCGGCGGAGGCCTCTCGCGCTACGTGCGTCCATTTGGCGCGCGGCTAGGTGCGTTAGAATGAGCGCTCGCTCGCGCGTCCAACGGTGGCGGTGGCGTCGCCGGAGACGGCCGAAATCGTCGCCGGCGACGAGGTCAGCGGCGGAGCTTTTCGGGCGAGCTTGAAAACGGCGAATCCGGGTGTGGCAAAGTGAGCTAAGGGTGTCATTCGACTCCTACAGAGACGCGGAGCTCGACTACGAGCTCAAACGGGCTTGACGGCGACTACAGCGGCGGCCATGAGCTGCGCGGCGGAGCAAGCTACGGGCAGCGATGGCAGCGGCGGCTACGGGCGGCTAACGGCGACGGGAGAGAGAGAGGAGAGGAAGCAGGGGCTCACGGTGAGCCTGTAGAGGTGCTAAGGTGGGTGCGGGGAGGGCTCGAGGCGGCGAATCGACGGCGGCGACGCGGGCGGCCGTAGGTTGAAGACGACCTCGTCGGCGTCGATGCGGGGGCTCCGAGCTCGAAGCAGTCGGGGCAGAGGGCATAGTCGAGGTCGGGGAGGGCAGTGGACTCGTCGCGGCGACGATCGGGGCACGGTAACCGCGGGATCGAGGGCAATGACGACAGTGGTGCTCGGGCGAGTGAGAGAGAGGATCGAGGGGAGGAGAGGGGAAAAGATCTCGGGTGGCTAGGGTTTCTAGGGGGGTGGTCTTATCCTCTCCGCCCTCCTGTAGCGACGTGGGAGCTGGCCGGGTGCGGCTGCAACGGCTAGCCGGCGACGGGGTCGGGTGCGCGCGACCGCACACGTGAGCAGTAGGAAGGGGGAGAAGGCGAGGTGGGCTGGGCTGGCGCGGCGACTTAGGCCCAGCTAGTGTGGCCCTTTTCTTTTTCTTTGTTTTCTTTTCTGTTTTCCTTTTTAGTTTCTGTTTAGTAAATAGTTTGGCCCCCAAATGACTTTTGTAAAATATGAGTGTTGTCCATATAAATACTAGACAATATTTAACACTGCTAGAAATTGGTTTGGTGAATAAATGATTTCATTTGAATTTTAATTAAATAAAATGAATTAACTGTTGCTGTTTTTGTTACTGTTTTAGGATGTTAGACCCATCTAGGTATTTTAGGTGATGTTGTTTTTCTTAACATAATTAGTTATGGATTATTTACTATTTAATAAACATTTTAGTTTCCAATTTGGAACAACTTTTATTTTCACTTTAATTTTGAATTTCAATATGAGTTGGAATTTGAAATGAGATATGATGCAAATGATGATCAAGCACTATTAAGCATGGTGACTTGGCATTATCAAAAGGTGATTACTGTAGGTTAATTACATGGGGTGTTACAATTCTCCTCCTCTAAAAGAAATTCTCGTCCCGAGAATTAAGAGGTAGGCTGAAAGAGAGCGGGGTATTCTTCACGAAGACGATCTTCGCGTTCCCAAGTGGCTTCATCTTCAGAATGATTCGACCACTGAACTTTGAGAAACTTGATTGTCTTCTGACGGGTTCGACGTTCAGCTTGATCAAGTATGCGGATCGGATACTCTTGATAAGAAAGATCCTCTTGCAGCTCAAGCATTTCATGATCCACTGCTCGGATAGGATCCTTGAAGCAGTGACGGAGTTGCGATACATGGAAGACATCATGCACTTGAGAAAGGTTTGGCGGCAATTCCAATTGATACGCCACTTCTCCTCGTCTTGCGAGAATACGGAACGGCCCAATGTAGCGAGGAGCTAACTTGCCTTTAATTCCGAAGCGGTGAGTGCCTTTCATTGGAGTGACGCGAAGGTAAGCTTGTTCGCCAGGTTGATAGACCATTACCTGGTGTTTTCGATCATAGTTGCTCTTCTGTCGAGACTGAGCAGCTTTCAAATGATCACGAACAATGCGGACTTGTTCTTCAGCTTGTTGAATAATGTCCGGACCAATGAGTGACCGTTCCCCAGTTTCTGACCAATTCAGAGGGGTTCGACACTTACGTCCATAGAGAATTTGAAATGGTGCCATCTTCAGACTAGCTTGATAGCTATTGTTGTAAGAAAACTCGGCATACGGGAGAGATTCTTCGCATTTCTTACCGAACGAGATGACACAAGCTCGAAGCATATCTTCAAGCACTTGATTGACACGTTCAACTTGTCCCTGGGACTGGGGGTGAAAAGCGGTGCTGAAGGACAGATGAGTTCCCATAGCAAGGCTAATGTAAAGAGGCTGCCACGATCTGAACTGATCTCCAACGGAACACCGTGGAGTGACACGATTCTGGAAACATACAGGTCTGCTAACTGGCTAGCAGTGATTGTCTCCTTGACTGGCAGAAAGTGAGCAACCTTGGAGAATCAGTCAATGACGACAAAAATAGCATCACGACCCTTCTGCGATCTGGGAAAACCAGTAATGAAATCCATTTCGACTTTGTCCCATTTCCATTCAGGAATAGCAAGTGGTTGCAGAAGTCCAGCAGGCCTTTGATGTTCTGCTTTGATGCGACGGCAAACGTCACACTCAGCAACATAGCGAGCAATGTCGTGCTTCATATCAGGCCACCAGTATCTCTGTCGAATGTCTTGGTACATCTTGGTACTACCAGGGTGAATTGACAAAGGTGTATCATGTGCTTCTTTCATAACATCCGAACGAGAGTCCAGATTATGCTTTCTGGGGACCACTAGGCGGCCTTTGAAGAACAAGACACCATTATCATCAACATGGAAGAACGAAGAATTTCCCTTAGAGAGGTATTTCTTAATCTTCTCGACTTCAGAGTCGTATTTCTGCGTCGTCTTGATGTTGCACTCATGGTCCGGTTCAACAACTAGGGTATTGAGATAACCCTGAGGAACAATGTGAAGGTTCAACTTGTGAAGTTCTTCATAAAGAAGGGGTTGTGCTTGCTGAACCGTGAGGTTGTTGCAATAAGACTTGTGACTCAAGGCATCGGCCATTACATTAGCCTTGCCAGGGGTATAAGAGATATCCATGTCGTAGTCGGCTATTGTCTCAAGCCATCTTTGTTGACGGAGGTTCAAATCTGGTTGAGTATACATATACTTCAGACTTTGGTAGTCCGTGTATATCTCACAACGATTACCGAGAAGGTAATGTCGCCACAGCTTCAGAGCATAGATAACTGCTGCTAACTCAAGATCATGTGTTGGATACTTATCTTCGTGAGGACGCAACTGACGAGAGCCATAAGCAATCACTTTGCGCTCTTGCATTAGGACACAGCCTAATCCTTGACGGGATGCGTCGCAATATATCACAAAGTCCTTGCGGGAATCTGGGGGTGCTAGCACTGGGCCAGACGTCAACTTATCTTTAAGTGTCTGAAAACTTTCCTGGCATTTTTCTGTCCACTCAAACTTCTTGCCTTTGTGAAGTAAATCGGTTAGCGGCTTAGCAATCTTGGAGAAGTTCTCAACGAAACAGCGGCAATAGCTAGCAAGACTGAGAAAACTTCTGACTTGCTTAACATTCTTCGGGGGAGTCCAGTCAAGAATAGCCTGAACTCGTTCTGGGTTAACAGCAATGCCATCTTTGGAAATCACATGACCAAGATAAGTCACCTCAGATAACCAGAATTCACACTTGGAAAACTTGGCATACAGCTGGTGTTCTCGAAGTTTCTCCAATACAAGCCGAAGATGTTCGACGTGTTCTTCTTCATTCTTGGAAAATATAAGGATATCATCCAAATAAACCACGATGAATTTGTCGAGGTAGTCCATGAAGATATAGTTCATCAATCGAGAAAATGTTGCTGGAGCATTAGTTAATCCGAAGGACATGACGGTGTACTCGTATGATCCATAACGGGTAACGACGGCAGTCTTCGGAATATCCTCTTTACGAACTCGGATCTGATGATAACCCAACCTTAAGTCGAGTTTAGAGAACACAGAGGATCCAGCAAGCTGATCATAAAGATCGTTGATCCGGGGAAGTGGATATTTGTTCTGGATTGTTGCTTGGTTGATAGGCCGATAGTCCTGGACCAATCGGTTCGTTCCATCCTTCTTCTTAACAAAGAGAGAAGGTGCTCCCCAAGCAGAAGAACTGGGGCGGATGAAACCCTTTTTAAGTGACTTGTCGATTTCCTCCTTAAGTTCAAGGAGTTCATGCGGCGGCATCTTGTAGGGGCGCTTGGCAATAGGAGTGGTGCCTGGTTTCAAGTCGATGACAAATTCAACGGCTCGAATAGGGGGTATTCCTGGAAGTTCTTCTGGAAAGACGTCTGGAAAATCGCGAACGACTGGAACGTTCTCAATTCCGTCAAGAGCTGAAGCGTTCAAAGCATTCAGAGCATATATCTGAGCTTCGGCATTCCGGGTAACTCGGGCGGTATAGTTCACTATCTCGTCGGAGGGGTGAAGGAGTTGGACAACTTTAGTGGCACAATTGATCGAAGCAATGTGAGCTTTCAACTAATCCGTTCCCAGAATGAGGTCTATGGTGGAAGTTTTCAAGATGATGGGTGAAACAAGGAAATTTAATCCTTTGATTTCAACAGTAACATTGTGTGCCATCATGGTGGTTTGACACTGGCCTCCAGGGGTACGAACAACTATTGGTAGGTTCATCTTATGAAATGCAATGTCATGTGCTAATGCAAATGCTTCTGTCATGAATGAATGCGATGCTCCTGAATCAAATAATACTGAAGCGGGTACTGAGTTAACGAGAAGGGTACCCATTACAGTTTCAGGTTGATCCTGAACTTCTTCAATATCGACGTGGTATGTCCACGTCCATAAGCAGCAGGCCCAGTATTATAGTTGCGGGTCTGGTTGTTGCCACGGCCATTGCCACAGCCAGTAGGAGGAAGTGCCAACTGATTCTGATTCTGGCGGCAGTCCTTGGCAAGGTGACCTGGGCGGCGACACTTGAAACACAGACCATCTTCAGGACAAAGAGGAGCAGCACGTGGTGGAGCAGCTTGAGCTCTTGGTTGCCTCGGTGGTGGAGGAGGCAGACAGGGTGCAGCATAGGAAGGCCTTAGCGCAGGGGCAGTTGGGCGATACATGCTATTGGGAATCCAGATCTTACGTCTTTGTCCTGAGCTCAAAGATGAGCCAATGTCACGATTGCGCTTGATTGAATCCCTATGTTCCATCTGGGCGGTCTCAACCTGGATAGCCTTGTTCACCAGAGTGGCGAAGTCGGCGAAGTCATGAACAACAAGTGCAAGCTTGAGGTCTGGGTGGAGTCCATCGCGGAATTTCTCCTGTCTACGTGCATCTGTGGCAATGTCTTCTTCAGCATAGCGGGACAAGTTAAGGAACTCCCGCTGATAAGCTTCGACAGTCTTACTGCCCTGAGTGAGGTTGCGAAACTCCCTTTTCTTCCGGTCCATGATTCCCTGAGGAATGTAGCGGGCACGAAAAGTAGTCTGGAACTCGATCCAGGTAATGATCGTCCCAGCAGGTAGTGAACGCCTGTGGGTGGACCACCATTGAGCAGCGGGGCCCTTTAGGAAGTAGGACGCGAAGGTGACAAGGTTGTCAGGGGCGACATTGGCAGATTCCATCTTGAAGGCAATGTCGCGAAGCCAGTCATCTGCATCCAGCGGCTGTTCAGAGTTGCGAAACACAGTGGGGCTGAGACGCACAAACTCCTGCAGAGTTATTGTGGCAGGGTGCTGATTCTGAGCATTCTGGTTCTGGTGCGGGAACTGAGCCATGATTCCAACCATGAACTGGCGGTTCAACTCAAATTGCTGCATCATAGCTACCATATAATCTGGCGGTGGTGGCTGCTCGGGAGCACGGCCACGACCACGACCACCTGGTCTAACCATCCTGCTAAAGATTTAACAGGGGGTAGTTTAGTAAAAACAACTGCAAGTGTTTAGAATCAAACATGATGTAACACGACAAAGAATAAGTAGTGCAGTAGATACATAACAGTAGTCAATTAAGACATACAGATCCATACACAGAGTCGGTTACACGCGGGCAGCATAAGTTCAGAAATTAAACAGCTAGACATGCTAGGCGGCGCGCAGGCACGCGGTGAGGAATACACAACGAGACATAGCAAAGGCTACATTAACGTCGGGGAAAACCACTAAAACCAGGTAACTGCAGGTGCGGACGATGAGTATCCATGGCAGGAAGGTCGTGCGCTCCGTGAGCACTCTGATGCAGAACCCGATCTCGAACTGGAAGAAGGGGTCCACGTGCGGGTGTGTTACCTCCAACAGCAGGCCAATCAATACCTGCCGGCATCTGAGTCCTGCGCGGGTAGAGGATGTACTCTGGATGTATCCCTACACGAATAGCTGGCAGCAACTGTGTCATAGCATCGTAAAGACGTGCTCGAGTGGCAAAGAACTCGACGGCAAGAGCCCAGGCAGTGCGATCCAGAGCCTGAGTGCACTGAATCAAAACCTCCGGGTCATATCGACGTCGCTCGTAAGGGGCACAGACAGCTGTGTAATATACGGTACCATCTCCAGCAGGGGCATATGGGATGTATCGGAACTCGGAGTCATCCAAGCGACTATGCTCGCCACGAAGACGTGCGACAGCAGAATGGGCAGCATCATGGACTGCCATATCAATCATCACGCCAATACCGTGAAAAGTGTACAACTCAGTGACGGAGTCGTTCCGCTGATCAAAGATACGAACATCGGCATGATACTGCTCCTGGTTGAACTCGTGGTAATCCTCGTAAACCATGTACTCGGGGTACCAACGGTAGCCCAGTCTGGTCAGGAGGGCGATCAGGATAGCTGGAAAACCAGTCGCATCACGAGCCCAAGTGCGAAGCACAAGCTGGGTCGCAGGACGCGGTGGAAACAAGCGATCCATCTGAAACAGAGGAAATTCAAGATTGTCAAATGACAGCGAGTGAATTCTTGCATCGTGCATTCAAGGAAGTAATTTGCAGATAATCAAAGCTCCGGGTGGACGTGACCACGAGAACCAAGAGTCAGAGTTAGTAATTTTTTTAACCCGAATAGAAGAGAGATCAGAATCCCAGAGTATAGAAGTGGAATAAAAGATCCTAATACCACCCATTGGCGACATGGGCCCGTAAGCCACACAACCATGTTAGTAAAATATAGTTTTTCAAAGACTAGACTCAACTTCGACCAAGGAATTGGAAAGGGGCTTCCTACAGGCAGTCGGCTCTGATACCAACTTGTGACGCCCTCTGCTCGACCATGCACTAATCATACACGCAAACGTGCACGCTCGAGAACAGAGACGCACGGGAAGATATCACAACACAACTCTAAACTCAAATTTAAACATAAATCTTCATATTACAAACCAGGGGTCACGAGGACCCGAATACATAAGTCATACAAACCAAATAATATCTGGGTACATACATAGTTAGTCAAGTTTGCCTTAAGAAGGCTCGCACAAACAACGACACTGATCGAAAAGGCGAAGGCCTCCTGCCTAGGGCCTCCGAACTACTCCGGGTCGGCTGGCTCAACCCAGTAGTATGTGCCTCCGGGGCTCTCCTGGTAGTAGTCTCCTGGGATCTCCTGCTCCTGGGCTCCATCGACTGATTTCATCAAGCGGGTATGGGGAAAAAGATAGCAAAGCAACCGTGAGTACTCATCCAAAGTACTCGCAAGACCGACATCAGAACTATACTAAGTATGCATCGGTATCAAAGGAATGGAGCTATATCTTTGGACTAAACTGCGGAAATGCTGGAATAGAGGGGGAGAGGCCTAGCCTATCGAAGACTAGCATCTTGAAGCAATCTTGCAGCATCAGAAGAGAATAGAGCAAGATAATATATATCAATCATAGTTTAGTAAAGCCCTAAGATCCTTCCTCGACTACCCTGCGAGAAAGTGATCCCGAGAATAGTAATAACAGTTTAATATTGTGACAGTAACCATTTGTAGTTGTAGCAGATCAAGATACAACTCTGAGCGTCCTGGTACCGTGGACACGGCTATTCGAATAGATAACTTCCCTGCAGGGGTGCACTACTGTTACCCAATACGCTCGATCACATCTAGCCAGACACACTTGCTGGGTAATGCCCGGCCTCGGGAGATCGACACGACGCAGTCCTACCTAGGCTCAGCAGAGAGGTCAGCACGCCGGTCTAAATCCTAAGCACGAAGGGGTCTTGGGCCATCGCCCTTCGCACTACTGCATGTTACGTGGCTGGTCGGGGCCCAGGCGCGACACTGAATACACCAGTGACGTAACCAGCCCACCCCAACGATCAGCCCGCATCTCTAAGCTGTGACGTCTGAAGAACTTTCGGCTGATACATACGACGTAGAGGGCCCCATTAAACCATTATCCCACGTGGTGGTAGTGCGTATAAGGCCAGCGGCCTACTCAGATCAAATACCCAAATCCGTTAGGCGTATTTAGTAACTCGCAGAAACGAACAGGGTTCCTGTCGCTCCGACTTGGTAATACATGTCGCGTGGGTGCTCTTGGAGCCGACCCGTCTTTAGTATCGCGGGCACCCTTGGGGCCAGCCCGACTTTAACAGTTTAAGTATTGCAATGTAAACATTTCCGTGATCATCACCCGGAGTGATCATGGCCCAGTAACAAGCATGGCATACGGACAAGGATGAAAGGCCACAGATGAATCAATAGCCTAGCTAACTAGCATCATGGGACAACAGGTAGGTATAACAGCAGGCGACAAAATCAGGCTATGCATCAGAATAGGAGCTATCGGAATAACAACGGAAGCAATTCTAATGCAACCATAAGAGAGAAAGAATGGGCGATATCTTATGATCAAGGGGGTTTTGCTTGCCTGGAAGCTCAGCTGAAGGGGTCTGGTCGTCGGCGACGTCGTCGTACACTGCAGTGTCGTCGGCAGTCTCGGGGGCTATCGGGAGAGAAGGATGGGGAAGAAACAATAAATACACGGCAATAATGCAACAACGATGTATGACATGCCTAAATGATATGCAGAGGTGATATATTGCCTATCTAACTGCTTTAGATAATTTAGGAATTTATCTGGATTTATTTTATCAAGGTTATGCACTATTCATTTATCGAATACGGGAAAAAAGTCCCATGTTCATCTAGATAGGAGTGATGGTCAAGCATTTTGACCACATATTTGGGTTCTTGATATTTTTCTGATCATTTTTCATATATAAATTATTTTCATCCGAGTTACGGTTTATTTTATATGATTTTTCAAAGTTTTAAACATTTTCTGGAATTTCTGGATTTATTTTAATTATTTAATTTCGAATTATCCGAAACAGTGGCAGATGACGTCAGCAGAGCGTCACGATGACGTCAGCAGTTAACTCTGGCTGACCAGAGTCAAACCTGACCAGTGGGTCCCACTGGTCAGTGACTGTTTAAACTAACCGAGGTTAATTTATTTAAACTAACCTAATTAACTAGCGGGACCCACCTGTCAGTGTCAGTATTAGTAGTTAGATTAATTTAAAAACTTAATTAGGTTAATTAAGTGGGTGGGACCCGCATGTCAGTGACACGGGTGCCTAGTCAGACGAGTTGACTCGGTCAACTGGGCCCGCGGACCCACCAGTCAGCGTCACAGGGGCATGCCAGGTCGTGCCACGTCGGCGGTGGCCGGCGACGAAAAACGCGGCGGAGGCCTCTGGCGCTCGCCGGAAATGCGCTACGCGCGGCCGTTTGGCGCGCGGCTAGGTGTGTTAGAACGAGCGCTGGCTCGCGCGTCCAACGGTGGCGGTGGCGTCGCCGGAGATGGCCGGAATCGTTGCTGGCGACGAGGTCAGCGGTGGAGCTTTTCGTGCGAGCTCGGAAACGGCGAATCCGGGTGCGACAAAGCGAGCTAGCGGCGTCGTTCGACTCCTACGGCGACGCGGAGCTCGACTACGAGCTCAAACGGGCTTGACGGCGACTACAGCGACGACGATGAGCTGCGCGGCGGAGCAAGCTACGGGCGGCGATGGCAGCAGCGGCTACGGGCGGCTAACGGTGACGGGAGAGAGAGGAGAGGAAGCAGGGGCTCACGGTGAGCCTGTAGAGGTGCTAAGGTGGGCGTGGGGAGGGCTCGAGGCGGCGAATCGATGGCGGCGACGCGGGCGGCCGTAGGTTGAAGACGACCTCGTCGTCGTCGATGTGGGGGCTCCGAGCTCGAAGCAGTCGGGGCAGAGGGCGTAGTCGAGGTCGGGGAGGGCAGTGGACTCGTCGTGGCGACGATCGTGGCATGGTAGCCGCGGGTTCGAGGGCAATGGCTACGGCGGCGCTCGGGCGAGTGAGAGAGAGGAGCGAGGGGAGGAGAAGGGAAAAGATCTCGAGCGGCTAGGGTTTCCAGGGTCTGGTCTTATCCTCTCCGCCCTCCTGTAGCGACGCGGGAACTGGCCGGGCGCGGCTGCGACGGCTAGCCGGCGACGGGGTCGGGTGCGCGCGACCGCACGCGTGAGCAGTAGGAAGGGGGAGAAGGCGAGGTGGGCTGGGCTGGCGCGGCGACTTAGGCCCAGCTAGTGCGGCCCTTTTCTTTTTCTTTGTTTTCTTTTCTGTTTTCCTTTTTAGTTTCTGTTTAGTAAATAGTTTGTCCCCCAAATGACTTTTGTAAAATATGAGTGTTGTCCATATAAATACTAGACAATATTTAACACTGCCGGAAATTGGTTTGGTGAATAAATGATTTCATTTGAATTTTAATTAAATAAAATGAATTAAAAGTTGCTGTTTTTGTTACTGTTTTAGGATGTTAGACCCATCTAGATATTTTAGGTGATGTTGTTTTTCTTAACATAATTAGTTATGGATTATTTACTATTTAATGAAAATTTTAGTCTCCAATTTGGAACAACTTTTATTTTCACTTTAATTTTGAATTTCAATATGAGTTGGAATTTGAAATGAGATATCACTAGTAGAAAACAGGGCTTTGGTCCTGGCCAGATCAGAGCATTAGTCCCGGTCGGTTTACGAACCGGGACTAATGGGAGCATCAGTCCCGGTTCGAGAGGCTAGGATGCCGGCCGGGCCTCGGCAGGCATCAGTCCCGGTTCGGCTGGGACTTCTAGTCCCGGTTCCATCCACCAACCGGGACTAAAGGGGTTGCTGCCCTTTAGTCCCGGTTGGTGTCTGGAACTGGGACTAAAGGGTTGGCCATTAGTCCCGGTTTTAGACACAAACCGGGACTAAAGTTTTGCCTATATATATCCACGCCCCCCATCTCCTCTGTTTTTTGGCCGTGGAAGGGTGGAGGTGTGGGCTACTCTGTTTTTTGCATATATATGCACATGAGGTGTTCGATGAAATGCCGGAGTCACACTTAAGCTTTCTCCTCTATTCTTCCTCCGAGCTCGACCTCCAAGCTCCATTTTCCCCAAGATTTGTCTAGGTTTGGCGGTGCACCAACTATACAAGTGTTCTAAAAAGGTTAGCAACTTCATCCTTTCATCTCTCACTACTAGTTTAGCTCATTTCAAATGCTCTAGAAGTAGTGTGGTTTGTGGGTTTTAGTGGAGGAGTGTATGTGTGAGTTTATTTGATTTAGATGCACAATTTGAGCTCAAATTAACTTCTTAGTTTGCACATGTGTATGATTTATATAGCTACTTGTATAATTTTCTTACTTGTATTATTGTTTGTTATTATATAGTGCCATGGTTTTGGTATCCGCCCCCGTCGGCTCTCGTCCGGTCTATGATTCGGATGTGGTATATTATCTTTTATAACTATTTGTTTCATTTAGTGTTTATGACAATTATGCCGACCAACTTGACATAGATGTCTTTATCTAGGAGGTATGTGAACCGGAAATTCCAACCGACCCTCTTGTCGAGAGGTTAAATTTAGTTGAAAAAGAAAACAATTATTTGAAAGAAAAATTGAAAAGAGTTGAAGAAGAGAAGATGAAATTGGAGTTGCATGTTGCCGATGTCGTCGATCTACCCAAGATCCAGATGGATGCAATGCGCTTGAAGATTAGAAAGATTAGAAAATATGCCATTTATAATGAGGCTTGGTATCATTATGCTGTTGGATCAATTGTTACCTTAGTTGCGATTTTGATCGCATTTGTTGTTGCATTTAAATGTTTTACATAGTTGTATGTTAGTTTCAGTGTATATTTTAATTAGATGCTCTAGAGAGCTGTATGTTGTTCTATGAGAACTATGGATGAACTTTATGTATTTATTTTTTCAGTAATAACATTTGATCACTACTGTACTTTGGTTTTAATGTGATGATGAACTTGTATTAATTTGGTCATTTCTCTATTCATGATGTTCTGTAATGGTTTTTGATATACTTAATTATATAATGCACGCAGATGAACCGGCAATGGATGTACGGTGACCGACGCACCTCCGACTACATTACGGGCTTGCATAATTTTCTCGATGTGGCTGAAGCAAACAAGCAGAATGATTTTATGTATTGTCCATGTGTTGTCTGTGAGAATACGAAGGATTACTCTTCCTCGAAAACCCTTCACTTCCACCTGCTTGAGAAGGGTTTCATGCCACACTATAATGTTTGGACCAAGCACGGAGAAAGAGGGGTTACGATGGAAGACAATGAAGAAGAGGATGATGACAACTATCCTATGTTCCCTGAATACGGTGATACTGCAACGGGGGAAGTTGAAGATCAAGAGGCACCAGATGTGCCCGATGATGATGTTCGCCGGGTCATTGTTGATGCATAGAGAGGATGCGAAAGTGAAAGGGATAAGTTGAAGTTCGATCACATGTTAGAGGATCACAAAAAAGGGTTGTACCCAAATTGCGAAGATGGCAACACAAAGCTCGGTACCGCACTGGAATTGCTGCAATGGAAGGCAGAGAATGGTGTATCTGACAAGGGATTTGGGAAGCTACTGAAAATAATGAAGAAGAAGCTTCCAAAGGATAACGAATTGCCTGACAGTACGTACGAAGCAAAGAAGGTTCTCTGCCCTCTAGGATTAGAGGTGCAGAAGATACATGCATGCCCTAATGACTGCATCCTCTACCGCGGTGAGGAGTACGAGAATTTGAATGCATGCCCGGTATGCGGTGCATTGCGGTATAAGATCAGACAAGATGACCCTGGTTATGTTGAGGGCGAGCGCCCCAGGAAGAGGGTTCCTGCCAAGGTGATGTGGTATGCTCCTATAATACCACGGTTGAAATGTCTGTTCAGAAACAAAGAGCATGCCAAGTTGTTGCGATGGCACAAAGAAGACCGTAAGAAAGACGGGAAGTTGAGAGTACCCGCTGATGGGTCGCAGTGGAGAAAAATCGAGAGAAAGTGGCCGGACTTTGCAGGTGACGCAAGGAACTTATGGTTTGGTTTAAGTGCAGATGGCATTAATACTTTTGGGGAGCAGAGCAGCAATCATAGCACCTGGCCCGTGACTCTATGTTTCTATAACCTTCCTCCTTGGTTGTGCATGAAGCGGAAGTTCATTATGATGCCAGTGCTCATCCAAGGCCCTAAGCAACCCGGCAACGACATTGATGTGTACCTAAGGCCATTAGTTGAAGAACTTTTACAGCTGTGGGATAAAAAAGGTGTACGTGTGTGGGATGAGCACAAACAGTAGGAATTTGACCTACGAGCGTTGCTGTTTGTAACCATCAATGATTGGCCTGCTCTTAGTAACCTTTCAGGACAGACAAACAAGGGATACAACGCATGCACGCACTGTTTACATGAGACTGAAAGTATATATTTGGACAAATGCAAGAAGAATGTGTACCTGGGACATCGTCGATTTCTTCCGACCAAGCATGCCTTAAGAAAGAAAGGCAAGCATTTCAAAGGTGAGGCAGATCACCGAAAGAAGCCTGTCCTCCGTACTGGTGATGATATACTTGATATGGTCAAGGATTTACAAGTAATCTTTGGAAAGGGTCCTGGCGGACAATCTGTTCCGAATGACGCTGACGGACACGCACCCATGTGGAAGAAGAAATCTATATTTTGGGACCTACCCTATTGGAAAGACCTAGAGGTCCGCTCGACAATAGACGTGATGCACGTGACGAAGAATCTTTGCGTGAACCTGCTAGGCTTCTTGGGCGTGTATGGGAAGACAAAAGATACACCGGAGGCACGGGAGGACCAGCAATGTATGAACGAAAAAGACGGCATGCATCCAAAGCAGTATCAAGGTCCTGCCAGCTACGCTCTTACCAAAGCAGAGAAGGAAATCTTTTTTGAATGCCTGCTCAGTATCAAGGTCCCGTCTGGCTTCTCGTCGAATATAAAGGGAATAATAAATATGGCAGAGAAAAAATTCCAGAACCTAAAGTCTCATGACTGCCACGTGATTATGACGCTACTGCTTCCAGTTGCATTGAGGGGGCTTCTACCAGAAAATGTTCGATTAGCCATTGTGAAGCTATGTGCATTCCTCAATGCAATTTCTCAGAAGGTAATCGATCCAGAAATCCTACCAAGGTTACAGAATGATTGGGTCCAATATCTTGTCAGTTTCGAGTTGGTGTTCCCACCATCCTTCTTCAATATTATGACGCACGTCCTAGTTCACCTAGTCGACGAGATTGCAATTCTGGGTCCTGTATTTCTACACAATATGTTCCCCTTTGAGAGGTTCATGGGAGTCTTAAAGAAATATGTTCGTAACCGTGCTAGGCCAGAAGGAAGCATCTCCACGGGCCATCAAATAGAGGAGGTCATTGAATTTTGTGTTGACTTTATTCCTGACCTTAAGCCGATTGGTTATCCTGAATTGCGGCATGAGGGGAGACTGGGTGGAAAAGGCACGCTAGGACCGAACTCAATAATATGTAGGGATGGGCATTCTTGGGCGCAAGCACACTACACAGTTCTACAGAATTCTACCTTGGTGGCCCCGTATATCAATGAACACAAGAATATTCTGCACTCCAAACAACCGGAGCAGTTTGACGACTGGATTACACGTGAACACATGGGGACTTTCGGCGGTTGGTTGCAAACACATCTCATGGGTAACACCACTGTTGGAGATGACCTGTACTTGTTGGCCAGGACACCATCTTTGACTGTATTGACTTTCCAAGGGTACGAGATAAATGGGAATACATTTTACACGATCGCTCAAGATAAAAAGAGCACCAACCAAAACAGTGGTGTCCGCTTTGATGCAGCAAACACCAATAGGGCAAAGGACACATATTATGGTTACATAGAGGACATATGGGAACTTGACTATGGACGTGATTTTAAGGTCCCTTTGTTTCGGTGCAAATGGGTCAATCTGTCAGGAGGCGGGGTACAGGTAGACCCGCAGTACAGAATGACAACAGTGGATCTCAACAATCTTGGGTACATAGACGAACCATTCGTCCTAGCCAATGATGTGGCGCAGGTTTTCTATGTGAAGGACATGTCTACCAAACCGAGAAAAAGAAAAGATAAGGAAGCGAATACATCATACGATGAGCCAAAGCGCCACATAGTTCTTTCAGGGAAAAGAAACAACGTGGGAGTGGAGGACAAGACAGACATGTCAGAAGATTATGAAAAGTTTCATTAAATTTCTCCCTTCAGAGTGAAGACTGACCCAAGCATCCTATTAAATGATGAAGATTATCCATGGTTACGGCGCAATAAGCAAGGGACACACGCGAAGAAATAATTTTATACCCCAAGATCCCACTCTGGGATGTGACCGGCTTCACCGCTATCACTTTCTCTCTAGTGTGAGTTTCCGGACTTATAGCTGGAAAGTGCCACTTCGGACAAACCGGAGGGAATCTTTGTAAGAGCTAGCTAGGGCATTTTGGCATTTGAAACATGATTTTAGAATAATTATTTATTAAGTTATGAAATTCCAATTATTCCTATCCTTTTAGTATTTTAATTATACAGAGGAGTTAATCAATGCAATTATGTCCAAACAAAATATGAATGTCTTCTGAGCACCGGTTGGTTGCTCAATATTTTCAAAAACATATTGACAAACCACCACCTGATGTGTTAAAGAATAAAGTTATATAAAATTCTAGTTATGATAAACTAAAAAAAAACTATAATATTCTTCAATAGCAAAAAGAATCAACTAAAAAGTTTTTATAAAACTCTAGTTATGATCAAAATAATATTAACTTAAAATTATATAAAAATGAGGTACATACCTCCGACTTTACCTCAATCCCGCTCCTCTCTATAAAATTGACATAACATATGCAAAAAATAACATAAAAAATAAAAAAACATAAAATATGCAAAAAATTAAAATTGCCATAACATAAAAAATATCATAAAAAATAAAAAGACATAACATATGCAAAAAATTGAAATTGCCATAACATAAAAAATAACATAAAAAATAAAAAGACATAACATGTGCCATATATTTTATAGTGGTTATGAAAGAATATTAAAATTGACATAACATATGCAAAAAATAACATAAAAAATAAAAAAACATAACATATGCAAAAAATTAAAATTGCCATAACATAAAAAATAACATAAAAAAAATAAAAAGACATAACATGTGCCATATATTTTATAGTGGTTATGAAAGAATATTAAAATTGACATAACATTTGCAAAAAATAACATAAAAATAAAAAAACATAACATATGCAAAAAATAACATAAAAAAATAAAAAAATACCCGCCTACTAGCAGACACCACGGCCTTCATACGACTAGAAACCCAACTATATATGGGCCAGGATGCAGGCCCGCGGGGCTAGTAGGCCCAACAGGGCAGAGGTTAGGCAATTAACTGCCTGCTTTAGAGAGGAGCTTGGGAGAGAGATCGCAGCCGCGTATATAAACCGGTGCGATCTCCTCTCGCTTGGCGAGGTGGGACTAGACTTTCACCACCCCACGGCTGTGCCACCCTTTAGTCCCGGTTGGTGGCTAGGACCGGGACTAAAAGGCCTGGGTTTCCCGCCCTTTGGGCTGCTGAAAACAAGCTTTAGTCCCGGTTGGTGCCTCGCACCGGGACTAAAGGGGGGCCTTTAGTCCCGGTTGGAGCCACCAACCGGGACTAAAGCGCCGTGTATATAAGCACAACTTAGAAAATTTTCCCCCAAACCTTCTTCTTCCTCCCCAATCTTCCTTCTCTCTGCCCGCCACCGCCGAACACCACCACGATGCCACCAGGCTGCCGTGACGCCCTGCCCCGACGCCCTCGCCGACGCCCTCGCCGCACCCTGCCCCGACGCCGCCGCTCCTTGCCGACGCCCTCGCCGACGCCCTGCCCCGACGCCCCCGCTCCTCGCCTCCTCGCTGTGAGCGCGTTGCCCCGATCCCCTCCTCCTCCTCGCTGTGAGCTAGCTAGCTAGCCTCTCTTTTTTCCATTTTTTTTTCATTTTTTGGTACCGTTAGATTTATGGATGCATATGTTGATGTTGATGTTGCTAAAGGATGAGATGTTGATGTCAGATGTTGCTATGTGACACTTAGTTTCTAAACTAGTTATGTGAGATATTCTTGATCTTGCTATGTGACACTTAGTTTCTAAAATAGATTCATTAGCTTTTTTTTCAATTTGAGATGTTGTTAAATAGCTATGTGAGATGTGCTCCAAAATTGAGATATGATGAGTGGTTACTAAAACAAATTGAAGAACAATTTTTTTGCATTAGTGTTCATTTTGTCTTTTTTGTATGTTTTAATGCAAGCATCTTTTGGGCAATCTTTGAACATGAAGTAGGAGCATTTTGATGTCATCTTACTGGTATATTTTAGTTCATGCCATGTTAGGACCTGTAGTGAGTGCTACAAGCTTGTAAACTTGCTATCTATTCATTTTTGCCATATATGCCATGCTATTTTTCTCTAAGTCTGAAACTGGCAGTATTAATACTTTGCATTTTGCCTTGAGGTTTGGAACAAATCTGTGCATGTTTGGATCATGATCAGTAAGGGTGTTTTGTTGAGGGTAATTAGTACATGCTTGCCATGCTCTTTGTTGCCATGAAAAACTGCTGTAGCATATATTTTACTTGCCTCAAAGGTTGCATCATGAATCTGTTTTCTGCCACTAAGTCTGAAAATCTGTTAATACTTGTCAACTTGATCATGATGATTGCCATTTATCTAGGGGTCATTTGAATTAGTTCAGTAAGCATGTTTTGCCATGTGTTACATCTCCGTGGAATTAAAGGTTGTGGTGTTGCATCTCCGTGGAGTTGATCCCTGATCGTCCCTCCGCTGTTCGACAAAAGGTGTCCATTTGTTGTATGTTGAGTTTTGTTCATAGGATGAAGGTTGGTTCATTTGTTGAGTTGTGTATTCATCTTGTGTATAAATCTTCTATTCATTTTGTATTCATCTTGTGTATAAATCTTGTATTCATCTTGTACAAATATCGTCGTAACTTCGACATGAGGGGGGGGGGGTCGTTAAAACATAACCCCGATAACTTTGATTTTGAGGCATATGAAAACCTGATTTGCACGTCGGACATGCATGAGAGAGGCGGTCCGCAAAGTATCCTCTCCCGAAAGATAGGACGACTCATCAGATATAATTCTAGATAATGTCCAATGCCTCATATCGCGAACATAGTTATATTGGATAATTGATCTTCATATAAATGAAGCATTAAAGTTTAGCAATCACTTACAAATTTTCATGTTGTTCATTAACTTCGACATGAGGGGGGGGGGGTTGGTAAAACATAACCCCAATAATTTTGGTATAACTTCGACATGAGGGGGCAGGGGGTCGTTAAAACATAACCTCGATAATCCACTAATCTATTGCTCATATGCATATGATTCCTTGTTGTGATTAGGTCTATGTTTGCCACTAATCCATCTCTCATGGTTGTATATTGCCATGTTGTAATATTTGCAGAAACTATGGAACACGACAGAGACTTAGAACAAGAAGAGGCGTTGGAGGAAATAATCCGCGACGGAGATGATGATATCATCACCTCACAGTTTCTCAACGACTCCGATGGTGAGGGAAGAGAAGATGACGGCTCCGGTGATCGAATGGAGGAGGGAGAAGATGACGGCTCCGCCGGTGTTGGAGCCTTAACTGTTGCAAAGTCCGGCGAGGTATATATATTAATTAAGCCTCTGCTGACTAGATGCATTAATTGTTTTGTCTGTACATATATTAACGCTTCTTTCTTCTTTTAGCCCTCCGGATCGAGCCAAACTTCTATAAGGAGACGAGGCCCGAAGAAAAGGTTGGGCGAGAATGAAAGGTTCACGATCGAAGAAGTCGATCCAGATGGCAAACCGACTGTTCCCAAGCGGACCCAAGACCGATTTATACACCAGTGCGGAGTTGTTGTTAGGGACAACGTTCCGATCAGCATCCAAGAATGGAATAAGAAGAAGGACGATGGAGTTTCTTATGTCGACGATAGATGCAAAGATGATCTTTGGAACTCGCTCATGATAAATTTCAGCCTATCGCCAGAGGAGGATCCAAATAACCCAGTTATACAGCGAAAAGTCAAAAAATGGGCTCTTAAGAAGATGGCAGAACAATTCAAGAACTGGAAGAAAAGATTAAACGAACAGTTTGTCGAGAAAGACGAGACTCCAAAATTCACCGGTCAATATGCGAAGATAAAAGATCACTGGCCCGCATTTGTGGCGTACAAGAAATCGGAGAAAGCTAAGAACAGGTCACAGACAAATAAGCTAAATGCTGCAAAGAAGCTGTATCACCATGTTACGGGGTCAAGTGGCTATAAGATTGCCTGGCCTATGTGGGACAAAGCTGAGAACGACCTGCTTGCTAAAAGGATCCAACCAGCGACATTGAACTGGCCCGAACGAGCAAGGACTTGGTTCTTCGGGCATGGGGGAACTTTGGACCCAGAAACAGGGAAGTGTGTTTACACGAAAGAACAACTTGAAACACCCGTCATAAAGATTCAGGAAGTAGTCAAGGACGTGTAGGAAGGGAGGTTCCATCCCGACAGAGAGAAGGACGTGCTATCACGCGCCCTCAGGAATCCTGAACACCCTGGACGAACACGAAGCACATCAGGCTCCGTTCCGTGGGTGCATGGGTTTCCCGACAGCACTGGTTATAGAAGCCGAGGGAGAAAGAAGAAGGAGGATGCAGACCGGATGCAGAAGGTAGAAGAAAGATTAGCGTTGCAGGAGAAGAAACTAGAGGCACTTACCAGTCAGCGAGCTACCGGCCCACCATCTCAGCAGCACGAAGATCCTTCATTCGATACTGCCCACGAAGCTACCCCACCATCTCAGCGGAAAAGCAGCGTGGCTTCCACGGATCTCGTTCGTCCTGATATCATGGCTCCTCGCTACCCCGTGGATGATATCACGGAGAGGGAACATTGTGAGCTAATGGCGAAATGCAGCAACCTAACCGTGAAGGTGGCGGTCGGCTATGTCTTACCTCCTAGACCTGATGGAACTTTCCATTGCAATCCGATTCCAGATGGCTATGCTATTGTCAGGGTGGATGAAGTTACCAACGAATTTGAGGGGCTGGACCTTGAGTACCCTATAGGTGAAGGGGAGACTCATCTGGTAGATGCCGTAAGGACTACCATTCTATGGAGAAAGGAAAACATCGTGCTTCCACAATGGACGCCGCGTCAGCAGACTCAGCCGGAGGAGGCCCCTCAGCAGACTCCTCACAGTCCAGCTCTATCTCCGCTGCCTCAGTCGTCTCCGCCGCGTCAGCACACTCCGCCGCCTCAGCTGTCTCCGCCGCGTCAGCGGACTTTGCCGGAGGAGGCCCCTCAGCAGAATCCTCCGCCGCCTCAGCTGTCTCTGCCGCGTCAGCGGACTCCGCCTCCTCCGCCGCGTCAGCTGACTCCGCCTCCTCCGCTGCCTCAGCAACGGCGGAAGAGACCCGCCGTCGCTCCGGCGGCTAGCAGTACAAGAACAAAAAAATCCAGAGCAGGTCCAAGCGTCAAGAAGGCTCCTGCCAAGTTACCATACGACATGACTGAGGAGGAAAACAACGAGATCGTGGCTGCCGATGTGAAACGCCAGCTTGCACCCAAACGTCCATATCCAAAGGAGAAAATAGATTCGATTAAAGCGAAGCGCTGTCTGGATGCCCTTAAGCGACCACCACCTCCTCCGCTGCTCTCACACTATGACCGCTATATTGTAAAGACATTTCATGAAGCGAAAAGGTCGGAAAGTACTAGCAGTGCTGCAAGAAGTGGGAAAACAATTCCCCAGCTTGGCGAACAGGAAAAACAATCGTGCCCCCCGCTCAAGGTGTTTCCCGATATCGCTAATGATCCGGGGGTAGCACTCTTGGTGATTACTTAGGCGATGAGGTACAGTTCGAAATGGCTGAGGTAGCCTTTAGATACGAGCACGGGAAGCCTCTCGTCAGACCTGAGCAGCTCCCGCATCTATCAACGATGATGCGAAGATTGCATGACTGGTACTTGAAAGCCTGCAAGGAAGGGACCGACAGTATCTTAGTGGGAATTAAAGATGAGCACTACTTCAATGGAGTCGAGGCGTTGTACATTGAATTTGAAGAATTATTTCAGTTATACAATCAAGACGCCCTCGACAAAACTATCGTCAGTTGCTATTGTCTGTAAGTATTTTTTCTGTAATTAAGTCTCTAGCTCAGCTCGTTCATTGCATGTATAATTATCCTCACACTATATTATGCAGATTGAAGATCCGCGAATGCAGAGGAAAAATCTATGACATTGGGTTCATTAACCCAAATACCGTAAATGAATATAAGGTACAAAAAAACCCCGATGATACAGAGAAAAACTTGCTAAAGGCATTACTTGGACAACAAAACAAAAGGGAAATACTATTTCCTTACAACTTCCAGTGAGTGTTACTGTCTTGTGCACATTATGTTTCGCTTACTCGAGGTTAAGTGTAATTGATGAGTTATGCGTGCGCAGGTTCCACTTTATTCTGCTAGCCATTCAGCTTGACGCGGGACTAGTAATTGTCTTGGACTCGAGACGTAAAGAGGCTAAGGAGTGGGTGGACATGAGTCAAATGCTCCAGAAGTAAGTTCAATCATTATCGCACCATATCGGCAACTTTCGTTCATTTCCTGATATCAAGTAATCATTTTATTTGCCGGGCAGGATTTGGAAAAAGTTCACCAACCAGGTTAGGGGTGAATGGAAAAAGGAGCTGCGATTTTCACACCCCAAAGTAAGTACTACTAGCTAGTTCCGCGCATCTCTCATTGATTCTAGTTTCAATACCATTATCATGCTTGATTATCATTTTGATTGAACTCTATTCTCATAAAGTGCTTGTGGCAGGCACCCGGGAATAATTTATGTGGATACTACATTTGCGAGTTCATTCGCCACAAGACCTCTGAGCGGGGCAGATCTGAAGAACAATTTGAAGTACGTAAACAATATTCACATTTTTATTTTATTACCATCAATTTTGTTGAGTTTCATTCATATACGAGCAATTCATATATTGATCCCCTTCTTTAAATTAGATCTGGCGGAAGCGGACGAACTCCTACCAACTGATTGTATACGAGCAATTCAAGAGGAATTGGCGGGATTCTTTCTTGACCATGTCATACCTACAGACGGAGAATACCATCGGGATTGGCAATGCGATTTTGGTAATTAGATATTAGGGATCATAAGAGATGTTATATTGTATATATGCATGAACGTGTACTATATGTAGTAGCGTCGAATAGATATACGAAAACTTGTTGTTCGACCAAGCACGGAGAAAGAGAGGTCACTTCTCTCTATATATTGATCATGACGATGTTGTGTAATGGTTCCTTCATTGCTATATGTAGTAGCTAGCGTCGAGTTGAATGAAAAGCATAAAATAAAAATGAAAATCCTAAATGTAAAGGAATTGAATGGTAAACACAAAAAGAAAAGAGGAAACACAATATGAAACCCCTAAACCCCTCCTTTCAAAAAAAAACCCCAGCGCCTGGCAGGTGCTGACGCGTGGCTGCCTTCTAGTCCCGGTTGATGTTACCAACCGGGACTAGAGGTCCTCCTGCCTGGGCACCCACAGCAGCCACGTGGAGCTCCTTTAGTCCCGGTTCGTAACCCAACTGGGACTAAAAGTGGGGGCCTTTAGTCCCGATTGTTTAGTCCCGGTTGCAGAACCGGGACTAAAGGCCCTCTAGAACCGGGACTGATGCCCTGTTTTCTACTAGTGTATGATGCAAATGATGATCAAGCACTATTAAGCATGATGACTTGGCATTATCAAAAGGTGATTACTGTAGCTTAATTACATGGGGTGTTACATGATGCCTCCGTCTTCTTCCTCCATCAGGGGGAGTATGCTCTTGATCTGTTGGACCGTGCGGGCATGACTGACTGCAAGCCCACCGCCACACCAGCCGAGGCCAAGCCGAAGCTCTCTGCCACAGCTGGACAGCCTACCACAGATGCCGCTCTCTATCGCAGCATTGTTGGTGCTCTTCAGTATTTCACGCTCACCAGACCAGACATTCAGTTCGCGATGCAGCAAGTCTTCTTGCACATTCACTCGCCACGTGATGCTCACTAGTCTCTGGTCAAGCGCATTCTTCGCTACATTCGCGGCACACCGACTTGGTCTATGCCTTCGCACCTCCGCCTCCACCGAGCTTCTTCCCTACACAGACGCGGATTGGGTCGGCTGTCCCGACACACGACGATCTACGTCTGGTTACTATGTCTTCTTTGGTGACTCACTCGTCTCTTGGTCCTCCAAGCGGCAGCCCACCGTCTCCCGCTGGAGTGCAGAGGCTGAGTATCGCGTTGTGGCCAACGCTGTTGCCGAGACTTGTTGGATGCGTCACCTTCTTGGTGAACTTCGGGTTCCACTTCTGAAGGCTACGGTGGTTTTTTGTGGCAATGTTTCGGCTACCTATCTCACAACCAATCCGGTGCAGCATCAGCGCACCAAACACATTGAGTTGGATGTTCACTTTGTGCACGAGAAGGTCCAGTTTGGTCAGCTTCGTGTTCTTCACGTACCGACTACCCAACAGTTCGCCGACATTATGACCAAAGGGTTGCCAACCGCTACATTCTAGGAGTTTCGTTCCAGTCTTTGCATCACCGACACTGACGCTTCGACTGTGCGCTTGGGGGGGGGGGGGTTGAACGTGACATATCTGTATTTATTCCCGATTGATCTTATTATGATCTCTAGCCATGTATAGTCTAACTACTAGGGATATGATAGGGTTAGTTGGCTTGTCACGCAAGACTTCTCCTGTATATTTTGTACCGAACTCTGATGAATACAATTGAATTGCATCCTATAGCTTTCTACATGTAGAAGTTGCCGCGGTCGACTCTGAAGCCGGTGATGTAGACATGTTTGGGGGCTCGTATCCCGGTGGTACCGAGGAGTCGGATGATGATGTCATGGTGTTGGAGGCTTCGGCTGTTCCGCTCCAGAAGCGGAAACACGTAGGTGCTGCTCCAGCTCGGGGAGATCGACAGGCGCCGCTGGAGCCTCCCTAGTGGAAGTTAGATCCGGAAGTCCATGGACCGAGTGACAAGGTTGATTAGGACTAGAGTGAGCCACCTAGGCTCCTCCGGTCTTGTTTTAGTATATTTTTTTACTATCTAAACCAAAATTGGATGGACTGTAGTACTGCACGATAGGCACACCGCGATGTCTTTGTATCCTCGCGTTTCTGATCCTACTTTCTCTTTGTATGCCACGAGCATACAAGGGAAGGCTGTGGGCCGAGTCACCTTAGGTTGATCAGGAGTAGAGTGAGCCACCAAGGTTGCTCTGGTCTTGTTTTAGTAGATTTTTTTACTATTTACACCTAAGGATTGTAGTACTGCACGACACAAGCATAATGCGTCGTCGTCATACCAACCTATGGTCTAGACAATGAGGCACCGTGTGAGTAGGCTAGGTGCAGTGTAAGTGAGTAGGAAGGGGAACTGGGGTTTTCTGTACGAGTGAGTAAGAAGGGGTGTGGTGTTGCCACATGGTGTGTCAGAACCCTCTATGTGTAATCGCAAACGGTTCTCCCATATGTTATGTGTGGAATGGTTCAAGTCATCACAGACAATTGCCACTGTGAAATGTGTCCTCGGGTGCACACGGTTCCTGTTTTGAAACGGTGGGTGATAACTTATAACTTCACAAATGATTTTTTTAGTAGAACCGTGTGGACAATATCACACACATTTTCCATTTCTCGGTCATGTGTCATGATCTACTGATCGCACACGTTTATTGTCCGGACACACGGTTTTATTATGGTACCGTGTCCAATGTTGTTAACGCGCACAGTCTGTCCGCATCTTGTTCCTTTGGGGGGGGCCTTAATAGGCCCCTTGTGTACTAGTGGGTGGGCTATCAGAGTGAAAGTACTTTATCTCCTTCCTTCTCTCATTGTTGCAATAGGGAGTAACGGAGAACCGTAAAACTTTATACCGTTTTCATTGGGAAACCCTTAACCACCGCTGCGAAAACCAGAGTGCGGAAACAATGGTGGTGACACACGTGATACGTGGCCGCGGCTTGTATGCACGCATCTTTATTTGGCTTTGCCCACACATAATCATATTCAAGTGGATTACGATACGAACCTAGAACTATGCTTTTGCATATGATGTCCGTATCATACTTGTGGTGATGACTCCGGAACCATCAAGAACACTTTACTACTCAAGCACCACTTCATTTAGTTTAATCCCTTTGTATTTCCTGTTTTTACCTTTTTCTTCATAGTTTAGTAAAACCCTCTCTTTATTCGTTTTCCCTAGCAACCGACTAAATTAGAATATTTCGAAACTCCGTTTTGGGTGCGTACATAACTGCATAAGTGAAAACGTAGTTGCGGGGTTAGTAGTGCCTTCCTATTCATTCTCTATGGGATAGACAAACCTTACATACCATGGAATTGCTACAAAGCCCTATGCACTTGCAGGACATCAGCAGGATGCTTAAATTATTTCTTTATGGGATTTGATCTGTGTGTGGCACTTGCATAACCACAACCGGAATTACTCCTGCTATTCAAAAAACAGGCTTTTCATTGCGAGATTTGATACATTATGGTAGGTCACCATGGTGAATTAGATGAACAATCGATATTACCATCTTTGACTATGGAGTCATCAATCCTCGCTTTAATCTTCTCCACCCATAATTGATTATGGTAGCCAAAATATGGGTATGTTGTTCAAAATGATCGTATGCACACATGTATCCAAAAGGCATCCTTGTATTTTTGGTTTTCTTTTGTGCCTTGTCTGCTAAACTGGGATGTACTATCTGATGGAACCGTCTAGTTTCCACATGTCGCATGGTTTAAATATTAACATGGAGCTTCATTTACCAATTGTAAAGTGATGAGCTATAAAATCTTAAAAATATGAAAGCACTACAAGAAATATGTCAACTTGTGACCTTCTGTCAGTGACCCTGGAAGAAATGGTCATAAATATACGACCATTTGAGACCAATTGGTCGTAAGCTGTTCGGGGGGCTCCAAACCCTAAACCATAACGACCATTTTGGCCAGAAAGGTCGTAATTTCCTTACACGGAATGGTCGTAAAGCAGACAACACTGGTCCGCTGCCTTATTTCTACCTGATCACGACCAATATAGATGGTCATAACCTTGTAAATTGTGGTGCATTGCTATGACTAGGCGCCACCTCATCAGTTTTGCCTATGTGTCATGTCCATGTGTCAATTTTTGCCCTAGGTTGTGAAGCAGCCTACATTTCTGTCATTCCCAAAATTCCCACAAAATTCTCATAAATTCTTTGGATCATATCTTCCTCAAATATGTCAAAAACCTTCCTTGCCTAGTTCACAAAAATTCAAGAATATTCATTTTTCTATTCTGTTCAGAACAACACTTTGTGAAGGAAGTGCTATTTATATTTTCTTGATTTCCCTCAAAAAATTTGGGCACTCTTCCCTATCCAAATCATTGCCTCATGACAAAATTCAGCTCCATTTTCCTAGTAAATCTTCCTCAGCAAATTTCCAAACTTTCTGTTCAGCTAGAAGCTTTGATAAGGAAGTACTATCTAGGCATATCCTAATGCGTTGAATTTTTGGCACATCTTCTATATTCCCAAATCATAGCTCTCCACAAAATTTGAGCCCCATCTAACAATCCATGTGGGCTCACCATCCAATCTTTGTTTCTGGTAATATTTTTAGTTTGTGAAGCAACTATATTTTATATTGCTTTATAATTGCTGAAAATTTACCAGGACATGACCCTGTCCATAGAACCTCCCTCCACCAAATTTTAGCTCATTTCATGTAGCTAATTTCCCTCAATATTGTTCCCAATTTTCTGTTCAGTGGAGAGCATTGTGAAGGAAGTACCATTTTTGTTTATCTAAAGGGTATGAAATTTTTACAGTGCCTTCATATGCCCAAATTATCATCCTCCTCCAAATTGCAGCTCAATGTAATCATCTATGTGAGCCCAGCTTCAATTTCTATTTTCTAGCCAGATTGGCACATTGCAAAGCAAGTGCTATCTAGACCCCTCCTATTGCACTCAAATTTTTTGGGCACTCTTCCAAATCTAAATCATTTCCACATGCCAATATTCAGCTCCATTTGCTAAGTAAATATTCCTCAGCAAATTTCCAAAGTTTCTATCCAGAGAGAAGATTTGTGAATGAAGTACTAGCTAGGCTTATCCAAATGATCTGAGATTTTTCCAAATCTTCCATATGCTCAAATAATCACTCTCCACCAAATTTCAGCTCAATCCATTCATTCATTTGAGCCCAGCTTCAACATTCATATTTCTGTCCAATGTGGTACTTTGCAAAGCAAGTGCCACCTAGGCTCCTCCATTTGAGCTGCAAATTTGCCAGGACAGTCTCCTTAGTAGATGATCATCATCAGCCAAAACTCAGGCCCATTGGCCATGTGCATTTCCCCCACCACTAATCAAACACTTGGCTGCTAATTCATATTTGAGCATAGTTCAGTCTCCTCGTGAGATTCTTCTGTTGTATTTTTCTTCCTAACACCAACCGAGGGAGTGCCCAACCCACCAGACATGCCTAGGCCGCCCAGAACACGTGGCAATGCCACGGTCACGCGGTGACCACGCGGCTGGCATGCCAATTTACGCGCTCTGGAGTTGGGGCCCTCGGCCACCGTCCAAACCTCGATGTCTCGCCACCACACCATGTATCTCTAATTAAATAGATACTTATGTACCTAAAAATGATTTTTGGAAAAAATAAAGAGCAAACTGTAAGGCAGCTTCAGTTCAAATTTGACCGGCTTCCAACTGAATCGACGGAAATTTGTCTTTTTCATTAGAGGTGGATCAAAGATTTTGGCACGCAACCATTTGGTCAATTGTACATTAAATATGGCCTAATATTTTAGAAAATTGATTTGGTCTAATTTTGCAACAAATATATGGTAGGTCCTTCACAAAAAAACTCATTTTGGGCACTCGAAAAATGGAAATTGAAATTTTCGTCCAAAGAAAATGAAAACTTCCTTAGGCAACATTGTTTGTCATTCCAAGATGCACCCTTGTGCAAAATATGAGATCATTTGAACAAACTATGCTATGAATGTGGCCATAAGATTGATCATTTGGCTTGAAAACCATGAATCTTCACACATGATAGCTTATTTCCGAGAACACTTTTTTAAAATAATTGCCGTATCACAAGTTTATTAGTTTTTCTGGAAACTAGGTCACATATAATGACATAATGCGATGGTTTTCAGTTTTTTTTGATTTTTTTTGAATTTCTTGTGCTCGTTTCAAAATGCGGTCAAAACGACGGGCATGACCGTTCGTAGCTAGGGATTGAATCTTGCAAAAATTTTGGAGTTTTTCTGATTAAATAGATACTTATGTACCTAGAAATGATTTTTGGAAAAAATAAAGAGCAAACTATAAGGCAGCTACGGTTCAAATTTGACCCTCTTCCAACTGAATCGTCGGAAATTTGTCTTTTTCATGAGAGGTGGATCAAAGCTTTTGGCACGCAACCATTTGATCAATTGTACATTAAATATGGCCTAACATTTTAGAAAATTGATTTGGTCTAATTTTGCAACAAATATATGGTAGGTCCTTCACAAAAAAACTCATTTTGGGCACTCGAAAAATGGAAAATGAAATTTTCGTCCGAAGAAAATGAAAACTTGCTTAGGCAACAATGTTTGTCATTCCAAGATGCACCCTTGTGCAAAATATGAGATCATTTGAACAAACTATGCTATGAATGTGGCCATAAGATTAATCATTTGGCTTGAAAACCATGAATATTCACACATGATAGCTTATTTCTGAGAACACTTTTTTAAAATAATTGCCATATCACAAGTTTATTAGTTTTTCTGGAAACTAGGTCACATATAATGACATAATGCGATGGTTTTCAATTTTTTTTGAATTTCCTGTGCTCGTTTCAAAATGCGGTCAAAACGACGGGCATGACCGTTCGTAGCTAGGGATTGAATCTTGCAAAATTTTTGGAGTTTCTCTAATTAAATAGATACTTATGTACCTAGAAATGATTTTTGGAAAAAATAAAGAGCAAACTATAAGGCAGCTACGGTTCAAATTTGACCCTCTTCCAACTGAATCGTCAGAAATTTGTCTTTTTCATGAGAGGTGGATCAAAGCTTTTGGCACGCAACCATTTGGTCAATTGTACATTAAATATGGCCTAACATTTTAGAAAATTGATTTGGTCTAATTTTGCAACAAATATATGGTAGGTCCTTCACAAAAAAACTCATTTTGGGCACTCGAAAAATGGAAAATGAAATTTTCGTCCGAAGAAAATGAAAAATTGCTTAGGCAACATTGTTTGTCATTCCAAGATGCACCCTTGTGCAAAATATGAGATCATTTGAACAAACTATGTTATGAATGTGGCCATAAGATTGATCATTTGGCTTGAAAACCATGAATCTTCACACATGATAGCTTATTTCTGAGAACACTATTTTAAAATAATTGCCGTATCACAAGTTTATTATTTTTTCTGGAAACTAGGTCACATATAATGACATAATGCGATGGTTTTCAGTTTTTTTGATTTTTTTTGAATTTCTTGTGCTCGTTTCAAAATGCGGTCAAAACGACGGGCATGACCGTTCGTAGATAGGGATTGAATCTTGCAAAACTTTTGGAGTTTCTCTGATTAAATAGATACTTGTGTACCTAGAAATGATTTTTGGAAAAAATAAAGAGCAAACTATAAGGCAGCTGCGGTTCAAATTTGACCCTCTTCCCGCTGAATCGTCGGAAATTTGTCTTTTTCATTAGAGGTGGATCAAAGCTTTTGGCACGCAACCATTTGGTCAATTGTACATTAAATATGGCCTAACATTTTAGAAAATTGATTTGGTCTAATTTTGCAACAAATATATGGTAGGTCCTTCACAAAAAAACTCATTTTGGGCACTCAAAAAATGGAAAATGAAATTTTTGTCCGAAGAAAATGAAAACTTGCTTAGGCAACATTGTTTGTCATTCCAAGATGCACCCTTGTGCAAAATATGAGATCATTTGAACAAACTATGTTATGAATGTGGCCATAAGATTGATCATTTGGCTTGAAAACCATGAATCTTCACACACGATAGCTTATTTCTGAGAACACTTTGTTAAAATAATTGCCATAGCACAAGTTTATTATTTTTTCTGGAAACTAGGTCACATATAATGACATAATGCGATGGTTTTCAATTTTTTTGATTTTTTTTTAATTTCTTGTGCTCGTTTCAAAATGCGGTCAAAACGACGGGCATGACCGTTCGTTGCTAGGGATTGAATCTTGCAAAATTTTTGGAGTTTCTCTGATTAAATAGATACTTATGTACCTAGAAATGATTTTTGGAAAAAATAATGAGCAAACTATAAGGCAGCTGCGGTTCAAATTTGACCCTCTTCCATCTGAATCGTCGGAAATTTGTCTTTTTCATGAGAGGTGGATCAAAGCTTTTGGCACGCAAGCATTTGGTCAATTCTACATTAAATATGGCCTAATATTTTAGAAAACTGATTTCGTCTAATTTTGCAACAAATATATGGTAGGTCCTTCACAAAAAACTCATTTTGGGCACTCGAAAGATGGAAAATGAAATTTTCGTCCAAAGAAAATGAAAACTTTCTTAGGCAACATTGTTTGTTATTCCAAGATGCACCCTTGTGCAAAATATGAGATCATTTGAACAAACTATGCTATGAATGTGGCCATAAGATTGATCATTTGGCTTGAAAACCATGAATCTTCACACATGATAGCTTATTTCTGAGAACACTTTTTTAAAATAATTGCCGTATCACAAGTTTATTATTTTTTCTGGAAACTAGGTCACATATAATGACATAATGCGATGGTTTTCAATTTTTTTGATTTTTTTGAATTTCTTGTGCTCGTTTCAAAATGCGGTCAAAACGACGGGCATGACCGTTCGTTGCTAGGGATTGAATCTTGCAAAATTTTTGGAGTTTCTCTGATTAAATAGATACTTATGTACCTAGAAATGATTTTTGGAAAAAATAAAGAGCAAACTATAAGGCAGCTGCGGTTCAAATTTGACCCTCTTCCAGCTGAATCGTTGGAAATTGTATTTTTCATGAGAGGTGGATCAAAGCTTTTGGCACGCAACCATTTGGTCAATTGTACATTAAATATGGCCTAATATTTCAGAAAATTGTTTGGTCTAATTTTGGAACAAATATATGTTAGGTCCTTCACAAAAAAACTCATTTTGGGCACTCAAAAAATGGAAAATGAAATTTTCGTCCAAAGAAAATGAAAACTTGCTTAGGCAACATTGTTTGTCATTCCAAGATGCACCCTTGTGCAAAATATGAGATCATTTGAACAAACTATGCTATGAATGTGGCCATAAGATTGATCATTTGGCTTGAAAACCATGAACCTTCATACATGATAGCTTATTTCTGAGAACACTTTTTTAATATAATTGCCGTATCACAAGTTTATTATTTTTTCTGGAAACTAGGTCACATATAATGACATAATGCGATGGTTTTCAATTTTTTTGATGTTTTTTTGAATTTCTTGTGCTCGTTTCAAAATGCGGTCAAAACGACGGGCATGACCGTTCGTATCTAGGGATTGAATCTTGCAAAACTTTTGGAGTTTCTCTGATTAAATAGATAATTATGTACCTAGAAATGATTTTTGGAAAAAATAAAGTGCAAACTATAAGGCAGCTGCGGTTCAAATTTGACCCTCTTCCATCTAAATCGTCAGAAATTTGTCTTTTTCATGAGAGGTGGACCAAAGCTTTTGGCACGCAACCATTTGATCAATTGTACATTAAATATGGCCTAACATTTTAGAAAATTGATTTCGTCTAATTTTGCAACAAATATATGGTTGGTCCTTCACAAAAAAACTCATTTTGGGCACTCGAAAAATGGAAAATGAAATATTCGTCCGAAGAAAATGAAAACTTGCTTAGGCAACATTGTTTGTCATTCCAAGATGCCCCCTTGTGCAAAATATGAGATCATTTGAACAAACTATGTTATGAATGTGGCCATAAGATTGATCATTTGGCTGGAAAACCATGAATCTTGACACATGATAGCTTACTTATGAGAACACTTTTTTAAAATAATTGCCGTATCACATGTTTATTATTATTTTTGGAAACTAGGTCACATATAATGACATAATGCGATGGTTTTCAATTTTTTTTGAATTTCTTGTGCTCGTTTTAAAATACGGTCAAAACGACGGGCATGACCGTTCGTAGCTAGGGATTGAATCTTGCAAATTTTTTGGAGTTTCTCTAATTAAATAGATACTTATGTACCTAGAAATGATTTTTGGAAAAAATAAAGAGCCAACTATAAGGCAGCTGCGGTTCAAATTTGACCCTCTTCCAACTGAATCGTCGGAAATTTGTCTTTTCATGAGAGGTGGATCAAAGCTTTTGGCACGCAACCATTTAGTCAATTGTACATTAAATATGGCCTAACATTTTAGAAAATTGATTTGGTCTAATTTTGCAACAAATATATGGTAGGTCCTTCACAAAAAAACTTATTTTGGGCACTGGAAAAATGGTAAAATGAAATTTTCGTCCGAAGAAAATGAAAACTTGCTTAGGCAACATTGTTTGTCATTCCAAGGTGCACCCTTGTGCAAAATATGAGATCATTTGAACAAACTATGTTATGAATGTGGCCATAAGATTGATCATTTGGCTTGAAAACCATGAATCTTCACACATGATAGCTTATTTCTGAGAACACTATTTTAAAATAATTGCCGTATCACAAGTTTATTATTTTTTCTGGAAACTAGGTCACATATAATGACATAATGCGATGGTTTTCAGTTTTTTTGATTTTTTTTGAATTTCTTGTGCTCGTTTCAAAATGTGGTCAAAACGACGGGCATGACCGTTCGTAGATAGGGATTGAATCTTGCAAAACTTTTGGAGTTTCTCTGATTAAATAGATACTTGTGTACCTAGAAATGATTTTTGGAAAAAAAAAGAGCAAACTATAAGGCAGCTGCGGTTCAAATTTGACCCTCTTCCCGCTGAATCGTCGGAAATTTGTCTTTTTCATTAGAGGTGGATCAAAGCTTTTGGCACGCAACCATTTGTTCAATTGTACATTAAATATGGCCTAATATTTTAGAAAATTGATTTGGTCTAATTTTGCAACAAATATATGGTAGGTCCTTCACAAAAAAACTCATTTTGGGCACTCAAAAAATGGAAAATGAAATTTTCATCCAAAGAAAATGAAAACTTCCTTAGGCAACATTGTTTGTCATTCGAAGATGCACCCTTGTGCAAAATATGAGATCATTTGAACAAACTATGCTATGAATGTGGCCATAAGATTGATCATTTGGCTTGAAAACCATGAATCTTCACACATGATAGCTTATTTCTGAGAACACTTTGTTAAAATAATTGCCATAGCACAAGTTTATTATTTTTTCTGGAAACTAGGTCACATATAATGACATAATGCGATGGTTTTCAATTTTTTCAATTTTTTTTGAATTTCTTTTGCTCGTTTCAAAATGCGGTCAAAACGACGGGCACGACCGTTCATAGCTAGGGATTGAATCTTGCAAAACTTTTGGAGTTTCTCTGATTAAATAGATACTTATGTACCTTGAAATGATTTTTGGAAAAAATAAAGAGCAAACTATAAGGCAGCTGCGGTTCAAATTTGACCCTCTTCCATCTGAATCGTCGGAAATTTGTCTTTTTCATGAGAGGTGGATCAAAGCTTTTGGCACGCAACCATTTGGTCAATTGTACATTAAATATGGCCTAATATTTTAGAAAACTGATTTCGTCTAATTTTGCAACAAATATATGGTAGGTCCTTCACAAAAAAACTCATTTTGGGCACTCGAAAGATGGAAAATGAAATTTTCGTCCAAAGAAAATGAAAACTTTCTTAGGCAACATTGTTTGTCATTCGAAGATGCACCCTTGTGCAAAATATTTGATCATTTGAACAAACTATGCTATGAATGTGGCCATAAGATTGATCATTTGGCTTGAAAACCATGAATCTTCACACATGATAGCTTATTTCTGAGAACACTTTTTTAAAATAATTGCCGTAGCACAAGTTTATTATTTTTTCTGGAAACTAGGTCACATATAATGACATAATGCGATGGTTTTCAATTTTTTCAATTTTTTTTGAATTTCTTTTGCTCGTTTCAAAATGCGGTCAAAACGACGGGCATGACTGTTCATAGCTAGGGATTGAATCTTGCAAAACTTTTGGAGTTTCTCTGATTAAATAGATACTTATGTACCTAGAAATGATTTTTGGAAAAAATAAAGAGCAAACTATAAGGCAGCTGCGGTTCAAATTTGACCCTCTTCCATCTAAATCGTCAGAAATTTGTCTTTTTCATGAGAGGTGGACCAAAGCTTTTGGCACGCAACCATTTGATCAATTGTACATTAAATATGGCCTAACATTTTAGAAAATTGATTTGGTCTAATTTTGCAACAAATATATGGTAGGTCTTTCACAAAAAAACTCATTTTGGGCACTCGAAAAATGGAAAATGAAATATTCGTCCGAAGAAAATGAAAACTTGCTTAGGCAACATTGTTTGTCATTCCAAGATGCACCCTTGTGCAAAATATGAGATCATTTGAACAAACTATGTTATGAATGTGGCCAAAAGTGTTGGGGAACGTTGCATGGGAAAGAAATTTTTTCCTACGCACACGCAAGATCTATCCATGGTGATGAGCATCTACGAGAGGGAGAGTGAATCTACATACCCTTGTAGATCGTTAAGCGGAAGCGTTTAAGAAACGCGGTTGATGTAGTCGAACGTCTCCGCGATCCAAATCTCAAGTCGTCCCTCGATCCGATCACGAACTAGTGCCGAACGGACGGCACCTCCGCGTTCAACACACGTACGGCTTGATGACGCCTTCACCTCCTCGATCCAGCGAGCGATGATGAAGTATTAGATGAGTTCCGACAGCACGACGGCGTGGTGATGGTGGTGAGGAACAATCTCTGCAGGGCTTCGCCAAGCACTACGGAGATTATGACGGGAGAACTAGAGGGTTAGGGTTGCCGACACACGGCTTGGGAAATCTTAATGTGTCCCGTGTGCTAGCCCTGCCCCTCTATTTATATGTTGAGCCTTGGGGTCTAAACTTGGAGTAAAAGCCTCCTCCAGGTCGGTTTTGCCCGCACAAGGTCGGTTTGGCCCGCAGGGAAAGAGTCCAACTCGGATCCCTGCAGTACCGCGCACAAGCGGTAGTACCGCTCACGAGCGGTAGTACCGCTTGAGCGGTAGTACCGCTTATGCGGTAGTACCGCTTCACACAAGCGGTAGTACCGCTTACGCGGTAGTACTGCCTTACCAGCGGCAGTACCGCTTAAGGCAGCAGCAAAACTTGCTTTTGCACTTTCCAATACCTCGTGGGCTTTACCCCTTTGGCTCATATAAAGTGTTGCTGCACCCGAACACTTCGGTAAACATCCGGAACCTCTTCCGGTGAATTCCGGAACCCTTCCGGAGATCAAAACACTATTATCACATATATCAATCTTTACCTCCGGACTCTTCCAGAGATCCTCGTCATGTCCGGGATCTTATCTGGGACTCCGAACAACCTTCGGTCACCAACAAAATAACTCAACTATACTAATCGTCACCAAACATTAAGTGTGTAGACCCTGCGGGTTCGAGAACTATGTAGACATGACCGAGACACTTCTACGATCAATAACCAATAGCGGGACCTGGATGCCCATATTGGCTCCTACATATTCTACGAAGATCTTTATCGGTCGAACCTCTATGTCAAGGATTCAGTTAATCCCGTATACTGTTCCCTTTGTTCTTCGGTATGTTACTTGCCCGAGATTCGATCGTCGGTATCTCTATACCTAGTTCAATCTCGTTACCGGCAAGTCTCTTTACTCGTTCTGTAATACAAGATCTCATGGCTAACACTTTAGTCACATTGCTTGCAAGGCTCATTGTGATGTTGTATTACCGAGTGGGCCCTGAGATACCTCTCCGTCACACGGAGTAACAAATCCCAGTCTTGATCCATGCCAACCCAACAGACACCCTTGGAGATACCTGTAGAGCATCTTTATAGTCACCCAGTTACGTTGCGACGTTTGATACACACAAGGTACTCCTCCGATGTCAGGGAGTTGCATGATCTCATGGTCATAGGAACAGATACTTGACATGCAGAAAACAATAGCAATAAACTGACACGATCATATGCTACGTTTATAGTTTGGGTCTTGTCCATCACATCATTCTCCTAATGATGTGATCCCGTTATCAAATGACATCTCATGTCTATGGCTAGGAAACCTTCACCATCTTTTGATCAACGAGCTAGTTAACTAGAGGCTTACTAGGGACACAGTGTTGTCTATGTACCCACACATGTATTTGAGTTTCCAATCAATACAATTATAGCATGGATAATAAACGATTATCATGAACAAGGAAATATAATAATAACCAATTTATTATTGCCTCTAGGGCATATTTCCAACAGTCTCCCACTTGCACTAGAGTCAATAATCTAGTTCACATCACTATGTGATTTACATTGTAATGAATCGAACACCCATGCAGTTCTGGTGTTGTTCATGCTTAGCCCTTGGAAGAGGTTTAGTCATCGGATCTGCAACATTCAGATCCGTGTGTACTTTGCAAATATTTATGTCGTCCTCCTTGATGTAATCGCGGATGGAATTGAAACGTCGCTTTATGTGTCTGGTCCTCTTGTGAAATCTTGGTTCCTTGGCTAGAGCAATGGCACCGGTATTATCACAAAACAGAGTCATTGGGTTAAGCGCACTAGGCACTACTCCAAGATCTGTCATGAACTCCTTCATCCAGACACCTTCCTTCGCCGCCTCCGAGGCAGCGATGTACTCCGCTTCGCATGTAGAATCAGCTACCACGCTTTGCTTGGAACTACACCAGCTAACCGCACCCCCATTAAGAATAAATACATATCCGGTTTGTGACTTAGAGTCACCCGGATCAGTGTCAAAGCTTGCATCGACGTAACCCTTTACGACGAGCTCTTGATCACCTCCATAAATGAGAAACATGTCCTTAGTCCTTTTCAGGTACTTCAGGATATTATTGACCGCCGTCCAGTGTTCCATTCCTGGATCACTTTGAAACCTTCCGACCATACTTATGGCAAGGCTGACATCGGGTCTTGTGCACAGCATTGCATACATGATAGAGCCTATGGCTGAAGCATAGGGGATGACACTCATCTTTTCTCTATCTTCTGCGGTCACTGGGCATTGAGTCTTACTGAACTCACACCTTGCAATACAGGCAAGAACCCCTTCTTGGACTGATCCATTTTGAACTTCTTCAAAACTTTGTCAAGGTATGTGCTTTGTGAAAGTCCTATTAAGCGTCTCGATCTATCTCTATAAATCTTGATGCCTAATATGAAAGCAGCTTCTCCTAGGTCCTTCATTGAAAAACTCTTGTACAAATATTCCTTCACGTTTTCCAACATTTCTATATTGTTTCCAATCAGCAATATGTCATCCACATATAATATTAGAAACGCTATAGAGCTCCCACTCACTTTCTTGTAAATACAAGCTTCTCCGTAAACTTGTATAAACTCGAACGCTTTGATCACCTCATCAAAGCGAAGATTCCAACTCCGAGATGCTTGCACCAGTCCATAAATGGATCGCTGGAGTTTGCAAACTTTGTCAGCATTCTCTGAATCGACAAAACCTTCTGGTTGCGTCATATACAACTCTTCCTTAAGGAAACCGTTAAGGAACGCTGTTTTGACATCCATCTGCCAAATTTCATAATCGAAAAAGGCAGCTATTGCTAACATGATTCTGACGGACTTAAGCATCGCTACGGGTGAGAAGGTCTCATCGTAGTCAACTCCTTGAACTTGTGAAAAACCCTTTGCCACAAGTCGAGCTTTATAGACGGTGACATTACCGTCTGCGTCCGTCTTCCTCTTAAAGATCCATTTGTTCTGAATGGCCTTACGCCCTTCAGGTAATACTTCCAAAGTCCACACTTTGTTTTCATACATGGATCCCATCTCGGATTTCATGGCCTCTAACCACTTCTCGGAATCCGGGCCCATCATCGCTTCTCCATAGATCGTAGGTTCATCGTTGTCCAACAACATGACCTCTAAGACAGGGTTGCCGTACCACTCAGGAGCAGTACGCGTCCTTGTCGACCTACGAGGTTCGATAGCAACTTGATCCAAAGCTTCATGATCATCATCATTAACTTCCTCTTCAGCTAATGTAGGCTCTACAGAAACATCTTTCTGCGCTGCGCTACTTTTAGGTTGAAGTAAAGGTTCATCAACCTCATCAAGTTCTATCTTCCTCCCACTCAATTCTTTCGAGAGAAACTCTTTCTCAAGAAATGTTCCGTTTTTAGCGACAAACACTTTGCCTTCGGATCTGAGGTAGAAGGTATACCCAACTGTCTCTTTTGGGTATCCTATGAAGACACATTTATCCGCTTTGGGTTCCAGCTTTTCAGGCTGAAGCTTTTTGACATAAGCATCACATCCCCAAACTTTAAGAAACGACAGCTTTGGCTTCTTGCCAAACCAAAGTTCATATGGCGTCGTCTCAACGGATTTCGATGGTGCCCTATTTAAAGTGAATGCAACTGTCTCTAAGGCATAACCCCAAAACGATAGTGGCAAATCGGCAAGAGACATCATAGATCGCACCATATCCAATAAGGTTCGATTACGACGTTCGGACACACCATTACGCTGTGGTGTTCCAGGCGGTGTTAGTTGTGAAACAATTCCACATTGTCTTAAGTGACTGCCAAACTCATAACTCAGATATTCTCCTCCTCGATCAGATCGTAGGAATTTAATCTTCTTGTTACGATGATTCTCAACTTCACTCTGAAATTGTTTGAACTTTTCAAATGTTTCAGACTTGTGTTTCATTAAGTAAATATACCCATATCTACTTAAGTCATCAGTGAAGGTGAGAAAGTAACGATAACCACCGCGCGCCTCAATGCTCATCGGACCGCACACATCAGTATGTATGATTTCCAATAAGTCACTTGCCCGTTTCATTATTCCAGAGAACGGCGTTTTAGTCATCTTGCCCATGAGGCATGGCTCGCATGTGTCAAGTGATTCAAAATCAAGTGACTCCAAAAGTCCATCAGCATGGAGCTTCCTCATGCGTTTTACGCCAATATGACCTAAACGACAGTGCCACAAGAAAGTGGTATTATCATTATCAATTCTACATCTTTTGGCATCAATGTTATGAACATGTGTATCATTACTATCGAGATTCAATAAGAATAAACCCCTCACATTGGGTGCATGACCATAAAAGATATTACTCATATAAATAGAACAACCATTATTCTCTGATTTAAATGAGTAACCGTCTCGCAATAAACAAGATCCAGATATAATGTTCATGCTTAACGCAGGCACTAAATAACAATTATTCAGGTTTATCACTAATCCCGATGGTAATCGAAGAGCGAGCGTGCCGACGGCGATCACATCAACCTTGGAACCATTTCCCACGCGCATCGTCACTTCGTCCTTTGCCAGCCTCCGTCTATTCCGCAGTTCCTGTTTTGAGTTGCAAATATGAGCAACCGCACCAGTATCAAATACCCAGGCACTACAACGAGAGTTGGTAAGGTACACATCAATTACATGTATATCATATATACCTTGTTTGTTGTTGGCCGCCTTCTTGTCAGCCAAATACTTGGGGCAGTTCCGCTTCCAGTGTCCAGTTCCCTTGCAATGAAAGCACACAGTTTCTGGTTTGGGTCCAGCCTTGGGTTTCTTCACGAGAGGAGCAACTGCTTTGCCACTCTTCTTGGAGTTACCCTTCTTACCCTTGCCATTTTTCTTGAAACTAGTGGTTTTATTGACCATCAACACTTGATGCTCCTTCTGAATTTCAGACTCAGCGGCTTTCAGCATCGCAAACAGCTCGGCGACTGACTTGTTCATCCCGTGCATGTTATAGTTCAACACGAAGCTATTGTAGCTAGGTGGCAATGATTGAAGAACTCTGTCAGTGATAGCCTCTGGCGGAAGGGGCATCCCCAATTCAGCCAGACGGGTGGAGTACCCAGACATTCTGAGTACGTGATCACTGATAGACCCGTTCTCCTCCATCTTGCAAGCATAGAACTTATCAGAGATCTCATATCTCTCGATCCGGGCATTCTTCTGAAAGATAAACTTCAACTCCTGGAACATCTCATATGCTCCATGACGTTCAAAACGTCTTTGAAGTCCCGGTTCTAAGCCATACAATATTGCACATTGAACTATTGAGTAATCTTCAGAACGAGCCTGCCAGGCGTTCACAACGTCTAGAGACTCAACTGAAGCGGGTGGATCACCAAGGGGTGCATCAAGGACATAAGCCTTCTGGGAAGCCGTAAGGATAATCCTTAGATTACGGGCCCAGTCCACAAAGTTACTTCCATCATCTTTCAACTTAGCTTTCTCTAGGAACGCATTAAAATTCAGGGGTGCTACTGCGCGAGCCATGATCTACAACATAAATATAGCAAAGACAACTTAGACTATTGTTCTAGATAATGAGTTTAGTTAATCATATTACTTAAAAACTCCCGCTCAAATTGACATCCCTCCGATCATTCGAGTGTAACATGATCCAAATCCACCAACTCAAGTCCGATCATCACATGAGTTGAGGTGGTTTCAATGGTGAACATCTTCATGTTGATCATATCTACTATATGACTCATGTTCGACCTTTCGGTCTCTTGTCTTCCGAGGCCATGTCTGTACATGCTAGGCTCGTCAAGTTTAACCCGAGTGTTCCGCACGTGCTGTTGGGGAACGTTGCATGGGAAACAAAATTTTTCCTACGCACACACAAGATCTATCCATGGTGATGAGCATCTACGAGAGGGAGAGTGAATCTACATACCCTTGTAGATCGCTAAGCGGAAGCGTTTAAGAAACGCGGTTGATGTAGTCGAACGTCTCCGCGATCCAAATCGCAAGTCGTCCCTCGATCCGATCACGAACTAGCGCCGAACGGACGGCACCTCCGCGTTCAACACACGTACGGCTTGATGACGCCTTCACCTCCTCGATCCAGCGAGCGATGGTGATGTAGTGGTTAAGTTCCAGCAGCACGACGGCATGGTGATGGTGGTGAGGAACAATCTCTGCAGGGCTTCGCCAAGCACTACGGAGATTATGACGGAGGAACTAGAGGGTTAGGGTTGCCGCACACGGCTTGGGGAAATCTTGATGTGTCTCGTGTGCTAGCCCTGCCCCTCTATTTATATGTTGAGCCTTGGGGTCTAAACTTGGAGTAAAAGCCTCCTCCAGGTCGGTTTTGCCCGCACAAGGTCGGTTTGGCCCGCAGGGAAAGAGTCCAACTCGGATCCCTGCCGAACCGTGCACAGCCGCGCACAAGCGGTAGTACCGCTTCACACAAGCGGTAGTACCGCTTGGGCGGTAGTACCGCTTCATACAAGCGGTAGTACCGCTCGGGCGGTAGTACCGCTTCACCAAGCGGTAGTACCGCTTACGCGGCAGCAAAACTACTTTTGCACTTTCCAATACCTCGTGGGCTTTTATCCCTTGGCCCATATAAAGTGTTCTCGCACCCGAACACTTCGGTAAACATCCGGAACCCCTTCCGGTGAACTCCGGAACTCTTCCGGAGATCAAAACACTATTATCACACATATCAATCTTTACCTCCGGACTATTCTGGAGATCCTCGTCATGTCCGGGATCTTATCCGGGACTCCGAACAACCTTCGGTCACCAACATAATAACTCAACTATACTAATCGTCACCAAACGTTAAGTGTGTAGACCCTGCGGGTTCGAGAACTATGTAGACATGACCGAGACACTTCTACGATCAATAACCAATAGCGGGACCTGGATGCCCATATTGGCTCCGACATATTCTACGAAGATCTTTATCGGTCGAACCTCTATGTCAAGGATTCAGTTAATCCCGTATGCTGTTCCCTTTGTTCTTCGGTATGTTACTTGCCCGAGATTCGATCGTCGGTATCACTATACCTAGTTCAATCTTGTTACCGGCAAGTCTCTTTACTCATTCCGTAATACAAGATCCTGTGGCTAACTCTTTAGTCACTTTGCTTGCAAGGCTCAATGTGATGTTGTATTACCGAGTGGGCCCTGAGATACCTCTCTGTCACACGGAGTAACAAATCCCAGTCTTGATCCATGCCAACCCAACAGACACCCTCGGAGATACCTGTAGAGCACCTTTATAGTCACCCAGTTACGTTGCGATGTTTGATACACACAAGGTATTCCTCCGGTGTCAGTGAGTTGCATGATCTCATGGTCAAAGGAACATATACTTGACATGCAGAAAACAATAGCAATAAACTGACACGATCACATGCTACGTTTACAGTTTGGGTCTTGTCCATCACATCATTCTCCTAATGATGTGATCCCGTTATCAAATGACATCTCATGTCAATGGCTAGGAAACCTTAACCATCTTTGATCAACGAGCTAGTCAACTAGAGGCATACTAGGGACACAGTGTTGTCTATGTACCCACACATGTATTTGAGTTTCCAATCAATACAATTATAGCATGGATAATAAACGATTATCATGAACAAGGAAATATAATAATAACCAATTTATTATTGCCTCTAGGGCATATTTCCGCACGTGCAACATGGCTTACACCCGTTGTATGTGAACGTAGAGTCTATCACACCCGATCATCACGGCGTGTCTCGAAACGACGAACTTTCGCAACGGTGCACACTCGGGGAGAACACAATTTTATCTTGAAATTTAAGTGAGGGATCACCTTATAATGCTACCGTCGTCCTAAGCAAAATAAGATGCATAAAAGGATTAACATCACATGCAAATCATAAGTGACATGATATGGCCATGAACTTGTGCTTTTGATCTCCATCTCCAAAGCACCGGCATGATCTCCATCGTCACCGGCATGACACCATGATCTCCATCATCTTGATCTCCATCAATGTGTCGCCATGAGGTTGTCGCGCCGACTATTTCTTCCACGACTATTGCTAACTCATAGCGATAAAGTAAAGCAAAACGGCGAAAAATAATTAAAGACAACTCTATGGCTCCTGCCAGTTGCCGTACTCATCGACATGCAAGTCGTGATATTCTATACAACACATGATCATCTCATACATCACATATATCTCATCATGTAATTGGCCATATCACATCACAACATACCCTGCAAAAACAAGTTAGACGTCCTCTAATTGTTGTTGCAAATTTTACGTGGCTGCTACGGGTTTGCAAGAACCGTTCTTACCTACGCAAAACCACAACGTGGTGTAGTGATTGCTTTTTGATCTTCTAAAAGAACCCTCTTCATTGAAATCGATTCAACTAAAGTGAGAGAGACAGAACCCGCTAGCCATCTTTATGCAACGAAGTTACATGTTAGTTGAAGGAACCTGTCTCGCGTAAGCGTACGCGTAATGTCGGTCCGGGCCGCTTCATCTCACAATACCGCCGAATCAAGTATCAACTAGTAACGGCAAGCAATATGTATACACCCACGCCCACAACTCGTTTGTGTTCTACTCGAGATCTCATCTACGCATAGACCTAGCTCAGATGCCACTGTTGGGGAACGTTGCATGGGAAACAAAATTTTTCCTACGCACACGCAAGATCTATCCATGGTGATGAGCATCTACGAGAGGGAGAGTGAATCTACATACCCTTGTAGATCGTTAAGCGGAAGCGTTTAAGAAACGCGGTTGATGTAGTCGAATGTCTCCGCGATTCAAATCGCAAGTCGTCCCTCGATCCGATCACGAACTAGTGCCGAACGGACGGCACCTCCGCGTTCAACACACGTACGGCTTGATGACGCCTTCACCTCCTCGATCCAGCGAGCGATGATGAAGTAGTAGATGAGTTCCGGCAGCACGACGGCGTGGTGATGGTGGTGAGGAACAATCTCTGCAGGGCTTCGCCAAGCACTACGGAGATTATGACGGGAGAACTAGAGGGTTAGGGTTGCCGACACACGGCTTGGGAAATCTTAATGTGTCCCGTGTGCTAGCCCTGCCCCTCTATTTATATGTTGAGCCTTGGGGTCTAAACTTGGAGTAAAAGCCTCCTCCAGGTCGGTTTTGCCCGCACAAGGTCGGTTTGGCCCGCAGGGAAAGAGTCCAACTCGGATCCCTGCAGTACCGCGCACAAGCGGTAGTACCGCTCACGAGCGGTAGTACCGCTTGAGCAGTAGTACCGCTTCACACAAGCGGTAGTACCGCTTATGCGGTAGTACCGCTTCACACAAGCGGTAGTACCGCTTACGCGGTAGTACTGCCTTACCATCGGCAGTACCGCTTAAGGCAGCAACAAAACTTTCTTTTGCACTTTCCAATACCTCGTGGGCTTTACCCCTTTGGCTCATATAAAGTGTTGCTGTATCCGAACACTTCGGTAAACATCCGGAACCTCTTCCGTTGAATTCCGGAACCCTTCCGGAGATCAAAACACTATTATCACATATATCAATCTTTACCTCCGGACTATTCCAGAGATCCTCGTCATGTCCGGGATCTTATCTGGGACTCCGAACAACCTTCGGTCACCAACAAAATAACTCAACTATACTAATCGTCACCAAACGTTAAGTGTGTAGACCCTGCGGGTTCGAGAACTATGTAGACATGACCGAGACACTTCTACGATCAATAACCAATAGCGGGACCTGGATGCCCATATTGGCTCCTACATATTCTACGAAGATCTTTATCGGTCGAACCTCTATGTCAAGGATTCAGTTAATCCCGTATACTGTTCCCTTTGTTCTTCGGTATGTTACTTGCCCGAGATTCGATCGTCGGTATCTCTATACCTAGTTCAATCTCGTTACCGGCAAGTCTCTTTACTCATTCTGTAATACAAGATCTCGTGGCTAACACTTTAGTCACATTGCTTGCAAGGCTCATTGTGATGTTGTATTACCGAGTGGGCCCTGAAATACCTCTCCGTCACACGAAGTAACAAATCCAGTCTTGATCCATGCCAACCCAACAGACACCCTCGGAGATACCTGTAGAGCATCTTTATAGTCACCCTCTCCGTCACACACAAGGTACTCCTCCGATGTCAGGGAGTTGCATGATCTCATGGTCATAGGAACAGATACTTGACATGTAGAAAACAATAGCAATAAACTGACACGATCATATGCTACGTTTATAGTTTGGGTCTTGTCCATCACATCATTCTCCTAATGATGTGATCCCGTTATCAAATGACATCTCATGTCTATGGCTAGGAAACCTTCACCATCTTTTGATCAACGAGCTAGTTAACTAGAGGCTTACTAGGGACACAGTGTTGTCTATGTACCCACACATGTATTTGAGTTTCCAATCAATACAATTATAGCATGGATAATAAACGATTATCATGAACAAGGAAATATAATAATAACCAATTTATTATTGCCTCTAGGGCATATTTCCAACAATAAGATTGATCATTTGGCTTGAAAACCATGAATCTTCACACATGATAGCTTACTTCTGAGAACACTTTTTTAAAATAATTGCCGTATCACAAGTTTATTATTATTTTTGGAAACTAGGTCACATATAATGACATAATGCGATGGTTTTCAATTTTTTTGATTTTTTTTGAATTTCTTGTGCTCGTTTTAAAATGCGGTCAAAACGACGGGCATGACCGTTCGTAGCTAGGGATTGAATCTTGCAAAACTTTTGGAGTTTCTCTAATTAAATAGATACTTAGGTACCTAGAAATGATTTTTGGAAAAAATAAAGAGCAAACTATAAGGCAGCTGCGGTTCAAATTTGACCCTCTTCCATCTGAATCGTCGGAAATTTGTCTTTTTCATGAGAGGTGGATGAAAGCTTTTGACACGCAACCATTTAGTCAATTGTACATTAAATATGGCCTAATATTTTAGAAAATTGATTTGGTCTAATTTTGCAACAAATATATGGTAGGTCCTTCACAAAAAAACTCATTTTGGGCACTCGAAAAATGGAAAAAGAAATTTTCGTCCAAAGAAAATGAAAACTTTCTTAGGCAACATTGTTTGTTATTCCAAGATGCACCCTTGTGCAAAATATGAGATCATTTGAACAAACCATGCTATGAATGTGGCCATAAGATTGATCATTTGGCTTGAAAACCATGAATCTTCACACATGATAGCTTATTTGTGAGAACACTTTTTTAAAATAATTGCCGTATCACTAGTTTATTATTTTTTCTGGAAACTAGGTCACATATAATGACATAATGGGATGGTTTTCAATTTTTTTGATTTTTTTTGAATTTCTTGTGCTCGTTTCAAAATGCGGTCAAAACGACGGGCATGACCGTTCGTAGCTAGGGATTGAATCTTGCAAAACTTTTGGAGTTTCTCTGATTAAATAGATACTTATGTACCTAGAAGTGATTTTTGGAAAAAATAAAGCGCAAACTATAAGGCAGCTGCGGTTCAAATTTGACCCTCTTCCAGCTGAATCGGCGGAAATTTGTCTTTTTCATGAGAGGTGGATCAAAGCTTTTGGCACGGAACCATTCGGTCAATTGTACATTAAATATGGCCTTATATTTCAGAAAATTGATTTGGAAAAAAACTCATTTTGGGCACTCCAAAAATGGAAAATGAAATTTTCGTCCAAAGAAAATGAAAACTTGCTTAGGCAACATTGTTTGTCATTCCAAGATGCACCCTTGTGCAAAATATGAGATCATTTGAACAAACTATGCTATGAATGTGGCCATAAGATTGATCATTTGGCTTGAAAACCAGGAATCTTCACACATGATACCATATTTCTGAGAAAACTTTTTTAAAATAATTGCCGTATCACAAGTTTATTATTTTTTCTGGAAACTAGGTCACATATAATGACATAATGCGATGGTTTTCAATTTTTTTGATTTTTTTTGAATTTCTTGTGCTCGTTTCAAAATGCGGTCAAAACGACGGGCATGACCGTTCGTAGCTAGGGATTGAATATTGCAAAAATTTTGGAGTTTCTCTGATTAAATAGATACATATGTACCTTGAAATGATTTTTGGAAAAAATAAAGCGCAAACTATAAGGCAGGTGTGGTTCAAATTTGACCCTCTTCCAGCTGAATCGTCGGAAATTTGTCTTTTTCATGAGAGGTGGATCAAAGCTTTTGGCACGCAACCATTCAGTCAATTGTACATTAAATATGGACTAATATTTTAGAAAATTGATTTGGTCTAATTTTGCAACAAATATATGTCAGGTCCTTCACAAAAAAACTCATTTTGGGCACTCAAAAAATGGAAAATGAAATTTTCGTCCAAAGAAAATGAAAACTTGCTTAGGCAACATTGTTTGTCATTCCAAGATGCACCCTTGTGCAAAATATGAGATCATTTGAACAAACTACGCTATGAATGTGGCCATAAGATTGATCATTTGGCTTGAAAACCATGAATCTTCACACATGATAGCTTATTTCTGAGAACACTTTTTTAAAATAATTGCCGTATCAAAAGTTTATTATTTTTTCTGGAAACTAGGTCACATATAATGACATAATGCGATGGTTTTCAATTTTTTTGATTTTTTTGAATTTCTTGTTCTCGCTTCAAAATGCGGTCAAAACGACGCGCATGACCGTTCGTAGCTAGGGGTTGAATCTTGCAAAACTTTTGGAGTTTCTCTTATTAAATAGATACTTATGTACCTAGAAATAATTTTTGGAAAAAATAAAGAGCAAACTATAAGGCAGCCGCAGTTCAAATTTGACCCTCTTCCACCTGAATCGTCAGAAATTTGTCTTCTTCACGAGAGGTGGATCAAAGCTTTTGACACAAAACCATTTGGTCAATTGTACATTAAATATGGCCTAATATTTCAGAAAATTGATTTGGTCTAATTTTGCAACAAATATATGGTAGGTCCTTCACAAAAAAACTCATTTTGGGCACTCAAAAAATGGAAAATGAAATTTTCGTCCAAAGAAAATAAAAAATTCCTTAGGCAACATTGTTTGCGATTCCAAGATGCACCCTTGTGCAAAATATGAGATCATTTGAACAAACTATGCTATGAATGTGGCCATAAGATTTATAATTTGGCTTGAAAGCCATGAATCTTCACACATGATAGCTTATTTCTGAGAACACTTTTTAAAAAAAATTGCCGTATTACAAGTTTATTAATTTTTTTCTAGAAACTAGGTCACATATAATGACACAATGCGAAGGTTTTCAATTTTTTTGATTTTTTTGAATTTCTTGATCCCATTTCAAAATGCGGTCAAAACGACGGGCATGACCGTTCGTAACTAGGGGTTGAATCTTGCAAATCTTTTGGAGTTTCTCTGATTAAATAGATACTTATGTACCTAGAAATGATTTTTGGAAAAAATAAAGAGCAAACTATAAGGCAGCTGCGGTTCAAATTTGACCCGCTTCCAACTGAATCAGCGGTAATTTGTCTTTTTCACGAGAGGTGGATCAAAACTTTTGGCACGCAACCGTTTGGTCAATTGTACATTAAATATGGCCTAATATTTTAGAAAATTGATTTGGTCTAATTTTGCAACAAATATATGGTAGGTTCTTCACAAAAAAAACTCATTTTGGGCACTCGAAAAATGGAAAATGAAATTTTCGTCCAAAGAAAATGAAAACTTCCTTAGGCAACATTGTTCGCCATTCCAAGATGCATCCTTGTGCAAAATATGAGATCATTTGAACAAATTATGCCATGAATGTGGCCATAAGATTGATCATTTGGCTTGAAAGCCATGAATTTTCACACATGATAGCTTATTTCTGAGAACACTTTTTTAAAATAATTGCCGTATTACAAGTTTATTATTTTTTCTGAAAATTAGGTCACATATAATGACACAATGCGAAGGTTTTCCATTTTTTTGATTTTTTTTGAAATTTTCATGTCCATTTCAAAATGCGGTCAAAACGGCGAGCATGACCGTTACTAGCTAGTGGTTGAATCTTGGAAAACTTTTGGAGTTTCTTTGATTAAATAGATACTTATGTACCTAGAAATGATTTTTGGAAAAAATAAAGAGCAAACTATGAGGCAGCTGCAGTTCAAATTTGACCCGCTTCCAACTGAATCGGCGGAAATTTGTCTTTTTCACGAGAGGTGGATCAAAGCTTTTGACACGCAACCATTTGGTCAATTGTACATTAAATATGGCCTAATATTTTAGAAAATTTGTTTGGTCCAATTTTACAACAAATATATGGTAGATCCTTCACAAAAAAACTCATTTTGAACACTCAAAAAATGGAAAATGAAATTTTCGTCCAAAGAAAATGAAAACTTCCTTAGGCAACATTGTTTGCCATTCTAATATGCACCCCTGTGTACAATAAGAGATCATTTTTTTGAATTTTTCATGTGAAAAAGTAGAAGAAAAACAAAAGGAAAAACACAATTACATGTGCTCTATTCTCATTGGTGGAATTAGTTGTCACACGGATCAATGACATGGCGCCCATCCATCCATCCATCCATCTCTCCATCCCACATCCATCCATCCATCCATCCATCTATCTACAGAAAAGAAGAAAAAAAAGAAAATGAAAAAGGAAACCCCCACCCGCAGCCCAACTACCCAAACCCTAACTCAGATCCCATCGACCCCCTCCTCCCATCGCACCCCTCCTCCCTCGTCCCCATCTCCTCGCCGCCGCCACCGACGGCGCCCGACCCTAACTCAAATCCCATCGACTACCACGAGACGACGTCGCCATCGCACCTTCCACCACCGACGTCGCCGTCTCGCGTCGTCCTCGTCTCCAAGTCCACTCGCAGACGCCCCGCACCGAGCCCAACAAAACCTCGCGCGCCCCCACGCCTTCTTCGCTGACGCGGCCATGGCGGCGGTGGCGACCGTGAGCTCGGCCGGCGGGATCCTCGCCATGCTGCACGAGCCGGCGGAGGAACTCAAGCTGCACGCGCTCGCCAGCCTCAACTCCGTCGTCCACCTCTTCTACCCCAAGATCTCCACCAGCATCCCCACCATGTGAGGCCCCTCCCCTCCCCTCTTGTATCCTTCCTGCGCTACCTAGTCGCCACCGCCTCTTGGCCGGCGCCCGCTGCCGCAGCTGCTGCTGCTCCGCGCGATTTGTTCCAGCGCGTTGGCTTGGCTGGGGGGTTCCAGTGTTTCGATTTGGTTCACTGATTGATGAGGATTCGGGCCGAGAAGTTTCCCTAGATGCTGTTGCTATCGCGCGATTCGTTCGGTTGGCCTAGTCCAGTTCGATCTGTTATTAGTGTGAGGGGAAGCGTCAGTTGTGGCTTGGCTCTGATCTGGTAGCCTTAGGATTCCTGGGATTCATTGCATGTAGTTTTGGTGCTGGCTATAAATAGGACATAGTATAAATGGCATTGCTCTGTCAACTTATATCAGCACTCTAGAGAACCTGGGCAGTTAAATATTATTCTTATATTTATCCTACTAGTTGGAGTACGGTGAATTGTTTATCTGTTCATTTAAGTGTTCTTGGCGGATTTTTACTGTCTGATCAGATGGTTGGGAAAGCCGGTGGGTCAAGTCTGAGTGGAAGAAGGACGAGAACATGGCTGGTGAATGGAACCACACATCTGGAAAATGGCATGGAGATGCTGAGGACAAAGGTGAATTAGCTGAAGCTTTGTCCACCTGATTCAGGAAAACTTGACTTGAGATTTTCTTTCTTATGATTTACTGATGAAACCTTGATTCTTGAATCTTGATGTAGGTATATCCAAACCTCAGAGGACTACAGGTTCTATGCCATCTCGGCGGAGTACCCTGAGTTCAGCAACAAGGACAAGACACTCGTGCTGCAGTTCATGGTGAAGCATGAGCAGAAGCTTGACTGCGGTGGTGGTTACGTCAAGTTGCTCGGAGGTGATGTTGACCAGAAGAAATTCGGTCATGTTTTATTTATTAGAATATATTGAGTACATTCTGAACCCCCTAATGTGACACAAGTTATATATGCACATGCTATGGTTTAAGTGTTGCTTGTGTATGGTAAATGGGTTGAGCACCCACCCTGTTTGATGCTACTGTGTTTACGATTCTATTCCTCTATGCGTGTAATCTCTAGACCATGATCAAGCACACGCACATGGTTGATTAGCATGGAACGATTACTACTAATTAATGAAGGGAGCAGACTTCTTCACATAAAGGAAGATATGTCTGTTTTAATAATAGTGTTCTTGATCTGACCTCATACACTTTTGTTTTAGTAATATAAACAAATAAAATAAGATTGTTTGCATACAATCAGATCATTCTCACTTATTAGTTGAGTTCTAAGTACGTAGAATATTTAGTTCTTTGGTTATATTATAGTCAGAATTATACTGTGTGACTGAGTCATGTTGGGAGTGTGCATGATTTTATCCATAGCTGGCACTATAGATAGAGCTTTGTGTGTAATCTGGAGTTGTTCCCGTTATTGTTCTATCCATTTTATTGGTGTTACCTTGTTTCCACCGAGTGAAGTTGTGGTTCTGTGGATAGTGTTTTTCTTCAGGCGCTTTGGTTGGATTATTGCACTATTTGCTTGATGTTGTACCATGGTACCTATAGGTTATTAGTATTGTTGATCCCGACCATGAGCTTGAATGGTCTAGTAGTAGAAGAGCATCCGTTTAATTTGTAGCAGTGAGGTCACTGATTTTTTTTCTATGGCATGGTATGATTATGATTGGAATGGTAGCCACTTAACATGTTAGAATGTACTGATTGTTTGGGCTGATTCCTGGTCTGCATCAGGGGTACAATTTTATTACTTTCTATCTAGGTTTATTACTTTCTATCTAGGTTTTCCTGTTTTTGTTTCGCGTTGGGTTCTGATTCGCTTTGCTACTATTGTTTTTGTGGCGATGCAGCCTCGCGGTGAAGAAGAGCAAGGCCGAGAAGGACTCCAACAAGCCCAAGTGCCCCCTGAGCGCCTTCTTAGTATTCATGTGAGCCCTGGATTTGATTCTTTGTTGTGGTTTGATTCGCGTTGTTTCTGTGGCGTGGTGACGCATCCTGACATGGGCCCGTTTTGGTTCTGTATTCGCAGGGACAGCTTCAGGATGGACTCCAACATCAAGCAGGTCTCCATGGTAAGCATCTCGGTTCCCTTTGTCCTTCAGAATCCTGTGTCCTGATTTGTGTTCAAATCGTAGGTTGGCAAGGCCGGTGGTGAGAAGTGGAAGTATCCTGAGTGATGCTGTAAGTTACCCGCTCCTCATACCCTCGCTGTTACCGCTCTATTCGGTGCTGGTCTCTTCCGCCTGATCTCAGTGTTTGCTCGGTGATGCGATGTAATTTTGACCGACCATGTGTTGGTTTACATGTTTATTTCTCACTGCACCGTGTCATTTGGGTATTGTTCGACCCAGTTGGTCAGTGATATTTAGAATTCAGTCGCTATGCAATTGTTGATCTACTGCCTATTCTCAATTTGGTTGTTCAAATTTATGGTTTGCAGTGTTCAAATGCCTGTAGCCTCGTTGGAATTTGTACAAATTATGCTCATCGATTCAAACTGTTGCTCGAATGTTTGTTTCCAAATTCGCCATGCCCATTTTGCTCGATTTGGTCAACTATTCTTCTATTAATTGTTATCCAGGAATCTATCGCCTTGCACCATACTAACATTTCCCCTGTTCGCATGAATAGCAGGAGAAGTCTCCCTACGTTGCCAAGGCCGAGATGCTCAAGGGCGAGTACACCAAGAAGATCGATGCCTACAACAACCCATAGGTATAACATTCACGCCAAACACCTCCATCAGAATCGTAGCCCCACGAGATTAACACAACATTGTGGTACTGATCCACGCTCTTTCGAGCCCATCCCCGTTTCAGGCAGGAGAGGCGTCCAGCAAATCTGACAAGTCCAAGTCCGAGGTGAGCGACGAGGACGACGACAACGAGGTGAGACCATCCTGATCCACCCTCCCACTTCCTTCTCTTGATTCCCTAACCGCTCAACATGTTGATCTGTTTTGAACATCTGAAACTTGCTGTGTGCAGGGTGACTAGTGATGCGGCACGCCAAGCAGCAGTAGGGGAAGGGGGTCTCTGGAATGTCGCTGCTGCCGCTCATTGCTAGTATCACCAATTTATGATGGATGGTCGCTGTTAGTTTAGCTCCTTGGTAGTCCCTCCCTCTCTTTCAGGCGGCTGCTGCTGCTGGTAGAAATGGTAGCTATAGTCCCATGTAGTTCATGTGCTTGGACTGCCCTTAGTTGCTTCATTTCTATGTTAATTCAGTCTCTGTTGAATGTACCTATTGTCGTGCTCATGGCTGTTGAAAGAAATAAAATGGTCTTGATACATGCTTGTTTGAATCCCCTCTCTATTTCACTGTCGCTGGAATAACCCTCTATCCTGCGAGGCCAAGTTTCTGAAAGTTTGTTATGGAGGCCCAAAATAGAAATGGACTATAAAATGGCTGAGGCCCAAAAAAAGAAATGGACTGTAGAAGGCCACGTCCTAGAAAATAAAAAGGCTGAATTCTTGGGCTTGGCCCATGTAGCTGACTAAATTGACAAAATAATAATAATAAATGGGCTCGGCCTATAAAGACGGCTCAAATGGACCGGGCAGATTCTAATCTACGACCAATTCATTTGGTCGCAATTTTGCCACGTCAGCTTGCTACGTTGGATCTGACGTGGTGTGGGTAGACTGCCAGTGACCAAAACAATTGGTCGTAAAAGCTACGACCTTTTGTTTTGGTCGTAACCTTCTACGACCATATCACAAAGAAGGTCGTTAAGTTTCATTAAAGACGGCCAGCTTTTGACAAACTGTTTTTGGTCACAAAAAGATCACAAGTGAAAAACAACGACCATTCAGTGACCAACATTGATGGTCGCAAGTTGCCATATTTATTGTAGTGAAGTTACACAGTTAAAAAAACAAAGAATTACTTCCCATTTTTATTTTTTATCACTCCGTGGTGAGCTTCACTTGCCAATAGTATAGCACTGAGCTTCTGGCGACTAGAACAGGGGAAAAGATGTTGTAGATGTTGGATGACTAGCTATTGACAAAGTATTCCCGTGTGAGCCTACTTCCATTGCGGGATATGAACAACTAGAGAGCGTTGGTCGGCGCCAAAGTAGTGCTCGCTCCCATCGACAAGTGTGTGCTGCATCTTTCGTTCTTCGAGCATGGGCTATCACTGCCCTTCTATAATTTCGTGCAGGGGCTCCTTTCTTTTACGGGCTGCAACTCCACCACCTTAGCCTACGGCGTACTGCACATCACGTGTTCACCACGATGTGTTGATGCTTCTTGGGACCCACCCGCATTAGGCATTTTGTAGGTGGATATTCTACGTGAAGACGCAGGCGTCCAAGCCAACGACCGCATGTCTTTTTGTGGAGGAGCCAACATCTAGGTGAAGACCATTGCCAAGTATTTTAATCTGCAGTCTACCGACAACTTGCGCAAGCGGTCCTCCTCCACATGGAAGTGTCTTGATGCCTCGAGATGGTTTTCTTATCTGTCATTTGTGTTATACTTCAATTAAGTCTGGATCGTCGCATTTCAAACTTTTCTGGTTCTGGAATCCATGCCACCTCTTCCAGAACACATGTCGGCTCCTCCGTTGCTCCTAGAGAACGTACAAGCTGTCGCCGATGACTCCAAAGCCGGAGATTTAGACATGTTAGGGGGCTGGGAGCCCCATGGAGGTTCTGACTGTTCTGCTCCAGAAGCAGAAATATGTAGGCAGCACTTTCAGCTCTCAGAGACATCGGCAGACACTGCTGGAGCCGACACAAAGGGTGTTGGATCCCAGAAGGCCACATGCGGAGTCACCTAGGTTGATCACGAGTAGACTGGGCCACATAGGTTGCTCCAGTCTTGTTTTATTATATTTTTTATAGTGTATACCCAAATTGGAAGGACTATATATAGTACTGTATGACACAGGCTTAACACGACATCTTTGTATCCACAGCCAATAGGTTGCTCCATTATTGTTTCTGATACTACTTTCTCTTCGTATGCCATGAGCGTACCTGAGCAACACGACCTAATCGATCCGACGGTGCCAAGCCCGTCGCGCCGAGAGATGAGCTGCCACATGCTTGTTGGGTTTGCCGAATGGAAATCCTGGCTCTATCACTAACACCACCACTAGTAGAAAACAGGGCATCTGTCCCGGTTCCAGAGGGCCTTTAGTCCTAGTTTTGGAACCGGGACAAAACGATCGGGACTAATGCCCATCACTTTTAGTCCCGGTTGACTTACGAACCGGGACTAAAAGTGCTCCACGTGGACGTTGTGGGGCGCCCAGGTAGGAGGACCTTTAGTCCCGGTTGGTAACACCGACCGGGACTAAAGGGTCTCCACGTGGCCGCTGCGCAGCGCTCAGGCAGGAGGATCTTTAGTCCCGGTTGGTAACACCAACCGGGACTAAAAGGCCGCCACGCGTCAGCCCCTTCCAAGCGCTGTTTTTTTTTTGAAAGGAGGGGTTTAGGGTTTAGGGGTTTTGGAGGGTTTAGGGGTTTCATATTGTGTTTCCCCCTTTTCTTTTTATGTTTACGATTCAATTCTTTTACATTTAGGGTTTTCGTTTTTATTTTACGTTTTCCATTCAACTCGACGCTAGCTACTACATATAGCAATGAAGGAACCATTACACGAATCGTCATGAATATAGAGAGAAGTGACCTCTCTTTCTCCGTGCTTGGTCGAACAACAAGTTTTCGTATATCTATTCGACGCTACTACGTATAGTACACGTTCATGCATATATACAATGTAACATCTCTTACGATCCCTAATATCTAATTACCAAAATCGCATTTCCACTCCCGATGGAATTCTCCGTCTATAGGTATGACATGGTCAACAAAGAATCCCGCCAATTCCTCTTGAATTGCTCGTATGCGATCAGTTGTTAGGAGTTCATCCCGCTTCCGCTTGATCTAATTTAAAGAAGGGGGTCAATATATATATATATATATATATATGAATGAAACTCAACACAATTGATGGTAATAAAATAAAAATGTGAATATTGTTTACATACTTCAAATTGTTCTTCAGATCTGTCCAGCTCAGAGGTCTTGTGGCGAATGTACTCGCAAACGTAGTATCCACATAAATTATTCCCGGGTTCCTGCCACATGTACTTTACGAGAATAGAGTTCAATCAAAATGATAATCAAGCATGATAATGGTATTGAAACTAGAATCAATGAGAGATGCGCGGAACTAGCTAGTAGTACTTACTTTGGGTTGTGAAAATCGCAGCTCCTTTTTCCATTCACCACTAACCTTGTTGGTGAAATTTTTCCAAACCCTGCCCGGCAAAGAAAATGATTACTTGATATCAGAAAATGAACGAAAGTTGCCGATATGGTGCGATAATGATTGAACTTACCTCTGGAGCATTTGACTCATGTTCGCCCACTCCTTAGCCTCTTTACGTCTCGAGTCCAAGACAACTACTAATCCCGTGTCAAGTTGAATGGCTAGCAGAATAAAGTGGAACCTGCGCACGCATAACTCATCAATTACACTTAACCTCGAGTAAGCGAAACAAAATGTGCACAAGACAGTAACACTCACTTGAAGTTGTAAGGAAATAGTATTTCCCTTTTGTTTTTTTGTCCAAGTAACGCATTTAGCAAGTATTTCTCTATATCATCGGGGCTTTTTTGTACCGTATATTCATTTACGGTATTTGGGTTAATGAACCCAATGTCATAGATTTTTCCTCTGCATTCGTGGATCTTCAATCTACATAATATAGTGTGAGGATAATTATACATGCAATGAACGAGCTGAGCTAGAGACTTAAATACAGAAAAAATACTTACAGACAATAGCAACTGACGATAGCTTTGTCGAGGGCGGCTTAATTGTATAACTGAAATAATTCTTCAAATTCAATGTACAACGCCTCTACTCCATTGAAGTAGTGCTCATCTTTAATTCCCACTAAGATACTGTTGGTCCCTTCCTTGCAGGCTTTCAAGTACCATTTATGCAATGTTCGCATCATTGTTGATAGACCCGGGAGCTGCTCAGGTCTGACGAGAGGCTTCCCGTGCTCGTATCTATAGGCTACCTTAGCCATTTTGAACTGTACCTCATCGCCTAAGTAATGGCAAGAGTGTAACCAGGATGAGCGGCCGCTACCCCCGGATCATTAGCGATATCGGGAAACACCTTGAGCGGGGGGCATGATTGTTTTTGCTGTTCGCCGAGCTGGGGAATTGTTTTCCCACTTCTTGCGGCACTGCTAGTACTTCCCGACCTTTTCGCTTCATGAAATGTCTTTACAATACAGCGGTCATAGTGTGAGAGCGGCGGAGGAGATGGTGGTCGCTGAAGGGCATCCAGACAGCGCTTCGCTTTTACCGGATCTCTTTTCTCCTTTGGATCTGGACGTTTCGTTGCAAATTGGCGTTTCATATCGGCAGCCACGACCTCATCGGTGTCCGTGTCAGTCAGCTCATATGGTAACTTGGCAAGAGGGTTGAGGCTTGGACCAAATTTGAATTTCTTCCCATCACCTCTTGTACTGCTAGCCGCCGGAGCGGCGGCGGCTCTCTTCTGCCGTTGCTGACGAGGCCGAGTTCGCTGACGCAGCGCAGGAGGCGGAGTCCGCTGACGCCGCAGAGGAGGCAAAGGAGGATTCTGCTGAGGGGCCTCCTCCGCCGGAGTCGGCTGACGCGACGGAGACAGCTGAGGCGGCGGAGAAAGATGATGCGCCGGAGACGAATGAGGCAGCGGAGTCTGCTGAGGGGCCTCCTCCGGCTGAGTCTGCTGAGGCGGCGTCCAGTTTGGAAGCTTGATGTTCTCCTTTATCCATAGGCAGGTACTCCTTAAGGCATTTTCCAGAAACATCTCCCCTTCACCTGTAGGGTACTCAAGCTCCAGCCCCTCAAATCCCTCCATTATTTCATCCACCCCGACAATCGCAAAGCCATGTGGAATCGGATGGCAATGGAAAGTTCCCTCAGCTCGAGGAGGTAAGACAGAGCCGAGCGCCACCTTCAAGGTCAGGTTATGGCATTTCGCCATTAGCACACAATGTTCATTCTCCGTGATACTATCCACGGGGTAGTGAGGAGCCATGATATCAGGCTGAAGGAGCTCCGTGGAAGCCACGCTGCTTCTCCGCTGCGATGGTGGGGTAGCTTCGGGGGCAGGGTCGAACGAAGGATCTTCGTGCCGCTGAGATGGTTGGCCGGTAGCTCGCTGGCTCTCAAGTTCCTCTAGTTTCGCTAATCTTGCATTGATCTTCTGCATTTCACTTGCTTCCGCTTTCTTCTTTCTCTCTCGGCTTCTATAACCACCGCTGTCGGGAAACCCATAGACCCACGGAAGGGAGCCTGATGTGCCTCGTGTTCGTCCAGGGTGTTCAGGATTCCCAAGGGCCTATGTCAGCTCGTCATTCTCTCTGTCGGGATGTTACCTCCCTTCCTGCGCTGCCTGGATTGCTTCCTCAAGCTTCTTGACGGGTATTGCAAGTTGAGCTTTCGTCCAAACACACTTCCCTGTGTCTGGGTCCAAAGTGACCCCAACCCCGAAGAACCAAGTCCTTGACCGATCTGGCCAGTGCAATGTCGCTGGTTGGACCCCTTTAGCAAGCAGGTCTTGCTCAGCTTTGTCCCACGTAGGCCGGGCTTTGCTGTAGCCACCTGACCCCGTAACATGGTGATACTTCTTCTTTGCAGCATTTAGCTTATTTGTCGCTGACCTTTGCTTGCCCTTGTCCGATTTCTTGTAGGCCACAAATGCGGGCCAGTGATCTTTTATCTTCTCATATGGACCGGTGAATTCTGGAGTCTTGTCTTTCTCGACAAACTTTTTGTTCAAATCTTTCTTCCAGTTCTTGAATAGTTCTGCCATCTTCTTAAGAGCAAACGCCGTGACCTTATTCGGATCCGCCTCTGGTGGTAGGCTGAAAATTTTCATCAGCGAGGTCCAAAGATCATCTTTTTGTCTATCCTGGACATAAGAAACTTCAGGGTCCTTCTTCTTATTCCATTCTTGGATGCTGATCGGGACGCTGTCCCTAACAACCACTCCGCACTGATGTATAAATGTGTCCCTGCTCCGCTTGGGAGCAATCGGTTGGCCATCTCGACCGATTTCTTCGATCGTGAACCTTTCATCCTGGCGCAACCTTTTCTTCGGGCCTCGTCTCCTTACGGAAGTTTGGCTCGATCCGGAGGGCTAATTAAAAGAAGAAAGAAGCGTTAATATATGTACATACAAAACAATTAATGCATCAAGTCAGCAGAGGCTTAATTAATATATGTATATATTCCTCGCCGGACTTTGCAACAGTTAAGGCTCCCTCCTCCGTTCGGTCACCGGAGTCGTCATGATCTCCTTCCTCCTCCATTCGGTCACCGGAGCCGTCTTGATCTCCTTCCTCCTCCATTGGATCACCGGAGCCGTCATCCTCTCTTTCTTGACCATCGGTGTCGTTGAGAAACAACAAGATGATATCATCTCCGTCGCGGATTATATCCCCCAACAACTCTTCTTTTTCTAAGTCTCTGTCCATAGTTTCTGCAAATATTACAACCATGAGAGATGGATTAGTGGCAAACATAGACCTAGCTAATCACAACAAGGAATCATATGCATATATGAGCAATGGATTAGTCGCAAACATCATGCAAAGTTATCGGGGGTTATACTTTCGAGAGAGGATACTTTGCGGACCGCCTCTCTCATGCATGTCTGACGTCCCCCCTCATGTCGAAGTTATCGGGGTTATACTTTCAGGAGAGGGTACAGATGAACCGGAGGGGGACGGTTCCAAGTTCGCTATGCTAGCTGCTTGTGACAGTCAGTTTCAGACGATCGTCGAGGACTCCTCCCCCCTCATGTCTGATGAGTCATCCTATCTTTCGAGAGAGGATACTTTGCGGACCGCCTCTCTCATGGTCGTCGACGATACTTGCGGACCCCCCCTCATGTCGAAGTTGTCGGGGATATGTTGAATTCCCGAGAGAGTTAGGGGTGTTCTAACGCGGCACTACATGATATAGGTGAAGGGGGATAACATCCGGGAATGTTTTCCCGAAGTCTGCATTTTCGAACAGATGAACCGGAGGGGGACGGTTCCAGGTTCGCTATGCTTTACAAACTTTGTTAGATGATCGCCATTGATCTATAATTCTAACGGAGACATTTCATATAAGTGTTTTACATGGACAAAAAAATTCTAACTTTGTTACAAACATATGAACATATGAACATTTTCTATATACATCAATCCATCCATCCATACATATATACATACATACATGAACATAAAAAAATTAAGAAAAAAATTCTATGAACATAAAAAAAATTAAGAAAAAAAATGCAGGGCAGGGGCGGCGACGGCGACGGCAGCGCAGGGCAGGGGCGGCGACGGCAGCACAGGGCTCGGTGGTGGCGGCAGCGCAGGGGAAGGGGGGCGAAGCTCACTGGGGGTGGCGTCGGGGCAGGGAGCGGCGGCCGGCGTCGGGGTCAGGGCAGGGACGGCGACGGGGTCGGGGCCGGGGTCAAGCATCTACATATACATTATATATGAAAAAAAAATTCATCATATAAAAAAAGTTCATCATATGCAGGGCAGGGGCGGCGGCGGCTCACAGCGGGGGCGGCGAGGGCTCGGGGAGGAGGGAGACGACGGCGACGGCGACGACGGGGCAGGGGCGCGGCGACGGTGACGGCGACGGCAACGACGGGGCAGGGGCGCGGGCTCGGGGGCGACAACGGCGACGGCGACGGCAACGACGGGGCAGGGGCGCGGCGACGGTGATGGCGGGGGCGGCGGACGGCGTCGGGGCAGCCTGGCGGCGTCGATGTGCTCGGCGTCGTCGGGGGAAACTGCGGATGAACTTTGAAAATTTCCTAAGTGTGGGCTTATATACCCCAACCTTTAGTCCCGGTTGGTGACACCAACCGGGACGAAAGGCCCCCTTTCGTCCGGGTTGGAGCCACCAACCGGGACTAAAGGTCAATTTAGCAGCCCAAAGGGCGGGAAGCAGAGACCTTAAGTCCCGGTTGGTTGCTCCAACCGGGACGAAAGGGGGGCCTTTCGTCCCGGTTCGAGCCACCAACCGGGACTAAAGGTCAATTTCAGCAGCCCAAAGGGCGGGAAGCAGAGACCGTTAGTCCCGGTTGGTGGCTCCAACCGGGACGAAAGGGGGCCTTTCGTCCCGGTTCGAGCCACCAACCAGGACAAAAGCGCTGTGCTGCCGCAGCCAAAAGTTTAGTCCCACCTCGCTAGTTGAGAGGGGCTTGGAGTGGTTTATAAGCGCTGCTGCCGCTGCCCTCTCGAGCTCCTCTCTAATGTGGGCATTACATGCCTATCTCACGCCCTGTTGGGCCAGCTAGCATTGCGAGCCTGCATCCTGGCCCATTTGTAGGGTTTCTAGTCGTATGTAGGCCGTGGTGGCTAGTAGGTGGGCCTTTTTTTTGCATATGTTATGTTTTTAAATTTTTAATGTTATTTTTTGCATATGTTATTTTTAGTTATATAATTTTAGTTGCATAAATTTTATATCATTTTAATTGCATAAGTTTTATTTTTTATTGATTCTTTTTAGTTGATTCCTTTTGCTATTAGAGTTTTATAAAAGATTTTTAGTTTTCTATTAAAGTTTGTAACAAAAAATACTTTATGAAAATTCTTTGTACTATTAAAGTTTTTAACAAATAAATACTTTGATAATTTTAGTTAATATTATTTGGATTATTTTTAGTTAATTCTTTTTGCTATTGAAAAATATTATATTTAATTGATTCTTTTTAGTTCATTCTTTTTGCTATGTTATGTTTTTAAATTTTTAATGTTATTTTTTGCATATGTTATTTTTAGTTATATAATTTTAGTTGCATAAATTTTATATTATTTTAGTTGCATAAATTTTATATAATTTTAGTTGCATAAGTTATATTTTTTATTGATTCTTTTTAGTTGATTCCTTTTGCTATTAGAGTTTTATAAAAGATTTTTAGTTTTCTATTAAAGTTTGTAACAAAAAATACTTTACGAAAATTCTTTTTACTATTAAAGTTTTTAACAAATAAATACTTTGATAATTTTAGTTAATATTATTTTGATTATTTTTAGTTGATTCTTTTTGCTATTGAAAAATATTATATTTAATTGATTCTTTTTAGTTCATTCTTTTTGCTATTAGAATTTTATGAAAGCTTTTTAGTTCATTCTTTTTGCTATTAGAGTTTTATAAAAGCTTTTTGATTCATTCTTTTTGCTATTAATTCATTCTTTGAGCTAAATGAACCAGAAATTGAAAAGCAGTACAAATGAACTCTGAAAAGGTTGAAAGTTGGCATGGTATCATCATTTCACCCACATAGCATGTGCTAAAAAGTTGAGAGGGTTACGACAAAAACTGGACACACTTCGTGTTCAAAATGGACAATCTCTTTCGAAGTAACAGGGTTTCGGACGAAAACTCTATGTTACAAAGGCATTCCATTTTTTTTAATTTATTTCAACTCCAGACTTTTTGTGCGTTCAACATGCACAATTCAAAGCCACATCATCAATTTTCAACCCTTTCTGACTTCATTTGCTATTTTTCATGCATTTACTGATTTATTTTAGCTAAATGACCCTGAAATTGAAAAGCAATACAAATGAACTCTGAAAAGGTTGAAAGTTGGCATGGTATCATCATTTCACCCACATAGCATGTGCTAAAAATTTGAGAGGGTTACGGCAAAAACTGGATGCACTTCGTGTACAAAATGGACAATCTCTTTCGAAGTATCACGGTTTCAGACAAAAATTCATATGTTACAAAGCCATTTCATTTTTAACTTATTTCAACTCCAGACTTTTTGTGCGTTCAACATGCACCATTCAAAGCCACACCATCAATTTTCAACCCTTTCTAACTTCATTTGCTATTTTTCATGCATTTACTGATTTATTTTAGCTAAATGACCCTGAAATTGAAAAGCAGTACAAATGAACTCTGAAAAGGTTGAAAGTTGGCATGGTATCATCATTTCACCCACATAGCATGTGCTAAAAAGTTGAGACGGTTACGGCAAAAACTGGATGCACTTCGTGTACAAAATGGACAATCTCTTTCGAAGTATCACGGTTTCAGACGAAAACTCATATGTTACAAAAGGCATTTCATTTCTTGACATGTAACTACAGTGATATTCTAGATCAAAGCCATCATCAAAATAGTTGTGGAGAGAAAGTCTTCACTTTTTCTTCGCGTGTGTCCCTTGCTTATTGCGCCGTAACCATGGATAATCTTCATCGTTTAACAGGGTGCTTGGGTCAGCCTTCACTTTGAAGGGAGGTATTTCATGAAACTTTCCATAATCTTCAGACATGTCTGTCTTGCCCTCCACTCCCACGATGTCTCTTTTCCCTGAAAGAACTATGTGGCGCTTTGGCTCATCGTATGACGTATTCGCTTCCTTATCTTTTCTTTTTCTCGGTTTGGTAGACATGTCCTTCACATAGAAAACCTGTGCCACATCATTGGCTAGGACGAATGGTTCGTCTATGTACCCAAGATTGTTGAGATCCACTGTTGTCATTTCGTACTGCGGGTCTACCTGTACCCCGCCTCCTGACAGATTGACCCATTTGCACCGAAACAAAGGGACCTTAAAATCATGTCCATAGTCAAGTTCCCATATGTCCACTATGTAACCATAATATGTGTCCTTTCCCCTGTTGGTTGCTGCATCAAAGCGGACACCACTGTTTTGGTTGGTGCTCTTTTGATCTTGGGCGATCGTGTAAAATGTATTCCCATTTATCTCGTACCCTTGGTAAGTCAATAAAGTCGAAGATGGTCCCTTGGCCAATGAGTATAGCTCATCTCCAACAATGTTGTTACCCATGAGATGTGTTTGCAACCAACTGCCGAAAGTGCTGATGTGTTCACATGTAATCCAGTCGTCAGACTGCTCCGGGTGTTTGGAGCGCAGAAAATTCTTGTGTTCATTGACATACGGGGTCACCAAGGTAGAATTCTATAGAACTGTGTAGTGTGCTTGAGCCCAAGAATGCCCGTCCCTACATATTATTGCATCCGCTCCTAGCGTGCCTTTTCCAGTCAGTCACCTCTCATACCGCGATTGAGGAAGACCAATCGGCTTAAGGTCAGGAATAAAGTCAACACAAAACCCAATGACCTCCTCTGTTTGATGGCCCATGGAGATGCTTCCTTCTGGCCTAGCACGGTTACGAACATATTTCTTTAAGACTCCCATGAACCTCTCAAAGGGGAACATATTGTGTAGAAATACAGGACCCAGAATGGCAATCTCGTCGACTAGATGAACTAGGACGTGCGTCATGATATTGAAGAAGGACGGTGGGAACACCAGCTCGAAACTGACAAGACATTGCACCAAATCATTCTTTAACCTTGGTAGGATATCTGGATCGATTACCTTCTGAGAGATTGCATTGAGGAATGCACATAGCTTCACAATGGCTAATTGAACGTTTTCCGGAAGAAGCCCCCTCAATGCAACCAGAAGCAGTTGCGTCATAATCACGTGGCAGTCATGAGACTTTAGGTTCTGGAACATTTTCTCTGCCATATTTATTATTCCCTTTATATTCGACGAGAAGCCAGACGGGACCTTCATACTGAGCAGGCATTCAAAGAAGATTTCCTTTTCTTCTTTGGTAAGAGCGTAGCTGGCAGGACCTTCATATTGCTTTGGATGCATGCCGTCTTTTTCGTGGACACGTTGCTGGTCCTCCCGTGCCTCCGGTGTATCTTTTGTCTTCCCATACACGCCCAAGAAGCCTAGCAGGTTCACGCAAAGATTCTTCGTCACATGCATCACGTCGATTGCCGAGCAGACCTCTAGGTCTTTCCTATAGGGTAGGTCCCAAAATATAGATTTCTTCTTCCACATGGGTGCGCGTCCCTCAGCGTCATTCGGAACAGATTGTCCGCCAGGACCCTTTCCATAGATTACTTGTAAATCCTTGACCATATCAAGTATGGCATCACCAGTACAGAGGGCGGGCTTCTTCCGGTGATCTGCCTCACCTTTGAAATGCTTGCCTTTCTTTCTTAAGAGATGGTTGGTCGAAAGAAATCGACGATGTCCCAGGTACACATTCTTCCTGCATTTGTCCAAATATATACTTTCGGTATCATCTAAACAGTGCGTGCATGCGTGGTATCCCTTATTTGTCTGTCCTGAAAGGTTACTAAGAGCAGGCCAATCATTGATGGTTACAAACAGCAACGCATGTAGGTCAAATTCCTCCTGTTTGTGTTCATCCCACACACGTACACCTTCTCCATTCCACAGCTGTAAAAGTTCTTCAACGAATGGCCTTAGGTACACATCAATGTCGTTGCCGGGTTTCTTAGGGCCTTGGATGAGCACTGGCATCATAATGAACTTCTGCTTCATGCACAACCAAGGAGGAAGGTTATAGATACATAGAGTCACGGGCCAGGTGCTATGATTGCTGCTCTGCTCCACAAAAGGATTAATGCCATCTGCACTTAAACCAAACCATACGTTCCTTGCGTCACCTACAAAGCCCCCCCACTTTCTCTCGATTTTTCTCCACTGTGACCCGTCAGCGGGTGCTCTCAACTTCCCGTCTTTCTTACGGTCTTCTTTGTGCCATCGCATCAACTTGGCATGCTCTTTGTTTCTGAACAGACGTTTCAGCCGTGGTATTATAGGAGCATACCACATCACCTTGGCAGGAACCCTCTTCCTGGGGCGCTCGCCCTCAACATCACCAGGGTCATCTCGTCTGATCTTATACCGCAATGCACCGCATATCGGGCATGCATTCAAATTCTCACCGCGGTAGAGGATGCAGTCATTAGGGCATGCATGTATCTTCTGCACCTCTAATCCTAGAGGGCAGAGAACCTTCTTTGCTCCGTACGTACTGTCAGGCAATTCGTTATCCTTTGGAAGCTTCTTCTTCATTATTTTCAGTAACTTCTCAAATCCCTTGTCAGATACACCATTCTCTGCCTTCCATTCCAGCAATTCCAGTGTGGTACCGAGCTTTGTGTTGCCATCTTCGCAATTTGGGTACAACCGTTTTTTGTGATCCTCTAACATGCGATCGAACTTCAACCTCTCCTTTTCACTCTCGCATTCTCTCTGTGCATCAACAATGACCCGGCGAAGATCATCATCGGGCACATCGTCTGGTTCATCTTGATCTTCAGCTTCCCCCGTTGCAGTATCACCATATTCAGGGGGATAGTATTCATCATCCTCTTCTTCTTTGTTGTCTTCCATCATAACCCCTATTTCTCCGTGCTTGGTCCAAACATTATAGTGTGGCATGAAACCCTTCTCAAGCAGGTGCAAGTGAAGGGTTTTCGAGTCAGAGTAATCCTTCGTATTCCCACAGACAGTACATGGACAATACATAAAACCATTCTGCTTGTTTGCCTCAGCCACTTCGAGAAAATTATGCATGCCAACAATGTACTCGGAGGTGCGTCGGTCACCGTACATCCATTGCCGGTTCATGTGCGTGCATTATATAATTAAGTGTATCAAAAACCATTACAGAACATCATGAATAGAGAAGTGACCAAATTAATACAAGTTCATCATCACATTAAAACCAAAGTACTGTCGTGATCAAATGTTATTACTGAAAAAATAAAAACATCTATGTCACGTTGGTCGGCATAATTCTCATAAACACTAAATGAAACAAATAGTTATAAAAGATAATATACCACATCCAAATCATAGACCGGACGAGAGCCGACGGGGGTGGATACCAAAACCATGGCACTATATAATAACAAACAATAATAAAAGTAAGAAAATTACACAAGTAGCTATATAACTAATACAACAAGTAAGAATTTTTTTTCTTTTAAAAAGAAGATAAGAACAAGAGGCTCACCTCGGTGGTGCCGGCGACGAGATCGGCACGGGCGATCGACGGCGGTGAGGACGGGGACGGGGACGGGGATTTTTTTTGAATTTCTTGTGCTCGTTTTAAAATGCGGTCAAAACGACGGGCATGACCGTTCGTAGCTAGGGATTGAATCTTGCAAAACTTTTGGAGTTTCTCTGATTAAATAGATACTTATGTACCTAGAAATGATTTTTGGAAAAAATAAAGAGCAAACTATAAGGCAGCTGCGGTTCAAATTTAACCCTCTTCCATCTGAATCGTCGGAAATTTGTCTTTTTCATGAGAGGTGGATCACAGCTTTTGGCACGCAACCATTTAGTCAATTGTACATTAAATATGGCCTAATATTTTAGAAAATTGATTTGGTCTAATTTTGCAACAAATATATGGTAGGTCCTTCACAAAAAAACTCATTTTGGGCACTCGAAAAATGGAAAATGAAATTTTTGTCCAAAGAAAATGAAAACTTTGTTAGGCAACATTGTTTGTTATTCCAAGATGCACCCTTGTGCAAAATATGAGATCATTTGAACAAACTATGCTATGAATGTGGACATAAGATTGATCATTTGGCTTGAAAACCATGAATCTTCGCACATGATAGATTATTTCTGAGAACACTTTTTTAAAATAATTGCCGTATCACAAGTTTATTATTTTTTCTGGAAACTAGGTCACATATAATGACATAATGCGATGGTTTTCAATTTTTTTGATTTTTTTTGAATTTCTTGTGCTCGTTTCAAAATGCAGTCAAAACGACGGGCATGACCGTTCGTAGCTAGGGATTGAATCTTGCAAAACTTTTGGAGTTTCTCTGATTAAATAGATACGTATGTACCTAGAAATGATTTTTGGAAAAAATAAAGCGCAAACTATAAGGCAGCTGCGGTTCAAATTTGACCCTCTTCCAGCTGAATCGTCGGAAATTTGTCTTTTTCATGAGAGGTGGATCACAGCTTTTGGCACGCAACCATTTGGTCAATTGTATATTAAATATGGCCTAATATTTCAGAAAATTGATTTGGTCTAATTTTGCAACAAATATATGTTAGGTCCTTAAAAAAAACTCATTTTGGGCACTCAAAAAATGGAAAATGAAATTTTCGTCCAAAGAAAATGAAAACTTGCTTAGGCAACATTGTTTGTCATTCCAAGATGCACCCTTGTGCAAAATATGAGATCATTTGAACAAACTATGCTATGAATGTGGCCATAAGATTGATCATTTGGCTTGAAAGCCAGGAATCTTCGCACATGATAGCTTATTTCTGAGAACACTTTTTTAAAATAATTGCCGTATCACAAGTTTATTATTTTTTCTGGAAACTAGGTCACATATAATGACATAAAGCGATGGTTTTCAATTTTTTTGATTTTTTTGAATTTCTTGTGCTCGTTTCAAAATGCGGTCAAAACGACGGGCATGACCGTTCGTAGCTAGGGGTTGAATCTTGCAAAACTTTTGGAGTTTCTCTGATTAAATATATACTTATGTACCTAGAAATGATTTTTGGAAAAAATAAAGAGCAAACTATAAGGCAGCTGCAGTTCAAATTTGACCCTCTTCCAGCTGAATTGTCGGAAATTTGTCTTCTTCACGAGAGGAGGATCAAAGCTTTTGACACACAACCATTTGGTCAATTGTACATTAAATATGGCCTAATATTTCAGAAAATTGATTTGGTCTAATTTTGCAACAAATATATGTTAGGTCCTTCACAAAAAAACTCATTTTGGGCACTCAAAAAATGGAAAATGAAATTTTCGTCCAAAGAAAATGAAAAATTCCTTAGGCAACATTGTTTGCCATTCCAAGATGCGCCCTTGTGCAAAATATGAGATCATTTGAACAAACTATGCTATGAATGTGGCCATAAGATTGATAATTTGGCTTGAAAGCCAGGAATCTTCATACATGATAGCTTATTTCTAAGAACCCTTTTTTAGAATAATTGCCTTATTACAAGTTTATTATTTTTTCTGGAAACTAAGTCACATATAATGACACAATGCGAATGTTTTCAATTTTTTTGATTTTTTTGAATTTCTTGAGCCCGTTTCAAAATGCGGTCAAAACGACGGGCATGACCGTTCGTAGCTAGGGGTTGAATCTTGCAAATATTTTGAATTTTCTCTAATTAAATAGATACTTATGTACCTAGAAATGATTTTTGGAAAAAATAAAGAGCAAACTATAAGGCAGCTGCAGTTCAAATTTGACCCGCTTCCAGCTGAATCGGCGGAAATTTGTCTTTTTCACGAGAGGTGAATCAAAACTTTTGGCACACAACCATTTGGTCAATTGTACATTAAATATGGCCTAATATTTTAGAAAATTGATTTGGTCTAATTTTGCAACAAATATATGGTAGATTCTTCACAAAAAAACTCATTTTGGGCACTGGAAAAATGGAAAATGAAATTTTCGTCCAAAGAAAATGAAAACTTCCTTAGGCAACATTGTTCGCCATTCCAAGATGCATCCTTGTGCAAAATATGAGATCATTTGAACAAATTATGCCATGAATGTGACCATAAGATTGATCATTTGGCTTGAAAGCCATGAATTTTCACACATGATAGCTTATTTCTGAGAACACTTTTTTAAAATAATTGCCGTATTACAAGTTTATTATTTTTTCTGAAAAGTAGGTCACATATAATGACACAATGCGAAGGTTTTCCATTTTTTTAATTTTTTTTGAAATTTTCATGGCCATTTCAAAATGCGGTCAAAACGGCGGGCATGACCGTTACTAGCTAGTGGTTGAATCTTGGAAAACTTTTGGAGTTTTTCTGATTAAATAGATACTTATGTACCTAGAAATGATTTTTGGAAAAAATAAAGAGCAAACTATGAGGCAGCTGCAGTTCAAATTTGACCCGCTTCCAACTGAATCGGCAGAAATTTGTCTTTTTCATGAGAGGTGGATCAAAGATTTTGACACACAACCATTTGGTCAATTGTACATTAAATATGGCCTAATATTTTAGAAAATTGATTTGGTCCAATTTTGCAACAAATATATGGTAGATCCTTCACAAAAAAACTCATTTTGAACACTCAAAAAATGGAAAATGAAATTTTCGTCCAAAGAAATGAAAACTTCCTTAGGCAACATTGCTTGCCATTCTAATATGCACCCATGTGTACAATAAGAGATCATTTTTTTGAATTTTTCATGTGAAAAAGTAGAAGAAAAACAAAAGGAAAAACACAATTACATGTGCTCTATTCTCATTGGTGGAATTAGTTGTCACACGGATCGATGACATGGCGCCCATCCATCCATCCATCTATCCATCTCTCCATCCCACATCCATCCATCCATCCATCTATCTACAGAAAAGAAGAAAAAAAAGAAAATGAAAAGGAAACCCCCACCCGCAGCCCAACTACCCAAACCCTAACTCAGATCCCATTGACCCCCTCCTCCCATCGCACCCCTCCTCCCTCGTCCCCATCTCCTCGCCGCCGCCACCGACGGTGCCCGACCCTAACTCAGATCCCATCGACTACCACGACACGACGTCGCCATCGCACCTTCCACCAACGACGTCGCCGTCTCGCGTCGTCCTCGTCTCCAAGTCAACTCGCACCTTCCCCGCACCGAGCCCAATAAAACCTCGCGCACCCCACCCCTTCCTCGCTGACGCGGCCATGGCGGCGGTGGCGACCGTGAGCTCGGCCGGCGGGATCCTCGCCATGCTCCACGAGCCGGTGGAGGAACTCAAGCTGCACGCGCTCGCCAGCCTCAACTCCGTCGTCCACCTCTTCTACCCCGAGATCTCCACCAGCATCCCCACCATGTGAGGCTCCTCCCCTCCCCTCTTGTATCCTTCCTGCGCTACCTAGTCGCCGCCGCCTCTTGGCCGGCGCCCGCTGCCGCAGCTGCTGCTGCTCCGCGCGATTTGTTCCAGCGCGTTGGCTTGGCTGGGGGGTTCCAGTGTTTCGATCTGGTTCGCTGATTGATGAGGATTCGGGCCGAGAAGTTTCCCTAGATGCTGTTGCTATCGCGCGATTCGTTCGGTTGGCCTAGTCCGGTTCGATCTGTTATCAGTGTGAGGGGAAGCGTCAGTTGTGGCTTGGCTCTGATCTGGTAGCCTTAGGATTCCTGGGATTCAGTGCATGTAGTTTTGGTGCTGGCTATAAATAGGACATAGTATAAATGGCATTGCTCTGTCAACTTATATCAGCACTCTACAGAACCTGGGCAGTTAAATATTACTCTTATATTTATCCTACTAGTTGGAGTACGGTGAACTGTTTATCTGTTCATTTAAGTGTTCTTGGCGGATTTTTACTGTCTGATCAGATGGTTGGGAAAGCCGGTGGGTCAAGTCTGAGTGGAAGAAGGACGAGAACATGGCTGGTGAATGGAACCACACATCTGGAAAATGGTATGGAGATGCTGAGGACAAAGGTGAATTAGCTGAAGCTTTGTCCACCTGATTCAGGAAAACTTGACTTGAGATTTTCTTTCTTATAATTTACTGATGAAACCTTGATTCTTGAATCTTGATGTAGGTATATCCAAACCTCAGAGGACTACAGTTTCTATGCCATCTCGGTGGAGTACCCTGAGTTCAGCAACAAGGACAAGACACTCGTGCTGCAGTTCACGGTGAAGCATGAGCAGAAGCTTGACTGCGGTGGTGGTTACGTCAAGTTGCTTGGAGGTGATGTTGACCAGAAGAAATTCGGTCATGTTTTATTTATTAGAATATATTGAGTACATTCTGAACCCCCTAATGTGACACAAGTTATATATGCACATGCTATGGTTTAAGTGTTGCTTGTGTATGGTAAATGGGTTGAGCACCCACCCTGTTTGATGCTATTGTGTTTACGATTCTATTCCTCTATGCGTGTAATCTCCAGACCATGATCAAGCACACGCACATGGTTGATTAGCATGGAACGATTACTACTAATTAATGAAGGGAGCAGACTTCTTCACATAAAGGAAGATATGTCTGTTTTAATAATAGTGTTCTTGATCTGACCTCATACACTTTTGTTTTAGTAATATAAACAAATAAAATAAGATTGTTTGCATACAATCAGATCATTCTCACTTATTAGTTGAGTTCTAAGTACGTAGAATATTTAGTTCTTTGGTTATATTATAGTCAGAATTATACTGTGTGACTGAGTCATGTTGGGAGTGTGCATGATTTTATCCATAGCTGGCACTATCGATAGAGCTTTGTGTGTAATATGGAGTTGTTCCCGTTATTATTCTATCCATTTTATTGGTGTTACCTTGTTTCCACCGAGTGAAGACGTGGTTCTGTGGATAGTGTTTTTCTTCAGGCGCTTTGGTGGGATTATTGCACTATTTGCTTGCTGTTGTATCATGGTACCTATAGGTTATTAGTATTGTTGATCCCGACCATGAGCTTGAATGGTCTAGTAGTAGAAGAGCATCCGTTTAATTTGTAGCAGTGAGGTCACTGATTTTTTTTCTATGGCATGGTATGATTGTGATTGGAATGGTAGCCACTTAACATGTTAGAATGTACTGATTGTTTGGGCTGATTCCTGGTCTGCATCAGGGGTACAATTTTATTACTTTCTATCTAGGTTTATTACTTTCTATCTAGGTTTTCCTGTTTTTGTTTCGCGTTGGGTTCTGATTCGCTTTGCTGCTATTGTTTTTCTGGCGATGCAGCCTCGCGGTGAAGAAGAGCAAGGCCGAGAAGGACTCCAACAAGCCCAAGTGCCCCCTGAGCGCCTTCTTAGTATTCATGTGAGCCCTGGATTTGATTCTTTGTTGTGGTTTGATTCGCGTTGTTTCTGTGGCGTGGTGACGCATCCTGACATGGGCCCGTTTTGGTTCTGTATTCGCAGGGACAGCTTCAGGATGGACTCCAACATCAAGCAGGTCTCCATGGTAAGCATCTCGGTTCCCTTTGTCCTTCAGAATCCTGTGTCCTGATTTGTGTTCAAATCGTAGGTTGGCAAGGCCGGTGGTGAGAAGTGGAAGTATCTTGAGTGATGCTGTAAGTTACCCGCTCCTCATACCCTCGCTGTTACCGCTCTATTCGGTGCTGGTCTCTTCCGCCTGATCTCAGTGTTTGCTCGGTGATGCGATGTAATTTTGACCGACCATGTGTTGGTTTACATGTTTATTTCTCACTGCACCGTGTCATTTGGGTATTGTTCGACCCAGTTGGTCAGTGATATTTAGAATTCAGTCGCTATGCAATTGTTGATCTACTGCCTATTCTCAATTTGGTTGTTCAAATTTATGGTTTGCAGTGTTCAAATGCCTGTAGCCTCGTTAGAATTTGTACAAATTATGCTCATCGATTCAAACTGTTGCTCGAATGTTTGTTTCCAAATTCGCCATGCCCATTTTGCTCGATTTGTTCAACTATTCTTCTATTAATTGTTATCCAGGAATCTATCGCCTTGCACCATACTAACATTTCCTCTGTTCGCATGAATAGCAGGAGAAGTCTCCCTACGTTGCCAAGGCCGAGATGCTCAAGGGCGAGTACACTAAGAAGATCGATGCCTACAACAACCCATAGGTATAACATTCACGCCAAACACCTCCATCAGAATCGTAGCCCCACGAGATTAACACAACATTGTGGTACTGATCCACGCTCTTTCGAGCCCATCCCCGTTTCAGGCAGGAGAGGCGTCCAGCAAATCTGACAAGTCCAAGTCCGAGGTGAGCGACGAGGACGACGACAACGAGGTGAGACCATCCTGATCCACCCTCCCACTTCCTTCTCTTGATTCCCTAACCGCTCAACATGTTGATCTGTTTTGAACATCTGAAACTTGCTGTGTGCAGGGTGACTAGTGATGCGGCACGCCAAGCAGCAGTAGGGGAAGGGGGTCTCTGGAATGTCGCCGCTGCCGCTCATTGCTAGTATCACCAATTTATGATGGATGGTCGCTGTTAGTTTAGCTCCTTGGTAGTCCCTCCCTCTCTTTCAGGCGGCTGCTGCTGCTGGTAGAAATGGTAGCTATAGTCCCATGTAGTTCATGTGCTTGGACTGCCCTTAGTTGCTTCATTTCTATGTTAATTCAGTCTCTATTGAATGTACCTATTGTCGTGCTCATGGCTGTTGAAAGAAATAAAATGGTCTTGATACATGCTTGTTTGAATCCCCTCTCTATTTCACTGTCGCTGGAATAACCCTCTATCCTGCGAGGCCAAGTTTCTGAAAGTTTGTTATGGAGGCCCAAAATAGAAATGGACTATAAAATGGCTGAGGCCCAAAAAAAGAAATGGACTGTAGAAGGCCACGTCCTAGAAAATAAAAAGGCTGAATTCTTGGGCTTGGCCCATGTAGCTGACTAAATTGACAAAATAATAATAATAAATGGGCTCGGCCTATAAAGACGTCTCAAATGGACCGGGCAGATTCTAATCTACGACCAATTCATTTGGTCGCAATTTTGCCACGTCAGCTTGCTACGTTGGATCTGATGTGGTGTGGGTAGACTGCCAGTGACCAAAACAATTGGTCGTAAAAGCTACGACCTTTTGTTTTGGTCGTAACCTTCTACGACCATATGACAAAGAAGGTCGTTAAGTTTCATTAAAGACGGCCAGCTTTTGACAAACTGTTTTTGGTCACAAAAAGATCACAAGTGAAAAACAAAGACCATTCAGTGACCAACATTGATGGTCGCAAGTTGCCATATTTATTGTAGTGAAGTTACACAGTTAAAAAAACAAAGAATTACTTCCCATTTTTATTTTTTATCACTCAGTGGTGAGCTTCACTTGCCAATAGTATAGCACTGAGCTTCTGGTGACAAGAACAGGGGAAAAGATGTTGTAGATGTTGGACGACTAGCTATTGACAAAGTATTCCCGTGTGAGCCTACTTCCATTGCGGGATATGAACAACTGGAGAGCGTTGGTCGGCGCCGAAGTAGTGCTCGCTCCCATCGACAAGTGTGTGCTGCATCTTTCGTTCTTCGAGCATGGGCTATCACTGCCCTTCTATAATTTCGTGCAGGGGCTCCTTTCTTTTACGGGCTGCAACTCCACCACCTTAGCCTACGGCGTACTGCACATCATGTGTTCACCACGATGTGTTGATGCTTCTTGGGGGCCCACCCTCATTCGGCATTTTGTAGGTGGATATTCTACGTGAAGACGCAGGCGTCCAAGCCAACGGCCGCATGTCTTTTTGTGGAGGAGCCAACATCTAGGTGAAGACCATTGCCAAGTATTTTAATCTGCAGTCTACCGACAACTTGCGCAAGCGGTCCTCCTCCACATGGAAGTGTCTTGATGCCTCGAGATGGTTTTCTTATCTGTCATTTGTGTTATACTTCAATTAAGTCTGGATCGTCGCATTTCAAACTTTTCTGGTTCTGGAATCCATGCCACCTCTTCCAGAACACATGTCGGCTCCTCCGTTGCTCCTAGAGAACGTACAAGCTGTCGCCGATGACTCCAAAGCCGGAGATTTAGACATGTTAGGGGGCTGGGAGCCCCGTGGAGGTTCTGACTGTTCTGCTCCAGAAGCAGAAATATGTAGGCAGCACTTTCAGCTCTCAGAGACATCGGCAGACACTGCTGGAGCCGACACAAAGGGTGTTGGATCCCAGAAGGCCACATGCGGAGTCACCTAGGTTGATCACGAGTAGACTGGGCCACATAGGTTGCTCCAGTCTTGTTTTATTATATTTTTTATAGTGTATGCCCAAATTGGAAGGACTATATATAGTACTATATGACACAGGCTTAACACGACATCTTTGTATCCACAGCCAATAGGTTGCTCCATTATTGTTTCTGATACTACTTTCTCTTCGTATGCCATGAGCGTACCTGAGCAACACGACCTAATCGATCCGACGGTGCCAAGCCCGTCGCGCCGAGAGATGAGCTGCCACATGCTTGTTGGGTTTGCCGAATGGAAATCCTGGCTCTATCACTAACACCACCACTAGTAGAAAACAGGGCATCTGTCCCGGTTCCAGAGGGCCTTTAGTCCTGGTTTTGGAACCGGGACAAAACGATCGGGACTAATGCCCATCACTTTTAGTCCCGGTTGACTTACGAACCGGGACTAAAAGTGCTCCACGTGGACGTTGTGGGGCGCCCAGGTAGGAGGACCTTTAGTCCCGGTTGGTAACACCGACCGGGACTAAAGGGTCTCCACGTGGCCGCCGCGCAGCGCTCAGGCAGGAGGATCTTTAGTCCCGGTTGGTAACACCAACCGGGACTAAAAGGCCGCCACGCGTCAGCCCCTTCCAAGCGCTGTTTTTTTTTGAAAGGAGGGGTTTAGGGTTTAGGGGTTTTGGAGGGTTTAGGGGTTTCATATTGTGTTTCCCCCTTTTCTTTTTATGTTTACCATTCAATTCTTTTACATTTAGGGTTTTCGTTTTTATTTTACGTTTTCCATTCAACTCGACGCTAGCTACTACATATAGCAATGAAGGAGCCATTACACGAATCGTCATGAATATAGAGAGAAGTGACCTCTCTTTCTCCGTGCTTGGTCGAACAACAAGTTTTCGTATATCTATTCGACGCTACTACGTATAGTACACGTTCATGCATATATACAATGTAACATCTCTTACGATCCCTAATATCTAATTACCAAAATCGCATTGCCACTCCCGATGGAATTCTCCGTCTGTAGGTATGACATGGTCAACAAAGAATCTCGCCAATTCCTCTTGAATTGCTCGTATGCGATCAGTTGTTAGGAGTTCGTCCCGCTTCCGCTTGATCTAATTTAAAGAAGGGGGTCAATATATATATATATATGAATGAAACTCAACACAATTGATGGTAATAAAATAAAAATGTGAATATTGTTTACATACTTCAAATTGTTCTTCAGATCTGTCCCGCTCAGAGGTCTTGTGGCGAATGTACTCGCAAACGTAGTATCCACATAAATTATTCCCGGGTTCCTGCCACATGTACTTTACGAGAATAGAGTTCAATCAAAATGATAATCAAGCATGATAATGGTATTGAAACTAGAATCAATGAGAGATGCGCGGAACTAGCTAGTAGTACTTACTTTGGGTTGTGAAAATCGCAGCTCCTTTTTCCATTCACCACTAACCTTGTTGGTGAACTTTTTCCAAACCCTGCCCGGCAAAGAAAATGATTACTTGATATCAGGAAATGAACGAAAGTTGCCCATATGGTGCGATAATGATTGAACTTACCTCTGGAGCATTTGACTCATGTTCGCCCACTCCTTAGACTCTTTACGTCTCGAGTCCAAGACAACTACTAATCCCGTGTCAAGCTGAATGGCTAGCAGAATAAAGTGGAACCTGCGCACGCATAACTCATCAATTACACTTAACCTCGAGTAAGCGAAACAAAATGTGCACAAGACAGTAACACTCACTTGAAGTTGTAAGGAAATAGTATTTCCCTTTTGTTTTGTTGTCCAAGTAACGCATTTAGCAAGTATTTCTCTATATCATCGGGGCTTTTTTGTACCGTATATTCATTTACGGTATTTGGGTTAATGAACCCAATGTCATAGATTTTTCCTCTGCATTCGCGGATCTTCAATCTACATAATATAGTATGAGGATAATTATACATGCAATGAACGAGCTGAGCTAGAGATTTAATTACAGAAAAAAATACTTACAGACAATAGCAACTGACGATAGCTTTGTCGAGGGCGGCTTAATTGTATAACTGAAATAATTCTTCAAATTCAATGTACAACGCCTCTACTCCATTGAAGTAGTGCTCATCTTTAATTCCCACTAAGATACTGTTGGTCCCTTCCTTGCAGGCTTTCAAGTACCATTTATAAAATGTTCGCATCATCGTTGATAGACCCGGGAGCTGCTCAGGTCTAACGAGAGGCTTCCCGTGCTCGTATCTATAGGCTACCTCAGCCATTTCGAACTGTACCTCATCGCCTAAGTAATGGCAAGAGTGTAACCAGGATGAGCGGCCGCTACCCCCGGATCATTAGCGATATCGGGAAACACCTTGAGCGGGGGGCATGATTGTTTTTGCTGTTCGCCGAGCTGGGGAATTGTTTTCCCACTTCTTGCGGCACTGCTAGTACTTCCCGACCTTTTCGCTTCATGAAATGTCTTTACAATACAGCGGTCATAGTGTGAGAGCGGCGGAGGAGATGGTGGTCGCTGAAGGGCATCCAGACAGCGCTTCGCTTTTACCGGATCTCTTTTCTCCTTTGGATCTGGATGTTTCGTTGCAAATTGGCGTTTCATATCGGCAGCCACGACATCATCGGTGTCCGTGTCAGTCAGCTCATATGGTAACTTGGCAAGAGGCTTGAGGCTTGGACCAAATTTGAATTTCTTCCCATCACCTCTTGTACTGCTAGCCGCCGGAGCGGCGGCGGCTCTCTTCTGCCGTTGCTGACGAGGCCGAGTTCGCTGACGCGGCGCAGGAGGCGGAGTCCGCTGACGCCGCGGAGGAGGCAAAGGAGGATTCTGCTGAGGGGCCTCCTCCGCCGGAGTCGGCTGACGCGACGGAGACAGCTGAGGCGGCGGAGACAGCTGATGCGCCGGAGACGAATGAGGCAGCGGAGTCTGCTGAGGGGCCTCCTCCGGCTGAGTCTGTTGTGGCGGCGTCCAGTTTGCAAGCTTGATGTTCTCCTTTATCCATAGGCAGGTACTCCTTAAGGCATTTTCCAGAAACATCTCCCCTTCACCTGTAGGGTACTCAAGCTCCAGCCCCTCAAATCCCTCCATTATTTCATCCACCCCGACAATAGCAAAGCCATGTGGAATCGGATGGCAATGGAAAGTTCCCTCAGCTCGAGGAGGTAAGACAGAGCCGAGCGCCACCTTCAAGGTCAGGTTATGGCATTTCGCCATTAGCACACAATGTTCATTCTCCGTGATACTATCCACGGGGTAGTGAGGATCCATGATATCAGGCTGAAGGAGCTAAGTGGAAGCCACGCTGCTTCTCCGCTGCGATGGTGGGGTAGCTTCGGGGGCAGGGTCGAACGAAGGATCTTCGTGCCGCTGAGATGGTTGGCCGGTAGCTCGCTGGCTCTCAAGTTCCTCTAGTTTCGCTAATCTTGCATTGATCTTTTGCATTTCACTTGCTTCCGCTTTCTTCTTTCTCTCTCGGCTTCTATAACCACCGCTGTCGGGAAACCCATAGACCCACGGAAGGGAGCCTGATGTGCCTCGTGTTCGTCCAGGGTGTTCAGGATTCCCAAGGGCCTATGTCAGCTCGTCATTCTCTCTGTCGGGATGTAACCTCCCTTCCTGCGCTGCCTGGATTGCTTCCTCAAGCTTCTTGACGGGTATTGCAAGTTGAGCTTTCGTCCAAACACACTTCCCTGTGTCTGGGTCCAAAGTGACCCCAACCCCGAAGAACCAAGTCCTTGACCGATCTGGCCAGAGCAATGTCGCTGGTTGGATCCCTTTAGCAAGCAGGTCTTGCTCAGCTTTGTCCCACGTAGGTCGGGCTTTGCTGTAGCCACCTGACCCCGTAACATGGTGATACTTCTTCTTTGCAGCATTTAGCTTATTTGTCGCTGACCTTTGCTTGCCCTTGTCCGATTTCTTGTAGGCCACAAATGCGGGCCAGTGATCTTTTATCTTCTCATATGGACCGGTGAATTCTGGAGTCTTGTCTTTCTCGACAAACTTTTTGTTCAAATCTTTCTTCCAGTTCTTGAATAGTTCTGCCATCTTCTTAAGAGCAAACGCCTTGACCTTATTCGGATCCGCCTCTGGTGGTAGGCTGAAATTTGTCATCAGCGAGGTCCAAAGATCATCTTTCTGTCTATCCTGGACATAAGAAACTTCAGGGTCCTTCTTCTTATTCCATTCTTGGATGCTGATCGGGACGCTGTCCCTAAAAACCACTCCGCACTAATGTATAAATGTGTCCCTGCTCCGCTTGGGAGCAATCGGTTGGCCATCTCGACCGATTTCTTCGATCGTGAACCTTTCATCCTGGCGCAACCTTTTCTTCGGGCCTCGTCTCCTTACGGAAGTTTGGCTCGATCCGGAGGGCTAATTAAAAGAAGAAAGAAGCGTTAATATATGTACATACAAAATAATTAATGCATCAAGTCAGCAGAGGCTTAATTAATATATGTATATATACCTCGCCGGACTTTGCAACAGTTAAGGCTCCCTCCTCCGTTCGGTCACCGGAGTCGTCATGATCTCCTTCCTCCTCCATTCGGTCACTGGAGACGTCTTGATCTCCTTCCTCCTCCATTGGATCACCGGAGCCGTCATCCTCTCTTTCCTGACCATCGGTGTCGTTGAGAAACAACAAGATGATATCATCTCCATCGCGGATTATATCTCCCAACAACTCTTCTTTTTCTAAGTCTCTGTCCATAGTTTCTGCAAATATTACAACCATGAGAGATGGATTAGTGGCAAACATAGACCTAGCTAATCACAACAAGGAATCATATGCATATATGAGCAATGGATTAGTCGCAAACATCATGCAAAGTTATCGGGGGTTATACTTTTGAGAGAGGATACTTTGCGGACCGCCTCTCTCATGCATGTCCGACGTCCCCCCTCATGTCGAAGTTATCGGGGTTATACTTTCAGGAGAGGGTACAGATGAACCGGAGGGGGACGGTTCCAGGTTCGCTATGCTAGCTGCTTGTGACAGTCAGTTTCAGACGATCGTCGAGGACTCCTCCCCCCTCATGTCTGATGAGTCATCCTATCTTTCGAGAGAGGATACTTTGCGGACCGCCTCTCTCATGGTCGTCGACGATACTTGCGGACCCCCCCCCTCATGTCGAAGTTATCGGGGATATGTTGAATTCCCGAGAGAGTTAGGGGTGTTCTAACGCGGCACTACATGATATAGGTGAAGGGGGATAACATCCGGGAATGTTTTCCCGAAGTCTGCATTTTCGAACAGATGAAATGGAGGGGGACGGTTCCAGGTTCGCTATGCTTTACAAACTTTGTTAGATGATCGCCATTGATCTATAGTTCTAACGGAGACATTTCATATAGGTGTTTTACATGGACAAAAAAATTCTAACTTTGTTACAAACATATGAACATATGAACATTTTCTATATACATCAATCCATCCATCCATACATATATACATACATGAACATAAAAAAAATTAAGAAAAAAAATTCTATGAACATAAAAAAATTTAAGAAAAAAAATGCAGGGCAGGGGCGGCGACGGCGGCGGCAGCGCAGGGCAGGGGCGGCGGCGGCAGCACAGGGCAGGGGCGGCGGCGGCAGCGCAGGGCAGGGGCGGCGGCGGCAGCGCAGGGCAGGGGCGGCGGCGGCAGCGCAGGGCAGGGGCGGCGGCGGCAGCGCAGGGCAGGGGCGGCGGCGGCAGCACAGGGCAGGGGCGGTGGCGGCAGCGCAGGGGAAGGGGGGCGAAGCTCACTGGGGGTGGCGTCGGGGCAGGGAGCGGCGGCCGGCGTCGGGGTCAGGGCAGGGACGGCGACGGGGTCGGGGCCGGGGTCAAGCATCTACATATACATTATATATGAAAAAAAATCATTATATAAAAACAATTCATCATATAAAAAAAATTCATCATATGAAAAAAAATTCATCATATGCAGGGCAGGGGCGGCGGCGGCTCACAGCGGGGGCGGCGAGGGCTCGGGGAGGAGGGAGACGACGGCGACGGCGACGGCGACGACGGGGCAGGGGCGCGGCGATGGCGACGGCGACGGTGGGGGCGGGCCGGGGCAGGGGCAGGGGCGCGGGCTCGGGGGCGACAACGGCGACGGCGACGGCAACGACGGGGCAGAGGCGCGGCGACGGCGATGGTGGGGGCGGCGGACGGCGTCGGGGCAGCCTGGCGGCATCGATGTGCTCGGCGTCGTCGGGGGAAACTGCGGATGAACTTTGAAAATTTCCTAAGTGTGGGCTTATATACCCCAACCTTTAGTCCCGGTTGGTGACACCAACCGGGACGAAAGGCCCCCTTTCGTCCGGGTTGGAGCCACCAACCGGGACTAAAGGTCAATTTAGCAGCCCAAAGGGCGGGAAGCAGAGACCTTTAGTCCCGGTTGGTTGCTCCAACCGGGACGAAAGGGGGGCCTTTCGTCCCGGTTCGAGCCACCAACCGGGACTAAAGGTCAATTTCAGCAGCCCAAAGGGCGGGAAGCAGAGACCGTTAGTCCCGGTTGGTGGCTCCAACCGGGACGAAAGGGGGCCTTTCGTCCCGGTTCGAGCCACCAACCGGGACGAAAGCGCTGTGCTACCGCAGCCAAAAGTTTAGTCCCACCTCGCTAGTTGAGAGGGGCTTGGAGCGGTTTATAAGCGCTGATGCCGCTGCCCTCTCGAGCTCCTCTCTAATGTGGGCAGTACATGACTATCTCACGCCCTGTTGGGCCTGCTAGCATTGCGAGCCTGCATCCTGGCCCATTTGTAGGGTTTCTAGTCGTATGCAGGCCGTGGTGGCTAGTAGGTGGGCCTTTTTTTTGCATATGTTATGTTTTTACATTTTTAATGTTATTTTTTGCATATGTTATTTTTAGTTATATAATTTTAGTTGCATAAATTTTATATAATTTTAGTTGCATAAGTTTTATTTTTTATTGATTCTTTTTAGTTGATTCCTTTTGCTATTAGAGTTTTATAAAAGATTTTTAGTTTTTTATTAAAGTTTGTAACAAAAAATACTTTATGAAAATTCTTTTTACTATTAAAGTTTTTAACAAATAAATACTTTGATAATTTTAGTTAATATTATTTTGATTATTTTTAGTTGATTCTTTTTGCTATTGAAAAATATTATATTTAATTGATTCTTTTTAGTTCATTCTTTTTGCTATGTTATGTTTTTAAATTTTTAATGTTATTTTTTGCATATATTATTTTTAGTTATATAATTTTAGTTGCATAAATTTTATATTATTTTAGTTGCATAAATTTTATATAATTTTAGTTGCATAAGTTTTATTTTTTATTGATTCTTTTTAGTTGATTCCTTTTGCTATTAGAGTTTTATAAAAGATTTTTAGTTTTCTATTAAAGTTTGTAACAAAAAATACTTTATGAAAATTCTGTTTACTATTAAAGTTTTTAACAAATAAATACTTTGAAAATTTTAGTTAATATTATTTTGATTATTTTTAGTTGATTCTTTTTGCTATTGAAAAATATTATATTTAATTGATTCTTTTTAGTTCATTCTTTTTGCTATTAGAATTTTATGAAAGCTTTTTAGTTCATTCTTTTTGCTATTAGAGTTTTATAAAAGCGTTTTGATTCATTCTTTTTGCTATTAATTCATTCTTTGAGCTAAATGAACCTGAAATTGAAAAGCAGTACAAATGAACTCTGAAAAGGTTGAAAGTTGGCATGGTATCATCATTTCACCCACATAGCATGTGCTAAAAACTTGAGAGGGTTACGACAAAAACTAGATGCAATTCGTGTACAAAATGGACAATCTCTTTCGAAGTATCAGGGTTTCGGACGAAAACTCTATGTTACAAAGGTATTCCATTTTTTTAATTTATTTCAACTCCAGACTTTTTGTGCAATCAACATGCATCATTCAAAGCCACATCATCAATTTTCCACCCTTTCTGACTTCATTTGCTATTTTTCATGCATTTACTGATTTATTTTAGCTAAATGACCCTGAAATTGAAAAGCAATACAAATGAATTCTGAAAAGGTTGAAAGTTGGCATGGTATCATCATTTCACCCACATAGCATGTGCTAAAAATTTGAGAGGGTTACGGCAAAAACTGGATGCACTTCGTGTACAAAATGGACAATCTCTTTCGAAGTATCACGGTTTCAGACAAAAATTCATATGTTACAAAGCCATTTCATTTTTTAACTTATTTCAACTCCAGACTTTTTGTGCGTTCAACATGCACCATTCAAAGCCACACCATCAATTTTCAACCCTTTCTAACTTCATTTGCTATTTTTCATGCATTTACTGATTTATTTTAGCTAAATGACCCTGAAATTGAAAAGCAGTACAAATGAACTCTGAAAAGGTTGAAAGTTGGCATGGTATCATCATTTCACCCACATAGCATGTGCTAAAAAGTTGAGAGGGTTGCGGCAAAAACTGGATGCACTTCGTGTACAAAATGGACAATCTCTTTCGAAGTATCACGGTTTCAGACAAAAACTCACATGTTACAAAAGGCATTTCATTTCTTGACATGTAACTGTAGTGATATTCTAGATCAAAGCCATCATCAGAATAGTTGTGGAGAGAAAGTCTTCACTTTTTCTTCGCGTGTGTCCCTTGCTTATTGCGCCGTAACCATGGATAATCTTCATCGTTTAACAGGGTTCTTGGGTCAGCCTTCACTTTGATGGGAGGTATTTCATGAAACTTTTCATAATCTTCAGACATGTCTGTCTTGCCCTCCACTCCCACGATGTCTCTTTTCGCAGAAAGAACTGTGTGGCGCTTTGGCTCATCGTATGATGTATTCGCTTCCTTATCTTTTCTTTTTCTCGGTTTGGTAGACATGTCCTTCACATAGAAAACCTGCGCCACATCATTGGCTAGGACGAATGGTTCGTCTGTGTACCCAAGATTGTTGAGATCCACTGTTGTCATTTCGTACTGCGGGTCTACCTGTACCCCGCCTCCTGACAGATTGACCCATTTGCACCGAAACAAAGGGACCTTAAAATCATGTCCATAGTCAAGTTCCCATATGTCCACTATGTAACCATAATATGTGTCCTTTCCCCTGTTGGTTGCTGCATCAAAGCGGACACCACTGTTTTGGTTGGTGCTCTTTTGATCTTGGGCGATCGTGTAAAATGTATTCCCATTTATCTCGTACCCTTGGTAAGTTAATACAGTCGAAGATGGTCCCCTGGCCAATGAGTACAGCTCATCTCCAACAATGTTGTTACCCATGAGATGTGTTTGCAACCAACTGCCGAAAGTGCTGATGTGTTCACATGTAATCCAGTCGTCACACTGCTCCGGGTGTTTGGAGCACAGAAAATTCTTGTGTTCATTGACATACGGGGTCACCAAGGTAGAATTCTGTAGAACTGTGTAGTGTGCTTGAGCCCAAGAATGCCCGTCCCTACATATTATTGCATCCGCTCCTAGCGTGCCTTTTCCAGTCAGTCTCCCCTCATACCGCGATTGAGGAAGACCAATCGGCTTAAGGTCAGGAATAAAGTCAACACAAAACCCAATGACCTCCTCTGTTTGATGGCCCATGGAGATGCTTCCTTCTGGCCTAGCACGGTTACGAACATATTTCTTTAAGACTCCCATGAACCTCTCAAAGGGGAACATATTGTGTAGAAATACAGGACCCAGAATGGCAATCTCGTCGACTAGATGAACTAGGACGTGCGTCATGATATTGAAGAAGGATGGTGGGAACACCAACTCGAAACTGACAAGACATTGCACCAAATCATTCTTTAACCTTGGTAGGATATCTGGATCGATTACCTTCTGAGAGATTGCATTGAGGAATGCACAAAGCTTCACAATGGCTAATCGAACGTTTTTCGGAAGAAGCCCCCTCAATGCAACCGGAAGCAGTTGCGTCATAATCACGTGGCAGTCATGAGACTTTAGGTTCTGGAACTTTTTCTCTACCATATTTATTATTCCCTTTATATTCGACGAGAAGCCAGACGGGACCTTCATACCGAGCAGGCATTCAAAGAAGATTTCCTTTTCTTCTTTGGTAAGAGCGTAGCTGGCAGGACCTTCATACTGCTTTGGATGCATGCCGTCTTTTTCGTGCACACGTTGCTGGTCCTCCCGTGCCTCCGGTGTATCTTTTGTCTTCCCATACACGCCCAAGAAGCCTAGCAGGTTCACGCAAATATTCTTTGTCACATGCATCACGTCGATTGCAGAGTGGACCTCTAGGTCTTTCCAATAGGGTAGGTCCCAAAATATAGATTTCTTCTTCCACATGGGTGCGCGTCCCTCAGCGTCATTCGGAACAGATTGTCCGCCAGGACCCTTTCCATAGATTACTTGTAAATCCTTGACCATATCAAGTATGGCATCACCAGTATGGAGGGAGGGCTTCTTCCGGTGATCTGCCTCACCTTTGAAATGCTTGCCTTTCTTTCTTAAGAGATGGTTGGTCGAAAGAAATTGACGATGTCCCAGGTACACATTCTTCCTGCATTTGTCCAAATATATACTTTCGGTATCATCTAAACAGTGCGTGCATGCGTGGTATCCCTTATTTGTCTGTCCTGAAAGGTTACTAAGAGCAGGCCAATCATTGATGGTTACAAACAGCAACGCTTGTAGGTCAAATTCCTCCTGTTTGTGTTCATCCCACACACGTACACCTTCTCCATTCCACAGCTGTAAAAGTTCTTCAACTAATGGCCTTAGGTACACATCAATGTCGTTGCCGGGTTGCTTAGGGCCTTGGATGAGCACTGGCATCATAATGAACTTCTGCTTCATGCACAACCAAGGAGGAAGGTTATAGATACATAGAGTCACGGGCCAGGTGCTATGATTGCTGCTCTGCTCCCCAAAAGGATTATTGCCATCTGCACTTAAACCAAACCATACGTTCCTTGCGTCACCTACAAAGCCACCCCCACCTTCTCTCGATTTTTCTCCACTGTGACCCGTCAGCGGGTGCTCTCAACTTCCCGTCTTTCTTACGGTCTTGTTTGTGCCATCGCATCAACTTGGCATGCTCTTTGTTTCTGAACAGACGTTTCAGCCATGGTATTATAGGAGCATACCACATCACCTTGGCAGGAACCCTCTTCCTGGGGCGCTCGCCCTCAACATCACCAGGGTCATCTCGTCTGATCTTATACCGCAATGCACCGCATATCGGGCATGCATTCAAATTCTCGTACTCCTCACCGCGGTAGAGGATGCAGTCATTAGGGCATGCATGTATCTTCTGCACCTCTAATCCTAGAGGGCAGAGAACCTTCTTTGCTCCGTACGTACTGTCAGGCAATTCGTTATCCTTTGGAAGCTTCTTCTTCATTATTTTCAGTAACTTCTCAAATCCCTTGTCAGATACACCATTCTCTGCCTTCCATTCCAGCAATTCCAGTGTGGTACCGAGCTTTGTGTTGCCATCTTCGCAATTTGGGTACAACCGTTTTTTGTGATCCTCTAACATGCGATCGAACTTCAACTTCTCCTTTTCACTCTCGCATTCTCTCTGTGCATCAACAATGACCCGGCGAAGATCATCATCGGGCACATCGTCTGGTTCATCTTGATCTTCAGCTTCCCCCGTTGCAGTATCACCATATTCAGGGGGATAGTTGTCATGATCCTCTTCTTCTTTGTTGTCTTCCATCATAACCCCTAGTTCTCCGTGCTTGGTCCAAACATTATAGTGTGGCATGAAACCCTTCTCAAGCAGGTGCAAGTGAAGGGTTTTCGAGTTAGAGTAATCCTTCGTATTCCCACAGACAGTACATGGACAATACATAAAACCATTCTGCTTGTTTGCCTCAGCCACTTCGAGAAAATTATGCATGCCATCAATGTACTCGGAGGTGCGTCGGTCACCGTACATCCATTGCCGGTTCATCTGCGTGCATTATATAATTAAGTGTATCAAAAACCATTACAGAACATCATGAATAGAGAAGTGACCAAATTAATACAAGTTCATCATCACATTAAAACCAAAGTACTGTAGTGATCAAATGTTATTACTGAAAAAATAAAAACATCTATGTCACGTTGGTCGGCATAATTCTCATAAACACTAAATGAAACAAATAGTTATAAAAGATAATATACCACATCCAACATAGACCGGACGAGAGCCGACGGGGGCGGATACCAAAACCATGGCACTATATAATAACAAACAATAATAAAAGTAAGAAAATTATACAAGTAGCTATATAACTCATACAACAAGTAAGAATTTTTTTTCTTTTAAAAAGAAGATAAGAACAAGAGGCTCACCACGGTGGTGCCGGCGACGAGATCGGCACGGGCGATCGACGACGGTGAGGACGGGGACGGGGACGGGGATTTTGTTTGAATTTCTTGTGCTCGTTTTAAAATGCGGTCAAAACGACGGGCATGACCGTTCGTAGCTAGGGATTGAATCTTGCAAAACTTTTGGAGTTTCTCTAATTAAATAGACACTTATGTACCTAGAAATGATTTTTGGAAAAAATAAAGAGCAAACTATAAGGCAGCTGCGGTTCAAATTTGACCCTCTTCCATCTGAATCGTCGGAAATTTGTCTTTTTCATGAGAGGTGGATCAAAGCTTTTGGCACGCAACCATTTAGTCAATTGTACATTAAATATGGCCTAATATTTTAGAAAATTGATTTGGTCTAATTTTGCAACAAATATATGGTAGGTCCTTCACAAAAAAACTCATTTTGGGCACTCGAAAAATGGAAAATGAAATTTTCGTCCAAAGAAAATGAAAACTTTCTTAGGCAACATTGTTTGTTATTCCAAGATGCACCCTTGTGCAAAATATGAGATCATTTGAACAAACTATGCTATGAATGTAGCCATAAGATTGATCATTTAGCTTGAAAACCATGAATCTTCACACATGATAGCTTATTTCTGAGAACACTTTTTTAAAGAAAATTGCCGTATCACAAGTTTATTATTTTTTCTGGAAACTAGGTCACATATAATGACATAATGCGATGGTTTTCAATTTTTTTGAATTTTTTTGAATTTCTTGTGCTCGTTTCAAAATGCGGTCAAAACGACGGGCATGACCGTTCGTAGCTAGGGATTGAATCTTGCAAAACTTTTGGAGTTTCTCTGATTAAATAGATACTTATGTACCTAGAAATCATTTTTGGAAAAAATAAAGCGCAAACTATAAGGCAGCTGCGGTTCAAATTTGACCCTCTTCCAGCTGAATCGTCGGAAATTAGTCTTTTTCATGAGAGGTGGATCACAGTTTTTGGCATGCAACCATTCGGTCAATTGTACATTAAATATGGCCTAATATTTCACAAAATTGATTTGGTCTAATTTTGCAACAAATATATGTTAGGTCCTTCACAAAAAAACTCATTTTGGGCACTCAAAAAATGGAAAATGAAATTTTCGTCCAAAGAAAATGAAAACTTGCTTTGGCAACATTGTTTGTCATTCCAAGATGCACCCTTGTGCAAAATATGAGATCATTTGAACAAACTATGCTATGAATGTGGCCATAAGATTGATCATTTGGCTTGAAAACCATGAATCTTCACACATGATAGCTTATTTCTGAGAACACTTTTTTAAAATAATTTCCGTATCACAAGTTTATTATTTTTTCTGGAAACTAGGTCACATATAATGACATAAAGCGATGGTTTTCAATTTTTTTGAATTTTTTGAATTTCTTGTGCTCGTTTCAAAATGCGGACAAAACGACGGGCATGACCGTTCGTAGCTAGGGGTTGAATCTTGCAAAACTTTTGGAGTTTCTCTGATTAAATAGATACTTATGTACCTAGAAATGATTTTTGGAAAAAATAAAGAGCAAACTATAAGGCAGCTGCAGTTCAAATTTGACCCTCTTCCAGCTGAATCGTCGGAAATTTGTCTTCTTCACAAGAGGTGGATCAAAGCTTTTGACACACAACCATTTGGTCAATTGTACATTAAATATGGCCTAATATTTCAGAAAATTGATTTGGTCTAATTTTGCAACAAATATATGTTAGGTCCTTCACAAAAAAACTCATTTTGGGCACTCAAAAAATGGAAAATGAAATTTTCGTCCAAAGAAAATGAAAAATTCCTTAGGCAACATTGTTTGCCATTCCAAGATGCCCCTTGTGCAAAATAGGAGATCATTTGAACAAACTATGCTATGAATGTGGCCATAAGATTGATAATTTGGCATGAAAGCCATGAATCTTCACACATGATAGCTTATTTCTGAGAACACTTTTTTAAAATAATTGCCGTATTACAAGTTTATTATTTTTTTCTGGAAACTAAGTCACATATAATGACACAATGCGAAGGTTTTCAATTTTTTTGATTTTTTTGAACTTCTTGAGCCCGTTTCAAAATGCGGTCAAAACGACGGGCATGACCGTTCGTAGCTAGGGGTTGAATCTTGCAAATGTTTTGAATTTTCTCTAATTAAATAGATACTTATGTACCTAGAAATGATTTTTGGAAAAAATAAAGAGCAAACTATAAGGCAGCTGCAGTTCAAATTTGACCCGCTTCCAACTGAATCGGCTGAAATTTGTCTTTTTCACGAGAGGTGGATCAAAACTTTTGGCACGCAACCATTTGGTCAATTGTACATTAAATATGGCCTAATATTTTAGAAAATTGATTTGGTCTAATTTTGCAACAAATATATGGTAGATTCTTCACAAAAAAACTCATTTTGGGCACTCGAAAAATGGAAAATGAAATTTTCGTCCAAAGAAAATGAAAACTTCCTTAGGCAACATTGTTCGCCATTCCAAGATGCATCCTTGTGCAAAATATCAGATCATTTGAACAAATTATGCCATGAATGTGGCCATAAGATTGATCATTTGGCTTGAAAGCCATGAATTTTCACACATGATAGCTTATTTCTGAGAACACTTTATTAAAATAATTGCCGTATTACAAGTTTATTATTTTTTCTGAAAAGTAGGTCACATATAATGACACAATGCGAAGGTTTTCCATGTTTTTGATTTTTTTTGAAATTTTCATGGCCATTTCAAAATGCGGTCAAAACGGCGGGCATGACCGTTACTAGCTAGTGGTTGAATCTTGGAAAACTTTTGGAGTTTCTCTGATTAAATATATACTTATGTACCTAGAAATGATTTTTGGAAAAAATAAAGAGCAAACTATGAGGCAACTGCAGTTCAAATTTGACCCGCTTCCAACTGAATCGACGGAAATTTGTCTTTTTCACGAGAGGTGGATCAAAGCTTTTGACACGCAACCATTTGGTCAATTGTACATTAAATATGGCCTAATATTTTAGAAAATTGATTTGGTCCAATTTTGCCACAAATATATGGTAGATCCTTCACAAAAAAACTCATTTTGAACACTCAAAAATGGAAAATGAAATTTTCGTCCAAAGAAAATGAAAACTTCCTTAGGCAACATTGTTTGCCATTCTAATATGCACCCCTGTGTACAATAAGAGATCATTTTTTTGAATTTTTCATGTGAAAAAGTAGAAGAAAAACAAAAGGAAAAACACAATTACATGTGCTCTATTCTCATTGGTGGAATTAGTTGTCACACGGATCGATGACATGGCGCCCATCCATCCATCCATCTATCCATCTCTCCATCCCACATCCATCCATCCATCCATCTATCTACAGAAAAGAAGAAAAAAAAGAAAATGAAAAAGGAAACCCCCACCCGCAGCCCAACTACCCAAACCCTAACTCAGATCCCATCGACCCCCTCCTCCCATCGCACCCCTCCTCCCTCGTCCCCATCTCCTCGCCGCCGCCACCTACGGCGCCCGACCCTAACTCAGATCCCATCGACTACCACGACACGACGTCGCCATCGTACCTTCCACCACCGACGTCGCCGTCTCGCGTCGTCCTCGTCTCCAAGTCAACTCGCAGACGCCCCGCACCGAGCCCAACAAAACCTCGCGCTCCCCCACCCCTTCCTCGCTGACGCGGCCATGGCGGCGGTGGCGACCGTGAGCTCGGCCGGCGGGATCCTCGCCATGCTCCACGAGCCGGTGGAGGAACTCAAGCTGCACGCGCTCGCCAGCCTCAACTCCGTCGTCCACCTCTTCTACCCCGAGATCTCCACCAGCATCCCCACCATGTGAGGCTCCTCCCCTCCCCTCTTGTATCCTTCCTGCGCTACCTAGTCGCCGCCGCCTCTTGGCCGGCGCCTGCTGCCGCAGCTGCTGCGGCTCCACGCGATTTGTTCCAGCGCGTTGGCTTGGCTGGGGGGTTCCAGTGTTTCGATCTGGTTCGCTGATTGATGAGGATTCGGGCTGAGAAGTTTCCCTAGATGCTGTTGCTATCGCGCGATTCGTTCGGTTGGCCTAGTCCGGTTCGATCTGTTATTAGTGTGAGGGGAAGCGTCAGTTATGGCTTGGCTCTGATCTGGTAGCCTTAGGATTCCTGGGATTTAGTGCATGTAGTTTTGGTGCTGGCTATAAATAGGACATAGTATAAATGGCTTTGCTCTGTCAACTTATATCAGCACTCTACAGAACCTGGGCAGTTAAATATTATTCTTATATTTATCCTACTAGTTGGAGTACGATGAACTGTTTATCTGTTCATTTAAGTGTTCTTGGCGGATTTTTACTGTCTGATCAGATGGTTGGGAAAGCCGGTGGGTCAAGTCTGAGTGGAAGAAGGACGAGAACATGGCTGGTGAATGGAACCACACATCTGGAAAATGGCATGGAGATGCTGAGGACAAAGGTGAATTAGCTGAAGCTTTGTCCACCTGATTCAGGAAAACTTGACTTGAGATTTTCTTTCTTATGATTTACTGATGAAACCTTGATTCTTGAATCTTGATGTAGGTATATCCAAACCTCAGAGGACTACAGGTTCTATGCCATCTCGGCGGAGTACCCTGAGTTCAGCAACAAGGACAAGACACTCGTGCTGCAGTTCACGGTGAAGCATGAGCAGAAGCTTGACTGCGGTGGTGGTTACGTCAAGTTGCTCGGAGGTGATGTTGACCAGAAGAAATTCGGTCATGTTTTATTTATTAGAATATATTGAGTACATTCTGAACCCCCTAATGTGACACAAGTTATATATGCACATGCTATGGTTTAAGTGTTGCTTGTGTATGGTAAATGGGTTGAGCACCCACCCTGTTTGATGCTATTGTGTTTACGATTCTATTCCTCTATGCGTGTATTCTCCAGACCATGATCAAGCACATGCACATGGTTGATTAGCATGGAACGATTACTACTAATTAATGAAGGGAGCAGACTTCTTCACATAAAGGAAGATATGTCTGTTTTAATAATAGTGTTCTTGATCTGACCTCATACACTTTTGTTTTAGTAATATAAACAAATAAAATAAGATTGTTTGCATATAATCAGATCATTCTCACTTATTAGTTGAGTTCTAAGTACGTAGAATATTTAGTTCTTTGGTTATATTATAGTCAGAATTATACTGTGTGACTGAGTCATGTTGGGAGTGTGCATGATTTTATCCATAGCTGGCACTATCGATAGAGCTTTGTGTGTAATATGGAGTTGTTCCCATTATTGTTCTATCCATTTTATTGGTGTTACCTTGTTTCCACTGAGTGAAGTTGTGGTTCTGTGGATAGTGTTTTTCTTCAGGCGCTTTGGTGGGATTATTGCACTATTTGCTTGCTGTTGTACCATGGTAGCTATAGGTTATTAGTATTCTTGATCCCGACCATGAGCCTGAATGGTCTAGTAGTAGAAGAGCATCCGTTTAATTTGTAGCAGTGAGGTCACTGATTTTTTTTCTATGGCATGGTACGATTATGATTGGAATGGTAGCCACTTAACATGTTAGAATGTACTGATTGTTTGGGCTGATTCCTGGTCTGCATCAGGGGTACAAGTTTATTACTTTCTATCAAGGTTTATTACTTTCTATCTAGGTTTTCCTGTTGTTGTTTCGCGTTGGGTTCTGATTCGCTTTGCTGCTATTGTTTTTGTAGCGATGCAGACTCGCGGTGAAGAAGAGCAAGGCCGAGAAGGACTCCAACAAGCCCAAGTGCCCCCTGAGCGCCTTCTTAGTATTCATGTGAGCCCTGGATTTGATTCTTTGTTGTGGTTTGATTCGCGTTGTTTCTTTGGCGTGGTGACGCGTCCTGACATGGGCCCGTTTTGGTTCTGTATTCGCAGGGACAGCTTCAGGAAGGACTCCAACATCAAGCAGGTCACCATGGTAAGCATCTCGGTTCCCTTTGTCCTTCAGAATCCTGTGTCCTGATTTGTGTTCAAATCGTAGGTTGGCAAGGCCAGTGGTGAGAAGTGGAAGTATCTTCAGTGATGCTTTAAGTTACCCGCTCCTCATACCCTTGCTGTTACCGCTCTATTCGGCGCTAGTCTCTTCCGCTTGATCTCAGTGTTTGCTCGGTGATGCGATGTAATTTTGACCGACCGTGTGTTAGTTTACATGTTTCTTTCTCACTGCACCGTGTCATTTGGGTATTGTTCGACCCAGTTGGTCAGTGATATTTAGAATTCAGTCGCTATGCAATTGTTGATCTACTGCCTATTCTCAATTTGGTTGTTCAAATTTATGGTTTGCAGTGTTCAAATGCCTGTAGCCTCGTTAGAATTTGTACAGTCTATGCTCATCGATTCAAACTGTTGCTCGAATGTTAGTTTCCAAATTCGCCATGCCCATTTTGCTCGATTTGTTCAACTATTCTTCTATTAATTGTTATCCAGGAATCTATCGCCTTGCACCATACTAACATTTCCTCTGTTCGCATGAATAGCAGGAGAAGTCTCCCTACGTTGCCAAGGCCGAGATGCTCAAGGGCGAGTTCACCAAGAAGATCGATGCCTACAACAACCCATAGGTATAACATTCACGCCAAACACCTCCATCAGAATCGTAGCCCCGTGAGATTAACACAACATTGTGGTACTGATCCACGCTCTTTCGAGCCCATCCCCGTTTCAGGCAGGAGAGGCGTCCAGCAAATCTGACAAGTCCAAGTCCGAGGTGAGCGATGAGGACGACGGCAACGAGGTGAGACCATCCTGATCCACCCTCCCACTTCCTTCTCTTGATTCCCTAACCGCTCAACATGTTGATCTATTCTGAATATCTGAAACTTGCTGTGTGCAGGGTGACTAGTGATGCGGCACGCCAAGCAGCAGTAAGGGAAGGGGGTCTCTAGAATGTCGCCGCTGCCGCTCATTGCTAGTATCACCAATTTATGATGGATGGTCGCTGTTAGTTTAGCTCCTTGGTAGTCCCTCCCTCTCTTTCAGGCAGCTGCTGCTGCTGGTAGAAATGGTAGCTATAGTCCCATGTAGTTCATGTGCTTGGACTGCCCTTAGTTGCTTCATTTCTATGTTAATTCAGTCTCTGTTGAATGTACCTATTATCGTGCTCATGGCTGTTGAAAGAAATAAAATGGTCTTGATACATGCTTGTTTGAATCCCCTCTCTATTTCACTGTCGCTGGAATAGCCCTCTATCCTGCGAGGCCAAGTTTCTGAAAGTTTGTTATGGAGGCCCAAAATAGAAATGGACTATAAAATGGCTGAGGCCCAAAAAAAGAAATGGACTGTAGAAGGCCACGTCCTAGAAAATAAAAAGGCTGAATTCTTGGGCTTGGCCCATGTAGCTGACAAAAATTGACAAAATAATAATAATAAATGGGCTCGGCCTATAAAGACGGCTCAAATGGACCGGGCTGATTCTAATCTACGACCAATTCATTTGGTCGCAATTTTGCCACGTCAGCTTGCCACGTTGGATCTGACGTGGTGTGGGTAGACTGCCAGTGACCAAAACAATTGGTCGTAAAAGCTACGACCTTTTGTTTTGGTCGTAACCTTCTACGACCATATCACAAAGAAGGTCGTTAAGTTTCATTAAAGACGGCCAGCTTTTGACCAACTGTTTTTGGTCACAAAAAGATCACAAGTGAAAAACAACGACCATTTAGTGACCAACATTGATGGTCGCAAGTTGCCATATTTATTGTAGTGAAGTTACACAGTTAAAAAAACAAAGAAATACTTCCCATTTTTATTTTTTATCACTCAGTGGTGAGCTTCACTTGCCAATAGTATAGCACTGAGCTTCTGGCGACTAGAACAAGGGAAAGGATGTTGTAGATGTTGGATGACTAGCTATTGACAAAGTATTCCCGTGTGAGCCTACTTCCATTGCGGGATATGAACAACTGGAGAGCGTTGGTCGGCGCCGAAGTAGTGCTCGCTCCCATCGACAAGTGTGTGCTGCATCTTCCGTTCTTCGAGCATGGGCTATCACTGCCCTTCTATAATTTCGTGCAGGGGCTCCTTTCTTTTACGGGCTGCAACTCCACCACCTTAGCCTACGGCGTACTGCACATCACGTGTTCACCACGATGTGTTGATGCTTCTTGGGGACCCACCCGCATTCGGCATTTTGTAGGTGGATATTCTACGTGAAGACACAGGCGTCCAAGCCAACGGCCGCATGTCTTTTTGTGGAGGAGCCAACATCTAGGTGAAGACCATTGCCAAGTATTTTAATCTGCAGTCTACCGACAACTTGCGCAAGCGGTCCTCCTCCACATGGAAGTGTCTTGATGCCTCGAGACGGTTTTCTTATCTGTCATTTGTGTTATACTTCAATTAAGTCTGGATCGTCGCATTTCAAACTTTTCTGGTTCTGGAATCCATGCCACCTCTTCCAGAACACATGTCGGCTCCTCCGTTGCTCCTAGAGAACGTACAAGCTGTCGCCGATGACTCCGAAGCCGGAGATTTAGACATGTTAGGGGGCTGGGAGCCCCATGGAGGTTCTGACTGTTCTGCTCCAGAAGCAGAAATATGTAGGCAGCACTTCCAGCTCTCAGAGACATTGGCAGACACTGCTGGAGCCGACACAAAGGGTGTTGGATCCCAGAAGGCCACATGCGGAGTCACCTAGGTTGATCACGAGTAGACTGGGCCACATAGGTTGCTCCAGTCTTGTTTTATTATATTTTTTATAGTGTATACCCAAATTGGAAGGACTATATATAGTACTGTATGACACAGGCTTAACATGACATCTTTGTATCCAAAGCCAATAGGTTGCTCCATTATTGTTTCTGATACTACTTTCTCTTCGTATGCCATGAGCGTACCTGAGCAACACGACCTAATCGATCCGACGGTGCCAAGCCCGTCGCGCCGAGAGATGAGCTGCCACATGCTTGTTGGGTTTGCCGAATGGAAATCCTGGCTCCATCACTAACACCACCACTAGTAGAAAACAGGGCATCTGTCCCGGTTCCAGAGGGCCTTTAGTCCTGGTTTTGGAACCGGGACAAAACGATCGGGACTAATGCCCATCACTTTTAGTCCCGGTTGACTTAGGAGGGGTTTAGGGTTTAGGGGTTTTGGAGGGTTTAGGGGTTTCATATTGTGTTTCCCCCTTTTCTTTTTATGTTTACCATTCAATTCTTTTACATTTAGGGTTTTCGTTTTTATTTTACGTTTTCCATTCAACTCGACCCTAGCTACTACATATAGCAATGAAGGAACCATTACACGAATCGTCATGAATATAGAGAGAAGTGACCTCTCTTTCTCCGTGCTTGGTCGAACAACAAGTTTTCGTATATCTATTCGACGCTACTACGTATAGTACACGTTCATGCATATATACAATGTAACATCTCTTACGATCCCTAATATCTAATTACCAAAATCGCATTGCCACTCCCGATGGAATTCTCCGTCTGTAGGTATGACATGGCCACAAAGAATCCCGCCAATTCCTCTTGAATTGCTCGTATGCGATCAGTTGTTAGGAGTTCGTCCCGCTTCCGCTTGATCTAATTTAAAGAAGGGGTCAATATATATATATATATATATATATATATATATATATATATATATATATATGAATGAAACTCAACACAATTGATGGTAATAAAATAAAAATGTGAATATTGTTTACATACTTCAAATTGTTCTTCAGATCTGTCCCGCTCAGAGGTCTTGTGGCGAATGTACTCGCAAACGTAGTATCCACATAAATTATTCCCGGGTTCCTGCCACATGTACTTTACGAGAATAGAGTTCAATCAAAATGATAATCAAGCATGATAATGGTATTGAAATTAGAATCAATGAGAGATGCGCGGAACTAGCTAGTAGTACTTACTTTGGGTTGTGAAAATCGCAGCTCCTTTTTCCATTCACCACTAACCTTGTTGGTGAACTTTTTCCAAACCCTGCCCGGCAAAGAAAATGATTACTTGATATCAGGAAATGAACGAAAGTTGCTGATATGGTGCGATAATGATTGAACTTACCTCTGGAGCATTTGACTCATGTTCGCCCACTCCTTAGCCTCTTTACGTCTCGAGTCCAAGACAACTACTAATCCCGTGTCAAGCTGAATGGCTAGCAGAATAAAGTGGAACCTGCGCACGCATAACTCATCAATTACACTTAACCTCGAGTAAGCGAAACAAAATGTGCACAAGACAGTAACACTCACTTGAAGTTGTAAGGAAATAGTATTTCCCTTTTGTTTTGTTGTCCAAGTAACGCATTTAGCAAGTATTTCTCTATATCATCGGGGCTTTTTTGTACCGTATATTCATTTACGGTATTTGGGTTAATGAACCCAATGTCATAGATTTTTCCTCTGCATTCGCGGATCTTCAATCTACATAATATAGTGTGAGGATAATTATACATGCAATGAACGAGCTGAGCTAGAGACTTAATTACAGAAAAATACTTACAGACAATAGCAACTGACGATAGCTTTGTCGAGGGCGGCTTAATTGTATAACTGAAATAATTCTTCAAATTCAATGTACAACGCCTCTACTCCATTGAAGTAGTGCTCATCTTTAATTCCCACTAAGATAATGTTTCTCCCTTCCTTGCAGGCTTTCAAGTACCATTTATGCAATGTTCGCATCATCGTTGATAGACCCGGGAGCTACTCAGGTCTGACGAGAGGCTTCCCGTGCTTGTATCTATAGGCTACCTCAGCCATTTCGAACTGTACCTCATCGCCTAAGTAATGGCAAGAGTGTAACCAGGATGAGCGGCCGCTACCCCCGGATCATTAGCAATATCGGGAAACACCTTGAGCGGGGGGCACGATTGTTTTTCCTGTTCGCCGAGCTGGGGAATTGTTTTCCCACTTCTTGCGGCACTGCTAGTACTTCCCGACCTTTTCGCTTCATGAAATGTCTTTACAATACAGCGGTCATAGTGTGAGAGCGGCGGAGGAGATGGTGGAAGCTGAAGGGCATCCAGACAGCGCTTCGCTTTTACCGGATCTCTTTTCTCCTTTGGATCTGGACGTTTCGGTGCAAATTGGCGTTTCATATCGGCAGCCACAACCTCATCGGTGTCCGTGTCAGTCAGCTCATATGGTAACTTGGCAAGAGGCTTGAGGCTTGGACCAAATTTGAATTTCTTCCCATCAACTCTTGTACTGCTAGCCGCCGGAGCGGCGGCGGCTCTCTTCTGCCATTGCTGACGAGGCGGAGTTCGCTGACGCGGAGCAGGAGGCGGAGTCCGCTGACGCCGCGGAGGAGGCAAAGGAGGATTTTGCTGAGGGGCCTCCTCCGCCGGAGTCGGCTGACGCAACGGAGACAGCTGAGGCAGCGGAGACAGCTGACGCGCCGGAGACGAATGAGGCAGTGGAGTCTGCTGAGGGGCCTCCTCCGGCTGAGTCTGCTGGGGCGGCGTCTAGTTTGGAAGCTTGATGTTCTCCTTTATCCATAGGCAGGTACTCCTTAAGGCATTTTCCAGAAACATCTCCCCTTCACCTGTAGGGTACTCAAGCTCCAGCCCCTCAAATCCCTCCATTATTTCATTCACCCCGACAATAGCAATGCCATGTGGAATCGGATGGCAATGGAAAGTTCCCTCAGCTCGAGGAGGTCAAACAGAGCCGAGCGCCACCTTCAAGGTCAGGTTATGGCATTTCGCCATTAGCACACAATGTTCATTCTCCGTGATACTATCCACGGGGTAGCGAGGAGCCGTGATATCAGGCTGAAGGAGCTCCGTGGAAGCCACGCTGCTTCTCCGCTGCGATGGTGGGGTAGCTTCGGGGGCAGGGTCGAACGAAGGATCTTCATGCCGCTGAGATGGTTGGCCGGTAGCTCGCTGGCTCTCAAGTTCCTCTAGTTTCGCTAATCTTGCATTGATCTTCTGCATTTCACTTGCTTCCGCTTTCTTCTTTCTCTCTCGGCTTCTATAACCACCGCTGTCGGGAAACCCATAGACCCACGGAAGGGAGCCTGTTGTGCCTCGTGTTCGTCCAGGGTGTTCAGGATTCCCAAGGGCCTGTGTCAGCTCGTCATTCTCTCTGTCGGGATGTAACCTCCCTTCCTGCGCTGCCTGGATTTCTTCCTCAAGCTTCTTGATGGGTATTGCAAGTTGAGCTTTCGTCCAAACACACTTCCCTGTGTCTGGGTCCAAAGTTCCCCCATCCCCGAAGAACCAAGTCCTTGACCGATCTGGCCAGTGCAATGTCGCTGGTTGGACCCCTTTAGCAAGCAGGTCTTGCTCAACTTTGTCCCACATAGGCCGGGCTTTGCTGTAGCCACCTGACCCCGTAACATGGTGATACTTCTTCTTTGCAGCATTTAGCTTACTGGTCGCTGACCTTTGCTTGCCCTTGTCCGATTTCTTGTAGGCCACAAATGCGGGCCAGTGATCTTTTATCTTCTCATATGGACCGGTGAATTCTGGAGTCTTGTCTTTCTCGACAAACTTTTTGTTCAAATCTTTCTTCTAGTTCTTGAATAGTTCTGCCATCTTCTTAAGAGCAAACGCCTTGACCTTATTCGGATCCGCCTCTGGTGGTAGGCTGAAATTTTTCATCAGCGAGGTCCAAAGATCATCTTTCTGTCTATCCTGGACAAAAGAAACTTCAGGGTCCTTCTTCTTATTCCATTCTTGGATGCTGATCGGGACGCTGTCCCTAACAACCACTCCGCACTGATGTATAAATGTGTCCCTGCTCCGCTTGGGAGCAATCGGTTGGCCATCTCGACCGATTTCTTCGATCGTGAACCTTTCATCCTGGCGCAACCTTTTCTTCGGGCCTCGTCTCCTTACGGAAGTTTGGCTCGATCCGGAGGGCTAATTAAAAGAAGAAAGAAGCGTTAATATATGTACATACAAAACAATTAATGCATCAAGTCAGCAGAGGCTTAATTAATATATGTATATATACCTCGCCGGACTTTGCAACAGTTAAGGCTCCCTCCTCCGTTCGGTCACCGGAGTCGTCATGATCTCCTTCCTCCTCCATTCGGTCACCGGAGCCGTCTTGATCTCCTTCCTCCTCCATTGGATCACCGGAGCCGTCATCCTCTCTTTCCTGACCATCGGTGTCGTTGAGAAACGACAAGGTGATATCACCTCCGTCGCGGATTATATCCCCCAACAACTCTTCTTTTTCTAAGTCTCTGTCCATAGTTTCTGCAAATATTACAACCATGAGAGATGGATTAGTGGCAAACATAGACCTAGCTAATCACAACAAGGAATCATATGCATATATGAGCAATGGATTAGTCGCAAACATCATGCAAAGTTATCGGGGGTTATACTTTCGAGAGAGGATACTTTGCGGACCGCCTCTCTCATGCATGTCCGACGTCCCCCCTCATGTCAAAGTTATCGGGGTTATACTTTCAGGAGAGGGGACAGATGAACCGGAGGGGGACGGTTCCAGGTTCGCTATGCTAGCTGCTTGTGACAGTCAGTTTCAGACGATCGTCGAGGACTCCTCCCCCCTCATGTCTGTTGAGTCATCCTATCTTTCGAGAGAGGATACTTTGCGGACCGCCTCTCTCATGGTCGTCTACGATACTTGCGGGGCCCCCTCCCCTCATGTCGAAGTTATCGGGGATATGTTGAATTCCCGAGAGAGTTAGGGGTGTTCTAACGCGGCACTACACGATATAGGTGAAGGGGGATAACATCCGGGAATGTTTTCCCGAAGTCTGCATTTTCGAACAGATGAACCAGAGGGGGACGGTTCCAGGTTCGCTATGCTTTACAAACTTTGTTAGATGATCGCCATTGATCTATAGTTCTAACGGAGACATTTCATATAAGTGTTTTACATGGACAAAAAAATTCTAACTTTGTTACAAACATATGAACATATGAACATTTTCTATATACATCAATCCATCCATTCATACATATATACATACATACATGAACATAAAAAAAATTAAGAAAAAAAATTCTATGAACATAAAAAAATTTAAGAAAACAAATGCAGGGCAGGGGCGACGACGGCGGCGGCAGTGCAGGGCAGGGGCGGCGGCGGCAGCACAGTGCAGGGGCGGTGGCGGCAGCGCAGGGGAAGGGGGGCGAAGCTCACTGGGGGTGGCGTCGAGGCAGGGAGCGGCGGCCGGCGTCGGGGTCAGGGCAGGGACGGCGACGGGGTCGGGGCCGGGGTCAAGCATCTACATATACATTATATATGAAAAAAAATTCATCATATAAAAAAAATTCATCATATAAAAAAAATTCATCATATAAAAAAAATTCATCATATGCAGGGCAGGGGCGGCGGCGGCTCACAGTGGGGGCGGCGAGGGCTCGGGGAGGAGGGAGACGACGGCGACGGCGACGACGGGGCAGGGGCGCGGCGACGGCGACGACGACGGTGGGGGCGGGCCGGGGCAGGGGCAGGGGCGCGGGCTCGGGGGCGACAACGGCGACGGCGACGGCGATGGCGGGGGCGGCGGATGGCGTCGGGGCAGCCTGGCGGCGTCGATGTGCTCGGCGTCGTCGGGGGAAACTGCGGATGAACTTTGAAAATTTCCTAAGTGTGGGCTTATATACCCCAACCTTTAGTCCCGGTTGGTGACACCAACCGGGACGAAAGGCCCCCTTTCGTCCGGGTTGGAGCCACCAACCGGGACTAAAGGTCAATTTAGCAGCCCAAAGGGCGGGAAGCAGAGACCTTTAGTCCCGGTTGGTTGCTCCAACCGGGACGAAAGGGGGGCCTTTCGTCCCGTTTCGAGCCACCAACCGGGACTAAAGGTCAATTTCAGCAGCCCAAAGGGCGGGAAGTAGAGACCGTTAGTCCCGGTTGGTGGCTCCAACCGGGACGAAAGGGGGCCTTTCGTCCCGGTTCGAGCCACCAACCGAGACGAAAGCGCTGTGGTGCCGCAGCCAAAAGTTTAGTCCCACCTCGCTAGTTGAGAGGGGCTCGGAGTGGTTTATAAGCACTGCTGCCACTGCCCTCTCGAGCTCCTCTCTAATGTGGGCAGTACATGCCTATCTCACGCCCTGTTGGGCCTGCTAGCATTGCGAGTCTGCATCCTGGCCCATTTGTAGGGTTTCTAGTCGTATGCAGGCCGTGGTGGCTAGTAGGTGGGCCTTTCTTTCATATGTTATGTTTTTAAATTTTTAATGTTATTTTTTGCATATGTTATTTTTAGTTATATAATTTTAGTTGCATAAATTTTATATAATTTTAGTTGCATAAGTTTTATTTTTTATTGATTCTTTTTAGTTGATTCCTTTTGCTATTAGAGTTTTATAAAAGATTTTTAGTTTTCTATTAAAGTTTGTAACAAAAAATACTTTATGAAAATTCTTTTTACTATTAAAGTTTTTAACAAATAAATACTTTGATAATTTTAGTTCATATTATTTTGATTATTTTTAGTTGAATCTTTTTTATATTGAAAAATATTATATTTAATTGATTCTTTTTAGTTCATTCTTTTTGCTATGTTATGTTTTAAATTTTTAATGTTATTTTTTGCATATGTTATTTTTAGTTATATAATTTTAGTTGCATAAATTTTATATTATTTTAGTTGCATAAATTTTATATAATTTTAGTTGCATAAGTTTTATTTTTTATTGATTCTTTTTAGTTGATTCCTTTTGCTATTAGAGTTTTATAAAAGATTTTTAGTTTTCTATTAAAGTTTGTAACAAAAAATACTTTATGAAAATTCTTTTTACTATTAAAGTTTTTAACAAATAAATACTTTGATAATTTTAGTTAATATTATTTTGATTATTTTTAGTTGATTCTTTTTGCTATTGAAAAATATTATATTTAATTGATTCTTTTTAGTTCATTCTTTTTGCTATTAGAATTTTATGAAAGCTTTTTAGTTCATTCTTTTTGCTATTAGAGTTTTATAAAAGCTTTTTGATTCATTCTTTTTGCTATTAATTCATTCTTTGAGCTAAATGAACCTGAAATTGAAAAGCAGTACAAATGAACTCTGAAAAGGTTGAAAGTTGGCATGGTATCATCATTTCACCCACATAGCATGTGCTAAAAAGTTGAGAGGGTTACGACAAAAACTGGATGCACTTCGTGTACAAAATGGACAATCTCTTTCGAAGTATCAGGGTTTCGGACGAAAACTCTATGTTACAAAGGCATTCCATTTTTTTTAATTTATTTCAACTCCAGACTTTTTGTGCGTTCAACATGCACAATTCAAAGCCACATCATCAATTTTCAACCCTTTCTGACTTCATTTGCTATTTTTCATGCATTTACTGATTTATTTTAGCTAAATGACCCTGAAATTGAAAAGCAATACAAATGAACTCTGAAAAGGTTGAAAGTTGGCATGGTATCATCATTTCACCCACATAGCATGTGCTAAAAAGTTGAGAGGGTTACGGCAAAAACTGGATGCACTTCGTGTACAAAATGAACAATCTCTTTCGAAGTATCATGGTTTCAGACGAAAACTCATATGTTACAAAAGGCATTTCATTCCTTGACATGTAACTGCAGTGATATTCTAGATCAAAGCCATCATCAGAATAGTTGTGGAGAGAAAGTATTCACTTTTTCTTCGCGTGTGTCCCTTGCTTATTGCGCCGTAACCATGGATAATCTTCATCGTTTAACAGGGTGCTTGGGTCAGCCTTCACTTTGAACGGAGGTATTTCATGAAACTTTTCATAATCTTCAGACATGTCTGTCTTGCCCTCCACTCCCACGATGTCTCTTTTCCCTGAAAGAACTATGTGGCGCTTTGGCTCATCGTATGATGTATTCGCTTCCTTATCTTTTCTTTTTTCTCGGTTTGGTAGACATGTCCTTCACATAGAAAACCTGCGCCACATCATTGGCTAGGACGAATGGTTCGTCTGTGTACCCAAGATTGTTGAGATCCACTGTTGTCATTTCGTACTGCGGGTCTACCTGTACCCCGCCTCCTGACAGATTGACCCATTTGCACCGAAACAAAGGGACCTTAAAATCATGTCCATAGTCAAGTTCCCATATGTCCACTATGTAACCATAATATGTGTCCTTTCCCCTGTTGGATGCTGCATCAAAGCGGACACCACTGTTTTGGTTGGTGCTCTTTTGATCTTGAGCGATCGTGTAAAATGTATTCCCATTTATCTCGTACCCTTGGTAAGTCAATACAGTCGAAGATGGTCCCCTGGCCAATGAGTACAGCTCATCTCCAACAATGTTGTTACCCATGAGATGTGTTTGCAACCAACTGCCGAAAGTGCTGATGTGTTCACATGTAATCCAGTCGTCAGACTGCTCCGGGTGTTTGGAGCGCAGAAAATTCTTGTGTTCATTGACATACGGGGTCACCAAGGTAGAATTCTGTAGAACTGTGTAGTGTGCTTGAGCCCAAGAATGCCCGTCCCTACATATTATTGCATCCGCTCCTAGCGTGCCTTTTCCAGTCAGTCTCCCCTCATACCGCGATTGAGGAAGACCAATCGCCTTAAGGTCAGGAATAAAGTCAACACAAAACCCAATGACCTCCTCTGTTTGATGGCCCATGGAGATGCTTCCTTCTGGCCTAGCACGGTTACGAACATATTTCTTTAAGACTCCCATGAACCTCTCAAAGGGGAACATATTGTGTAGAAATACAGGACCCAGAATGGCAATCTCGTCGACTAGATGAACTAGGACGTGCGTCATGATATTGAAGAAGGATGGTGGGAACACCAGCTCGAAACTGACAAGACATTGCACCAAATCATTCTTTAACTTTGGTAGGATATCTAGATCGATTACCTTCTGAGAGATTGCATTGAGGAATGCACATAGCTTCACAATGGATAATCGAACATTTTCCGGAAGAAGCCCCCTCAATGCAACCGGAAGCAGTTGCGTCATAATCACGTGGCAGTCATGAGACTTTAGGTTCTGGAACTTTTTCTCTGCCATATTTATTATTCCCTTTATATTCGACGAGAAGCCAGACGGGACCTTCGTACTGAGCAGGCATTCAAAGAAGATTTCCTTTCCTTCTTTGGTAAGAGCGTAGTTGGCAGGACCTTCATACTGCTTTGGATGCATGCCGTATTTTTCGTGCACACGTTGCTGGTCCTCCCGTGCCTCTGGTGTATCTTTTGTCTTCCCATACACGCCCAAGAAGCCTAGCAGGTTCACGCAAAGATTCTTCGTCACATGAATCACGTCGATTGCAGAGTGGACCTCTAGGTCTTTCCAATAGGGTAGGTCCCAAAATATAGATTTCTTCTTCCACATGGGTGCACGTCCCTCAGCGTCATTCGGAACAGATTGTCCGCCAGGACCCTTTCCATAGATTACTTGTAAATCCTTGACCATATCAAGTATGGCATCACTAGTACGGAGGGCGGGCTTCTTCCGGTGATCTGCCTCACCTTTGAAATGCTTGCCTTTCTTTCTTAAGAGATGGTTGGTCGAAAGAAATCGACGATGTCCCAGGTACACATTCTTCCCGCATTTGTCCAAATATATACTTTCGGTATCATCTAAACAGTGCGTGCATGCGTGGTATCCCTTATTTGTCTGTCCTGAAAGGTTACTAAGAGCAGGCCAATCATTGATGGTTACAAACAGCAACGCATGTAGGTCAAATTCCTCCTGTTTGTGTTCATCCCACACACGTACACCTTCTCCATTCCACAGCTGTAAAAGTTCTTCAACTAATGGCCTTAGGTACACATCAATGTCGTTGCCGGGTTGCTTAGGGCCTTGGATGAGCACTGGCATCATAATGAACTTCTGCTTCATGCACAACCAAGGAGGAAGGTTATAGATACATAGAGTCACGGGCCAGGTGCTATGATTGCTGCTCTGCTCCCCAAAAGGATTAATGCCATCTGCACTTAAACCAAACCATACGTTCCTTGCGTCACCTACAAAGCCCCCCCCCCCACCTTCTCTCGATTTTTCTCCACTGTGACCCGTCAGCAGGTGCTCTCAACTTCCCGTCTTTCTTACGGTCTTGTTTGTGCCATCGCATCAACTTGGCACGCTCTTTGTTTCTGAACAGACGTTTCAGCCGTGGTATTATAGGAGCATACCACATCACCTTGGCAGGAACCCTCTTCCTGGGGCGCTCGCCCTCAACATCACCAGGGTCATCTCGTCTGATCTTATACCGCAATGCACCGCATATCGGGCATGCATTCAAATTCTCATACTCCTCACCGCGGTAGAGGATGCAGTCATTAGGGCATGCATGTATCTTCTGCACCTCTAATCCTAGAGGGCAGAGAACCTTCTTTGCTCCGTACGTACTGTCAGGCAATTCGTTATCCTTTGGAAGCTTCTTCTTCATTATTTTCAGTAACTTCTCAAATCCCTTGTCAGATACACCATTCTCTGCCTTCCATTCCAGCAATTCCAGTGTGGTACCGAGCTTTGTGTTGCCATCTTCGCAATTTGGGTACAACCGTTTTTTGTGATCCTCTAACATGCGATCGAACTTCAACTTCTCCTTTTCACTCTCGCATTCTCTCTGTGCATCAACAATGACCCGGCGAAGATCATCATCGGGCACATCGTCTGGTTCATCTTGATCTTCAGCTTCCCCCGTTGCAGTATCACCATATTCAGGGGGATAGTTGTCATCATCCTCTTCTTCTTTGTTGTCTTCCATCATAACCCCTATTTCTCCATGCTTGGTCCAAACATTATAGTGTGGCATGAAACCCTTCTCAAGCAGGTGCAAGTGAAGGGTTTTCGAGTCAGAGTAATCCTTCGTATTCCCACAGACAGTACATGGACAATACATAAAACCATTCTGCTTGTTTGCCTCAGCCACTTTGAGAAAATTATGCATGCCATCAATGTACTCAGAGGTGCGTCGGTCACCGTACATCCATTGCCGATTCATCTGCATGCATTATATAATTAAGTGTATCAAAAACCATTACAGAACATCATGAATAGAGAAGTGACCAAATTAATACAAGTTCATCATCACATTAAAACCAAAGTACTGTAGTGATCAAATGTTATTACTGAAAAAATAAAAACATCTATGTCACGTTGGTCGGCATAATTCTCATAAACACTAAATGAAACAAATAGTTATAAAAGATAATATACCACATCCAAATCATAGACCGGACGAGAGCCGACGGGGGCGGATACCAAAACCATGGCACTATATAATAACAAACAATAATAAAAGTAAGAAAATTATACAAGTAGCTATATAACTCATACAACAAGTAAGAATTTTTTTTCTTTTAAAAAGAAGATAAGAACAAGAGGCTCACCACGGTGGTGCCGGCGACGAGATCGGCACGGGCGATCGACGGCGGTGAGGATGGGGACGGGGACAATGGTGCACCGCCAAACCTAGACAAATCTTGGGGAAAATGGAGCTTGGAGGTCGAGCTTGGAGAGGAGAAAGCTTAAGTGTGACTCGGGCATTTCATCGAACACCTCATGTGCATAGGAGGTGAGAGCAGAGTAGCACACACCTCCCACACCGGCCGGCCAAAAAACAGAGGAGTGAGCGGGCAGGGGAGAGCATATATATAGGCATCTCTTTAGTCCCGGTTCGTGGCTAGAACCGGGACAGAAGACACACATTTAGTCCCGGTTCCAGCCACCAACCGGGACTAAAGGGGCTGCGCCAGGAGTGAGGCCCTTTAGTCCTGGTTCGTGTCTGGAACCGGGACCAAAGGGGTCAGACGAACTGGGACTGGTGCCTGCCGTGGCCCGGCCGGCGCCCTGGCCTCACGAACCGGGACTAATGCACCCATTGGTCCCGGTTCGTAACAGAACCGGGATTGATGCTCTTATCTGGGTTGGACCAAAGCCCTGTTTTCTACTAGTGCACTGGACCACTGCGAAGAAGAGAAGGTTGGAAAACAATATACATTGGTCAGCCATACTTGTTGCATCGCACTACTAGATCTTCGCAATTGGGAGAAGCAAGATAAAAGAAGACGTGCCAACGGGCCACTACAAAGAAAAGGTAGGGAAAAAATATATGTTGCTCGTCTAGGGTGAATGAAAAGGATGTGCGCAATTGGGAAGCTAGGGAAAAAAGGAAAATTGAAATAATCTGGGATGGATAGAATAAAAAATATTAAATCATCTGATATGGATGAAAAGGATCTGTGCAATTGAGAAGCGAGAGAAAAAAATGAAATAATCTGAGATGGATAAAATAAAGAAGACAAATCAAAATTATCTAAGATAGATGTAAAAAAAAATTCAAATTATCTGAGATGGATGTAAAAACAAAAAGATGGATGAAATAATAAAATTAAAATCATCTGGGGCCAATGAAAAGGATCTGTGCAATTGGGAAGCAGGGAAAAAAGAAAATTGAAATAATGTAGGATGGAAGAAATTAAAAAAAATGAAATCATCTGATATAGATGAAAATGATCTGCGCAATTGGGAAGTGAGAGAAAAAAAATTGAAATAACCTAGGATGGATGGAATAAAAAATATGAAATCATCTGATATAGATGAAAAGGATCCGTGCAATTGGGAAGCGAGAGAAAAAAAATTGAAATAATCTGAGATATAGATGAAATAAAGAAAACAAATCAAAATGAAACCGAGAGAAAAAAAAGGAAAACTAAAACAATAAGAGAGATGTAAAAACAAACCGCACAATTTGAAAGCGAGAGAAAAAAAAGAAAAACTAAAACAATAAGAGGGATGTAAAAACAAACCGCGCAATTTGAAAGCGAAAGAAAACAAAAAGAAAAATTAAAACAATGTTGGATGGATGAAACAAAGAAAAAAAATACAAATTATTTGAGATGGATGTAAAAAACAAAAAGACCGACCGCATACGTCTACACGGATCTGACGATCGTATAGCATCAGGCGAACCCAATGGCTATACGTCGGTCTTTTACCTCCGCAGACCCGTTAGGTCAGCGCTAACTGACTCGTGACCGCATCGTTGGTGTCAACAGGGTCAGTAGCAGCGCATTTAAGCAGCGAAGTTGGATCCCAAGCTTGCGGTGTGGTACTAAATAACCGACGGCGAACCGAGCGGTGTGCTCGTTCCCGGCCCAACAGCAGCTAAACGCTCCCTGGGCCACCTTCGTCCTCGGCACACCAGCTAAGCTGGGCTTCTAAAGAAAAGAAAGTAGCGAGTTTGGGTGAGAACGAGCGCTGTTGGGTTCGAACACGCGACTGAGACACCAGTTGCAGATCCCCTAGGGTTACCAAATCCTGCGGCGATTCTATCAAGGGGGCTCGCTAGTCCTATCCAGATCGTGCCCACTAAAACTGCTGCATGGCTGATCCCTAGGAATGTCTAGGAGGAGTTGGCCAAGTGAAGGGTTGACGATGGTAGCGGAAGGTTAGGAAACTTGGCTATTCCAGACGGGAGTTTGGGCAAGGAGGATGGCAGCAGTAGTGGTGCTAATCTTTCTTTTTTAAAACTTTTAGTGGTGCTAATCTGGCGGAGGAGGAAGACGAAGATTGGGGCCACTATGGTGCTGAACCGAGCTTAGAAGATTGTTTTCAGGGGCTTATGCACGGGGAGGAAGATGAAGATTCTGATCTTTCGGAGGTGGAAGAATTCACCAAGGAGGTGAGATGGCCGGGGATTTTGAGAGTTCACACCATAACGCAATTTAGCCTTCTCAAATCCATGTGCAGCTCGTGTTTCACAAAAAAAAAAAAAAAAGCGTCTGGTCGTTGGCGCGGGCGGTAACATTCAAGGTTAATGAGAACGAAGGATTTAACAAAGAAGGTTGCACGGAAAGTGGGTGAGCCACCTTAACAATGATAAACCAGAAACAAGAACCATGGGAGAACCCCGGCCTCCTCAGCGATTTGGCACATCCGGCCGTTAATCTTCTTTTTTTGATGCGTTTTGGACCGTTCGATCTCGCCTCCGGACGATCTGGGCTGCCGGATCAAAACCTGACGCTGTTGCAATGAATAGTCCCTCTCTAGCGTAAAGATCTCGTGCCACCGCCGATATTCCCATGCCCCCACGAGGGCATTTTAGACATTTCGCATACCCCTATAAAAAGGAAGCGGCAGTGACTAAAAACCTAGCCGCTTCCTCCCCTCGCGCGGTCGTGCCCCCTTGCCACGTCCTCGCCGCCGTTGCCCGTCCTCCTCCTCCCGCATCCCATCTCCGTCATCACGCGCGCACTGCCGCCACCATTCCTCCTTCCCTCCTACCATTCCCCCCCCCAGGTCTAGAAACCGACGAGGAGGCCGAGCCGCCACCCGCTGCCTGTCCTCGGACCGTGTCCTGATCGACCAAGCTCAGGGTCGAGGGGCGCGCCGGATCCGGGAGCGGCGGCTCGTTGGTGAGCGCGGTGGCGGCATGGACGAGCTCGAGCCCAGGCGTGTGGGCGCGTTGGTGAGCGCGGCGGCGGCCGTGGGGTGCGGCGGCGCGTTGTTGAGCACGGCGGCGGCCATGGCCGAGCTCGAGCGTCTCGTTCTCCGATGGCTTCTGCGCGTGCCGCCCCTGAGTGAGGTGGTTGTTCGGTTGTCGTGGTTGATTTGCTCGGTTGCTTTCGGTTTGGCAAAATCATCACCCAGTAATCTCCTGACAAAGAGAGAAGCATTACGAAGATCAGTTGAGGTTCAACGACGAGGGGTAGGAATCCTCCTAAAATCATTCTTTATTTCCCCCCTCTAGATATCCGTTTTGCCAAGTGCTGCTTTATATCTCACTTCTTTTCATCTTATTTGCAGTCAATGAAATACTACGTTTGGGAGAGTGTAACACCCCAAAAATTTAACCATAATTTTATTAAGAAAAAATTGGTCCAGAAATAATTTTTTAATTATATTAGGTCTTTTATTATTTTAGGGTATTTTCTGTTTTCTGTTTTCCAAAATTTTTCCCTCCATATAGAATTTTTTGTAAAATATTATGGGTTTTGGTAATTTTCTTAAATCATTTCATTTACATTTTAATAACAGTTGGAAATATTTTCATAATAAAATTTTGCCCCAAATAATTCTTTTAAAAGCATTTTCAATACTAGAAATGCTTTTATTGCACTACAACTGTTTTAAATAATTCTCCTAAAATTCCATAAAAATTATGAGGGCTCATGTGATGCCTATAGATCACTTTTATGCAAAAACCCAACTTAGTCTTTTGAAATTTTTGAGTAAAACATCCTCTCTTTAATTCTGTCCCATTTCTAGGTTTTAACTACAACCTCAATTTTTCCTGCTCCAAAAATTCTGGAATTATTCCATTTTATAGTCCTTCCAACCAAACCCTTAAGTCCAGTAGATCAGCTCCAATTACCTCATTTTGGTTCACCAAATAAATACTCCAAGCTTCTGTCCAGAACTGAATTCTAACAAAACTTGCACTAGCAAGTTTTTCCTCTTGTCAAACTAACCCCACCACCATCCTTATCATCTAAAGAGACATCATCTTGCTAATTTTCATAGTTAACTTAAATGCCTTGATTGCCTTAGCATTTTATCAAGCAGTTTGTGTGCATGACAGAATTCTACAAAGTTTTGAACTGCACATAACTCTAGCTTGTTTTACCAAACCAGCATGTCTCTCCTCCTCTTCATCCAAATAGGCGCCACCTCTGCCAAGATTAGCTCAAATGGACCACCATAGTTGCCCTGGCATTCAATCGAGCACTTCAAGTGCATGTCCAGAGTGCGGCCAGGGCACTAGTATTGCAGGCATCGGCATCGCCCTGGCGCCGTGCCTCTGCCGCCTCCCTTGCACATGTCCCTCCTCTGCTAGCTTCGCAAGGCATCCACAGCGCTCGCCGACATCCTCCCTTGGCCGCTAGCGCCGTCCATCACCATCCACCGCCGTCGTTTGTCGCTGTCGTCTCGGGCACGTCTCTGCCCGAGACATACGCGAGCCGCTAGCCCGTCCCTGTCCATCTACAGCCACTCATGGCTATCCGCGGCCCACCGACCACGCAACGGCCTCACCGGCCTCGTCACCGTCCGCGCTCGCCATGAATGGCCGCCGCCACGGTCTGCTGTGGACAGCGCCGTCTAGGCCACCTGGTGCTCCCCTGATCCCTCCAGACTAGCCGCAGACCACCGACTCCCTCACCTACCCACCGACCACGGCCACCGCCCGCAACCACCTCTTCGACGCAGTAATGGAGAATGCCGCCATGGTTATCCACTGGAAGCCACGAACCGCCTCTTCGGCGCTATAAAACTCCACCCCGAACTCGCTCCGCTGATCACGATCGCTCACCCACCTCCCAAGAAGAGCCCCGAGGCAGCCACACCACCGGAGAAGCCGTCTTCTTCAACTTCGGCAAGGTTCGGCCGCCGCCATCTCCGGTTAAATCCGACACAACCAGAGCTGCCCCTCCTCCACTATCGGCACCAAAAGATCCCTTGTGACCCTGCGAATCCATCCCACACCCCAATTCCACCAGAGGAACTCCAGGGGCAAAAGCCCCAATTTGGCCGACGCCGCCATCCACTACGGAGCTCACCGCCGGCGACTTGGTGGTCTCCGGTGGACGAGGCACAGCACTCTGGACTCGCCTCGGTGAGGGGAGCACGCTCATGAGCTCGGCACCTCGAGTGGCGCCGCCGTTCGCCGGTGCGGTCCGCCGGAGACCGTGCTCCGTTCGGTTGAAGGAGGGAAGACGACGGCGCCCAGTCAAACCCACCGTCAGTGACTATTAGATGCGCCGAAGTGTTTAAGTGGAGGCGTAATTCCGATGTTTACGCTTTCTTCTCTGGAAAGCGTATACCATGTAATACGCCTTCGACGTCGGCTGATTCTTCGCGCGGCCGAGCGGCTGGGTCGGCCCAATAGCACCGCACGGCTAAGTAGCGCTCAGGGCACGCTTCTGCCTTTCCTCTTTTTTTCTTTTCCAGCAGAATTCAAATATTTCCACAGTGGCCATTTCAAATCCAAATCTGATGATTCAAATTGCTACATACTCCAAAAATCATGCTTTATTAATTCAGCTAGGGTGAACATTTTTTCTAGGCTTTATTTCTGTAGGATTTATTAAATAGTCCTTTTCTTCATTTATTCTAGCTTAGAAATTCCCTAGGAAATTCATATGAACTCCAAATGAGTTGATTCTTTTTCTGTTATTTTTCATTTTTCATCTAGTTTATTTTAGGATTTATTTTAAAATTTTCCAAACAACTTTTTGGTACTGTTTTCAAATTGAGTGGTAATTGGAATATTTTGAAAATAGGGAAATGGAGGGAAGATAAAATTTTCAAAGTCTTGGAGTGCACCCAATATTTCTGCATGATCAACGCAAGCATTTTGAACACTTTATATGGTGAATGCATGGTTAATTGTTGCAAGAATAATGGATTCATGAATATGTTGAATTCGAATAAAGTTTGCATATTGCTAGCTATGCATGCATGATCACCTGATAATATTTGATCTTCATTTAAGTATGAGTGAAGATGGTCATTTTCACATATCACATATGCATATGTTGGTCCGGGCTAATCTGCAGGAAGGAATCAGTCACGAGAAAAGTGACCGTAAGACTGAATTCTCATTGAGACGAGAATGATTAGTGAGGGCATGTTGGGACATGCCAGTTGGTGACCCTGTTGGGTATTACCAAGAAAATATATTGTGCTAACCACTGCAGGAAAACTTTAACCTCCTGAGTCGACCATAGATCGAGTCTTGTTCCGGTAACCCCCAAACTTGATCCGTGCTACCACATGTCCCTGCCGCAGGTAGGGTACGGTTCAGTAAGTTGTTAACCCCTTTCCCTGCACACACCGTACAGAGAGGCCGCGATGAAGGTTTCCAGGTACCGGTTATAATGCCAGTCATCGGGTCAGGGGGCATGGGTGTATCCGACTGGGCCGAGAGGGGGGCACCCCTTGTAATCCGCGCGTATAAATAGTGATCCCATGCTATTCGAGACGATGGTCTCCCCGACTTAGAGTTTTTCTTGAACGATGCTTTGGGTGATTCCTGGATCCGGAAAGTTAATCTGTTGTGTGCTGGTCAGGTGTGTTTTCAACCCAAAGGCCGTAATTGGAATTAGTCAGCAACTCGGCGCTGGCTAAAGAAATCCTTTACTTGTGGGTAAAGAGTACACCCTCTGTAGAGTTATACCTATTCGAATAGCCGTGTTCGCGGTTAAGGACTACAGTCTGGGTTGGTCAAGTGTCGGTCTTACTGTCGGTCTTTGGAGGAATAATTAAAATTGATCATGATTTAATTTTGCAGGATAATTATTGCCACCACTGATATTGTCATGAATATTATTGTTGATATGAAGATTATTATGGACTAACCCGTTTCTCTTATATGAATTTTCTGAGTGTCTCATGGGCTGGCTAGACTACCCGGGCACTCAGCTTTTCTTTTCTTTTCTGAGTGTCTCATGGGCTGGCTAGACTACCCAGGCACTCAGTTTTTATTTTCTTTTCTGAGTGTCTCATGGGCTGGCTAGACTACCCGGGCACTCAGCTTTTATTTTCTTTTTTGAGTATCTCATGGGCTGGCTAGACTACCAGGGATACTCATTTATTTTCAAGACCTCTCGTGGCGTCGCTTTTAGACACCCGTTTGGCATTTCTTTTCAAGACTTCTCGTGGCGTCGCTTTTAGACACCCGTTTGGCATTTCTTTTCAAGACCTCTCGAGGCGTCGTTTTTAGACACCCGTTTGGCATTTCTCTTCAAGACCTCTCGTGGCGTCGCTTTTAGACACCCGTTTGACATTTCTTTTGGATTCTCGGGCGGTCCTGTCTCGCCCGATTCTCCACGTTATATTTTTTTCTTATGGATTCTCGGGCGGTCCTGTCTCGCCCGATTTTTCATTAACTTTCTTTGTTTGTCACTAAAATTTCATTTACTAATTCTTCTGCATATGCTAACCTTTATCATGCCATGATTAAATTTTGGTCAACATATGCATAACATTTAATCCAGCATAAGCATATCATTAATCCAGCATAATCATATGCATTCGGTATATCTTTTGTTCATAATGTTTGCGAGTACATTCAAACGTGCTCACTGGCTTGTCCCTGGCTATTTAATTGGCCAGGTCAGGATTTTACAAGGAGTACTACAACGACGTCCATGCGGAGCCTAGGATAGTAGCCACGCGGGATAGGAGTTATCCTGGTTAGCTGTTCCTGTGGGAATGGAGCCCCATCGGCGTTGGAGAACCACGAGTCGCTTCCGTCACCCGTCACTAGAAATCATTGTTGTATCATTAGACCATTATGGTCTTGTATCCAATTCTTGTAATTGCTTGGTAATCTGTAACAAGGACGTGTCCACTAGTAACAGTAATCTTGGGGCTGGTGACGACACGAGGGGTTAATTTCTGGGATATCGTGCCTTGGAAATCCGGCCCTGACAGAGAGACAAAAGTCTATTGAAGATTTGCAATGGAGACTGGTTAGTTGACAACGGCATTTCTGAAATATGAAGCATCAAGGGCGTAAATAGACTGTCAAGGGCCTGGGTTTCTGTGGCGGCGTGGTGGTCCGGCGGGGTGGCCGTGGGTGGTTGCACGGGTTGCCAGTGCGGCCGTGGCTGCCCTAGCAGTGGCGGTTTGTGGTCGGTGGTGGGGTGCAGTTGGCGGTGGTGCCCTTCCTTCTCCTGGGTCTGTATCGGCGTCGCGCGGGTAGCTCGTGCGACGGAGGTCCGGATCTAGGGTTCGTGCTCGGGCGGGCCAGTTCGTGCCCGGGGCGGATCGGAGCTTGAGCTTCGGGTAGGAGAGGTCAGGCTTGGCCCGGGATGTGCTCGCGGGTGGTGCTTGTGCTCCCCTCGCGGGTATAGTGGTCGGCGGTGGTGGTCGGGTCTCCGCGATCTTGTCAGGCAGATCGGCGCCAGTGACCACGGCTGAGGCGTCGTGCGAGCGGGCTCGGCGGCGGCCGTCGGTAGCCACGGGATCGTGTCCCTCCCGGTCCACCGGGACTGGCTGGGGATGCAGGTGTGGACGCCCCCTACTGTGGGGGCATCGACCCAAATCCCGTGTCTAATGCCGGGCTAGGAATGAAAGGAGACCCCTTTCTTTGCACCTTCCGAGGTTGGTGCTCCGTGATGTGGACGGATGGTGGTGGCTTGGACGTGGATGCCGGAGCGGCGGCTTCGGATGGTGGTCCGCATGGTTGGCTCTCCGGCGGGCACCATGTCGGTGGTGGTGGCTCTCCCTCTTGGTCGTGTGGGCGGTAGGAGGGTAGCGGTGGGTGGCTCGGGCGTTCTCTCTGTCTTCGGCAGTGGCGTCGCCCCGATCCGAACCTGGGATGCTGAACTCGTTGCGCCTGTCCTGAAGACCTCGTGTGGCACGGGGGAGCTGCCGAGCGAAAGCTCTGCGCTTTGTCGCCGAACGACGACGACGCTTGCGGGCGCCACTATCTTTCTGAGGACGTCGTCGTGGTGCTCCTCTTCGTGCCAGAGTTCCGGGTGAAGACCCTTGTCCCTTCTAGACTCGGCAGCGGCGACGCTTTGCGCCGTTTTCCCTCCTGGGGGCGTTGTCGTGGAGCTTAGGTGTTTAGGGTTGTGTGTGGCGTTGTACTCGGTGCTCCCAATGCTTTCATTCGGTAGCGTAGTAGGTCTGCGTGAGCCTGTTATCTGGGGATCGGCATTGTATGAGGGCTACCTCACCATCTTGTATCGTTCGGCCGTGTACTTGGTTCAGTGATTGCTTTATATATAAAGCGGGGCGAAAGCCTGTTTCGAGACTGTCAATACAATGATATTAAATTCCATTCGCTTCAGAAGCCTGGAATTTATGCAGTGTGTTTGTTTTTGTTGTGTTGCACGCAAATGTGACGAGGAAAATCAGGAAACTAACCGTTTGATTCATGGAGTAGTATGCAAATGATTCAAAGGTTTCAAAGATTTCAGTTGTCGTGGTTGATTTGCTCGGTTGCTTTCGGTTTGGCAAAATCATCACCCAGTAATCTCCTGACAAAGAGAGAAGCATTACGAAGATCAGTTGAGGTTCAACGACGAGGGGTAGGAATCCTCCTAAAATCATTCTTTATTTCCCCCCTCCAGATATCCGTTTTGCCAAGTGCTGCTTTATATCTCACTTCTTTTCATCTTATTTGCAGTCAATGAAATACTACGTTTGGGAGAGACAAAAGTCTATTGAAGATTTGCAATGGAGACTGGTTAGTTGACAACGGCATTTCTTAAATATGAAGCATCAAGGGCATCAATAGACTGTCAATACAATGATATTATATTCCATTCGCTTCTGCAGCCTGGAATTCATGCAGTGTGTTTGTTTTTGTTGTGTTGCAGGCAAATGTGACGAGGAAAATCAGGAAACTAACCGTTTGATTCATGGAGTAGTATGCAAATGATTCAAAGATTTCAATGGTCTTTCCATCTACCTTTTTTTTTCTCTCTCTATGCGTTGGATGAATTTGTACATCCTGCAGTCTTTATGACTTTCTGCTAATGTATATATAATAGATACAGGAGCTACAGCCTGTAATAAATACAATTCTGTGTACATATACACTAGATACGGGAGCGTGTTTCGAACGATTTTCCTACGTGAGAAGATGAAGGATATATTTACCGCAAGACAAGCTCGTGGAGGCAGAGCGAGGGGTGACCGAGCTCAGAAAGGAAAGCCGGTGGCATGACCGCGCGTTGGTGTCATGACTCAAAAGCGGCACAAAACTACATATACAATTCTCATTGTTAATTACAGCAGAGTTGAAGGTGAGAAACTAAATCACAATCAATGGACGGATCTTGAAAACATGTGTGGTGAGATTGCCCCTACAGATTCTGATGAAAAATTTGCCTGGCTCCTCTCTTCTTTAGGACAGTTTTCTGTCAAGTCTTTTTATTCTGTCATTCAAAACTGTGAGATTGTACCTTACAAATTCCTGTGAAAGGTCAAAATTCCTCTTAGAATCAAAACCTTTGTCTGGTTGATGCTGCGTGGCAGTGTCCTAACAAGAGACGCCCTGGGCACGAACGCAAACACATGGCACAGAATTGGTACATAAGGGAGTATAACACATGGTCCCAGAGAGTACATAAGAGGGCACAATACCAGGAAACGTAATGAGTACATTAGAGGGTACAACACATGACACTAACGGAAACAGACGTGAGCATGGTCCTCGGAGCAGAGAAACAAAGGATGCTCAGCCCGAACAGAAGAAAAATCACAACTAAACACACCAAGCCTAGAACTAGAGGGGCCGGCCGGACCGTCATGAAGCCGATCATCTCCAAAGCCAACACCGGGGACGTCACGAGCAAGCAAGATAGCGCCTTCATGAAGGGGAGCGGCGTGATAACGCCATCGCCATCTGATCCGAAGAACCGGACCAAGGGTTTCCCCCGGCGCTTGAAGAGGGGCACAGATAAAGGCCATGGCAGCACCTCCAAGAATCGACACCCACAAGTGTCGCCGCTGCTAGTGTCGGCAAGCCGAGCAGGGATTTCACCCTAGCCTAAGTCTGAAAAAAATCATCTGATATGGATGAAAAAAAAATGTGCGCAATTAGGAAGCGGGAGAAGAAAAAAGAAAATTGAAATAATCTGAGATGGATGGAATAAAGAAAACAAATCAAAATTATCTAACATGGATGTGAAAAAACCGAAAAAAATTCAAATTATCTGAGATGGATGTAAAAACAAGAAGATGGATGACATAATAAAATTAAAATCATCTGGGGTGAATGAAAAGGATCCGTGCAATTGGAAAGCAAGGAAAAAAAGAAAATTGAAATAACCTGGGATGGATGGAATAAAAAATATGAAATCATCTGATATAGATAAAAAGGATGTCGGCTATTGGGAAGCGAGAAAAAAAATGAAGTAATCTGAGATGGAAGAAATAAAGAAAACAAATCAAAATTATCTAAGATGGATGTAAAAACAAACCACGCAATTTGAAAGCGAGAGAAAAAAAAATTTAAACAATGTTGGATGGATGAAATATAGAATTTTTTTTTCCAAATTATCTAAGATGGATGTAAAAACAAAAAGACCGACCTAGATGAAAAGAATCTGTGCAGTTGGGAAGGGAGAGAAAAAAAGAAAAAATAATCTCGGAAGAATGAAATAAAGAAAAATAATAATCAAAATCACATGAGATGGATGTAAAAACATCGTTGGATCTACGCAATTGGGAAGCGAGAGAATTTTTTTTTGAAATCATCTGGGATGGATGGAACAATAAAATTAAAATCATCCGGGGTGAATGAAAAGGATGTGCGCAATTGGGAAGCGAGATTTTTTTTGAAGTAGTCTGAGATGGATGAAATAAAGAAAACAAATCAAAATTATCTAAGAGGGATGTAAAAAAACTGCGCAATTTGAAAGCGAGAGAAAAAAAGAAAAATTAAAACAATGTTGGCTGCATGAAATAAAGAAATAAAATCAAAATTATCTGAGATGGATGTAAAAACAAAAAGACAGACCTAGATGAAAAGAATCTGCGCAGTTGGGAAGGGAGAGAAAAAAAAGAAAAGATAATCTCAGATGAATGAAATAAAGAAAGAAAATCAAAATCACCCGAGATGGATCTAAAAACTTCGTTGGATCTACGCAATTGGGAAGCGAGAAAAAAAAAAGAAAAATTGAAATCATCTAGGATGGATGGAACAATAAAACTAAAATCATCCGGGGTGAATGAAAAGGATGTGCGCAATTGGGAAGCGAGAAAAAAAATTGAAATAATCTGAGATGGATGAAATAAAGAAAACAAATCAAAATTATCTAAGATGGATGTAAAAACAAACCGCACAATTCGAAAGCGAGAGAATTTTTTTTTAAAACAATGTGGGATGGATGAAATAAAGAAAAAAAATACAAATTATTTCAGATGGATGTAAAAAACAGAAAGACCAACCGCATAAGTCTACACGGATCTGACGATCGTATGGCAACAGGCGAACCCAATGGCTATGCGTCGCCGCAGACCCGTTAGGTCAGCGCTAACTGACTCGTGACCGCATCGTTGGTGAAAACTGGGTCAATACCATCGCATTTAAGCAGCGAAGTTGGCTCCCAAGCTCGCGATGTGGTACTAAATAACCGACGGCGAACCGAGCGGTATGCTCGTTCCCGGCGCACCAGCACCTAAACGGTCGCTGGGCCACCATCGTCCTCGGCCCACCAGCTAAGCTGGGCTTCTAAAGAAAAGAAAAGTAGCGAGTTTGGGTGAGAACGAGCGCTGCGGGGTTCGAACACGCGACTGAGACAGCAGTTGCCGATCCCCTAGGGTTACCAAATCCTGCGGCGATTCTAGCCCGAGTCCTGCCGATCTTCCCGTGATCCATCAAGGGGGCTCGCTAGTCCTATCCAGATCGTGCCCACTAAAGCTGCTGCATGGCTCATCCCTAGGAATGTCTAGGAGGAGTAGGCCAAGTGAGGGGTTGACGATGCTAGCGGAAGGTTAGGAAACTCGGCTAATCCAGACGGAAGTTTAGGCAAGGAGGATGGAAGCATTAGTGGTGCTATAATCTTTCTTTTTTTTGAAACTTTGCTAATCTGGCGGAGGATGAAGACGAAGATTGGGGCCACTATGGTGCTGAACCGAGCTTAGAAGATTGTTTTCAGGGGCTTAACTTGCACGAGGTGGATGGCTTGGGATTTTGAGAGTTCACACCACAACGCAATTTAGCCATGCTGTCTTCTCAAATCCATGTGCAGCTCTTGGAGATGGAGCGAGGGGTGACCGGGCTCAGAAAGGAAGCCGATGGCTGGTAAGCGCGTCGGTGCCATGACTCAAAAGCGACACAGAACTACACATAATACTTACTGTTAATTGCAGTAGAGTTGAAGGTGTGAAACTAAATCAATGGACGGATCTTGAAAAGATGTGTGGTGAGATTGCCCCTACGGGTTCTAATGAAAAATTGGTGTGGCTCCTCTCTTCTTTAGAACAGTTTTTTTTAAGTCTTTTTTATTTTGTCAGTCAAAACTATGAGATTGTTCCTTAAAAATTCCTTTGGAAGGTCAAAATTCCTCTGAGAATCAAAATTCCTTTGATCTCTGGTTGATTTCTAACCAGAGAGGCCTTGCTCAAGGGAGGGGGAGATAATGTGAGCCAAAATGTATTTTGTCTGGAATGTTGTCAATTGTGTGATTGGCGTCAATTGCCAATTTGGTAATGTGACTGATTGTTTCAATGGGTTGAGAAAAGGCTGTCACAATCTTATGACAGTGGGATTCACTGCGGTGCTGTGGGGAATTTGGAAAGCAAGAAACCAAGCATATTTTCCAAAACCAATGCCATGGCGATCCAAGTGTTGCCATGTTTCAAACTTACCACTCGATTGATTGTGGAGTTCTTTGCATGCGAGACGTAGGGCGCAAGGCTACCGGGACAAATCTTGGGTGATGCCTTCAATGTGAGAAGAAGGTGGGTGCCATGGGTTTTGATGGCTCCATTTTATATAGAGTTTTCCGAGGGATTCCTTATGGTTATTCTCATGGTTTTGCCAGTTTTCACTCTTTAATTACTAGTATTTATTTGTCGAAATAGAAGAAACATGGGATCCTTACTTCTATTTCAAAATCTTACACTTTTGGAAGGATATAAGGCAATAGTGGAGTATATGGAAGGGAGAGACACAACAGAGTTACGAAAGAAGAGATAAAAGAGACTAATGCAGAGGAGAAAATATCTGGAGGGGAATTGCTTTACTTAGATCCATCCTGGATTCCTCTGCAGGGAGATCCTCCATTCCACCATCGGTAACGACATCATTAGAGAGCGATTGTAAGGCTAGCGTTTGTTAAATCTATTCCTAATTTGACACAGAGATCATGATCCGGATATTCATACAATTACCGTGGCAAACTACGGTAATATCATTATGATTCCCTTTTATCTGATCTCCGTATTTGGTTGTGATCCCTCTCTCATGCGGGAGCGTGAGTAATCCCACTAGGCATGGGGATTTAGTTGATTGGTGAGATGTGATTGTGCCTAATTCTTATTTATAATTATGTCTGGTTATTTACATGATTGATATGAGGTGATTATCCATGGTGTACGCAATACTTATTGTCTAATTTAAGGGTCCATGCAACATCAGGTAAGCACTCATTGTCCAGCAAGTCCGCGACCACTAGGTGAAAGGTGTTGGCTTCAACAAGGAGCAAAGACAATACAAGGAGCACAAGAAGCCACAACACATAAAGCATTGGTTTGATCTAACGACCTTAATTGCTGGGACCATTCGTGATGGAACGGAAGGCGAGACAATAGAGTTAAACAGTGTCCGTAGGAGGAGTTTGGTTATACAAGGGTGAATCGCGTACCGAATGTTCAATACAACGGGTAACACCACATTATGGTCGCACAAGACACTTCCATTATTTACCATGAACTGAACCTCTTCGCGCCTAACTTCTCCATTGCAGGAAACATTGTTTACTTGTTGTTATTTACTTTATGTTGTAGTACTTTATATTCAGTTACTTCACTCTCCTCTATAAACACCTACTAGCGCCGAAGAAGCGCGGCGTGCCGTGACCGATTTCGTCTGTATTTTATGAAAATAAACAAGAAAACACCATGTATCACGCGAGAAAATAAAATAAAAAGAAGAATATTAATTCTATCTTTACCCCATGATCTACGTAGGCACGTAACAAACATTAAATGATTTAACAAATTAGGTAAACCGGCTGATCTATTATTATTTTTTCATCAGAACGTATTTTTCCCTTTCGTAAGTAAAAAAAAGTGATGGGCACGGTAGTAATATGTAGTTGAATTCATTCTCATATGGCATGTTTGATCAATAGTGAGATCGAATGGGGTTGCTACCAATGTGTAGACCCTATAGTAGGGAAATATTTCTTGTCCTGTTTGTGCATCTTTTTCACCTATATTTCATATCTAGTTTCTAGTCGGCATTCTTTCATTCTCTCTCAAATATGGATATATTTAATAATTCAAATTTCAAATTTTATAAGTAATTTAAACCCCAAATTTGTCGTGGTGTAAAAATGGATAGTAATTGGCGGAAAGCTTATTTTAACGCACTATCTATGAATGGCTAACCTGATAATAGGATGTTCAACCCAATGCGCTTTTCAAATTGTGATATATGATAAGTGGTATATCCATACTTCGGGAAATTTTGACAGGTAAGGAACAACTGGTTCTACAATAGTTTTTTGAGCAAACACTACCCTCAGATGATCTATTGTCTTGTATTTTTTTTCTTTTTCCTTGAATCGGTCAAAGAAATAGAATAGGGAGTGGAGTGGAGTGAAGAGGTTGGTCGAGTGATAGTTTTTTAGTTTCATGTTGCCTCTTGTCGTTGGTTGCTTATAGACTGCCGTGATGGGGCGCGTCGTAGAGGTGGCTTCAGTAATCGCATTGTGGTTAAAGCCTCGATCTAGTTGGCCACAGGGAAGGAGAAGGCGAGGTAGACGACGACAACAACACCGGTTATTCTTCTTGCGTAGGTGAACGCACCGAGGGAGAAGGAGTCTTAGTTTTTTTGGGGATTTTTTTCCTGACATTTATTTTGGATTATTGTTCACTTGAATGCATGATGCTGATTTATTGTTTTTATTGTCCGGTTTATTCGGGTGTATTGCTTTGGATTACAATTCGTGTACTGTTTTGGTTTATGGTTTGGATGGGCTAATGTTTCTGGTGTACTCAGGTGTTGTTCCGTTTCACTAGTTTTACTGTTCTGGGCCGAGGAAGGAGGAGTCTAAAAAAATTGGGTTTATTTTTTTATTTTTGGTTTTCCTTCTGGATTACTGTTCACATGAATGCTTAGTGCTGGTTTACTGTTTTTGTTGTCCGAGTTTATTCGGGTGTATTGCTCTGGGTTACAATTCGGTTATTGTTTCGGTTAAAAATATGTTGGAACCCCTTAAACCTTAAAAATAGAAAAGAATGGAATCTCATAACGCCACCCATTATTATATGAAACTCGTGTTAAATTATAGTGTATGTATGTGTGTTATAGTGCATATTTTAATATTTTTAAATATGTTAAGACAGATACACACTACAGGAATCAGCTAATTTGCCATCTGTGGAACTCTTTGCCGTCAGCTTTTCGTCGGGGCTGACGGTAAAGACCACTTCGCCGTTTGTAAAAAAACACAGACGGCAAAGCGTGACTTGGAGTATTGGGCTGAGATCAACCAATTGCCTGTAAATCACCATTAGGCATTTAAAGAATCGAAAAAAAAGAAAAAACAAGCCTTGCTGGTTAACCCTTTACGTAATTCTCCGATCTAAGCAGCACAAAAATAAAATTAAAAAAAAGACCAATCCACTGCTGCCTTAGTATATGTGTATGCATATATGTAAATTTTTTTTTTGAACTGATATCTATATATTTTTCCCTAAAGCTACTGTTCGAAAGTAAGCAATTTTCAGAACTAATTACTGTTCATACATGATTACTGTTTGAATTTGGCTACTGTTCACATATGATTACTGTTCACAGAACTGTTCACTGGATGGGGACGTGGCGCTGGGCTGAACAGTAAAATATACAATAGACAGCAAAAAAAATTCAAAAAAGGAGAAAAAGGGAATCCTTCCCGCTTTAGTATTAGTACTTACACTAGTAGAAAACAGACCTTTCGTCTGCCCCTTTAGTCCCGGTTTGATTACGGCCCGGGACTAATGTGACCATTAGTCCCGGTTCTAACGGATAGGAGCGGTCAGGGGCACGGGCATCATTAGTCCCGGTTCATTTTATACCTATAGTCCCGGTTTGTGATACAAACCGGGACTAAAGGGCTGGTGGCAGGCTGGTGTCATGCTGGGGCCCCCACGAGCCCCTTTAGTCCCGGTTTGTATCACAAACCGGGACTTGAGGTGGACCCTATAGTCCCGGTTTGTGATACAAACCGGGACTAAAGGGCTGGTGGCAGGCTGGTGTCAGGCTGGGGCCCCACGAGCCCCTTTAGTCCCGGTTTGTATCACAAACCGGGACTAGAGGTGGACCCTATAGTCCCGGTTTGTGATACAAACCGGGACTAAAGACGTCCCTATATAAACCCTTCGTCCAGCCCGAGCCCATTCTCTCTGTTTTCCCCTTTCTCTCCTCTGTTCTTCCCCTTGCTCTCGAGCTCATCCTTCATTTTTGCCAAAGATTTGTCAAGATTTGAAGGCACCCCATCTATCCAAGTGTTCACAAAGGTTAGCAACTTTGTCCTTTCGTCTCTCATTGCTATATTAGCTCGTGCAATGCTCTATAAGTATAGTGATTTGTGGGTTCTAGTTTGGGAGTAATTATGTGGGAGTTTATTTGATTTATATGCAATTTGAGCTCAAATTGACATCTTAGTTTGCATATGTGTAGGTGTGGTTTACTTAGTGCCTTCCTGTCCCCGTCCTAACCTGTTGGAAATATGCCCTAGAGGCAATAATAAATTGGTTATTATTATATTTCCTTGTTCATGATAATCGTTTATTATCCATGCTATAATTGTATTGATTGGAAACTCAAATACATGTGTGGGTACATAGACAACACTGTGTCCCTAGTAAGCCTCTAGTTGACTAGCTCGTTGATCAAAGATGGTTAAGGTTTCCTAGCCATTGACATGAGATGTCATTTGATAACGGGATCACATCATTAGGAGAATGATGTGATGGACAAGACCCAAACTGTAAACGTAGCATTTGATCGTGTCAGTTTATTGCTATTGTTTTCTGCATGTCAAGTATCTGTTCCTTTGACCATGAGATCATGCAACTCACTGACACCGGAGGAATACCTTGTGTGTATCAAACGTCGCAACGTAACTGGGTGACTATAAAGGTGCTCTACAGGTATCTCCGAGGGTGTCTGTTGGGTTGGCATGGATCAAGACTGGGATTTGTTACTCCGTGTGACGGAGAGGTATCTCAGGGCCCACTCGGTAATACAACATCACATTGAGCCTTGCAAGCAAAGTGACTAAAGAGTTAGCCACAGGATCTTGTATTACGGAACGAGTAAAGAGACTTGCCGGTAACGAGATTGAACTAGGTATAGAGATACCGACGATCGAATCTCGGGCAAGTAACATACCGAAGAACAAAGGGAACAGCATACGGGATTAACTGAATCCTTGACATAGAGGTTCGACCGATAAAAGATCTTCGTAGAATATGTAGGAGCCAATATGGGCATCCAGGTCCCGCTATTGGTTATTGGCCGTAGAGGTGTCTCGGTCATGTCTACATAGTTCTCGAACCCGCAGGGTCTACACACTTAACGTTTGGTGACGATTAGTATAATTGAGTTATTATGTTGGTGACCGAAAGTTGTTCGGAGTCTCGGATAAGATCCCGGACATGACGAGGATCTCCGGAAGAGTCCGGAGGTAAAGATTGATATATGTGATAATAGTGTTTTGATCTCCGGAAGAGTTCCGGAGTTCACTGGAATGGGTTCCGGATGTTACCGAAGTGTTCGGGTGCAGCAACACTTTATATGGGCCAAAGGGATAAAGCCCACGAGGTATTGGAAAGTGCAAAAGTAGTTTTGCTGCCGCGTAAGCGGTACTACCGCTTGGTGAAGCGGTACTACCGCCCGAGCGGTACTACCGCTTGTGTGAAGCGGTACTACCGCCCAAGCGGTACTACCGCTTGTGTGAAGCGGTACTACCGCTTGTGCGCGGCTGTGCACGGTTCGGCAGGGATCCGAGTTGGACTCTTTCCCTGCGGGCCAAACCGACCTTGTGCGGGCAAAACCGACCCGGAGGAGGCTTTTACTCCAAGTTTAGACCCCAAGGCTCAACATATAAATAGAGGGGCAGGGCTAGCACACGGGACACATCAAGATTTCCCCAAGCCGTGTGCGGCAACCCTAACCCTCTAGTTCCTCCGTCATAATCTCCGTAGCGCTTGGCGAAGCCCTGCAGAGATTGTTCCTCACCACCATCACCACGCCGTCGTGCTGCTGGAACTCAACCACTACTTCACCATCGCTCGCTGGATCGAGGAGGTGAAGGCGTCATCAAGCCGTACGTGTGTTGAACGCGGAGGTGCCGTCCGTTCGGCGCTAGTTCGTGATCGGATCGAGGGACGACTTGCGATTTGGATCGCGGAGACGTTCGACTACATCAACCGCGTGTCTTTAACGCTTCCGCTTAGCGATCTACAAGGGTATGTAGATTCACTCTCCCTCTCGTAGATGCTCATCACCATGGATAGATCTTGTGTGTGCGTAGGAAAATTTTTGTTTCCCATGCAACGTTCCCCAACAGTGGTATCAGAGCCAGGTCTATGCGTAGATGAGATCTCGAGTAGAACACAAACGAGTTGTGGGCGTGGGTGTATACATATTGCTTGCCGTTACTAGTTGATATTTGATTCGGCGGTACTGTGAGATGAAGCGGCCCGGACCAACATTACGCGTACACTTACGCGAGACAGGTTCCTTCAACTAACATGTAACTTCGTTGCATAAAGATGGCTAGCGGGTGTCTGTCTCTCTCACTTTAGTTGAATCGATTTCAATGAAAAGGGTTCTTTTAGAAGATCAAAAAGCAATCACTACACCACGTTGTGGTTTTGCGTAGGTAAGAACGGTTCTTGCAAACCCGTAGCATCCACGTAAAATTTGCAACAACAATTAGAGGACGTCTAACTTGTTTTTGCAGGGTATGTTGTGATGTGATATGGCCAATTACATGATGAGATATATGTGATGTATGAGATGATCATGTGTTGTATAGAATATCACGACTTGCATGTCGATGAGTACGGCAACTGGCAGGAGCCATAGAGTTGTCTTTAATTATTGTATGACCTGCGTGTCAATCATTAAGCGCTATGTAATGCTTTACTTTATCGCTAAACGTTAGCAATAGTCGTGGAAGCAACAGTCGGCGCGACAACCTTATGGCGACACGTTGATGGAGATCAAGATGATGGAGATCATGGTGTCATGCCGGTGACGATGGAGATCATGCCGGTGCTTTGGAGATGGAGATCAAAAGCACAAGTTCATGGCCATATCATGTCACTTATGATTTGCATGTGATGTCAATCCTTTTATGCATCTTATTTTGCTTAGGACGACGGTAGCATTATAAGGTGATCCCTCACTTAAATTTCAAGATAAATTGTGTTCTCCCCAAGTGTGCACCATTGCGAAAGTTCGTCGTTTCGAGACACGCCGTGATGATCGGGTGTGATAGACTCTACGTTCGCATACAACGGGTGCAAGCCATGTTGCACGTGCGGAACACTCGGGTTAAACTTGACGAGCCTAGCATGTACAGACATGGCCTCGGAACACAAGAGACCGAAAGGTCGAACATGAGTCATATAGTAGATATGATCAACATGAAGATGTTCACCATTGAAACCACCTCAACTCACGTGATGATCGGACTTGAGTTGGTGGATTTGGATCATGTTACACTCGAATGACCGGAGGGATGTCAATTTGAGTGGGAGTTTTTAAAATATGATTAACTAAACTCATTATCTAAGAACAATAGTCTAAGTTGTCTTTGCTATATTTATGTTGTAGATCATGGCTCGCGCAGTAGCACCCCTGAATTTTAATGCGTTCCTAGAGAAAGCTAAGTTGAAAGATGATGGAAGTAACTTTGTGGACTGGGCCCGTAATCTAAGGATTATCCTTACCGCTTCCCAGAAGGCTTATGTCCTTGATGCACCGCTTGGTGATCCACCCGCTCCAGTTGAGTCTCTAGACGTTGTGAACGCCTGGCAGGCTCGTTCTGATGATTACTCAATAGTTCAATGTGCAATGTTGTATGGCTTAGAACCGGGACTTCAAAGACGTTTTGAACGTCATGGAGCATATGAGATGTTCCAGGAGTTGAAGTTTATCTTTCAGAAGAATGCCCGGATCGAGAGATATGAGATCTCCGATAAGTTCTATGCTTGCAAGATGGAGGAGAACGGGTCTATCAGTGATCACGTGCTCAGAATGTCTGGGTACTCCACCCGTCTGGCTGAGTTAGGGATGCCCCTTCCACCAGAGGCTATCACTGACAGAGTTCTTCAATCATTGCCACCTAGCTACAAGAGCTTCGTGTTGAACTATAACATGCACGGGATGAACAAGTCAGTCGCCGAGCTGTTTGCGATGCTGAAAGCCGCTGAGTCTGAAATTCAGAAGGAGCATCAAGTGTTGATGGTCAATAAAACCACTAGTTTCAAGAAAAATGGCAAGGGTAAGAAGGGTAACTCCAAGAAGAGTGGCAAAGCAGTTGCTCCTCTCGTGAAGAAACCCAAGGCTGGACCCAAACCAGAAACTGTGTGTTTTCATTGCAAGGGAACTGGACACTGGAAGCGGAATTGCCCCAAGTATTTGGCTGACAAGAAGGCGGCCAAGAACAAACAAGGTATATATGATATACATGTTATTGATGTGTACCTTACCAACTCTCGTTGTAGTGCCTGGGTATTTGATACCGGTGCGGTTGCTCATATTTGCAACTCAAAACAGGAACTGCGGAATAGACGGAGGCTGGCAAAGGACGAAGTGACGATGCGCGTGGGAAATGGTTCCAAGGTTGATGTGATCGCCGTCGGCACGCTCGCTCTTCGATTACCGTCGGGATTAGTGATGAACCTAAATAAGTGTTATTTGGTGCCTGCGTTAAGCATGAACATTATATCTGGATCTTGTTTATTGCGAGACGGTTACTCATTTAAATCAGAGAATAATGGTTGTTCTATTTATATGAGTAATATCTTTTATGGTCATGCACCCGATGTGAGGGGTTTATTCTTATTGAATCTCGATAGTAATGATACACATGTTCATAACATTGATGCCAAAAGATGTAGAATTGATAATGATAATACCACTTTCTTGTGGCACTGCCGTTTAGGTCATATTGGCGTAAAACGCATGAAGAAGCTCCATGCTGATGGACTTTTGGAGTCACTTGATTTTGAATCACTTGACACATGTGAGCCATGCCTCATGGGCAAGATGACTAAAACGCCGTTCTCTGGAACAATGGAATGGGCAAGTGACTTATTGGAAATCATACATACTGATGTGTGCGGTCCGATGAGTATTGAGGCGCGCGGTGGTTATCGTTATTTTCTCACCTTCACTGATGACTTAAGTAGATATGGGTATATTTACTTAATGAAACACAAGTCTGAAACATTTGAAAAGTTCAAACAATTTCAGAGTGAAGTTGAGAATCATCGTAACAAGAAGATTAAATTCCTACGATCTGATCGAGGAGGAGAATATCTGAGTTATGAGTTTGGCAGTCACTTAAGACAATGTGGAATTGTTTCACAACTGACACCGCCTGGAACACCACAGCGTAATGGTGTGTCCGAACGTCGTAATCGAACTTTATTGGATATGGTGCGATCTATGATGTCTCTTGCCGATTTGCCACTATCGTTTTGGGGTTATGCATTAGAGACAGCTGCATTCACTTTAAATAGGGCACCATCGAAATCCGTTGAGACAACGCCATATGAACTTTGGTTTGGCAAGAAGCCAAAGCTGTCGTTTCTTAAAGTTTGGGGATGTGATGCTTATGTCAAAAAGCTTCAGCCTGAAAAGCTGGAACCAAAAGCGGAGAAATGCGTCTTCATAGGATACCCAAAAGAGACAGTTGGGTATACCTTCTACCTCAGATCCGAAGGCAACGTGTTTGTCGCTAAAAACGGAACATTTCTTGAGAAAGAGTTTCTCTCGAAAGAATTGAGTGGGAGGAAGATAGAACTTGATGAGGTTGTTGAACCTTTACTTCAACCTGAGAGTAGCGCAGCGCAGAAAGTTGTTTCTGTGGAGCCTACATTAGCTGAAGAGGAAGTTAATGATGATGATCATGAAGCTTTGGATCAAGTTGCTATCGAACCTCGTAGGTCGACAAGGACGCGTACTGCTCCTGAGTGGTACGGCAACCCTGTCTTAGAGGTCATGTTGTTAGACAGCGATGAACCTACGAGCTATGGAGAAGCGATGATGGGCCCGGATTCCGAGAAGTGGTTAGAGGCCATGAAATCCGAGATGGGATCCATGTATGAAAACAAAGTATGGACTTTGGAAGTATTACCTGAAGGGCGTAAGGCCATTCAGAACAAATGGATCTTTAAGAGGAAGACGGACGCGGACGGTAATGTCACCGTCTATAAAGCTCGACTTGTGGCAAAGGGTTTTTCACAAGTTCAAGGAGTTGACTACGATGAGACCTTCTCACCCGTAGCGATGCTTAAGTCCGTCAGAATCATGTTAGCAATAGCTGCTTTTTTCGATTATGAAATTTGGCAGATGGATGTCAAAACAGCGTTCCTTAACGGTTTCCTTAAGGAAGAGTTGTATATGATGCAACCAGAAGGTTTTGTCGATCCAAAGAATGCTGACAAAGTTTGCAAACTCCAGCGATCCATTTATGGACTGGTGCAAGCATCTCGGAGTTGGAATCTTCGTTTTGATGAGGTGATCAAAGCGTTCGAGTTTATACAAGTTTACGGAGAAGCTTGTATTTACAAGAAAGTGAGTGGGAGCTCTATAGCGTTTCTAATATTATATGTGGATGACATATTACTGATTGGAAACAATATAGAAATGCTGGAAAGCGTAAAGGAATATTTGAACAAGAGTTTTTCAATGAAGGACCTAGGAGAAGCTGCTTTCATATTAGGCATCAAGATCTATAGAGATAGATCAAGACGCCTAATAGGACTTTCACAAAGCACATACCTTGACAAAGTTTTGAAGAAGTTCAAAATGGATCAGTCCAAGAAGGGGTTCTTGCCTGTATTGCAAGGTGTGAAGTTGAGTAAGACTCAATGCCCAGTGACTGCAGAAGATAGAGAAAAGATGAGTGTCATCCCCTATGCTTCGGCCATAGGCTCTATCATGTATGCAATGCTGTGCACAAGACCCGATGTCAGCCTTGCCATAAGTATGGTCGGAAGGTTTCAAAGTGATCCAGGAATGGAACACTGGACGGCGGTCAAGAATATCCTGAAGTACCTGAAAAGGACTAAGGATATGTTTCTCGTTTATGGAGGTGATCAAGAGCTCGTCGTAAAGGGTTACGTCGATGCAAGCTTTGACACTGATCCGGATGACTCTAAGTCGCAAACCGGATACGTATTTATTCTTAATGGGGGTGTGGTTAGCTGGTGCAGTTCCAAGCAAAGCGTGGTAGCAGATTCTACATGCGAAGCGGAGTACATCGCTGCCTCGGAGGCGGCGAAGGAAGGTGTCTGGATGAAGGAGTTCATGACAGATCTTGGAGTAGTGCCTAGTGCACTTAACCCAATGACTCTGTTTTGTGATAATACTGGTGCCATTGCTCTAGCCAAGGAACCAAGATTTCACAAGAGGACCAGACACATAAAGCGACGTTTCAATTCCATCCGCGATTACATCAAGGAGGACGACATAAATATTTGCAAAGTACACACGGATCTAAATGTTGCAGATCCGATGACTAAACCTCTTCCAAGGGCTAAACATGAACAACACCAGAACTGCATGGGTGTTCGATTCATTACAATGTAAATCACATAGTGATGTGAACTAGATTATTGACTCTAGTGCAAGTGGGAGACTGTTGGAAATATGCCCTAGAGGCAATAATAAATTGGTTATTATTATATTTCCTTGTTCATGATAATCGTTTATTATCCATGCTATAATTGTATTGATTGGAAACTCAAATACATGTGTGGGTACATAGACAACACTGTGTCCCTAGTAAGCCTCTAGTTGACTAGCTCGTTGATCAAAGATGGTTAAGGTTTCCTAGCCATTGACATGAGATGTCATTTGATAACGGGATCACATCATTAGGAGAATGATGTGATGGACAAGACCCAAACTGTAAACGTAGCATTTGATCGTGTCAGTTTATTGCTATTGTTTTCTGCATGTCAAGTATCTGTTCCTTTGACCATGAGATCATGCAACTCACTGACACCGGAGGAATACCTTGTGTGTATCAAACGTCGCAACGTAACTGGGTGACTATAAAGGTGCTCTACAGGTATCTCCGAGGGTGTCTGTTGGGTTGGCATGGATCAAGACTGGGATTTGTTACTCCGTGTGACGGAGAGGTATCTTAGGGCCCACTCGGTAATACAACATCACATTGAGCCTTGCAAGCAAAGTGACTAAAGAGTTAGCCACAGGATCTTGTATTACGAAACGAGTAAAGAGACTTGCCGGTAACGAGATTGAACTAGGTATAGAGATACCGACGATCGAATCTCGGGCAAGTAACATACCGAAGAACAAAGGGAACATCATACGGGATTAACTGAATCCTTGACATAGAGGTTCGACCGATAAAAGATCTTCGTGGAATATGTAGGAGCCAATATGGGCATCCAGGTCCCGCTATTGGTTATTGGCCGTAGAGGTGTCTCGGTCATGTCTACATAGTTCTCGAACCCGCAGGGTCTACACACTTAACGTTTGGTGACGATTAGTATAATTGAGTTATTATGTTGGTGACCGAAAGTTGTTCGGAGTCTCGGATAAGATCCCGGACATGACGAGGATCTCCGGAAGAGTCCGGAGGTAAAGATTGATATATGTGATAATAGTGTTTTGATCTCCGGAAGAGTTCCGGAGTTCACCGGAATGGGTTCCGGATGTTACCGAAGTGTTCGGGTGCAGCAACACTTTATATGGGCCAAAGGGATAAAGCCCACGAGGTATTGGAAAGTGCAAAAGTAGTTTTGCTGCCGCGTAAGCGGTACTACCGCTTGGTGAAGCGGTACTACCGCCCGAGCGGTACTACCGCTTGTGTGAAGCGGTACTACCGCCCAAGCGGTACTACCGCTTGTGTGAAGCGGTACTACCGCTTGTGCGCGGCTGTGCACGGTTCGGCAGGGATCCGAGTTGGACTCTTTCCCTGCGGGCCAAACCGACCTTGTGCGGGCAAAACCGACCCGGAGGAGGCTTTTACTCCAAGTTTAGACCCCAAGGCTCAACATATAAATAGAGGGGCAGGGCTAGCACACGGGACACATCAAGATTTCCCCAAGCCGTGTGCGGCAACCCTAACCCTCTAGTTCCTCCGTCATAATCTTCGTAGCGCTTGGCGAAGCCCTGCAGAGATTGTTCCTCACCACCATCACCACGCCGTCGTGCTGCTGGAACTCAACCACTACTTCACCATCGCTCGCTGGATCGAGGAGGTGAAGGCGTCATCAAGCCGTACGTGTGTTGAACGCGGAGGTGCCGTCCGTTCGGCGCTAGTTCGTGATCGGATCGAGGGACGACTTGCGATTTGGATCGCGGAGACGTTCGACTACATCAACCGCGTTTCTTTAACGCTTCCGCTTAGCGATCTAGAAGGGTATGTAGATTCACTCTCCCTCTCGTAGATGCTCATCACCATGGATAGATCTTGTGTGTGCGTAGGAAAATTTTTGTTTCCCATGCAACGTTCCCCAACAGTGGTATCAGAGCCAGGTCTATGCGTAGATGAGATCTCGAGTAGAACACAAACGAGTTGTGGGCGTGGGTGTATACATATTGCTTGCCGTTACTAGTTGATATTTGATTCGGCGGTACTGTGAGATGAAGCGGCCCGGACCGATATTACGCGTACACTTACGCGAGACAGGTTCCTTCAACTAACATGTAACTTCGTTGCATAAAGATGGCTAGCGGGTGTCTGTCTCTCTCACTTTAGTTGAATCGATTTCAATGAAAAGGGTTCTTTTAGAAGATCAAAAAGCAATCACTACACCACGTTGTGGTTTTGCGTAGGTAAGAACGGTTCTTGCAAACCCGTAGCATCCACGTAAAATTTGCAACAACAATTAGAGGACGTCTAACTTGTTTTTGCAGGGTATGTTGTGATGTGATATGGCCAATTACATGATGAGATATATGTGATGTATGAGATGATCATGTGTTGTATAGAATATCACGACTTGCATGTCGATGAGTACGGCAACTGGCAGGAGCCATAGAGTTGTCTTTAATTATTGTATGACCTGCGTGTCAATCATTAAGCGCTATGTAATGCTTTACTTTATCTCTAAACGTTAGCAATAGTCGTGGAAGCAACAGTCGGCGCGACAACCTTATGGCGACACGTTGATGGAGATCAAGATGATGGAGATCATGGTGTCATGCCGGTGACGATGGAGATCATGCCGGTGCTTTGGAGATGGAGATCAAAAGCACAAGTTCATGGCCATATCATGTCACTTATGATTTGCATGTGATGTTAATCCTTTTATGCATCTTATTTTGCTTAGGACGACGGTAGCATTATAAGGTGATCCCTCACTTAAATTTCAAGATAAATTGTGTTCTCCCCAAGTGTGCACCGTTGCGAAAGTTCGTCGTTTCGAGACACGCCGTGATGATCGGGTGTGATAGACTCTACGTTCGCATACAACGGGTGCAAGCCATGTTGCACGTGCGGAACACTCGGGTTAAACTTGACGAGCCTAGCATGTACAGACATGGCCTCGGAACACAAGAGACCGAAAGGTCGAACATGAGTCATATAGTAGATATGATCAACATGAAGATGTTCACCATTGAAACCACCTCAACTCACGTGATGATCGGACTTGAGTTGGTGGATTTGGATCATGTTACACTCGAATGACCGGAGGGATGTCAATTTGAGTGGGAGTTTTTAAAATATGATTAACTAAACTCATTATCTAAGAACAATAGTCTAAGTTGTCTTTGCTATATTTATGTTGTAGATCATGGCTCGCGCAGTAGCACCCCTGAATTTTAATGCGTTCCTAGAGAAAGCTAAGTTGAAAGATGATGGAAGTAACTTTGTGGACTGGGCCCGTAATCTAAGGATTATCCTTACGGCTTCCCAGAAGGCTTATGTCCTTGATGCACCGCTTGGTGATCCACCCGCTCCAGTTGAGTCTCTAGACGTTGTGAACGCCTGGCAGGCTCGTTCTGATGATTACTCAATAGTTCAATGTGCAATGTTGTATGGCTTAGAACCGGGACTTCAAAGACGTTTTGAATGTCATGGAGCATATGAGATGTTCCAGGAGTTGAAGTTTATCTTTCAGAAGAATGCCCAGATCGAGAGATATGAGATCTCCGATAAGTTCTATGCTTGCAAGATGGAGGAGAACGGGTCTATCAGTGATCACGTGCTCAGAATGTCTGGGTACTCCACCCGTCTGGCTGAGTTAGGGATGCCCCTTCCGCCAGAGGCTATCACTGACAAAGTTCTTCAATCATTGCCACCTAGCTACAAGAGCTTCGTGTTGAACTATAACATGCACGGGATGAACAAGTCAGTCGCCGAGCTGTTTGCGATGCTGAAAGCCGCTGAGTCTGAAATTCAGAAGGAGCATCAAGTGTTGATGGTCAATAAAACCACTAGTTTCAAGAAAAATGGCAAGGGTAAGAAGGGTAACTCCAAGAAGAGTGGCAAAGCAGTTGCTCCTCTCGTGAAGAAACCCAAGGCTGGACCCAAACCAGAAACTGTGTGTTTTCATTGCAAGGGAACTGGACACTGGAAGCGGAATTGCCCCAAGTATTTGGCTGATAAGAAGGCGGCCAAGAACAAACAAGGTATATATGATATACATGTTATTGATGTGTACCTTACCAACTCTCGTTGTAGTGCCTGGGTATTTGATACCGGTGCGGTTGCTCATATTTGCAACTCAAAACAGGAACTGCGGAATAGACGGAGGCTGGCAAAGGACGAAGTGACGATGCGCGTGGGAAATGGTTCCAAGGTTGATGTGATCGCCGTCGGCACGCTCGCTCTTCGATTACCGTCGGGATTAGTGATGAACCTAAATAAGTGTTATTTGGTGCCTGCGTTAAGCATGAACATTATATCTGGATCTTGTTTATTGCGAGACGGTTACTCATTTAAATCAGAGAATAATGGTTGTTCTATTTATATGAGTAATATCTTTTATGGTCATGCACCCGATGTGAGGGGTTTATTCTTATTGAATCTCGATAGTAATGATAGACATGTTCATAACATTGATGCCAAAAGATGTAGAATTGATAATGATAATACCACTTTCTTGTGGCACTGCCGTTTAGGTCATATTGGCGTAAAACGCATGAAGAAGCTCCATGCTGATGGACTTTTGGAGTCACTTGATTTTGAATCACTTGACACATGTGAGCCATGCCTCATGGGCAAGATGACTAAAACGCCGTTCTCTGGAACAATGGAACGGGCAAGTGACTTATTGGAAATCATACATACTGATGTGTGCGGTCCGATGAGTATTGAGGCGCGCGGTGGTTATCGTTATTTTCTCACCTTCACTGATGACTTAAGTAGATATGGGTATATTTACTTAATGAAACACAAGTCTGAAACATTTGAAAAGTTCAAACAATTTCAGAGTGAAGTTGAGAATCATCGTAACAAGAAGATTAAATTCCTACGATCTGATCGAGGAGGAGAATATCTGAGTTATGAGTTTGGCAGTCACTTAAGACAATGTGGAATTGTTTCACAACTGACACGCCTGGAACACCACAGCGTAATGGTGTGTCCGAACGTCGTAATCAAACTTTATTGGATATGGTGCGATCTATGATGTCTCTTGCCGATTTGCCACTATCGTTTTGGGGTTATGCATTAGAGACAACTGCATTCACTTTAAATAGGGCACCATCGAAATCCGTTGAGACAACGCCATATGAACTTTGGTTTGGCAAGAAGCCAAAGCTGTCGTTTCTTAAAGTTTGGGGATGTGATGCTTATGTCAAAAAGCTTCAGCCTGAAAAGCTGGAACCCAAAGCGGAGAAATGCGTCTTCATAGGATACCCAAAAGAGACAGTTGGGTATACCTTCTACCTCATATCCGAAGGAAAAGTGTTTGTCGCTAAAAACGGAACATTTCTTGAGAAAGAGTTTCTCTCGAAAGAATTGAGTGGGAGGAAGATAGAACTTGATGAGGTTGTTGAACCTTTACTTCAACCTGAGAGTAGCGCAGCGCAGAAAGTTGTTTCTGTGGAGCCTACATTAGCTGAAGAGGAAGTTAATGATGATGATCATGAAGCTTTGGATCAAGTTGCTATCGAACCTCGTAGGTCGACAAGGACGCGTACTGCTCCTGAGTGGTACGGCAACCCTGTCTTAGAGGTCATGTTGTTAGACAACGATGAACCTACGAGCTATGGAGAAGCGATGATGGGCCCGGATTCCGAGAAGTGGTTAGAGGCCATGAAATCCGAGATGGGATCCATGTATGAAAACAAAGTATGGACTTTGGAAGTATTACCTGAAGGGCGTAAGGCCATTCAGAACAAATGGATCTTAAAGAGGAAGACGGACGCGGACGGTAATGTCACCGTCTATAAAGCTCGACTTGTGGCAAAGGGTTTTTCACAAGTTCAAGGAGTTGACTACGATGAGACCTTCTCACCCGTAGCGATGCTTAAGTCCGTCAGAATCATGTTAGCAATAGCTGCTTTTTTCGATTATGAAATTTGGCAGATGGATGTCAAAACAGCGTTCCTTAACGGTTTCCTTAAGGAAGAGTTGTATATGATGCAACCAGAAGGTTTTGTCGATCCAAAGAATGCTGACAAAGTTTGCAAACTCCAGCGATCCATTTATGGACTGGTGCAAGCATCTCGGAGTTGGAATCTTCGTTTTGATGAGGTGATCAAAGCGTTCGAGTTTATACAAGTTTACGGAGAAGCTTGTATTTACAAGAAAGTGAGTGGGAGCTCTATAGCGTTTCTAATATTATATGTGGATGACATATTACTGATTGGAAACAATATAGAAATGCTGGAAAGCGTAAAGGAATATTTGAACAAGAGTTTTTCAATGAAGGACCTAGGAGAAGCTGCTTTCATATTAGGCATCAAGATCTATAGAGATAGATCAAGACGCCTAATAGGACTTTCACAAAGCACATACCTTGACAAAGTTTTGAAGAAGTTCAAAATGGATCAGTCCAAGAAGGGGTTCTTGCCTGTATTGCAAGGTGTGAAGTTGAGTAAGACTCAATGCCCAGTGACTGCAGAAGATAGAGAAAAGATGAGTGTCATCCCCTATGCTTCGGCCATAGGCTCTATCATGTATGCAATGCTGTGCACAAGACCCGATGTCAGCCTTGCCATAAGTATGGTCGGAAGGTTTCAAAGTGATCCAGGAATGGAACACTGGACGGCGGTCAAGAATATCCTGAAGTACCTGAAAAGGACTAAGGATATGTTTCTCGTTTATGGAGGTGATCAAGAGCTCGTCGTAAAGGGTTACGTCGATGCAAGCTTTGACACTGATCCGGATGACTCTAAGTCGCAAACCGGATACGTATTTATTCTTAATGGGGGTGTGGTTAGCTGGTGCAGTTCCAAGCAAAGCGTGGTAGCAGATTCTACATGCGAAGCGGAGTACATCGCTGCCTCGGAGGCGGCGAAGGAAGGTGTCTGGATGAAGGAGTTCATGACAGATCTTGGAGTAGTGCCTAGTGCACTTAACCCAATGACTCTGTTTTGTGATAATACTGGTGCCATTGCTCTAGCCAAGGAACCAAGATTTCACAAGAGGACCAGACACATAAAGCGACGTTTCAATTCCATCCGCGATTACATCAAGGAGGACGACATAAATATTTGCAAAGTACACACGGATCTAAATGTTGCAGATCCGATGACTAAACCTCTTCCAAGGGCTAAACATGAACAACACCAGAACTGCATGGGTGTTCGATTCATTACAATGTAAATCACATAGTGATGTGAACTAGATTATTGACTCTAGTGCAAGTGGGAGACTGTTGGAAATATGCCCTAGAGGCAATAATAAATTGGTTATTATTATATTTCCTTGTTCATGATAATCGTTTATTATCCATGCTATAATTGTATTGATTGGAAACTCAAATACATGTGTGGGTACATAGACAACACTGTGTCCCTAGTAAGCCTCTAGTTGACTAGCTCGTTGATCAAAGATGGTTAAGGTTTCCTAGCCATTGACATGAGATGTCATTTGATAACGGGATCACATCATTAGGAGAATGATGTGATGGACAAGACCCAAACTGTAAACGTAGCATTTGATCGTGTCAGTTTATTGCTATTGTTTTCTGCATGTCAAGTATCTGTTCCTTTGACCATGAGATCATGCAACTCACTGACACCGGAGGAATACCTTGTGTGTATCAAACGTCGCAACGTAACTGGGTGACTATAAAGGTGCTCTACAGGTATCTCCGAGGGTGTCTGTTGGGTTGGCATGGATCAAGACTGGGATTTGTTACTCCGTGTGACGGAGAGGTATCTCAGGGCCCACTCGGTAATACAACATCACATTGAGCCTTGCAAGCAAATTTACTAAAGAGTTAGCCACAGGATCTTGTATTACAGAATGAGTAAAGAGACTTGCCGGTAACGAGATTGAACTAGGTATAGAGATACCGACGATCGAATCTCGGGCAAGTAACATACCGAAGAACAAAGGGAACAACATACGGGATTAACTGAATCCTTGACATAGAGGTTCGACCGATAAAAGATCTTCTTAGAATATGTAGGAGCCAATATGGGCATCCAGGTCCCGCTATTGGTTATTGGCCGTAGAGGTGTCTCGGTCATGTCTACATAGTTCTCGAACCCGCAGGGTCTACACACTTAACGTTTGGTGACGATTAGTATAATTGAGTTATTATGTTGGTGACCGAAAGTTGTTCGGAGTCTCGGATAAGATCCCGGACATACCGAGGATCTCCGGAAGAGTCCGGAGGTAAAGATTGATATATGTGATAATAGTGTTTTGATCTCCGGAAGAGTTCCGGAGTTCACCGGAATGGGTTCCGGATGTTACCGAAGTGTTCGGGTGCAGCAACACTTTATATGGGCCAAAGGGATAAAGCCCACGAGGTATTGGAAAGTGCAAAAGTAGTTTTGCTGCCGCGTAAGCGGTACTACCGCTTGGTGAAGTGGTACTACCGCCCGAGCGGTACTACCGCTTGTGTGAAGCGGTACTACCGCCCAAGCGGTACTACCGCTTGTGTGAAGCGGTACTACCGCTTGTGCGCGGCTGTGCACGGTTCGGCAGGGATCCGAGTTGGACTCTTTCCCTGCGGGCCAAACCGACCTTGTGCGGGCAAAACCGACCCGGAGGAGGCTTTTACTCCAAGTTTAGACCCCAAGGCTCAACATATAAATAGAGGGGCAGGGCTAGCACACGGGACACATCAAGATTTCCCCAAGCCGTGTGCGGCAACCCTAACCCTCTAGTTCCTCCGTCATAATCTCCGTAGCGCTTGGCGAAGCCCTGCAGAGATTGTTCCTCACCACCATCACCACGCCGTCGTGCTGCTGGAACTCAACCACTACTTCACCATCGCTCGCTGGATCGAGGAGGTGAAGGCGTCATCAAGCCGTACGTGTGTTGAACGCGGAGGTGCCGTCCGTTCGGCGCTAGTTCGTGATCGGATCGAGGGACGACTTGCGATTTGGATCGCGGAGACGTTTGACTACATCAACCGCGTTTCTTTAATGCTTCCGCTTAGCGATCTACAAGGGTATGTAGATTCACTCTCCCTCTCGTAGATGCTCATCACCATGGATAGATCTTGTGTGTGCGTAGGAAAATTTTTGTTTCCCATGCAACGTTCCCCAACATAACCACCGTCGATCGCCCGCACCGTCCCGTCGCCGGCACCACCTTGGTGAGCCTCTTGTTCTTATCCTTTTTATAAAAAAAAAATCTTATTTGTATGATTTAGATAGTTAATTGTATAATTTTCTTACATGTATGATTGTTTTTTATACATAGTGCCATGACTTTGATATCCGTCCCCGTCGGCCCTCGTCCGGTTTATGATTCGGATGTGGTATATATATTCTCTTTTATAACTATTTATTGCATTTCGCGTTTATGACAATTTTGCCCGTCAAGTTGACATAGATATTTTTATCTAGGAGGTATGTGAACCGGAAATTGCAATCGACCCTCTTGTCGAGAAGTTAAATTTAGTTGAAAAAGAAAACGAGTATTTGAAAGAAAAATTGAAAAGAATTGAAGAATAGAAGATGAAATTGGAGTTGTATGTTGCCGATGTCATCGATGATCACAAGATCAAGATGGATGCAATGCGCTTGAAGATTAGAAAGATTAGAAACTATGCCGTTAATAAAGAGGCTTGGTATCATTATGCTGTTGGATCAATTATTACCTTAGTTGCGATTTTGATCGCATTTGTTGTTGCATTTAAATGCTTTAGCTAGATAGTTTTATGTTGTTTTATGAGAATAAGTGTGTATGAACTTGTATTAATTTGGTTTTTTCGGTGTTGTGTAATGAAGATGAGTCGGCAATGGATGTACGATGACCGACGCTCTCCCCAGTTCATTAATGGCGTGCATAGTTTTCTGCGTGCGGCTGAAGCAAACCAGCGGAATGGTTTTATGTGTTGTCCATGTGGTGTCTGTAAGAATGATAGGAATTACTCTCGCTCAAAATTCATTCACGTCCACCTGTTTACGTCCGGTTTCATGTCCGGATATAACTGTTGGACCAAGCACGGAGAAAGAGGGGTTCTAATGGAAGAGAATGAAGAAGAAGAGGATGATGACAACTATGCTGGGTTCCCTGAATACGATGGTACTACAATGGGGGAAGAGAATGAAGAAGAAGAAGAAGCTGAAGAAGAGGCATCAGATGAGCCCGCTGATGATCTTGGTCGGGCCATTGCTGATGCAAAGAGAAACTGCGAAAGTGAAAAGGAGAAGTTGAAGTTGCAGCGCATGTTAGAGGATCACAAAAAATTGTTGTACCCAAATTGCGAAGATGACAAGAAAAAGCTGGGTAACACGTTGGAATTGCTGCAATGGAAGGCAGAGAATGGTGTAGCTGACAAGGGATTTGAAAAGTTGCTGAAAATGTTAAAGAAGATGCTTCCAAAGGACAACGAATTGCCCGACAGTACGTACAAAGCAAAGAAGGCTGTCTGCCCTCTAGGATTAGAGGTGCATAAGATACATGCATGCCCTAATGACTGCATCCTCTACCGCGGTGGAGTACGAGAATCTGAATGCATGCCCGGTATGCGGTGCATTGCGCTATAAGATCAGCCGCTATGACCCTGGTGATGATGTTGAGGGCGAGCGCCCCAGGAAGAGGATTCCTGCCAAGGTGATGTGGTATGCTCGTATAATACCACGGTTGAAACGTTTGTTCCAAAACAAAGAGCATGCCAAGTTGATGCGATGGCACAAAGAAGACCGTAAGAAAGACGGGAAGTTGAGAGTACCCGCTGACGGGTCGCAGTGGAGAAAAATCGAGAGAAAGTGGCGGAACTTTACAGATGACGCAAGGAACGTATGGTTTGGTTTAAGTGCAGATGGCAATAATCCTTTTGGGGAGCAGAGCAGCAATCATAGCACCTGGCCTGTGACTCTATGTATCTATAACCTTCCTCCTTGGTTGTGCATGAAGCGGAAGTTCATTATGATGCCAGTGCTCATCCAAGGCCCCAAGCAACCCGGCAACGACATTGATGTGTACCTAAGGCCATTAGTTGAAGAACTTTTACAGCTGTGGGACATAAAAGGTGTACGTGTGTGGGATGAGCACAAACAGCAGGAATTTGACCTACGAGCGTTGCTGTTTGTAACCATCAATTATTGGCCTGCTCTTAGTAACCTTTCAGGACAGACAAACAAGGGATACCACGCATGCATGCACTGTTTAGATGAGACCGAAAGTATATATTTGGATAAATGTAAGAAGAATGTGTACCTGGGACATCGTCGATTTCTTCCGATCAAGCATCTCTTAAGAAAGAAAGGCAAGCATTTCAAAGGTGAGGCAGATCACCGGAAGAAGCCTCGCCACCGTACTGGTGATGATATACTTGATATGGTCAAGGATTTAAAAGTAATCTTTGGAAAGGGTCCTGGCGGACAATCTGTTCCGAATGACGCTAACGGACACGCACCCATGTGGAAGAAGAAATCTATATTTTGGGACCTACCCTATTGGAAAGAACTAGAGGTCCGCTCTGCAATCGACGTGATGCACGTGACGAAGAATCTTTGCGTGAACCTGCTAGGCTTCTTGGGCTTGTATGGGAAGACAAAAGATACACCGGAGGCACGGGAGGACCAGCAACGTATGCACGAAAAAGACGTCATGCATCCAAAGCAGTATCAAGGTCCTGCCAGCTACGCTCTTACCAAAGAAGAGAAGGAAATCTTCTTTGAATGCCTGCTCAGTATGAAGGTCCCGTCTGGCTTCTCGTCGAATATAAAAGGAATAATAAATATGGCAGAGAAAAAGTTCCAGAACCTAAAGTCTCATGACTGCCACGTGATTATGATGCAATTGCTTCCGGTTGCATTGAGGGGGCTTCTACCGGACAACGTTCGATTAGCCATTGTGAAGCTATGTGCATTCCTCAATGCAATCTCTTAGAAGGTAATCGATCCAGAAATCCTACCAAGGTTACAGAATGATTTGGTGCAATGTCTTGTCAGTTTCGAGTTGGTGTTCCCACCATCCTTCTTCAATATCATGACGCACGTCCTAGTTCACCTAGTCGATGAGATTGCCATTCTGGGTCCTGTATTTCTACACAATATGTTCCCCTTTCAGAGGTTCATGGGAGTCTTAAAGAAATATGTTCATAACCGTGCTAGGCCAGAAGGAAGCATCTCCAAGGGCCATGAAACAGAGGAGGTCATTGAGTTTTGTGTTGACTTTATTCCCGACCTTAAGCCGATTGGTGTTCCCGAATCGCGGCATGAGGGCAGACTGGGTGGAAAAGGCACGCTAGGAAAGGATTCAGTAATATGTACGGACGGGCATTTTTGGGCGCAAGCACACTACACAGTTCTACAAAATTCCAGCTTGGTGGCTCCGTATATCGAGGAACACCTGGATAGTGTACGCTCCAAGAACCTGGAACAGTCTGTGCCCTGGATCAAACGTACACACATGGCGTCATTCGGCGGTTGGTTGCAAACACGTCTCATGCATGACGACACTGTTGGAGATGAGCTGTACTTGCTGGCCAAGTCACTATCTTCGACTATATCGACTTTCAAAGGGTACGAGATAAATGGGAATACATTTTACACGATCGCCCAAGATAAAAAGAGCACCAACCAAAACAGTGGTGTCCGCTTTGATGCAGCAAACACCAATAGGCCAAAGGACACATATTATGGTTACATAGAGGAGATATGGGAACTTTACTATGGACGTGATTTGAAGGTCCCTTTGTTTCGGTGCAAATGGGTCAATCTGACTGGAGGCGGGGTAAAGGAAGACCCGTGGTACGGAATGACAACAGTGGATCTCAACAATCTTGGGTACACAGACGAACCATTCGTCCTAGCCAATGATGTGGCGCATGTTTTCTATGTGAAGGACATGTCTACCAAGCCGAGAAAAAGAAAAGATAAGGAAGCGAATACATCATACGATGAGCCAAAGCGCCACATAGTTCTTTCAGGGAAAAGAAACATCGTGGGAGTGGAGGACAAGACAAACATGTCAGAAGATTATGAAAAGTTTCATGAAATTGCTCCCTTCACAGTGAAGACTGACCCAAGCATCCTGTTAAATGATGAAGATTGTCCATGGTTACGGCGCAAAGGGACACACGCAAAGAAAAAGTTTTATACCCCAAGATCCCACTCTGGGATGTGACCGGCTTCACCGTCATCACTTTCTTCTCTAGTGAGTTTCCGGACTTATCTGGAAAGTCCCACTTCGGACAAACCGGAGGGAATCTTTGTAATAGTTAGGGTATATATGTGTTTTGGCATTTGAAACGCGAAGGAACGCTATTTTTCATGCATTTATTGAACTTTTTGAGCTAAATGACCCTGAAATTGAAAAACACTACAAATGAACTCTGAAAAGGTTAAAACTTGGCATGGTATCATCATTTCACCCACATAGCATGTGCTAAAAAGTTGAGAGGGTTACGGCAAAAACTGGATTCACTTCGTGTACAAACTGGACAATCTCTTTCGAAGTATCAGCGTTTCGGATGAAAACTCATCTGTTACAAAGGCATTTTATTTCTATAAACTTTTTTTAACTACAGACTTTTTGTGCGTTCAATATGCACCATTCAAAGGCACGTCATCAATTTTCAACCCTTTCTGACTTCATTTGCTATTTTTCATGCATTTATTGATTTTTTTTTGTGCTAAGTGACCCTGAAATTGAAAAGCACTACAAATGAACTCTGAAAAGGTTGAAACTTGGCATGGTATCATCATTTCACTTACATAGCATGTGCTAAAAAGTTGAGAGGGTTACGGCAAAAACTGGATGCACTTCTTGTACAAACTGGACAATCTCTTTCTAACTATCAGGGTTTCGGACGAAAACTCATCTGTTACAAATGCATTTTATTTTTATAAAATTATTTTAACTCCAGACTTTTTGTGCCTTCAATATGCACCATTCAAAGGCACGTCATCAATTTTCAACCCTTTCTGACTTCATTTGCTATTTTTCATGCATTTATTGATTTTTTTGGGGCTAAATGACCCTGAAATTGAAAAGCACTACAAATGAACTCTAAAAAGGTTGAAACTTGTCATGGTATCATCATTTCACCCACATAGCATGTGCTAAAAAGTTGAGAGGGTAACGGCAAAAACTGGATGCACTTCGTGTACAAACTAGACAATCTCTTTCGAAGTATCAGGGTTTTGGACGAAAACTCATCTGTTACAAAGGCATTTTATTTTTATAAACTTATTTTAACTCCAGACTTTTTGTGCATTCAACATGCAGCATTCAAAGCCACATCATCAATTTTCAATCCTTTCTGACTTCATTCACTATTTTTCATGCATTCAATGATTTTTTTGAGCTATAAAACTAAAAGAGCTAAACATAATATGTTTTTGATTAAAACACCTATTTAAAATAACCTAAAAATTACCAAATTGAACATACTGATAAAACACACTAATATTAAACAGCAGGAAAAAGAATCACTCAAAAATCTATTTTTAAAGTAAAGTTATTCACAAACTAGTGATTCACACAAATTTCAAAGAATTCAAATTTAAACTATTCAAATTTGAAAACTACTGGCACTAACATAAAGTTATAATTTTTGTGACATAAACAAAAAAGATTCACTCAAAAACTCTAAATATTTGGCTGTAAGTAGAAACAAAAGAAAAAAAATAAAGCAAAAAACAAAAAAAACTGGAAAAGACCTTTAGTCCCGGTTGGAGCCACCAACCGGGACTAAAACATTTATGCAAAAAAATAAAAAAATGCCCGCCTACTAGGCCGCAACGGCCTGCATACGACTAGAAACCCAACTATATGGGCCAGGATGCAGGCCCGCTGGGTAAGTGGGCCCCACATGGCAGAGAGTATACGTTAGGCATGTACTGCCTGCTATAGAGAGGAGCTCGAAACGGTAGTCGCAGCGGGGCTTATAAACAGGTGCGAGTGCCTCTCGCTTGGTGAGGTGGGACTAAACTTCCACCATGCCAGGACCAACACTTTAGTCCCGGTTGGTGGTTCCAATCGGGACTAAAGGCCCCCCTTTAGTCCCGGTTGGAGCCACCAACCGGGACTAAAGGCCTGGGCTTCCCGCCGCTCGGCCTGGCGAAATTCACCTTTAGTCCCGGTTGGTGGCTCCAACCGGGACTAAAGGGGGGCCTTTAGTCCCAGTTGGAGCCACCAACCGAAACTAAAGGTTTGGGTATATATATAGTGGCACTTACGATGTTTTCTCATTCTCTCCCCCGACGCCGATATCCACAACACGATCGACGCCGCCAGGCTGCTGCGCCGGAGATCGCCGTCGCCTCCCGCCCCCCCCCTCGCCGACGCCCTCGCCGCGCCCTGCCCCGATGCGCGCTGCCTGCCGCTGCCGCTCCTCCGCGCGTGCCCGCCGGCCTCGCGAGCTCTCCTCGATTCACAAGCCGCCGCGGCCCGAGCCCGCGCCGGCGCCGCTCCTCCCCGCCTCCGGCGTCCTCCTCCGTCTCCGGTGCTGCTCCTCCGCCTCCGGCGTCCTCCCCGCCTCCCTCCGCCCCGACGATCCCGGCCGGTGAGCCGAGCTCCCTTCCTTAATTTTGTTCATCGTTTTTTTTCATAGATTGTATTTTTTTTTCACTAGATGTTGTAGATGCTTAGTATATGTATGTATGTATACAATGTATGTATGTATGTAGATGAACGGTGAAATTTGCATAGATTGCTTTTTTCACTAGCTAGTTTTTTTTAATGTTTTTTAGTTTTTTATACTTTTAATGTTGTATCATGTATATTGTATAGAAAAAATTTGCATAGAAAAAAGTTGCATAGAAAAAAGTTGACCATGTATTAAAAATATTTTAATGTTGTATCTTAAAAATATTGATAAAAAACATGTTAATATCTTATTTGGAAAATGTTAATATCTTAATGTTGTATTTGCAAAAGTTTGTCATGTATTTGCAAAATCAAGTGAACAAAAATTACAAAAATCACAATCAAGCATTTAAAAAATGTTAAATTTGCATAGAAACATTTTTGGCGTCGACGATGCCCGGCCCGCATCCTCGTCGTCGACTCGGTGGCGACAACCTGCTTGAGAGGTGCCATGTCCGGGACTGGGCTCTGCCGGGCTGGCACTGGGAGGTGCTACCTTCCGGGGCGCGCAGCTTGGTGTGGAACCGGGCTCCCATCGTCGACCCGGAGCTTCTTTGGTGGCGGTCGCGTGGGCCACTATCGGTGCGGAGGCAGCCGGCCCCCGAGGAGGTGGTACGTCGCCGTGTCAGGGAGGAGGACGAGCACGTCCGTCGCTACATGGTTGCGTTGGACATCAGGTTCTCCAATACCTGGCAGGTTCTTCAGGGATCTCACCCGAGCTATGATCCTGTGATCGTTCCTTCTCTTTGGGTGTCCACCGCCCGCGCCTCAGGAACCGCGAGTCAACTGGATTATTCGATAGTATTCGATCTGTATTAGCTAGCTAGTGATGTTATATGATAATATTCAAGATGTATTAGTAATAATACTCGAGATGTATTCGAGATTATATTCGATAATATTCGATGATGCATTAACTGGATTATTCGAGATGTATTAGTGATAATATTCGAGATGTATTCGAGATTATATTCAATGATGCATTAACTGGATTACTCGAGATGTATTAGTGATATTATTCGAGATGCATTCTAATTTGAATACTAAATTGTTTTATCTTTCTTTTGGATTAGTTAAGCTATGGACGCTAGTGGCAGAGACGACCATGATCAAGAGCATATCATGTTCGACATGATCCGAAACCCAGAGGGTGAACCTGAAGATGACGGCTCACAATATCTGAACGACACCGGTGAGGGAATATTTGAGGAAGAACCAACAGACGAAGGGCACACAAACAATGATGGCGAAGGAAATGATCTTCAATTAACAAAGACCGGCGAGGTATATATAAGGCCTCTGGTGATCATTACATGTTTTAATTGATTTGTGTGTGTGTATATATATATATATATATATATATATATATATATATATATATATATATATATATATATATATATATATATATTAACGAATCTTTCTTCTTTTAGCCCTCCGGATCGAGCAAATCTTCTACAAGCAGGGTAGTACGAGGCCCGGCCAAAAAGTTGCCGCCTGGCATAAAGTACAAAATCGATGAGATCAAACCAAATGGCGAACCGCTTGCTCCTAAAAAGAATGCGGACAAATTTACTCGTCAGTGCAGAGTTATTGTCAGGGACCAAATCCCGATCTCCGTTCAAGAATGGAATAAGCCAAAGGGAGATCGAGAAGTTAGTTTTGTCGACGAAAGAGCAAAAGATCTGCTTTGGGAAACGCTCATGTGACATTTCACCCTACCAGAGCATTTAGCAGATGCAGAACGGGAGAAAGTCAAGAAGAGTGCTCTTCAGAAGATGGCCACACAATTCCGCAACCACAAGAAAAGATTATGGGCCTGGTACATCGAAGCAGGAAAGCAGACTCCAGAATTCACTGGAGCACTGGAGAAGGCAAAAGATCACTGGGACTTATTTGTGGAGTTCAAGGAATCGGAAGCAGCTATGGAACGGTCGAGGAAAAACAAGATCAATGCTGAGAAGAAACAGTTTCACCATGTTCTGGGGCCAGGTTGGCTACAAGACTGGCCGGCCTAAGTGGGATGAATTTGAGGAAAAGATGATTGCTGCAGGGGTCACTCCAACAACATTGGGTTGGCCCGACAGGTAGAGGACTTGGTTTTATGCGCATGGGGAAAAGTTGGACCCAAAGACAGGGGAGATTATGGTGCAGGAAAGTCTTAAAGAAGCCTCGGACGCTTTACTTGGTGCAATAGAAGCGGCTCGAACGGGGGCGTTCCAGCCCGAGAGAGAGCACGACGAGCTTACACGCGCCCTCGGGAATCCTAAACACCCGGGACGAACACGAGGCAAAGGCGTTGTTCCGCGGGTTGAGGGGTTTGCGGACTGGAACATCAGTTACAGAAGCCGTGCGAGAGAGAAGAAGCAGGAGGAGGACAAGAAGAAGCAGGATGCATACCGGCTTCAACAGCTAGAAGCAAAGCACGCGGAGTTCGAACGCGCTTTCATGCGGCAGCAGGAGTAGATCGACACACTTAGCCTGGAAAGGGCGTCTCAGCGGCAGCAACAAGAAGATCCAGCAATTGATAGCACCATCCCATCTATGCCGAAAAGCAGCGTGGGTTCCACGGGGGTCCCGGCCGATGATGCACTGCTGGCTCGCTACCCCGTCGATGATATCCAAGAGACGACAAGTTGTGAGCTACACCTTCCACTGAAGAACATATCCATGAAGGTGGCGGACGGCTATGCTTTACCAAATCCCCCTAAAGCAGCCTTCCACGGCAATCTGATTCCACCTGGCTATGCTCGTGTCGGGGTGGATGAAGTTCTGTCGGCATATGACTCACTAAAGCTTGACTTTCCTGGAGGTCAAGGGGAGCAGACACTGGGAGAAGCCAAACGTGCTATCATTGTATGGAGGAAGGATTGCATCGTCCTTCCAAACTCGACACCAAGGGCACCGACTCCTCCTCCAAGTCCGCCGCGTCAGCCAACTCCTCCTCCAAGTCCGCCGCGTCAGCCGACTCCTCCTCCAAATCCGCCGTGTCAGCCGACTCCAGCCCACCCCGAGACGGAGCCCAGCGCGAGTACGCGATATCGATCTCCGCCGCGTGGGTCGACTCCAAAGCGGAAGAGAGCACCAAACAAGATACCCAAGCCTCCTGCCAAAAATAAGTTAGCTTACGAGATGACTGAGGAGGAAACCAAAGCCCAAGTGGTTTCCGAATTGCAGGCCCATTTTGCACCGAAACCGCCCCCGCCGCCAAAGGAGAAAATACCTGAGCAAGTCGTACAACACTTTCTGGATAATGCTACACCGGCTGTGGAGAAAAGGCAATCAGACTATGAACGCTCTATTAGCAAGTCATATTGTCAACAAAAAAAGCAGCAGTCGAGCCTTACAGGTAGTAATAAAAGCGGGAAAACTGTTCCCCAGCTCGGAGAATAGGCAGTGCAATCGATCCCCCCGCTCAAGGTGAGTACCGATAAGGCGGTAACCGATGCTGAAAGAGAGATGGCTAGAGAGATGGGTGTCACTGTTGAACAACTCCTAGGCATCGAGGAATTTCCCACGATGGATCCGAAGGAACTAGCATGGAAATATATCCCCGGGAAGCCTCTGGTCAGGCCTGACGAGGAGGAGCTTCTACCAACGCAAATGCGCAAATTGCATCAGTGGTACCTGAGAGAAGTAAATGCCGGGCGAGAGAGCCTCATGGTGAAAGTCAAGCCAGAGCATTACTTCCATGGAAATGATGTGTGGATTGAATTTCCAGAAATTTTTCAGTTATTCAATCAAGACGCACTCGACAAATCTCTCGTCAGTTGCTATTGTCTGTAAGCGATTTCTTTCTGTAATTTAAGTCTCTAGCTCAGCTTGTTCATTGCCTGTAATTATCCTCACAATATTCTTTTCTGTGGTATTATATATGCAGAATGAAGATTTTTGAAATGAACAGAGATGGAGTCTCTGGCATTGGGTTCATTGACCCAAATACCGTTCATGAAAATGTGTTAAATAACCACCCACAATACACAGAGAATAGCTTGCTAATGTTTTTGATGGACCTAAATACTAGACCAGAAATACTTTTTCCTTACAACTTCAGGTGAGTGTTACTGTCTTGTACTACAAATTCTATTTTTGCTTACTCGATGTTAAGTGTAGTTGATGAGTTATGCATGCCCGCTTATACAAATGTGTGCGCAGATTCCACTGGATCCTGCTAATCATTAGAGTTGACGAGGGAACTGTTGAAGTACTGGACTCACTAGGTAAAGACCCTGAAGAATACAGAAGCCTGAAGTTGATGCTCGACAGGTAATTTCAATCATTATCGCACTATGTCGGCCTCTTTAGTTCATTTCCTGATATCAAGTAATTAATAACTCCTTTATTCATTTTCTTTGCCGGGCAGGGTTTGGAAAAAGTTCATCCAAGAGGTTGTCGGTCAATGGAAACCACAGCTGAAATGGCAACGGGGCAAGGTAATTAAGTAGTGCTAGCTACGTCCGCGCATCTCTTTAATTCTAGTTTCAATACCATTATCATGCTTGATTATTATCTGATTGAATTCTATTCTCGTAAAGTACTGTATGGGGCAGGAAAAGGGGACAAATTTATGTGCATACTACGTTTTCGAGTTCATTCGCTCTATTACCGAAAAGACCAGAGATGAAAGACATTTTTGGGTACGTAAACACTATTCGCATTTTTTAATCATGATCTAATATATATATACACACAACTAATATATTCATATTGATCTCCTTTAAAGATGATGGAGATGCGGGATAGGCTCCTACCAAAGGACCGCATACGAGCACTTCAAGAGAAAATGGCGGGATTTTTGCTTGAGCAGGTCATATCTCCCGATGGAGTATACCATTTCACCTAATGCCTGCATGTAATGATCTGCAAATTGTAGGAGAAATTGTATATACCAAATTGTATATATATGTGTATGCATGGTCATACGAGAAATTCTATGATATATGATTGGTTCTACGAGAAATTCTATTATATATGCGTAACGTGTACAGTACGTAGTAGCGTAAAATATGTTTGAAATGAAAAAGAATTAAATGGAAAACACAAAATGAAAAGGAAAAATAAGCAATAAACCCTAAACCCCTAAACCTTTAGTCCCGGTTGGTGTCACCAACCGGGACTAAAATGGCAGGGATTTAGTCCCGGTTGGTGTCACCAACCGGGACTAAAGGTCCCCAGCCCCAGCGCACGAGCGCGGCCACGTGGAGGGCCTTTAGTCGCGGTTTGTGACCAACCGGGACTAAAGGGTGGGGGCCTTTAGTCCCGATTGGGCTGTCCCGGTTGGTGACCCGGGACTAGAGGCCCTTCCCAACCGGGACTAAAGGCCCGTTTTGTACTAGTGTTATTTCACCATCGCCATCTCAAGTCTTGCAAATACCATACTAGTCAGTTAGTATATTTTGAAGTGTGGGGGAAAGCCAGTATAGGTTGGATAGGGCTAGCTGGTCGCTGACGCCGACGCCTCCTGCGTCGTCGATGAGGACAAGCTCCTGCATGAGAAATCCGGAGTGGATGCCCGCGCCCTTTTGGTCCCTTGACCAGCAACATGAGAGGCTACTGCGTTCCAAGAACCTCTTGGGAGAAGGATCCACCATCAAATGGGGATGGGGGCCCAAGGCAACTTTCCATGCCCTCCCTGACGCCCTCTAGCTCTTGCTCCACGATGATCATTGTATCAATAACCATAAAAGCTTCTACCATTTGTCCGTTCATATGTATGATTAGTTGGTTGGCATGGACTCATACTAATGTACTCCCTTGTAAGAAGATCTCTAATGTATGCATCCAACTTCTCAATTGGTATTCTCTTACCAGGGTCAGGTTCAACATCAGTGGGCTTGAGTTGAGTTGTACTATGAGGTACATTATTAGTTGTTCGAAATGAAGGACCCATTTCCGTGGATCCCGTGGTTTGAACTTGGAAAAAGATGTCACTGTCTTGTTTCTTTTATGTATCTTGTCTTCCTATAAAATTATATAGAGACGGAAATTACTAAATATACTAGTTAACGGCACATGCTTTGCACGTCTTTGCACATCAAGTCACAAATGTATTATTTTGAGAGAGAAGGAACAAACCTTGTTTTGCACAAATTAGTTTGGTTGTACTGATACTCACATGCTTTGTAATATTTCTTTCCTTTATCCTTTGCACGTTTGTAAAGTTGTATTGGGAGAAAAGAATAATTAACAATATTTATGGCATCAGAAATTATGCACAGCACACAGCTCTTTGCAGAGCAGAGCCATCAGAAAGTAGCATGTTAATTTTATACAAAGGGTTTTATATAGTAAAGAGCATAGAATGATTAAGAGGATTCTGAAATATGATGCGACCCATCTGGGCAAAGGGACACGGCACCCAGATGGAGCGATTTGGTTTTTCTTGTTTTTTGACTTTTTTTTTACTGCCTACTGTTGGGAATTACGTGGGTTATTTTACAGATGCGGTAGATCGGTTAGGCTCCAGAAATATCTCGATCCAGGTCCCACTGCTCGCCGCTTATCTCACTCGCGTGCGACCCTTCGCGCTACGAAGCACCGATACGTTCAAAATCTCTGTATCCCCGTCCTATACGTCACCGATACGGCAATACGCATGATACGGCAGCGATACGCGTATCCCTAGGGTATCGTGATTTTTGATTTAAAACAAAAGAAAAAAAAGCCGATACGCCGCCGGGACGGCGCCGACACGCCGGCGACACGGGAAGCCCATTAGGAGCCCACTCCACCACTCGCAAATTCGTAACCCTAACCAGCCAGTGCAGATTGGATCGTGGATTTAGGTGCGACCGCACGAGGGCGCCGCCGCGTTGCTACCGCCGCCGCCGCTGCCTGGATTCCATCGCGGCCATCTGGACTCGCCTCGCCGCTCCGTGGACTCGTCCCGCTGCTGCTTGAAGTGGCCCCAGCCGCCTGTTGGCCTTCACCAGCAAGGTATCCCCCCCCCCCCCCCGCCCCTCCCAATCTCTGCTCTCTTCCGGTGGTGCCCGGTCCTCCCGCTCTTGCTGGCTTGTTGCGTGCTGATTCTGTGTGTGCTTGCTGCCGAACACGTGCGTGCTGGCTGTGTGTGTGCTTGCTGCGGCGTGTGTGCGTTCGTGCTTGGTGTGTTTGTCTGCGTAGTGCGTACTTGTGTGCGTGCTTGCTAGCTATTGCTGGGTACTGGGTGCTACCCTCTTCTGTATCAACTATGATTTGCGGCGGACCTGCTGATGTTGCTGCTGGTGTTAGGGAGTGAAATACTGACGATGACATCTGCAGGCCAATCTTCAGTTCATAGGCTGGGAAGCATCAAGCACGTATCACTGGGTAAGCAAGCTACAAGCCAACGTCTTACTGTTTTCAGCTTTCCATGCTCAAGAGTTCTGTGTATTTCAAATTCTAATACTAGCATATGATATACTCCGTATTTTGTAAGCAGCATGATGATTCAGTAAATTGATGATCATTCAGTCATCGAGATGAGGACTTGATGAAAAGAGGCATGTATGCAACTTATGTGGCAGTATTTTGATCTCATCTCATGCATTTAATTTTCTTTGTCTATATATTATGTCATTTTATTAATTATTTATCTATACTTGCCGTATCGCCGTATTGCTGTTTTCAGAAATTGCCGTATCTCGTATCGACGTACCCGTATCGCCGTATCCGTGTTGCCGTTTCGGTGCTTGGTAGTTCGTGAAACGTCCACGACCGCTTTCCTTCTTAAGAAATACTCTCATCTCCCACCTGTCTCTCTCGCTAACACCAGCGGGGTCTCTCCAATCTTGGGCCGCCGCCTCCGTCACTGCTGTCGCTAGCATCCGCCGTTCGTCGCTGCCACCAGCCACCGTCCATCGCTGGCGCGCCTCCCCTGTCCGCTCCCCTTGCTATGGACGCGGACGCCATGGATTTCTGCTTCGTGCTGCCCCGGCGGCGGAGAACGCAGCCAGTTGATGTCGCCTGGTGCAGCGGACCAGCACGGGACGCAGCGGCGCGGCCAGCGGCACCTTCTGCCCTCCACCTGTGCCTTAACTCTCGCCCCCGCTGCAGCCGGCGGACCTCTACATGTAAGATGACGAGGACAGTGACGGCCGCTCCACATGGCCACGCCTCCAGCTGCCCCTGTAGGTTGAAGTCGACATGGAGGAGCTCCCCGATGCCCGAGCACCATTTGGGGCGCAGCAGCTCACAACCCAGCATGCCGATGGTTCCAACGCCGGTCAAGTGCTTGGCCAGATGTCAGAACAGAAGCAGGTAATTTTTTCCCCCAATTTAGTCCGAACAGATTGCCGTGCTATACTCCTAAATTTTGTGTTCTTCCAAGAAAAAATTGGACTTCAGTGTGAGCTAAAAACAGTAAATACTTTGAAAATTTAAGCATGGCTGATCTTCAAAGTTTATGAAAGGAAGTTCTTATCTGTAAGATGTACATTCATCAGGTACAGTTAAGTGTATATGCTTAATTGTGTCGTATTCATCATGTGTGAAAACTATAGTATCATCCTGGAATGCAGTGTATCGTGTCTAACAAATTCTCTCCACCTATTTTATTTCTATAAAATGGTGTGTGCGCCAGCATGTTTTTCTGTGCCAACGCTTTGGTCTCTCAAGTGATGCACAGTCCATAAGACTATACAAGTACCACCACTTCTCAGATTAAAGAACTACATTCCAAGTTTCCAATAAAATTTGAGAACATCATGGGGTCAGCAGTTTCTTATTACCAATTCTTCTATTGTTCTGGGTGGATGGTGTTTATTAATATTCTTGCCCATTCACGGAAACACCCATTCACAAATCATGAATTTTATGGCATGTATCACATTTTTAGGAAAAAAAAGTAATTATTGCCTTTTTGTTACTTCTCAACTTCCATGTTAGTTCTCTCCACTATCCAGTTCATGACTTTGAAAAACAATTTCTGAAAACTACTCTCCTGGTTATCAGAACATCAAAGGAGCTCCATACATAGTTAACTCTAATTCATGGTCTATCCGAAGGGGTTGGATTGATTCCTTGATTATAGGACCTGAAGGTTCTACATATGAGAACATGTCCACTATTGAAGACCAGGAGCTTTCAGAAAATACAGAAATGGCATACATAATTGCTTGACACGCTTGATGTTTTGCTAGCCCAGAGAAGAACAGATGAAACACTGGATGGCATGGATGAAGCGGAATGAGTTGCTACTGATGCAAAAGAGAAACAGACTACTGCCATAGCTGACATTGTTTCTTTGAAGAGGGCTATCTCTGAATCATCGAAAAATTATTCATCTGTTAGAAATCCGGATGACAACTCTGGTAAAATGAAGTACTATATGTTTTCACTTCATTAGAAAGTATGCCAAGTTGATTGCACCATTTGCTAATGTCATAGGCAATATTTTCTTTAATCGCTGTTTCTATAGTGAGGCACAGTGATCATATTTGCAAGTGTATATGGATCAACTTATATGATGCATCCCCTACTGTTTTTTTATCTATGAGGTAATGGCCGCACTTTTTGGACAGACTAATCACATACATCGTTCATACTGAATTTATTCTTGGTAATTAATGCTATGTTGTTAAACTCCTTTTGTTTGCAGCGGCCTTAGGACGAAGTGATCTATTAATAGACCGAGATTGACTCTGAAATATGGCCTCTTCATTTAGGAGTAAATACTAAATAAGGTACGAATTTTGTTCACAATGCAATATTTGTGCATTACCAATCCGTTCACAAACGAGGTTCCCTATATGATTGTAGAAAATACATCAACCTACACATTTTGCTCGATAAACTGGAATTTATCTATTGTACGCGCTTTAATATTTTTTTTGTTATATTCCAAAATTCCAAATGGATAAAGATTAATGTGTTGGTGATCTGATTAATAGCTCATAAGACTGGAGCCTACACACCACATATGTACTAAAAGTTGTATTTGTTGGCTTTTCACCCTCAGGATCGATCACATCAAATCACACGAACATACGAACAGAAAAACTTATAGCCAAGGGCATGTGTCGCGCCCCTCTTTTCTCTCTTTTTATTCCTCAATATTTTTCACGGTGTTACAAAACCTAAGCAGCTGTGCATATATATATGCATCGACCTGGCTAGCAAGCCGACTCCTACTAGACGTCTAAGTCCAACACGGACAGTCAATCCTAACCGGACTTCACCTGGACACTGATTCCTAATTCCTAAACCAGCTAGTACAACTCGTACATGATCAGGACATCCACATGAGAACTTTCCAAACTATACCACAGCCTGCCGAACTGACGTAATCACCGGCCACCCTAATCATGCTTAGACTTAATCAAACTCAACTAAAGATGGCATGCAAGCCAATCACATCATGTATACATAAGACATGTTTGGATTATTCCAACATTCACCCCCTAATCCAAACATCTCACTCTTTACTCGATCGAGACGCGCAGACGACCACCTGTTCATCTTGTCACGCCAGTTGCACCCGGTGGCGCGACTTACCGGACCACGTCTCTCTCTTTTTGCAACGATGACAACCACTTCATCGCCATCTTTTTTTTATGCCGACTTTTAGACTGAAACCAACGATTACCTGGACTACCAGCCACGCTGTCACATCTTAGCGTGCTACATGTAGACTAAACGCATAGCCTCATGCAGGAACTCAACTTAACTGGTGCGCGTCCATCTTCACGTTGATCTTCGTCTTCTCATCGGTTGTTCGCACACCGGGAGACACATCTCTTCACCCGTCACATCTTCTCATTGTCATCGATGCCACATCTTATCGAACGACACCTCCTGTCCAGCGGCAACACAACTCGTCATATACGTGCAACACAACTTCACCGTATATGAACTCGCCAGAACCCCTTGATCACGAACGGAAACGCAAGGCACAAATTCCTTTTTCCATCCGCTCTCAATCTCCTCCGCCAGTGACGCATCTCAACTGCAGCAGAAGACTCACACCCCCGAGTTCTTGGACGCACCTTACAAAAACTCGTATGCACACCCTGACCACGGCTCGCAACTTCGCCATCACCAACTTGCACCCTCCAACGATGATCTTGATGAAGTATTCGGTGCAAATCAACACCTCCATAACCATCAACAATCACCAGTACCTTGTCGACGACAACCTGTCGCCCTCCTCCAGGTCGTTCCGTCGAACAACAATCACTCGTCGCCTCGCTTCCAACAGCACACGCACCGCCTGCTCTTCGTCGCTCCACCGATCGACTATCGCGAGCTCCACCTCGTCGCCGCACCAGCGACTGTATCACCGGCTCCTCCTCGTCGTTGTACCCTCAACGACTATATGGACTGCTCCTCGTCGCTACACCGGCAACTGTATTGCCCGTCCCTCCTTGTCGCTGCACCACCCAGCGACTATATTGCCCGCCCCGAGGCGCTAGTCGGGTCGCCACCCCGGGGCAAGCGCAGCTTCAAAACCTTGCTCTGATACCAATTGTTGGCTTTTCACCCTCAGGATCGATCACATCAAATCACACGAACAGAAAAACTTATAGCCAAGGGCACGTGTCGCGCCCCTCTTTTCTCTCTTTTTATTCCTCAATATTTTTCACGGTGTTACAAAACCTAAGCAGCCGTGCATATATATATATATGCATTGACCTGGCTAGCAAGCCGACTCCTACTAGACGTCTAAGTCCAACACGGACAGTCAATCCTAACCGGACTTCACCTGGACACTGATTCCTAATTCCTAAACCAGCTAGTACAACTCGTACATGATCAGGACATCCACATGAGAACTTTCCAAACTATACCACAGCCTGCCGAACTGACGTAATCACCGGCCACCCTAATCATGCTTAGACTTAATCAAACTCAACTAAAGATGGCATGCAAGCCAATCACATCATGTATACATAAGACATGTTTGGATTATTCCAACATTCACCCCCTAATCCAAACATCTCACTCTTTACTCGATCGAGACGCGCAGACGACCACCTGTTCATCTTGTCACGCCAGTTGCACCCGGTGGCGCGACTTACCGGACCGCGTCTCTCTCTTTTTGCAACGATGACAACCACTTCATCGCCATCTTTTTTTTTATGCCGACTTTTAGACTGAAACCAACGATTACCTGGACTACCAGCCACGCTGTCACATCTTAGCGTGCTACATGTAGACTAAACGCATAGCCTCATGCAGGAACTCAACTTAACTGGTGCGCATCCATCTTCACGTTGATCTTCGTCTTCTCATCGGTTGTTCGCACACCGGGAGACACATCTCTTCACCCGTCACATCTTCTCATTGTCATCGATGCCACATCTTATCGAACGACACCTCCTGTCCAGCGGCAACACAACTCGTCATATACGTGCAACACAACTTCACCGTATATGAACTCGCCGGAACCCCTTGATCACGAACGGAAACGCAAGGCACAAATTCCTTTTTCCATCCGCTCTCAATCTCCTCCGCCAGTGACGCATCTCAACTGCAGCAGAAGACTCACACCCCCGAGTTCTTGGACGCACCTTACAAAAACTCGTATGCACACCTTGACCACGGCTCGCAACTTCGCCATCACCAACTTGCACCCTCCAACGATGATTTTGATGAACTATTCGGTGCAACTCAACACCTCCATAACCATCAACAATCACCAGTACCTTGTCGACGACAACCTGTCGCCCTCCTCCAGGTCGTTCCGTCGAACAACAATCACTCGTCGCCTCGCTTCCAACAGCACACGCACCGCCTGCTCTTCGTCGCTCCACCGATCGACTATCGCCAGCTCCTCCTCGTCGCCGCACCAGCGACTGTATCACCGGCTCCTCCTCGTCGTTGTACCCTCAACGACTATATGGACTGCTCCTCGTCGCTACACCGGCAACTGTATTGCCCGTCCCTCCTTGTCGCTGCACCACCCAGCGACTATATTGCCCGCCCCGAGGCGCTAGTCGGGTCGCCACCCCGGGGCAAGCGCAGCTTCAAAACCTTGCTCTGATACCAATTGTTGGCTTTTCACCCTCAGGATCGATCACATCAAATCACACGAACACACGAACAGAAAAACTTATAGCCAAGGGCACGTGTCGCGCCCCTCTTTTCTCTCTTTTTATTCCTCAATATTTTTCACGGTGTTACAAAACCTAAGCAGCCGTGCATATATATATATGCATTGACCTGGCTAGCAAGCCGACTCCTACTAGACGTCTAAGTCCAACACGGACAGTCAATCCTAACCGGACTTCACCTGGACACTGATTCCTAATTCCTAAACCAGCTAGTACAACTCGTACATGATCAGGACATCCACATGAGAACTTTCCAAACTATACCACAGCCTGCCGAACTGACGTAATCACCGGCCACCCTAATCATGCTTAGACTTAATCAAACTCAACTAAAGATGGCATGCAAGCCAATCACATCATGTATACATAAGACATGTTTGGATTATTCCAACATTCACCCCCTAATCCAAACATCTCACTCTTTACTCGATCGAGACGCGCAGACGACCACCTGTTCATCTTGTCACGCCAGTTGCACCCGGTGGCGCGACTTACCGGACCGCGTCTCTCTCTTTTTGCAACGATGACAACCACTTCATCGCTATCTTTTTTTTTATGCCGACTTTTAGACTGAAACCAACGATTACCTGGACTACCAGCCACGCTGTCACATCTTAGCGTGCTACATGTAGACTAAACGCATAGCCTCATGCAGGAACTCAACTTAACTGGTGCGCGTCCATCTTCACGTTGATCTTCGTCTTCTCATCGGTTGTTCGCACACCGGGAGACACATCTCTTCACCCGTCACATCTTCTCATTGTCATCGATGCCACATCTTATCGAACGACACCTCCTGTCCAGCGGCAACACAACTCGTCATATACGTGCAACACAACTTCACCGTATATGAACTCGCCGGAACCCCTTGATCACGAACGGAAACGCAAGGCACAAATTCCTTTTTCCATCCGCTCTCAATCTCCTCCGCCAGTGACGCATCTCAACTGCAGCAGAAGACTCACACCCCCGAGTTCTTGGACGCACCTTACAAAAACTCGTATGCACACCTTGACCACGGCTTGCAACTTCGCCATCACCAACTTGCACCCTCCAACGATGATCTTGATGAACTATTCGGTGCAACTCAACACCTCCATAACCATCAACAATCACCAGTACCTTGTCGACGACAACCTGTCTCCCTCCTCCAGGTCGTTCCGTCGAACAACAATCACTCGTCGCCTCGCTTCCAACAGCACACGCACCGCCTGCTCTTCGTCGCTCCACCAATCGACTATCGCCAGCTCCTCCTCGTCGCCGCACCAGCGACTGTATCACCGGCTCCTCCTCGTCGTTGTACCCTCAACGACTATATGGACTGCTCCTCGTCGCTACACCGGCAACTGTATTGCCCGTCCCTCCTTGTCGCTGCCCCACCCAGCGACTATATTGCCCGCCCCGAGGCCCTAGTCGGGTCGCCACCCCGGGGCAAGCGCAGCTTCAAAACCTTGCTCTGATACCAATTGTTGGCTTTTCACCCTCAAGATCGATCACATCAAATCACACGAACACACGAACAGAAAAACTTATAGCCAAGGGCACGTGTCGCGCCCCTCTTTTCTCTCTTTTTATTCCTCAATATTTTTCACGGTGTTACAAAACCTAAGCAGCCGTGCATATATATATATGCATCGACCTGGCTAGCAAGCCGACTCCTACTAGACGTCTAAGTCCAACATGGACAGTCAATCCTAACCGGACTTCACCTGGACACTGATTCCTAATTCCTAAACCAGCTAGTACAATTCGTACATGATCAGGACATCCACATGAGAACTTTCCAAACTATACCACAGCCTGCCGAACTGACGTAATCACCGGCCACCCTAATCATGCTTAGACTTAATCAAACTCAACTAAAGATGGCATGCAAGCCAATCACATTATGTATACATAAGACATGTTTGGATTATTCCAACATTCACCCCCTAATCCAAACATCTCATTCTTTACTCGATCGAGACGCGCAGACGACCACCTGTTCATCTTGTCACGCCAGTTGCACCCGGTGGCGCGACTTACCGGACCGCGTCTCTCTCTTTTTGCAACGATGACAACCACTTCATCACCATCTTTTTTTTATGCCGACTTTTAGACTGAAACCAACGATTATCTGGACTACCAGCCACGCTGTCACATCTTAGCGTGCTACATGTAGACTAAACGCATAGCCTCATGCAGGAACTCAACTTAACTGGTGTGCGTCCATCTTCACGTTGATCTTCGTCTTCTCATCGGTTGTTCGCACACCGGGAGACACATCTCTTCACCCGTCACATCTTCTCATTGTCATCGATGCCACATCTTATCGAACGACACCTCCTGTCCAGCGGCAACACAACTCGTCATATACGTGCAACACAACTTCACCGTATATGAACTCGCCGGAACCCCTAGATCACGAACGGAAACGCAAGGCACAAATTCCTTTTTCCATCCGCTCTCAATCTCCTCCGCCAGTGACGCATCTCAACTGCAGCAGAAGACTCACACCCCCGAGTTCTTGGACGCACCTTACAAAAACTCGTATGCACACCTTGACCACGGCTCGCAACTTCGCCATCACCAACTTGCACCCTCCAACGATGATCTTGATGAACTATTCGGTGAAACTCAACACCTCCATAACCATCAACAATCACCAGTACCTTGTCGACGACAACCTGTCGCCTTCCTCCAGGTCGTTCCGTCGAACAACAATCACTCGTCGCCTCGCTTCCAACAGCACACGCACCGCCTGCTCTTCGTCGCTCCACCGATCGACTATCGCCAGCTCCTCCTCGTCGCCGCACCAGCAACTGTATCACCGGCTCCTCCTCGTCGTTGTACCCTCAACGACTATATGGACTGCTCCTCGTCGCTACAGCGGCAACTGTATTGCCCGTCCCTCCTTGTCGCTGCACCACCCAGCGACTATATTGCCCGCCCCGAGGCGCTAGTCGGGTCGCCACCCCGGGGCAAGCGCAGCTTCAAAACCTTGCTCTGATACCAATTGTTGGCTTTTCACCCTCAGGATCGATCACATCAAATCACACGAACACACGAACAGAAAAACTTATAGCCAAGGGCACGTGTCGCGCCCCTCTTTTCTCTCTTTTTATTCCTCAATATTTTTCACGGTGTTACAAAACCTAAGCAGCCGTGCATATATATATATGCATCGACCTGGCTAGCAAGCCGACTCCTACTAGACGTCTAAGTCCAACAAGGACAGTCAATCCTAACCGGACTTCACCTGGACACTGATTCCTAATTCCTAAACCAGCTAGTACAACTCGTACATGATCAGGACATCCACATGAGAACTTTCCAAACTATACCACAGCCTGCCGAACTGACGTAATCACCGGCCACCCTAATCATGCTTAGACTTAATCAAACTCAACTAAAGATGGCATGCAAGCCAATCACATCATGTATACATAAGACATGTTTGGATTATTCCAACATTCACCCCCTAATCCAAACATCTCACTCTTTACTCGATCGAGACGCGCAGACGACCACCTGTTCATCTTGTCACGCCAGTTGCACCCGGTGGCGCGACTTACCGGACCGCGTCTCTCTCTTTTTGCAAAGATGACAACCACTTCATCGCCATCTTTTTTTTTATGCCGACGTTTAGACTGAAACCAACGATTACCTGGACTACCAGCCACGCTGTCACATCTTAGCGTGCTACATGTAGACTAAACGCATAGCCTCATGCAGGAACTCAACTTAACTGGTGCGCGTCCATCTTCACGTTGATCTTCGTCTTCTCATCGGTTGTTCGCACACCGGGAGACACATCTCTTCACCCGTCACATCTTCTCATTGTCATCGATGCCACATCTTATCGAACGACACCTCCTGTCCAGCGGCAACACAACTCGTCATATACGTGCAACACAACTTCACCGTATATGAACTCGCCGGAACCCCTTGATCACGAACGGAAACGCAAGGCACAAATTCCTTTTTCCATCCGCTCTCAATCTCCTCCGCCAGTGACGCATCTCAACTGCAGCAGAAGACTCACACCCCCGAGTTCTTGGACGCACCTTACAAAAACTCGTATGCACACCTTGACCACGGCTCGCAACTTCGCCATCACCAACTTGCACCCTCCAACGATGATCTTGATGAACTATTCGGTGAAACTCAACACCTCCATAACCATCAACAATCACCAGTACCTTGTCGACGACAACCTGTCGCCCTCCTCCAGGTCGTTCCGTCGAACAACAATCACTCGTCGCCTCGCTTCCAACAGCACACGCACCGCCAGCTCTTCGTCGCTCCACCGATCGACTATCGCCAGCTCCTCCTCGTCGCCGCACCAGCGACTGTATCACCGGCTCCTCCTCGTCGTTGTACCCTCAACGAATATATGGACTGCTCCTCGTCGCTACACCGGCAACTGTATTGCCCGTCCCTCATTGTCGCTGCACCACCCAGCGACCATAGTGCCCGCCCCGAGGCGCTAGTCGGGTCGCCACCCCGGGGCAAGCGCAGCTTCAAAACCTTGCTCTGATACCAATTGTTGGCTTTTCACACTCAGGATCGATCACATCAAATCACAATAACACACGAACAGAAAAACTTATAGCCAAGGGCACGTGTCGCGCCCCTCTTTTCTCTCTTTTTATTCCTCAATATTTTTCACGGTGTTACAAAACCTAAGCAGCCATGCATATATATATGCATCGACCTGGCTAGCAAGCCGACTCCTACTAGACGTCTAAGTCCAACACGGACAGTCAATCCTAACTGGACTTCACCTGGACACTGATTCCTAATTCCTAAACCAGCTAGTACAACTCGTACATGATCAGGACATCCACATGAGAACTTTCCAAACTATACCACAGCCAGCCGAACTGACGTAATCACCGGCCACCCTAATCATGCTTAGACTTAATCAAACTCAACTAAAGATGGCATGCCAGCCAATCACATCATGTATACATAAGACATGTTTGGATTATTCCAACATTCACCCCCTAATCCAAACATCTCACTCTTTACTCGATCGAGACGCGCAGACGACCACCTGTTCATCTTGTCACGCCAGTTGCACCCGGTGGCGCGACTTACCGGACCGCGTCTCTCTCTTTTTGCAACGATGACAACCACTTCATCGCCATCTTTTTTTTATGCCGACTTTTAGACTGAAACCAACGATTACCTGGACTACCAGCCACGCTGTCACATCTTAGCGTGCTACATGTAGACTAAACGCATAGCCTCATGCAGGAACTCAACTTAACTGGTGCGCGTCCATCTTCACGTTGATCTTCGTCTTCTCATCGGTTGTTCGCACACCGGGAGACACATCTCTTCACCCGTCACATCTTCTCATTGTCATCGATGCCACATCTTATCGAACGACACCTCCTGTCCAGCGGCAACACAACTCGTCATATACGTGCAACACAACTTCACCGTATATGAACTCGCCGGAACCCCTAGATCACGAACGGAAACGCAAGGCACAAATTCCTTTTTCCATCCGCTCTCAATCTCCTCCGCCAGTGACGCATCTCAACTGCAGCAGAAGACTCACACCCCCGAGTTCTTGGACGCACCTTACAAAAACTCGTATGCACACCTTGACCACGGCTCGCAACTTCGCCATCACCAACTTGCACCCTCCAACGATGATCTTGATTTACTATTCGGTGAAACTCAACACCTCCATAACCATCAACAATCACCAGTACCTTGTCGACGACAACCTGTCGCCCTCCTCCAGGTCGTTCCGTCGAACAACAATCACTCGTCGCCTCGCTTCCAACAGCACACGCACCGCCAGCTCTTCGTCGCTCCACCGATCGACTATCGCCAGCTCCTCCTCGTCGCCGCACCAGCGACTGTATCACCGGCTCCTCCTCGTCGTTGTACCCTCAACGAATATATGGACTGCTCCTCGTCGCTACACCGGCAACTGTATTGCCCGTCCCTCATTGTCGCTGCACCACCCAGCGACCATATTGCCCGCCCCGAGGCGCTAGTCGGGTCGCCACCCCGGGGCAAGCGCAGCTTCAAAACCTTGCTCTGATACCAATTGTTGGCTTTTCACACTCAGGATCGATCACATCAAATCACAATAACACACGAACAGAAAAACTTATAGCCAAGGGCACGTGTCGCGCCCCTCTTTTCTCTCTTTTTATTCCTCAATATTTTTCACGGTGTTACAAAACCTAAGCAGCCATGCATATATATATGCATCGACCTGGCTAGCAAGCCGACTCCTACTAGACGTCTAAGTCCAACACGGACAGTCAATCCTAACTGGACTTCACCTGGACACTGATTCCTAATTCCTAAACCAGCTAGTACAACTCGTACATGATCAGGACATCCACATGAGAACTTTCCAAACTATACCACAGCCAGCCGAACTGACGTAATCACCGGCCACCCTAATCATGCTTAGACTTAATCAAACTCAACTAAAGATGGCATGCCAGCCAATCACATCATGTATACATAAGACATGTTTGGATTATTCCAACATTCACCCCCTAATCCAAACATCTCACTCTTTACTCGATCGAGACGCGCAGACGACCACCTGTTCATCTTGTCACGCCAGTTGCACCCGGTGGCGCGACTTACCGGACCGCGTCTCTCTCTTTTTGCAACGATGACAACCACTTCATCGCCATCTTTTTTTTATGCCGACTTTTAGACTGAAACCAACGATTACCTGGACTACCAGCCACGCTGTCACATCTTAGCGTGCTACATGTAGACTAAACGCATAGCCTCATGCAGGAACTCAACTTAACTGGTGCGCGTCCATCTTCACGTTGATCTTCGTCTTCTCATCGGTTGTTCGCACACCGGGAGACACATCTCTTCACCCGTCACATCTTCTCATTGTCATCGATGCCACATCTTATCGAACGACACCTCCTGTCCAGCGGCAACACAACTCGTCATATACGTGCAACACAACTTCACCGTATATGAACTCGCCGGAACCCCTAGATCACGAACGGAAACGCAAGGCACAAATTCCTTTTTCCATCCGCTCTCAATCTCCTCCGCCAGTGACGCATCTCAACTGCAGCAGAAGACTCACACCCCCGAGTTCTTGGACGCACCTTACAAAAACTCGTATGCACACCTTGACCACGGCTCGCAACTTCGCCATCACCAACTTGCACCCTCCAACGATGATCTTGATTTACTATTCGGTGAAACTCAACACCTCCATAACCATCAACAATCACCAGTACCTTGTCGACGACAACCTGTCGCCCTCCTCCAGGTCGTTCCGTCGAACAACAATCACTCGTCGCCTCGCTTCGAACAGCACACGCACCGCCTGCTCTTCGTCGCTCCACCGATCGACTATCGCCAGCTCCTCCTCGTCGCCGCACCAGCGACTGTATCACCGGCTCCTCCTCGTCGTTGTACCATCAACGAATATATGGACTACTCCTCGTCGCTACACCGGCAACTGTATTGCCCGTCCCTCCTTGTCGCTGCACCACCCAGCGACCATATTGCCCGCCCCGAGGCGCTAGTCGGGTCGCCACCCCGGGGCAAGCGCAGCTTCAAAACCTTGCTCTGATACCAATTGTTGGCTTTTCACCCTCAGGATCGATCACATCAAATCACAATAACACACGAACAGAAAAACTTATAGCCAAGGGCACGTGTCGCGCCCCTCTTTTCTCTCTTTTTATTCCTCAATATTTTTCACGGTGTTACAAAACCTAAGCAGCCATGCATATATATATGCATCGACCTGGCTAGCAAGCCGACTCCTACTAGACGTCTAAGTCCAACACGGACAGTCAATCCTAACCGGACTTCACCTGGACACTGATTCCTAATTCCTAAACCAGCTAGTACAACTCGTACATGATCAGGACATCCACATGAGAACTTTCCAAACTATACCACAGCCTGCCGAACTGACGTAATCACCGGCCACCCTAATCATGCTTAGACTTAATCAAACTCAACTAAAGATGGCATGCCAGCCAATCACATCATGTATACATAAGACATGTTTGGATTATTCCAACATTCACCCCCTAATCCAAACATCTCACTCTTTACTCGATCGAGACGCGCAGACGACCACCTGTTCATCTTGTCACGCCAGTTGCACCCGGTGGCGCGACTTACCGGACCGCGTCTCTCTCTCTTTGCAACGATGACAACCACTTCATCGCCATCTTTTTTTTATGCCGACTTTTAGACTGAAACCAACGATTACCTGGACTACCAGCCACGCTGTCACATCTTAGCGTGCTACATGTAGACTAAACGCATAGCCTCATGCAGGAACTCAACTTAACTGGTGCGCGTCCATCTTCACGTTGATCTTCGTCTTCTCATCGGTTGTTCGCACACCGGGAGACACATCTCTTCACCCGTCACATCTTCTCATTGTCATCGATGCCACATCTTATCGAACGACACCTCCTGTCCAGCGGCAACACAACTCGTCATATACGTGCAACACAACTTCACCGTATATGAACTCGCCGGAACCCCTAGATCACGAACGGAAACGCAAGGCACAAATTCCTTTTTCCATCCGCTCTCAATCTCCTCCGCCAGTGACGCATCTCAACTGCAGCAGAAGACTCACACCCCCGAGTTCTTGGACGCACCTTACAAAAACTCGTATGCACACCTTGACCACGGCTCGCAACTTCGCCATCACCAACTTGCACCCTCCAACGATGATCTTGATTTACTATTCGGTGAAACTCAACACCTCCATAACCATCAACAATCACCAGTACCTTGTCGACGACAACCTGTCGCCCTCCTCCAGGTCGTTCCGTCGAACAACAATCACTCGTCGCCTCGCTTCGAACAGCACACGCACCGCCTTCTCTTCGTCGCTCCACCGATCGACTATCGCCAGCTCCTCCTCGTCGCCGCACCAGCGACTGTATCACCGGCTCCTCCTCGTCGTTGTACCATCAACGAATATATGGACTACTCCTCGTCGCTACACCGGCAACTGTATTGCCCGTCCCTCCTTGTCGCTGCACCACCCAGCGACCATATTGCCCGCCCCGAGGCGCTAGTCGGGTCGCCACCCCGGGGCAAGCGCAGCTTCAAAACCTTGCTCTGATACCAATTGTTGGCTTTTCACCCTCAGGATCGATCACATCAAATCACAATAACACACGAACAGAAAAACTTATAGCCAAGGGCACGTGTCGCGCCCCTCTTTTCTCTCTTTTTATTCCTCAATATTTTTCACGGTGTTACAAAACCTAAGCAGCCATGCATATATATATGCATCGACCTGGCTAGCAAGCCGACTCCTACTAGACGTCTAAGTCCAACACGGACAGTCAATCCTAACCGGACTTCACCTGGACACTGATTCCTAATTCCTAAACCAGCTAGTACAACTCGTACATGATCAGGACATCCACATGAGAACTTTCCAAACTATACCACAGCCTGCCGAACTGACGTAATCACCGGCCACCCTAATCATGCTTAGACTTAATCAAACTCAACTAAAGATGGCATGCCAGCCAATCACATCATGTATACATAAGACATGTTTGGATTATTCCAACATTCACCCCCTAATCCAAACATCTCACTCTTTACTCGATCGAGACGCGCAGACGACCACCTGTTCATCTTGTCACGCCAGTTGCACCCGGTGGCGCGACTTACCGGACCGCGTCTCTCTCTCTTTGCAACGATGACAACCACTTCATCGCCATCTTTTTTTATGCCGACTTTTAGACTGAAACCAACGATTACCTGGACTACCAGCCACGCTGTCACATCTTAGCGTGCTACATGTAGACTAAACGCATAGCCTCATGCAGGAACTCAACTTAACTGGTGCGCGTCCATCTTCACGTTGATCTTCGTCTTCTCATCGGTTGTTCGCACACCGGGAGACACATCTCTTCACCCGTCACATCTTCTCATTGTCATCGATGCCACATCTTATCGAACGACACCTCCTGTCCAGCGGCAACACAACTCGTCATATACGTGCAACACAACTTCACCGTATATGAACTCGCCGGAACCCGTAGATCACGAACGGAAACGCAAGGCACAAATTCCTTTTTCCATCCGCTCTCAATCTCCTCCGCCAGTGACGCATCTCAACTGCAGCAGAAGACTCACACCCCCGAGTTCTTGGACGCACCTTACAAAAACTCGTATGCACACCTTGACCACGGCTCGCAACTTCGCCATCACCAACTTGCACCCTCCAACGATGATCTTGATGAACTATTCGGTGAAACTCAACACCTCCATAACCATCAACAATCACCAGTACCTTGTCGACGACAACCTGTCGCCCTCCTCCAGGTCGTTCCGTCGAACAACAATCACTCGTCGCCTCGCTTCCAACAGCACACGCACCGCCTGCTCTTCGTCGCTCCACCGATCGACTATCGCCAGCTCCTCCTCGTTGCCGCACCAGCGACTGTATCACCGGCTCCTCCTCGTCGTTGTACCCTCAACGATTATATGGACTGCTCCTCGTCGCTACACCGGCAACTGTATTGCCCGTCCCTCCTTGTCGCTGCACCACCCAGCGACCATATTGCCCGCCCCGAGGCGCTAGTCGGGTCGCCACCCCGGGGCAAGCGCAGCTTCAAAACCTTGCTCTGATACCAATTGTTGGCTTTTCACCCTCAGGATCGATCACATCAAATCACAATAACACACGAACAGAAAAACTTATAGCCAAGGGCACGTGTCGCGCCCCTCTTTTCTCTCTTTTTATTCCTCAATATTTTTCACGGTGTTACAAAACCTAAGCAGCCGTGCATATATATATGCTGTTGGGGAACGTTGCATGGGAAACAAAATTTTTTCCTACGCACACACAAGATCTATCCATGGTGATGAGCATCTACGAGAGGGAGAGTGAATCTACATACCCTTGTAGATCGCTAAGCGGAAGCGTTTAAGAAACGCGGTTGATGTAGTCGAACGTCTCCGCGATCCAAATCGCAAGTCGTCCCTCGATCCGATCACGAACTAGCGCCGAACGGACGGCACCTCCGCGTTCAACACACGTACGGCTTGATGACGCCTTCACCTCCTCGATCCAGCGAGCGATGATAAAGTAGTGGTTGAGTTCCAGCAGCACGACGGCGTGGTGATGGTGGTGAGGAACAATCTCTGCAGGGCTTCGCCAACACTACGGAGATTATGACGGAGGAACTAGAGGGTTAGGGTTGCCGCACACGGCTTGGGGAAATCTTGATGTGTCTTGTGTGCTAGCCCTGCCCCTCTATTTATATGTTGAGCCTTGGGGTCTAAACTTGGAGTACAAGCCTCCTCCAGGTCGGTTTTGCCCACACAAGGTCGGTTTGGCCCGCAGGGAAAGAGTCCAACTCGGATCCCTGCCGAACCGTGCACAGCCGCGCACAAGCGGTAGTACCGCTTCACACAAGCGGTAGTACCGCTTGGGCGGTAGTACCGCTTCACACAAGCGGTAGTACCGCTTATGCGGTAGTACCGCTTCACACAAGCGGTAGTACCGCTCGGGCGGTAGTACCGCTTCACCAAGCGGTAGTACCGCTTACGCGGCAGCAAAACTACTTTTGCACTTTCCAATACCTCGTGGGCTTTTATCCCTTGGCCCATATAAAGTGTTGCTGCACCCGAACACTTCGGTAAACATCCGGAACCCCTTCCGGTGAACTCCGGAACTCTTCCGGAGATCAAAACACTATTATCACATATATCAATCTTTACCTCCGGACTATTCCGGAGATCCTCGTCATGTCCGGGATCTTATCCGGGACTCCGAACAACCTTCGGTCACCAACATAATAACTCAACTATACTAATCGTCACCAAACGTTAAGTGTGTAGACCCTGCGGGTTCGAGAACTATGTAGACATGACCGAGACACCTCTACGGCCAATAACCAATAGCGGGACCTGGATGCCCATATTGGCTCCTACATATTCTACGAAGATCTTTTATCGGTCGAACCTCTATGTCAAGGATTCAGTTAATCCCGTATGCTGTTCCCTTTGTTCTTCGGTATGTTACTTGCCCGAGATTCGATCGTCGGTATCTCTATACCTAGTTCAATCTCGTTACCGGCAAGTCTCTTTACTCGTTCCGTAATACAAGATCTCGTGGCTAACACTTTAGTCACATTGCTTGCAAGGCTCATTGTGATGTTGTATTACCGAGTGGGCCCTGAGATACCTCTCCGTCATACGGAGTAACAAATCCCAGTCTTGATCCATGCCAACCCAACAGACACCCTCGGAGATACCTGTAGAGCACCTTTATAGTCACCCAGTTACGTTGTGACGTTTGATACACACAAGGTATTCCTCCGGTGTCAGTGAGTTGCATGATCTCATGGTCAAAGGAACAGATACTTGACATGCAGAAAACAATAGCAATAAACTGACACGATCAAATGCTACGTTTACAGTTTGGGTCTTGTCCATCACATCATTCTCCTAATGATGTGATCCCGTTATCAAATGACATCTCATGTCAATGGCTAGGAAACCTTAACCATCTTTGATCAACGAGCTAGTCAACTAAAGGCATACTAGGGACACAGTGTTGTCTATGTACCCACACATGTATTTGAGTTTCCAATCAATACAATTATAGCATGGATAATAAACGATTATCATGAACAAGGAAATATAATAATAACCAATTTATTATTGCCTCTAGGGCATATTTCCAACATATGCATCGACCTGGCTAGCAAGCCGACTCCTACTAGACGTCTAAGTCCAACACGGACAGTCAATCCTAACCGGACTTCACCTGGACACTGATTCCTAATTCCTAAACCAGCTAGTACAACTCGTACATGATCAGGACATCCACATGAGAACTTTCCAAACTATACCACAGCCTGCCGAACTGACGTAATCACCGGCCACCCTAATCATGCTTAGACTTAATCAAACTCAACTAAAGATGGCATGCAAGCCAATCACATCATGTATACATAAGACATGTTTGGATTATTCCAACATTCACCCCCTAATCCAAACATCTCACTCTTTACTCGATCGAGACGCGCAGACGACCACCTGTTCATCTTGTCACGCCAGTTGCACCCGGTGGCGTGACTTACCGGACCGCGTCTCTCTCTTTTTGCAACGATGACAACCACTTCATCGCCATCTTTTTTTTTATGCCGACTTTTAGACTGAAACCAACGATTACCTGGACTACCAGCCACGCTGTCACATCTTAGCGCGCTACATGTAGACTAAACGCATAGCCTCATGCAGGAACTCAACTTAACTGGTGCGCGTCCATCTTCACGTTGATCTTCGTCTTCTCATCGGTTGTTCGCACACCGGGAGACACATCTCTTCACCCGTCACATCTTCTCATTGTCATCGATGCCACATCTTATCGAACGACACCTCCTGTCCAGCGGCAACACAACTCGTCATATACGTGCAACATAACTTCACCGTATATGAACTCGCCGGAACCCCTTGATCATGAACGGAAACGCAAGGCACAAATTCCTTTTTCCATCCGCTCTCAATCTCCTCCGCCAGTGACGCATCTCAACTGCAGCAGAAGACTCACACCCCCGAGTTCTTGGACGCACCTTACAAAAACTCGTATGCACACCTTGACCACGGCTCGCAACTTCGCCATCACCAACTTGCACCCTCCAACGATGATCTTGATGAACTATTCGGTGCAACTCAACACCTCCATAACCATCAACAATCACCAGTACCTTGTCGACGACAACCTGTCGCCCTCCTCCAGGTCGTTCCGTCGAACAACAATCACTCGTCGCCTCGCTTCCAACAGCACACGCACCGCCTGCTCTTCGTCGCTCCACCGATCGACTATCGCCAGCTCCTCCTCGTCGCCGCACCAGCGACTGTATCACCGGCTCCTCCTCGTCGTTGTACCCTCAACGACTATATGGACTGCTCCTCGTCGCTACACCGGCAACTGTATTGCCCGTCCCTCCTTGTCGCTGCACCACCCAGCGACTATATTGCCCGCCCCGAGGCGCTAGTCGGGTCACCACCCCGGGGCAAGCGCAGCTTCAAAACCTTGCTCTGATACCAATTGTTGGCTTTTCACCCTCAGGATCGATCACATCAAATCACACGAACACACGAACAGAAAAACTTATAGCCAAGGGCACGTGTCGCGCCCCTCTTTTCTCTCTTTTTATTCCTCAATATTTTTCACGGTGTTACAAAACCTAAGCAGCCGTGCATATATATATGCATCGACCTGGCTAGCAAGCCGACTCCTACTAGACGTCTAAGTCCAACACGGACAGTCAATCCTAACCGGACTTCACCTGGACACTGATTCCTAATTCCTAAACCAGCTAGTACAACTCGTACATGATCAGGACATCCACATGAGAACTTTCCAAACTATACCACAGCCTGCCAAACTGACGTAATCACCGGCCACCCTAATCATGCTTAGACTTAATCAAACTCAACTAAAGATGGCATGCAAGCCAATCACATCATGTATACATAAGACATGTTTGGATTATTCCAACATTCACCCCCTAATCCAAACATCTCATTCTTTACTCGATCGAGACGCGCAGACGACCACCTGTTCATCTTGTCACGCCAGTTGCACCCGGTGGCGCGACTTACCGGACCGCGTCTCTCTCTTTTTGCAACGATGACAACCACTTCATCGCCATCTTTTATTTTTATGCCGACTTTTAGACTGAAACCAACGATTACCTAGACTACCAGCCACGCTGTCACATCTTAGCGTGCTACATGTAGACTAAACGCATAGCCTCATGCAGGAACTCAACTTAACTGGTGCGCGTCCATCTTCACGTTGATCTTCGTCTTCTCATCGGTTGTTCGCACACCGGGAGACACATCTCTTCACCGGTCACATCTTCTCATTGTCATCGATGCCACATCTTATCGAACGACACCTCCTGTCCAGCGGCAACACAACTCGTCATATACGTGCAACACAACTTCACCGTATATGAACTCGCCGGAACCCCTTGATCACGAACGGAAACGCAAGGCAGAAATTCCTTTTTCCATCCGCTCTCAATCTCCTCCGCCAGTGACGCATCTCAACTGCAGCAGAAGACTCACACCCCCGAGTTCTTGGACGCACCTTACAAAAACTCGTATGCACACCTTGACCACGGCTCGCAACTTCGCCATCACCAACTTGCACCCTCCAACGATGATCTTGATGAACTATTCGGTGCAACTCAACACCTCCATAACCATCAACAATCACCAGTACCTTGTCGACGACAACCTGTCGCCCTCCTCCAGGTCGTTCCATCGAACAACAATCACTCGTCGCCTCGCTTCTAACAGCATACGCACCGCCTGCTCTTCGTCGCTCCACCGATCGACTATCGCCAGCTCCTCCTCGTCGCCGCACCAGCGACTGTATCACCGGCTCCTCCTCGTCGTTGTACCCTCAACGACTATATGGACTGCTCCTCGTCGCTACACCGGCAACTGTATTGCCCGTCCCTCCTTGTCGCTGCATCACCCAGCGACTATATTGCCCGCCCCGAGGCGCTAGTCGGGTCGCCACCCCGGGGCAAGCGCAGCTTCAAAACCTTGCTCTGATACCAATTGTTGGCTTTTCACCCTCAGGATCGATCACATCAAATCACACGAACACACGAACAGAAAAACTTATAGCCAAGGGCACGTGTCGCGCCCCTCTTTTCTCTCTTTTTATTCCTCAATATTTTTCACGGTGTTACAAAACCTAAGCAGCCGTGCATATATATATATGCATCGACCTGGCTAGCAAGCCGACTCCTACTAGACGTCTAAGTCCAACACGGACAGTCAATCCTAACCGGACTTCACCTGGACACTGATTCCTAATTCCTAAACCAACTAGTACAACTCGTACATGATCAGGACATCCACATGAGAACTTTCCAAACTATACCACAGCCTGCCGAACTGACGTAATCACCGGCCACCCTAATCATGCTTAGACTTAATCAAACTCAACTAAAGATGGCATGCAAGCCAATCACATCATGTATACATAAGACATGTTTGGATTATTCCAACATTCACCCCCTAATCCAAACATCTCACTCTTTACTCGATCGAGACGCGCAGACGACCACCTGTTCATCTTGTCACGCCAGTTGCACCCGGTGGCGCGACTTACCGGACCGCGTCTCTCTCTTTTTGCAACGATAACAACCACTTCATCGCCATCTTTTATTTTTATGCCGACTTTTAGACTGAAACCAACGATTACCTGGACTACCAGCCACGCTGTCACATCTTAGCGTGCTACATGTAGACTAAACGCATAGCCTCATGCAGGAACTCAACTTAACTGGTGCGCGTCCATCTTCACATTGATCTTCGTCTTCTCATCGGTTGTTCGCACACCGGGAGACACATCTCTTCACCCGTCACATCTTCTCATTGTCATCGATGCCACATCTTATCGAACGACACCTCCTGTCCAGCGGCAACACAACTCGTCATATACGTGCAACACAACTTCACCGTATATGAACTCGCCGGAACCCCTTGATCATGAACGGAAACGCAAGGCACAAATTCCTTTTTCCATCCGCTCACAATCTCCTCCGCCAGTGACGCATCTCAACTGCAGCAGAAGACTCACACCCCCGAGTTCTTGGACGCACCTTACAAAAACTCGTATGCACACCTTGACCACGGCTCGCAACTTCGCCATCACCAACTTGCACCCTCCAACGATGATCTTGATGAACTATTCGGTGCAACTCAACACCTCCATAACCATCAACAATCACCAGTACCTTGTCGATGACAACCTGTCGCCCTCCTCCAAGTCGTTCCGTCGAACAACAATCACTCGTCGCCTCGCTTCCAACAGCACACGCACCGCCTGCTCTTCGTCGCTCCACCGATCGACTATCGCCAGCTCCTCCTCGTCGCCGCACCAGCGACTGTATCACCGGCTCCTCCTCGTCGTTGTACCCTCAACGACTATATGGACTACTCCTCGTCGCTACACCGGCAACTGTATTGCCCGTCCCTCCTTGTCGCTGCACCACCCAGCGACTATATTGCCCGCCCCGAGGCGCTAGTCGGGTCGCCACCCCGGGGCAAGCTCTGCTTCAAAACCTTGCTCTGATACCAATTGTTGGCTTTTCACCCTCAGGATCGATCACATCAAATCACACGAACACACGAACAGAAAAACTTATAGCCAAGGGCACGTGTCGCGCCCCTCTTTTCTCTCTTTTTATTCCTCAATATTTTTCACGGTGTTACAAAACCTAAGCAGCCGTGCATATATATATGCATCGACCTGGCTAGCAAGCCGACTCCTACTAGACGTCTAAGTCCAACACGGACAGTCAATCCTAACCAGACTTCACCTGGACACTGATTCCTAATTCCTAAACCAGCTAGTACAACTCGTACATGATCAGGACATCCACATGAGAACTTTCCAAACTATACCACAGCCTGCCGAACTGACGTAATCACCGGCCACCCTAATCATGCTTAGACTTAATCAAACTCAACTAAAGATGGCATGCAAGCCAATCACATCATGTATACATAAGACATGTTTGGATTATTCCAACAGTATTCGTTAGCCTGGTTTATTGCGAGGACTACTTCCGAGTTAGCATGTTCCTGTAAGATTCAAATATGTTTACAATATCCTCATCATCCCTTTAACTGAATTATCCCTGCGCTGCAGCAGGGATAATCCAAGTAACTTCACCCATTTCCGATCAGGGAGAGTTAAGGCCAGACTTGATAAACATGTATTCTACATATGGTTACTTTTATGTAATTTTTTATATATATATATGCAATTTCTTGGGTGACTAAGATAGTGTAGAGGCTCTAGCAGGAGCATTTTTATTTTCTACCACTAAATAAGCTACTACAAAAAGAAAAGAAAAAACAATGTTTGTTCTGATCAAGCTGGGTTGAAATTAACTTTTCAAAAAGAAAAAAGAAAAACATACTTTTACCAGTAGGAAAATCTGATAGGTTTTGTATTATTATTGTCTAAACATCCGACCAATTAACTGCAATCCCCATGGACATGGACGGAGGAGAGCCATAAGGGGTTTGGCCTGCATCTCATCCTGCTGCAGTATGTTATCCATGTAGTAGCTGCTACATGAACAAATCAAACATGAGCAAGCCAATTCACTTTCAAGTTTATAGAAGGCTTTACAGATGTGGTGTATGTAGATATGCGGACAAGATACAGAACGTGTGATACACATCCCTTCCAGCAGCGCCATGTAATCCTTGTTGTAGCGCAGGTACCTATTGGTACTCTTTTCTGATATCTACTTCTGATTGCTATTTCTTGAGCTTAGAAATCGGTAGCTGGACAACACACATTTCTACTCAGCTACTAATCATACATATACCATGATTTTAGTTTCTCAAATTATAATTAAAATTTCAGTTCATCTGTAGAAACTGTTGGGAAAAAAATATCTCAAGTCTTCCACTATATTTTTCTTTGTTTTGCTGCTATATATAGTTACTGCAGTTAGGTTAAAGATTTTGTAAAGTGATGTGCATCATGTGGTATCAGTGAAATTGTTTCTTTATTCTTTGATGAGTTCTCCAGCTGTTTTATTTCATACCACAAATCACAATTGCAGTTGATCTGTTTAATCTGTGTAACCATTTGATATATCTTCCGTTTAATTTTTATAGCTATTGGAACCCTTCAGGGGAGAGATGATACTGGTAGGCAAACTGTGAAGGAGTCCAATAGGCAAACTAAAACTACTAGCAAATATATGACAAGTTTAATTTAGATTGATGTGTTTATCCTGCTCTGTACTGAAGATTTTGCCAAATAAGCATTGCTGGTTTTTAGTGTACAAAGAATTGTGATACAACTATTGTGAAATAACTAAATGCTCAGAGATTATCCCCAGTTTGGGGCCACTCCTCTCTACTAGAACTTATAGATGGAATTTTTATCTAGAGCCGCCCTAGATTTGGCGAGGAATGCTAATACAAGAAAGCCAACTAGCTTATACTTATCAGTCCAGCCATACTAAACTTTATGATTGCCATTCAAATACGCATGCTACTTCACGGACCTGTGCATTATATGTGAATAACATGTTGTGCATTACTGCCTTTTGATTCTACGTTTAACGTGGTTACCTCATAGAAAACACACGTGTAAGAAAAGATCCATTGTGGCTGATTTTTAGTGGAATTCTGTAGGCTTCCAAACTATATATTTAAGGCAGACCATGCTACAGCAGGTGTACCCCTACTTCAAATTCCCATACACAACGTGTACACAGTTGTTGAAGGACCATGAGAGGCTGAGCATTGGCTCAGTTTGGAGCACTTTCGAAACGAGTGTAGGCAACAGGTTTCATAGGTTGCTTCATAGGTAACTGTAGTTTTGATTCTTGATTTTGTGCTCTGCTGAGAGAAGCGAGTGCACATCTTTCATACTGTGAGCTGGCTACACTGCTGTCCTCATCCCATATTTGATCTAATTGTAACTTTTAACCATGGTTATATTTTAGTACCACAGTTATCAAATTCAATTTCGTAGTGGATCCAGAAGATTTCAGGATGCATATAAAATGAATCTGTTCAAAAGTTTGAACCTTTTTAGGCACAATTTCTGAAAAGGCTTCAACCTTCTTTATGAATGTTTTGACTGTAAATCATAGGTAACACCAGTTAAATTAGTTTTGTCTTAATTCACCATCTAGCATCTAACCTATCATCTGCAGTTGAACAATCAAATCTTTAGTATGTGTGATTCTTTGAAGTCTTTAAATGATACCATGTCATTGGAAGTTTGACGACATTTTGCTTCCATGAATCCAGGAGGGCTCTTCTTCAGAAGGTATGAGAGATTGCGGTGGGTAGTGGGCCCAACTCAAGATATTTCAATGGCGTTTTAGCTACTTCGCTGGCTTTTGATTTGATACCATTCAGTTGATGTTAATTTATGACTTTAGCAAACTTTAAGTTCCATATTCTTGAACCATGACTCTACACTATTATCTCCAATGTGAAGTAGTTTTTGATTTGATACCATACAATTGATTTTAATTTATGCCGTTTATCAATAGCTCTTTAGCTACTTCGCTGAAAAAGGACCTCTTCCCTCCATTCCCCACTCCATATCTTTAACCAAATTAGCACTAAAGATTTACACGGGCTCTCTCACAGGCGCGGTGTGCCGCCGCGCGTCTTCGGCGCTAGTGTAGTATTAAGGTGGGATGTGATGTCCAACTAGAGGGTTAGGAGTGGGTTGCGCCCCAGGTCAAAAAAAATTTTGATATAAGCTGGGTAAGTTTCTCATGCCCCAGGTATGCCTGAGAAAACTTATACAAGTTACCAAAGAGCTCAAAAGTGGGTTGATGAGGGAATACTGACCTCATACATTCTACCAAACACATTTTTAGTGACTTGAGTACTAGAGAATAAATCCACCATGGCTCCACCTCGGATCATAACTAACTATAAGTGGTGACGGTTCCCGCAAAAAAAGAACTAGAAGTGGTGACGGTGAAAAAATCACTCAAAAACTTACTTGGATGGTGGCTGAAGGGCACCGGTCCATGCATGGGCCCATGTGTCCTAAGTAGGAGGGCGTGTATGGAGGGCCCATGTGGCTCCCAATTCCTTTTTCTTTTAAGAACCGACTAGAGCGCCGCCTTTTCATTAAGAAGTAGGAAATATTTACAAGGTGGCATGTGTTTAAAAGGGGACATGCCAAAACCCCAAGATCCCAAGGATCTCAATCAAAGCCGCACGCTAACTACTCATGAATTTGAATCACTATTGGCCGGAAGGCCAAATCATGCTGCGAAATCTCCTCAAAGGCGAGATGGTCCACCTCGATGTAAGTCAGTCTCGTGCCTTCGAAGATGTGTTGGCTCCTCTCATTCCATGCATTCCACATTATATAAATGAGGATGCAATTGAGTTGCCTTCTCAGAGGGTTGTTTGTGTTCTTGAGGCTTCCATCCCACTAGGCGTCAATTGAGGGGGAGGCGGCCATCAGAGCGAAAGCCGACGACTCTCCCGTCCAAGACAACACAAGGCTATGGACGGCGGAAGTGAACGGATATAGTCCTTAAGGAGATGGTCAATGGTCTCAAGGGCATTTAGGTAAAGCTGACAGATAGGGTCATGCGGCCAGCCGTGCATGGCCAACCGATCAGCCATGAGGATCCTGTTGTGAAGGACGAGCTAGGAGAACAACTTACGCTTTGGATCTGCATGCGCCTTCAAGATTTTATGGGCCGAGAACCTCGGATAAGAGCCGAAGAATTGAGTTTGATTGCCTCCTTTCGCAAGTCTATCTAATAGAAAGTTAGGACCATCGTTTATTGTAGTTTTTTAGAGCTCGGGAAACATGCCTTCTAGCAATTTGTTATTAGGCTAACCCAAAAAATTATAAAATATTGGACAAAATGGTATTAAACACTCCTTAAAACTCTAAAAGTCCTAAATTTAGGACATATCAGGATGTCCAAACGGAACTTCAAATTCGTACTTAGCTTGCTCGGAGGTACCAGACGAAATTCGAGGTACCGAATGTGAGCAGTAAGCTAGCTTCCACAACATCTCAGATATATCTGACACCTCACTCAGGGGGGTTGACTCAGAGCGAGGCTCCAGATGGTATCAACTCACAAGGTCCGATATTAAAGTGGAGAGATTTAGGAATTGGAAGTATGTGGAATTTTGAGCTTTTTTGGAGTTTGATCTCTTCGCACATAGAAAGAAATACATCTCCTCACAAGGTCTCTCTCATGTATGCATATAGGTTGCACTAATAGCTGTTATGTTGTGATCCAAGTTCAAGTATAAAGAGAAAGGCTAACTTTTGACGAACGAGCGGAGCGAGGCCCGTCGCCGGTAGGCTTATATTTTCAGTGCCACATATAGAGTGCATATATGTATCGATGGACTATGAAACCCGATGTAACATGTAACAAACAAACATGCGACCCAGAAAACATGATAAAACAGCACGTTGATGATGATGATTTGATGACAAGCTCCTCATAAAAAAAATCTATATTTTTTATTTATGTATCACTAATAATAAACTTGAAACCACTACCAAGATATTTTCGAGACCATATGCTTTAGAGATCTCTACCAAGTTATTTAAGGATAGAAACAGAGATATATACACCATATTAATGTGATTATCCCAAAATAATCCATGAAAAACATGCAATTTTGTATTTCTTGGCAATCAAATTTAAGTAACTATTTAAGACGTAATGTACTGAAATAAAAAAAAAATACTAATGTGAATTCCATTACAAATACAGTTCGCATGCACAATTTTCACAGCTTGAGCATAAAGAGCAATATTATCAATCTGAATAAGCATCACAACCCGATCTCAAGAATAAATAACAAGTATAAAAGTTTGGTATAAATATTGAACTTATTTTGACTTGGCCTAAGTAAATAGAAAAAATATATATTATTATTAGCAAAGAGAACCTTCTATCTGCCACATCATGGTGATGTAGAACCAGGGGACGATGCCATCGGCTGTAGCGGCCGCTTGATCTAGGATGGGACCGCGTCTGTGCCGCCATCGATCCAGAGGGAGATGCTCGATGATCTCCAGGTCCGTAGCCAGCGAGAACAACGGCAGTCTCGCCTGGGGCTGGGGCTCGGGGGCGGCGGAGGACGCCATGGGCGAGGGAAGTTTCCGATGACTAGGGCTAGGGTTTTTCCAATGACTAGGACATCATGGTGGAGGTGGGGATCTTTAATCTGAGCACACAAAAAAATGCTTACATGAAGAACCAAAACATAAATGTGCAGAAAGTTCAATATTGTTTCAGTTTTTCAACTAAAATAACATAAATCACTGTCTAACTGTAACTTGTTGACCACAACACATTTATTTGCTTTGGAGAGATGCCTCTAGTGATGCTATGACCCTCGGGTCTATTTTATTTTAATTGCATACATCGTCACAATTTACTTTTCTCATTGTTCCTTTTAATTATTTTGTCCTATTTATCAATTCCTACCATACCATACAATTTATCCTTGTAACTAGCAGGACAAGAAGCTTCACAACCTTCTGGAAATGTTGGGGGCAAGATTGTTTTGCGTTTGGTGTGCAGGTACAGAAGACAGTTTATTGCCAAAGGAAAATCCTACTAGTTAGATAAACCTTGGCTCTCAATCGAGGGAAATACTTACTGTTAAGATACTTCATCCTTACACTTGGGGGTTACCCAACCACTTTTACGAGAGAGCAATCACACCTCGGCCGTCTCTGAGCTGCACACCGGCTTCGGTTGCCGAGGTTGAAGCCGATTCAAATGAATCCTCTCTAAGAGCATCCATGCATAGCTAGTCTCCAATTGTCGGGCTGCCTCCAAAGTGGTGCAGACTGTTAGATGTGTATAGTTCCTTTTCTGTATATCCCCAGTGTATAAGGGGTTTCCTGCAGTTCTACCTCACATGTATATGTACTGGCCTTTGGCCCATGTGAATGTAAGTTGCTCATTCCTAACATGGTATCAGATGCTTAGGTTCCTCTCCCGCTCCCGCACGCCGCAGCTCCGTGCCCCGCCGCCGGCCATCTCCTCCCTCGCCGCCGGCCCTCTCCTTCCCCGCCGCCGCGCCGCGCCGCCCCTCCCCGAGCTCGGCCGCGCTCTTCTGTCGCCGCCCCGTGCCGTCCAGCGCGCGGCCGCGGCCTCCCCTGCCGTCGCCGCCCCGCGTCGCCCCGCGCGCGGCCGCGGCCTGCCGTCGCCGCCCCGCGCCTCCCCGCGCGCGGCCGCACCCGGTCGCCACTGCCCGCGCCGCCCCGCGCCCGGCCCCGCCCGGCTGCCGCCGCCCCGTTCCTGTGCCGCCCCGAGCACCACGGCAGTACCGCTTAGGCGGTACTACCGCTGTGCATCACGGTAGTACCGCTTAGGCGGTACTTCCGCTGTGTACTGCCGTAGCAAGTTCTGCTTGGGAATCTCCCTCCGTGCAACTTTCTGTTTCCCCTGGTGCTTTAGCGGTAGTAGAGCGGCACTAGCACGGTAGTACCGTGCAGTTGACCAAAAAAAAAAGAGTTCCTCATGTCTGCTTCAGGCTACGTTGCTGTTCCTCGGTGCTCGGTGATCTTCGATGGCACCAACTATGCTGAGTTTGCGGGCTTCATGCGGATCCACATGCGCGGCCTTCTCCTGTGGGGCGTTCTCTCTGGCGAGGTCCCCTGTCCGCCTTGCCCTGTCGCTCCTGTGGCTCCTACCCCACCGGTGCCGCCTGTTCTTGCTGCTGGAGCTTCCCAGGCTGATCGGGATGCAGCCAAGGCTCTCGATGATGCTGCGGTGGATGCTTATGATCAGCAGGTATCAGCCTATTCCGATGCTCTTTCTCTCTACCGGGATGCTCTATCTGCTTACACTCAGTGGTGCAATGATGATGCTTGGGCTGCTGTTGTTCTCACTGCTAGTGTCCTACCTCAGTTTGCTTCGGAGTTCATGAGCCTCGGTACTGTTGCAGCGATGTGGTCTTACCTCTGTCAGCGCTATCAGCCCTCTGGTGATGTGCTCTTATCTGTGGTGCGTCAGGAGCACGCCCTTCAGCAGGGTGACTCTTCTGTTGATGAGTTCTACACACAGAGTTCTGCCATCTGGCGCCAGCTTGACTCTCTTCGGACAGTTGTTTGTGGAACTTGCCGTTGCTGCCAGACTATGAGGTCCGACTTGGAGTTTCAGCGTGTCCATGAATTCTTATCTCGCCTCCGTTCCGAGTTTGAGCCTCGACGCGCTCACTTGCTTGCTCGTGGTCGTGTTCCTATCTCGGAGGTGCTTGCTGAGCTTCGTGCTGAGGAGACCCGCCTCCGCTCTGCTGGGTTGCTTGCTGTTCCCTCTGTGTTGGCTGCTTGAGCTCCTGTGTCGTCTGCTCGTCTCACCGCTTCTGAAAGGATCGATATGGTTGACTAGAGGGGGGGGTGAATAGGCAACTACCAATTTTTAGTTTTTCTTAACAAATTAGGGTTAGCAACAAAATAGGTTGTCTAGATGTGCAACTAGGTGAGCAACCTATATGATGCTAACAAACACAACTCAAGTAAGTAAAGGATACAATACAAGTGAATCAAGCACAATGTAAAGGTAAGAGATAACCACAAGTGGAGTCGGTGAAGACGAGGATGTGTTACCGAAGTTCCATCCCTTTGAGAGGAAGTACGTCTCCGTTGGAGCGGTGTGGATGCACAATGCTCCCCAAGAAGCCACTAAGGCCACCGTATTCTCCTCACCCCCTCACACAATGCGAGGTGCCGTGATTCCACTAGTGGTGCCCTTGAAGGCGGCAACCGAACCTTTACAAACAAGGTTGGGGCAATCTCCACAACTTAATTGGAGGCTCCCAACACAACCACGGAGCTTCACCACAATGGAATGTGGCTCCGAGGTGACCTCAACCGTCTAGAGTGCTCAAACACCCAAGAGTAACAAGATCCGCAAGGGATTAGTGGGGGGAATCAAATATCTCTTGGTGGAAGTGTAGATCGGGGCCCTCTCCTCCAAACCCTAGCAAATCAACAAGGTCTATTGGCTAGGGAGAGAGATCGGGCACTTTGAGCTTTGGGGCAACAATGGAGCAAAGAGAGGAAAGAGGTCCGTCTACTTGGAGAAGAAGACCCCCTATTTATAGGAGGGGAAAATCCAACTGTTATCTGCCCACAGCCCGCACACAAGCGGTACTACCGCTCTGAGGAGCGATACTACCGCTTGGGCGGTAGTTCCCGTCTGTCCAACGCGAGCAACAGAGAACTGGAGCGGTAGAACCGCACCAAGCGGTACTACCGCTCAACTCAGCGGTACTACCGCTTAAGATATCGCAGGACAGAGGAAACATAGGTAGTGGGGTAGTACTGGAACGGCAGTACCGCAACAAGCGGTACTACCGCTCTACTACCGCCCCACTACCGCTTAAGAAAAATGGGCAACCGAACCGAGCACACCACCTCACACAAGGGCGGTAGTGGCAACGGTAGTAGGGGCCGGTAGTACCGCACCAAGCGGTACTACCGCTCGACTACCGCTCTACTACCGCTTAGCGGAAAACAGCAGCAGAGAGGGGTTTCTCCAAGCGGTAGTGCTGCGGTAGACCACAGCGGCAGTACAGCTCTAAGCGGTACTACCGTGGTACCGAGCGGTGCTACCGCTTGGGTGCATTCAAATTGCCCAAAGATAACAGAGGGATGCTCCATGTTGCGGGAAGGTTATGTGGGTGCAAATGGGTTGTGTACGTGTTGATTCCACCCATACCTTCCAAAGCGGACCCCCTCTTAATAGTACGGGTTTCCTACGACTCAAATCCACCAAAAAGAAATCGTCGGAAAAACACCGTCTTCACTCTTTACCATCGAGGGGAACAAACCGTCTCGTGCCACCTAATAAAATATGAAATGCTCAAAGCACACGGTTAGTCCGCAAACGCATTGTCATCAATCACCAAAACCATTAGAGAGAAATATGCCCTAACAATCTCCCCCTTTTTGGTGGATTGATGACAACACCCGATTTGCATAGGGAATATTAAATAATACAGTGCAAACCGAAACTCTACAAAATATAGACGGGCTCCCCCTAGATGTGTGCACTATTTGGATATGCTTTTGGAATGCAAAGCACACACACATAGGATCAACACTCCCCCTATATTTTATAGACAAGGCAATACTTGCAACAAACATAATATGAACTTTAATCATAGATGCAAGTATGAGCATGAGAGCATGAAGATAAAAGGGCAACAACATAATCATAGCTCCACATACTAGGATAACGACATAATAGGATAGAATAGAGATAAGCGTATGTCTTACACCATACAAGCATAGTCTCCAAGTCTCACACGAAAGCAAATAAGATAAAAGAGTTCACAAGCGGGAAATCGAGACAAATAAAAACGAGCTTGTGACTCGGCAACCCATGCAAATCCCCGGTCCTAAACTCTCTCCCCCTTTGACATCGAGATGCCAAAAAGGCAAAGAGTGACTAAACAACCCGAGGTGGTAGCCCTACTCCGCATCCTCGTCCATGGAGTCCTCGGTCCCATCCTCATCACTGCCATCCTCTGACTCCTCAACAATCTCCTCATCACCCTGGCCCCTAGCAGCAGCAGACGGAGCAGAAGTGCCAGCATCATCCTCCGAGTCAGTCCACGTGCCGTGCTCAGAAATCCACCTATCCTCAGGCGTGATGGTCTTCTCTGAACCGCTGGGAGCATCAATCTCCATCTTCCTCATCATCGCAATCTGATGGCGGCGATCAAGCTTCTCCTTAACATGAGCCTGGTACAAGCGGTGTTGAATGTCTGACTGGAAGCAGAACAGCTTCTTGACCTTCCGCTTGAGCTTGGCAGCCCAAGATGGCTGCTCTGAGGGTGGAATATACTCAGGCTCATCAGACTCTCCGGACTCAGCACCCGGAATCTCAACCTCAGGAACTGAACCCCAGTGCTCCTTCTGCCTCAGCTTGGTAATATCATGAGAAGCCATAGGACCGGTCTCAAGCCTCTCCTCAGGAAACAGCCTGTGCCAAGTGTCCACAATTAGCTTGAAGATCATAGGAGCATAAATGGGAACCTTCCGGCCATAGGCTGCCGAGCGGAGCTCACTCCACATAACATGAGACACGTCCAGCACACAAGACTTGCCCTTCTCCTTCTGACAGATGACCAACATATCAACCAGGTACCCATGTACCATGTCAAAGTTTCCCACACGAGGGAAAAGAGTGTTCCTGAGAATGCGATGCATAATATCCAGAAACGGAATCAGCTCCTTAGTTTCTCCCTTGCCAGTCTTCCTGATGTGCATGTACCGGAGCAGCTTGTCCTTGTGGGACAGAGACGGATTCCTGTGGGGGCGAAGGCCAAGAGAGTTGTCCAGCCCCTCATCTCCGTAGCCCAGACTGTTCATGAAGGTCTTCCAGGTAGACTGCATCTGTCTACCATGAGTCATCCACGTGAGAGTCCTGTTATCATCAGTCCCAAAGTGCACTGTGGCAAAGAACTGCGTCACTAACTCAGGATCGAAGTCGTTGTTGAAGGTGATGATTTTGACGATGTCAAACTGCTCACAAAGCGCCAGAGCCTCACCAAAGTAAGCCATGTCAGTCTTCATGTGAGCAATGTCAATGGACTTGGTCTTGACAAACGTATTCTTCTTGCCCTTGATCACATCATGGTACGCTGCAGCTTGATCTTTGTTCCAGAAAGGGCGTCTCACCAGAGCAGGGTCCTGAGGACGAGTGTAGGGATTGTGCCTACGGTAGGCCCAATACTCTTTGGCATTCATCTCTGACACTGACTTGGCCTGCTCCTTCTTCTTCTTGGCAACGGTCTTCTTGCTTGTCCTCCTGGCAGATGCTGGTGGAGCCTCTTCTTCTTCATCACTTGCATAACTGGCTGGCTGAAGATATCGAGTGCGACCACGCTTCGGATTCTTGCGACGAGCCACATGAGGACCGGAGCTACTACCACCTGAACCAGACACACAAACACGAGGGAAAGCAGGTGAAAAAGATATGCATAAGCCAAGAAATAAGAGTGAGGGAGAGGAACCAGTTGTAACGATTCAGAAGATGTGGATCTCAAACGGTAGTACCGCCCTGACAGCGGTAGTACCGCCTGGGAGACGAGCGGTAGTACCGCTGGCCAGTGGGCGGTAGTACCGCTTAAGCGGTAGTACCGTCCATGACCAAGCTACCGTGGTCTGCACAGGCGCACAGCCGTGCCAGATCCGGTAGTACCGAAGATCCAAAACTTCGAAATCGACACAAAAAGCACCTATCCTCCTATCTAGCAGTCAAACCTCGTCCTACTCATGCCACAATCTAGCCAAAGATTGATGTTTCACCACGCATTGCCCAAAAGCCTAGATTCAAAAGATAGAACCATAGGAACAAGAAACGGGGGCAATACCGGCGTCCATAGCACGAGGGAGTGGTGGGGATCGACTCCACCGGTCGGAATCGAGGAAGACGGCGCGGAAACGGCGTACCGGAGGCGGCTGCCGCGGCTTCTCTTCGCTGCAGAGAGAGAGAGGCGTGGGGAAGAAGAGATGAATGGGTATGGGGAAGTAACTTCCCCTGCCCCCACTTAACCCTTCCCGCAGCCCTCTAAGCGGTAGTACTGCTACGGAGAGCGGTAGTACCGCTTCGGCACTACAAACAGCAGAAGGCCGGTAGCGCCGCTCCCAGCGGTAGTACCGTGCGTAGTGGGCGGTAGTACCGCTTAAAGCGGTAGTACCGTCCAGACACAGCGGTGGTACCGCTTGCAGCTCAGAAAACAGCCAGGGTCAAAATTTGAAGTGGTGGCTTATGCAACTTATATGAGGTTTGAGATGAGATGGGCTTGGGTTTGAGACTCGAAAACCAGCAAATGGGAAAGGTCACTCCAAGGTTTAAAAAACAACAAAAAAAACGGAGAGCAAACTTGGAGCGATCCAGAACACAACAAGACCAAAAAGACTAGAAAAAGCAATGAAAACCACAAGAGAGCCAAACCCTCCCAAAAGAGAGGGTCGGTGGCCGAAGCCACCTTTGTTTGAGTCGAATGGTTTGGCACCGCGAAGATTTTAACCTTGGGCCCAAAACCAAAACTCATCTTTGAAGCACAATTACCATCATAAATGGCTAATGTGAAAGACTTTGATTAATTTATGCATAATGGGGGGAGGGAGAGTTCATTGAGAGAACAACACTCCCCTTATGTCCTTGCCTACATCTAGAACAAGATAAACATGATGAGTGCGGTGGGATGTGACGAGAATCAAGCCACGTTGCTCGAATCAATGATATTTAGCTCATGCCTTAACTCGCGAAATCTTGCTTCATCCAATGGCTTCGTGAAAATATCCGCTAGTTGCTCTTGAGTGCTAAGATGAATAATATCAATCTCTCCACGCTTGACGTGATCCCGAATGAAATGATGACGAATCTCAATGTGTTTCGTCTTGTTATGTTGCACCGGGTTGTAGGAGATCGCAATTGCACTTTCATTGTCATAGAAAAGAGGCACTTTGTCACAAGTGACACCGTAATCCTTTAAAGTTTGCCTCATCCAAAGCAATTGAGCACAACAACTTCCGGCAGCTACATACTCGGCCTCGGTGGTGGAGAGAGACACACAATTTTGCTTCTTCGAAGACCAACTCACCAAAGAGCGACCAAGGAATTGGCACCCTCCGGAGGTTGACTTCCTATCCACACGGTCTCCCGCCCAATCCGAATCCGAATAACCCATTAGATCAAAGCTTGCTCCTTTGGGATACCATAAGCCAAAGTTTGGGGTATGAGCCAAATATCGAAAGATTCGCTTGACTGCCACATAGTGACTTTCCTTAGGCGCGGCTTGAAACCGTGCACATATTCCCACACTCAACATGATATCTGGTCTAGATGCACAAAGGTAAAGCAAGGATCCAATCATGGAACGATATACCTTTTGATCCACCGCTTTACCATTGGGATCTATGTCAAGTTGGCACTTGGTAGGCATTGGAGTCTTGGCCGGCTTGACATCATTTAACTTGAATCTCTTGAGCATGTCTTGAGTGTATTTGGCTTGGTTGATGAAGGTTCCTTCTCTTCTTTGCTTGACTTCGAATCCAAGAAAGAACTTCAACTCTCCCATCATAGACATCTTAAACTTCTCGGTCATTAGTGCGGCAAACTCATCATTGAAAGCTTTGTTAGGAGAACCAAAGATAATATCATCAACATATAGTTGGCATATGAACAAATCCCCTTTAACCCTCCTAGTAAAAAGAGTGGGATCGATTTTCCCAATTTCAAACCCACGGTCTTGCAACAACTCGGTAAGGTGCTCATACCACGCACGTGGGGCTTGTTTAAGGCCATAGAGTGCCTTATCGAGCTTGTATACATGATTGGGGAACTTGGGATCCTCGAACCCCGGAGGTTGTTTGACATATACCAACTCATTAAGAGGACCGTTAAGAAATGCACTCTTCACATCCATTTGTTGCAATTTAAAATCATGATGAGAAGCATATGCAAGCAACATACGAATAGATTCAAGACGAGCAACGGGAGCAAAGGTTTCACCGTAGTCGATACCCTCGACTTGGGAGTAGCCTTGTGCCACCAATCTTGCCTTGTTTCGAGTGACAACACCGTTCGTATCTTGCTTGTTCTTGAAGATCCATTTGGTTCCAATGACATTATGATTCTCCGTTGTCCTTGGCACCAATGTCCACACTTTGTTGCGCTCGAAGTTGTTGAGTTCATCATGCATGGCTTCAGGCCAATCCGTGTCCTCGAGCGCCTCATGTACCTTTTGGGGTTCAACACACGAGACAAACGCGTAATGCTCACAAAAGTTTGATAATTGTTTACGAGTGGTTACCCCTTTCTTTAAGCTTCCATAGACATTTTCCAGGATATGTCCTTTTTTCTCGAGTTTGGAAGCAATCTTGGCGGCACGACGCTTCAATAGCTCCTCCGGTGTCACTTGAGGAGGATCATCTTGAACATCTTGAGCTTGCTCTTGATCATGAGCTTGCCCTTGATCTTGAGCTTGCTCGGTGTCTTGATCTTGATCTTGGGCATCATTTGGTGCATCACCATTATCTTGAGGTTGATCTTGCCCTTGATCTTGATCACTAGGTTGAGGGCCTTCGGATTGTTCTTCGGAAGCGTGTGGGTCTTGTGTCGGTGATGGTTCCACTTGCGTAGAACATTGTCCTTCTCCTTCCACCACAAGAGGTTCCTCAATGGGTAGGATTTGACCCACACCCATTCTTCTTATGGCTTGAGGAGGAATTTCATCACCTATATCACAAAGACCACTTTGCTCCACTTGGGAGCCATTATTCTCATCAAACTCCACGTTACACGTCTCCTCAATGAGTCCAGTGGACTTGTTGAGAACACGGTAAGCACGAGAGTTTGTAGCATAACCAACAAATATGCCCTCTTGAGCTCTAGAATCAAATTTAGATAAGCGAACACCTTTCTTGAGAATGAAACACTTACAACCGAACACCCGGAAGTACTTGAGGTTGGGCTTGTTGCCGGTAAGTATTTCATATGGAGTCTTGTTCAAGCCTTTGCGGAGGTAGAGCCGATTGGATGCAAGACAAGCGGTGTTGATGGCTTCGGCCCAAAAGTTGTATGGAGACTTGAACTCCGCCATCATGGTTCTTGCCGCGTCCATCAACGTCCGGTTCTTCCTCTCCACTACACCGTTTTGTTGAGGGGTATATGGTGAGGAATATTGATGCTTGATCCCCTCATCACTAAGAAACTCATCCAAGGTGTAGTTCTTAAAATTCGGTGCCGTTGTCGCTTCTAATGATCAATATCTTGCATCATGTTGACGTTGAGCTTCATTTGCAAAGTCGATCACGGTTTGTTGGGTCTCGCTCTTCCTCTTGAAGAAATATACCCAAGTGTATCTTGAATAATCATCCACAATCACCAAGCAATACTTTCTTCCCCCAAGACTATCAAAGGATGGCGGTACAAAGAGATCCATGTGAAGGAGCTCCAAGGGCCTCTTCGAGTAGATGATAGTCGTGGGTCGGTGAGCCGTCTCATGTAGCTTTCCTTCGATACAAGCACTGCAAGCACGGTCTTTGGCAAAGCTCACATTTGTTAGTCCTCGGACGTGGTCCCCTTTGAGGAGACTTTGCAAAGATCTCATATTGACGTGGGCTAGACGGCGATGCCAAAGCCATCCCACGTCAACTTTAGCCATTAGGCAAGTCGCGGTCTTAGTGGGTCGCTCCGAGAAGTTAACCACATAGAGACCGTTCTCGACATGCCCAACAAAAGCTACTTTAAGAGTCTTGCTCCACAAAAGGGCCACGGTATCAATATCAAAGAACGTTGCAAATCCCATAATAGCAAGTTGACGAACGGAAAGTAAATTGTATGCAAGGCTCTCAACAAGCATGACCTTCTCAATGGACAAGTCCGGTGAGATGACCACCTTGCCGAGACCCAATACCTTTGACATCGAGGCATCACCATATTGAACATGGGTGGGCATAGATGAACTTGCTTGAACGTCCACCACCAAGTCCTTGCTTCCGGTCATATGATTTGTCGCTCCACTATCAAGCAACCATGACACCCCACCGGAAGCAAACTCCTACATAAGATTAATGCTTGGTTTTAGGTACCCATTCTTGAATGGGTCCTTTCATGTTAGTAACAAGGGTCTTAGGAACCCAAATAGACCATTCAATGTACTCATAAGAAGAACCAATAAATTTGGCATAAACATGCCCATCACTAGCACGGCATAAAACATAAGAAGGGTTAAAATCGCCGGCTTTGTTGGGATGGGTGGTCTTGCCCCTTTTGACATTACCACCCACCGCCTCGTTCTTCTTCTTCTTAGGAGCACCCTCTCCCTCTTTCACAAATGTATCTTTGAGAGGGAGAGCTTGCTTGGTCTTGCTTTTCTTGTTTGACTTCTTCTTCTTCGACTTGGGTGCAAATCCAAGTCCCTCCTTGGCCACAACTTCCTTTTGATTTCTCAAAAGTTCGTTGAGGTTTTTCTCACCTTGTATGCACGACACAAGGCCTTTCTCGAGTTGCTCTTTCAACTTGGCATTCTCCTCAACAAGATGTGCATGCTCACAACAAGGGTTAGTTGCACGAGCATTATCAATTAGAACAAAAGGAGGACAAGTGGCAATTTCTTTAGTTAGCTTCACTTGGAGTTGATCATGAGACTCCTTGAGTGTAGCATGAGCACTTTTCAAGGCCTTGTGAGCCTTGTCAAGTAAGTCAAACTCCTCTTCGAGTCTAGCATGGCCAACCCCAAGTTCGGCCTTCTCATTTTTAAGCATATTAGCAAGAACTTGAGCATGATCACGATCTTTCTTTAATTTAGCAAGATCTAGATTGTGTGTCTCCTCAAGAGCCACTCTATGACCTTGCTCTTCCTCAAGAGCAATAGAAAGATCAGCAATCTCATCAGCATAATCTCTACTATGCCCTTCCAACTTAGAGATTGTCTCTTCATGAGAATCTATGATTTCATTTGCCTCACCTAATTGTTCCAAGAGAGCCACAAAGTGCTTCTTGGTCTCACCTTTGAGCTTGGCCATGAACTTGTCAAATTCATTTTCCTCCACCTTTGCCTCCTCACTTTCTTCCACACAATTCATCAAAGAAGGAGTGGAAGAAATGCTAGTTTTGATGTTGGAGGTTACCTTGTTGGTGGCCTTGGCCATGAGGCACTTGTGGGTGGTGATGGAGTTATCGTTGGGGGAGTCGAAGAGGGACACCTTTGGTGATGGAGAGGTGGCGATGGCGACGGAGGCCGTAGCAACCCCTTCACCATTTGCAACTTCATCATCATCGGAGTCGTACTCTTCTTGCACCACCAAACTCTTTTGAGGCACCTTCTTGTTGAACTTGTTCTTGCTTGGGAAGGACTTGCCCTTGTCTTTACGGATGAGCTTGCCACCATTTTCCTCCCTATTCTCATACGGGCAATCGGCGACGAAGTGACTCACATTACCACAGTTGTAGCAAGTCCTCACACGTTGACTTTTGCCTTTAGAGCCATTAGTCTTGTTTCTTGAAAAGTTGGGCTTCGAGTTTCTTTTGTTGCCCCAAAATTCTCTTGATGCAAGAGCCATGTGCTCGTGGTATGCATATTTGGTGTCTTCGGGGCAATCTTCATCCTCACAATCTTCATTTTCTTCTTCCTCTTCATGAACTACCTTGGCCTTCAAAGCAAGGTTGGGCTTCTTTGAGCGTTGAACACGAGCAAGTGCGTTGTCGGCGGTCTTGTTCAAAATGTTCATAGCAATAAACTCATCCAACACATCACTAGAGGACAAGGTGTGGAAGTCCGGTCTTTGACGAATCACGGAGGACATGCTCTTATTGTAAGGCATAATGGCCTTGAGAAATTTGCGCTTGATCCAATTGTCATCCGTGTCCTTGCTCCCGTGATCTCGGATTTAGACCGCAAGAGTAGTCAATCTCCGGTAAAGCTCACGAGGATCTTCATCTTCATTCATAACAAACTCATCGGCCTCATCAAGAATAACCTCAAAGTTGGAGCGTTGAATGCTTGAGCTTCCCTTGTACAATGAGTTGATATGCTCCCATGCATCTTTGGCAAGAGTGAATGGGCGCAAATGTGGAAGCTCTTCGGGAGGCATGGCGGCTTGAAGAATGAACAAGGAGGATGCATTGAGTTGGTTGTCCACTTCTTCTCTTGGGGACAAGTTGCTTGGGTCATGCGGATAATAGCCTTGTTCAATGATTCTCCAAAGTTGAGTTGAGCTATAATTCAAATGAGACTTAATACGAAACACCCAATTAGCGAAGTTAGTCAAATCAAGCTTAGGAGGAGGACCATGATTGTTTATATGAGGCGAGGGGACCGGTCCTCCATAGACCGGGGGAGGGGGAACCGAGGCGTGTGTTCCCGTCCCATTCTTACCATGAGGGGAAGATGTATGAGTGTCTTTAGCCACTTCCTTGCCGGAATTGGCCTCCGACGCCGATGCGGTGGGATTAACCACAAGCAACGGATCGGGAGTAGACTTCAACCCCTCAAGGAGTTCTTTAAGCATGGACTTGACCTCGGCCGTCACAGACGTCCTAAGTGAAGCCATAGCTTCATTCAAGACGTCTCGGGTGACCGAGTTCGACTCCACGGCCTCGAGGACTTCCTCACTCCGTTCCCCATCGTCAACCATACTCTTCGGGTGGTGAAACCCTTAATAAAGAGACGAGGCTCTGATACCAATTGAAAGGATCGATATGGTTGACTAGAGGGGGGGGTGAATAGGCAACTACCAATTTTTAGTTTTTCTTAACAAATTAGGGTTAGCAACAAAATAGGTTGTCTAGATGTGCAACTAGGTGAGCAACCTATATGATGCTAACAAACACAACTCAAGTAAGTAAAGGATACAATACAAGTGAATCAAGCACAATGTAAAGGTAAGAGATAACCACAAGTGGAGGCGGTGAAGACGAGGATGTGTTACCGAAGTTCCTTCCCTTTGAGAGGAAGTACGTCTCCGTTGGAGCGGTGTGGAGGCACAATGCTCCCCAAGAAGCCACTAAGGCCACCGTATTCTCCTCACCCCCTCACACAATGCGAGGCGCCGTGATTCCACTAGTGGTGCCCTTGAAGGCGGCAACCGAACCTTTACAAACAAGGTTGGGGCAATCTCCACAACTTAATTGGAGGCTCCCAACACAACCACGGAGCTTCACCACAATGGAATTTGGCTCCGAGGTGACCTCAACCGTCCAGGGTGCTCAAACACCCAAGAGTAACAAGATCCGCAAGGGATTAGTGGGGGGAATCAAATATCTCTTGGTGGAAGTGTAGATCGGAGCCCTCTCCTCCAAACCCTAGCAAATCAACAAGGTCTATTGGCTAGGGAGAGAGATCGGGCACTTTTGAGCTTTGGGGCAACAATGGAGCAAAGAGAGGAAAGAGGTCCGTCTACTTGGAGAAGAAGACCCCCTATTTATAGGAGGGGAAAATCCAACCGTCATCTGCCCACAGCCCGCACACAAGCGGTACTACCGCTCTGAGGAGCGGTACTACCGCTTGGGCGGTAGTTCCCGTCTGTCCAACGCGAGCAACAGAGAACTGGAGCGGTAGAACTGCACCAAGCGGTACTACCGCTCAACTCAGCGGTACTACCGCTTAAGATATCGCAGGACAGAGGAAACAGAGGTAGTGGGGTAGTACTGGAACGGCAGTACCGCAACAAGCGGTACTACCGCTCTACTACCGCCCCACTACCGCTTAAGAAAAATGGGCAACCGAACCGAGCACACCACCTCACACAAGGGCGGTAGTGGCAACGGTAGTAGGGGCCGGTAGTACCGCACCAAGCGGTACTACCACTCGACTACCGCTCTACTACCGCTTAGCGGAAAACAGCACCAGAGAGGGGTTTCTCCAAGCGGTAGTGCTGCGGTAGACCACAGCGGCAGTACCGCTCTAAGCGGTACTACCGTGGTACCGAGCGGTACTACCGCTTGGGTGCATTCAAATTGCCCAAAGATAACAGAGGGATGCTCCATGTTGCGGGAAGGTTATGTGGGTGCAAATGGGTTGTGTACGTGTTGATTCCACCCATACCTTCCAAAGCGGACCCCCTCTTAATAGTACGGGTTTCCTACGACTCAAATCCACTAAAAAGAAATCGTCGGAAAAACACCGTCTTCACTCTTTACCATCGAGGGGAACAAACCGTCTCATGCCACCTAATAAAATCTGAAATGCTCAAAGCACACGGTTAGTCCGCAAACGCATTGTCATCAATCACCCAAACCATTAGAGAGAAATATGCCCTAACAGCTTCTGCCCACACCTTCAGGGGGGGTGGCTCGCCCTCCTTCTGCTGAGAAGGGCCGATCGCGCCGTGACACTTTCTGTGGCTACTGCTCTAGGCAAGGTCACCCAGAGTCTGAGTGCCGCCAGAAACAGCGAGACCAGAGGCGCTCTTCTTTCAGTGGGACTCATGCGCCTCCCTCGACTCCGTCACTCACTGACCAGGATATTATGCGACTCAAGAGCATGCTGGCTTCCTCTAGTTCTTCCTCGACGGGCTCTGTTGTTGCTGTGACTGCCACCACCACCCTGCCCTCGCTGGAGCTTACTCAGTCAGGTACATCCTCGTGGGTTCTAGATTCTGGAGCTTCTTTTCATATGTCCTCTGATTCTTCTGCTTTATCTTCCCTTCGACCTCTTGATTTTCCTCTTAATGTTCTCACTGCCGATGGCATTCTTTCTACTCCATCTTTTTCTGTTCCTAGTGTTTCTCATGTTCCTCGTCTTACCATGAATCTTTTTTCCGCTGCCCAACTTACTGATTCTGGTTGTCGTGTCATTCTTGATACCGACTCTTGCTCCATTCAGGATCGTCGCACCAAGGCTTTGGTTGGTGCTGGCCCCCGGCGCCGTGAGTCAGAGGGCCTTTGGGAGGTTGACTGGCTTTGTGTTCCTTCCGCTGCCACCACTTCTGCCAGCTCTCATGCTCTTGCTGCCTCTTCGTTTGCGTCCTTCCAGCAGTGGCATCATCGCCTTGGTCACATCTGTGGCTCTCGCTTGTCTTCTTTAGTTCGTCAGGGCCTCTTAGGGTCTATATCTGGAGATGTCTCCTTACATTGTAATGGTTGCAGACTTGGCAAACAGACCCAGTTACCTTATCCTACTAGTGAGTCCGTATCTCAGCATCCTTTTGACTTAGTTCATTCTGATGTGTGGGGTCCTGCTCCCTTTGATTCGAAAGGTGGTCATCGCTACTATGTTTTGTTTATTGATGATTTCTCTCGCTACACTTGACTCTACTTCATGAAATCTCGTAGCGAGGTTCTCTCTATATACAAACGATTTGCTGCCATGGTTCACACCCAGTTTTCCACGCCCATTCGTACTTTTCGTGCTGACTCCGCTGGAGAGTATATCTCCCAGCTGTTGCGTGGTTTTCTCGCGGAACAGGGTACTCTTGCCTAGTTCTCATGTCCTGGTGCTCATGCTCAGAATGGCGTTGCTGAACGTAAGCATCGTCATCTGCTTGAGACGGCTCGTGCGTTGATGATTGCCGCTTCCCTTCCACCCCACTTTTGGGCTGAGGCTGTTTCTGCATCCACCTATCTCATCAACATTCAGCCCTCGACTGCTCTGCAGGGTGGTATTCCTATGGAGTGTCTCACTGGTCGATCTCCTAACTACTCAGCTCTTCGTATGTTTGGATGTGTGTGCTATGTCCTGCTTGCCCCGCAAGAACGCACCAAACTGACGGCTCAGTCGGTTGAGTGTGTTTTCCTTGGCTACAGTGATGAGCACAAGGGCTATCGCTGTTGGGACCCTGTTGGTCGTCGCTTGCGCATCTCGCGTGATGTGACCTTTGATGAGTCTCGCTCTTACTACCCCCGCCCTTCCTCCTCGAGTTTCTCTGTGGACGATATTTCTTTCCTTATCCTTCCTGATACATCCTCCACTGTGCCTCAGGTCTCTCCCCTTCCTCAGACCCGTCTCACTCTTCCTCACATGCCACCGACACCACAATCCCCTCCATCCTCCTCTCCACCATCCTCTCCGATCCGTCGGCCTCTCTCTCCTTTTCCTCTCCACTACACTCGCCGGCCTCGTGTTGAGGATGATTCTCCTGACACATCTTCCACTTCCGATGTTCCTCCTTCCACGCCTCCACCAGTTCATAATCTCCGTGCTAGACCTCGACCCCCTCCTGAGCGCTACTCTCCTGCCAAGTACGGCCTCTCTGTTGTTGCTGAGCCGACTTCCTATCAGGCTGCCCTGACTCAGCCTGAATGGCAGCTTGCGATGGCCCAGGACCTCGCTGCCCTTGAGCGTTCTGGCACGTGGGATCTGGTTTCCCTTCCTTCTGGTGTTCGTCCCATCACATGCAAGTGGGTTTATAAGATTAAGACCACCTCGGTCCTGTCTTGTCGAATGAAATACAACCAACCTGCATAAAAAAACGTTTGCCCGTGCAGTCAGCCTTGTGCAGGACGAATTCCCGCACAACTCCTTCGATGGTCAACCTGCCCGGTCCTGCCGGATGATACCGGTCTTATCCACGGGTCCCTTTGGATCACGTGTCAGGCTTGACCTGATGGTTAACATGACGTGCGGGAGTGGGCTGAGGGCCCACTCATGCCACGTCCCATGAATAGTGGACGTGTGCCTTGATTCCCGCATGGTGTTTATTAGACGTCCCCTCGATCCCCGCACACAATTAACGCCGTTGGGGCGAACATGAGGGGATTTGCTGCCACATGGCAGGGATAACCTATCGCCGTTTCACATTCCCCCTCCCCTATATTAGGGAGGAAACAGAGTGAGCGAGGGCCTCTCGCTCTCTTCTCCCCCACTCCCATCTTCTTCCTCGCGCCCAGAGCTCATATGCCCCAGCACACCATTGCTTCTTCACCGCACCACCATCGTACAACTCTTCTGCAGCGACACCGCGCCACCATGGATCTTTCCACGCGACATCGCCTGATGAAGGATAGTCAAGCCGTGAACACCGGCAAGAACGCCGTGTCGGCAAAGGAAAAGGTGGTATCCAAGACGAAAGGAAGTGGATGTCTTCCACCGCAATGCGCATCTAGCTGGAACGCCTCTCCGACGCCGGCTACCTCCCGCCGCTGGAAGTTGCCTTTGCACGCTCCCCCATCGCCATCAACAAAGACGATGACTGGGCTGAGGTGATACCACAACCTGAGCCCAATGAACGGGTTTGGTTTATTCTCTTCCTTATTCGCGGGTTGGGCTTTCCAATTCATCCTTTTTCTGGGGTTTGCTGCATTTCTACTATATGCAACTCCATCAGCATCCTTCCAATTCCATCCTCCACAGTGCGTGCTTCATTACACTATGCGAAGCTTTCCTCTGCGGAAAGTCACACTTTGACTTGCGGCGGAAATACTTCTGCATCAAGCTCCAAACAAATGTCGACGAGGCCTGCATGTGCGGCAGAGATGCTATATCAAGTAGGCAAGGGCCGAGTACCTGCTCAGAGAGTTCGTGGATATGAACAAGAAGTGTCAGGAGGAGTGGTTATGTATCCCAGATGTAGAACCAACGGATCCTCCTCGGGCCGGCATCGTCACCCTATTCAGCCCAATTCCTCCGACCAGGCGCCACACATGGAGCCTGAAGAACAACTCTGCGGAGTCTAGCTCGACAAAGAGGCTGAGAAAAATGGTGTCCAGGATGGATGACCAGGGTATGACCCTGATACATGTGATGCACGTGGCCCTCGGCCAAGGGATCCATCCATTGCAAGCCGGACGCACCCGATGTGGCAATACACCAAGGAGAATGATCCCACAAGGGCAATCCGGGGTGACTTCTTCCGGAACAAGTCACTTCGTGAGATGCTCTCCATGATGTTCAAAGGGAAATGACGAATTACCCCAGTGATCCATCCGAAGCCGGATTTTTGGCCGACGTGCTTGTAGCCGAGCTGAGTCTTTACATAAGTTTCTCCAGCTTCATCGAACTTTTGCAATTTGAACTGACCCATGGTTTTGCTATATCAGCTGCACCGCTCATGGGTAGCCAACATCTTCTTCTGATCTCCACAACTCGAAGATCCTCATCCGGAGGGCTTGGAGTGGCTCCGGTCCGAGGAGCCCACCAAAAAGCCTACATGTGCCAAGGGGCCAGTGATCAAGGTCGAGCTCGACGATGACCTTGAGGAGGCCGTAGGAGAGTCTAGCAGCGAGACCGAGGACGCCCACCCCAACGCCTTCAAGTTCGCCAAGTGCACTCGAGACAACGGAGCCTCAGGCTTCAGAGACAACTAGGCAAAGCCGGCCAAGGATGCCGGGCGGGAAAACGCCAGAAAGTGCGTCAAGACCCGGCGCCCAGCACATCTACCCGTTCTTCCTCCAGCACCCAAGCTACATGTTTGTCGTCCAAGTTAGTCGGGCTGCTGGTAGTAAGCTCCAAACCAAGCCCGTCAGTAATCTGTAAGTACCTTCCCGGCTGAATTGCTTATTGTAACACACCATGAGTTTTGACTTATAATGAACATGTTTTGCTTTGTAGGCCGCCGCGTGATCTGGGTGCCGATCTGACCGGCGGCCCTATCGTGTCCCTTGACACCACCCTCAGTATCGATATGGGGGCCTTGATGGCCGAAGTGGTAGCCCAGGCTCCTCCACCTCCTCCTGACTTCACCACAGTCACCACAACTACGATGGAGAACGATCCCCGAAAAGCCGACCAGCCCAAAGCCAATGAGCGGACGCTGATAATAGGCGCCGACTCCCAGAAACCACAAGCTAGAAGCTACTCATGCAGCTGATGAAGACCATCCCCTGGCCTCTGGCGTAGAAGGCCGGGAACGCTGAAATTGCTGGGGTAGTTAAATCCTTGCCCCTCTATGCAAGAGCAACCTCAAGCAGCAGCCACAACCCCACGGCCGCCCGCCACCGCACCACCAGCACATCCAGAGGCGTCAACCGCCCTGATCATTCAGGACAACATGTCTGTGCGCCACCTCGGCCCCAGCGCTTCGGCCAGTGCGGAGATGGTTCGCTGGCCCACTACAGAGATGTTAGCGACCACCTATGAGGCCTTGTCCGTGCTGCATCACCAGGAGACTAAGAAATCTTGGACGAGCCCGTTTTTGACCGATGCCATGCGCGAGGCTCTCAAGTTTATGAAGAAGAAGGCCGATTGGATGGATCTCCGCGTGAAGCAGTTGACCGACCTTTTTGCTCTAGACATTGAGGTAATTTAAAATATCCAGCATTATTTCCGTAAAATTATATGGTCAGTAGCCCTCAAGGTGCATATTGCCACACCGATGACGGCGAGACCCTAGGGTGCCGCGCTCTTCTTGAAGATGTTGTTGTGGTTCTTCTCTTCGTGTCAGGGCTCCCGGGTGAAGACCTTTGTCCGGTGTGGACTCGGTAATGGCGATGCTCTGTGCCGTTCTCCCTCTTGGGGCGTTGTCGTGGAGCTTGGGTGTGCTAGGCCGTAGTGTGTGGGTGTTTCGTTCTTCGGTATTCGTTGCTGGTAGCGTAGTCACGTGCGTCTGCGTGTGCCGGATATCTCAAGATCCGCTTTGTAAGAGGGCTACCTCACCATCTTGTATCGTTCGGCCGTGTACTTCTTGGATTGTTGCTTTGTGTATAAAGCAGGGCGAAAGCCTGTTAAGACAGCCGCCCAACTTGCGCCACAGCAAGCGGCGAGCCAGGCTGGCTGGGAAGCATCCACCCTCCTCCAGCGAGACCTCCACAAACGCCAGGTATTGTATGGCAAACTGAAGGCTGAGAAAGCCAGCCTGGCCGAGGACCTCAAAAAGGTTGTGTATGATTACAAGGAGGCCAAGCTGAGCCAGCAGAATGCCGAGGAGGAGGTTAGGCAAGCCGGCGAGATTATAGCCAGTAAACCATATCTTCTTCAATGCATTTTGCACTAGGTGAGACCAACACTAGCAGATGATCAGGAGCTGACCAACCCGCGCCCCGCAAGCTTGCATTTCCTGTGCCAACTATTATAGACGAATAATGAACAAATGGCATGGAATCTCAAGGCAAGTATACTCGTCCTCATGTTATCTGTTTATGTCACGTGTCCTGTAAAAGTTTGTAATAGTTGGTTCATTTAAGTATAAAGCACATGGTACAAAGTAAGCCTATGATACCAAATCAGAATAAGCATAAGCAATTACATGTTCATGCTTTCTTAGTTTTTTAAATCAGAAATGTTTGTCTTTATGCTGATTTTAGAGAAAAGGCTTGGCCGAGCCCAAGAAGAGCTCGAACCTAACCCGACTTTGAATTAACAAAGCCATCAACCGGGCAGGAGATTACAAACGACACCTTACAGAGAGAACATAATAAGAAGAACATCGAAAGATACATAGTGCTGCGCCAACAACTAATAGGCTCCATACGCACAACAAGCAAAGATATGAAAACTAAGGCCCTAATCCGCTTGAAGACGATGAAGCCCTCCAGCATGAGCAGACCACCACACAAAAGCTTCAGCAGGACCTTGTCGGCATGAAGAACTTAGTAGGTGCAGAGGCACTCTCATCTGCTCCAAGGATTTTGGCCGACACGATGACAACCTCCTCCATCTTCGAAGGGGGCACCAGCCCCCTCGTCCTGGCACGAAGGGCGCCGATCCGTCAAGAGATGAAGACGCTCCCCCAAGAACTAAGGTGTGAACCGGCGCCATTGCCCACGGAAGCCAAAACAGAGTGCCAACACCATACCAAAGCAAGCAAACTAAAGAGAGGCTTCTGCCCTGTCGAGGAATCTGCACACGCGGAGAAGCAATGGCACAGCAGGGCGGCTGAAGGCCAAGCAGCAGTGGAAGAAGGACGCCGTGCCGGAGCTTCGAGGTACACCTAGTCCGCAGAGACGGGCACCGAGCTCCCGCCATCCACAAATGAACAGGAACAACCAAAGGAGCAAATAGGAGTAACCCTGCCACACGGAGACACCGGCCGACGAGCTCCGGCCACACCACCAACCACCACCAAACATCCAGAACGGCACCTCCACCACAAGCTCACCAAAGACGGCACCCCCAAGAAGGTGACGACGCCAGCAGCACCGCTGCCGCCCAATCCGGAAAGGATCTGGGTTTTCACCCGGTATACGAGTAGGGTGAAGAGGAGGGGAAAGGAACAACCTTGACGACACCAACACGAAGGGGAACGGCGTCCAAGGACGTCGCCGCCGTCGTGGCCGGACCAACCGCCCTCGGATTTCTCCGGTGTCCCTCCCCACCTCCAACCTCCAAGCGCGAACAGCACTGGATGCCGAAGACCACCATAGGCTAGATCTGGCAGGAGGGCGCCGCGGATGTCAAGGAAGAGGCCAATAGATCGGAAACGGCCACCACCGAAGGGCCACGCACCACCGCCACCACCTGCCGCCCCCTCGCCGCCCCGCGGCCGAGGAGGACGGCCAACACCGCCGGACGCCGCCCGCTGAAGCAAGCACCGGCCCACCAGCCATGGCCGCCGCCATGGATGCAGGGCACCTCGAGGGAGAGCGAGGCTACCATATCCTCGCCACCACCATCCTTGGCAGCCGCACGGCGCACCGGCAGCCCCTCTGGTGGCGACGAGGGGGAGAGGCAGGGGTGGGGAAGTCGGCGGCGGTGGCTAGGGTTGGCCGCCCGTGTCGCCCCTGGTGGAGCGACGCGGGGGCGAGAGGACCTTGTCTTTATGCTGATGATTGGTTTATTGTTGTATCTTCATCTGTATGACACTGTATCTTCTCAGTGCAGCATCTTACTGGAGAGACTGTTATATTGAGAAACAAGGAGTTCATTATTCTATATAGAGGGAAGGATTTTCTTCCGGGTTGAGTTAAACAATCGGTTATTGAGGAAGAGGCTCAGGTAGATGCCCAACAGGCGAAGGAAGAAGAAGCCCGAATAATGGTGATAGACTCACTTCAGATGTTCGCTGGTCTACCATCTGATGAAAGTTCTGTGGGAACTTTCAGAGAGTATCAGGAGTTCCAGCTTAACCATGTGCAGGAAACAACTGAAAACAACATGGCCATGGTAGTGTCATGTTGAGAAACAAGGATGTTGGAATTCGCCCATGGATCGATCACATCAAATCACAACAAACACACACAAAAAAAAAACTGATAGCCAAAGGCACGTGTCGTGCCTCTCTTCTTTCCTCTTTATTCCTTTTTCTCTTTTTTCTCACCACGGTACTACAAATCTATGCCCTGGCTATGTATATATATATACACACGGCCAACGCTAGACACCAAACCAACTCAAAGATGACCAAACTTCAAACCGGACACAACTTGCTAGCACACCTAGCCGGACACTATTTCCTAACAGGACTAGTACTACTCACCTGGACACTATTTCCTAACCTAAACACACAGCCACGTTGATCACTTTGTAATAAACCTAACAAAAACATGTACCCAAACCTACTAGGACTAACGCTGGATGTCCAAACCGGACATAGAACATATTAAGGCAAGATTATTACTAACAAAGGATTTCATTATTCTATACAGAGGGAAGGATTTTCTTCCAGGTGGATTTAAACAATCTGTTATTGAGCAAGAGGCTCGGGTAGATGCCCAGCAGGTGAGGGAAGAAGAAACCCTATTAACTGTGATAGACTCACTTCAAATGTTCGCTGGTTTACCATTTGAGGGAAGTTCTGTGGGAACTTTCAGAGAGTATCAGGATTTCCAGCTTAACCATGTGCAGAAAACAACTGAAAACAACATGGCCTTGATAAAACTAGAGGCCGAGAAGCATAGACTGGAGAAAGAGTTGAAAGACCAGCAACGAAGGCTTTTCATTGTAAGCCCCGATCTTATCTCTTGTTTCACATCTAACCTTTCTTATAGTACATAATGGAATAAAACTGATATTGGCTGCAGCTTACAAAGAAGATTGAGAGATCCAACCAATCGCTTGCGAAGCTTCATAGTTCTTGGAACCCTTCAGAGGAATCAGCAGATAAAGAAGTAAAGAACTCTTGACAGAGGAGGAAAGAATGATATTCCGAAAGATTGGCCTAAAAATGGATGAGCATGTGCTCCTTGGTATAGCTTTCTGCACTTACACAGAATTTTTGGTCATATGAGCTCTTATGCGTGTAGTGACCAAGAAAGGCTACTTACCCGTTGCTGATCCCAAAGTTATTTTGCTTTGTTTTCCTCGCAGGAAGACGTGGTATCATTAACGGTGTAATTGAAGAGATCCATCAACACTGGAAGCATAAAGAGATTGCAAAAGTAATTACCAAGCAGAATCACGCTTACAAAATAACATACACATCAATGCTGCTTGAGGTTGAGACAGGAGGAATGCTAATAGCAACACAAAAGCTCACAAATAGCCATGCCATAGTACTTTACCGTGGAAAGAATTATCATCGCCCACCAAAATCATCACCCAGTAATCTCTTGACAAAGGGAGAGGCATTACGAAGATCAGTTGAGGTTCAACGACGAGGGGTAGGAATCCTCCTAAAATCATTCTGTATTTTTCCTATCCAGATATCCGTTTTGCTAAGTGCTGCTTCATACCATCTCACTTCTTTTCATCTTATTTGCAGTCAATGAAATACTATGTTTGGGAGAGACAAAAGTCCATTGAGGATTTGCTATGGAGACTGGTTAGTTGACAATGGCATTTCTTAAGTCTGAAGCATCAAGGGCATCAATAGACTATCAATACAATGAATGTACAATGAAATTAAATTGCATACACTTCTGCGGCCTGGAACTCATGCAGTGTGTTTGTTTTTGTTGTGTTGCAGGCTACTGTGACAAGGGAAATCAGGAAACTAACCATATGATCCACGGAGATTGTAGATAGTATGCAAATGATTCCAATTTTTTTGATAGTCTTTCCATCTAGCTTTTCATTTATTCTTCATGTGTCACATACAAAGTACAAAGTGGGCCAGGGTCTCCTTGCGTTGGATGAATTTGTACAGCCTGTAATAAATACAGTTGTATGATTTTCTGTTAAAGTATATACACTGGATACAGGAGCTACAGCCTGTAATAAGTACAGTTTTATGTATATTTACTTTTTCCGTTCACAAATATAAGATGTTTTGGATATTTCAATATGGACTACATACGAACTGAAATGAATGAACTGGTTGTAGGTGGGATGGTGTGTCGGTGCCCGGCACCTTTGTATCTTGCCTTGGGTGTGTGTGTTGGGTGCGGTGGTGGTGGTGGTGTGTGTTTGTATCGGTCTCTCGGTTGTAATCGGTGATGGTTGCTTTATAATATAAAGCGGGGGAAACCTTTTTCGGTAAATGAATGAACACACACACTTGTATATTAATCTTAATCAAGAAAAGTTAGAACATCTTATATTCGTGAAACGGAGTGAGTACTAGATACAAGAGTTATAGCCTGTAATAAATAAAGTTGTATGTTTGTACTCCCTCCGTCCTTTAAAGAGTGTACTTTCAACTTTGTTGGAAAGTCAAACATTTTTTATGTTTGACCGTATTTATACAATAATACACCAACATTTATGACATCAAATTAGTAGCATTAGATTCATGATAAAATATATTTTCATCATATACCTATTTGGTTTCACAAACATTGATATTTTTTTGCACAAACTCGGTCAAACATTGAGATAGTTTGACCCTCCAACAAAGTTGGAAGTACACTCTTTGAAGGACGGAGGGAGTATGCATCTATACTAGATACTGGAGCGTGTTTCAAACGAATTGCCAACGTGAGAAGATGAAGGATATATTTATTGCAAGACAAGTTCTTGGAGATGGAGTGAGGGGCGACCGAGCTCAGAAAGGAAAGCCGGTGGCCAGTAAGCGTGTTGGTGCCATGACTCAAAAGCGACACAAATATACATGTATAATTCTCACTGTTAATTAGAACAGAGTTGAAGGTGAGGAACTAAATCAATGAATGGATCTTCAAAAGATATGTGTTGAGATTGCTCCTATCTTCTTTAGTACAGTTTTCTGTCAAAGTCTTTTTATTTTGTCATTCAACATTGTGAGATTGTACCTTACAAATTCCTTTGGAAGGTCAAAAATCAGTTTAGAATCAAAACTTTGTCTGATTGATGCTGCGTGGTAGTATCCTAACCAGAGACGCCCTCCTCAGTGTGAGGCAAAATGTATTTTGTGTGGAGGAAGTTGTGCAAGAAGCTTTTTTCTTCTTCAAAAAGGAGGATTGCCCCCGGCCTCTGCATCAAAATGATGCATGCAGCCATATTATTGATCAAAGTATCCATCAAGTACGTAGTTCGATACAAGTTCGCAAATCAAGCTGGAAAAAATATAAATTGGCACAATTGGCAAAAATAGGACAAGACGACTATACACATATCCTATTGTTGGACCACCATCCAAACCGGTTTGTACGTACCCCATGCTACTGTCTCCCAACAGTTGCACCCATAAGCCATACGCTCCTTGACTTCCACACGACTGGGTAACGACCACCTACGGATCCAGCCAGTTGCCCTGTAGATGACCTGCAAAATATTTGTGATGTTTTGTCTGTTAAAAATCACATCATTCCGACAGTTTCATATAGCCCAAAGTAATGCACACACTCCGACTCGAATATGCGCCGCTATTTTAGGCTCTACCCCATTTAGGCATGTCCCACACAAAGTGGCAATGCTATTAGGAGAACTGACATCGAAGGCCACATGAACTGTATGCCACAGTAACTTGGCTAGTGGGCATTCGAGAAAAAGATGTTGGGTGGATTCATGTTGATCACAGAAAAAACACCGTTTAGTACCCTCCCAACTTCGCTTTGCCAAGTTGTCCTTAGTCAAGATCACTTTCTTGCGAACAAATCACATGAAGACCTTTATTTTTAGAGGTACCCTAATTTTCCAAATGTGAAGCGACTTTGGGATTGTTCCAGTGTTTATCAAATCCATATACATAAATTTCACTGAGAATACTCCTGACACCGAAAGTTTCTAGTGTAGTGTATCTGACTCATCAGATAGGTTAACATCCATCAACCTACGCACAGTGTATCTGACTCATCAGATAGGTTAACATCCATCAACCTACGCACAAGATGTAGCCATCTATCCCATCGTTCCCCCACCAGGGATCTCCTGAACTGAATGTTCAAGGGAACCGATCCTAGTATTAATTGTACTTACGTAAGCGTCTTTATGTTGTACAATATTGTAAAGGGTTGGGTATTGTATGGCCAGTGGCTTCTTCCCTAGCCATGTATGTTCCCAAAACCTAGTAGTATTATCGTTCCCTACAATGAATTTGGTCCTATTGAAAAAGGCAACCTTTGTTCGCATCAGCCCCTTCCAACAAGGTGAATCGTTCGGTTGCGCCATTACTTGTGCGTGGGTCTTCGATTGCAAATACTTGTTACGCAATAACTGTATCCACACACCATCCTCCTCAATAGATAGCCTGCATAGCCATTTACTGAGCAGGCACCTGTTGTTTACCAGAAGGTTTTCAATCCCTAAACCCACTTGGTCCTTCGGCCTACAGATTATATCCCACTTGGCCAACCTGTACTTCGATCTTGTCTCATCACTTTGCCAGAAAAAGCGTGATCGATAAAAGTCCAACCTTTTCTGTACCCCCATAGGCCATAGGTACTTCAAAGAAGGACAAAAGGAACATCGTCATACTTGTAAGCACTGAATTTATTAGAATTAGCTGTTCCCTATAAGACATTAGCTTGCCCTTCTAGCAACTTAGTTTCTTCTCAAATCGATCTTCTATGCACTTTCATTCTTTGTTGGTTAGTTTTCGGTGATGAATTGGGATTCCCGGATAAATAAACGGGAGAGACCCCAACTCACACCAAAACAACTATCTATAATTTTCCCGTTCTTCCTTGGCGCGCCCAAAATAGAACAGTTCGCTCTTATTGATATTGATTTTCAACCCCGATAGTTGTTTGAAAAAACGGAAGACCAGTTTCATATTTCTAGCCTTTCCCAAATCATGTTCCATGAAAATAATTGTGTCATCAGCGTATTGTAGTATGGACACCCCCACCGTCTATAATTGATGAAGGCTTCAATTTCCCCCTCCCGGAGGGAAGTTTCCCCGGCAGAATCTCTTCGCCGGAGAGCAAAAGTGCTCCACCTCTGTTTTGCCTCGCAGACGGCGGCGGGAAGTCCCGAAACTTTTCGATGATTTTTTCTAGGTCAAAAGGGAATTTATGAACAAAGGGCATTGGGAGGCGAGCTGCCACAGCCCCACATGGACATAGGGTGTGGCCAGGGGGTGGCCGCGCCACCTGTCCATGTGGGCAAGCTGTGGCCCCCCTCTGGCATATTTTTGCTCCATAATTTTTTACATATTCCAAAATAATTCTGCAAAAATCTACGCTTCATTTTGAGCTCTAGAGAATTGCCTTTTCTTCTGTTGATAATTTAGGTCTAGAATTCCACCTGCCAGCAATCCCCTTCTCTAGGTATAACTAGAATTTTAAGAGAGAAAAGGCACTAAAAATAGCACCATAATGTGGAATATAACATTGAAATTAGATAAATTACAGTAGGAAATAATGATGCAAAATGGACGTATTAGCCCTCTGCACTTTCTTGGAGGCGGCCATCTGCAGTTTCTTCGCGGCCACCCTCTGCTTTGCCTTGGAGGCCAGAGCAGCCGTGGGACCAGCCGTGGGCGAAGAGGATGGGATGGCAGGGGTCGGGGCACGGCGCCTCCTCTGGTGGAGTAGTAGCAGTAGCTGCTGCCTTAAGTGGAGGAGGAGGAGGAGGAGCAGCAGCTGCTGCATCGACCTTGGTGGAGGCCCGCTCCTGTGCCTTGGCAGCTTTGATGGCCTCCTTCTCGACTTGTCTCCTTGCCCTGGCGATTGTCTTCTCCTCTGCCTTGGCGGCCCTAGCAGCTTCCATCAACTGTGCCCTCCTTGATTTGGCGACTATCTTCTTCTATGCCATTCTTGCCCTCTGAGAAGCCTTGTCGAGAGCCTTGGCTGCAGCCAACACATCGTCACGTGGGTTGTGGTATAGCATGCACAAAGCGATCTATCACCATGGGTGCCATCGATGAGACCTTCGCCGCTTGCGAGCACATATTCCCTCCTGGAATGGCCGGTGCGTGCTCCTCCCTGCCATCAGCACCCATGATGATGTCGGACAGGCTGCGCTTGCTGCTGAGTTGGACACCGTCGGGATGAAAGGTGAGCGGGAGAACATCGTGTTCCCCCTTCCATGTCCCGCCCCCCTTAGCTTGCTTGATCCTCTGGTCCAGTGGCCCTAGCTACTGAAGAGTGGTGATATAGAACCACGTGACACTGCTTTCGTCCGCAGTGGTCGCGTGGTCTGGGACCATGAGATCAGTCGTCCGGTGATCATACACCTCGCCCGCTCGGATCCAAGAAGGGACGACATCCGTGTCGCCATCGATCCAGGCGCAGATGTTTGATGATCTATAGGTCCACGATAGCGAGAATAGCGTCGTTCGTGTCTGGGGCTGCGGAGGATGCCATGGGCGGGCGAAGCTTTCAATGACTAGGGCTAGGGTTCCGACATGATTTCTCTCGATTGCTAATTTGATTTGGCGATTGCGAGGAACGGAACATTGGATTTGGGGCAGAAGGTGACCGACGGAGTTTCTTTTCACGCCGAGTTGGAGTCGATTTCGTGGCCGCAATCAAAATAAATATAATTATTTACACTAAATTTTAGTACTTATGTACAAATAGTTTTTCTGTGAAATCACAATCATAGGTAATATACTGTATTTTTTCTAATAAAATTTACATTTTTAACACGTTGCACCTTAAAAGTAATTAAACCAAATCCACTTAAATGATAGAAAATAATAAATTAAAAAAGTGTATGTTTTCTTGAATTAATTTGTCACCATTGCATGGATATGGTGTATATGTTTTTGTGCGTATTCTTAAAAAGTGACACACTTTTTTATTTTCGGTCTGCAGTCTTATTATAGCTCTCTGTACTACAAAAATATTTTGATAGCGGTCTTTGATTAGACGTACGGAAATAGAAACATCTAGATTACACAAGATGTTTGGGAGAAGCTTGTTACTTAATAATTGACATACTACTTTATCATTTTTAGTCAAATGTGTGTGACATATAATAGTGGGTTTGGTAATTATTGGTTATGCGCGTCCACTCTGTACCATCTGAGGAAGACTAGTAGCGTAAATTAACTTTTTATATTGTGGACAATAATTGAGTGTTTTGTTTTTTCAACATATTTAATTTTTGTTACATAGGACCTTGAATATAATAAATAATATTTACTAATGTACATATGATTAATATACACAATAAGTATGTGGGTAGGGGCCTACGCCTGGCTGGTCGTAATGGTGAGTATCATATACTAGTATCATGCATATGATACTAGTGTATGATACTATATCCGTAGTGCATAATATTATAGATTAGTATCATAGGTGGTCTCGTTTATTGACATGCATGACACATAGTAGCATAGAATTTATTATGATACGGTATCATAATATGATACTCAACATTCTCTTTCTTCATTTAATTCTACACCACCTCATCAAAATTGCCTAGTTGGCATGCATGATAGTACTAGTTATGATACTCCCACTACGACCAGCCTTACATGCTCGGACTGTTTGTCCGACCTATGGGCCAGCTTTGACATCGAGGCAGTTGGCGGGGCATTGACAAATGAGAACCAGTAGTGTGCGCACTAGCAGGTGGATGAAACCACCGACTCCATTGGCAGTGGCATGGACCGCCACCTTGGACGAATAAAAGCCGGAGCAGCGCCACCCGCAAGGTGCGTAGGTAGAGGTGCCGCCTAGTGGTGACGCGCTTGCGCAACAACGCCTCGTTGCCACATACACGGCCACCCAAGAACGAGTGGATAGCGGAGGTGTGTTGCCTTGCCGACGATGAAAATGACTAGGAGGGACAACACGACATGTTTGGCATTGGCCATGGAGACTCGCACTCACTCAATACGGGAACTAGGAGGAGAAATTCAAAGCTCAAACCAGGTGGGAAAGCTCATAGCCACTTTCATTCGTGGGAGAAGCTCAAAGTTCAAATGTGTTGTCACTCGCCCTGTCTATCGCCTGTGGGGCAAGCGATGAACATGTGATACGAATATACAATGCATTTTAGTTGGGGCTAAGGTACTAGAGCACGCCTAGTCTGATCCTTATGGTGCTATGATACAAACTAGAAGAGTTGGGCGCGCTTTGCTGCGCCATTGGTGTTGTTGAGTTTCTATAAAAAATACTCACTGTGTTTCAAAATATTAGATGTATTACTTTTTTTAAAAGTCAAACCTTTTTAAGTTTGACCATATTAGTAGAGAAATATATCACAATCCATAATATCAAATTGCTATAATTAGATTCATAACGAAATGATTTTTCATATTTTTTGTTTAATATTGTGGATGTCGGTAATTTTGGCTCTGAACTTGGTCAAAGTTAAAAGAATTTGACTTTCCAAAAAACTAATACCCTTTATATTTTGGAATTGATGGAATATTTAGTTTGGGGGCAGTGAGATGATGGAGTGTGTTTTATTTTTTTATAATACGATATTTGGTGGGTCTTTCTGGGTGTGATTCCGTGTTATCCGCAAATAAATCCATATTTATGTGGGCAAATTTCTGCATCAGTAGCTGCGTGTATTATATTGGTGCTATAGTATCACATGGTGGCGTTTCTTTTTCCTAGGTGATGGGAGGAAGCGCATGATTGATATGTTTTTATAGGCCGGTTGTTACTGATTGATTTGAAAAATCACTGGCCCGACCAAAATCGTAAATCAAATCCGAAATCGAATACCTCTATTGAATTGAAGAGCTTCAAAATTAGGGATATAATGAATTAAAATAATTGAATGGGAGAGCTCCTTAAGAAATTCTTGACCCGGTCAAAATTAGTGACTTAATTTTAAATTGAAGACCTCAATTAATTGTGAGGCATTAAAAATTAGAAAGCACAGTGTATGGTATAAAACAATTAAATGAGATAGCTTTGAGAAATTGTTGACCCGGTCAAAATCGGATGACCCAATTTCAATTGTAAACCTCAATTGATTGTGAGCACTTTAAAATTAGGGAGCTTAGTGTTATAGAGGATTGGTCCTTCTCATGGTACAGTTCTCCGAGTCAGTATTTTCTTTCCAGATGGGGTATTGTTTTTGTTCCTACCATCATGGACCGTTGCTTGTTTGTGTTCTCTGGGTTACAGTGTGTAGTGTTGGGAATTGAGCTGTTACATTGCATTGAAATGTGTGTGTTTGGTGTTACTCTCTCCGGTTGAGTTTATAAGCAGGCATGGGTTTTTAGGTCTTCAACTAGCAAAAGGGCCCGTGCGTTGCAACGGAAGAAAAAAAAACATAATCTTCAATGGCTATGACCACATTTTGTTCACACCTCATCGCATGATTTTGATTTGTTCACAAATGCAAGAAAATGTTCCATTTTTTAAATTTATTCACAAATTGAAGCAATGTTCACATTTTTGAAAAATATCGTGGTTTGCAAAAAACATGGAAATTCAAAGAATTATTCTGAATTTCAAGAAACGTTTTTTTAAAAAACGAACTATAATATTCTGATCTATCCCGGCAGTTAATTCTTTAAAATTCATGCGGGTATATAGTCACAAAGACTCAGAAGCATTCCTGTTTAAATACATACCTTGGATCATTCGTGAACATTTTTACAAATTTGGGAACATTTTATAAATCGTGAACATTTTTTACTGTTGACAACATTTTTTAAAATTGTGAACATTTTTTTATATTGTGAATATTTTTTAAGCATTTTCTTTTGAATCGGCGAACAATTATAGAATAGACGAACATTTTTTCTGAAATTCGTGGATTTTTTTGAAATTCACGAACAGTTTTTTAAATGCATGGACATTTTTTGAATCAGCAAATATTTTATGAATCAATAAACTCTTGTGTAATTCACGAACAGTTTTTAAATTTTTAGGACATTTTTTAAAATTCATGAACATTTTTTGAATTAACAAACATTTTGTTCAATTTCATTCATAGTTTATAATACACGAACTTTTTTTCAAAATCATGGAATTTTTTGATTTACGAACATTTTTCTGAAAATTGCAAATATTTTTTGAATATGCGAACATTTTTAAGAAAATGCCGAACATTTTTTGAATTCACAAACATTTTATGTTTTCTTGAACATTTTATTTCAAAATTCTCAGTTTTGGTAAATGTCAAAAGTTTTTAAAGTCCCAAATTATTTAAAATAGAAAAAAACAAAAACGGAGAAGAAAAATAAAAATATAAATCGAAATTAAAAAAAAGGGTGCCCGCACATGGGCCGGCCCAAACAGGCGCGCTTCGTACCGTCAGAAGCAATAGCCACTTTATTATTATATAGGTGGCATTGATGGGTAATATTTTACAACTTTAGGGGCTATTTTAATGACGTACCGTCAGAAGCAATAGCCACTTTATTATTATTGGTATAAATTTAATTCGGAAAACGTGCATTATATTTAATAGAAAATATGTCTTTAGATTTGTCGCCAAATGAAGTTTCTAACCAAATTTTTTTTTGTCATATACTCCTATTATTTTTGGCACGGTGACCAAGGCACATAATTATAGACCATTTAGAACGAAACTACTCTAGGAAAATTCGTTGGTTAGTTGCAAGTAAATCAGTTAGTCCAGGAAAGAAAGAAATACACGTAATCAAGAGAGAGATATTTTTCCTTTTTTTTGCTACAAGTAGAGATACATGCAATTAGGAGGGAGATACTTTCCTTTTTTCTAGGGGGCTAAAAATGGAATTACGAGGAATTATAAGAAATGCATCTTACATTGTGAAATTTTATCAAAAAACAAATACACCTTATATAATGGAACGGAGGGAGTACATGTTTTATTAGTCGAATGAAGACCTAAAAACTTATGCCCAATTTGTAAACCCGACTAGGGGAAGCAGTATTCATTCATGTACCTGCATGGGGCCCTTAGACTTTGGGAGGCCCTGTGCCACCGCACCTAATGCACATGCATGGGACTGGCCATGGCCGGTGGGCACAAAAGAAGAGGCGGAGCCAGGATTTCTCAAAGCCTAGGGCTAAAACTAACTGACTAATAATAACGACAAATAGTATGAACACCAATGTGTGTTAGAACTATGCCACAAATTCACACTAAAAACAAAATATAAATTCATTATTCCATGAGAGGAAATTCTCTAAAACAAATAGTTTAACAAAGTGCATCATTGCAAACATTGTTTGGTACCAAATTATTGAAGACTTACTTAATTCGAGGCCATCGTTTCTCCACCAGCAATAGTAGAAGGACATGGAGCTGCAAACATAAAATCGAGTATTTAAAGACTAAGTCAATTGCTCATATGAAATTTTGAAAAAAGAACATAATATACGATTATCACGAAGTGCATGAGGTTGTAGCCCCTTGCGTTTCCTCATTTTTTGATAGCACGGAATAATCTCAGTATCATCATTGCTTGCAAATACATCACGCTCAATATAGCACACCAAACGGTGATTCATCCAATCGTCATTCATCTTATTTCACAGCTCAGTTTTCACAATGCTCATAGCTGAGAAAGCTCTTTCTTTGGTTGCTGTAGCGACAGGCAGAATCTAGGCCAATTCAATGAGATGATATACCAATGGAATATGTGTGTCGATCTATTTGAACCATCTTCATAGCAAGCTGGCCAAGATCAATGCAAGTTAAAAATTCAATATCATCTCTAGCTTCAGTAACATATGTCTCAAGTTGGTCCCTAAGAACTCTGCACTCATATTTTGAGAAACCAACACCACAAATGTAAGCAATTTCAACCAGCTTATTTATATCAAAGTTGGCAAAAGAATTTCTTGGCTCTAGACAAGCAATGCATCTCAATAATTGAGTAGATTTCTCAGCAAAGCGATTGTTGAACTCAACAATAATCTGGTCAAGCACCACATTAAATATTTCATGATTGAAATAATGCAAGTGAGATACCATTTGGTCGCCACAACCTCTCCAACGACCACCAATAGCTAATGTTTCCATCATGTTTGGAAGAATGATGTTATGTTGGAGACAAAAGGCCTTTACCTCTTCAAATAACTTATCCCACCCCTGATGCCTCATCTCATTAAGTTTCTACAATGTGGTCTGAATCAAGCCCATAACACGAACAATGTTCTGATTCTTCTTTTCCGAGCACTATGATAGGCCATTAGTTTTTCCCAACAATTTCATCATAAGATGCAGTATAAACACAAACTCAAAGCTCTCCATCAGACGTATGAAACCTCGTGCAGTGGATTTTTGTGATGTGTTAGTGGCATCATCAGACATATTCTCAAATACCTCTAGCACTGCATACAACATAAGATGAAGACTACAAAAGGTTTTATGATGTGAGCCCCACCTAGTATCGCCAAGTCTTGTAAGGTTAGTTTGTTGGTTCCTCCCTCTCCCTGTAAATTTTTTCCAGTCTATAATTTATGCACAAGATCATCATGGTGTGCTTGGGCTAACTCGTCATGTCTCTTACAAGAACCATTAACACTGTTGACAATCATGGAAGTGTAGCTAAAGAAATCCAAGACAGAAGGACAACACTTGGCAATGGCAATAACCACTAACTACGGTTGATGTGCAAAGCATTGTATATAAAAAGCATAAGGATTCTCATCTAGTACCCTTCTTTGCAGCCCATGGAATTCATCTCTCATGTTTGATGCTCCATCGTATCCTTGCCCTCGCATTCTATGGATGGATAGGCCATGTTTAAGAAAGATAGAATCCAAGGCTGCCTTCAATGAAAATGATGTTGTGTCGGCAACATGTTTAATCACAAGAAACCTCTCAATCACTTCTCCTCGACTATTAAAATACCTAAATGAGATAAGAAACAAAATAAATATGGACATACTTCATAAAAAGAAGCAATAAATATTTCAATTCAACACGTATAAACTGAAAGCCATAGCCATTTTCTCCTTGATAGATGCATCTCGAGCCTCATCAACAAGGGCGGCGAGTTTTTTGTCCCCAATATCCTTCACAATGGCTTTAGTAGTCTCTTTTCCACAAGCTTTGCACAAATGCTTTATATTTCTGCAGGAGTCAACAAATTATTTCCAGGAGCACAATCTAACAAGTTAGCAGCATTTCCATACTTTTTTTATACCATTGCACCATCTAAAAAATTCCCCTTATTCTTTGAGTTAGAAGACTCAACATGTCTACGAAAAGCAAGAGCTTTCAATAAAAGAAACCTCACAACACCTAACATAATAGTGAGACGACCCAAGTACTCTTCCTCCTTCTTCTTGTCTAAACCAGCCCATACCTGTTCCACATTTTGCCTCAGGTTTTGAAACGCTTGACAATGTCTTCTAGCTCTAATATGAGCACTATTAACATTATCAACATGAGTATCAAAAGATGTAGTGGCACTTTTCCAGTTACTAAAACCTTTCTTTGTATATGCTTCTATTCCATAGTTTTCAGCTCTTGGTTGCTTAAAGAGAAAACAATGAAAACAAAAGGTGGCTTTTTGAGCAACACTATATTCCAACCAATCATGTGAATTGTACCACTCTTCACGAAAGCCTCTCATCTGCTTGCCAAATCTTTCCGGTTCATAGACATGACCTGTTGGTCGGCATGGCCCCATGGCCAAATACTCCCTTCTAGCAGCATCCCTAACATCGACATGCAACTCCTCAATTGGTTTTTGAAGGCCGGGATCAGGATTAATGTCACCTGGATTAAGTTGCACACGTGGTTCACTTTCTTTTGCATTACTAGCTCCGGCTCCTACTGATTCTGTAGGTGATACATCAGTGTTGGTATTTTTGGATGTTGATTGAAACAAATATTTAATTGTACAAGTCCTCTTCATATTGGATTTCTAATCTCTCGACAACAATGAAATAAAACTAAGTAATAGTATAATTTAACAGAACCAATTCACTGAGTTTGCATAACAAAAAGGAACTAGGGAACAGATTTAGATGATACAATGTACATATTACGTGTGCGGCAGAGTGTGTGCGCTGTAATTTCAATAGTTGGAGAAGATCAGAAGAAGGAGAGGTAGGTGATTAGGGCGCCAGACCGGGCTGCCGGCGCGGCGGGGAATCGCATGTCGACGACTGGGCGGTGGCGCAGGCACGCAGCGCATGCTCTGTTGAGCTAGACGAGTGTTTCTCTCTTGCCGATTTGGAGAGGGATTTTTTTCATGACGAACGAGCGATAGATTGAAGTAGCAGGAGAAGGAGGCCACACCAACAGCCCCCACGACTACCCTCGAACCAGCAGGCCTCAGTTTAGTGAAGAGGAGGGCGCTGTAATGCCATAATTGCCGGTATACTTCAACCCCCTCGAACAAAAGGCTTTCTCCTGAGCCCTAAGCCTCTCCACCTATCCGATCCCTAGGGATGCGTTCCAACCACTGCCAACACTGAGCGAGCCAAAGCAACACTACATCGATGATAGCATACCATGGTCGACGGGTCTGAGAGCCCACTGATTGAGCCGCAACAACACCATGGAGGCGAGCACAAGTCGACACGCATCACACCACCACCACCAAGGGTGCAGATCCAGAAATGGAGTAGCACGCTGGGCAACCAGAGGCTGGAGCACCACGTGGAGGCGCAGAACCCAAGTTGCCTAGCAGCTCTCATCGGCACCACACTACTGTCGGAGACTATTTCGATCAATCCCTTTGTAGGGTATCTCGGCTAGGCAATTAGGTTGGATGGTAACAGGAGGTGAGCATCTACCTAGGTTCAGGCCCTCAAGATCAAGGCATTACCTACTCCTACTCCCATATATTGCTATAGGGGTGTGTACAAAGTACAAGTGAATACCAAGGGGTTGCGTTCTTGTCCTACGACTAGCCCGGACCCCGGCTTATATAACATACCAGGGCCCTCGAGTTACAGAACCCAGTAGGCTACATCGATGGAGGCAGAGGCCTCCATAGCTCCGGTAGATTCGGCTTGTACTGCAAGTCCTCCGGAATCTGCATATACCCATCATGGGCCGCCCAAGGTGGCCCAAGACGAAACCAACCTAGGGGTCCTCAGCTCGGCCCACCGGGCCAGGAACCAACATGTGAGAGGCCCATGGGCCAATACACTGTCATTAGCCCTTGAACGGGCCCTCAAGCTTGGATGCACCTCAGTCCTCTCTGAGCTGCACGCCGTCTTCGGTCACTGAGGTTGAAACTGGTTCAAATGAATCCTATCTAAGAGCATCCATGCGCAGTCAGCCTCCAATTGTCGGGACGCCTCTGAAGTGTTGCGTACCACCTTAGTCTTGCCTTGTAGAATGAAATACAGCCGACCTGTACCAGAAAACGTTTACCAACGCAGTCAGCCATGTGTGGGACGAATTCCCACGCAGCTCCTTCAAGGGTCAACCTACCCGGTCCTGGCGCACCATACCGGTCATACCCATGGGTTCCACCAGACAGGTGTCAGGTGTGACCCGATGGTCAACATGACTTACAGGAGTTGGCTGAGGGCCCACTCATGCTACGTCCCATCAATAGTGGATGTGCGCCTCAATTCCCACATGGTGTTTAATAGTCCCCTCGATCCTCGCACGCAATTAACGCTGCTGTGGGGGGTATGTTGCCACACGGCAGGGATAACTTGCCGCCGTTTCACATTTCCCCTCCCCTATATAAGGGAAGAAACAGAGCGAGCAAGGGCCTCACACTCTCTTCTCCCCCGCCTCCATCTTCTTCCTTGCGCCCAGAGCTCATATATATGCCCCAACGCAACGCCGCTTCGCCATCGCACCACCGTCGTAGAGCTCCTCTAAAGCACCACCACGCCACCATGGGTTGCTCCATGGGACGTCACTTCATTAAGGATGGTCAAGCCATGCATCAACACTGGCAAGAACCCCTTGCCAGCGAAGGAGTAGGTGGACTCCAAGACGAAAGGGAAGTGGATGTCTTTCACCGCAATGCGCAGCCACCTGGACCGCCTCTCCGCCGCAGGCTACCTCCCGCCGCCGGAATTCGCCTTCGTACGGTCCCCCATCACCGTCAACAATGACAATGTCTAGGCAGAGGTGATACCACAACCCGAGCCCAATGAATGGATTTGATTTATTCCCTTCTTTACTCGGGGGTTGGGATTGAGTCGCACTTCGTCTTGTGGCGGGAATACTTGTGCATCATGCTCCAAACAAATGTCGAAGAGACCTGCGAGTGTGGTGGAGCCGCTATAGCAAGCAGGCAAGCGCCGAGTACCTGCCCAGAGAGTTCATGGATACGAACAGGGTCCAGGATTAGAAAAAAAGTGTCCAGGATGGACGATCAGGGTCTGACCCTGAAGCATGTGATGCACATGGCCCTCAACCGAGGAATCCATCCACTGCAAGCCCGGACGCACCTGATGTGGCGATACACCGGGGAGAATGATCACACAAGGGCAATCCTGGGTGACTTCTGAGAACAGGTCACTTCGGGAGATGCTCTCCATGATGTTCAAATGGAAAATGGCGGTCTTCCACAACGATCCGTCTAAAGCCGGATCTTTAGCCGACGTGCTTGTAGCTGAGGTGAATCTTTACTTAAGTTTCTCCAGCTTCATCTAACTTTTGCAATTTGAACTGACCCATGGTTTTGCTATATCAGCCGCGCCGCTCATGGGTAGCCAACATCTTCTCCTGATCTCACAACTCTAAGATCCTCATTCAAAGGGCTTGGAGTGGCTCTGGTCCGAGGACCCCACCAGGAAGCCTATGTGTGCCAAGCGGCCAGTGATCGAGGTAGACCTCCACGACGACCTTGAGGGGGCCGTAGGGGAGTCTAGCAGCGAGACCGAGGACGCTGACCCAACGCCTTCAAGTTCGCAAGTGCACCCAAGATAACGGAGCCTTGGGCCCTAGAGACGACGAGGCAAACCCGGCCAAGGATGTCGGGCAGTAAAACGCCAGAAAGTGCGTCAAGACCCGCCGCCTGGCACGTCTACCCACGCTTCCGCCTGCACCCAAGCTACATGCATGCTTGTCGTCCAAGGTAGTCAGGCTGCTGCTAGTAGCTCGGAAGCTCCGAACCAAGCCCGCCACTAATCTGTAAGTACCTTCCCGGCTGAACTGCTTATTGTAACATACCCTGAGTTTTGACTTATAATCAACATGTTTTGCTTTGTAGGCCGCCGCGCGATCTGGGTGCCGATCTGACCGATCGACGCCCGCCACCGTGCCACCAGCACATCCAGAGGCATCAACCGCCCTGGTCATTCCGGACAACTTGTCTGTGCGGCCACCACCTCGGCCCCAGCGCTTCGGCCAGTGTGGAGATGGTCCGCTGGCCCACTACAGAGATGTTAGCGACCATCTCTGAGGCCTTCTCCGTGCTACATCACCAGGAGACCAAGAAATCTTGGACAAGGCCGTTTCTGACCGACGCCATGCGCGAGGCCCTCAAGTTTATGAAGAAGCAGGCCGACTGGATGGACCTCTGCGTGAAGCAGTTGATCGACCCTTTTGCTCCCGACATTGAGGTAATTTAAAATATCCAGCGTTATTTCAGTAAAATTATATGGTCAATAGCCCTCAAGGTGCATATCGGCACAAAATCCAGTATGCAACCTGAGTCCTTTTTTACTTAGCACGTTCGTGCATTGCAGCCCCCGAGGTTCAGTCCGGCTTAGGACAACCCGGGCTGCTGGTCGTGTAGATTAGCCTTTAATAGAAAAAAGCACGGTGCAGTAGCCCCTAGGACTCATGTTGGGCACCAGTAGCCGACCGAGATCGAAATCTTCTTTGGGTGATAGGATGTCTTAAAAATGATCTATTACATAAAAATATTATTCCATAAGATGATCACGTTGCTTCATGAAACAACAACCTGAATCCATATATCAACATGATAATGCTTAGATGGACATTTTGGCGAGGAAGGCTTCGGCAGATGGCATGCATTCAATGGTCTTCGGTCAATCCTCAAAAACCATAACAGAAATCGTCGAACTAACAGCCAAGGTGAGGAGCAGAGCATAGAGGTTGGCGCTTTGGCAGCCAACGCTGTCGCTGGGTCGTGAGTTCGTGACGTAGTGGAGTTAGGCCACCGCCAGCGTCAGAGGCTGGGGTTGCAGCAGCAGGACGCGGTGGCGATGGACAATAATCTCGTGTGCAGGGCACTGGAGCTGATGGTGGACATGGCGTGCGCCTGCGGGGGATTATGATGCGTCGGCTGTCCTCCAACCCTCATGCTCAAATCGAACCAGAGAAGGGCCGTTGGTGTAGAGGCGTGGTCGTCGACGGCAGTGTGCAAAAGGAGCAAGGCGAGGTCGCGCGGACGGACGTAGGCGGAGGTAGGGCCGTGCGAGCTCGCTCGTGGATGGATCAAGGTGGCCCGCAACCCGACCGAACATCGTGGAGGAGGAACTGGTGGCCGTGGTGACGACGCACGACAGCGGCGGATGCGATCGGCTGCGAGGCAAGCAAGGAGGTTCGTCTGTGTAAGGAGGTGCTGGAGACGGCGTGCCACTGGCGTTTTAGTGAGGGGAACGGAGGAAAAAGCAAGCTCGATCTTGTACTTGGTCATGGCAGCACCCACGGAAGGACAACCAAGACGATGGGATGTGCAGCAGAGAGGAGGATGTTACCCGGGGCTTGGGGGGCCGGCGGGAGGCAAGTGACGACCGCAAGGTGGAGAAGAGGTGGCTGCGGCAGCTGCAGCCATGGCTGCCGTCCACGGTGCAGGCTCGGGAGTGATGAGAAGGGAGGCGCAGGAGGTAGAGGAAGATCGCGGAGAGCGGCTCCTTCCGGCGAGTACCGGGGGCAAGCGTCGCGTCGGCGCTGACCGTGCGAGGGCGCGACAGCCTCACCTCTCATGGATTGAGCACGAGGCGCCTCTCCTCTGTGTGTGACGGCGCTGGAGGGAGAAATCGGGAGGAGGCGGAGGAGTTTGGGATCGGGGTAGGGTTAGAGCATCTCTAGCAGACCCGTTATATCGCGGACCCTTATAGTGCGTTTACAGTTCGCGGCTGTCTTCGGATACGGGCCGAAAATAGCCGCGGCAGAACAGAAACCGAATATGAACCCGCAAAATTTGAAATCACACATTCGCGTGAGAAATTGAACTTAGTTCAGTAGAACTCTAGCACTTGATAATCTTAAACAGTCATACAAAGTAGAATTTTTACATGTAATATTTGGAGGAGCAGGCGCCACCTAACCCTAATTACAAAATTGGGCTCACTGGAGCCGGGGGGATTGCGGCGGCGACGCTGCAGCGGCGGAGGAGCTCAGTCCTCGTTGTCGGAGACGAGGTCGACGTAGACCTCGTCCTGCTTCTTGGCTACAAGGCGCACTCTTCCATGTTGGCCGCGAACTGCTGCGCCGCCGCGAGCCCCTGCTCGAGGAAGATTCGGTTGATATCGGCGTCCTGTCGACGGTGCTGCTCCTCCTCCTCCTTCTCCCGCGTAGAGCGCGCGACGATGGCGGCCTCCAAGACGTCCGCCTCCGCCGGGGGGAGGTAATCCTCTGGCCCGATGACGCCCCGCCGCTCCGGCTCCGCCTCCGGCTCCCTCTTCACCGCGTGGAGCGGCGGGAGCTCCTCCGGCTCACTTTTGACCGGCGTGAGCGGCGTCCGCGAGCTCGAGGCACCGGCGAATGAGCTGCCCGCGGCGGAGGAGCCGGAGGACAGCCCGCGGTGGAGGAGCGCCGGCCTGCGGTTGTACTCCTCCGTCTCGCGGCGGAGGAGCGACGGCGGCGGCGAGAGGCCATTGTTGGTGTACCTACGGGCGCTCCTTTTCCTCGCGGTGTCGGCGGCGACGCACCGCGTCCACTCGGGGTAGTCGCCACCGCCGGCGCCGCGGCCCGCCGACCACATTCCGCGCCACATCGAAGTCGTCGGCGGCGAGAAATGAGTGGGGGAATGGGGGAATCGCGGCGGTGGAGGGATAGGGTTTCGACTCGTATCACGGCTGCAAACCCTTAGATATACTGCGCGTGGGGGTGGTTTGCGGGCCACTGTAAAAAAAATTACGGGCCAGGCAACTATACGGGCTCTGGTCTGGCCCAAAAAACGAGCCAAACCCGTATAGTCGCCGGAATTTTACGGGCCGCCCCGTTTTAAGGGGTCTGCTAGAGATGCTCTTAGGTAGTGGCGCGGACAGGCCTTTGGTGAGTTCTTTTTACTTGGCCTTTGGTGCGTTCTTTTTTCCTTTGAAATGCCTTTGGTGCGTTCTGGTCGTAGATGAATCATTTTCTTTTTTAAAGGAAAAATCAGGTTAAATCTCAACCGTCAATTTTTAATGTTTCCTCTTTTTAATATTTTTTATTATTATTATGTATAGATAGACTCTGGTCCAATTTCGAAATCAATTCATATTTGAAAGATTAAAGTACCTTTAAGAATAAAAAATCTTCATGTGGTTTGTGCACAAGGAAGTGATTCCGACTAAGGATAACTTGACTAAGAGAAAATGGGAGGTTAGTAAACGATGTTGTTTTTATGATCAAGATGAAACTATAAAACACCTCTTTCTCAAATGTCCTCTTGCCAAACTTTTATGGCGTACGATTCATGTAGACTTTAATGTTAGCCCTCCAACTAGTATTAACACGGCTTGATGGAGTGGAGCCAAGTACTGCAGGACACATTCGAATAGGAGTATGCACATTACTGTGGGCTATATGGAACTGCAGAAATGATATGATTTTTAACAGACAAACTCTTATTATTTTTTTGCAGGTTATATACGGAGCCACTGCTTGGATCCGTACTCAGTCATACGAAGCCAAGGAGCAAATGGCTATTATGTGCAACCGTTGGGAGGCGGTAGCACGGGATACTTACAACCGTTTAGGATGGCGGTCCAATAATGGGCTAAGAGTTTAGTCATCTGGACCTATTTTCGTGATTGTGGTAACTTTTTTTTTTATCATTTTACTTTGGCACTTCTTGGTAGCTTGTACTGAACCACATACAGGTTTTGGACCTTTTGATTAATAATATAGCTGCATGCATCATTAAAATGCAGAGGCCAAGGGTAATCCTCATTTTCAGAAAAAAGTATACAAACTGAGGTTTTTGTGAGATCACAAATGAGCACTTGATACAAAATATGAGAACTACAAAAATATATGTAGAAGGTTTTTGTGAGATCAAATTCAGTCAATAATTAGACACTCCCAAGAAGTATGACTTTCACTATGCCTCTTGTTTCTCCCTGCATCGAACAAAAGTACCACTGTAGTTGTCAGCTATCACATGAAAAAGCCTAATGGCTTCAATTATCCAGAATGACACTATTTTTGTGGGAAATTATGAAATGGCAGAAAGGAACCAGCCAATTCTCATATGATCAGGGAAGACCGAAACACTGTAAGAAAGAGCAGGGAAGATTGAAAAACTGCAAACCTTTTGTTGGGAGCCTCTTCTTCTTCTCGAACACGAGCAAATCCTCGCAGTCAATGTTTTTCGTTGTCGCACCCACAACCTCCAAAGCCCTGTAGATAATGTGCTGCAAGAAGTTCTCCTCTTCCATCAGCGGAAAGTCGGCGACCTCCAGAACAAGGAACCGCCTCGCTTGGCTCGAAGCGATGGAAGCAACGGCTTGCCCGACAGGAGGTGCCGAGAAGGTGGAGGCGGCGCTCTGCCCAAGTGGCACCCTTAATTTTAGTTGTAAACTAAGTCACACTAATAGATTGCCTACAAACATGTGCATCCTTACCAAGATTTTGGGTACCGCCCGGAAGATTCGGATGCTCGGTGGTATGCGTTTCTCGCCGCCCCACGAGAAATAAGTATGCCGAGTAATGTATCACTATTTTAGACTAAATATTTTTACATTTTACAATATATATATGATTTTAGACTAATGTATCACTATTTTATAACTAGTGAAAAAATATATTAGACTTAGCATAGGCAATGATACAACTAAAATTAAGATTCAACATTTTTATTACTAAATTTTAACATGGGTCGGAGAAAATACAAGTTTACTCTATTTGAAACATACACCACGAGGAGTGTGACTTAGTTGTTTTTACAATGAACTGCCTATTTATGTTGTTTTAAACAAACTCTTCTAGATTAGAGACAAATAAAAAATAGTAATATCTTTAGTTTTTATGGATTAAGTTGTGATAGTTAGATGAATTGTGAATATATGTAGGTATATCTGTCTATCATAATTTTCTTAAATATATCAGGGGTGAGAGCTATAAAGTTGCCCGAGATTTCTCGAATGCACGCTTGTCTATTTTGGTTGCAAGTAAATTAAAAAGATAATTATCTATGTACTAGATAGAAAATTCTAGAATATGGAAAATATGTTTTGAGTGTCGAACTGTTGTATTGCCTGTTTACTAATTATTCCATGGCCAAATAATGCTACCATGTTCTTGGATTCAACTATAAGCTAGAATCATGCATATTGTACTTGGTCTTCAATTAGCATCATTCAACTGAATATTGATCAAATGTTCCTAGGTTTTTCTTACCTTCAATTAGCATCATTCAACTGAATATCTCGCCCCGTCCCAACATCATATCGTCCTACTAATTCAACTTGCTCACTTGGATCCGTCCACTTTAATCTAATCCATGTTTCTTATTCAACCTCTGATATAACAACTCATCATCCGTAGTCATATAATAATAACGCATCATCATCATCCGTAGTCATATAAAAACTCATCATCCGTAGTCATATATATAATAACTCATCATCATTCTAGCACATGACTAGTAGTACAGCCTCATCATCATCATCTTAGTCATATAATAACTCATGATCTGTAGTCATATAATAACTTACCATCAATATAGCACATGACAACTTAACCGACATTAGCTAATGGTTATCATCCTAGGTAATAACTCATCATCATTCTAGCACATGACAAGTACTAGCTAGGACCTGCTTCTCTCTCTAAGGTAAAATAGCATAAAACAGGATAGCCCCTCCATCTCCATCATGGAGAATAGAGAGCCACCTGTCTCCAATTTGTGGGATGCGCACCATGTTGCCTCCAAGTAGTTCCCTGTGCGCATTCATAACTTTTCTCCATCCTTTGATTGTGAGGTCTTCATCTCTTCGAGAAATCGAGTATGGATTGCGGAAAACCCTAGGCAGACTTGACCGTAAGTTAATAATATCCACGTCACCTTCCATATACATCAGATGAGGCACATGATACGTCTCCAACATATCTATAATTTTTGATTGTTCCATGCTATTATAGTATCAATCTTGGATGTTTTTATATGCAATTGTATGCAATTATATATCATTTTCTGGGACTAACCTATTAACCCAGTGCCTAGTGCCAGTTGCTGTTTTCTGCTTGTTTTTGGCTTTTCAGAGAAATAGTACCAAATGAAGTCCAAATGCCAAGAAACTTTTTGGAGATTTTTTTCTGGACAAAAGAAACCTGGGAAGCTTCGGGAGGAGGCCAGAAGCCCCACAGGGGCTTCACAAGGCACTAGGGCGCGCCCCAGGGGGGCGCCGTAGTACCTTGTGGGGCCCACGTGACTTCTTTTGACCTAATTCCACTTCTATAAATTCACAAATATTGGGAAACCCCCAGAGGGCCAGAAGAAAAACCTTTCCGCGGCCGCAAGCCTCTGTTCTTCCACGATCCCATCTGGAGGCCTTTTCCGGTACTCTGCCAGAGGGGGAATCGATCCCGGAGGGCTTCTACATCAACCTTGCTGCCCTTCCGATGATGTGTGAGTAGTTTACCACAGACCTACGGGTCCATAGCTAGTAGCTAGATGGCTTCTTCTCTTTCTTTGATCTTCAATACAATGTTCTCCTCGATGTTCTTGGAGTTCTATCCGATGTAATCTTCTTTTGCGGTGTGTTTGTTGGGATCCGATGAATTGTGAGTTTATGATCAGATTATTCATGAGAAATATTTGAGTCTTCTCTGAACTCCTTTATGCAGGATTGTTATAGCTTTGCATTTCTCTCCGATCTATCGGTTTAGTTTGTCCTACTAGATTGATTTATCTTGCAATGGGAGAGGTGCTTTGTGATTTTGTAGGGATAACATTCTTTAGCATTTTTATTTTGAAAGACATGATTGTTTGCTAGTATGCCTGAGTATTGATGTCTTTATATCAAATTATAGACTATTGCTTTGAATCATTTGGATCTTATTATTCATACCGTAAGAGAAAGATTACATGATGAAACACGATAGGTAGCACTCCATAGCAAAAATTCTGTTTTTATCATTTACCTACTCGAGGACGAGCAGGAATTAAGCTTGGGGATGTTTGATACGTCTCCAACGTATCTATAATTTTTTATTGTTCCATGCTATTATAGTATCAATCTTGGATGTTTTTATATGCAATTGTATGCAATTATATATCATTTTCTGGGACTAACCTATTAACCCAGTGCCTAGTGCCAGTTGCTGTTTTTTGCTTGTTTTTTGGCTTTTCAAAGAAACAATACCAAATGAAGTCCAAATGCCACGAAACTTTTTGGAGATTTTTTTCTGGACAAAAGAAACATGGGAAGCTTCGGGAGGAGGCCAAAAGCCCCACAAGGGCTTCACAAGGCACTAGGGCACGCCCCAGGGGGGCGCCGTAGTACCTTGTGCGGCCCACGTGACTCCTTTTGACCTAATTACACTTCTATAAATTCACAAATATTGGGAAACCCCAGAGGGCCAGAAGAAAAACCTTTCCACCGCCGCAAGCCTCTGTTCTTCCACGATCCCATCTGGAGGCCATTTTCGGTACTCTGCCGAAGGGGGATCCATCCCGGAGGGCTTCTACATCAACCTTGCTGCCCTTCCGATGATGTGTGAGTAGTTTACCATAGACCTATGGGTCCATAGCTAGTAGCTAGATGGCTTCTTCTCTCTCTTTGATCTTCAATACAATGTTCTCCTCGATGTTCTTGGAGTTCTATCCGATGTAATCTTCTTTTGCGGTGTGTTTGTTGGGATCCGATGAATTGTGAGTTTATGATCAGATTATTCATGAGAAATATTTGAGTCTTCTCTGAAGTCCTTTATGCAGGATTGTTATAGCTTTGTATTTCTCTCCGATCTATCGGTTTAGTTTGGCCTACTAGATTGATTTATCTTGCAATGGGAGAGGTGCTTTGTGATGGGTTCAATCTTGCGGTGCTCAATCCCAGTGACAGAAAGGGACATGACACATATTTGTATTGTTGCCATTAAGGATAAAAATATGGGGTTTGTTCATATTGCTTGAATTTGTTTCTCTACATCATGTCATCTTGCTTAAGGCGTTACTCTGTCTCATACTTAATACCCTAGATGCATGCTGGATAGCGGTTGATGGGTGGAGTAATAGTAGTATATGCAGCCAGAAGTCGGTCTACTTGTCTCGGACGTGATGCCTATATACATGATCATTGCCATGAATCCGTCATAATTATTTGCTTTTCTATCAATTGCCCAACAGTAATTTGTTTACCCACCGTATGCTTATGTGCTCAAGAGAGAAGCCTCTAGTGAAAACTATTGTCCCCGGGTCTATCTTTATCATATAAAAAACCTAAAAATACCTTGACGCAATTTATTTACTTTTATTTTAATTAGTAGTTTAGTTTATCTATTTACCTCGATAAGATTTAATCCTTGCAAATAACCACTAAGAGGATTGACAACCCTCTTATTCGCGTTGGGTGCAAGTGTTTGCTCTTGTGTGTGCAGGTGCGCTTTAACGGAATTTTGTTTGGTTCTCCTGCTGGATTGATAACCTTGGTTCTTAACTGAGGGAAATAATTATCTCTACTGTACTGCATCTCCCTTCCTCTTCAGGGAATTACCAACACAGCTCACAATTAGGAGGAAGAATTTCTGGCACCGTTGCCGGGGAGACATCATCAAAATTACCAAGTACCTTCGCACAAATTATCATTCACTTGCATTTACTTTATTTACCTTTTATTTGCATTTGCCTCTCGTTTTCATCTCCCCCAATTCTAAAATATTTTACAAAAACACAAAAATATTTTGTTTGCTTATTTGCTAGTTTACTTGCTTTGCTTGAAACTTGCTATCATGTGTGAATTTGAAAAGGTTATGGTTGAAAGTGCTAGTGAGGATAGTGGTAGTGAATCTCTTGGGGATAAAACACATTCTTTTGATCTAAATCATGACCCCCCGGAGACTAACTCCCCCACTAATTTCAAAACTAAAGTCTATCATGTGGGAAGTGGTAATATTATTGGGAAAAACATTATTCAGGAATTCTTTAATTGCGCGGGAGTTATACCAATAATTAATGAATCCATTCTTGATAAAACAAATTGCTATGTGGATGCTATTGCAATGCTTGTGGTTAAAATAGAAAGAATTTTTTTACATATCCATCCCGCCTTACAAAAGATATTTTATGAACTCCCCAACATCCACAATCCTAGAGCTAAGAAAATTGCCACTATAATCCTTATGCATGAATTTGATTACATTATCCAAGAAGCTAGGGATATTTTCTCCTTTTTCAAAATAAACTTTGAGCATCCTCCTATAGAAGAGATTCTTCATGATAATGACACTATTCGTAGGTTGGAATCTAAAGACTATTTTGCTTATGGTAAAAATATTAGAAGGAGAGTTCCATACGCCGAAGTAATTAAAACTATGTACCACCATGCTTGTGATAAATTTGAATGGCTTACTAAAGGAATTGATGAGGGATTTAGTGAAAAATGGTTCGAGAGTACGACTAGAGATCCTATTGATGATGAGATACATGTTCTTCTATGAGGATGTTTATGGTGATGATCCTGAGTTTGAAGTTATGAATGTTAAGGTTACCAATCAAAGCCCCTTCAATTACCTAAGCTCACCCACTAGAAAAGAAGAGCTTGAGAGTAGAGAATTAATGATAACAGTTTTGGAAGATTTAATCAAAAAGAACTTGGGGATGAAGGATGACAACACTTGAAACTATGCATTATGCCTAGCTAGGGGCATAAAACAATAGCGCTTGTTGGGAGGCAACCCAATGAATAAAATAAATTTTTCCTTGTACCTACTGTTTTTGAGTGTTTGCATGATTATAGCTTCTGTTATGATTATGTTTTTATGTTTTAATTAGTGTTTGTGCCAAGTAATGCCTTTGGGATGATTTGGAAGATAGTATAATTGATGCTGTTTGGAAAACAGAAAGTTTTGCGTCCAGTGCTGGAATTTTAATTCTGTACTGGAGCGTCAGAAAAATCTGAATTTTTTACACAGTATTGGTATATGAATTTCCCACGTTGTCGTAATTTTTCAGAATTTTTGGAGTTACAGAAGTATGGATTTTAAATATATCTTTACAGACTGTTCTGTTTTAGACAGATTCTGTTTTTGTTGCATAGTTTGCTTATTTTGATGAATCTATGGATCGTATCGGGGGGTATGAGTCATGGAGAAGTTGGAGTACAGTAGAATTATGCCAATATTAAATATGAATCAATTTACAACAGTACCTAAAGTTTAAGATTTGTTTGTTATACTAACGGATCTCACGAAGTTTCTGTTGAGTTTTGTGTGCTGAAGTTTTCAAGTTTTGGGTGAGACTACGATGGACAAATGATTAAGGAGTGGCAAGAGCCTAAGCTTGGGGATGCCCAAGGAACCCCATGGTAATATTCAAGGAAGACTCAAGCGTCTAAGCTTGGGGATGCCCCGGAAGGCATCCCCTCTTTCGTCTACAATCTATCGGTAACTCACTTGGAGCTATATGTTTATTCATCACGTGATATGTGTTTTACTTGGAGCGTCTTGTGAAATAGTTTGTTTGCTTTTTAGTTTGTCACAATCATCTTTGCTGAACACACCTTTTTGAGAGGGACACACATTATTCGTAATTTGTTAGAATACTCTATGTGCTTCACTTATATCTTTTGAGCTAGGCAGTTGCTCTAGTGCTTCACTTATATCTTTTAGAGCACGGCGGTGATGATATTTTAAAGAAATAGATGCACTCTCATGCTTCACTTATATATTTTTGAGAGTCTCATGATAGCAATGGTAATATGCACGGGTTATGAATTTGGTCCTGATATGATAGGTATTCAAGAGGGATATAATAAAAACTTTCATGTAGATCACTGAATATGATAAATTTGATTCCTTGCAATAGTTTTGCGATATTAAGATGGTAATATGTGGGAGGTATTAGTAGATAATTGTGGTTTAGTAAGAATAAGTGTGTTAAGGTTTGTGACGAAGCATGCACGTATGGTCTGTCGTTATGCTAAGAAGTTGGAGCATGAATTATTGTTGATTGACTTCCTTTGTGTGGCGGTTGGGGGCGCGCGATGGTTAACTCCTACCAACCTCCCCCCTAGGGGCATGCGTAGTAGTACTTTGCTTCGAGGGATAATAAACTTTCGCAATAAGTATGTGAGTTCTTTATGACTAATGTGAGTCCATGGATTATACGCACTCTCACCCTTCCGCAATTTGCTAGCCTCTTCGGTACCGTGCATTGCCCTTTCTCACATCGAGAGTTGGTGTAAGCTTCGCCGGTGCATCCTAACCCCGTGATATGATACGCTCTATCACACATAAGCCTCTTTATATCTTTCTCAAAACAGCCACCATACCTACCTATCATGGCATTTCCATAGCCATTCCGAGATATATTGCCATGCAACTTCCATCGTTCCATTTTTATGACACACATCATCATTGTCATATTGCTTTGCATTATCATATAGCTGACATAGTATTTGTGGCTCAGCCACCGTTCATCATTTTTATACATGTTACGCTAGCATCATTGCACATCCTGGTACACTGCCAGAGGCATTCATATAGAGTCATATTTTTTGTTCTAGTATCGAGTTGTAATTTTGAGTTGTAAGTAAATAGAGGTGTGATGATCATCATTATTAGAGCATTGTCCCAGTGAGGAAAGGATGATGTTGGCTATGATTCCCCCACAAGTCGGGATGAGACTTCGGACGAAAAAAAGAGGCGAAAAAGAGCCATGAAAAAGAAAGAAAGAAAAAAAATATATAAAGAAAAAAAATAAAATAAATGAGAGAAAAAGAGAGAAGGGGCAATGTTACTATCTTTTTCCACACTTGTGCTTCAGAGTAGCGCCATGTTTTTCATATAGAGAGTCCCCTATTTTGTCACTTTCATATACTAGTGGGAATTTTTCATTATAGAACTTGGCTTGTATATTCCGATGATGGGCTTCCTCAAATGCCCAAGGTATTCATGAGCAAGAAAGTTGGATGCACACCCACTTAGTTTTCATGTTGAGCTTTCATACACTTATAGCTCTTAGTGCATCCGTTGCATGGCAATCCCTACTCCTCGCATTGACATCAATTGATGGGCATCTCCATAGCCCGTTGATTAGCCTCGTTGATGTGAGACTTTCTCCATTTTTGACTTCTCCTATTTATCTCTATCACCATACTCTATTCCACCCATACTGCTATATCCATGGCTTGCGCTCATGTATTGCGTGGGAGTTGAAAAAGCTAAAGCGGGTTAAAAAGTATGAACCAATTGCTTGGCTAAAACCGGGGTTGTTCATGATAAATACTTTGTGTGAAGAAGATGGAGCATGATAGGATTATATGATTTTGTAGGGATAACATTCTTTAGCATTTTTATTTTGAAAGACATGATTGTTTGCTAGTATGCCTGAGTATTGATGTCTTTATATCAAATTATAGACTATTGCTTTGAATCATTTGGATCTTATTATTCATACCGTAAGAGAAAGATTACATGATGAAACACGATAGGTAGCACTCCATAGCAAAAATTCTGTTTTTATCATTTACCTACTCGAGGACGAGCAGGAATTAAGCTTGGGGATGTTTGATACGTCTCCAACGTATCTATAATTTTTGATTGTTCCATGCTATTATAGTATCAATCTTGGATGTTTTTATAAGCAATTGTATGCAATTATATATCATTTTCTGGGACTAACCTATTAACCCAGTGCCTAGTGCCAGTTGCTGTTTTTTGCTTGTTTTTTGGCTTTGCAGAGAAACAATACCAAATGAAGTCCAAATGCCACGAAACTTTTTGGAGATTTTTTTCTGGACAAAAGAAACATGGGAAGCTTCGGGAGGAGGCCAAAAGCCCCACAAGGGCTTCACAAGGCACTAGGGCACGCCCCAGGGGGGCGCCGTAGTACCTTGTGCGGCCCACATGACTCCTTTTGACCTAATTACACTTCTATAAATTCACAAATATTGGGAAACCCCGGAGGGCCAGAAGAAAAACCTTTCCACCGCCGCAAGCCTCTGTTCTTCCACGATCCCATCTGGAGGCCATTTCCGGTACTCTGCCGAAGGGGGATCCATCCCGGAGGGCTTCTACATCAACCTTGCTGCCCTTCCGATGATGTGTGAGTAGTTTACCACAGACCTATGGGTCCATATCTAGTAGCTAGATGGCTTCTTCTCTCTCTTTGATCTTCAATACAATGTTCTCCTCGATGTTCTTGGAGTTCTATCCGATGTAATCTTCTTTTGCGGTGTGTTTGTTGGGATCCGATGAATTGTGAGTTTATGATCAGATTATTCATGAGAAATATTTGAGTCTTCTCTGAAGTCCTTTATGCAGGATTGTTATAGCTTTGTATTTCTCTCCGATCTATCGGTTTAGTTTGGCCTACTAGATTGATTTATCTTGCAACGGGAGAGGTGCTTTGTGATGGGTTCAATCTTGCGGTGCTCAATCCCTGTGACAGAAAGGGACATGACACGTATTTGTATTGTTGCCATTAAGGATAAAAATATGGGGTTTGTTCATATTGCTTGAATTTGTTTCTCTACATCATGTCATCTTGCTTAAGGCGTTACTCTGTCTCATACTTAATACCCTAGATGCATGCTGGATAGCGGTCGATGGTTGGAGTAATAGTAGTAGATGCAGGCAGGAGTCGGTCTACTTGTCTCGGACGTGATGCCTATATACATGATCATTGCCATGAATCTGTCATAATTATTTGCTTTTCTATCAATTGCCCAACAGTAATTTGTTTACCCACTGTATGCTTATGTGCTCAAGAGAGAAGCCTCTAGTGAAAACTATGGTCCGTGGGTCTATCTTTATCATATAAAAAAACCAAAAAATACCTTGCTGCAATTTATTTACTTTTATTTTAATTAGTAGTTTATTTTATCTATTTACCTCGATTAGATTTAATCCTTGCAAATAACCGCTAAAAGGATTGACAACCCTCTTATTCGCGTTGGGTGCAAGTGTTTGCTCTTGTGTGTGCAGGTGCGCTTTAACGGAATTTTGCTTGGTTCTCCTACTGGATTGGTAACCTTGGTTCTTAACTAAGGGAAATACTTATCTCTACTGTACTGCATCTCCCTTCCTCTTCAGGGAAGTACCAACGCAGCTCACAAGTAGGAGCACACAAGTCTTCAGGAGTTTTTGTTGAAGAACATAATAATAACATAGTTAGCAATGTAGTTTAGATTAAGAAGAATGTATGCAAAAGATAGACTAGTGACACAATAGTAAAAAATCTTACGATGCTATTTCCATGGATGTTACCATAGTTCAACACGTGGACTAGTGGCATGTATTGACCATAATGTTGGTTAATTTCATAATTGTTCTTGAAAGTCTCAACATCATTAATAAATGAGATAAGATAATTTTTCTCCTCGCAAGTTAGTTCTGAACCATAACTGTAGTAGGTATTGTCTACTACCTTCCATATATTTCTTGGAGAATGGAAATAAGCTGTCAACGGAAATAAGCTGTCAACTATTTTTAAATAAACAATATAAATCACTTAACAAATTTGTTTGACAAACTCACATAGAGGTAGAACTGGAAGCATATCCACATCCACCCAAATGTCGATATTATCTTCAATATCATCTTCAGGACGAATATCCAAGGTTATTTTCATATCCTCCTGAAATCCATAGGCCTTGCATAGTGCTCTACAATTTGAGCAACCAAAATGTGAGAGATTTACTGCATTGTAGAGTATAACCCCAAAAGCGAAACCATGTTGAGTCCTAAGGTGAGCTATCTCCGTCTCCATATGCTCACTATCTTTGAAACCGAGCTTCTCCAAGACATACCGTCTTGCATGGCAGGGGATGCACTACTCGAATTGTAAAAAACGGAAATTATACATTGAAGCAAAGAAGCACAAGTCATGGTTAATTACGAAAAAATACTTGTCGTCGCTACGTAACGTAAAAACTTCGAAGGTCTCGTCCAGCTTGATGGTGAAGAACCAACCGTTTTCCAGGTGAAGCCTGTAGCACATACCCCGGCCGTCGCTGCAGTAATCGCACTCAGGGAACCTATCGTCGTCAGACATTTCCTGTGTTCATAATTCAAAGATTAAAAATCAATGGAAATTACTAGGAACTCAACACACAGATCACTATTCAGCACGGGTTGACTTTTGGTCTGTCGAGTCTTCCTTGAAAACTCTCATCTCACGTGGTGTATATGGTGAGAACTCCCCTCTCTGATATATTCGACCATCGGTGATGGCCGCTCCTCCCTTCGTTCATGAGTGCATTACACCAAAATGTCTAGCACACGGGAAAGAAGGAGAAGCAACCGCCACGACAACAGTCGGGATTCTTCCTCTCTCATATATGGTGGACACTATCTCACTGATTTTTTGACCATCGGTGATGGTCGCTACTCCTCCTTCCCCTAGTGCATTACAAAGGTCTAGCACAAGGAGAAGAAGGAGAAGCGACCCCCATGACAATAGTCAGGATTCTTCCTCTCTCATATACCGACCGTCGGTGATGATCGCTACTCCTCCTTCCCCTAGTGCATTATGAAGGTCTAGCTCAAAGAGAAGAAGGAGAAGCGATCCCCACGACGATAGTCGGAATTCTTCCTTCAAGAACAAATTCAAAGTCACAAGGATCCCCAACAGACTGAAAGTCAACCGGTTACATATATCGAGCAATGACATAAAAAATGTCCTATGTATTGGCGGAATGTCGTTTAATTGCTGTTCCGGCAAATCACAGGCACTCGATATTTCCTACTTTATAGCACAAGACATGCTGAAATCCACGAAAAATTTCGGCATGACCTTTGCTAAAATAGGACATATCGAGCGCCTGAAATTTGCCTGAACGGAAATGAATCAACATTCCGGCAAAACATAGGCCACTCGGAGGTGTTCCCTGCAAAATCATACACATGTCCAAAGAGAACCAATACATGTCCAAATATCATCATATGGACATAAAAATGAGCAATAAATCTATATGGTATATATTTATTTGGTGCATGGATATTTAGTTAGGAATTTTGCAAAATGACAAGTTTTACTGAAAAAAGAGAAAATCATAGACTAACAATATGATGCACACTTTGGGCATATTAAATAGTGGCTAAACATGATGATAATTTCATGAAATTGAGATGTAGATGTAGTACACACAGAGCTTAACAAATCATCTTTAGGGCATCTAACCAAAAGGCCACAGATAATTAACAAGTGCAGTTACAAAAAGGCTAAATGTTGTTAGAGCCAAGGACTTAGTGAAAGCGGGAGCAGAGCACGGGAGCATGGAGCAGCGGCTGGCATGGCTGCTGGCACATGAGCATGGGCGCTCGGGTGGCTGCGAGCGGGGTCAGGGAGGGGCAAGGCAGGATGCGCACGGGAGCAGAGCTCCGGAAAAGGCCACGGGAGGCTCCGGCGGCGGCTACGGTGTCGGATCGGGAGCGCAAGCGGGGGGGGGGGGTGGAGGAGGAGCTCACTGCGACGCAAATGAAGAGCTCAGCGAGGTCGGAGGGGGACTGGAGTGATGGCGACGGCGGCAACCCGGGGACGGCGGTGACGGTGGGAGGAGGAGCCGGAGCGACGACGCGTGAGAGAGGGAGAGAGAGTGAGGATAGGGAGTGAGGAACGGTCGACGTGGGGAGGATAAGGGTCCCTTAATTAGCTGTAGCGCGGGGAACGTGGCCCGTGCTACTGCTAATCCGTTAGCTGTAGCGCGGGACACGGGGCCAGCGCTGCTGCTAGGCCGGGCCAGGGAGCTGGGCCCGTGTATGCTTAGTAGCAGCTCGTGTTATATAACATGCACTAGTGCTATCGAGTTAGCAGTAGCGGTTGTCTAACCCGCGCTGCTACTGTGGCGAGCCCTGGGGGCACTATGGGGGACCACTTAGTAGTAGTGCGGTGTAGCTAGACCCGCGTTGCTACTAAGCGGTACCTGTAGCGCCTGTCCTGGATCCGCGTTGCTGCTACTTAACAGTAGCGCGGGCAACCTTCCCCATGCTACTGTTAAGCCTCTACCTATAAGGTATCTCTAGTAGTGAGACGTTGTAGGGCTAGGCGAGTTCGGACGTCAGCCCGCGATATTGGGCCCCCGTAGAACATCCCATTCTTTTCGAGGACTTCCTTCATGATGATCTGCGCAATTTCTTGCTGGATGAGATAGAAGTCAGTTCGGTGTTGATCATCCGTTACGGCTCCTAAGCTTTCAGCCCATTTGCCGATATGGCCACCGGATGAAGATGTCATGCGAAGTATTTGTTGATCCCGCCTGAACTCCAGCATGTGAGGGATGACGTACAATCTATCCGTATATTTTTGTGCCGGTTGCTGGACGCACTAGAAGTCAGTCTTATGGTTGAGACAAGGCAAGCCGTTCTTTTGTTTTCTGACCTTCATGTGGCCACCCCGCGTGCCGAACACTCTTTATATGTGTGCAATCTTTCTTCTGTATGTTCTTCGACGTGTCCAAATACACACTACTAGGGAAAACCCTAGCAGTAACGCGGGGTATATGCCTAGCAGTAGCGCGGGGTCCTGCGCTACTGATAGGGCGCTGCAGCTAACTTTTAGCAGTAGCGCCGGTTTGACCCACACTACTACTAATTTTGTTATCAGTAGCGTTGGTATGGACCCCCGCTACTGATAAATAGTAGCAGCGTGGTCTCAGACCCGCGCTACTGCTATTTGTCTGTATTTTTGTATATACTATATTTATACACGGTTATACAAATTTTGATACAGTAGAAATTAAGAGATTGTTATATCATTATGATCATGATAAGTTATTATATCATTGGGTGGAAGGAACGCTGATTAGATTCAAGTGGATGGATCAAAAGTGACCAAAAGTTGGATTAGTTGTACGATCCTACTAATCCAACTTTTGGTCACTTTGGATCCATCCACATGAATCTAATGCACGTTTCTTCCACCCAATGATATAATAACTCATCATGATGATAATAACAACTCATCATCATCATCATCATCATCATCATCATCATCATATTCATATAAGAACTCATGCATCATCATCATCATAATAACAACTCATCATCATAGTCATATAAGAACTAGCTCATCATTCTAGCACAATGTAGCACATAACTCATCATCATCATCATAATAACAACTCCTCATCATCATCATAGTCATAACCAACACTAGCTAATTGTTCTTAGCACATGATGAGTACTACCTAAGACCTGCTACTCTCTCGAAGGTAAAATAGCATAAAACAGGTAAACCTCTGAATCTCCATCATGGAGAATAGAGATCAACCTGTCTCCCATTTGTGGGCTATGCTTCATGTTGCCCCCAAGTAGTTCCCTGTGATCATTCAGAACTTTTCTCCATTCTTGGATTGTGAGGATTTCATCTCTTCGAGAAATCGTGTATGCACTGCGGTGAACCGTAGGCCAACTTGGCCGTAATCTAATAATGTTCATGTCACCTTTCATATGCATCAGATGAGGCACACAATCCTTCGGGAGTTTCTGTTGAAGAACATCATAATAACATACTTAGCAATGTAGTTTTGCTTAAGAAAAATGTATGTAAAAGATGCACTGGTGACATAATAGAAGAAATCTTACCATGATATCTCGATGGATGTTATCGTAGTTCAATACATGGACTAGTGGCATGTATTGACCATAATTTGGAGGAATATCATGATTCGTCTTGAAAGTCTCAACATCATTAATCCATGAAACAAAATGATTTATCTCCTCGCAAGTTAGTTCACAGCCATAACTGTAGTAGGTTTTGTCTACTACGTTCTGTACATGTCTTGAAGAATGGAAATAAGTTGTCAATGGAAATAAGCTGTCAACTATTTTTAAATAAACAATATAAATTACTTAATAAATATGTTTGACAAATTCACAAAGAGGTAGAACTGGAAGTGTATCCACATCGACCCAAATGTCGATATTATCTTCATTGTCATCTTCAGGACGAATATCGAAGGTGACATGCATATCCTCCTGAAATGCATATGCCTTGCATAGTGCTCTCTAATTTGAGCAACCAAAATGGGAGTGGTTCATTGCATTGTATAGCTTAACGGCAAAAGCGTAACCATCTTGGGTCCTTAGGTGAGCTCTCCTCGTCTGCATATTGTCACGATCTTCGAAATCCAGCTTATCCAAGACATACTGTCTTGCATGGCAGGGGATGCACTAGTCGAATTGTAAAAAATAGAAATTACATGTTGAAGCAAAGAAGCAGAAGTCATGCTTAGTTACGAAAAAATACTTGTCGTTGTGACGTACCATAAAAACATCGAAGGTCTCGTCGAGCTTGATGGTGAAGCGCCTATCGTCTTGCAGGTGAGGCCTGTCGCACATACCCCGGTCGTCGGAGCAGTACTCGCACTCAGAGATTCTATCATCGTCAGGCATTTCCTATGTTCATAATTCAAAGATTAAAAATCGATCGACAGCAATTACCAGGAAACTCAACACACAGGTCACTCAGCACGGGTTGACTTTCGGTCCGTCGAGTCTTCCTTGCTAAACTCTCATCTCACATGCTGTATATGGTGGGTGTAGGAGATATGCCCTAGAGGCAGTAATAACAGTTATTTTGTATCTCCAAGTTTGTAATGAATGTTTATGATCCATGCTATAACTGCAATGGTTCTCGAGTCTACAATTTCCACGAGGCTCGGCGGGAAACTCATATGCACGTGTGGTATAATAAACGGTAAAAAGTATTCCTAGTCATGCCTCTAAGACTAGCTCAAGTATTGCATGATGATCCTGTTTTCCTGATCATGGGCATGACTATGCCGGCAATTTTGAGGGCACAATATTAGACGAACACTTGTGTTGAATCGACCCGAATTGATGTTATGCTATGAGATACATTCGTCACAAGTTAATGGTTAATAACACAGAGATACTTAATGTTTGCATAATTCCTTAGACCATGAGAGTATCAAGTTCCTTCGTACTTGCTTCGTGAACTTTGGGGTTTGTTAAACGTCATCAGTAACTGGGTGGCTATTACGGCGGCTTACGGGTTCATGGAAAAGTATGACAAGAAACGAGATAGCTCAAGATTGGGATTTGCTCGTCCGACGATGGAGAGATATTCTCGGGCCCTCTCGGTGTTACGGTATCCATAATCGTCTGGCCAGACACATTGTGATTTGATCACTGGGATGCCGGAACGCGGAAACGAGAAAAGACAACAAAACTGGTAACGAGGTAACTGGCATAGTGGATAAGTTGTTGATCCACAGGGATGCCGATAAATCTCACCTCGGGTGTTTGTGACATATCCCGAAGCAACAGGAATAGCACACGGCAACTGGAGGTTCACTCGAATATTTATTCGTGTGGGTATAGGGATCAATATGGGTGTCCACGGTTCCGCTATTGATCATTGATCGGAAAGTGTTCCGGTCATGTCTATACTTCACCGAACCTATAGGGTCACACACTTAAGGGTCATCTATCTGCTGAATACTAGACAAGGAGTCTGAGAGAAAGTCACCAGAAAAGTTTCGGAGACAACGGAAAAGTTCCGGAGAGAGAACACCGGAATAGTTTCGGTAAAACCGAAAGGTTGTTTCGAGGTATACATTTAAGTCAAATTGGTTTTGGCACACGCCTGAAAATTCTTGGAGGGTGCCAGAATTGTTCTGGGAACTTTTGGGATTTTTTCAGAGAAAAACCCCGGAAATGTTCCGGAGCTGCCGGAACCGCTTTGGTTGCTTTTCGCAGATGAAAATCACTAATGCGGAATTGTTTCGGAACGCGTCCAAAATTATTTTAGTGGGTACTGGAAATGTTCTAAGACCTACAGAAATATTTTCGGATTTAACGGTCGCGGAAAAATGTTTCCGTGAATAGTGAAAGTGCTTTTTGGGTTACTTTATGGAAAGCCACCTTTTAGGGATTTTCCCGAAAGGCTTCTAGAAGGGATTGGGGACCAAGGAACCCCCTTTGGGGGGGGCCCCTAGGGGTGGCCGGCCAAGATGGAGCTCCTCCATGGAGCTCCACTTGCCTTCCTTTTATGCCCTGATGGAGGATCCATGTGATGGTTTTTTGGGTATTTTTCCCCTTGGGTTTTCCTATAAATAGAGGTGGAGAGGCACTCTCCACACTGACTCCTTTCTCACATACACAAGCCATGCATGATCTGGCCTTCTCGCTCCCTCCCCGCGAAATAGTTTCGTAGAGCCGAAAGGCTGTCTGGGTTCCGGTAGGAACTAGTTCTGGATGGCGAAGCCCTGCCGGATAGCTGACACCGTATGTGTGCAACCCCGTAGAGAGGTCGTAGTTTTTATCTTTTGCCAGAGGGGCTATTCGAGGGTCCTCCCGAAGGGCTGTCCGAGTTATCGTTCGAGCTTTGAGGGTCCTCCCGAAGGGCTGTCCGTGACATCGTCCGAGGGACTGTCCGACCGCCTCCCGAAGGGCTGTCCGACGAGGGAGTGTTAAAGGGAGAACTGCGAGGAGCCAGCCCTAGTACGAGAGGACTGGGCTGGGTCAACCTATGGTACATCCTCATGGTTGGGAGGTTGTAAATCCTAGCTGCGGGGATCTGCACCGACGATCTACATCGACTCTACAGTGGCATCAAGAGCCTTGCTATGCGTCGATGCAGGTTACGATCTAGAATACATAGAGATGTATGGGTATTGCATAATATAATTTTGTAGTAGATGAGATCTATTGCTGAAAATTATTTATGCGGGTGGCAGATGAAATATGTTACCCGATGTTCTTGTTGCTTCCCTAGAATTTGCGTATTTCTGATCTTGAAATGGCATGGTGGAATTTCACAAAGTTCTGGCAATCCGCGATCCTGATTGATCACCGAAGTGCTATCAGTTCTTTGGGTTCCACCATAGTTGAGAGAAAGATGAAATTTCGCAGACGAAAGGGCAATGCAGATATGATCTGCATGGGGGTCATGCGTATGATGAAGTTCAGTATGGGGCTCGAGATTTTATTATCTCGTGTTTCATATACCCCACGATGTTAATCTAGCGACTTGAATAATCATACTTGATGATAAACGTTGGTAGCTGCGGTTTAAGTCTAAACCTTAGAAGCCACGTAAAATAAAATTTTGCATAAACCGATTAGAGGCGTGTAACTTGGTTTTGCAGGATGTGCATGTGATGTGGTATAGCAGCTCTCATATTAATTCGATTATGTATGAGATGACTATATGATGTAAATTTATTAACATGACCCGCATGTCATGATTCGGCATGATGGATGGAGCCATATGATTGTCACTTTAATGACCTGCGTGTCAACTTTAAGTAATGCACTTATTTTATTAGCTATAGAGATAGCAATATTATCTGGTGCATCGACAAGGTGGTGGCAACCTTCACGAAGGTGAACACCGACGCAAATGCCGAAGACAAAGAAATTAAAGACTTCTCCGTCAGAAAGGGCTATACCGTATCATGCTTTTATGAATTGCCTAAGATGTTTATCCCTTATGATGCACCCTTTTTGATTGCGCGGTGATATCTCACTTAAAAATATCAAGTAGTTAGTGTTCTCCCAAGTGTAGCACCGTCTACAACACGTATCTTTTCGGGGTGCGCCATGTCACACGGGTACGAACGATTAGAGAGGTGTAAGGTGGGTGACGGTGAGATCTCATAGCAAGATCACTTTGCTGTCTTGACGTTCAGGCATGACCGTCATGAGCTTGGAACACGCCCATCGAAAGATGAACAAGAATCGCATAGAGATGTGATTGGCGAGTGATACGTCTCCAACATATCTATAATTTTTGATTGTTCCATGCTGTTATAATATCAATCTTGGAAGTTTTTATAATCATTTACAGCAATTATATATAATTTTTGGAGACTAACCTATTAACTTAGTGCCCAGTGCCAGTTGCTGTTTTCTGCCCTATTTTTGTTTTACAGAAAATCAATACCAAACGAAGTCCAAATGCCACGAAACTTTTTGGAATTTTTTTATTGGACAAGATAAACAATAGAAGCTTTGAGAGAGGGCCAGAAGACCCAGGAGGTGGCCACGAGCCACCAGGGCACGCCTGGGGGGGCAGGTGCACCCTGGTGCCTCGTGGGCCCCCCTTTTCTCCGTTTGACCTAATTCCAGCACTATAAATTCAGAAAAAATCAGAAACCCTCAGGGGAGTCCACAATATACTTTTTCCGTAGCCGCAAGTTTCAGTTCCAGAGAGATCCCATCTGGGGTCCTTCTCCGGTGATCTGCCGGAGGGGGAATCGATCACGGAGGGGTTCTACATCAACCTTGCTGCCTCTTCGATGATGCGTGAGTAGTTTACCACAGACCTTCGGGTTCATAGGCAGTAGCTAGATGGCTTCTTCTCTCTTTTTGATCTTCAATACAATGTTCTCCTCGATGTTCTTGGAGTTCTATCCGATGTAATCACTTTTTGCGGTGTGTTTGTTGGGATCCGATGAATTGTGAGTTTATGATCAGATTATCCATGAAATTATTTGAGTCTTTTCTGCACTCTTTTATGCATGATTATTATTGCCTCGTATTTCTTCTCCGATCTATTGATTTGGTTTGGCTAACTAGATTGATTTATCTTGCCATGGGAAGTGGTGCTTTGTAATGGGTTCAATCTTGCGGTGCTCAATCCCAGTGACAGAAAGGGACATGACACATATGTATCATTGCTATTAAGGGTAAAAAGATGGGGTTTATTCATACGTGTGTTTATCTTGTCTACATCATGTCATCGTTCTTAAGGCGTTACTCCGTTCTTTATGGACTTAATACACTAGATGCATGCTGGATAGTGGTCGATGTGTGGAGTAATAGTAGTAGATGCAGGCAGGAGTTGGTCTACTTGTCTCGGACATGATGCCTATATACATGATCATTGCCTTGGATATCTTCATGATTATTTGCTTTTCTATCAATTGCCCAACAGTAATTTGTCTACCCACCGTATGTTATTTTCTCGAGAGAAGCCTCTAGTGAAATCTATGGCCCCCAAGTCTATCAAAATCATATTACTAAAACCCTAAAAATATTGCTGCCATTTTATTTTATTTATTTTATTTTGTATTTTTGTTTCAATCTATCTATCTATCTATCACATACACTTTAATCTTGCAATTAACCGCCGAGAGATTGACAACCTCTCGTTTGCATTGGGTGCAAGGATTTGTTGTTTGTGAGCAGGTGCTGCTAACGAGGCGTTGCGTGATTCTCTTACTGGTTCGATAACCTTGGTTTCATAACTGAGGGAAATACTTATCTCTACTATGCTGCATCATCCCTTCCTCTTCAGGGAAATACCAACGCAAGCTACAAGTAGCAGGAAGAATTTCTGGCGCCGTTGCCGTGGAGACATCATCAACATCTATCAAGTACCTTCGCATAAACTCTCATCTCCTTGCATTTACTTTATTTGCCATTTGCCTCTCGTTTTCATCTCCCCCACTTCTAAAACGTTTTTACAAAAATACAAAAATATTTTCCGTTTGCATTTTTCTTGTTTGCTTGTTTGCTTGCTTGCTTTATCGTTATGCCTAGTTCTATTCCCGTTATGCCTTTCCCTCCGTACTTAGGAGACGATCCAGGAATTTTAAACTTTAAATATTTTGGTGACGAATCTTTAAAAGAAGCATGTGATAGATTATTAAAAATACAAGTAAATGCTAGGCATCAGTTTCACCTTAAATTATTCCTTAAAGGTTTTTATGTTGGTCTACCCCTTGCTCATAGGCGTGTCTTGGATTCTATATTTGAAAATGATTTTCTTGGGGGTGATGCCTTTGCAACCTACGAAAAGATGAAAAGTATATTTGGACAGCCAAAAGTTGAAACTATCGAACCTATCACTCTAGAATGCTTTCGTCAAACTGAGCAAATAAAAGAAATTAAGGCTAGAGTGGATACTAACTTTCGAGAAATATTCAATCTTGCCTCAAAAATAAATGGCAATGTGGTGTCACAAGATAGGAGGGTTGATGTCTTAGATCATAAAGTCTCTTTTGGTGTTTTGAGAGAAATGAAAATCCTTTGCACTAAGCTTGATCATCTAGTGCATATTATTGATAAGGGCAAAGAAAGTGAAAAAGGGGTTGCGAGGACTAAAACTAAAGATGACAATACTTGAAACTATGCATAATGCCTAGCTAGGGGCATAAAACAATAGCGCTTGTTGGGAGGCAACCCAATGAATAAAATAATTTTTTTTTCTGTTATTGTGTGTTTTCACATTCATGCTACTGGTATGAATGTGTTTTTGTGTTTTTAATTAGTGTTTGTGCCAAGTAAAGCCTTTAGGATGATTTGGAAGATAGTATAATCGATGCTGTTTGAAAACAGAAAGTTTTGCGTCCAGTGCTGGAATTTTGGTTTTTCTCTGGAATGTCAGAACTTTCTGAATTTTTTACACAATATTTATATATGAATTACACACGTCGTCCTAATTTTTCAGAATTTTTGGAGTTACAGAAGTATGACCACAATTCATATTTCTACAGACTATTCTGTTTTTGACAGATTCTATTTTTGATGCACTACTTGCTTGTTTTGATGAATCTATGGATTGTATCGGGGGGTATAAGCCATCGTGAAGTTAGAGTACAGTAGGTATAATGCAAAAATAAAATATGAATGGGTTTGCAACAGTACTTAAAGTAGTGATTTATTTTGTTATACTAACGGATCTCACTAAGGTTTTGTTGAGTTTTGTGTGATTGAAGTTTTCAAGTTTTGGGTGAGATCACGATGGATGAAGGAATAAGGAGTAGCAAAAGCCTAAGCTTGGGGATGCCTGAGGCACCCCATGGTAATATTCTAGGAAGACTCAAGCGTCTAAGCTTGGGGATGCCCCGGAAGGCATCCCCTCTTTCTTCTACCAACCATCGGTAATTTTACTTGGAGCTATATTTTTATTCGTCACATAATATGTGTTTTGCTTGGAGCGTCTTGTATTATATGAGTCTTTGCTTTGTTTGCTTTTTAGTTTGTCACAATCATCTTTGCTGAACACACCTATTTTGAGAGAGCCACACGATCATCATCATTTGTTAGAATACTCTATGTGCTTCACTTAAATTTTTTGAGCTAGGCAGTTGCTCTAGTGCTTCACTTAAATCTTTTTGAGAACGGTGGTGGCTATATTTTGAAGAAATAAACTCTCATGCTTCACTTATATTAATTTGAGAGTAGATTACAATTTTGAAGAAATAAACTCTCATGCTTCACTTATATTATTTAGAGAGATGATTAAAATTTTGAAGAAATGAATTCTCATGCTTCACTTATATTATTTTGAGAATTGATAAGATTGAAATTTTGAAGAAATATTTGCACTCTCATGCTTCACTTATATCTTTTTGAGAGTTGATAATAGTAACGGTAATTTGCACAAGATATGAATTTGGTCCCAAAGTGATGAATATTCAAGAGGGATATAAATAAAAACTTTCATATAGATCATTGGATATCATGAGTGTGATTCCTTGCAATAGTTTTGCGATATGGAAATGATAATATGTGAGTCATGTTAGTGAGTAATTGTGATTTAGTAAAAATATTAGTGTTAAGGTTTGTGATTCCCTATGCATGCACATTAAGTCAATAATTATGCAATGAAATTATATCCTACCTATGGTGCATTATTCGGTGTTAGTTATGTTCAACGCATGTTTATGACCGTTTTCATTTTTTGGTTGGTTGCTTCTCAATATTTTGCTAGCCTTCATTTGTACTAAGCGGAAATACTGCTTGTGCATCCAAAATCCTTAAACCCAAGTTGTGCCAAATGAGTCCACTATATCTACCTATATGCGGTATTTCAATGCCGTTCCAAGTAAATTTGCGTGTGCCAACTCTAATTTTCAAAATAATTTTCCGTTTTGTGTGCCCGTACCGCTCATGAAGCGGCAGGTGGTAGCCATTATTTTCCATGCTAGGTGTGTTATTCTCACGATGAGTGTTTATTCACTTGTCATTGCACGAGAGGATGGTTGGTAATAGGGATGCCCAGTCCCACAATGAAATCAAAATTAATAACAACAAAAATACGGCTAGCCATGGATTCTGAAAGAATGGTGGAAAGGAAATAAACTTTACTTTCTGTTTGGAAACCACCTATGATGTGTCTAGCATGGAAAATATTGGGAATTCTCAGTCGTTTTCGTTGATAGGAAAAGCATGCCTCTCAAAATATTTTTATCTCTTTAATTTCAGCCTTGAGCTCTGGCACATTAGCAAATCTCTGCTTCCCTCTGTGAAGGGCCTATCTATTTACTTTTATGCAATTTTTATTTTTTGAGTCTCCATCTTCTCTTACAAAAGCACCAACTAGAGAGCACTATTGTCATACTTGTGCATTGTGTGTAGCTAATATTTGAGTGTGTTTCATGAATGGATCAATGATTGAGCATAATGGGCTAGGGATAACTTTCTTTAGCGTTGATATTTTGAAAGACACGGTTGCTTGTTAGCTTGCTTGAGTATTTATATTTTCATGTCAAATTGTAAACTATTGCTTTGAATCATTCAAGTCCAATGTCCATGCTATAAAAGAAAAGAATATGTGATGAATATGTTAGGCAGCATTCCACATCAAAAATTCTGTTTTTATCATTTACCTACTCGAGGACGAGCAGGAATTAAGCTTGGGGATGCTAATACGTCTCCAATGTATCTATAATTTTTGATTGTTCCATGCTGTTATAATATCAATCTTGGATGTTTTTATAATCATTTACAGCAATTATATATTATTTTTGGAGACTAACCTATTAACTTAGTGCCCAGTGCCAGTTGCTGTTTTCTGCCCTATTTTTGTTTTACAGAAAATCAATACCAAACGAAGTCCAAATGCCACGAGACTTTTTGGAGATTTTTTATAGGACAAGATAAACACTAGAAGCTTCGGGAGATGGCCAGAAGACCCAGGAGGTGGCCACGAGCCACCAGGGCGCGCCTGGGGGGGCAGGCGCGCCCTGGTGCCTCGTGGGCCCCCCTTTGCTCCGTTTGACCTAATTCCAGCACTATAAATTCAGAAAAAATCAGAAACCCTCAGGGGAGTCCACGATATACTTTTTCCGCCGCCGCAAGTTTCTGTTCCAGAGAGATCCCATCTGGGGTCCTTCTCCGAAGATCTGCCGGAGGGGGAATCGATCACGGAGGGGTTCTACATCAACCTTGCCGCCTCTCCGATGATGCGTGAGTAGTTTACCACAGACCTTCGGGTCCATAGGCAGTAGCTATATGGCTTCTTCTCTCTTTTTGATCTTCAATACAATGTTCTCCTCGATGTTCTTGGAGTTCTATCCGATGTAATCACTTTTTGCGGTGTGTTTGTTGGGATCCGATGAAATGTGAGTTTATGATCAGATTATCCATGAAATTATTTGAGTCTTTGCTGCACTCTTTTATGCATGATTATTATAGCCTCGTATTTCTTCTCCAATCTATTGATTTGGTTTGGCCAACTAGATTGATTTATCTTGCCATGGGAAGAGGTGCTTTGTAATGGGTTCGATCTTGCGGTGTTCAATCCCAGTGACAGAAAGGGACATGGCACATATGTATCGTTGCTATTAAGTGTAAAAAGATGGGGTTTATTCATACATGAGTTTATCTTGTCTACATCATGTCATCGTTCTTAAGGCGTTACTCCGTTCTTTATGGACTTAATACACTAGATGCATGCTGGATAGCGGTCGATGTGTGGAGTAATAGTAGTAGATGTAGGCAGGAGTTGGTCTACTTGTCTCGGACATGATGCCTATATACATGATCATTGCCTTGGATATCGTCATGATTATTTGCTTTTCTATCAATTGCCCAACAGTAATTTGTCTACCCACCATATGCTATTTTCTCGAGAGAAGCCTCTAGTGAAATCTATGGCCCTCGGGTCTATCAAAATGATATTACTAAAACCCTAAAAATATTGCTGCCATTTTCTTTTATTTATTTTATTTTGTATTTTTGTTTCAATCTATCTATCTATCACATACAATTTAATCTTGCAATTAACCGCCAAGAGATTGACAACCTCTCGTTTGCGTTGGGTGCAAGGATTTGTTTTTTGTGTGCAGGTGCTGCTAACGAGGTGTTGCGTGATTCTCCTACTGGTTCGATAACCTTGGTTTCATAACTGAGGGAAATACTTATCTCTACTGTGCGGCATCATCCCTTCCTCTTCGGGGAAATACCAATGCATGCTACAAGTAGCAGCGAGTTGGCCTACCGGTTAAGATTTTCGTCATCAGTTGTGTTACACCAATGGCGAACAATCAAGACGCGGATCTTGAATCACTCACAATCAATTATGAGAGATATTGATTTGAGTGGGAGCGCACTTTAGAATAAAATTATTTATTCACTAGTGCAAATTAATTATAAACAAAGTCAAAGTGAAATTTGTGTTTACCGTTGTAGATCAAATGGCTCGCAACACCGCGTTCAACTTAGGCCCGATGTTAGAGAAAGAGAAGTTAGCTGCGACTGGAAACAACTATGCGGACTGGGTCCGTAACCTGAGGATTGTCCTAAGGAGCGCTAAGAGGATGTATGTGCTTGAAACTCCTCTTCCAGCTAAACCGGCGGCAACTGCCCCGGAAGTTGAACAAAATGTCTGGGCCACTAAGGATGATGATTACAACTTAGTGCAGTGCCTTATGCTAGCTTGCATGAGTCCAGAGCTTCAAAAACATTTTGAATTCCATAATGCCCACGATATGATCCAGGAATTGGATGCTCTGTACAAGGAAACCGCACGGTCTAAACGATTTGATATCATGAAGGCCATGATGGATTACAAGATGGCTGAGGGCAGTTCAGTTGGCGAACACGTGGTCAAAATGATTGGCTACGCTGAAAGGCTTAAAACCAATTTCCAATTCCACCAGCCCATATGATGGACATGTTGCTTTCTTCACTCCCCCCGTCTTACGACGGTTTTGTCATGAACTACAACATGAGTGGGATGGAGAAGACACCAAATGAGGTGATCGCCATGCTGAAAACTGCGGAAAAATCGCAAGCAAGTGTTGCTTGTGAATAAAACTGCCAATTTCAAAAAGAAAGGCAAGTCCAAGAAGGGCAAGGGTGCCGGTAAGACCGGCTCCCAAAGCAACTCTAAGGGCGGAGCCAAGAATGGAACTGAGTGCTTCTACTGCAAGGGCACAAGACACTGGAAGAGAAACTGCAAGAAGTATCTGGAAGATAAGAAGTCCGGCAAAACCGGAAAAGGTATAATTGTTATATAGGTTAATGTCAATGACGTTTTGCTTGCTTGCGAAAATTCTAAGTCTTAGGTATTTGATACCCGATCGGTTGCTCACATTTTCAACTCGATACAGGGGCTTCAGAAGGTGCGTAAGCTAGCAAGGAATGAAGTCGTGATGCGCATCGGGAACGGTGCTGGGATTGCCGCTCAAGCCGTCGGCATTATGCCTCTACGTCTCCCTTCAGGATTTACCTTAGAACTAAGTAACTATTATTTTGTTCCGGCATTGTGTAGAAACATTATCTCTGGATCATGTGTAGAACACGATGGGTACTGTTACAAGTCTGAGAAGAATGGTTGTTCACTTTATTGTAAGGATATGTTTTATGGATTTGCACCCATTGTTGGGGGCCTTTTCATACTAAATCTTGAATGTGGAAATGATGTCTTTAACGTGAATGCAAAACGCCTTAAGAAGGCTGATACCACCACCACTTTCTTGTGGCACTGTCGGCTTGGCCACATCGGAAAGAAACGCATGCAAAGACTCCAGAGAGATGGAGTTTTACCGTCCTTTGATTTTGAATCATTTGACACATGTGAAGCTTGTCTGATGGGGAAAATGACCAAGACGCCGTTCACGGGTCACCCTGAACGGGCGGGTGAATTATTGGAAATAATACATAGTGATGTATGTGGTCCAATGAGCACAACCGCAAGGGGTGGGTATTTCTACTTCGTGACTTTTACTTACGATTTAAGTAGGTATGGATATATCTACTTGATGAAGCATAAGTCGGAAACCTTTGAAAAGTTCAAAGAATTTCAGAATGAGGTAGAAAATCATCGTAACAAAAGGATTAAGTTTCTGCGGTCAGATTGCGGAGGCGAATATCTTAGTCATGAGTTTGGCCAACATCTGAGTGACCGTGGAATCGTTTCACAGCTTACGCCTCCCGAAACTCCACATCGAAACGGAGTGTCGGAACAATGTAACCGAACCCTGTTAGATATGGTGAGGTCGATGATGTCTCTTACAGATCTATCGATATCTTTTTGGGGTCACGCACTACTTACCGCCGCTCACACACTAAACAAAGCACCGTCTAAGTCTGTTGAGACGACACCATATGAGATATGGCACGGGAAGAAACCCGACCTGTCATTTCTCAAAATTTGGGGTTGTGAGGCATACGTAAAGCGTTTATAGCCAAGCAAATTTGATCCCAGATCAGACAAATGTTACTTTGTAGGTTATCCCAAGGAGACAGTTGGGTATTCTTTCTACCACACCTCCGAGAACAAAGTGTTTGTTGCAAAACACAGAGTTTTTCTCGAGAAAGAGTTTCTCGCTAAAGAAGTAAGTGGGAGGACAGTATAACTTGATGAGATTAGTGAATCTTCGGCAATCGTTGATATGGCTAAGGAACTGGAAGAAATTCCGCTAATTATCCCTACAACCGAGCCGGAAGTTGTCGCATGTGATGCGGAAACTTCAGACAAGTTTGCATTTGAAGTGCGCAGATTAGGTAGGGCTATCGAGCCACCTGAGTGGTTTCATAATGAAATCTTCATTCTTGAAGATGATGAACCTGCGCACTACAAGGAAGCGATGGCGGGGCCCAGCTCAAGGGAATGGCACAAGGCCATGAAATCCGAAATGGAATCCATGTACGAAAATCAAGTTTGGAACTTGGTAGAACTTCCAGAAGGCGTAAAGCCCATTGGTTATAAATGGATCTTCAAAAGAAAGACAGACGCGGATGGTAACATTACTATCCATAAAGCTAGACTTGTCGCGAAAGGGTTCACGCAAGTTCCAGGAGTGGACTACGACGAGACTTTCTCGCCCGTAGCTATGCTTAAGTTCGTTCGGATATTACTAGCAATTGTTGCTTATTTCGATTATGAAATATGGCAGATGGACGTCAAAACGGCTTTCCTAAATGGAAATCTCAAAGAATATGTATACATAATACAGCCTGAAGGTTTTGTCGTTCATGAGGATGCTGGAAAGGTATGCAAACTTCAGAAGGCCATTTATGGTCTGAAGCAAGCATCAAGGAGCTGGAACATTCGTTTTGATGAAGTAGTCAAAGAGTTTGGCTTCATCAGGAATGACAAAGAATCTTGTGTTTACAAGAAGTTTAGTGGGAGCGCAAAAGCATTTCTAATCTTGTCTGTGGATGACATATTGTTGATTGGAAATGACGTGAATTTTCTTAGCGAAATAAAAGACTCATTGAAGAAGAGTTTTTCAATGAAAGACTTAGGCGAAGCAGCATATGTATTGGGCATCAGAATCTATAGAGATAGATCAAAACGCCTGATAGCGCTTAGCCAAAGCACGTACATTGACTAGGTGTTGAAAAGGTTCAACATGGAGAACTACAAGAAAGGCCTACTCCCCATGTCACCTGGCACAGTACTTTGCAAGAATCAGTGTCCTCGGACTCTCGATGAGCAAGTACAAATGAATGATGTTCCATATGCCTCGGCAGTTGGTTCTATTATGTATGCCATGCTATGTACAAGACCGGATGTTTCCTATGTGCTAAGTGTTAGCAGCCGGTACCAAAGTGATCCAGGACTGGAACACTGGGCTGCAGTCAAAAGTATTCTTAAGTACCTCAGAAGGACCAAGGATTTACTCCTTGTGTATGGAGGTGATGCAGACCTCATTGCAAGTGGTTACACTGATGCAGGCTTCATGACTGACCCAGACGACTTCAAATCTCAATCAGGCTATGTTTTCATATTGAACGGCGGCGCAATTGATTGGAAAAGTTCCAAACAAAAGACTGTGGCGGATTCTACGACGGAGGCGGAATATGTTGCAGCTTCAGAAGCCTCAAAGGAGGTGGTCTGGTTCAAGCAGTTTCTTGAAGACCTTGGTGTGGTTCCAAGTGCGCTGGACCTGGTGGAGATCAATTGTGATAATAGTGGTGCTGTGGCTCAGGCTAGGGAGCCATCTTCGCACCATAAGACAAGACATATTGAACGCAAATATAAACTCATTCGACATCATGTCGAAGCGGGTTTAGTGAAAGTACGCAAAGTTCACACGGATCTGAACATGTCAGACCCGATGACAAAGCCTCTACCACGAGCAAAGCATGAGCAGCACCGGATATCCATTGGTGTTAGGGAAGCCATGTAACTGGATTATGACTCTAGTGCAAGTGGGAGTCTGTAGGAGATATGCCCTAGAGGTAGTAATAACAGTTATTTTGTATCTCCAAGTTTGTAATGAATGTTTATGATCCATGCTATAACTGCAATGATTCTCGAGTCTACAATTTCCACGAGGCTCGGAGCGAAACTCATATGCACGTGTGGTATAATAAACGGTAAAAAGAATTCCTAGTCATGCCTCTAAGACTAGCTAAAGTATTGCATGATGATCCTGTTTTCCTGATCATGGGCATGACTATGCCGGCAATTTTGAGGGCACAATGCTAGAAGAACACTTGTGTTGAATCGACCCGAATTGATGTTATGCTATGAGATACATTCGTCACAAGTTAATGGTTAATAACACAGAGATAGTTAATGTTTGCATAATTCCTTAGACCATGAGACTATCAAGTTCCTTCATACTTGCTTCGTGAACTTTGGGGTTTGTTAAATGTTATCCGTAACTGGGTGGCTATTACGGCGGCTTACGGGTTCGCGGAAAAGTATGACAAGAAACGAGATAACTCAAGATTGGGATTTGCTCCTCCGACGATGGAGAGATATTCTCGGGCCCTCTCGGTGTTACGGTATCCATCATCGTCTGGCCAGACACATTGTGATTTGATCACTGGGATGCCGGAACGTGGAAACGAGAAAAGAGAACAAAACCAGTAACGAGGTAACTAGCATAGTGGACAAGTTGTTGATCCACAGGAATGCCGATAAATCTCACCTCGGGTGTTTTTAACATATTGCGAAGCAACAGGAATAGCACACGGCAACTGGAGGTTCACTCGAATATTTATTCGTATAGGTATAGGGATTAATATGGGTGTCCACGGTTCCGCTATTGATCATTGATCGGAAAGTGTTCCGGCCATGTCTATACTTCACCGAACCTATAGGGTCACACGCTTAAGGGTCATCTATCTGCTGAATACTAGACAGGGAGTCTGAGAGAAAGTCACCGGAAAAGTTTCGGAGACAACGAAAAAGTTCCGGAGAGAGAACACCGGAATAGTTTCGATAAAACCGAAAGGTTGTTTCGGGGTATACATTTAAGTCAAATTGGTTTCGGCACATGCCTGATAATTCTTGGAGGGTTCCAGAATTGTTCTGGGAACTTCTGGGATTTTTCCGGAGAAAAAACCCAAAAATGTTTCGGAGCTGCCGGAACCGCTTTGGTTGCTTTTCGCAGATGAAAATCACTAATCCGGAATTGTTTCGGAACGGAAACAAAATTATTTTAGTGGGTTCTAGAAATGTTCTAAGACCTACAGAAATATTTTCGGATTTAACAGTCGCGGAAATATGTTTACATGAATAGTGAAAGTGCTTTTTTCGTTACTTTATGGAAAGCCACCTTTTAGGGCTTTTCCCAAAAGGCTTCTAGAAGGGATTGGGGACCAAGGAACCCCCTTTGGGGGGGGGCCCTAGGGGTGGCCGGCCAAGATGGAGCTCCTCCATGGAGCTCCACTTGCCTTCCTTTTATGCCCTTATGGAGGATCCATGTGATGGGTTTTTTGGGTATTTTTCCCCTTGGGTTTTCCTATAAATAGAGGCGGAGAGGCACTCTCCACACTCACTCCTTTCTCACATACACAAGCCATGCATGATCTGGCCTTCTCTCTCCCTCCCTGCGAAATAGTTTCATAGAGCCGAAAGGCTGTCTGGGTTCCAGCAGGAACTAGTTCTGGACGGCGAAGCCCTGCCAGATAGCTAACACCGTATGTGTGCAACCCCATAGAGAGGTCGTAGTTTCGATCTTTTGCCCGAGGGGCTGTTCGAGGGTCCTCCCGAAGGGCTGTCCGAGTTACCGTTCGAGCTTTGAGGGTCCTCCCGAAGGGCTGTCCGTGACATCGTCCGAGGGACTGTCCGACCGCCTCCCGAAGGGCTGTCCGACGAGGGAGTACATCCTCGCGGTAGGGAGGTTGTAAATCCTAGCTGTGGGGATCTGCACCGATGATCTACATCGACTCTACTTCCGCTGCGCTACGAGTTGGTAATGATCAGATCAAACCTTATATGCCATCACCATAGTGATCCTGGGCGTGCTCGCTGTACCGAATTTTTTTGTTTTCTGTCGCGTTCCCCTACAGTGGGCACTCCCTCTCTGATATTGCGACCGTCAGTGATGGTCGCTCCTCCCTTCGTTCACGAGTGCATTACACCAAAATGTCTAGCGCACGGGAACGAAGGATAAGCGACCCCCACGACAACAGTTGGGATTCTTCCTCTCATCTCATGTGGTGTATATGGTGGGCACTCCCTCACTGATATTTCGACCATCGGTGATGGTCGCTCTTCTCTTCCTTCCCGTGCTTTACCAAAAGGTCTATCACGAGAAAGAAGAGGAAGAGCGACCCCCACGACAACAGTTGGGATTGTTCTCTCTCATATATGGAGCAAGGAGCCCCAACAGACTGAAAGTCAACCAGTTACATATATGGAGCAATGGCATAAAAATGGCCTATGTTCTGCCGGAATGTCGATTAATTACCGTTCCGGCAAATCACGGGCACTCGATAGGTCCTACTTTGTAGCACAAGTCATGCCAAATTTCACGAAAAATTTCGGCATGACCTTTGCTAAAAACAGGACATATCGAGCGCCTGAAATTTGCCGGAACGGGAATGAATCAACATTCCGGCAAAACATAGGCAACTCGGAGTTTCGCTGCAAACAATATAGGCCAAGATAGCACTCTTGGGCAACACAAATAAAATATCATGTCCTACACAGCACTTGGGCTACACAATAAATGCCAAGATAGCACTCTGGCAAAACATAGGTCCTACACAGCAGTACTCCACATATCATGTCCAAATGCACCATCTTTACTCACTAGACGGCCGTCGAGGATGCCGGTGATCTTCTGGGTGTCGTCGAGCAGCACGTCGGTGATCTTCCCTGCACACAAATAAAATAACTATGTGAGCTATGCTTGATATGCTATCGAAATCTCCAAATGGCTAGTTAACAACAACCTATGAGAATATCCAACTTGATTCCAAATAAAAATTTCTACTGTCTACTATTTGTTTCCTAAACCCTAGAAAAATGCCCTAATTTTTTTACCTACTGTCTACTTCTTGAACCCTAGAAAAATTGCCCTAATTTCACAATATAACTTAGAGTTTGATTGCTGAAATGTATTTGAAAATATACCATGAACCCTAGAAGAATGCCCTAATTTCACAATATAACAAGTACAGGACATTTTTAAAAATTATACCAACTAAATTTAGTAAACTGCAAACTATAAAATAGAAACTATAAACAATAAAGTAGAAACTATAAACTAATTCAGTGAACTACAAACTAGAAACTATAAAATAATTTAGTTAAATGAGGGAGCTAGGAGGGAGGAGGGAGGAGATTCAGCGGCTGGAGAATGGAGGAGGGAGGGAGGAGAGAGGAGGAGGAGGAAGGAGGGCCGGCGGTGGCTGGAGGAGGAGGGAGAAGGGGCGCGGCGGCCGGAGGAGGAGGGCGGAGCTCGGACGTGCTCACCTAGGGCGACGACGGAGGTGTGGAGGAGGAGGAGGTCGTGGGGCCCCGGGGCTCGGGGGACAGCGAGGCAGGGGAGGAGCTCGCGGAGGGTGTCGGGGCTCGAAGGACGGCGGCAATGCGGCGACGACGATGGTGAGAGAGGGAGAGAGAGTGAGTGGGGAGAGGGAGAGTGATGAGAGGGAGAGTGAGGGGGAAAGGAAGTGGATAATGCTGGCTTAGCAGCAGCGCGGGCAAGGGACCAACGCTACTGCTAAGCGCTATAGCTATAGCGCTGGCCCTACGAACCACACTGCTGCTAAGTGGATCTTTCTTTTTTTTTCTTTTTTTTCGTGGGCTCTTTTTGGCCTCTTTTTTTTCTTTTTTTTATTTCCTCATTGGGACAATGCTCTAATAATGATGATCATCACACTTCTATTTACTTACAACTCAAAAAAAATTACAACTCGATACTAGAACAATATGACTCTATATGAATGCCTCTGGCAGTGTACCAGGATGTGCAATGATGCTAGCGTAACATATATGATAATGATGAACGGTGGCTGAGCTACAAATACTATGTCAGCTATATGATCATGCAAAGCAATATGACAATGATCCTGTGTGTCATATAAATGGAACGGTGGAAGTTGCATGGCAATATATCTCGGAATGGTTGTGGAAATGCCATAATAGGTAGGTATGGTGGCTGTTTTGAGGAAGATATAAGGAGGCTTATGTGTGATAGAGCGTATCATATCACGGGGTTTGGATGCACCGGCAAAGTTTGCACCGACTCTCGAGGTGAGAAAGGGCAATGCACGGTACCGAAGAGGCAAGCAAATTGCGGAAAGGTGAGAGTGCGTATAATCCATGGACTCACATTAGTCATAAAGAACTCACATACTTATTGCAAAAGTTTATTAGCCCTCAAAGCAAAGTACTACTACGCATGCCCCTATGGGGATAGATTGGTAGGAAAAGACCATCGCTCTTCCCTGACCGCCACTCATAAGGTAGACAATCAATAATAAATCATGCTCCAACTTCTTAGCATAACGACAGACCATACGTGCATGCTTCGGGAATCACAAACCTTAACACCAATATTCTTACTAAACCACAATTATCTACTAGTACCTCCCCCATATTAACATCTTAATATTGCAAAACTATTGCAAGGAATCAAACATATCATATTCAGTGATCTACAAGTTTTATGTAGGATTTTATGACTAACCATGTGAATGACCAATAGATATAAGTGAAGCATGAGAGTTTAATTCTTTCGACAAAATACCATGCTCTAATAAATATAAGTGAAGCAAAAGAGCATTCTACAAATAACGGTTTTCCTATATAGAGAAACAGGCATCCAAACTTCAAATGATATAAGTGAAGCACATGAAGCATTCTATAAAGCCATACTCAAAAGATATAAGTGAAGTGCATGAAGCATTCTATAAATCAACCAAGGACTAGCTCATACCAGCATGTTGCATAAAAGAAAAGGAAAAATAAACACAAAAGACGCTCCAAGAATTTACGCATATCATGTGAACAAAACAAAAACCGAGACATACCGATAATTGTCGAAGAAAGATGGGATGCCTTCCGGGGCATTCCCAAACTTAGACGCTTGAGTCTCCTTGAATATTTACTTGGGGTGCCTTGGGCATCCCCAATCTTGAACTCTTGTCTCTCCTTATTCTTCTCATATCAATACCCTCTCGATCTTCGAACACTTCATCCACACAAAACTTAACCAAGCTTTTTATTATGAGGGTTAGTACATATAACATCAAATCCCATCATGTCCTGCTGTAACATTATTGTATAATTATAATCAAACATTACCCACTATCAATGGGGCTCAACAAGATTTCAAACATACGCAAATAAAGAAACTATAATAGCAATCTATGAAAACAGGACAGTCTGTAAAGATGCAGATGAAACATATACTTCTGTAACTCAAAAAATTCTGAAACATTAGCACAAAATAAATTTTTTGCATAGAATTACTGTGTAAAAATTTCATAATTTTGCACGTTCCAGTAAAATATAGAAATTCAAACACTACAGCAAAAGTTTCTGTTTTTTCATAGCACACACCAAACAAGCAAATTAAACATCCTAAAGGTAAATCTTGGCACATTATTTTTATAATACAATGGATTTGTACAATGGGATAATTATTTTTGTGAGAAACTTTCATGAAAAATTCTACATTGTTTCCATGAGCATGAACACAAGTGTTCAAGGTCGACCCTCACTTCTCTAATGCATAACCTTCCAATCGCTTCTCTTTTTGAAAAAGTTTTTAGGTTCCCCTCTATATTTTTTTGTTTTTAAATATTTTAAAAGCACACAATAGAATAAAATGACTCTCTAAAACTTCCGGGTTGTCTCCCAGGCAACACTTTCTTTAAAGCCATTAAGCTAGGCATATAGTGCTCAAGTAATTGATCCACCCGGATCCCAAGGTATATCAAAGCCAATTTTAATTAACAATGATTTATAATTTAGTAATGAGCACAACGAAACATATATCATTGAACAAGGGAGTCTAACTCTCTTCCTATGCATCGGCATGTCAAAAAAGAACAATTCATGCACATCAAGTAAAGGCCAATGCATAGTATAAATAGTTTCTTGCAATTTTATCGTATTGGAAACATAGAGAGGTGGAGATATAGTTCCTCTCTCATAATAATTGCAATTAGGAGCAGCAAGCACATGCATATAATATCCATCAAAATCATCATGTGCAATAGTAAAACGCAACCCATCAATATAATCCTTAATAAGTGCAAACTTCTCCAATATAGTATAGTTGGGAGAATTCAAAAAGATAATAGGACTATCATATGTGGGTGCAATAGTAACAATTTCATGTTTAACATAAGGAACTATAGGAAGTTCATCTCCATAAACATCATTCATATTGGCATCATGGCCACAAGCATAGAAAGCATCGAGTTCATCAAAAAGGGATATTTCAAACGAATCAAAGGGATCATAGCATTCATCCTTCGGTAAGCACGAAGGGAAATTAAACAATGTATGAGTTGAAGAGTTACTCTCATCAGAAGGTGGGCACGGGTGATCAATCCGCTCTTCCTCCTTTTGTTCTTCGCTCTCCTCCTTATCTTTTTCATCTAATGAGCTCACAGTGTCATCAATTTCTTCTTCCATAGATTCATGCAAAATATTAGTCTCTTCTTGAATAGTGGAGGTGTCCTTAATATATTCTTTAACATAAGCATTAGAAGCATAATTTTCATAGCAATATTTAAGTATGGCAAAATTTTCAGATTTGTAAAGAGTAGCATCACACTTTTCAATCAAAGAAGCAATTTCATATGCACCCTTAAAGGCAACAAATTCTTCAATTTGTTTAATATCGTAGTAACTATAAACACCTTTGGCATAAGAAGATAAGATTCCATTATCCTTAAACTCACATTGGTACTGAAGGTGTTTTTTAGGGTCTTCAGAACAACAAGTAAAATCATGTATTTCGTATAAATTCCAAGCATAGCATTGCAAACAATTAATTTGATGCCTTAAGAGTTTCCCTTTTTCAGACAAGTGGTGTTGCACAAAATAAGCATGCACATCTAATGATTTTCCCTCAACTAAGCTAGTTGGGTTTTCAGCATGAGCACAAAGGGATCGAAGATGATCCAAGTAGAAAGCTTCAGCGGTATGAAAGATTTTGGGTGGTTCTTCAACCATAGGTTTAGCAAGTACAACTAATATTTTTGGTATTTTACGTTTCCTACCCATAACTAAAGATAGAAAACAAGAGCACAAAATAAAAACTACTTAGTGACAAAGCAAACAAGCATACACGAGAATATCAACCCCACGCTATTGCTCCCCGGCAACGGCGCCAGAAAAGGTCTTGATAACCCACAAGTATAGGGGATCAGTTGTAGCCTTTCTCGATAAATAAGAGTGTCGAACCCAACGAGGAGCTAAAGGTAGAATCAATATTCCCTTCAAGTTCTATCGACCACCGATACAACTCTACGCACACTTAACGTTTGCTTTACCTAGAACAAGTATGAAACTAGAAGTACTTTGTAGGTGTAATGCTAGAACTATTTTGCAAGAATAAAACTAAGAGTACTTAGCGAGAATAAAATTATGAGTAATTTGCAAGATAATAAAAGTCAGTTGTTTAGTAGAAGGCCTTTTGTAGAACGATGAGAAAGATTGTCCATAGGCAATTGAATATAACATGGTAGATACTTATCATATGCAATGAGGGAAAGGCATACGCTAACATACTTTCTGTACTTGGATCATATGCACTTATGATTGGAACTATAGCAAGCATCCGCAACTACTAAAGATCATTAAGGTAATACCCAACCATAGCATTAAGTAAAAAGTTCCCTTTACTCCCATACACAACAACCCCCTTACTCGGGCGTAAGCTTCTGTCACTCTAGCCACCCACTATAAGCGAATCATGAACGTATTGCAAACCCTACAACGGGAATCCCTCACGCTTGCGCGACACAGAGGGCACCATAGGATAGCACCATATCAACATACAACTCATATCAATCACACAATATCACAATTAACCCGTAGGACAAAAGAATCTACTCAAACATCATAGGATGGCCATACATCATTGGATAATAATATATAGCATTAAGCACCATGTTCAAGTAGAGATTACAGCGGGAAAAGAGAGGTTACACATCTGCATAGAGGGGGGGAGAGTTGGTGTTGACGGCGGCGAAGTTGTTGGTGTAGATCGCCGTCACGATGATTGCCTTGGCGGCGCTCCGGCGCCACCGGAAGAGAGGGGGAGAGAGACCCCCTCCTTCTTCTTCTTCCATGGCCTCCACCCTAGATGGGAGGAGAGTTTCCCCTCTGGTCCATGGCCGCCATGGCTCCCGGAGGGGAGGTGCCCCTCCGAGATTGGATCTCTCTCTCTCTCTGTTTCTCTTCTGTTTCGCGTTCCTGTTTTCTGGCCCTTCACCGTTTTTTATATTCCCGGAGATCCGTAACTCCGATTGGGCTAAAATTTTGAGGGGATTTTTATCCGGATATTATCTTTCTTGCGGCGAAAGAAGGGCTCCAACGGCCTTACAGGGGCGCCACAAGCCTGCCAGGTGCACCCAGGGTAGGGGGCGCGCCCTCTGAGCTTGTGGCCCCTCGGGCATCGTCTCGCGTTGAATTTTTTTTTCCCAAAAATCACATATATTCCAAAATAAATCTTCTTAAATTTTTATCGCATTTGGACTTTGATATGGATTTTCTGCAAAACAAAAAACATGCAACAAACAGGAACTGGCACTGGGCACTGGATCAATATGTTAGTCCACGAAAATCATATAAATCGTTGCCAAAAGTATGTGAAAGTTGTAGAATATTGGCATGAAACAATCAAAAATTATAGATACGACGGAGACGTATCACCCTCTCCCGCCAGTTGTTCCTCTCCACTCGCCAAGTGAGAGCCTGGCCCTGGATTGGTAGGGCCGTGATCATGCCGAAGTCCTTGAGGGTCATCGTCATCTCACCACATGGGAGATGGAAACAGTGCGTCTCGGGCCGCCAACGGTCCACCAAAGTTGTGAGAGCTGAGTGGACGAGCGTCGGCGGCACACGCTTGAACTGAAGCACGAAACCCAACAACATTGCTCTCCTGAAGTACGACGTGTAGCGGTCGTCATACTGCATCTGAACGCCCTTCGTGTGGCCCCTCATCCGCAATGGCGGTAGCATCTGTCAAAATGTAGACGAAAATAGTTAGCAACTTACTTTCGCAAAGCAAGTTTTTTGATGCAACAACTTGATCATAGTTATTACCACTCCATTCTCGATATAACAGGCGCGATGACCGTTGTCGAACGCATGGTCAAGTATGGTGTACTTAATGCCGATGTTTGGCGCAAGGGGGCCATCCTAAAACAATTGCAAATTTAGTTATCAACATATAATCCACGAATATATAGTACTAACTACGGAAAATAAGTATCATATTCAACATATAATCCACTAATATATAGCACCAACATGCATCATATCATATTCATCAAATGTATCATATTCAACCACATCAATCAATATAATCGACAATGGAATATGCAAATGAATCATATTGAATCAAACTAAAAACCTAGTTACTACATCAATGCAAATGAATCATATGCAAATGAATCATATTGAATCAAACTAAAAAAATCATATTGAATCAACAATCATATTTATCCATCATATCTATAGTCAATCATATTTATCCATCATATCATATTCAACCTCAATCATATTCAAACACATCAATCATATTAATTAACCAAACATCAATAAACCATTCAAAAATAAAACTATAAACTTAAACTAGGGTTCATCTTCAAACTATATAGAAACAATAAACTAGTTAATACCAAATGAACTAGGGTTCATCTTCAACCACATACATCATATTGCTCCAAACTAAAAAAACCTAGGATCAACAAAAATTAAAATCTACTAGATGAAATAGGGTTCATCTTGTGCCACATAATGCATCAAATAGAAAGTTTTTTGGGCAAAACTAATTGGAGGGATTGAGAGAGCTTACTTCTCTCGTTTCGGAGCCATCTCGACGCAAAAACGACAGAGAAATGAAGAAGATCGGAGGGGGGAGTGGAGGGGTTGAGAGAGGCGCCTCCTCTCTGTTCTTCGTGCGGCAGGGAAGAAGATGGGGGCGGCTGGCTTCGTGAGTGGGCCCCGCTAGCCCCCCTGTCCCCGGCTTATAACTGTTCAAAGCCTACCGCCAGGGTCCCCGGCAGTAGAGTTGACGGCAGACGGCAACTGTCGTTTACTGCAGCTGACGTGGATGACTGAACTACCGCCAGAGGCCTCGGCGGTAGGCTGTTAGACCCTACCGCCAGCGACCCCGGCGGTAGAAAAAGGGGTCGGATCCTGAAATATTTCCAGACTAGGGTCAGATCCGGCGAACTTTTCAAAAAAGTCAAAACATGAAATTTGGCCCACACTGTACGTCCCGTGCACGTACGAGCGCCAGGAACAGGGGCGATCGATGCCTCGGCTCCGCCGCTGCACTGGAGCGCTGGAGGGTGCGGCCCAGCTGGTGGGCCAAAAGAGAGGAGCGGCCCAGTGCCTGACTCCCCACCAACCAGCCCAGGCGCAAGAAGCATGTCCGCTGGAGGCGTTTCCAGCAGGCAGCAAAGCAGTGCACGTGCTGCACCACGAGGACATGAAGGCCATGTACGTGAAGATGGTACACATGATTTGGATGGTTCATCTGATGGAGCTACAGCTAGTTCGGAAGAACAGGAATCGCAAATTGGGAGTATTGCAACTCCGGATGAAAATTCCCCGTCTTTGACAGAACAGGAGACAAGGAACATCCTCCGACACCAGTCTGTCTTCGTCTCTTCGACCAGTGTTGGATTTATATCCGAAGGAAGCACTTGGACCAATAAATCCGGTGAAAATTAAAAGAAGAGGACGATAGTGTTTGCTTAGCGTCGAGGAACCGACGAAATTTTAAGATGCAAACACGAAGGACTGTTGGTGTCATGCCATGGAAGAAGAGTTGTGGTCGATCCACGACAATAATACTTGGGCGCTTGTGGGTCTTCCCAACAATGAAAAGGCCATATATCTCAAGTGGGTATTCAAGATCAAGAAAGTTGTCGAAGGGAACTGTGTTAAGCACAAAGCGAGGCTTGTGGCCAAAGAGTACCTGCAAGATGAAGGTGTGAATTTCGAAGAAGTGCCCATTTCCATTGCAAGGATGGAATCTGTGAGATTACTCATAGCTCTCGTGGCTCAGGAATGATGGAAGATACATCACATAAATATAAAATCCGCGTTTTTGAACGGTGAGGTAGAAGGAGACGTTTATGTGAACCAACCACCGAGATCATCAAAGAGGGAGAAGAACACAAGGTACTGAAGTTACACAAATCTTGTACGGGCTACGGCAAGGCCCTCGGGCATGGAACATCAAACTTGATTGAACATTGATTTCTCTTGCCCAGTCGCCTTGCCTTCGGGCGCCAGTACGAGGAACCGGCGCTCTCCGGGAACAAGGGCGATCGATGCCTCGACTCCGCCGCACTGTAGCACTGGAGGATGCGGCCCAGCTGGTGGGCCAAAAGAGAGGAGCGGCCCAGTACCTGACTCCCCAGCAGCCAGCCCAGGCGCAAGAAGCATGTCCGCTGGAGGCGTTTCCAGCAGGCAGCAAAGCAGCGCACGTGCTACACCACGAGGACATGAAGGCCACGTACGTGAAGGCCATGTACGTGAAGATGGTACACATGATTTGGATGGTTCATCTGATGGAGCCACAGCTAGTTCGGAAGAACAGGAATCGCAAATTGGGAGTATTGCAACTCCGGATGAAAATTCCTCGTCTTTGACAGAACATGAGACAAGGAACATCCTCCGACACCAGTCTGTCTTCGTCTCCTCGACCAGTGTTGGATTTATATCCGATGGGAGCACTTCGACCAATAAATCCGGAGAAAATTAAAAGAAGAGGACGATAGTGTTTGCTGTTGGCGCCGCCTCCTCGCAGCGCCACTTCTTCTTCTACCTCTCAACTCCCTCTTCTCTCTTTGGTTTGTCTCACACAACACACACGCAGTGAGAAGAGCTCAACACGCACCCACACACGCATGTACAAGGAAGAGAACCAGCTAGCTTTGCCTGGTCGCTCTCTCCTTGGTGAAACACATGCTACATTGTTTTTGCCCCGGCCCTTACGGCCTCTTCTTTTCTCATTAACTCAAGGGATACTTATACACAGTAGAGATTAGCCCACGCACATGACCCAGCCGCCATGCCCGGCCACTAACCCACTAACTCTACATACACGTACAAACCCACAACTACTTCCGATTACTACTCAACCGGCTAGCTTCACTTTGAGTGGCCACCAAGTCTGCAGAACGTTTGGATGCCCACGTTCAGGACCAAGTCACAAGTAATGGCTCCCGATTCTTGCTCCACACTGATCTACCACACGACTCGGCTGGCCCGGCTCCGCAGCGTACGCAGCTAACTGATTAATCTATCCATGCAGCCTACTTGCTAATGCAACGGCACACCCTGCCTACCTGCATGCATGCTACTCAGCTGATGCTAACTCAACTAACTACCTTGGCACTATTAGCTTGCATGTGTACACGTCCTCACATATCTACGTGCACACTCACAGCCCGTAGCCTCATGCCTCAACTCAACTATATGCATGAACCAAAATCTAAATCTAGCACTAATAACAAGATTAGTTCTAACATTTGCTTAGCGTCGAGGAATCGACGAAATTTTAAGATGCAAACACGAAGGACTGTTGGCGCCATGCCATGGAAGAAGAGTTGTGGATCGCGATCCACGACAACAATACTTGGGCGCTTGTGGGTCTTCCCAACAATGAAAAGGCCATGGATCTCAAGTGGGTATTCAAGATCAAAAAAGATGTCGAAGGGAACTGTGTTAAGCACAAAGCGAGGCTTGTGGCCAAAGAGTACGTGCAAGATGAATGAGTGAATTTCGAAGAAGTGCCCATTTCCATTGCAAGGATGGAATCTGTGAGATTACTCATAGCTCTCGCGGCTCAGGAATGATGAAAGATACATCACATGGATGTAAAATCCGCGTTTTTGAACGCTGAGGTAGAAGGAGACGTTTATGTGAACCAACCACCGAGATCATCAAAGAGGAAGAAGAACACAAGGCACTGAAGTTACACAAATCTTGTACGGGCTACGGCAAGGCCCTCGGGCGTGGAACATCAAACTTGATCGAACATTGATTTCTCTTGCCCATTCGCCTCGCCGAAGCCAGTACGAGGAACCGGCGCTCTACAGGAACAGGGGCGATCGATGCCTCGGCTCCGCCGCACTGTAGCGCTGGAGGGTGCGGCCCAGCTGGTGGGCCAAAAGAGAGGAACGGCCCAGTGCCTGACTCCCCACCAACCAGCCCAGGCGCAAGAAGCATGTCCGCTGGAGGCGTTTCCAGCAGGCAGCAAAGCAGTGCACGTGCTTTGACAGAACAGGAGACGAGGAACATCCATGGAGCTACAGCTAATTCGGAAGATGGTACACATAATTTGGATGGTTCATCTGATGGAGCTACAGCTAGTTCGGAAGAACAGGAATCGCAAATTGGGAGTATTGCAACTCCGGATGAAAATTCCTCGGCTTTGACAGAACAGGAGACGAGGAACATCCTCCGACACCAGTCTGTCTTCGTCTCTTCGACCGGTGTTGGATTTATATCCGAAGGAAGCACTTGGACTAATAAATCCGGTGAAAATTAAAAGAAGAGGACGATAGTGTTTGCTTAGCGTCGAGGAACCGCCGAAATTTTAAGATGCAAACACGAAGGACTGTTGGCGTCATGCCATAGAAGAAGAGTTGTGGTCGATCCACGACAACAATACTTGGGCGCTTGTGGGTCTTCCCAACAATGAAAAGGCCATGTATCTCAAGTGGGTATTAAAGATCAACAAAGATGTCGAAGGGAACTGTGTTAAGCACAAAGCGAGGCTTGTGGCCAAAGAGTACGTGCAAGATGAAGGTGTGAATTTAGAAGAAGTGCCCATTTCCATTGCAAGGATGGAATCTGTGAGATTACTCATAGCTCTCGCGGCTCAGGAATGATGGAAGATACATCACATGGAGATAAAATCCGCGTTTTTGAACGGTGAGGTAGAAGGAGACTGATACGTCTCCAACGTATCTATAATTTTTGATTGTTCCATGCTATTATATTATCAATCTTGAATGTTTTTATATAGATTTACAGCAATTATATATCATTTTTTGGGACTAACCTATTAACTTAGTGCCCAGTGCCAGTTGATGTTTTTTTGTCTGTTTTTGATTTTCCGGAATATCAGTACCAAACGAAGTCTAAATGTCACGAAACTTTTTGTGATTTTTTTCTGGACATAATAAACACTAGAAGCTTCGGGGGAGGGCCAGAAGACAGAGGAGGTGCCCACGAGCCACCAGGGCACGCCCCAGGGCGGGTGGCACGTCCTGGTGCCTCGTGGGCCCACCTCTGCCCCTTTTGACCTAATTCCACCACTATAAATTCTCTAAAATCGGGAAACAACAGAGGAGGCCACGAAATAGTTTTTCCGCCGCCGCAAGCTTCTGTTCTCGAGAGATCCCATCTGGAGGCCTTTTCCGGTACTCCGTCGGAGGGGGGATCGATCACGGAGGGGCTCTACATCAACCTTGCTGCCCTTCCGATGATGCGTGATTAGTTTACCACATACTTTCGGGTCCGTAGTTAGTAGCTAGATGGCTTCTTCGCTCTTTTTGATTTTCAATACAATGTTCTCCTCGATTTTTTTTGGAGTTCTATCTGATGTAATCACTTTTTGCGGTGTGTTTTTTGGGATCCGATGAATTGTGAGTTTATGATCAGATTATTCATGAATATTATTTGAGTCTTCTCTGAACTCTTTTATGCATGATTATTATACCTTCGTATTTCTCTCCGATCTATTGATTTGGTTTGGCCAACTACATTGATTTATCTTGCAATGGGAGAGGTGCTTTGTAATGGGTTCGATCTTGCGGTGCTCAATCCCAGTAACAGAAAGGGACATGACACGTATGTATCGTTGCTATTAAGGGTAAAAAGATGGGGTTTATTCATGCGTGAGTTTACTTTGTCTACATCATGTCATCTTGCTTAAGGCGTTACTCCATTCTTTATGGACTTAATACACTATATGCATGCTGGATAGTGGTTGATGTGTGGAGTAATAGTAGTAGATGCACGCAAGAGTCGGTCTACTTGTCTCAGACGTGATGCCTATATACATGATCGTTTCCTTGGATATCGTCATGATTATTTGCTTTTCTATCAATTGCCCAACAGTAATTTGTTCACCCACCGTATGCTATTTTTATGAGAGAAGGCTCTAGTGAAAACTAAAAATCCTAAAAATACCTTGCCGCACTTTTACTTTATTTATTTTATTTTATATTTTAGTTTAATCTATCTGTCTATCTATCACCATACAATTTAATCTTGCAATTAACCGCCGAGGGGTTGACAACCCCTTGTTTGCGTTGGGTGCAAGGATTTGTTATTTTGTGTGCAGGTACTGCTAACGAGGTGTTGCGTGATTCTCCTACTGGATTGATAACCTTAGTTTCATAACTGAGGGAAATACTTATCTCTACTGTACTGCATCTCCCTTCCTCTTCAGAGAATTACCAACGCAGCTCACAAGTAGCAGGAAGAATTTCTGGCGCCATTGCCGGGGAGACATCATCAACATATATCAAGTACCTACGCATAAACTTTCATCTCCTTGAATTTATTTTATTTGCATTTGCCTCTCGTTTTCACCTCCCCCACTTCTAAAAAGTTTTTACAAAAATAGAAAAATATTTTTTTTATTTGCCTTTTTCTTGTTTGCTTGCTTGTTACCTTGTTTGCTTAATAATGATGCCCTGAGAAAATTATCATGATACCTCTTATTATAAAATTTTGTCTGAAATCGAGAAAAATACTAAAAATTACATGACTACGCAGTTTGAGCACAACAATAATTTTACCGAGGAACTCAAAGAACACTCTACTTTATTGGATGCTTTTGCAAAACAACTTGATGATGTTAGTAAAGAAGTTGCTAGTCTTCAATCTCAATTTTCTCTTACTAAAAATTTGCTAGGAAAAATTTCCGATGCGCAAGCTACGTTAGTAAATCAAATGGCAGCCAAGCCGGAGTCATTAGAACGTAGTAATGATGAGGATATTAAAATGATTGGTGTTTCATCTATTGATTCTTTGTTTGGCAATATAAAACTTGATGAAAAGGGGAGTGAAGAAGAGTCAACTTTAGCTAGTAGGCGTCCCCATAATTCGGAGGGTGAAAATCTTGATAAAAAATTTGATAAAAGTGGGTTTGGAGAGGTAAAAACTTTAACTAGCGATGTGCCCACTCTCTTGGATTATAAAGATTTTAATTATGACAATTGTTCCTTGATTGAATGTATTTCTTTGTTACAATCCATGTTAAATTCACCCAACGCTTATGAGCAAAATAAGGCTTTTACTAAAAAACATCGTAGAAGCAATGATGAAAGCGTTAGAAGAAAAGCTAGAACTAGAAATTTCAATTCCTAGAAAATTATATGATGAATGGGAACCCACCATTAAAGTTAAAATTAAAAATTATGAGTGCAATGCTTTAAGTGATTTGGGTGCTAGCGTTTCCACAATTCCAAAATCCCTATGTGATGTGCTAGGCTTTACCAATATAGATGAATGTTCTCTTAATTTGCATCTTGCGGATTCTACTATTAAAAAGCCTTTGGGTAGAATTAATGATGCTCTTATTCTTGCAAATAGGAACTATGTGCCCCTTGATTTTATTGTACTTGACATTGAATGCAATCCTTCTTACCCCATAATACTTGGTAGACCGTTCTTACGAATCATAGGTGCCATTATTGACATGAAAGAAGGGAATATAAAATTTCAATTTCCACTAAAGAAGGGTATGGAACACTTTCCTAGGAAAAGAATTAAAGCACCCTATGAATCCATTATGAGGGCCACTTATGGAATCAATTTGAAGGATGACAACACTTGAAACTATGCATTATGCCTAGCTAGGGGCATAAAACAATAACGCTTGTTGGGAGGCAACCCAATGAATAAAATAAATTTTTACTTTTTGTTTCTGTCATTGTGTGTTTTCACAATTTTGCTACTGTTATGATTGTGTTTTTGTGTTTGAATTAGTGTTTGTGCCAAGTAAAGCCTTTGGGATGATTTGGAAGATAGTATAATTGATGCTGTTTGGGAAACAGAAAGTTTTGCGTCCAGTGCTAGAATTTTGGTTCTGTACTGGAGCATCAGAAAAATCTGAAATTTTTACAAAGTATTGGTATATTAATTTCCCACGTTGTCCTAATTTTTCAGAATTTTTGGAGTTACATAAGTACTGCTTTTAAATAGATATCTACAGTATCTTCTGTTTTTGACAGATTCTGTTTTTGATGCATTGCTTGCTTGTTTTGATGAAAGTATGGATTGTATCGGGGGGTATAAGCCATGAAGAAGTTAGAATACAGTAGGTATAATGCAAAAATAAAATATGAATGGGTTTGCAACAGTACTTAAAGTAGTGATTTGTTTTGTTATACTAACGGATCTCACGAAGGTTTTGTTGAGTTTTGTGTGATTGAAGTTTTCAAGTTTTGGGTGAGATCACGATGGATGAAGGAATAAGGAGTGGTAAGAGCCTAAGATTGGGGATGCCCACGGCACCCCAAGGTAATATTCAAGGAAGACTCAAGCGTCTAAGCTTGGGGATGCCCCGGAAGGCATCCCCTCTTTCTTCTACCAACCATCGGTAAGTTTACTTGGAGGTATATTTTTATTCGTCACATGATATGTGTTTTGCTTGGAGAGTTGTGTATTATATGAGTCTTTGCTTTGTTTGCTTTTTAGTTTATCACAATCATCTTTGCTGGACACACCTATTTGAGAGAGCCACACGTTTATCATAATTTGTTAGAATACTCTATGTGCTTCACTTAAATTTTTTGAGCTAGGCAGTTGCTCTAGTGCTTCACTTAAATCTTTTTGAGCACGGCGGTGGCTATATTTTGAAGAAATATTTGAACTCTCGTGCTTCACTTATATTATTTTGAGAGTTGATAAGATTAAAATTTTGAAGAACTATTTGAACTCTCGTGCTTCACTTATATTATTTTGAGATTTGATAAGATTAAAATTTTGAAGAAATATTTGCACTCTCATGCTTCACTTATATCTTTTTGAGAGTTAATAATAGTAATGGTAATTTGCACAAGATATGAATTTGGTCCCAAAGTGATGAATATTCAAGAGGGATATAATAAAAACTTTCATATAGACCATTGGATATGATAAGTGTGATTCCTTGCAATAGTTTTGCGATATGGAGATGATAATATGTGAGTCATGTTAATGAGTAATTGTGATTTAGTGCACATTAAGTCAATAGTTATGCAACGAAATTATATCCTACTTATGGTGCATTATTCTGTGTTAGTTATGTTTAATGCATGTTTATAACCGTTTTTGCTTTTTGGTTGGTTCCTTCTCAATCTATTTGCTAGTCTTCATTTGTACTAAGCGGGAATACTGCTTGTGCATCCAAACTCCTTAAACCCAAGTTGTGCCAAATGAGTCCACCATATCTACCTATATGCGGTATTTCTATGCCGTTCCAAGTAAATTGCGTGTGCCAACTCTAATTTTCAAAAAAAAAAATTTGTTTTGTGTGCCCGTACCGCTCATGAAGCGGCAGAGGGTGGCCAATATTTTCCATGCTAGGTGTGTTATTCTCACGATGAGTGTTTATTCACTTGTCATTGCACGGGAGAGTGGCAGGTAATAGGGATGCCCAGTCCCACAATGAATCAAAAATTAATAACAACAAAATTGCTTGGAAAGTGTTGGTATGGAGGGCACCCGTGGATACGGCTAGCCATGTATTGTGAAAGAATGGTGGAAAGGAAATAAACTTTACTTTCTGTTTGGGAACCGCCTATGATGTGTCTAGCATGGAAAATATTGAAAATTCTCGATCGTTTTCATTAACAGGAAAAGCATGCCTCTCAAAATAATTTTATCTCTCTAATTTTAGTTTTGAGCTCTGGCACATTTGCAAATCTCTGCTTCCCTCTGCGAAGGGCCTATCTATTTACTTTTGTAACATCCCCATATCTTAACCCTGTCATTAAGCTAATTAATTAGCCGTGTCATCATGACCATCCTAGATAAATTGCATTTAGGTAATAATACAAATTCAAATTCCAAATTCAAATGCAAGTCAAATTCTTACTTCTTCAAGTAATTGAGTAAAAATGTTCATAATATATCAAATAATCCTAAAGCAATTATAAAAATAAAGCCAACATTATTAAAATCCCCAAGTTGACCCTAGCATCTAAAACAGTGCCAAAACAGCACCATTTAATCCATTTTCAATTATGCAAAATCCAAATGAATTCATTTAACCCCAAACTTTTTGTGGCAGTGCTAGACATTACCTAGTATTTGATTTGGCAAGTCCCGTATTTTACAAAATACATTTGCTGCTAAAAAGGAAATGCAATAGAAAAGAATAAAAGAAAACAGAAAATAAAAGGAAAAAGGCCTAGGCGCTACTGTGCTGCTGGGCCGCAAGTGCACAGTGTGCCTGGCCCAGCCCACCCTCTCTTTCTCCCTCCTCCCGCTCTCTCTCTGCGCGTGTCGACGCCGCGCGCACCCGACGCCGGCGATGCGCACGCGTCGTTCATCCCCGCTGCTATCGCCGCCGCGGGGGGGGGGGGGATAAGAGAACCCCCATGCAACCCCTGGCGAACCCTAACCCCCCATTCTCCCCTCTGCCTCGCTCGATCTCGAGCTCGCCCGAGACGTCGTTGCCGTCACCGCTCGATCCCGCGGCCACCGTCCGTCTCCCGCCTTGCCGCCGTGTCCGTTAGCTCCGCCGTTGTCGTCCACATCGCCTGGTGCCAGCCGTTGGTGCCAGGGAGCACCGTATCGAGCGCCATGAGCTCGTCTTCTTCCTCGTGTCGCCGGCGCCTCCCCGTCGATTCCGGCCACCCTGCAGCTCCTAAGCCGTCAACGGGCCATCGTGTGCCTCCCCGGTGAGCTCCGCCTTCTCTCCCCTCCTCTTCCTCGTCTTTCCGCGTCGTAGCTCGCCGCAATAGCCATGGCCGAACCCACCGCCGTAGACGAGCTCGCCGCCGCGGCCAACGTCGTCGCCGCTCGCTCTCGAGCTCGTAGTCGAGCTCCTGGAGCTCGTAGGACCCCAGCGCGCCCCGCCTCGCCGCCTGCCGTGCCCCGCATCACAGGATCCGTCAACGCCCGAACTCCGGCGCCGCCCGCGAGCTTGCCGTCATCAATTCCGGTCGATTCCGGCGACGCCATGGCCACCAATCGACGTGGCTCACTGCGCACGTTCGAACGCGGGGTCGTGCGCGCCAAATGGTCGCCGGAGCGCGTTTTCCGGCGAGGTCCGAGCCGCGCCGCCGCGTTTTACGTCACCGCTGACTCGCCGCCAGCCACAGCCGACATGGCAACCACGCTGGCACCCCCCTGGGTTGCTTTTAGCGGGCCCCACTGGCCCCAGTTGACCGAGTTGACGTGGTCAACTCGGCTGGTGTGGCAGCTACTGCCACTGACACGTGGGCCCCACTCGCTTAATTAGTTAATTAGGTAATTTAATTAATTAGTTAGGCTAATTAGACACTGACATGTGGGGCCCCTAGCTAATTAATCTCAGATTAGTTTAATTTAATCACTGTTTAGCTCCCTGTCAATGACATGTGGGACCCAGCTATCAGGTTTGACCTGGAACAGCTGGGTTTGACTTGCTGACGTCAGGCTAACGTCATCGGTACACTGTTATGGATAATGCGAATTAATTAATTAGATTTAATTCTAGAATTCCAGAAATTGTTTAAATCGTTGAAAATTCATAGAAATTCAACTGTAGCTCGGATCGAAAAGTTTTCAACATGAAAGTTGATCAGAAAAACAAGACGAATCCGAATATGTGGTCAAAATGTTTGACCATCACTCCTAACTACCTGAACATGGAACCTTCCCCTTCGGTTCAGTATACCGAAAACTGCCTAAAGGCCGGGAAAACATCCCAGATATTTTCCCGCTTCGTCCGCAACGTGTAGCATTGCATTAGGTCACCTCTAACGCTGCATTTTGCCATGCCATGCACTGTGTTGCATTTGATTGCTTTTATTTATTGTTTCTTCCCCCTCTTCTCTTCCGTTAGACCCCGAGACCGATGCTGCCCCGGAGGACTGCTACTCCGTCGACGACCCCTCCTTTGCCGCAGAGCTTCCAGGCAAGCAAACCTCCCTTGAGCATCCCTATATCACCTATTTTTTCTCCCTCCTGCTTGCATTAGAATTTGCTACTGCTTTTGATTGATCCTATTCTGATGTATAGCCTGTTTTTGTAAACTACTATTGATAACTTATCTGCTATCCTAAATGCTTAGTATAGGTTGGTTAGTAAACCATCTGTGGCCCCTCTTCCTTGTCTTAGTTGCCCCGCTTAGTTGCAAGTGCCCCGATCGAAGTGATCGACGGGCTGAGACCAGCACATCACCACACATACCCCTTAAGTTGTACGACTCTGCAGAGCTAATATCGAGTGCCGAGGGTGATACCTCTTATCTCACTCCTGATGTTGCCTCTGTGGTACAGCTAGTTGGTTGTGGGTTACAGAGGGTGATTCCTCTTTCGCCACCTCCGACGAAGCTTCTGTCGTGCAACCCCGCAAGTGTGAATACCTTCGAGGGTGATTCCTCCGGGTTCACCTTGACGGATACGTCGACAGGGAAATCCAATGAGGGTGATTCCTCGGACTCCTTCTTGATGTTATGGACACACGGGTACTTTGACTTTACTACAGTTACTTGATAAAGTCAGGTCGACCCCGAGGGGTACCCGCGAGAGGTGTGAAGTCGGGTTGACCGTGAGGGTACCCGCGAGATAATTACGTGGCATGGCTGGGCATTCCTAGCCCTTGCCGTAAGTCCACGAGACGGGGCGACGGGGTCACATGATCGTGGATCTGTGCTCGTTTCCGCGAGCTCCCAATACACTTAACGGATTTGGGTATTTGATCTTAGTTGGCCACTGGCCTATACGCACTACCACCACGCGGGATAATGGTTTAATGGGGCCCTCTGCGCCGTATGTATCAGCCGAAAGCTCTGTCAGATGTCCAGTTCAGCATTGTGGCCGGGTCGGATCGTGCCATCTAGGAGAGGGGTGGCGCTGGTATCCACCCTGCACACAACGACCCGTAGTGCAAAGGGCGACGGACCTAAGACCCCTGAGCACTTAGGATGTAGACCGGCGGGGACCTCTCTGCTGAGCCTAGGTAGGACTACGTCATGTCGATCAGCCGAGGCCGGGCATGACCCAGAAAAGTGTGTCCGGCCGGAGTTAATCGAGCGTGTTGGGTAACAGCAGTGCACCCCTGTAGGGAACATTATCTATTCGAATAGCCGTGTCCACGGTAACAGGACGCTCAGTGTAGTATCCCAATCCACTACAACTTGAACTGGATACATGCTACTTTAATTGGAAGCTCCGGGATCGCTTTCTCGCAGGGAGTCGAGGAAGGATCTCTAGGCTTTGATATTACATGCTTGTTACTTTATGTTATGATACTAATCTACCCTCTTCTAATGCTGCAAGACACTGAAGATGCTAGTCTTCGATAGGCTAGGCCTTTCTCTCTATTCTGGCATTTCTGCAGGCCAGTCCACTGATACAGCCCTTCTTTGATACCGATGCATAATTAGAATAGTTCTGATGCAAGTCTTGCGAGTACTTTGGATGAGTACTCACGGTTGCTTTGCTTCCCTTTTCCCCCCATACCCGATTGCTGCAACCAGATGACGGAGCCCCGGAGCCAGCTGCCCCAGTCGACGACTACTACTATCCCTCTGGTGGAGCCTACTTTTACGTGGAGACCGCCGACGACCAGGAGTAGATAGGAGGAGGCTCCTAGGCAGGAGGCCTGCGCCTTTTCGATCTGTGTTGTTGTTTTGCCCCGCCTTCTTAAGGCTTATCTGTTTAACTTTTATGTCTGTACTCAGATATCTGATGCTTCCGCTGATGCTTGTATGACTCGAGCTTATGTATTCGAGCCCTCGAGGCCCCTGGCTTGTAATATAAAGCTCGTATTATTTTATTGTGTAGAGTTGTGTTGTGATATCTTCAAGTGAGTCCCTAGGCTTGATCGTGTGCATTTGCGTGTATGATTAGTGCACGATTAAGTCGGGGGCGTCACAAGCTGGTATCAGAGCCGACTGCCTGTAGGTAGCCCCCTTTCCAACTCCTTGGCCGAAGTTGAGTCTAGTCTTTCAAAAACGATTTTTCTAAGATGGCTATGTGGCTTACGGGCCCACGTCGCCAATGGGTGGGATTATGATCTTTTATTCCTCTTCCATACTCTGGGACTCTAATCTCTCTTCTTTTCGGGTTAAATGATTTTGCTAACTCTGACATTAGGTTCTCGTGTTCACATCCACTCGGAGAGCTGGATTATCTGCAATTATGCCTTTCCATGTATATCACGCTCTGCTTTTCCTTGGGAAGGATATACACCTAATAGTTGTGTATAATCACATTTTCTTTTCCATTGGTCTGTATAACCTTTCTTGTAATCTAGCATTTATTTGAGCAGAGATAATTACCTTGGGAAGGATACGCAAATTTCAGGGAAGCAACAAGAACATTGGGTAACAGATTTCATCTGCTACCCGCACAAATAATTATCAGCAGTAGAACTCATCTACTACAAATTATATTGTGCAACACCCATACATCTCTATGTATTCTAGATCGCAACCTGCATCTGCGCATAGCACGGCTCATGATGCCACTATAGGGGAACGCAACAGAAACAAAAAAATTCCGACCTACGCACCAGCCCAGGACCACTATGAAGACTGCATACAAGGTTTCCATCTGATCGTTACCGACTCATAGCGCAGCGGAAGTAGAGTCGATGTAGATCGTCGATGCAGATCCCCGCAGCTAGGATTTACAACCTCCCAACCGCGAGGATGTACTTCCTCGACTGCCCCTCGGATAGCCCTCCGAGAGGCGGTCGGACAGTCCCTCGGACGGTGTCGCGGACAGCCCTTTGGGACGACCCTCAAAACTAGGACGGTCACTCGGACAGCCCTTCGGGAGGCACTCTCGAACAGCCCCTCGGGCAAAAAGATCGAACCTACGACCTCTCTATGGGGTTGCACACATACGGTGTCATCTATCCGGCGGGGCTTCGTTGTCCAGAACTAGTTCCCACCGGAACCCAGACAGCCTTTCGGCTCTACGAAACTCTTTTCGTGGGAGGGAGAGAAGAAGCCAGATCATTGCATGGCATTGTGTGAGAAAGTTGGAGTGAGTGTGGAGAGCTCCTCTCCACCTCTATTTATATGAAAAACCAAGGGGTAGGGTGACACTTTGAATTACCAAAATGCCCATGAAAGGCGTCCTTCACAAGGGCATAAATGGGAAGCCTCCAAATAGTGTTGCCTGCATCACCATGCCTACATCATCCCCTAATAGTATTTCCACTATTTACAATAGTGTTTCCACTATACACATATAGTGTTTCCACTATTTATATATAGTGTTTCCACTATTCAAAATAGTGTTTCCACAATTCATGAAAACATTTTACCGCGCCCTTTTAATGCAAAAATATTTCTGTACGTTCAGAACATTTCCAGTACCCCTAAAAATAATTCTGGACGCGTTCCGAAACATTTCCGGATCAATGATTTTCATCAGCGAAAAGATACCACAGCGATTCCGGCAGCTCCGTAAATATCCCAGAACTTCCGAGAACAATTCTGGCACCCTCCAAGAATTTCTAGGCGTGTGCCGAAACCAATTTGACTCAATGGTATTCTCCGAAATAACTTTTCGGTTTTACCGAAACTATTCCGGTGTTCTCCCCGGAACTCTTCCGTTGTCTCCGAAACTTTTCCGGTGACTTTCTCTCAGACTCCCTGTCTAGTATTCAGCAGATAGATGACCCTTAAGTGTGTGACCCTATAGGTTCAGTGAAGTATAGACATGACCGGAACACTTTTCGATCAATGATCAACATCGGAGCCGTGGACACCCATATTGACCCCTATACCCACACGAATAAATATTCGAGTGAACCTCCAGTTGCCGTGTGCTATTCTTGTTGCTTCACGATATGTTACAAATACCCAAGGTGAGATTTATCGGCATCCCCGTGAATCAACACTTGTCCACTATGCCAGTTACCTCGTTACCGGTTTTGTTCTCTTTTCTCATTCCCGTGTTCCAGCATCCCTGTGATCAAATCACATTATGTCTGGCCAGACGATGATGGATACCGTAACACCGAGAGGGCCCAGAGATATCTCTCCATCGTCGGAGGAGCAAATCCCAAGCTTGAGCTATCAAGTCCCTTGACTTACTTTCCCATGAACCCGTATGCCGCCATAATAGCCACCCATTTACGGATGATGCTTAACAAACCCCAAAGTTCATGAATCAAGCATAAAGGAACTCGATACTCTCATGGTCTAAGGAATTATGCAAACATTAACTTATCTATGTTATTAACCTTTAACTTGTGACGAATGTATCTCTTAGCATAACATCAATTCGGATCGATTCAACCACAAGTGTTTTTCTAACATGGTGTCCCCAAAGTTGCCGGCATAGTCATGCCCATGATCAGGAAAACATAACCATCATGCAACACTTGAGCTAGTCTTAGATGCCAGACTAGGAATACATTTTACCGTTTATTATTCTACACGTGCATATGAGTCTTCCTTCGAGCCTCGTGGTTATTGTAGACTCGAGAATCATAGCAGTTCTAGCATGGAACATAAACATAATTATGAACATGGAGATAAATAATAACATTTATTATTGCCTCTAGGTCATATCTCCTACAGACTCCCACTTGCACTAGAGTCAATAATCTAGTCAATGCTAATGCACTTTACACCTATGGCATACCGGTGTAAAATATGCTTCGCTTCTGGTATAGCCTGATGTCCAACAGATCTGACAACTTCAGCTCCGTGTGTATCTTTGCATATCCTCGTGTTTTCATGCTTTCACAAAATTCATATTTTGTGTTGACTTGGCTTTGTATATATGTGAATCACTGGTCGAACCCTGATTCCTCAGACTGAGCTATGGAGCAACTATCTACAATAGTGTCCCATTGACCAAAGCCTTTTGGAACCATACTAAGTTCATGAATGAACTATATGATTCAACATCTTCTTTGTCGCTTCCAAAGCGTCAACATACTTAGCCTTTGTTATAGAATTCGCCACAGTAACCTGTTTGGAACAATTCCAACTTACCGTGCGACCATGTTGTGCGTTACACAAAACCCTTAACTCAAATCGAAAATCGCATGGAGCATTGATGAAGACTGTATCGATGTAACTACTTACAACGAGTACTTCATAATCTCTGCTTGAGAGAAAACATGTCATTAGTGCTACCTTAGTACTCAACGATATTTTTAACTGTTGTCCCATGATCAGTACTTTGATCACTTTGGTATCTATACTCGCAACAGCTTGGGAGTATCGGACATATCTGGTTGTTTTACATACCATGGAATACATGATTAATCCAAACACGAAAGTGTGTGGAATCTCCATCATGTATTTTGCTCATCAGTGTTTTAGGACACCGAGTCTTGCAAAACTCTTTCCATGTGACTTCGGCAAGAATCACTCCTTGGCGTTTTAATGCTAAATTGTTTTAGCATCTTGTCAATATGTATTTTTGGCTTCAGCCTATTAGGCAATTCTATCTCAGTAGATAATCATGCCTAATATCAAGGCTACTTATCCCAAGCACTTTATTGAAAAACTATTTTCAATGAAGTCCTAATTCGTGTCAAGAAATTTATATTATTTCCAATCAACAATGTGTCAAGCACACAAGGTTTTCAGAAATATTAATATGCTCCCACTTACTTTCTTGTAACCACAAGCATCTTCGTTATCCATTGATGAAATCAAACTCTTTTGACTATTTCATCAAAAACGAAGATTCCAAGTCCATTTTGCTCTCTTCTTGTCCATTGCTGAAACTCTGAAGTTTGCATACTCACTAGCATCCTCTGGATCGACAAAACACTTTGGACTGTATCACATACAAGTCCTAGTTTGTATTTCCATTTCATGAAAATCCTTTTGGCATCCATGTTTCATATCTCATGATTGAAATATGTATTAATTGCTAGTTTAACCCGATTTGACTTTAAGCATCGCTACGGTGAGACAATCTCATCGTAGTCAACTCCTTGAATTTGTTATTGCAACAAGTCGAACTTTATGGATAAAACATTTTATCCGTATCAGTTTATAGTTCCATTAATATTCGTTAGACTCTAAGTCTTCCGAAGCGTTCATCAAGATATAATCTTGAATTACTTATATGGAAACTATCTCGGACTGTATTGGCATTTAGCCAATTCCGGAGTCAGGTCCCATCAATGCTTCCTTGTGTATCATAGGTATACTGTTGTCTAACAACAATATCTCGTTTGCGCACCTGAGAGGTTTGCACGAGTTTTGCCTACGTGGTTCAGCTGCAAGTTCTACCGAAGTCCATACATCTCATGCAGAGGCTTCCGTATCAGTCGCGGTAGGAAATTCTGGAATTACTTCCAAGGTCTCTTTCCTTTGACCTGATGACGAAGATACTGTTATCTCGTCGAGTTGCACTGTCCTCCCACTCACCTTTTTGAAAGAACCATTTTCTTCAAAATCACACCGTTCTTTGTGGCAAACATTTTTGCCTCGGTGCAGTGAGGAAGGAATACCCAATAAATTAGGATAACCTACAAAGTAGCACTTGTCTAATTTGGAATAGGTTTGTAAATATTTTACACCAGCCCCATATTCCAAATGTTAAGAAAAGATATAACATGGTTGGGGTTACCATACCATGGCGTCATTTCAACAGATCTGATGGCGCTCTTTTCAGTCTAAAAGTCGCAGTCTCTAAAGCATTACTTTAAAAGGGATAATGGCAATTTGATTTATGTCATCTTTGATCTTACCATGTCATAAATGGTTTGATTACACCTTCACGAACATTCCACTCACAGTGGTGCTCCGGGAGGTGTAAGTTATGAAACTCTTTTCACAACTCATCAGACATTCGCTAAACTTGTAACTCAAAATATTCCTTTCCGCAATCTAATTGTAGAAACAAAATTTTCTTGTTACGATAATTTCTACTTCATTTTGAAAACCTTTTGAATGATTTCAAAAGATCCAGACTTGCATCTCATCAAGTAAATTTCCATATATCTACTTGAGTCATTTCTGAAGATAGATAAATCCACTACTAGTAACAACATTTATCGGACTACACACATCATAATGTATGATCACCAATAAGTTTGGTGCTCGTTCCTCATGGCCTGTGAATGGTATTTCAGTCACTTCACTTTTCGGACGACAGTTGCAAGTGTCAGATGATTCATAATCAAATGACTTAAAAAAATCCATCATTATGGAATTTCTTCATGTAGGTTTCTCGAACATGACCAAATACAGTGCCATACATATGTGGTATTCTTTTAGTCTTGTGACATTTAGCGTCAGTGTCACGGATGTATTATATTATTATCAATATTCGTAACATACATCTCATTCATAATGAAAGTATGGCCCTTATGTTATTCATAACACCGAACTTCAAAAGTTCTCTTATGAACAACCTTCTTCAAGATACGTTATGCAATGGGCTAGAGTGTATAAAACTCTAAATGAATTATGAAAATAAATACAGACGGTAATACACCGATGGAAGGTATAGTAACATTTACTATGTTCCCAGCGCGTATCTAAACCACACTCCGGCAGGCCTTTTAGGCCGTAGTAGTTCTTGCATCGAGTCGCAACAGAATGCAATCGAGCGGGTATCTTTGTGATCAACTCACAATACCCAAGAATTACGAACTAACAATTTAATCACAATTCTCAAGAACTATCTATTTTGACCAGCCTTCCATACATCAATAACTTGTATGACTTTCATACATGTGCTGGACATTCCAGTCTTCTTTCTTTTTGCCTTTATACTTCTAACAGTTTAACTTTCAGTATTTCTCCTACTCTCAGAAAAAGCACCCAACTTTAAGAGTGGCGTCACCCTTGGAATTCCTAGGCGTGTGAGTCACACTAACACCCTTTGGACATTTCCTTTCTCTTTGAGTTGTTGTTTTATTCACCATCATCATATGACCGGCGTTCTTCTGGATCCCTCTCTTATTAGTCAAATGCATAGTAAACACTTTACTAATAATTTGCAAAACAAACATTGCTTTGGATATCCCATATCTTCTAGCCTTTGTTTGTATCTGAAACTAATTTTCAGTTCCATGAATATCACATAGCTATCCCAAACTTTTGAAGTTCGGGTCTCATGGAAGCAAACATATTGCACATGACCGTAACAGAATTCTAGCTTTTGGATCGAAGGACGAGAGTCACATCATCCATAGCATTAGCAGGAGAATACCAAAAGCATGCGATAGGACAAAGTCCTTCTCGGCACTCTTGAGGACAATCCTCACATTACGTTACCAACCGTAAAGTTTTAACCAGACATTTAACAGCTATTCAATTTTACGTGGAAATGCGAGCCATTATTCTACAACTATTATGCAAATCACACTTAGACAATGTTCATAATTAATTGCACTAAGAATTAAACAAGTTAATTCTACAGTGTGCTCCCACTCAAATCAATATCTCTCATAATTGATTGTGAGTGATACAAGACCCGCATTTCAATTGTTCGCCATTGGTGTAACACCACTGATGACGAAAATCTCAACCGGTAGGCCAACTTGCCAATCACATCTCTATGCGATTCTTGTTCATCTTTCGATGGGCGTGTTCCGAGCTCATGACGGTCATGCCTGAACGTCAAGACAACCAAGTGATCTCGCTGCGAGGTCTCAACTCACCCGCCTCACACTTCTCTAATCGTTCGTACCCGTGTGACACGGCGCACCCCGAAAAGATAGGTGCTGGGACGGTGCTACACTTGGGAGAACACTAACTACTTGATATTTTAAGTGAGAGATCACCCTAATAAAAAGCGACTACCGCGCAATCAAAAAGGGTGCATCATAAGGGATAAACATCTCAGGTAATTCATAATAGCATGATATGGTATAGCCCTTTCTGACGGAGAAATCTTTTATTTCTTCATCTTCTGCATTCGCGTCGGTGTTCACCTTCGCGAAGATTGCCACCACCTTGTCGATGCACCAGATAATATTGCTATCTCTATAGCTAATAAAATATGTGCATTACATAAGGTTGACACGTAGGTCATTAAAGTGTCAATCATATGGCTCTAGCCATCATGCCCAATCATGACACGTAGGTCATGTTAATTTTACATCATATAGTCATCTCATACATAATCAAATTATTATGAGCACTGCTATACCACATCACATGCACATCTTATGTCATCCTGCAAAACCAAGTTAGACGCCTCTAATCGGTTTATGCAAAATTTCATTTTTCGTGGCTTCTAAGGTTTCGAAACAAACCGAAGCTACCAACGTCCTTCATCAAGCATGATTATTCAAGTCGCTAGATTAACTTTGCGGGGTGTATGAAACACGAGATAATAAAATCTCGAGCCCCATACTGAACTTCATCATACGCATGACCCCCGTGCAGATCATATCTGCATTGCCCTTTCGTCTGCGAAATTTCATCTTTCTATTAACTATGGTGGAATTCAATGAACTGTTAGCACTTCGTTGATCAATCAGGATCGTGGATTGCCAAAACTTTGAAACTCTACCATGTCATTATCAAGATCAGAAATACGCAAATTTCAGGGAAGCAACAAGAACATCGGGTAACAGATTTCATCTGCTACCCGCAAAAATAATTATCAGCAGTAGAACTCATCTACTACAAATTATATTGTGCAACACCCATACATCTCTATGTATTCTAGATCGCAACCTGCATCTGCGCATAGCACGGCACATGATGCCACTATAGGGGAACGCAGCAGAAAACAAAAATTTCCGACCTACGCACCAGCCCAGGACCACTATGAAGACTGCATCCAAGGTTTCGATCCGATCGTTACCGACTCGTAGCGCAGCTGAACTAGAGTCGATGTAGATCGTCGGTGCAGATTCCCGCAGCGAGGATTAACAACCTCCCAACCGCAAGGATGTACTTCCTCGACTGCCCCTCGGACAGCCCTCCGGGAGGCGGTCGGACAGTCCCTCGGACGGTGTCGCGGACAGCCCTTCGGGAGGACCCTCAAAACTCGGACGGTCACTCGGACAGCCCTTCGGGAGGCACTCTCGAACAGCCCCTCGGGCAAAAAGATCGAACTTACGACCTCTCTACGGGGTTGCACACATACGGTGTCATCTATCCGGCGGGGCTTCGCAGTCCAGAACTAGTTCCCACCGGAACCCAGACAGCCTTTCGGCTCTACGAAACTCTTTTCGTGGGAGGGAGAGAAGAAGCCAGATCATTGCATGGCATTGTGTGAGAGAGTTGGAGTGAGTGTGGAGAGCTCCTCTCCACCTCTATTTATAGGAAAAACCAAGGGGTAGGGTGACACTTTGAATTACCAAAATGCCCATGAAAGGTGTCCTTCACAAGGGCATAAATGGGAAGCCTCCAAATAGTGTTGCCTGCATCACCATGCCTGCATCATCCCCTAATAGTATTTCCACTATTTACAATAGTGTTTCCACTATATACATATAGTGTTTCCACTATTTATATATAGTGTTTCCACTATTCAAAATAGTGTTTCCACTATTCATGAAAACATTTTACCGCGCCCTTTTAATCCGAAAATATTTCTGTAGGTCCAGAACATTTCCAGTACCCCTTAAAATAATTCTGGACGTGTTCCGAAACATTTCCGGATCAATGATTTTCATCAGCGAAAAGCTACCACAGCGATTCCGGCAGCTCCGGAACATTTTCGGTTTTTCTCTCCGGAAAAATTCCAGAAGTTCCCAGAACAATTCTAGCACCCTCCAAGAATTTCCAGGCGTGTGTTGAAACCAATTTGACTCAATGGTATTCTCCGAAACAACTTTTCGGTTTTACCGAAACTATTCTGTTGTTCTCTCCGAAACTCTTCCGTGGTCTCCGAAACTTTTCCAGTGACTTTCTCTCAGACTCCCTGTCTAGTATTCAGTAGATATATGACCCTTAAGTGTGTGACCCTATAGATTCGGTGAAGTATAGACATGACCGGAACACTTTCCGATCAACGATCAACATCGGAGTCGTGGACACCCATATTGACCCCTATACCCACACGAATAAATATTCGAGTGAACCTCCAGTTGCCGTGTGCTATTCCTGTTGGTTCACGATATGTTACAAATACCCGAGGTGAGATTTATCGGCATCCCCGTGAATCAGCACTTGTCCACTATGCCAGTTACCTCGTTACCGGTTTTGGTCTCTTTTCTCATTCCCGTGTTCCGGCATCCCTGTGTGATCAAATCACATTGTGTCTGGCCAGACGATGAAGGATACCGTAACACCGAGAGGGCCCAGAGATATCTCTCCATCGTCGGAGGAGCAAATCCCAATCTTGAGCTATCAAGTCCCTTGACATACTTTCCCATGAACCCGTAGGCCGCCGTAATAGCTACCCATTTACGGATGACGTTTAACAAACCCCAATGTTCATGAATCAAGCATGAAGGAACTCGATACTCTCATGGTCTAAGGAATTATGCAAACATTAACTTCTCTATGTTATTAACCATTAATTTGTGATGATTGTATCTCTTAGCATAACATCAATTTGGGTCGATTCAACCACAAGTGTTCTTCTAACATTGTGTCCCCAAAGTTGCCGGCATAGTCATGCCCGTGATCAGGAAAACAGAACCATCATGCAACACTTGAGCAAGTCTTAGAGGCTAGACTAGGAATACATTTTACCGTTTATTATTCCACACGTGCATATGAGTCTTCCTTTGAGCCTCGTGGTTATTGTAGACTCGAGAACCATAGCAGTTATAGCATGGAACATAAACATAATTATGAACATGGAGATAAACAATAACATTTATTATTGCCTCTAGGGCATATCTCCTACAATTTTAAGATGCAAACACGAAGGACTATTGGCCTCATGCCATGGAAGAAGATTTGTGGTCGATCCACGACAACAATACTTGGGCGCTTGTGGGTCTTCCCAACAATGAAAAGGCCATGGATCTCAAGTGGGTATTCAAGATCAAGAAAGATGTCGAAGGGAACTGTGTTAAGCACAAAGCGAGGCTTGTGGCCAAAGAGTACGTGCAAGATGAAGGTGTGAATTTCAAAGAAGTGCCCATTTCCATTGCAAGGATGGAATCTGTGAGATTACTCATAGCTCTCGCGGCTCAGGAATGATGGAAGATACATCACATGGATGTAAAATCCGCGTTTTTGAACGGTGAGGTAGAAGGAGACATTTAGGTGAACCAACCACTGAGATCATCAAAGAGGGAGAAGAACACAAGGTACTGAAGTTACACAAATCTTGTACGGGCTACGGCAAGGCCCTCGGGCGTGGATCAAACTTGATAGAACATTGATTTCTCTTGGATTTGAGAAAGCCCCTCTAGAGCATACTATGTACAAGCGAGGTGAAGAAAGAGATCGCCTACTACTTGTCATCTACGTCGACGACCAATTGATCACTAGAGCGGATGAAGAGGTGATTGTAAAGTTGAAGCTACAAATGAAGGAGCTTTTCAAGATGGGTGATCTAGGTGTTTTGAGTTACTACATCGGGATCAAGGTACAACAAAAGCCGGAGGGGGTCACACTATGCCAGGAGGCATACACAAGAAAGGTACTTGAAATCTGTGGCATGAAAGATTGCAATCCAATTGACGCTCCAATGGAACCTCATCTGAAACTAAGCAAGAAGAGTAAAGCACTCGTGATTGATGCAACGGAGTATATTGTAGTTGCAACCGCGGCGTGTCAAGGTGTGTGGCTAGAAAGGCTACTCGGTGACCTCACAGTCAAGGAACCGGAAGGAGTGGTGCTCAATGTTGACAACAAGTCTGCGATTTTCCTATATAAAAATCCAATGCATCATGACAGGAGCAAGCACATCGATACGAGGTATCACTACATACAGGAGTGCGTGGAAGAAGGCAAGATTGAATTCAACTATGTTTGCACCGACGACCAGCTTGCAGATATCCTGACCAGGTCTTTGGGACGACGCAAGTTCATGGAGATGCAGGGAATGATCGGCGTCCAAGCTATAGAGTGAGGACATTGTGTTTAGGGGGGGGGTGATTGTAGCTAGGAATTAACCACATCGCCGTGTCCGGGACGGATACGTTGCAGTCATCCGAGTAGGTTTAGGTTAGCTAGCTTTGTACTAGTATAAATAAAGACGTACTTTATGCATGTAATTAGAACGAACAATCAAAAAAATCTACTATATCTAAGGCTAGTCATAGTGGGGAGTAACTTAGACTAGTGTCATGCATATGACATTAGTCTATGTTACTAGCTTCATAGTGCAAAGTAACTTAGAGGTAGTATCATAGATGGTTGTATTTATTAGTGTGTAGACTCACTGTTTCTTGGAAAGCCCTATGTGATGGTAACATAATATGTTACCACCTTCCTCTCTTTCCTCATTCAATAGTGTGCCAAGTCACCAATGTGCCTAGTTGGCATTGCATGAAGATGCATGTTACTACCTATGTTATTCCCACTATGACTATTCTAAACAGAAGCACTCCACTATCTTATTTCTTTTGACATGCAGCCTATCCACATCATCAATCAACATGCAGCCTTGCACCTCAGCAATTTAAGCCAGGTCATCAACAAACCTCTGTTAGCAACACACTAGTACATAGACCAATTGCTCACTGATTTCAATTACAAGCCATTGATTCAAAGGATGAGGCCATGGCAGGGGAGGAGAGGAACACGAACAGAGGAAGAAGATACCGAAGCGGAGGAGGCCGAAGCCGTCCAGTTCCTAGCCAAGTCGTTCATAGCCCGTTCACTTGTATTTGTAGTCACTGTCTTCCGTTGCTTCCCAGCAGCCCGGGCCCAATAGGCGTAACCAATGGTCCAGCCCATGACGAGAGTAGGGTTGGTCGCTAACATTCCCCCTTCCTTAAAATCCGGCTTGACCTCAAGCCAATGCCATGTCGAACCTCCTGGATCCCATGGTACTTGATGCTTCATGACTTCGCCAAGGTCATGGTGGGTGCCGTAGTTGAGGCGGAACTTGGCGAGGTTGAGGGAGCAGACGACGCCGACTTGCTCAAGGAAGTAGTCGTAGCTGATGTTCACTTGGCCACAGAAAGCGTGGAGGTGGTAGGGTTGGTCGACACAGACATTGTCGGAGTAGAAAGCATGGTCGTGGTAGTAAGTTGGAGCTTTAACATTCCTCCTTCCTGTTACTTCAGCTTGAGTGAAAAATCCGAAGAAATAGAGAAGGGGCCAGATGCCTGGATCCGATGACAACTTTCCTTGATAAAACACCAGGCTCCGGGAGCTCCTCGTGGCACCATAAACAATGAAGTGAAAGGTAACAGTACTTGCTACGCCTGAAGTGAGGTAATGACAGCCACCATTCATAAGAGGATAAGAACACACTGAGTGCAGTGGCCATGCAAATTCCCAAGCAACACATTGAAAATCATATTGCGTAGCAGTTTCCGCGATGAGCCTTTTGCAGTTAGGATAATGCCTTCTTAGGCAACTGAACTCAATCAGGTGAAGAGAGACTAGTGCTCTGTAATGACAGTTCGCACTGTTGCAAGGAATATCTTGCATATCGTCAAGGGTCGATGCACAACCGCCAGAATCCCAAGATAGGAGCAAAGGCTGGTCAATGAGAACAATGATGTTCTACATAGGACTGCCAAGAACTGTATGCTTCATTAATGCTGTTTCAATGAACGGTTGCAGTTGTATGCATTGATCAGCATAAACCTCTAGAACTGATGATGTACTGACCATACCTAACAGAGTTACTTGGAATCCATCAAACTCCAGCACCATATTAACCCATATGTGACCTTGCCATATTTGTAAAGTTGTTGTAACATCACCAGGAGAAACGCATACACCTATGCACTATACCTTGGGGAACTCTGCAAAATATGCAGCTGCACTGATGAATTCTATACCCAACATGTACCAAGCAGGAACAGTAACAACACCATAACGGATGACAATGGAGTTGACTGGAGGGATCTCTTCACCCATGTGGGGAAACAATAATTCTTGAGTCACACGAGTAGTTCTCCACTATACTTGTTCTAATTCAGGTAAGGAAACCTCTCCTAGAGTGCAAGGCTGCACTGAATGTGAAAATAATGGTTGAGCAATTTGTCCGTCACTAGAAAAATACTTCAAGGGAGAAAACCATGCAATTTCCCATTGTACAGGCCCAAAACCACACTGACAATTCCAGCTCGGCTCCCTGGTAGTGACAATTCCACTTTTTTCAAAATTTGTTCTAGCACAAAATGTGTCCACTAACGACCATGCGATTGCCCAAAGAAAATATTCCGGATCACGATGTGTATCATGTACGCACTTGAGCATGTTGCAGCTACCGTATTGAACGAACCCAGAATTATTCCTATGATAGCCCGGGAAACAAGGTAATAACCTGTATACATGCACCTCATGTAACGGTTCAGGAAACTGCATATTGACTGCTCCTTCTCCAATTTTTCTTTGAAGCAACACAAGGTTGTGATTGGCATCAAATTCAGCACTTGCCCATGTCACAATCAACAAGAGTAGCTCACAGGAAGGCCATGGCTTCAGTGCTATCAGGAAAACGAAGTACTGCTGCAACTTCTCAGTGCGATTTTCTAACCTGACAAAAGACATAGGTAATGGAAATGAAACTCTATACACCCAGGCAAAATCTGAAATACTGGGGAAGCATCTAGCAAGTATTTTGCACGCTGAGAAGTCATTCTCATCATGAATAAAGCCAGTGTGAGTAACGTGGCAGTCAGGCTGAGCTTCATGAGCATAATCATCTTGGAATAATAGCTTCACTTGGCAAAATTTGAACCCTGAATTCATCAGTACAGAATCTTTGAGGATTAACCGTTTCTTCTGCTTGCTACTTGGTGCATTTTGGAGATTTTTTCAAGCACCATAGTGTCCAAACTTGGATGCACTCAAAAGACGGCCAGGGCCTGGGTCATAGCACCTGACCCCTTTTCTTGACATTCGAGTGCACAATCAGCCTAGACATGGGCTTGAGCATGTCCATGTGAACACCAAAACATATGATTAAACACCTCTCAGGCACTGATTTCTGAAGCACACAGTTCATGCATAACTCGAGCGACTGGACGATTGAGACCTCTGATGGAACAATAGTTGTCGAGAACAAGTCCTCCATGACCACATACCCCTTCCAGTCATGGACGCCATTGGTCGAGAGGTTTGATGGCGAGGTCCAGACTTGTATCTTGAGCTCCGGGGTGAGCGCTTGTGCTATTTTTGGAAGCAGCCTTGCTGGAGTGCCTTGTGTAGACGAGGACACAGGAGATGATGTGTCAATATCATTGCTCGAGCAATTGGTCGAACAGGTAGCAGGCGGCGTCGTGACTTGCTCAAGGACATCCGATGGCTCGAGGTCAAGGCAGCAGAGCTCGGGGACGACACCAACGGTTACCTTGGATGAAGCTGAGGTTGCGGCGGGAGCAGTCGCTGACAGCAATAAGGTGACGGTGCTGCTCCGGCATCGTGTCGAACACGTGGTGTGCACCATGGCGGAGCAGCCACTGGTTGCAGGGAGGGCGAGTGAGTTCATCGCTGAACAGGCGCCCGAGTTGTCCAGTGCGAAGGTCAGAGTCGAGGTCTCGGCCGTGGGCTCGAGGACGATGCAGCAACACTCGGTGACGACGCTGATGTCGCGGCGAAAACGGGTGCTGACACCGATACGGTGACGTCGCGGCTTTGGCATCGCGTCAAACAGGTGGTGGCCGTCCAGGCAGCGAGGACGTTGTCGACTGTGTTCTCAATGGCCTGTGCTGCATCTTCCTGTTGCTGCTGCTGCGCGGAGGCTGACGTTGATCTTTGTGCAGAGACCACCATGGATGCATAAGGAACAGAGGCGTTGTCGTCCGCCACCAACGCAGTTGGGATCGATGTGGACGTCGGCGCAAGGTCGAGGTACTCGTGGTGCCTCGCGCGCGCAGCCTGTAGCGCTGCTGCAACGGCAGCCGACACCTCCGATGCGACCGCCATGGACACCTCCGAAGCCACCTGCGCCGCGATGGCTGTAATACGGGCGCCAAACTCGGCGCGACGCCGTGCCAGCTTGTCCTCCCACTCGGTACGCCCCCTGAATCCCTGGTCCGTCCACTCGGTGAGGCGTCGCTGCTGCGGTTCCTCCACCGACGCGACTGCTCGATCACGGCGGGCAGCCCAAGCTGAACCGCGCGACATGGCTGGAGGTCGAAGTCCTCGGATGTGAGAATTTGCTTGGCTCGAATTGATCACGACGGGCAGCCCAAGCTGAACCGCGCGACATGGCTGGAGATTGAAGTCCTCTGATGTGAGAATTTGCTTGGCTCGAATTGGGAAAAAAAATTGTATGAATTTTGCGTGGAGGAATCGATTGGCTCTGAATACCAATTGTTAGCAACACACTAGTACATAGACCAATGATCGAGCCCTGGTCTACTGGAGTCCTGGCCACTCGGCTAATGGCGTGTTCTTGCTTCTGTATTCTGTAGGTGGGCGCAAATGTACTTGAGGGGAAAATAATCTGGTTTTTCACTTGTTTGTATGGGTTTTTCCGTTTTTCTTTTTTCTTTTGTTTTTCTCTATTTTTATTGGGTTTTCTTTTTTTCGTTGCCTTTTTCAGTTTTCTTCATATCTTTCTCGGTTTTCACTGTGTTTTTTTTTCTTTTCTTTTTCTTTGTTTTTCTTCAATTTTGTTCCTTTCTTTCTTGTTTTTTACTGGTTTTATTCAAATACCAGATTAACATTTATTAAATACATGGTCAACATTTTTCTATACACATTCAACATTTTTTCAAATACTTGTTCAATATTTTTCAAATACTTGTTCAACATTTTTCAAATACTTCTTCAATATTTTTCGAATGCTTGATTAACATTTTTTTAAATACTTATTCAACATTTTGGAAATACTTGTTCAACATTTTTCGAACGCTTGATTAACATTTTTCAAATACTTGTTCAACATTTCTTCAAATACTTGTTCAACATTTTTTGAAATGCTTGATTACAGTTTTCAAATACTTGTTCAACATTTTTCAAATACTTGTTCAACATTTTTCGAATGCATGATTAACATTTCTCAAATACTTGTTCGAATGCTTGATTAACATTTTTTTAAATACTTGTTCAACATTTTTCGTACGCTTGATTAACATTTTTCAAATACTTGTTCAACATTTCTTCAAATACTTCTTCAACATTTTTCGAATGCTTGATTAACATTTCTCAAATACTTGTTCGAATGCTTGATTAACATTTTTTTAAATACTTATTCAACATTTTTCGTACACTTGATTAACATTTTTCAAATACTTGTTCAACATTTCTTCAAATTACACATGCCATTGCAATGATCTGGCTTCTTCTCTCCCTCCCCGCGAAATAGTTTCGTAGAGCCGACAGGCTGTCTGGGTTCCGGTGGGAACTAGTTCTGAACGGCGAAGCCCTGCCGGATAGATGACACCGTATGTGTGCAACCCCATAGAGAGGTCGTAGGTTCGATCTTTTCGCCCGAGGGGCTGTTCGAGAGTGCCTCCCGAAGGGCTGTCCGAGTTACCGTCCGAGTTCAAGAGTGCCTCCCGAAGGGCTGTCCGTGACACCGTCCGAGGGACTGTCCGACCGCCTCCCGGAGGGCTGTCCGAGGGACTGTCCGAGGGGCAGATGAGGGAGTACATCCTCGTGGTTGGGAGGTTGTAAATCCTACCTGCGGGGATCTGCATCGCCGATCGTCATCGACTCTACTTCCGCTGCGCTACGAGCCGGTAACAAAAAGATCAAACCTTGTCTGCATCTCCATAGTGATCCTGGGCGTGCTCGCTGTACCGAATTTTTTTGTTTTCTGTCGCGTTCCACTTCAGTGGCATCATGAGCCGTGCTATGCGTAGATGCAGGTTACGATCTAGAATACGTAGAGATGTATGAGTGTTGCACAATATAATTTGTAGTAGATGAGTTCTACTTCTAATAATTATATGTGCGGGTAGCAGATGAAATCTGTTACCCGATGTTCTTGTTGCTTCCCTGGAATTTGCATATTTCTGATCTTGATAACAGCATGGTGGAGTTTCAAAGTTCTGGCAATCCGCGATCCTGATTGATCAATGAAGTGCTAACAGTTCGTTGAATTCCACCATAGTTAGAGAGAAAGATGAAATTTCGCAGACAAAAGGGCAATGCAGATACGATCTGCACTGGGGTCATGCGTATGACAAAGTTCAGTATGGGGCTCAAGATTTTATTATCTCGTGTTTCATACACCCCGCAAAGTTAATCTAGCGACTTAAATAATTATACTTAATGATGAACGTTGGTAGTTTCGATTTGTTTCGAAACCTTAGAAGCCACGGAAAATAAATTTTTGCATAAACCGATTAGAGGCGTCTAACTTGGTTTTGCAGGATGTGCATATGATGTGGTATAGCAGTGCTCATATTAATTTGATTATGTATGAGATAACTATATGATGTAAATTAACATGACCTGCGTGTCATGATTCGGCATGATGGCTGGAGCCATATGATTGTCACTTTAATGACCTGCGTGTCAACCTTTTGTAATGCACTTATTTTATTAGCTATAGAGATAGCAATATTATCTGGTGCATCGACAAGGTGGTGGCAATCTTCGCAAAGGTGAACACCGACTTGAATGCCGAATACGAAGAAATTAAAGACTTCTCCGTCAGAAAGGGCTATACCATATCATGCTATTATGAATTGCCTCGGATGTTTATCCCTTATGATGCACCCTTTTGATTGCGCGGTAGTCGCTTTTATTAGGGTGATCTCTCACAAAAATATCAAGTAGTTAGTGTTCTCCCAAGTGTAGCACCGTGACGGCACCTATCTTTTCGGGGTGCGTCATGTTTCCATGAGTACGAACGATTATAGAAGTGTGAGGCGGGTGAGTTGAGACCTCGCAGCAAGATCACTTGGTTGTCTTGACATTCTGGCTTGAGAGTCCTAAGCTCGGAACACGCCCATCGAAAGATGAACAAGAGTCACATAGAGATGTGATCGGCAAGTTGGCCTACCGATTGAAGTTCCCGTCATCAGTGATGTTTCCATCAATGGCGTTGAATTGAAATGCGGGTCTTGTATCACTCACAATCAATTATGAGAGATATTGATTTGAGTGGGAGCGCACTTTAGAATTAATTCTTTTAATTCTTAGTGCAATTAATTATGAACACTGTCTAAGTGTTATATGCATAATAGTTATAGAAGAATGGCTCACGTTTCCACCTTCCCTATTATAATTTGAATAGCTGTTAAATATCTGGTTATAACTTTACGGTTGGTAACGTAATGTGAGGATTGTCTTCAAGAGTGCCGAGAAGAATTTTCTCCTATCGCATGCTTTCGGTATCCTCCCGCTAATGCTATGGATGATGTGACTCTCGTCCTTCGATCCAAAAGCTAGAATTCCGTTACGGTCAAGTGCAATATGTTTGCTTCCATGAGACCCGAACTTCAAAAGTTTGGGATAGCTATGTGATATTCATGGAACTGAAAATTAGTTTTAGATACAAACAAAGGCTAGAAGATATGGGATATGTAAAGCGATGTTTGTTTTGCAAAGTATTAGTAAAGTGTTTACTGGGCATTTGACTGATAAGAGAGGGATCCAGAGGAACGCCTGTCATATGATGAAGGTGAATAAAACAACAACTTAAAGAGAAAGGAAATGTCCAAAGGGTGTTAGTATGACTTACACGCCTAGGAAGTCCGGAGCTAACGCCACTCTTAAAGTTGGGTGCTTCTTCTGAGAGTAGGAGAAATACTGCAAGTTAAACTGTTAGAAGTATAAAGGCAAAAATGAGAGAAGACTAGAATATCCAGCTCATGTATGAATGTCATACAAGTTATTGATGTATAGAAGGCTGGTCAAAGATATAATTCTTGGGAATTATGATTAAACATGTTAATCACTGATTCTTGGGTATTGTGAGTTGATCATAGAGATACCCGCTCGATTGCATTCTGTTGCGACTCGATGCAAGAACTACTACGGCCTAAAAGACTTGTCGGAGTGAGGTTTAGATACGCGCTAGGAACATAGTAAATGTTGCTCTATCTTCCATTGGTGTATTCCCTATGTATTTATTTTCATAATTCACTTTTAGAGTTTTATACACTCTAGCCCATTGCATAAGGTATCTTGCAAGAAGGTTGTTCATAAGAGAACTTTTGATGTTCGGTGTTATGAATAACATAAGGGCCATACTTTCATTATGAATGAGATGTATGTTATGAATATTGATAATAATATATTACCTCTGTATTTACTATCATAATTCATTTTAGAGTTTTATACACTCTAGCCCATTTGCATAAATGTTTGTTGCAAGAGTGTTGTTCATAAAAGAACAATTGTTGTTCAGTATTATGAATAACATAAGGGCCATACTTCCATCGTGGATGGGATGTATGTTATGAATATTGATGGTAATATGATACATCCATAACACTGACGCTAAATGTTGCAAGACTAAAAAAATACAACACATGTGTGGCACTGCATTTGGTCACATTGGAGAAATCCGCATGGAGAAATTCCATAATGATGGATTTTGAAGTCGTTTGATTATGAATCATCTGACACGTGCAATTTTCGTCCGAAAAGTGAAGTGACTGAAATACCGTTCACAGGCCATAAGGAACGAGCAACGAACTTATTGGTGATCATACATTATGATGTGTGTAAGCAAATAAAGGTTATTGCTAGCAGGGGATTTGTCTATCTTCAAAAATGACTCAAGTAGATATATGGATATTTGCTTGATGAGACGTAAGTCTGGATCTTTTGAAATCATTTCAAAGGTTTTCAACATGAAGTAGAAATTATTGTAACAAGGAAGATTATGTTTCTGCAAACTAGATTGCAGAAAGGAATATTTGAGTTACAAGTTTAGCGAATGTCTGATGAGTTGTGAAAAGAGTTTCATAACTTACACCTCCCGGAACACCACTGTGAGTGGAATGTCCGTGAAGATGTAATCAAACCATTTATGACATGGTAAGATCAAAGATGACATAAATCAATTTGCCATTATCCCTTTTAAAGTAATGCTTTAGAGACTGCGGCTTTTACACTGAATAGAGCGCCATCAGATCTGTTGAAATGATGCCAAGGTATGGTACGCCCAACCATGTTTTGTCTTTTCTTAACATTTGGAATATGGGGCTTATATAAAATGTTTACAATCCTATTCCAAATCAGACAAGTGCTACTTTGTAGGTTATCCCAAGTTATTGGGTATTCCCCCACCACTATACCGAGGCAAAAGATTTTGCCACAAAGAACGGTATGATTTTTAAGAAAATGGTTCTTGCAAAAAGGTGAGTGGGAGGACAGTGCAACTCGACGAGATAATAGTATCTTCGTCATCAGGTCAAAGGAAAGAAACCTTTGAAGTGATTCCAGAGTTTCCTACTGCGACTGATACGGAAGCCTCTAGATGTGATGTATGGACTTCGGTCGAACTTGCAACTGAATCACGTAGGCAAAACTCGTGCAAACCTCTCAGGTGCACAGACGAGATATTGTTGCTAGACAACAGTATACCTATGATACACAAGGAAGCGTTGATGGGCCCTGACTCCGGAATTGGCTAAATGCCAATACAATCCGAGATAGTTTCCATATAAATGATACGAGATTAAAATCTTGATACACCTTTCGGAAGACTTAGAGTCTAACGAATATTTATGGAAATATAAACTGGTACGGATAAAATATTTTATCCATAAAGCTCGACTTGTTGCAATAACAAATTCAAGGAATTGACTACGATGAGATTGTCTCACCGTAGCGATGCTTAAAGTCAGTTCGGGTTAAACTAGCAATTAGTACATATTTCAATCATGAGATATGAAACTTGGATGACAAAAGGATTTCCATGAAATGGGAAAACAAACTAGAACTTGTATGTGAGACAGTCCAAAGTATTTTGTTGATCCAGAGGATGCTAGTGAGTGTGCAAACTTCAAAGTTCGAGCAATGGACAGAAGAGAGCAAAATGGAGTTGGAATCTTCGTTTGTGATGAAATAGTCAAAAGAGTTTGATTTCATCAATGGATAACGAAGATGCTTGTGGTAACAAGAAAGTAAGTGAGAGCATAAAAATATTTCTAAAAACCTTGTGTGCCTGACACATTGTTGATTGGAAATAATATAAATTTCTTGACATGAATTAGGACTTCATTGAAAATAGTTTTTCGATGAAGTGCTTGGGCTAGGTAGCCTTGATATTAGGCATAATTATCTATGAGATAGAATTTCCTAATGGGCTAAAAGCCAAGAATACATATTGACAAGTTGCTAAAATGGTTTAGCATAAAAACACTAAGGAGTGATTCTTGCCGAAGTCACATGGAAAGAGTTTTTGCAAGACTCGGTGTCCCAAAACACTGATGAGCAAAATACATGATGGAGATTCCACACACTCTTGTGTTTGGATTAATCATGTATTCCATGGTATGTAAAACAATCAGATATGTCCGATACTCCCAAGCTGTTGCGAGTATATATACCAAAGTGATCAAAGTACTGATCATGAGACAACAGTGAAAAATGTCATTGAGTACTAAAGTAGCACTGATGACATGTTTTCTCACAAGCAGAGATTATGAAGTGCTCGTTGTAAGTAATTACATCGATGCGGTCATCATCAATGCTCCATGTAATTTTCGATTTAAGTTAAGGGTTTTGTGTAATACACGATATGGTGGCACGGTAGTTGGAAATTGTTCCAAACAAGTTACTGTGGCGATTTCTATAACAAAGGATAAGTATGTTGACGCTTTGGAAGCGACAAAGAAGATGTTGAATCATATAGTTCATTCATGAACTTAGTATGGTTCCAAGATGGCTTTGGTCAATGGGACACTATTGTAGATAGTTGCTCCATAGCTCAGTCTGAGGAATCAAAGGTTTGACCTGTGATTCACATATGTACAAAGCCAAGTCCACACAAAATATGAATTTTTTGAAAGCGTGAAAAATGCGAGGAGATGCAAAGATACACACGGAACTAAAGTTGTTAGATCCGTTGGACATCAGGCTATACCACAAGCAAAGCATATTTTACACCGGTATGCCATAGGTGTAAAGTGTTTTAGCATTGACTAGATTATTGACTCTAGTGCAAGTGGGAGTCTGTTGGAGATATGCCCTAGAGGCAATAATAAATGTTATTATTTATCCCCATGTTCATAATTATGTTTATGTTCCATGCTATAACTGCTATGGTTCTTGAGTCTGCAATAACCATGAGGCTCGGAGGAAGACTCATATGCACGTGTGGAATAATAAACGGTAAAATGTATTCCTAGCCTGGCCTCTAAGACTAGCTCAAGTGTTGCATGACGGTTCTGTTTTCCTGATCATGGGCATAACTATGCCGGCAATTTTGAGGGCACAATGTTAGGAGAACACTTGTGTTGAATCGACCTGAATTGATGTTATGCTATGAGGTACATTCATCCCAAATTAATGGTTAATAACACAGAGGAAGTTTACGTCTGCATAATTCCTTAGACCATGAGAGTATCGAGTTTCTTTATGCTTGATTCATGAACTTTGGGGTTTGTTACACGTCATCCATAACTGGGTGGCTATTACGGCGGCTTACGGGTTCATGGGAAAGTATGTCAAGTAACTTGATAGCTCAAGATTGGGATTTGCTCCTCCGACGATGGAGAGATATCTCTAGGCCCTCTCGGTGTTATGGTATCCACCATCGTCTGGCCAGACACAATGTGATTTGATCACAGGGATGCCGGAACACGGGAACGAGAAAAGAGAACAAACCCGGTAACGAGGTAACTGGCATTGTGGACAAGTGTTGATCCACGGGGATGCCGATAAATCTCACCTCGGGTGTTTGTAACATATCGTGAAGCTACAGGAATAGCACACGGCAACTGGAGGTTCACTCGAATATTATTCGTGTGGGTATAGGGGTCAATATGGGTGTCCACGGCTCCGATGTTGATCATTGATCGGAAAGTGTTCCGGTCATGTCTATACTTCACCGAACCTATAGGGTCACACACTTAAGGGTCATCTATCTGCTGAATTCTAGACAGGGAGTCTGAGAGAAAGTCACCGGAAAAGTTTCGGAGACAACGGAAAAGATCCGGAGAGAGAACACCGGAATAGTTTCGATAAAACTGAAATGTTGTTTCAAGGTATACCATTAGGTCAAATTGGTTTCGGCACACGCCTGGAAATTCTTGGAGGGTGCCAGAATTGTTCTGGAAACTTCTGGGATTTTTCCGGAGAAAAAACCCGGAAATTTTCCGGAGCTGCCGGAACCGCTTTGGTTGCTTTTCGCAGATGAAAATCACTAATCCGGAATTATTTCGGAACGCGTCCAAAATTATTTTAGTGGGTACTAGAAATGTTCTAAGACCTACAGAAATATTTTCGGATTTAACGGTCGCGGAAAATATTTCGAGAATAGTGTTATGAATAGTGAAAACACTATTGAGAGAAAACATCTCACAAATAGTGGCAACACTATTATGAATAGTGGAAACACTATTGGGAGAAAATATCTCATGAATAGTAGAAACACTATTATGAATAGGTGAAAATATCTGAGGGCATTTTAGTATTTTGGGAGCCACTCTACCCCTTGGGTTTTCCTATAAATAGAGGTGGATAGGCACTCTCCACACTCACTCTTTCTCACATACACATGCCATTGCAATGATCTGGTTTCTTCTCTCCCTCCCCGCGAAATAGTGTCGTAGAGCCGAAAGGCTGTCTGGGTTCCAGTGGGAACTAGTTCTGGACGGCGAAGCTCTGCCGGATAGATGACACTGTATGTGTGCAACCCCTTAGAGAGGTCGTAGGTTCGATCTTTTTGCCCGAGGGGTTGTTCGAGAGTGCCTCCTGAAGGGTTGTCCGAGTTACCGTCCGAGTTCAAGAGTGCCTTCCGAAGGGCTGTCCGAGTTACCGTCCGAGTTTGAGAGTGCCTCCCGAAGGGTTGTCCGTGACACCGTCTGAGGGACTGTCCGACCGCCTCCCGGAGGGCTATCCGAGGGACTGTCCGAGGGGCAGATGAGGGAGTACATCCTCGTGGTTGGGAGGTTGTAAATCCTATCTGCGGGGATCTGCACCGCCGATCGTCATCGATTCTACTTTCGCTGCGCTACGAGACGGTAACGAAAAGATCAAACCTTGTATGCATCTCCATAGTGACCCTGGGCGTGCTCGCTGTACCGAATTTTTTTGTTTTCTATCGCGTTCCCCTTCATAAGAAAGCCTTAATTTCTGCACCTATTGTGCAACCACCTGATTGGAACCTACCTTTTGAAATTATGTGTGATGCTAGTGATTATGCTGTTGGTGCTGTTCTAGGACAAAGAGTTGATAAGAAATTAAATGTTATCCATTATGCTAGTAAAACTCTAGACAGCGCTCAAAGAAATTATGCTACTACTGAGAAAGATTTTTTAGCAGTTGTGTTTGCATGTGATAAATTTAGATCTTATATTGTTGATTCCAAGGTTACTGTTCACACTAATCATGATGTTATTAAATACCTTATGGAAAAGAAAGATGCTAAGACTAGACTTATTAGATGGGTTCTTCTGCTACAAGAATTTGATTGCATATTGTTGATAGGAAGGGAGCTGAGAATCCCGTAGCAGATAATTTGTCTAGAATGGAAAATGTTCTTGATGAACCACTTCCTATTAATGATGATTTTCCTGATGAACAATTAGCTGTGATAAATGCTTCTCGTAATACTCCTTGGTATGCAGACTATGCTAATTACATTGTTGCTAAATACATACCACCTAGCTTTACATATCAACAAAAGAAAAAGTTTTTCTTTGATTTAAGACATTACTTTTGGGATGACCCACATCTATATAAAGAAGGAGTAGATGGTATTATTAGACGTTGTGTACCTGAGCATGAACAGGAACAAATCATACGTAAGTGTCACTCCGGGGCCTATGGAGGACATCATGCGGGAGACCGAACTGCGCAGAAGGTATTACAATCTGGTTTTTATTGGCCTACTCTTTTCAAGGATGCACATAAGTTTGTCCTTTCTTGTGATGAATGTCAAAGAATTGGTAATGTTGGTAGACGTCAGGAAATGCCTATGAATTATTCACTTGTTATTGAACCATTCGATGTTTGGGGTTTTGATTATATGGGACCTTTTCCTAAATCCAATGGGTATACTCATATTTTAGTTGCTGTTGACTATGTTACTAAGTGGGTAGAAGCTATTCCAACTAGTAGTGCTGATCACAACACTTCTATTAAAATGCTTAATGAAGTCATTTTCCCGAGGTTTGGAGTCCCTAGATATTTAATGACTGATGGTGGTTCACATTTTATTCATGGTGCTTTCCGTAAGTTGCTTGCTAAATATGATGTTAACCATAGAATTGCATCCCCTTACCATCCTCAGTCTAGTGGTCAAGTTGAATTAACTAATAGGGAAATAAAATTGATTCTGCAAAAGACCGTTAATAGATCCAGAAAGAATTGGTCTAAGAAACCTGATGATGCATTATGGGCCTATAGAACTGCGTATAAAAATCCTATGGGTATGTCTCCGTATAAAATGGTTTATGGAAAAGCATGTCATTTACCTCTTGAATTAGAACATAAAGCTTATTGGGCAATTAAAGAACTTAATTATGATTTTAAACTTGCCGGTGAGAAGAGGTTATTTGATATTAGCTCCTTAGATGAATGGAGAACCCAAGCCTATTATAATGCTAAGTTGTTTAAAGAAAAGGTTAAAAGGTGGCATGACAAAAGAATTCAAAAACTGGAATTCAAAGTAGGTGATCATGTTCTATTATACAATTCTTGTTTGAGATTCTTTGCAGGAAAACTTCTCTCTAAATGGGAAGGACCGTATATCATCGAAGATGTTTATCACTCCGGAGCCATCAAAATAAACAACTCCGAAGGCACTAATCCGAGAGTGGTGAATGGACAAAGAATTAAGCACTATATTTCAGATACTCCCATTAATGTTGTAGCTAATATTATTAAAACAATTACACCGGAAGAGCATATCAAAGAGTCCTTCCGGAATACTCCAGAACCCTGAAAAGGGGTAGGTATGTGATACGGTAAGTAAACCGACTCTAAAAATTCCATAAAAATTATTTCTGTCTGTTTTGGAATATTAGAAAAATTACAAAAATAAGAAACAACCGAGGGGACCCACGTGCTGCCCACAAGGCAGTAGGGTGCGACCCCCCTAGGGCGCGTCGTGGTGCCTTGTGGGCCCCACGTGTGCCTTCCCGACTCCGTTTTCTTCCCGTATTGCTTGTTTTGTAAGATAAAAATTCTTTATATATACTCCCATCTATTTTGACCACCGCATCGTGAATTTTCCCCCTGTTCTTGTTTCATGATGTTTTCTGTCAGATCTCGAAGCCAGGCATCATGTCTTCCTCTTCGTCAAACAATGTGGGGGATGATGCTTGGTTGCTGCAGATGGAGCTCAGGCGGGAGGAGGAAGGAGAGGTTACCATGGAAGAAGATGATGGAGATTCGCTTGAGGTCCACCCTCCGGCCTCCGAGAGGGCACCCTTGCCGGCATCTCCACAATTCCAACCCCACATCAAGCCGTGAGAAGCACTACAAGCCATGGGAGTCCAGAGGTACAAGAAGGGTTTCCCCCTAGGAGGCCCTTACACAGGTTACATTGGAACAACTTTCATAATTTGGTTCACAATTATGGGGTTGAAAATACTCCTCGTATGCACATACCCTCCAATTGGCAGATCTCTCGTCCAAGTGAAAGTGATGCAGGAAAGAATGCTTGGGGGCTAGAGAATAATCATATTATGGCCGAAGTCCGAAAGAATACAGAGATGATACAACATGTGCTCCGAGAAATTCAAAGCTTAAAGGAGATCCTAATTAATGTCTTGAAGGACAAGCCCACCACTTCACCACCACCATCACCGAAGAAGGAGACTTGAGTACATGGGTATGGGCACTCCCCTTGGCTTGTGCCAAGCTTGGGGGAGGCACCCCGGTATCGTATCACCATCACTTTTTCATCATCATTATCTATCTTTGTTCGATCCTTAGTTATTTCGTGATTTATAAGAATAAAGTTTTTAGTATGATTTAGTTTCGAGTGCTTGCTGTGTGATCTATATATCTATGTAATCGTGTGTGAAAGTTATATAATAAAGATTAGTTTGAGTTGAGTGTTTTGCTTTTGATGATCCAATCTTAGAAATAAATAAAGAATAAAAGTAAGATCATATGCTAATCCCATGGGGAGTGATGACTTCACATAAAAGAAGTATAATTGATAAAACTTGTTGGAAGTTGACAAACATAGCATTGGTCATTGTAGCAATTCATGAAAAGTAATAAAGGAAGAGAGATCTCACATATAAATATACTATCTTGGACATCTTTTATGATTGTGAGCCCCCATCAAATATTCTATGACAATTAGTTGACGTTGGACAAGGAAGACAATGTAATGGGTTATGTTTGCTTATATTCACATAGAAGTTATATTGTTTTGGATCCTCTAACATGTGATGTTTGCCCCCTATCTTTGCTAGCCAAAAAAAATCCGCACCAAGTAGAGATACTACTTGTGCATCCAAAAACCCTTAAACCCAGTTTCATGCCATGAGAGTCCATTATATCTACCTATGTATTAAATAAGATCCTTCAAGTAAGTTGTCATCGGTGCAAAGCAATAAAAATTGCTCCTAAATATGTATGAACTTTTATTGTAAGGGAAAATAAGCTTTGTACGATCTTGTGATGGTGGAGCAATAAAAGCGACAGACTGCATAATAAAGGTTGCTATCACAAGGGGCAATATAAAGTGACGTTCTTTTACATTAAGAGCTTGCACATCCAAAAACAAAAGCGCATGACAACCTATGCTTCCCTCTGCGAAGGGCCTATCTTTTACTTTATGTATTTACTTTCATGCAAGAGTCAATAGTATTCTTCTCTATTCCTTTTTATTTTCTCTTTTGGCAAACATCATGTGGTGGGGATTGATCCATGCATATATATCCAGTTGAATGTAGGTGATCATGAGTTATTATTGTTGACATTACCCTTGAGGTAAAAACGTTGGGAGGCGAAATTATAAGCCCTTATCTTTCTATGTGTCTGACTGAAATTTTTGCTCCATAAGTATGCCATGAGTGTCAGCAATCATAGTAGACTAAATGATAGTTGAGTATGTGAACTTGCTAAACAAAGCTCTTACATAGACTCTTTCTGATAATATGATGAATTGCAATTGTTTCAGTGACTGAGATCATAGTTTGTTCGTTTTCAATCTGGTTTATGGTTCATACTTTAACTTGTGGATGAATTGTCACTTTTTCATGAGAAGTTTTATGATGATATATTGCTGTTGTAATAAAGATCATGATGCCCCATGTCCATATTTTATTTTTATCGATTTTGACTTTTCGCTTGAGGGCAAGCGAGGTCTAAGCTTGAGGGAGTTGATACGTCCAATTTGCATCATGATTTCCTACTGTTATTTATTATGTTTTTGATCATTATTTCACTTTATGGTACAATTCTTATGCCTTTTCTCTCTTAATTTGCAAGATTTACATGAAGAGGGAGAATGCCGGCAGCCGGAATTCTGGACCTGAAATAGCCATATCAGAGATACCTATTCTACAGAGCTCCAATTGACCTGAAATTTCACGGAGATTTTTTATTGAATATATAAAAAATACTAGAGAAAAGAGATAACAGAGGGGACCCACCAGCTGCCCACAAGGCAGTAGGGGGCGCGCCCTAGTGCCTTGTGGGGCCCACAGCTGGCGTCTGGCCCCCTCCTTCTGCTATATGAAGCCATTTGCCCTAGAAAAAAAAGAAAAGGCTTTTGGGATGAAGCGCTGCCGTCTCAAGGCGGAACTTGGGCAGGAGCTATTTTGCTCTTCGGCGGAGCGATTCCACCGGGGATACTTCCCTCCGGGAGGGGAAAATCAAAGCCATCGACATCACCAACGATCCTCTCATCGTGGGAGGATTAATCTTCATCAACATCTTCACCATCACCATCTCATCTCAAACCCTAGTTCATCTCTTGTATTCAATCTTTGTCTCAAAACCTCAGATTGGTACCTGTGGGTTGCTAGTAGTGTTGATTACATCTTGTAGTTGATGCTAGTTGGTTTATTTAGTTGAAGATTATATGTTCAGATCCTTAATGCTATTCAATACTCCTCTGATCTTGAACATGAACATGATTTGTGAGTAGTTACTTTTGTTCTTGAGGACACGGGAGAAGTCTTGTCATAAGTAATCATGTGAATTTGGTATTCGTTTGATATTTTGATGATATGTATGTTGTTACTTCCTTTAGTCGTGTCGTGTGAACGTCGACTACATGACACTTCACCATCTTTGGGCCTAAGGGAAGGCATTGTGGAGTAGTAATTAGATGATGGGTTGCTAGAGTGACAGAAGCTTAAACCCTAGTTTATGCGCTATTCTGTAAGGGGTTGATTTGGATCCATATGTTTCATGCTATGGTTAGAGTTATCTTAATTCTTCTTTCGTAGTTGCGGATGCTTGCAAGACGGGGTAATCATAAGTGGGAGGCTTGTTCAAGTAAGAACAGCACCCAAGCACCGGTCCACCCACATATCAAATTATCAAAGTAGCGAACGCGAATCAAACAAACATGATGAAAGTGACTAGACAAAATTCCCATGTGTCCTCGAGAACGCTTTGCTTATTATACGAGTTCATTCCGTCTTGTCCTTTGCTACAAAAGGGATTGGGCCACCTTGCTGCACTTTATTATACTTGTTACTTGTTACTTGTTATGAATTATCTCGCTATCAAAACTATCTGTTACCGCTACTTTCAGTACTTGCAGAGAATACCTTGCTGAAAACCACTTGTCATTTCCTTCTGCTCTTCGTTGGGTTCGACACTCTTACTTATCGAAAGGACTACGATTGATCCCCTATACTTGTGGGTCATCACGCACCTATGCGATTTCATCTTACTTTCTCTGATAAAAACTAGAAACTTTGAAGTGATTCTTTGCTGCACTTTTGAGAGCATATCATGTGGTTTAATTATATTAATGATGTTGAGATTTGATATGCGCTATTAGAATGTTTTTCCGCAAGGTATTTCTTTATTCATCATACTTCAGTTATGCTTCTTTGAAAATCAAAATTTGGAGTATAAGCAAGATGTTTTGTGAAAGTAAAACTAGAATGCAGGGAAGCCATTTAGACGTTGGTTGTATTATTATGGTCTTATGTAATTAGATGTGATACCATTACATGTTGGCAGTATGGAAAAGATGAAGAAATGTCATAGCGGTTTTGGTAACAATTTTCATTGCTTGATACACTTGGTGATAAGACCGAGCGCTTCTCTTCTGCATCTCATATATGAGTATATGTGCCCCTGAAGACTTTCGTCTTGCCAGGGAGCGTGTTTGATAAAAAAGGGCAAGTCAACATACAGTTTGTTTCTAATGTTTTTGCGGAGAAAATGTTTGTTTATTATGAATCATGGTTCGACGGACACATTATTGTTTTTTTCCGAACACCAAGCCCTATTATGATATGCTTAATGATTGTTATATATGTGAAGGAAATTGAGCGAGAAGCTTCTGGTCATCTTGGTATGTCAATGCAAGAAGATCCCAATCAGACAACTGACACTGCTTTATAAACAAGGCTGACAGATTTAAGGGCACAAAATGCTGGTAGTAGACAAAAGTGTTTTCTTTACCTCACTTCTTTGTTATATGTCACTTTATGCAAGCAGGCATGTTGCATCTTATATATTACTGATCAAGATGTAAATATACCAATGTGATTACACTATCCTACAATTTATTGATAGGTGGCATCAAATTTGTCTAAACATATGCTAAATCTGCTTCCTGAAACAAATTTGTCTCTCAACAATTGGAGCATTTATGACACTGACACTTACAAATTCAGGCCTATATGTGGTATATTGCATGTACGTTCACTTTTATGTCACATGTGCCAACTTTACTGTAAAAATTGACATGAACTGGTATAAACGTGAATGTGAGAAGATAATATGCCGTTTCTCAAAATCATAAGAAAAAGGATTAACGTCATTCCATACTTCTAACCCCCCCCCCCCCCCCCCCCCCCCCTCCCTCTCTCATGCACGAGTTAACATCAACTTAAGGAGACAGACCCACAGCCTACCCAAGCAAAAGTACGTTATGACTGCTTTTTGCCTCGACAAGCTTCAACCGTGTGTCCTCAGTGAAGAGCATATGTATGCCCCAGTATTTAAGCTAGCCTGATACATTCATAGTTTGCGGTGTTGTACAAATTAATAGCAGACCTGGATGCTACATTTTGAGTTATAAAAGCGCCCTTTATCGAAGAAAAAAAATTAATAGCGGACGCGGAGACAAAGGAAAAGCTACTGTGGCGACTTGGGCCAAAAATTACACCGCTACTATATCTAATTGGGACGAACGAATCAGCGTCCACTTCAGCCAAAAAGGAAAAAAAAAAAAAAACAGCGTCCGCTTCAGCCAATCGCAACAAGCATACATGGGGTTCTTTCTCTTTAAAAGCATGCCAGAAATTTATATCGAAAATTGTTTTCTTAAATTGTATTTAGGGGCATTTTATGGTTTGATGGTGTGCTCTGTAAAGAGCACTTCAATTAAATTGTTGATTCATAGGCAACACCAACCAACTCTCTCGGTATGAAATCCACCTTAGCAGCCTCTTAGACAAATTTTGGCACAACCATTTGAAAAGCTAATTTGGTGCTGCCATAAGTACTGTTAGAGCTAGAACAAATTTTGCCGGCATAGACATTCTCAATTGGGCAACCGATGCGTCGCTTGCGTTGGTCGCCATGTCTTTAGCATGAAAACACCGACCAACCCACACCCCAAAACAACTTCTTTTTGCGAAAAATCTAGATCAATTATAAAAGTTCGTCAGAAGTATAAAGCACCTCAAACATAATAAAAATTACATTGAGGTCTCTAGACCACCGAACGACGAGTACTGTTGCCAAAACGAGCCGCCGATGCGTCGCTGTCGCCGCTCTCCTATTGGATCCGGCTTGATATTGTCATGACAGTCGGGAAGTCTTTGTGCATGTGCCCCTAAGGACCAACGCCCTTTAGCAGCAGTCGTCGTCGTTGAACCCTTGAATAGATCTGAAGCAACAGACACCAAATCTCACCGTCGCACACACACGACGAGAGACCATAACCTCGCCGCCCCAAGGAGACGACATAACTATGCCAGAGCTTCGTCTACTATGTCCAGATGAACGAACTCGAGGAGGATCAAAGCCTGGAAGACAAACTCCAAACCAAAAATGAACTCGTCGGTCGCCATCAGCCCGAGTGCCGCATCTGCAAGGAATAAAACCCCAAACAAAAACTACTAGCCAGAGCGAAGGCACCGGGATTCCCCTCTCCGCCACTGGCCGCCAAAGCGGCAATAAGAGGGTTGGCGAATTCATGGCCTCGCCGACGAAGCTTGGAGGGGAGAGTTTGCCCTTTTTCTTGTTCAGTTGGAGAGATACCGTTCACATACCCCGGTCTCCCATTGGGCACCACCAGGCCAGCAGTGCTTGATCTCATGCCGCATGCCGGTGGTCGACAAAACAGGGCGTATGTTATCCAGGACCCGCAGTTTCATTTCTCAAGGTATTAAACTCTAGTTGGTGAACTTTTTCCTCTCTTCCCTTGAGGTCTATGGTATGCGTGCCATCATAATTCGACCGTAAATCGTTGAACATTTGGACAAGATCAGGAAATGTTGCCCATGGCGCAAGAAGTACAGAAACAACTAGATGATGCCCCGCGCGTTGCTGCGGTAACCTTGGTAAAACAGATGCATAAATGGATGCTAAAAGCTTAAGACTATTGCAAAAACAAATTTAAGAATGCTATCGGATATATTTTGAAAACAATAAAGTATTTGAAGCAGGTAACAAAATGTTGTATAAAAAGAGAAATCTATTGGATGAAAGTTAAACGGGGTGTCATTTTTAACAAAAGTGTGTAACATGACTTACATATACCAATATATGTAGGTCATGCTACAAAAATGTGCAACATGATAGTCTATGTTGATCACACAAAAATTAGTGAAACAAATCCATGCATGATTGCTGAGGTGGCATGGTTGCATGAGTAGATTAGTGCATAAATTGTAACTTATGACCACATGCATGACTTGATGATGTGGCATAGTTGCATGAAGAGGAAAAATAGGTAGTGGGTTGCAACTATTTAAGAATAGAAGATACCAAATGTAATTCATTGGCCGCTTGGGTGTGGTTTGTAAAACCGAAACATAAGGAGGTTTTGGAGCCGGAAAAGAGAAAATAAAATAAAATGAAATGTATTAAACTCTAGTTGGTGAACTCTTTCCTCTCTTCCCTTAGGTCTATGGTATGCGTGCCATCAGAATTCGACCATAAATCATTGAAAATTTGGACAAGATCAGGAGATGTTGCCTATGGCGCAAGAAGTACGGAAACAATACCAAATGTAATTCATTGGCCACTTGGGTTGTGGTTTGTTAACTGAAACATAAGGAGGTTTTGGAGTCGGAAAAGAGAAAATAAATTAAAATAAAATGAAATGAAATGTATTAAACTCTAGTTGGTGAACTCTTTCCTCTCTTCCCTTGAGGTCTATGGTATGCGTGCCATCAGAACTCGACCATAAATCATTGAACATTTGGACAAGAGCAGGAGATGTTGCCTATGGCTCAAGAAGTACGAAAACAATATCAAATGTAATTCATTAGCCGCTTGGGTCGTCTTTGGTAAACCGAAATATAAGGAGGTTTTGGAGCTGGAGAAGAGAAAATAAAATAAAATGAGTTATTAACGAAAAAAAGAAAATAACAAAAGCAGCTTCAAGTTATTAATGAAATAATATAAATAACAAAAGGCGCGTGCTAGGCGTCATCGGGCTGTCGCTGGCCAAACAACATCCTCGTTGATAGCCGTCAGATACTCAGCGCCTGGCTGTCCGATCTTTTTCTTTTCCGGCCTGCTTCTTCCCATCTTGTCGTCCTCATTGCAGCACCTCTGGCACGCACCGTGGTCCGCCCAACCCCGATGCAGCACCGCTCCCAGCAAAAAGCCGTCGTCCGACGCACGAGGCTCCGGTAGCAACTCCGGCGACCTCGCAGCAGTGGCTCGCAGCAACACCGCCCATAGTAGCAAACTCCAGCGACCTCACAACAGAGCTCGCAGCAGCGCCACCGTTGTAGCAACTCTGGCGGCCTCGCAGCAGTGACTCACAGCAACATCGCCGCAGTTCGTCGCAGCATTCGCTGAAGCCGTCGAGGGTCGAAGCACCTGGGCCGTCAACGCAGCATCGTCGCACCGTTGAAGCAACCAGCTGCCGTCACAGTGTCCCAGCGACCGTCAAAGCAAACCGTCGCAGCATCTACGTGCAGCACGACTACGTCCTTGCCACACCACCTCCCAGCAACGCCGCCCATCACAGTACTGTTCGTGGCAACTCCGGTAGCCTGCAACAGCGGTTGCAGCATCACCGGAAGGCCCCCACGATGACGGGCACCTCTCGCAGCCCCAGCAAGCATCGTCGCCGGCGTCGCTCGCAGCAACGCCACCCCGTTATAGCAACTTCGGCGGTCTCATAGCAGCGGCTCGCAGCAATGCCACCGCAGACCGTCGCAGCATCGCCGCAGCTGTCGAGCATCGAAGCACCGTGGGCCGCCGTCGGAACATCCGTGGTAGGTCGCAGCACCGGTCGCCCTTAGCACCCACGGTTTGCATAGCAGCCTGATGTTTATGGCGGAGCTTGCCGACGGCTGCATCGATTTGGCGTTGGAGAAGGAAAGAGAAGGAGGATAAGGTAAGAAGAGAACGAATGGCTGAGAGAAAGCGGTGGTGGGTGGAGAAGAGGAAGGAGGTGGATGGGTGAGACGCGAGTGGGCACGTGGCAAGCCGTGGACGCGGTTGGCGCGTGGGATGTCTGCATCCGGCTGATTTAGATCGTTTTCCATAACAAAAGTGTCGGCTTCAAATCATATTTAAAAAAAGACTGACGCCATTCCACACTTCTGGCCCCCCTCATGCACGACTTAACAGCAACTTAAGGTGACAGGCCCACGGCCTGGCCCAGCCAGAAGCATGTTGTGACTGCTTTTTGCCTCGACAGACTTGTTGGAACAGCTTTGCGTCATCGGCAAGTAGATCGCTGGATACAGGCTATTTATGCTGCAAAACAAGTTCTGTAGCAGGCGATGTGGTACTAAATAGAAACGGGGCCGGTAAAGTCACGACCGGCTGGGCTCTCGGGTGGATTATTTCGGCCCACCAGCACATTGGTAACGAACGTCTCAGAAAAAATACTAGTTCATCAGAAATTAAAACAGCGATTAGAAAACGCGAGAGAGCAAAACTAACGGAGCCTAACACCGAGATCTGTCGCACCACCACGCCATCTCGCTGCATGCTGCATGCAGACCCTGCTTGCGTCCGACGGCTAATTGCACCGGACGAGGAGACGGCGTACAACGTATTGTCGGACGCCGGGGCCACTATGGCAGCATACCAACGTCCTGCGCATGCAACACGCTGGTCGGCATGGCTGCTCAACCGGACCTTGGCGTCGTTCGACGAGGCCAGCGTGAGGGACCAACGCGGATTTAGTCGCCGACGAGCAGTTCATGGCCGTGTGCCTCGCCGAGACGCCGAGTGCGCATGCCACAGCATGATCGTCACCAACGCGCACGTCGCCGGTGACCGTCGGGCCAGAGCAGGCGCACCCCACGACCCTGGCTCACGGCCGTCTCTGGGACGGCCGCCGTCTACGTGCCGATACTACTGTTTGGTGTCGAACTTGGCGGACTGATATATATGCCACGGTGTTGTGAGACGACAGGCATGTTCACCAGAGAAGCGAAGCGACATTGATGGAGATTGGGAGGGTCGGCGATTTGTGAGACCACGTCGGCCTCGTCAACTAGGCGCAGCCCAACATGCCGGGGGAGCTCAACATGCAAGCTGTTGGAGGAGCGCGCGCCGGAGCCTATGCATACTTGTATGTGAGTATATAGTGCATGCATGACAATGAATTCTTGTTTAGTACTCCATTAGCCCATGTTCGAGTATTTTCATGTATGTGACTATGAGTACTACCTCGGTCTGCGTGTATAGGGTATGCACGATAGTTTTAGGTCAGACAATCTAGCTAGCTAAATATGTGAGACAAAAAAAAAGTTTAGAAACTACATCCACGTATGAATTTAATGATATGCTTTTGATGGCATATAACAAAGGTAGTGAGTACTACTAACTCCGTCCTGATTTACTTGCCCCCTCGTATTTTCGGTCATATTTTGACCATGATTTTAACTAATAAAATAGAAATTATACTTAAGAAAAATAATACCATTGAAAAATTAAAATAAGAATCCAACAATATAAATTTTGGTGACATGTATTAACATTTTACTAACCAACTATATGGTCAAACTTTCACCCAATACGACGTGGATTAATAAACCCAAACGGAGGTAGTAATTGTTAACATAAAAGTATGATCATATCGAGTAGGGAAAAACATTTATGGAACTATATATACAGGAGAAAACTCAATCAGATAACGTTCGAAATTGCATGATTTCAATAAGTTTTAGGTGAAATTTCAGTGGAAACCTGCTTATCATTTCAGTTCGCTTTCCATAAGTAGGTTTGCTATAATTGACACTAATGTTGCACGCAGAGGACACGCGATCTGATTTTGGCATGGACAAGACTTTTGCATGATAAAAAGGAAAGGTGTTTCTAAAAGTATAATATAAAACATATTAGGAAAAGAGTTTCAGAAAATTTGCTATTAAATAAAATCATATATTCAAAAATTGCCCCACAATTTAAAAAGTTGTGATTTAAAAAATCAAAGTAGATGAATTTATATATTGTTCTCAAATTTTAAATCTTTGTCAAATTGTAAAAGAATCATAAAATAAAAATATTGAGAAATTTTAAAAATTCAAATAATAAAATTTCTAAATTAGAAAATGTCTGTAAATTGACAATAATGTTCAAGAATATTTTTCAATATAGTTTCAAAAATATGCTCATGGATTTGTTTTTAATCTTCTTGAATCTTAAACAATGTTTCCAAATTCAAAATTTCCTGTATTATTTGAAAAATATTCAGAAATTTAAAGAAGAAAAAGAAAACAAAGCGCTCAATAGTTGAGGAAATAACCACGTGCGGCGTAGGGGGGCCAGCCCATGTTTGATTTTGTCTGTTTCCGTTGTTTTTCATTATGAGGAAATATATCTAAAAATGTTCAGAAATTAAAAATATTCAGGAATTTTAGAAAAAACACATGTTAAAGTTTCGAAATAAAAATTTAAAACAATGGTCAATACTTTTTGAAAAAAATCAACAATTGTTTCAAATTTGTTCATGTTTTTGTAAATGTTCATGAATCTAAGAAATGCTTGTGAATTTCAAAACGTTCATCATTTTTTGGGAAATTGTTCTAAAACTATAAAAAGAAAAAGAAAACACATAGCGCTCAATTGTTGAGGAAAGAACCACACAGGAAGTGGCCCAACCCATGTTCGATTTTGCCTGTTTTCACCAGGTCTTTCGTTGTTGTTTTTCCTTTTGAGGAAATATATTATATTTAATATATAAGTTATTGTGAAAAAAATATTACATTTAGAATAAACCTGCATCACTTGTGATTTGCATGGTAGTGTAGCAGAATGTCCACGTTGGCATGACGGAAAACAATTGGGTGGAGACCGAATGCAAACTTCATCACATGCATGCCCTCTTTAATCTGCCGTCACCTGTCCTCCAAATCATCCGATATCCCCTCATCCGTACCCATGCGAGAACATTTCACAGCTCGAGTACCTCGTATTGGCTCGAGTAAACAGCTATTCGGCTCGGGCACCTCGTATTGAATCGATCACTTCTGCGGCAATCTGAACGAGAGTTTTCATGGCCGAGCGACCGAAGCTCTCTTCTCCACGTGATCGGACTGGCGGGCATGGGTTCCCTGATTCTGCACTCAGTGCAACGAGCGGAGCGATAACGATGGCCGCACTACGCCAGAATGCCCAGTCGCCCTATCTCTCCCATGGCCGTATCGGGCAGAACGACAGCCATGGCCTCCACGGGTCGGCCTCCTGCTGCCTAAAGTGCCGTCTCCTTCGAGAAGTACATGAATCACCACGCCGGAATCTGGATTGTCGTCAGCTTAGATCTTGTAAACCACGCTGATGAGGACGGTTGCTGCTCCACCTCGTACCGCCCATTGCCCACAATGAACCTGCACGCGGCAACGTGCGCCATGGACTTGCTGCCACCGCGGTAAAAGATGGCCAGGAGTACTGCACTGACGCCATGACTGGAGAAAAGATGCAGGAGGACGATGTGGTCACCGGTGGTCGTGGAGCTGACGGAGAGGCGACACGACAAGTACGGTCGTTGCCTACTTCTTCTATGGTCCCTTAGAACAATCTCAACATGCATATGTACAGTATGTTGTCATGCTAGAAGCTAGATCAGGAAGTCAACATAAGATGCTTTCTATTTAATGAACAATTTGAGTATAACATGTTAATAATTTGCTACACAATGATTTGCTGATATTTGGGTCGATAGTACAATATTTTATTTAAAACAAAGTACTCCTTCCATTGCGCACTTAAAATGAACTTATATATGCAACATCGGAGGTTGTCCCATAATGACAGCATAGAATGTAGAATTAATATGTGATGAAGATGAACATAATATATATAGTTCACATTGTGGTAACGTAACTTTAATTCTCATCCACACATGTGGTTGATAAAGTTGGGCAAGCTTTGATGGTTCCCGACATGGGAATGGCGTTCGACTCAGAGGGCAAAGCAAATGACATGTACGACACGTATGTCGGCAAGATTGGGTTTAGTATTAGAAAAGCGCCGCCAAGATGAAACTATATACCAGAAATATATAATTCGCAGTAATCAAGGACAACGAGAAACTTAGTCACCAAAGGCCACTACAAGGACGTGTTGTGATGATATAGTGTTCAATTTAGTGTCAGCAGAGAGAGGATTTTGACAGTGCAATCCTGCTTATCATTTCAGTTTGCTTTCCATAAGTAGGTTTACTGTAATTGACACCAATGCTGCATGTCGAAGCCATGGGATCAGGTTTTGGAATGGACAAACTTTTGCTTGATAAAAAGGAAAGGTGTTTCGAAAAGTACAATATAAAAATTATTAAGATAAGAGTTTTGTGTTGTTAAATAAAATCATATATTCAAAACATTGTGCCACATTTTGAAATGTTACGATTAAGAAAAATCAATGTACACGAATTTAAATATTTTAGAACAACCACGTGAGGAGTAGGTGGGCCAGCCGATGTCCGATTTTGTCTGTTTTCGTTGTTTTTCAATTTGAGGAAATATATTCTAAAAATGTTAATGATCAAATATATTCAGGAATATTGGGAAAAAACCACATATTGGAAATTTGAAATTAATATGTCTACAAATGAAAACATTACTCAAGACTTTTTCAGAAAAATCAGAAATAAAATAAAATATGTTCTTATTTTTTTTTAAATGTTCATGAATCTAAAAATGTTTGTGAATTTTAAAACATTCATAAATTTTGCGGAAAATATTAAGAAATTATAAATTGAAAAAGAAAACACATAGGGCTCAATTGAGGAAAGAACTACACAGGACGTAAGTGGGCCAGCACATGTTCGATTTTGCTTATTTTCACCAGGTCTTTCATTGGTTTTTTTAGGGAATATATTATATGTAATATATAAATTGTTCCGTAAAAGTTTATTATATTTAGAATAAGCCTGCATGCATCACTTGTCATCTGCGTGGTAGTGTACCGGCATGTCCACGTTGACATGACGGAAAAGAATTGAGTGGAGACCGAATTCAACCTTTTTTGTTTTGAACAATCACCGGGGGAGAGGATCCCCACCCGAATGTATTACTCATAGCGCCAAAGGTGAGTTACAAGAGAGCACTAACGCGCAGGGACAAGTATTGGCGCCAAGACACGGTGGCCACCTTCTTATGAGTGAATCTAAAGGTCGAGAGGATGAAATCTCTTATACAATTAATATTTAAGACAATAACTCTAGTGGGGTGGTCTTCCGCGCGAAAGACCCGTGCGTTCTTGGAGTCCAAAAATTTCCAAAGGATAGAGAGAGCAACCAAAGGCCATATGTCGTTGTCGAGCCCGTCAAGCGAGGGAATGTCCCAGAATATATTAAGGGAGAGCGGGGCGACGAGCTGAAGTGCATGCCAAGCCTGTGCCACAGCTAAGCAGAGTACAAATAAATGAGTGGCGTCTCCACTGGTGCATCACAACAAGGACAAATATGATCCGTAGTAATAGTTTTCTCGAGGAGGTTGTGCTTGGTGTTTAGGTGATCCTTGAAGAGAAGCCAATCGAAGATCTTGACCTTTATCGGCACCTCGGAGGACCAGATGTGCTCGGCTAAGGGGTCCTCCTCCTCCTGAGTAGAGAAGCGTGTAGGCTTGCTTGGTGGATAAAGGCACACCATGTAGAAGGAACGTGTCATAAGAAATATCTTTTGGGACAAAATCCTACAACAAAGACAACACCTCCACTAGCTCGTGTGAAGCGACATTAGTCTTGCGATTCCGAAGGTTAACTAGTAATCCATCTTGCATGATATGAGACACTAGGATAGTTGGTCTAATAGAGTTGGAGAAGAGGTGTGGGTATACAGTCGCAAGGGGTTGTGAAGAGATCCAAGTATCAATCCTAAAATGGGTTGGAAGACCATTATTTGTGAGCACAAAAGAAATATTTTGTAGGGTAGACAGTTGGGAGTTTACTACTTTCCAAAGGAACGTGGTGTTTGTGGGCTTGTCTACAATAGCATGATTGTAGCAGTGGTGGTACCAGTTGACCCAAGGCAAGTTTTGGAAACTATAGTAGTTTGAAAGTAAACTTCATTACTAAGCAATTGTTTTGAGTATGATTTCTTTTATACCTAGACCAACATATTATTTAGGGTTGCAAACAATTTTCCAAGCAATAAGACACTGTGTTCCAGTGCAAGTTTCCTCCGCGGCCCAAAACAAGGCTCTACGAATCAAATCTAGTTGTTTCAAGATCTTTTTAGGAATACGGAAGACCGACATGAAGTAGACAACAACCAGGTCTAGGAAAGAGGAGATTAGTGTCAGTCTGGGTCCCCACGAGAGAAGTCTAGCAACCCAACCTGTTAGGTAGTTTTGGGAGGACTGCACGATGGGTTTAAAGGATGAGGAGGGGAGTTTGTGAGGGGAGAGAGGGAGGCCATGGTAGGTGATACGTCTCAAACATATCTATAATTTATGAAGTATTCATGCCATATTTATATCATTTTTTTATGTTTTTGGCATATTTATTTGGCCTAACCTATTAATCCAGTGTGAGAGGTCAGTTCCTGTTTTGTATTGTTTTGGGGTTTTTAGGTGAAAAAATCACGGAGCCGAAATGAGACAATTTTTGTGTGTGAATTTTTTATGGAATAAAAGACCACGTTAGCCAAAAAATAGAAGTTGGGGGAGCCACGAGGGCCCCACGCGTCCACCCCCTAGGCCGCGTGGGGTGCCCACATGGCTGCTCCTTAAGTCGGTTGGGGCTCTTCTTTTGCCAACAGAAATATCCTAACAAATAAAAAAATTCTTTAAATTTCAGCCCGATTTGGAGTTACGGATCTCTGGATGTACAAGAAACAGTGCTCGGCCTAAGAAAAGTACCGAAAACAGGAGACGGAAGAGACAGATCCAATCTAGGAGAGAACTGCCTCTCTCCCCGGAGGGCCGAGGAAGAAGAAGAAGCAGAAGTAGGGGGCCTTCCCCCTCTCCTCCGATGGCGCCGGGACGCCGCCGGGGACATCTCCGTCATCACCTTAACCGATAATTCTCACTCTGTTCTCATGGTGATGTGTGAGTAGTTCATCCTCGGGCTGAGGGTATGTACTAGTAGCTATGTGTTCGATCTCTCTCTCCCATGTTCTCGAAAGATTCCAATCTTGATTGTATCATGAGCTTTATCAATATATGTTGGATCATATGTTGCTTTCCCCCTCTATTATTTTTGTGGTGAATTGAGTCTTACTTTTTGAAGTTTCTTTATGTTGGATTGAATACTTTGGACTTGAGATTACATGATGCATGTCTAGTATAACTTGTGGATGCATGTGGTGACATTGGAGTACTCTATGCATAAGTTGAATTATAAGTATCATATGGTGTTGTCATAGTACAATTTCTGAGACTACCTGTGGCGATCATAGGGGTGGTTCAATAGATTAAGATTGGAAAGACGACTTTGAGGTGGTTTGCTGTTAAGCGCACCTACGCGATTTCATCTTACTTTCTCTGATAAAAACTAGAAACTTTGAAGTGATTCTTTGCTGCCCTTTTGAGGGCATATCATGTGGTTTAATCATGTTTAAGATGTTGAGATTTGATATGCGCTATTAGAATATTTTTCTGCAAGGTATTTCTTTATTCATCATACTTCAGTTATGCTTCTTCGAAAACCAAATTTTTGAGTATAAGCAAGATGTTTTGTAAAAATACAACAAGAATGCAGCGAAGCCATTTAGACGTTGGTTGCATTATTATGGTCTTATGTAATTAGATGTGATACCATGACAAGTTGGCAGCATGGAAAAGATGAAGAAATGTCATCGCAGTTTTGGTAACAATTTTCATTGTTTGATAGACTTGGCGATAAGACCGAGCGCTTCTCTTCTGCATCTCATATATGGCTATATGTGCCCCTGAAGACTTTCGTCTTGCCATGGAGCGTGTTTGATAAAAATGAGCAAGTCAACATAGAGTTTGTTTCTAATGTTTTTTGTGGATAAAATGTTTGTTTATTATGAATCATGGTTCGACGGACACATTATTGTTGGTTACCGAACACCAAGCCCTATTATGATATGCTTAATGATTGTTATAAATGTGAAGGAAATTGAGCGAGGAGCTTCTGGTCATCTTGGTATGTCAATGCAAGAAGATCCCAATCAGACAACTGGCACTGCTTTATAAAGAAAGCTGACAGATTTAAGGGCACAAAATGCTGGTAGTAGACAAAAGTGTTTTCTTTACGTCACTTCTTTGTTGTATTTCACTTTATGCAAGCAGGCATGTTGCATCTTATATATGACTGATCAAGATGTAAATATACCAATGTGATTACACTACCTACAATTTATTGATAGGTGGCATCAAATTTGTCTAAACATATGCTGAATCTGCTTCCTGAAACAAATTTGTCTCCCAACAATTGGAGCATTTATGACACTGACACTTACAAATTCAGGCCTATATGTGGTATATTGCATGTATGTTCACTTTTATGTCACATGTGCCAACTTTACTGTAAAGATGGACATGAACTGGTATAAACGTGAATGTGAGAAGATAATATGTTGTTTCTCAAAATCATAAGAAAAAGGATTAACGTCATTCCATACTTCTAACCCCCACCCCACCCCCCACCCCCTCTCATGCACGAGTTAACATCAACTCAAGGAGACAGACCCACAGCCTACCCAGCCAAAAGTACGTTCACTAGTTGAAAAAGGGCCATTTGTCCCGGTTCGTAAGGGCCTTTAGTCCCGGGACTAAAGGGTCGGGACTAAAGCCCAAAACCTTTAGTCCCGGTTTGCTTACGAACCGGGACCAAAGGCCCTCCACGTGGCGCTGCCTGGGGCGGGGGAGGGAGGACCTTTAGTCCCGGTTGGTGTTACCAACCGAGACTAAAGGCTCCACCTTTAGTCCCGGTTGGTAACACCAACTGGGACTAAAGGTCCTTGCCGGGGGCTGCCTTGCTGGGGGAAAAAATTGAAATTTTTTTTTTGAATTTTTTTTAAAATTTTTTTTTGATTATTTTTTAAGTTTTATTCCGAATTTCAAATCATTGAATTATTTGACAATTTAATCTGTAATCACCCCTCCTCACTGCTTCAGAATTTAATCTCTAGTCTCTAATCAGCACTCATTCCAAATCGTCTAACTTCCCGGCCGGTCACCCATCCTCTCACTACTCCAGCCCCAGCACGCTTAACTTTCAGGTTCTATCTCCCCTAGTTTCCAAGTCTGCACTTGTTGTTTTCCTAACAATCTTAAGCTATCATCCTGTTAACCCTTAGGTCTTGATGTCACATGATTTAATTTTTTGAATTCTAAACAATTATTAAAATAAACAAAATAAGTACTAATAATATTGAATTTCAATGAAAATAAAATAAGTAATAATATTATTTTATTAATTTCTTTTGCCATTTATTCATTTAATATGACATAATTAATATCTTTAAATCTGTAAATGGAAATTCGACAAATAATATATCCATTATTATCAGAAAAATGTGAGGAATCCAAATATGACATCATTTATTTATTTTAAATAAAATTAATTTTTAAAATTATTAAAATTATTATTTTTTGATTTGAAATAACTTTTTTTACTTTTGGAATTTTGAGAATCTGAGAAAACTTCACCGGGTGAACCCCGGTGAAATCGAGTCCCAATTTTTCTCTAGTTTTTTTTGATATATTAAACTTTTTTTTTCGACGTCGTATGCAAAAGTTATGGCCGTTTTACATTTTTTTTTGTTTTTTTGCAAAAAAATGTCAAAATTCATATTTCAAAATTTCTATACCAACTAGACACTAAAACCTAACTACATCTCGAAGGATTTTATTTTTTGAAGATTTTATCATTTTTGTTTATTTTCTACAAAACTAAAAAAGGCGATCCACGGGGGGGGGGGGGGGGTAGAGTTTGAAAATTTCAGAACCCCTTCAGACGAAAACTCGTCTGTTACAAAGACATTTCATTTTTTTAAACTTATTTCAACTCCAGACTTTTTGTGTGTGCACCATTCGAAGCCACGCCATCAATTTTCAACCCTTTCTGACTTCATTTGCTATTTTTCATGCATTTACTGATTTTTTTGAGCTAAATGACCCTGAAATTGAAAAGCACCACAAATGAACTCTCAAAAGGTTGAAAGTTGGCATGGTATCATCATTTCACCCACATAGCATGTGCTAAAAAGTTGAGAGGGTTACGGCAAAAACTGGATGCACTTCGTGTACAAAATGGACAATCTCTTTCGAAGTATCAGGGTTTCAGACGAAAACTCGTCTGTTACAAAGGCATTTCATTTTTTTAAACTTAGTTCAACTCCAGACTTTTTGTGTGTTCATTATGCACCATTCAAAGACACATCCTCAAATTTCAACCCTTTCTGACTTCATTTGCTATTTTTCATGCATTTACTGATTTTTTTGAGCTAAATGACCCTGAAATTGAAAAGCATTACAAATGAACTCTGAAAAGGTTGAAAGTTGGCATGGTATCATCATTTCACCCACATAGCATGTGCTAAAAAGTTGAGAGGGTTACGGTAAAAACTGGATGCACTTCGTGTACAAAATGGACAATCTCTTTCGAAGTATCATGGTTTCAGACGAAAACTCGTCTGTTACAAAGGCATTTCATTTTTTAAAACTTATTTCAACTCCAGACTTTTTGTGTGTTCATTATGCACCATTCAAAGACACATCCTCAAATTTCAACCCCTTCTGACTTCATTTGCTATTTTTCATGCATTTACTGATTTTTTTGAGCTAAATGACCCTGAAATTGAAAAGCACTACAAATGAACTCTGAAAAGGTTGAAAGTTGGCATGGTATCATCATTTCACCCACATAGCATGTGCTAAAAAGTTGAGAGGGTTACGGCAAAAGCTGGATGCACTTCGTGTACAAACTGTACCATCTCATTCGAAGTATCAAGGTTTCGGAGGAAAACTCGTCTGTTACAAATGCATTTCATTTTTTAAAATTATTTCAACTCCAGACTTTTTGTGCATTCAATATGCACCATACTACAACATGTTAAAATCTACAGAAAGAACTAACTAAAAATAATGGTGGATCATATGTTGCTTTCCCCCTCTATTATTTTTGTGGTGAATTGAGTCTTGCTTTTTGAAGTTTCTTTATGTTGGATTGAATACTTTGGACTTGAGATTACATGATGCATGTCTAGTATAACTTGTGGATGCATGTGGTGACATTGGAGTACTCTATGCATAAGTTGAATTATAAGTATCATATGGTGTTGTCATAGTACAATTTCTGAGACTACCTATGGCGATCATAGGGGTGGTTCAATAGATTAAGATTGGAAAGACGACTTTGAGGTGGTTTGCTGTTAAGCGCACCTATGCGATTTCATCTTACTTTCTCTGATTGATAAAAACTAGAAACTTTGAAGTGATTCTTTGCTGCCCTTTTGAGGGCATATCATGTGGTTTAATCAGGTTTAAGATGTTGAGATTTGATATGCGCTATTAGAATATTTTTCTGCAAGGTATTTCTTTATTCATCATACTTCAGTTATTCTTCTTCGAAAATCAAATTTTTGAGTATAAGCAAGATGTTTTGTAAAAATACAACAAGAATGCAGCGAAGCCATTTAGACGTTGGTTGCATTATGATGGTCTTATGTAATTAGATGTGATACCATGACAAGTTGGCAGCATGGAAAAGATGAAGAAATGTCATCGCAGTTTTGGTAACAATTTTTATTGTTTGATAGACTTGGCGATAAGACCGAGCTTCTGCATCTCATATATGGCTATATGTGCCCCTGAAGACTTTCGTCTTGCCATGGAGCGTGTTTGATAAAAATGAGCAAGTCAACATAGAGTTTGTTTCTAATGTTTTTTGTGGATAAAATGTTTGTTTATTATGAATCATGGTTCGACGGACACATTATTGTTGGTTACCGAACACCAAGCCCTATTATGATATGCTTAATGATTGTTATAAATGTGAAGGAAATTGAGCGAGGAGCTTCTGGTCATCTTGGTATGTCAATGCAAGAAGATCCCAATCAGACAACTGGCACTGCTTTATAAAGAAAGCTGACAGATTTAAGGGCACAAAATGCTGGTAGTAGACAAAAGTGTTTTCTTTACGTCACTTCTTTGTTGTATTTCACTTTATGCAAGCAGGCATGTTGCATCTTATATATGACTGATTAAGATGTAAATATACCAATGTGATTACACTACCTACAATTTATTGATAGGTGGCATCAAATTTGTCTAAACATATGCTGAATCTGCTTCATGAAACAAATTTGTCTCCCAACAATTGGAGCATTTATGACACTGACACTTACAAATTCAGGCCTATATGTGGTATATTGCATGTATGTTCACTTTTATGTCACATGTGCCAACTTTACTGTAAAGATGGACATGAACTGGTATAAACGTGAATGTGAGAAGATAATATGTTGTTTCTCAAAATCATAAGAAAAAGGATTAACGTCATTCCATACTTCTAAACCCCCCCACCCCCCCCCCCCTCTCATGCACGAGTTAACATCAACTCAAGGAGACAGACCCACAGCCTACCCAGCCAAAAGTACGTTCACTAGTAGAAAAAGGGCCATTTTTCCCGGTTCGTAAAGGCCTTTAGTCCCGGTTCTGGAACCGGGACTAAAGGGTCGGGAGTAAAGCCCCAAACCTTTAGTCCCGGTTTGCTTACGAACCGGGACCAAAGGCCCTCCACGTGGCGCTGCCTGGGGCGGGGGAGGGAGGACCTTTAGTCCCGGTTGGTGTTACCAACCGGGACTAAAGGTCCTTGCTGGGGGCTGCAGCCGGAGCCGGCCTTGCCGGGGGTTGCCTTGGCAGGGGAAAAAAATTGATTTTTTTTTTGAATTTTTTTTTAAAAAAAATTTGATTATTTTTTAAGTTTTATTACGAATTTCAAATCTTTGAATTATTTGACAATTTAATCTGTAATCACCCCTCCTCACTGCTTCAGAATTTAATCTCTAGTCTCTAATCAGCACTCATTCCAAATCGTCTAATTTCCCGGCCGGTCACCCATCCTCTCACTACTCCAGCCCCAGCACGCTTAACTTTCAGGTTCTATCTCCCCTAGTTTCCAAGTCTGCACTTGTTGTTTTCCTGACAATCTTAAGCTATCATCCTGTTAACCCTTAGGTCTTGATGTCACATGATTTAATTTTTTGAATTCTAAACAATTATTAAAATAAACAAAATAACTACTAATAATATTGAATTTCAGTGAAAATAAAATAAGTAATAATATTATTTTATTAATTTTTTTTGCCATTTATTCATTTAATATGACATAATTAATATCTTTAAATCTGTAAATCAAAATTCGACAAATAATATATCCATTATTATCAGAAAAATGTGAGGAATCCAAATATGACATCATTTATTTATTTTAAATAAAATTAATTTTTAAAATTATTAAAATTATTATTTTTGATTTGAAATAACTTTTTTTACTTTTGGAATTTTGAGAATCTGAGAAAACTTCACCGGGTGAAACCCGGTGAAATCGAGTCCCAATTTTTCTCTAGTTTTTTTTGATATATTAAACTTTTTTTTTCGATGTCGTATGCAAAAGTTATGGCCGTTTTACATTTTTTTTTCGTTTTTTTGCAAAAAAGGTCAAAATTCATATTTCAAAATTTCTATACCAACTAGACACTAAAACCTAACTACATCTCGAAGGATTTTATTTTTTGAAGATTTTATCATTTTTTTTCTACAAAACTAAAAAAGGCGATCCACGGGGGGGGGGGGGGTAGAGTTTGAAAATTTCAGAACCCCTTCAGACGAAAACTCGTCTGTTACAAAGACATTTCATTTTTTTAAACTTATTTTAACTCCAGACTTTTTGTGTGTGCACCATTCGAAGCCAGGCCATCAATTTTCAACCCTTTCTGACTTCATTTGCTATTTTTCATGCATTTACTGATTTTTTTGAGCTAAATGACCCTGAAATTGAAAAGCACCACAAATGAACTCTCAAAAGGTTGAAAGTTGGCATGGTATCATCATTTCACCCACATAGCATGTGCTAAAAAGTTGAGAGGGTTACGGCAAAAACTGGATGCACTTCGTGTACAAAATGGACAATCTCTTTCGAAGTATCAGGGTTTCAGACGAAAACTCGTCTGTTACAAAGGCATTTCATTTTTTAAACTTATTTCAACTCCAGACTTTTTGTGTGTTCATTATGCACCATTCAAAGACACATCCTCAAATTTCAACCCTTTCTGACTTCATTTGCTATTTTTCATGCATTTACTGATTTTTTTGAGCTAAATGACCCTGAAATTGAAAAGCATTACCAATGAACTCTCAAAAGGTTGAAAGTTGGCATGGTATCACCATTTCACCCTCATAGCATGTGCTAAAAAGTTGAGAGGGTTACGGCAAAAACTGGATGCACTTCGTGTACAAAATGGACAATCTCTTTCGAAGTATCAGGGTTTCAGACGAAAACTCGTCTGTTACAAAGGCATTTCATTTTTTTAAACTTATTTCAACTCCAGACTTTTTGTGTGTTCATTATGCACCATTCAAAGACACATCCTGAAATTTCAACCCTTTCTGACTTCATTTGCTATTTTTCATGCATTTACTGATTTTTTTGAGCTAAATGACCCTGAAATTGAAAAGCACTACAAATGAACTCTGAAAAGGTTGAAAGTTGGCATGGTATCATCATTTCACCCACATAGCATGTGCTAAAAAGTTGAGAGGGTTACGGCAAAAACTGGATGCACTTCGTGTACAAACTGTACCATCTCATTCGATGTATCAAGGTTTCGGACGAAAACTCGTCTGTTACAAATGCATTTCATTTTTTTAAACTTATTTCAACTCCAGACTTTTTGTGCATTCAATATGCACCATACTACAACATGTTAAAATCTACAGAAAGAACTAACTAAAAATAATGGTGGATCATATGTTGCTTTCCCCCTCTATTATTTTTGTGGTGAATTGAGTCTTGCTTTTTGAAGTTTCTTTATGTTGGATTGAATACTTTGGACTTGAGATTACATGATGCATGTCTAGTATAACTTGTGGATGCATGTGGTGACATTGGAGTACTCTATGCATAAGTTGAATTATAAGTATCATATGGTGTTGTCATAGTACAATTTCTGAGACTACCTGTGGCGATCATAGGGGTGGTTCAATAGATTAAGATTGGAAAGACGACTTTGAGGTGGTTTGCTGTTAAGCGCACCTACGCGATTTCATCTTACTTTCTCTGATAAAAACTAGAAACTTTGAAGTGATTCTTTGCTGCCCTTTTGAGGGCATATCATGTGGTTTAATCATGTTTAAGATGTTGAGATTTGATATGCGCTATTAGAATATTTTTCTGCAAGGTATTTCTTTATTCATCATACTTCAGTTATGCTTCTTCAAAAATCAAATTTTTGAGTATAAGCAAGATGTTTTGTAAAAATACAACAAGAATGCAGCGAAGCCATTAAGACGTTGGTTGCATTATTATGGTCTTATGTAATTAGATGTGATACCATGGCAAGTTGGCAGCATGGAAAAGATGAAGAAATGTCATCGCAGTTCTGGTAACAATTTTCATTGTTTGATAGACTTGGCGATAAGACCGAGCGCTTCTCTTCTGCATCTCATATATGGCTATATGTGCCCCTGAAGACTTTCGTCTTGCCATGGAGCGTGTTTGATAAAAATGAGCAAGTAAACATAGAGTTTGTTTCTAATGTTTTTTGTGGATAAAATGTTTGTTTATTATGAATCATGGTTCGACGGACACATTATTGTTGGTTACCGAACACCAAGCCCTAGTATGATATGCTTAATGATTGTTATAAATGTGAAGGAAATTGAGCGAGGAGCTTCTGGTCATCTTGGTATGTCCATGCAAGAAGATCCCAATCAGACAACTGGCACTGCTTTATAAAGAAAGCTGATAGATTTAAGGGCACAAAATGCTGGTAGTAGACAAAAGTGTTTTCTTTGTTGCACGCAGAGGACACGCGATCTGGTTTTGGCATGGACAAGACTTTTGCATGATAAAAAGGAAAGGTGTTTCTAAAAGTATAATATAAAACATATTAGGAAAAGAGTTTCAGAAAATTTGCTATTAAATAAAATCATATATTCAAAAATGGCCCCACAATTTAAAAAGTTGTGATGTAAAAAATCAAAATAGATGAATTTATATATTGTTCTCAAATTTTAAATCTTTGTCAAATTGTAAAAGAATCATAAAATAAAAATATTGAGAAATTTTAAAAATTCAAATAAATTTTTTTCTAAATTAGAAAATATCTGCAAATTGACAATAATGTTCATGAATATTTTTCAATATAGTTTTAAAAATATGCTGATGGATTTGTTTTTAATCTTCTTGAATCTTAAACAATGTTTCCAAATTCAAAATTTCCTGTATTATTTGAAAAATATTCAGAAATTTAAAGAAGAAAAAGAAAACAAAGCGCTCAATAGTTGAGGAAATAACCACGTGGGGCGTAGGGGGGCCAGCCCATGTTTGATTTTGTCTGTTTCCGTTGTTTTTTATTATGAGGAAATATATCTAAAAATGTTCAGAAATTAAAAATATTCAGGAATTTTAGAAACAAACACATGTTAAAGTTTCGAAATAAAAATTTAAACATTGGTCAATACTTTTTGTAAAAAATCAACAATTGTTTCAAATTTGTTCATGTTTTTGTAAATGTTCATGAATCTAAGAAATGCTTGTGAATTTCAAAACGTTCATCATTTTTTTGGAAATTATTCTAAAACTACAAAAGGAAAAAGAAAACACATAGCGCTCAATTGTTGAGGAAAGAACCACGCAGGAAGTGGGCCAACCCTTGTTCGATTTTGCCTGTTTTCACCAGTTCTTTCGTTTTTTTTCCTTTTGAGGAAATATATTATATTTAATATATAAATTATTGTGAAAAAGTAGTATATTTAGAATAAACCTGCATCACTTGTGATTTGCATGGTAGTGTAGCAGAATGTCCACGTTGGCATGACGGAAAACAATTGGGTGGAGACCGAATGCAAACTACATCACATGCATGCCCTCTTTAATCTGCCGTCACCTGTCCTCCAAATCATCCGATATCCCCTCATCCGTACCCATGTGAGAACATTTCACAACTCGAGTACCTTGTATTGGCTCGAGTAAACAGCTATTCGGCTCGGGCACCTCGTATTGAATCGATCACTTCCGCGGCAATCTGAACGAGAGTTTTCATGGCCGAGCGACCGAAGCTCTCTTCTCCACGTGATCGGACTGGCGGGCATGAGTTCCCTGATTCTGCACTCAGTGCAACGAGCGGAGCGATAACGATGGCCGCACTGCGCCAGAATGCCTCGTCACCCTATCTCTCCCATGGCCATATCGGGCCAGAACGAGAGCCATGGCCTCCACGGGTCGGCCTCCTGCTGCCTAAAGTGCCGTCTCCTTCGAGAAGTATAGGAATCAACATGCCCGAATCTGGACTGTCGTCGGCTTAGATCTTGTAAACCACGCTGATGAGGACGGTTGCTGCTCCACCTCGTACCGCCCACTGCCCACAATGAATTTGCACGCGGCAACGTGCGCCATGGACTTGTTGCCACCGCGGTAAAAGATGGCCAGGAGTACTGCACTGACGCCATGACTGGAGAAAAGATGCAGGAGGACGATGTGGTCACCGGTGGTCGTGGAGCTGACGGAGAGGCGACACGACAAGTACGGTCGTTGCCTACTTCTTCTATGGTCCCTTAGAACAAGCTCAACTTATGATTGGGTGCTGTTCTTACTTGAACAAGCCTCCCACTTATGATTACCCCCTCTCGCAAGCATACGCAACTACGAAAGAAGAATTAAGATAACTCTAACCATAGCATTAAACATATGGATCCAATACGGAATAGCTTCTGTCACTCTAGCAACCCATCATCTAATTACTACTCCACAATGCATTCCCTTAGGCCCAAAGATGGTGAAGTGTCATGTAGTCGACGTTCACACGACACCACTAAGGGAATCAACAACATACTTATCATCAAAATATCGAACAAATACCAAATTCACATGATTACTTATGATAAGACTTCTCCCATGTCCTCAAGAACAAAAGTAACTACTCACAAATCATATTCCTGTCCAAGATCAGAGAGGTTTTGAATAGTATAATAGATCTGAACATATAATCTTCCACCAAATAAACAAACTAGCATCAACTACAAGATGTAATCAACACTACTAGCAACCCACAGGTACCAATCTGAGGTTTTGAGACAAAGATTGAATACAAGAGATGAACTAGGGTTTGAGATGAGATCGTGCTGGTGAAGATGTTGATGAAGACTAGTCCTCCCACGATGAGAGGATCGCTGGTGTTGTCGATGGCGACGATTTCCCCCTCCCGGAGGGAAGTATCCCCGGCAGAATCTCTCCGCCGGAGAGCAAAAGTGCTCCTGCCCAAGTTCTGCCTTGAGACGGCGGCGCACCATCCCGAAAGTCTTCTCTATAATTTTTTAGGGAAAAATGACTTATATACCAGAAAATGGGGGCCAGAGGCTGGCCAGGGGACCCACGAGGTACCAGGGCGCGCTTGGGGGGGGGGGGGGGTGGCGCGCCCTGGTGCCTCGTGGGCACCCGGGTGGCCCCCTATGGTGCTTTTTTGCTTCCAGTATTTTTTATTTATTCCAAAATAATTCGCCGTGAAATTTCAGCCCATTTGGAGATGTGCAGAATAGGTATCTCTGACATAGCTTTTTCAGGTCCAGAATTCCAGCTGCCGGCAATCTCCCACCTTTTGTAAATCTTGCATATTAAGAGAGAAAAGGCATTAGAATTGTTCCACAAAGTGTTATATTGATCAAAAACACTATAAATAACAGTAGCAAAACATGATGCAAAATGGACGTATCGGTCCCAAAACACTGATGAATAAATTACATGATGGAGATTCCACACACTTTTGTGTGATTGGATTAATCATGTATTCCATGGTATGCAAAACAACCAGATATGTCCGATATTCCAAAGCAATTGCGAGTATAGATACCAAAGTGATCAAAGTACTGATCATGGGACAACAGTGAAAGATGTCATTGAGTACTAGAGTAGCACTGATGACATATTTTCTCGCAAGCGGAGATTATGAAGAGTTCGTTGTAAAAGGTTACATCGATACAGTCTTCATCAATGCTCCATGCGATTTTCGATTTAATTGAAGGTTTTTGTGTAATACACGATATGGTGACACAGTAAGTTGGAATTGTTCCAAACAGGTTACTGTGGCGAATTCTATAACAAAGGCTAAGTATGTTGACGCTCTAGAAGCGACAAAGAAGATGTTGAATCATATAGTTCATTCATGAACTTAGTATGGTTCCAAGATGGCTTTGGTCAATGGGACACTATTGTAGATAGTTGCTCCATAGCTCAGTCTGAGGAATCAAGGTTCGACCAGTGATTCACATATACAAAGCCAAGTCCACACAAAATATGAATTTTGTGAAAGCGTGAAAACGCGAGGATATGCAAAGTTACACACGAACCTGAAGTTGTCAGATCCATTGGACAAAGACTATACCACAAGCGAAGCATATTTTACACCGGTATGCCATAGGTGTAAAGTGCATTAGCATTGACTAGATTATTGACTCTAGTGCAAGTGAGAATCTCTAGGAGATATGCCCTAGAGGCAATAATAAATGTTATTATTTATCTCCATGCTCATAATTATGTTTATATTCCGTGCTATAACTGCTATGGTTCTCGAGTCTACAATAACCACGAGGCTCGGAGGGAAACTCATATGCACGTGTGGAATAATAAACGGTAAAATGTATTCCTAGTCTGGCCTCTAAGACTAGCTCAAGTGTTGCATGATGGTTCTGTTTTCCTGATCATGGGCATGACTATGCTGGCAATTTTGAGGACACGATGTTAGAAGAACACTTGTGTTGAGTCGACCTGATTGATGTTATGCTATGAGATACATTCATCACAAGTTAATGGTTTATAACATAGAGATAGTTTACATTTGCATAATTCATTAGACCATGAGAGTATCGAGTTTCTTCATGTTTGCTTCATGAACTTTGGGGTTTGTTAAACGTCATCCGTAAATGGGTGGCTATTACGGCGGCTTATGGGTTCATGGGAAAGTGTGACAAGGTACTTGATAGATCAAGATTGGGATTTGCTCCTCTGACGATGGAGAATTATTCTTTGGGCCCTCTCGGTGTTACGGTATCCATCATCGTCAGGCCAGACACATCGTGATTTGATCACAGGGATACCGGAACACGGGAACGAGAAAAGAGAACAAAACCGATAATGAGGTAACTGGCATAGTGGACAAGTGTTGATCCACGGGGATGCCGATAAGTCTCACCTCGGGTGTTTGTAACATATCGCGAAGCAAAAGGAATAGCACACGGCAACTGGAGGTTCACTCGAATATTTATTCGTGTGGGTATAGGGGTCAATATGGGTGTCCACGGCTCCGATGTTGATCATTGATCAGAAAGTGTTCCGATCATGTCTATACTTCACCGAACCTATAGGGTCACACGCTTATGGTTCATCTATCTACTGAATACTAGACAGGGAGTCTGAGAGAAAGTCACCGAAAAAGTTTCGGAGACAACGGAAGAGTTCCGGAGAGAGAACACCGGAATAGTTTCGGTAAAACCGAAAAGTTGTTTTGGAGTATACCATTAAGTCAAAATGGTTTCGGCACACGCCTGGAAATTCTTGGAGGGTGGCAGAATTGTTCTGGGAACTTCTGGGATTTTTTCGGAGAAAAAAATGGGAAATGTTCCGGAGCTGCCGGAACCGCTTTGGTTGCTTTTCGCTGATGAAAATCACTAATCCGTAATTGTTTCGGAACGCATGCAAAATTATTTTAGTGAGTACTGGAAATGTTCTAAGACCTACAGAAATATTTTCAGATTTAGCGGTCGCGGAAAAATGTTTCCGTGAATAGTGTAAAGCACTTTTTGGTTACTTTTTGGAAAGCCCCTTTTTTGGGCTTTACTCAAAAGATCTAGGGAAGACATGGAAGGTTGGGAACCCCTTTTTTGGGGGGCCCAGATGGTGGTGGACAGCCATGGGGTGCTCATCCATGGTGCTCCACTTGCCTCCCCATTTTGCCCTTTATGTGTGACATAAAGCATGGGCATTTTGGGTATTTCATGTGCCACCCTACCCCTTGGGTTTTCCTATAAATAGAGGTGGAGAGGCACTCTCGACACTCACTCTTTCTCACATACACATGCCATGCATGATCTGACTTTCTCTCTCCCTCCCAGCGAAATAGTTTCGTAGAGCCGCAAGGCTGTCTGGGTTCCGGTGGGAACTTGTTCTGGACGGCGAAGCCCTGCCGGATAGCTGACACCGTATGTGTGGAACCCCGTAGAGAGGTCGTAGGTTCGATCTTTTGCCTGAGGGGCTGTTAGAGGGTCCTCCCGAAGGGCTGTCCGAGTTACTGTCCGAGTTCGAGGGTCCTCCCGAAGGACTGTCCGAGTTACTGTCCGGGTTTCGGGGGCCCTCCCGAAGGGCTGTCCATGACACCGTCCGGGGGACTGTCCGACCGCCTCCCGAAGGGCTGTCCGAGGGGCTAACGAGGGAGTACATCCTCGCAGTTGGGAGGTTGTAAATCCTAGCTGCGGGGATCTGCACCGACGATCAACATCGACTCTACTTCCGCTGCGCTACGAGTCGGTAACGATCAGATCAAACCTTGTATGCATCTCCATAGTGGTCCTGGGCGTGCTCGCTGTACCGAATTTTTTGTTTTCTGTAGCGTCCCCAATAGGCAGTTGCTCTAGTGCTTCACTTATATCTTTTTAGAGCACGGCGGTGGTTATATTTTATAGAAATGATTGCACTCTCATGCTTCCCTTAAATCTTTGTTCAGAGTCTTATAAATAGTAATGGCAATTTGCACGTCTTATAAGAATTGTCCTGAAATGATAGGCATTCAAGGGGGATAAAATAAAAACTTTCATGTAGATCACTAAATATGAAATGTATGGTTTAATTTAATTAATGTAGTAATATTAAAGGATATAGGTTCATGATCATTGGTTAGTAGAAATACCGGTATTGAAGTTAATTTTTTATTTACTTCTCATCTAAGTATTGGTCAAGGCATGGTGGGGAGGTTCGAGCATTTATATGTCTGAAATGAAATCCTTGAGTGCTGTTACAATTGGGGGCGCGTGATGGGTAACTCCTTCCAACCTCCTCCCTAGGGGCATGCGGTTAGTGCTTTGCTTCGAAGACTAATAGGCTTTCACAATAAGTATATGAGTTCTTTATGACTAATGTGAGTCCCTGGATGATACGTCTCTAACGTATCTATAATTTATGAAGTATTCATGCCATGTTTATTATAGTTTTGTATGATTTTGGTGCACTTTTATGTGGCTTTTATATGATTTTTATGGACTAACATATTGAGCTAGTACCCAGTGCTAGTTGCTGTTTTCTACTTGTTTCTAGTTTTCCAGAAAATCTATATCAAATGAAGTCCAAATGCAGCGAAACTTTTTGATGAATTTTTCTGGAACATAAGAGACACTATAAGCTTCGGGAGGAGGCCAGAAGACCCACAGGGGCTCCACGAGCCACCAGGGCACTCCACCCCCCCAGGCAAGCCCTGGTGCCTCGTGGGCCCCCTGTGGCCCTTTTTCGCGTGATTCCAACGCCAAAAAATCATATATATCCAGAAACCCCCGAAAGTTAACCTAGATGAGTTTTTACGCCGCCGCAAGCCTCTGTACCATCACGATCTCATATACAGCCCTTTCCGGCACCCTGCCGGAGGGAGGAAAGCATCACCGGAGGCCATCTTCATCATCCCGGCGGTCTCCATGACGAGGAGGGAGTAGTTCACCCTCGGGGCTGAGGGTATGTACTAGTAACTCTGTGTTTGATCTCTCTCTCTCATGTTCTTGATATGGCACGATCTTAATGTATCGCGAGCTTTGTTAATATAGTTGGATCATATGGTGTTTCTTCCCTCTCTATCTTTGTTGTGATGAATCGAATCTTTTCTCTTTGAGGTTTCGTTATTGTCGGATTGAATATTCAGATTTGAGAACACTTGATGTATGTCTTGCATATGAATACCCGTGACAATGGGGTATTATATTAATTCACTTGATTTATGTTTTGGCACTCAACTCGCGGATTCCCGAGGTGACATTTGGGTAATCTATGCATAGGGGTTGATGCACGTTTTCATTGTCTTTTCTCTGATAGAAACTTTGGGGTGCTCCTTGGAGTTCTTTGTGTGGATTGAATATTATGATTATGAAGTTGTTTGATGCATATCGTATAATCAACTCACGGATACTTGTGGTGACATTGGAGTATCTAGGTGACATTAGAGTTGGTTGATGTGTATCATATGGTGTTATTTTAGTACGAACTCTAGGGCTGTTTGTGACACTTATAAGAATAGCTCAATAGATAGATCGGAAAGGATAACTTTGAGGTGGTTTTGTACCCTACAAACAATTTCTATCTTATGTTCTCTGCTAATAGGAACTTTGGAGTGATTCTTTATCGCACGTTGAGGGATGGTTATATGATCCAATTATGTTAGCATTGTTGAGAGATTGCACTAGGGAAAGTATGAACCCTAGGCCTTGTTTCTAAGCATTGCAATACCGTTTGTGCTTACTTTTGTTACTAGTTACCTTGCTGTTTTTATATTTTCAGACTACAAAAACCTATATCTATTATCCATACCACACTTTTATCACCATCTCTTTGCCGAACTGGTGCACCTATACAATTTACCATTGTATTGGGTGTGTTGGGGACACAAGAGATTTCTTGTATTTGGTTGCAGGGTTGTTTGAGAGATACCATCTTCAACCTACGCCTCCCACGGATTGATAAACCTTAGGTCATCCACTTGAGGAAAAATTTCTACTGTCCTACAAAACTCTGCGCTTGGAGGCCCAACATGAGTCTACAAGAATAAGTTGTGTAGTAGACATCAAGTTCTTTTCTGGCGCGGTTGCCGGGGAGGTGAGTGCTTGAAGGTTTATCTTTAGATCTTGCAATTGAATCTTTTAGTTTCTTGTTTTATCACTAGTTTGGTTTATAAAAGAAAACTACAAAAAAATATGGAATTGAGGTTGCCTCATATTATTCATCTTTATAATGTCTTTCTTGAAATGATGGATCGGAAAATTCTGTTCAATTGATAAAAGAAGAATTCAATAAAATGTTTGGCATAAAATCTTTGAAAGATGAGCATGATTGCAATGTTGTTAGTATGAATTCTATGAGTATGCACGATACTAATGATATGCAAAGCCACAAGCTTGGGGATGCTATGTTTGATGAAGATGATATTTTTAGTCCCCCAAGTTTTGATGAGAAAATTTATTATGATGATTGCATGCCTCCTATCTATTGTGATGACATGTATGCTATAAAGAATAATGATAACCATGAAACTTTTCATCATGATTTTAATTTTCAATTGGATTATGCCAATCAAGTATCTCATGATAGTTATTTTGTTGAGTTTGCTCCCACTATTATGAATGAGAAGAAATTTGCTTATGTGGAGAGTAGTAAAAATTCTATGCTCGTAGATCATGAAAAGAATGCTTTATGTGATAGCTATATTGTTGAATTCATTCATGATGCTACTGAAAATTATTATGAGAGAGGATCATATGCTTGTAGGTGTTGCAATAATATCAAGTTTCCTCTCTATGTGTTAAATTTTTTGAAGTCCTACTTGTTTTGCCTTCATATGCTAGTTGATTCTTGCTCCCATAAACTATTTGCTCATAGAATCCCTATGCATAGGAAGTGGGTTAGGCTTAAATGTGCTAGTCATATGCTTCATGATGCTCTCTTTGTGTTTCAATTCTTTACTTTTATGCGAGCATCATTGAAATCATCATGCCTAACTAAAAAGGCATTAAAGAAAAGCGCTTGTTGGGAGACAACCCAATATTAATACCTACTGTTTTTGTGTGTCCACAAGATTAAGGTACTGTATTAATCATGTTATATATGTTTTGTTTCAATAATGTGCCAAGCAAAGCCTTTGGGATAGTGTGGATGCTTGTTGATTTGATTCAGTGCAAAAACAGAAACTTTTGCGTCCAGTGCTGGAATTTCTATTCTGTACTGGAGCGTGAGAAAATTCTGAAATTTTTACAGAGTATTGGGTTACAAATTTTTTACGTTTTCCTAATTTTTTAGAATTTTTGGAGGTACAGAATTATGGTTTTTAAATCGCTCACTACACACTGTTCTGTTTTTGACAGATTCTGTTTTCGGTGCATAGTTTGCTTGTTTTAGTGTTTCCATAGCTTATATTGAGTAATATAAATTTTGGAAATTTTAGAATACTGTAGTAATTATGTGAGAACAATTATGAATCTTTTCTTGACAGTACCTAAGTGGATGATTTATTTTTATCATACTAACCTATCTCACGAAGTTCGGTTAAGTTTTGTGTGATTGAAGTTTTCAAGTTTTGGGTGAGATATTGATATGAGGAGAATAAGGAGTGGCGAGACCCTAAGCTTGGGGATGCCCAAGGCACCCCAAGGTAATATTCAAGGAAGACCCAAGCAACTAAGCTTGGGGATGCCCCGGAAGGCATCCCCTCTTTCGTCTTCAACATTATCGGTAACCTCACTTGGAGCTATATTTTTATTCGTCAGATGATATGTGTTTAGCTTGGAGCATCATTTTATTTTGTTGATATTTGCTTGCTGTTATCAATAATCATGTTTTGTATCGTTTAGTTCAATAAAATGCCAATTATAGCCTTTACGATGCTCAGTTTGCAAGTTCATGTGTTGCTGTTTGAAAACAGAAAGTTTTCTGTTATGCCCAGAATATTCCTGAATAGTCAGAACATGATAAAAATCTGAAATTTTTACACAGTAAGCATGCATGAGTTCTCTGTCACGTGGTAATTTTTCATAATTTTTGGAGTTAGGGAAGTATGAATTCTTATTCACCCTTTACAGACTGTCCTGTTTTGGCAGATTGCTGTTATAGTTGCATTGTTTGCATATGTTTGCTTGTTTAATATTTCTATTTGTGGATAGGAGTATTAAAAATGTAGAGAAATTTAGTATTCAATATTAAATTATAATTTTAGTGATTTGTTACAGTAGAGAATGTTAAGGTTTTGAGTTGATTTATACTAACTTATCTCACGAGTTCTTGTTGAGTTTTGTGTGGATGAAGTTTTTAAAGATTTAGGAGAAGCCATGATATGAGAAGAATTAAGGAGACACAAGATCTCAATCTTGGGGATGCCTAAGGCATCCCAATATAATATTTCAAGAAGTCTCAAGCATCTAAGCTTGGGGATGCCCCGGTAGGCATCCTACCTTTCTTCTTCAACAACTATCGGTCAGTTTTGGTTGAGCCTAAGTTTTTGCTTCTTCACATGATATGTGCTATTCTTGGAGTGTCCTTTTATTTTCATTTTGTTTGTTGTTTGAATAAAATTATCAGGATCTGAAATCTTAAATGAGATAGAATCCTCACATAGCTACCTATTTACTTAACTACTCATTTGATCTTCACTTATATCTTTTTGGAGTAGTTTGCCATTTGCTCTAGTACTTCACTTATATCTTTTTGAGCACGGTGGTGATTATATTTTGAAGAAATACATACACTCTCGTGCTTCACTTATATTATTTTGAGAGTTGACAATAGTAATGGCAATATGCTTAAGATATGAATTTGGTCCCAAAGTGATGAATATTCACGAGGGATATAATAAAAAACTTTCATGAAAGACCATTGGATATGATAAGTTTGATTCCTTATAGTTTTGCGATATGGAGATGATAATATGTGAGTCATGTTAGTGAGTAATTGTGATTTAGTAAGAATATTAGTGTTAAGGTTTGTGACTCCCTATGCATGCACATAAAGTCAATAGTTATGCAACGAAATTATATCCTACTTATGGTGCATTATTCAGTGTTAGTTATGTTCAATGCATGTTTATGACCGTTTTCGCTTTTTGGTTGGTTGCTTCTCAATCTATTTGCTAGCCTTCATTTGTACTAAGCGGAAATACTGCTTGTGCATCCAAACTCTTTAAACCCAAGTTGTGCCAGATGAGTCCATCATACCTACCTATATGCGGTATTTCCATGCCGTTCCAAGTAAATTTGCATGTGCCAACTCTAATTTTCAAAATATTTTTTCTGTTTTGTGTGCCCGTACCGCTCATGAGGCGGAAGGGGGTGGCCAATATTTTCCATGCTAGGTGGGTTATTCTCACGATGAGTGTTTATTCACTTGTCATTGCACGAGAGTGTGGCAGGTAATAGGGATGCCCAATCCCGAAATGAAATGAAATGAAAAATCTTATATGATGATAATAATAAATTCCTTGGAAAGTGTTGGTATGGAGGGCACCCATGGATACGGCTAGCCATGGATTGTGAAAGAATGGTGGAAAAGGAATAAACTTTATTTTCTGTTTGGGAACCGCCTATAATGTATCTAGCATGGAAGATATTGGGAATTCTCGTTCGTTTTCGTTGACAGGAAAAGCATGCCTCCCAAATTTTTTATGTCTCTAATTTAAGCCTTGAGCTCTGGCACATTAGCAAATCTCTGCTTCCCTCTGCGAAGGGCCTATCTATTTACTTTTATGCAATTTTTTTTATTTTGAGTCTCCATCTTCTCTTGTAAAGCACCAACTAGAGAGCACTATTGTCATACTTGTGCATTGGATGTAGCTAATATTGAGTATGTTTCATGAATGGATAAATGATTGAGCATAATGGGCTAGGGATAACTTTCTTTAGCATTGATATTTTGAAAGACATGCTTGCTTGTTAGTATGCTTGAGTATTTATGTCTTCATGTCAAATTATAGACTATTGCTTTGAATCATTCAAGTCCAAGTGTCCATGCAACAAAAGAAAAGATTATATGATGATTGTGATAGGTAGCATTCCACATCAAATTTTTTGTTTTTAGTTGCTACTTTATCATGATGAGTTTTATGAGAAAAAGTTGCTGTCATGATGCTAGGAAAAGTGATTGAAATTATCATTGATCAAACTTATGCACTATGCTAGCATTCACACTTCATAAATTATCTCTTTTATCATTTACCTACTCGAGGGCGAGCAGGAATTAAGCTTGGGGATGCTGATATGTCTCCAATGTATCTATAATTTATGAAGTATTCATGCCATGTTTATTATAGTTTTGTATGATTTTGGTGCAATTTTATGTGGCTTTTATATGATTTTTATGGACTAACATATTGACCTAGTGCCCAGTGCCAGTTGCTGTTTTCTGCTTGTTTTTGGTTTTCCAGAAAAGCTATATCAAATGAAGTCCAAATGCAGCGAAAATTTTTGACGATTTTTTCTGGAACATAAGAGACACTATAAGCTTCGGGAGGAGGCCAGAAGACCCACAGGGGCTGCACGAGCCACCAGGGCGCGCCACCCCCCCCCCCCCCAGGCACACCCTAGTGCCTCATGGGCCCCCTGTGGCCCTTCTTTGCGTGATTCCAACGGCAAAAAATCATATATATTCAGAAACCCCCGAAAGTTAACCTAGATGAGTTTTTACGCCGCCGCAAGCCGCTGTACCTCCACGATCTCATCTACAACCCTTTTTCGGCACCCTGCCGGAGGGGGGAAAGCATCACCAGAGGCCATCTTCATCATCCCGGCGGTCTCCATGACGAGGAGGGAGTAGTTCACCCTCGGGGCTGAGGGTATGTACTAGTAGCTATGTATTTGATCTCTCTCTCTCTCTCTCTCTCTCTCTCTCTCTCTCGTGTTCTTGATATGGCATGATCTTGATGTATCGTGAGCTTTGTTAATATAGTTGGATCATATGGTGTTTCTTCCCTCTCTATCTTCGGTGTGATGAATCGAATCTTTTCTCTTTGAGGTTTCGTTATTGTCGGATTGAATATTCAGATTTGAGAACACTTGATGTATGTCTTGCATATGAATACCCGTGGTGACAATGGGGTATTATATTAATTCACTTGATGTATGTTTTGGCACTCAACTCGCGGATTCCCGAGGTGACATTGGGGTAATCTATGCATAGGGGTTGATGCATGTTTTCATTATCTTTTCTCTGATAGAAACTTTGGGGTGCTCCTCGGAGTTCTTTGTGTGGATTGAATATTATGATTATGAAGTTGTTTGATGCATATCGTATAACCAACTCGCGGATACTTGTGGTGACATTGGAGTATCTAGGTGACATTAGAGTTGGTTGATGTGTATCATATGGTGTTATTTTAGTACGAACTCTAGGGCTGTTTGTGACACTTATAGGAATAGCTCAATAGATCGATCGGAAAGGATAACTTTGAGGTGGTTTCGTACCCTACAAACAATTTCTATCTTATGTTCTCTGCTAATAGGAACTTTGGAGTGATTCTTTATCGCACGTTGAGGGATGGTTATACGATCCAATTATGTTAGCATTGTTGAGAGATTGCACTAGCGAAAGTATGAACCCTAGGCCTTGTTTCTAAGCATTGCAATACCGTTTGTGCTCACTTTTGTTAATAGTTATCTTGCTGTTTTTATATTTTCAGACTACAAAAACCTATATCTATTATCCATACTACACTTTTTTCACCATCTCTTCGCCGAACTAGTGCACCTATACAATTTACCATTGTATTGGGTGTGTTGGGGACACAAGAGATTTCTTGTATTTGGTTGCAGGGTTGTTTGAGAGATACCATCTTCAACCTACGCCTCCCACGGATTGATGAACCTTAGGTCATCCACTTGAGGAAAAATTGCTACTGTCCTACAAAACTCTGCGCTTGGAGGCCCAACATGAGTCTACAAGAATACGTTGTGTAGTAGACATCACTAGATTATACGCACTCCTATCTTTCCGCAATTTGCTAGCCTCTTTGGTACCATGCATTGCCCTTTCTCACCTCGAGAGTTGGTGTAAATTTCGCCAGTGCATCCAAACCCCGTGATATTATACGCTCTTTCACACATAAGCCTCCTTATATCTTCCTCAAAACAGCCACCATACCTACCTATTATGGCATTTCCATAGCCATTCCGAGATATATTGCCATGCAAATTCCACCGTTACATCACATGACTTGCGTGTTCATCATCATATTGCTTTGCATGATCAAAGAGCTGACATGATATTTGTGGCAAAGCCACCGTTCATCATTATCATACATGTTACGCTAGATCATTGCACATCCTGGTACACTGCCAGAGGCATTCATATAGAGTCATATTTTTCTAGTATTTATTTGTAATATCGAGTTGTAAGTAAATAAAAGTGTGATGATCATCATTATTGGAGCATTGTCCCAGTGAGGACAGTATGATGGAGACCATGGTTCTCCCACAAGTCGGGATGAGACTCCATACAAAAAAAAGGAAAAAAAAGAGAGAAAAAAGAAAAAAAATGAGAGATAAAAAGAGAAGGGACAATGTTACTATCATTTTACCACACTTGTGCTTCAGAGTAGCACCATGTTCTTCATATAGAGTCTCCTATATTTTCACTTTCATACACTAGTGGGAATTCTTCATTATAGAACTTGGCTTACATATTCCGATGATGGGCTTCCTCAAATGCCCGAGGTCTTCATGAGCAAGCAAGTTGGATGCACACCCACTTAGTTTTCATTTGAGCTTTCATACACTTATAGCTCTTAGTGCATCCGTTGCATGGCAATCCCTACTCCTCGCATTGATATCGATTGATGGGCATCCCATAGCCCGTTGATCCGCCGAGTTGATGCGAGACTTTCTTCCTTTTTGACTTCCCTCATTGATCTCTACCATCGCATTCTATTCCACCTAGTGCTATGTCCATGGCTCATGCTCATGCGTGGAGCTGAAAATGCTGAAGCACGTTAGAAGTACGATCCAATTGCCTGGTTTAACACCGGGGTGCCCATGATTTATATTTATGCGTTGAACGCGGAGTCATGCCATGCTAATATGATAAAATGAGTAGGGATAACACTCGTTAAGGATCATATATTTTGAAAGTTTGATGACTATGCTTCTTATGTTCATGGATATTATTATGTTGATATTATTTCTTCATCATTTCTCAATATTTATACCATAAAGAGATTACATGATAAACATGTTAGGTAGCATTCAACATCAAGAATTCTGTTTTTATTATTTACCTACTCGAGGACGAGCAGGAATTAAGCTTGGGGATGATGATACGTCTCCAACGTATCTGTAATTTTTGATTGTTTCATGCTATTATATTATCAATCTTGGATGCTTTATATGCAATTATATGCTATTTTATAACATTTTTTGGGACTAACTTATTAACTCAGTGCCTAGTGCCAGTTGCTGTTTTTCTGCTTGTTTTTGGCTTTTCCAGAAAATCAATACCAAACGAAGTCCAAACGGAAAAAATAATCTTTTGATTAATTTTTCTGGACTAGAAGGGACCCTAGAAGCTTCAGGAGGAGACCCGAAGGCATACGAGGGAGTAGGCGCGCCCCAGGGGGTAGGCACGCCCCCTGAGCTTGTTGGTCCCACATAACTCCGTTTGACCTAATTCCACTTCTATAAATTCCCAAATATTCCCAAACCAACAGAGAGCCACCCGAAATAACTTTTCTGCCACCGCAAGCTTATGTTCTTCCGAGATCCCATTTGGAGGCCTTTTCCGGTAATCTACCAGAGGGGGAATCGATCACGGAGGGCTTCTACATCAACCTTGCTGCCCTACCGATGATGTGTGAGTAGTTCACCACAGACCTACGGGTCCATAGCTAGTAGCTAGATAGCTTCTTCTCTCCCTTTGATCTTCAATACAATGTTCTCCTTGATCTTCTTGGAGTTCTATCCAATGTAATCTTCTTTTGCGGTGTGTTTGTTGGGATCCGATCAATTGTGGGTTTATGATTAGATATTCATTGAATGTAATTGAGTCTTTTCTGAACTTTATTATGTATGATTATTATAGCTTTGTATTTCTCTCCGATCTATCCGTTTGATTTGGCTAACTAGATTGATTTACCTTCAGTGGGAGAGGTCCTTTGTAATGGGTTCAATCTTGCGGTGCTCTATATCCCAGTGAAAAAGTAGGGGACAAGACACGTATTTGTATTGTTGCCATTAAGGATAAAATGATGGGGTTTATTCATATTAATTGAGTTTACTTTGTCTACATCATGTCATCTTGCTTAAGGCGTTACTCTATTTGTCATGAACTTAATGCCATAGATGCATGCTGGATAGCGGTCGATTGGTGGAGTAATAGTAGTAGATCCAGGCAGGAGTCGGTCTACTTGTCTCGGACATGATGCCTATATATGTGATCATTGCCGTGAATAACATCATAACTATGCGCTTTTCGATCAATTGCCCAACAGTAATTTGTCTACCCACCGTATGTTATGTGCTCAAGAGAGAAGCCTCTAGTGAAAACTATGGCTCCTGGGTCTACTTTAAATATAAAAAGAAAACAAAAAATACTTTGCTGCAATTTATTTACTTTTATTTTCTTTTACAATTTATCCATCTACCTATACAAGATTTAATCCTTGCAATTAACGAGTTGAAGGGGATTGACAACCCTCTTCCCCGCGTTGGGTGCAAGTATTTGCTTTTGTGTGTGCAGGTGTTGTTCAAGAGGGTTTGCGTGATTCTCCTATTGGTTCGATAAACCTGGGTTCTCACTGAGGGAAATACTTATCTTTATTTTACTGCATCTCCCCTCCTCTTCGGGGAAAATCCCAACGCAACTCACAAGTAGCACACTTCATATCAACACGGCCAAAGACACCAAAATGAAAAAATACTCACATAATCATCAATAGTGACGCCACTTGGAGGTGCATTCCGCATAGCCTCCAAGTACCCACTTGATACGTCTCCAACGTATCTATAATTTTTGATTGTTCCATGCTGTTATATTATCAATCTTGGATGTTTTTATGTACATTTACAGCAATCATATATCATTTTTGGGACTAACCTATTAACTTAGTGTCCAGTGCCAGCTGCTGTTTTCTGCCCTGTTTTGGTTTTACAGAAAATCAATACCAAACGAAGTCCAAATGCCACGAAACTTTTTGGAGAATTTTTTTCTGGACAAGATAAACACTAGAAGCTTCGGGGGGAGGCCAGAAGCCCCAAGGGGTGCCCACGAGGCACCAGGGCGCACCTGGGGGGGGGGGGCAGGCGCGCCCTGGTTCCTCGTGGGGCCCACAGAGCTCCGTTTGACCTAATTCCTCCACTATAAATTCAGAAAAAATCAGAAACCCTCAGGGGAGTCCACGAAATACTTTTTCCACTGCCGCAAGTTTCTGTTCTCGAGAGATCCCATCTGGAGGCCTTCTCCGGCACTCCGCCGGAGGGGGAATCGATCACGGAGGGGCTCTACATCAACCTTGCCGCCCTTCCGATGATGCGTGAGTAGTTTACCATAGACCTTCGGGTCCATAGTTAATAGCTAGATGGCTTCTTCTCTCTTTTAGATCTTCAATACAATGTTCTCATCGATGTTCTTGGAGTTCTATCCGATGTAATCACTTTTTGCGGTGTGTTTGTTGGGATCCGATGAATTGTGAGTTTATGATCAGATTATCCATGAATATTATTTGAGTCTTCTCTAATCTCTTTTATGCATGATTATTATAGCTTCGTATTTCTTCTCCGATCTATTGATTTGATTTGGCCAACTAGATTGATTTATCTTGCCATGGGAAGAGGTGCTTTGTAATGGGTTCTATCTTGCGGTGCTCAATCCCAGTGACAGAAAGGGACATGACACGTATGTATCATTTCTATTAAGGGTAAAAAGATGGGGTTTATTCATACGTGACTTTATCTTGTCTACATCATGTCATCGTTCCTAAGGCGTTACTCCGTTCTTTATGGACTTAATACACTAGATGCATGCTGGATAGCGGTCGATGTGTGGAGTAATAGTAGTAGATGCAGGCAGGAGTCGGTCTACTTATCTTGGATGTGATGCCTATATACATGATCATTGCCTTGGATATTGTCATGATTATTTGCTTTTCTATCAATTGCCCAACAGTTATTTGTCTACCCACCGTATGCTATTTTCTTGAGAGAAGCCTCTAGTGAAAACTATGGCCCCCGGGTCTATCTAAATCATATTACTAAAACCCTAAAAATATTACTGCACTTTTTGTTTTATTTATTTTATTTTGTATTTTTGTTTCAATCTATCTATCTATCGCATACAATTTAATCTTGCAATTGACCGCCGAGGGATTGACAACCCCTCGTTTGCGTTGGGTGCAAGGATTTGTTGTTTGTGTGCAGGTACTGCTAACGAGGTGTTGCGTGGTTCTCCTACTGGATTGATAACCTTGGTTTCATAACTGAGGGAAATACTTACCTCTGCTATGCTGCATCATCCCTTCCTCTTCGGGGATAATACCAACGCAAGCTACAAGTAGCACCACTCCAGCGGCCACAAGCTTTGTTGATGGTGTCCCAACGGCCTTGATGTGACTTCGTGGTCGGACCGAAAGGGAATGACATCATTTGGTGATATTTTTCCTCAATTCTTTGCCAATAGTTTCCATAGCTTTGATCCTTGCCGACCACGGCGTCAAGAGAGATATACTCCCATGCTTGAACTAAGCGCACATCCTCGATCTCCATAGAAACCTCACTAGGAGTGATCTGGCACTGTTCAGTGGCAATAGCTTGGATAGTGCAGATGGGCAGCTCAAGGGGAGGTGGGGTAGTAGGGTCCACAAGTTCATAATCAAATTCAGACTGAAGGTTTTTCTTCATTGATGGCTTATGTAAGCTACCAGCCTTGATTGCAGATTGTTGGTATTTTAATCCCACACTTAATCCAGCAAGCCTTTTGTTGCGTGTGACATCTTGCACATCAACTGGTGCAGTCACCTTCTTTTTCTTGCAAACGGGAGTGAGGGATTCTACCATTGGGAGGTGCATTAGCAAAGCATTTTAGAGTCTCAGGTGTGACATTGTTGCTAGTGAGCTGAGCTAGGTTTTGCATGGAAACATCAAGATCCACATTTTGCTGCATGCTGTTGTGATCATAGTTGTAGATGGGTGCAATGTCAGTTGCAGGTAAGTTATTAGATGATACAAAAATAAGCTCCTGATCACAGATTTCAGTAATGGTGCATGTGCTGACATGGGATGCGGGTTCTTCAGTGGTAGTCATAGTGAACAAACATTTTCTGACAATGCCAAACTCATCCTCAACATCCATCATCTAGCAATGAGTGCTAGTAACATTGGACCCCATTAATTTATCTAAAATTTCAGGTGCAGAAATCATCATCTTGGTCATCATATCCTTCAGAGCGACAAAGCAATCAATTGCTTCAACTGTAGGCTGCAGATTGGTAGCAGGTGCAGCATGTGGTTCATTAGGGCTTTGCGGTGGTGTAGGAATCACAGGGATATCATGATTATCAGCTGGTGGTGCATGCTGCATTTGCTCATCTGCATGGAAATCAACATCCTCCCAGATACCACCAAATGGAGCATGACGCAGTGGGTGCATAACACCATCCGGTGGGATAGGATCCTCATCTCCACCCATTGCTCCAAGTGGGTCAGCGTGAAGTATGTATACAGTACAAGTCCAAGATTGTCCATGTCCAATATCATCTAGGTTTTCACAGATCACATGACTAACAGGTATACCTAACAGATCTGGCACTCTGATTTTCACTATAATTCTAGCTCTGTTAGAGACTTACATATCCCAGGTAAAAATCTGCCAAAACCACTAACAGACTCTCTGACTTTGTTCGGCCTCCATGCTTCAAGTGGGTAGTTAACCATCATAATCCAGGCATCATGGATGAAAGTGCAATCTCTATAGTTGATACCTCGGTCATGACGAATTACACGCAGGGTGGAGTCGCTGACGAAGAAAGGCCCCTGGTTGATAGCGGTGTCGATGTCACAGGCGTGGACGAAGTGCACCATGGCCACTCCTATGGCGCAGGGGGAGGATTCCGCAATGCACCAACCCCGCTCATGATCGAGGAAGTGTCAGATGAGTTGGATGTCGGCATTGTAGTGCTCTGGGTCGGGAGGAATGGGTAAGGATGACGATGGCCCATTCGCTAGCTTGGACAAGCGGGGTACCGCTGAGGTAGTGGTAGGTACAATGACGGCGGTGACCATTGAGCTCCAGGATGGTAGTGCCAGGAGGGAGGTGGGGGATGGGGTAGCATGGGTAGGTGTCCATGGAGCTCAGGGACGAGTTGGTCGGTCGGGGAGGAAGACGGAGAAGCCAAGGTGGTGGTGGTGGGGGGAGGGTTTGTCAGATTGTAGAGGAGACAGAGTAGATGCAGGGGGTGAATCGGAAGCCGAGGCGTCTATGGGTGGAGGGGTTGGCGGAGAAATCTCCGGTTGGTTGGGCTTAGGCCGAAATACCAGGCGATGGTTGGGCTTGTTGAAACAGTAGCTTGCAATGTGTCCATATCCAAAGCATTTGCGGCAGTGAATATCGCTAACATATTGAGGTTTGTAATGCCCCGTGGAAAGGCACCGGATACAGTGGAGGTGGTGAAGATGGGATGCGGAGGGTGGCGCTTTGCTAGACGAGGAATGGGCCGGGATAGATGGGGTGGGTGTACCGGGGTCCATACACGAAGCGGGTGGGGGAGATTTGAAAGAGAGTTTGTTGAAACAATTGCGCGGTAAGTGGGTGCGTGATCCGATGCAATCGCAGGGACGTTAGATGGGTCAGCTGCCCGGTAGGCCGGGAGGAGGATAGGACGGCGGCGACTAAATGGAACGGAATTAGCTCCGGTGAGAGGATGATGGCGACAGGTATTGGTGATGGTGGTCCATTCATCGGCTACTTCATCCTGCCATAATGCAAATTCACGGATCCAAGATGGGCCACCAAAACACCAAAGATGGAAAAAACAACGAAATATAGGACATGAAAAGGATCTAAGATGGTAAATAAAAAACACAACAACTTTAGATGAGACCGGGAATTGGTAAACAGATCCACGAGTATGAATGACATGAAAACCATTTGGATCACCACCAAGACAAGCATGAAGAGCATGTTCCACCATAAGTGGAAAAGTGGAGTGACGAAGGAAACAACTAGAAGAAAAGCACTAGATGGGTTGGAACAATGCACCGGGGAAGAGAAGCAAGCTCAGACCTTGGCAGCAATGGAGGCCCCTGGGCTTGGCTCCAAGTGGGGGGACATTGGATGACGATGGGGAGATCACAAGAGGAGGGCGCCATGGATCGCCAAGGGAGTCGCCACGAGGAGAGCCGCCATCAGTTGCCCGGCTCCTGATTTAAATTTATTTTTAAATTTTATCATTGACCATTGACTGTTGACTTATCATTGACCATTTAAAAAAATCATGCGTTTGAAAAAAGTTCACAAATATTTAAAAAAGTTTGTAAATTTGAGAAAAACTTCAAGAATTTGAAAAAAAATCATTTGTTTCACGGATTTAAAAAAAATCACAATTGGAAGGAAAAAGTTCACCAAATTGTAAAAAATGGTCAAGGATTTGAAAAGGTCACAGGTTTGAGGGAAAAGAGTTCAGGAATTTAAGAAAATACGTAGACAAAAATTCAAAAAAGTTTGACAGTTTGAGAAAATCTTCACGAATTTGAAAAAAGTTCACGCATTTAAAAAAATAAAAAAAAGGAAAAAAAGAAAGAAAAAGAAACAGAAAGAGAAAAAAGAAAATGAAAACAATGTACAAAAAACCCAGAAAAATGGTCTAAAAGCTTCTAGAAGCTTCCCAAAACCGGCCAAGGTAACGACGTTCACCTTTATGGGCCGGCCTAGTTCGCTAGAGGGGGTGTGCGCCACGTACCAATAGCGAACGAAATAGCCGTTGAAGTGTCAAATAGGATCTAGCGCGCCATAACCTCCGAACCTTAACTCTACAGCTAGCTGTATCTTCCCTGATCCCCTTCTATTCTCCCAGTTTTATCAGACCAAAATACCAGACTCTACTAGGATGTTGAGGTAAGTTATGCTAGCGTGATATTTGGGTACGTAGCACAACTCTGCAAGCAAAGCATCACGGGGCAGCAAGGTTCGCTGATGGAACAGATTGAGAGAGTATGTGGAGAAGATTGCGAAAACGCGCGACGTGCCGACGATGTTTGGAGCGCTGCCAGTGGTAGGATGGATGCTGCCTTCTTGTTATCTGTACACGAAAAGAATCAGGTGCACCAATGCACGCGCTTCCCATACCAACAGCTCTATGCCGCCGCTCAAATCAATCCCCGATGCTGCCACCCTCATATGGACATCGGAGACATAAACAGAGATATTTTGCATGGCATGCTCCAGAGTCGAGACCGATCAAAAGAAGAAGGACCAACCGAAAGGTGCGTTTGGTTATCTGCACCGATTTTCAGAGGTTGCATGGAAAAACGAGCCAGGCTGAGTAGAGCCTAATTGAGGATATACAGGGCAATATATGACGTTCACATGTTGTTTGTTACCTGCATATGGGTTGTCTGCATCGTGAAAGCAATTTTCCCAGTGTTTGATTGCATACATGCATCGTGATTAGGACTTAACAACTACACTTGAACGTAGAACGCACACGTGACATTACATACACACACACGTTTACATGAACAACACAAACACGTGCCAACACACCCACAAGTTCGCATGAACAACACGCGCGCGCACACACACTTCACATGAATAGGACACACACGTGACAGCACTCTCACAAGTTCGAAGCACCGTCGTATAGTACACTGCGGAGGGTGACATTACAACACTCCCACAAGTTTGAGATTAGGAGGGTGACATGCATATGTGGTTACAAGTAGATCTACTCATCGATGATTTGTGAAATAAAAAACGCACACACAAAAGTCGTGTGAAACAGCGAGGTGAAGCTACTCGTCGAATGAAACTTCAAACGGTCGACCGTGTGCCACGAATTTGTCGAAATTTGATAAAAAAAGGATCCAAATATGAACACGAAAATCAACATATATAGTGAACGAAACTACGATCCGATCGCCTCAATGAAATCAGAACATCGAGTTGTATCCTTTTTATGTAAAGCTTATCTCGAATCGAAGTGCGGTTATGTAGAAGAGAAGAGACTAATTGAAAGAGATCAAGGACGTGATTACCACAAACCACTCATAGACACCTACCTCCAGAGCCACGCACGTGTGCTAGAGAGCATCGCTCGGGCCTGACTCGCTGGAAACGGTCGATTCAACCATTTCCAGCGATGCAAAGCCCAGATGTGCTTTAAGAATCGTGCCATGTAGATCCAACAGTGCTTGTAAACAACCAAACATTCCAATACAAAAAACGCTGGATACAGTGGGCTTGGTTGAGGGTTATGCATCCTTATAGATTGAATTGTATTGGCTAGCAAGTGCTCTGAATCGGCGCCTTCGCGCCGGTTAGGAGAACTGGCTCTGATGCACCTCCCATCATGGGCCGACCCAAATAAATGTGCGACCGTTGTTTGGTTCCCTTGATCCCTCGTTAAAAAAGTCTTGGTTCACTTGTTTTTTTTCTTTGGTTCACTCGGCTTAGTCGGTTCCCGTTGACCGTTGACTAGGGCCCATGTTGACCGTTGACTTTTTAGAAAAAATTCACAAAACCCATGAAAATAAAGAAGTTCACGAATTTGAAAAAAAATCGCACAAAAAATTATGGGATTCGAAAAAAGTGCATATTTTTATGGAAAAAAGTTCACAAATATGAAAAAGTTCATCAAATTTTGAATTTTTTTAATGAATTTGAAAGAAAGTTCACAAATTTGAAAAAAGTTCATCAATTTTGAAAAAATATTCACAAATTTGAAAAAAGTTCATCAAATTTTGAAAAACAATCCATCGGATTTGAAAAAAGCTCGTGCAATTTGAAAAAGAAAAGAATAAAAGAAAGAAAAAAGAAAATGTAGAAGACCCAAGTGGAAACACATAAGGGTGCGATTGTGACGCTCAGCCACACCATTTTAATTTTTTATGGTTCACCGAGCATTGAGTAATGAGCGATGATTCCATTTTCAGATAAGAATTTGGCAAAAGGACAAATAATCTGCCCATAAGGAGCATGCCGACCATAATACTCTACCCTGTGATCAGGCCGTACAACTTTGATTTTTACGTTCAGTTGATTTTCAGCCTCAGCTTCATAGACTTTGAATTTCTCCAAAGCTTCCGATCGGTCACGTATTGGATAAATATATATCCATAGCGAGAAAAGTTGTCTATGAATGTAATGAATGAATCAAAACCATCCACAGACTTAACGTTAAGGGTTCCACATATGTCGGTGTGAATTAATTCTAAAACCCCTGTGGCTCTTACTGCTCCTTTCTTAATTGTTTTTGCGTATTTTCCTTTAATGCAATCGACACAATTGTCTGCATCTGAGAAGTTTAATGGGAGGAGTATTTCATTTTTAACTAAGCTTTCTATTCTCTCCCTCAAAATGTGGCCCAAACGATAATTTCACAATTTCGAAGAATTACTAACACCTTTCCATTTCTTCTCAACATTAAATTCATCACTCACATGTATAACTGAATCATTATTGAGAGATAACATGTATAATTTGCCTCGTCTAACACCGAGGCCAACATTCTTATTACATTTATTTAATGCAAACTGTCTGTTGCAAATTTGCACTCATACATACCATCATAGAGTTCAACCATATCCCCGAGAACTAGTACAACTACTGAAACATAAACACAAAGGTTAGGGACAAGTTACAAGACGGCATCAAGCCGGTGAAGGGAGAAGGCATGGTGCTGTTGGTGATGACGGTGGTGCAGTGATGATGGTGGCTGCACTGAGGTGATGATGATGGGGGCGGTGCTGGTGACAGCGCCGACACAATGGCACCGGCCTGAAGGTCGGTGCTCATAGTGGCGGAGCCTCCTCCTCTTCCCTTGATGTGTGTCCCTCCTTCTCTGGTGGTGGAGCAGCAATGGAGATGGTGCTGTGGATGAATGAGATGATGGAGACGATGGATACAGCGGCTAGGATTGGAGGTGCATATATAGTGTCTCTCCTCAAGCCTCCTCCATAGATGTGGTGCCTCCCTCTTCATCCAAGGGCTCAAGATGAGACTTATCCTCTCCCAATCCCTTCTTTATGAGTCACGAATCTCCTGCGATCGAACGGAGACAAAATTGTTGAAGAATCCCATCTCGAGAGGCAACTTTCAGGCCTGATTTCCTTCCATACGACCATCCATACGACGAGCCACAGTAGTATGGTACACCATCTTTTGCTCTGTCCCTCTTCGGTAAACCGGCTGCCATTTCTTCATACGAACTTGGAATTTGATGTTCTTCGGTTCGTTGGATTCGTATGAACGACGCAGATCCATGTCTGGTATTAGATCTTGGTTTTGAGCACTTTGGAAAAACGACTTTTTTTGCTCTCTGAAATGGCCAAGTCTGGTACTATAGGTCCTTCGTATTGTGCCCATCCTTTTTCCTTTCATCTTGATTGGTCCTAGGTTGCTCCAAATCACCTGTTGACACAGGAAGACAAAGGAAACTAATAAAAACCAAATAAAAATCCTAAATGTGCAATGCTCATAAGGAAAAGTGTAAAGACCGGTAATCATGCATAATGGGCAACTATTTAGTTCAATGGGACATAATATATGAAGAGATGCAACAAATGAGCTCTAAAATGTGTAAAATATAGGGCCATCAAGAATCTCTCCAAGGCGGAAGAAGCTTAGAGGAAATACATTGAGAGGGCATCTGGAGTGCTGCAATCTAGGTTTCAATTGTATGGGGGGCTGCTTGTTTCTGAAATAAGGATGTCTAGGAAAATATCGTGACATGTTGTGTGACCTTACGAAACATGATTATAGATGATGAGAGGGATATGCCAGGCCCCATTAACTATGAAGATATTGACAATCCCATCATACCTCACAAGTACGGTCACACAAGCATTTCCTGAGGCGTATCGGAAGATTGAAGATCAGCCTCCCATCATCAGCTGAAACAGGATATGATTGAGCATCATTGGGATCTAGCTAGGAGATAGTGTGTAAATTGCATTATAATTCATTCAGTTTTATCATTTCTTGTATTTGTATTAATGATCTGTAATAATATTTGTTGATTTATGCTCATTGTTTGATCTAAATTATTGTAATAGGCTAGAAAGAAGGTATGACCCAGTGACAATTGGGTCCTACTTGCAGGGAAAATATGGAGGCCACATTATAACGACTCTCCGTTTGTGCACAATCTCCACAACCTACAAAATTATGAAGCACGCTCCATATGTGCTATGGTGGTTTCCAATATGGAGAATCTACTAGATTTGCTCTTAGAGTTGGTTAGGATTGACCAATGCATGTGTTTAGGCGAGTACTAGTCCAGGTAGGATTCAAGCTTGGGCCTGTTTGGTTGCCGACAACCTTTTCGTGTTTTCGCTCGTCGTTATTTAGTGGAGCTTGTGTCGATTTAGCCAGGGCAAGAGCCATGTTTTGCATCCTATTGGTTGCCTGCATTGCATCGGTAGGTTGTATCATACATGGCGTTTGGTTGGCAACACATGAGGCTAAATGTTGTGAAGATGCAAATAACTGTCGTTTGATTGCTCATGGCCTATTGGTGGTCACCCCTTCTCACTAGTGGTGACCTTACCATAAACTACACAACACATTGATGTAATAGATAATACCAAATTAACATCGTTTCAATCCTAGCTACTAAACAAATGGCAGTTCGTCATGATAGGCCTAGCTACTAACAAATGGCAGTTCATCGTAATAGGCCTAGTTACTAACAAATGGCAGTTATAATAGTCATATGTATCAAGGGGGGAAGATCATCAGTGGCAATCAAAGGGAAACTTCACCATCTTGTTCTACTTCCTCTTTGTCTTGTTATTCGTTGTCTTCTTCTTCTTGGTCATCTTCTTCCGATCCTTGTGTTACCTCTAGCAGCCCACATTGTCTCATCCCACCCCATCTTGTTGCACTTCCATGTAGGAGATATGCCCTAGAGGCAATAATAAATGTTATTATTTATCCCCATGTTCCTAATTAAGTTTATGTTCCGTGCTATAACTGTCATGGTTCCCGAGCCCGTATATCCATAAAGGCTCTGAGGAAAACCCATGTGCACATGTGGAATAATAAACGGTAAAAAGTATTCCTAGTCAGGCCTCTAAGACTGGCTCAAGTGTTGCATGATGATCACGTTTTCCTGATCATGGGCATGTCCATGCCGGCAAGTTTGAGGGCACAATGTTAGAAGAACATTTGTGTTGAATCGACCCGAATTGATGTTATGCTATGAGATACATTCGTCACAAGTTAATGGTTTATAACACAGATAAAGTTAACGTTTGCATAATTCCTTAGACCATGAGAGTATCGAGTTTCTTCATGCTTGCTTCATAAACTTTGGGGTTTGTTAAACGTCATCCATAATTGGGTGGCTATTACGGCGGCTTATGGGTTCATGGGAAAGTATGACAAGGGACTTGCTAGATCAATATTGGGATTTGCTCCTCCGACGATGGAGAGATATCTCTAGGCCCTCTCGGTGTTACGGTATCCATCATCGTCTAGCCAGACACAATGTGATTTGATCACAGGGATGCCGGAACACGGGAACGAGAAAAGAGAACAAAACCGGTAACGAGGTAACTGACCTAGTGGATAAGTTGTTGATCCACGGGGATGCCGATAAGTCTCACCTCGGGTGTTTCTAACATATCGCAAAGCAACAGGAATAGCACACGGAAACTAGAGGTTCACTCGAATATTCATTCGTGTGGGTATAGGGATCAATATGGGTGTCCACGGTTCCGCTATTGATCATTGATCAGAAAGTGTTCCGTTCATGTCTATACTTCACCGAACCTATAGGGTCACACGCTTAAAGGTCATCTATCTGCTGAATACTAGACAGGGAGTCTGAGAGAAAGTCACCGGAAAAGTTTCGGAGTCAATGGAAGAGTTCCGGAAAGAGAACACCGGAAGGGTTTCGATAAAACCGAAAAGTTGTTTCGGAGTATACCATTAAGTCAAAATGTTTTCGGCACACGCCTGGAAATTCTTGGAGGGTGCCAGAATTGTTCTGGGAACTTCTAGGATTTTTCCGGAGGAAAAAACCGGAAATGTTCCGGAGCTACCGGAACCACTTTGGTTGCTTTTCGCTGATGAAAATCACTGATCCGGAATTGTTTCGGAACACGTCCAAAATTATTTTAGGGGGTACTGGAAATGTTCTAGGCCCACATAAATATTTTTGGATTTAACGGTCACGGAAAAATGTTTTTGGGAATAGTGAAAAGCACTTTATGGTTGCTTTTTGGAAAGCCACCTTTTTGGGCTTTGTCCCAAAAGATCTAGGGGATGACATGGATGGATGGGAGCCCTTTTTGGGCGGGACCTGATGAGCCACAAGTATAGGGGATCAATTGTAGTCCTTTCGATAAGTAAGAATGTCGAACCCAACGAGGAGTAGAAGGAAATGACAAGCGGTTTTCAGCAAGGTATTCCCTGCAAGTACTGAAAGTAGCGGTAACAGATAGTTTCGGTAGCAAGATAATTCGTAACAAGTAACAAGTAACAAGTATAATAAAGTGCAGCAAGGTGGCCCAATCCTTTTTGTAGCAAAGGACAAGCCGAAACGAACTCGTATAATAAGCAAAGCGTTCTCGAGGACACATGGGAATTTCATCTAGTCACTTTCATCATGTTTGTTTGATTCGCGTTCGCTACTTTGATCATTTGATATGTGGGTGGACCGGTGCTTGGGTGCTGTTCTTAATTGAACAAGCCTCCCACTTATGATTACCCCCACTCGAAAGCATCCGCAATACGAAAGAAGAATTAACATAACTCTAACCATAGCATGAAACATATGATCCAAATCAGCCCCTTACGGAATAGCGCATAAACTAGGGTTTAAGCTTCTGTCACTCTAGCAACCCATCATCTAATTACTACTCCACAATGCCTTCCCTTAGGCCCAAAGATGGTGAAGTGTCATGTAGTCGACGTTCACACGACACCACTAAAGGAAGCAACAACATACATATCGTCAAAATATCGAACGAATACCAAATTCACATGATTACTTATGACAAGACTTCTCCCATGTCCTCAAGAACAAAAGTAACTAATCACAAAGCATGTTCATGTTAAAGATCAGAGGGGTATTGAATAGCATTAAGGATCTGAACATATAATCTTCCACCAAATAAACCAACTAGCATCAACTACAATATGTAATCAACACTACTAGCAACCCACCGGTACCAATCTGAGGTTTTGAGACAAAGATTGAATACAAGAGATGAACTAGGGATTGAGATGAGATGGTGCTGGTGAAGATGTTGATGAAGATTGGTCCTCCCACGATGAGAGGATCATTGGTGATGTCGATGGCTTCGATTTCCCCCTCCCGGAGGGAAGTATCCCCGGCGGAATCGCTCCGCCGGAGAGCAAAATAGCTCCTGCCCAGGTTCCACCTCGAGACGGCGGCGCTTCATCCCAAAAGCCTTCTCTTGATTTTTTTCTAGGGCAAATGGCTTCATATAGCAGAAGGAGGGGGCCAGACGCCAGCTGTGGGCCCCACAAGGCACTAGGGCACGCCCGGGGGGGGGGGGGGGCGTGCCCTACTGCCTTGTGGGCAGCTAGTGGGTCCCCTCTGTTATCTCTTTTCTCCAGTATTTTTTTATATTCAATAAAAAATCTTTGTGAAATTTTAGGTCAATTGGAGCTCTATAGAATAGGTATCTCTGATATGGCTATTTCAGGTCTAGAATTCCAGCTGCCGGCATTCTCCCTCTTCATGTAAATCTTGCAAATTAAGAGAGAAAAGGCATAAGAATTGTACCATAAAGTGAAATAATGATCAGAAACATAATAAATAACAGTAGGAAATCATGATGCAAATTGGACGTATCAACTCCCCCATGCTTAAACCTCGCTTGCCCTCAAGCGAAAAGTCAAAATCGATAATCATGACCACATGTTTAGAGAGAGACGTCGATAAAAATTAAATACGGACATGGAGCATCATGATCTTTATTATAACAACAATATATCATCATAAAACTTCTCATGAAAAAGTGACAATTCATCCACAAGTTAAAGTATGAACCATAAACCAAATTGAAAACTAACAAACTATGATCTCAGTCACCAAAGCAGTTGCAATTTATCATATTATCAGAAAGAGTCTATGTAAGAGCTTTGTTTAGCAAGTTCACATACTCAACTATCATTTAGTCTTCTATGATTGCTGACACTCACGGCACACTTATGGAGCAAAAGTTTCAGTCGGACACATAGAAAGATAGGGGCTTATAATTTCGCCTCCCAACGTTTTTACCTCAAGGGTAATGTCAACAATAATAACTCATGATCACCTACATTCAGCTGAATATATATGCATGGATCAATCCCCACCACATAATGTTTGCCAAAAGAGAAAATAAAAATGGAATAGAGAAGAATACTATTGACTCTTGCATGAAAGTAAATACATAAAGTAAAACATAGGCCCTTCGCAGAGGGAAGCAGAGGTTGTCATGCGCTTTTGTTTTTGGATGTGCAAGCTCTTAATGTAAAGGAACGTCATTTTATGTTGCCCCTTGTGATAGCGACCTTTATTATGCAGTCTGTCGCTTTTATTGCTCCACCATCACAAGATCGTACAAAGCTTATTTTCCCTTGCAATAAAACTTCATACATATTTAGGAGCAATTTTTATTGCTTTTCCACCGATGACAACTTACTTGAAGGATCTTATTCAATCCATAGGTAGATATAATGGACTCTCATGGCATGAAACTGGATTTAAGGGTTTTTGGATGCACAAGTAGTATCTCTACTTGGTGCGGATTGTTTTTTGGCTAGCAAAGATAGGTGGCAAACACCACATGTTAGAGGATCCAAAACAATATAACTTCTATGTGAATATAAGCAAACATAACCTATTACATTGTCTTCCTTGTCCAACGTCAACTAATTGTCATAGAATATTTGATGGGGGCTCACAATCATAAAAGATGTCCAAGATATTATATTTATATGTGAGACCTCTCTTCCTTTATTACTTTTTCATGAATTGCTACAATGACCAATGCTATGTTTGTCAACTTCCAACAAGTTTTATCAATTATACTTCTTATATGTGAAGTCATCACTCCCCATGGGATTAGCATATGATCTTGCTTTTATTCTTTATTTATTTCTAAGATTGGATCATCAAAAGCAAAACACTCAACTCAAACTAATCTTTATTATATAACTTTCACACACGATTACATAGATAGATAGATCACACAGCAAGCACCCGAAACTAAATTATACAAAAAATTTATTCCTCTAAATCACGAAATAACTAAGGATCGAACTAAGATAGATAATGATGATGAGAAAGTGATGGTGATACGATACCGGGGCGCCTCCCCCAAGCTTGGCACAAGGCAAGGGTTGTGCCCATACCCATGTACTCAAGTCTCCTTCTTCGGTGATGGTGGTGATTAAGTGGTGGGCTTGTCCTTCGTCTTCCAAGGCATAGGCTCTCCATCATAAAAGGACGAACGTGTTTCCGGAGTCCTGAAATTTGCAACTAAACTCATACCTTTGAACTTGGCCTCGTACTCAAATTTTTGGTTTTGTAGATCATATATTTGGGCCTGAAGATAGTCAATCCGATCATTGAGCTTGAAGATGACGTCCCCAATATTCTTGCCATCCACCTTGTGCTCACAAATGAATTCCGTGATCATGGAGTGGTTAGCACAAAGTCCGCGCTCCACCATGCCTTGGCACTTGAAGATCTCCTGTTCCACTGCTTCCAGCCTGGCCTTCTCGTTCCCGGTATTCTTAGGTCCTTGAACATCCCGGATGTGGAGCACCCCCTCACGCATCTCAATGGTTTGAGGGTGCTTCATCACCTCCGGTAGGTACGGGTTGATGACCTTCTCATAGAACTTGTCCTTGGACGAGCTTGGAGACGTCATGGCGACCTAGATCTGTCAGAAAAATAGCCCAAAACAAGAACAGAGGAGAAACTCGCGATGCGGTGGTCATGACGACCCACAAGGCACCACGGCACGCCCCGGGGGGGCATCGCGCCCTTCTGCCTTGTGGGCAGCACGTGGGTCCCCTCGGCTGTTTCTTATTTTTGTAATTTTTCTAATATTCCAAAACTGACAGAAATAATTTTTATGGAATTTTTGGAGTCGGTTTACTTACCGTATCACATACCTACCCCTTTTCAGGGTTCTGGAGCGTTCCGAAAGGACTCTTTGATGTGCTCTTCCTGTGTAATTGTTTCAATAATATTAGTTTCAACATTAATGGGAGTACTTGAAATGTAGTGCTTAATTCTTTGCCCATTCACCACTCTCGGATTATTGCCTTCGGAGTTGTTTATTTTGATGGCTCCGGAGCGATAAACTTCTTCGATGATATACGGTCCTTCCCATTTAGAGAGAAGTTTTCCTGCAAAGAATCTCAAACGAGAATTGTATAATAGAACATGATCACCTACTTTGAATTCCCGTTTTTGAATTCTTTTGTCATGCAACCTTTTAACTTTTTCTTTAAACAACTTAGCATTATCATAGGCTTGGGTTCTCCATTCATCTAAAGAGCTAATATCAAATAAACTCTTCTCACCGGCAGGTTTAAAATCATAATTAAGTTCTTTAATTGCCCAAAAAGCTTTATGTTCTAATTCAAGAGCTAAATGACATGCTTTTCCATTAACCATTTTATACGGAGACATACCCATAGGATTTTTATATGCAGTTCTGTAAGCCCATAATGCATCATCAAGTTTCTTAGACCAATTGTTTCTGGATCTATTAACAGTCTTTTCCAAAATCAATGTTTTTTCCCTATTAGTTAATTCAACTTGACCACTAGACTGAGGATGGTAAGGGGATGCAATTCTATGGTTAACATTATATTTAGGAAGCAACTTATAGAAAGCACCATGAATAAAATGTGAACCACCATCAGTCATTAAATATCTAGGGACTCCAAACCTCGGGAAAATGACTTCTTTAAGCATTTTAATAGAAGTGTTGTGATCTGCACTACTAGTTGGAATAGCTTCTACCCACTTAGTAACGTAGTCAACAGCAACTAAAATATGAGTATACCCATTGGATTTAGGAAAAGGTCCCATATAATCAAAACCCCAAACATCGAATGGTTCAATAACAAGTGAATAATTCATAGGCACTTCCTGACGTCTACCAACATTACTGTGGCACCCCGCCTGAATACCACTGTAGTCAGACGGTCGCCGCACACACCAGCCCAGGAAATCACTCTGGTATGCACTTTTACAACAAGTATCATGAACACACGCATTTTTATTAATGGATATATAAGTCTTACATGATATTTTACAAGGGTGATGGCAGTAGAAAAGCTCTATCTAAGGCAGCATGGTCTTGGTGCGGCTCCAATCCATAGGGATCTGACTGGGTTACTCTTCTAGCCCGCGAACACTCCGGCTCCTCGGTTGTGGACGTCGGATCCTTAGGTGAACCTGGCCACATTGAAGGCCGCTGAGTACTTTTGAATGTACTCGCAAGCAAACCAAACCAACATATACACCAGGCAAAGCAATCCATGGCATTCAAGCATGCATCAACTCTTATAGCAATATTAACTATTATGGTTTAACTACCCAACATTATTATTATCATGTCATAGCAGGATTATCTAGCAATATTACTACTGAAGTAAGAACAGCATGACGAAGATAAATCATATCGGGTAATAAATTCATACTCCAAATATTCATGATCTAACCCAAATCATAATCAAATCCAGTCTAACTCTTGCGGTCATCTGACCACTCATCTCATAGCCATCGCATGGCTGACATTCATATCCCTGACATCATCTGATGTCCATGCATCTGCACTTCAAGTCTGACAAACCTTACCATTCTCTGGTTCAGTCTTAGCAATAACATTATATAGTTTGTTCCTCCAGACTCGACACAGACCAAATAGTGTGACCTAGTACGAACTGTGTCCCATGACCGAGGTCGCGGCTATTTGAATAGCTTTACACTCTGCAGACGTTGCGCACTTTACCCACACTATGGGCTCCCGGCCTCATACTTTAGTACATGTTCCCATTCGGGTGGACCGGTGTTGCTCCAACAAAACTCACTACTAGAAAAATGGCTATAGCCAATATCCCTATTAGTGGCGCACCATGGTGGTGGTGCGCCACTGCTATGTAGCAATGGCGCACCAGAAGCAGGTGCGCCATTGTTATTTTTTTAGTAGTGGCGCACCACCTGAGCAGTGCGCCATTACTATTTTTTTTGTCCATCCCCCCACCCCACCAGACATAGCAATGGCGCACCACACCAAGGTGCGCCATTACTATGCTACATAGTAATGGCGCACCTTGGTGTGGTGCGCCATTGCTATGTCTGGTGGGGCTGTGTGCCTACGTGTGTGTGAGGTTAGTAATGGCGCACCCTCCCTGCTGCTCCATTGCTAAGGTTAGCAATGGCGCACCAGGGAGAGTGCGCCATTACTAACGTCTCACACACACACAAACACACACCCCCACACACACACCCCCCCCCCCCCCCCCCGTGGATCGTCTTTTCAGTTTAAAAATAAATAAAAGAAAATGATAAAAGATTCAAAAAAATTCAAAAAAATAGATGCCCATGTGTTATGTGTTCTAGTTGTTAGGAAAATTAACAAACACGAATTTTGAATTTTTTTGCAAAAGGCCACCGTGTTTCGGTAAAATGGCCGTAACTTTTGCATACGACCTCCGATGAAAAAGTTTTTTATATGAAAAAGCATCTACTCGAAAAGTTACATCCGAATTCAACCGGCTATGCCCGTTATCGATTTTTTAGAATCCTCAAAAACCTAACAGAAAAAAAGTTACAGCCATTTTAAGATCTGGAGGCAAAAAAAATAAAAAAAATAAAAAAAGTTAGCAATGGCGCACCAGTGTATAGTGCGCCACTACTATTTTCCCGCCTTCAAAATTCAAAAAAATTTAAAAATAGTAATGGCGCACCACACCTAGGTGCGCCATTACTAAGGTACATAGCAATGGCCCACCACACCTAGGTGCGCCATTACTAAGGTACATAGTAATGGCGCACCACACCTAGGTGCGCCATTACTAAGTCTGGGCAGTTTCAAAACGCCCACCTACCCCCACTACCCTTATCCACTTCCCTCCTCCTCCACACATTTCTATCCTCCTCCTCCTCCTCCTCCTGTCCTCCTTCCTCCTTCCTCCTCCCTCGTCCTCACGGTCCTCTCCGGCAACCTCCTCCTCACGGTCCTCTCCGGCGACCTCCTCCTCACTGTCCTCTCCGGCGACCTCCTCCTCACTCCTCCTTACGGTCCTCTCCGGCGAACTCCTCCTCCTGCTCCTCCTCTCCGGCGACCTCCTCCTCCTCCTCCTCTCCGGCCGGTGACCTCCTCCTCCCTCCTCTCTCCTCCCTCCTCCTCACAGTCCCTCCTCCTCACAGTCCCTCCTCCCTCCTCCTCCTCACGGTCCCTCCTCCTCCCTCCTCTCCTCCTCTCCTCTCTCCTCCCTCCTCTCCTCCCTCCTCTCCTCCCTCCTCTTCTGCCTCCTCTCCTTCCTCCTCTACTTCCTCCTCATAGTCCCTCCTCCTCCCGGCACAAAGAACGTACCAAGATGCAAACCAGAACGAAATTCAAAAAAAAAATCGCAAAAAAAATCGCAAAAAAAAATAGCAATGGCGCACCTTTTAGGGGTGCGCCATAAACATCGGGATAGCAAGGGCGCACCTTTTAGGGGTGCGCCATAAACATCGGGATAGCAATGGCGCACCTTCTCCTGGTGCGCCATTACTAACTTTTTTTGATTTAATCGCAAAATAAAATCGCAAAAAAAAATCGCAAAAAAAATATAGCAATGGCGCATCATGGGTGTTAGTAGTGGCGCACTGTCCTCTATTAGCAGTGGCGCACCTGAAGTGTTAATAATGGCGCACCAGGTGGTGCGCCACTAGTATTTGGATTACTAATAGCGCACCAGAGGTGCGCCATTACTATTTGTTATTAATGGCGTGTTAATAGTGGCGCACCTATAGTGCGCCATTAATAGCAAAAACTGGTGCGCCACTAACAGCCTTTTTTCTAGTAGTGACTTGTCTATTGCCTGGCACTCTTACGGTCCCACCGACATTCTAATCCCTTCCAGGTCAAGTCCTGGGTGGCCCCTGTGTCACTCCTGACACCTGCCACCATCGTGGCCAAACTAAACTGTCCCAAACGGGGACCCGCGCGCAAATAACCTGGGCTCACAAGGTTATCATCGCCTACGTAATCAGGGTAGCACGAACGCATAACCTTCCCTCTTTGGAGGTACCGATAAGAGGCAAGATAATAGACCAAGTTAGGGCCTCCCCATAAAGGCAAATGTGGTTGCACTGATGAGCTCGGTTCGGTGGCACTATGACTCGATCCAGCCGACGGAGGAAGTTGTGGTTATTATTATGTCACATTCTTTCATTGCAATAACAATAATGATGCATGATGAAAACATAACAACCTATCTCCATACAGTATCACATTCGAGTCACTAGTGCGATGTTACGATGTCTACTAGCAAGTAATGTAGACAATAATACAAACTATCAGGAGTCTAATTATTTCTAGCACAAACATATTGACTAATTCAAACATACAAGAATAACACGGAAGCAATGGTTTAGGGCATATATCAAAGGGTCGGCTTGCCTAGGGGTCAATGAATTCACCGGAGAGAAGTGCGATGTCATCAAAACGGGCTTGACGAACAGAGAACGTGGGCTTTGTAATCACCTGAATCGGAGTTACAGTCGTGGAGATAGGGCTGTTCGTTCGTTAGGCAGAAAACAAATACAAACCTGTTCGTTTCTGCTCTTAACAGACGAACATCCACTATTGAGCTATTTCGGCCGCGTGCCTAAGGCTGAAAGCGCATTTCTACGAATACGTCTTCCGAAGAAGGAAACGTATTTCTGACCGAGGCCACGGTGGAGTACGTTTTCCCAGTCGAGAAAACTTATTATGGGAAAGACGTTTCCACTTAAGCTCACGGGCCCGGCCGGCTGGGTCATTGACAAGCGGGGCCCACTGGCTTCTCTCTCCTCCCCTGCTCCTTCTCCTTCTTCCCATCGATCGCGTGAAGAACAGAGGGAGACCGCGCTCGTCGGCGCTCGTCCCGGTGGCTCGGGCCACGTCCGGCAGGGCTCCGGCCACCATGATGCTCGCCGTGAAGCGGCGCGTCAAGGAGGGCGAACAACGAGTGCGGGGGAGGGCTGCACCGCTCGGATTTAAGTGGAGGAGAAACGGCGATGGCTTTGGCCGTGGAGAAGAGGTGAAGCATCCCGGCTCCATTCGATGGGCGAGAGAGCTGCTGGGAAGGATAGGAGGGTGCTGGGGTGGTGTGGGTGCTCGCGGGTGGCTCCGGCCATGGCTTTTATAGCCGGCCGGTGTGAGTGGGTAGGCTCGGCCGTGGTGCTGCACTGGCCGGAGCTCTGGCGAGAGATGGGTGATGCGCGAGCCTTCGAGGGGTTTCGTAGGGGACTAGAGAGGGCAGGGAGGACGATGGCGAAGGCTAGAGGACGCAGGGCATTCAATGGCGTTGTCGGCCATCGCGGCACTGTCCGCCCGTGAATCAACGGTGGCCGGACGCGGCGAGGATGCAGCCGGAGGGGAAAGAGAGTTCCAGTGGTCCAGCTGTGCGGTGGGGAGCTTGTCGGCACCCCCGGACAAGCCAGGGACAGCCAGAGCTGGCTGGCCGGCGAGTCCCAAAGCTACTAGCGCACAGAGCACCGTTTGACCTGCTCTCTGCGTGATCACCACGTGCATGTCGTGCCCAGGCCACGTCTTTGACACCAAACCATGTCTGGTGTGTGACTCATCGCTCAAATGGATGGGTTATGTCACTGGAAGGGTTAGGATAGGCCTGGGTGGTTCAATCTTGTCCAAAACAGTTTCTCGTTGAAAATTTGGGCGAGTTACTGAGGTGAAATGGCTGAGTTATTGGGATAGAAATGATGTCCTAGCAAAATGTGGTAGGAAGGTGTAGGTGCTGGCAGAATTTCAAGCCATTTGGACCTTGTTTGCATATACTTCCTTTGTAATGCAGAATTTGGTCCAGAAGCTAGGTTTTGATGATGTGCTCAAATGGCTAGATGGATTTGGCTCAAATTTGGTGGAGAAGTATGATTTGTATATATGGAGGTACTGGAAAAATTTCAGCTCATTTGGATACCCTATGAAGGTACTTCCTTCACAGAGCTAGAATCTGGACTGTAGCTAGATGGATTTTTTGGGAGAAAATGGCTAGATAAAATGATATGAATTTTTCCATCCTCACATCATATAGGGAATGTGAGGTCCTAGATTAATTTCAAGAATCATGGAGCAATAGTAGATATAGTTGCTTCACAATCTCAAAATAGGTCCAAAAACTAGAATTAGATGATGTGTTCAAAATTTGAACTATGTAACTTGGGTTCTTGATGGAAATGGTGAAGATATGGATAGGAGAAGCTCCATAAATTATTTGAGATTTTTCCTGGCTACCAAAATGGTAATTCCTTTGGAAAGTGCCCAAAACGCAATATTGGCTTTAAATAGGAAAATGCAATTTACCCTATTTAATTATGGCCAATATTTTTATGGGAGCTCAATATGATCACAATGAATATATCCACATGTTTTCATGAACTTTGGAGATGGATAGATATTTTCCTGGATTTAATTCCTTTAACTGGAAGAAAAAAAGAATTAATTTTAAATGAAAAATATTGCAAATGACTTGGCAATATTTTTGCATATCCAGGGTTTACAGAGATAGGATGATCACTTGGAAAAGTTTTGGAGGCAACAGACCAAAGGAAATTGGGGTTCCTTTGTGACTACAAGAATTAGGGTTTCCCTTCGGTAACTTGGAAGGTAGGGTTTCAGCGGCAAAATCCTGAGAATATATCTTGGGTGGCAAGGTTGAACTGGAGAGAATCTCTGGTTGGATAGGAAAGGCAAGGCTAAATGACCATCTTCATATACCCAAGAGTGAGAGAAAATCCAATAACACCGAAAAAAGACGGGAGTCAAATCCCGCGAAGGTAGAAATCGGGGAACGAAAACCAGGGTGTCACAAACCTACCCGCCTTAAGAAAATCTCGTCCTCAAGATTTCTGGGCTTACTTCCCGGCCAAGGGGGACATACCTGGGTGCGACTTGGAACCATCAGTTGTCTTGTCTTCATTAGTTCATTGGCCCTTTCAACTGTCCCTTCTAATGGCTCCGGTGCTGTCTTTTCCAACGACTACATTGAATTCTTCTCTTTCCTATCAGGCAAACCTTCTATCCTAGTAGTTGGTAGCCTGAGGCTGGTTGGTAGCGAGAAGTATCAACAGAATAGCTCATTTTCAAGGCTTGGAGCTAGTTGCTTCGTCCAGAGGTCTGAGCTGACACGGAATCTATCATAACAAGTGATTCCCCATGTCCCATACCATATTTCTGCTTTACTTTCATGACTGAATGATTATTTCCGTATCACCTTGTTTCCATATAGACAGTCAAACTCTGTCGATCGCTGGCGTAGCTCTGTCATATATATCCTTTGCAGTCCTTGCTATGATCACCGAGCTGAACACAATTTGGCTATCATTCGGCACATCTTATGGAGGATAGACTCTTATCTTGGTTGATGGCCCATGCTCATGAGGAGTACAACATGCTTGCTGCATTGTTGTGGTCATATATGCAAGAGTCTGACAAGGATTGGCAATATCACCTTGTCTGTGAAGCTTTATTTAACTGTCGCGGGTGTGGTTTACCCCAAACTTTTTTTCATTCTCGGGGGTTCCTTTTTGTGGACTTGTCATGACCGGCCAACACGGCTCTGTGACCGTATCATAACTTACTCCTGCATATCTCGTAAGGATTGCTACGTTCATATCCTTCTGTGAAGTATGGGGCCAATGTTTCTCTGAGCACAGTCATTCCCATGTACGAATGGCTCACATGAACTAATGGACTGGACTGCACGCCCACCACATATGCAAAGTAGGACAAATCTTTCCATAATCATTGAGTTCTGAGGCGGACGTGTGTCTGAACTAGTTCGTGCTTCTGACAAGATTGTTGTGGGTACGATGGATTGTTGAAGAAGGCAGAATTTCTTACGCCCGAATCTTCTGCCAGGGTAGTGTGCTGAAGAAGGCTGGGTATCGCACCTCATAAGCTTTCCCTCATGTGGCTTACTACGGAAGGTCAGGTGCCTTATGCTGGAAGCTTTCCGTGGTAGCAGGTTGAGGAAGATGGGGGTGCCGTGCCCCAGAAGATTTTCCCCCTAGGGCATAGCGAGGAAGATTGGGAGTCTTGTGTCGTAAGCTCTTCTCGATAGCTTGCGGAGGAAGGTTGAGTTTCTTATACCAGAGGCGTTTCACTGTGATATGCGGTCTTGACAGAAGATATTCCGTTGGTCATGCACATCGCTTATCCTTCTACTGGTCTGATCATTGCTGATGGAAAGGTTGCACCACTGATCCAGACTTCATGTTGGTAATTAGTCCGGATGTGTGCCGATGGTAAGCAGTTGGCAGATAAATCCTTTCGATTTAGCTAAGCTTTCAGGTGTTTGGAATTCTCATTGATTCTGGGCAGCTGTGAACTCATCCATATTTCTCGCAGACCTGAGTTTTGTTTTTGCTCTCGGCACCTTCACATTCTTGAGATATGTCTTCTGTGGGGAATAAATGATCCTTGAGGCCATTACGTTACGAAAAAAACTCAAGGTTCACCTCACTGGCTAAAATAATCCTTGTGTCAAGGGTGGAATCATTTGTCCCTACTGGTGTTCATTACTTATAGCTCATCTGACTACTCCTTAGGTGTGATCTGTTCTGAGGCAAACTCTCTCAGGTATATTCTGGCCTTATCTATTGGATGCAGATTCTGCTTCTAGATCATCCTCTATTCTTGATAGATCCGGTGTTGCTGTTCTGAATATCATGTAGTTGACTTGAACTGACTGAGTTGGACTATTGAGTTTTATCCGGGTTGTAGGCTGATCTTCTTAGCAGCACTGTTGGATGGATCCAGTCGCGGCAAGAGAACGGAATCGAGAAAAGAAGCAAGAACTGCGAAAAAAACAAATAAAGCTCAAATTTTGCGGACTTTACCCACGTGGCCAAAGATTCACTAGTATAACTAGCCTAGCGCACTCGATGCACCTCTAAAGATTTAGAAGCGAGCCACACAATGCTCCTGGTAGCAATTGGTGTCAAGCTCCTACTACTTCCTTAGGGAACATCAAACTCGACGCACGACCATAGCCAAAGTTCCTTAGTCAACGATCCTAGAGTTATCAGGAAAAGATGGAATTTATAGGCGTTTCCCAAAGGAAACTGGATTTAAGGAGAAAAATGCCATGGCTAGCAAGCAAGGTGGGGGTATCTGATTTACCTAGGGGTTAAGATCTCACGGGTTATTGCCTGGTGCGGACATTTCCCACCGGAGGCAAAGGCCACGAGAGTTGGGGGTCCAATGGAGCCAAAAACCTATGGGATTACCTTATGATCAACAGTAGCTGTGCCAGTCTGGCAAAGATGGCTGAAATCCATCTGGGCTTTCTAGTGATCAAGAGGCAATGAAGTCTGGCTAGGGTAACCTACAGTCAACCTGACTGCTCTGATATCATCCGTTGTGGCACTCCGCCTGAATACCACTGTAGTCAGACGGTCGCCGCACACAACAGCCCATGAAATCACTCTGGTATGCGCTTTTACAACAAGTATCATGAACACAGGCATTTTTATTAATGGATATATAAGTCTTACATTATATTTTACAAGGGTGATGGCAGCAGAAAAGCTCTATCTAAGGCAGCATGGTCTTGGTGCCGCTCCAATCCACAGGGATCTGACTGGGTTACTCTTCTAGCCCGTGAACACTCTGGCTCCTCGCTAGTGGATGTCGGATCCTTAGGTGAACCTGGCCACATTGAAGGCCGCTGAGTACTTTTGAATGTACTCGCAAGCAAACCAAACCAACATATACACCAAGCAAAGAAATCCATGGCATTCAAGCATGCATCAACTCTTATAGCAATATTAACTATTATGGTTTAACAACCCAACATTATTATTATCATGTCATAGAAGGATTATCTAGCAATATTACTACTGAAGTAAGAACAGCATGACGAAGATAAAGCATATTGGGTAATAAATTCATACTCAAAATATTCATGATCTAACCCAAATCATAATCAAGTCCAGTCTAACTCTTGCGGTCATCTGACCACTCATCTCATATCCATCGCATGGCTGACATTCATATCCCTGACATCATCTGATGTCCATGCATCTGCACTGCAAGTCTGACAAACCTTAACATTCTCTCGTTCAGTCTTAGCAATAACATTATATAGTTTGTTCCTCCAAACTCGACACAGACCAAATAGTGTGACCTAGTACGAACTGTGTCCCATGACCAAGGACGCAGCTATTCGAATAGATTTACACTCTGCAGAGGTTGCCCACTTTACCCACACTATGGGCTCCCGGCCTCGTACTTTAGTACATGTTCCCATTCGGGTGGACCGGTGCTGCTCCAACAAAACTTGTCTATTGCCTGGCACTCTTACGGTCCCACCGACATTCATACCCCTTCTGGGTCATGTCCTGGGTGGCCCCTGTGTCACTCCTGACACCTGCCACCGTCGTGGCCAAACTAAACTGTCCCAAATAGGGACCCGCGCGCAAATAACCTGGGCTCACAAGGTTATCACCGCCTACCAGATCAGGGTAGCACGCACGCATAACCTTCCCTCTTTGGAGGTACCGATAAGAGGCAAGACAATAGACCAAGTTAGGACCTCCCCATAAAGGCAAATGTGGTTGCACTGAGGAGCTCGGTTCGGTGGCACTGTGACTCGATCCAGCCGACGGAGGAGGTTGTGGTTATTATTATGTCACATTCTTTCATTGCAATAACAATAATGATGCATGATGAAAACATAACAACTTATCTCCATATAGTATCACATTCGAGTCACTCGTGCGATGTTACGATGTTTACTAGCAAGTAATGTAAACAATAATACAAACTATCAGGAGTCTAATTATTTCTACCACAAACATATTAACTAATTCAAACATACAAGACTAACACGAAAGCAATGCGTTAGGGCATATATCAGATGGTTTGCTTGCCTGGGGGTCGATGAATTCACCGGAGAGAAGTGCGATCACTTCGCGGAACAATTCGCCAGAAAGATTTCTCTCTCGGAGAGGCTGGATATAGGGCTGGAGCAAAATGGGTATTTTCATAATGTGTCAACATGGTGAAAGTGATGCCATCGGAACGGGCTTTACGAACAGAGAACGTGGGCTTTGGAATCACCTGAATCGGAGTTACGGTCGTGGAGATAGGGCTATTCGTTCGTTAGGCAAAGAACAGATACAAACCTGTTCGATTCTGCTCCTAACAGACAAGCATCCACTATTTAGCTATTTCGGCCGCGGGCCTCAGGCTGAAAGTGCATTTCTGTGAATACTTCTTCCGAAGAAGGAAATGTATTTCTGACCAAGGTCGCGGCGGAGTACGTTTTCCCAGTCGAGAAAACGTATTACGGGAAAGACGTTTCCACTTAAGCTTGCGGGCCGGGCCGGCTGGGTCATTGACAAGCGGGGCCCACCAGCTTCTCTCTCCTCCCCTGCTCCTTCTCCTTTTCCCATCGGTCGCCCGAAGAACAGATGGAGGCCGCGCTCACCGGCGCATGTCCCGGCGGCTCGGGCCACCTCCGGCGGGGCTCCGGCCACCAGGATGCTAGCCGCGAAGCGGCGTGTTGAGGAGGGCTAACAGCGAGTGCGGGGGAGGGTTGCACTGCTCGGATTTAAGTGGATTAGAAACGGCGATGGCTTCGACCGTGGGGAAGAGGTGAAGCATCGCGGCTCCATTCGATGGGCGAGAGAGCTGTTGGGAAGGATAGGAGGGTGCTGGGGTGGTGTGGGTGCTTCAGGGGGCTCCGGCCACGGCTTTTATAGCCGGCTGGTGCGAGTGGATAGGCTCGGCCGCGGTACTGCGCTGGCCGGAGCTCTGGCGAGAGATGGGTGACGCGCGAGCCTTCGAGGGGTTTCAGAGGGGACTAGAGGGGGCAGGGAGGACGATGGCGAAGGCTAGAGGACACGGGGCACTCAATGGCGTTGTCGGCCATCGCGGCACTGTCCACCCGTGAATCGACGGTGGCCGGATGCGGCCAGAGGGGAAAGAGAGTTCCAGTGGTCCAGCTGTGTGGTGGGGAGCTTATCGGCACCCCCAGACAAGCCAGGGACAGCCAAAGCTGGTTGGCCGGCGAGTCCTGAAGCTACCAGCACACAGAGCTCCCTTTGGCCTACTCTCTGCGTGATCACCATGTGCATATCGTGCCCAGGCCATGTCTTTGACACCAAACCATGTCTGGTGTGTGACTCAGCGCTCAAATGGATAAGTTATGTCGCTGGAAGGGCTAGGATAGGCCTGGGTGGTTCAATCTTGTCCAAAAGAGTTTCTGGTTGAAAACTTGGGCGAGTTACTGAGGTGAAATGGCTGAGTTGTAGGGATAGAAATGATGTCCTAGCCAAATGTGGTAGGAAGGTGTAGGTGCTGGCAGAATTTCAAGCCATTTGGACCTTGTTTGCATATACTTCCTTTGTAATGCAGAATTTGGTCCAGAAGCTAGGTTTTGATGTTGTGCTCAAATGGCTAGATGGATTTGGCTCAAATTTGGTGTAGAAGTATGATTTGGATATATGGAGGTACTGGAAAAATTTCAGCTCATTTGGATACCCTATGAAGGTACTTCCTTCACAAAGCTTGAATCTGGACTGTAACTAGATGGAATTTCTGGGAGAAAATGGCTAGATAAAATGATATGAATTTTTGCATGTTCACATCATATTGGGAATGTGAGGTCCTGGATTAATTTCAGGAATCTTGGAGCAATATTAGATATAGTTGCTTCACAATCTCAAAATAGGTCCAGAAACTAGAATTAGATGATGTGTTCAAAATTTTAACTATGTAACTTGGGTTCTTGATGGAAATGGTGAAGATATGGATAGGAGAAGCTCCACAAATTATTTGAGATTTTTCCTGGCTACCAAAATGGTAGTTCCTTTGGAAAGTGCCCAAAATGCAATATTGGCTTTAAATAGGAAAATGCAATTTACCCTATTTAATTATGGCCAATATTTTTATGGGAGCTCAATATGATCACATTGAATATCTCCACAAGTTTTCATGAACTTTGGATATGGATAGATATTTTCCTGGATTTAATTCCTTTAACTGGCAGAAAAAGGAATTAATTTTAAATGAAAAATATCGCAAATGACTTGGCAATATTTTTGCATATCCAGGGTTTACAGAGATAGGATGATCACAAGGAAAAGTTTGGGAGGCAACAGATCAAAGGAAACTGGGGTTCCTTTGTAACTGCAAGAATTAGGGTTTCCCTTCCGGTAACTCGGAAGGTAGGGTTTCGGCGGCAAAATCCTGAGAATATAACTTGGGTGGCAAGGTTGAACTAAAGAGAATCTATGGTTGGATAGGAAAGGCAAGGCTAAATGACCATCTTCATATACCCAAGAGCGAGAGAAAATCCAATAACACCGAAAAAAAGATGGGAGTCAAATCCCGCGAAGGTAGAAATCGGGGAGCGAAAACCAGGGTGTCACAATTACCAATTCTTTGACATTCATCACAAGAAAGGACAAACTTACATGCATCCTTGAAAAGAGTAGGCCAATAAAAACCAGATTGTAATACCTTGTGTGCAGTTCGGTCTCCCGCATGATGTCCTCCATAGGCCCCGGAGTGACACTTACGTAGGATTTGTTCCTGTTCATGCTCAGGTACACAATGTCTAATAATACCATCTACTCCTTCTTTATATAGATGTGGCACATCCCAAAAGTAATGTCTTAAATCAAAGAAAAACTTTTTCTTTTGTTGATATGTAAAGTTAGATGGTACGTATTTAGCAACAATGTAATTAGCATAGTCTGCATACCAAGGACTATTACGAGAAGCATTCACTTGTAGAAAACAGGGCATTGGTTTTTGCCAAATCAGAGCAAAAGTCCTGGTCGACTTACGAACCGGGACTAATGCATGCATCAGTCCCGGTTCGAGCGGCCAGGACTCTGGCCGGGCCTCGGCAGGCACCAGTCCCGGTTCGGCTGGGACCTTTAGTCCCGGTTCCAGCCACCAACTGGGACTAAAGGGCCTCGCTCCTGGCGCAACCCCTTTAGTCCCGGTTGGTGTCTGGAACTGGGACTAAAGGGTAGGCCATTAGTCCAGGTTTTAGACACAAACCGGGACTAAAGTTTTGCCTATATATATCAACGCCCCCCCATCTCCTCTGTTTTTTGGCCGCTGAAGGGTGGAGGTGTGGGCTACTCTGTTTTTTGCCTATATATGCACATGAGGTGTTCGATGAAATGCCGGAGCCACACTTAAGGTTTCTCCTCTGTTCTTCCTCCAAGCTCGACCTCCAAGCTCCATTTTCCCCAAGATTTGTCTAGGTTTGGCGGTGCACCAACTATCCAAGTGTTCTAAAAAGGTTAGCAACTTCATCCTTTCATCTCTCACTGCTAGTTTAGCTCATTTCAAATGCTCTAGAAGTAGTGTGGTTTGTGGGTTTTAGTGGAGGAGTGTATGTGTGAGTTTATTTGATTTAGATGCACAATTTGAGCTCAAATTAACTTCTTAGTTTGCACATGTGTAGGGTACCGTCCTGTCCCCATCCCCGTCCTCACCGCCGTCGATCGCCCGCACCGATCTCGTCGCCGGCACCACCGTGGTGAGCTCAAATTAACTTCTTAGTTTGCACATGTGTAGAGAGCTGTATGTTGTTCTATGAGAACTATGTATGAACTTTATGTATTTATTTTTTCAGTAATAACATTTGATCACTATTGTATTTTGGTTTTAATGTGATGATGAACTTGTATTAATTTGTTCATTTTTCTATTCATGATGTTCTGTAATGGTTTTTGATATACTTAATTATATAATGCACGCAGATGAACCGGCAATGGATGTACGGTGACCGACGCACCTCCGACTACATTACGGGCCTGCATAATTTTCTCGATGTGGCGGAGGCAAACAAGCAGAATGGTTTTATGTATTGTCCATGTACTGTCTGTGAGAATACGAAGGATTACTCTGACTTGAAAACCCTTCACTTCCACCTGCTTAAGAACGGTTTCATGCCACACTATAATGTTTGGACCAAGCACGGAGAAAGAGGGGTTATGATGGAAGACAACGAAGAAGAAGAGGATGATGACAACTATCCTATGTTCCCTGAATATGGTGATATTGCAACGGGGGAAGCTGAAGATCAAGAGGCACCAGATGTGCCCGATGATGATCTTCGCCGGGTCATTGTTGATGCACAGAGAGGATGCGAAAGTGAAAGGGAGAAGTTGAAGTTCGATCGCTTGTTAGAGGATCACAAAAAAGAGTTGTACCCTAATTGCGAAGATGGCAACACAAAGCTCGGTACCGCACTGGAATTGCTGTAATGGAAGGCAGAGAATGGTGTATCTGACAAGGGATTTGGGAAGCTACTGAAAATAATGAAGAAGAAGCTTCCAAAGGATAACGAATTGCCTGACAGTACGTACGAAGCAAAGAAGGTTCTCTGCCCTCTAGGATTACAGGTGCAGAAGATACATGCATGCCCTAATGACTGCGTCCTCTACCGCGGTGAGGAGTACGAGAATTTGAATGCATGCCCGGTATGCGGTGCATTGCGGTATAAGATCAGACGAGATGACCCTGGTGATGTTGAGGGCGAGCGCCCCAGGAAGAGGGTTCTTGCCAAGGTGATGTGGTATGCTCCTATAATACCACGGTTGAAACGTCTGTTCAGAAACAAAGAGCATGCCAAGTTGTTGCGATGGCACAAAGAAGACCGTAAGAAAGACGGGAAGTTGAGAGTACCCGCTGATGGGTCGCAGTGGAGAAAAATCGAGAGAAAGTGGCCGGACTTTGCAGGTGACACAAGGAACTTATGGTTTGGTTTAAGTGCAGATGGCATTAATCCTTTTGGGGAGCAGAGCAGCAATCATAGCACCTGGCCTGTGACTCTATGTATCTATAACCTTCCTCCTTGGTTGTGCATGAAGCGGAAGTTCATTATGATGCCAGTGCTCATCCAAGGCCCTAAGCAACCCGGCAACGACATTGATGTGTACCTAAGGCCATTAGTTGAAGAACTTTTACAGCTGTGGGACATAAAAGGTGTACGTGTGTGGGATGAGCACAAACAGCAGGAATTTGACCTACGAGCGTTGCTGTTTGTAACCATCAATGATTGGCCTGCTCTTAGTAACCTTTCAAGACAGACAAACAAAGGATACCACGCATGCACACACTGTTTAGATGAGACTGAAAGTATATATTTGGATGAATGTAAGAAGAATGTGTACCTGGGACATCATAGATTTCTTCCGACCAAGCATGCCTTAAGAAAGAAAGGCAAGCATTTCAAAGGTGAGGCAGATCACCGGAAGAAGCCTGTCCTCTGTACTGGTGATGATATACTTGATATGGTCAAGGATTTACAAGTAATCTTTGGAAAGGGTCCTAGCGGACAATCTGTTCCGAATGATGCTGACGGACACGCACCCATGTGGAAGAAGATATCTATATTTTGGGACCTACCCTATTGGAAAGACCTAGAGGTCCGCTCTGCAATCGACGTGATGCACGTGACGAAGAATCTTTGCGTGAACCTGCTAGGCTTCTTGGGCGTGTATGGGAATACCAAAGATACACCGGAGGCACGGGAGGACCAGCAACGTATGAACGAAAAAGACGGCATGCATCCAAAGCAGTATCAAGGTCCTGCCAGCTACGCTCTTACCAAAGCAGAGAAAGAAATCTTTTTTGAATGCCTGCTCAGTATCAAGGTCTCGTCTGGCTTCTCGTCGAATATAAAGGGAATAATAAATATGGCAGAAAAAAAATTCCAGAACCTAAAGTCTCATGACTGCCACGTGATTATGACGCAATTGCTTCTGGTTGCATTGAGGGGGCTTCTACCAGAAAATGTTCGATTAGCCATTATGAAGCTATGTGCATTGCTCAATGCAATTTCTCAGAAGGTAATCGATCCAGAAATCCTACCAAGGTTACAGAATGATTTGGTCCAATGTCTTGTCAGTTTTGAGTTGGTGTTCCCACCATCGTTCTTCAATATTATGACGCACGTCCTAGTTCACCTAGTCGACGAGATTGCAATTCTGGGTCCTGTATTTCTACCCAATATGTTCCCCTTTGAGAGGTTCATGGGAGTCTTAAAGAAATATGTTCGTAACCGTGCTAGGCCAGAAGGAAGCATCTCCACGGGCCATCAAACAGAGGAGGTCATTGAGTTTTGTGTTGACTTTATTCCTGACCTTAAGCCGATTGGTGTTCCTAAATCGCGGCATGAGGGGAGACTGGGTGGAAAAGGCACGCTAGGACCGAACTCAATAATATGTAGGGACGGGCATTCTTGGCCGCAAGCACACTACATAGTTCTACAGAATTCTACCTTGGTGGCCCCGTATATCAATGAACACAAGAATATTCTATGCTCCAAACACCCGGAGCAGTCTGACGACTGGATTACACGTGAACACATGGGGACTTTCGGCGGTTGGTTGCAAACACATCTCATGGGTAACACCACTGTTGGAGATGAGCTGTATTTGTTGGCCAGGACACCATCTTTGACTGTATTGACTTTCCAAGGGTACGAGATAAATGGGAATACATTTTACACGATCGCCCAAGATAAAAAGAGCACCAACCAAAACAGTGGTGTCCGGTTTGATGCAGCAAACACCAATAGGGCAAAGGACACATATTATGGTTACATACAGGACATATGGGAACTTGACTATGGGCATGATTTTAAGGTACCTTTATTTCGGTGCAAATGGGTCAATCTGTCAGGAGGCGGGGTACAGGTAGACCCGCAGTACGGAATGACAACAGTGGATCTCAACAATCTTGGATACACAGACGAACCATTCGTCCTAGCCAATGATGTGGCGCAGGTTTTCTATGTGAAGGACATGTCTACCAAACCGAGAAAAAGAAAAGATAAGGAAGCGAATACATCATACGATGAGCCAAAGCGCCACATAGTTCTTTCAGGGAAAAGAAACATCGTGGGAGTGGAGGACAAGACAGACATGTCAGAAGATTATGAAAAGTTTCATGAAATTTCTCCCTTCAGAGTGAAGACTGACCCAAGCATCCTGTTAAATGATGAAGATTATCCATGGTTACGGTGCAATAAGCAAGGGACACACGCGAAGAAATAGTTTTATACCCCAAGATCCCACTCTGGAACTGTTGTAGCATATATTTTACTTGCCTAAAAGGTTGCATCATGAATCTATTTTCCGCCACTCATTTGAATTATTTCAGTAATTAAGCATGTTTTGCCGTGTGTCATGCCATTTGTTGCCATGTAGAAATTCTGTAGCATGTTCAAGTCTTGCTTTCAAATTGGTATCTAGCTATAATGGACAGATTTGCATTGCATATTGCTTTGATCACCATTTGAGTTCCGTGCATCCGTTTGCCATGATCTTTATAAGTCCATTTCAACTAAAATCTTCCATTCTATCCAGTGGCATACTTGGGTTTGCCTAATTTTTTTCACTCGGTGGAATTACAGGTTGTGGTGTTGCATCTCCGTGGAGTTGGTCCCTGATCGTCCCTCCGCTGTTCGACAAAAGGTGTCCATTTGTCGTATGTTGAGTTTTGTTCATAGGATGATGGTTGGTTCATTTGTTGAGTTGTGTATTCATCTTGTGTATAAATCTTGTATTCATCTTGTATTCATTTTGTATTCATCTTGTGTATAAATCTTGTATTCATCTTGTACAAATATCGTCGTAACTTCGACATGAGAGGGGGGGGGGTCGTTAAAACATAACCCCGATAACTTTGATTTTGAGGCATATGCAAACCTGATTTGCACGTCGGACAGGCATGAGAGAGGCGGTCCGCAAAGTATCCTCTCCCGAAAGATAGGACGACTCATCAGATATGATTCTAGATAATGTCCAATGCTTCATATCGCGAACATAGTTATATTGGATAATTGATCTTCATATAAATGAAGCATAAAAGTTTAGCAATCACTTACAAATTTTCATGGTGTTCATTGACTTCGACATGAGGGGGGGGGGGTCGTGTTAAAACATAACCCCGATAATTTCGGTATAACTTTGACATGAGGGGGGAGGGGGTCGTTAAAACATAACCCCGATAATCCACTAATCCATTGCTCATATGCATATGATTCCTTGTTGTGATTAGGTCTATGTTTGCCACTAATCCATCTCTCATGGTTGTATATTGCCATGTTGTAATATTTGCAGAAACTATGGAACACGACAGAGACTTAGAACAAGAAAAGGCGTTGGAGGAAATAATCCGCGAGGGAGATGATGATATCATGACCTCACAGTTTCTCAACGACTCCGGTGGTGAGGGAAGAGAAGATGACGGCTCCGCCAGTGTTGGAGCCTTAACTGTTGCAAAGTCCGGCGAGGTATATATATTAATTAAGCCTCTGCTGACTAGATGCATTAATTGTTTTGTATGTACATATATTAACAGTTCTTTCTTCTTTTAGCCCTCCGGATCGAGCCAAACTTCTATAAGGAGACGAGGCCCGAAGAAAAGGTTGGGCGAGAATGAAAGGTTCACGATCGAACAAGTCGATCCAGATGGCAAACCGACTGTTCCCAAGCGGACCCAAGACCGATTTATACATCAGTGCGGAGTTGTTGTTAGGGACAGTGTCCCGATCAGCATCCAAGAATGGAATAAGAAGAAGGACGATGGAGTTTCTTATGTCGACGATAGATGCAAATATCAGCTTTGGAACTCGCTCATGATAAATTTCAGCCTGCCGCCGGAGGAGGATCCAAATAACCCAGTTATACAGCGAAAACTCAAAAAATGGGCTCTTAAGAAGATGGTACAACAATTCAAGAATTGGAAGAAAAGATTGAACGAACAGTTTGTCGAGAAAGACGAGACTCCAGAATTCACCGGTCAATATGCGAAGATAAAAGATCACTGGCCCGCATTTGTGGCGTACAAGAAATCGGAGAAAGCTAAGAACAGGTCACAGACAAATAAGCTAAATGCAACAAAGAAGTAGTATCATCATGTTACGGGGTCAGGTGGCTACAAGGTTGCCCGGCCTACGTGGGACAAAGCTGAGAATGACCTGCTTGCTAAAGGGATCCAACCAGCGACATTGAACTTGCCCGAACGGGCAAGGACTTGGTTCTTCGGGCATGGGGGAACTTTGGACCATGAAACAACTTGAAACACCCGTCACAAAGATTCAGGAAGCAATCAAGGACGTGCAAGAAGGGAGGTTCCATCCCGATAGAGAGAAGGACGTGTTGTCATGCGCCCTCGGGAATCCTGAACACCCTGGACGAACACGAGGCACAGCAAGCTCCGTTCCGTGGGTGCATGGGTTTCCCGACAGTGCTGGTTATTGAAACCGAGGGAGAAAGAAGAAAGAGGAAGCAAACCAGATGCAGAAGGTAGAAGAAAGATTAGCGTTGCAGGAGAAGAAACTAGAGGCACTTACCAGTCAGCGAGCTACCGGCTCACCATCTCAGCAGCACGATGATCCTTCATTCGATACTGCCCACGAAGCTACCCCACCATCTCAGCGGAAAAGAAGCGTGGCTTCCACGGAGCTCATTCGGCCTGATATCATGGCTCCTCGCTACCCCGTGGATTATATCACGGAGAGGGAACATTGTGAGCTAATGGCGAAATGCATCAACCTACCCTTGAAGGTGGCGGTCGGCTATGTCTTACCTCCTAGACCTGATGGAACTTTCCTTTGCAATCCCATTCTAGATGGCTTTGCTATTGTCGGGGTGGATGAAGTTACCAATGGATTCGAGGGGCTGGAGCTTGAGTACCCTACAGGTGAAGGGGAGACTCATCTGGTAGATGACGTAAGGACTACCATTCTATGGAGAAAGGAATACATCGTGCTTCCACAATGGACGCCGCGTCAGCAGACTCAGCCGGAGGAGGCCCCTCAGTAGACTGCTCACTGTCCAGCTCTATCTCCGCTGCCTCAGTCGCCTCCGCCACGTCAGCACACTGCGCTGCCTCAGCTGTCTCCGCCGCGTCAGCGGACTCGGCCGGAGGAGGCCCCTCAGCAGAATCCTCCGCCGCCTCAGCTGTCTCTGCCGCCTCAGCAGACTCCGCCGGAGGAGGCCCCTCGGCAGAATCCTCCGCCGCCTCAGCTGTCTCCGCCGCGTCAGCGGACTCCGCCTCCTCCGCCGCGTCAGCTGACTACGCCTCCTCCGCCGCCTCAGCAATGGCGGAAGAGACTCGCCACCGCTCCGGCGGCTAGCAGTACAACAACGAAGAAGTCCAGAGCAGTTTCAAGCGTCAAGAAGGCTCCTCTCAAGTTACCATACGACATGACTGAGGAGGAAACCGAAGAGTTCGTGGCTGCCGATGTGAAATGCCAGCTTGCACCAAAACATCCAGATCCAAAGGAGAAAATAGATCCGGTAAAAGCGAAGCGCTGTCTGGATGCCCTTCAGCGCCCACCATCTCCTCCGCCGCTCTCACACTATGACCGTTGTATTGTAAAGACATTTCATGAAGCGAAAAGGTCGGGAAGTACTAGCAGTGCTGCAAGAAGTGGGAAAACAATTCCCCAGCTCGGCGAACAGGAAAAACAATCGTGCCCCCCGCTCAAGGTGTTTCCCCGATATCGGTAATGATCCGGGGGTAGCCGCCGCTCATCCTGGTTACACTCTTGCTGATTACTTAGGCGATGAGGTACAGTTCGAAATGGCTGAGGTAGCCTTTAGATACGAGCACGGGAAGCCTCTCGTCAGACCTGACCAGCTCCCGCGTCTATCAACGATGATGCAAACATTGCATAACTGGTACTTGAAAGCCTGCAAGGAAGGGACCAACAGTATCTTAGTGGGAATTAAAGATGAGCACTACTTCAATGGAGTCGAGGCGTTGTACATTGAATTTGAAGAATTATTTCAGTTATACAATCAAGCCGCCCTCGACAAACCTATCGTCAGTTGCTATTGTCTGTAAGTATTTTTTTGTAATTAAGTCTCTAGCTCAGCTCGTTCATTGCATGTATAATTATCCTCACACTATATTATGCAGATTGAAGATCCGCGAATTCAGAGGAAAAATCTATGACATTGGGTTCATTAACCCAAATACCATAAATGAATATACGGTACAAAAAAGCCCCGATGATACAGAGAATTACTTGCTAAAGGCGTTACTTGGACAACAAAACAAAATGGAAATACTATTTCCTTACAACTTCAAGTGAGTGTTACTGTCTTGTGCACATTCTGTTTCGCTTACTCGAGGTTAAGTGTAATTGATGAGTTATGCGTGCGCAGGTTCCACTTTATTTTGCTAGCCATTCAGCTTGACGCGGGACTAGTAGTTGTCTTGGACTCGAGACGTAAAGAGGCTAAGGAGTGGGCGGACATGAGTCAAATGCTCCAGAAGTAAGTTCAATCATTATCGCACCATATCGGCAACTTTCGTTCATTTCCTGATATCAAGTAATCATTTTCTTTGCCGGGCAGGGTTTGGAAAAAGTTCACCAACCAGGTTAGGGGTGAATGGAAAAAGGAGCTGCGATTTTCACACCCCAAAGTAAGTACTACTAGCTAGTTCCACGCATCTCTCATTGATTCCAGTATCAATACCATTATCATGCTTGATTATCATTTTGATTGAACTCTATTCTCGTAAAGTTCTTGTGGCAGGAACCCGGGAATAATTTATGTGGATACTACGTTTGCGAGTACATTCGCCACAAGACCTCAGAGCCGGGCAGATCTGAAGAACAATTTGAAGTATGTAAACAATATTCACATTTTTATTTTATTACCATCAATTGTGTTGAGTTTCATTCATATATATATATATATATTGACCCCCTTCTTTAAATTAGATCAAGCGGAAGCGGGACGAACTCCTACCAACTGATCGCATACGAGCAATTCAAGAGGAATTGGCGGGATTCTTTGTTGACCATGTCATACCTACAGACGCAGAATTCCATCGGTAGTGGCAATGCGATTTTGGTAATTAGATATTAGGGATCGTAAGAGATGTTACATTGTATATATGCATGAACGTGTACTATACGTAGTAGCGTCGAATAGATATACGAAAACTTGTTGTTCGACCAAGCACGGAGAAAGAGAGGTCACTTCTCTCTATATTCATGACGATTCATGTAATGGTTCCTTCATTGCTATATGTAGTAGCTAGCGTCGAGTTGAATGGAAAACGTAAAATAAAAACGAAAACCCTAAATGTAAAAGAATTGAATGGTAAACACAAAAAGAGAAGGGGGAAACACAATATGAAACCCCTAAACCCTCCAAAACCACTAAACCCTAAACCCCTCCTTTAAAAAAAACAGCGCTTGGCAGGGGCTGACGCGTGGCGGCCTTTTAGTCCCGGTTGGTGTTACCAACCGGGACTAAAGGTCCTCCTGCCTGAGCGCTGCGCAGCGGCCACGTGGAGACCCTTTAGTCCCGGTCGGTGTTACCAACCGGGACTAAAGGTCCTCCTGCCCGGGTGCCCCACAGCGGCCACGTGGAGCTCCTTTAGTCCCGGTTCGTAACCCAACCGGGACTAAAAGGTGTGGCCTTTAGTCCCGATTGTTCAGTCCCGGTTGCAGAACCGGGACTAAAGGCCCTCTGGAACCGGGACTGCTGCCCTGTTTTCTACTAGTGATTTATCACAGCTAATTGTTCATCAGGAAAATCATCATTAATAGGAAGTGGGTCATCAAGAACATTTTTCATTCTAGACAAATTATCTGCTACGGGATTCTCAGCTCCCTTCCTATCAACAATATGCAAATCAAATTCTTGTAGCAGAAGAACCCATCTAATAAGTCTAGGCTTAGCATCTTTCTTTTCCATAAGGTATTTAATAGCAGCATGATCAGTGTGAACAGTAACCTTGGAATCAACAATATAAGATCTAAATTTATCACATGCAAACACAACTGCTAAAAATTCTTTCTCAGTAGTAGCATAATTTCTTTGAGTGATGTCTAGAGTTTTACTAGCATAATGGATAACATTTAATTTCTTATCAACTCTTTGTCCTAGAACGGCACCAACAACATAATCACTAGCATCACACATAATTTCAAAAGGTAGGTTCCAATCAGGTGGTTGAACAATAGGTGCAGAAATTAAGGCTTTCTTAAGTATTTCAAAGGCTTCTACACAATCATCATCAAAAGCAAATGGAACATCTTTTTGCAAGAGATTGGTAAGAGGTCTAGAAATTTTAGAGAAGTCTTTTATAAACCTTCTATAGAAACCAGCATGACCAAGGAAACTTCTTATACCTTTGATATCTTTAGGACATGGCATTTTCTCAATAGCATCAACCTTAGCTTTATCAACTTCAATACCTCTTTCAGAAATTTTATGCCCAAGGACTATACCTTCATTAACCATAAAGTGGCACTTCTCCCAACTCAAGACAAGATTAGTTTCTTCACATCTCTGCAAAACTCGATGAAGGTTGCTTAAGCAATCATCAAAGGAAGTTCTGTAAACGGAGAATTCATCCATGAAAACCTCAACAATCTTTTCACAGAAGTCAGAGAATATAGAAGTCATACATCTTTGAAAGGTAGTAGGTGCATTACATAAACCAAAAGGCATACGACGATAAGCATAAGTTCCAGAAGGACAAGTAAAGGTGGTTTTCTCTTAATCTTCAGGTGATACAGGTATTTGAGAGAAACTAGAATAACCATCTAGGAAACAAAAGTGTGTATGCTTAGACAATCTTTCTAACATTTGATCAATAAAAGGCAAGGGGTAATGATCTTTTCTAGTGGCTTTATTTAATTTCCTGAAGTCAATTACCATCCTATAACCGGTTACAATTCTTTGTGGGATGAGTTCATTTTTATCATTAGGAACAAAGGTAATACTTCCCTTTTTAGGAACAGAATGAACATGACTTACCCGTCTACTATTAGCTATGGGATAAATTATACCAGCTTCCAGAAGCTTTAATATTTCAGTTCTTACCACATCCTTCATTTTAGGATTCAGCCTTCTTTGATGATCAACAATGGGTTTAGCATCTGGCTCCATATGAATTTTATGCTGACATAAAGTGGGACTAATGACCTTAAGATCATCAAGAGTATATCCAATAGCGGCACAATGCTTCCTCAGTGTTTTAAGTAATCTCTTTTCTTCATGCTCTGAAAGGTTAGCACTAATAATAACAGGATATATCTTCTTTTCATCAAGATAAGCATATTTAAGAGTATTAGGTAATTGCTTCAATTCAAACACAGGATCACCCTTGGGTGGAGGTGGACCTCCTAAGGTTTCAATAGGCAGATTATGTTTAAGGATAGGTGCTTGTTTAAAGAATAATTCATCTATTTCATTTCTTTCACTCATATGCATGTCATTCTCGTGCTCAAGCAAATATTGTTCTAGCGGATCAGTAGGAGGCACATCAATAGAATCAAGACCAATAATTTCATCCTTACAAGGCAATTCTTTATCATGAGGTTGTCTATGAAACTTAGAGAAATTAAACTCATGAGACATCTCACCAAAATTAACACTAACAATTTCTTTAGTGCAATCAATCTTAGCATTAACAGTATTCAAGAAGGGTCTACCAAATATAATGGGACAAAAATCATCTTGTGGCGATCCAAGAATAAGAAAATCAGTAGGGTATTTGATCATACCACACAAGACTTCAACATCTCTAACAATCCCAAGTGGCGAAATAGTGTCTCTATTTGCAAGCTTAATAGTAACATCAATATCTTCAATCTCAATGGGTGCAATATCATTCATGACTTCTTGATAGAGAGTAAACGGAATAGCAGTCACACTAGCACCAATATCACATAAACCATGATAGCAATGATCTCCGATTTTAACAGAAATAACAGGCATGCCAACTACAGGGTTATTTTTATCTTTAGGGTCTGGCTTAGCAATTCTAGTTGCTTCATCACAGAAATATATAACATGTCCATCAATGTTATCAACCAAAAGATCTTTAACCATTGCAACACTAGGTTCAACTTTAATTTGCTCAGAAGGTATAGGTGCTCTAATTTTACTCTTATTGACTACAGTTGAAGCTTTAGCATGTTCCTTAATCCTAACAGGGAAAGGCGGTTTCTCAATATAAGCAGTAGGCACAACTAGATCAACAGAGTAAACAATTGGTTCTTTAATACTAACAGGTTCTTCTTTCAATTCAATAGGTGGATGATATTTAAACCATTTCCCCTTAGGGAGATCAACATGAGCAGCAAAAGATTCACAAAAGGTAGCTACTATCTCAGAGTCAAGTCCATATTTAGTACTAAACTTACGAAAAGCATCAGTTTCCATAAAAGATTTAACACAATCAAACTCAAGATTTATACCTGACTCGTTACCTTTGTCGATTTCCCAATCCTCATAATTGCATTTAATTTTTTCAAGGTCCCATCTGGATTCAATAGTTTTCTTCATAAAGGAACCAGCAGAAGAGGTATCGAGCATGGATTGATCATTATGAGAAAGCCGAGCATAAAAGTTTTGAAGGATTATTTCTCTTGAGAGCTCATGATTGGGGCATGTATGCAACATACACTTAAGCCTCCCCCAAGCTTGAGCGATACTTTCTCCTTCACGAGGAGAAAAAATATATATATAATTCCGATCACGATGAACCAAATGCATAGGATAAAATTTCTGGTGGAATTCCAGCTTCAACCGGTTCCAGTCCCATGTATCAGTATCATCACATAGCCTATACCATGTCAATGCCTTTCCCTCCAAAGATAAAGGGAATACTTTCTTCTTAACTCCATCTCCGGATAAACCTGCAAGCTTAAACAATCCACAAATTTCATCCACATAGATCAAGTGCATATCAGGATGTACCGTTCCATCTCCTGTATAAGGATTAGCTAGCAATTTCTCTATCATACCCGAAGGAATTTCATAATAAATATTTTCAGTACGTTCAATAGGTGGTGGAGCAACTCTTATTTCTTCCGGTCAAGGTGAAGATACCCCGAACAAGCCCCTCAAAGGATTACTTTCCATAGTGACAAGTGACAATAAATTTCAGCACGTAATATAAATGTTTGATTACCAAATTCCACTCACCAAAGGCACTTCACTCCCCGGCAACGGTGCCAAAAAAGAGTCTTGATGACCGACAAGTATAGGGGATCAATCGTAGTACTTTCGATAAGTAAGAGTGTCGAACCCAACGAGGAGCAGAAGGAAATGACAAGCGGTTTTCAGCAAGGTATTCTCTGCAAGTACTGAAAGTAGCGGTAACAGATAGTTTCGGTAGCAAGATAATTCATAACAAGTAACAAGTAAAAAGTATAGTATAGTGCAGCAAGGTGGCCCAATCCTTTTTGTAACACAGGACAAGCTGGAACGAACTCGTATAATAAGCAAAGCGTTCTCGAGGACACATGGGAATTTCATCTAGTCACTTTCATCATGTTTGTTTGATTCGCGTTCGCTACTTTGATAATTTGATATGTGGGTGGACCAGTGCTTGGGTGCTGTTCTTACTTGAACAAGCCTCCCACTTATGATTACCCCCTCTCGCAAGCATCCGTAACTACGAAAGAAGAATTAAGATAGCTCTAAGCATAGCATGAAACATGTGGATCCAAATCAGCCCCTTACGGAATAGCGCATAAACTAGGGTTTAAGCTTCTGTCACTCTTGCATCCCATCATCTAATTACTACTCCACAATGCCTTCCCTTAGGCCCAAAGATGGTGAAGTGTGATGTAGTCGACGTTCACACGACACCACTAAAGGAAGCAACAATATACATATCATCTAAATATCGAACGAATACCAAATTCACATGATTACTTATGACAAGACTTCTCCGATGTCCTCAAGAACAAAAGTAACTTCTCACAAATCATATTCATGTTCAAGATCAGGAGGGTATTGAATAGCATTAAGGATCTGAACATATAATCTTCCACCAAATAAACCAACTAGCATCAACTACAAGATGTAATCAACACTACTAGCAACCGACAGGTACCAATCTGAGGTTTCGAGACAAAGATTGAATACAAGAGATGAACTAGGGTTTGAGATGAGATGGTGCTGGTGAAGATGTTGATGAAGATTGGTCCTCTCACGATGAGAGGATTGTTGGTGATGTCGATGGCTTCGATTTCCCCCTCCCGGAGGGAAGTATCCCCGGCGGAATCGCTCTGCCAAAGAGCAAAATAGCTCCCACCCAGGTTCCGCCTCGAGATGGCGGCGCTTCGTCCCAAAAGCCTTCTCTTGATTTTTTTTCTAGGGCAAATGGCTTCATATAGCAGAAGGAGGGGGGCAGACGCCAGCTGTGGGCCCCACAAGGCACTAGGGTGCGCCTAGGGGGGCCACGCCCTACTGCCTTATGGGTAGCTGGTGGGTCCCATCTGTTATATCTTTTCTCTAGTATTTTTTATATATTCAATAAAAAATCTCCTTGAAATTTCAGGTCAATTGGAGCTCTGTAGAATAGGTATCTCTGATATGGCTATTTCAGGTCCAGAATTCCAGCTGTCGGCATTCTCCCTCTTCATGTAAATCTTGCAAATTAAGAGAGAAAAGGCATAAGAATTGTACCATAAAGTGAAATAATGATCAAAAACATAATAAATAATAGTTGGAAATCATGATGGAAATTGGACGTATCAGGACACACATGGGGTGGGCAACCAAGGGGGCTCCTCTTACCTCCCCATTATGCCCTTTATTTGTGACATAAAGCATGGGCATTTTGGGTGTTTCATGTGCCACCCTACCCCTTGGTTTTTTCTATAAATAAACGTGGAGAGGCACTCTCCACACACACTCTTTCTCTCATACATTATGCCATGCAATGATCCGGCTTCTTCTCTCCCTCACATGAAATAGTTTTGTAGAGCCGAAAGGCTGTCTGGGTTCCGGTGGGAACTAGTTCTGGATGGCGAAGCCCTGCCGGATAGCTGACACCGTATGTGTGCAACCCCGTAGAGAGGTCATGATCGATCTTTTTGCCCGAGGGGCTGAGAGTGCCTCCCGAAGGGCTGTCCAAGTGAACGTCCGAGTTTCTGTGAGTGCCTCCCGAAGGGCATTCCGTGACACCGTCCGGGGGACTGTCCGACTGCCTCCCAAAGGGTTGTCCGAGGGACTGTCCGAGGAGCAGACGAGGGAGTACATTCTCACAGTTGGGAGGTTGTAAATCCTAGCTGCGGGGATCTGCACCGACGATCTACATCGACTCTACTTCCGCTGCACCACGAGTCGGTAACGATCAGATCAAACCTTGTATGCATCTCCATAGTGATCCTGGGCAAGTTCGTAGTGCGGAAATTTTTGGTTTTCTGTCGCGTTCCCCAATAGTGGAATCATGAGCCGTGCTATACATAGATGCAGGTTATGATCTAGAATACATAGAGATGTATGGGTGTTGCACAATATAATTTGTAGTAGATGAGTTCTACTACTGAAAATTATTTGTGCGGGTAGCAGATGAAATCTGTTACCCGATGTTCCTGATGCTCCCCTTGAATTTGCATAGTCCTGATCTTGACAGCATGGTAGAGTCTCACAAAGTTCTGGCAATCCACGATCCTTTCATGCTGCTCCTGAGTATGCTAATTGACAGATCAACAAAGTGCTTCAGTGTCTTTCGGTTCTACCATAGTTAAAGAAAGATGGATGTTTCGCAGACTAAAGGGCAATGCAGATATGATCTGCACGGGGTTCTTGCATATGACGAAGTTCAGTATGGGGCTCAAGATTTTATTATCTCGTGTTTCATACGCCCCACAAAGTTAATCTAGCAACTAGAATAATCATTCTTGATGATAAACGTTGGTAGCTTCGGTTTGTTTTGAAACATTAGAAGCCACGTAAAAATAAAATTTTGCATAAACCGATTAGAGGCATCTAACTTGGTTTTGCAGGATGACATAAGATGTGCATGAGATGTGGTATAGTTTTCATCATATTTAATTTGATTATGTATGAGATGACTATATAATGTAAATTAACATGATCTGCGTGTCATGATTCGACATGATGGCTGGAGCCATATGATTGTCACTTTAAATGACCTGCGTGTCAACCTTGTTGTAATGCATTATTTTATTAGCTATAGAGATAGCAATATTATCTGGTGCATCGAAAAGGTGGTGGCAAACTTCACGAAGGTGAACGCCGACGCAAATGCCGAAGTCGAAGAAATTAAAGACCTCTCCGTCAGAAAGGGCTATACCATATCATGCTTTTATGAATTGCCTGAGATATTTATCCCTCTTGATGCACTCTTTTGATTGCACGGTAGTCGCTTTTTATTAGGGTGATATCTCACCTAAAATATCAAGTAGTTAGTGTTCTCCCAAGTGTAGCACCATCACGGTGAGTTGAGACCTCGCAGCGAGATCACTTGGTTGTCTTGACGTTCAGGCAGGAGAGTCCTGAGCTCGGAACACGCCCATCAAAAGATAAACAAGAATCACATAGAGATGTGATCGGCATGTTGGCCTACCGATTGAAATTCCCATCATCAGTGATGTTCCCATCAATGGCATGGAATTGAAATGCAGATCTTGAATCACTCATAATCAATTTTGAGAGATATTGTTTTGAGTGGGAGCGCTCTGTAGAATTAACTTCTTTAATTCTCAGTGCAAATTAATTATGAACATAATCTAATGTTTAATTTGCATGAAAGTTATAGAATATTGGCTCGCATTTCCACCTTCCCTATTAAAAATGAATAAGTTGTTATTTATCTGGTTAAAACTTTACGGTTGGTAATGTAATATGAGGATTGTCCTCTAGAGTGCCGAGAAGGACTTTGTCCTATCGCATGCTTTCGGTATTCTCCAGCTAATGCTATGGATGATGTGACTCTTTTCCTTTGATCCAAAAGCTAGAATTCCGTTATGGTCAAGTGCAATGCGTTTGCTTTCATGGGACCCAAACTTCAAAAGTTTGGGATAGTTATATGATATTGATGGAACTGAAAATTATTTTCAGATACAGACAAAGGATAAAAAATATGAGATATCCAAAGCAATGTTTGTTTTGCAAACCACTTGTAAAAGTATTTACTATGCAATAGACTGATAAGAGAAGGGATCCAGAAGAACGCCTGTCATATGTTGAAGGTGAATAAAACAACAACTTAAAGAGAAAGGAAATGTCCAAAGGGTGTTAGTCTGACTCACACCCCTAGGAAGTCGGGGCTAACGCCACTCTTAAAAGTTGGGTGCTTCTTCTGAGAGTAGCAGAAATACTGAAAGTTAAACTGTTAGAAGTATAAAGGCAAAACGAGAGTAGACTGGAATGTCCAGCTCATGTATGAAAGTCATACAAGTTATTGATGTTTGGAAGGCTGGTCAAAGAAATAGTTCTTCGGAATTGTGATTAAACTGTTAGTCCATAATTCTTGGGTATCGTGATTAGAAGTTGATCACAGGAATACCCGTTCGATTGCATTCTCTTGCAACTCGATACAAGAACTACCATGGCCTAAAAGACTAGTTGAAAATGAGGTTGAGATACGCGCTGGGAACATAGTAAAATTTACTATACCTTCCATCGGTGTATTACCTCTGTATTTATTTTCATAATTCATTTTAGAGTTTTATACACTCTAGCCCATTGCATAATGTTTGTTGCAAGATGGTTCTTCCTGATAGAACAATTGTTGTTCGGTGTCATGAATAACATAAGGGCTATGCTTCCATCATGGATGGGATGTATGTTATGAATATTGACTGTAATGTGATACATTCATAACACTGACGCTAAATGTCGCAAGACTAAAAGAATACCACATTTATGTGGCACTGCATTTGGTCACATTGGAGAAACCCGCATGAAAAAATTCCATTCTGATGGATTTTGAAGTCATTTGATTATCAATCATCTGACACTTGCAACTTTGGTCCGAAAAGTGAAGTGACTGAAATACCGTTCACATGCCATAAGGAATGAGCAACGAACTTATTGGTGATCATACATTATGATGTGTGTAGTCCAGTAAATGTTGTTGCTAGTAGTGGATTTATCTATCTTTAGAAATGACTCAAGTTGATATATGGATATTTACTTGATGAGACGTAAGTCTGGATCTTTTGAAATCTTTTAAAAGGTTTTCAAAATGAAGTAGAAATTATTGTAAACAAGAAAATTATGTTTCTACAATTAGATTGCGGAAAGAAATATTTGGAGTTACAAGTTTAGCGAATGTCTGATGAGTTATGAAAAGAGTTTTGTGACACCCCGATTTTTGACCCTTTCTTTTTCTTTTGGATTTCTTCGAATTTTTATATGGAGTTCCTTTTCGGTGGCTCTGTGGTCTTGAAACCTGAGAAGATCTTCTCTTCTTCCTCTACCAAGTGGCTTGTCACTCTCAAATCCATCCAAAGACCTTGTCATTTCCATCTTAGCCCAGCCCCAATTTTTATTTCGTGGGAATATTCATTTTTCTATTAAAGGAATAGTCCTGTTTGCCCTAGGTTGTGAAGCAAGCTATGTTTCTGTCTTCCACAAAATTCCCAAACAATTCTCATATATTTTATGGATCATATATTCCACAAATATGTTAAAACTCTTCCTTGCTTAGTTCAAAAATAATTCAGGAATATTCATTTCCTATTCTGTCCAGTATGGCACTTTGTGAAGCAAGTGCTATTTATAGTTTCTTGATTGCCCTAAAACTTTTTGAGTACTCTTTCATATCCAAATATTTGCCTCATGCCAAAATTCAGCTTCATTTGCCTAGTAAATCTTCCTCAGCAAATTTCTAAAGTTTCTGTCCAGAGAGAAGCTTTGTGAAGCAAGTACTAGCTAGGATAATCCAAATGAGTTGAAATTCTGGAAGATCATCCATATGATCAAATCATTACTCTCCACCAAATTGCATATCCATACATCAATTTATGTGAGCACACCATCCAATCTTTGTTTCTGGTCATAATTTCAGTTTGTGAAGCAACTATATTTGTTATTGCTTAATAAATTCTGAAAATAATCCAGGACCTAAATATCCCTATATCATTTGAGCATGAAAAAATTCACATGATTTTTCCAAGCCATTTTATCCTCAAAATTCCACCAAGTTTCTGTCCAAGTTTGCTACAGCAAACTTTAGATGATCACTCCCATCAGCACAGTAGTGATTTAACCAAACCAAGCCCATAGTGGTGCTGCAGCAAGTAGGGTCCACACACTAGACATTTTTTTTGCTGGCCAAAACACACCGCATGCGCCTGTGCACACGGTGACCATGCGGTCTGGCGTGCCAAAAGCGTGCTCTGGACGTCGGGGCCCTGAGCCACCGCCCAAACGACGTCCTCGCGCCACCAAAGCATGACCACAGCATCACCCACACTTATCTCCATCCACGCCACCCCTCTGGACCCCTCTCCCCCTCCTCATTCCTCCCCGGCGCGCCACGCCGCACCGCGTGCCCGCAGCCGCCGTCGTTTTCCTGCTGTCGTCTTCTTCCTCGACCTCTCTCGAGCACCCCCGTGGCCTCTCCGCGTCGCACAAACCCTCTGGCCCCTCTCCCCCTCCCCTACGCGTGGCCTAGAGCTCCAGTGCCCTCGCCATTCGTCTCCGCGGCGGTATTCGGCTCGGGCATCTTGCCCCGGCTATATAAGCCCACCCGAGCCCCTCCTCTCCTCACCACCGGCCTCCTCTCCCTCCCAGCTCTCCCCCCGATCTCCAAATCGAGCCTCTGGAGCTCTCCTCTCCTCGCATTGCCACCATGGCCACCGTCGGGCCTTCGCTCGAATTGGAGCTGCCCGAGCCTCTTTTCCCCCTACAAACCTCACCAGCGACCTCCCCTAGCCTCGGTGAATCTCTCCATGGCCTCACCCTCTCCTCCCCGTGACCATAGTGGGCCACGACTGAAGCCCCGTTCGCTACGGCACTCCCCGGCGAGAGTGAAGCCCCGGGATGGATGCGGCTCGACCTCCTGAGCTTTCTGGTAGGTCGCACGCCACGAGGGATGGCTGGAGTCACCGACAATCCCCGTCGAGCACCGCCCCTGTCTCAGCCAGGAGTGTGCGCGGGAGGAAGACGACGACCGGCTCAGCCCCGCTGGTGGGCCCCACGTGTAAGTCTCTGCGCGCTGACCTGGCCGACCAGTTGACCATTTTAACTGAAAGCATATTTCACGAATACGCTTTCCGTAAGTGAAAGGGCATTCTGCGGTGGTTTCAGCTGAAATTACTTTTTCCCTGCAGGAAGACGTATTCCCTGAAGTGCGCTTTCAGCCTCAGCCCCGCCGGCCGAAACCCTTAATTTGCGGACGTTCGTCCGTTAGCAGTAGAAAAGCACAATTTTTATTTCTTTTTCTACCTAACGAATGAATGGCTGTATTTCACAACCGTAACTCTGATTCAGGTGATTCAAAAGCCCACGTTCTCTGTTCGTCGAGCCTGTTCTGAAGGCATCATTTTCACCATGTTGTAACATTCTGAAAATGACCATTTTGCCCTTGCCCTTTTATCAGCTCCGCCGGGAGAGAAACTTTTTCGGCAAATATTTCCGTGAGTTCATCGCACTTCTTCCCGGTGAATCCTTCATCCCCAGGCAAGCCGCAACAGCCACTTGCATGATGGCATTGCAATAGCCATGGTTTCCACATGAATGTTCGAATAATTATTTGTTCATGTCATTATTTTGACTGCTATGCTTGTGAATCCACACTCATTCCTTATGCCGTGTTCATTTTCATCTAGTAAGTGAAATGATTAATTGCTAATGTTATTATTATCATGTTTCATTCTTGTAATCATTGCCGATGCTAGTGATAATGATATGCTCATATGAATAGTTAGGGTTTGTTATGAAAATACTTGTTATATTCATGATCATCATTATGCCATGCTCATTTGCATCTGATAGACTTAATGATTTACTGTTGTTGATGTTATGATAAATGGTTATATTGCCCATCCATGTTTATGTTGATATCATGCTCATATGCATTGTCATTTTATTGTGACTCAGCTCATCACCATTCAAGTTGAACCTGACGTTAATCGAACTTGAACAAATCTGTTGGCCCTAATTCGGTCTATTGTCATGCCACTCGCCAGAACCTCCAACTAGGGAAGGTTATGTGTGTGCGCTACCCTGATCAGGTAGGCGGCCATAGCCTTGTGTGCCCGAGTTGTATGGATCCAGAGTCCCCGTTTGGGACAGTTTTTATTTTGGCCACGACGGTGGCAGCGACGAGGTGGCAGGATGTCACGAGTTGACATCGGGGCCACCCATGACATAGCGCAAAGGGGAGTTTGTCAGAGTGGCCAAGAGAGTGTCATGCAATAGATTGGTTTTGTCAGAATGTCATTGGTCCACCCGAATGGGAGCACGAGGCCATGGGTTCCGTGGTGTGGATACAGTGTACTAACCTCTGCAGAGTGTATAATCTATCAATAGCCGCGTCCTCGGTCATGGACATAGTTCGTAGTAGGTCACACTATGGGTCAACAGTAATAATAATCTGCATAATAAACAACCCCGGTTCCATGAGAAAAGAAGTTGGTTGATCTTTATGTGGTCATGCGATGATCATAGGTAAAGATCAAGCTCCTTGTGGTCATGTAATGATCACGATGGTACAGTTGATACCGAGCTTGGTTGATCCTGATGTGATCATGTGATGCTCACGATGGTAAGCTTAACACATATGGTGGTTACGAGATAACCTCCAAGAAGAGTAAGTTGGTCCAAGGGACCTTAAACATCGACCCCCCTGCATGTTAATTCCAGTATCATCATGTTCATATCATGAGTAACATGTACATGCCATGCTCATTCTCGTAATTGCTCTAGTAGTATAATGATCATCATTGATATTTAACCTGTAAATGCCATGATGTTGGTTGTCTTGATTGCTTTGGTTGCTGTGAGCTTGTGAGTACATTCTAAGTACTCACCTGGCGTGTCATGCCAGATTGCAGGTCATGCCGTGATTCATGGATTGTCAAGGATCCCGAGTTTGCGCTCTTGGATGTGTCCCAGCTAGAGTCCCTGCGGAGTGGAGTCCATCACCGTTGTAGCTGTTCCACTGCTAGAAGTTATTCCTCTATTACGAGATGTTCAGCTGCTAGCATAGAGCTACCTTAGCAAGCGTAGTGTCGCCGTGTCTTTGTAACCTTTGTATCTTCAGAACCCTTGTACCCGTATTAATTGTAATAAAGAGTTGATTTGTTCTATGCCAAGCAGTGCCGTATTCCAGAAGACTTGATCTCTGGGCTGGAATGCGGGATGTTCCGGTTCCTTTGAGCCGGGGTGCCACAACGCTTGGTATCAGAGCAAGTCTGGCTATAGGACGCCCTAGTCAGCTCGAGCATTAGAAACCGTTAGTATAGAGTCTAGTCGGTTTGCTGCATTTGTTTGTTGCATAGCATGCCTAGACTCACTATCTTGTCGCTAACGATCTTATCTTGTGAGTGTAGGGGGCATCGGTTTCGATCCACTACCTGCACCCTCCAGTTTTGCATACTTGCTTTTTGGTGTTTGGTGTCATCTCTGTCCCAGCGGAGTGATGCTGACGTACCTAGTGGTGTCGATCACTTGCCGGATTGATGCACAGGTATCGCACCAATATATTCTCTTCAGCAACACCTATCGTTTCGGTGGTAGACATGTTTCTATCCCGGATCTTGCCATCTGACTCGCCGTTTTGGCAATCCTCACTGGTCTTTGTTACCAGGAAAGGGCAATGCCAGCACACCCTGATTCCCACTGCTATCCTACCCTATCACCCATTCCCTGGACGAGTACGGTTCCCTTCCATCCACTTGATGATGATGTGGCCATGACATCCGTGTTCCACTACAAGTTGATCACCGAGTACGTCCTCATCCCTAAGCCCGTCCAGATGCAACCTGTGTTGAGCCAGCGTTTGGTGTAGCTCTGTTTACACCACCCGCTCCACACGCTGATCCACTTTCGTGCACACCACCACATCATATTAGATCGTAGTACTGTAGTTTCTGCGAGATTTGTGTGTGAAAGTAGGCATGCATATTGTGTGAATAGCAGTAAAATGTGATGTTGCTTGTATGTAATCTTGATACCTTGTGTACTTTTGTTTGAGTCGTTTCTTTTGCTTCTTTCTTTGGGCCTTAAGTGTCACTTTATTTCCCCTAATGAAAGTTGCTCATCAACCGCCACCAGACTCGAAGAATCAGTGAGGAAATCAATTGTTTGGAAGCTCAGCTAAACATTATGGAATTCTCAGTCGACTGCATTATATTGAGAATATTTGGTTTGAATACAAATGATATTCTAGAATAACTATCAGCATCAAGAATGCCTCAGTGTGCAACCATTACAACCATAAGGAACTAGTAGGAAGATAAATTGTGTACAAGGCCAACCGTATATTTCGAGACAAAGCAAGAGTGTCATGGGTATATATGTATGTATGGCATTCAGTCCGCATATCAGAGAGAAAAGCTTCTGGTGTAAGCAACCCAGTCTTCCTCTGCACGCTACCAGGGAAGCTTATAATGCAAGGCTCCTCAATCTTCCTCAGTACGATATGTGGATAGCTTGTTGGGTAAGATACTCAGCCTTCCTCGGTAAGCCACCGCATAAAGCTTCCGGCATAAGGCACCAAATCTTCCCCAGCAAGTAACCAGGAGGAGAAGCTTCTGAAGTATGGTACCCAGTCTTCTTTAGCACACTATCTCGGCAAAAGCTTTGAGCATAACCTACTCAGCCTTCTTCAGCATGGTACTCTTGATGGATTCAAACACAATCTATCCAATCTTCGTCAGTACGGCACTACAAACAGTTGACAACATTGGCACGAGTAATTACACAGTAAGTTGGCAGTGCATATCAAGAATCAGGTCCGCAATAGTTTGGTCAGAAGCACGAGCTAGGCAGGACCAAAGTGGCTGTCTCGGAAATCAAATGCTCAGCTACACATACTTCCATATATATTGTGAACATGCTGCCAAGGTCATGCAAGTCACTCGTATGATGATGCAAGGATGGTGAAAATCCAACAACCACATGAGTTATGCAAGAGGAAGAAAGCCAGTTATACACCTTAGTGTGAGGCAAGGACCGACAAGCTATGAAGTCAGACAACATTGGGACCACAAATTTTGACAATGGATATCATGGCCAGCTTCCTCACACCCGACAAAGTGATATCATTAACCTTTGTCACTATCTCGTATGATTGACGACAACAATGAGCGCTGCACAACTACATGTGAACATGGTATATTTCATATGACACGAGACATGACCAAGGATATGGTATGAATGCCGAAATGTTGCACCTATGGTCACACGTAGAATTAAGGATATATAAGTCCAAGCTCTTTCATCAAAGGATTCAGAAAAAGAGAACAATAATGAAGGAGCACGACTGGCAATACAGAGGTGATAATCGTTGCCCAAATAACATGGTACGGATCCCCAAGACAGTTCGATTCCGTATAGATCACCATGAACACACACCCAAGGGGTCTACTCTGATTGTAAGAATCTCATATCAAGATAACTCGCTTGTCCAAATGTATATTCTCAGAATTATCAGTACCGAATATCCAAGCCTGTCATGTCAAACCAAAGGCCAACTCAGCAGCTTGATTTCAGCGACTGTGATAAAGCATCGCACGGCTTATGGATATACCGATAGAATGAGTACTCGAAATGCTGAACAACAGTCTCGGATCATGTGCAAGATTCTTCCACCAGAACCACCGTCAGTCAAGACTCTGGATGCTACTGTTATAAAGCCGTACTCCTTTATACTGGTCATGACAGGTGATAGTCAAATCTTTGGTATGGATTTGATACTCTAGACAGTGAAGCCAGCCAAGATGATTCAAAACTCCCTACCAGTAGTCAGATTCCGCCAAGACAAGGGTTATGATTCCCAGTATGGTTTTGAACCTGGAGGACATGCATCTAGTAACCCGATGCAATGATTAAATGTTTCATGTCCACCAAGGGAATTTGTTCACAACTCCATGGAATACTATCGGTGCTGGATAGAAGAATGTCACGTCAACTGGAAATCACTACCGGACTTATGGAAATTCTAGTCATGATAATATCAGATAAGCCAGCAGATATGAAAGAACTGGAGTCAGAGTAAGAATGAACATATGAAGGAAGACCTGTCAGAATGTTGGATATGGTGAAGCAAACCACCCCAGAGCAAGCCAGTTATGTCATATGAAATTCAGAGCGAACAATATATAAAAAAGGAAAAAGGATACCCGAGTTGGAAACGGTTTCCTTAAGTCAGAATATTCGTACTTGTTCCCTGAGCAACCAAATGTCGAGGATGAGATTTTTTGTAAGGGGGGTAGGTTTGTGACACCCCGATTTTTGGCCCTTTCTTTTTCTTTTGGATTTCTTCGAATTTTTATTTGGAGTTCCTTTTCGGTGGCTCTGTGGTCTTGAAACCTGGGAAGATCTTCTCTTCTTCCTCTCCCAAGTGGCTTGTCACTCTCAAATCCATCCCAAGACCTTGTCATTTCCATCTTAGCCCAACCCCAATTTTTATTTCTTGGGAATATTCCTTTTTCTATTAAAGGAATAGTCCTGTTTGCCCTAGGTTGTGAAGCAACCTATATTTCTGTCTTCCAAAAAATTCCCACAAAATTCTCATAAATTCTTTGGATCATATATTCCACAAATATGTTAAAACTCTTCCTTGCCTAGTTCAAAAATAATTCAGGAATATTCATTTCCTATTCTGTCCAGTATGGCACTTTGTGAAGGAAGTGCTATTTATCTTTTCTTGATTGCCCTCAAACTTTTTGAGTACACTTTCATATCCAAATAATTGCCTCATCCCAAAATTCAACTTCATTTTCCTAGTAAATTTTCCTCAGAAAATTTCCAAATTTCTGTCCAGAGAGAAGCTTTGTGAAGGAAGTACTAGCTAGGCTTATCCAAATGATTTGAAATTTTGGTAGATCATCCATATGGTCAAATAATTACTCTCCACAAAATTTCATCTCCATCCAAAAATTTATGTGAGCACACCATCCAATCTTTGTTTATGGTCATAATTTCAGTTTGTGAAGAAACTATATTTTTTCTTGCATAATAAATTCTGAAATTAATCCAGGACCAAAATTCACCAAGTTTCATTGAGCATACCAAAATTCACATCATTTTGCCAAGCCATTTTCTCCACAATATTCCACCAAGTTTCTATCCAGTGGGAAGCATTGTGAAGGAAGTACCATTTTTATTTATCAAAATGGTATGAAATTTTATAGTGCCTTCATATGCCCAAATCATCATCCTACACTAAATTTTAGCTCAATCCAATCATCCATGTGAGTCCCACTTCATGATCTAGTTTCTAGACCAGATTTTGCAGTTATGAAGCAACTATGATAAATATTGGTCCAAATCTTTTCATATTTCACAGGACTATAGTCCTTCCTACCCTAAACCCCTGTGACATATTTCTTGGCCCATTGGTTAAGTCATGTGACCACATATTCATGCCCAAGTTTGCTACAGCAAACTTTAGATGATCACTCCCATTAGCACAGTGGTGATTTAACCAAACCAAGCCCATAGTGGTGCTCCAGCAAGTAGGGTCCTCACGCTAGACATTTTTATGCTGGCCAGAAGAAACCGTGTGCGCCTATGCACGCGGTGACCACGCGGTCTAGCATGCCAAAAGCGTGCTCTGGACATCGGGGCCCTCAGCCACCACCCAAACGACGTCCTCGTGCCACCAAAGCATGTCCACAGCATCACCCACACTCTCCTCTGTCCACGCCACCCCTCTGGACCCCTCTCCCCCTCCTCATTCCTCCCCGACGCGCCACACCGCACCGCGTGCCTGTGGCCGCCATCGTTTTCCTGGTGTCCTCTTCTTCCTCGACCTCTCTCGAGCACCCCCGTGGCCTCTCCGCGTCGCACAAACCCTCTGTCCCCTCTCCCCCTCCCCTACGCGTGGCCTAGAGCTCCAGTGCCCTCGCCATTCGTCTCTGTGGCGGTATTCGGCTCGGGCATCTTGCCCCGGCTATATAAGCCGACCCGAGCCCCTCCTCTCCTCACCACCGGCCTCCTCTCCCTCCCAGCTCTCTCCCCGATCTCCAAATCGAGCCTCTGGAGCTCTGCTCGCCTCGCATTGCCTGTAGCAGATATTCCCTAGAGGCAATAATAAATGTTATTGTTTATCTCCTTGTTCATAATTATGTTTATGTTCCATGCTATAACTGTTATGATTCTCGAGTCTGCAATAACCACGAGGCTCGGAGGAAGACTCATATGCACGCGTGGAATAATAAACGGTAAAAAGTATTCCTAGTCTGGCCTCTAAGACTAGCTCAAGTGTTGCATGATGGTTCTGTTTTCCTGATCATGGGCATGACTATGCCGGCAACTTTGAGGGCACAATGTTGGGAGAACACTTGTGTGGAATCGACCCGAATTGATGCTATGCTATGAGATTCATTCGTAACAAGTTAATGGTTAATAACACAGAGAAGTTAATGTTTGCATAATTCCTTAGACAATGAGAGTGTTAAGTTTCTTCATACTTGCTTCATGAACTTTGGGGTTTGTTAAACGTCATCCGTAAATGGGTGGCTATTACGGCGGCTTACGGGTTCATGGAAAAGTGTGTCAAGGGACTTGATAGCTCAAGATTGGGATTTGCTCCTCCGACGATGGAGAGATATTCCTGGGCCCTCTCGGTGTTACGGTATCCACCATCGTCTGGCCAGACACATTGTGATTTGATCACTAGGATGCCGGAACACGGAAACGAGAAAAGAGAACAAAACCGGTAAGGAGGTAACTAGCATTGTGGACAAGTGTTGATCCATGGGGATGCCGATGTTTCTCACCTCAGGTATTTGTAAGATATCATGAAGCAACAGGAATAGCACACGGCAACTGGAGGTTCACTTGAATATTCATTCGTGTGGGTATAGGGGTCAATATGGGTGTCCACGGCTCCGATGTTGATCATTGATCGGAAAGAGTTCTGGTCATGTCTATACTTCACCGAACCTATAGGGTCACACGCTTAAGGGTCATCTATCTGCTGAATACTAGACAAGGAGTCTGAGAGAAAATCATCGGAAAAGTTTCGGACGAAACGGAAACGTTCTGGAGAGGACACCGGAATAGTTCCGGTAAAACTGAAAAGTTGTTTCAGGGTATTCCATTAAGTCAAATTGGTTTCGGCACATGTCTGGAAATTCTTGGAGGGTGCCCGAATCGTTCTGGAAACTTCTAGGATTTTTTCGAAGAAAAATCGGAAATGTTCCGGAGCAGCTGGAACCGCTATGGTAGCTTTTCGTTGAAGAAAAACATTGTTCCGGAATTGTTTCGGAATGCGTTAAAAATTGTTTTGGTGGGTACTGGAATTGTTCTAGGCACACAGAAATAATTTGGGATTTAACGGACGCAGAAAAATGTCTTCGTGAATAGTGAAAGTGCTTTTTGGATATTTTTTTGGAAAGCACCTATTGGGATATTTCCCAAAAGGCTTCTAGAGGACTTGGGAGCCAAGGAAGCTCCTCATGGGGGACCCACTAAGGGGTTGGCCGGCAACATGTGGTGCTCCTCCATGGAGCCCCACTTGTCCCATGGCTTCACCTTTATGCCCTTGTGAAGGACTTCTTTTATGTGCATTTTGGGTTTTATTGTAAAACCACCCTACCCCTTGGCTTTCCTATATATAGAGGTGGAGAGGTGCTCTCCACACTCACTCCTTGCTCTCATACACATGCCATGACATTTCTGGCTTCTCTCTTCCTCCCAGCGAAATAGTTTCGTAGAGCCGAAAAGCTGTCTGGGTTCTGGTGGGAACTAGTTCTGGACGGCGAAGCCCTGTCGGATAGATGACACCGTATGTGTGCAACTCTGTAGAGAGATCGTAGTTTCGGTCTTTGTTCGAGAGTGCCTCCCGCAGGGCTGTCCGAGTGACTGTCCGATTTTCAAGGGTCCTCCCGAAGGGTTGTCCGAGTGACCGTCCGAGTTTCGATGGTCCTCCTGAAGGGCTGTCCGCGACACCGTCCGAGGGACTATCTGACTGCCTCCCGGAGGGTTGTCCGAGGGACAGATGAGGGAGTACATCCTCGCGTTTGGGAGGTTGTAAATCCTAGCTGCGGGGATCTACACCGCCGATCGTCATCGACTCTACTTCCGCTGCGCTACGAGTCGGTAACGAAAAGATCAAACCTTGTATGCAGTCTCCATAGTGATCCTGGACTGGTTCGTAGGTCAGAAATTTTTTGTTTTCTGCTGCGTTACCCTACAGTGGCATCATGAGCCGTGCTATGCATATATGCTGGTTGCGATCTAGAATACATAGAGATGTATGGGTGTTGCACAATATAATTTGTAGTAGATGAGTTCTACTGTTGATAATTATTTGTGCGGGTAGCAGATGAAATCTATTACCCGATGTTCTTGTTGCTTCCCTGGAATTTGCATATTTCTGATCTTGATAACAGCATGGTGGATTTTCAAAGTTCTGGCAATCCGCGATCCTAATTGATCAACGAAGTGCTAACAGTTCTTTGAATTCCACCATAGTTAAAAAGAAAGATGAAATTTTGCAGACGAAAGGGCAATGCAGATATGATCTGCACGGGCGTCATGCCACTAGTAGATAACAGGGAATCAGTCCCGGTTCCAGAGGGCCTTTAGTCCCTGTTCTGGAACCGGGACAAAGCAATCGGGACTAAGGCCCCTCAGCTTTAGTCCCGGTTGGCTTACGAACCGGGACTAAAGGCTCCACCATTAGTCCCGGTTGGTGTTACCAACCGGGACTAAAGGAATTTTTTTGAAATCTTTTTTGAATTTTTTTTTTTGAAATTTTTTTTTGAATTTTTTTTAATATTTTTTTGATTTGTTTTGAAGTTTTATTCCGATTTTCAAATCTTTGAATTATTTGACAATTTAATGTCTAATCACCCCTCCTCCTCACCCCTCCTCACTCATCCCAAATCATCTAACTTCCCGGCCGGTCACCCATCCTCTCACTGCTCCAGCCCCAGCACGCTTAACTTCCTGGTTCTATCGCCCCTAGTTTCCAAGTCTGCACTTGTTGTTTTCCTGACAATAGTAAGCTATCAATCCTATTAACCCTTAGGTCCTGATGTCACATGATTTAATTTTTTGAATTCCAAACAATTATTAAAATAAACAAAATAAGTAATAATAATATTGAATTTCAATGAAAATAAAATAAGTAATAATATTTTTTTTTTGCCATTTATTCATTTAATATGGCATAATTAATATCTTTAAATCAGTAAATCGAAATTCGACAAATAATATGTCCATTATTATCAGAAAAATGTGAGGAATCCAAATATGACATCATTTATTTATTTTTATATAAAATTAATTTTTAAAATTATAAAAAATGATTTTTTTTGATTTTGTAGGAAAAAATCTTCTTTTTGAAATAACCTTTTTTACTTTTGGAATTTTGAGAATCTGAGAAAAGTTCACCGGGTAAAACCCGGTGAAATCGAGTCCCAATTTTTCTCTAGTTTTTTTTGATATATTAAACTTTTTTTTCCGACGTCGTACGCAAAAGTTTTGGCCGTTTTACATTTTTTTCTGTTTTTTTGCAAAAAGGGTCAAAATTCATATTTCAAAATTTCTATACCAACTAGGCACTAAAACCTAACTACATCTCCAAGGATTTTATTTTTTGAAGATTTTATCATTTTTGTTTATTTTCTACAAACTAAAAAAGGCGGTCCACCGGGGGGGGGTAGGAATGAGAATAAATAAAACTTTTAGTCCCGGTTGGTGTCTCCAACCGGGACTAAAGATAGACCTTTAGTCTCGGTTGGAGACACCAACTGGGACTAAAGGGTCTCGGCCTTTAGTCCCGGTTGGTGTCTCCAACCAGGACTAAAAGGTAGACCCTTTAGTCCCGGTTGGAGACACCAACCGGGACTAGAGGGTATCGGCCCCTTTAGTCCCGGTTGGTGTCTCCAACCGGGAATAAAGGTTCCGTTCGACCCGGGACTAAAGCCTGCCGAGCCCCGCGCGGGGTTAGTAGCCGATCGAACCGGGACTAATGCTCACATTAGTCCCGGTTCGTAATGCAACCGAGACTAAAGCCATATCCGGGAGGGACCAAAGGCCCTTTTTCTACTAGTGTGCGTATGATGAAGTTTAGTATGGGGCTCGAGATTTAATTATCTCGTGTTTCATACACCCCGCGATGTTAATCTAGCGACTTGAATAATCATACTTGATGATAAAACGTTGGAAGCTGCAGTTTGTTCGAAACCTTAGAAGCCACGTAAAATGAAATTTTGCATAAACCCGATTAGAGGCATCTAACTTGGTTTTGCAGGATGGTTTGCATGTGCATATCATGTGGTATAGCAGTGCTCATATTAATTTGATTATGTATGAGATGACTATATGTTGTAAATTAACATGACCTGCGTGTCATGATTCGGCATGGTGGCTGGAGCCATATGATTGTCACTTTAATGACCTGCGTGTCAACCTTTTGTATTGCACTTATTTTATTAGCTATAGAGATAGCAATATTATCTGGTGCATCGACAAGGTGGTCGCAAACTTCGCGAAGGTGAACACCGACATGAATGCCGAAGACGAAGAAATACAAGACTTCTCCGTCAGAAAGTGCTATACCATATCATGCTATTATGAATTGCCTGAGATGTTTATCCCTTATGATGCACCCTTCTTGATTGCGTGGTAGTCGCTTTTTATTAGGGTGATCTCTCACAAAAATATCAAGTAGTTAGTGTTCTCCCAAGTGTAGCACCGTCACGACACCTAACTTCTCGGAGTGCGTCATGTACACATGAGTACAAACGATTAGGGAAGTGTGAGGCGGGTGAGGTCAGACCTCGCAGCGAGATCACTTGGTTGTCTTGACGTTCTGGCTTGATCGTCCTGAGCTCGGAACACGCCCATCGAAAGATGAACAAGAATCACATAGAGATGTGATCGGCAAGTTGGCCTACCGATTGAAATTCGCGTCATCAGTGATGAACCCGTCAATGGCATCGAATTGAAATACGGATCTTGTATCACTCGAAATCAATTTTGAGAGATATTGATTTGAGTGGGAGCGCACTTTAGAATTAATTTTTTAATTCTTAGTGCAATTAATTATGGGCACTGTCTATGTGTTATATGCATAATAGTTATAGAAGAATGGCTCGCGTTTCCACCTTCCCTATTAAAATTGAATAAACTGTTAAATATATGGTTAAAACTTTACGGTTGGTAACGTAATGTGAGGATTGTCCTCAAAAGTGCCGAGAAGGACTTTGTCCTATCACATGCTTTTGGTATTCTCCCGCTAATTCTATGGATAATGTGACTCTCGTCCTTCGATCCAAAAGCTAGAATTCCGGTACGGTCAAGTGCAATATGTTTGCCTCCATGAGACCCGAACTTCAAAAGTTTAGGGATAGCTATGTGATATTCATGGAACTGAAAATCATTTTCAGACACAAACAAAGGCTAAAAGATATGGGATATCCAAAGAAATGTTTGTTTTGCAAACTATTAGTAGAAGTGTTTACTATGCATTTGACCAATAACAGAGGGATCCAGTAGCCTGTCATATGATGAAGGTGAATAAAACAACAACTTAAAGGAAATGTCCAAAGGGTGTTAGTGTGACTTACACGCCTAGGAAATCCGGGGCTAACGCCACTCTTAAGTTGGATGCTTCCTCTGACAGTAGAAGAAATACTGAAAGTTAAACTGTTAGAAGTATAAAGGCAAAAAGAGAGAAGACTGGAATATCCAGCTCATGTATGAATGTCATGCAAGCTATTGATGTATAGAAGGCTGGTCAAAGATATAATTCTTGGGAATTATGATTAAACATGTTAATCACTGATTCTTGGGTATTGTGAGTTGATCACAGAGATACCCGCTCGATTGCATTCCATTGCAATGTGATGCAAGAACTACTACGGCCTAAAAGACTAGCCGGAAATGAGGTTTAAAATACATGTTGGGAACATAGTAAAAGTCGTTATGCCTTCCATCGGTGTATTACCTATGTATTTATTTTCATAATTCATTTTGGAGTTTTCATACACTCTAGCCCATTGCATAAGGTATCTTGCAAGAAGGTTGTTCATAAGAGAACTTTTGATGTTCGGTGTTATGAATAACATAAGGGCCATACTTTCATTGTGATCGAGATGTATGTTATGAATATTGATAATAATACATTACCTCTGTATTTACGTTCATAATTCATTTTAGAGTTTTATACACTCTAGCCCAATTGCATAATGTTTGTTGCAAGAGTGTTGTTCATGAAAGAACAATTGTTGTTCGGAATCATGAATAACATAAGGGCCATGCTTCCATCGTGGATAGGATGTATGTTATGAATATTGATGGTAATATGATACATCCATAACACTGACGCTAAATGTCGCAAGACTAAGGGAATACCACACATGTGTGGCACTACATTTGGTCACATTGGAGAAACCCGCATGGAGAAATTCCATTATGATGGATTTTGAAGTCATTTGATTATGAATCATTTGACACTTGCAACTTTCCTCCGGAAATGTGAAGTGACTGAAATACCGTTCACAGGCCATAAGGAATAAGCAACGAACTTATTGGCGATCATACATTTTGATGTATGTAGTCCAATAAATGTTGTTAGTAGCAGTGGATTTTATCTATCTTCAGAAATGACTCAAGTAGATATATGGATATCTACTTGATGAGACGTAAGTCTGGATCTTTTGAAATCATTCGAAAGGTTTTCAAAATGAAGTAGAAATTATTGTAACAAGAAAATTATGTTTCTGCAATTGGATTGTGGAAAGAAATATTTGAGTTACAAGTTTAGCGAATGTCTGATGAGTTATGAAAAGAGTTTAATAACTTACACCTCCCGGAACTCCACTGTGAGTGGTATGTCCATGAAGATGTATTCAAACCATTTATGACATGGTAAGATCAAAGATGACATAAATCAATTTGCCATTATCCCTTTTAAAGTAATGCTTTAGAGACTGCGGTTTTTACACTGAAAAGACCACCATCAGGTCTGTTGAAATGACGTCATGGTATGGTACGCCCAACCATGCTTTGTCTTTTCTTAACATTTGGAATATGGGGCTTGTGTAAAATATTTACAAACCTATTCCAAATCAGACAAGTACTACTTTATAGGTTATCCCAAGTAATTGGGAATTCCTCCACCACGATACCGAGGCAAAAAGTTTTGCCACAAGAACGGTATGCTTTTAAAGAGAATAGTTCTTACAAAAGGGGAGTGGGAGAACAGTGCAACTCGACGAGATAACAGTATCTTCGCCATCAGATCAAAGGAAAGAAACCTTGGAAGTAATTCCAGAGTTTCCTACTGCGACTGATACGGAAGCCTCTACATGAGATGTATGGACTTCGGCCGAACTTGCAACTGAGCCACGTAGGCAAAACTCGTGCAAACCTCTTAGGTGCGCAAGCGAGATATTGTTGTTAGACAACAATATACCTACGATACACAAGGAAGCGTTGATGGGCCCTGACTCCGAAATTGGCTAAATGCCAATATAATCCCAGATAGTTTCCATAAATGATTCAAGATTATATCTCTATAAAACCCTTCGGAAGACTTAGAGTCTAACGAACATTAATGGAGCTATAAACTGATGTGGATAAAATGTTTTATCCATAAAGCTCGACTTGTTGCAATAACAAGTTCAAGGAGTTGACTAAGATGAGATTGTCTCACCGTAGCGATGCTTAAAGTCAAATTGGGTTAAACTAGCAATTAATACATATTTCAATCATGAAATATGTAACATGGATGCCAAAAGGAGTTCCATGTGATGGAAATACAACCTAGGACTTGTATGTGATACAGTCCAAGGTATTTTGTCAGCCCAGAGGATGCTAGTGAGTATGCAAACTTCAGAGATCCAGCAATGGACAGAAGAGAGCAAAATGGAGTTGGAATCTTCGAAAGAGTTTGATTTCATCAATGGATAACGAAGATGCTTGTGGTTTCAAGAAAGTAAGTGGGAGCATAATAATATTTCTAAAAACTTTGTGTGTTTGAAACATTGTTGATTGGAAATAATATAAATTTCTTGACACGAATTAGGACTTCCTTGAAAATAGTTTTCGATGAAGTGCTTGGGCTAAATAGCCTTGACATTAGGCATATTTATCTACGAGATAGAATTGCCTAATAGGCTAAAGCCAAAAATACATAATGACAAGATGCTAAAACAGTTTAGCATAAGAACGCCAAGGAGTGATTCTTGCCGAAGTCACATGGAAAGGGTTTTTGCAAGACTCGGTGTCCCAAAACACTGATGAGCGAAATACATGATGGAGATTCCACACACTTTCGTGTTTGGATTAATCATGTATTCCATGGTATGTAAAACAAACAGATATGTCCAGTACTCCCAAGGAGTTGCGAGTATAGATACCATAGTGATCAAAGTACTGATCAAGGGACAACAGTGAAAAAATGTCATTAAGTACTAAAGTAGCACTGATGACCTGTTTTCTCACAAGAAGAGATTATGAAGTGCTCGTTGTAAGTGATTACATCGATACAGTCTTCATCAATGCTCCATGCGATTTTCGATTTAAGTTAAGGGTTTTGTGTAATACACAATATGGTGGCACGGTGTTTGGAAATCGTTCCAAACAGGTTACTGTGGCGAATTCTATAACTAAGGCCAAGTATGTTACCGCTTTCAAAGCGACATAGAAGATGTTGAATCATACAGTTCGTTCATGAACTTAGTATGATTCCAAGATGGCTTTGGTCAATGGGACACTATTGCAGACAGTTGCTCCATAGCTCAGTCTGAGGAATCAAGGTTTAACCTGTGATTCACATATATACAAAGCCAAGTCCACACAAAATATGAATTTTGTGAAAGCGTGAAAACGCGAGGATATGCAAAGATACACACGGAACTGAAGTTGTCAGATCCATTGGACATCAAGCTATACCACAAGTGAAGCATTTTTACACCGGTATGCCATAGGTGTAAAGTGCATTAGCATTGACTAGATTATTGACTCTAGTGCAAGTGGGAGTCTGTCGGAGATATGCCCTAGAGGCAATAATAAATGTTATTGTTTATCTCCATGTTCATAATTATGTTTATGTTCCATGCTATAACTGCTATGGTTCTCGAGTCTGCAATAACCACGAGGCTCGGAGGAAGACTCATATGCACGTGTGGAATAATAAATGATAAAAAGTATTCCTAGTCTGGCCTCTAAGACTAGCTCAAGTGTTGCATGATGGTTCTGTTTTCTTGACCATGGGCATGACTATGCCGGCAACTTTGAGGGCACAATGTTGGGAGAACACTTGTGTGGAATCCACCCGAATTAATGGTTAATAACACAGAGAAGTTAATGTTTGCATAATTCCTTAGACCATGAGAGTGTTAAGTTTCTTCATACTTGCTTCATGAAGTTTGGGGTTTGTTAAACGTCATCCGTAAATGGGTGGCTATTACGGCGGCTTACGGGTTCATGGAAAGGTGTGTCAAGGGACTTGATAGCTCAAGATTGGGATTTGCTCCTCCGACGATGGAGAGATATCTATGGGCCCTCTCGGTGTTACGGTATCCATCATCGTCTGGCCAGACACATTGTGATTTTATCACTGGGATGCCGGAACACGGAAACGAGAAAAGAGAACAAAACCGGTAACGAGGTAACTGGCATTGTGGACAAGTGTTGATCCACGGGGATGCCGATGTTTCTCACCTCAGGTATTTGTAACATATCGTGAAGCAACAGGAATAGCACATGGCAACTGGAGGTTCACTCGAATAATCATTCGTGTGGGTATAGGGGTCAATATGGGTGTCCACGGCTCCGATGTTGATCATTGATCGGAAAGAGTTCCGGTCATGTCTATCCTTCACCGAACCTATAGCGTCACATGCTTAAGGGTCATCTATCTGCTGAATACTAGACAAGGAGTCTGAGAGAAAATCACCGGAAAAGTTTCGGACGAAATGGAAATGTTCCGGAGAGGACACCGGAATAGTTCCGGTAAAACTGAAAAGTTGTTTCAGGGTATTCCATTAAGTCAAATTGGTTTCGGCACATGTTTGGAAATTCTTGGAGGGTTCCCGAATCGTTCTGGAAACTTCTGGGATTTTTTCGGAGGAAAAACCGGAAATGTTCCGGAGCAGCCGGAACCACTATGGTAGCTTTTCGCTGAAGAAAAACATTGTTGCGGAATTGTTTCGGAATGCGTTCAAAATTGTTTTGGTGGGTACTGGAATTGTTCTAGGAACACAGAAATAATCTGGGATTTAACGGACGCAAAAAAATGTCTTCGTGAATAGTGAAAGTGCTTTTTGGATATATTTTTTGGAAAGCACCTTTTGGGATATTTCCCAAAAGGCATCTAGAGGACTTGGGAGCCAAGGAAGCTCCTCATGGGGGGACCCACTAAGGGGGTGGCCAGCCACATGTGGTGCTCCTCCATGGAGCCCCACTTGTCCCATGGCTTCACCTTTATGCCCTTGTGAAGGACTTCTTTTATGTGCATTTTGGGTTTTATTGTAAAACCACCCTACCCCTTGGCTTTCCTATAAATAGAGGTGGAGAGGTGCTCTCCACACTCACTCCTTGCTCTCATACACATGCCATGACATTTCTGGCTTCTCTCTCCCTCCCAGCGAAATAGTTTCGTAGAGCCGAAAGGTTGTCTGGGTTCCGGTGGGAACTAGTTCTGGACGGCGAAGACCTGCCGGATAGATGACACCGTATGTGTGCAACTCTGTAGAGATATCGTAGTTTCGGTCTTAGTTCGAGAGTGCCTCCCGAAGGGCTGTCCGAGTGACTATCCGATTTTTGAGGGTCCTCCCGAAGGGCTGTCCGAGTGACCGTCCGAGTTTCGAAGGTCCTCCCGAAGGGCTGTCCGCGAGACCGTCCGAGGGACTGTCTGACCGCCTCCCGGAGGGCTGTCCGATGGGCATATGAGGGAGTACATCCTCGTGGTTGGGAGGTTGTAAATCCTAGCTGCGGGGATCTGCACCGCCGATCGTCATCGACTCTACTTCCGCTGCGCTACGAGTCGGTAACGAAAAGATCAAACCTTGTATGCAGTCTCCATAGTGATCCTGGGCTGGTTCGTAGGTCGGAATTTTTTTTGTTTTCTGCTGCGTTACCCTACATTGCCACCATGGTCGCCGTCGGGCCTCGCTCGAATTGGAGGTGCCCGAGCCTCTTTTCCCCATCCAAACCTCACCAGCGACCTCCCCTAGCCTCGGCGAGTCTCTCCAAGGCCTCACCCTCTCCTCCTCGTGACCATAGTGCTCTGTTCTTCGTCGCCCGAACCGGCCATCCGCCGTGACCGAAGCCCCGCTCGCTACGGCGCTCCCCGGCGAGAGTGAAGCCCCAGGATGGATGCGGCCCGGCCTCCTGAGCTCTCTGGTAGGTCGCACGCCATGAGGGATGGACGGAGTCGCCGGCAATCCCCGTCGAGCACCGCCCCTGTCTCGGCCAAGAGTGTGCGCGGGAGGAAGACGACGACCGGCTCAGCCCCGCTGGTGGGCCCCGCGTGTAAGTCTCTGCGCGCTGACCTAGCCGACCAGTTGACCGTTTTAACTAAAAGCGTATTTCATGAATACGCTTTCCGTAAGTGAAAGCGCATTCTGCTGTGGCTTCAGCTGAAATTACGTTTTCCCTACAGGAAGACGTATTCCCTGAAGTGCGCTTTCAGCCTCAACCCCCCCAGCCAAAACCCTTAATTTGCGAACATTCGTCCGTTAGCAGTAGAAAAGCACAGTTTTTATTTCTTTATCTGCCTAACGAACGAATGGCCGTATTTTCGCAACGTAACTCCGAGTCAGGTGATTCAAAAGCCCATGTTCTGATGGTATCATAAAAATGACCTATTTGCCCTTGCCCTTTTATCAGCTCCGCCGGGAGAGAAACTTTTCTGGCAAATATTTCCGCGATTTCATCGCACTTCTTCCCGGTGAATCGTTCGTCCCCAGGCAAGCCACAACAGCCACTTGCATGATGGGATTGCAATAGCCATGGTTTCCACCTGAATGTTCGAATAATTATTTGTTCATTTCATTATTTGGAATGCTATGCTTGTGAATCCACGCTCATTTCTTATGCCATATTCATTTTCATCTAGTAAGTGAAATGATTAATTGCTAATGTTATTATTATCACGTTTCATTCTTGTAATCATTTCCAATGCTAGTGATAATGATATGCTCATATGAATAGTTAGGGTTTGTTATGAAAATACTTGTTATATTCATAATCATCATTATGCCATGCTCATTTGCATCTGATAGACTTAATGATTTATTTTTGTTGATGTTATAATAAATGGTTATATTGCCCATCCATGTTTATGTTGATATCATGCTCATATGCATTGTCATTTTATTGTGAATCAATGTAGGAGATATGCCCCAGAGGCAATAATAAATGTTATTATTTATCCCCATGTTCCTAATTAAATTTATGTTCCATGCTATAACTGCTATGGTTCCCGAGCCCGTATATCCATAAAGGCTCTGAGGAAAACCCATGTGCACGTGTGGAATAATAAATGGTAAAAAGTATTCCTAGTCAAGCCTCTAAGACTGACTCAAGTGTTGCATGATGATCACATTTTCCTGATCATGGGCATGTCTATGCCGGCAACTTTGAGGGCACAATGTTAGGAGAACACTTGTGTTGAAGCGACCCGATTGATGTTATGCTATGAGATACATTCATCAGAAGTTAATGGTTAATAACACAGAGAAAGTTAATGTTTGCATAATTCCTTAGACCATGAGAGTATAGAGTTTCTTCATGCTTGCTTCATTAACTTTGGGGTTTGTGAAACGTCATCCATAAATGGGTGGCTATTACGGCGGCTTACGGGTTCATGGAAAAGTATGTCAAGGGACTTGATAGCTCAAGATTGGGATTTGCTCCTCCGACTATGGAGAGATATTCTTTGGGCCCTCTCGGTGTTACGGTATCCATCATCGTCTGGCCAGACACATTGTGATTTGATCACAGGGATACCGGAACACTGGAATGAGAAAAGAGAACAAAACCGGTAACGAGGTAACTGGCGTAGTGGACAAGTTGTTGATTCACGGGGATGCCGATAAATCTCACCTTGGGTATTTGTAACATATCGTGAAGCAACAGGAATAGCACACGGCAACTGGAGGTTCACTCGAATATTTATTTGTGTGGGTATAGGGATCAATATGAGTCTCCACGGCTCCGATGTTGATCATTGATCGGAAAGTGTTCCGGTCATGTCTATACTTGATCGAACCTATAGGGTCACACGCTTAAGGGTCATCTATCTGCTGAATGCTAGACAGGGAGTCTGAGAGAAAGTCACCGGAAAAGTTTCGGAGACAACGGAAGAGTTCCGGAGAGAGAGCACCGGAAGAGTTTCGGTAAAACTAAAAAGTTGTTTCGGGGTATACCATTAAGTCAAGTTGATTTCAGCACACGCCTGGAAATTCTTGGAGGGTGCTAGAATTGTTCTGGGAACTTCTACGATTTTTCTGGAGAAAAAACCCGGAAATGTTCCGGAGCTGCCGGAACCGCTTTGGTTGCTTTTCGCAGATGAAAATCACTAATCCAGAATTTTTTCGAAACGCGTCCAAAATTATTTTAGTGGGTACTAGAAATGTTCTAAGACCTACAGAAATATTTTCGGATTTAACGATCGCAGAAAAATGTTTCCGTGAATAGTGAAAATCACTTTATGGTTAATTTATGGAAAGCCACCTTTTTGGGCTTTGTCCCAAAATATCTTAGGGATGACATGGATGGATGAGAGCCACCCTACCCCTTGGGTTTTCCTATAAATAGAGGTGGAGAGGCACTCTCCACACTCACTCTTTCTCACATACAAATGCCATGCATGATCTGGCCTTCTCTCTCACTCCCCGCGAAATAGTTTCGTAGAGCCGAAAGGCTGTCTGGGTTCCGGTGGGAACTAGTTCTGGACGGCGAAGCCTTGCCGGATAGATGACATCGTATGTGTGCAACCCCGTAGAGAGGTTGTAGGTTCTATCTTTTTGCCCGAGGGGCTGTTCGAGAGTGCCTCCCGAAGGGTTGTCCGAGTGACCGTCCAAGATTCTGTGAGTGCCTCCCGAAGGGCTGTCCATGACTCCGTCCGGGGGACTGTCCGACCGCCTCCTGAAGGGCTGTCCGAGGGGCTGACGAGGGAGTACAGCCTCGCGGTTGGGAGGTTGTAAATCCTAGTTGTGGGGATCTGCACCAACGATCAACATCGACTCTACTTCCGCTGCGCTACAAGTCGGTAACGATCAGATCGAACCCTGTATGCATCTCCATAGTGATCCTGGGCGTGCTGGCAGTACCGGAATTTTTTGTTTTCTGCTGCGTTCCCCTACGGTGGCATCATGAGCCATGCTATGCGTAGATGTAGGTTACGATCTAGAATGCATAGAGATGTATGGGTAATGCACAATATAATTTGTAGTAGATGAGTTCTATTACTGAAATTATTTGTGCGGGTAGTAGATGAAATCTGTTACCCGATGTTCTTGTTGCTTCCCTGAAATTTGCGTATTTCTGATCTTAATAACGGCATGGTGGAGTTTCAAAGTTCTGGCAATCCACGATCCTGATTGATCAATGAAGTGCTAACAGTTCATTGAATTCCACCATAGTTAAAAGAAAGATGAAATTTCGCAGACAAAAGGGCAATGCAGATATGATCGACACGGGGGTCATGCGTATGACAAAGTTCAGTATGGGGCTTGAGATTTTATTATCTCGTGTTTCATACACCCCACAAAGTTAATCTAACGACTTAAATAATCATACTTGATGATAAACGTTGGTAGCTTCGGTTTGTTTCGAAACCTTAGAAGCCACGTAAAATAAAATTTTGCATAAACCGATTAGAGGCGTTTAACTTGGTTTTGCAGGATGACATGAGATGTACATAAGATGTGCATGAGATGTGGTATAGTCTTCATCATATAAATTTGATTATGTATGAGATGACTATAAAATGTAAATTAACAAGACCTGCGTGTCATGATTCGGCATGATGGCTGGAGCCATATGATTTTCACTTTAATGACCTGCCAGTCAACCTTATGTAATGCACTTATTTTATTAGCTATAGAGATAGCAATATTATCTGGTGCATCGACAAGGTGGTGGCAAACTTCGCGAAGGTGAACACCGACGCGAATGCCAAAGACGAAGAAATAAAGACTTCTCCGTCAGAAAGGGCTATACCATATCATGCTATTATGAATTGCCTGAGATGCTTATCCCTTATGATGCACCCTTTTGATTGCATGGTAGTCGCTTTTTATTAGGGTGATGTCTCACTTAAAATATCAAGTAGTTAGTGTTCTCCCAAGTGTAGCACCGTCACGGCACCTATCTCTTCGGGTTATCACATGGATGCATGGGTACGAACGATTAGAGAAGTGTGAGGCGGGTGAGTTGAGACCTCGCAGCAAGATCACTTGGTTGTCTTGACGTTCCGGAGGATCGTCCTGAGCTCGAAACACGCCCATCGAAAGATGAACAAGAGTCACATAGAGATGTGATTGGCAAGTTGGCCTACCAAATGAAATTCTCGTCACTTGAGATGGATGCATCCTTGGCGTTGAATTGAAATTTGGATCTTGTATCACTAACAATCAATTATGGGAGATATTGATTTGAGTGGGAGCGCACTTTAGAATTAATTCTTTTAATTCTTAGTGCAATTAATTATGAACTTTGTCTAAGTGAAATTTGCATAATACTTATAGAATTATGGCTCGCGTTTCCACCTTCCCTATTAAAATTGAATAAGGTGTTATTTATCTGGTTAAAACTTTACGGTTGGTAACGTAATGTGAGGATTGTCCTCAAGAGTGCCGAGAAGGACTTTGTCCTATCGCATGCTTTAGGTATTCTCTCGCTAATGCTACGGATAATGTGACTCTCGTCCTTCAATCCAAAAGCTAGAATTCCGTTACGGTTAAAGTGCAATATGTTTGCTTCCATGAAACCCGAACTTCAAAGGTTTGGGATAGTTATGTGATATTCATGGAACTGAAAATTATTTTCAGATACAAACAAAGGCCAAAAGATATGAAATATCCAAACAATGTTTGTTTGCAAAGTATTAGTAAAGTGTTTACTAAGCATTTGACTGATAAGAAAGGGATCCAGAAGAACGCCTGTCATGTAGATGAAGGTGAATAAAACAAATGACTTAAAGAGAAAGGAATTGTCCAAAGGGTGTTAGTGTGACTTACACGCCTAGGAAGTCCGGGGCTAACGCCACTCTTAAAGGTTGGGTGCTTCTTCTGAGAGTAGGAGAAATACTAAAAGTAAAACTGTTAGAAGTATAAAGGCAAAAAGAGAGAAGACTGGAATATCCAACTCATGTATGAAAGTCATACAAGCTATTGATGTATAGAAGGCTGGTCAAAGAAATAGTTCTTGGGAATTATGATTAAACATGTTAATCACTAATTCTTGGGTATTGTGAGTAGATCACAGAGATACCCGCTCGATTGCATTTTGTTGCGACTCGATGCAAGAACTACTATGGCCTAAAAGACTTGCCGGAAATGAGGTTTAGATACGCGCTGGGAACATAATAAATTTTACTATACCTTCCATCGGTGTATTACCTATGTATTTATTTTTATAATTCATTTTTGGAGTTTCATACACTCTAGCCCATTGCATAAGGTATCTTGCAAGAAGGTTGTTCATAAGAGAACTTTTGATGTTCGGTGTTATGAATAACATAAGGGCCATACTTTCATTATGAATGAGATGTATGTTATGAATATTGATAATAATACATTACCTCTGTATTTACTTTCATAATTCATTTTAGAGTTTTATACACTCTAGCCCATTTGCATAATATTTGTTGAAAGAGTGTTGTTCATAAAAGAACAATTGTTGTTCAGTATTATGAATAACATAAGGGCCATACTTCCATCATGGATGGGATGTATGTTATGAATATTGATGGTATTATGATACATCCATAACACTAAGGCTAAATGTCGCAAGACTAAAAGAATATCACACATGTGTGGCACTGCATTTGGTCACATTGGAGAAACCCGCATGGAGAAATTCCACAATGATGGATTTTGAAGTCGTTTGATTATGAATCATCTAACACTTGCAACTTTCCTCTGAAAAGTGAAGTTACTAAAATACCGTTCACAGGCCATAAGGAACGAGCAAAGAACTTATTGGTGATCATACATCATGATGTGTGTAGTCCGATAAATGTTGTTGCTGGCAGTGGATTTGTCTATCTTCTGAAATGACTCAAGTAGATATATGGATATTTACTTGATGAGACGTAAGTCTGGATCTTTTGAAATCATTCAAAAGGTTTTCAAAATGAAGAAGAAATTATTGTAACAAGAAAATTATGTTCCTGCAATTGGATTGCGGAAACAAATTTTGAGTTACAAGTTTAGCGAATGTCTGATGAGTTGTGAAAAGAGTTTCATAACTTACACCTCCCGGAGCACCACTGTGAGTGGAATGTCCGTGAAGATGTAATCAAACCATTTATGACATGGTAAGATCAAAGATGACATAAATCTATTTTGCCATTATCCCTTTTAAAGTATTGCTTTAGAGACTGCGGCTTTTACACTGAAAAGAGCGTCATCAAATCTATTGAAATGATGCCATGGTATGGTACACCCAACCATGTTATGTATTTTCTTAACATTTGGAATATGGGGCTTGTGTAAAATATTTACAAACCTATTCCAAATCAGACAAGTGCTACTTTGTAGGTTATCCTAATTTATTGGGTATTCCTCCATCACTATACCGAGGCAAAAATGTTTGCCACAAAGAGCGGTATGATTTTGAAGAAAATGGTTCTTGCAGAAAAGTGAGTGGGAGGACAGTGCAACTCAACAAGATAACAGTATCTTCGTCATCAGGTCAAGGGAAAGAAACCTTGCAAGTGATTCCAGAGTTTCCTACCGCGACTGATACGGAAGCCTCTACATGAGATGTATGGACTTCGGTCGAACTTGCAGCTGAACCACGTAGGCAAAACTCGTGCAAACCTCTCCGGTGTGCAGACGAGATATTGTTGCTAGACAACAGTATATCTACGATACACAAGGAAGTGTTGATGGGCCCTGACTCCGGAATTGGGTAAATGCCAATATAATCCGAGATAGTTTCCATATAAATGATTCAAGATTTGATCTTGATAAACCCTTTGGAAGACTTGAAGTCTAACGAATATTAATGGAACTATAAATTGATACGGATAAAAATGTTTTATCCATAAAGCTCGACTTGTTGCTTATAACAAATTCAAGGAATTAACTGCGATGGGATTGTCTCACCGTAGCGATGCTTAAAGTCGGTTCGGGTTAAACTAGCAATTGATACATATTTCAATCATGAGATATGATACATGGATGCCAAAAGGATTTCCATAAGATGGAGATGCTACCTAGGACACGCATGTGATACAGTCCAAGGTGTTCTGTCAATCCAGAGGATGCTAGTGAGTATGCAAACTTCGGAGTTCCAGCAATGGACAGAAGAGAGCAAAATGGATAACGAAGATGCTTGTGGTTACAAGAAACTATGTGGGAGCATAATAATATTTCTAAAAACCTTGTGTGCTCGACACATTGTTGATTCGAAATAATATAAATTTCTTGACCCGAATTAGGACTTCATTGAAAATAGTTTTTTAATGAAGTGCTTGGGCTAAGTAGCCTTGATATTAGGCATAATTATCTACGGAGATAGAATTGCCTAATAGGCTAAGCCAAAAATACATATTGACAAGATGCTAAAACAGTTTCGCATAAGAACGCCAAGGAGTGATTCTTGCCAAAGTCACATGGAAAGAGTTTTGCAAGACTTGGTGTCCTAAAACACTAATGAGCAAAATACATGATGGAGATTCCACACACTTTTGTGTTTGGATTAATCATGTATTCCATGGTATGTAAAACAACCAGATATGTCCGGTACTCCCAAGCAGTTGCGAGTTTAGATACCAAAGTGATCAAAGTACTGATCATGGGACAACAGTGAAAAATGTCATTAAGTACTAAAGTAGCACTGATGATATGTTTTGTCGCAAGCAGAGATTATGAAGCGCTCATTGTAAGTAGTTACATCGATACAGTATTCTTCAATGCTCCAACCGATTTTCGATTTAAGTTAAGGGTTTCGTGTAATACACGATATGGTGGCACGGTAGTTGGAAATTGTTCCAACCAGGTTACTGTGGCGAATTCTATAACAAAGGCTATGTATGCTGACGCTTTGGAAGCGACAAAGAAGATGTTGAATCATATAGTTCATTCATGAACTTAGTATGGTTCCAAGATGGCTGTGCTCAATGGGACACTATTGTTGATAGTTGCTCCATAGCTCAGTCTGAGAAATCTAGGTTCGACCAGTGATTCACATATATACAAAGCCAAGTCCACACAAAATATGTATTTTCTGAAAGCGTGAAAATGCGAGGATATCCAAAGATACACACGGCCCTGAAGTTGTCAGGTCCGTTAGACATAGATTATACCACAAGCGAAGCATATTTTACACCGGTATGCCATAGGTGTAAAGTGCATTAGCATTGACTAGATTATTGACTCTAGCACAAGTGGGAGTCTGTAGGAGATATGCCCTAGAGGCAATACAAAATGTTATTATTTATCCCCATGTTCATAATTAAGTTTATGTTCCCGAGCCTGTATATCCATAAAGGCTCTGAGGAAAACCCATGTGCACGTGTGGAATAATAAATAGTAAATAGTATTCCTAGTCAAGCCTCTAAGACTGGCTCAAGTGTTGCATGATGATCACGTTTTCCTGATCATGGGCATGTCCATGCCGGCAACTTGGAGGGCACAATGTTAGAAGAACATTTGTGTTGAATCGACCCGAATTGATTTTATGCTATGAGATACATTCGTCACAAGTTAATGGTTTATAACACAGAGAAACTTAACGTTTGCATCATTCCTTAGACCATGAGAGTATCGATTTTCTTCATGCTTGCTTCATGAACTTTGGGGTTTGTTGAACATCATCCGTAACTGGGTGGCTATTACGGTGGCTTACGGGTTCATGGGAAAGTATGACATGGGACTTGATAGCTCAACATTGGGATTTGCTGCTCCGATGATGGAGAGATATCTCTGGGCCCTCTCGGTGTTATGGTATCCATCATCGTCTGGCCAGACACAATGTGATTTGATCACAGGGATGTCGGAACACGGGAACGAGAAAATAGAACAAAACCGGTAACGAGGTAACTGGCGTAGTGGACAAGTTGTTGATCCACGGGGATGCCGATAAGTCTCACCTCGGGTGTTTGTAACATATCGCTAATCAATAGGAATAGCACACGGAAACTAGAGGTTCACTCGAATATTCATTCGTGTGGGTATAGGGATCAATATGGGTGTCCACGGTTCCGCTATTGATCATTGATCGGAAAGTGTTCTGGTCATGTCTATACTTCACCGAACCTATAGGGTCACACACTTAAGGGTCATCTATCTGCTGAATACTAGACAGGGAGTCTGAGAGAAAGTCACCGGAAAAGTTTCGGAGACAACGGAAGAGTTCCGGAGAGAGAACACCGAAAGGGTTTCGATAAAACCGAAAAGTTGTTTCGGAGTATACCATTAAGTCAAAATGTTTTCGGCACATACCTGGAAATTCTTGGAGGGTGCCATAATTGTTCTGGGAACTTCTGGGATTTTTCCGGAGGAAAAAACCGGAAATGTTCCGGAGCTGCCGGAACCGCTTTGGATGCTTTTCGCTGATGAAAATCACTGAACCAGAATTGTTTCAGAATACGTCCAAAATTATTTAAGGGGGTACTGGAAATGATCTAGGCCCACATAAATATTTTTGGATTTAACGGTCGCGGAAAAATGTTTTCATGAATAGTGAAAAGCACTTTATGGTTGCTTTTTGGAAAGCCACCTTTTTGGGCTTTCTCCCAAAAGATCTAGGGGATGACATGGATGGATGGGAACCCCTTTTTTTGGGGGGGGGGCACATGGGGTGGACAGCCAAGGGGGCTCCTCTGTGACGCCCCTGCTCGACCGTGCACTAATAATACACGCAAACGTGCACGCTCGAGATCAGAGACTCACGGGAAGATATCACAACACAACTCTAAACTCAAATTTAAACATAAATCTTCATATTACAAACCAGGGGTCATGAGGACCCGAATACATAAGACATACACTCAAATAAAATCTGGGTACAGACATAGTTAGTCAAGTTTGCTTTAAGAAGGCTGGCACAAACAACGACACTGATTGAAAAGTCGAAGGCCTCCTGCCTAGGGCCTCCGAGCTACTCCTGGTCGGCTGGCTCAACCCAGTAGTACGTGCCTTCGGGACTCTCTTGGTAGTAAGCTCCTGCGGCGGCGTCTGGCTCGGGGGCTCCGTCGTCCGATTGCAGCAAGCGGGTATGGGGAAAAGAAGTAGCAAAGCAACCGTGAGTACTCATCCAGAGTACTCGCTAGCCTGACATCAGAACTATACTAATTATGCATCAGTATCAAAGGAATGGGGCTATATCTTTGGACTGAACTGCAGAATGCCAGAATAGAGGGGGAGAAGCCTAGCCTATCGAAGACTAGCATCTTGAAGCAATCTTGCAGCATCAGAAGAGAGTAGAACACAGTAGCATATAATAGTGGTTATATAATAGCAACGCCCTGAGATCCTTTCTCAACTCCCTGCGAGAAAGCGATCCCAAGAGCAGTATTAACAGTTTAATATTGAATCAGCATCAGTTTGAAGTTGTAGTGGATCAAGATACAACTCCGAGAGTCATGTTACCGTGGACACGGCTATTCGAATAGATCACTTCCCTGCAGAGGGGTGCACTACTGTTACCCAACACGCTCGATTACATCTGATCGGACACACTTGCTGGGTAATGCCCGGCCTCGGGTGATCGACACGACGCAGTCCTACCTAGGCTCAGCAGAGAGGTCGAGACGTCGGTCTAAATCCTAAGTGCGAAGGGGTCTTGGGCCATCGCCCTTTGCACTCCTGCACGTTGCGTGACTGGCCGGGGCCCAGGCGCGACACTGTATACACAGTGACGTATTCACCCGACCCCAACAATCAGCCCGCATCTCTGAGCTGTGACGTCTGAAGAGCTTTCGGCTGATACATATGACGTAGAGGGTCCCATAACCATTATCCAACGTGGTGGTAGTGCGTATAGGCCAGGGGCCAACTCAGATCAAATACCCAACTCCGTTAGGCATATTTAGTAGTTCACAGAGGCGATCAGGATTCCTGTCGCTCCGACTTGATAACACACGGATTACGAACAGGGACCAGGTGAACCCGGAGGTGAACCCGGAGGAATCACCCTCGATGGATTCACACAAGAGGAGTTGCACGACGGAAGCTTTGTCGGAGGTGATGAAAGAGGAATCACCCTCGGTAACCCACAACCGGATAGCTATTCTACAGAGGCATCATCGGAAGTGAGATAAGAGGTATGACCCTCGGCACTCGGTGGTAGCCCTGTAGAGTCGAACAACTTAGGGGGAATGTGCGGTGATGTGTTGGTCTCTGACCGTCGATCATACTGATCGAGTCTCCGGTGGAAAACCGTGGCAACAAGGACAAGGGTGTGGGGCCATTGATGTATCACTAACCAGCCTATACTAAGCATATAGGATAACAGGTAAAGTATCAACAACAGGTGACAAAACCAGGCTATGCATCAGAATAGGAACTATCGGAACAGTAGCAGGGGCAATTCGAATGCAAGAATAAGAGGGAAAGAATAGGCGATATCTGGATGATCAAGGGGGTTTGCTTTCCTGGAAGTTCTGCTGAGAGGGGCTGGTCTTCTGAAGGCTGCTCGTCTGGAGCATAGTCGTACTTAGCTGCGTCTGTGGCGGTCTCAGCGTCTATCGGGAGAGAAGGAGGGGGAAGAAACAATAAATTCACGGCAACAATGCAACAGCGATGCATGACATGCCTAAATGATATGCAGAGGTGATATAATGCCTATCTAACTGCTTTAGATAATATAGGAATTTATTTGGATTTATTTTATTAAGGTAATGCACAATTCATTTATCGAAACAGGGCAAAAAGTTCCATGTTAAGTATGTTAGAGGGGTGTGGCAGGTATGTGGGTGGCATATTCGGATTCTTCATATTTTTTTGATCATTTTTCATATATAAATTATTTTCATACGAGTTACGGTTTATTTTATATGATTTTTCAAAGTTTTAATCATTTTCTGGAATTTCTGAAATTATTTAATTCGAATTATCCAAAACAGTGGCCAGTGACGTCAGCATGACGTCAGCATGGCGTCAGCGGTCAAACCCGGCTGACCAGAGTCAAACCTGACCAGTGGGTCCCACTGGTCAGTGACTGATTAAATTAAAAAGGGTTTTATTTATCTAATTAAGTTAACTTAGGTGGGGCCCGGTAGTCAGTGATTAATTAAGTTAACTAATTAACTAACAGATTAATTAACGGTTTAATTAACATTATATTTATTTTAAAAACGATTTAAACTGGTGGGGCCCGCATGTCAGTGGCCCACGGGTGCCTAGTCAGCAGTTGACCCGGTCAACTGGGTCAACTGGGGCCCGTGGGGCCTAGCGTCAGCGACCCAGAGGCGGGCCCGGCCGTTGCCACGTCGGCGACATCAGTCGGCCGGCGTTTAAACGCCGGCCAGCGCATTTTTGCGGTGGCGCGCACAGGCGGCGGTCGGGTTTCGTCTACAGTGGGTCTCCGGACCCGTGGCTGGGCTTGTTCGAACGAGGGCATCGAGACACGTCGAATGGCGGTGGTGCCGTGGCCGGGGAGGCCCTATATCGACGACAGCGAGCTCATCGGCAGACGGCCGGAGTCGGGCGTCGGCGGAACTCTGCGAAACGCGGCGCTAGCGAGCAACTAAATAGCTAGGCTGGCTCTACGCGCGAGCACCAAGTGGATGGACATGCGCGCGTGACCAAATGGTCACCGGACGGCTGCCGGCGACTAGCTCGGGCGGCGAGGCGTACAACCGTGGAGAATACGGCGGCTACGGCTACGGGAAGAGGCCGGGGAGAGAGGGGTTGGACGCGGATGCTCACCGCGATGCTGTAGGGACGGGCAATGGGCTCGGGGAGGTGCAGCGACGGCGATCCTGGCGGCCGTAGATGAAGAAGAAGCTCGAGGGGGTCGCTGCGGGCCTCGTCCGGTCAAAAAGGAGGGCGTAGATGAAGTAGCTGATGACGACGAAGCCGGTGGACAGGTCGAGGAGGCGGACGGAGCTCGGTGGCCTCGGGATTTACGGCGGAGCGGCCATGACTGCGTTCGGGTGTGCGGGGCGGGGTGGATCTGGCGCGAGAGGGGAGAAGTGGCGAGGGGTAGTGGGAGAGGGCGAACCCTAGGGCACCGGTGCGACCTTATCCTCGCCGGGGAGCCGCGGGATGGCCAGCGCGTGGCGATCGGCGTTCGGGCGCGCGCGCGCGCTGACACCTGCCCGAGGAGGGAGACGACCTGTGCAGCTGGGCTGGGCTGCGCTGTGCTACTCAAAGCCCAGTTGCACAGTGAGCCTTTACCGATTTTCTTTTTCATTTTCTGTTCTGTTTTCACTTCTGTTTTGTAAAATGTTTGGCTACAATTTGGCTTTTGTAAAATAGGTGCCTTTGCTCAATAATTACAGTACAATATTAACGACTACCAGAAATTGGTTTGGAGACAATATGATTTCATTTGCAAGTTTATTAAACAAAATGGTATTAAATATTGTTGTTTGCTTCTGTTTTGATGATGTTAGAGTCATCTAGGTAGTTTAGGTGATGTTGTTTTTCTTAGCATAATTAGTTATGGATTATTTGCTATTTAATGAACATTTTAGTTTCCAATTTGAACAACTTTTATTTTTCACTTCATATTTGATTTTCAATTTGAGTTGGAATATGAAATGAGATATGATGCAAATGATGATCAAGCACTGTTAATCATGATGACTTGGCATTATTAGAGGGTGATCACTGTAGCTTAATTACAGGGGGTGTTACAACTCTCCTCCTCTCAAAGAAATTCTCGTCCCGAGAATTAAGAGGTAGGCTGAAAGAAAGCAGGATATTCTTCACGAAGACGATCCTCGCGTTCCCAAGTGGCTTCATCTTCAGAATGATTCGACCACTGAACTTTAAGGAACTTGATTGCCTTCTGACGGGTTCGTCGTTCAGCTTGATCGAGAATGCGGATCGGATACTCTTGATAAGATAGATCTTCTCGTAATTCAAGCATTTCATGATCCACTGCTCGGATAGGATTCTTGAAGTAGCGACGAAGTTGTGATACATGAAAGACATCATGCACTTGAGAAAGGTTCGGCGGCAATTCCAATTGATATGCCACTTCTCCTCGACGGGCTAGAATACGGAACGGGCCAATGTAGCGAGGAGCTAACTGGCCCTTGATTCCAAATCGATGGGTGCCTTTCATCGGAGTGACACGAAGGTAAGCTTGTTCGCCAGGTTGATAGACCATTACCCGGTGTTTCCGATCATAGTTGCTCTTCTGACGAGACTGAGAAGTTTTCAAATGTTCACAGACAATACAGACTTGTTCTTCAGCTTGTTGAATAATGCCCGGTCCGAAAAGTGACCGTTCCCCAGTTTCTGACCAATTCAGAGGGGTTCGGCACTTACGTCCATAAAGAACTTCAAACGGTGTCATCTACAGACTAGCTTGATAGCTATTGTTGTAAGAGAATTCGTCATACGGGAGAGATTCCTCAATTTCTTGCCGAATGAGATGACACAAGCTCGAAGCATATCTTCAAGCACTTGATTGACTTGTTCAACTTGTCCCTGAGACTGGGGGTGAAAAGCGATGCTGAAGGACAGATGAGTTCCCATAGCTTCTTGGAAACTGTTCCAAAATCTTGAGGTAAGGAGGCTACCACGATCTGAACTGATCTCCAACGGAACACCGTGGAGTGACACAATTCTGGAAACATACAAGTCTGCTAACTGGCTAGCAGTGATTGTCTCCTTGACAGGAAGAAAGTGAGCAACCTTGGAGAATCGGTCAATGACAACAAAAATAGCATCATGTCCCTTCTGCGATCTAGGAAAACCAGTAATGAAATCCATTTCAACTTTGACCCATTTCCATTCAGGAATAGCAAGGGGTTGCAGAGTTCCAACAGGTCTTTGATGTTCTGCTTTGATGTGATGGCAAACGTCACACTCAGCAACATAACGAGCAATGTCTCGCTTCATATCAGGCCACCAGTACTGCTGATGAATGTCTTGGTACATCTTGGTACTACCAGGGTGAATAGACAAAGGCGTGTCATGTGCTTCTTTCATGACATCCGAGCAAGAGTCCGGATTGTGCTTTCTGGGGACCACTAGGCGGCCTTTGAAGAACAAGGTACCATCATCATCAACATGGTAAAACAAAGAATTTCCCTGGGAGAGGTTTTTCTCAATCTTCTCGACTTCAGAGTCATATTTCTGCCTTGTCTTGATGTTGCGCTCGAGGTTCGGTTCAACAACCAGGGTATTGAGATAACCCTGAGGAACAATGTGAAGGTTCAACTTACGAGGTTCTTCATAGAGAAGGGGTTGTGCTTGCTGAACCGTGAGGTTATTGCAATAAGACTTGCGGCTCAAAGCATCGGCCATTACATTAGCCTTGCCAGGGGTATAAGAAATATCCATGTCATAGTCGGCTATTGTCTCGAGCCATCTTTGCTGACGGAGATTCAAATCTGGTTGAGTATACAGATACTTCAGACTTTGATGGTCTGTGTATATCTCACAACGATTACCGAGAAGGTAATGTCGCCACAGCTTCAGAGCATAGATAACTGCTGCTAACTCAAGATCATGTGTTGGATACTTATCTTCGTGAGGACGCAACTGACGAAAGCCATAAGCAATCACTTTGCGCTCTTGCATTAGGACACAGCTTAATCCTTGACGGGATGCGTCGCAATATATCACAAAGTCCTTGCGGGAATCAGGGGGAGCTAGCACTAGGGCAGAGGTCAACTTATCTTTAAGTGTTTGAAGACTTTCTTGGCACTTGTCCGTCCACTCAAACTTCTTGCCTTTGTGGAGCAGATCAGTCAGTGGCTTAGCAATCTTGGAGAAGTTCTCGACGAATCGGCGGCAATAACTAGCGAGACCGAGAAAACTTCTGACCTGCTTAACAGTTTGCGGAGGAGTCCAGTCAAGAATGGCCTGAACTCGTTCTGGGTTAACAGCAATGCCATCCTTGGAAATCACATGACCAAGATAAGTCACCTCAGATAACCAGAATTCACACTTAGAGTATTTGGCATATAGCGGGTGTTCTCAGAGTTTCTCTAATACAAGCCGAAGATGTTCGGCGTGTTCTTCTTCATTCTTGGAATATATAAGGATATCATCTAGATAAACCACGACAAATTTGTCGAGGTAGTCCATGAAGATATAGTTCATCAATCGAGAGAAAGTTGCTGGAGCATTAGTTAATCCGAAGGACATAACGGTGTACTCGTATGATCCATAGCGAGTAACGAAAGCGTTCTTTGGAATATCCTCCTTAAGAACTCGGATCGGATGGTAACCCAACCTTAAGTCGAGTTTAGAGAACACAGAGGATCCAGCAAGTTGATCATAAAGATCATTGATCCGGGGTAGTGGGTATTTGTTCTGGATTGTAGCTTGGTTGATAGGCCGATAGTCCTGGACCAATCGGTTTGTTCCATCCTTCTTCTTAACAAAGAGAGAAGGTGCTCCCCAAGCAGAGGAACTTGGTTGAATGAAGCCTTTACAAAGAGACTTGTCGATTTCTTCCTTAAGATCGAGAAGTTCATGCGGAGGCATTTTATAAGGACGCTTCGCAATAGGGGTAGTGCCAGGTTTCTAGTCGATGACGAATTCGACAGCTCTAACCGGGGGTATTCCTGGAAGTTCTTCCAGAAAGACGTCCAGAAAATCGTGAGCGACTGGAATGTTCTCACTTCCCTCAAGAGGTGAGGCGTTCAAAGCATTCAGAGCATATATTTGAGCTTCGGCATTCCGGGTAATTCGGGCGGTGTAGTTCACTATTTCATCGGAGGGGGGAAGGAGTTGGACGACTTTAGTGGCACAATTGATCGAATCAATGTGAGCTTTCAACCAATCCATTCCCAGAATGAGGTCTATCGTGGAAGATTTCAAGATGATGGGTGAAACAAGGAATTCAAATCCTTCGATTTCAACAGGGACATTGTGAGCCATCCTAGAGGTGTGATAATGACCTCCAGGGGTACGGATAACTATTGGTAGGTTCATCTTTTCAAATGCAATGTCATGTGATAATGCAAATGCTTTTGACATGAATGAATGCGATGCTCCTGAATCAAATAAAACATAAGCGGGTACTGAGTTAACGAGAAGGGTACCCATCACAGTGGCAGGTTGATCCTGAACTTCTTCGATATCAATGTTGTAAGCCTGTCCACGACCATAAGTAGAAGACCCAGTATTATAGTTGCAGGTCTGATTGTTGCCACGACCATTTCCACAGCCATTACGAGGAAGTGCCAACTTATTCTGATTCTGGCGGTAGTCCTTGGCAAGGTGACCTGGGCGGCGACACTTGAAACACAGACCATCTTCAGGACGAAGAGGAGCAGCTTGAATTCTCGGCTGCCTCGGTGGTGGAGGAGAGAGACGAGGTGCCGCATAGGAGGGCCGTGGTGCAGGGGCAGTTGGACGGTACATGCTGTTGGGAATCTAGATTTTTCGCCTTTGTCCTGAGCTCGAAGATGAGCCAACGTCACGGTGGCACTTCTGTGACTCCTTGTGCTCCATCTGAGCGGTCTCCACCTGGATAGCCTTGTTCACCAGGGTGGCGAATCGGGGAAGTCATGAACAGCAAGTGCAAGCTTGAGATCTGGGTGGAGTCCATTACGGAATTTCTCCTGCCTACGAGCATCAGTTCGATTGTCTTCTTTGGCATAGCGGGACAGGTTAAGGAACTCCCGCTGATAAGCGTTGACAGTCTTATTGCCCTGAATAAGGTTGCAAAACTCTGTCTTCTTCCGGTCCATGATTCCCTGAGGAATGTATCAGGCACGGAAAGCAGCCTGAAACTCGATCCAGGTAATGATTGTCCCAGCAGGTAGTGAACGCCTGTGGGTGGACCACCATTGAGCAGCGGGGCCCTTCAAGAAGTAGGACGAAAAGGTGACAAGGTTGCAGGGGCGACATTGGCAGATTCCATCTCAAAGGCGATGTCGCGAAGCAAGTCATCAGCATCCAGTGGATGTTCAGAGTTGCGGTAAATAGTTGGGCTGAGACGCACAAAGTCCTGCAGAGTTATTGGGACAGGTTGCTGATTTTGAGCATTCTGGTTCTGTTGTGGAAACTGAGCCATGATTCCAACCATGAATAGGCGGCTCAGCTCGAATTGCTGCATCATAGCTGCCATATAGTCTGGCGGGGGTGGATCGTTGGCACCACGGCCATGACCACCTGGTCTAACCATCCTGCTAAAATTCAACAGGGGGTAGTTTAGCATCAAATATTTGCAAGTGTAAGGAATCATTCATGAATGACATGCACAACAAAAGGAAGTGCAATAGATACAACATCATAGTCAATCATGACATACAGATTCGTAGATAGATTCGGTTACAGGCCAGCGTTACAACAGCGTAAAGGGAAGCTGGACACACTAGGCGGCACGCAGGCACATGGTGGAGGGATACAACAACGGGACATAGCGATATGCTACATCAATGTCGGAGAAAACCACGGAACCCAGGTAACTGCAAGTGACAACGCCGGGTACCCTCGATGTGAGGATCCTGTGCTCCGTGGACACTCTGGTGCAGAATCTGGTCCCGAACTGGAAGAAGACGACCACGTGGAGGGGTAAAACCTCCAACAGCAGGCCACTCAAGACCTGGTGGCATCTCCGTCCTGCGCGGGTAAAGAATGTATTCTGGGTGCATCCTTGCACTGACTGCTGGCAACAACTGTGTCAGAGCGTCATAAAGACGGGCACGAGTGGCGTGCAACTCAACAGCAAGAGCTCGAGCAGTGCGATCCAGAGCCTCTGTGTACCGAACTAAAACCTGCGGGTCATATCGACGCGGCACGTAAGGAGTACAAACAGCAGTGTAGTATGCAATCTCATTCCCAGAAGGAGCATACGGGATGTATCTGAAGGCAGTATGCTCCAAGCGACTGATGTACTCTGCACGGAGACGGGCAATAGCAGTATAGGCAGCATCATGGACTGCCATGTCAACAGTCACTCCAACACCATGAAAGGTGTGTAACTCAGTGATGGAGATGTCCTGCCGATCAAAGATGCGAACCTCAGCGTGGTACTGCTCCTGGTTGAACTCGCGGTAATCTTCGTAAACAGTGTACTCGGGGTACCAGCGATATCCCAGCCTGGTCAAGAGATCGACCAAGATAGCAGGGAACCCAGTCGCATCAACAGCCATAGTCTGGCATACGAGCCGTCTTGCGGGACGCATCTGTAACAAGGGGTGCAGAATGTCAAATGACAGTGTGAGAAGCATATAATAACTTGGAGAGAAAAGTTAAATAGACCAATGGAATAGAAAATGTGATTATCAGATTAATCAGACCAATGGAAAGGAATAAGTGCAGATAATACAGCACTCCGGGTGGACGTGATTACGAGAACCTAGTGTCGGAGTTAGAAAAATCATTTATCCCGAAAAGAAGAGAGATCAGAGTCCCAGAGTAAGGAAGAGGAATAAAAGATCCTAATACCGCCCATTTGGCGACGTGGGCCCGTAAGCCACACAGCCATGTTAGAAATATTGTTTTTTTTGGAAGACTAGACTCAACTTCGACCAAGGAATCGGAAGGGGGCTTCCTATAGGCAGTCGGCTCTGATACCAACTTGTGACGCCCCTGCTCGACCGTGCACTAATCATACACGCAAACGTGCACGCTCGAGATCAGAGACTCGCGGGAAGATATCACAACACAACTTTAAACTCAAATTTAAACATAAATCTTCATATTACCAACTAGGGGTCACGAGGACCCGAATACATATGTCATACACTCAAATAATACCTGGGTATAGACATAGTTAGTGAAGTTTGCCTTAAGAAGGCTAGCACAAATAGTGACACTGATCGAAAAGGCGAAGACCTCCCGCCTAGGGCCTCCGAGCTACTCCTGGTCGTCTGGCTCAACCCAGTAGTACGTGCCTCCGGGACTCTCCTGGTAGTAAGCTCCTGCGGCGGCGTCTGGCTCCGGGGCTCCGTTGTCTGATTGCAGCAAGCGGGTATGGGGAAAAGAAGTAGCAAAGCAACCATGAGTACTCATCCAAAGTACTCGCAAGACTGACATCAGAACTATACTAATTATGCATCGGTATCAAAGGAATGGGGCTATATCTTTGGACTGAACTGCAGAATGCCAGAATAGAGGGGGAGAAGCCTAGCCTATCGAAGACTAGCATCTTGAAGCAATCTTGCATCATCAGAAGAGAGTAGAACACAGTAGCATATAATAGTGGTTTTATAATAGCAACGCCCTGAGATCCTTTCTCAACTCCCTGGGAGAAAGCGATCCCGAGAGCAGTATTAATAGTTTAATATTGAATTACCATTAGTTTGTAGTTGTAGTGGATTAGGATACAACTCCGAGCGTCCTGTTACCATGGACACGGCTATTCGAATAGATCACTTCCCTGCAGGGGTGCACTACTGTTACCCAACACGCTCGATTACATCTGGCCGGACACACTTGCTGGGTAATGCCCGGCCTCGGGTAATCGACACGACGCAGTCCTACCTAGGCTCAGCAGAGAGGTCAAGACGCCGGTCTAAATCCTAAGTGCGAAGGGGTCATGGGCCATCGCCCTTTGCACTCCTGCACGTTGCGTGACTGGCCGGGGCCCAGGCGCGACACTGTATACACAGTGACGTAATCACCCGACCCCAGCAATCAGCCCGCATCTCTGAGCTGTGACGTCTGAAGAGCTTTCGGCTGATACATATGACGTAGAGGGTCCCATAACCATTATCCCACGTGGTGGTAGTGCGTATAGGCCTGGGGCCAACTCAGATCAAATACCCAACTCCGTTAGGCATATTTAGTAGCTCGCAGAGGCGATCAGGATTCATGTCGCTCCGACTTGGTAACACATGGATTACGAACAGGGACCAGGCCCGCCTCTCTCCTAGGTGGTCTCCACCTGCCCTGTCGTTCCGTCACAATATCACTCGCGGGTACCCCTCGGGTACGACCTAACTTTATCAAATGACAGTAGTAAAATCAAAGTACCCGTGTGTCGTAAGTATCGAGAAGGAATCCGAGGAATCACCCTCGATGGATTCCCACTTGAAGTATCTGTCAAGGTGAACCCGGAGGAATCACCCTCGATGGATTCACACAATAGGAGTTGCACGACGGAATCTTTATCGGAGGTGATGAAAGAGGAATCACCCTTGGTAACCCACAACCGGATAGCTATTCTACAGAGGCATCATCGGAAGTGAGATAAGAGGTATGACCCTCGGCACTCGGTGGTAGCCCTGCAGAGTCGAACAACTTAGGGGGAATGTGCGGTGATGTGTTGGTCTCTGACCGTCGATCATACTGATCGAGTCTCCGGTGGAAAACCGTGGCAACAAGGACAAGGGTGTGGGGCCATTGATGTATCACTAACCAGCCTATACTAAGCATATAGGATAACAGGTAAAGTATCAACAACAGGTTACAAAACCAGGCTATGCATCAGAATAGGAACTATCGGAACAGTAGCAGGGGCAATTCTAATGCAAGAATAAGAGGGAAAGAATAGGCGATATCTGGATGATCAAGGGGGTTTGCTTGCCTGGAAGCTCTGCTGAGAGGGGCTGGTCGTCTGAAGGCTGCTCGTCTAGAGCGTAGTCATACCCAGCTGCGTCGGCGGCGGTCTCGGCGTCTACTGGGAGAGAAGGAGAGGGAAGAAACAATAAATTCACGGCAACAATGCAATAGCGATGCATGACATGCCTAAATGATATGCAGAGGTGATATAATGCCTATCTAACTGCTTTAGATAATATAGGAATTTATTTGGATTTATTTTATTAAGGTAATGCACTATTCATTTATCGAAATCGGGCAAAAAGTTCCATGTTCAGTATGTTAGAGGGGTGTGGCAGGTATGTGGGTGGCATATTCGGATTCTTCACATTTTTCTGATCATTTTTCATATATAAATTATTTTCATACGAGTTACGGTTTATTTTATATGATTTTTCAAAGTTTTAATCATTTTCTGGAATTTTTGAAATTATTTAATTCGAATTATCCAAAACAGTGGCCAGTGACATCAGCATGACATCAGCATGGCGTCAGCGGTCAAACCCGGCTGACCAGAGTCAAACCTGACCAGTGGGTCCCACTGGTCAGTGACTGATTAAATTAAAAAGGGTTTTATTTATCTAATTAAGTTAACTTACAGGTGGGGCCCAGTAGTCAGTGACTAATTAAGTTAACTAATTAACTAACAGATTAATTAACAGTTTAATTAGCATTTTATTTATTTGAAAAACGATTTAAACTGGTGGGGCCCGCATGTCAGTGGCCCACGGGTGCCCAGTCAGCAGTTGACCCGGTCAACTGGGTCAACTGGGGCCCGTGGGGCCCAGCGTCAGCGACCCAAAGGCGGGCCCGGCCGGTGCCACGTCGGCGACGTCAGTCGGCTGGCGTTTAAACGCCGGCCAGCGCGTTTTTGCTGTGGCGCGCACGGGTGGCGGTCGGGTTTCGTCTACAGTGGGTCTCCGGACCCGTGGCTGGCCATGTTGGAACAAGGGCGTCGAGACGCGTCAAATAGCGGTGGTGCCGTGGCCAGGGAGGCCCTATATCGACGACGGCGAGCTCATCGGCGGACGGCCGGAGTCGGGCGTCGGCGGAACTCGGCGAAACGCGGCGCTAGCGAGCAACTAAATAGCTAGGCGGGCTCTACGCGCGCGCGCGAAGTCGATGGACTTGCGCACGTGACCAAATGGTCACCGGACGGCTGCCGGCGACGAGCTCGGGCGGCGAGGCATGCTGCCGTGGACAATACGGCGGCTACGGCTACGGGAAGAGGCCGGGAGAGAGGGGTTGGACGCGGCTGCTCACCTCGATGCTGTAGGGACGGGCAATGGGCTCGGGGAGGCACGGAGTGAGCGGCGTGGCGACGGCGATCCCGGCGGCCGTAGATGAAGAAGAAGCTCGAGGGGGTCGCTGCGGGCCTCGTCCGGTCGAAGGAGAGGGCGTAGACGAAGTAGCCGATGACGGGGAAGCCGGTGGACAGGTCGGGGAGGCGGACGGAGCTCGATGGCCGCGGGATTTATGGCGGCGCGGCCATGACCGCGTTCGGGTGTGCGGGGCGCGGCGGATCTGGCGCGAGAGGGGAGAAATGGCGAGGAGGAGTGGGAGAGGGCGAACCCTAGGGCACCAGGGCGACCTTATGCTCGCCGGGGAGTCGCGGGATGGCCAACGCGTGGCGATCGGTGTTCGGGCGCGCGCGCGCTCTGACAGCTGCCCGAGGAGGAATACGACCTGTGCAGCTGGGCTGGGCTGCACTGTGCTACTCAAAGCCCAGTTGCACAGTGAGCCTTTACTGATTTTCTTTTTCATTTTCTGTTTTCTGTTTTCACTTCTATTTTGTAAAATGTTTGGCTACAATTTGGCTTTTGTAAAATAGGTGACTTAGCTCAATAACTACAGTACAATATTAACTACTACCAGAAATTGGTTTGGAGACAATATGATTTCATTTGCAATTTTATTAAACAAAATGGTATTAAATATTGCTGTTTGGTACTGTTTTGATGATCTTAGAGTCATCTAGGTAGTTTAGGTGATGTTATTTTTCTTAGCATAATTAGTTATGGATTATTTGCTATTTAATGAACATTTTAGTTTCCAATTTGAACAACTTTTTTTTTCACTTCATATTTGATTTTCAATTTGAGTTGGAATTTGAAATGAGATAGGATGCAAATGATGATCAAGCACTGTTAATCATGATGACTTGGCATTATCAGAGGGTGATCACTGTAGCTCAATTACAGGGGGTGTTACATCCTCTTACCTCCCCATTATGCCCTTTATGTGTGACATAAAGCATGGGCATTTTGGGTTTTTCATGTGCCACCCTACCCCTTGGTTTTTCCTATAAATAGAGGTGGAGAGGCACTCTCCACACACACTCTTTCTCTCATACATTATGCCATGCAATGATCTGGCTTCTTCTCTTCCTCACACGAAATAGTTTCGTAGAGCCGAAAGGCTATCTGGGTTCCGGTGGGAACTAGTTCTGGACTGCGAAGCCCTGCCAGATAGCTAACACCGTATGTGTGCCACCCCGTAGAGAGGTCATAGGTTCGATCTTTTTGCCCGAGGGGCTGTTCGAGAGTGCCTCCCGAAGGGCTGTCCGAGTGACCGTCCGAGTTTCTGTGAGTGCCTCCCGAAAGGCTGTCCGAGGGACTGTCCGAGGAGCAAACGAGGGAGTACTTCCTCACGGTAGGGAGGTTGTAAATCCTAGCTACGGGGATCTTCACCGACGATCTACATCAACTCTACTTCTGCTATGCCACGAGTCGGTAATGATCAGATCAAACCTTGTATGCATCTCCATAGTGATCCTGGGCATGTTCGTAGTACGGAATTTTTTTGTTTTCTGTCGCGTTCCCCAACATTCCAAGCTTCACTATCATGTGCGTCCACACCATGGCCTTGGTCAATATCATCAGCCATCAGATCATCCTCATCCGACACATACTCATCAAGACCAAACCCTAAGATCTAGTAATGAAGAACACAACATCCAAGGTCAAGCTTAACATGGGTGAGGAAAGGTTAGAATTGCTTCTGATCAATGATCTTAAATTTATTCTTCACAGCACCAAATGCCCTCTCAAACATAACTGTAAGGTTAGAGTGTATGAGATTGAACAACTCCATGAAAGTCTTAGGAAAGTTCCTTGCACATAACACATTAAGATGATACCTGGTTTTCCTAAAAGGTAGAAGTACCATAGGACGACATGCACACCCACTTCTCCAAGGTAGAACTTGCCCTCATGGATATTGAACCCATTAGGTCGAGCCATGTTGTCTGCGAGAATGTTTGCATCATAGCAGGCTGATCGTTCCCAACCAGCTAACACATATGTGAACTTGACAACGAAAGCAACAACAGAAAGCACATTCTATCCAGTGTATTGCTTTCGACCCCTATATGCTACAACGACACTCTAGCATACGCATGAGTACCATCAGCTAGGCTAAGACAATTCCGTGATGGCATGAACAAAGTATTATGATTCTCAATAATACAATAATGTCATGGAATGAACTAACAACTAGTATTGCTCTCCTAGCAATATGAATACCATCTATAGCTCATTTGTATCTTCGAAGGAGTTTGACCAGTTGATGGCTTGATCATCTCTTCTCCAAGCTCTCCAATCGCATGCAAGACCTTGTTGAAATACCGGGATATTGTCTCATTGGATTTTCTGAATGTGTTGTGAATCACTCTGAACCTCTAGTTATGACCTACAACATGAAGGAGCATTGCTGCTTGCATTTCCAAATAGGTATGAATGTTATATTTTAGCAACTGTCTCTCCGTAAACGTCTTCCCAAGCTAGGCAAAAGGAGCTCATCTCATTCAAAGCTTGTTTGCAACCTCCACATCGTTAGAGTTGTAGATGTAATTCAAGTTCGCAAACCTCTCCCTATCTACGAGAAATATTGGATAATATGTAACCACACCCTTGGAATTCTAACGAGCCACTAACCGTGGACAAATAGGATTTAGGATTGAATCAGAGCTATGAGTACTACTGCCTGAGTGATAAGCTTCATCCATGTGACCGCCAAGTGAAATCGATGTTGTGGTAAGTAATGGAGAAATCAACCTACACACCTTACCTAACAACCTAATAGAGGATGGATGGAGGGTGGTTATACGGTGTTTACCGCTATGGGAAATGAGGGCGATGACCTGCCGGTGCCAGAGACGAGATGGAATAGATGGTAATGAAGGGGGATGAGAAGATATCACAGAGAAGGAACACATCTTGGTGCTAGATATCTTGGTCCGCGCCGCCGCTTCCACCGCCGGTGCCGAAAACTGAGGTTGGATTTGTCCTCCCACTAGAGGTTGTCGACTAAACGGGGCATGAGACTAGATTCCATACCTTATTATGCCAATGGTGTTTCGTCTCCCACCATGATACGTCTCCAACGTATCTATAATTTTTCATTGTTCCATGCTATTATAGTATCAATCTTGGATGTTTTATATGCAATTATATGCTATTTTCTATCATTTTTTTGGACTAACCTATTAACCTAGTGCCCAGTGCCAGTTGCTGTTTTCTGCTTGTTTTTGGTTTTCTAGAAAATCAGTACCAAACAGAGTCCAAACGCTACGAAACTTTTTGACAATTTTTTTCTGGACAAAAAAGACCCTAGAACCTATAGAAGGAAGCCACAAGGCAACAGGGCGCGCCCCCAGGGGGGCGCGCCAAGATGCCTTGTGGGCCCCTCATGGCTCTTTTTGACCTAATTCCACATCTATAAATTCTCAAATATTGGGAAACCAACAGAGAGCCCCACGAAATAACTTTTCCACCGCCGCAAGCTTCTGTTCTTCCTCGGTCCCATCTGGAGGCCTTTTCCGGCACCCTGCTGGAGGGGGAATCGATCACAGAGGGCTTCTACATCAACCTTGCGGCCCCTCTGATGATGTGTGAGTAGTTTACCACAGACCTACGGGTCCATAGCTAGTAGCTAGATGGCTTCTTCTCTCTCTTTGATCTTCAATACAATGTTCTCCTTGATCTTCTTGGAGTTCTATCCGATGTAATCTTCTTTTGTGGTGTGTTTGTTGGGATCCGATGAATTGTGGGTTTATGATCTGAATATTCATGAGAAGTAATTGAGTATTTTCTGAACTTTATTATGCATGATTTTTATAACTTTGTATTTCTCTCTGATCTATCCATTTGGTTTGGCCAACTAGATTGATTTATCTTTAGTGGGGAGAGTTGCTTTGTAATGGGTTCAATGTTGCGGTGCTCTATATCCCAGTGACAGAAAAGGACAAGACATGTATTTGTATTGTTGCCATTAAGGGTAAAACGACTGGGTTTATTCAAATTGATTAGGTTTACCTGGTCTACATCATGTCATCTTGCTTATGTTGTTACTCCATTTTTATTAACTTAATACTCTAGATGCATGCTGGATAGCGGTCGACGGGTGGAGTAATAGTAGTAGATGCAGGTAGGAGTCGGTCTACTTGTCTCGGACGTGATGCCTATATACATGATCATTACCTTGAATATCGTCATAACTATGCGCTTTTATATCATAATTTCTTTACCCACCGTATGCTATGTGTTCGAGAGAGAAGCTTCTAGTGAAAACTATGGCCCCCGAGTCTACTTTAAAAAAAGAAAACTAAAAATACCTTGCTGCAATTTTGTTTTGCAATTTATCTATCTACCACTACAAGATTTGATACTTGCAAGTAACGAGTTCAAGGGGATTAACAACCCTCTTGCCCGCGTTGGTTGCAAGTATTTGCTTTTGTGTGTGCAGGTGCTGTTCACGAGGCTTTGCGTGATTCTCCTATTGGTTCAATAACCTTGGTTCTCACCGAGGAAAATATTTATCTCTACTGTGTTGCATCTCCTCTGTTCTTCGGGGAAAGTCCCAACGCAGCTCACAAGTAGCAGGAAGAATTTCTGGCGCCGTTGTCGGGGAGACATCATCAAAACCTATCAAGTACCTTCACACAAACTATCATCTACTTGCTCTACTTTTTATTTGCATTTTTATTTGCATTTTCCTCTCGTTTTCATCTCCCCCACTTCTCATAAACATACAAAAACACAAAAATATTTTACTTTGCTTGTTTGCTTGCTTTGTCGCGATGTCTCACGAAAACACTAAGTTGTGTGACTTTTCAAATAATAATAATTATTATTTTATTAGTACTCCAATTGCTCCTCTCGCCGCTAGTGCGGAGTCATATGATATTAATGCTGCTTTGCTAAATCTTGGTATGAAACAACAATTTTCTGGAACTCCTAATGAGGATGCTGCTTCCCATCTAAATACTTTCGTTGAATTATGTGATATGCCAAAGAAAAAAGATGTGGATAATTATATCATTAAGCTGAAATTATTTCCGTTCTCGCTAAGAGATCGCGCTAAAACTTTGGTTTTCATCCTTCCCTCGCAATAGTATTGATTCATGGGATAAGTGTAAGGAAGCTTTTATTACAAAGTATTTTCCTCCCGATAAAATTATTTCTCTAAGAAATCAAATTATGAAATTTAAGCAACTTGAGAAAGAACATGTTGCACAAGCATGGGAGAGAACAAAATTAATGATTAGAAATTGTCCCACTCACGGTTTAAGCTTATGGATGATTATACAAAATTTCTATACGGGACTAAACTTTGTTTCTAGAAATCTTCTAAACTCTATTGTAGGTGGTACCTTTATGGAAATCACATTGGAAGAAGCTACAAAACTCCTTGATAATATTATGACAAATTATTCTCAATGCCACACTGAAAGAGCTCCAACTGGTAAGAAGGTAAATTTTGTCGAAGAAGTCTCTATTTTGGGTGATAAAATGGATGCTATTATGAAAATGCTTGCTAATAAAAATGCTCCTGTTGATCCTAATGATATGCCACTATCTACTTTGATTGAGCAAAATAATGATGCCATTCATGTGAATTTTGTCTCTAGAAATAATTTCAACAACAATGCTTGTAGAGGGAATTTTAATCCTAGACCGTTTGCCGGAAATTCCTCTAATAATTATGGTAATTCCTATGATAATTCTTATAATAATAATAATAATAATAGTAGTAGGATACCTATTGATCTTGAGAACAACATTAAAGAATTTATTAATTCTCAAAAGATTTTCAATGCTATGGTAGAAGAAAAATTGAATAAAGTTGATGATATGGCTAGGAACACGGGTAGGATTGCTCATGGTGGGGAAACTCTTAAAATTAAAACTTTGCCACCTAATAATGATATTAATGAGTCTATTAAAGCCATCTATGTCTCCATTAATGAAAGTAAAGAGAGAACTGCTAGGTTGAGAGCTAAGCGAGAATTCTTGGAAAAGGCCATTCCACCCGGTTTTTATCGTAATCATGATGAAGAGATTAAAATGATTGGTTTCTCACCTATTGAATCCCTATTTAGTAATATAAAACATGATGAAAAAGGGACTGGAGATGAGTCAACTTTAGCTAGAAGGCGTACCAATTTTTCGGAGGGTGATGATCTTAATGATAACAATGATAAAAGTGGGTTTGGAGAGGTCAAGACTTTAAATAGTAATATGCCCACTACTTTGGATTACAAGGACTTTAATTATGATAATTTTTCTTTGATTGAATGTATTTCCTTGTTGCAATCCATGATAAATTCACCTAATGACTATGAACAAAATAAAGCTTTTACTTAACATATTGTAGAAGCTATGATAAAAGCTCATGAAGAAAAGCTAGAGTTTGAGGTTTCAATACCTAGAAAATTTCATGATGAATGGGAACCCACTATTAAAATTACAATCAAAGATTATGAGTGTAATGCTTTGTGTGATCTAGGTGCTAGCGTCTCAACTATACCAAAATCTTTATGTGACGTGCTAGGTCTCACCGATTTGGATGCTTGTTCCCTTAACTTACATTTAGCGGATTCAACTATGAAGAAACCATTGGGTAGAATAAATGATGTTCTCATACTTGCTAATAGGAATTATGTGCCTGTGGATTTTATTGTGCTTGATATTGAATGCAATCCGTCTCGTCCTATAATACTTGGTAGGCCTTTCCTACAATCCATAGGTGCTATTATTCATATGAAAGAAGGTAATATAAGATTCCAATTCCCACTAAAGAAAGGGATGGAACACTTCCCTAGAAAGATAATTAAGCCACCATATGAATCCATTATGAGGGCCACCTATGGAATTAATTTGAAGGAGCATAATATTTGAATCTTTGCATTATGCCTAGCTAGGGGCATAAAACAATAGCGCTTGTTGGGAGGCAACCCAATATTTATATTTATTGCAATTTTTTATTCTTCTTGTGTCACACAATTATAGCTATTGTTATGATTGCGTTTTTATGTTTTCATTAGTGTTTGTGCCAAGTAATGCCTTTGGGGTGATTTGGATGATAGTATTATCGATGTTGTTTGAAAACAGAAAGTTTTGCGTCCAGTGCTGGAATTTTAGTTTTTTCCTGGAATGTCCATAATTGCTGAAATTTTTAAACAGTATTGGAACATAACTTTTTTACGTTGTCCTAATTTTTCAAAATATTTGGAGTTACAGAAGTGTGATTTTAATTCAGATTTTATAGACTGTACTGTTTTAGACAGATTCTGTTTCTATTGCATAGTTCGCTTGTTTTCATGATGCTACGGATTATATCGGGGGGGGGGGGGTATAAGTCATGGAGAAGTTAGAGTACAGTAGCATTATGCAAGAATTAAATATGAATCAATTTACAACAGTACCTAAGGTTTAAAATTTATTTGTTATACTAACGGATCTCACGAGGTTTCTGTTGAGTTTTGTGTGCTGAAGTTTTCAAGTTTTGGGTGAGATCATGATGGATGAATGAATAAGGAGCGGCAAGAACCTAATCTTGGGGATGCCCAAGGCACCCCAAGGTAATATTCAAGGAAGACCCAAGCGTCTAAGCTTGGGGATGCCCCGGAAGGCATCCCTCTTTCGTCTACAATCTATCGGTAACTTACTTGGAGCTACATTTTTATTCATCACATGATATGAGTTTTACTTGGAGCGTCTTGTGCCATAGTTTTCTTTCCTTTGTTTTATTTTTAGTTTTCCACAATAATCTTTTGCTGGACACACCTTTTGAGAGGGACACACAATTATCGTGGTTTGTTAGAATACTCTATGTGCTTCACTTATATCTTTTGAGCTAGGAAGTTGCTCTAGTGCTTCACTTATATCTTTCGGAGCACGGTGGTGGTTATATTTTAAAGAAATAATTGCACTCTCATGCTTCGCTTAAATCTTTTTGAGAGTCTTATAAATAGTAATGGCAATTTGCACGTGTTATAAGAATGCTGCTGATATGATAGGTATTCAAGGGGGATATAATAAAAACTTTCATGTAGATCACAAAGTATGAATGCACGGTTTGATTGTATTAATGTCGTAACATGAAAGAATATAGGTTCATAATCATTGGTTAGTAGAAATATCGGTATTAAAGTTTGTTATTTACTTCTCAGCTAAGTATTGGTCTTGGCAAGGTGGGGAGGTTCGAGCATTTATATGTCTGAAATGAAATCCTTGAGTGTTGTTACAATCGGGGTTGCGCGATGCTTAACTCCTACCAACTTCCTCCCTAGGGGCATGCGAGTAGTACTTTCCTTCGAGGGCTAAAAGGCTTTCGCAATAAGTATGTGAGTTCTTTATGACTAATGTGAGTCTATGGATTATACACACTCTTATCTTTTTGCAATTTGCTAGCCTCTTCGGTACCGTGCATTGCCCTTTCTCACCTCGAGAGCCGGTGCAAACTCAGCCGGTGCATCGAAACCCCAAGATATGATACGCTCTTTCACACATAAGCCTCCCTTTACCTTCCTCAAAACAGCCACCATACCTAACTATTATGGCATTTCCATCGCCATTCCGAGATATATTGCCATGCAACTTCCACCGTTCCGTTTATATGACATACATCTTCATGGTAATATTGCTTTGCATGATCATATAGCTGACATAGTATTTGTGGCTCAGCCACCGTTCATCATTTTATATACATGTTACGCTAGATCATTGCATATCCTGGTACACTGCCAGAGGCATTCATATAGAGTCATATTGTTCTAGTATCGAGTTGTAATATCGAGTTGTAAGTAAATAAAAGTGTGATGATCATCATCATTAGAGCATTGTCCCAATGAGGAAAGGATGATTGACGGTGTCCTAGACGGCCCATAGTCCTCGGGCTGGGCCCGAAGGCCCTGTTCTCATCCAGATGTACTCCGGAAGACATGACGTGATCAAGATTGTATCTACCGAAGACTTGGAGTGTACCCCAAGACATCTCCTGCCTCCTCCAAATGCATCCCTAGATACCGCCTATGTAACCCTAGATGCCCCTACCCGGCGTGTATATAAGCCGGAGGGTTTAGCCTGTAGAGAACATGGAATCACAATTACCATCTACGTAGCCCTAGGGTTAGACTTCTCCTTATGATCTCATGGTAGATCAAGCTTGTACTCGATACTTCATCATCAATATAAACAAGAGCAGGACGTAGGGTTTTACCTCCGTAGAGAGGGCCCAAACCTGGGTAAACATCGTCTCCTTTGTTCCTGTTACCATTGATCCGAGATCCACAGCTCGGGACCCCCTACCCCGAGGTCAGCCGGTTTTTACACTGACACTGGTGCTTTCATTGAGAGTTCCACTGTGAGATGAAAGAAGGATCGATGGCTCACCTGCAAATCAACTGCGGCTCTGGCTACGAGGACATCTTCGTCCCTGGCCAGTTGTCTGTTTTCGGCCGCATGGTCTTTTGTGCTGACTCTACGGCCCATCTAGCTCCCGTCGAGAATTACGCCCCAGGTCACGTCGTAACTTTCGGAAGCCTGGATTACACCGCGGACTCCCAGGGAGAGCTCGTCCTTACTGGTTGGGCACCAGGCCGGATCGAGGGTTGTCAAAAAACGAGGGATCGACCTCGGAACCGATCTCCCTTATAGATGTCAGGCCAAGCCTTCCGACCTCTCAAGATCCCACGGAGGAAATAATCGCTCCTACCTCGGGCGACTTCGCCTCGGCATCAAGCCCTTACGCTGGCCCAGCCCCCGATGCGTCGACTGGAGGGGCCGGACCGGATGGCACCTCGGGTACTACATCAGACTTAGAGCCGGCTCGGGTATCAGATCTAGAATCAACCCCGGTCCCGCACAAGGCCACGGACGCGTCAGGCTTTCCACCGATCACACTTCGGGTCAATCCGGCTTATGGCCAGGCCATGGATCCCGAGGAATTAACCCACCTGAACGAGATGCTTGATCGCATCCAGAGCTTATCGATCTCAAATAGTCAGGCCGCGGTCTATGACAAGATCGGACTCAAAGCCGACGATCGGGATATTTATATACCACCTGTCACCCATCTAGTCGCCACGGTCGATGACTTAACCGACGTGTTAGACTACGATGAAGCCACCGACTTGGATGAGGATGTCGACGGCCTTGCAAAAACCACCACGCTGCTGGTTAACACCGGCAAGTGGACCGCAACCTCCACCTATGATGTATACATGGTGGATACCCCCAAGAACCTGCCTAGACATCGGCGGAGATGCCCGAGAGGGACCAAAGGGGACCCCAGTGGGCATGATGCCACCGCCAACAATACCGACGTGGAGGCAGACAACGCAGACAACCTGGGAGAGGATTTTCAAGCCTCCCCAGAGCGCCCACGCACCCCCAGAGAGGACGACGACCCAGACAACCTCTTCGAGGGGGCGGACGACAACTACTTACCTCAATCCGAGGAGGACGAGAGCCTCGGCACCGAAGACTTTATAGTCCCTGGGGACCCCTTCGAGCAAGAACGGTTCCGACGGCGCCTCGTGGCTACCGCCCGAAGTATGAAAAGGAAGCAGCCGCAGCAGCTGCAAGCCAACCAAGACGCACTGAATGACAAATGGGTCAAAATACTCTCAGCCGAGCAGGACATCGTAGAACGGTGACGCAGCGCGCCAAAATCTTACCCGAGCATGCGTTTGCTGCTGATATGTCTCCAACGTATCTATAATTTTTTATTGTTCCATGCTATTATAGTATCAATCTTGGATGTTTTTATATACATTTACAGCAATTATATATCATCTTTTGGGACTAACCTATTAACTTAGTGCCCAGTGTCAGTTGCTGTTTTTTCCCTGTTTTTTGTTTTCCAGAATATAAGTACCAAACGAAATCCAAATGCCACGAAACTTTTTGGAGATTTTTTTCTGGACATAAGAGACACTAGAAGCTTCGGGAGAGGGCCAGAAGCCAGAGGAGGTGGCCACGAGCCACCAGGGCGCGCCCCGGGGGGGTGGCGCGCCCTGCTGCCTTGTGGGCCCACCTTTGCTCTGTTTGACCTAATTCCACCTCTATAAATTCTCTAAAATCGGCAAACCAACAGAGGAGTCCATGAAATACTTTTTCCGCCGCCGCAAGTTCCTGTTCTCGAGAGATCCCATCTGGAGGCCTTTTCCGGCACTCCGCCGGAGGGGGAATCGATCACGGAGGGGCTCAACATCATCCTTGCTGCCCTTCCGATGATGCATGAGTAGTTTACCACAGACCTTCGGTTCCATAGTTAGTAGCTAGATGGCTTCTTCTCTCTTTTTGATCTTCAATACAATGTTCTCCTCGATGTTCTTGGAGTTCTATCCGATGTAATCACTTTTTGCGGTGTGTTTGTTGGGATCTGATGAATTGTTAGTTTATGATCAGATTATCCATGAATATTATTTGAGTTTTCTCTGAACTCTTTTATGCATGATTATTATAGCTTCGTATTTCTCTCCGATCTATTGATTTGGTTTGGCCAACTAGATTGATTTATCTTGCAATGGAAGAGGTGCTTTGTAATGGGTTCGATCTGCGGTGCTCAATCCCAGTGACAGAAGGGGACATGACACGTATGTATCATTGCTAATAAGGGTAAAAAGATGGGGTTTATTCATGCATGAGTTTACTTTGTCTACATCATGTCATCTTGCTTAAGGCGTTACTCCGTTCTTTATGGACTTAATACACTAGATGCATGCTAGATAGCGGTCGATGTGTGGAGTAATAGTAGTAGATGCAGGCAGGAGTCGGTTTACTTGTCTCGGACGTGATGCCTATATACATGATCATTGCCTTGGATATCGTCATGATTATTTGCTTTTCTATCAATTGCCCAATAGTAATTTGTTCCAGGAAGAATTTCTGGCGCCGTTGCCGGGGAGACATCATCAACATCTATCAAGTACCTATGCATAAAAATTTCATCTCCTTGCATTTACTTTATTTGCCTTTGCCTCTCGTTTTCATCTCCCTCACTTCTAAAAAAGTTTTAACAAAAATACAAAAATATTTTCTGTTTGCCTTTTTCTTGCTTGCTTGCTTGTTATCTTGTTTGCATAGCCACGATGCCCGAGAAAATTATCATGATACCTCTTATTATTAAATTTTGTCCGAAATCGAGCAAAATACTAAAGATTACAGGACTACGCAATTTGAGCACAATAATTTTTTTACCGAAGAACTCAAAGAACACTCTACTTTGTTGGATGCTATTGCAAAATAACTTGATGATGTTAGTGAAGAAGTTGCTAATCTTCAATCTCAATTTGCTCTTACTGAAAATTTGTTAGGAAAAATTTCTGATGCACAAGCTACGCTAGTAAATCAAATGGCTGCTAAGCCGGAATCATTAGCACGTAGTAATGATGAGGATATTAAAGTGATTGGTGTTTTATCTATTGATTCCTTGTTTAGCAATATAAAACTTGATGAAAAGGGGACTAAAGAAGAGTCAACTTTAGCTAGTAGGTGTCCTCATAATTCGGAGGGTGAAAATCTTGATGAAAAAATTGATAAAAGTGGGTCTAGAGAGGTAAAAACTTTAACTAGCGATGTGCCCACTCTCTTGGATTACAAAGACTTTAATTATGATAGTTGTTCTTTGATTGAGTGTATTGCTTTGTTACAATCCATGCTAAATTCACCCAATGCTTATGAACAAAATAAGGCTTTTACTAAAAACATTGTAGAAGCAATGATGAAAGCATTAGAAGAAAAGCTAGAACTAGAAATTTCAATTCCTAGAAAAGTATATGATGAGTGAGAACCCACCATTAAAGTTAAAATTAAAAATTATGAGTGCAATGCTTTATGTGATTTGGGTGCTAGCATTTCCACAATTCCAAAATCTCTATGTGATGTGCTAGGTTTTACCAATATAGATGAATGTTCTCTTAATTTGCATCTTGCGGATTCTACTATTAAAAAGCCATTGGGTAGAATTAATGATGTGCTTATTCTTGCAAATAGAAATTATGTGCCCATTGATTTTATTGTACTTGACATTGAATGCAATCCTTCTTGCCCCATAATACTTGGTACACCGTTCTTACGAACTATTGGTGCTATTATTGATATGAAAGAAGGTAATATAATATTTCTATTTCCATTAAAGAAAGGGATGGAACACTTCCCTAGGAAAAGAATTAAAGCACCCTATGAATCAATTATGAGGGCCACTTATGGAATCAACTTGAAGGATGATAATACTTGAAACTATGCATTATGCCTAGCTAGGGGCATAAAACAATAGCCCTTGTTGGGAGGCAACCCAATGAATAAAATAAATATTTAGTTTTTATTTCCGTTCTTGTGTGTTTACACAATTATGCTACTGTTAGGATTGTGTTTTTATGTTTTAATTAGTGTTTGTGCCAAGTAATGCCTTTGGGATGATTTGGAAGATAGTATAATTGATGCTGTTTAGAAAACAGAAAGTTTTGCTTCCAGTGCTGGAATTTTAATTCTGTACTGGGGCGTCAGAAAAATCTGAAAGTTTTACACAGTATTGGTATATGAATTGCCCAAGTTTTCCTAATTTTTCAAAAAAATTGGAGTTACAGAAGTATAGCTTTTAAATAGATCTTTACATACTGTTCTGTTTTAGACAGATTCTGTTTTTGTTGCATAGTTTGCTTATTTTGATGAATCTATGGATCGTATCGGGGGGTATGAGTCATGGAGAAGTTGGATTTCAGTAGCATTACTTTATTCATTTTATTTTGTATTTTAGTTAGATCTATCTATCTATCACCATACAATTTAATCTTGCAATTAACCGCCAAGGGATTGACAACCCCTTGTTCGTGTTGGGTGCATGGATTTGTTGTTTTGTGTGCAGGTACTGCTAGCGAGTTGTTGTGTGATTCTCCTACGGGATTGATAACCTTGGTTTCATAACTGAGGGAAATACTTATCTCTAATGTACTGCATCATCCCCTCCTCTTTGGGGAAATCCCAACGCAGCTCACAAGTAGCAGCTGCCCGAGTTCGACGAAGAGATAACCGACGACTTGCTTTTAACACGCGGACGGGCTGACGAACCTAATCGACCCCCTAGGGGGCGCGACAGGCCAATGCTAGAGAATTTACGCACCCAAACGACGATGCGCCGCTACGGCAAGGACCCCGTCGACTACCCTAAGCCTTACGACGTGCGGCGCCAGATAGAGGTGAACCGGGCACCACCGCGGTCCATATATGAATCAAGAGGACGAGCACCAGCCGGGCTCGATGGCTTCGACGCGTGGATGGACAGGACCGGCCGAGCTCGGGAGCAAGCCTATACGCGGATTACCCCCGAAGACCGACGCGAGACTGCTCGGTTCCGAGGTCCCGCCCACCCGATCTGTTTTACAGACAGGGTAATGGAACATCAGTTCCCCGACGGGTTTAAACCCATCAATATCAAGTTATACGATGGTACTATTGACCCAGCGGTGTGGATCAAAGATTTCCTTCTCCACATCCACATGGCGCATGGAGATAACCTCCACGCCATCAAATATCTACCACTCAAATTAAAGGGGCCAGCGAGGCACTAGCTCAACAACCTGCCTCCTCATTCAATTGGAAGCTGGGAAGCACTTGAGGACGCCTTCAAGGCTAACTTCCAGGACACATACGTCCGGCCTCCAGATGCCGACGACCTCAGCCACGTCATTCAACAGCCTGGCGAGTCGGCAAGGAAGTTCTGAAATAGGTTCTTAACTAAAAAGAACCAAATTATGGACTGCCCCGACGCCGAGGCTATCGCTGCTTTCCGGCATAGCATCCGAGATGAGTGGCTCGCACGCCAGCTCGGGCAGGATAAGCCGAGGACCATGGCGGCCCTCACCTCGCTCATGACCCACTTTTCCGCGGGAGAGGACAGCTGGCTGGCCCACAGTACTCACAACGGCGAGGCCGGTACTTCAGAAACTCGTGACGCCAATGGCAAGCCGAGGCGCAGTAAAAATAAGCGCAGGCATGAAAATGGTGGGAGCGGCACCGAGGACGTCGCAGTGAATGCAGGGTTCATGTGACGCCCGCGACTCGACCATGCACTAATCATACACGCAAATGCGCACGATCAAGCCCAGGGACTCACGGGAAGATATCACAACACAACTCTAGACACAAAATAAAATAATACAAGCTTTATATTACAAGCTAGGGGCCTCGAGGGCTCGAATACATAAGCTCGAGTTACACAAGCATCAGCAGAAGCATTAGTATCTGAGTCTAGACATAATTAGACAAGGTTGCCTTAAGAAGGCTGAGCAAAACAACGACAACTAGATCAAAAAGGTGCAGGCCTCCTGCCTGGGAACCTCCTATCTACTCCTGGTCGTCGGTCTCCACGTAGTAGTAGGCTCCATCGGGGTAGTAGTAGCCATCGGCGTGATCAGCTGGCTCCGAGGCTCCGTCATCGGATCGCAGCAATCGGGTATGGGGGAAAAAGGGAAGCAAAGCAACCGTGAGTACTCATCCAAAGTACTCACAAGACTTACAACAGAACTATTCTATTTATGCATCGGTATCAAATGAAGGGTCTATATTTGTGGACTAGAATGCATAAATGCCAGAATAGATGGGAAGGCCTAACCTATCGAAGACTAGCATCTTGCAACGTCTTGCAGCATTTGAAGAGTGTAGATTAGCAGCATAACATAAAGTAATAAGTATGTAGTAGCAAAGCCTAGAGATCCTTCCTCGACTCACTACGAGAAAGCAATCCCGGAGCTTACAATTTAAGTATCACGTAACCAGTTCCAGTTGTAGTGGATCAGGATACTACACTGAGCGTCCTGTTACCATGGACCCGGCTATTCGAATAGATATGTCTTCCCTGCAGGGGTGCACTACTGTTACCCAACACGCTCGATTAACTCTGCCCGGACACACTTTTCCGGGTCATGCCCGGCCTCGACTGATCGACACGACGTAGTCCTACCTAGGCTCAGCAGAGAGGTCCCCGCCGGTCTACATCCTAAGTGCTCAGGGGTCTTGGGCCCATCGCCCTTTGCACTCCAGGTCAGTGCGAGCAGGGCGATCTAGGCACCACCTCTGGGGTGCCGACCCGGACATGCCGCAATGCTGAACTGGAAGTCTGACAGAGCTTTCGGCTGATACTTACGGCGCAGAGGGTCAAATTAAACCATTATCCCGCGTGGTGGTAGTGCGTATAGGCCAGTGGCCAACTCAGATCAAATACCCAAATCCGTTAGTGTATTATTAGGAGCTCGCGGAGACGAGCAGAGATCCACGATCATGTGACCCCGTCACCCCGTCTCATGGACTTACGGCAAGGGCTTGGAATGCCCGGTCGTGCCACGTAAATATCTTGCGGGTACCCTCATGGTCAACCCAACTCCACATCTCTCGCGGGTACCCCTCGGGGTCGACCCGACTTTATTAAGTATCGATAGTAAGGCCATGGTACCCGTGTGTTCATAACATCAAGAAGGTATCCGAGGAATCACCCTCGTTGGATTCCCACTTGATGTTTCCGTCAAGGTGAACCCGGAGGAATCACCCTCGATGGATTCACACTTGCGGGGTTGCACGACAAATGCTTCATCGGAGGTGGTGAAAGAGGAATCACCCTCGATAATCCACCACCGACTAGCTGTACTACATCGGGAGTGAGATAAGAGGTATCACCCTCGGCACTCGATATTAGCTCTGCAGAGTCGAGCAACTTAGGGGGTGTGCGGTGAGGTGCTGGTCTCAGCCCGTCGATCACCTCGATCGGGGCACTGGTAACTAAGTGGGGCAACTAGGACAAGGAAGAGGGGCCACAGATGGATCACCAATCAACCTATACTAAGCATTTAGGATAGCAGGTAAGGTATCAAGCAGTTTGCAAAAACAGGCTATGCATCAGAGTAGGATCAATCGAAAACAATAGCAAATTCTAATGCAAGCTGGAGGGAGAAAGAATAGGTGATATAGACATGGTCAAGGGGGTTTGCTTGCCTGGTTGCTCTGGAGGTGAAAAGGAATCTTCAACGGTGTAGGCGATCCCAGGTTCGTCAGTGGTCTCGTAGTCTATCAGAGAGAAAGGGGGAGGGAGAAACAAATAAATACAAGCATACAAATGCAATCACAGAGCATGACATGCTTAATTGATATGCAAGAGTGATATATTGCATCTCTAAATATTTTAGATGTTTTAGGAATTTATTTGAAATTATTTATCTGAGGTCAGGCACTATTCATCTACTGGAAACGGGCAAAAAGTTCCATGTTCATCTACTTAGAGGGTTCTAACATGAGTGCAGATTACATATTCGGATTCGTTAGATTTTTCTGATCATTTTTCATATATAAATTATTTTCATCCGAGTTACGGTTTATTTTATATGATTTTTCAAAGTTTTATTGAATTTCTGGAATTGTTTTAATTAATAAATTCCGGATTATCCAAAACTGAGACATGTGACGTCAGCATGATGTCAGAGTGACATCAGCAAGTCAACCCAGTTATTCCAGGTCAAACCTGACAGCTGGGTCCCATATGTCAGTGGCACAGAGGTTAACAGGGGTTAATTAAACTAATTACATGTTAATTAGGGAAATGGGGCCCCAATGTCAGTGTCTAATTAAGTTAATAAATTAATTTTAATTATAAAAACGTTAATTAGCATGCGGGCCCCAACTGTCAGTGGCATAGTGTGCCCAGTCAGCCGAGTTGACCAAGTCAACTCGGTCAACTGGGGGCCCTGGGCCCACTGGCAGTGACCCAGGGGGTCACACGGGGCAGCCACGTCGGCGGTGGCCGGCGGCTCGCCGCCGGTGACGCCAAACGCGGCGGAGGCGCACGGGTCAGCGGCGGATCTCGTCGTCCGGCGTCCATTTGGCACGCGGAAGGCACCATTCGAACGAGCGCTTTGCGCTGTGTCGAATGGTGGCCGTGGCTTAGCTGCAGTTGGCCGGAAACGGCGACGGCGAAGGCGGTGGCCGGAATCGGGCCACAGCGGATTCGGCGATGCGGGGCACGATGGAGCTAGCTAACGGTGGCGTTGGACTCGCATGAGCTCCAGGAGCTCGATTCAATGCTCGACCGCGCGTGACGGCGACTAAGGCCACGGCGGCGAGCTCGTCGGCGGCAGCGCGTTCGGGCACGGCGAGCGAGCTAGCTATAGGGCGCGCACGAGCAAACGGAGAGGGGGAGGAGGTAGCGGAGCTCACCAAGCGGCGCACGGTGGCCGGTGAGGGGCTTAGTAGTAGCAGAGGGCGCCGGAATCGGAGGAGCTCGCTGGCGACCCAAGGAGGAAGACGGCGGCGTGGATCCGTGCGGTTGGACTTCCCGGCTCGAGCGACTGGTAGGGGAGGAGGTAGTCGACGACGGCGGAGCTCCTGGACACGGCAGAGAGGAACAGGGAGCACGGTGGCCGCAAAGAAGACGGCGTGCAGCGGCGGAGGCTCTCCGCGAGCTCGGGAGAGAGAGAGGGAGGCGATGGAGGAGTGAGGAAAGGGGCTAGGGTTGATGGGGAGGCCGAGGGGATGCATCCTTATCCCCTTGCCCGGGCAGTGGCGTCGCGGTGTCGCCATTCGGCCGGTGCGCGCGCGCACGGCCACGGCGACGGCGACACGCGGGGAGAGAGAGAGCGGGAGGAGGGAGAAAGGAGAGATGGGTTGGGCCAGGCACACTGTGCACTTACGGCCCAGCAGCACAGTAGCGCCTAGGCCTTTTCCCTTTTATTTTTTGTGTTTTTTTCCAGTAGCTTTTGCATTTTCTTTTAGCAGCAAATGTATTTTGTAAAATATGGGACTTGCCAAATCAAATACTAGGTAATGTCTGGCACTGCCACAAAAAGTTTGGGATTTAGATGAATTCATTTGAATTTTGTATAAATAGAAATGGATTTAATAATGTTGTTCTGTCACTGTTTTTTGGATGTTATAGTCAATTTGGAAATTCCAATAATGTTGGTTTTATTTTTATAATTGCTTTGGGATTATTTGAAATATTATGAACATTTTTATTCAATTAATTGAAGAAGTAATAATTTGACATGCATTTGAATTTTGAATTTGGAGTTAGATTATTTACTAAATGCAATTCAATTAAGATGATCATGATGACATGGCAATTTAATTAGCTTGATGGCATGGTTAGGATCTGTTGGTGTTACAGTTCAGCAGACCTAGATCCGGTCAGACAAAGAGGCTCTTTAAAGGGAGCAAAGAAGGACCCAGCCAGCTCAATAAGATCCTCGACAGGCCATGTCAAATCCATGGCACCTTGGGCAAGCTAGCAAAACACACCAACCGGAACTGCTGGGTCATCAATGTGACACCCTGGTATTGCCCACTTTTTCTTTGGAAATATTTTTTTCTGGTTTTATTTGCTTTTTGAATGAATTTCAAACTAGTTCATTGACTTTGGACTTGAGGGTTCTTTGAATTTCTTTCTAAGCGACCAAAACCCTCAACACCTTGCCAATATATTGACTCACACCCACTGACCAAGCCCTAAATTTTATGCTTCCAAAATAATTCATTTTCTCCTTGGGAAATGCCTATCTTCACTATGGGTTGTGAAGCAACCTATAGCTCTGCTGATCAGAAAATTCCCAAATTAAAAGCACACCTTCTTGACATCATCTACTCCCACAATACCCAAAAATATTTCATTCTCCAGTACAAAATTTTGTCTAGAAAATTCCTTTTACTTTCTGGATAGAATTGGCCTTTGTGAAGCAACCTATAATTCCATGACCCAGAAAATTCTCAAATTAATCCCTGGGATACTAAGCGCTATATATGTCCACAATGTCCAAAAATATGTCTTAGCCCAGTTCAATTTTTTAGCAAAATAATTCCTTTCAGCCTCTGGTCATTTCAAACCATTGTGAAGGAAGTACCAGCTAGAAGCACCTATTGGCTCTGAAATTTTTATAGCATCTTGTCTCCACCAAATAACCCCCAAATACTAAATTTCACCTCCAGGAGCCAATCCATGTGAGTGAAACATCCTCAGCATGTTTCTGGACCAGAATGTGGCTTGTACATGAGCTATGCTCAAATCTTTGCAATAGTTGCTCAAATTTCTCCAGCATGTACTCCCTTCAACCTAGAATATCCCAGACAAGCCCTTTGGCTCAATCCTAAGTTCATTTCATCTCTGGAACCCTCCCAAGTTCCTATCCAGAAGCTGTTTTGGATGAGCTTGGGCAGCTTGAGCCATCCCTAGCACTATCCGTGCGTGGCCTTGGAGCGCCAGTGCCCGTGGTTAACACGAGGCTAACACGACCAAAGTCGTGCTCTGCGCGCTCAGGCGCTTCGGACACGACCACTCCGGCCGTCCCTCGCTGCCTCCCCTTGTCTGGCTCTGCCGACAACGTCGCCACCATCCACCTGGACCCTCCAGAACCCTCCCCTTCGCCGGAGACGCCATTGCCAGCCACTACCGAACACCACCACTGTTGCGCCCGTGCGGCTACACTGGGTGAGCTGGTTGTCGTCTTCTCCTCGCTGAGCCATCGCATCCATTTATTCGCCTGCTCGCTTCCATCACTTCACCCAGCTCCGCGACGGCCACCTCGCCGTACTTGCTCCGGCAACGTGTCCGCGGCGCCGATCGGCTCGGGCACCCCTCGCTGCCTATAAAAGGCCAGGCCCGACCTCTCCCCGCCTCACCACTCCATCTCTCCCCCTCCCAAATGCCTCCAGAGCGCTCCGTAGAGAGCCGGGAGCTCGTCTCCCTCAACTAAGCCGAACCTCTGCCACCCGATCCCCCTCCGCGGCCCGCTAGCTCCAATGGATCCCAGCCCCGTACGACCTCACATTCGAGCTCAGTGAACTCCCCTGGTGCTCCCCGACCCCTTTCCTAGCCAAACTGATGCCGGAATCGCTGTTTCCGACGACCACCGAAGCCAGCCATCGCCGGAGAGGAAGAGAGCGACGCCGTCCAGCCATCTCTCATCAAGTTGCCGGTACGTGCGGCTCCATCTCCACCTACCCGATCCATCCCCGCCGTCTCCTAACCTCGCCGCCGTCTCAACGCCGGTGAACGGCCGCCGGTGAGCCGCCCCACCCCTGTTTCTCTCTACCTTTCTGTTTAAACCAGCCAGAGGGCCCACCTGCCAGCGACCCAGACCAGCGGCCGAAACGGTATAAGTGGAGGCGCCCCTCCACTTTACGCCTTCGACGTGGCCGCTGGAGGTTTTTCTGAATTTCTGTTTTAATTCTAGTTTGACCAGAAACTTTGACCAGCCATTACTTTTAAACCACAAGTCCAAATCAATTGAATCTTTTGCAACAGTTTTGTTTTAAGCCCCTTTATTTTCTGGCAAAATTTGGTATTTTTCCAGTGTGTATAGAATTTTTGACCAACAGAAATGCTCTATGTGACATTTTCTTTTACCATTTAAAAATATTTTCAGAAGGAAATTGTTTTGGTGTTGAAGACCAGGAGTTTGTTGACACCCCACTTGAGCAAGGCAAACCACATCATCCATTGCATAAAGCATTACAATAGTGTTTGTTCTATGTTGAATTCTTTTTGCATTAATTTAATTAAAGATAAAAATGACCTAGCTCGTATTGTTTTATGCCATGGTAAACACTAGCAAGTATGATACGATAACTTTGCCTGATGCATGTCATGTTATTCACTAAAACCTAAACGTAATGGTTGATCAAGTGCCACCGACCCGGACTTACCCATGCAGCCACATCTGTCGGAATGGGACGGCCTTGACTTGGTCTAACCCCGTGCTCTTTTACCGGTACCACCAAAGAGGGAAGGTTATGCGTGCATGCTACCCTGATCAGGTAAACGACGATAACCTTGTGAGCCCAAGTTAAGTTATTTGCCAGCGTCCCCATTTGGGACAGTTTAGTTTGGCCACGACGGTGGCAGGTGTCAGAAGTGACACAAGGGCCACCCAGGACGTGACCCGGAAGGTGAATGATTGTCGGTGGTATGATAGAAGGGTCACGGGTTAGGCGAGTTTCGTTGGACGGATGTCCATGGTGTGGATAAAGTGTGCAACCTCTGCAGAGTGTAAGAATCTATTCGAATAGCCGCGTCCACGGTATTGGACACAGTCCGCACTAGGTCACACTGTGTGGTCAACATTAATGATGGAAGAACTCGTCTTAAGCTCAGATGTGATCTATGAGTCATGAGTGCTCCGAGGGTCATGGTGTGAACCCGGAGGAGAGTAAGTTGATAACCAGTAATAGTAAGTTGAGCATTTCAATGCATGACTATTTCCTATGCATTTATTCTAGTCACTGCCATGCTATTGTTTCTTGCACTATTTTGGTTCTTGTGGGCTTGCGAGTACGTTCCAAGTACTCACCTGGCGTATCATGCCAGATGCAGGAGAAGCCGAGGGTGGAGATCCCGATGGTTCGTGCTACGCTAACTAGGTTGTGTCCCAGCAGTGTCCCTATGGGATGGAGTGTCTCGCCCGATGTTCCGCGACGCTATTGTTTTTCCACTAGCATTGAGGCCCTTGAGATGTTTCATAAATAATGTAGATACTGTCAAAGCATGAGTAGTGCTCCTGGCCTCACTATCCTATGTAACATCCAAGCTTGTACTTGTCTCATATCAATAAAAGATCAGTTCCGTTCTATTCCATGTTGTTGTGTGTTTCCAGAAGACATGATCTCCGGGTTGGGAATACAGGGTAAACCGGTCCTCTGAGCCGGGGTGCCACAACGCTTGGAATCAGAGCCGTGCTGACTGTAGGACACCCTAGTTAACCTCGCGCTAGAGTCCCGATTAGTCTAGAGTCTTGGTGTGTGCTTGGTTTATTGCATTTGCCTGTTGCATAGCATGCATTTAGATTCATTTGTTGTGCTAACCGCTGGTCTTATGAGTGTAGATGGCACCAGTTCCGTACCACTACAACCATGAGCCGGCACCATTCACTTTTCCGGTGCTACTTCGCAACGTCTGGCTTCGACTTTATCACAATTGTGAAGATCCGGTATATCAGGTGTTCCAAGAGCAGCTTGCAAATTCGGCGTACGAGTACCACGCTGAGACCTTCCTTACCACGAGTTCAGAGATTGGCAGCTACTCCCGCTCTTCCAAGGGTGGAACTACTTCTACTCCCGATCTAGCGATTCAGTTTGCTGCTATGGAGGCTCTCACTGACTTGTGCTTTCTCGAGGTCAAGATGCAGACACACCCAGGTTTCTTTCACTACCCCACCTTGTCGCCTACGACAAGGCGAGTCCTTTTTGCGCTTGTTGATCTGGCGAGTGACCGGGCGACTAGTGTTTTATCCCGTTATCTGAACGCCAGTTATCGTATGATCACCTCCCTGGCTGAGGAGCTGTCTCGTGCCCGAGAGGCACTTGCAGATGCTACTGCAGCACAGTCTCCTCCTTCTCCTGTGTTTTCACCTATGTATACACTGCCTATTCCACCTTCGCTCATGCCTGAGGCTCCTTCCAGCTCGTTCGGACCGCCAGGCACTTCGTCTGGTATCCAGTGTGAGCCCCCAGCTGAGTGGGCCTCGCTGCTAGCCACTCCAGCTGCTCAGATGCTGAGGTGTCGTGCTTCTTCTCCTTCAGGGGGAGAACCTTCCCGTCGGCGGCGGCGTGTTTCCTTCGTTCCGGAGGACGTGATCCACATCATCAGATCTGATTCCGAGGCAGAATCAGATGATGAGGAGTCTTCAGTCTGCCAGTGTCCATGCCATCCGCGCGACTAGAGTGGATGTTGAGCACGTGTATGCATCATAGCATCTTTGCATATGTCAACTGCCGTATGAGTAGTACTAGCTATGATACCCTCTACTAGTTTGTCATGTATGATGTTGGGTTGCCTTGTATAATTATGTTGCTCATTTCGTTTTTCTTTGATGTTGTTTTCTTGGTGTCACATTGTTATATTTCCCTTATGGATGTTGCTCATCAATTCGGTATTTTGCAATGGGAACGGATATAGGATGAAGACGTGTAGTAATCAAGGCGGCGATGGAACTCCAGTTCGTCGATCCGCCAGACAAGCAGGACAACCACCAGAAGATTTGCCACCCCCACCACCACAACCACCGACCCCTGATCAGATTATGAGGATGTTTGAAGAGAAAAGAAATCATGATCTCATGGAATTTTTGAGGAGTATGCAAACCATGGTTGGACAGCATCAGAACAATGGGACACACTCCAAGCTGTCTGATTTTCAGCGTACCAAGCCACCCAATTTTAGTCAAGTTGTTGATCCAATGGAAGCTGATGACTAGCTAAGGACCATGGAAAAGAAGCTGGAAATAGCTCGCTGCGATGAGTCAGACAAGGTTCCTTTTGTTACTCACTACCTGGAAGGGCCGGCAGCCATATGGTGGGATAATGCAAAAACTGTATGGCCTTCTGGAGAAAATATTACCTGGGAGAAATTTAAGGAAGTGTTCCGAAGGTACCATATTCCCACTAGCATAATGAAGGTGAAGCAAAGGGAATTCCTTGCTCTTACTCAAGGAAACATGTCACTTGGTGAATACCTAAACAAATTCAATAATCTGGCACGGTACTCCACCCACGATGTGTCCACAGAAGAAAGGAAAATAGATCAATTCCTAGGAGGACTCAACCATGCCCTCCGTTGTCAACTCTGCATGCTGGATTTTCCGGACTTTCACACCCTGGTAAACAAAGCGTTCATAGCTGAACGGGAGCATAAGTCCGGATATGATGACCACAAGCGTAAGTTTGAACCCAAGAAGGACACCCGCGAGCAGTTTACGCATAAGCCACATATCTGGCAACCAGTCCAACCTGAGTGCAAGCCTACATGGAACGGCGGCAATAATAACAATAAGTCAGGCAACCAGGACAAGACCTATGGCAAACAGCCAGTGCTGGAAGACTGTCGACGGAACAACACTTGTTTCACTTGCGGTCAAGGCGGGCATTATTCCAAGCAGTGCCCCACTAGGGCCGGGAAGCCACCATCCGACTTCAAGCCCCAAGTTAACAACATTGGACGCCGCCCCAACCAGGACTTCCGTCGCGGCCAAGTCCACCATATCTCCGCTGTGGAAGCCTGCGAAGCACCAATCATGGTCCTCGGTATGTTCCCTATTAACGACATAACTACAGTAATCTACTGATTCTGGGGCTTCCCATTCGTTTATTTCGCGGAGTTTTGCCACCATACACAAATTTTCTCCTTCTCTTTTGGACAAAATCATGGTGGTACAATCCCCTGGCTCCATGCTCTGAACAAATGTCATATATAAGGACCTGGAAATCTTGATACACGGAGTTAAGTTTCCAGCCACCCTTATCGCCATTGAATCCCCTGGACTGGACATAATACTGGGGATGGATTGGTTGACACCGCACCAGGTCTGTATCAACTGCGCCACCAGAACAGTGACATTGGTTAACCCGGCAAGCCAAACAATTCAGTTTACAGCAAGCAGAATGCTGTCAAAGAAAGGAATGGCATTCAAGACCACTGCTACAGATATGAACTTGATTCTGGTAGTCAGTGAATTTCCGGACGTGTTCCCTGAGGAACTACCAGGAATGCCACCCGACCGGGAACTGGAATTTGCTATTGATGTTATTCCCGGAACTGCTCCAATATACAAGAAGTACTACCGCATGCCATCCACAGAGCTGGTGGAATTAAAGAAGTAGTTGGATGAGTTGCTACAGAAAGGGTATATTCGCCCAAGCATCTCGCCGTGGGGATCACCCGTGCTGTTTGTTAAGAAGAAAGATGGCAGTCTACGAATGTGCGTGAACTATCGCCCGTTGAATGAGGTCACCATTAAAAATAAGTATCCGCTTCCCCGCATTGATGACTTGTTCGACTAGTTAAACGGGGCCCGGATATTTTCCAAGATTGACCTCCGAACGGGGTATCACCAACTAAAAATTAGGAAAGAGGATATCCCCAAGACAGCCTTCACCACTCGATATGGTCTGTATGAATTTATAGTCATGTCGTTTGGGCTGACTAATGCTCCAGCTTACTTCATGAGCATGATGAACAAGGTCTTCATGGACTTCCTGGACAAGTTTGTGGTAGTGTTCATCGACGATATCCTTATATACTCCAAAAATGAAGAGGAGCACAAACAACACCTTCATGCTGTCCTAGAGAGATTAAGGACCCACCGCTTGTATGCCAAGTTCAGTAAATGTGAATTTGACTAAGAGAGGTGGGATTTCTGGGGCACGTTCTATCAGAACAAGGTGTGGCCGTCGACCCCAGCAAAGTGACTGCTGTATTAAACTGGAAGACACCAGCTACGGTAACAGAAGTTCGCAGTTTCCTGGGATTGGCAGGCTACTACCATCGTTTTATTGAAGGCTTCTCTAAGATAGCCAAGCCACTGACACAATTGTTGAAGAAGAATCACAGGTTTGTTTGGACGGAGGAATGTGATAGCAGCTTTATGGAGCTAAAGATGAGGCTAACCACAGCCCCTGTCCTAATTCTTCCAGATATCCACAAGAGTTTTGACATATACTGTGATGCTTCCAGACATGGAATTGGCTGCATATTAATGCAGGAGGGAAAGGTTGTAGCATATGCATCCAGGCAGCTACGACCCCATGAAGAAAATTACCCCACCCATGACCTAGAATTGGCAGCCGTGGTGCATGCCCTAAAAATTTGGAGGCATTATCTCATTGGGCAGCCATGTGAGATATATACAGACCACAAGAGTCTCAAGTATATTTTCAGACAACCCGATCTCAACCTCAGGCAGAGAAGATGGCTTGAACTAGTCAAGGACTATGACCTCGGGATCAATTATCATCCGGGAAAGGCCAACGTGGTCGCAGATGCCCTCAGTAGGAAACCCAGTACAGTAAATGCAATAACTGAGGGTATCCACCCAGGGTTACAGGAAGAGTTTGCCAAACTTAACTTGGTGCTTTGCGGCCCAATTAACTCGGATACATTGGAAATCACTCCAACACTTATGGAGGAAATTAAAGAAGCTCAGAAAGCAGACAGGAGCATACAAGGGATCAAGGAGAACATACAACAAGGAAGGGCCAAGTCCTTCCGTATTGACAATCAGGGAACATTATGGTTTGATAACCGGATATGCATACCTGATCAAGAAAACCTAAGACAGCAAATATTACGAGAAGCACATGAATCCGCATATTCCATTCACCCGGGAGGAACAAAAATGTACCAGGACCTAAAAGAAACTTTCTGGTGGCCAGGAATGCGAAAAGAAATCGCTTACTACATAGCATGCTGTGATGTGTGCAATAAGGTGAAAGCTGAGCACCAGAAACCAGCTGGACTATTACAACCCTTACAGGTTCCCCATTGGAAATGGGATGACATATGCATGGACTTCATTGTTGGGTTACCCAAGTTAATGAGAGGTCATGATGCCATCTGGGTTATTGTGGATATACTTACCAAAGTAGCTCACTTTATTCCAGTAAAGACTACCTACAGGGCTGACCAGCTTGCACAACTCTATATGTCCCGGATTGTCAGCCTTCATGGAGTACCCAAGTCCATCACATCGGATAGAGGATCCTTGTTCACTTCAGCATTCTGGTTGCATTTTCACCAAGCTCTGGGAACCGTGTTAAAGCATAGCACGGCGTATCATCCACCGACAGACGGGCAGACCGAATGAGTGAACCAAATATTGGAAGATATGCTTCGGTCTTGTGCCCTCACCTAAGGACACAAGTGGGAGGATAGTCTACCCTATGCAGAATTTTCCTACAATAATAGTTATCAAGCAAGTCTCAAGATGTCACCATTTGAAGCACTGTATGGGCGTAAATGCCGCACCCCCTTAAACTGGTCATAGACAGGAGACTGTCGTATCTTTGGCACGGATTTGATGCTCGACGTTGAGAAGCAAGTTAAGGAAATTCAAGAGCGTCTTCGAGAAGCTAAGTCCCGTCAAAAGAGCTACTATGACCCTAAACACCGGGAAGTAACTTTTGAGCCCGGAGAGTATGCTTACCTTCGAGTAACTCCCATGAAAGGAATCAAAAGGTTTCATACTAGAGGAAAACTTGCGCCCAGATATATCGGTCCCTTTCCAGTGATTGCCAAAAGAGGCAGAGTAGCCTATCAGTTAGAGCTACCGCCAGAATTGTCCGACGTTCATGATGTTTTTCACATATCACAGCTGAGAAAGTGCATTGCACCTCCGATCAAACAGGCAGATATGAGTGAACTAGAGTTAACCAGGGATTTGACATATGAGGAAAAGCCTGTCAGAATCTTGGATGAGATGGAAAGAACAACTAGGAGTAGGGTGATCAGGTTTTACAAGGTACTGTGGGATCACCATATTGAAGAAGAGGCTACCTGGGAAAGAGAGGATTTTCTGAGATCAGCATATCCGTATTTGTTCCCTGAGTAACCGAATCTCAAGGACGAGATTCATCCTAAGGGGGGTAGGTTTGTGACACCCTGGTTTTGGCCACTTTTTCTTTGCAAATATTTTTGTTTGGTTTTATTTGCTTTTTGAATGAATTTCAAACTAGTTCATTAACTTTGGACTTGAGGGTTCTTTGAATTTCTTTCTAAGTGATCCAACACCCTCAACACCTTGCCAATATCTTGATTCACACCCACTGACCAAGCCCTAAATTTTATCCTTCCAAAATAATTCATTTTCTCCTTGGGAAATGCCTATCTTCACTATGGGTTGTGAAGCAACCTATAGCTCTGCTGATCAGAAAATTCCCAAATTAATACCACACCTTCTTGACAGCATCTACTCCCACAATACCCAAAAATATTTCATTGTCTAGTACAAAATTTTGTCCAGAAAATTCCTTTAACTTTCTGGACAGAATTGGCCTTTGTGAAGCAACCTATAATTCCATGACCCAAAAAATTCTCAAATTAATCCCTGGGATACTAGACGCTATATATGTCCACAATATCCAAAAATATCTCTTAGCCCAGTTCAATTTTTCAGCAAAATAATTCCTTTCAGCCTCTGGTCATTTCAAACCATTGTGAAGGAAGCACCAGCTAGAAGCACCTATTGGCTCTGAAATTTTTATAGCATCTTGTCTCCACCAAATAACCCCCAAATACTAAATTTCACCTCCAGGAGCCAATCCATGTGAGTGCAATATCCTCAGCAAGTTTCTGGACCAGAATGTGGCTTGTACATGAGCTATGCTCAAATCTTTGCAAAAGTTGCTCAAATTTCTCCAGCATGTACTCCCTTCAACCTAGAATCTCCTAGACAAGCCCTTTGTCTCAATCCTAAGTTCATTTCTTCTCTGGAACCCTCCCAAGTTCCTATCCAGAAGCTGTTTTGGATGAGCTCGGGCAGCTTGAGCCATCCCTAGCCCTACCTGTGTCATGAGCATACTGTTTGAGCTCAGGTCGATGCAATGGACAAGGTTTGCCAAACGTGCGTGGCCTCGGAGCGCCAGTGCCTATGGTGATCAAGAGGCTAGCACGGCCAAAGTCGCGCTCTGCGCGCTCAGGCGCTTCGGACGTGACCACTTCGGCTGTCCCTCGCTGCCTCCCCTTGTCTGGTCGTGCCGACATCGCCGCCACCATCCACCTGGACCCTCCAGAACACTCCCCTTCGCCGGAGACGCCCTCGCCGGTCGCCATCGAACACCACCACCGTTGCGCCCGTGCGGCCACAGTGGGTGAGCTGGCTGTCGTCTTCTCCTCGCTGAGCCATCGCGTCCATTTACTCGCCTGCTCGCTTCCATCACTTCGCCCCGCTCCGCGATGGCCACCTCGCCGTACTTGCTCCGGCAGTGTGTCCATGGCACCGATCGGCTTGGGCACCCCTCGCCACCTATAAAAGGCCAGGCCCGGCCTCTCCCCGCCTCACCACTCTACCTCTCCCCGTCCCAAACGCCTCCAGAGCGCTCCGTCGAGAGCCGGGAGCTCGTCTCCCTCAACTCCGGCCGAACCTCTGCCGCCTAATCCCCCTCCGCCGCCCGCTAGCTCCACTGCATCCCAGCCCCGTCCGACCTCACATTCGAGCTCAGTGAACTCCCCTGGTGCTCCCCAACCCCTTTCATAGCCAAACCGCTGCCCGAATCGCTGTTTCCAATGACCACCGAAGCCAGCCGTCACCGGAGAGGAAGAGAGCGACGCCGTCCGGCCACCTCTCAAGCTGTGGGTATGTGCGGCTCCGTCTCGACCTGCCCGATCCGTCCTCGCCATCTCCTGACCTCACCGCCGTCTCAACGCCGGTGAGCTGCCCCACCACTGTTTCTCTCTCCCTCTGTGTTTAAACCAGCCAGAGGCCCCACCTGCTACCGACCCAGGCCCGCGGCCGAAGCGGTATAAGTGGAGGCGCCCCTCCACTTTACGCCTTCGACGTGGCCGCTGGAGGTTTTTCTGAATTTCTGTTTTAATTCTAGTTTGACCAGAAACTTTGACCAGCCATTACTTTTAAACCACAAGTCCAAATCAATTGAATCTTTTTGCAACAGTTTTGTCTTAAGCCCCTTTATTTTCTCGCAAAATTTGGAATTTTTCTAGTGTGTACAGAATTTTTGACCAACAGAGTTGCTTTGGTTTTGAAGACCAGGAGTTTGTTGACACCCCACTTGAGCAAGGCAAGCCACATCATCCATTGCATAAAGCATTACAATCGTTTTGGCTCTATGTTGAATTCTTTTTGCATTAATTTAATTAAAGATAAAAATGACGTAGCGGGTATTGTTTTATGCCATGGTAAACACTAGCAAGTATGATAATATAACTTTGCCTGATGCATGTCATGTCATTCACTAAAACCTAAACCTGATGGTTGATCAAGTTCCACCGACCCGGACTTACTCGTGCAGCCACATCTGCTGGAATGGGACGGCCTTGACTTGGTCTAACCCCGTGCTCTTTTACCGGTACCACCAAAGAGGGAAGGTTATGCGTGCGTGCTACCCTGATCAGGTAGACGACGATAACCTTGTGAGACCAAGTTAAGTTATTTGCCGGCGTCCCCGTTTGGGACAATTTAGTTTGGCCACGACAGTGGCAGGTGTCAGAAGTGACACAGGGGCCACCCAGAAGGGGAATGATTGTCGGTGGTAGGACAGAAGGGTCACGGGTTAGGCGAGTTTCGTTGGACGAATGTTCATGGTGTGGGTACAGTGTGCAACCTCTGCAGAGTGTAAGAATCTATTCTAATAGCCGCGTCCACGGTATTGGACACAGTCCGCACTAGGTCACACTGTGTGGTCAACATTAATGATGGAAGAACTCATCTTAAGCTAAGACGTGATCTGTGAGTCACGAGTGCTCCGGGGGTCATGGTGTGAACCCGGAGGAGAGTAAGTTGATAACCAGTAATAGTAAGTTGAGCATTTCAATGCATGACTATTTCCTGTGCATTTATTCTAGTCACTGCCATGCTATTGTTTGCTGCACTGTTTTGGTTGTTGTGAGCTTGCGAGTACATTCCAAGTACTCACCTGGCGTATCATGCCAGATGCAGGAGAAGCCGAGGGTGGAGATCCCGATGGTTCGAGCTACGCTAACTAGGTCATGTCCCAGCAGTGTCCCTATGGGATGGAGTGTCTCGCCCGATATTCCGCTACGCTATAGTTTTTCCACTAGTATTGAGGCCCTTGAGATGTTTCATAAATAATGTAGATACTGTCAAAGCATGAGTAGTGCTCCTGGCCTCACTATCCTATGTAACATCCAAGCTTGTACTTGTATCATATCAATAAAAGACCAGTTCGTATCTGTTCCAAGTTGTTGTGTGTTTCCAGAAGACATGATCTCTGGGTTGGGAACACAGGGTAAACCGGTCCTCTGAGCTGGGGTGCCACATTCAAGAAGGTCGGAAAGATAGCGACAGAGGGCCAAGGTAAAGCCCAACCTCGCAGCGAAGACGAGAATGAACCTCGCCAATCCAACAATGGAAACCAGAACTAATTCCCTACCAAGGTGAAGGACATAAACATGATTTACGTAACCCACATTCCTAAGAAGGAGAGGAAACGAGCACTTCGGGACATTTACGCCTTAGAGCCTGTCACACCGAAGTTCAATCCGTGGTCGGCTTGCCCGATCACAATCGACAAACATGATCACCCAACCAGCATCCGACATGGAGGTTCGGCTGCTTTGGTCCTGGACCCGATCGTCGTCGGGTTCCATCTGATGCGTGTCCTTATGGATGGAGGCAGTAGCCTCAATTTGATCTATGCGGACACAATCAGGAAAATGGGCATAGACTCATCCATGATCAAACCCAGTGCCACCACCTTCAAAGGTGTTATACCAGGTGTCGAGGCTCGCTGCACATGAACAGTAACACTGGAGGTAGTCTTCGGATCACCCGAGAACTTTTGAAGTGAAGAGTTAATCTTCGATATCGTCCCTTTTCGGAGCTGATACCACGCGCTGCTCGGGCGCACCGCATTCTCCCTCTTCAACGCAGTCCCGCATTACGCATACTTATAGATAAAAATGCCAGGACCAAATGGTGTCATTACAGTCAATGGTAACACCGAACGTTCCCTCCGAACAGAGGAACAAACCACGGCTTTTGTAGCCGAGGTACAGGCAACTGAGGAGGCAGCTCATCATATGCCCAGCTCATCAAACCGCACACGGGCTACTCGGGCCGACCTCGGCCAGACAACCGTTCCCCCCAAATAGGGGCACGGGCTCCTCGTCAGCCTCCCCTTGGAAGGGCATTACGTCCCAAGGGTGCACAATTTCGCACTAAAAATTCCATGGGCGGCCGAAGAGCCGAAGCAAATGACGCGTCGTCGCCAGCTCAACTAGATAGCGACGCACTTCGGATTTGCCTACCAACAGGGCTCTGTAAAAGGCCCAGACGGAAGTAGCATTCCAACATGGCTTCGACCATCTAAGTGGTAGTCACAAACCTTTTTAAAAGGACTCGACCGATGAAAGCATCAAGCAAACGAACGGCCGAGGTCGTGGACAGCCCAATACCTACATCACTCTCAACGAAGGCAAGCTGGTTAATAGCACGGAAACGTAGACGTGCGGCAGCGACGGGCTTGGGCAAATAAACCCATCAATATATCCACCCTGTTCCTACTCCTTTACCTTTTTCCATTGTATCTTTTACAAGTATCTTTTGTTGGAGCTCGGCATGTACGGCTTGACCACATGAAATAAAGAACATGCACCCATCAAGGCTATCGCGTGTTTCCTTATGTTTACTGCCTTGAGCCAAAAGCATACATTCATGATACAACTTTGATTTTTACCATGGGCTTCGCTTTTAATCGCACCCCCCCCCCCCCACAAGTCCGAAGTGTCTATCCGGCGTCTTGGATGTTGCATTATATGAATCAGTTTCGAACCTCGATTTTTGTCAATAGTTGGTTGCCTGGCTCCTGTGCTTACCCCTTATGTTCAGATCTATTCGGCTAAGGGTGTAAAGGGAGAACCACTGTGATTGTGCTGCCAGCTCGAACGGGAAAGCGCCTCAGTGGAGAAAGCCAAAAACTGACTGTCCTGGTAAGCGTAAACTGATCGGCCATCCGAAGACAACGTCAAGCAATGTACCATTAGAGGATACCTATGTTAAATGAAGGGCTTTTCATTAAATTAGCCAAAGTGGTTATCGGCATAGACCTCGGCTACACAGCCAATCCACTTCAGGAACCGGGGGCTCGTCATCAGCCCTCACATTCAAGCTCCTACGATTAAGTGAAAGTAATAAAACCACTCTAGTCTGATTGCCTTGTTTCCACGAGCGTGGACCGCCTTCGGGAACCGAGACATCGGCTAAGGGTCACGATTGCCTCAGAAACACCCGCTGTACACTGTACAAAGGGGCCGAAGCCGACGACTAGTCACTTTCAGTCACATACGGTCACACAGGAGTCAAAAAACAAAAACTATATACACGCAAGTAAGCATATGTCGGAAAATAAAGCCGAATTCATTGCAAAATAAAGGATAAGTTTTTACATCCGAACTACACTTCGGCATACCGAAGTACAAATCTAAAAGTACAAATTTTCCTTGGAGCATTCTGCCTCGATAATCCGGGCTCCGTCCATTGCCTTGCCCATGTATTGCTCCACGGTCTGGTTCTTCCCTTCGGGGAGCCGAGCGGCCACAACCGCCGCTTCAACACGCGGATAGTGCGTATTCACGCAGGCATACGCCCGCTGAGCACCCTCCAGGAACGCCGAACGCTTCCAGCGTACCAACTAAGCGGGGGGCCTCCCATAAACGGGCGAAAAACCCGAAGAAGCTGGTCGGAAGGGCCTCCGTGGGCCACAGGTTGGCGCAGGGGTCTTGAAGCGCCGGCCTCGCCATGCGCTGGAGCTCCATCAGCTGCTTCATCTGATTGTTCAGCAGCTCCGGATGCGAGCGCGCCTGGAATTGCAGCCAGAACGCCCTCTCCGTCGCATGGCCCTCCTGCATGCCAGAGTAGCGGACGGCGTCCGCCACGCTTCTCGGAAGATCCTCGAAGGCCTCTGCGGGTCGCCATAGCTGGGTGAGCTCGACGAACCCCTTGCGGCCGAAAACACATTGAAGCAAAAATGGCTTACCGGCAGCGATCTGCTTCACTTGCCAGAGCACCTCGCAGTCTGCGCGGGCCTGGGACTGGACCTCGGCGTGGGCCTGGCACAGCTTCTCCATCTTCTTCTCCTAGAGGGCGTCGCGTGATGACCCACAAGTATAGGGGATCAATCATAGTCATTTCGATAAGTAAGAGTGTCGAACCCAACGAGGAGCAGAAGGAAATGACAAGCGGTTTTCAGCAAGGTATTCTCTGCAAGCACTGAAATTATCGGTAACAGGTAGTTTGATAACAAGGCAGTTCGTAAGAAGTAACAAGTAGTAACGGTAACAAAGGTGCAGCAAGGTGGCCCAATCCTTTTTATAGCAAAGGACAAGCCAGAACGATCTTGTATAATAGGCAAAGCGTTCTCGAGGACACATGGGAATTTCATCTAGTCACTTTCATCATGTTTATTTGATTCGCGTTCGCTACTTTGATAATTTGATATGTGGGTGGAACGGTGCTTGGGTGTTGTTCTTACTTGAACAAGCCTCCCACTTGTGATTACCCCCTCTCGCAAGCATCCGTGATAACCCACAAGTATAGGGGATCAATTGTAGCTTTTTCGATAAATAAGAGTGTCGAACCCAACGAGGAGCTAAAGGTAGAATTAATATTCCCTTGAAGTTCTATCGACCACCGATACAACTCTACGCGCACTTAACGTTCGCTTTACCTAGAACAAGTATGAAACTATTATGCGGGTGTAAGGATAAGACTAGAAGTACTTAACAAGAATAAAACTAGGAGTAATTTGCGAGATAATAAAAGTTAGTTGTTTAGTAAAAAGCTTTTTGTAACACAAGAGAAAGATTTGTCCATAGGCAATCGATAACTAGACCGGTAATCATTATTGCAATTTTAGATGAGGGAGAGGCATGAGCTAACATACTTTCCGTACTTGGATCATATGCACTTATGATTGGAACTCTAGCAAGCATCCGCAACTACCAAAGATCATTAAGGTAAAACCGAACCATAGCATTAAGTATCAAGTCCTCTTTACTCCCATACGCAACAACCCCCTTACTCGGGTGTAAGCTTCTGTCACTCAAGCCGCCCACCATAAGAGAATTATGAACATATTGCAAACCCTACAATGGGAATCCCTCACGCTTGCGCGACACAGAGGGCACCATAGGACAGAACCAAAATAAAACATACAACTCAAACCAATCACGACCATCAATCAACCCATAGGACAAAACAAATCTACTCAAACATCATAGGATGGCCACAAATCATTGGATAATAATATGTAGCATTAAGCACCATGTTTAAGTAGAGAATTACAGCAGGAAAAGAGAGGTTACACCGCTGCATAGATGGGGAGAGAGTTGGTGTTGACGGCGGCGAAGTTGTTGGTGTAGATCGTCGTCACGATGATTGCCCCGGTGGCGTTCCGGCGCCACCGGGAGAGAGGGGGAGAGAGCCCCCCTCCTTCTTCCTCTTCCTTGGCCTCCCCCCTAGATGGGAGGAGAGTTTCCCCTCTGGTCCATGGCTGCCATGGCGTTGAAGGGGCAGGAGCCCCCCCTAGATTGGATCTCTCTCTCTATTCTCTTTTGTTTCGCGCTCCTGGTTTCTGGCCTTTCATCGTTTCTTAAATTCCCGGAGATCCGTAACTCCGATTATGCTGAAATTTTAACACGATTTTTTCCAAATATTAGCATCCTTGTGCCCGAAGAATAGCACCAACCAACCTACGAGGTCCTCACGAGGCACCACGGCGCGCCGGACCCCCTGGCGCGCCCTGGTGCCTCATCGGGCCCACGAGCACCGCCTTGTGTTGATTCCACCTCCCAAAAATCACATATATTCCAAAATAATTCTCCATGAAATTTTATTGCATTTGGAATTCGTTTGATGTGGATTTTCTGTGAAACAAAAAACAAGCAGAAAACAGGAACTGGCACTGGATCAATGTGTTAGTCCCAAAAATAATATAAAATGTTGCCAAAAATATGTGAAATTTGTAGAATATTGGCATGAAACAATCAAAAATTATAGATACGATGGACACATATCAATCCGCAACTACGAAAGAAGAATTAAGATAAATCTAACCATAGCATGAAACATATGAATCCAAATCAGCCCCTTACGGAATAGCGCATAAACTATGGTTTAAGCTTCTGTCACTCTAGCAACCCATCATCTAATTACTACTCCACAATGCCTTCCCTTAGGCCCAAAGATGGTGAAGTGTCATGTAGTCGACGTTCACACGACACCACTAAAGGAAGCAACAACATACATATCATCAAAATATCGAACGAATACCAAATTCACATGATTACTTATGACAAGACTTCTCCCATGTCCTCAAGAACAAAAGTAACTACTCACAAATCATATTCATGTTCAAGATCAGAGGGGTATTCAATATCATTAAGGATCTGAACATATAATCTTCCACCAAATAAACCAACTAGCATCAACTACGAGATGTAATCAACACTACTAGCAACCCACAGGTACCAATCTAAGGTTTTGAGACAAAGATTGAATACAAGAGATGAACTAGGGTTTGAGATGAGATGGTGCTGGTGAAGATGTTGATGAAGATTGGTCCTCCCACGATGAGAGGACCATTGGTGATGTCGATGGCTTCGATTTCCCCCTCCCGGAGGGAAGTATACCCGGCGGAATCGCTCCGCCGAAGAGCAAAAGCGCTCCTGCCCAGGTTCCGCCTCAAGACGGCGGCGCTTCATCCCGAAAGTCTTCTCTACAATTTTTTTAGGTCAAATGAGCCTATATAGCAGAAGGAGGGGGCCAGACGCTAGCCAGGGGCCCCACAAGGCATCAGGGCCCCTCCAAAGCGCAGGTTCCCACTACTACAACCGAAGTAAGGCGTAGCACTCGCTCCACCTGATACGATGGCTTCAGAGTGCCCCAGCCATCTGACTTGCGCCAGACACAGTCGGTGAAGCCACGTTCTGTCCCTGCCGCTGAACAAGGCTCTTCCTCCAGGGCCATCCCACCACCCATGACAATCTCAGTGATGCACGACATTGGCATTAATCGCTGTGCTATTCCTCCCGAAGAACTGACTGAAGAAATGCCCAGGGAAGTAACTTCGACTGCTACTGCGAACGAAGAAGACGGTGCACCTGCTCCATTGGCCTAATTCAGCTCTCGCCACATGCCTCTTTTGCTTAACAGGAATGTTCTCTATTGGAACATTCGAGGCCTTAATTCGAGTAAGAAACAACTGGCCCATTCTAATGCTATCGCCACTAGTGGATGCTCTATCGTCTGTCTACAAGAAACGAAGAAAACAATGATCGATCTTGCGTTTATTAAGACTTGTTGCCCAAAACACTTTGATAAATTCTCTTATGTTCCATCTCGTGGTGCCTCTAGTGGTATTCTTACTGTGTGGAATAGTTCTATCTTTTATGGTAATGTTTTGGCTTCAGAAGATTTTGCTTTGGCTATTCCATTTACGAGCACGCAGTCAGCCCAATCCTGGATGCTTATTAATGTTTATGGCCCTTCCGCGGGTGATGATCGAGTCACTTACACTAATTGGCTATATAACCTTGATATACCACCCACTGATGACTGGCTTCTCCTCAGCGACTTTAATTATATTAGAGCACCTGATAATCGCAACAAACCTGGCAGGGACATCAATGATATGAGCACTTTTAATGATATTATCCGCAAACAAACCCTCATTGAATTGCCAATCAAAGGATGATCATACACATGGAGCAATATGCAACATGATCCCTTGCTAGAACAACTTGACTGGTTTTTCACCTCACTCCACTGGACAAATATTTACCCCAAGACTTTGGTGACACCACTTGGAAAGCCAATCTCTGATCACGCACCATGTGTTGTTCACATCGAAACAAAGATCCCCCGAGCTAAATTACTCTGATTTGAACCCTTTTGGCTACTCCATCCGGGTTTCATGGAAGTGGTACACAGGGCATGGATGAAGCCAGTGCAATCATCAAATGCAGCTACAACACTTTGTCGCAAATTTAAACTCTTGAGACATGAGCTAAAGATCTGGAGTAAAAATATCTCCCGCCTCTCAGTGGCCATTGAAAACTGCAACAAATCTCTGCTTGAACTGGTTGGGCTTGAAAACTTAAGACCCCTAACAACACCAGAGGCCAACTTTCGTAACATCATCAAAAAACATCTCATTCGGCTCCTAGAATATCAGAAACAGTACTGGAAGAAGAGATGTACTATCCGTTGGGTCAAGTTCGGGGACGAAAATACTAAATTTTTTCAACCTATTGCTATAGAGAGATACAGAAAAAACAATATATCCACGCTTATGACTGAGGATGGCAATGCACTGGATGATCATGAAGGTAAGGAAGCCCTCCTGTTTAAAACCTACACAGAACGACTTGGTACTTCAAGCCCTACTACCATGAAGTTTGATCTTCCATCACTTATCCAACCCCGTCTTAATCTGGATCATCTCACTGTCCCATTTACCCACACTGAGATTGACGATGTTGTCAAAGAGATGCCAGGCGACCGAGCCCCTGGGCCGGATGGATTCATTGGGATGTTTCTCAAAGCTTGCTGGCCCATTATCAGACAGGACTTCTACTCCCTCTGTGCTCAATTCCATGAAGGAAACCTAAACCTCCAGAGCATCAATGAAGGACTGATTACTCTCATCCCTAAAACGGGATCCCCTTCCACAGTCAACGACTATCGACTGATCACTTTGCTCAACTGTTGTCTCAAGCTCATCACCAAGCTTCTTGCCAACCGGCTTCAAAGAGTTGTCCTCAAAATTGTGCATCGCAACCAATATGGATTCCTCAAAGGGAGAACGATACATGATGGCCTCGCCTGGGCGTTCCAATACATCCACCAGTGCCAATCCTCGAAGAAAGAGATTGTGCTCTTAAAGCTTGACTTTGCCAAGGCCTTCGACACAATTGAGCATGCCCCCATGATTGAGATTATGAAGCAGATGGGTTTCAATAACAAGTGGCTCGATTGGATTAAATGCATTTTTTCCTCTGGAAGATCATCAATCCTGCTCAACGGGGTGCCGGGTCGCCAATTTCACTGTCGTCGTGGTGTTCGTCAAGGGGACCCTTTCTCGCCGCTTAGCTTTGTACTAGCACCTGACCTACTACAATCCGCAATCAATGATGCGTTTCGGAGAGGGCAGATCAGACTCCCATTCCCGTGCAGCAGCCAAACAGACTATCTAGTGATATAGTACGCCGATGACACTCTCTTACTCCTGCAGCATGCGCACAACAGTCCCAGACCATCAAGAACATCCTCACGGACTATGCTACCTCTGTTGGGCTTAAAATAAACTTTCATAAGTCAACACTTATCCCAATCAACATGGACACCACCATAAGCAACACCCTGGCAACGATCTTTGGATGCTCCCTTGGCTCAATGCCCGTGACATACCTAGGGTTGCCCATGGGTACCGCTCGCCACTTGTTTGCTCGCTAGAAAGACGCCTGACCTCAACGCTGTCACTAATGTCGTATGGGGGGAAGCTCTCCCTTCTCAACTCCACGATCACATCCCTTCTGATATATGCCATGTGCACCCTCAAACTGCCGCCCAAGATAATGGAGTTACTAGACAAGATCAGATGACGTTGCCTCTGGACTAAAAAACCGACCAAGGTGAAAAATGTAACTCCCTCGCGGCCTGGGACATGGTATGCAAACCCAAAAAACATGGTGGCCTCGGGGTCATTAACCTCAAAGTGCAAAACGAAGCCCTCCTTATGAAGTTCCTTCACAAATTCTACAACAAGCAGGAGGTCCCTTGGGTACACTTAACTTGGAATGCCTATTACAATCAGAAGATTCCACACACCTCGGACCCTGTGGGTTCTTTCTGGTGGCGAGATATCCTCAAGCTCACACCCTACTTCAGAGGAGTCTCCCAAGTCGCCGTGGTATGTGGCACCACGACGTTATTCTGGAAAGATCAATGGCTCCAAGAAGTGCTCCAATTCTCTCACCCACGAGCCTTCTCGTTTGCGCTACGGGAAGATATCTCAGTCAAAGATTTCTTGTCCACCATGGCACTGGCAGAGGCGTTCCACCTGCCACTATCACCCCAGGCATACACTGAAATCAGAGACATGCAGATGCTCACCGCGCACATGCATCCCATGATAGCCAATAGTGATGTCTAGCACTATATCTGGGGGAAGGCTGAGTTCAAGTCAACGGACTACTACCGCTTCTTCTTTAAAGACGTCCAATCACACCAAACATTTCGCTTGCTGTGGAAATCCAAATGTGTAATGAAGATTAAAGTCTTTGGATGGCTACTCCTCAATGACAGACTCAACACCAGAAACATGTTGAAATGTAGACACTACAATATTGGGGATGATCACGACTGCTTACTATGTGGACTGCCTATTGAAGAAACAGTTGACCACATGATCTTTACCTGCACGTTCAGCAAACAATGTTGGGACAAACTTGGTGTTGCATGGCCCCCCTTCACCTATCGATTGGATCTGCTACAAAGGGTGAAAGATGCACAAGAAAAAACTCTCTTCTTTGAAGTCTTCCTGGTTGCTGCTTGGAGCCTTTGGAAGGAAAGGAATAATAAACATTTCAGAGCTATAGATCCAACCTTCGTTTCATGGCTCAACAGATTTAAAAGGGACTTTGATCTGCTACAATATAGAGTGACTGAGAGGGATAGACCTCATATATTCTCACTTCTAAACTCGATTAGCTGAGAGATAGAAATTAGTCTGTCCTCTGACTTGTGTCACCTCCATGCCCCAAAAAGCATGGGTGATCTGTAACAAAAGATGTACCTATAACACTGTCCTTTATTAATATATACCACCAGTAGGAGCCTCTCCTACTGTTTCACTGTCAAAAAAAAGGGGGGCGCGCCCTATTTCCTTGTGGGCAACTGGTGGGTCCCCTCTGATATCTCTTTTCTCCAGTATTTTTTATATATTCAATAAAAAATCTCTGCAGAATTTCAGGTCAATTGGAGCTTTGTGGAATAGGTATCTCTGTTGTAGCTATTTCAGGTCCAGAATTCCAGCTGCCGGTATTCTCCCTCTTCAGGTAAATCTTGCAAATTAAGAGAGAAAAGGCATAAGAATTGCATCATAAAGTGAAATAATGACCAAATATATTATGAATAATAGTAGGAAATCATGATGCAAATTGGACGTATCAACTCCCCCAAGCTTAGACCTCGCTTCTCCTCAAGCGAAAGCTGAAATCAATAATCATGACCACATGTTTAGAGAGAGAGGCATCGATAAAAATAAAATACGGACTTGAAAGCATCATGATCTTTATTATAACAGCAATATATCATCAAAAAACTTCTCATGCAAAAGTAACAATTCATTCACAAGTTAAAGTATGAACTATAAACCGTATTGAAAACTAACAAACTATGATCTTAGTCACTGAAGAAATTGCAATTCATCATATTATCAGAAAGAGTCTATGTAAGAGCTTTTGTTTAGCAAGTTCACATACTCAACTATCATTTAGTCTTCTATGATTGCTGACACTCACGGCATACTTATGGAGCAAAAGTTTCAATCAGACACATAGAAAGATAGGGGCTTATAATTTTGCCTCCCAACTTATTTACCTCGAGGGTAATGTCAACAATAATAACTGATGATCACCTACATCCAACTGGATATATATGCTTGGATCTATCCCCACCATATGATGCTTGCCAAGAGAGAAAATAAAACAGAATAGACGAAAATACTTATTGACTCTTGCATAAAAGTAAATAAATAAAGTGAAGGATAGGCCCTTCGTAGAGGGAAGCAGAGGTTGTCATGCGCTTTTTATTTTTGGATGTGCAATCTCTTAATGTAAAGGAACGTCACTTTATATTGCCCCTTGTGATAGCAACCTTTATTATGCAGTCTATCGCTTTTATTTCTTCACCATCACAAGTTCGTACAAAGCTTATTTTCCTTTACAATAAAAGATCATACATATTTAGGAGCAATTTTTATTGCTTGTGCACCGATGACAACTTACTTGAAGGATCTTATTCAATCCATAGGTAGATATGGTGGACTCTCATGACATGAAACTGGGTTTAAGGGTTTTTGGATGCACAAGTAGTATCTCTACTTAGTGCGGAATTTTGGCTAGCAAAAGATAGGGAGCAAGCACCACATGTTAGAGGATCCAAAACAATATAACTTCTATGTTAATGCAAGCAAACATAACTCATTAACGTTGTCTTCCTTGTCCAACGTCAACTATTTGACATAGAATATTTAATGGGGGCTCACAATCATAAAAGATATCCAAGATAGTATATTTATATATGAGACCTCTCTTCCTTTATTACTTTTTCATGAATTGCAACAATGACCGATACTATGTTTGTCAACTTCCAACAAGTTTTATCAATTATACCTCTTTTATGTGAAGTCGTCACTCCCCATGGGATCAACAAAAAGTAAAACACTCAACTCAAACTACTCTTTATTATATAACTCTCACACACGATTACATAGATAGATCACAAAGCAAGCACTCGAAACTAAATCATACTAAAACTTTATTCTTCTAAATCACGAAATAACTAAGGATCGAACTAAGATAGATAATGATGATAAAAGTGATGGTGATACGATACCGGGCACCTCCCCCAAGCTTGGCACAAGTCAAGGGTGGTGCCCATACCCGTGTGCTCAATTCTCCTTCTTAGGTGATGGTGATGATGAAGTAATAGGCTTGTCCTTCATCTTCACTAGGTACTCTAGGTTTCCATTGATCCACCGAAGGGCACAATTCTGCTCTTCTAACACAATAACTTCACGAGTAAGCGACGTATTCTGAGCACAAATCGCTTCAAAAACCTTTAGTGTATCAATTTCAGAAGGGGGAAGATTGTTATAGAGAGTTTGCCAAGAATCTCCCTTTTCTAGTGCTTCACTCCTGTGCATGGTTTGATCTTCTTCTCCTTGAATCCGGTCCTCCATGACCTTTCCCGGTTCCTCCTCCATAGTAGTATCCTCCTCTCTGAATGACCACTCATAATATACTTCGCTGAAGGGGCGCTTGCCGGGTGAAGGTTGAACGATCCGGTGCTTGGTGCGGAGCCTTCGGGGAGCCATGGCGATATAGATCTGTCAGAAAAACAGCCCGAAACAAGAAGAGACGAGAAACTCGCAATACGGTGGTCCAAACACCCATGAGTATATATAAAGAATTTTTATCTTGCAAAACAAGCATACGAGAGGAAAACGGAGTCGGGAGGCACACAAGGGGCCCACAAGGCAACACGGCACGCCCCAGGGGGTCGCGCCCTGTTGCCTTGTGACCTCCTCGTGGGTCCTCTTGGCTGTTTCTTATTTTTGTATTTTTTCTAATATTCCAAAACGGACAGAAATAATTTGTATGGAATTTTTGGAGTCGGTTTACTTACGTATCACATACCTAGCCCTTTTTAGGGTTCTGGAGCATTCCAGAAGGACTCTTTGATGTGTTCCTCTGGTGTCATCATTTGAATAATATTAGTTTCAAAATTAATGGGAGTACCTGAGATATAATGCTTGATTCTTTGTCCATTCAACACTCTCGGGTTAGTGTCTTCTGGATTGTTGATTTTGATAGCCCCGGAGCGATAAACTTTTTCGATGGTGTATGGCCCTTCCCATTTAGAGAGAAGTTTTCCTGCAAAGAACCTTAAACGAGAATTGTATAATAGAACATGATCACCTACTTTGAATTCCCGTTCTTGAATTCTCTTATCATGCCATCTTTTAACTTTCTCTTTAAACAACTTAGCATTTTCATAAGCTTGGATTCTCCATTCATCCAGAGAGCTAATATCAAATAACCTCTTTTCACCGGCAAGTTTAAAATCATAATTAAGTTCCTTAATTTCCCAATATGCTTTATGTTCTAGTTCAAGAGGTAAATGACATGCTTTTCCATAGACCATTTTATAAGGAGACATACCCATAGGATTTTTATAAGCAGTTATGTAAGCCCATAAGGCATCATCAAGTTTCTTAGACCAATTCTTTCTAGATCTATTAACGGTCTTTTGTAAAATTAATTTTATTTCTCTTTTAGTTAACTCAAATTGGCCACAAGACTGAGGGTGATAAGGAGATGCAATTCTGTGATTAACATCATATTTAGCTAGCAAATACGGAAAGCACCATGAATAAAATGTGAACCACCATCAGTCATCAAATATCTCGGGACTCCAAATCTCGGAAATATGACTTCTTTAAGCATTTTAATAGAAGTGTTATGATCAACACTACTAGTTGGAATAGCTTCTACCCACTTAGTAACGTAATAAACAGCAACTAAAATGTGTGTATATCCATTGGATTTAGGAAAAGGTCCCATATAATCAAAACCCCAAACATCAAATGGTTCAATAACAAGTGAATAATTCATAGGCATTTCCTGACGTCTACCAACATTTCCAATTCTTTGACATTCATCACAAGAGAGGACAAACTTACGTGCATCTTTGGAAAGAGTAGGCCAATAAAAACTAGATTGTAATACCTTATGTGCAGTTCTATCTCCCGCATGGCGTCCTCCATATGCTTCGGAATGACACTTCCATAGGATTTGTTCCTGTTCATGCTCAGGTACACAATGTCTAATAATACCATCTACTCCTTCTTTATATAAATGTGGGTCATCCCAAAAGTAATGCCTTAAATCATAGAAGAACTTTTTCTTTTGTTGGTACGTGAAACTAGGTGGTATATATTTAGCACCAATGTAATTAGCATAGTCTGCATACCAAGGTGTGTTACGAGAAGCATTTATCACAGCTAATTGTTCATCAAGAAAATCATCATTAATAGGAAGTGGGTCATCAAGAACATTTTCCATTCTAGACAAGTTATCAGCTACGGGATTCTCAGCTCCCTTTCTATCAATAATATGCAAATCAAATTCTTGTACCACAGAACCCACCTAATAAGTCTAGGTTTAGCATCTTTCTTTTCCATAAGGTATTTAAAAGCAGCATGATCAGTGTGAATAGTAACTTTGGAATCAACAATCTAAGATCTGAATTTATCACATGCAAACACAACTGCTAAAAATTCTTTCTCAGTAGTAGCATAATTTCTTTGAGCACTGTCTAGGGTTTTACTAGCATAATGGATAACATTCAATTTCTTATCAACTCTTTGACCTAGAATAGCACCAACAGCATAATCACTAGCATCACACATAATTTCAAAAGGCAAGTTCCAATCAGGAGGTTGAACAATAGGTGCAGAAATTAAGGCTTTCTTAAGTATTTCAAAGGCTTCTACGCAATCATCATCAAAAACAAATGGAACATCTTTTTGCAAGAGATTAGTAAGAGGCCTAGAAATTTTAGAGAAGTCTTTTATAATCCTTCTATAGAAACCAGCATGACCAAGGAAATTTCTTATGCCTTTAATATCTTTAGGACATGGCATTTTCTCAATTGCATCAACTTTAGCTTTATCAACTTCAAAACCTCTTTCAGAAATTTTATGCCCAAGGACTATACCTTCATTCACCATAAAGTGGCACTTCTCCCAATTCAAGACATGATTACACTACTGGAATCAGGGACTTTGCCATCTGCCAGCTCTTTGCCATCTGCTGGCAGACGGCAAAGAGGTTGTTTGCCGTCTGCTTTGGGAAAGCAGACAGCAAAGAGCTGGCTGATGGCAAAGACACTGTTTGCCATCAGCCAGATCTTTGCCGTCTGCTAGCGGACGGCAAAGTTTCTTTGCCGTCCGCTAGCAGACGGCAAAGAGGTGGGGTGGGGCCCAGTGGAGGCCAGTTAACTGCAACGGCCCACCCACCTCTTTGACGTCTGCTAGCGGACGGCAAAGTTTCTTTGCCGTCCGTTGGCAGACGGCAAATAAAATAACCCCCTAACGGACGTTACCCCCCCCCCCCACCTCCTCTCTCTCTTCTCTCTCTCCCGCGCCCTGTCCCCTTTTAATTTTCGTCCCCCGCCGCCGCCCGACGCTCCCCCGCCCCTCCCCCTCCGCCGCCCCGCGCCGCCGCCCCGCCCCCCGGAGCCCGCCCCGTCACCGGCCGCCCCGCCCAGCGGACCCAGGCCACGGCGGCCGCCCTGCCCCGCCCCATCGCCGGAGCCGCGCCGCGTCGCGTCGCCCCGCCCCGCCGCCGGAGCCGCCCCGTCGCCGGCGCCAGCTCCCCCCCACCAGCAGCCATCTTCCTCCCCGCAGCCACCTCCCCCCCACCCGCAGCCACCGGAAGGTAAGCCCCCCTCCTCCCCTCCCCTCTTCTCTACTCTCTGCTCTCTCGCCCTCTGTGTGTGTGTGTTAGTGCTACGTTAGTGCTAGATTAGTGGCTTTTTTAGTGCTAGTTAGTATGAACCCTAGCTAGGACAGATTAGGTAGTTGCAATTTTTTATTTAAAGCAAATGTTGCTATTTAAATTTTTTAGTTAAAGCAATTGTTTGAACCCTAGAAGAGATGGAAGATGTCAGTCCTGGCAATCGCGGCCTTGAGGTTTAGCAACTCTTCATGATGTGCCATGGCACCACCGACCAACACCTGCACCCTAAGAAGCACGGACACGGGGACGGAAAGTCGGGGATACGCATACGGGGATACGGGATATGGCATTTTCCAAAAACAGCCATTCGGGGATACGGCGAGTATATATAAAATAAAATAAAAATATACCATGTAATATAGAGTTAAGACAGAAAATTAAAGAGAAAGGGATCAGAATAGAGAATAGAATACTGCCCCATTTGGTGTCTCTTTTATCAAGTGCTTGATTGATCCTCAACCAGCAGCATAAGCAGAGCAGCAGCACAAGCATAAGCAGCAGCAGCAGCACAAGCATAAGCATAAGCAGAGCTGCAGTGCACAACATGGAGCGGCAGCACAAGCATAAGCAACATGGTGCAGCAGCACAAGCATTCAACCCACCAGCACAAGCATAAGACAGCAAGCAACATCCAGGATCTAGCAGCTTAATGGAAGAAATCTGAAGAATAAAAGAGGAAGAGGTTGAGGAATAGGAGAGGCTGTTGGGTTACCTGCGAGGCTACGCCTGCGAGTATAGGCTGTTGGTGCTGGGGGTAGCGGTCGCCGGTCGAATCCGGGTGTCGCCAGCGGTGTCCGTGCTTTCTAGCCTGCACCTGGTTGTCTGGCGCATTGTCGTTCAACAATGACCTGAGCTGGAAGATCAGCTTGCTGTGTTCTTCCACCCATCTCCCATACTCCATGTCAAACATACCAGCTGTCCATCATAGATATCATATGGAATATTAGAATTAATATTGCATCAGTTGTTAACTAATTGTTAACTAAATTCATAATCAGAGACACATTTAGAGGATTTTTTTAGTAATTCGTAGAATTAAAGGGATGGATTGATTGACTGATTGGTTTTGAGTGTCTCATTAATTACCAAATGAAGGGGCAGAAGGAAGGCCTTGGTGGTGATCTCCAGTACCCAACAAGACACCCTGCAGTAGTTAATTTAGCATGGAGTTTGTCAGTTGTCACGAACTGATTGATAACTCTGTTGAAGTTGTACTAAATTCGTTTACTCTTTGTCATTGCAGGTGTTGACAGATGGTGGGCGCGGGTCGAGAGCGCTCCGAGGCTCCTACCTCGGCGCGTGGTGGGAGGGGTAGTCCCATTCCACGCCAGAGCCTCCGGAGAGCGCTGGATCTCAGTATGCAGACACCACCGGCGGTCGCTTCTTCTTCGGCCGGGAGAGGTCGGGGGGGGAAGAAGGCTGGTCGAGGTGGACGTGGCGGCGGGCGAGGTAGGAAGGCTTCCTCGCCGCCACCACCTTCCTCGCCGCCACCTTCCTCGCCGCCACCCCCAGCTGATTCACCCGACCACAGGAGTGCTCCGTCTGAGATGGAGCCGTCTGAGGTGGACCCGTCTCAGACTCCGGTCCACGAGCCTCGGGGCGACGAGCCTATGGCAGACGCGCCTACGGCCGACGAGCCTCGGGCCGACGAGCGTCGGGCCGCCGAGCCTTCGTCCCACGAGACTCCGTCCCACGAGACTCCGGAGCTCAGCAGGGATCGTGCTGAGTCGCAGCCGAACCCATGTGCGGACTCGTCGAGTGGCCGTGCTGAGGGTGGCTATAGTTCTGATAGCTATAGCGAGGGGGAGTGGGTTGAGGGGCGCAAAGTCTACCAGCGTGGTGGTACAAAGCTCCCGCCCACCCCGGCGACCCCCGACCAGAGGTGTTTGATTGCGCCGGAGGGGGAGAAGTAAGTGCATTTACTCTTTTTTAACCTTTTGCCTTCACGTTTCTTCGAATATCTAATGCGTTGGCCTTGTCATACTGCAGGTCTTGGACACACGAGCCTCGTGTCCGCAGGCCCAACACTGTTCTTGTTGTGATTTGTCGCCAGAGCTTCCCGGGGTGGGTCACGTTGCCCGGTGAGGGCCGGGTTCCAGAGCTAGGAATGACCTGGGAGCACTACTTGGCTGCCCCGGCCCCGCCGGGGCATAGGATCGGCGATGTCGAGTGCCACACGGTGGCCGACATTGTGATCCAGACGTTTTGGGTAATTTCTCCTTTGCCGTCTACGTTGTGTTTTCTTCTTTGATTGGCAACCCTAGTGATTGTACTAATCCGTGTTTTCTTGTTTGATTGCAGACCTTCTACAGGTGTGCTGAGGGTCAGGAGGAGGCCGCGGCTCGGGTTATCGACAACGAGTGCAGGCGCCTACTTCAAAACTTTCGGCACGAGGCTCGGACGCAAGCTGTTCGAGACTACTTCGCCTCGACCGGTATTAGGAGGAAAAAAGAGAAGTGCCGCGTCAAGTATCTGAGTAAGGAGAAGTACATGAAGGTAATTACCTATTCTTAAGGCCTTGTACTTAGTTCCTTGATTTGATTCATAGGCGTAGCGCTCAAATTTCTCTTGCTTAACTTAGGTGCCCCCGAGATGGTGTGCGGATAGGATGGACTGTTGGGAGGCGTTGGTTGATGAGTGGTGCACTCCCCAATGGCTCTCCGTCCACGACACTGCAAAGGACAAGCGTGGCAAAATGAAAGGTGTCCCACACCATCTAGGCAGCGTCAACCTACGTCAGTTCGGGGAAAACTGGGTATGTGGTTTGCTTCATGATTCATGCAAATTCATTCTTCATGCTAGCTTGAGCCCTTAACTAATACTCTGTTCCTCTCTTTTAGGGGCGACACAACAAGGCTCCAGTGCCAGAGCTATTCGACCTCTATGCCATGTCCAATACTGCCTCGTACAAGAAGGCCAAGGCATTCTCTGAGTCTGACCTCGATGATCCAGAGAAATTCAGCAACCGCGCCTCCCACCACAAGCTTGTGAGGTACAGAGACGAGGGGAAGGCGAGGAAAGGGCCGGACTTTAACCCGAGCCAGGAACCTCTTGATCCAGAGCTGGTGATGATATCTGGTGGCGGGAGGCACCATGGCTCGTTAGCCATTGGGGATGGACTGATACGTTGTACTAGCACTCTCCCGCAGATCAAGAAGCGCCAGACCAGCTCTGATCCTGAGATAAGGCCTCGTGCACGGCCAATGGAGCTCGAATTCAAGGTTAGTTATACGGACTCAGATACCTTTCCTCCATTACATTGTGTGTGCGGCCGTCGATGATTACAATGCTAACGAGTGGTGTTGCAGGCTGCTATTGAGGCAGAGAGAGCGAAGACCCAGGCTGCTATTGAGGAAGAGAGAGCGAAGACGCAGGCGCTTCTGGAGGAGAGGGACCGGCAGGCGGAGGAGAGGACGGCTAGGCTAATGGAGGAGGAGAGGAACGAGTTGGGTCAACGGGCCCTATACGAGCTCATCGTGGTAAGTTTCTTCTGCATATTAGCCAAATCATGCACGTAATGTTCCTTTCATTACTAATTAATATGACTGACTCGAGAAAACCAAATGTGCAGACCATGTGCCAGAACAATGGCACGACCCCTCCGCCGATGCCAGTCATTGCTCCAGCGGGCACGGTGAGTTTCATTTGAATGGTCATTAGTTACTAGTCTTCACATTTGAGTTGCATCATGCTAACGATACATTGGAAATGATCTTTGGTGCAGCATAACTCCCGACAAGCATCGACCGATGGTTCTCCGACTGCCACTGGCGCGACCTGTCCTACACCTCCACCTAAGTGATGACGGTAAGTTTAGCTTAAGAAATGACCTATTTATCTCCAAAATGCCGTATACTTAGCTTAGTTTCCTCGAAAATGACATTATAACCTTACTTAGCTCCAAAATGACCAATTTTACCATGGATAGCTCTCAAATGACCTATACTTAGCTTAGCTTAAGAAATGACCTATTTAGCTCCAAAATGACTTAATATGCTTAATTAGCTAAAAATGGCATAATTACTTATGTTAGCACAAAAATGACCTATACTTACCTTACTTTCCTCCAAATTGACATAATAAGCTTAGTTAGCTCAAAAATGGCATAATTACCTATGTAAGCTCTAAAATGACACAAATAAGGAATAAGAAGAAGAAAAACAAGGAAGAGGAGAAAAAGAAAGAATAGAAGAAGAAATAGAAGAAAAGGAAAGAATAAAAGAAGAAGAATGAGAAGGAAAAGGGTAAACACCTTCTTCTTCTTCTTCTAGTCTTTTTCTTCTAGTCTTCTTTTCTTCTTCTTCTTCTTCTTCTTCTTGTCTTCTTCTTGTCTTCTTCTTCTTCTAAAATGGCATATACTT